>OU744352.1:10000000-12568061 GCA_916610135.2 Macropis europaea | reverse complement strand
ATAAAACACTTAACACTAACCGTACCGGCACTTCACATATACCTATTCTTACCGTAACCGGTCATAAACAAGCCAGGCGATGAATTTTCCTCAGTAAAAAAAGTAGCAAAAAAACAATAATTGAGAAATTGGTTAATCAGATAATATAAGCATTTACATAAAGTTAGATGAACAAAAGAAATAACAATGAATGTAGAGTTTTAAATTACATTTTGAAACCGGTCATTTGACCGGACCTGGTACGGTTAGTGTTAAAATAATAGTTATTGAAAGGAAAATTAAAAAAAAAATAGAAGCTCAAAGAGTTAATGTTACTTTGATAGTGTGCTGCAAGAAGTGTTCCATGGCATAACGCGTTTAGAAACACATTTTAACGTGTCCGATCAGATACGGAATTTTTCACCGTGTCATGTATAAAACATGCGTTCTCTACGAAGAACACATTTTTTTTTGTTTCTTCTCGACGGAACCCTCTTCAGTATTTCAATCTTTTTTCGAGCAAGTTTTTGAGCGTTGTGCGTACCAGAAGAAGGCGTACGCATACGCAGGGAAAACAATTACGAGCACGTATATCCACTACCCGAGATAAGTCGGTGTCATAAATTGCGGCGTACAATATAAATGCAAATTTAATGTCGACCAGCCTACTGCTATTTCCGTTTACTCTGCTGCCATTCCCCTCTTGCGACCGGTGTCCTTTTTAAACATATTGAAAGATGCGCGTAAAGAATGTGACTGGCGACACGAAGAAGTATCGAGAATGGTTTTTTGAATAGTTTCGTCACGCTATTGGCAAATGCTAACTGCCTGTGTTGGAAGGAATATTACCAGAACAGTTACTGTGAAGGTTACTAGAAGTCCCTAGACGGGGCTTCATCGCAATATAAGAATAAATATCTCCGACGACAACAAACTCATCAGGCCCTAAACTTTCTTTTGAATGTTTCGAATAACTGCTCTGATTTTTGCAATAAAATCATGGATTTGAAATTTCGGTAATCGGGTTTTCAGCTCATCAAGAAATTCTTTCGTTGTGTATTCTATACATTTTAAATTGGATTTGTCAGTATTTGTCCATTGACAACATGAAATAGATATAATAAAATAACTATTGTGTGCTTCGACGCAGCGTTAACTTTAATTAATTTTCATACGGCAAATTTTGAAGTGTCCTTATTTTTTAAAATTGGTCCGTAAAGAGACAAATAGGACTGTATCCTCATTTTCGTTCAAATTTTTCCATATTGCCCTGCTGTTATAAAATTGCATTTGTTAAAAACAATTGCAAAATAAATGATTAAAAAATATGTTTATTACGTACTCTTATGTCTCCACTGTGAGCATCCAAAAGCTAATTTTTATCAGTTTGTTGGTTCAACAGTTTTAATTTATTGAAAAAAGCGGTTAACACTATACTTCAGACAGCTGTAAAATCAACAATTTTGAAAATTTTGAAAGCTCCTCCGAGAGACGCGTATGTATCACCAAAGACTACAACATACCCAAGTTTCAGCAAAATCCGAAATGTTACTCCAAGGAGTGTCCGATTTCGCGTGGAACGACCCTATAGTCTCTTTTAGATGAGAGCGTCCCGTCTCAACCCGCATATTCCCCTACCGATCTCTCGTATTCGTTACTCTGCTAAATCTTTTGTCCAAGAAACATGAACGTCTGCCACGAGAGCATTCCTCCCTGCGCGATATGTTACACGCACGTTGATCGTCGATACGTGCGCGCGCGCTATGATGTTATATCGCGCGAGACGCGAGCGTTGCATCAGAATCGAAAAGCACCGCGGGGATGGGTGTTTCTTGGCAATGATCGCCGGCGCAACGAGTCAACAAACTCATTGACTTTCTTACGCAGAGCCACGTGGACCGACCGAGTGAGTCATTCGGAGAGATTACTCGCGCGATTTATCCCCCTCCGCGTCTCCCCTCCCTATCTGCCGCCCCTCTTTCCCTCGATTTGTTAAATGCGCGCTGGGTGCGCGACAGGCTTCGCCGAACGTTTTATGGCCAAACGGAACATGCCCCGAAGTCTTAGATCCTGTGCACGCGAATTAGGAGTTCAAAGGCTTCGCATAGGAATTAGGAAACGACAGACAGCGAATGGACGGGCGTAGGGGTAAACCTGGGACACCGGATGCTCGAGCAGAGACGCGGGTTCCGAATGCGGGGTCATTCTGACCCGTAGTAAAAGTTTAGTTATATTTGTACATTTTGAGGGGAGGTTTTGTAAGAAATTTTGGTGTTATCATGTTTTTATGAATGCATTATTTGTTTTTTTCAATATTTTATTCGGTGATAATGAAAAGATATATACACCTGGGACTCTTTTTACACGTTATATTTCGAGCGACGAATGTGATTTTTTCCCAGTAATAAGAAAACCTATTCGTTGTAATATAATAGAGTGGCGATGAATAAAATGTGGATTTTTGAGAAAAATATTTCTTTGATTTTCCAACACTACCTTTTCTTTCATGTGTTTATTGAATAGAATGCTGTTATCGAATGCAGTTCTATATTTTAAATTGCCTTTTCTATTATTTCCTTTAGTTTAACAGAAGTTTTATACTTTGTTGCAAATCAATTGTTTCACGACTTTTTTTACACGGTTTTTTTTACGCGGTACGCATCCATAGTATAAAAAGAGTCCCAGGTGTACATACAGAGTGTTTATAAAAGTTGGTGCCAAACTTCAGGAGCGTGTAGTACTCACCAAAACAAGCAAAAAGGTCTTAATAAACATGGGTCTAAAAACCATTAGTTTCGGAGTTATTAGATGTTTTCTACTGTGAACTTGTAATCACGGACATTTAAAAAGTACGGTGTACAGTAGACCAGTGACCTCGTTGGATGAATTGAAACAGCGTATTGAAAATTCCTGCTAAATGATTAGAGAAACGCCGGGGCCTTTCAACGCGTGCGTGCATCTATGAGGAAGTAGAAGTGTGTGCCGAAATAAACTGGGGACGTATCGAACATATTCTGTACAGGTAATACTTTACAATTAGTGACAAAAACGTCTCGTAACTCCGAAACTAATGGTTTTTAGACCCATGTTTATTAAGACCTTTTTTGCTTGTTTGGACGAGTACGACGCGCTTCTGACGTTTGGCACCAACTTTTATAAACACCCTGTATACGTACGCTCTTGCGGCAGGCGGGCCATGGGTCGGGTCAAAATGACCCGGCATTCGGTGTGCGAGGATTAATTTTTTTCTTCGTGATTTATGTTTGATACCAGGGCTGCGGAGTCGGCAGTCAAAATTCCCGACTCCGACTCCCCTTTTTTTTTACCTCCGACTCCGACCCCGACCCCGACTCCTGCATTTATAAAAAATTGTCAACCTAATAAGTATATGTATGTTTATAACTAAGTTACTAATATTTAATATACAATTTGATACAAACTTGTAGTATAGTATTTATTTACTTTTATTATAACTTTCAATTAATTTGAGCGCATTTTTTATTTTTATAAAATTTACTAACATGGAGTCGGAGTCGGCGTATTTTTTTCCGACTCCCAACTCCGACTCCAGTGATCAGAAATTCCTCTCGACTCCGACTCCACAGCCCCGTTTGATACAGGATGTTATAACGCGTTAAAATTCCTGCTCGATCACAGCCCACCCCCGGCGACCACAAGAAGAAACTATCGCCCGCCCTCCATTCACGTTTCGTTTATCTTCGTTATCGTTCTCTCGTTTCTCGCTGTATCAACGCACCGATAAGACGCAGGAAAAGAAGTTGTCAGCGTTTAATCGGGCCCGTGAGCGTCGCGGAGGAACGTTCTATTTACAGAGGGAACTTAATTCATCTCTCGTGCTTCCCCCCCCCGGACGATCCGGATTCCAGGTATCGAGATAGGGAGGACCGTTATCGTCGTCTCGAGTTCCGAGGGGATATCTTATCGATACGGTCGCCGAGAGAACTCGATGCTATATACGCGGAATGCATAGCACGTGAAATACCGTTCCGTCGAATTCGTCGTCGCGTCGGCGTCGTTTCAACGCCTCGAACGACAGCCGTCCCACGCACGCACCGCGCAGACCCACGGAGTTTCGCTCGAACGAGATCTCGCGATAATGCATGCGTATATACGTACGCGTCGCATTGTTATGTCGCCGTGATATCTCAATTGCTCCGGAATGGCCAGCGAATTATTTACGCGAGAGTTTACGCAGCCGTGCTCGCTGGAATTTCACACTCGAACCTCCGTGGGCTCGATCCACGCCACCACGTGTCCATGATCGATCATTTTTTCCTCAGGAGTCAAACTGTCTCTTTGGACAGTAATTTCTTTGCTGTTCGGATGATCTTCAGCCTTTGTAGCGATTTCATGAACACGCTGGAGTCCAGATTCGGGATCAAACTCGGTTTTTATAGAAACTTTAACCCTTTGACTACCGACGTCCAATACAGTTGGCTTGACTTTGGGATTCCCTCAAATTTCTAATGTCAAATTTTGTCGCGTAATTCCAACGGAAGTGCGTTTAAAATTATGTTGTGGCATAATATGCCATGATTCAGCAGAATATGTAACGTTTAAAGCAGTCGGACCCACGTACATACCCAAAATCCAACACTGAAAAAAGTTTTGAATCGCGGGGTTAGGAGCGGTAGGCAAAGGGTTAATTTATTTCTTAAACTGCGTACAAGTTTAACCCTTGCACTACCGAGGTATTTTTTGAAACTCGAACTACCAACGGGAGGGCATTCAGTGTTCACCTTCAAGAAATAATTATATCTGGAAAATTAATGCGGATTGAATGATACGAAATAAGAATTCAATTATTCCGCAATAAATTATATGCTTAAGCTTAACGTATTCAAAAGTAACTATTTTTTTCAGAATTTTGGCCGGCCAGATCAGCAAAATAAATACACAAAGTATGATATGGTGGACATAAAGTATCCTCCCTTTGGTAGTGCGACGGTTAGCCCTTATTCTCAACTTCTTGCAAAGCTAACGGATACAAGTGGAAGTTTACGCGACGAGGTCCGAACTAATTCTGATTTCGGCGATGGAAAACGCTTTTCTCGTTGTCTTTTAACACGTCCCATGCCACAGTGAAAAATTCTATAACTAGTCAGACGTGTGAGAATAAGTTTCTATAAATACATAACGTTAAAAACACAAACATTGAATTGTCTTATGATACACCATTCATTGGTACTATTATTGTGGCGTTCGTTTTAATTGGAATATAAAAAATATTACCACTTATTTAGAACAATCGAACTTGGTGCGTGGGGCGTATACGACTCACGCGGCACGGAACGTATCAACCAGTTAACTGGGTTTGACGAGTATACACGTCAAACCAAAACTTTATTTCGGTGCGTTTGACGTGTATACTCGCCGTGTAAAATAAAAAATTACCATTTACTATAAAAACTCCAAATTTTAGTAAGAAGTAATAAAAATGTCATTTAGTGGTATGTTTGCTTTATATTACCAGTAAAACTGCTATGTATTTTATGAAGAAAAATTTGATTACTTTCTTTGGTATATCGGTTAAGAATGTAAGCCTTCATCGTTTTGCTTTAATTTTGTTGTAAAATTTATAATAGGAGCATTTGCCCTGCGTTTGACGTGTATACTCGTTATCGCTTGATTTTATTTACGCACCCCATGGGAGATTTTTAAAACGTAGTTTTATTTTGTACCACTTTCCTCCGAAAAGTACTATACTTTTCCACAGTGTACTATATTTTCTATCACATTTGGCGGTAAAGTACTATATTTCCTGGAAAAAAAGTCGGCAACCCTAAGGTGCAGGGTTGAGAATTCGAAAATCGCTGGCGGGGAGGATAATCGAGAAACGAGGACCACCGGGTGTGAGCTGACCGGTGATGGGCTGTGACCGGAGATGAGGATAGGTGGATAATTGATCGCGAGGTGGGCCACGCGGGCCGAGCGGCCGGCCGGGGCGGCAGGTGCATCGTGTCGCGCGTAAATGAGAAAGATGCGTGCGTGGCATCGCGAGATCTCTCACGCATACTATCGATCGGCGAGAGGAGGTGCGGAGGAGCGGAGGAGAGAGCGGGTTCGCGAGAAACGGCGGCATTCAAGAACGGCGACGGACCCGCTTACCTTGGCGAGGTCCTTCCACTCGAGGCTCTGGAATGCAACGAGCTACGTGGCCACGTAGAGAAAAAGAAGCCGAAGAAGAGGAGGTAATAAGACGAAGAAGACGATTACGGGGTAGAGTCCGGAGGTGGTCCAGCGCGGGAATATTGCGTAGAAACGGCTCGAGAAAGAAAGCGAAGACGCGGGCTCGAAAGAGAACGGTGCCGGGAACACCGAATCGGAAGTTTTTAACCTTTTGCCGTGCGATAACCAGTCACGCTCGTGTCGCGGATCATGCTCTGTACGCTCTAAATACGAGTTGCTGCAGATTTTCTGTTACAGCACTTTTCATTTCCAGAGAATTATCTATTAGGTCGGCTGGAAAGTTCGTGCCATTTCGGACGTACTATGTTTATTACCTTTTTATCTGACGAGGAGAGGTTTTTGGGTGTCCGCCTCCGATTGCTTTGGATTTCGGATATGTTTTAGAGGGTCGAAAAATAACAAATACGTGCTTTTTTATTTTGGTCCGTTTGCATATTCAGGGGGCGAAACCACCCCTCAAAGTTCATAAGAAGAGGTACACAAGTCTGTGAAATGAGAAAGCAAAAAGTCATTGACTTTTCAAATATAGTTTTTACGCTTGAGATAGTGGAATAGTAATAAACTGGCTCTATATTTTGAAAACTTTAAATATGAATGATGCCTTTATAAATTATTTATAGTTATTAGAAATATTCCTGGCAGTTTGAAGGAGCGAATTTCCCATTGAGGGTAGTTGTAATTATAGTGACAATTTAGAGCTCCAACTTTATAAAGTACTATTTACCTAAATTTTCTTTCCATTCGTTCAATATTTACGCATCTTCTAAATTTCTTATTATAAGCCAGACATAGCAGACTAATTAAGGGTGGTTCACCCCTCAGTAGTGATGGAAGGTCATAAAGCCACTGGTCTGTCACCAGAAAATAATTTATGTCTAAGGTTTCTCAAGAATTTTATGAATTTCTTAACACGTTTCAAGTCTCTTTAAATGCGTATTTAAACGATTAGGGGTAGTTTACCCCCTGATAATGGTGACTGACGCCAAGAACATCATCCATAAAGCAAGTTTTGACGCAAATTAAATTTAAATCAAGTTTTATTCAACACAAATGTTGTAACTTGTATACCTCTTCTTATGATTTTTGAGGGGCGTTTCACCCCCTAAATATGCAAGCGGGCCAAAATAGAAAAACACGTATTTGTTATTTTTCAGTCCTCTAAAACATATCTGAAAACCAGAGCAATCGGAGGCGGATACCTAAAAACCTCTCCTTGTGAGTAATAAAACATCGTTTGACCTGGTGCCCATGCAAAATCCTTAAAACATATTTCAAGTGTCGCTTCTGTGCCAGATAGTCGTGAATTTTCTGATTTTTCTAAAAGATATAAGTGAGAAGCCATGAGCGAAAACAGGGTTCATTTCCCTCATGTCATGTTATACGAGTCTCGGAAAGGATCCAGTGCAACCGAAACTGCAAAAAACATTTATAGTGTAAATGGAGAAGGTGCTGTATCTGATCGCACCTGTAGAAAGTGGTTCGAACGATTTCTACACGGGAATTATTGCTTGGAAGACGAAGAAAATTTTCGAAGCAGAGAAGCCGTCCAGCAACATGTGGAACAGTTTTTTAAGCAAAAAGATATACAATTTTACGAAAGTGGTGTAATAAAGTTATCCGATAAATGGGAAAGGGTTGTTAAAGGAGATGGAGACTGCATTTTCCCCTACAAAAAGATATAAATTGAAAAATATAAACCACGATTATACGCTTGAAAACTTTCCGGACGACCTAACAAAAAATATGGTACACAGTTTGATTACTTAACCCTTTGAGGACGATGAACACATATGCGTTCTAAAAAATCGTTCATCGTGTGATATGGGTCACCGTACTGGCCCAGGTACATTGTATGTACGTTGTAAATATATGTATTCGGATGAACCGTCATCTCAGCTTATTTTATTAAAATATGGGTGGTTTGTTATATATTTTGCAGTGTTAGAGCCCTAAAACAACTGAAGAATCGTATTACTGTAACGAAATATTCAGTTTAACATTTGTCCTAGCGAGGAATATTTCAGCACCTGGTGCACGCTTTTTCCCCAAATTTTCAGGGTTCAAAGGGTTAAAGTGAATCAAGATCAGTAGGAGAAATATTCTTCTCACTGTCAGTGCGGAAGTAGCAGACAGATTTGTAACTACGCGAAAAAGTGCTGACTGCACGAAGGAACGGTGTCTTGCGAATTTTAGCACCTTTTTACCGTTCCCTCGGTAAACAGGCTTCCTCCATCTTCGAGTATCGAGGACAGTTCCGTTTACCGTCTCTTGTTCGGTTCACTTAACGCTTGCATACCGGCAGGCGTTTAGCGCGAAATAGCCGCTCGTACAAGAGAAGCGTTAATGAGACACCTGCGCGTAGACCAATAATCAAGAGAGAGAGGGAGAGGGAGATTCTCGAAACCTTCCTTCCTTCCTTCCTTCCTTCCTTCCTTCCTTTCTGCCTTCCTTTCTGCCTTCCTTTCTGCCTTCCTTCTCCGTTACCGCATGAATCTTGAAACTTCCGCGATCATGTGTATGCAATGCAAATTTCCACCGTGTGTCCGTCGAAAACCAGACCCCGTGCGAACATCTTGAGATTTCGCAACGGATCATCTCTTCGCGGACTTTCATTTATTAAAGCTACAACCGATTATACCGTTGGATTCCGTGAGATACTTGTTGGAAAAATTTCAACACGGAGCGAGATTCTCTTTTCGTCTTTATTATATGTATAATTATAAACTATAGCAATTTCTGGATTCCGCTGACTTTACGATCTGAAGCTTGCGTTTTGCCGCAGAGTGTTGAACTTGTACCGTTCCCTTTTTCGTTTAACATGTTGAACGCCGTACTTTAATTTAATTAACACTTCTGACTGTCATGTCACCAGACACGATCATTATTTATTTGATCGTTTGTAGTATTCATAAATTTATTGACTAAAGTTCAATAGTACCAACAAAAAGATTATGAATATTCCTAATATTTTTGATTAAAAAGATTTTAACTTGAGATTATATTTCCTTTGTATAAAAATTTAGGAGGTTTGCCATTTTCAACCGATAGAGTATAGCTGTCGAAGTGTTAAATAATTATTGATTTTTGGAAAATTCTGAGCAAACTTCATACTGAAACAATAATGTAGTAGCTGAAGAACACAACCGAGTACTCAAGTCTCTTTTTTCCTTGACGGTTTATATAAAAAATAGTAAATAATATCGTGTCTGATTACGTGTGGCTGTTTTCAGTGCTCAACGTATTAACACGTTCCCTGCCACAGTGGAAAATTTCGTCAGTAGTCAGACAGGCGAAAACGGCTATTTATTAATAGACGTGGTTGATTGTACAAATACTTATCTATTTGATATTACACTTTCCATTTCTACTATGATTTTACCGTGAATGTTAATTAAAATTTTGTAAGGATTGGTAGTTATGTGATCAAATTAAAATTGATGCAAGAACGTGTTAACACGTTGACTGCCGTGGGGGGCACTGGTGACCGGCGCATAAAATTTAATTTAATCAAATAATTACTGATTTCATTAAAATGTCGAATAGAATTAATATTGTAACAAGAATAGAAGGTCAAGACTGTGCAACTGAATAGTTACATATCTTTTTTCTGCGTGATTTTTGTTTCAAATAGGATGTTGTAATATGTCTGACCAGGTATGGGAGTTTTCACTGTGGCAGTCAACGTGTCAAGGGGAAAGTATGCTGCGTTCTCATCGGTCAGTTTCCCTATTTTGGGCATGATTGGTGATAGGTTGACGGGGAGAAATTCTGTTGGCTGGCGTTGCTTTTTGGAAAAGGTACCCTGAGGTGCTAGCAGTACAACTCTTAAATTGCTAAATCGGCTAGCGTTGGTATGCATTTCCAGCCAATTTGCACCGTTCTCGACAACCCACTCGTAGAAACAACCGAGCCTGTGAAAATGACACCTTTCCTTGCAACGTACTTCTAATAAAATATTTATAATCATTACTGAACGAACAGAAATTAGATAGTACTTCGTGACGCGTAAGAAATCGATGGACGTTGAGGGCAGGTTCTCGAGGATGGACGACGAGAGGGAGAGAGGCAGGGAGAGCAGAGCCCCTGTCCAGGTTTTGCCAAGCAGGGTTGATTTATGCTCGACTTCTGGCCCTGAGCGTAAAGGGACACGACGTTTCGTGAAACGACGTAACCGGAATTGCCGATAAAGGTGCATTAGTTTCCACGATCAAATTGATGGATGATCGAACGACCTTTCGAACTTTCACGCCCACGTTGTTTCCATTCGTTCGCTTCCGTTTCATTGGCTTCCATCCACGCGCCAAACTTATTGCTCGCGCGTCTATCCGCGTGATCGCTGGCGAGTGCTCTTACTTTTCAATCTTCCCTACGTTTCATCAAATTGATGCAACAGAAACATGATTTCCGCTGATAAACGTATCTGCGCGATATGTACTCTGTTGTCGCGCGTTTCGGTCGAGATTCGAGACGTTATATTCATGCTCGATCTGCTGCAAGGTCCATCGATCGACCAGGCACGCACCGTTGGACTCGAACAGAGACACTGCCGGCAGAACGAAAATTACATAGTCGGTAAATAGAAGCAGCGGTCTAATTGTTTCAATTATACCGCACTCTGCTACTTCCAAAGGATGTCGCTTGCGCGATTCTTGAGAAACGTCCAGGCTTGCGACACCTAACGCGAATCTCTGTCCAAACGAGTCCATAGGCTGTGTTCCTTCGTCCCTGATTACTGTAATGGACACAAGAAGACGAACTACCGTTTTAATAATATATATTTATTAAACTAAGATCCAGAGTACTACAACGTTACCGCTGTCACGGATCTGGACTCTGTGTCTGAGTCTGGTGGCTTTTAGAATTATAATGACGCTTATGGAGAAAATTCAGTAAGTTTTAAGGAGTTTCATAAGTAAGAGAGAGGATGGTAGGATAGGGCAAGATTTTGGTACTATGACACAGCGGCCAGGATGCCGTAGTGTTTGCGGTGGCTGAGGGTGACGTAGTCTGTGACAGATTTTGATTGTTTGGTATGATGCATATTTGTGATTACGGAGAACGTAGAAACGGAACAATATTTGTGTATACGCGGAGTCACGAATAGATAAGGGAAAGTACATCATTAGGTACATTACGCGCCAGTGTACAGATTTTTTTTAAATTTTCTTCATTGTATGGTCTCAGTATACAGGGTGTTCGATTTTAATCTATAAATGCGAATTACTGGTGAACTACCCGTTATATAAAAATGGTTCAGATAGGAAGTGAATGGTTTCGAGAGGGTCATAATCTGGTATAGTTAGTTTTTCTGTAGATGGACGCGTAGAGGTTATACGAAGGTGACGTACGTTTTCTTAAATGGAATCGCATAATTTTTAATTCTATTCTATTTTAATATTCTATTTTGGTAGCTCGACAGCTTTTTAGCTGCAAAATATTCAGTGACACAGATCGGTTGAAATCAACCTGCGTCGAATTGTCAGAAAACAAAAAATTTGTCGAAGCGGTTGAACAAGGACGCAGAAATTAATATTCACCATCTGGATAACTAAAAATACCTGCGGTTGTTAATTTGTTTACGTCTGATGAAGAGATATTTAAAAACGACATTCCTCGCGGGATGACCGGATAGCAACGTCAGAAAAAGAACAATGAACAGTGAGAAAGGAATCCTGACGGAAGTGTACAACGTGTTTCGCGTAACGCGCGATCACCTGGAATGTCTGCATTATTTTAACCCTTTTAGTACCGAACAACGATACATCGTTGTTGACTACACTTGCGAAAAGTGCCGACGACGATATATCGTTGTGCGTGAATTATTATTTCTTTATTTTTTGAAAATATTTGTGATATTATGATAAATAATTAAATACACGTTGTTTCTGTTTTATATTACCTGTTCTACGCCAAACTATGTCAGAGTGACAATGTTTTTTTATTTGTAAATGCTGTTTATAAAAAATGATCAACTTTTCGAATTTTCTTTATAATTTTAAATAAATATTATTTATATAATTTTCAACAAACACTGAAATACTTCAGTCATTAATTCACTCTTTATCTAGTTCTTAACATGTTCCTTTTTAAATTTTGTAATTAATATTTATAACTAAATTTTTATCATTTTTTTTTTCTCAAACCCTACTAAACTACATCAGTTTGGCTCGGCACTTTTCGCTCGGCACTTTTCGCTCAGGTTCAACTTTTCGGTCGGCATTAAAAGGGTTAAACATTCGAGGTGCACGCAATTCGATTTTCGTGGAATCCTGCGTGAAATCCGCGAAGAAGCAAACCGATCGCGCGGTCGCGGGAAAACCCGACGTCTTTCGGTTCTCGGCGACAGCGGTTTTCTCGGCCGGGGCATTGGCGACGCATAGAATTTCCAGCTTGAGGCCGATCGAGCGTAAATAAAGCGGCGGGGATAGGTTGTGCAAAAGTATGTATGAAAGAGCAGAGGCGAACGAACGAACGAGCTCGATTCTTAGCGCTCGCGCGAGCATGACCCGCGCAATACCACGCTGGAATTCCATCCTCCGTTCTTTCCACGGCCACGTTCCCGCTAAATGCCTCGACTTCGCGCTGGACAACAAATTTTCATGCGACGAATCGATTCTGCTGGGAAATATTAGCTTGAGTCGCCAGTAACTTCCAGTAGTTTGTCTTCTTCAATTTACTGAATAATACTGTGGGATTCAAAAAATTGACTTACACTGTGAGACGTGAGTTGATAAATAAAACTATTGATATATATATATATATATATATATATATATATATATATATATATATATATATATATTAAAATAATAAAAAAACAGCACGATATAGAACTCCTCACAAATAGCCTCCACGCAAAACTCCACGCGAAACTCTGCACGCAATGTTCTCCACTCAACTCCTCAATCGGTTCTCTTCTACTTTCTGACCCGGAGGTCCCAAAAATGTACACAAACACATACACACATATTGCACACGCATTTCCACACCAGATTCATACAGAGGAGCTGCATTCCCAGAAAGTCACACGATCCGTTCGACACTTGACTTCTGAGAACCCACGCACCTCTCACGCCACGCATCCCATCAATCCTTCCACACTTTTCATTCATACGTCTAAATATGTAGTTCGTCTATCTAGACTGTCCTCGAGACTAAACAAGAAGCATACAGACATATGCACCAACTCCACAATACATGTGGGATCGGGACCTGTAGATCCAATATTAACCCCTTGCCGTACAATAACGAGTCACACTCGTGACACAGAATATGATTGATACGTTGCAAATACGAGTCCAACTTCTGTGTCAATTCTTTATAGTTTTTCACTACAGCACAAATTGACCGTCAAAGGATTGTTAAAAGCGAACTGTGTGTGCTGATAGACGCTCCTCATTTATCACGGCACTCTAGGACTGCAAGGGGTTAAGACGAATAGTGGAAATAGGGGTGTTGGTGGACTGACGGTGGCGTAGGGGATAAGGTGGCTAGCTACCAACGCAGAAACCCGGGTTCGAGTCCTGGTGCCGCGGTCCTTATTTTGTACGATTTCCTACATTCATCAACCCTTTGGGGGCTGAAAATTTCGAGAAAAAACGTGCATTATGGGCTGATGTTTTTCACGGTAGAACACCTGTTAAACAGAATATTTCGTTATAATAATATGGTTAACACATTGCGTATGGGTCACGAGATATCTCGCATATAGCAAACCGAACTTTGTGGCCGGATTACGAGATATCTCTTTTTAATGTTTTTTCATACGCGCGTATCGACGACTCAAGAAATTAAAAATAAATTGATTTTTTTTTGTTACGCTACCAAGGCAGCGAGGCCTTGCATATTCTTATGACAAATGAGTAGCGAAATAAATGTATGTCGAAATTCCGAAAGAGTAGAAAACAGTCGGTACCTTATAAAGTGTTTTATCGTTGTACAACATTTTGTTATTTGAAAGTCCGCGTTTTAATTTGTGAGGAAACAGTTTTTTAATTATTTTACAAAATAGACCCTGATTCTAAAAAAGTAGCAAAATGTCTCATAGAAATAAAGAAAATGAAAGTCAAGATGAATGATTGTTTGATGATACATACTAAATAGATGTATAAGAAATATGTAGTAACATTTAAGAATACTTTATAAATGTGAATTTAAAAACTGCATATATGCATTGTACAAAGTTTTTTGGAGCGCTCAAAAATGTGCGAGCAGAATGCTGTACGCAATGTGTTAACATCGATTATTCAATTGTTTTAACGCTCCAAAACTGCGGAATATGCAACGAAACACATACATTTTAATAATATAAGCTGAGATGATATTTTATCCGAAGACATAGGTTTATAACTCGTAGCACACGGTGAACGATTTTTTAGAACGCATAGGTGCGTCCACCGCATTCAAAGGGTTAAAGAATAATTTCTGTTGCTTCTGCAGCATGTCTATGTTTAAAGTCTGTTTACTTTCTGATATGAAACTAAGACCAGTTGCATAGATAAACCACGGTAGAATCCCTCTTAACCGGCCACATTTTCGTTGAGAGGCTCAGCAGAGAAACTATTGACGCATTCCGTGTTACGTACCTCAGTCGTGTTTCACAACATTTATCGCAGAGGAAACTTTAATCGAACGAACGAGTACATTCTTGGTACATAATTTTCAAATACAATAAAAGGTACAAGCTGAAAGCGGAGTTAGGTTGAGCTACATGGCCTATTACCACGTGATACGTTCTAAATCATTATTTATTCGTATTTATTAAATCCATGTGGTTTCCTCTATCTTTTTCAAGATTTAAACGTTTATATAAAAATTGATTGATATATAATACATAGAAGATTCAAAGAAAAACTTGAGTAGAAGGAAGTGCGTGGTAAGAAACCGGGAAAACTGAGTCACGTTTGAGCGTTTTCAATATAAAAGAAATTTGTGAGGGGTCAAAAGTAGGATAGGTGGCTAAAATAAGGGAGTTAACAGATTGAGAATGAGAAAAATTAGTTAATAGCGAATGAGATGGATAGGAAGGGGAAAGTAGAAATAGTAGAGACAGGGCCCGAAGAGGTACAAGCTGAAAGTCTAAAGAATTTAACTGAAGAGTTCTGTTTTTATAGTCCAATTTCTTTTTGTTATCCCTTTGAACTCCTAATTTTTTTTATAATTTTCTTTTCAATAACTCCCTATTATTTTATTTGATATGTACTTCAAAAGACAGTTGGTTAATAAGACCAATTAGGAACAAACAATCATGTACCTGAACACATGAAGGACTTTTTTTGTTATAAAAAAAGCTCATATAGATGTAATATTGCTTATCTATGTAAAAAAAATATTGCGAAATCTCGATTATCCGAACACTGGTCATTCGAAAATTTGTCATCCTGTATTCATTACAAGCTACAATTCTCATTAATGATACTGAGTTCTTAATTCTGTGCTTCATTGTATTTTACATTCTAAAGTAAAATGACTAATTCTGTACGAAACATAGCTACAATATGTTACTAATTACAGTTCAGATGATCGAGGTCCCACTGTACATATTTAAACTGGCATTTAAAAATGTCGAGCGTGACTGGACATAGGAGTACCTGTGAATAAAATCAATGTCAAGTCACACTTGACAAAGGAGTTCAAAGGTTCAATATACATATTGTATGTTAGTAATAAATATTATATATGAGTCGTTACGTGTAAGAAGGGCGAACTCAACGAAAGCATGTTTTGAGAAAAATCCTTTTAAAAAATGTTGGCCTGGATAAACTCAACAAAAAGTCCTTTCGTCTCGTTTTGTTCAATTTAGGAACAACAATAATAAAAGCCTTATATTAAAGGGTAAAAAAGGGCGAGCTCCACAAAGTAGAACTATGAGCATGCACCGCAAGTGTCCTTGAACACGACGGTAAAAAAAGAGGGTCCCATATTGAATTCGCCCTTCTTGCACGCAACGTCACATATTTATTTTATATTATTTACAAGCTATCAAAAAGATCTATTACATATCGGAAGTGATTTACGACCAAGTCAATAGAAATCTCGACAACAGGGGACTGATCACGTCGCGGGGCTCGTTTCGGATAAATCGAGGGAAATCGTCGGTGAACGTCGTTGATTATCTTTGCAATTGTATAATCATGAATGAATGCAGGGGGGCAAGCAAAAAGCTGATCACGCGAGAGAACAGGTTACAAGGGATTGCGTTACTTATGGCGCCTGTAAATTATGGGCCTGGCAGTGCATTTTCTGCCACGCCTCGTGTCGTCGTTGCTGTTTTTATTCTTCAAATAAATATCGCTGGTAATTGTACGCTCAAGGAATTGCTCCGCATCGACGAAACCGCACAGAAATCGAGAGAGTCGTCGAGACGATAAAACATAGTGACGGTTACGCAACGCATAGATCAAACGGTGGAACGGGATGTATCATGTCGATTGAATGTTCTATCAGGCGAATTTGTACAGGAAATATTGCTTTTTGAATAATACTTTCTAGTCGCGGCGGTGGCTCGTTCGCTTTGATGCAAGCTATCGCTTCAATTAATTTCGAAATAAACGAACGATTATGGTATCGCTCGACGAGAACCGGTATGCGCGACTAAAAGGCTCGGTATAAAACACGCGAGAGTCTAAATTAAGAAATCAGTGATCTCGTGTTCGAACCTACCGAGCAGAATTTTAATTCCTAATACATCTCCTCTGCAAATTTTATTCTGAATAACTCAAAGTGTGTCCTTTCGAATTTGATTTCGTGTTCGATTCTACCGATTAGAATTCTAATTCCTAATACATCTCCTCTGCAAATTTTATTCGGAATAACTCAAAGTGTGTCCTTTCGAATTCGATCTCGTCTTCAATTCCACCGATTAGAATTCTAATTCCTAGTACATCTCCTCTGCAAATTCTATTCTGAATAACTCGAAGTGTATACTTTCGAATCAAAGAGACTATTTGTATAATTTTGAAAGAAGAAGAAATGGTTGGCGGATGTAAATCCGTGCGAGATCATAGTGAACGGCGTATAATCCGAAATCGATCCACCGGCAGGAGATACAGCGTTCGCCGCCAATTAGCAGCCGAACACGGGTCCAACAAGAACAAAGTACAAGAACTCGAGCGATGAAGCGGACGAGGAAATTATGTGATAAACAGAGTCTGCTCGTTAATTGGACATCCGAGGGAGAAAGTAAAAGTCGCGAGACGGTGTTATCGGATAATTGCGAATCTCGATACACCGTGAAATCGCAGGGAGAGTCGACTAGGATCGATCGTTTCGAATAAAATTTTCGATAAAATGTTCTTGTTTCTTTAAATTATTCTAAAAAAGCTTCTCTATCTCCACACTTTAGAATTTGAACGAACATTTTACCGTATTAACACGTTGGCTGCCAAGGTGGTCACAGGTGACCGGCATCTCAAATTTTATTTAATTAAATAACTATTGATTTTGTCTATATTCTAAGCAAATATAACATTGCAACACTGAAATAAGTACGCATGTACAATACTGAGTACTTAAATATTTCTTTCCCTTACGATTTATATAGAAAAATGAAATTTACAGTGTGTCTGAGTAGCGATGACTGTTTTCACTGTGGCAGTCGATGTGTTAAGGTCCATTCATATCGACAGCCCTTGGCAATCGAATTACGACCACATGCAAAAATTTCACTTTTCTAACTATAATGCTATGTCATCAGTGGCAGATTGTTCTTAGCTGCCCAAATTATAACTAAACACTTTGACGACGGAGATCCCAATATACATACACTCCCGGACATAACTCGTGGTTTCAACTTTACGTTGAAATTAAAATGATTAAACACCCACTATATTGAATCAATCGATTATTTACAGATTATTTACACTGAATACAATTTCTAAATGTTAAAATATATATAAAGTTTAAAATTTGCTCACTAATGTATGCTCAGAAAGGGAAAAACAGAAGGAGAATGAATATTCTCTGATCAATTCTGTTAATTTTTCGTTATCCATCTCCAATATGCTGGCTTTTGCGAACGAGTGCTTTAACACTAGATCTACCAACGATTAACGTCGTCTACCTATTTCATTGAAGCGATCAGAATGACACCATTTCGAAAAAAATACGTAATTCAAGGAAGCAATGTTTATTCATATTTTTCTTTAGCTTTATTCAGCGCCAATGCAAAGTAAACATAATACTTGTCAAAAATAAATCGTACATAGTTCAATTACACACCAGTCATTTTTACTGTTTTGATAGTTCTAGTGTTAAGGATCGTGTCTGTACGGTCTAAGACATGTATACATACTGACAAAATATTGTTTTTGGCTGTGTCTGTAATTGTCTGTACGGCTAACAATAAGTTACGTTAGCCGTGAAAGCTCTCGTAGACGATGTACCAAGAAATATTTATCCAGCCAGACTCGTCCGATGTCTACGGATATGAACGAACCTTTAGTCCACTGTCCGGGGGTAGGACAATTTTCTTCTCACTTCTACATTTTTCTACGAAGAACCCGCGTTTCTTGGACTGCGCCATAAACTACGATCTCGTACACATTGGAGACATTGTAATAAGGTTGGCTTTAATTAAGAACCGCTCGAAGCAAAAGCTTAACAAGCAGCCTCGGTGTTTTCTAGCGGTACTCTCTAGCGACAGTTCCCGTTCCCGTGAAATATGTTGACAGGCAATCGGTTTCTCCTCGAGCCCTGAGGAAGCAACCGGCCGGTTCGCGTGATTCCTCGATAGTGTCGGTCGTTCAACGATTTTTCTCCGATTCCTCGAGCCGTGGCTGTTTGATTTTTTTCCCTCGAGCAAGTGGATGCACGCGGACGAGCACCAGGCACCGAGAACCACGCCCAATATTGTTTCTGAACAGAGAGACGGCTCCGGTCTCTCCACCTCTCTCTCCCTCTCTTTCTCCCTCTGTGTTCGTCGTTGCAGATCGAGTATTATTACCAGCTCATAAATACTTCTCGCGCGGAACTACGATGCAACCCTGGTCTCCTTCTTCCTTTCTTTTCTTCCTCGTTGATGCAGCCCGGCGTAGATCGCAGCAACACGCTAGAACCGCATGGGTTGCATGATTAATGCCCCGGCAATTTGCCTGCTGCGAATCGAGATCGACCGACGAAAGGACTCTGCGCGTTCAGTCGAGATCGCCAGGGGAAAAAACAGATGATTCTTCCATTGGGTATACGCCTATCAACGGTTACAGAATTTTTAGAGACTCGATTTCACGTGACGGTAATCCTTTCTCTCCGGCGGCGTTCGCTTAAAAATCGACAATACGGAGCGGTCGTAAAAATTAAAATAAAATTTACGTAACAAATTTAATTTAACCAATCATAAACTCGTAACGAGCAAGTGGAAGATCAAGCGATTTTTCTTCTCTCAGATGATTTCGCCAAAGACGACTATAGGCGACGGCAGTGGTGAAAGGGTTAAATATACGTAGAGATCTTTGTACGTATATATATGTTTTATTTAGCCTCACAGCTAAGAATTGGACTTGGTTTACAATGTACTATTTTTTTTACAAAGCTACCTTATCCACGCATTCGATTCATTCACTCTCCCTCTCTCTCTCCCGTTCAAACTCCATCCTACTCTACTGACTAACTACCCTATTTATCGCACCCCCTCCTTGTTCTCCAAACTCTCTTTGGTTCTATTATCCACTCTCTCTTTTTTCTCTCCTTTTCTTTTGTAGCTTCTCAAGCCATTCTACAATCTTTATGTCCTGTCTCCCGTTCACTACGTCTTCTATCCTGTTACGTCTCTCGGTTTCCCTGCAGTTCCTTGTTAAATGCTCTAAATTTCCAAATCTATCTCCGCACAGATCACACCTTCTTCCTTCCTCCTCTTCCCAGTACTTATTCCAATTTTCTAAGTTTCCACACCTTGCTTGTGCAATTAGCTTTTGACCTCTTCCTTCTTCGCTTAAATATTCTGGCAGTTCTATTGTTCTAATGTACTTGTACCTATTGTTGTGTTTGAATTGCTCTATTTGAAAGGGTTAAGTATTCCGTGACAATCGATCGAGAATGCATGAAGCTTTGTGAAACAGCACCCTGTATAGGTTCGTTTGGGTGGGAAATCGCGCGTGTGTGTCGTGCACACATTAGCAGGGAAAGCTCGGCCGGTTCGTAAGGCTCTATCGGCTTTTCAGATCCGCATACCTCTCCCGTGAACCTTGACTATTCTGTTTGCAACACCTCACGGCGTTCCTACCTGTCTTTCTTTCTGTCTTTCGTTCTTTCTTTCTTCCTCCCTTTCTCTCGCCACTTTGTCTATTTATCTCCTATTCATAGCTGCGATCTCTTCGATGAATCTGCGCCTTAGCATATACCGCGTCCCAACCCGGCCGTTGCTCTCGTTTCTTTCGCGGCTACTTTCCAGGCCACGGCTTTGGACAGGATCTTCTATTCTTCATCCTGCCACGTTGTAAATACGTACGTTCACGCAACACTTTGGTATCCCTGCACCAGAAAACCTGGACTCGTGCTCTTGTAATAGGTTAACCCTTACGTGGGCATACATTTTCTGACAAAAGATTTGAGCAGCTCCTGTTCAAATCTTGACGAATCTTTTTAGATCTCTATTATTGGGATTTTTCTACGTTGATTTCGAAAAAGTTTTGAATATAGGAAGAGGAGAAAGAGTTAGGTGCCTATACAAGGGGTCTCTGATTTAACCCTTTGCACTCCGTTGACTCCGCTAGGGAGACATGTTCAGTATGTATCTGTACTCAACCTGTTACCTAGGTAATCTAGAGTGCAAATTATTGTTTATTTTTTTTTAATGTAGAATTCAGGTTTTATTTACAGTACAATGAAGGAGATTTACCAAAGAAATCAAAATAAATAAATTCATAAGCACTTGTAATATTCTCCATTCAAAACAAAATTTTTCTTTTCCAATGAGCTTCACTGCAAAAGTGTGCCGGAGTTGCTGGTAGGTGGTATCAAAAAATGTTCTGAGTGCAAAGGGTACTTGTATCTTCTATCTCCGTTTTGGATTTTCGTATATTATGCAGAACTGGCAACCGGTTCTCGAAGCCATTATAACGGCCGTTGCCACACAATTAGCTACTTTTCTAAGGCGTGTATACAGGGTGACCCATTTAAATCTACCTACTCGAATATCTTCGAAACTGTTGATGGTACCAAAAAATGTTTCAGACAGAAGTTAAATGGTTTCAGGGGGCACATTATCTGATGCTAGTAAGTTTTTCCTATGTGGACGCGTAGAAGACATATGAAGGTCAACTTTGTCTTTTTTTTCTTAAATGGAATCATATTTTTTAATGCAGTACTCGATGCAGCTCGTCATTCCTTACATGAAATTACTAAGCCACTTATGGCGAATAATCGTTAGTTTAGAAGATATTTTAATTTTAACCCTTTGCACTCGAGAGGCGCCTCTCGGTCGCCATAATATTCACGTTTCAAATTTCCTATTTTAAATAAACACCTAAAAATTATGTTCAATTTCACATATTCTACAATGCACGTTTTATGTAAGTATTCAACTACAGGAACAACTGTACTGAAAACAAAAGAAATCTTCCTGTTAAGATTGCTTACATTTGTATTTGTAGCTTATGTGCATCAGATGAAAAAGACTTCGAGCGCAAAGGGTTAATATTGGGTAATGACATTAGTACTATATACTGTGAGCACAACATATTAGATGTGACACATATTAGCTACACCGAAATGGTATACTATTTCCAATACTAAAATTAAAATATCTTCTAAACTAACGATTTTTCGCCATAAGTAGCTTAGTACTTTCATTTAGGAAGTGACAAGCTGCATCGATTAGTGCATTAAAAAATATATGATTCCATTTAAAAACACAAATTTGACCTTCATACGTCCTCTACGCGTCCACGTAGGAAAAACTTATTCACATCAGATAACGGGCCCCTTGAAACCATTTAAATTCTGTCTGAAACATTTTTTAGCATCATCAACAGTTTCGAAGATACTCGAGTGGGTCGATTTAAGTGTGTCAGCCTGTATATACGCCTTTCGCAGCGAAAGGGTTACAACTGAGTGCATTGTTGAATTATTCCAGCTTGAAGTCGCGTTTAAAAACGACGTCACTCATGGGATTGTAGCAAGGTGCTAATGCGCGGGGCTCCGCCTTAAAACCGGCGAGAAATAAATGCATGTAGCAAAAGTCAGGCGATATTTGGTAAATTTTCGCTGCGCAACCGTTTCCTGGGAAAGCGTGGCCGGTTCACCTTGTGCGGAATAATGATTGGCTGCGATCACCGCAAACGTACTTGACAAGAATGCAGTTTCACTCGCGGCCGGACGCTGTTTTTCCGCTGCCATCGACCGCGACCAATGGCGGTTTAAGATGTCGGCGAAAGGATTTCTATTTCCATGGAATCGCATCGCGAACCCTCCGCCGTTGATCCGTTGCAACGTTTACTCTCTTCCGGAGACAGACGGTTTCGAATGGAAAATGCTTCTGCTCCGACGTTATTCGTCCAGAAATTCCGTCCTCTCGTCGCTCCGTGCCGCTCAACTTTTTTTCTAACCGTTTTTCACGTTTTATTGCATTCTGTGTCAATCGAACTGTAACTAACTGTACCCGGTGCATTTGTTTTGAAACCATTTGCACCGGACACGAGGATCAATGGCATCGTCCTTGGCATTTCTTGCTGGACCGCGTGGAGGAAGGAGAACTAGTTCGCTTTTTGTTTTTCGCAATCGCCCTCTCGAAGGTTTCGTCCTTTCCAAGCATTATGGAGAGCAAGGCTGCATGCTTTTCACGCGACACACGCACTGCAACGTAAATGAATAATCTCGCGTTAACTAGAAAAACTCCATAATAACGAAATCCCGCAAGCAAAAGTTGTTAAACACCTGGCACTCCACCTAGACTCAAAACTAAGCTGGAAACAACGTATACACAAAAAAATACAACAAATCTGAATCAAAAGGAAAGACATGTACTAGTTAATTAATTAATCGAAGCTGAGTACAGAAAATAAATTATTATTCTACAAAATTACAATAAAACCCGTATGGACATCTGGCATACAACTGTGGGGAACGACAGCAAAAAGTCACATCACAAAAATGGAAGCTATGCAGTCAATCATACTCCGAATAATAGTTCACGCACCTTGGTATATAAAAAACGAAGAAATACGTAAGGATTTAGAAATCTCCACCGTACAGGAGAAAATTCAGCGGCTGTCAGACAGATACAAATCAAGAACAACAAGGCATCCAAACCCGCTAGCGAATACCCTGTACACCAAACGTACGAGTAGAAGATTAAAGAAAAAACAGGACCTCGTGACGCAAGCTCAAACATAAATGAATGGGTGTCTAGAAGAAGAGCGTATGTTATGCTTTATAAAATCGACAGGAAAACGTAAAAACAATTCATTGCTCACTGTAGCAATTAAAGAAGCAGCTGGTGTAACATGCGCCCTTCTTCCACGTTGAAAAATAAATAATAATGCAATAATGAGAAAGTAATTTATTAACTGCAAACACAACATCGGGTATAAAAATCATTGTTTTTTTGGCCCCTGATCCATGGAAAACCCGTATCGAAAAATTTGTAACATACGTCCTTCTTCTAAACAACCATTCAAATATATTTTAGAGACATCTTTGTAATAATGCTACTCCAATGGGAATAGCATCCACACGTTACCCTTAACACTTTGACTGCTATGTCACCCATATATGGGTGACAGTTAAATTCAGTCATAATTATTTGATTCTATATGGTGTTAACAAATATATTTAATAAGATTTAATAAAACCAGTAAAAAAATGATGAAAGTCTGTAATATTATTAATTAACAAGGATAGAATGTGAGATTACATTCACTTTGTACAAAAATTAAAGAGTTTGTCATTTTTAGTTAACACAATGTGGCAGTCAAACTGTTAACCAAGATACAACTTGCCGAAGGTCCAACAGGATAAATTGCAAGGAACCTATGGGGTTAATAAAAATGAAAAAGAACTATCACTGCAGACCGTCGACTCCGTAAATACCATTCTCGATTTGGTTAGACAGCCGATACTGCGGATTTCGAAACGCTTTCTATTGTTTCGAGGAATACGTGCAACCATTTCGCTGGTGACTGACGACTCCGTTCGAAACGGTCGTCAAAACCGTCGGCTTAACCTCAGAAAACCTTCCGTATTCCTATCGAGTCAAGTTCGTGATTAGATTCGCTAGATATCGTGACCTCGATGCATTTGTAGATTCCATCGTACATGCAGGATGACATTGATTAACGGCTATCGTCCTCTCAGACCTTCTCCAGCCGCAGAATCCTACCGCGAGCGTAATGCCCCGCGCGAATTTTTGCACGCTCTGGAACAGCTACGCTCTCGACTTTGTCAAGGTCGATTTATTTATACTCGAACATGCCTGTTAATTTATCTTCATACACGTAATAATTTAAACACATTTGAACGTGAATTTCAGGACTGTAAAATATCTCGAGCCCATATTGTGGTCCGTAGCATACGGCGACGGATTTTTCGGACTGAAGAAACCTCGTCCACGTGTTCAGTGATTCCGAACAAATAGCGTTATATATACTGTAGGTCTGTTTCGTTTTATTAGTCAAGTGATAACAATATTATACAGTAGGACTTAGATTATACGAACTGTAATTTGTTAGATATTATTTAAACAAACAGGTAATATGTAGTAAAAATTATACGTGTCCAGTGGTTATAAAGATATTAAAGAAAGTAATGAAATATATATTGCACTGTGAGAAGAGAGAAAAGACTATGTAAACTGTATTGAAGTGTAAACTAACTGTATAAATGTCTGCATACAACTCGCAGGTCAAAAGTTCCAACACTTTCCCGC
Organism: Macropis europaea; assembly: GCA_916610135.2. NCBI lineage: Eukaryota > Metazoa > Arthropoda > Insecta > Hymenoptera > Melittidae > Macropis > Macropis europaea. Next base: position 12,543,013 of record OU744352.1, on the reverse strand, counting down.
TGCATCCAGTCTATGTGTGTGCTGCGTGTATGTGGCTGTGTGTGAATATCGCTGTATTCCAACACAAATATTAAGAGAATGACACGCGCTGTAACTAGATTTCGCATAAAAATGATAATTGTATCTTAGAATCTAAAATATATAATGGTGCAAAATGAAGTACAAAATTAGTGATAATTTTAGCTAGTTGCTAATATAGGATGACCAATTTTTATATTCGAGGTTCTGTACATGGTTATAATCATAATAGAAGCAATAATTCAAGCGCTCAGTTCGGTCATGTTCAAATTTGCATGAGCTCTGCTGTCGCCATTGGACGCCAATAAACACCCACTGAACGCGTGGGCAAGATTTGCTGACCACCTCACCGGACACCCTGTATAGTGGTTCGTGGGCTTGAAAAAGCGGACAACATTCTTCCTATCGATCCATAGATCCATCCGATGGAGTTTCCCCATCGGCGTCGCCTCTGACCATGGTCCCGCGAAACAGCCGTTCGGTCCGCGAAGTTAGCCCCGTTTCCGGCTGTTTCTCGCTTCTAGAGCGAACGATAATCTTCCGTGGTATCGACAAGAAAGCGATAGCACGCGCCTCTACGAAAAGGGGGTGTATAGCATCTGGTTGGTCGATCGATCCGACGGATTGCTCGACGGAGCGTAAACGTTGAGCGAGCGGCCATTACGAGAGGCTGAAAAGCCTCGCGGAGCAGTCGACTACTTCACTCGATCGAACGACAACAGAGGATAGTCTGTACACCGCATTATATCAGCTCGCTCGATTTTCCTCCTATACACTCGGATTTGCTGGTCACTGGAGCAACATCGGACGGGCGTTGACTTTCGACACGCCGAAAGCACGAGAATTCCAATTTCCAAGCCGCGACACTTTAATTTTCACCTGCAAACTGTCTGGCAGTTCTTTAGAACACACCCCGTACGTGTGCGTTTCTGAAAGATCGCAGCGCGCGATTTAACCGGGGAACAAAGCGCTCGGAGAGAGAGAGAGAGAGGCTGGTCGTGAAACAGGATTGTGTACGTAGGGGGTTTCCAGCACGGTCGTTCTAATTGCAGGTAAAATCAGGAAGCGGAAGGTTAGTGGTACGACGATGAATCATTGGATCGATCGTCGATAATGAGTTTCGTCATGGGTGTACATACATACGTGTGCCACCCACGTGGCACGAAACACGTGAAAGAGAGGCGTCGGTGTCTGGCTGGCTGGTAGTACCAGGCGAGTTGCATACTGCGTCTCATTCCTCTTTGGTTCGTTCGTTCAATCGGATGCGTCACAGGAAGCCGGCCGAACGCCTGACTGACTGGCCGACCGGCTGATGCTCCTAACCTATCGTACGGTCAATTCGTTTTATTCTACTCATTTATCGCGTTAGCCAATTGCCGTACTTTGCCCACCCGTCTGCGAGTCGTCCTCAAGGGGATCGTACCAACCGCCTCTCTTCTCCGATCTATCGCGACTTGGCCCTGCGTTCAGAAATTAAGGGCTGACGATCGAAGACGCGGGAGGTCCTCAAATCGCTCAACTTCGCTTTGGGTACCCGTGACGGGCTGCTTCGCAAGGAAATACAAACGTCTTCGTAGATTCCGGGTCGACTCCAGGTGCAAAATATCGTATCGATATGCGTTCGATTCAATGTCGGCGGATACAATGATGCCAGAATTCGGAGAGAAACGAGATGGCGAGAGAAGTACGTCTTTGATATATTTAGCGTGATCTTTCGTCCGGTTGTATTCAAGGTCACCGATTATCTGCTCGCGTGCGTCATCCGACAGATATACTGAATGGCGGTCGTGAATGCGTGCTGGAGAGACCATTTTTAATGGAACCGCAGAAACGTCGAACTACACGAAAGGAGCAAACGAAATATTCCAAATTGGGAATAGTATTCGCTTCTGCGGTCATTTTTATTAACCCTTACGGTGTAGACGTATTTACGGTACCCTTAACCCTTTGATTACCGACGTCCAATACAGTGGACATGACTTTGGGATTCCCTCAAATTTCAAATGTCAAATTTTGTCGCGTAATTCCAACGGAAATGCATTTGAAATTATGTTGTGTCATAATATGCCATGATTCAGCAGAATATGTAACATTTAAAGCAGTCGGACCCACGTACCCAAAATCCAACACTGAAAAAAATTTTTGAACCGCGAGTTTAGGAGCGGTAGTCAAAGGGTTAATACGTAAACGTAGATATTACTTGTTCGATGGGTTGTTCAGTGAGTAACAGTTTTTAAAAAAATCTAAAAAAATTCATATAACATCTTCAAACATTCTAAATTAAGATTATCACCAAAATTTTGACAAATAATTTGCTTAAATATTTTATATTATAAATAGTACACAGTAAAACACGTGAAGCGTAGTAAACTATCCCCGACCCGAGAGACCCAGTTTACACATTAAGCGTTAAATATCTATTCACCCTAATATCGTTTATTAAAATAAAAATGGACGCGTGCCAGTGAGAAAAATATTCTTAAATTTTTACTGTTATTTCAATGTTAATGCTTTATTCTATCGCATTGATACTGCAGGGTCTAGTATTTCGCCAGATCTGAACCCTTGCATATTTTTTGGTACAACGAGCGTGCAAACCGGAGAAAATTTTTCTCCCTACATTTGGCGGGTAGCGTGTATATATGTCAGTCATCCCTGAAGGGGTTGGGTGAGCCACACTTATTTCATGGGAACCATGCAGTTTATTGGATCAGTGGAGAGCGTCGGAGTATAAAAATGGCCAGTGTTCTTTGCAAATGACCGCGTGGGGGGCGGTAGGTGACACGTGGGTGGACTTTTATCGCGGTGAGATTGGAATTTCGAGCGGTTGCACGCGTCGTCATATGTGAAAGTAGCCGCGCACCGGATAGACGCACGCGACGCGACGCTACGCTCGTAGGCAGTCAATCCGGTCGCGGAGATACGCCCAGGCGGAAGGCCGCCAGGAATTCGTAGACAATGACTTCCCCACTCCGTCTTTCACCGTTTTCTCTCGCTCGGTGCCCGCCGTCTGCTCGTCATCCTCTCCCCCGTTCCAGCCACTTCGCTTCCGGGTTAACCCAGACGCCGGCCGTTTCCTGTCTGCCGTTCAAATGGCGGGAAATTGCCGACCTCCAAAGATCAGGTTCTTCTTACACGATTCCTTCACTCCTCTTTTTTCCTCACATGCGACCGATGCATCGAAAACTCCATGGTACCGCGGACGTCAGTCAGGGTCTTACGCAAACCGGTTCCGAATCGAACGTTGAACGAGTCTGCTGCGGAATTTCGGATAATTATGATGAACGGCGACGCGGATTCTGCGGTTTCGCTGTATTCCCGCTGATGATGCCGGACAACCGAAATAAACGTATAAATTTCGAAATGCATACTCTCCGTGTTATATAACGCGGATGATAAAACGTTCGTGGAAGAAGAGGAGAGACAGAGACAGAGAGAGAAAAAAAAAAAAGAAGTCGCGTGTGGCAGGGCGGTGCGCATTTTGGCGAGAGCACGTTTCGGTCCGTGCAGAGAGAATGAGGAAGACCCGGCGCAGATCCGGGAAGGCGAGAAGCTGGCGCGGGGTCCACAAGGCTGGGCGCACGGCTCTCGGCTCTGCGCGGAAGCAGCAGCTGACGCGTCGCGTGACGTCACGGTTTGCGTGGGTCGGCGTCCCGACGCCGGACGTCGCTCGATATTCCACTCGCCCGGGCGACGCTCCTTTCTACTACGTTTCCACCCCTCCCCCCTACCCCCACCATTTCCTTTCCCCTTCCCCTTCCACCCTCCTCTTCCGCCGTACTCTTACGCTACTCTCATTTTTTTTCATTTCCGTTTCCCTCGTTCCACAATTTTCCTTTCCAGCTCTTCACCTCTCCCCCCACCTGGTCCCTTTTGTTGTTTTTTTCTTCCCCCGATCGTACTCCTTCCTCGTATTTTTTCTCCCTGCTTCGCTCCTTTTTTCTCGTTTCGTCAGCCTTTTCTCTACGATCGACCGTAGTCTTGCAGCGTTCACGCGTCGAGTATCGTTAATGCGCCATTAAGTGTGTCAGCTGTAATCGTCGATTTAAATCCCTCGAGCCCTGAAAATTTCAGGAAAAGCGTGCACCGTGTGCTGAAACGTCCCACGGTGAAACACGTGTTAAACCGTACGTTTCGTTACAGTGATACGCACGATGTTGATTATTCAGTTATTTCAGCGGCCTAAAACTGCTAAATATGTAACGAAATATACACAATTTAATCAAATAAGCTGAAGTGATAATTTATGCGAAGACACAGGTTTATAGCGTACAACGAACAGCTGTGACCCGTACGATGACCCGCAGCACACGGTGAACGATTTTTACGAGACATCTTCGGGTCTTACGACTAAGTTGTTGAACCGTAAAGAATGTATTCTCGAATTGTGATTTTTTTTAAATTTTTGTTCCAACTGTTCTGCTAGCGGTCAATCTCTCCTCTAATCACGGTGGAGCTTCCGTATCCGCAGAGCAGGGCGTGACGTCACGGCCGTCGCCCTCGCCCATCTCGCGTCGGCTGCACCACCGCTGGAATTCACCCCGGGAAGCACCAAAACCAAATAACCCCCTTCTTGCGGCCCAGCTATGTATTACAGGGCTCGCATCCAGCTTCCAGCAAGTTCGTTGCCTCCGTTCGTTCAACCCCGTAACCTTACACGCGACACCACCAACTTCCTCGGAGCCATCCTCATATTTTTATTTGAAATTATCGACACCAACCTGGTAGGCTGGTTGGGCACACGACCATGCCGCATTTGACATGCATAAAAATGAGAACCCTTTCGCTGTTTATCCGCTAACAGCCACTATACTGGCTTGGACGTGCCATGTCACCTGCGCTAGAAATCGCATGAGCGCTAAATTAATATCAATGAACTCCACGTTTTTTATAAAATACCTTCGTGTAATATTTCATTGGAAAACTATGATTTCTAAAACAGACGAATAAGTAATACTGAAAGCAGTAAGAAAATATGAAATATTATAAAATAAATTAAAATACAAATTGTGGAACGTCTAAAAAGATTTGCAGTTTCCAAGAGTTGGAAACGTGAACCGAATTCAGCGCAGATTATGGTAAAATCAACAGTGAAAGGGTTGAAAGAATAGGTGTCAAAACAAGCGATGGTATTTTCTTCCTGTGACTAACGAAATTATGCTTATCTGTTTCAGGTGCGTATAAAAGGAACTTCCGAAATGGACCTGGTAAACGAGAGATCGACACAGTGTCGCGAGCAACGGGGTAAGATCGAATCGGTGACTCTTTTCCGGTAGTCTAGATCCCTTTCTAGCAGTCGAAAACATGGGTGAAGCATAAATGAAACGATCCCAGTTCGCGTGTAACGTGTTTCGCCGTCACGAGATATCCACGCGGTTCGTTCCTGAACCTTTTAGGAGTGGCCCATTTACGGGTCGGCACAGTTTCGAGAATCGACGAATCGAAGGCACAGACTTTATCAGGTGGAGGGAAGGGCAACGACGAGACGAACGCGTACGTGTACGCGTATATACGTGTGCAAACGTGAAACCGGGTCGGTCGGGTTGTCGGGTGAACAGTTTATGGGGGATGACTGCGATTACGGTCGAGAGAACGACCTATCTCTCCTTTCTTCTTCGTCGAGATGTTCATTTTTGCGCTTTTTTTCCCTTCGTCCCAGCCTCCGCATTCCATGCGTGGTTGCTAAAGTGTTTTGTGAGATTAACACGTTCACCGACATGTGAGTCACCGTTGACTGGCACCGCATGTTTCAATTTATCAAATATCTACTAATTTTTGTGAAATTTTTGGTGAAGGAAGAGCACGACAAACATCACATCTCAATTTCTTAATAAGGGCGTAGCCTTTATTTTACACGTCTTGATAGTTCAACATAATCGATTACTCTTATTTACAAAATCAATACCTGAAACGTTTCATGGCCATGCAATTATGAACTTGTGAACTGGCCCAACATCTCGCTTAGAACAATTAGAAGCTTGTAATTAGACTGCGGAGGTTTATGCAAATATACATTTTTAGACCCGTGATTCTCTAATTGTGTTTAGGAATGTATAATCTATCAGTGAATGGGTCTTAGCCCTTAGAGTACGGAGCGGGGCACAGCTGAGCGCTCCATATGGTCGAACCTGATTTAAAAGGAACGAGTGTTACAGTATGATTTACTTACAAAATAGTAAATATGTGTACAGATATTCAGTCCAATTGAAATGCTTTCTTCGTAGAATATGTCTCATTGGGCCATAAGGAATGTATCATTCTGAGCAGATAACTGCGCTTTCGGGCCACGTGTGTTTTTGCTGAGCGTGTGTCTGCGGCCGCAGTGCTCCAAGGGTTAAAGTAATCTTACGTGCCATGATATTTCGTGTAACGAAGTTATCGAAGCGGTATAAATGTAAATTTGAAGGTGGACGAGCGGAATCGGGGAGTGGCGGCAAGATATCCGTTCGTGTCGCGGATTCGGCGGGATTCGGCGGAGCTCGGCTCGGTTCGATTCGGTTCATTTCAGTCAGCTGGCTGACAGGGCGTTGCCCCTGGTGCGATGCACCATTCATTACGGAGTGCTGCAACCAGAGGGAACCGACCTAGCACGACCAGACCCGCCGTGCTGCACTCTCCTCTATCCCTCAACCTCAACCACCTCCTCCTCCTCCTCCTCCTCTCGTCTCCTCTCCTCTCCTCCTACCTCTTCCATTGCACTCAACCCCACCCCTCTGTCTTTCTCGATTCTGCTTCGACTGCGACTGTGGCTTGCGACCACCTACTACTGCTACTCCTACTACTACCGCTCGTACTACTACCGCGCGTACTACTGCCACCACCACCACCATGCTACGATACTTTTATTATCACGAGCAGCGTCAGAATCGAGGCCGTAGCTAATATTTGCCAGAGGATTCTGTCGCTGGGTTTTAATGGTTCCGTTACAATTACAAGCTCAAGGCAGCGAGAAAGAAAAATGGGGACGTTTCCACCCCTGCCGCGCGCGCGGTACGATCCGCCATCTTCGCTCATTATCGACGCAGCCTCTGTCTACGGTCCCGATGAATGACGACGGGCTGCGCGGGGCTGGCTTTTTCAGATTCGCCGGCTCGTATCGACGGATCTTTCGGATCGAAACGCGGCGGGGCCGACCGCATCGCGGCAGCCTTTTCAATGACGGAGTTTCGTATACGTCGGCTGCACAATATCGTGACGTCTACGAGCCCGGAGTATTTCCTCCGCGCCGCGTCTATGGCTAATGAGAAAGTCTCGCGAGCTCCGGTCGCACCGATTCACCGCCGCCCGGACGAATTTTTAGTCTACGGTACCTTCAGACCCACGAATTCGCGTGCCTCTCGTCAATTTAAAACAGCGATTTTGCAAGTATTAAAGGAAATTAGGCCGGGAGGTTCTGTCGCATCCGCCTCATAGCCCAGGCCTCGCTCCGGCAGACTGCCTTTTGTTTGGACCCCCAAAACTGGCTCAGACTTCAAGACAAAGACTTCTCTGCTGCGGACGTGAAAAAACTGGTAGAGTCGTGGGACAGATGTATAATTGTAGCAGGGGATTGTGTCAAAAAATAGGTAAACCATTAGGTTCATCGAATAAACCCTCATAATATGGTGCACTGGACAATCTTGTTTCTTATTTTCAACTTAATGATCAATCGATGTGGGAGAATCAAACGATGTAATAGTCCTGCAGAGCGAGTCTCCTGGAGAACGCTTCACTGTAATCAGTGTAAATTAGTCAATATTTACTTCGCGACTACGTAGAAGGATCGCCGTGTCTACCATTGCTCCTCCGATCAATTGTCGTCGAGATTTTTACTATTTGTGTCTTGGAAACAATCAGAGGCGTCGAGAATAATTGCTTGATTGCATAATAATTAGTACAGCCGCGGCAATTTGCGCGGACACTTTGATTGCGAGCGTAATTTGCTGAGTGGTCGCCTTGACTCGTAATTGGGAATTTGATAATTCAACGCAATTTAGAATATCTCTCGTGTACTCGTGTTTGTACCGTCTGGAGTCTAGTGTCTATCGAAGACCAGCTCGGTACGCCCTATTAATTAGCGCATTTTCCACACGGCGACAAAGAACGCAGGTTTATGCGAGTATAGAGGCGGCGGTCGCGCAATTATCGCGGAAGGAGGAGAGAAGCGATCGCAGAAAATGAAGAAAACGACCAGCTACGAAGAATCGACTCTGGCTTTGGTAGAGATTTGCCTGCAATTATGGCTTGATGATGGCATTGCTCGCGGTCTCACGCCTCGTCAGTAGATCATCGTCAGTGGGTCAGAGATACGTACAGCGTGGAGAAGTATTTAATGATGCTAAATCGTTGTGATTGTTGGCGCGATCGTTATTACAGAGTACGAGAAATACGTTGTGAATCGATGGGACAATAACACTTAAGACGAGACAATTGCATCATAATAGTGTAGAGCCAACTTGGAAATTAAAGAAGAGATTAGCGTGATTTCGATGGCGTTGCATTCGATCGAAAAGTATTTGAAGGGTAAGGGGAAAAACAAGGAGTGTCGCAAAATAGCTTCATTGAGAAAATCAATTTTTAATACTTTAGTGCATCAGTAAAGAAATAAGGTCCAATGAATGTAACTGTATCGTTCGTGACATGAAGTTGTACTCTAATTAGGCGACAGAAAAAAAAATGAAGGACAATATAAGTCTTTCACATTATTTTAATTTGTCTTTCAAGTTGAACACTGCAGAATAAAAATGGACATACCTTGTTCTTTCCCTTTACTCTTCATTTGTAGCCTCATCTAATGTCGAAGGGGTAAACTGGTTTAGGTGTCGGTGGTCGCGATCGCTATTACAGAGTACAAGAAGTACCTTTGTGAATCGATAGACTGATAACAGTTAACACATTGACTGCCACAGTGGAAGCAGCCATCTCCAATCAGACACAATATAAATTGCTGTTTTTATCATAAATCACATCGAAAGAAAGGGGTAAGTATTAAATCATGTACATGCCTGTCTATGTTAGTGCTGCAGTGTAAAATCCGCTCAGAATATTATCAACATCAATAACTATTTAATTAACCCTGGATAACTAACCTTTCGTAAAAATGACGATCAGAACATCTGAATTTCGTGATATCGGATGAACCGTTTACTAAATAAACTAATCATGCTTATTATTTGCTTACTTATTTATTAATAAATTCAACACCAAATATAACTTTTTAATTTCAGTTATCCTGTTTCTTTATAAGATAAAATATTTTTGTTGTCGAATAAAAACAATTCAATTATATTCGTGTTTTTAATTGACGTCATTTTCACGAATGCTAAGTAATAACGTTAGTCACGTAATAGCTTCGTTATCCAGGGTTAAATAGAATTTAATGTGCTGGTCGCAGGTGACCCCCATGGCAGACAACGTGTTAATAACTGCGCAGAGTCAACTTGGAAATTTATATAAAAAAAAATGTGACGAGCATGGTGTGATGTCGTTGGATTTGATCGACAAGCATCTGCGAACTCGTCTAATTTCGAAGGGGTACACTGGTTCCGAGTGTCGGTGGTTGCGATCGCTATTACAAAGTACAAGAAATACCTTCGTGAATCGCTAGAATAATAACACTTAACCCTTTGACACGCAAATAAAATGAAACTCGATGCGTTTAAAAAATATTATTTAATATACCTCAACTCAGCAATTATGTAAGCTTTACAATGACATAGTAAACAAATGACGTATCCCAGATATCTTTGCATGTCAAGGGGTTAATAACTGCGCAATCAACTTGGAAATTTATTAAAAAAGAAAAAAATATCGTGACGAGCATGGTGCGATGTCGTTGGATTCGATCGAGAAGCATCTGCGAACTCGTCTAATTTCGAAGGGGTAAACTGGTTCGGGTGACGGTGGTCGCGATACGCGTGAGTACGCGTCGCCGATGAAACGCGAAACCCCCGTGGTCGTCCCGTCGAAACACGAAATAAAAGTGGAGAACGCGTGGAGAACAGAAGCTGCTCGAGTAAAAGGTGACATTTCAGATATGAGTTTCGCGGTGAACCGCAGTTGGCGATTGGCGAGGTCAGTGGCGGCGGCGGCGGCGGCGGCGGTCCGCTGCGATCTACGGATGCCGGCTCTCAGAAAATCGACGGTAAAAATAACTTTTCACCGGCCGATAATAGAATAGCCGGACAGACACGTAGCGTCGTGTCGCATCGTTCGCCGCATACTCGTCTCACTGTTCACCGTGGATAGATATCACCTTTATCGCAAGCTTTTCATTTTATCAAAAGAGATTTACGCGATGTAACCATTTTAAATTTAACACGTTGAGCGCCACGTGTACCAGCGGTGACCCACGCATCAATTTTAATTTCGTCATATAACTGCTTACCCCTATGAAATTTTTAGTCGCATCTATGGTACAATGACAGTACAAAATAAGAAGTATATTATCAAATAAATAAATATTTATGTATTCAACGATACGTGTTAATAAAAAGGAATTTTCGCGTGTCTGACTAGCTGCAGGATTTTTCACTGCGGCGCTCAACGTGTTCATATTTGGACATCGTTGCAAGGCATACACTGACCTGGTCTTCTTTAGAGAAACGTTACAATTAAGAGAAATTCGACGACGATTGCAATGGCCATCGAGCAAACAGCCACCCGATGTTGATTGGCTTTCAAAGGATGTGGAATAGGAGCAATATTGGAGTCCGACTACTGTTGACAAAGTTAGCCCTGGCGTAAACCAAAGTCACAGTTAATATCTGAATATCTTCGCGGTTCCTCGATCAACCAGTCTTTTTTAGTCCAGCAGTTTTCAGATTATTTATAAAATATACCTTGTAAGATTTGTACGATGAAAACGTGAAAGCTTAACCCATTACATAGTCGTCAGATTTTTGTTGATGTGCTGGCAAATGACGGCTATAGCAGTCATGTATTTTTTTGCTAAAGAAACACCAACAAACTTATCAGGCGAAATTCCTGTATATGATACCGTCATATTTTTTTTTCTTAAACTAATAGAAATTGTATTAACACGTTCCGTGCCGCGTGGGTCGTATACGCCCCACGCACCAAATTCGATTATTCTAAATAAATGGTAATATTCTTTATATTCCAATTAAAACGAACGCCACAACAATAGTACCAGATGGACGGTATATCATAAGACACTTCAATGTTTGTGTTTTTAACGTTATGTATTTATAGAAACTCATTTTCACGCGTCTGACTAGTTACGGAATTTTTCACTGTGGCATGGGACGTGTTAACTAACCCTTATAAGCATTGTCTTTCCCTCTAATTTCTTGTAGCAATAAAGGAACAATTAAAAAAAAAAAGTATGCGTCAATGGGTTAAAATATACAATATAATTATCGTCGATAGACAATGTTCGCTACGATAGCCGCAAGAAAACTGCCTCTCCCTCGTGAAAAATCCTCCTGCCAGAGAGGTCTATGAACACCAAGCTGATTCCTAATTTATGGCAAGGTCTTCGTCGAGTGGCCCGCGTCGCACATTCTCTGTATCTCCTGCATCCTGAATCTGCAGTTCTCTTGCACAATCTTCAGCTGCGAATGCGTCACGCATGGTCAGGCTAGCCGCAACAAAGGTGTGCGGTGTATTTTCTCGCGTACTCTCGGTCTTTCTCCGCCCTTTTCCTGCCGCATTGTTGCAAGAACTTCGCAGGCGTCCGGGCACACGATCGAAATCGTTTTATGGACTCGCGAACCCGCGCCGGATAAGGAGTGGAGAGGAGAGAACAGGAGGAGATGAAAGCGAGAGGAAATGGGAGTAGAAAGAAGGAAGGAGGAGGTTTGGGTAGCGGCAGTCGGGAGACGAGGGTTTGCCGTGGAACGTGGCGATGGAATGACAAGTAGCGGTTGAATCTTTAATCTTTCGCGACGCGGGATATTAAAGTTTCTCGAGAGTTCGGCAACTACTTGAAATACCATGGCGAAATGGAGTTTAAGTTTCGGCTGTAGCGAGGCCCACCGACACTCGAGAATGGCAATATCGATGGGTATCGATTGGCATCTTTAATGCATAAATAAGGAGGACCGTGGAACTTCCTCTTCCCTGCCAATCTTCTTCTTATTCTTATTCTTCTTCTCCTTTTTCATCCCTCGAAGTTTCGCGTTGTTTTTTTCTTCGGTAGGACGATTCGACACCCCGCAAACGCACCCCGTGAAATCAGACCCTAAATATCGGCACCTCCAAGGCTATCGCGAAAACTACTACCTAATTTTGAAAAACTTCTTTACTGTAGTAAGGTGGGTTTAGTAAGATGGTCCGATTGGTATATTAACGAGCACACAATTAATTATAACATATATGTATTTAGGTGTAGAAATGAAAATAGAAGTAATATAAAATAACGTAAAGAGAAGAACTGGAACTAAGAGAACTAAGGCAGAATCACTTTCGGCGTCTTTGTACGACCGATTACATAACAGGCTTCTTAATTACTGCCTAATTGCTAACCCACGCACTTGCTTCTTCCCGAATCGGTAATATTCGGTTTGTATCGTTTGTTTTCTCACCTTGTCACGCGACACACACACACACACTGTTATCCTAACGGTTGACTACATTACCAAATTATTGTATGTGAAAAACCATAGAACTTTGCAATTCGAAGTACATTTTTAACTTTAACACGTTCCATGCCACAGTGAAAAATTCCATAACTAGTTAGACGCGTGAAAATAACTTTCTGTAAATACATAACGTTAAAAACACGAACATTGAATTGTCTTATGATATGCCATTCATTTGGCACTATTATTGTGGCGTTCGTTTGAATTGGAATATAAAGAATATTACCATTTATTTAGAATAATCGAATTTGGTGCTTGGGGCGTATACGACCCACGCGGCACGGAACGTGTTAATAGTTTTCGAGATAACCTTAGGGGTGTCAATTTTCAGTAGGTGATTTCACCCCTTAAACTTGAGTACCCGCAGCTAAAAGAAACTACGTGTCTCTTATTTTTGACTATTCTACAAACCTGCAAAACTTCATCAAAATCGGGAGGGGATGGTCCAATACCCTTCATTGTTATGAATATGAGGAACAGGAGGTGCAATGTCATGTCTGACTCCTATATTCAATTCTTTTCTGACACACTCATTGAAAAAATACATTTCGGCACGGTTGTCGGGTTTTCAACCACTATGCAACACGTTGAACGGGAGTAAATACAACGTTTCTATAAACATAGACTCAACAGCGTTCTCTTTATCGCGAAGACGCGTGTTGGTGGTGTAACGTTGCATTACGCCCCTTCGTATATTCTCTCTGTGCTCGATGGAACAATAACGGAAACAACGAGAGTCTCGAAACTTTGCGTTTCGACGCTCGAGTAATTTCTGTTTGCAGGCCTCTCTTTGGATACAAAGTGCCGTTTCAGTCGATTTCTGCTCGCCGTCGCGCGATGCTAATACCTCTCTCCACCCCTTTGTCCTCGTGGAAAGGATGCTACGTTCGAACTTAAAGTTCATTATTCACGAAGGGAGATTGAATGAATCGGCTGACACGCGCGCGTACGCGCGATATTGCATGCGAATGACAAAATATGCAGAGTGAGTTCGATCGCATAGTTAATGCAACACGCTCGCATGCAGAGGGGGGTTGCCCGGGTCGCTTTGTGCGGTCTCCCGAGGGACCGTTAAACCCGTCATTTCGAGTCTTATCGTTCACCTGCTCGCGTTTAAGGAGTAGTCGAAAACCGTGAATTATTCAAAGCGTTCGCCGCGTGAAAATTCGAAGAATCGACGCGAGGTTTTTCAGAGAACCCGTCGTCTATGCTCGTATCTACGCTGATCAAGGTAATTACACAATCATGTTGAAAGATAATTATCGATTGTTGCGATTTTAACCTGTCAGCTGTGTATGACGAGTATACTTGTCATGAAGAAATGGCAATTTTTTGTGTTATGACGAGTATACTCGTCATGCGAGAAAAGTAATTACCATTTGCTATTTAAATTAAAATTTTAGTGGAAACTAGAACGTATTAATTAAAACTGAAATAAGTATCATAAAGTTATTGACTAGAAGGAAATAAGAAAGAAACAAAAGAATGTTTTCCATGTATTTGATTTTCCTTGTTTTTTTATAATAATGAATGTTAAGTTTTGTCAATAATATCAATGTATTGACCCATAAATTATTCATTTTTCAAAAACACCAACTGCCAGTTCGTTACAATTTAATTCAGTTTTACAGCAGCTGCATATACTCTGTGTTTGACGAGTATACTCGTCATCTTTCGTTTTTGCGACGAGCGTATAGGTGCACAATTTGAAAATAGGGCTACACAGCTAACAGGTTAAATACCGCGAATTTTCCAGACGTTTGGACTATTTGTTTAATCACAATAAAAATTACAGGAAATGTTTATTATAACTTCATTTACGATGCAGTTCTATTAATACGGAGTCCGTTCATCGTCGTTGTTTATAATCGCCTGAGGCTCTCATTCTCGAGGTGAAGACCACAGCAACGACCTTATCTGTCGACCAAACGGCTTCATTTGCTATATTTTATTTCTAAGAAGTTTTGTTTTTATGTATGCCCAAATATTTGCAATTGTCGAAGATATTAAAGCCATTTTTATTTTTCCACTGCGTGCAACGTCGACTTAAATATTTGGAACCATTGGTAAATCCAATTTGCTTTCTTCTGAGCCAAACCACTTCTCTACAGATGGAATCAAGAATTTCTCATCTGATTAGACCATTTTCCAGCATTGAGATTGTCGCTAAAAATACACAAACATTCAACGTGTTTACCACGTGTTTAACGGTCTTCTGGAGAAAGAAGCTTCATCCCTAAAAATGTTCAGTCCTTTTGGATGCAATCAGAGGAGCATCGTTTCAAAACGTGTACAGAGTACTCATAAATACCGAAGCGTTGAAAATAATTTATCATATGGAACGTGATTGTGGATTTTGTGGTTGAAATAATTTTTCTGCGAGTCTGACACTCGGAGGTATCGAGCACACGCGTTTTGAAGCGGGTAGCCTTCGCAGGTTTTCCAAGGTGTACGCAGAAGTGGAAGCAGGAGGAGAAGAAGCAGAAGGAGAAATGAGTCGGGGGTACGAAGGGCACCGGGCCCCATGCGCGACGCTAATTTCCATGGAAGAGTGACGACCGCTTCATGGTCGCGGAATGCAAACAAACCATGTCCGACGACGAACGTGTTTCTCCTGTTTCTCTGGTAGTGGCGCGTGTGCACCTTCGAACTCGATTCACACGCGCTTACGTGGAAATCTTTTTGTTCCACGGCGAGAACGTGTCCCTCGGATCAAGTTCAGTTCCTTTGTGCCGCGTTGTTCTCTTTCACGCATGCTCACCGCCGCGTTTCCGGTCCACCTTTTCAAAAGATCGCGCCAACTTCGTTCCTGCACGATCGCGACATCGTGGAGAACAGGACGACGTTTCCACCGCGTCTTCTCGATGGTTTTGTGAATTTACTGCTATTTATTATAGATTTTTCTCTTGGTTACACTCCAAAGGATTATAGACCAAACTACAGTCTCTTTTCCTTTTCTTCTTTCCATGTAACCCAACATTCCGAACCACCATAGTATTTATTTTGCAATAAACGATGAAGGAAAGTCCAACACTGGTAACCCTTTGAAGTCCTAATTTTTGTTTTCAATTTTCTTTTCAATATCTCCCTATTACTTTAACCTTCATTCGTCCCTTGTGTCAATTTGACACATGTTTGTCACAAAAATACGATAAATGTAAAAAAGTACCCCTTGCACATCGCTTTATTTTTTGTGAACTATGTGAACAATCTTATGCCTCAATGTACTTACTGAATCTACAGAAGCTTCATATTTTTATTGTCAATACAAGAGTTTGAAGATTTAACTATTTATCATTTCATTATGTTGATTTTTTACTTTTGTGTCGATTTGACAACAAGGGACAAATTAAGTTGTGAAAATGAGGGACGGATGAGGGTTAAGTGTTTTATTTGAAGTGTACTTCAAAAGAGAGTTGGTTGGTAGGAAGCAATTAGGTACAAACAATCATATACCTGAACACTTCAAGGACTTTATTTATTACAAAAAGAGACCATATACATGTAATATTGCTTATCTAGGTAAAAATAAATATTGCGAAATATAATAGATATTTAACCCCTGAAATTTCACCCCCGATAGCCTTTGAATAAAATCGATGTCGAGTCACACTCGACGAAGGAGTCCAAAGGGTTAAGGAACATCCTCAAAAACTGAACCTACGTACAACAGTACAATTGCAGGGAACAATTTCAAAACGCAATGCGTTCGAAACGACTGCAACGTGGAGGAAACGTTGGCCACGTGAAATCGGCAGAGTCCAAGTGGATGCGCAGGATTGGTACCGTTGTGAACGGAGCTGCACGGTGTTCCGTGCGTCTCGCTGTCCTTGTCCGACAGTCAAGGTCAGGGTCGTCTACACGTCCAGTGACTCGACTCGGCTTTGCCATCCAATGGGAATCGCGTCTCCCATAAACGGCCACGTGCTGGTACCAGGCCTCGATTCACCCGTATATAACCGAACCGAGCGATTCCACGTCGACGAATACGGCTACACTCGGCCCGGCGAAAGATGGGACACGAATCTGAGGGCATGCCATTCCAGGACTTAGAACTCTCGCTCTTTCACCTTCATTTTCCAATTCGAAGCCGGAATCTTATCATAAGACGATCTCCAAGAGCTAGAATTTTTTTTCTGTTCATATTGAAAAATATCTACTCATTTTTTACTTAAACTTGAAACTAATATCAGTTTTAATTTTTACACATTTTTATGTTACTTTACTTTGCTTCGATGTTGTCTCCAGGTCACCTTTTTGAGTATTGACTGATAATATACATTTTTTTATAAAAGTCACCTGATGCATCGTTGGCTGTTCTGACCGGGCATTGAATGACGAACTTGCTGTGTCATCGGCTTCGAGTAGGTTAAACGTGTATTTATTTACTAAAAAGGCGTTTAAAACCGTCGATAGGAGGAGCCAGGTGGGAGTCGTGCCTCGCGACTTCTTTCGCCGGTGCGACAGTAGCTTCCCCCTCCCCTGTCGGCATCGACGCGGTGGTCTCTCGTTTGCACGCGAAAATCCGGACTCGCCATAAAGTCTCAGGGCCGTTTCCACGGAGGATGAGCGTCGCTCCCGACGGATGTTCCCATGATCCTCCTACGCATAATCCATCCTCTACACCTTACGTTTCGTGTAGTAACACTTTGTTGCCTGTAAAGCACGCCACCCGAGAACCTCAGATTGCGCTTAATTAACGCTCTCCTCTCTAATTTGCATCGTGCTCGCTCGCGACGCTTTAACCTTGCTTTCAATGCTCCCCTCGAATTCGTGGCTGAAGCCAGGAGCATCCGGTCATTCTGCGCTTCGTGAAAGTCATTTCCAAGTACCCGTAACAGACATTATTTTTCCTCGATTTACGAGTTCGGTGTTCGGTGGTCTGCTTCTTCGAGCAGAGAGGTCAACATTGTCTCGAGATGCAAGGAACAGATTGATCACTGGGCTGATAGGTGATAAGCGGAGCCAGCGGGGAATTCAGAGGGTGACCTTGGCCGTGGCCGTGAACCAACCCTATGAATCGCATGCAGTCGCGGTCAGGCTGTCAGCTTATCTGCTCAAACATCGAATCTGGAGCACGTTAACTAATTACCGGCGTTTCCATGGGTCTGCCTGAAGCCGGTAATTGCATGGTCGGCGCTATCAGTGTTGACTCTCCTGGGAATACAGCTGTCCCGCTACTGGATCACAGTATCAGGCCTATTCTCGTCTCACTGTTCTTTTTTTTCTTCCGCGCACCTGGGCAATTCTCACCCTTCTCTCTGGATGCGATGCATTCCTCGGTCGAGTCTCACTGGACGTTGAATCGATCCTCATTCGAAGCGCAGCTTATCAATTTTATTATCCATTTAGAAGGACCCGCAGACGGGGACACGAGATATGTTGGCCATCGTAGCAGTTTCCAGTCTTTTTGGACCGAGTCGACTTCTCGACTCGTTGGGAGTAATGTCCTCGAGTGCACGTACGAGAGTACGCCACGCTCAGAATGCAGTTGCATAACCTTACCCCTACGGCTTGTCTGTCCTCTCTTCTCCCTCTCTGATCCTCAGCTTCCCTTTCTTAGTTTTCTTACACGCTTCCTGCTACTTTTTGCTCAGCTTTCACGGTCCTCTGCGATCGACCCCGCGTATTAGACGCGTGTAAAGGTTCTACCCATCTTCTTAGTGAAGAAGAAAAACATCTTTATTGCTTTACGTAATCACCATTATTATTTACGACCTCTTGCCATCATGCCAGTAGTAATTAAATTTTCCTATCATAGGACTTTTACGTTTTCGTGTCGAAAAATTCTTGCACCGCAGTCTCGACATCTTTAACCCGGTGACTGTGTGATGGGAAAACGTAACATAACCTGTGTAGCGGGTTGTCACGTACTCCAATCAATTTATTTAAAAATTTAAATTCTGTGTATATAGTATCTTAATATAATATCAAATCATTTATTCATATTCGATTAATCCATGCACAAAATAATTAGAAATTATTCGTAATTCTGAAATGTAATGAAAAAATACAGATGTTATTTTAAGGACAGTCATATAATAGTTTTTTAAATTTAAATTTACTAACTGAGAATACATGACTAAACGACAAAAATGATTTTTCTAATCCAAGAAATACTTATATTGATAATAATGAAAAATTTGGAAACCTTATACTTCATAATAATAGTATTAACCCTTTATAGCCCAAACTTTTTTCGTGGCTATAACAAAATTTATGTAACGTGAAACCAACAAATATCAACCTCTAAATTTTTTTATGAATTTTTTTTTATTGATACCTCAGGTTAGAGTTGATAACCGCTACAAAGAATCTTTTTGGTTACCAAGGAGACGTTATAAAACAAGATGTATACGCCACATTGCGGCAAAAAATTGAGTTAGATCAACAAGATATGGATATTTTGTTATGTAACTTCAGTCACACAAGGCCATAGAGGGTTAACTAGTATCAACCTTCCTAATCCTAATTGTACAACGGTAAAAACTCACTGAAACAAAAGAACGTGGTATAGGAAGAATTTTTTTAAATTGTGAGGTATGTCACACCCCACCACAGTCGCCGGGTTAAGGCTTTTACAGCGAAATTGTTCTGCAGTGATCGAAAAAAGTGGCCATCAGAAGATCTCACCCAATGTCCAGTAATTTTTGACAGCATTGTTGCTATTGTCCAACTCGTAAAGCAAATAAGCCCTAATATGATCTTTATTGTTTGTCACGTTAATCTTCGTGTCATTTCTTTATGTAGGAGCTGCACCTGCATATTTGGTACTATGCTCCTCAAAGCATTTTGGCCATCACGTCATCTTTACTTAAATTTTTTATTTGGAATTAACATCATGAAAAACGGGTAGAACTTTTGCACACACCTGATAGATTTCATTTTGCGGTCAAAAGAAATGCGTTTTGGACAGCTATTCGAAATCCACGATGGAGACAGTTCGCGGAGAAGCAATTGAATCACCGAGGGGGTTACAAAGCCTTCTCCGGTGTTCCGTGAATTTGAATTCTCGGCCCATTCGTCCGTTTTCTTCTGCTTATCGCGATCGTTCGCTTCCTTCCTGCCTCTGATAATATGCGGTTTCTTGGTTTGGCACGGTGTCCGGCTATTCCCGAACCTCGTGAAACTCGAACGCGTTTTAAGTATTTTTCTCCCCCTCGTTCTCCTGCCAAATCTTCCAAATTCGACGGCGAATTACACGCGGAGACGTGTTCCTCGTACAGTTCGCCGTTTCCATTTCATCGAACTGTATTTCGAGATCAGTGAAAAGCCGGTAATTCGGTTTCCGTTGTCGTCCGAAACTTCGAAACGTCCGCTTCGCCGCGATAAACCGACGCAAATATCGAGTTACCCGGTTATCTGGAATGTAAATAAAATTGCTGTTACGGACAGAACCTAATTATACACGGAACACGGGGCTTTCTCTCGAAAATCGTATATCTGCGTTGTCGATCGAGGCGAGCCGCGTTTGCGGCGTCGTCCGGCGCCGCGACGCTTAACCGCAATGTGCCATGACAGACGTACAAATGCAGGTAATTTGCAATTCTCGTTCGCTTTAATAGACCATGCAGCGGCGAGTAAAGCGTTTACGTTAGCCAACCAACAAGATTGCATTTCAACTACGACCTTCGAACATTTTCTGTTTATTTTCTTCCATAGAATTTCGCACGATTTCCACGGTATAACAAATGGAATAGATCAGGGGAAGTCAGATCAGTTGGCTGACGAAAGACAGTGGTCGTTTCAAAAATTTGAGTTGCACCATGCTATTGGGTTGGCCAATAAGTAATGTCGGATTTTTTCGTAAAAGATCATTTCTACTATTTTTAAAACAAAAGACTGTTCGTAATCTATAAAATGCATGTATAATCGAACAGCTGAGTTTTTAACGTGTATTTGTAAAAAAAAAGGTTCATTATATTTGATTAACCGTTTGAGGACTAAGGACGCATATATGCGTTTCAAAAAATAGTTTATCATGTGCTACTGGCCACCGTACTGGTCCAGGCTCAGCTGTTTATCGTACGCTATAATATTATTTTATTAAAACATACATGTTTCGTTACATATTTTACAGTCTTGGAGCACAAAAAGAACTGTACAATCGACATCATATATATTATTATAATGAAATATTCGGTTTGACACGTGTTCTACCGCGGAAAATTTCACCACAAGGTGCACCCTTTTTCCCGAAATTTTCAGGGTATAAAGGGTTACATTTTTTTTAGTGCTTAATTTGATTTTAAAATGAACAACGAGAAGACGTATTTTAGTGCAATTACGCTTTTTATTTTCGCAGTAGGAAAAATGCAGTACAAGCAGCACAAAATATTTCTGATGTGCATAGTGATGGCGATGTGAATGAAAGAATGGTGCAAAGACGGTTCAAAAAATTTCGTGATGGAGATTTTAATCTTACCGATCATAAACGTTCTGGTAGACCTATCGAGATTGATAACGATCAAATTTCCAGTCTAATTGAAAATAATCCACGTTATACCACAGGAGAGATGGCTGAAATGTTAGGAACATCGAAACCCAGCGTTGAGAACCAAAATTATTTCTGTTTCTTACCGAAAAATCTGACATTACTTATCAGCTAACCCAATACGTCCGAACGTGTCTCGGACGTAGAATTTTTCCCGAAATCTTCGTGTCGCAGCTCGACAATTTATGGCTAATTACGCGCGTTACGATGAAATTAGAGGTTTATCGAGGCGGGCGAGGAAAACGCCGCGAAATCTACCCCTTGAAACTGTAACCGCGTTCTGGCGTGTTATGAATGGCCCAAGAAAATGTTCATTTTATGCGGCCTCCTCGTCGGTCGAAAACGCGTTTGTAAACCGTCTGTCAAGGCAATTAGACGTTATAGCGCGGAGGCTCCCTGTAGAGGAGCGATTTGCCTGTAAATTCCTACGTTTTGGCTGGTAGCCATCTTGCCACAATGTTCCTTCGCGAGGCTGATGCTCGAGAAACACACCTACTGTAGGCTTTATAAATTTTACGTCACTTCTCGAAACCCGATATGCCTGAGCCATCGTTGTCCAAATAACCAGACTTCTGAATTAATATGCCCTATTTCACGCGTAAGCTGCATGAGTCAAAAGACACTTCTGCATATGATCGCATTGACGTCGTTTGTGTAAATATTATTAGGTCATCCCATAAGTAATGTCATTTTAAACTTAATTTTAAATCAATTAACTGACTTACAATTATCAGCATTTTTACCTCTCTTCTACCACTTAAATACTTCACTGATCTTCAAAGAATTTTTATTATTCTCAGCGAAAAGATTCATATATCGGTACTATTAAATCTTTTGTGAATTAATAGCCGAATTATCTGAATGCAAGTGCAACGATGTTCACAGAATTCGAATGGCACTTAATTTAAATTTATTTTATTGTTACGGTCCTCCGCAGAAATGTACAATTTGGTCGTTTAATGGAGTCTGGCCATCGTGCAGTCGGCGGTACTTTAAATGTCGTCTGAGCCGAATGAGAATTTCGGGAGAGAATGCGATGACACGCAGACAGAGAGAAAAGAATAATTTATTTCGTTGCGAAGGGGGAAGGTGTGGGTGGACGAGCGATGGCACGCAGGATCATAAAGGAACGCGAAACTGCAGCGAAGTGAGAGCAGCGTGTGTTCGATAGGTCTGTTGCATCGGTGTGGTGTGGTGTGGTGTGGTGTGGTGTGCTTGGTCTTTGGAATGCCGACACCGCCGACGCTGACGCCGACGCAACAAGAACAAAACGATTCGATTCTTCTCGAGGCCAAGCAGAGACTTTCGGTGGGAGAGAATTCTCTTGCCTAGCAATGGCTTCGAACAGCCGTCGAGTCGATCGAACCGAATCGATTTTTTACTCTGCCGCAGAAATCTTCGCTACAGATGATACGTTCTTTGCTAATGAATTTTTGTCTAACACAAAAGAAAGAAAGTACTGTAGAACCTCGATTATCCGAACACCGATCATCCTGTGTCAGTTATAAGGTAAAATTATCAGTAACACTGTGTAGCCTGAAGACATGACTTTTCAGATTTTTATACAATATGAGAGTAATCTAAAATTCATACTGTTTTTAATTAATAATGTTAGGGATTATTTATAGTTCTTTCTGGTTCTGTCAGATCTTCTTAAATATTTTGCTGATGGTATTCGTGTTCAGATAAATGACGACTGTATTTAAGTGCCACCCATATATGGGTGACATAGCAGGCACAATGTTAATGTCACTGTGTATTTAATTTTATAACACCGCCTATTTTATATTCTAAAATAAAATTATCATTTTGATGCGACAGATAGTAACAATGCGAGTCATCCTATTACAGTTCGGATAATCGTGGTCCCACTGTATCGTTTAACAGCGTGGCGAGGTCCCTGTGGGGTCACGCCTTCTCAGGAGTAACTCGTCGAACTGTAATGTCAGTAACCAGTCGCGGAATGCCATGGCTACGTGTGTATTTACTACGTCGCGTGTCACCCCTTCTTAGCCATAGTATTTTTCCGTGAAAGTACTTGCATTACACTTTCTGTTCTGCACTTCCTATTTAGAAAAGTCCCTCGAACCTGGGCAGACCGTATCAAAAATCGATTCGCTCGAAAAAAATCCTTTGCAAATTCGACATTCTCACATTTCTTTTCAAGTTATTTACATTCGAAATCAGTATGTTCTTTCGTCATAGTTCGGTCATTTTTTGACTCGGTGATGGTGCAGTCGAGGGAGTTTCGAGGCAGAGATATTTGACAAATTGCGAATTTAATTGCGAGCATAATAAAAATAGGTGTCAGGGCAGAGTCACGTGAGAGTAAGCGAATCGATTGTCGTCGAGTGGAGTCCAGTTGGAAAAGGATACCAGCGAGGTTGGTACACGTGGAAATGAGTTCAGCAGGTAGGGTCACGAAAGCTCAGACCACGGGCACGCTTTACGGCTGTGAACTTTCCTTTCTTTCGATCGCCAGCTGCGCGCTATTATGCCCCCTAGTCTTTTACTCTTATCGATCGGTCGTGTCGTCACTCCATTCAGTCACGGTCACAGCTGTCGTATCCTGATTTTTCCAGCACGGGAGCACCGGGAAAATAGGCGAGTTTATCGAGAAACGGCTCGATCGATCAACTTCGACCCGCGAACTATGGCAGTTCCTTTGTTCGTCGGTCATCGGTCGAATGGACTCCGCGTTGCACGCACCCGTGCCGATCGAACTCTCTTTTACAGCGGGGAGGTTCGTCATTGTTCGAACATTCGAATGTTCAAATATTAGATCGATAGAAAATAAATGGCCGATTTAATCCCTAGAAAAGTAGCGTTCTGTGCGCGAACGGCCAGTATAGTGGCTTCGAAAACTGGCCTCCAGTTCTAAATATGTAATTTTCAAAAATCCAGAGTTCTGTTAAAAATAATTAATTAAAAATAATTGAGAGTATACAATTATCCCTTTGACCGCCATCTCACCCATATATGGGTGACACTTTAATTCAGTTATTATTTGTTTCATCATTTCTAGTATTCATAAATTTATTCACTAATGTTTAATAGTACCAGTGACAAAAATTATGAATATTTCTAATATTCTTGATTAAAAAGATTTTAACTCAAGATTATATTTTATTTGTATAGAAATTTAGAAAGATGGCCATTTTCAACCAATACAGCGTGGCAGGCAACGTGTTAAGTATTAAACGGAGCTTTTACTAGGACAAAAAACAAAACACAGTAAGAAAAACGAATAAGAGGAATAGACCGTTGTTGCTCAACTATTGATATTCCGCACACAGCGAATGATATTCATGACAAGCGTGCCGTGAGCCAAAGGGTTAAAGATACCTAGCTTTGCAGTGTTATGACAACAGTTGTCTTCCTTTAACACTTTGAACGCCACGCTACATTATCTGAAAATGACAAACTTTCGAAATTTTTATACGAAATATATATAACCATAAATTCTACCTTTTGTAATCAATAATATGCGTAATTTCCAATATATTTTTGCTGTTTCTATTCGATCTTATTAGGTATATTTATTAGTACTATACATGATCGAATAAATTATGGTTGAATCTATGTCTCACCCAAACATGTGTGACGTGGCACTCAAAGTGTTAATTATTTCGCAGTATAGAGTACCTGTATTATTTTAAGACAGACAATGATCTTTTAAGAACAATAATTGAAGATCTAAGAAAATCAACCCGCGAGTACGCACTAGAAATTGGAGCAGATCATACAACTATACTTAGCCGCTTAACACTTTGATGGCCGCAAATACTTTCCATGGAAGTTCGCGAAAAAATCGTTCCCTTGGACCAGTCGCGGATTAAGAGCAAATGAGGCCTGTGGCGGAATCAGTGGAATGAGGCCCCCTCTAGTACATGTTAAAAAATAAAAGTATAATTATTACGCAAGATTTATTTCTAATCGAGTCGAGTCGCTAGAAATTTTGTGTACTTTCAATAATTTTGCTTATTTTTTCGCATACATATGACATACATCGTAATGCTTATGGAATTTTGAGACCCCCCTGACTGTGAGGCCTGAGGCGGTCGCCTCATCCACCTAGTGGATAATCCGCCACTGCCTTGGACACTTTTGCAAAGCTTTAATTAAGTGACAAAACATTCTACGTTGTTCGTTTTATATCGATTAGTTTGGAATTCCTATTTTGTAAGTATTCGGTTGTTTAGTTTTTAATACTGTCAGCTACGTTCATTTGCTTGTATCGCAGGTATATTATTGAAATGAATTAACCCTTTCGCTACTACTGGCGACTATAGTCGCCCGCCACGAAACGATCTGTGGGTACTAAAGGCGACTATAGTCGCCCTCCGTGAAATGATGCTACAATACTTATAGATGCTACAATCGCTCAAAGAAAGAAAATTTCAGTCAAAATCATGATCACGTGATATATTTCTAATCGTCATGGATTTTCAAATGAAATTTTGCAGTTAAATTTCAGTTTGTTCTTTGTACTGGAAAAATATATGATCCGTGCGACCGTACCGTATTGTCGGCTTTCGGCTGCACGCTGCCGTAGCGAAAGGGTTAAATCACACATATGTGACAGCGGCCATCAAAGTGTTAAGCCTTTGACTCTAGGTTATTTGGTACTGAGAGGAACGTTGCGTGCGGCCGAGCTGCAGTAGTATTTAATGAGCCATTGCAGGGAACGCCTATGGGCGTCGGCAGTCCACGCCGATCGACTGTGTGAAACGTCTATAGGCGCTGGTAGCAGTCAAAGGGTTAAAGGCCATGGGGAAAGTAAATAAATTGGAGAACCGGCCGTTTATTTCCCACCAGCCTAATACTCGAGTCTCTCGATCCACGAACACGATCATGAATGAATGAATAAATTTAGCTTGTTGAATTCCAGCCGTTTCGATACGCGGTGAGATAAACTCTCGCATGTTTGGCGTGTGGTTTTGTTCGAAGAGCGGCAAAAGTTTCAAATCCGTTGGCGAAATAAAAGAAAACGCCGGTCGATGGTTGCAAATCAACGGAACGTTCGATCGGACCGGACCTATAGGGCGGAACGGCCGTTCGCGTGACATTTTCGGCGCGAGTTATTTAAAAGAAATTGCCGGTCGACTGGCCAACTCGTTTCGCGGGCCGTTAAATCCGTGGCCGTCCAGGAAACGGCAGGGTTCGACCTTGGCCCGCCTCGACTTTCCTGAATCGTATTAACAAGATTTCGGCACGTGCGTGCGAACGGTCGACGAGCGGACCGTGCGATTTTTACCTCGCGAAACACGCTCCCGCGACAACCTCGAATATACGATACAGGCTGTTAAAAAAGGGTTCAGGAATTTAAGGGAACATAGTGCTCGTGATATGGTAGAAGGCAGTCCTGATAAACATGAGTCGTCAAATGAATATTGTCGAAGTTATAAACAATTGTTATTTTTGTAACATTTTGTTAAAAAAACGAACAAGGGATCTGTTTAACAAAAATTAAAGGTAATAAAGTATTTTATTGCTACCCTGGAAAAAGACGAAAATTGACAAGGGCCGTAAAAATAATAAAATTAGAATAAATTAGAGGAAGCAGGTACTCTACATATAGTTGGGTCAGTTAAGAAGAATTGGAGTGCAAAGGGTTAATATTTTAATCTCATCAGGAGACTGCGGATGTTGTCAACAATTTTTATGTTAATACAGTCGAAGAAATTAAATTATGTTAGTATAGTCGAAAGAATCTAAATTTTGTGCTTCACATGCTTAACCCATTTCTTCCCAACGTTGCGTACACGCAATATCGAAGAATATATTTTGTTCCCACCAAGTTTCTTCACCAACAGGAATTATACTCACAGCCTTATTACAGAATGTATTGTACTATACATTAATATTTTTTTCGCGACATTTCCATTCTTGCTATTTATTTTATCATATTCTGAATATTACTCAAATATTTTCTTAGATATTGCGTATACGCAACGTTGGGAAGAAATGGGTTAAAAAATGTACCTTTTAGTTCTCTTATGTTACTGAGTACACATATTTCAACTATATGAATACGTTAAATTGCATAAACATCCGCAGTTCAGTGATCATCATACTGTGTACCGAGAGAGCACAATTTGGTCGCGACGTCTGCGCCAGTGTACAGTCTTCTTCCTGTCCTCGTAATCGTCGTAACACCCAGCTTGAAAGTGTGCTTCCTTCTTCTCCGGAGAATAACAGACCACGTCCCCGTTCATTCCTGCGATTATAGTTAACCCCCTCATTGTTTAGCACAATGGTCATTCCAATCTGAAACAATCGCGAGCGACGAGTACGTTTCTTAAGCGGATAATCTGTCGGTAGGAAATACCCTTTATAAAAGGAAGTGAACATTACGAACGACGAACACGATCGTCTTGAGCACACTTGACCGATCGGATGTGCCATTGCACCGTGACAAATGAGTACACAGCATTTTTAACTCTTCGACTGCTATAGGCGCTTGACGCCGCTCACTGTGTGCTGCCGACGCCCATGGGCGTTCGGTGCAATGGCTCATTACGTACTGCTGCAGCTCGGCCGCACGCAGCGTTCGCCTCGTTTTCAACTATCCCGCTCCGTTAGCTCGACAGGCTGAGAATTCCTGTTCCCGTCTGCAATTGCACGTCATTCACAGTTTTAATCAACGATACTGTCGAATTTAACCCTTTGACTGTTATCAGTGTTTGACAGAGTCGCTCACCATGTACTGCCAACGCCCATAGGCGTTCGGCGCAATGGCTCAATACGTACTACTGCAGTTCGGCCGCACGCAGCGTTCGTCTCTTTACCAAGTAGGCTATATAGAGTCAAAGGTTTAAGCCCTCAAAGTATAGTTGTATGATCTACTCCAACTTCTAGTGCGTACTCGCGGGTTGATTTTGTTAGATCTTCAATTATTGTTCTTAAAAGATCCTTGTCTGTCTTAAACTAATATAAGTACTCTATACTGTGAAATAATTAAAGGAAGACAACTGTTTACATAACACTGCAAAGTCAGGTATCTTTAACCCTTTGACTGCTATCAGCTCTTGACAGGGTCGCTCACCGCGTACTGCCGACGCCCATGGGCGTTCGGTGCAACGGCACCTTGTGTACTACCGCAACTCGTCCGCACGCAGCGGTCGCCTCCACTTCAAACAGTTTCTAAAATAGTAAATTTAGTAGAACATACGAATGTTGTTTTTGTTCTTTTCGTAAAGTTTGCACTCCTCGTCGGATTCTCCTTCGAGGTTGAAGAAATTGGGCTGGCTCAGGGTTCCCTGTTGGACCACGCAACCACGGCGAGGTTTTAATTGTTCGACGAAAAGGGCTGCGAAGAAAGGCAAGCGTGCTGAGGGCAGTCTTTTTTAGGTAGCCCTTTGTGTCCTCGGCAGATGCGAGGCGTTCGCGATTTTACTCGAAGACCTGGCTCTCTCGCGTGCACGCAAACGCAATAATAAGAACCGCTGGATTCGCATCCGGTGACATTATTGTCCAGACACTCACTCTCCCTCTTCTGTTCTTCGTCTTCCTTTCTCCTCAGCTTCTCACTGCTCCCCGCTCCCGAGATCCACTTTGCTTCTGGCACACCTTGACCCTCCGTTTCCCTTTTTTACCTTCCTCTCATTTGTTTTCGATCATTTTCTTGCACCTCTTTCCCTTATTTGCCCGGCATCATGCGCGTTGCATTTGTCTTAAGTCTCTTCTTCCTCTATGTAATCCAGCATCGATTGCTATGATCATTTAGTCGGAAGATGTATAGTTTTAGGTGGCCTCTCGTCAGTTTAGATCACCCATCCCAGCGCTGATCCATGGCCATTGTAGCTAAACTTCGAGATCGGACGAAAGCCAGTGGTTTTTTTTCATTTCTTTTTAAATTTGTTTAGTGCCAATATCAGTACAATGCTATAATAAATTTTTCCGCAACAAACATCGCAATAAACTATCAGAAAAATAATACAGTGCACTTAATGGCCTGCTTAAAGGCTTCTCCAATGAACTTATTACTAGTTAGGTACATACAGCAGTGACTCACGAAATTGATCACATGATTATGTTATTTCAACATTTTCCTATTTAACAATTTTTTAAGACAGTTTTACTTGAAGCCAGGATATGTTATCTTTAGCAAACAACATTTCACTTGCAGTTGAAAAATTTACAGTTGGTTGGTTGCACTAGAATTCAGGAAGGAAAGTAATTATGAAAATATTTGAACAAGTTCGTGAGTCACTGTACATGTATTGCTCAAAACTATTGGAAAGTGAGGGGTTTTAGTTTTGAATGATCTATCAAGTATCAGTAGTAAAAGATTAAATCTACATCTTATATTTTACTGTGGTCGTTCCATGTTTATTGTACATCATATTTAGAGCGTTTGTAGTATCTGACACTTTAATAAATAGTAAATCATTTAAGTGCATGATTTTCTAATCATTTTGAGCAGCGTATATCTCCTCTGTTTTTGTTTTAAATCACAGTCGATTGTACACTCTCGAGTATTTTTTAGACTCCTGAGCCTCTTTTGCAGAAAAGTAGTTTCTTTCGAGGACCTCTTCGAAGATTAGCCTGCGCTTTCCTTCAACAGTCACCGGCGCTATACTGTTCCCTCTCTTGAGACATCATTTTCCATTTCTCTCGCAATATTTCTCTTCCTGTCTCTTAGCTTATTGAATCTCACCCGAATGCTTCTTTTCTTTTTTTTTCGTCTTCGTCCTCTGCGATTTCTTCTCCCGTCTCTTCAATCTATCTTCTTAGGTTTGACAAGTTTTTCTTGCCGCCATCTTCCGCGAAATCCTTCCATTTCCTTGCGCGTGAATCGTCCTAGCCGCGAACAGATTCTTCGATTCCATTTGCTCTCCCCCTCTTTCTCTCTTTGTTTCGTATTTCTTATTTTCTCTTTTTCTTCCGGGAAGAAAGATTCTTTGCCTGTTTCGAAAGATTTCCCGTGTTGCACGCGATGTTTGCTCTCGTGGTTGTCCCTTTCGTGCTCGCCCTTCTCGTTTTTCCTTTGCTTCGACTTCCATCACACACACACACACACACACACACACACACACACACACACACACACACACACACACACACACACACACACAAAACATACACGGTGTTTTCAAATTAAACGATCAAGCATGTACAGGATGTTTCTAAAACGTGGACCACATTTTAGGAATGTTAGAGCGTTCAATTAAATTTCATACAACTCGTAAGTCCGAAAATTCTTTATTTTCAATAGTTTACAGCCATTAATACATTTATTAACGATTCTAACTATTGTCAAAATTGTGCTCGCTGCCAATAATACAATATAATAAGTATCGAAGTACTCAGAGAAGATTCAACCCTTTGCACTCGTAAATATTTACGTTTTAAATTCTCCCTTTTGTGTGAGTGTGCAACTACTCAAACAACAGTTGACGATAAAACATCATTTTGTTCAAATTAATTGCACTTGAATTTCTAAGTTATGCATATTAGAATTAAAAGGCTTCGAGTGCAAAAGGGTTAAATATATGGCTCAAAGAAATTAGAGGGTCGTACAGTTAAATAATTTATTATACATTAAGGTGTCTAGTGGTATAAAAGCTCCGAAAATCCAATCAAAATATTATGATATTCGATACAACTTATATTCGTTTCGTTGCTGATATTTGATAAATTGCCTAGAATTATTCTATAGAAAATCCTGAGCCCCTAATTATTTCGAGCAGTGTAATGTATAATTTTCACCTATGCGTTCCATTCACATGACGCGTTTCGCGTCCTTCTGTTGCTTTCGTTCGAATTTGATGATCTCCTGCATCGTCTCCCGCTCGTTTTCGTCCCCATGCCTTTTTGCGTGGCCGTGAACGATATTAGGCGACGCGACCTTCAGATCGTAGGCTAATCCCAGAGTGGCGAGCAGATAGAGCACGTTCGCGGTCAGGCTGAAATTCTCGGTCATTCGATAATCCCAGGGGAAAGCGTGATGGAAATTATGCCAGCCTTCTCCCAACGTCAGCATCGACGCAACCCACGATTCCGCGGCCCTGATCCTCCTGAAAGTTCAGACATCGTGAACGATTTAAAGCTGTGCTTTTTTTAGTAGCTACAAAATTGGCCGCGAAATTATCTTAATAACAATGACAGATGGAACTGATACACATACAGGGAGTTCACAAAAAGGTCGTGCCTGTCAAGTACTCTCAAACAGGAACGAAAAACGCTTAATCAACGCGGGTCCTGAAATTAACCCGTTAAGTATTATGAGTAGCCTGCAAATCTTTATGCAATTTAACATATTTATGCAATATGCATACTTTGTAGAGTAAGTTAGATAGAAAATGTACTTTTAAGCATTTCAACCCCAAAATGCAGGTCTGCCATAGTTGCGTTTCATCAGTTATATGGAAATGAAAAATATTGAAAATGTATTACTTAACATCGTGCGGAAAACGCCCATGGGCGTTCTAGTGACGTGCTCAGTAAGCGCGTTTACCGTGCTTCCGCACGTGACGTAAGGTTATCGTGTAAACTTGTGGATCATGTCGAAGTTTGTATAAAAGTAAACTATTATTCAGTGATTTAAAAGAAGACTTAGATCATCTAAGCACGCACACGATCTTCATAAGTTGACTGTCAGTATGAAAGACCAGTTTACACGACATCGTTACGTCACGTGCGGAAGATCAGTAAGCCCCTGTCTTAAGCACGTCACTCGAACGCCCATGGGCGTTTTCCGCACGGTGTTGAATGATATGTAGAGCGGTTATGAACACTCATAACTAGACTGCGTGTGTTTATGCAAATATACAATTTTAGACTTCCATATTACCTATATTAAACAGTTAAATAAATGAAACTCCAACAAGCCTGCATTTGCTTTTTGAAATGTTCGAAATATGTCGTTTTCATTTTGCTAAGTAATTAAACGTCTATCATCCACCAATTTGGATATATTAAATTGCATAAGCATCCGAAATCTACTCATAACACTTAAGTGATTAATTTCAGGTCCCAAGTAGCTTCGAGAGTACCGTATGTCTCTAAAATTTGGCACAACTTTCTGTGAAAATCTTGTACGCAGATTGTAGGGGATTCGAAAGTTTCTAAATTCTAAGTTTACTTGTCGTATGGTTTCGGTCCCCAGTGATGAGCAAACGAGTTGATCGACCAGGTGATATGCAGATTGGTGACGTATTGGAAAATGTATGAGACGAAGAAGGCAGACCAAAATGATTCCTTCCAAAAGTACATCGGCACTGCTATTGGGATCACCATTCCAAACACGATATATAGAAATACAAAGTACCTGGAAGCAACGCGAACGAATGTTTAAGCATCAGCAGCGTCTGACTATCAGGGAAATGTTCGTTAACGCTCACTTGTGCTGAAACATAATCAGCTTGTCCTGCAGCACATCAGAAACGTCGATCTCGCGTTGCTTTTTCCTTAACACCGGGTTTTTTTTCACCATCAGCCAGCCGATGTGAGAGAAAAAGAATCCACGGGTCGAATTGTGGGGGTCTGCGTCCGTGTCACTGTATTTGTGATGAAGTCGGTGGTCCCTCACCCACGTGAACATGCTATTCTGAAATTACCGCATTACTTTTAATGATATCGAACAGTTCTCATGATTCAGGCACAGTTATTTCGTACTTGGCCTGCTATCGTTTGACAAACGAGGAGGGCAACTTTCAGAGGTAACGTTGGCTTGAAAGATTTATGGCTGTAGCCACGATGAGCACCGAGTCCAACACCCTCAGCGGACAAAAAGCCCAACAAAGTTCCTGTAAAATACGAATTCGAGATTATTATTATCAAAGGAACGGAACAGAAACCGACGACACTCCGGGTACATCGATCTGACGCTTACCCCATAAAATGGTGGCCATCTTCGAGTGAAAAACTAGCACGTAAAAACCGATCAGCCATCCTAATTGAAGAAGAAAGTGGGCCACCACGTGTGGCCACAGATATCTGTGTGTGTAATTTAAATCGGTGCCGTATTCCGTCTTCTGCAATATTTCCTCCACTTCGTACGGAGCATTCTGATTCTCATTGATCGTCTCAGTTTCCATTTCTATTGTTCAGCAACGGTCTCAATAAATATCGATGTCGTCCGATCGGATGCACGATGGTAGCACTGCACGTACCTCAAACTCGTAGCCTCTCGGACTCACCACGGGTTTATATACACCTCGTAAATTATCTGATTATTTATTCGAGGATGGCACTCTGACCCTTAATTAATTTTACAACCCGTTTCCTCGTCGCTCGCGGAAATATTTCGCTTTTGTTTCAAGCGTGACGGAAAAATGCTCGTGGAATAAACATCCGGCTCATATTCGTGCATCAGCAAATAATCAAGGGACATCGAACGAGACATAATTATTTAAATACTCTGTAAAGACGTGGGATCGCGGAAGATGTTGATTTTTAAAACGAAGACTGAGCGAGTTTTGACGAAAAGGCAGCTGAAGAGACAGGGAGGTTGGAGAAGCTTTACAACCGAGCGCATCTGTTCGTCGACCACCTGTCGGCAGGTGCAAAACGGACCCCGTTACCTTCGACTCGGTATCAATTGGCCCTTTTGTTTCATCGTTCCCGTTTTACTACGTCGTACTACGTGCATGTAAGCGATAGTCGAGATCTTCGGATGTCATCGACTCGTACAGAGACCGTGGCGGTACTAACACCCTCCTTCCGCGTAAAACCCTTTAAAGCTCGCGTCCTGTAAACAGGATGCTCCGAGAACACCTACACCTGCGTTAGCCTCGTTCCATCGCAACGTGACCTACACTCGTTCGATCTGCGTAGAATAATAATGCAACGTCGTCGCAGGATCGTGTAGTAAGAGGATGTTTCGCTGTTTTTCTTTCAGGCTGCGATACTTCAGCAGACTGCCGAGTACATATACCAGCTGGAGCAGGAGAAGACCCAGCTGCTGTCACAGAACTGTCAATTGAAGCGATTAGTGAATCAGCACGAGGGTGGCGATGTTCCCATCAAGAAACGCAAGCCGGACAACCAAGGTCTGTACTTGTTCCTTTATTTCGAAACAAAGGCGAATGAATCACCAGTTTTCCAAATTTCATCCCTGATCTTAACGTGAAAATAATTTTGAGAATTCTCACGAAGAAATATATTTAATTGGCATCGCGAGCTGAAGGAGCGCGAACGAACTTTCAATCCTATTGATCGATAGGATTGCGAGTTTTAAGGGGAAACGGACGGAACACCGAATTTCCGCTGCAACAGCCCTCTCTCGCCCTTGCAGGAATGTAATTACTCTTGCGAAAATGACGAACGGCTCTCCTATATTAATCCCCGTGCCACTTTCGAAGGGACAAATTAAAAAATTCCTCGACGAATTCGCGCGTTGACTCGGTAACATAAGACGCGAGTTATTCCTATGACGTCGCACGGCCGAATCAGCGATGGCCGCGTCCGTAGAAATAAAAACGTTTTGACATACGAAGGCGACAAGGATCTGCAACGAATGAGATGCGTTTGTTTCAGGAGGTGTGGTGGTTAGTCTGCCGATGCACGTTAGCGAGAGCGGGGACGAAGGACTGGGCAGCATGTCCCCCGAACCCTTGTCGGTAATAACAGTGACCACAGAGGGACATTCTGTGGTGAACAGCGAGGTGGTGGAGCTGAGACGGCAGTTGGAGAGAGAACGTCACGCGAGGTTGCATCTAGAGAAGCAGATGAGACTCATGCAGACTCAACTGTACCCGGAGAGATTCCGGGATAATCAGCTGATCACTTATCAGCCGCACGAGGTACTCTATCCGTCTTTCTCTGAACCGTTCGATCCCGAGGGTCGCGCCGAGATACTCCGGGGGGAAGATGGCAGAGGCAGCAGCGATTAACCGAACATTTTTAATCAGGTGATCGAACACACGGACAACGTGATCGCTCAGGAGACCGAGGAAGCGGTAGCAGCGCTTCAGGTGGTTTCCGTGGTGTCGTTGCCACCGGTTGGCTCGACGCAGACCGTGGAAACCTCTAGTCCGGAGCCGAGTTCACCGCCCCTGTCACCCCAGCCGGCGGACATGGTGACGGAGGAGATCAAGGAGGAGGAGGCGGGTGGTCCGGTTAGCCCGAAAATCGTCGCGTTCACTCAGAATCAGGTGTTCTCGACGATCGAGGAACAAACGACCGCCGACTCGTTCTCCTCTTCGAGTCGCGTCACTTACAGTTCGAGTACGGGCGATTTCAAGGCAGCGTCGCCTCAGTACATCACAGCCAGCCCTACCAGGCCGTTCTCGCCTGCTGCGGAACCGCAACGGCTACCCAGTGTCCTGGAGGCGGCGATGAAAGCGGAACCCAAGGTCGAAGTTGAGAGGTCAGATTTCTTTCTTCACCGCTGTGGACCACCCGGCACAGCAGATCAATACTTAGCGTGCTCTGCACCATGGACGATCGTACTGACCAGCGGATCCTTTCTGTTCCAGGTTGCCGTCGCCGTCGAACTCCCTGGACGACGGTTCACCTCAGGCCAGGTTGTACCTGGCGAACACCTCTCGACAGAACCTGGAGACGATCGTCGAGGCGATACGCCACCTGGAGGGTGATCATCTGTTCAGCGACGAGCCGGCCCAGGACGTCCCGCTGGCGTTGACCAACAAACAAACCACCGTCACGAACAACAACAAGTCGCCGTCAACGACCCCGGCAGCGCCGACGACGGCGAAGCAACGGCTGCTCCAGGCGGAATTCCTTCAGTATCACAGACAGCAGCAACAGACCCAACAGCGACCCGGTGTGATCGTCGTGAAGCATTCGTGATCGAAAGGCGCGTCGCGACCATTAAACTGAACGCGTCCGTCGCGGCTGACTCGCCTCCGCTCGAGAAACAATCTCTGCGTTGCATTCGAACAACAGCGATTCCTTTTCAAGTGAACACGCCACGCGTATATATTAGATATATATATGTATACTATATATATACATAGACGGACAGACGGATCGACAGACAGACAGAGATAGATAGACAGAGAGAAAGAGAGAGAGAGAAAGAGAGACCAGAAAAGTCTTTCGAGAGATAGTTTCACGTTAGAAACCCTGTGCGAACGCTCGAGTCGGAGGCTCCGTTTCCTCGAAGACGCTCGGGAAGGCCTCCATGCGTTCGCCATCATCGACCAACCAATCTCTGGTCGGTGTTTTCGTATGTTCCTACTGCCCATCGTCTGCCTTCGTTTCGACGACACCGATATCGATACGCCAAAACGTTGTTTTATTCGATGGGGATAGAGATGCTCGCTTTGGTCGCGGTTTAATCGCGATTAAATCGTGATCAGAGACCCGGGGAGGGAGATGGGGGGGATGAGGAGGGATGAGGGTTCGGGTGGGCAGCTCGAAACGAAGGTAGGGCCAAAAGTCGAGGCTCGACGGAAGGATCCTCACCGCTGAATCGTCGTCGAAAAAACTCTGAACGTTCCCCGACTCTCCCAAATTTTACTTGTTGTAAATACCACCGATAACCCCCTCCCCGTGCGTGACCCGTCAGTTCGTTTTCGATTCTAACACGAAGAGCCATTTCCTCCCGAATCTCGTGAACGACGATTTTGTTTTGTGGTGTTTTCTGCCCTCCTCTCCCGATGAGAAGACGAACAATCCACCGTGTAACACGAGACAGTCTCTCCTCCCCAGCGTTCGCGCGATCGAGACACAAAGCGAAGCGGCCGTTTCAAACCTCGTCCCCACGAGGGCAGGATTTTCATTTTTCTAGACTTAACGCGATTGCTACCACAATAATAATTAATTATTCCTAGACTGTAAGGCTGCGTATTCGCTGTATATCGTACGATCATGTATACATACATACACACGATATATACGTATATACACGGCAGGCATGACATATACTACCCCGGTGTATATACATATATATGTATATATATGCCGTGTATATGTGTGTATACGTAGATATATATATATATATATATATATATATATATATATATATATATATATATATATATATATATATATATATATATATATATATAATGAACATATTATATATATGACTATAAATACTTATTTACGTTCTTTTTTTACATTGTTACGAGAGTAAAGAAGTATACACTTTGACGACGCGAGAGGAGAATTAATATTGAACAAGACGACGCGTATGTTCTTTTTCCGTTTTCCGATATTTACAAAATGGGTGTTACCATTTGTCGAGTGTTGTTGCGAGAAAGAGAGGGAGAGAGAGAGAGAAAGAGAGCGAGAGAATGATGATTAAGACACACGAGTAATCAAAACACATTAAAACACGCGTATCACATGTATTAATACGTATATATTACATATATTATATACATACACATGTATGCTTAATATTTGACACACATTAAGGTGCACCGAGAGAGACAGAGAGAGAAAGAGATGGAGGGAGGGAGGGAGTGTGTGTGAGAGAGAGAAAGGCAGAGTGAAAGTGTGGTACGTAGAAGATGAAGAAGAGAGTTCCGCGGAAGCGGGCTGAAATTCCGTTTAATCTGTGCCAAATATCGAGTACCCAGACTTTTGTTCCTTCGTAGATGTAGTGCCAGTGCTGCGACCAGATCGGGAGATCTCCCTGAAAGATCGTTCGCCCCCTCCGCGATCGTCATCATCATCATCATCATCATCATAATCATCATAATCATCATTATTCATAGAGAACAACAATTCTCCGCAAGCACGCGACGGTTTGACGTGAAAGGCTGAAACTGTTGCGAGGGAAGCCTGTGTATGAGCGCAGAGCGACCTTGACACAGTGATTTCCAAGTGAAAACGTCGAACGCGACGTTTTCGTTTTCGGGACACGAGAGTCGTAGATTTTTTCGTGCCTTTTCGAGGGGTGGAACGATCGATCCGCCAGGGTGGAAGAACTCTCGCCGGTCCCGAGGTATAAATAGAACACAGAACGCGTTCGTTTCTGTTTGCACGTGTCTCTCTTTCTCCTTGCGTTGAAGCTTCGCTGTTTTTAGGTTTTCGTTTCGCGCGTCCGAACCACGAGAGTAGACTATAAAAAAAGAAAAAAACAACGGACTGATCACTCGAATATAATCCAAATAGACCAATTTGATAACGAGCTATACATATGTACATTGTAACGAACGGATCCTTGCTCGAAGCGAATCGGTTTCTTTTCCTTTTTTTTTTCATTTCGTTGCGATCGGAAGCACGTGTGCAAATGTAAGCTGAGTTGAGTTGAGTTGACGCATGAGTATGCCTACGAGAGGACCTTGATTCTTAGGTAACCGCTTAACGTGACGAAATCTGTACGATATAAGGAAGCAAGCGGAGACAGACATTAAACGATGATTAAAGGTGGGATTTCCTATGTGTAATTGATCGCTGCGACTGAGATATGTACTACTGAGATTTCTGCTACTGAGATCTCTGCGACCGGAGAAACACTGCAATATTGTCGACATCTCTTCACGCGTTTTAGTAACGGATCGCAGTGCGTTGCGTCTGGACTGCTGCTGAAGCGGACGATCGGAAATACGCTCGTCTGGCATGATCACAAAATAGTGTATCTGAAAACAGAAGAAGGATGCTTCTCCATTATATCGGACATTTGGTCACAGCGATCAGTCGCATGTAGAAAATCCCAGCTTAAATGAGAAGAAAACACAGCAGGCGTATATATACGTATAAATGATATGATTAAGTGACAAGTTTAGTTAACGTTTAGCAGTTAGATGAGTATGTAGGAATTGTTAGCCGAGTACACGATGAAATACAAGCAAATTATTAATATTGTCTCTATCGGTATGATAAATGTGAACGCTAATCCGTAATTGTACTGTGTGTATATAGTATTTAGCGATGTTGCATACGTTATGCGCGTACGTGAATTATCTAAAGAGCATCGCGTACGGTGTCGAAAGGGGTTGAGCTTCTTGCGAGCAGGAAGGGGAAGAAAGAAAACAAAACACAGCTTTTTCGTACCTGACGCGACTCGTGTTTTTTCATCCGTTTCTCCGTGACGGAGAAACATTTTTCTACAGGTGTTCATCGTTTTTCTACGAATTTCGACCCGTTTTTTCGACCGTTCGCACTCCGGGACTCTCTCGCGACAGGTACGGAAAACGCTTCGCGACTAAAAAAAAACCTTTCAGAAACCCGCGATGAAAGTGTAATTTACGCATCGTCTTGACGTATCTCTGTGACGTCGAAGGGAAGCGTCCCTCGACGGATGATGCGAGAGGGTAGGAGAAGAAGGTAGCATCTCGATGTCGATGTTCGCGCGAGGACGCACGAGGGCCTAAGAAGTCGAGACACGAATTGTCTTCGGTCGTTTGTCCCCTGGTTTTCTCTGTCCTTTTCACTTCTTTTCAAAGGAAAATCATTCAATGAGGTTTTCAGCGAATCTCGACATGTTTCTTTCTGCGGCCGGGCCTTGTATATTTCTTCTGGACGAATTCGTGGTTGCGTGTGTGTGTGCGCGCGCGCGCGCGACCCTCTCCTCTTTCTTTCGCCTCCGAATGCGTGATCACGCGTACGCGACCATTTTTCATCCTTTCTTTTTCATTCTCAACGCGTTCCTTGCCATGATACGATACTGTTTCCTTTCTTTTTTTATAACAAACCTATTGTAGACTCGCGTTTAAGCATAAGGTTGTAGGGTATGTGAAAGCTGTGCTTCTGAAATGTTTTAATAAATTGATTTATTCCACAGTTAGTATGTAATGTTTACGGTGCACGGAAGAAGTTCAGTGGTAGACCAACGACGAGTCGAGGAAATAGTAAATTTCTGGCTGATTACTTTCCTCTGCGATTCGGTCGCGCCGCAGACATAATCTTAACACGTTACGAACGGACCTGCAAATTGCTATCGATGCGTTAAGTAACTGAGTCAGCGATTCATGTTTCTCCGTACGTTGTATGTACTTTACTGATACGATTTCACGATGATAGTACAAAACGCGTAGTTTATAGTTAGCGCATCGTTATCGAAACGATAACTCGCACTCGATCCGTATGTAACGTGTTAAAACATTTGACAAGGTGAAAAAAGCGTTTGCACTGAATCTAGGCTGTTCAAGGTCGCTGTAGTTACCCGAATAAATGATAACGCGGGCAAAATCCCGCTTCGAATGTTCAGAATGAAAATGATCGATTGTCGATAGTAGGAAGGTGGAGCGATCTTGGAGAGTCTAATTTTGATGTCTCTGTTACACATGGTGGCGCTATTCGAAAATGGTTTCTCCCTGAAGCGATCATGGCAAGGAAGGGTGTTAAACGTTTTGGTAATTTGAGCTTCCATGGAAATTGAATGGAACAAGCTTGTACAATGTATACGAGAGTGTCGCGCGCACGCGTCGCGCACACATAAGAAAAAGAAACACACATACATACATACTTACACAGACACACACCACACATATGTATATGTATATGCATTTAAACAAAGTTAATTTATGAGCATTTAAGGGAAAAAAGCGTTAGCCTTCCTAAGGCTTCGTGCGACTCGAAATTTCGTTTTCTCTCGATACATCCTAAACACGAGCTCGTTCTCTGTCATTTGTAACACGCACACTGATGTTTCTCGGTTTCTTTTTGATCTCGCGAAGAGGAGGCACCGGATGGGATGTTCGGAGAACGCGGAGAACACATTATGGCGGCCAAATTCGAATCCGCTGACGTGTACAGCCGCCCGTACATTTTCATTCGAATCAATGGAGAAATATTCGAAAATCTTTTGGCACACCTTCCACGCGTCCGGAGGTTACACGTCAGCGTCTCGACGATCTTCGGCGTCGTCTCGCGTCGCGGACATGTAAATTTAAACGAAATCGAGAAAAAACGAATGAAGAGACTCTCCTCACCGCGAGATCGAGACGAGCTTGTTTCTGTTTCCTTTTTCCTTTTTGGTTCCATCGTTTGACACGCGTATGTATAGAATTTTATACGTGAAACGAGCTCCCGCGTGATTCTCGTCGAGAGAAACGAACTGCAGTTCGTACGAGCAGACTCACGGCTATAGTTGCTAAGTGTAAACACGCTGCGAGAAAAGAACGCCGCGAAAAGAGGGCGAAGGAGACGAAGAAGAAGTAGAAGATGGATCCTTTTAATGTTTAAGCGAGCGTGGCTGTGCGGGTAGCGAGCGACTATGAATTAATTTAGACGACAAGAAGTTTACCTGTTTAAGGCTAATTCGATTTGTACCGCGGCAAATGGCGACCGAAAGCTGTTCGAATCTTTCCGGAGGATCTCACGAGCCTCGGGTTACGCCGAACGATCGAGAAACGAGTTGATCATCGAACGAGGCGGGGTTCATCGTCGTCATTATTTTTCTATGGCTTGCTGATCGGCTTTCGGTCGTCACGGGTCGAGAAGGTTGCGGACGAAGGCACTGTGTATAAATTAAGTCGTAGGTGGATAAAACGCGGCCGCGATGTGCGGAATGAAAGAGAGAAAGAGAGGAAATTAGCGCGGTATGATTAAATAAGGGATTAGTAGCGAGAACAAGTTCCGGAAATTCGGTTTTTCCCGAACAGAACTGAGCTAGCGTTTTTAACGATTGGGCGCGATTTTGGTGTTCGTTCAACGCGAGAGCGTCTGTGCGTGTGTGTACGTTTGTGGAGCATGTATGCGTGCGTGTGTGTGTCGTTTGTAGACGACGTTCTCTTTTTTTTTTCCTTAAAACTCTATTGAAATACAGTTCTTTTTCCTCTTCTTACGAAGTTGGACTGTTCAGATCGTCCGGAGATGCCGCGTCGTGGGTTAGGAACAGAGTCGGGCATTATTCCGAAATCAGAATTTGCACGATCAAAAAAGAAAGTATGTGAAACGTATTTTGGGTTGAATTATCTA
The DNA here is from genome assembly GCA_916610135.2 of Macropis europaea. Lineage (NCBI taxonomy): Eukaryota > Metazoa > Arthropoda > Insecta > Hymenoptera > Melittidae > Macropis > Macropis europaea. The sequence goes on along the minus strand of OU744352.1, from coordinate 12,501,130 downwards.
ATATTTGGGTGACGAAAAATTCTGCCCGCCTCTGACACCACGGAAACGCGTTCCACCGACGAGATCGAAGGTTTTCTAGAAGTTCATCGAGAGAGAGACGTTCAACCGAATGAATCGCGGTCATCGTTAAAACGAGCCGACCGCGTAACAATCCGACACGTGTACAGAATTTCTTTACCGAGGGAAAAGCAAACAAAAAAAGAAAGAAAGAAATATGGTATAATTCTGGCGACCTTGAGAAGGTCGAAGTAATCGCTTCGAATCCACCGTCCAATTAAAGCCGCGAGATACAAGACGAGAGGAGAAGGATCGAAAGGTTTCGCGAAGGGGACATTGTAACAGTATTAATATGTGTATATCGGTAGGATGAGTTTTGCGTTTTCTTGTTCGTTCCTCGACTTGTACACGTCGTGAACCGTGAACGATCATTCGAACCGTGAACGTGTGTGGAACCTCGATTGCTCGGATCGGTCGATCGTCTGTGTCCGGACAAAACGCTATCCTTTTGCGTCGGAGAATTTTCCTTTCTTTGCGAACATTTGTGTTTAGTACGTTAAGCGTGTCGAATGTGTACATTATTTATTGTGTCGACCACTGAAAGTTGCTACTTATTTTTTTACGTGTTCCGCCAGCGAGTTTTGTAATCTTTTGTTAACGCGTTCCCCGATTTTTCCGACGAATCGCATTCTTGCAAGAAATATGACACAGAATTGCTCCGGCCGTTCCCTTTTCTTTTTCTTTTTCCGCGAAGCAACGTTGAAACCGGATCGTTATGTGTGTGTGTATATATATATAGAGTCTCTTGGAAAATTGTTCATCGAAGCGTGACACTTTTCTTGCAGGCGTGCGCGAAGTATTTCTCTCCCCTGTGTATTTTTTTTAACTATCATTTTCTTCATTATAATCACCCGATGCTTCGCAAGCGTTTCGTTACGAACAGATTATTTTTTAGCCTAGTTATTATCTTACTATTCACACAAATAAAAAGAAGAACATATCGAGAACAATAATCGTCTTTTAAGTTTCGTGTTTCTCTTTTTTTTCATTGGACGCGCACGATCCTGATTAAAACGCGTCTCTCTGTCACCTGTTCATCAATGTTCAATCAGTTTCTTCGTTCTTTTAATCGCATCTCGGGAGACAGCGCTCCGTTTAACCCTTAAGTGGATTATTGAGGCCGTAGCAGCCCCGTGCAACGTCAAACTGACAATTGTTTAATTTTTACCGAACAGATAAATAGAAATCAATTTTCCTTACAGCGTTAGAAGCATAATGAGATAATAGAGGATTACATACATCTTCAAATAATTACATCAACACGTGTTAGCCCTTTGAGCCATGAAAATTCCGGGAAAAGCGTGCACCATGTGCTGAAATTTTCCACGGTAGAACACGTGTTAAATTGAATATTCCATTATAATTATATATTTGAAGTCGATTGTTCAGTTGTTTTAGTCCTTTAAAATTGCAAAATATCCGATGAGACATATATATTGTAATAAAATAATCTGAGAGGATAATACAACCAAATACATAGATTTAAAGCGTATAATAAACAGCCGTGCCTAAACCAGTGCGGTGACCCATAGCACATGGTGAACGATTTTTCGGAACGCATATGTACGTCTATCCTGAAAGGGTTAAACAATTATTAGTTTGAAGTTGCACAGGGTAGCTACGGCCCCAATAATCCACAGTTCTGCCTTGGAATATAATCCTTTGACAAAACCGCGTGCTGCTGACGCCCTTGGGCGTTCGATGCAATGGCTCAGTGTATGCTACCGCAGCTGGGCCGCACGCAGCGTTCGTCTCGGTTACAAGCAGTCCACGGTCAGAGGGTTAATAAATGCAAAATGAAATCGAAGAAAAAAAGAATTAATGACCGCTTTATGTTTACTTGATACTGAATCAATTCAGGCAGAAATCGATGAACAGTGAACGGCTATAAAAATCGTGACAGAGAAACGATTTGCATCGAATCGAATCGATCGAACGACAAAGTTTACCGGTGTTCGATCAATCGAGGTTTTACCGCGATCGGAGGAAGGGGAGCTGTTCGAATAATCGTGTGATCGTGAAAGGCTCTCGAGCGTTCGAGATGTCGATCGACGGGAACGATAGTCGAGTACGAAGGAAAGAGGAAAGGAAAGAAGAAAAAGTTCCTGAAATTCGAGCCGCGTTTACGCCGCGCGTCCGCATTCTCCCGCGAAAAACGAACGAAAAATCTGGAGCAAACCGATGTCACGACCAGTGATGGGTACTCGATACTCTTTGTTGCAAATTTTCAAGCAATTCGATCACACTCGAGTTTCGAATTACTTTGATGATCATTCGATGTCGAAAATTCTTGAAAATATTGAAAGTTTCGAAAGATTTACTGATCGGTCTTAATGAATGTAATAATTTTGAAAGTCTTCAAAGTTGTACAAGTCTTGAAATATTACTAACGGTATCCAAATTGGAAATTTACAAGACTTAGGTTCATTGTGAGTAGACTGCGGATGTTTATGTAAATATACAATCTTAGACTTCCATATTTTCTATGTTAACGCAGAAATATCTTATTTTGCTAAGTTATTAACACTTTGAGTGCCACGCCACCCGTATCTGGGTGACACGGATTCAATCATTATTTATTTGACTGCATGTAGTACTAATAAACGTACGTAATAAAGTCTAATAGAAGCAGTAAAGAAATGAAAAGAGTTACTGATAATAATGATTAAAAAAAGTATAATTTGTAGTTATATTCATTTTGTATAAAAATTTAGGAATTTTGTCGTTTTCATCTAATGCAGCGTGGCACTCAAAGTGTTAAATGTCTATCATAGACCAACTTGTTTATATTAAATTGCATAAACATCCGCAGTCTAATTATGAGTATCACACTCCCATATTACCGTCACTCTTTCAAAATTAACAAGATTTTCTAGAGTTCGAATAAATTTTGAAATACTTCGAAACTTTCGCCATATGTAAATATTCGAAGCGATGGGCCATCGCTGCGCGTTAGATAAAAAAAAAATTGAGATGAAAGATGCTGATGCACGGGTAAACGCAGGCCAAATCGTAAGAACAGACTGCCATTGAGAATAGAATGTACTCGTTTGTAATCGTCGCATATAACGAAAAGGGAGAAAAACCGATACGAAATAGGTAGAGCGTGTAGGTGAATGAGTGCACGTGTGCAACGTTCCATTAATTATTAACACTCGAACTACCGCGATGATTTTTTAAAAAAAATTACAATCCTTTTTTGGTGTGTTTTTACGTCGAATGTTTTTAAAATCACGAGTCCGTTTCGATACGTTTCGTCTTTTTGTTTGTTTTTTTTTCGAGAGGATAGGTTTGTGGTCGAAGAATCGAGTAGCCGAGGGAAAAATCGACGACGCGCGACTATTTTTGTATCGTCGCGAGATTCTTCGACGAATCGTGGCTATTGTTGGTATGTATTTTTTTTTATCGATATAACGATGTTTGGCGATCAGAGTGTTGAACGAAACCAGTTTGTAGAACGCGAGAGACAGCACAGCGGAGAGAATACTGTCGCGAAACAACACTGGGATCCTTTCGTTTGTTTCTTCCGTTTATTTTATTCTTACTTTCCCATGGACGAATTAGACCGTGATCGTAGAACTCTTAACCCTTTGAGGACGATGGACGCATATGCGTGCTCTAAAAAATCGTTCACCGTGTGCTACGGGTCACCGTATTGGTCTAGGCACAGATATTTATTATAAATGATACATTTATGTATTCGTATGAATTATCATGAATTATCATTGCAGCTCATTTTATTAAAATGTCTTTAGTTAGATATTTTGCAATTTTGGAGCTCTAAAACAACCGAAAAATCGAGATTATACAGATTACTATAATGAAATATTCAGTTTTGAACGTGTTCTAGCGAGGAAAATTTCAGCACACGGTGTACTTCTTGAAATTTTCAGGGCTCAAAGGGTTCAGTTTGATTCGATCGAAAGCGACACGTTTCCGTTAACATGTTTTCCGTTTTCTGTTCACAACGGGCGACCAGAGGAGAGAAATAAACTCGTAATGCTACTGCGGTTTTTGTTTTTAGAACTTCATGAAAATTTCACCTCCTTCGTTCTTCATACTTTTACATAACAATGTATGTTTATTAAAAATTTAACAATTTCGTGGTAACCGAATGTCTGACATTAAAATTATAATTTCCATTATTCGCGTCGGATTTTTCTTTTCAACTTACATTCTTTTTCCTTTTCTCGAACGAAAACGTTTCTCGCGCGGGTGATTTACTCGTTCGAGCATGAACGTCTAACAGTATTCTGGTCGATGTGCGGGAAAACGATTTTCTAAACGCGCATCCAAGCAGTTAGAGGAAGAAAGGAAAACGGCGAAGAAAACGACGAGATAGCGTGCGGGTGGTGTATGCTCGGAGATTCAATTACTACGTGTCCACCATGAAGAAAAAAAAAACAGAACCCGTTCGATGATCGATCATTTCGCGTCGAATTTACAGGGCATTTAGTGCCAACGTGTAGGCGTAACGAGGTGTATATCATAATCGATACATTCGGTAGTTAGGCGAAGAAACGCGTGCGTGTCGTTTTAGACGAACCGAGAGGAGAGGAGAGGGGAAAAAAGTGTTTAGGGAATTTCTTGAGCAGTGGAAACGCCGGACTTTTCGCATATCTAGAAAGACTGTCCGTTTCGGTCGCTTCGAGCCGAGAATCGAAATCGGTGAAACGAAGAGAATTTTCTCGATCATCGATTCCCGTTTCGTGTCGAAGCGCGCGCTTTTCTCGAGTCTTGTTCAAATTTCTAACGTACGATTTTTCTAACTCGATATATTTGTAGGGAGGAATTTTTAACGGTATTTAGAGATTTCGTAAGCGGGACGAGATATTTAGTAAGCTCTATTTACACGCGCGGACTCGTCGACGAGCGATCGATGATCGATCGATCGATCGATCGATCGAGCCGCGTCCGCGATTTGAAATCGTTGAAGGGTGAGAACGTAGTAAATCAATCGCGCCGTACCGAGTGTAGGTTCGTTTTCCTTCCGATTTCGAGCTACGATCCATATACAGGGTGTCCCACGCGAACGGGACCAGCTGTATCTTTAACCTCTTCAGGAACGAATTGAAATAAAAAAATTATATTTATTCAGAACGAATTTTAGCGAAGAGAAAAAGTAAAAAAAAAGTTGATAAAATTAATATACACGCTCGTGACCGCGCGCGTTGTTATTCCTGAAGGGGTTAAGACGGTTAGAGACAGGTGAGGATGTCATAAAGTTGCAGATTTATGGCTGTTACACGCTGCATATTCCTACGTTGATTTCATGCACTTTTGTGCATCTCTGTGACTTGGAAAATCGCACCCCTTTTTTCATGGACCCCTATATACATACTTTTGGGTACACAGTTTTTCGCCCTGAACAAAAACAATGTATTCACAATGTTACGCCTGAAAGTTGTTGGTTCGGAGGGTCTTTCGGTTTCAGCGCTGTTCGATTATCGCGAACTCGTTGCGTCTCGCGATTTTTGTATCGACGTCCAGCAGGATTTGACCTTTTAACCGGGCAACGACGAGTTGTCTCGTCACTTTCAAAGTGGCTCGACGAACCTTCCGGAGGTTCGATCGCTCGCAGAATATTTATTGTTAGACGATACCTTGTGGTCTGTTGATCGAGCAGAGGACGATTTAACTCGTCCGTGCAGAAACGCACGACGTTTCTAGGCAAGACACGACCTGGTTAACCCTTTGATCGTGGGTTGTTTGGAAATCAGGCGAACGCTGCGTGCGGACGAGCCGCAGTGGCATGTAGCGGGCCATTGCGCCGAACGCCTATGGGCGTCGGCAGTACGCGGTCAGCGACTTTGTCCAGCGCTGATTTCAGTCAAAAGGTTAACGGGTCGAACAATTCAGACAGGGTGCTCTTCCGAGATTCTAATCGATACTTTGTATCCAAACTAGAGAAATAGAGAGAGAGAGAGAGAGGGATCTTTATTTAGTTCTTCAGCTTTTGTTTAACAGTTTGTCTGTCACAGTCAATATTCAACGAATGATCAGAAAATACTGTCGGGTTCTTCTGTCAAACATCAATCGTCTTTTATTATATCTTCGAGAAGTATAATTGAATCGGTGAGTTAAAAAACAGTACAAGTCTGAAACTCACATTTTTAGATATTTGAAAAAATAGCATCAGTTTTCGTGTATCATCAAAGCCATTAATTTTATAGTGCTGTTCCAATTTAAATACGGTTATGCTAACTCAGATGAACGTTTATATGTACCTAAGTATGGTTAAACTTTGTTCATTAATTTTCAACAATTAAAATAAAACCATTGAACTTGTGCTGTTTCTCAACTCAACCTACTTTTTAGCCAGGAAATTTAAAAAATAACACAGTAGTAAAGAAAACATTTATTAACTTGCTTTAAACATAACTGAGGTAGAAAGTATTTAATGAAAAGTAATTGTTAAACGGATGGTTGAAACAGTGCAAATCCATGACAGATACTGTTTTTACACTCATTAAACTGAAGGGACTACTGAAACACGAGTATAGGGAACTTTCTTGCACTGTTTTTAGTCCCAATATACAGTTCTATACATTATACATTTACTTTTAAGTTTGTTTGAAAATTACTAATTAATAAACGGAGGCAGTCTTTGACAACTATAAACAGCATACAAGAAACCGAAAAATAAATTAGCTTCAATGATAACGGATTGAATTATTATTAAAAAATCCGACAATATTTTCCGTTCATTCTGAACGAAAAAAAAACGGAAACGCTTGGTTTCACGGCAGCAGAGAGTTGAAGGTTTCTTCTTAATTTCCTTAGAACTCGAAAGCCTTAAAATTGAATCATCCAAATTCACCTGACACTTTTCTCTCATTTCATAATGCCCTGCATTTTAGTCCCTGAAGTATCGACATCGAATCACTTTCTGTGTACAGTTCGCACAGTTTTCGTTCTGTATGAGCTACTCACTTCCAATGAGGATAGATATATCCGTTCTTCAAAGTATTAAATCGTCGAAACTGTGAAATAGTACGCGGCGTATAAATGTACAGGATGTTAAAGAAAAAAGGTTCTGGATTTTAATGGCGGATAGTGCTCACTATATGGAGGAAAAAAGTTCTAATAGACGTGGATCGAAAAATTAGTATTGTCAAATCATGTGTGTAAATGGTAGGAGAACAGACACAAAATAATAATTCTTTTCATGTCACGTGACAGCACCAGAGGCGAACAAGACGCTTCTTTTAACACGTTGAGTACCACACTGTATAGGCTGGAAACGACACGTTTTAGAGTTTGGAAGACCATGAGAGTAATCTCAAATTATGCCATTTTTAATCAATGATGTTAGTAACTCTGTATAGCTGTTTCCTGATTCTGTTAGACCTTCTAAGATATTTTTACCAATACTATTCGCAATCAGATGAATAACAACTGAATTGAAGCGTCACCCACATATGGGTGACATGGCAGTAAAGGTATTAAACAAAACAGAGCATTGATTATAACTCTGACGATATTCACTTTCGGACCCATGTTTATCAGAACTCCTTTCTTCATTTCTACCCTTAAAGCCCTGAACCCTCTTTTTAACACCCTGTATAACGTGTGGTTCAAAGAAACGTGGATTTAGATAGAACTTGCGGTTCGAACGAATGTACGTGCGTGTGTGAGAGAGAATGTAATGTAGCTGAGAGAAGTTGCATACCGAGCGTCATAATTATAAAAAAGGGAGAAAAAGGAAAAATGAAGGAAACACAGTGACTGAGGTGAAAGGACTCGAGTCCAGCAGGAACAACTCGATTTCGGATTTGTATTTCGTTTTTCCTACTGGTTTCCTTAACTCTTCCAGGCTGAACATCGGATCATCGTCCATTCTAATCGAATCGAAACCCTGTGTTTAACACTTTGATTGCGGAGCACTTGGAAACAAGACCCTTTTTATGTGCTACAGCAACCGCCACGATCGTGACATTTGTTTTTAGCAAATAAAGGGCGCCTGAAGGCACTGCCTGCATCCAAAGAGCAGTTAGGGATACCTAAAGGCGATTTTCGCGGTCAAAGGGTTGAGGATTTTAGCGACTCAATGAAGTGGAGAAAGAACAGTGAAATTCGCGAAATTTTCGCGAACCACGGATCCCTTTCTCTTACCAGTGATGAGTATTCCATACTCTTTGTTGCAAATTTTCAAACACTTCGATCACACTCGAGTCTCGAATTACTTTGATGATTATTGGAAGTAAAAAATTCTTGAAAATCTTGAAAGTTTCGAGAGATTTAATTAGTCTTAATGGATGTAATAATTTTGAAAGCCTTCAAAGTTGTTAAAGTCTTGAAATATTACTGACAGTATCCAAATTGCAAATCTGAATTGGAAATTTATAAGGTTTGGTTTTTCAAAACTTAGGCTCATCATGAGTATCACATTCTCATATATTTTCGTGGTCAAAGGGTTAAAGATTTGAAAGAAGTGGAGAAAGAAGACTGGAATTCGCGAAATTTTCACGAAACTTATGCTGGTAATACGTTGACTGCCATATTGTGAAGACTGAAAGGGACCCGACTATTTAGACTTCGATACAATATGAAATACTCTTTTTAATCAATAATATTAGTAATTATTTATACTTCTTACTGGCTCTGTTAGACCTTCTCAAATACTTTATTAACACTTTGAGTGTCATGCTGCATTAGCTGAAAATGGCAAACTTTTTAAATTTTTATACAAAATAAATTTAAAGAACTTACTTACTTTCGTAATTTTTTTACTACTTCTATTAAAGCTTATTAGGTATATTTTTAATATTTTACACGATCAAATAAATAATGATGTCAACCAGATATGAGTGACGTGGCACACAAAGTGTTAACAGTATTGGTGTTCAGATAAATAACTGAATTCAAGTATGACCCATGTGTAAGGGGTGAGGCAGTCAAAGTGTTAAAGGGCTCTCTGTTGGAATCGACTTCGTGGAGCGATCTGTCAGAGGAAGAACGATGATCCTCTCTCGAGGAGTTAAGGGGTTGTCCTACTGTGACCACCTTGAAAAATGGATGTTTTCGGCTTGAAATGTGATTTCTTTTATATTTGGCAGTTTATTGGAACGTCTCTTTAGTTTTCTATATTTAAAATCGTTTTAAAAAACAGTAATACTTGAACGCGTAGGTACATACAGTGAGTCACGAAATTGTTCAAATATTTTCACAGTTACTTCCCTTCCTGAATTCTAGTGCATCCAACCAACTATAAATTTTTCAAGTGCAATTGAAATGTTTCTTGACAAAGATACCATATCCTCGCTTCAAATAAAACAGTCTTAAAAAAGTGTTAAATAGAGGAATGTTAAAATAACATAATCATGTGATCAATTTCGAGAGTCACTGTAAGTCCCCTCTAAACCCTATACCTCTGAGAATCCTTCAAATATCCACATGAGACATTTTGCATATTAATTTAAAAACATCCAACTATTTTCAATACAGTAAAACAAAATTTTCCATTATATCCAAATTTCACACCTCAAGGCTGCAATCTGGCGACGATTTCGATCGTTCCCTGTCTCGAGTCCATTTCTCCAGAGTCGAAGGTGTAATTTGGTCACTATCATCGAGCGGATGTTTCGTGCAAACGCAACGGGTTCGACGCAGTCGAGATCGTTTCCAAAGATCGAGGCGTTCGAAACGTCTCGAACGTAGATCGAAATCACGCGAATAATATATTAAACGAGAAAAAAGAAAACATAAAAAAGAGGAATATATATAGATATATATATATAAAGAAAGAGAGTGAGTGAAAGAGAGGGAGAGTAAGAGAGAACGATTCGACTTCTCGAACGTGCGCTCGTAGACAGGCGAAACCCGGCTATAAGCTCGCGTCCTAGAGGATACTGTTTACCAGATAATCTATGAAAGATATTGACTAATTTATTCTGTCGAGATAGGCTATGAATTGTATAGAGACGGCGATGAAACGTTGCACCTGGTCGCGGTCGATCAGCAATAAAAGAGTCGTCGATCAAATCGATAGAAAGAGAAACGGAGAGATAGAGATGAAGTGAGACGAACGCGCACGAGCTCTGAAAGAGAGAGAATGAGAGAGATGGAGGCAGTGAGGAGAGAAAAGTGCAATGTTTTATTGTTACGTGTAATTGTATTCGCGCGATGCACGGAACGCGCCACACGAGCAGTCATACCTTTGACGAACGAAATCTTCATACTATTTGCATATTGCTTTATTGTTATACGAACATTGTAACGGTACATTTACGATTAAATTAATATCGAACATCAGTCGGTTACCCGTCGATTCTGCCGGGGATTTTAACGCTTTGATGGCCGCGAATATACAGCGAAAACTATAAGGGTGATCCACCCAACTGTAACAAGCTTATCATTTTTTTTGGTTGAAGTTAGACTAAAATGTTAAAGGATATAAAAAGATGAATGGTTCAAGGTGGACTACGTATGTATACATTAATTTAAATATCTCAGGAACTAATCATTTTTCGACCATGTCACCCTAATACTTTTTTATGTAGAATGATGGGAAGATTCGACGTATGCAAAAGAAAAAGGAGGTTTCTAGTTAGAAAAATAGGGCAACTGCAAAATGCACATGCATTATGGGACTTGTGAAAAAAATATCATCGTGAATATGTTGTCCACCTTGAACCATTCAACTTTTTCTTCTAATTTTTTTTTCTAACTTCAACCAGAGAAAAGATATAGTTTGTTACAGTTGCGTAGATCACCCTGTATAGTTGTCTTTAGCCATTTTTGCAAGACTCTCGTTGCGTACTAGCATGTTCTACGTTATTCCTTTCTGTGTCAGCTTTTTAATTTAAATTTTATATGTACTTGTTGTTTACTTTTTACCAGTGACAGCTACGCCCAGTTATTTGTTCTACGCAATTGTTATTTAAACGAATTAAATCGTGACAGCGGCCATCAAAGTGTTAAGACTCCGCGTGCAAGACGTTCGTATTCCGACGACACCAGAGGGTTCGGAGGAGAAAACGAGGTGCGACGAGGGCTCGATCTTCTTCTCGAAGACCGTGACTTCCTTTCGATCAACCAGATTCTGTTCAGGACCCTTTAGAGTGGTCTTGATCCGACAATTTATCTCTTAACCCTTTCGCTACGAAGACAGTATATTCGGGGGGTGTCGAAATGAGTAGTACAACCAAGTAGCCAGTGTTTGTAGATGAACAAACAAAAGAAAATGTGTAACACAATTCTTTGTACGAGACTTCGTTTTCGAAAAAATTGGTACATGCGTGTACCATACCTCCCGTGCGGAAGATCAGTAAGCGTATATGTTGAGCACGTTGTTTGGACGCCTATGGGCGTTCTCCGCACAGGCTGAAGTAATTTTTCAAGCACTTAAGTATAATTTCATATTGTTCTAGAGCAGTGTTTTCCAACCTTTTTTGGATCATGCCCCATCTGAACGCCTCAAAGATTTTTAATGTCACCTTAGCATAATAGTCAACCAAGTTCTGAAAATGTATAATATAAATAGGTACATCAAATAAAAAACAAACGCCTGCTAGCATAAAAACAATGGTGTGATTTTTTTTACTGTATCGGTGACGAAGGTAACGAATGCAACATAATTTTCTAATTGCCTCCAAAAAATTCAGAAGTGCCCCCCTGTGGAGTGTACGCCGCACGTTGGAAAACACTGTTATAGAGAAAAGTGTTTACTGAGACAATAGAGCAAAGCACTCAGTGAACAGATTCCATTTCTCTTCTCCTGTAGCGAAAGGGTTGAGAAAAGGGTCTCGTCGATCGTTCGCCTCGAATCGTTCTCGATCTCCAGGAGTCGCGTCTAACAATTAGAATCCTCGGTGTGTCCACTCCATACCAGTTGTCGCGTCTGTTACGAAGGCAGAGCGTTTCTTCGTTCGTCCCGAAGAACGTTTCGCTTCCTCATCCTCCTGTCGATTCAGCTGATCGCTATGGAGGCAGAAGGGAACGTTGTCGGCCAGCGATGCGACTCGATTCGCTGAGAGTTTTCAGGCTTTCACAGCCCGGTTACAGTTAACAATAGTTAACACCGTTTGAGAACTTGTTCCCAAAGTTTGGCCAGCGTTGCAGTTAGCTTCATCAGGCGTCTGAGGACGCATTGATGCTGATATATCAGGATGTTCACCCTTTTAAAGCACTCATGTTCATATTCTGGATCATCGATCGGTTGATCAGTGTTTAATTGATCAGCTGATCGATTAAAAAAAAGGAGTATGGTGTTCCTGATAGGGTTAAGGTAATAATCCGTGTCTCTGTTGATGTTGTTAGGGGTTTTCTCGCTGCATCGAATAGAGTGTGAAGCTGACAAGTCGATTTGCTGCGATCTTCACATTTTGAAACGAGGTCTCCCTTCAACCCTTTTCCCATTTCCACTTCATCGACGAGTGTCGCAGTCTCTTCCCGTCTCCTTTCCCCGTTATTCTTTCATCGACCGTCGAAGGCTGTACTTCCGTGCAAATCGAGTCGCATCGTATCTTCTCATACAATTATACACTATTATTACGATTATTATTACTATTATTATTATTACTGTCATAAAGATATCGTTATAGTAAAACCTCGCAAATCTGTCGACGTTGGTGAAGCAATCGACCGGTTTCTTAGAAATTAGGGAGGCAAGGGATTGCGCCAATAGAGAAGTACAAATTATTAATGAACAAGAGCAAGAGTGAGTGAAAGGGTGAGATCGAATGCGAGCGACAGAAATAGAGTGTGTGAGAAAGAGGGAGAGAGAGAATGAGAAAGAAGAGAGAATGGTGAATGCGAATTCAAATCAATCATTTAATGAATGGAGTGATGTGACCAATAACGAAAGAGGCGTAACGTCTGAACTATAATTTCATCGCTTTTTATTCATTACCATTGATTATAATTATTGCTTGTAATATTAATTCGAGATACCTTGAATACAAAAAAAAAGTAATAAACAACGCTACCCTGTTTTCTGTCTTTCCTGTCCACGTCCGTTTCCGTGCTTGACCAGCAAACGCGCTGATAAATCGTAAGGCGATCAATCTTTGCAGAGTATAAATTCATATGTTTACACTGCAGCCGATTGCGATTATTTAAACAAGAAGGCTTTTAAAGATTTCATTCTTTTTTTTTTTAAACGCTGACATGTTCATCCGCGGCCGCCTAATACACTGCAACTGGCACGGCTCGTTTAGCAGGCACTGTACCTAGTTTTCGGATGGACTGCGAGATGGCACTATCAGGCACATCGTCTGGTCACTCGCTGTACCGCCAGATGGCGTAGTGATAGCCTGCATAGTTCCTGGCGGTAACTAAAGATGACACTACGGGCGTCCCACGCAGTTCTACGCGGCATCAAGAGATGGCGCTGCGGTACCCCGCGTAGTTCTACCCGGCAGCAGGAGATGGCGCTACAGCACTAGTCCGGTTCCAAACTGTAACGAGAGATGGCGCCGAAGCACTTTGATTAGTTCTTCGCAGCGACAACAGATGGTGTTGTGGCACCGGCGCGTAGTTCTGCACAAAAAGAAGAGATGTCGCCGCGGTACCGGCGCGTAGTTCTTTGCGACAACAAGAGATGGCGGCGCGGACCCTTGCCGTAGTTTCCCGCGGTCACAGAAGATGGCGCTGTGACAGGAGCGCGTAGTTCTTCGCGGCAGTAAGAGATGGCGGTGCGGCATTTGCCTGGTTCGTTGATGTAGCGACAGATGGCGTTGCAGCCGAGTCCCAATCGATACAGTAGGATTTGTCAAGAAAATGATAAGAAGGCTCGCGAGCATCGACAAACGACAGAACTTCTGTAGTTTGTCCAAGTCACGGACGAGATACATCTCGTCTGTGAAATCACTGATAGACATTTGTTATTTCATTTTGTCTTTAAATAAAATTTTGAATCCCTTTAATTGCATTAATGCGGAGATCCGCGATAAGGCAGAAATTTCGTGTCTCGCATGAAACTGTAATATCAGACAATTATTTCACAGTGTGATTCCACTATAGGACAAATTTTGATGTCATCTCTCATTAACTCACATCTCACATGAAAATTTTGTTTCGCTTAAACAGGTTTGAATTTGTTATTGTTTCCACGATGCATCAAACTATCTTGTAGTAATGGCATTTAAAAAACAAAGAAGACAATCAGTAGCTTCTGCTTACTTAAATTTCTTGCCCAATGCTCAGCTTATTTATTTAAATCTTTGTTCTCACATGTTTGTTTCATGCTTCTAAAAAGAAAATAATATGATTGATATAAAAATTCAATTAATTTAATTGTTAACTCAAAATGATTTCAAACAAATAATAGTAATTCATATATTAATAATAGTAGACTTTGTTGTACCATATAATAATACTAACAATAATAGCGTCTTGTATTCAACTTAATATGATACATAATATATATCCAGACGAGATAAATATATCACGAAACAACTAGAAAACTCACGTGCTATTGGTGAGTTGAAGAACGAATCATAGCACAAAGGATGGCAAGGGGTGTAAGCGCTATGCATATACCGCTTACGCCATTCTGTTCCGTATACCGCTGAACCCTCCAATGCGCGAGGACGAATTTCCACTCAGCGTTCACTCCAGGAAACCAGACCTGATTGGATTTCGAGTTCCCTCAGTACGCGACAGAGTCGCTAAGCTCGCATATAAATACGGCACAACGCAATGTCCAGAGTCAGTCTTCCGCCGGCTGTCTCCTGATCCTCATCCGCCTCTTCCTCCTCTTCCTTCTCCTGATCCTCTACCTCCTCCTCCTCCTCCTCCTGAACCTGATCCTCTACCTCCTCCTCCTCATTGTCCTGATTCTGGTCATCCTCTTCCTTAACCTAACCCTTCTGTTCCTCATCTAATACCTCCTACTCCAACACATCCTTCCGATCGTCATCCTTATCCTAACCCTCCAGATCCATATCCTCTTCATCCCGATCAAGGTCCTTATCCTGACCCTCCCGATCCCTATCCTTATTCTCCCGAAGGCTATCCTCATCCCCATCCTCATCCTCCCCCTTCCTATCCCGAACCGTATCCTTATCCTTCCGACACCATCCTTACCCCCAACTTCCCGATCCCCATAATCATCCTAACACGGATCCTTAACTTCCCGATCCCGATCCTTATGCTTGTCATTATCCTCACGATCTTCATCCTTACCATCCAGAACCTGATCATCGTCCTGATACTCTCCTCTCCCTTATCTCATCGAGATACTTTACCCGCGACCCATCGACTCTCGAACTCCCCTTTATCAGCACCGTCTTCACGGTCTCTTGAAATCATCGATCTCTCTGTCGCTCATAATCAGATTTCGATCGTCATCGATCTCTGTCAGTCTCTATTGTTCTCTATCGGTGTCCGTCGCTCATTCTTTGTCCCCATTGGTCTCTATCATATTGCATCGCTACATATGTCGATCTATGTCTGTCTCTGCTGCCAATATTTCGTTCCTTATCGGTTTCTATCGTTCCCTATGATTCCTGCAGTTCCCAGTCGTTGCCCATCGTTCCTTATCGTCCTCTACCGGTCTCTACTGTTTCCTAACGGTATTTATCGTTCTTTATCGATATCTATCGTTCCCTATCGGTCTCTATCGCTCATATTTCGGTCCCCATTGGTATCTATTGTTCTGCATCCCTTATATTTAGATCTCTGTCGCTCTTTATCGCTAATATTTCGATCTCTGCCGTTTCCTATTGGGCTGTACCGTTCCCTACCGATCTCTACCGTTCCCAATCGATCTCTACCGTTCCCTATCGGTATCTACCGTTACCTATCGGTGTCCGTCGCTCATATTTCTGGCCCCATTCGTCTTTATCGTTCTGTATCGCTCATATTTCTGTCCTCATCGATCTCAATCGCTTATATTTCTGACCCATCGGTCTCTATCGCTCCGTATTTCTGTCACTATCAGTCTCTATCGTTCTGCATCGCTTATATTTCGGTCTCTATCACTAATATTTCGGAACTTATCGTTCCCTATCGTGCCCTATCGTTTACGATCGTTACCAATCGTCTCCTATCGTCCCCTATAGTTCGCTATCGTTCCCAATCGTTTCCTATCGTGCTCTATCGTTCACTATCGGTCACTACCAATGTCTACCGCTGATATTTCAGCTTGTTTCGGTCCCGGTCGATATATTGTACATATTTCAGTATCTATCGTTTTTCAAACTGTTCATATCGCTCTAATTTCGGACTTCATCGATAATGGAATTTCGAGATACATCGAAAATCGAATTTCGAGATATATCGATAATCGAAGTTCGAGATATCGATAATCGAATTTCGAGATATATCGATAATCGAAGTTCGAGATATCGATAATCGCATTTCGAGATATATCGAAAATCGAAGTTCGATATATATCGAAAATCGAAGTTCGATATATATAGATAATCGAATTTCGAGATATATCGATAATCGAATTTCGAGATATATCGATAATCGAAGTTCGAGATATATCGATAATCGAAGTTCGATATATATCGATAATCGAGTTTCGAGATATATCGATAATCGAGTTTCGAGATATATCGATAATCGAAGTTCGATATATCGATAATCGAATTTCGAGATATATCGATAATCGAATTTCGAGATATATCGATACTCGAATCTCGAGATATATCGAAATTCAGACAATCAGGTACTCTGATAAATGTAATATTTAAAAAATCAGGTACTTTAAAAAATGAATTTTACATTCAGGTACTCCAAAAAGATAATTATTTAAAAATCAGGTACTTTCTAAAATATAGTTTTGCATTCAGGTACCCCGAAAAAATGAAATCGTGAAATATCAGGTACTTTCAGAAGTGAATTTTTGCATTCAGGTACTCCAAAGAAATAATTACGTAAAAATCAAGTACCTTCTAAAATGGAGTTTTGCATTCAGGTACCCCGAAAAATGAAGTCGTGTAATATCAGGTACTTCCGGAAGTGAATTTTTGCGTTCAGGTACTTCGAAAAACTAATTATTTTAAAATCAGGTACTTCCAGAAATGAATTTTTGCATTCAGGTACTTGGAAAAACTAATTATTTTAATATCAGGTACCTCCAAAAATAATTATCTTTGTGGAGTACCTGAATGTAAAATTCATTTTTGAAAGTACCTGACTTAGAATATTTCATTTTTCGGGGTACCTGAGCGCAAATAATCATTTTTGGAGGTACCTGATATTAAAATAATTAGTTTTTCGAAGTACCTGAATGCAAAAATTCATTTCTGGAAGTACCTGATTTTATACTATTTCATTTTTCGGGGTACCTGAAAGCAAAACTTCATTTTATAAAGTACCTGATTTTAAAATAATTAGTTTTTCGAAGTACCTGAATGCAAAAATTCATTTCTGGAGGTACCTGATTTTAAAATATTTATTTTTTCAGAGTGTCTGAGCGCAAAAATTCATTTTTGGAAGTATTTGATCCCCATGGATATCGATAGGGCACGACAGAGAACGTTAAAGGACAATACAGAACGATGGAGGCCGCAATTTAAGCGACAGAAACTGTTTATGAACGATAACAGCCAAAATATATGCCATTGATACCGCTAGAGATTGATAGAGTACTGTACAGAACGATTGAGACCGAAATATATACGACAGAAACTGTTTTGGAACGATAGAAACCGAAATATGTGCCATAGATGCCGCTACAGATCGACAGAGACCGAAATATGTGCGTTAGGAACTGTTTTGGGACGATAGAAACCGAAATATGTGCCATAGATACCGCTAGACATCGACAGAGTTCTGTACAGAACGATTGGGACCGAAATATATACAACAGAAACTGTTTTGGAACGATAGAAACCGAAATATGTGCCACAGATGCCGCTAGAGATCGACAGAGACCGAAATATGTGCGTTAGGAACTGTTTTGGGGCGATAGAAACGGAAATATGTGCCATAGATACCGCTAGACATCAACAGATTACTGTACAGACTGGTAGAGATTTAAATATTAGCGATAGAGACCAATAGAGGCCGAAATATGTGCGACAGAAACCATTTGGGAACGATAGAAACCGAAATATGTACCATAGATGCCGCTAGACATCGACACATTACTGTGTAGAACGATTGAGACCGAAATATATACGACAGAAACTGTTTTGGAACGATAGAAACCGAAATATGTGCCATAGATGCCGCTAAAGATCGACAGAGACCGAAATATGTGCGTTAGGAACTGTTTTGGGACGATAGAAACCGAAATATGTGCCATAGATGTGGAGTTGGTGGATGCTTTCGTGTGTATTTGTGCTAGCGTTTAGGCGAGGAGAAATTCAGCGCCTGCTAGTTTCTTGTTTAGTCTCGAGGACAGTTTAGATAGGCGAACTGTTTAAGCGCATGAATGAAAAGTGTGGAAGGATTGATGAGATGCGTGGTGTGAGAGGTGCGTGCGTTCTCAGAAGTCAAGTATCGAACGGATCGTGTGACTTTCTGGGAATGCATCTCCTCTGTATGAATCTGGTGTGGAAATGCGTGTGGAATGTGTGTGTGTGTGTGTATAGATTTTTGGGACCTCCGGGTCAGAGTGCAGAAGAGAACCGTTTGAGTTGTTGCGTGGAGAGCATTGCGTGGAGAGTATTGCGTGGAGAGTATTGCGTGGAGAGTATTGCGTGGAGAGTATTGCGTGGAGAGTTTTGCGTGGAGTCTGTTTGTGAGGAGATATATATTGTGCTGTCTTTTATTATTTTAATATATATATTAGTTTTATTATTTCAACTCACGACTCACAGTTTGTGTCATATTTTTGAATCCCACATAGATACCGCTAGACATCAACAGATTACTGTACAGACTGGTAGAGATTTAAATATTAGCGATAGAGACCAATAGAGGCCGAATTATGTGCGACAGAAACCATTTGGGAACGATAGAAACCGAAATATGTACCATAGATGCCGCTAGACATCGACACATTACTGTGTAGAACGATTGAGACCGAAATATATACGACAGAAACTGTTTTGGAACGATAGAAACCGAAATATGTGCCATAGATGCCGCTAGAGATCGACAGAGACCGAAATATGTGCGTTAGGAACTGTTTTGGGACGATAGAAACCGAAATATGTACCATAGATGCCGCTAGGCATCGACAGAGTACTGTACAGAACGATTGAGACCGAAATATATACGACAGAAACTGTTTTGGAACGATAGAAACCGAAATATGTGACATAGATGCCGCTAGAGATCGACAGAGAACGGTACAGAAGGATAGAGACCGAAATATTAGCGATAGAGACCGATAAATGTCGACATAGGCGAAAATATTAACGACACAGACCAATAGAGTTCGAAATATTAGCTATCGAGTCCAAAATTTCAGCGATAAAAACTGTTTGGAAACGATAGTTACCGACATATGTGCGATAGACACCGACAGAGATCGGGAGGAGTTGAAGTATGAGCGATAGAGATCGGTACAGACCGGTAGGGAACGATGGGGAACGTTAGGAACTGAAATATTAGCGATAGAGACCAACAGTGGTCGAAATATAAGCGATGCTGAACGATAGAGGCCAATGAGGACAGAAATATGAGCAATAGACCCCAATAGAGAACGTGAGAAACTGATAGAGATCGACAAAGATCGAAATCTGATTGTGAGCGACAGAGAAACCGAGGATTTCAAGAGACCGCGAAGACCCTGCTGGCAGAGGAGACTTAAAGAGTCGGTGGGTGGCGGCGAGAGAGTGTTGCTGGGATAAGGGAGAGAAGAGTACAAGGATGACGATCAGGATCTGGAGGGTACGGATGAGAATCGCGAGGATGATGACAAGGATCAGGATAAGGATGGAGATTGTGAGGATAAGGGTAAGGATGGGGATCGTAAGGATAAGGACGATGAAGAGGATCGGTAGGATCAGGATAAAGATAGGGAGGATGAGGCTAAGGATGGGGGTAGGGATCGGGAGTATGTAGGTAAGGATGAGGATAAGGTTCGGAAAGAGGTACTGGAGGAGGAGGCAGTGGAGGAGTAGGAGCAGGATGATCAGGATCGGATGGCAGTCGGCGGAAAACTGACTCTGGGCATCGCGCTGTGGCGTATTTATATGGTTGCTTGGCGGTTCTGTCGCGTAGTGGGGGAACTCGAACTCGAATCTGAGTTGTTTGCCTGGAGTAAACGCAGAGTGGAAATTCGGCCTCGCGTATTGGTGGATTCAGCTGTATACTCGCAGTGCCTACGTCTGCCACCACTTCGTTTTACAATTCACCAATAGCACGTGAGTTTTCTTGTTGTTTCGTAATTTATTTATATATATATATATATATGTATCAACAAAAAACGTTCACGTATGTGTTAAATGCCATTCGTACGGGATACACAAAATGACTAGTCTCCAAATATACGTTAACATTCTAATAGAAACTGAAAAATGAATTACGTACTTAAGAATGTTAAGCGTTAATTTTAATTGTTAACATCTAATTAACGACCACCCATCTGCTTTTACAAGGGAATATTTTCATACATGGTTTTGCAAGTGCTGAAAATTGATAAAGGTTCATTAAAGAGTGCAGGCCGCGTTTGACGAGCTCTACTTGCAAAATATCTCGAGGCGCATCGATTTTTGCCTTTAGGTGCATCGCATTTCCGAGAACGGCATTTGTTTAAAAAAAAGACGAGCTTCTCGAGGGCTTTGACCCCAACAATCGATGAGGAAAAGGCCGTACTTCGACAAAACGCATGCAATCGTATTATACGTCGGGCTTTAAAGAAATATGTTATTATATTAGCTTCCTCTGTCGCAACCTTTGCCGTACCTTTCTCATACTAAATTAAGTTGTATTTGGTTTCATATTATAAGAAAAATTTTACAAGTACATTATACATATTTGCAAAATGAGAGTACAAAAAAATATTGAAAAGTTCATTTTTCATTAGCGAATACTGCATATTAATGCTTTCTTTATTCCTTTCAAGTGCCGACTAACGGATTGTTAACAATGAGAATAGTGATACCTGAGTTTTCATATTTAGGAGAGAGATAAGAACAGAGGAAATATTATATTGCAGTTTATTTAAAAACAGGCCCAAAGTTTTATGAGCCAATATTGCAGAACGTTTATAAGACTGTCTTGAAAAATCCGATTTTAACATATTTTATGAAAGAAAGAAAATCAGATAGCATATTTCGACGATTAATATATAATTTTTAATAGTTTACATGTAAAAAAATATGGGTACTTCAATTTTGTTTATATAATATTTATGGAAATAAGTTCAAATTATTTTTCTACGCAAATGATTAGTAAACAGAATTATGCAACACACATTTGGGGGTCAGTCGTCAGAATCAGATCGTTTTAGATTTTAAATGTTCCCCGTGATATTTAATTTTAATTCCTACCAGTCGTAGCGTTGTAATCTTATTTAAGACTGAACCGGTAACGTTGGGTGTGACACGAAAATGGCAAGAGGGCTCTACAGCCCTAAATCCGTGTGACACAAAAATATATTGGATGATAGGTCTATTCTGTAGTTTGTCGATGATTCCATGGCTGTTACTCATACCGTATGAATTGTTAAATTGTTTAATTTAATTTATTATTGTACGAGGTGGTCAAGAGGAACGAAACACCATGGGTAAATTAATCTATGATGAATACTTACAATTGTAGTCCTGAAAATGTTAATTGTACTGTAAAATTACATTGTAACAAGTAAACTGTATTCTTTCAATCATTTTGTAACAAATAGTTGAATAAAAAGCTGTTTAATTGTGTAAATTTTGTTTTTAATTTGAAATCCTGACGCACACTATTATCCTGCTCCTTACATTCCTCTTATTGTCCTCAAAGAGCTCTTGCTTTATTGTATAGACGGTCTTAATTATGGAATACAAATGACATAAACTAATTTGCGAAATGGAATGGAAATGGCTGAAATACAAAATTTGCTATGGGCTTGGATATGACATCGAAGTTCGAAGAACCGAGAAGTTTGTGCCACCTCCTCGGTTATCATATTCTCTTGATACAAATTCAGGTTTTCGAAGAGTTTTGGACTGAATGTATTAGAGCAACGTTGATTAGTTAACAAAGGACATCTTATTTCTAAAGGTATGCGCGTTGCAAATAGAAAGGCATGATCACTTTTTAGTTATTTTCTTTATTTCTCTTGCACGTATAATACATTATAGAAAATAATAGTGGGGTGCCTTGTACAAACTTAATATATATTTAATACATGTGTACAAACTGTACAAGTACATAAAGTATAAAAACTTGAAAGAGATAAAATTAAAAGTATGATCCTCCAGCAGAGCTCTTCTTATTCTCAACTGCTTCCTTCTGCTGCATGCAGGCACAGACAACAGGACCAAATCATTTAGGGTTCCAAAGAAGCTATGTGTTGTATAGACCTTGTATTTATGCTACATGTTAACAATGTGGTAAACATAGCATAGCTGACACTCTTATGCAGAAAACTTGAAGCAAGCTTACACTTCTTTAGCAAAAGATTTTAATACTTCCATCTTTTTCTAAATTCCATAGAGATACTGCCACATAACTGTGGAACCATTGAATTTAAAAAATCATGGTTTATTAAATTGTTTCTAACACTTTCAAATAGAAGTTAATGGCTTAGCTTGTCCTATAGTCTTAACAAGAAATTGTATTGCTATTATTGTTGCTAAGTTCTGGTACGTATTCTTGGTTTCCGCAGTGATTCCTGTATTCTCTACAAAATTCTTGAGTTCCCAGAATTTGGAATGCCATGATCTTTTGTTGCTTTTATACACAGCTATTCTTATTAAATGTTCTATGGTATTCTTTGCAGTGATGGCACTTGGTCTGTCTGGTGCTATTGCATTAGGATACAAGACTGATAGTAGTCAGAATTACTTGTAAAAATACATATACCATGTTACCTTAATATTTATACAAATTACTTATGGACCTGAGAAGCCAAGCACAATAAATAAAAGGAAAGAATATTCGACTCCGATTCGCTAGGTGGTGTTGGCGACGATGTCGCCCGGCTTTGACTTTCTCAGCTTAAAATTTCGTTAATTATCTGATTCGTTATACTTTTTCCTAAAGAATCTTATTTTTCCGCTGAGCAGAGTTATGATTCTATGATCACATGTTAGAATTGCGAACAATTAGATTTCAATGCCAGACGGGTAAATCTCCTTCCATTCGTAGGCGCCGCGTCAGATAGGTTAGGTTAAGGTTGGATTAACTCGTGCAGAAACTGTAGTTCACGGGCTGGTGGTCTCCCTCGGCTGAAAAGTGCCATATTGCAATGATAAGGAGTGTGTCTCCGCCGCCCGTGATATCAGCTCTGAATCATACGATGATATAAAGGACAGTCCGTTCGTGTGCCTGAAAAAGAAACACGTAAAAATGGCTGTTAGTTGGCCTGTCAATCTGGCAGGTCACTGACAATAATGTGAGAGAAATCGTAGCACGCCCACTCGCCTAATCGAATGCCGATAAGAACGTACCGGATTTCTCTTCAAGCACTGCATGTGCCATAACCTGCTACCATGAGTATTTTACGAAAAAGGTAATCGCTCACTATAATGCATTACTTAACCCCCGAGTTTTTACTCAACAGACTTGTTTCTCTCCAGATTAAACGATTTCGACGATGTTCTGAACGCGGAAGAAATAGATCTCACCGGTCTGAAACGATTATGCTTCCATGGTATGAATATGGTCCTTATTCTTCTTTGTCTGTCATATTGGATGCTGCACACATTGCATGTACATCTTCATTCTACCAGTGTTTCATACCCCATGAATCCTAATACATTTTATTAAATAACAAAAATTATTAAACATGTTAATAAAGTGTGGTTATTGTTTGTAGGAATACCAGATGAAGGAGGTCTACGCCCACTATGCTGGAAACTTTTGTTGAATTACTTGCCTCCAACCAGAGCTAGTTGGTCTGAAACGCTTACACGCAAGAGAATACTTTATAAAACTTTTATTGGTAGGATCAGTAACTTTGGTCATTCTGAATAAGTACAATTATTGAATTATACTAAAGGATGCTTATTGTTTGCAGAGGATCTCATTGTTACACCGGGAGAAGCTAATGCAGACGGAGAAAGAGTGGATGTGACGCTTCATGACCATCCTTTGAATCTAAATCCTGACAGTAAATGGCAGACTTATTTTAAGGACAATGAAGTTCTCTTACAGATAGACAAGGATGTTAGGTAAGAAAGTTATTGTACACATTTGTAATTTCATACTTTAAAGAGTATAAAATAAATCCTTTTTGCAGGAGACTGTGTCCAGATATATCATTCTTTCAACAAGGCACAGATTATCCTTGTGAGGAGATTGTGAATGCTTGTGGTCAAAAACGTTTACATCATAGAGTGCAGCATACAGTTTTAAGGAGTGCAAATGTCGAGAGGAAAGGACTTGGAGTTACTAAGGTAACTCTATCTATGAGTAATTTAAGGGGGGATCAAAACTAATTTCATTTCTTATGTTGTTATGCTGAAATGGAAAGCAGCAGGTAACGCCGTTCAATAAACGTGACAAGTTGCATCAGAACAGAGTTGTAAAATAATTATTTTGCATCCTTTGCAGATAGCAGTTTCTATCAGAAAGGCTGCAGAAGATTATGCACCGCTGGCTGAAGGCGGAGAGGCGCATTGGGAGGTTTTGGAAAGAATACTCTTCCTTTATGCTAAACTGAATCCAGGACAAGGCTATGTGCAAGGCATGAACGAAATCGTTGGTCCTATTTACCACGCGTTCGCTTGTGATCCTGACCAAAACTGGAGAGGTATACTTTGGATCATTTAAAACGATTACATTCTTGCCACTTGTAAGAATGCAGTCTTACATTTTTCATCATTGTATAGAGCATGCTGAGGCGGACACCTTTTTTTGTTTTACCAATCTGATGGGCGAAATTCGTGATTTTTTCATCAAATCACTGGACGAAGCTGAATTTGGAATAAATTCGATGATGAGCAGGCTCACAACTCAGGTGAAAGCTAACGATCCTGAGGTTTGGTTGCGTTTGCATCAACAGGAACTGTGCCCGCAATATTACAGTTTCAGGTGAGCAATGGCTATCTTGTTGAAACAGAAGCTACATTATCGACTAACGATTAATGTCTGACCGACGAAAATGTTCCACTAGGTGGCTAACGCTTCTCCTATCGCAAGAATTTCCATTGCCGGATGTTATGAGGATCTGGGATTCCCTGTTTGCCGACGAGAACAGATTCAGCTTCTTGATACACATTTGTTGTGCCATGATCTTGTGAGCATTATTTATCCTAATTTAATTAAGGTCTCAAGCAGTTACGAGTCGGTATACAAAACATTCTTTCAGATTACTGAGGGACCAACTACTCGCTGGCGACTTTGCTACAAATGTTAAACTTTTACAAGTAAGCAATATTTATGTATTTCGTGGAAAAGTATGGGAAATGGAAAATTTAAGTGTCTATAATTTTATTGTATGTTTTAGAACTTTCCTTCGATGGATATACAGATAGTGCTTTCCAAAGCTGCTGCATTGGCGGGCAAAAATTTAAACTCGCCATAACGTATGGCTATGCACATACGGTTTTGTACAGAACTGAGAGCATGAACAAAACGTCTAGGACGAAGTGTTCGAGTGCTCAAAATTTTTTGGAAATTGTTGGGTTCTCGTACACTCGTAATATTCTACATATTATCGTTCTATCTCTCTCTTTCTCACTCTTTTTTACACTCTACAGTATGGTCTTAGAGATAGGTCTGAGTGTGGAGCCATGAACAACTTATCAGAACTATATCATTCATTTTAGATGATTCATTAGACAGACGTGTCATAATGCCATCGCGTGTAAGAATCGTTGAAGAGTAAAATGGTTTTATGGAATGTTTTTATACTATTGAGAAATTGAAACTCCTGCATTTTACATAGGAGGCCAGAATCTGAATTTAGCTCTCTGTTCCCTTATTGCGTGACGAGATAGAGAGAGACAGTTAACCCTTAACAAGAAAGAAAGGAGTGGTACACTCCCAAATGATTACTATTTACTTAATAAGTTTCTCACTTTTTCTTTTTAAAAAAATTACATACTGGTCAATGTAATGTTCTAATTCAGTGATAAAGTTTTTCAAGGAATTATATTTGAATCTTTATAAAATGATCATTAACGATTTCAATGATCGCGTGTTGATTGTACGTTGGTTTTAATCGTTAAATTTCGTGTTTAAAATTAAGTAAAAATGTTTATAAAACAGAACGTTTTATATGTGTTATGTGTAAACATCAATCACGATGGTGCCTCTGTTGTTCTTCTATCTCTTTATTCTTCACTTATTTAGATACGTTAATTGTTAGTATATAAAAAAAGAAAAAAACATTAATAAAAAATGTTAAGAAAGAGTGTTTCTCGTTAAGGGTTAAAGAGTGTCATTATCTGTGCTGTGAACGAAATATTCAGCCATGTTAAACATGTAGATCTTGTTATATCCAAAAAAAACGATACGTTTGGATATTCGAAGGAGGCATTTATCGGTAAATGGAACGTTAAATACAAAAATAGATAAGGTTTCTTGAGATGTGAAGATGGAAGACGCGTAAAACTGGCCGATACACATTTTGTAACGATCAAACGTTAATAGATTATTATTGTTTGTACGTGCAATAATTACATAATGCGTTTAAGTGAAATATTATATTTTGTAATCTTATTTTTGTAATGACTTGCGTCGTTCGTCCTACGTTTATATACAATAAAAAGATGTTATATTTGCATAAATTTTCAGCGTCGCAACCATTCCTCAACGGAGACGACTGATGTCTTAACGACCGATATATCTTTCATCATCGATTACCGATCGCATTGGTCGTGCTTATGGTAATTGCCCCGTAACAAACCAGACATAACGCATCGCCGTTTCGAAAGCGCAAAATTCCGTGAATGATCGATGATGCGTTGCACGTAACATCGCTGTTTCGAATTCGGAGTAACGCTCGATAAAAGACACGTGAAAAACGATACTTTAATGGCACTAAACGAGCTATACATCATTTCTTATTATTCTCGTGAAGTATAGACATTTTTTATCACAACGAAACTGCCTTCTGAGCGTTCTGTTATAGGAGGGAAAAATAATTACTGGAATGAAATATGAATTGGAAAATCTTATTTAGGTAAATTGTTTTCAAATGAATTTGTTCGTAACTATTTAATATACAGGGTGACACATTTAATTCGATCCACTCGAATATCTTCGAAACTGTTGGTGATACTAAAAAATGTTTCAGACAAACGTTATAGCCCAATATTAAAATTAAAACATCTTCTAAACTAATGATTTTTCGCCATAAGTGGCTCAGTACTTTTATGTAGAGAATGACGAGCTGCATCGGCTAGCGCATTAAAAAAACACATGATTCCATTTAAAAAAACAAAGTTGACCTTCATATGTCCTCTACGCATCCACATAGGAAAAACTTATTCACATCAAATAATGTGCCCCCTGAAACCATTTAACTTTTGTCTGAAACACTTTTTAGTCTCATCAACAGTTTCGAAGATATTCGAGTGGGTCGATTTAAATGGGTCACCCTGTATAAATTTGTACAAATATATTACGTACTTTGTGATGAAAAAAAATATGTCCGCGGATCTCGTGGATCGAATTCATCAAATATTCGCTCATCGTCCTGTCTAAAGGGAACGCGGATGATTATTATGAGAGTAATAAAGCCCGGACGCGTTCGCGAGTGGAATAAGCCGAATTTCTAGATTTCATTTCGTTTCGTCTCATCCCGCTGGCAAATAGAATGATTGGACCAGCACGGCCTGTGAATACAAATCAGAATACGTTTCGATCATTCGCGGGCTAGATGCACGTCTACCTGTTTACATGCATAATACGATGGACGACCGGCTATCGTATAGAATACGAAACTTTCACCGTACACCGTGTATATGTAGAAAATTTAAGTTTTACCAAAATGAAAATTACAACGAAACGATTTTGTAGGGTGACGATAAAACATTCGTATTAATCCTTTGAGCCCTGAAAATTTCGGGAAAAAGTCTGCACTATATGCTGAAATTTTTCGCGGTAAAATACGTGTTAAACTGAATATTTCATTACAATAATTAGTCTGTTGTTTCAATGTTCTAAGACTGCAAAACATGTAACGAAACATGTATATTTTAATAAGATAAGCTAAGGTGATAATTTATCCGAATACATAGGTTGATAATGTACGATAGACGTCTGTGCGTGGACCAGTACGGTGGCCCGTAGCACACGGTGAACGATTTTCCGGAACGCATGTATGCGTCCATCACCTTCAAAAGTTTAAGGGGGTTCAGGCGTTACCCACACTCATACTAATTAACACTTTGAGTGCCACGGTGCACTAACTGAAAATTACATACTTTCTCAATTTTTTTGCAAAATTAATGTAACTATAAATTGTACCTTTTTAAATCAATAATATCAATAACTTTCAAAACTTTTGCACTGCTACAATTAAAACTTATTGGATATATACATTAATACTATACATGATCAAATAAATAATTATTGAATGTTTGAGTCACTCAAACATGGGTGACATGGCACTCAAAGTGTTAAAAGTTTTTTAGGTTTTCATTTCAGATGAGTTCAGCGGTAATTATCGCGCGAGTCAACTTTTGCAACCTGCCAACTTCCTCAGTGAATAATTAATATAGTTTATCCGATGACTACGTACAGAAATTGCTGAATGTAGTATAAATGTATATAAATAAATCTACAAAGTTTTATAAAGATATGTTATTTAGTTTCCTTAAAAAACAATTCCCAAAATACCCCCTCAGATCGAGCTAAGAAAGGAGAATACCCCTTTAGCTACGTCCACCTATGCGTAGGTACACAAGCCCATTCTAAACTCTATATTTCTAAAAATCCTTTGAATATCTGCATGTGATCTTTTACATATTAATTTTAAGACTTCAAACTATTTTTCAAAACAATACAAAAATTATCGATTCTTCAAAATTTCACAGTACAATAACCCTCTTTTCTAAACGATCAGCGCAGTGGATGCTGGGTTGCATTCAAAGTGGATAACCCCTTAAAAGTGGCAAAACGCTTTACAGGAGGAGATGAGATCGCAGAGTCTAGATGTCTCTGCTGTAGTTTTGGTGTCTCTGCAGTACTTTCGAGTCGTCCTTCGGTCACATCGAATCAATCGAACCTGTTCGAACGGATGTTTAATTGAAAACCGTCCAGTTATGGCGGTGTTAGCGTCAGAAGAGGTTCCAGGAAGCTTGTGACGGTAAATCACAATCGTCGCGTGCTCCGCAGAGGATTCTGGCGGTCGTAAAGAATGGAAAATCGGCGATAAGGTGCCGGACGATTCGGTTTCGGCGATTTGGGGCGCGCGTGCGAGAACTCGCCCACGCGATGATCGCTGATTTATGGCGCATTGTGCTCTTAAACTCCCCGGTTATATATATACAGAGAGGGGACACGGTTCTAGCCGCGACAATGGCCGAGGACTGGTCCTGATTTCTTTTCAAGAGGTGGCCGTGGTCGGCTCGCGTATTTTGTTGGCGCAACAATCGTCTTTGCTGCGCGGTGAAAAAATCGTCGACGAGAGGCTGCCGTGGCGAATCGCAATCGCGCCACGAGAATTTCGAGGTTACCTCGAAATCTTGCCCTCTCTCTCACTCTCACACGACTTGTGGTCAGCCGAGCTGGAGATAACTTGGAATGCGAGCCAACAAATTTCGAGATCAGCGTACGTTCGCGTGTCCAAACTCTGTGTCCCATTAGCGACGCCACCTCGTGAAACCGATGCAACCGATTTATCGCTTCCACTCGCCTATGGTGCTTTCTGTATTGTCTTTTAGACTTAGCCTAAAGTATCGTGCAATGTAATTTTGGTCTGAACAGATCCGAACGCTTTTGCACAGCAATTTAACCGTTTCGCTGTGGCGGAATTGGTCACTGCAAGGCTGCGTTTACATTGGTAAGTTACTTGTACCAGTCATGATCATATATGGTTTACACTGTGTTAGTAGCTGCTTGCAAGTTACTGGTACAAGTGACTGGTACAAGTTACCTACCAATGTAAACACCTACTTGCCCCGAGATTGGTGCCTGGCTAGCTACTTGTACCAGTAACTTACCAATGTAAATGCAGCCTAAGGGACAGTTGATCCGCGAGTGTACACTTTGCCGCAGAGTGCAATATTGCTACTTTGTCGTATTACGCAAATTATTGGGTTTTTATTGGAGAATTTCGACACAAGGATTAGGGTAACTGTACCTAATAAGGAACACCGCAATATCTCGGCAAGTAAACACGAAAATCAATCGGTGACAGTGTAAAATATTCCGTTAAAGACAAAAAACAATAATATTCACATTGAGCGTCAGTTGGAAGTCTGTTGTTGAATGTGAAGTTGATTATTGTGTTTGAAAGAGTGTAAAAGTTTTTGAGACACGAGTTAAATAGTGCAATTTTTTAGTAAAGGTAAGTTATAAAATATTACTTTCCCCTAATTTATCATTAAACATGTTTGTTTTTGAGTGTTTCAAAGAAATTTGCAGTTAAATTTATTTTCTTCCTAGTATAATTATTATTATTTTTTTTATTTATATTGGGTGCATGTTCCTTGTTAATATTATATAGTATTATATTATATTTTTACCATTGTATTATTGTACTACAATATATTACATAGTTTCATGCTATTGTTGTTATTATTATTTATATAATATATGGAAGTTGTATCACCAAAAATTAAAAGAAAATCCTGGGATAAGGAAAGTATAATACTAGAAACAAAATGGTAAAATTAAAATTGTAATGGTAATGATAGTAATGTGAGAAAAAAACACTTTCAAAAGGTACATAAAAAAAGAAAAGGAAAGATAAAAACGATGATTCTGATTATCATTAGAGATAATGTATAATGAATCATTATACGATGATGTTAATGATGCTGCTACTGCTGATGATGACACAGAATGTTTATTTTGTGGTGGCAGTGGCAAAAGTGATAATACTGGTGAAAAATGGGTCCAATGTATTTGCTGTTTTCATTGGGGAAACGAAGAATGTGGTGCTTCAGGTACATCATTCACGTGCCCGACGTGTAGAAGACGAAGAAAGTTAACATAATATAATATGAATTAAAAAAATGAAAGATATTTGTTTATTTATCCTTTGTATTTAAATAAATATTCATTTTTCATAGAGAAAATAAAGTTTTATGAGATTCCTTTACAATTTTCCTAGGTGTACCCATATTAGGTACCACTTTTTCAAATCGCGGCGTTTGACTTTTTTTACAGTTTTTACCATGACCTCACGACACTTAAACATTTGCATAGTTAACTATTAACTCACGAAAGTATATTAATTTTGACGTGTTTTAATGGTGGTTTCATTGAAAAAGAAGCATGTCTCTACTTTTGGCAAGCTTTTAAAATCAGGTGTTCCATATTAGGTGCAGTTACGTTAAAATGATAGTAGACATAGAAAATGTAATATCAAATAGATAAATATTTGTACAATCAACCACGTACGTTAATAAATAGCCATTTTCGCGTGTCTGTCTAGTTACGGAATTTTCTACTGTGGCAGGGAACGTGTTAACACTTTGACGGCCGCAAATATTTGACGAAAGCTTCTTCCTGTGGCCATTTTTGGGGGTTCCAGTTAAGCTTCATAAAACATTATACGTCTCTCGTTTTGTGTCGATTAGTTTACAATTTTAATTTTTCAAGTATTTGTCTGTTTACTTTTTTCAGTAATAGGTACGCTTGTTTATTTGTTTCACAAGCGTATTATTCAAATGAATTAAATCACGTATATGTGACAGCGGCCATCAAAGTGTTAACACTTTGAGCACTTCGTTACATTAGTTGGAATTGACGAACCTTCGAAATTATTATACGAAGTAAAGATAATCATAAATTCTACCTTTTGTAATCAATAATAGAAGTAATTTTCAATATATGTTTACTGTTTCTGTTAGATCTTAGTAAGTATATTTATTAGTACTATACATGACTGAATAAATAATGGTTGAATCTATGTGTCACCCAAATATGGGTGATGTGGCACTCAAAGTGCTCACACGGCACAGTGATATAGAAAGTGACACGACTGGTGCAGCACAAAAATGACAAGTAGAGGTACCATGTTTTGAATATGCAATTGTTGGGATTTGACTCAAATGCCTCTCGCAATTACTTGTGTCTTCGTCGAGGACACAAATGAATCTGTCGTTCCAACGGTACAACCGTTGGAGTGTCATGGTACACAAAATTGTAGCACTGGGGCTGGGGGAATTAAAGTCGCAACAGTTGTCAATGCAATTGAACAAAACAATGTCGGCTAGTCTGGAGACATCAAGAGATAGTCACCTTTAGGATGTCACAACCGCTCAGCGATTTAAGGGGTTCGACTACTGTAAAATGTTCGATTCTCTGAAAATTTTTTTTTCTCTCAAATGATAGTCTGAAGCCTCTAGAATGAATTGCAAGAGGTTTAAAATATAAACGTAGCTTAGTTTTGGAGCTGCAGTGCCGAACGCACGCACGTATGACGTAGAAATAATACGTTTTTTTAACTTTAAAGCAATTTTCTCAGAACGACAGTTTTCAAAACGGTGTACACGATTTCTCAATCTGTATTGAAGCGATTACGACAAGATCTAGCACATATCTTTGTTATTACATCCTTTGAGCATTAACGGATGGTTTTTGGTAAATTCTATTTTTTGTGGGATTTATAAGCAAATTAGTGACAAATTATTCGCGAAAATCGACATTTTCCTTTCAATACGCTGGTATTCAGTGGATTTTCAAAAATTAAAAAATGGCTCCGTTAATGCTTAGGCATTGCCATATAATTAATGGAAAAATTTCGATTTTTGTTTCAAATAATCCAAATTTGAGTTAGAAGGTTCACCGTCTTACCCTCCGCAAAGAAGGACCTTCAGCTCGGAGCCGTCTTATGACGTATACACATATCCTTTTTGAACTTGCATAATTGTTTTTAACCCTTCATAATATGCCAAAATAAAATGCCAAACCGCAACTTAATAGGACGTTTCGTTTTTCTATAATTTGCATCGGAAGATCACCTACTATTTTGGGCCGTCACAGTAGTCTAACCCCTTAAGACTGTAGGAGACTACAGTCACTTTTGGCACACAGCGACGTTCCACGTTGGACGACTATAGTCACCTATAGCAACGAAAGGGTTAATGGGAAGGTGGATGGCTTCCGTGGTCTCCGTTGATGAGCTCAAGGTCCCCGATACCGAGAGGCGGCCATTTCAGGCGAACCTTTAACGATCTCATCGACGATCATAAAATCCGCGATCTCTGATTAGCCGAAAGCCCCGGCTCGTAGGGGTAGGATGGTCTTCGTTTGAAGTGAATTTCAAGGACCTGCCTGTTAACGACGGGGGCGTGTTTACGGTAGGCGATGTCCCCTAGTTTTTGTCCGCACCGAGATGGCGGTGCTCTTAATCAAACTTTGATCGCCTCTACCTCTCCTGTCTACGCGGAGATCCACGGATATTAGCGAGCGCGTCTCGCGATCCTTTATGATCGCGGTCTGCCTCCGAGGAGCCGGCTTTGAGATTATAAATCAACCAATCAACCGCTATAAAAGTCCACCCACGCTATATCATGCGAGCCACCCTTTTTTCTTTCACTTTATATGTATTTTCGAACGTTTCCATGAAATCATCTGAAATCGGCGGACCTCCCTTCGGGTGCGCATGTTGCGCGAATAGAAGGAAAAAGAAAGAACAGCCGGTGCACCTGACACGGAGAGGATCGGAACGAGCGGAAACGAGCGTCACACACGCCGCAGAAAAGATCAATGGCGGTGAGAGAGCTCAAACGATACCTCACGCGGTTCAGGCGAACGATGCCGAAGAGGAGGACGAGGCAACGGTTGTCGGTGTAGATGTCCATCGACCGCTGATAATCTACGATCCGATGGCAGCGAGTTATTATGTAATGGGACGACAAGCAGGAAATAAAATCGACTTGTAACGTCGTGACGGCGGAGTTAAAGTGACGCACAATGCACGAAACGACAGGTAGATACAGGGGGATACCTTCACCGGCACAAATAAACGATCAAGATCTCCGAGGCGACGCCCGACGATACTGGACCACCAATGAATCGATCGTCGATCGATTTCTTCCGGTGAAATCTTTCAACGGCCGTGATCCCTATCGCGCCTCACTCACGATGTTCCTCGAAATTATGTTATTTTGATAAACACAAAACACGAAATGGAACTTTTTTGTGAAACCTGGCAGACCAGCGCCGACTGCCACGACACCGGGCGCACGGTAAGAATATGTGAAAGCAATTTAGAATGGTGTTCCATGGGCTGATAGAATCGGACCTGAAGGGGTTAAAACACACGGCGTGCGAACGCACGGGATAGCCAGGGGTCTCGGGTCGAACACGTCTCTCAACTCTCAGCTACAAGGCTATGAAGTTGACGAATGTGCTAAGATCAGCCGAGGGTGACTGGCAGATTGTTCGCCAGCGTTCACAGCGGTGGTCCACAGCTTCGATCGATAGATTCTGACCTTAAACGAGCGCTTCGGCACGCCTCTCGAAAAATGATCGATTTCTAGCTAACCCGATTCGGACTTTGATACCGGCTGCTCCGTCGATTTATTGCGGTTCGCGCGTCTCCTCTGCCAACGGGTCGTCGTGTGTGGCGTTCACACAGAAATTACACACGAGGCACTGGCTGAAAATACAGTGGATTCCGCTTGTTCGAGCCGCCGGTTAATCGAGGTAGTCGTTTATTTGAAACAAAGCTCAAAGAACAGAATCTAATCGAATAAATAGACCCAGTTTTCTTTACTTAAGGGGTTACATACCTTTGGTAAAATGAAACAAATCGAGTTTTCAAGAATTGTATATTCTGTTAGTATGATCCTTCTAGAATACTCTATCAAATTTTTATTTGGAAATTCGTAAAACTACCGAATTTATCGCTTCGAAAGTTCGAGCGCACAAGTAGAAAGGTCGCTTGACGACATAGTAGTACAACAATAAATATTATTTATTTACTTTATGCTCGAGATTTCTGGACAGTCATCGATGATACATTGTAAGTCAATAAAAAAGAAAAAAAACTTTTTATCGGCTTCTAGTGGTAACAGATACGTGAAACTTTAAATGAGCTTTTCTCGAAACGAAGTTTTTAAAATCGGTACCAGAAATATCTGAGAGACTGTTGGACCGATTTGGATAAAATTTTGCAGTGACATTCTTGAGATTATTATCTAGCACTTGACGAAGCGAATTTTTGATTCGTGCATTTATCTTTATTTTATTAACAAAAGAAGTTGAAAATTTAGGTCGAAAATTACATGTTTGAGTTCAAACAGCTGTCATTTTTAAAGAAATGGATTTTTTTAAAAATTGGCTTCGACAAGAACTAGCTTTGCTTGTCGCGTTTAACGTAAAAATAAAACAATTCGGTTCAGATGAAACCCGACGGAGATATAGCTGGTACCGCAAACAGTGTTTTGTAAAAATGGTTACGGGAAAATGGCTGCCATGTCCTTCCGTTTTCAGATATTGAGCTGAAATTTTCAGAAAATACTACTTAAATAACATATAATAAGATGTACATATTAATTTTTTATTGAGACATAATTTTATGTATTAAAAAAAATTCTTGAATTTTCCTTATTTTTCAACCGCTCAAAGGTATGTAACCCCTTAATTGGGACAGCGTGCCGCTTATTTGGGACAGATGACTGCAGTACTCTGTGAAAAGATAGCAAGCTTTAATGTTCACTTATTGTTCCTAATATGTTGTGCATTTTGCTTTAATTGGACTTTTTAGGAGGACTTTAAGGATAACGTGCGTATCCGCGGACAGTACGTTAATGATATTGATGGTTAATGACAAAGAATTAAAATAGAAAGTTCTACATGAAGAATATCTATATACATATTAGATATTTGGATGATTTGTTCTAAAAATATTTAAATAAACACTTCGTTGCTCATTTAAGCTATAGTTTGTTTGTTTGTTTGTTTTATATCATTCTAACTACTGTATTTACCTATGTGATACTTTGCATAATTGGGACAGCCGTTTAATCGGGCCACAGGCGCTAGTCCTGATGTGTCCCAAATAACCGGAATCCACTGTATTTGTGAAACAAATCAATGAATATTCGGATTTCGAATATTGCACACTAAGAAGAACTTGTGGAATATTTGAAAGATATGAAGAAACGCCTGTGGACGGCGGTCTCATAATTCCTGTGCAGGAGTTGATGAAAATAATTTTGCAGACATGCATGTTTGTATCGATTGTGAGAATACTTAGGCAAACCATCTTGCCCCATTTTCAGTTTTTTCACATTTTTTTTTAAAGCTTAATAATTCAGAAGTCTGATTTAATATCGTCCAAAGTATATGCCAAATACTAGATTGTTAAATTATAATTGAATCGATGAGTTGAAGAACAGTACAAGTCCAAAATTAGCCATTTTCAAACAATCTCAAAACTAAACGTAAAATGTATAGAACTATATATGTTGGGACTAAAAACAGTACACAAAAGGTACCCCATACTTGTGTTTCAGTAGTTTCTTCAGTTTAATGAAGTAAAAACAGTACCTGTCATGGATTTGTACTGTTTCAACAATCTGTTCAACAATCACTTTTCATGGAATACTTTCTACTTCAGTTATGCTTAAAGCAAGTTAATAAATATTTTTTTTACTACTGTGTTATTTTTTGAATTTACTAACTAAAAAGTGGTTTGAGTTGAAAAACAGTACAAGCACGATTGTTTTATTTTAATTATTGAAAATTAATGAACAAAGTTTGACCATAGTTAGACACATATGAACGTTCATCTGCGTTAGCATAACCGTATTTAAATTAGAACAACACTATAAAATCAATGACATTGAAGATACACAAAAAGTAACACTATTTTCTCAAATATCTCAAAATGTGGTTTTTGGACTTGTACTGTTATTCAACTCACCGATTCAATTGTATTGTGGTTCATAAAGCCTTACTCAAAAGGTAAAATTATTTCTTTATTTGCATTTTTCCTCAGCTTCCTGCCCCCCTTCCCCTATATGGCGCCTAAAGTGATTGCTAACAAGGGAGGACCTCGAACCGGTACAAAAGTTTTAGCGAAAGGATGAAAGAGATCTGTTGGTTTACTGTAAAAAACCTGAAGTTTGAAATCATCCGAATCGCAAATGTTCGCTGCTGGAGAGAGAGGGTGCAAAAATCTCCCAAATCAGTATCAATCGAATGGCAAAGAAAAAAAGTCGAAGCACTACAACCGACGTACACTTCCATCCATAAGTCATGGGACACTTACTAATTTCAGCTTTACGTTTAAATTAAAATTATTAAACGCCCACTATATTGAATCAAACGCTTATTCACAGATTATTTACACTGAATACAATTTCTAAACGTTAAAATATATTGAAAACTATATACAGCCAGTCCCACAAGTATTTGTACCCTCACTGTCTATAAAAGAAATTTGTTCAAACTAACTGATGCGTCTGAGGTTTTCCAATAAATCTTTTACTATAATTTCAGACAAGTCTAAAGTGTATTCCGTCCAAACTTTAGCAAAATTTAGTAATTAAAAACGAAAATATTTCGTTTATAGAATTATAAACTTCTTTTATACACAGTAAGAGTACGAATACTTATGGGACTGACTGTATATATCAAGTTTAAAATTTTCTCACTAACGTATACTCTTCGTTTCGAGATGATAACTCGAAATAGCCTTGGCAATCTCGCGGTTATTTTTTTTGGTATTTCTTCTTGGATTTCTATTCCGAATCGCTGCAAATGTGTCTACAGATCACAAAATCGAAACAAATGTCGCCCAAACTAACGTATTGAAAAACTGGTCTTGAACCGTACTATAATTATCTCAGTTCCTTTTTTATATTAATTATAACAGAATACTAACCATATCATTAAAAATATGTTGTGTAAACATAAACGTTTTTAAAAGAACCGTTCATATCGAAATAAGTAACCAAGTCTGCTATATCGTAATCCAGGTTTATTCAGAAATAGCAAGGTGTCCCATGGCTTATGGTTAGCGTACACATTGCACAGCTGTTAAACGCGAGCTGTCCGCAGCGTTGAAAAATAATTTTCCCTCCGTACGAAAAAAAGGCTGAGCGCGAGAAGAATTTCCAGGCAGAAATGGCGGCTTGATTTTTATCGCCACCGGGATACGGGCTGGCATAAAATGTACGTGGCGACGATAACGAAATCCTCACCCTTTTCGGTGCACCCTAAAGTTTAGCGATCTCTAATGAACTGGTAGTCCGTTAGTTAGTCTAACTCCGTGTTCGTCTCTCTTTCTCCCGTCATATACCGGGTGTGCGGCGTACGTAGGTACGTAGGTACGTACGTAGGGTACATATGTACGGTTTTCTGTTGGCACAGAGAGGGGCTCGAAACGCGGAACGCGGATACAAATAAATCCTGTTAGCCGGTAGCCGGCGCGAGAGCAAAGCCGAATTTTCCTGGCCTCGCATCTGTGAATATTTGCCCGTGGGTAGCGCGTTACATGCACACGTTGTAATGCGCTCTAACTAAGTACGTGTCTACGATTCGACATCGAACGACCCCCGTCGCAAACAGACCACGCCGGTTCAGACGTTCCTCCGCGGGAAATTTACATTTTTACGGGATTACATCTGGTAGTTGGGGTGGTTCGGTTACACCGCCGCCCTATGGGAGGATGATCTATCGTCCTTGCAACCGTAACAGGGAATGATCAAGCTGAACAAGCTCCATGAAAAATTACTGATAAACATTTTCTTTTCACGTGAACTGTGAATTCCTCGACCCCATTTCGGGTCTGCGCAGGGTTAACCCTAGATGGACCAAGCCGCGGGCCGTTACGTGGAGGACCAAGGGGCGGCACGCGGTGCCCACCTATGTTTATTTATTTATTTATTTATTTGTAAATTGTACGGGTATAAACCCAATGTGTATACATAAGTGAGAATTAAAAGAAAGTAGGAAAAATAAAAAGTGTCGCAAGAACATAATATTAACCCTCTACTGCCGAGGTGGAGTCTCAGAGATTCCGCTGGCTCTATCTTTCTTGTTCACTTCCATTCTGTTTATAACTCTGCATTTGTATTTCGCCTACCTTTCAACCATAGCACGATACAGGTATTGACGCAGATTGATTTACATAGCTTGCTTACCTTACGAAATGAATGCTGATATGTTTGCGGCGGAGTCTGTCTGACTCCATCTCTGTCTTAATGTAACAATTTAGTTTTCTGAGAACTGTCTCACTGACAATGAGACGTTTATTGTGCTTTTTGCCATGGCCAGTAAAGCAAGTCGTAAGAAACGAAAAATTAGTGAAATAAATAGTGATAATGATATTTCAGAATGGGCGAAAGACTTAATAAGTAGTAACGACATTGAAGTGGATGAAGACTTTGCATTAGTGTCGGGACATTCTTCTAACGTTGTAAGGAAACACTGAACATTTTGTCCTGCAAGAAAGCACAGAAAAACAGCATATTTATGTTCTTCATGTAATCGGCCAATTTGCTTTCAGTGTGCCAGAAAAACGTGTAAAGATTGTACCGATGAACTGTAAACTCCCATACGCATTGTATATAACTTAAACTATTGTTATTTTTTATAATTAGACTATTATTCAGTTTTCTTGTTTTGCATATGATAATACATACCATATAACATCATATTTTGTTATTCATACTTACTAATAAACTTCTTATGATAAACATAAAACTAGAATGTTGATCGATATATATTACCTTTAACGAAAAGGGTACAAGTTTCATTAATGCAAGTTAAAATGAAATTAATACAACGGACCACTCTATTCTGTTATGTTTATTAGAAAATTGTATAATAAAGGTAAATCAGTAAGAAGAACTGTGAGAAACGTTCTATATTAATGTATAAATTAACTGGAAGTTCAGGAGTCTCGTAGACTCAACCTCGGGTTTTACGTTCCAAGTACGGTGTCTCGGCAGTAGAGGGTTAAACAAAAATCCGATTATAAAGAATTTATAATTAAACATTATCTAAACAGTGTGCAGTGCCGTGTGTAAAGATTTTTTAAAACCATGGATAGAGCCACTGAAAAAATCAACCTTATCCGTAACTGTATTGGCTGATTTTAATATTCGATTAAGTGGATCACTGGAACCATATTTAATTTTTACGGTAGCATAATGAAATATATGACTTCTTCTAAAATTCCTTGTGGGAGCATAAAAGTGAATGAGTTGTAGTAATTGAGGACACGAGATTTGACCATTTATAAGTTTGAATAAAAAAGATAAATCGTTGACAATTCTGCGATCATACAAAGAAGTCATATTAAGTGTATTTAGTAATGGTTCATAATCATGATCATTACGCAACATGGGTCTGTTTAATGTTAAAACAATATGTCTGATAAATCTATGCTGCACTCTCTCCAACATTAGGTTATATTTCGAGAATTGTGAAGACCAAATGATTGAAGCATACTCTAATTGAGGT
Organism: Macropis europaea; assembly: GCA_916610135.2. NCBI lineage: Eukaryota > Metazoa > Arthropoda > Insecta > Hymenoptera > Melittidae > Macropis > Macropis europaea. The sequence continues at coordinate 12,460,528 of OU744352.1, read as the reverse complement.
CTGACTAATTGAACATACAGTAGCCTAATGGTGTAAATGTTTTTAACATGTCATTTGTATCAGAAACATGATATCTCGTTAGAAAGTCTTCAGAGCTCTGCTTTATCTGCACACGTAACCATTCACTTCTCACATATCTTTAATAATATCTTTGCTAAACTAAAATCGTTTATTCGGTAGCACTCTCGAAGGCACAAAGATAATAAATAATTTTATGGAATTTTTCGAAATGAGAGAAATAACGTATTTTCGATACTTTCTATCTGATGGGCTCGAGGGCCCTCCCTTTAGTCCTTGTAGGGTTAATCCGAGACGTAGTCAGGCGTACCAGTAGAGCTGCGGTGAAAAATGAAGGAGAAAGGGGTGCAGGACTATCAAGAGTCACTCTGCTGTTGCATTCGCCACCCTCTGCACTCTCTGGTTACATAAGACACAGGGTGAATCGTGGTGGCTGGTAACACATGCACAGTGTGCTTAACACCCTCCGCGCGCAACAATTGATACACTGGGAACAAGGGTTCGAATGCGAAATCCTCGATACATTCTGCGTCTGTCTGAAAGACAGAGATGAAGGGAGCAGGAAGAGGATGCGTTTATATTTGTTCGTAATTTTGTAAATGGAAGATTCAGCTGAAAATGCCCCGATTTGCGAGCGTTCAGAGAGAAAGGGAAGCGCCGATGCAAATTCATGCAAATGATCTCGCCGGGACAATAATTATCGCGGCGGAAAAACGCCAGTCGATACGGTCGGTCGATCATGAATTTCCAGAGCCGTGGGGAGGCTGGATTCAGCGATTGGCAGACTGGAGAAGGAGTTGCGAATGGAAATGGCCGAGGCGGGCAACCCTCTTTTAAGTTTCTTTTAGCCGTCGCGGCTAATTTGCGGCTACGGGGTCGGTTTGACAGGAAGGAAGGAAGGAAGGAAGCGATCGACGAATGAAGGGAGCCCGCCAAGAAGATAAAGGAAGAAATAAACTCCTTCTTTCCTTGTGATTTGCATGCAATTTCCAATTCCGCCGCCCTTTGATGTTTCCTGCCGATCGTTCCTTCATTAACCTGCCATTACGTGTCTAGGGAATTTTTTTCTCCTGTCCACTGCTTTGCACCTTGCGTCTGTGCAGGGTGTGGCTGGATCATCGCTGATCCTGAAGATGCGGAAAAGAATTGTACAGGATTCGAGTAACTCTGGGCCGAATAGTTCAGGAACGAAAGGAGAACAGAGATGTTCATTGTTTTTTGCTGGACGACAGGAACAAAGGGGGTAGGTGGGCGAATGCGTAGGTGCGTGGAAGCGTCGTGTTCGGTAACAGGATTACGGAAGGGTGGCTGTGTAGGGGCTGCCACGCAGAGGGGTGTCGACAAGTGGACCGAATAATGTTGCACGGTACAGGGAGGTGCAAAGCTGGGGACCTAAATCCACGGTTCCAGGATTATTTGTTCAACTCCATTGTTTGCAGTTCATTTGCCTCGAAAACACGCGACGAAGAAAATAATGAATTTTAATTCATTTGAGATCAGAGAATGTGCAATTCAAATTGTCTTATCTGTCATCTAAAATTGAAAGTGAAATTTCATAATATCGAAGCATAAAGCTATAAGAAATACCCTTTGATGAGTTGGCACATTTTTTAAATATTCGAATAGCAGAAAGAAGAGAGCGCAACCCTCTCCGTGGCGCACAATAGCCAACCCAACTTTGTCTCTACACCATCAACCCTTTGAGTCTCTCTTGATTCATCGATTATGGATATTACGCGGAATTATGGTTCTGAGAGAAAGGTGAGCTTTTTTCAATAAAAACAGACCGCCCACCAGGCCCTTCGACATACGCGCGGCTCCCTCGTTCGAACCGTAACAATCGACCGACAAAATGTACTAACAGAATCGACTCTCGTTGGCCCTTTGAGCGTGTCGTAATGCGATTCGCAAATCGACCGCCGTGCCGATCACTGAAATTATTGTTCCAGAAATTAGGGGTTTGCAGCCCTTTCCTCCCCCCTGGCGATAAGCCGCCTGCGCGATGCGTAGCCACCGAATCGACCAATGAGAAGCTACGTACCCGAGGGTGCATAATATATAGCGGGTGCACTCTACCTGTATGTAGATTTTCCACTTTATTTGTTATAATTTTTTTCATGCAGAATTATATAGGGTGTCCCTACTTTTTTTCACATAACGGTACCAGCATATTATACGAGTAAAAATAAGAGAAAAGTGTCATGTAAACATAGGCTGAAAAATGCTTTGTTAAAAAGTTATAACAAAAATACGAAATACCAACGGTCTGGTTTTCGTTCGATATAATACAAGAACAGATTGATGGTATATACCAGGTCTGGGCATTATCGAAATGAACTTTTATTCAAATAATTATTCCAGTAAAATTTTTATTTTATGTATTATTTGATCTGTTACTTTATCTTAGATGATATTATTTCATTAATAATGTATGTACTTGACAAATAAATTATTTTAATATTTGTTATTTTATTTGAAACTTAAATATTTGTTATTTGATTTTACCTGGAAAATAAAAGTGTTTTTCTCTCTTCCGTAGAACTTCCATTACAAATCCAGACTTCCGACATAGTGTATCATCGGCAGTGCTTTTACCGCAATGTTTATATTCTGATTAACTGTTATTTGTTACTTGCTAATATTATTTTAAATAACCAAATATTTGGAAAATAAATCATTCGGAAATCATTTATTTCTTAAATAATATTTTGGAATTTATTTGCATATATCCTTATTTTCAAATAAACTTATTTGTTATTTTATTTGGAGTAGTTATTTGCTCTTTTTATTTATTATTTTCATTTCAAATAAAAAGTGTCCAACCCTGGTATTTACCTATGTTAGTTCCATTTCAAAGTGTCGCCCGTTCTTATAAATACAGGATTGACACCTATCAAAAACTGAATTGATTACTCTTCGATTTTCCGTTAGTAAAACCTTAAATGAATTGCATACTGGCATATTTACGATCTGAAAACATTCACGGCATGTTGACATGAAATCGTACAACTTACTAATAATTACTGATGTTAATACGAACCACATTACTCTCTGCAACGACCTCAAGTAGTAAACACAGCTTGTATAAACAGATCAGATAAATACCGCCAATCAGTTCTTATACTATATCGAACGAAAACCAGTCCGTTGTTATTTCATATTTTTGTTATAACTTTAACAAAGCATTTCTGAGCCCATGTTTAGGGTAAGTGCCCCTAATATCGCCTAGCACGTAACATCGCCTACCCGTAATATTTAAAAAAAAACTGCCTTGACAGAAATCGGCAACGGACTGAAGTTGTAGCCAAACATGTATAAGGAAACATATTTTATTGACAGCGTTATAAATAATGTCTCTTTTGTTTGAGACTAATTTGATATAAAAATGTCTCTTACCCATTACTTGAGAACGATTTGAAATTTGGCAAACAATATTAGGTGCATTTACCCTATATGACATATTTCTCTTATTTTTACTGGTAGAATATGCTGGTATCATTATGCGGAAAAAAAGCAACACCCTGTATAAATTTTACTGCAACGAACATGAGACACAGGGTGTCCCAGATGCTAGTATATTTTATTGTCTCATTTTTTCCATGTCACGAAAATTTGTTAAATTAATGATGTACCCTGCAGTTTTTCGTTTTCTCTCTGAGCTTTCCTAACGATTATCTAACGCAGGTTCCGACATTCTGAAAACAGAGCAGCGACTCGTTGTTTTGGAGGTGTAGCAGTCTTTTCTATACGAGATATATTCCAAACACGTACAGACGGAAGCCGTGCAGCCGCGTTGCCGAGAAACTGTTTGGGATTTTAGGATTCGCGATTCGGTCGAGATAAAACAGGGGGAGAGTTTCCTACGGAGGCAACTCGAATCGTCGGCATTGTCTCTGCTTGCGTTTGTGTCGGTGTACAAAGCGATTCAAAAATACAGGGTGTCCGATTTTAATCTATAAATGCGAATTACTGGTAAACTACCCTTTATATAAAAAATTACTCAGATTGGAAGTGAATGGTTTCGTGGGGGTTGTAATGTGTAATTAGTTTCTCTATACATGAACGCGTAGAGGTCATACGAACGTGATATACGTTTTCTTAAATGGAATCGTATAATTTTTAATTCACTAATCGATGCAGCTCATTATTTCCTACAAAATTGTATTAAGCTATTTATGTCGAAAATTCATTAGTTTAGGTGATATTTTACTCACAATATTGTAAAGCGGTTCTAGTACACCTACCTGCGCCTACTTACTGTCAATTTAGAAAACGTAGGTGCAGCTAGGTGTACTAGTACAACTCTGCAATATTGAGACTAAAATATCTCCTAAACTAATGATTTTTTTACATAAATACCTTAATACGTTTATATAAGAAATAAAGAGCTGCATCGTCTAATGCATTAAAAATTATATGAATCCTTTTAAGAAAATGTATGTTACCTTCATATGACCTCTACGCGTCTACAGAAAAACTAATTACAACAGATTATGACCCCTTCGAAACCATTCATTTCCTACCTGAACCATTTTTTATATAATGGGTAGTTTATCAGTAATTCGAATTTATATATAAAAATCGGACACCCTGTATATCCACTGTTTATATTTCCTCTCTAACGAAATATCAAAGGGTTATCCTACTGTAAAATTTGGCAAATATTTGTATTGTTTTAAAAAATAGTTTGTAGTTTTATAATTAATGTGCAAAAGGTCCCGTGTGGATATTCAAAAGATTCTTCGAGATATAGCGTTTAGGGTGCACTTAAGTATGTGCTACCTATGCCTAAGTCCCAAGAATATCCACTTTTCAGGTTGGTCTTCCTTTAAGTGCACATAAAGTTTCAATAATGAGGATATTCTACTCATGAGTACTATTCATACAGCTAATACATAATTGCTGAAGCGTATTTGGTTCAGATTAATATCCTTCAGGTTCTGTAAGAAGCTGCAACTAATATAAATGAATTAGCGCAGTCTAATGTTCTCACTATTACAGAAGGTCCTGTTTTCATACCGCTTTGACAATTGGGAACAGGTTTAGGCTTTCCCTTGGAGTCATTCTAATGCATGGCGTTTCAGGAAATGCTTTTCCTATATTGCATAACAAACTATAGTTTCTCTTCTCTTTTTTTGCATGTAACCCAGCATCGACTGCTATGATTATGTAGCCTTCAGTTTTAGGTGGATTCTAATAGCTTAACTTTGGTGCCATATTATTGTATTCCATCTTTCTGGTTTTGATTGATAATCTTGGCTTACTGATTCCTGTGTCATCCACTGTTTTAAATTGTTTACCCTTTATCGAATTTTGTAGTAATTGGAATAAATGGAAATCAGTAGGTACCAGATTTGGAGACTAAGGAGGATGAAGTGGGTTCTAATAGCTTAACTTCGGTGCTATATGACTGTATTCCATCTTTCTGGTTTTGATTGAAAATGTTGGATTACTGATTACTGTATCATCCACTGTTTTGACTTGTTTACCCTTTACCGAATTTTGTACTGATCAGAATAAATGGAAATCAGTAAATGTCAGATTTGGTGACTAAGGAGGATGCCTCACTCCCACTCGGATCGTCTAATTTCTCTCAACTTCATTTCTGTCGTATTCGGAGAGCATTGACGACTGGTCCACAGCGTTTCTGGATAGGCCTGTAGGGTGTGTGTATCGCGAAGGAAGCGCAACACAGGAAAAGGGCCACGAGGATCGCAGGGCGGAGCACGGACGTAGAAGAATGAAATGATCGAGTTATGCCTGATTGCCGCTTGTTGTTCCAGCTCGATAAACCGGACCCGAAGCGGACGAGCCGAATTCACCTTGTTCCCCCCAATTTTACCAGTCCACCCGGTCCGCCACCCTCCTCCGTCGTCGCCATAGCAGGAAGATCCGACTGCTTTCCACCCCCGACGGTCTAAAGGGAGGCTGCAGCGTTTTTAAAGGCATCCCGGCTCGAACGTCTACGCGTTTTCGTCGCGAAATCGCGAAGTCAGCGTCAGGGATCCTGTAATCGGATTCCCGACGATTACATCGACTCAGGGTTCTACGTGCTGGCGTTCGTGCTTTCCTTTGAAGATGATCAACGATACGAGCTCTTTGATGTTCCACCCGGAGACCTCCTAGCTACCAGGAGTTTCTCAGAAGCCATCGACGTAAATGATATATTAAATATTTGTCTCTCGTTAAATCGCATGCAGATGAGCTGAACGAAGGTGTTGCTGAGATAGCGGAGCTTTCAGCGAGGTTGGTAATTAATCGGGACTCTGTACAGTGTGATGAAAAGATAAATGTCCTTACCTTGGGACGTGTTAGATCACTCTACACTGTGTAGAGTTGTACATTATACTTGTATATTATGTATTGTTGGATTTCTCTTGAAACGTACTACCAAATGTGCCGGTAATTATGAAAATGGCCTAAGTCACGAATCTAGAAAAATTAAACTTTTAACTTACTTTGTGTTATACTAATCGAAAACACTGAAACATCTCAGCAGGGAAAATAATGACTTAAGCCACTTTCATAATCATCGGCATCAATGACCGTTTAAAAAAAAGGAACTTGACCTCCATGTCTCTTAACCCATTCAGCCTTCATTTATTTTACGCTTCGTATGAACGAACTGCGACATTTGTTTAGCGCTTCATGTGGACAAACTGCGACGTTTGATTTCTACGAGTAGAATATGTTTAGACGGTGTATATCTGAAATGAATTACTGGAGGAGAACGGTACAATATGAAAGAAATACTATCTTTTGGTCCAAGTCATGCACTGCGAGTCAGACTCGTAGTTTAGGCTGACTGGGTTAAATTAATAATTTAGAAAACCTTCATCTCCGTCAATACAGTTTCTTATATCCTTCGAATCGAGCCTGGGTATTATTACAACAATTTTCTAATTGCATTGGTAAATGATATGCAGACGCAATGAGCTTGAGACCGGCTCTTCGTCTCGACGAACCGTTGAAAATAATTGACACGCCACTTGTTGGCTCGTATCGACCATGTCCACGGGGGGTGGGTATTTTTGCGGGGCAGCTTACTTGGTCGTTGTCAACGACGTTTAATTCACCGTGTAACCGTACGCGGGATCGAGTTAACGTTAAGATCAAATTGGATTTGGCGCCGGCGCTGGCCTGACTAAAACTTAGTCATCCGGCAGGACCCTCCTAATCCGTTTATGCTCCTTCGTCCTGGCTGTTGCCGTCTCCTCAACTGCGTCGTTGAAATAAAGAGAACTCGGGCTGGAGACGAGAAGAAATGAAACTGTGCGTCTCCGACAATTGAACCTGAAGGATAAGGTAGAATATTGGAGGAAAGTATTGGCTAGGGTGCAGAGATCGATACAGGGTGTCTATGGAAAGGGTAACTTTGCAGATGGAGGTGTCAGAGGGGATAGATGGAACAAAAATGCTAGATTTCATTTATAGTCTGTCTCTGATCTCCACTCATTTGACGAACTGACCCAACACCCCGCAAGATGAGACAGAATAGACCCCGGACATCAGTAAAGTACTCCGTCTGATCTATATTAGCAACCTGACGGTTCTTCTGTCAGCCTGATCTTCATTCATCTTTCGAAATGACCCAACGCATCCCCTGGACATCAGTTGAACCTACACCTGACCTGAAACTGATACCGAATCTGAATGGACCATCCGGAGAGAGATCTTCAGGGAGAAGCTGGCCGTGGAAGTGGAGGAAGGGGAAAGGAAGAGGCACACAGAGGAACAGGGGGGATTCTGTTAGCAGATTTAGCGCAGGTCTCGCCTTTTTGTCGCTGCTCGTCGTTTGCCGTCGACGCGGGTAAACTTTCCCGTAGTTTCGCGGCGATTCGCGGGGCGTTGCGGAGGCGGCTTGCAGCGGCGGACACGCCCAGCGTCGCGACGCTTTTATCGATCAACGGCCGTACCTACGCCAACGGCCATTCCACTTTTCCGCCGGTGGATACGCGGAAAATTCGCTGCCGTTGTCCGGGGGATGAATTTCCACGCCACGGCTCCTCTCGAGGACCCGATCTCCAATTTTCTTCATTCGCTTTCTCTTTTGTTTACACTAAAATGGTGTAACTTGCAGGCGGATGCTCGAAGGCCACCTGAAACTGTGACCATAAAGAGTCTGAAGAAGAGAGGACGCAAAGGAAAATAATATCGCGGGTTTGAGATGATCTACCCACCTCGTGTGAATTTCGAGGCATCGTCCAAGTCCAACACGAAGATCGTAGAAACCACCGATTAACCTTCTAATTAATGCACGTTAACGCGTAATCTCCGTCTCTGAGCTTGTCCGATTTTTTCTCTTTTCCTTCGCGTGCGTTTTCTTTTTTGAGCTGCGCACAGTGGTCGGCGAGCAGGATCGAGTAGGTACGCGAAACCGGCTTATAGGCTCGTATATCTCTTTATAGGGCCTTATCATATTTATGGGAGTCGCTGGAAGCGCGCGACATGGAAACCGCATCTGTCGGCATGCATATTTTTAAATACCAATTCACCGGCGCATCGAGGCGACGCGATTTCTTTCGTCTTGAACCACCGTGCCGCTTCGTTATTTATTTCGGCGGGTCTGCGCGCCGCCGATCGCGAAGAGAACCGATTCCTCTTCTCCGCGGAGAGACAAGAGAGAAGTTGCCTCGTCGCGAAACGACTCAATCGCGGCCGGTAATCGCGAGGGTGATTTAATTTCGCGCGCCAGATTATTCTACGCCCTCCTTTACATACCCACGGACGATTTCGCGGCGCGTCGCCGGCCCTGAAGACGAGTTTTTTATCCGACAGCCGGGCATTTCGTGTTATCGTGTCGATTGAACCTTTGGCAAATAATTATTGGCTCGATTCGAAATAACGAATGGCGCGGTGGTTCGTGTGGCTGTAAAGGCTGCTTTCGAAAAGCGAGTTACAATTTTTTCTATATTTTTTTTTGTTGGACCCTTGGACTCAAATGGTGAGTCTTGCTCGTAATGATATGCTATCACTGTTACCTTTTTTTCTACATTTTTCTTTTGTTGGATCCTTGGTCTCAAACGGTGAGTCTTGCTCGTAATGATATGCTATCACCGTTATCTTTCAGATATTGTATTACTATCAGACACTATAAGATAATTGTTACGTGTCGTGACAGTGTTTAAATACATTTGCATGCAGTATTCATCACTTTTATTCATTAATAAGGATATTGATTAAAAAAAGATAATAGACGACTGGAGCAGAAACAGGGATAATCTAAATTCTTTGCACTAGCATTTGGCGACTGCACGAATCAATCTCGCGATCATAGCTAGCACGAGTCTCACGCGTGCTTATCATGTTGAACCGGGGCTACGTTACGAGTTACACTCTTATTTTTCAATTTTGCCACGAAATCTGTAGCACGAGTGTCACACGAAATCTCCAGTCGTTTTAGGAAAACGAAGTTCTTGAGATTTCTTCCAGATCTCATGCTTGTGTTCCTGGTAGGATGTGGAGACACGTGAAAAGTGTATGGAGCTCGGTACCACTCAAGTGGTTGGGAGTTGTGACCATTCTGCTGCCGATGTCTAAATTCAAGACTATTTATTGCTGTCTATAGGTTTGAGGAAGCTAAGTATTTTGTGAGAAATATCAAAAACTGCTACTGAGGTTGTACACTGGTTTTCGTTTACAATTTCGCAGACATCCACTCAATTTAGTGTGTCTCTAAATATTGCCAAGTGGACGTTCGTCACGGATATGACAACTCTATTTAGGGTAAATGTACCAATAGTTGACAGTATAAGATTCATATCTCCTTGTAATTATTATCATAGAGTTCTATTTTTAGTAAGCAATTTTGTAGGTAGATAACTTGATTCTTAAGTGAATTGAATTCATTAGTATTGACAAATAGTCCTATAATTAAGTTTTATTAAAAAAAATTGAACCCTCCAGCACATAAAATTTCTAAAGGCACTAGTAGTTGACTGGTTCATGAACCAGTAATTGATACCAGACAAAATAAAACACAATGTTTATTTGAAAAGAAAAATACAAGATTCAAGACATAGAACGAATCGAAATGCGATAAAATTGCATAGGTAACACAGACAGAGAATTTTAAAAAACTATAACATACAAAAATGTTAATTAATACAAAAAGTATATACATATAGATATGTAGAATGAAAATAGTTTTGAATTACATTATGAATTGACAATACTTTTATTAGTCTACATTAGGGGACTTAGAAAATCGGTATTTTGTGCCTATTAAACCGCCAAATATAATAGGATTTGAAAGTTAGAAAAGTATTTTGGACATATTGACGAAAAAAATAAAATCTATTTACACTCTGTGAAAAATAGTGAATGTAATCCACACATTTATTAAAGCCTATTACTTTATTATCAATTGTTCCGGTAGTTGACACGAGTGTCAACTACTAGTGCAAGTCAATATTTATGTACCCAGTGCTTGACATTCCCCAAACATTATGTAATTCATAGTTTATGTTGGTCAAATATTAAAGAATATCTTCCTTGAATATGTATAGTGGATTGAGAATGTGCATGTTTGCATTTAATAGCTAGAAGAAGAGATATTTTTCTTTGACTTGACCAACCTCCCTATCATGTCTATGAAGGAACATAATCATCAAACAGCATGCAGAGTACAAACAAAAGAAATTGTTCTGGCATTTACACCCACGATACATTGCAATGAAAGTAATTATAAATTTTTACACTAGAGTGAATAACCTTTCAAACAGCGCACTATTAAAAACATCTTTTTAATAGGAAGCTTATTTATCGTGACTGAAAATAAAAGTGTCAACTATTGGTACACTGTCAACTACTGGTACATTTACCCTAACGCTTTTCACTTCCTCTCCGTGAGATAAAGACATTAAAAAGGTACTCTAACTTACACCGTACAAGCTGATTTTTAGTTCGACGTCAACACGCTGGGGGGTGAATCCAGAGCAGAAAGGACTAAAAACTACCCTTATCTCATCCGTGATCATGATCGATGCGGTCACACTCGACGTGATCGCGTGGGACTCGATTGAATCTCGAAGGAGAAATCGCAGTCACGGTCGATAGGTTACGAAACACTGGGAGTCTCTCGGACGTTGTAATAAGAGGGTGTTGAGGGGGGTGTAAGTCTAATATTATGTAATAGGGGGCACGTGTCGGGCACGCAGTCCCCTGGAATCGAATTCGGTTGGACTCTGTCTCGATTGTCGAAGGAAAAAGGGCCGAGTGCCGCCCGTATTCCGCATAGCTACGTTCGGTTTCATCCCTCTCTTCGAGTCAACGTGCACAATGAACTGCACCCCGCGCTCGCGCCCAGTATTCAGCTTTAATCCGATTATTCCTTTCGAATCAACGGGCACGGGTTCATTCCCTGTGCCCACTTACGACCTATGCGATATACGGGTTGCCGCTGGAAAAATCCGTGTAATCGGTTACATCTCGATGAGAACCGGGGCTTCTGGTATTTGCAGTTCATCGTGCAACCTGCGTTTTTGCGACTCGTTCAGGACGAAACGCCAGTGGAATTTTAACATAAATATTATTTTCTTCTCCTTGAATATAGAACATAAAATAAATTTGTACTGGGGTAACTGCATCAGTAGTGTCGATAGTTGACAGTTTTATTCTCAGTCACGAAAAATAAGCTGTCTACTAGAAAAATGTTTTTTAATAGTGCGCTGTTTGAAAGGTTATTCACTTTAGCGTGAAAATCTATAACTTCTTTCACTGAAATGTATCGTGGGTGGAAATGTCAAAACAATTGCTCTTGCTTGTACTCTGCGTGCTTTTGGATGGTTGTTTTCCTTCACAGATTTGTTGAGGAGGTTGGTCAAGTCAAAGAAAAATATCTTCTTTTGTAGCTATTAAATGCAAACATGCACATGTTCATTGCTGTCAACTACCAGTTTTTTAGATCGATGTGTCAACTACTGATGCAGTTTGGAGGGTACAATTTGTTTTTAACACGTTCCATGCAACAGTGAAAAATTCCATAACTAGTCAGACGCGTGAAAGTAAGTTTCTATAAATACATAACGTTAAAAACACAAACATTGAATTGTCTAATGACATGCCATTCATTTGATACTATTATTGTGGCGTTTGTTTTAATTGGAATATAAATAATATTACCATTTATTTAGAATAATCGAATTTGGTACGTGGGGCGCATACGACCCACGCGGCACGGAACGTGTTAATAGAACTTTATTATAGGATTATTTGTCAATACTAATGAGTTCAATTCATGTCAAAACAGCTGGCGAATCAAGCGATCCACCTACAGAATGGCGTACTAAAAATAAAATTGTGATAATAATTACAATAGGAAATGAGCATTATAATGTCAACTACTGATACATTTACCATACTATCATTATGTTACTTAATAGTAATCGTCACTGACTGACTTGTGACAAAGGCTGCAGAAACAGTGGAACAGTATTATGCTAAAATTCTGCGAAAATTTGGTATTAAGTATGCCAAAACGTGTTTGAGCCATTAAAGGGTCTTGGACCAAATACTAAGCCTGCAAAATAATGATAGTAATACGAATTTAACTCTTTGATTGCGAGCTGCTTGGAAGCGAGGCGAACGCTGCGTGCGGTCGAGCTGTAGCAGTACACAGTAAGCCATCGCATCGAACGCCTATAGGCGTCGGCAGTACACGGTGAACGGCTTTGTCAAGCACCTACTAATGGGTTAACATTTTTTATGAAAAGTCAAAGTACTGTATACGATACACGATATTATTTATATTAACACGTCGAACGCCGTGGCGGTCACCGGTAACCGACACTTCAAATTTAATTTAATTAAATAATTACAGATTGTCGTAAAATTCTAAGCAAACTTCATACTGAAACATAATGCAGGAACAGAAGAACATAACTGAGTACGCCAACCTTTTTCTCTACGATTTGTATAAAAAATAGTAAATTATATCGTGTCTGATTGGGTATGGTAGTTTTCACTGCGGCGTTCAAAGTGTTAATTAAATAATTATTGATTATCGCAAAATTCTGAGCAAACTCCATACTGAATGAATAATGTAGGATCAGAAGAACGCAACTGAGTACTCAAGTCTTTTTTCCTTTACGATTTGTATACAAAATAGTGAAGTATACCGTGTCTGATTGGGTATGGCCGTTTTCACTACGGCGTTCAAAGTGTTAATTAAATAAGTATTGATTGTCGCAAACTTCTGAGCAAACTTCATACTGAAATAATAATATAGGAACAGAACACAACTAAGTACTCAAATAATTTTTTCTTTACGATTTGTATAAGGAAATTGTAAATTATATCGTGTCTGATTGGGTATGGCCGTTTTCACTGTGGCGTTTAACGTATTAAACTTCCACATGTGTGTTCAGCTTTGCTAATCCCTGCACTCTAGAGCTGCGTGTCAATTGGAGCTCCTGCCACGACAAAAAGCTGCAACACAAAGTAAAATCGACGACAACGTTCATATCCGGTGCATTTAAAAAAAAAAACGCTCAACAATGTTTCATTGTCTCTGGGTATCTTCGTGAGCCAGAAGCGACGCTCCCTTCGGGGCAGCGTCACCCGAACGCTCGCTGTATGTTTGCCGATTCTTAATTAACCGATCGCGGCAATCACGCCTCTTATTCACGGTGACGAACGAAAAAGGACCACGGTCAACGACAATCGCTGTTTAATTTTTACGCCGAATTTTTCGCGCGATCCCCCGGAGGATGACTCGCGACGACGCACGCCGCGCCGCGGTGGAAAACTGTCAATCTGTCGACGACGAGAAAAAGTAACGGGAGATCGGTAAGATAGTATCGTGGCACCGGCGACTAATTATCGCGAATATTATCAGCGAGTCGACGTCGATCCAGCTGAATCATCGGGATGCATCTCGAATGCACCTGAGCTCCCCGCGGAAACGACCTGTTCCCATGGAATCGTGCGAACAGGAAACAGCCAGCACGCGGTATCTGTGCATACGTACTCACACACACACACGTAAACACGTACGTGCCTATCGGTGGAGAAGTACGAGACGTGTAATCCTACGGATCCCACGAATTCGAAACGAGATACGTGTACGGTACATAGGTATATGTGTAACACGCTTAGGCGCTTGGTGGTTGCATTCACCGCCGCCTGTGTTCCGGATTAGCAATGATCTCCTTTATGCGTAGGATGATCGGTGCACGGGTTTTCGTTCCGTCTACAATCCACGTAATCGATCAATGGGATCAACGAGTGCCGGCTAAACTTTAGCTGACCGAATCGAATGTGCAACCCAACCGTTTCCTGCGTTTTAAAAAGACGGTCTCTGCAAGGTCTCCTCCGGTTGCATCACTGGTTAACCCTTTGGACTTGAAGGACAACTCTGGCTCGTTGTAGCAACCTACCGAATTTCAATCACCTATATTGCTACGTGATAAACTTATTAAAATAGTTAATTTAACCCTTATTTGGGCAACTGAAAGTATAAATAAGTTTGAAGCTTTAATATTTAAACATTTATGCATACATTTTTATTTTGAAAACTGAAATCGACGTAGAAGTGTCGGAAGAATGAGGATCCGGAGTGGTTTTACGATATTTTTATAAGAATATTAAAAAATTGTTAATGGAAATATAGAAATGAGTACCTGGGTACCCGGTTACCTACACTAGGGTTAAAAAGTGAGACTGGCGTGCAAAAGTTTCCGGACACTTCATATTTCCAATCGCCCTTTAAACAATTCATAATAAATTTATATTTACTTAGACATTAACACATTGATGTCCGAAAATATTTAGCGAAAATTAGTTGTCGTTGGCCATTTTTGCATGTCTCTATTTCATCACTAACATATTCCAGGTTATTGTTTTTGTACCAATTATTTCATCATTTTAATTTGATAAATAATCAGTTATTTAATTTTTATCAGTGATAGATACATTCAGTTATTTGTCCTGGATACGTGTTATTCCAATGAATTAAATCACGTGTACGTGACAGCGGCTATCAAAGTGTTAACAAACGAAAAGAAGGATCATGCATTCCATCTTTATCTTCTGTTTGACCTATTTTTCAACATAATGTCAGGTTAAAACTCAGTTTATTTATCATAAGCAAAAATAAAGGTATAAATGTACTGTCCGGAAACTTTTGAACGCCACTGTACGTGAAGGGGTTAATAAGAATGGATATTTAGGAGCCCCTCTGATTAAATGATAGACACGAAGAAAGTGATTCGCGTGACTGGGTGGAAAAGCTCGCGGTTATGAAAACAAGACGAGAATGTTAGGCCGTGACATCCCCTGGATCGAGCTAAGAAAACTCACGACATTCCCACAGGATGACGAAACGACCTGTGCTATTGCAGGTGAGTCAGGATCATCGGCATCCGCTATCAAAACTGTTCCTTTATTGTACCACGGTTTCCTCTCTCGAAGATCAATCACCGGACCATGGATCTTGACGTTGGGGTGACCGCGTCCCGAACAATCGTTGCACTGTACTTTATTTATCTTCGAATCGTTCGGCAGATGAATGGAATCGAATGAAATTTATTAATCACCGTACGAGAGACTGGTGGGCCCCACCCTCCTTCGATTCTGAACAAACAGAACAATTTCACGTACCGGAGAGAAAAAGCTTCCACCGTTTCGCGAGAACGTTTCTCCGTCATCGACGATCGAATTAGCAAACATCAAGGGGTAGACTTTCGACCGGGCCGAGGAAAAAATTTCACGAGCACAAGGAATTCCTTTGCCGTCTGAAAGTACTTGCTTCGTCGTGTCAAAGGAGCGAGCCAGGAGGTCGCAGATACAGCTCGCAGAAGTAAAACGATGAAGAAGATCGAGGAGGAGGAGGAGGACGAAGAGCAGAGAGTCGGAGAGCCGAGAGAGAAGAGGTTTGCGCGAGGGGGTGGGTTTCGTTAGGTCGGGCGCAGTTTTGATGATAACGAGCGGATTTGCAATCACGACTACATTGTGCAGGATCCTGCTGTTAGCTAACTTGAAGAGGGATGAAACTCAGACGGGCTGAGATCACAGAGCAGGAAGCTGAGAGAGCGCGACGCAGACGGTGGATGAGAGAGGGAAGAGTGTTGGGGTGAAGCTTTCATACTGTCGCGTACGAATCTACCCCCCCACTGCACCCCAGTTTCGTTCGCATTGGTGGAAATCCCGAAATTACAGGACTATACGCATCCGTAGACGTAGAACCGTGTATACCTGTGCATAAATATCTCGCGAAATTTCCGGCTGTAAAGCAATTCCTGGAATCCGTGCAGACACCGCTTCGACTGCTAACGAAGGATAACGATACAGCTGGCTGATGAACTGGCGACGTTCCTCCGACATCATGCTCGTTTTTCATGGAACATCCAACGGGTCATCGTTTGTCAATTTTATCTGATTTGTAACTAATGTATAATAGGAACAAATAAACGGGGAAGCGAAACGCTGTGCATGCATATTCATACACAGGGTGTTAAACATCAGGGTTCAGGAGTTTAACCCTCTTAGTACCCCAGAGTCGATATATCGGCTTCGCGGTTTTCCCGAAAAATACCTTGAGCCGATGTTTCGGTGTTTCAAATTTTTGTTCACCATTACAAGCTTTAATTTAATGAAAATAATTTTTTTCTTTCCCTTATGTAAAGCTACATACATTTTACAATAAACTCTAAAACAAAGCGTGAAGTTACCTTTATTTTTAAGAAAAATATGTTAATTTTAATAAATGTCTTCAAAAATGCATATTTTCCAAGGTATTTCTGGGCGTTACATGAAAATTTGTAAGATACTAAAAGGGTTAGGGGCTGATAGTATTTGCGAAATGGAGGAAAAATGTCCTAATAAACATGGGTTGAAGAATTAATATTGTCGGAGTTATAAACAATTCTCGGTGCTGGTTAGAGCAAGTGACTTGCGCGTTTCTGGTGCTCTCAAAGAAAGAAAAAAGAAAAATTCTGTAAATTCCAAAGTTCGCAAATTTCATTTTCGTAGCACAGAACTGCAAAACGAAGAGCTGTTTATAACTACAACAATACTAGTTTTTCGAATTATATTTATCAGAACTTTTATGAACACTTTTTTAACTCCTTTATACCTTACATTTTAATTATTTACCCCATAGAATATTCTACGCCTAACCTTATTTCCTTAACGTTAATTCCTTGCCGCATAATAACGAGTCACGCTCGTTGTTATTACTTCACTTCAATATGAATTATTAAAAAATTTATATTACAGCACCCTTGACTTTCAGATAATCATCTGAAGCAGCGGTTGTTAAACTTTATGACTTCGAGAACCCCTTTCGTATGATGCGCATTTTGCCGGACCCCTAACTATTATACTTTTGATAGTACAAGGTAACAGAATATTTTCGTGTATACAAGCTACTTATTTTTCACTACACAAATTATTACAATCTCAAGCTTAGTTTACAAACTTTGCAAAAATTAGCTTTGATAATAATAACAAAAATTATTTGCGGATCCTTGATCATTAATTCGGACCCCCTCCGGGGGTCTGCGGGCCACAGTTTAACCCCTTTACCGCATGATGTACCATATACGGCGGCAACCATATTTTCATTAATTTTTTTATGTAAAACGCATCATAACCCTGCTGCGTGTTATGTCATATTTAATATACTATGGTGCTATGATTTTCAACAATAATCTGCCATCTGTGTTCGGAAAAGTTAAATTTTTCCGATTTCTTGACATTTTTGTATAGCTTATGCAACAACCGCTTTCTTGTCGAGATTTCTATAACGAATTCCGAAACTGTATACGTTTTAAAAAGCCAAATAAAAATTATTAGAGTAATTTACAGTGTCTGCAGATTACATAAAAAAAGTTACTTTGAATTCTCTTCGTTAGTTTTAGTATAAATTGCTAATATAGTTTTGTGCACAGACCGGTTTTTGTAATAAATAGCCGATATAATATTCTTAAAAAATTTGTTCAATACTTTTGCCGTAAAAGATGCACCTTTTTACATTGAATAAATTTTTTTTCATAACAAAAAAAATTATGCGGTAAGGGGTTAACGAGTAGCTTTGTCTGACTATCGCTAAGGCGGGGGTCGACGGACGTATCAGAACCCAATTAAACTCACTCATCTCATTATCAGACATGCCTGACTCAAAAGAGAAAATAGTACATGATTATTAACACGTAGAGTGCCACAGTGAAAATGTACTTTGCTATTGCTAGTATAAGTCACGGAGGAACGAAATGTTTACGTACTCACTTGTCAGTCGGGTACTGATGTTTCTATATTATTGTTGCAATGTTAAATTAATTCAGAATTTGGAAAAATCAACAGTTATTGAATTAAATTAAATTTTAAGTTGCAGATCTGAAGCAAATTGCACGTGTCCACAAGTATTCTTGAATAATAAACTTCATTGCCAGACAGCCGTTGACAAAATTATAATGCAAGGGGTTAATAATATTTGACCGATTCTTGACGTAATTTCCAAGCAAACAATTACAACATTCTCGATGTTATTCGTCAAAATATTTTCTGTACTCACTGAACGGGGAAACGTTGCTGTTTTTAGATAGCGTTATCAGGTCGAGGTTAGGTTTATCTATTTCCTGACAGTTTTTGAAGAAGCCAAGTGTTCTTCGACGGTTCCACTGGAGGAAGAAGGTCAGTCGTTGTCGGATTTTTACACGGTTCGCGTGTTTGCACAGCAGGCGGCAGACCGCGAGTGACATGTCACGGCTGCTTTCACGAATTTGTATTCTTTTATGAGGTATCGAGGTCTCGACGACAATGGCCCCCACGAAACTTCCACGGCGCTGCTGCCTCCGGGTTCCATTCGAATGCGAACAGGTCCATGGGGCCGCACTTTTATCATGATAATGCCCGGGAAATTCCTCCGGGAAATGCTTCGAGTGAAACCGCGAGTCTGGGGCCATCTCGAGCGTGTTAAATGTTCGGTGAAAGAGCCTGAGACCTAGGGAGATATTTTCTAGGATTCGATTTGCATTTCCACGCTCTTCACGAGCTTTTTTCTCTGTCAGTGCCGTAGGACTTCGATTATCCTATAATTAGGAACAGGATGATTTATGTTACAACTACAGTGGAACTCCACTTATGTGAACGAAATTTTACTAGTGCCCGATTAACTGAATTCTAGCTGAGCTATTATGTGAACCACCACCGAGCGTCAGTCCACTTACATGAACGTCTAAGAAGTTCATGATTAGGAAAGCATATACATATTTAGAGTACTTCAAGTTATTTACTTAACACTTTGACTGCCATGTCACCCACATATGGGTGACACTTAGACTCAATCATTATTTATTTGATCATTTGTACTATTCATAAATTTATTTACTAAAGTTTTACAGTACCAATAAAAAGATTATGAATATTCCTAATATTTTTGATTAAAAAGATTTTAATTTGAAACTATATTTCCTTTGTATAGAAATTTAGAAAATTTGCCATTTTCAACCGATAAAGTGTGGCAGTCAAAGTGTTAAACATCATTTATTTTCAGACAGATACATTTAGACAACTGATTTTCCTCGATACTCTTATTATTCACATTTTTCCATATTGTTTCCAGATGTATATTTATGTTAAAGTTCGTTAAATTTTTTAATACAAATTATTTATCATTCTATCTGCTAAAAAGTATTCAATTAATTTCATGTTAACCCTGTTGTTCTCCAGTGATCTGTATGACCCGAAATGAAGATTACCTTTCAGTAGGTACTATATTTTTAAATATTTCTTTATAATATTCAATGTATTTAAATAAATTGTGAAATAATTTGTTCCTAAGAGATGTGAAATACTAAAAAAGTAAACGCAAAATTTAAATACATTGAGTATTAAAAAGAAATATTTAGAGACATAGTAACTATGCGAACGTAATCTTCATTTCGGGTCATATAGACCCGAGGAGAACAGCAGGATTAATATATTGCATCAATTGTCCGAATTCACTTGTAAGATACTGTATCTTTTTAACAATTGGAATAAATAAAGAATTAATTCATTAAGCAATACGCAATTATTGTGCTCGTAAATTAATTTCCCAATTCCTAAGGTTTGCAACATTATTGTATGTTTAAGAGCAAATGTTTCGTGAAATCCATTTATATGAACATGAACTCCTATTAACTGAATAAAAAATCATAGCTGGTGGGAAGAATTAGGTGGACTCCTATTATGTGAACGACCTAGTTAATATGAACCTACTTCTCCCCCGACAGGATCATAAAAACGGAGTTCTACTGTATCTTTCGCTATGTAAAATACATAGTGATATGAAATTAGGTACACAGTGCCACTAAAGATAATTTTAGCTTGCAACTGACAGAAGATGACCAATTTTCGAATGACTGGTGTTCGGATAATCGAGATTCTACCATAACCAACCTTTTTGGTACGATCGTCGAGTTTACTCGACCGCCACCAAGTGCATGTGTACGATCATGCGATGACTATAGTAGACTGTTCATTTTTGTCACTTTGATACTCTGTACCAAGTGTATTTCGAGCATCACCCCTTGTGGAGCCCAAAAGTCGACAAGAGCGTCGTTGTCAATCATTAATCACTTGCGCTGTCATTCGAGTTGCCAGCGCTCGTCACAGGATCGTTTAGGGTTGCAACTTATTCTAACGCAAGTCATTCAATTGTAAATGCCTTTATCGTTTATAAACATATAATAAAACGAAATACCCGGCCAACATCGTCCAGAGAACGATGAAGGAGGAAAACTGACAACATAATGGTGAGAAAGGATGCACACGCGGATTGCTATTGCACAATTATTTTATACATAAGTATACGTATTCAGTGCTCTGCAAAAAATGAGATTTTATTGTTTTCATTTTATATACAATAGAACCTCGATTATCCAAACACTGGTATCTCAAAATTTCTCTTCTATGTAAATTACAAACTAAAATTATCTTCATTAACACTGTGTACTCAATTTTATTCCGCCGTGTATTTTTATGTTTTAAACCAAAAGTTTCATTTTTATGCGAAACATAACTAAAATATAATTAATCTTGTTACCAATTACAGTTCGGATAATCGAGGTTCTGTGAACGTCCAAACGATCTAACAGTTCCTTTTGTAACCAACTCTTCGGAAAGAACCTAGACATGAGCTAACGTTTCATGACAGAAAGAATGTTAATAAAAGTTTGAAGAAACAAAAGGGTGAATGACGTGTTAGAAAATATGAAGAATTCTTCGTCTTCTTTGTAACCCAATATCGACTGTTATGGACAATTCACAATAAATAGTGTTATTTATCCCTCGATTAAATAATCTACAGTGTTAGGTGGCTTTCAAATGTCTAACGAAACGGTTCATATTTCAGTGAACGAAACTCCCGCGAAACTTATGCGTCAGCCAGACATGGATGACGTTGCAGTCAGAGTGTTAAGGCAGAATATCCATGTGCAGTGTTAACACTAACTTTCCAATGATCTCAGGAAATCGTCTGTAACTTTTCACGAACAGAGCATCTAGACGACGCACAGTGTGACGAGTATATGGGCGTTTGGGACAAAATTCATAACTTCTAAACTAATCCATTTTCGACCTAAGAAACCTAATACTTTTTTAAAGAGGATACAAAGATGCATCGATTGATGAAAAAAAATACAATTACATTAAAAAAATTAAGGTGATCTTAATTTTTTATTAAATACAAAGTTTTTTGCCAATTTTTTCGATTGGAATTTGTTGTCACGCGATTACTAACTAATTTTTGTTTGAAAAACTGTTTTATCAGTTTATCGGGAATGCCTGAAAAATCGAAACGATCTTTCATAGCATACGGATTTTAGTTTGAAATATTTTTTTTAATATACTTTCTAAATCAATTATATGCTATATGACGCCTACATCTAAATCAGAACATGAATTGGTGTTCGTATCTGTTGATTCAATATGTGATTCATCTATTATTAAATATTGCTTTATGTCTCTTAAATGATGTTCCTCCATTTTGAGCAATTTTTAACAGTTAAATTTGACGTGAATGTGAAGTTTAATATGCCCCAATTAATGTACAAAATATCACGGAGGTACATTTTGGTACTTTTTTTAAAAGTCAAGCCAAAGTTGATAAACATTTAACATAAAAAAACTGGAACGAATTGTTAATATTATAAAAAGGATATTCTGCAGCTTGGAAGGTCTTATAATACTAAACATAACTTATAAAAATCAAATTAATCAGATAAACATTAGGCAAATGGCACGTGTTTAAAAAAATTAGAATAAACTTCAAGCATCATTTCTGACAACAAATTAGAAAATTCAGTAAAAACTGTGGGTAGCATTAAAATCTACGTTACTTTATTAATATTTTAAGATATAATAAGCTATGAATCTTAGACTTCGGTTTTTTGACTTTTGTCCATTGCTCGTCACACTGTACGACGTCACAATCTTTAGCTGGTTGTAGAGAAAAAAAGCGCCTCGCAGCAAGGAAACTAACATTTTCGAGACAAATGCCGGCAAGTTCCCGAAGTTAGCCCCTATTTATTAAGACGATCGTAGGAGCGTGCAGGCACACGCGTGCAAACACATGTAGCGTGTTGGCGTAAACGCGTTTTAACGGGGTGCAGCAGAAAGGAGAAGCAGGGCCGTACGATCGTCAGGGAACGGGCCATTAGTAACGCTTACCCGGCATAAAGCGAGAAAAATGGCGGTCGAATTATTCCGCTGGTGGGACCGACGGTGGACAAAGGTCCTACCTCTCGAGGACACGCGGAGGAACCACGAAAAAGGAGCCACGGGGTTCCATGGTGGCGATCCTGCCGAAGGGGGACAACGTCGTCTCGTACCCTCTGCTGCTGCATTAATCGATACCATCGAGAATCTCGTTCGCGATCGATGTTCCCTCACCCCCGCCCCGCAGCATCGATATCGCAGGGGAAGCTGGGCCAACTGGTCCCTTGCAAAAGTAACTGACTGCGGATGTTTATGCAGATGCATATTTTTGTTGAAGATAGGGAAACAAGTGGAATGTAGACAAACATTTGTTTGGTCATTAGACGGTTCTAAAAATATACAGTGGCGTGCAAAAGTTTCCGGACAGTAGATTTTACAGTCTACACTTGGAAAAGTATAATCAAAACAGATTTGAAAGGAAATTAGATTGAAAAATTAGTCACAGAGAAGACAGGGTCGTAGTCTATGATCCCTCCTTTCATTTTTAAGAATATTCATAAATCTGAATTTATTATGAATTGTTTAAAACGCAATAGGAAATTGAAGTGTTCGGAAACTTCTGCACGCCACTGTGCAGTGACTCATGAAATTGATTAAATGTTGCTATAATTAGTTTCTTATCTTAACACTAGGACTACCAAGGCAGTCGAAATGACTGGTTTTTAATTTGACTACGTACGATTTATTTTTAACGACTGTTATGGTTACTTTGAATTGACGCTGAACAAAGCTGAAGAAAAATATAAATAAACATTGTTTCTTTGAATTATGGAATTTTTCTAAAACGTGTCATTTTGATCGCTTCGATGAAACAGGTGCACGTTAATCGTTGGTAGATCTAGTGTTAATCCTCACCCGTCTCTCATTTTCCAAACTGAATCTGTCCCTCGGTATCACATTGACACAACGGTAAAAAAATCAATATAATGGAAAGATAAATAGTTAAATTTGCAAATTCTCCTATTCAAAATATAAAAATGAAGTTTTTGTACATTCAACAAAAGATTGTTCACAAATAATAAAGCGGTGTGCAAGGTATACTGCTATTTTACATTTATCACATTTTTGTCAGAAAAATGTGTTAAATTGACACGAGGGACGGATGAGGATTAATGCAGGTTCAACTGTATAATTGCAAATCCTTCAGGTATATACGAAATGTACTACATTACAGATACTGTAAACTTTCCTCGAACAACAGGGTCCCGAAACAGTGTTAAATAACAAAAAATTGAAATAAGGTATCCATTTGATTAATTTCGAGAGTCACCGTATTTTTTATTTTGCATATTTCATGCGTATTCGACTGATTGGCCACCACGTTCAGAATCCACTATAAAAAAATAGAAAATAAGTTATTAACACTATTAATAGCTTTCTCGTGTTTCTCTTTGGTCTTCCAAGTCATTAATTAACAGATAAAGCATTCGAACAATCGGTACAATAAAGAATGTAAAACTGATTGATTTTTCTGATAGTGTACATGAAACTGTTATGATACGGGTTTTGTGTACCTAACAGAAGAAATCAATGTGTGTCATTCTAACACATTTATCCAATTTCCGCCATTCCTATACCAGTTAACACCCTGACTGCCACAGTAGAAACAATCATTTCTAATCAGACACAATATAAATTGCTGTTTTTACTATAAATCATAGAGGAAGAAAATGTTTAAGTATTCAATCGTGTACATGCCTCTCTATATTAATGTTACAATGTAAAATTCATTCAGAATATTGTCAAAATCAATTATTAATTAATTAAATAGAATTTAACGTGCCGGTCAGCGGTGACTCCCATAACAGTCAACGTGTTAACGTATTCGATCGAACGGCATCTTAACCCTTAACCCTTAACTCCTGACTCGGAGTTTGTCAGACTCATTGTCAAATACAGGTGTACTCAAAATTACAAAAGAAACACGTTTTCATTCCTTTGTAATTTTTAAAGTTCTCTTTACGTAACTGTGAAACAATTTCTAATAAAAATTTGTAATACAGCGCACCTCGATTATCCGGACACCGGTCATCCAAAAATTCCTCTTCCAGGTTAATTACAAATTAAAATTATCACCAATGACACTGTGTATTTATGTTCTAAACCCAAATTATCATTTTTTTGCGTAACATAGTTGTATGGTGAGTCACCTTGTTACCAATTACAGTTCGGATAATCGAAGTTCTACTGTACATGTTATGTCTCATTTCAGTATTTAATTTTATAAATATTTAATAACTGTTAATATAATTTTGCTTCAATCGCAGTGTGACAGACTCCGTGTCCGTATTAGTGTCCGAAAACTGACAATCAGTATCAGTAGTCATGGGTTACAGAGCGTAAAACATCTATCTCGCTCAGAAGCAAATGATGCATCAGTGAAGATTGCATGTATTAGGTTGTGTAATTAAGTCCTGTCGCGATTCTTTAGTAGAATATTAAGTATAATACTAGTAATTTTTTAAATGCAATGCAACTGATTTGTGTGAAATGTGTAATATGTTGCCAACCTCCCTTGTTGAATACCTTGGATTTTGTTCAATTAAGTTCGCTATTTCATCCACACTAATTGTTATCGGCCTGCCACTCGCCTTTGGTCTTCCAAGTTGTAATCCCCATCATTAAACATTCTAATCCACTTTTGAATAGTACGTTTCTTAATCGTATTATCACCATGACATCACAAATTTCTTTCTTTATTTGTACCACACTTTTTTTCTTCCGAAAATAAAAAAGCATTAAGTACCGAAAATTAATACTCTGATCGATAATTTCAAAGATGTACTTCTCTCGATCGAAGCTAAAGAAGAACTGACCGATCCGGAGGATGAAACACTTTCAAACCACTCTTAACTCGATATGTTTATCCATCCCAGCTAATATAAGCAACAGCTCAAGATAACACTTCTCGACACTTGTCGACACAACCTAATATTTCGCATATTTTGATATATTATAATTGCTTAAACATCCGCAGTCTAGTAAGGAGACTGAATTTTTATCTCTGAAACTGGCGACACCGTAGAGTTGCCCTTTCATTGTTCAGAGGGAGTAGAATTGAGTAGACGATAGGCCTGGACAGAGTGTCAATTGTTTACTCCACTTTCGCCTAAATCATTGTTCGAGAAGCGTCAAATCGGTCCACGGATTCGCTTTTGTGCACGAAACACGGAATACATCTGCATGCGGTTTCACCGCAGGTGTCCCAGCTTTCTTTTTCTGCTCTGAATCGCACTTCACAGCCGAGGAACCTTCTATCAGCCTGGAATGCAAGGGTTTTGTCAACCTTTCTGAACGATCTCGAGGGAAATACGAAAATGACATCAGTTTTTTCGTTCTTTCTCAGGGAGATCCAGTGATTCTGATCACAATGACATCACAGAACCATGTTGTCACGATTCGTCGTGATTTTTCCACTGTGAAATAAAATTTTGCAAAATTGTTCGACTCTTGGTAGTACATAAAAATGAAGAGTATTAACAGAATCGATAATGGAGCTGCTGGATAAACATTGTAGATTAACATGTTGATCGCAATGTCACCTAAATATGGGTGACGGTTTTATTCGTGTAATTAGTAGGGCTTTAAAAACAATTTTCAAGAGTATTTAATAGTAACAACACACTAAATTATTACTAACTAATTTATACATAAAAAAATTATATAACGTTACAGTAGTCTTTTATTGTATTTTTGGAAACAATTTAAGAAAAACTGAGCGTTTTCAGACAGATAGGACAATAAATTCTGGCTTTTTGGACATTTTTTCTGGCCGCTTGACGTTCTTGAGTCTGCCTGCTTTTTTTATACCAAAAAACGCACATCTGTCTAATTGTTCTTTCTTCAGAGTTTTTTCTTACTATTAAATTGTGTGTTTTACTCTGATAAATAATACTAGCGATATTATATTGACGGTGTAATAATTCCGTAGCTAAAATTTCTCTAAATCGTGTGATTTTTATCTTTTCACTTCTACTGGTACACAATATGTGCATTTACAACCGAAATGCCCACCGTTAGACGAATTGTCAGCTTGCGATACCATTTGATGCCCTTCCGTAGTGACGTAGCACAGAAAACCATTTGGTCACTTCGATCTGTGCCGCATTTTCCTTCATTATATTCAACAACAGTTCATAGTTGAAACACCTGCAATTGTGTTACAAAGTCAAACAAATTGTTGCATGCAGCTTGTACGCTGGCACGATGACCGGTGTCAGACCGCGGATTCGGGGTCCGCGAGAAACATACTCGATTTATACTGGGCGATCAACGTGGTAAAGGTTCTTTCTCAAAGGTCCTGCACATTCTCTGAGATCACTTTGCCGGTATAATCGAAAGGTATTGGCTCCCTTTCTCGTCGATCCCCTTTCCTCGAGGTCGGCGCATAATTCAAGAAACAGTGGATTTCACGGATGCGTGCACACGCGCGTCTATGCGGGGTGGCAATAAAAAGGGCAGCCAAAAAACCCGTTTGACAGTTTTCCAGGGTCCCGAGACGAAAAATTCATATTCATCTTGGGGCGTGGGCGTATACGGGTCGCTCTCGGGACTTCTACGGCCCTGTGAATGTATACTTAGGGCCCGACGCACACACGCGCGCGATGTTGCTTTGATAGAGAGAGCGAGAGAGCGAGACGGCTGGGAGAGGGATAGCAGTGATAAAAGGCGTTAGTCCATTCCGGGATGATTTATGTGTCGGCGGAGCAGAAATACAAACAGGTGCTCGAACCCCCTCGAGAACCGAAAACTCATCGAAAATAAAAAGGAAACGACGGAATATAAAATATATATCCACGCGTAAATATGCTACGGTGTCTGGGGGTAACCCCGTAACGAAACGGTCAACCGAACCTCATTTTTTTCGACCTTGCCCCTCGTCCGCATCTAGACCATCTTAAGATGAATTAGATTCACCAACGATCACTGAAAACCTATATACAGCGGGTCCTCGATTAACCGGCTTCGTCGGGACCGAGAGAGCCCGGATGATCGAGACCTGGGGAGAAAAAATTGAAAATCTAATTTATACAGGGTGTTCCAGGTATTTACCAACAAACTGTACCAGTATGTTCACAAGATGCACAGGAGATCTAACGCTGGCAGAAGAACTAGCATAGGTAGACAGAGCAGAGCAGCGGCAGGCTCAATACGATAGGGTAGTAAAAGGAAGATACAACGAAAAATATAAGGAATTAAGAGAGGAAAGTAGAGCAGATTATCTGAAGACGGAATACAGAGGAAGGGATCAATCAATGATAGCGAGATTCAGATACGGAAACGAGGAAAGAGCAAATAGATATTGGAATAAAGCGGAGGAGAATAATTGCAGAATGTGTGGACAAGGGGAAGAAATAATTGAACACCTAATAAAAGAATGTAGAGAGGTGGACAGAGAGAAAGAATTAACCAGCTGGAAGATAATGCAGGAACAAGAGCAAGGAAGGAGATGGATGAGGAAAATAATAGGTAAAATAAAGAAATTGAGCACGGAAGACGGAATAACAATATAGAGAAATTTTCGAAAAATAACGTATTGTACTACAATTATTATAATTATGTATATGTACATATATTGACTATGTAGGCACAGCCACATGCCAACTCCCTTTCCGAGGCCGAAAGGCAAGAAAATAAAGTTATCTATCTCTGTACCAGTATGTTCTATGAATAGAAATAAGCAAAAAATATTATACAAACACAAATTGATAAATGCTTTGTTAAAAACGCACAAGAAATATAAATTTATAATACAACATTTCGAAATCTTTCAAAATTCCGATACAGAGTTTCAAGGATTCGAACTTCTTCAGGTTCTGAATAGTGATTGATTAACGTACCATGAACCATCTGTGCTCCAGTCAGAGCAGTTAGGCAGTTTTACAAGCTGTGGAGCACGTGCACTGTACAGGTATTTTGGAATGTTCAATTGTTTTGAGGGAAAACTCCTCATCGGACATTTTAAGATGCCGTTCACTATTTCGAATAATATTTAAGGAATTCCATGCGTAGACAATGATTGATTAGGTATCGATTCTGGACTTGAGTCGCTATTGGACTCTTGTTAATTCATGTTCTCAACAGTATATATTTAACAGATCTTGCACTTCTCGAATTCATTGTTTAAAATACAGTAACCTTTGTTGCACAGGGTGTGCCAGGTTTTTACTGACTAACTGTACCACTGTGTTCTATGAACAGAAATAAGCAAAAAATGTTATACAAACGTAGGTTGATAAATGCTTTGTTAAAAACGTACAAGAAAAATATGAGATATAATAATAGTATGTTACAATGTGAAGGTTGTTCGATCAAATTTATTTAAATTATTTATAAAGCTATGTTAGATCATTGAAATTGACGTAGATAATCAATATCATTTTTGTTAATCTGTAGATTGTAGATGCCCTTTAAATATTGCAAAAACTTATTTTCTCTGTCACCTGCTTTATGAAATATACATTGCTACAAGTGTTTGTGTGTTTAATTGCAGAAATATTGATAGTCTATTACTAAGCTGTTACTATTGCTCAATTTCAAAATATCGATTATTTTGATCAATATAAGTGCATTTACTATCATACGAATTTCGTCTTGAGTCTGTTTCATTGTACTAAATACATTTTTAACTGTTTGATTAGACCTTCACTGCACATTTCATATTTTTGTTACAATTCTTTTACAGAGCATTTATGGACATCTATAGTGACTCACGAAATTGTTCACATATTTCCATAATTATTTTCTTTCTTCAATTCTAGTGCAATGAACCAATTGTAAATTTTTCAAATGCAATTGAAATGTTATTTGCTAAAGATACCATATCCTCACTTTAAATAAAACTGTCTTAAAAAAGTGTTAAAGAGAAGAATCTTGAAATAATATAATCATACGATCAATTTCGTGAGTCACTGATTTGTATAACATGTTTTGCTCATTTGTTCTCGTAGAATATAATGACAGCTTAGTGGAAGAAACTTGGGACACCCTGTACATATAACAGACATTTTATTTGATAAGAAATGCAATGTTTTGTACAATATATACATTTATCCTTATGTCTCTTTTTATTTTGTTAATTTTACAGTAATAAGTGCTTTGTCACGGCAACGTTTCATCATCAACAAAGCTCTTTTGGTGTGTCGTCACATTGTTCTTAATATTGAAGGGTATTACTTAAAGTGGAAGAACTTTCTTGATGGCTAATTTTTTATTTGCAATTGTTTCTTCATCGTCCAAATCATTTTGGATAGCAGCGACTATGTCTGCGTCACTAATTTGCTTATCATTTTCGGATAACGATCCTTCCATATCACGTTCGATTACATCATCGCATCCTTCCACACTATGGACAAGTTTTCAAATTTCCTGCTTTGTTTTGTCTGATGCTTCGAATTGCTGATCCGGTATGTCTGAAATTGGAATTTTATGTCTGCAGAGGTTAAACCATGATTTTCTAATGTTTCGAATAAAACAAATACTCTTCTTCTGTTACAATTCATTTTTACTCTTGTGGGAATATATTCACTCAACCCTTTAAACTCCTAATGTTTTTTTAATTTTCTTTTCAATAACTCCCTATTATTTTAATTGTTTTGTTTAAAATGTACTTCAAAAGACGGTCGGTTGATAGGAATCAATTAGGTACAAACAATCATGTACCTGAACAATTCAAGGACTTTTTTTGTTACAAAAAGGGTCATGTACTTATAATATTGCTTATCCAGGTAAACAAAATATTGCGAAATATAACACATATTTAAACTGGCAATTTAAAAATGTCGACAAAGGAGTTCAAAGGGTCAATTGTTTATAACTAAAATTATCGAGTGTCTACACCTAATATTTCACATATATCATTAGGAACCTGTATACCATCATCTCACAAAAACTCGTCAAAATTGAAGTCGGACAATTCGGGTCCTTCGCTTGTAACTTTGTAGAACAGCGAGGTGGTTTTGCGCAAATTGCAAAATACAAAACAATCGATCAAAACAAATGTGCTCAATCTTGCTTTCGAGTTCATTCACGGCGATACCGCATTGCTCGTTTTCATTAAAAACCGACGACGCGGGAAAACAAAATCGAAAAATCGATTTTCTTCGAAAATCGCGTGTACACAGAATTGTTATCCACTTCCCTTATGCAATGCACACGTACTGCTAACACGATTCACGTGTGTTTTATTGTTTTCCTTCCTCGGTACGTGACAGTTGATGTAACGCGACGCACGAGTTTTCTGTTCGTTATCAAAATCGAATCGAACGAAAACAGAAGGCGACCCCGATCGATAATTTCCGCGAAATTTGTTCGGAATTATCGACTGTTGTGTTAGGTGCGCGGCCGTTTGCTTACGAAACAACTATCGATCGCGTGTATTTTTAAATTCCACTCTTTTTTTCAAAGCTGAACAATCGCGTTCACGAAACGATTCGATACCTCAGCAGCAGGCTCTCGATCGTTTAAATATTGAATTTTCATCGGCGCACGTAATCGCGACGAATTTCGTTTTGATCGACGACCGGGACAAGTGTTCAATGAGGTAATACGAGACCTTAAATATTTGCTCTGTACATGCATGTCATTTACAAAAAAAAAGATGTGCGCGGAACAACGGTCACGTTCAATATTTGTCGAGCACGAAATTTCTTCGGCTGTTTTGACGATTTTCGTTAAATTTAGGATGATCTACATGACATTTCTCCGTCAGGTTGTTTGAACAAAACTCTCGCCTCTCATTATTCCGCCCGTGAATTTATGACTTATTACACTGTCATTTAAAAATAAGTCGAAATCAAATATTATTATCGTTCCTTTCGTATCGTTCTCCTAAAACAGTTCTGGAACATGAATATAGGGAAAAAGATCGTGTGCACATGTTCTGTTGACAGTGTACACAGCGATATCGCAAAACATTTAAGCTTCCTCAGATTGCACGAACGCTCTGTTTAATTACTTTCAATCGTCATAGTAATTCCCCGATTCTACGAATATTCACGCCAGTTAAGTCAACAGTAGTGTCTGTCGCACGGTTTCAATAGTATTTTTCAGCGTTTCGAATATCATCCGTTTATCATAGCGGCCACTCGAAAAGAGCAGTTACAAGGGGAAACACACGAGCAACCGTGGAAATTCTCAAGAAACGAGGGGTGACTGGTAGAATCCAAGAGAACGGAAGACAAATAAAGGGCCGAGAGATGCAGGGGAAGGGTGAGCAAGAGAAGGCGGCGTGTTCATTGAAAAAAATTAGGAAGAGCTCGAATCTCCGCAGAAATTCCAGTCGAGTCTGATTCGGCCTCCACTCCACCGGCTGCACGAGTTTCAACGCGGCGAGTGGGCGTGGCGGTGGGCGGAGCTTCGCGTTCGCTTCAGAGCCGCACGGTCTGAAAAGGCGTTCGGTGGGTGCCTCCAGCTACGGAGAAACCCGAGGGGAGCCGAGCGGCGCGACACGATTCCCCTCCAACGCTTCGGATCCCCTGCACACATACAGGCCGATTCACACGGACGGAAATCGGTGCTCGCATCGACACGGCTTGGAAAGAACCTCGTCGTCGTTGTGTGAGTTCCCTGGAACGAGGGAACGACCGTGGAAGGGGCAGAAGGATGTCAGTCTCGACCGGGCAACGGACAGGGTACGTCTCGACCCTTTTCGATCGTCGATCGGCTTTTTTACGGCACGTTCGTAGTTTTTTTCGTTTCTCGAGATCGTGCGCATTGAACAGTACCTCGCGAAACTCTCTCTCGGACAGTTTCCACGTAAGGACTATATTGTGGTGTGACCGAACGGGCTGGGACGTTTTGGCTGTTGTTTCCGTACACGTGCTCTGGTTGGACACTGTTGTTGGTTGGTTGATTATGGAACCGGGTTTCGGGAGCTCGTGACTCGGTGATTGGACGAACGAGACACGATGAAGGTTAGTTCGATTTAGAAATCGTAGCATGCTCGGTGTCTTTGGGTTGGAACTTATTGTCGACGATTTGTTTGGTACTGTTGTCAAACAAATACACACGGTCGTCGGGAAATCGTAGAATAGATTTAAAGTTTGAGAGACTAGAGATTTATAAGATTTAAAAATTGTTTCTTTAAATCTATTAAAGAAACTGAGTTTTTTAAAAACTCTAATTATTTTGAGTAATGAATTACAAAATGATTTTTCTGGGAACCGACGCAACTAAACCTTTGATTAAGCCTTTTGCGATTAATCAAACGATTAGTTGCGTCGGTTCCCAGAAAAATCATTTTGTAATTACATTACTCAAACCAATCAGAGTATCACCAAAATATTGATTTTTTGACTTGTGTCCGTGGAGTACTATCCACCCTATAAGTTCCTAATATCTTTTTACAATGATCCACGAAATTAAATAATTTTGAGATTACATCACTCCAGTAGTTTCCAAAACGCCCAGGGCTGACGTAATCGAATGTTTCTTGAGCGTGACCCCGTATACAATGTCGAAAGTCGCTTCTGGTCTCGAGCGATGGAACGGTCGGAATAATTTTGAAATATTGCAGAAAATTATTTGCGGTTACACAGGGTGAAACGTATAGGGGCGATAAATCAGTCGGAATGGTACTTCGCTCGTGCCATTAAACCCTTCGAGGAGCGACGAATCGAATCGTACGGTGAAGATCCGTTCGTCGATGTCCGGTAGTCGGTAGTGAAGCCCGTTTGACCCCTTCACCCGCGCATTTCTCACTTTGTCAGCTCATCTCCGTCGCCCCGAACCGCTGACGAAGAAAAAATGATTCCTATTATTCTTCCTAACTACTCGCTGATTGCATTCTTCGAGGATCTCGTCCACCTACGGCCGACTGGAGCCGATTGAAAAATTCCTTCATCCTTTCCGAACAAATTTCTGGCTCCTCACTATCAGACTCCTTTCGAAATAACGACGTTCGAATTATAATATCGATAGAATAGTTTATTTTATGGTTGTGTTGTTGTTTGATGCGCGCTTCGTGTGTAAAGGCCTTACGACGCGGTTTCTAATGTTTACAAATAATTTGTATCAGTTCTTCTACTATGTAGCCGAGTCCTTGAAGAATTCTTTCGAAATAACGCCATTGGAAATACAATCTCAATAGAATCCTTTATTTTATTGTTGTATTGGCGTTTGATGCGCGCTTCGTGTTCAGATACCTTATGACGCGGTTTCTAATGTTTACAAATAATTTGTATCAGTTCTTCTACTATGTAGCCGAGTCCTTGAAGAATTCTTTCGAAATAACGCCATTGGAAATACAATCTCAATAGAATCCTTTATTTTATTGTTGTATTGGCGTTTGATGCGCGCTTCGTGTTCAGAAACCTTATGACGTGATTTCAAATGTTTATAAATAATTTGTATCAGTTCTTCTACTATCTAGCGGCGTACCTGAAGAACTCTTTCGAAACAATGTCATTCGAAATATAATCTCGATAGAATACTTTATTTTATGGTTGCATTGATGTTCGATTCGTGTTTCATGTTCAGATAACTTATAACACGATTTCAAATATTTATAAACAATTTGTATCAGTTCAACTATCTAGTGGCCTCTTTGAGGAACCCTTTCGAAATAACGCCATTCGAAATACAATCTCAATAGAAGACCTTATTTTACGGTTGCATTGGTGTTAGATTCGTGCTTCATGTTCAGAGATTCAGACACCTTATGATACGATTTCGAATGTTTTTGAATAATTTGTATCAGTTCTTCTACTATCTAGCGAACTCTTTGAAGAACCCTTTCGAAATAACGTCATCGGAAATATAATCTCAATAGAATACTTTATTTTATGGTTGTATTGGCGTTTGACTTGTGCTTTCTAATGTTTATGTTCGGTAACTACAAAAGTCTTGAAACGACTTTCGGCTGCAAATTAATTGATGAGACTTTGTCAAGTTTGAATGCCGACGAATTATCAATCTTCATCTTGTTAGCAATTTCTTCTGTTCGTATTCGTGGATTTGTTTTCAATAAATTACGAATTAAGTCATCATCAACGTCAGTTGGATGGCCAGACCTTGCTTTGTCGGATAAATGAAATTCACCTCATCTAAATTATGCGAACCATCGCTTCACAGTAATTTAAGGTGGAACAAGTTATCCCTATGCTTCTCATAGACTTATTACATAATATTTTTCGACGCTCATGTACAATAATTATTTTTGCTATAAAAACACAACGGAAACAACCTAATTCTGCTCTTAAGTAACAATTGAAATTGTACTCTTTCCAATGGTATTATACAGTACGCAACCATTTCTAACAATATTATCCTACACCTACAAAGGCAATGTTATTTGTTAGACAAGTATCAACACTTTTATAATCACCCAATAAATAACATGCTTGACTTCCACCGCAGATATGAATTCAATTCCACTTTTAGTAAATACTCTGAAGTCTTCCCTAATTTCCTTTCTACTGTCAGTGTCCTTCATTCGCCAAAACTTGCCATAAAATCACCCAATAAATAATTTGTATCAGTTCCACTGTTACACCGCTTTTGAGCCGTTGTAAATGATTTTCGAAAAACATCTCGAAGCCATCGGATCAGAGTTTCGTCGGGGCGCTGGTTTCTTTTTATACACCTAGACGAAGTTTTCTCAGGGTGACGGGGGACAAGATGAATTTCGACCGGTTGTAAATTATCGCTCGGATTTCGTGGAGTTCGGAGGATCGTAAAGCATCGAGGCCATTGTGAAGTTCCACGGTCGACCGTGGACGCACCATCCCCTTGTTCTTCCACTTTTTCACGAATTTCCCGTTTGCGCAACTCACAGGTAATTGACCCCTTGCCTTCCAACAACGAGTCACACTTGCAATGAAAATTTTACTGTAACTGTTAAAAAAATACGATGCATTCTTGCACTGGTTTATAAAAATTAACCCTTTGAACTCCTTTGTCGAGACACACTCGATTTTATTCACAGGTATTTCAGTTTAAATACGATTACAGTGACTCACGAAATTGTTAACAGATTTTCATAATTATTTTCCTTCCTTAATTCTAGCGCAAGCAACCAACTGTACATTTTTCAAGTGCAATTGTAATGTTGTTTGCTAAAGATACTATATCCTCGCTTCAAATAAAACTGTCTTAAAAAAGTGTTAAATAGATGAATGTTGAAATAACATAATCATGTCATCAATATCGTGAGTCGCTGTACATTTCGCAATATTTTTTTTTACCACAAATATCGAAAATTTCACAGATACCAGATCTTCGCAAAGTTCCAATGCTATCTTCAATATAATTACTAAAAAAAATTGTTTAAACTGGTTCCTATCAACCAACTGTCTTTTGAGGTACATTTCAAATAAAACACTTAAAATAATAGGGAGTTATTGAAAAGAAAACTTAAAAAGAAATTAGGAGTTCAAAGAGTTAAGCTAATAAATGCTCTATTGGTTGTTATGGAGTTGTTCAAGGCGAAATGTAGTATTGAGAGTATTGAGACATTTAAATATTTCATTGAGACATAAATAATTACCAACTTGTCTCTCAAAATTTATTGACCATCCATTAACCACTTAGATTGGAATAACGTCTATTACATGTGATAGCTGCTTGGGGGTAAAAGTGAGTTGCACGTGTCCCAATCGTGTTCTAACTTTTTCACTTTGATAACGTTTTAACGCATTAGATAGACGCTCAGGCCCACGTAGTCATCCATTAAATTCCAACCCAAGCGATTAAAGGACGATCATTGATGCTTCTGCAGCACATACGCGTTTTAGGAACGCTTACCTTCCAACATGAAACAGGAATCAGTAGCCTGCATAAATTATAGGAATTTTCACAGAGACAGAAACAGTTATCTGTCGGAGGATATTTACGACTCAATCTAATAGTCAACTATTGCGCACTCGGCTATTAATAAAATCGTAAGGCAAGGGGTTGAACGACGCCTCTCTCGTCCGGAACAGTCCGGAGGATTTGAAATGTCTGAATGGCGTGTTTCACGGTTCTGAGACAATGAAACCGTGCGAAATCGCGGGCCGGGCCTCATCAGGGAAAAACCTGAATGAATCAACGGAGGACAGGCGCGTTGAATAAATATTTGACGCGGACTTTTGCAAACGATTAAATACGACTCGTCGGGTAAGTTTATCGTCTTCGAACAATGGATTTAATGAATTGCGATTGCATAATGCTGCGCGATGTCTCAGAGTGCGATAATAGAAATTTACGAGCTATGAGGAATGTTAATCCAAATGACAATTTTCCTTAACCCGTTGCCTTGTAATAATAAGTCACACACGCGACGCAGATTATGATATACTTGTTATAAGTATGAGTTTTTAATATTCCGTATTGCAGCATTCTTGACTTTCAGAGGACCGTCTAAAGCAAATTATACATGTTGATGAATATTTTTCCTGCACTTGTACTCAGCGCACTTGTATAATAAACACCAGTGTAGATAGTTTTGGAACAAATTGTAAGGCAAGGGGTTAATTATAAGGCTGTATTATATTGTTATTTAAACATACAGGATGCGACAGTGTCCCTGTGCAAGTCAGAGAACTAGACTGCGGATGTTTATACATATATACATTTTTAGACATCTATGTCTTCCTTATTAACGCACTTAGGTAAATTAAACTTCAACAGGAGTGCATTTGCTCCTTGGAATGCTCAAAATACGTAATTTCTATTTTGCTAAGTTAGTAAGTATCCCTCATGCCTTCCAAAATGCGTGATCTTACTGATGATTTCTACACAACCATGTCACAGTCAAATTTAACAGAAAAGATCAAATAATACTCAATAGACTTATAATTGGATACATTAACAATAAGGCTACACATGGCTACATTTTAAAGAAAGCAAGCCCACCATACTGTGAACCCTGCAAACAACAGTTAACCACCAAACACATTTAATTGGACTGCAAGAACACAGAACACACCAGAAACCAGCTCAAATGCAGTGGTGAGCAGAAGTTTCCGGACACTTCAATTCCCTGTTGTGTTTTAACAATTCGTAATAAATTCAGATTTGTGAATATTCTTAAAAATGAAAGGAGGGATTATACATTGCGACCATGTCTTCTTTCTGACTTATTTTTCAATCTGATCTCGTTTCAAATTTGTTTTTATTATACTTTTCCAAGTGTAGACTGTAAAATTTACTGTCCAGAAACTTTTGCACTCCACTGTCCTTAACATTATGATGGCAGCTGTCACTTACACGTGAATTCTATTAATTTGAATCAAACACTTGTAAAATAAATAAATATATTTATCACTGATGACAAACAAACACTCAGGTACCAATAAAGTGGAAATTGTAGAATATTCAATATAAAGAGAATCATGTAAAATGATTTATTACTTAAGGATTCTTGCAAAAGTTGTCAAAGATAACTAGTGTTTGCAAAATTTCTGCGGCCATCAAAGTGTTAACAGTATAAAAGACACATTTCAAACAGAAGGAAACCTCAAGAAAACTGTCTAACTTATCCGTAGAATAAACTTTAATCATGAAGTATAGAATAACCACCAAATATAATCGCTAATAACCAAGATGTTGACGCGACCTTAAATTAAAAAAAGAAGTGTCCATCATGGACCAATTTGGATATATTAAATTGCATAAACAATCCGCAGACTGTAAAGAACCAATGAAAGCATCTGCCCTGGGGTTTTTAACACTCCTTTCGACCGTGTCACCGGGTGTACGCGTTAGCACCGTCGAAGGGGTTAATAATCGCGGCAAAATGGCGCGGAATGTCCAGGAGAGAGAATGTCGTGCGGATTGAAGCGAAACGGAAGGTTCAGCTCGCTTTCCGAGGGAAGATCGAAATGCCAGAAGGTATAAATCACAGGTGGGAAGTTCAACTTTGCCTTCGGCGGATCATAAATCAATGACCGTCCAGTTATACGTGAAATGATTACTGGCCGACGGCTGAGGGTGCGACGAGGATGGAAACGGAAAGAGAGTGTAGAGGATCTCGAGGAGAGAGACGGGTCGTTGCGTCTTCGAAATTGGCTGTCGTCGATGTTGTCTTTCGAAGGTGTCGGTTTTGCAACCTGGCCCTTGCCTCGATCCTTCTTTCACGGTTCTCTGACTCCAAACCGATGAAATCTCTCTCTCCAATTCTTCCCTCCGATTTCCAAACATTCTGCAGTTTCATAGCATCGAAATAATTTTAGCCTTAGGCTCTCGGGCGGGGGAAGGGTTAAGCAAGGAGGGTAAACACGCAATAAATCGAGGAATGTAATGTAATTAACTCATTGATTGCCCGCTGTGGCGAACAATAACCTTTGTGCATTACTCGTGTACCAATTAATATCATCGACGCGAGGCTGCACACACGCACGGGCGCTGCACGCGTGTACGTACAGGTGTGCATAGGGGCACGTGTGCCAAGACATCGGTAAGAAAAAATTGCATACAGATCAGATACGCCTTATCGTCGCGTTCATCTCTACGCACTCACAATGACTTTCTCTCTCCCACCCTCCTGTCGCCTTTCTCCCCACCGTTTTTGCTGCACTATCGCGACACGCTGTGGCACAGAAAAAAACGAATCAGCTGTATCGTTGGATTGTCAATTAATCGCGGCTGAAACGATTACACGTTTGTTTCTTGACTGATCACCGGAATCAGGGGATGCAGATTAGGCGAAAAATTCAGATGCAGCGACGGGGGAGACTCGAATGCCATAGATCAATTGCGGGAAATGATGGGGAGAGAAAAAAGGAGGATAACCGGATTTTCGGATAATCGACGTATAGAAACGAAAAGTAGATAGTATGAGGAGATATGGAAATCGATATATTAGATAAAATATAGCAGAAATATCATAAAACAATGTTAACAGACAATATTAATGAACGATAATTAAGTAACAAATTAATACATAACTTAATAGTCCTGTAGAGTATGGAACTTTTCAAAACAATCAGCGTATAATTCTTATCGTCTCGAAGATGTCAACTCACGAAAGTCTTCGAACACCCCATAAGAAGGCTATTTTCTATAAAATAAACAATAATTTCGTGTAATAATATATTCATTTATTAACAGATGGGGTAATATTAACTATTTTATAACAAAATGTATCATTCTATGGGAATATTTGAACAGATAATAAAAAAACGAATTATGTATCTTACAAAAGTGCTCGTACAGTCTAATTTTTTGAGATTAGGGGTTACATTAATATTTTGTCGGGTCTCTTTTTGCCTCTAAAACAGCTTTTAATCTTCTTGGCATGGAATATACTAACTCTACTTTCCTGAGTGTACGATCACTTTTGTGAGATGCATAATTAATTTTCTTTTTATCTGTTCAAATATTTCTGTAGAATAATACATTTTATTATAAAATAGTTATTATTACCTCATATGTTAATAAATAAATAAGATATTACAGAAAGTTACTGTTTATTTTAATCAAAATGGCCTATCTATGAGGTGTACGAAAACTTTCGTGAGTGACTGTACGAATAACTGACGCCTCCCTGACGTCATTGTATGTCAAGTGGTTATCAATGATAATTTATTTAAAATTACTGGTGTTCCAATTAAGTGTCCCGCATTTCCAAAATGTTTCAAGGGTAGCATCCACCCCCTCAGATCACGCTGAATGAAATTGACAGAAACCTATGAATGAATCTGGATGATGGAGGCTAATTGACTGAACGCATGAGAGATATCGTGGGTTCTCGTTTAATTAATTAGACTCATTTGTGAGGGCGATCGTGACTGGTGGACCCCTCCGCCAACTATAAACCGAAAAGGGGTATCATCCGCAGAATTTACTACGAACAATATATATTAGTTTTCACTGGTTTAATATTCGGCAAGATTTACTGCTGAAACCGGCGATTGGGGTACTAAACTCGAAGGAACTTTTAATAGTCCTGAACAGCGAAACGAAGTCTGCGATATGTATTTCCAATCAAGTCTCACCGCTCGTCCAATAAAAGATATTTCGTAAAATATTGAATAAAGAAAATTAGAGCAGAACTATATTCTTGACTATATGCCCTCAAAGTATCAGACCCTTTTTCCTGAACACCGTCCATGAGAATGCAAAGTCTGCATAGCCACAACAAATCTTGACGACGGCAGAATGAACGAATTGGCGACCAGCCGAAGCTAGGTCCAGGGAATCGCGTGCAAGCGTAGTGATACACGATGTGTGGGTAATCATGCGAATCGTAGACGTTAGTCAACCCATCGAGGGACCAGAGATCATGCCCAGAGCCGCATCATTTATCAGCCAGCGGCTGTCCGCTCGTTTATTATTTCACTTTGTCGAGTATTAATTGAGATTTGGAGCCCGCAGCCAGCCTTTGCGTACTACACACCCGGAAACGATCTCTCCCTACGCTCTCCTCTGCCTATACAATCTGTATACTTTATGAATCGTCGATCCTCCATGCTAACGTTCCTCTCTAATAATCTCCGTACCATTGGTCGTCGAATTTTTCTACAAAGTCACGTTCTTTCTGTTGCAGACCGAAATCGAAACGGAGTCGGAGTGCACGGGCGGAATCCTCTGCGCGAACAACAATAACAACAACACCAGCAACAACAACAACAACAATAACGTGTCCAGTATCAAGAAGAGCGGCGGTAGTATCAGCAACAACGATGGAAACGATGGATTGGAAATGGACTGCGGTGGTTGCGGGGAAAGCGTCCGCGAACGCACCGTCCTCTGTGTAGGGGGTCGTACCTGGCATTCCAGGTGCCTCAAGTGTTGTGCCTGCGCTAGGCCCTTGCACGATCAGCACTCGTGTTTCCTCCGAGGGATGAGGCTTTACTGCAGGCACGACTACGCCTTGTAAGTACAACTCGTTTCTCTTTCCAGGGTCACGAGATCTAGGTGTCCGTGTTTCACCTCAGCTATTTCCTTCTGCCTGCCCATGGGTGGGGCTTTGTTCGCCTCTCCGCTCGTCGATGAGAGAAACTATCCGTTCTCGTTTTCTCAAGAAGTTTTCTGTCTGCTCTGGATGACTTCAGTGGAGTCAGAAGTAGCGTTCAATGACCCTTGGACCTCACAGTTTAAAAATTGCACGCGTAGGTTTGCCTCTTTTAAGAGTTTGGGTTCGCGGGGTTCTGTGCGATTCTAATCATGGTTAGATCGAATGAGATGGAAGGAGAGAGTTGTCTCTCGATCCAGAAGCGACACGACGGATTATCGATGAATCGAACCTAACATTTTGTCTGATCGAAGCCGGCAGACGCCCCACTGATACGTAACCGGTGAGTAAAGCCGAGCTTAAGAGGACGTTTCTCGACTACCACGCGAGCTCCTGGAAAGAACGATCATTTGTTCGACTTACGGGGCCGATCTCATGGTGTACGCTGACACCAGCATAACTGATATCTCAGGACAGCCTGTCGAGCAGCCGGTTCAAAGGATTCCACGAACAGGTCCCCGGGGATCGATTTTGAAGGGTGTATCGGTCTGGCCTAGAAGTGACTCGCCAAAATGGTCCACGGGGAGTTGTTCCTGCTCGTACGATAAGATGTTTTCGTATTGACAATTTTCAGACAGCGGAATACTGTTCAAAAATCAATTTACCGCCTATCTATTTCGCGATTGTTAACCCTTTGCACTCCAAGTATGCTTGTCAAGCTAGCTGCACTGCTGGCGAAACGATAGGAGTATTTTCCTTCTAGACACAGCTTACATTCGGAACTCTCAAACGGTACTAACCCTTTCATAGCTGTTGGCGCCTACTGGCGCTTGGCAAAATCGCTCACCGCATGCTGCAGATGCCTATAAGCCTACAACATAGTTGCAGACACTCAATGTTCTTTTTAAAATTCCTTAGAAAGTCGTTTTTCCTAAATAGAAGTGTCCTACACTCCCATCCACATAAGCCACCGGACACTTACAACTTACTTTGTTAGTAAAATTAGGTGGTGGCGATTTTACAGCATGAAATCATCCACATTACGAAATAAAGTTAGCACTTATTAATTGTTTATAACGTAGAGAATATGTAATCCAAATCATGTATTAACCTTTTGCACTTGAAGTATGCCTGCCAGACATTGACAATGTCAAACTAATTTTTGTATACCATGTCAAAAATTAAATATTTCTTAAGGGGTTAGACTACTGTGACGGCCCGAAATAGTAGGCTATCTTCCGATGCAAATTATAAAAAATCGAAACATCCTATTAAGTTGTGGTTTGGCATTTTATTTTGGCATATTATGAAGGGTTAAAAACAATTATGCAAGTTCAAAAAATATATGTATATACGTCATAAGACGGCTCCAAGCTGAAGTTTTTTTTTTTTTGCGGAGAGTAAAACGTTGTACCTCCTAACTCAATTTTGGATTATTTGAAACAAAAAATGAAATTTTCCCATTAATTATATTGTAATGCCTAAGCATTAACGGAGCCACTTTTTTAATTTTTTGAAAATCCAGTGAATACCAGCGTATTGAAAGGAAATTGCCGATTTTCGCGAAGAATTTGTCACTAATTTGCTTATAAATCCCACAAAAACAAAAAATTTGGCAAAAATCATCCGTTAATACTCAAAGAATGTAATAACAAAGATATCTACTAAATTTTGTCGTAATCGCATCAATACAAATTGAGAAATCGTGTACACCGTTTTGAAAAGTGTCGTTCTGAGAAAATCGCGTTCAAAGTTAAAAAAACGTATTATTTCTACGTCATACGAGTTAACATTCGGCTCTGTAGCTCCGAAACTAAGCTACATTTATATTTTAAACCATTTGCAATTCATTCTAGAGTCTTCAGACTATCATTCGAGCAAAAAAAAAAAATGGTCAAAAAATAAAAAATTTTATAGTGTCTAGTCTAACCCCTTAATACGTAAAACTAAGTAAAGCGTAAATATCTTATCTCGATGAAATTTTCTTAGAATATGAATCATTGAAA
Source organism: Macropis europaea (assembly GCA_916610135.2). NCBI lineage: Eukaryota > Metazoa > Arthropoda > Insecta > Hymenoptera > Melittidae > Macropis > Macropis europaea. Next base: position 12,416,926 of record OU744352.1, on the reverse strand, counting down.
ATTAACATTTGCTTGCAGTAGCCCCAACCATACTGTTTGCATCATCACATTAATTATATTGAAATCGCTGGTCTATCGTATCAAAAGATGCTTGGATATCAAAGGGTTAATTTTTTAAAAAATATGGGAGAAAGAGATACGAAAACTAGAAAGTTGCAAGATCTCCCGACCGGAGGATGATCCTTTCGGGTCACGTGGCCGTCACGCGTGCTAGTAAACGCGCAGACGTGTCTGTGCGCTCGCTAGAGATTCGCCAGTGGGTGATTAATGTCTTCCGATGTAGTCTTCTCGGTTCTGTCGTTTTCTTCTTCTTCTGCTTCTTCGGACCTCACGTACAGCCGGCTATTCACGTCATACATACGTGTACCACGCATGCTCGCGAGCTGCGAGTCACGTTCTGACGTTCAAGTTGCCCCGGCCACGAATAAAGGACATCTCAACTGACTTTTTCTCGCGGTTACGGGTCTGTCGAACGAGCGAAAATAAAAAAAGTCGTAAGATTTCGTCGATCTACACTTCGTACATACTCTTCACGGCGCCTGTCAATCGACGGGGCTCCTCGCCGCGGCGCTCGTTCCTCTTCTAGGTTTCATGAACTCGGTGTTGCAAGTGATAATAATAATAATAATAGCAAGCGACACACGTTGGTCGGAGATGAGGAGGGTTTTTGATTGAGAACACGTGAAATACAGACGCGCGTGGGTGCCGAGTCACCAGCAGAGACTGCCAGTGTTCCAGAGGACCCGAGGAATTCGCCTCGTAAGGGCCAGCTGTGATCTCCTCTCTCTCCTTCGTTCGTCCACCCTCGTGTGTCGGTGCTATTCAAGCGGGACGGGTGTCTTTTAAATTAATAAATATTCGCCGACGCTGTTCCCCGCCCCCCTACGAGCCCGGTGTCGTTCCGACCGAAATAAAAAGAGACGCCGCGGCATAAAAGGACGCGATCGGACCAGAAATCGCTCTATTAGGGGAGCCAGCGTCGGAATTCCGGTTCCCTTGATTCAGTGTGGCCGCAAGATCGCGACAGAATCGGCCACCGCCTTAATCAGGGCCTTATCGTCTCTTGCCTTAATGGCACTTAAGAAGAAAGGCCTCCGAATTCGAGCGTCTTCGGCCAATCTTCGTTCCCCCCTGGCCAGAATTTTTGAAATTAGCTCCACATTTCCTGATCGCCTGCAGCATGCAACGAAACACATTTGGTCGGGCCTAACAAATTTTAGTACATATAAATTGTCAAGATTCGGAACGCGTCGAACGGAAGCGACAAGTGCCTGAAGACTAATGCTCGCTGAAGGTTTATCGTCAGAGCCGAGTCTCCGTGTCCACGTTCTGCAGAGTCTCGCATGTTCGCGACCAATGGCCCGCAGATCGCAGAGAAAAAAGCTTAATTCAACGGTAAAATACAGTGGACGTAATTTATTTAGTCGTCCATTTATATCTCGGCTGATATCGAAGATCGCGATCGTGATCTGGCTGCAGAGCGCGAGAATCGAAACCGGGGGGACCCATGAATTCTACCGTGCTGAGGTCGGATAGCACCCGACTTAATCCCCCGTTGACTTATAGGGCCCGCCTATGTGGAAGAACAAATGAATAAATTAGGGCGGGGTCGTTTGGTAGCCGATGTACGGCCCTGAAGATTTATAGATACCCAATACCAGTTCCCTCAGGCTGGTTACACGGTGCTTCTGCGGTCTAACCCTTCTCTTTCGGTGATCCGAACGCGGAGGATAGGGGGTGGGCGCCACTATTTATGCTAATCACACCTTCGACCGAACATCCACGGCTCCTTCGGTACCCGTATCGACGCACCGTCACCTTTTGCACTTTACCGTTTCCCTGGAGACGGCCGAGGTGTCCGACGATGGGTCGCAAACCATCTCCGAACGACCAGGCTCGATCTTTATGAAGCTGCAAGCTTTCGTGCGATCTCCTTCAGTGGGAGGACAGCGTGTAATTGTATGCGTTTTAGGCGGTTCTTCGGGGTTGACATAATTCACCCTCGATGCTAATGTCCGTACACTTTATGAACTTTTAATAGGATTCACCGATTAGTTGGATGAGCCTGCCACAGGGTTGGACGCTGAAATCTTCATCGGGAATTGAATTTTAAAGTGGAATTTAATTTATTCAGACTTCGAATCTTGAAATTGTTTATGGCGCGAAGGGGAGTTTATCCTTACAATAAATAATTATGATAACACGGGTTTCCCTTTTAGTCGCCTCTTACGACAAGCAGGGATTACTGTGGGAGTATTCTGCCCCGCTCCCACACAGGGTTAATAATAATAATATAGAGCAACGACGTAGACGTACCGGCGAGTGACTGAGATAAATTTTGAAAGGATGGAGGAGAGAGACGGGTCTCGATGTCTCGAAAGGAACGGAACACATGCTTCTAGGCGTGCCTCGTACCATGATCACCATAACCTATAATGCCCGAAAATATCTTCGATGCGACGATGACTATGCGATTCGTCAGCGGCCTAATCCTTCCGTGGCTTACCATATTTTTCCATACAATAACCCTTCGGTCGGTCGACCATTCTTCTTCTGCTTACTCTTCGGCCATTCTTTTTTCATTAGGAGGCTCCAGTTTGTATCGACGCTTCTTCTCTTATTTATTCAATGCTCATGGTTCATCGTTTCTGCCAAACGGTCAGGGGGTCAGTTATTTCCAGGTTGTCCGCCTGTTGTCGGTACAAATGCAGAGGAGAGCAGTGATTTGTAGGTCGGGGAGGACTGAGACGTCGAGATTATCTGGACGTAATCTGTCGAGGGAATCGATTCTGAAACCGTGGCTCGCGCTTCTGACGGGATCCACTCCGTGGGACATCGAGTGGCAGAGTAGTATGTTAATGAGGACAGGGCCGTCGGATTCTCGTGCACGGAGGTCCTGAATGAACCTGCTCGACCCAAAATAGTCCTGGACCCTCGACCTCTCGTTTTTTGCCAGGACGAACAGAAACCTCGCGAACGCTAATTGACTACGGAAATAGAACCGCTGCATCCAATTATCTGTGATCGAAACACGGAAGCGTTTGAACTTTTCCTCAAAGATCAGACGTTCGCCCAATCGACGATTATGCACAGCTGAGCATGTAAAGAGTTGCAATAATTTCTGTTTGCAGAACCTTCGGTGCAAAGTGCGCGAAATGCGGTCGAAGCGTGGGGGCAGGGGATTGGGTGAGAAGGGCACGAGAAAGGGTTTACCACTTGGCCTGTTTCGCCTGCGACGCCTGTTCTCGACAATTATCCACGGGCGAGCAATTCGCCCTGCTGGACGCCAGGTTGCTCTGCAAGGCTCACTATCTAGATGTCGTCGAGGGAAACAATACCTCCTCTTCTGAGGACTGCGATTCTGAGCACGGCGGCAAGGGCAGCAAGACGAAGAGGGTCAGGACTACCTTCACGGAGGAACAGCTCTCGGTGCTCCAGGCTAACTTTCAGCTGGACAGCAACCCCGATGGACAGGACCTCGAGAGGATAGCTCACGTGACGGGACTCAGCAAGAGGGTCACGCAGGTCTGGTTTCAAAATTCGCGAGCCAGACAGAAGAAGCACAGCGGGAAGATCAAGTCTCAAAGTGAGTACAGATGATGATTGAATGGAAACCTCGAATGAGGGTCTAAAGCACATTTAGCACATTTTGGGAAAAAACACCTTTTAAGTTACACTGTATTTGACAAGTTGTGATGAATTACTTCTGTGTCTTAGACCCTTATTCCATTGTAACAACCAACAGAACCTGATTGAACCAGAAGCTGATCAGAAGGATCAGCTCGACGTTTTCGTCGTCTATCTTTCGTCATTTTCCTTATACAGTAAACCCTCCTATACAGCTGTACTCCTATATCACTGTTTCCATATAATGCGGAGCAAAAATTGCGCAGCCTTCCTATAACGCGGTGCTCTTATAACACGGTTTCTATATAATACAACTTAATTAGCTTAAGCAGTCTCCCTATAGCATGCATTTTTCTATTACACTTTTACGGTTGAAATTAATGAGGAACTCCCCTGTTTTTTTCATGCACGTACATCACCATTTTTCAATTTCAGTTGTCAGGGAATTAATCTGATTTGTACAAATTCTGAGTTTCTTATAACGCGGTACGAATTAATCGCGTTATAGGAGGGTTGACTGTATTCGTCCATGACAGGTTAACCGTGCTCGTTCTTGGTTCAATCATTATTATATACATACGTCACGCTCGACATCCTTAATTCGAACTGGATAAACTAAATTTCGGCAAACGTAAACCGCGGTACGCTCATAACATTTAAACCCCCTGCTTCTAAACTGTGCTTTAGACCTTTCCTCCATAAGTTTCAAACACCTAACGCGCTTCTTGTGTTCCACATTATATCGCCTTCTGACGATATATCTACAACCTGTGTGTACTAAAACGATCGACAGGCACTGTAAAACCATACTTTACTATTAATTCAACTTTGACCAAAATGTGCTATAGACCCTTATTCGAGGTTTACATTCAATTGATGAACGATAGCGATTGCAAAGGTAGATTTCCAAATGCTTCTTTCTGTGTCCAGTGCACCACTCGCCTCCTATGCAACATCATCCAGGAGACCTGTACTCTACCGGAGTGAACATGGTGGGCGCCTATTTGGGTGGCTATCAGGGTGGCAGTGCAGGAAGTGAAAGTCCTGGCAGTCCACTGACACCCCTAACCCCTTTGACACCCCTAACACCGACGACGCCCAACCACCTTCAGGCTCAGTTCTGTCATCAAACGGGCTAACTCCGATGAAGCGCTGCTCGCGAAACCGGTGATTATTTCTGAACACTTACCGTGGTTTGTTCGATCGATTGAACGTGTGTTCGTCGAGGTTATGTCAAACAATCCGTTAAAAAATTCTAGGATTTCGAAGGACGGAGAAATTATAACTCATATCTTTATTGCTTCGATTAGACGTATTTATTGAAGAATACCTTTTCTATCATTTTTCGTGAATTCAAAAGTTCTGAGGTTTTGAAGTTCTGTTCGAATCCTAGAATCTGAGAGAAAAATCGTGAAAATCTTGATGTCTCATGCAATGGAGACGTCTTTTCTTTCTTGTACATACCAAAAACGTGATAATATAAATATAGGGTGTCCCACGATCGGTGCAGGCCATTATAATTTGACTGAATTTATCTCTGATCATATAAGAAAAAAAATAGAAATAGTAAAATCGAAGTAAAGCCTCTGAGTCGGTTGTACTATTCATCGTGGGACACCCTGTATAGTAGGATTCCGTGGAGAGGATCTTAGCTTACGGATAAACGAAACGGCGATTATTTATTCCATTTATTGCAAAAGTGCAATGAAGTACCATTGTGTAAAAGAATTTGTAAATATTATCCAGCGCATACTTTCGTCCATTGAGTTAGATTAAGTCGGTTTTATTCGTCGATTCTTCATCTTAAATTTACCCTCCGCCCGTTTCCATTTTAGTTATTTATTGTGTTCGCGAACAAAACGTAATTTTTTACATTCTATCCGGCAATTGAGAACGCAGTGTTTAAAGACACGACAAATTACGAATTTCACGGCCGCTAGTGTACTTGAAGTCCCATGATGCGCGTGTCCTGTCAGCTGTTTCATTTTTAGCATAAAATTGTACATAGACGTACCCTGTAGCTTTTGTATATAAATCTCGAGGACAGCTGTGCATGAGTATTTGATATTGCTCTTGTGTCGTACACTCATTACTGCAATATTGTAAACCGTACTGTTATTAATAAAATGTCTTTTACTGTTAAACCGTGGTGTCTTTATCTACCTTACCCGATCCTAAATCTACAAACTCATTATTTCATATACATAAGAATACACTAAAAATAAACATCAATTAATTCTACATTTTTTATTAATAAGAAATTTTTATTTAATTATACTATTCAGAGTGGTTCAGGGTCATGGAGGTTTTTTTTTATTTGAGATAAAGGAGTCGAGAATATACGAACACCCTATGCATCCAGAGGGCGAGGGAAGATTGAAAACTCTGTGAATATGTGCAACATTTTATGTTGTATATATATAGATATATATATATATACTTAGTTTACAATATTTACATCACAGTACATGTATATAATTAAATAATGATTCTTTTACGATTACATAATTACCTAGACACTGTAAAAGATACTTTCATTCGGAACATTGCTTTCGGATGTTCCCCGAGGTCCCGGAGACATGGAAATCAACAGGAAGCTAGCCTTCAGGAAGTCTTAGAGACATCGAACGACTTTTACCCTCGTTCGTTCTAACCTACAGGGTTCCCGTCGCACAGAACATGGCGTCACAATAAATAAACGCAAGTGGTTTAAAAACTGAGAAGACCTCGTGCATTCTTTCAGTCTCGCTTATAAATATCCATAAAAGTTTTCATAGTTAACCCTTAAAAGCTGCCATAAAAAAAATCACGTTAACCTTAATCTGAAATTTCACCCCTGAAAGCCTTTAAGGGTTAATTGATAAAATGATGAGGTGTCAGAGAGCGACAGTGTGAACGGACTTTAAGAATGTCTGAACGCGACGGTGACGTTCCGTGCGGCGTGAATCGGCCTTTACTCGACCTTACGTATTCGTTAAAACGATAACCTGATTAGATCAGGCGATTCCGCGGATTGATGAAAGCGAATCGTTTATAAATTCGCTTGCATACCGTTTCGCACGCGGGTTTCCGGTGCATGCGTCACGCTAAATGTGTTCACTTATTTGCAATAAGCTTAACATCGAGTGCTAGAGAGCTGTGCTGCCGTCCAGTCTTACAAACTTGGCGTCTCTACGTTTTGCTGATATCTTTAGTGGGTTAACAACGTGTTTGGGCGGATTTCGATCTAAATCATACAAAACCATTCGGTACGCTGTTAGTACGAAACAACTGTGGCGGATCAACCCTTTGAAGCGTCATTCACCCCAACCTATAGCCGTCGCCTGAACTAAATATTTCGAGATTAAATGAAGGGTAAGGGCAAAGAACAGGGTACAGTGACTCACGAAATTGATCACATGATTATGCTATTTCAATATTCTTCTATTTAACACTTTCTTAAGACAGTTTTATTTGAAACCTAGGAGCAAACAACATTTCAATTGCACTTGAAAAATTTACAGTCGGTTGGTTACACAGGAATTCCGGAAGGAAAGTAATTATAAAAATATTTTAACAATTTCGTGAGTCGCTGTATGTCCATTTTTATTCTGCAGTGTTCAGCTTAAAAAAAAATTAAAATAATGTGAAACAATTATATTTTCGCTGATTTTTTTTCTGTCGCCTAATTGGAGTATAACTTCATGTTATGAACTATACAGTTACAGTCATTGGACCTTTACTGATGCACTAAAGTATTAACCCTTTGAACTCCTTTGTCGAGTGCGATTCAACATCTTTAAATTGTTAGTTTAAATATGTATTATATTTCGTAATATTTTTTTTTACCTAGATAAGCAATATTACATGTATATGACCCTTTTTTGTAACAAAAAATTCCTTGAAGTGTTCAGGTGCATGATTGTTTTTACCTAATTGGTTCTCCTATCAACCAACTGTCTTTTGAAGTACATTTCAAATAAAACACTTAAAATAATAGGGAGTTACTGAAAAGAAAATTAAAAAAAAAATTAGGAGTTCAAAGGGTTAATAATTTGTGACATTCCTTATTTTTGCCCCGTACCCTTCAAATATTACTCGATCGACGGAATTTTTATAAAGAAAATTATTCATTCTGGTGTCTGTTGTTGTCTTGAGGCTTCAAAGGATCACCTAAAGGAATAAATACTATCGAAAAGTGCACGTTGGAGCAGTCCATAAAAATTCACGTTAACAGTACAAACAGTTTAGAACTGAGACCGCAGACTTTCGTCTGAAGCTCAGTTCGAAACGAAAAAACACGTTTCGTTGTATTTTTCCGTGAACGTCAAGGAAAAAGCTGGTGCAGTCGGAGCTTTGACCACGACGAATTTGTCCAAAGCAACAAACAGTACCGAGAATGTTTCGCGGAGAAACCTTAACGCAATTAAGATACTATTTACAATGTTAGGCTAATCCAGCTGCGGCGATTAAACCTCGTTCGGCATCGACAACATCATCGAGTCTTGCGAGAGTTCGTCCATCGATTGTTCCGACCCTGAAGACAGAATTCACGCGGTAGATGCTAGACCTTTCTAAAGAAAATTTCGTACACGTTTTTACCAATCTACTCTCAGACATTTTATGCGTAATTCATTGATAGTCAATCACGAGCAGGTCTGGGCATCTTTAAATGAAATTTCATTTTGTTCTTTTAAATGAAAAAGATATTAGAACAAAATACTGATCTTAATACTATTACTGATCAAAATATAATCTAAGGGGTAAACAAATATTTATCAACACAAATACTAAAAATATTTTGAAATTTCATTTTGTTCTTTTATATGAAAAAGATATTAGGACAAAATATTAATCTTAATTTTATTATTGATAAAAATATAATTCAAGGGGTAAACAAATTTTTATCAGCACAAATACTAAACAAATTTTGAAATTTCATTCTGTTCTTTTATATGAAAAAGATATTAGAATAAAATAAGCAACTTTTGACGAAATAAATTTTTATTCAAATAAAATTTTTATTTTATGTGTTATTTGTTCTGTTACTTTATCTCACTTGATATTATTTTAGTAATAATGCGCTTGACAAATAAATTATTTTCATATTTGTTGTTTCATTTGAAATTTACATATTTGTTACTTGATTTTTCCAGGAAAATAAAAATGCTTTTTTATCGTCCGTGGAACTTCCATGCCAAAACCACAGACTTCCAACATAGTGTATCATCGGCAGTGTTTACTTTTAAGTTACATGTTTATATTCTGATTAACTGTTATTTGCTAATTTGTAGTATTATTTGAAATAACCAAATATTTGGAAAATAAATCATTTGAAAATAATTTATTTCTCAAATGATAGAGGAAAGTGGCCAAATATGGAATAGTATACCTAATATGGAATAGTGCCATTTTTAAAAGTATGACAAATGAATATCTGTTAAACAGCTATAGGCTATCTCACTTACTCACTTTGTTTTTTAGTAACGTGGCAGAATAGTTTTATTTTCCTGCTGTTGCAAAACTTTTGACGGTGCGTGATGTGTGTTTCCTATTTGTTATTATTTTACCATACTTATTTGTTTTTTTGTAGTTGTTGACATACCTGTCTGTGATATTCATAAATATTTGTAAGCTATTAAAAATAAAACTATTCCTGTGTTTTCCATGAAAATATTGTACCTAATGTCAGTGTTCCATATTTGGGTACCTATTCCATATTACCCAAAATTTATGTTTATTTAACCCTTAGCGCTCCGCGGGTTTTTGTACCATTGCCTACCAGCAACTCCGGCACATTTCTGCAGCGGAGCGTCTGAGAGGAAGAAGTCTTATTTTGAGTGGAAAGAATTACACGTGCTTGTGAGTGCTTTTGTTTTTTTTTTATTTTATAAATATGAATTTTCCTCTTGTAAATAAAACATAAATTTTAAATTTTGTAATCACGCCATTCATCTACGTCTTCTAACGAATCTTCGCTTTTACTTTCAATAATTATCATTCTTCGTCTCTTTGGTAGTATAATTTCGCTACCACTACTTGAAATATCAGAATCATAATCAGAATTGTCTTCTACAATATCTTTTAATACTTGAAAATCAAATACGTCTTCACTATCACTTATGCTAGCTCTAAATTCTCATCATAACATTTATTCTCCTCCATGTTGCTAATTATAAAAAAGGTCATAAAATAATTTAACGTCAATATTACAGACTTAGCACGTTTTAACTACAGATAACAATTGTCAACGCCTGACGATGACATCGTATTGTAAGCGTAATAATGCTAAAAACATTTGTCTCCGCAGCGGAGACACCGGAGTTACTGAACAAATGAGCGATGTCTCCGTACCGGAGCCAACGGAGCGCTAAGGGTTAATATTAGTTCAATATTGAAAATTGTTTATAACGTTAGAAATATAAGACTGCTCTTAAATTGAGCGTAGATATGCATATAAACGAATACCCATAAAAACCTCTTATTTGTTGCGATTAATTTTGTAAGAATGACATTCGAAAAACAAAATTCTATTCCATATTTGTCTACTGTCCTCTATTTTGGAGTTTATTTGCATACATCTTCATTTTCGAATAAACATATTTATTATTTCATTTGGAGTAATTATCTGTCCTTTTTATTTATTATTTTTATTTCAAATAAGAAGTGCCCAAGCCTGATTACGAGGAATGAATTTCGAAAACGCATGGTTGAGAGGAAAGATCCTCCGTATAAAACCCTTACCGTGATTATGATAAATCGAAGGCGTGGGACTCTTGCACATAGCCGGGCTGAGCTGCGGCTGTTGCTGGCTATGATGGTGTTGCTGTTGATGTTGAAAGGAATAGGTCAGATGTAAATTGATGTGCCGACCGAAATCGCCCGTGGACGCGTTAGAATTCGGCGGTGATTGATGAACTGTAACAGTAAACGACGTTTCTTCGGTCCAAACTACCGTAACCCCCGATTCTCGACTGTGCTGTCCGAATGAAAAAGCAGAGCTGGGTAAAACTTCAAGGTGTGGATGAAACTACAACCTTCGAGGCTATTATCAATAACAAATTGCATCAGGGAGTGCGATCAGAAAACGAGATCTCAGAATATTTGATCTATGACAGTCTAAATTAAGGATATTTTAAATATTAGGGTTGTTAACACCCGGATAAAAACTTCTTTGTCACGTACACATTAACCTGTTAGCTGTGTATGGCGAGTATACGCGTCATGAAGAAATGGCAATTTTTTGTGTTATGACGAGTATACTCGTCATGCGAAAAAAGTAATTACTATTTGCTATGTAAATTAAAATTTGAGTGAAAACTATAACATATTTGTAAATTTCAGACATTTTAAAATATTTTAGACAAGAACGAAATCAGAAAAAGAATCAATTTTTTCCCCCATATATTTGATTTTTCTTGTTTTTTTTTAATAATGAATGTTTAATATCAATGAATGTGAACAATAAATTATTCACTTTTCAAAAAAAACAACTGCCATTTCGTTACAATTTTACAGTAGCCGCATATACTCTGTATTTTACGAGTATACTCGTCATCTCTTCATGTTTGCGACACAACGTAGGTACACACTTTTAAAATAGGGCTACACAGTTAACAGGTTAATACAGGGCGCACCAGTAAAAAGGGAAATTTTCAAATCGCAATTCAAGGGTGTGGAGAAAAAACAGGGAACGTCCATTTTCATTCTACAATGTTTCATTTGAAAAGAAATGAAAATAACGTAAAACAATTATTTCTATGCTTACTTTTCTCCTGCTGCTTAATTAAAGTATAGCCTCATGTTATAAACAATTCAGTTCAATTACTGAACCTTGTGTCTTTACTGGTGGATTAATATATTAAAAATCTGTTTTGTAACATTCCTTGTTTGTTCCCCTTACCCTACAATTATTAAATGAATCTTTATTTTAACATAAATTTGTATATATATTTTTGTTAGATATATGCCACTTTATTTTTTAAAAATAAAACGTGACAGGTGAGCACCATTTCGATCCACGCATTCATCTAATCTTAATCGAAAATTTTAAGAGTGCTTTTTTTAAATCATATCACTTCCAAAAATGAGAATGCTGTTTGGCCGACAAAGTTGCCCGATTTATCAGCATGTGACTATTTTTTGGGGGAATATCTCAAAAGCAAGGTGTATGTACTTATCGTCGACACACCATCCTTGAACTTAAATTAAAAATCCAAGAAGTCGCGAGGTTTCTACCAGATATGTTAAGACGGGTAATGGAAATTTTCGATTAACCTTTTCAGGGACAAATTTCTTGAAGCTAGGAAAAGTAATATTTACTCAATATAAATTCATATTTATGAAATAAGGAATAAAGAATTAACAAAATTTAAAGATCTGTAAGCAAAATAATATACACACACATGGCCGTTAGATGTCATATTTTTGTCTACAACTATTGAATTAGAGAAACAACCTAAATGTACACGTACGTGTCAGTATCCTTGAAGAGGTTAAGATAAGATGAATGCGTAGATTGAAATGGTGCTCACCTGTCAAGTATTATTTCAAAAAAATAAAATGGCATATCATATCTAACAAAAATATATAAACAAATTTATCTTAAAATAAAAATTCATTTAATAATCGCATTTTGAAAAATTCCCAATCCACTGGTGCACCCTGTATTTTTGGTAATTTTAATTAAAAATGACTTTAACCGATCTACTCGAATCCCCAAATACCCGGGGCTCTCGCTTCGTATCGACATCCCTGCTAAATATCTTTCGACTAAGTTCCTCCAAGACACTAAAGTACTTGAAGTTCTATAACCATGCTTGATGAAAAGATCTAGCAAAAGAAAGTGATTCTAATTTCAATGATTAGTACCATGAAGTCTCTCCTAACCTATAATTTCTAAGCGTCAGAACATTTCGACCTGCTATTAGCTGGATAAGGGATACTGAAAGAAACAAACGCAAGAAGTACCATGTTGCCCTTTCATTTTGCCCGTGTGCAGATGCTTCTTCTGCCTCGCCCTAGAATTCTGGAACCAAACCTGCGTAACTCTTTTGCTGAGTCCCGTCACATGCGCTATCCTCTCGAGGTCCTGACCGTCGGGATTGCTGTCCAGCTGGAAGTTCGCTTGGAGCACCGAGAGCTGCTCCTCCGTGAACGTCGTTCTCACCCTCTTCGCCTTGTTACCGCTCTTGTGACCGCTCTCAGAGTCACCGCCTTCTGCGAAAGTACCAATTAGGGGTGCCCCGTCTTCCGTTCTGCCTCTTCCCGCTATCAACCCCCACCGTTTCGATTGAAACTCGCGCGAACACCAAGGACACTCCGGCGAGAACAAGGTCACGATATCAGACGCGACGATTACGGTAGAACCTCGACAGCTGCGGGACAACTGAGAGCTGAGAACTCGAGCAGGTATAAAGGTTCATGCGTCTGTTCGGGTAATCAGCCAATCGGCTACACGAGATATCCCACCACATAAATGTATCGCCATTAGGATCGACTGTTGCTGCCCCTACTTTTCCACCCGATTGTTTCATCAGGATTTCCTGTTTCTATTATCGCTATCGAGGCTCTACCGCAATTTTGATTATACAACGCTTTAACCCGTTCACTGTTCAAGTGACCAAGAAGACCATGCTTAACACGTTGACTGCCACAGTGAAAACAGCCATGTCTGGTCAGACGCAATATAAGATTCTCGTTTCTATATAAATCGTGAAGGAAAAAAATGTTGAAGTATTCAGAATTGCACATGCGATCCTATATTTGCGTTGCAATGTTCAAATTGCTCAGAATATAGTTGTTGTATGGTGTTTAATAGACTTTTACAATAAAAATTGTACATATCCTGTCTTAACCCATTTTTGCCCACTGTACTCGGTTGAGTACACCCACATTTTCGCCTGCCAGCCCTATCTATTGGTCGGTAGAAAATTTTCTTCTATGTAGTCATTACGTTGAATGCTTATTGAATGCTCCCACGAGAGATGACATCAGAATCTGCATTGGTATTATAGTAGCACTTTATCTTACATGTGCAGCTTTTCAATAATAAATGCTTCTAAAGCAACAGGGCCAGTTCCTTGGGCAAAAATGGGTTAAGGTTCTTTTTAGCGTGGTTTTAATTGTTGAAGATAATGGAAGTAACTGTGTGGTCAGTATAAGCAGTGTAGGTAGTGTAGGTAGGTAGCAGGGAGGAGAAATAAATGAGATTATTATTTATTAGATTAGATTTCGTTTAAGTCTTCTGTTAGGTATGTGTGAGGTGGTTTATATAATGTCAAAATGGGGGTGGTTAAGAAAGCGTATGAAGTGTCTAATTAAGAGATCAAATATAGTGTCTTGTACTGATGGAATGTTCGTCAGAGTGAGTCAGAATATAGTAAAAATCGATAGTTATTTAATTAAATAGAATTTGAGGCGTCTGTTCAGGCAGTCAACGTGTTAAGTTAATCCTGTCGACGGTCATCGGTGACTCTGAGGGCAGTCACCGGGTTAATGATGGAATGTCTGAAGGTCCTGACAGCGGAGTTTCAATTCCGGCATCTGCACAGTCTCACCATCGGAGGATGTATTGTTGCCTTCGACGACATCCAGATAGTGAGCCTTGCAGAGCAGCCTGGCGTCCAGCAGGGCGAATTGCTCGCCCGTGGACAATTGACGAGAACAGGCGTCGCAGGCGAAACAGGCCAAGTGATAAACCCTTTCTCGTGCCCTTCTCACCCAATCCCCTGCTCCCACGCTTCGACCGCATTTCGCACACTTTGCGCCGAAGGTTCTGCAAACAGAAATTATTGCAAGTCATGAAGAAAATGTACTACGACATGAACTGCAGTGAATTCACAATTTCGATATTATTATATAGTCGCTTCACCCCTTCTCTTGTAATAACGAGTGACACTCGTGATGCATATTATGACCTGTATGTTATAAGTAGACTGCGGATGTTTATGCAGTTTAACATACTGAAACACGTGAAACGTGTGCTTTCACTAACGCAAGGAAAATAAAAAGTACGTTTTTTAAACATTTAAAAGGCACAATACAGTTTGTTAATGTTTCGTTTCTTCAACTACATGAACAGAAGAAATATTGAAGTGTAAAAATATGTATTTGCATAAACATTCGTAGTCTAGTCATGAGTATGAGTTTCAGTTAATTATGAATTCTTTTAGAGCATCTTTGAGCTTCAGAGGATTATCTAAAGCAAGTTGTACATTTCGATCACCCTTAGAACAATTGAATAATAAACTACATTGCAGTAGATGTTGAAAAAATTGTAATACAAGGGGTTAATTGTGAAAATATTAATACAGTTGTGATCGAATAGCGATTTTAGTGATACATGATTATTGTAGAACGCTGTAATACAAATACTTGACGACCAAATATTAACCCTTTCGCTGTTTAGTACGTAGAGGCAAGGCGGAGGGTAGTAAGGTGCTACTAGCCGCTATACTGGCTCACACATTCCATGTAGCCTATTTTATAATAAGAATTCATTTTATTAATACACGTCAATTTAAAGTTTCACCGAACTTAATTCCCTTTGCCCAAAATGTAGTTTATTTCTTTACTATTTCATAAATATTAGGTTGGTGAAAAAATAATTGCGGTTTTTGTTATTTTAAACTTTGATGCTTATTATGGGATAAATATTTATATAACTATGTTCATGTAATATACCATTTTACAGCACGAAATTCGTTCTCCTTGTACGCTAATGGTTTTGTTCTTACTGTTTATTCTTGTTTATTTTAGGCTGTCGAATTAAAGATGGAAAAAATACAAATTCGACCGATTTTATTGTATGACTTTAAAATGGGACGTAAAGCAGCGGAAACTGCTCGCAATTTTAACTAATTGTAAGCATTTTGGTTAGGGGACCGTCAACGAACGTACAGCTCAACATTGGTCCCAAAAATTTCGTAATGGAGACAAGAGTCTTGAAACCGTTTTCCGCAAGGCAACTCAACAAAACAACTCCAAAGGTTGCAGAAGAACTAAAAGTTGACTATTCAACAATTGTTCGATATTTGCAACAAATTGGAAAATCGAAAAAGCTCGACAAATAGGAATACTACTTTAAAGTTGATGGTTAAAAATCGCAATTATGTTTGCACCAACCTAATAACTTCGAGAAATGTCTCATTAGTAAACGACAATCACTAAAATAAACAAGAAACAATACTACTATAAGCAGTTAGAAAATATGAAGTATTATAGACAATAAAATTTGCAAAGGCAGTTTCATATGTCATTTTAGACGTTGATGTCTACTAGATGCCAAGAATTATACGCCGATTGTTTTGAAAAGTTCCATACTCTACAGGACAATTAAGTTACTTAATAATTTGTTACATAATCATTGTTCATTAATACTGTCTGTTAACATTGATTTATGATATTTAACAATGCAAATATTCTGTTTCTTGTACAGCTTACATAACTTTAAGTTGAGGTATATTAAATGATATTTTTAGCCCACATCGAGTCCTATTTTATTTGTATGTTAAAGGGTTAAATAAAATATTATTTACGTTAAAATTCCGTGTGTGTGTTCGGTTTTGCTCCTCACTCTGCGTCATACAAAAACGAGAATTCTCGATACCGGTCGGCAACGCGTTAAGAAAGGGTTGAATGGCGAAACCGCAGTAACTTCGATCCGGAGTTTTCTCGAGGAGGCTGGAATTTTTCCGTGTGCCCTGTTAAGGGAGGCACGCGAAGAATGCGAGGACTTTTCCGTTTTTACGGTCGGCTGACAAACGACGCGGTGCAACGCAGGAAAATCAGAAGCGGTCGTAAAGATTTGCACGCACGCACCGCGCGACCACCTGCTGCAATGGCGCCAATAAATTCAACGATGGAAGCTTTCGCACAAGGATTTAACATCCAACACATCTCCATGCCCTCTAACGAATGCATCCGCCTGATCCTCGGCCATTTCACACCGACCGCTAGTTTCTCTTCGGGGTTTCCTATCGAACCGTCGATAGCCAGCCATGCGCTTCTTTCTTTCACGAAATGTTCACGCAACAGCGAGTTCGCTTGATTTTCGAACGAAGCAGTGACATTTGCTTTGGTCGAAGGACCTTTGGTGGCCAGCTGATCGGAACGGTCCACCGTAAATTAAACGTAATCATCGCCATTAGCGAGTGCGCAGCCTCATTATCATTGCCGCGCGACAGAGAGAAAAGGGAAATTATCGCGCGGAAAGGGAAGATCGCCCGTGAAAAATTGCCGGGGTTCGATTTTTCGACGGTGCTGGCCGATTATCGGGTTATTCGGTGCGTGGCCGTGTGCATGGCCGAGCGAATGGTCGCAGAAATAATTCGTACTTCGAATGAGAGAGCAGTCTGTGCCGCTGTTAGATAACGCGTCGCGCACGAACGCGCGTTTACCTGGAAGAACGAGGCAAGGTTATACACCCGGTCGTCCAGCGACAAATAAATGACTCCCTCGGGCCCCGAAGAGTATGTTTGCGTGTATGTAAAGCTCGCGGGGTAAGAGTGCTCTGCAAAAGGAACGAAAGGCTGCGAGATAAGGGAGAGAAGTGGAAGGAAAGATATAAGGGTGAGGAGGCGGAGGAGGAAGGAAGCTGCGAGAGGCGGAGAGAGCGGTGAAAAGACAAAGAGAAATATGAAGGCAGAGTTAATGAAAGAAAGCGCACAGAGCTGGCAAACGCCTCTTACTGCGGAGTAAAATTACTGATTTCCCTATTGAAGTCCAGATTGGGCTATTATTATGTCGTGCACTTCGTAGGTATTCACCAAAAACAGCACACCTGGACAATGCTATTAATCGGTGCACCAAGTTTGGCAAACATTCGGTGATTAAAATCTGAGACGACCACTTCGCTAGTTTCCCTTGTGATTACAATTTCACGGTATAGTTGAAGGAAATATGCACTGCCCTAACATTCATATCCGTACATTGGCAGATCGTATGCAAAATAGGCGTTACCCTGCAACTGGAGTTGTTTGAGGACATGGGTGTCGAAAAGTTGCACCAACTAGCCCAGAGTCTCGATCACAATCTTATTGAGCATCTTTGGGGTGAACTGGAGCATCGATCACGTGATAGTGAAGACTATCCAAGGACCAAACCAGAACTGTAGCTCTCTTAAAGGCTGAAGAAACATTTCACAGAACAGGGGTCGTCATAGAAGCCAAAAGTTTCAGCGCAAGACATTAGAAACACTGAAACATGTGTTTCCTCTAAGACCTTGATGTCCAGATATCAGAGCCGGATTAAGGGCGAGGAGAACGTTGCTTTTGCCTCAAGTTCAAAGTGCGAGAGGGCGCAAAAATCTGAAATTCTCATTCTAAGAATTACAAAATTCGCGATTGACTTAGCTTTAAAATATGAAGATGACTTAAACCTGGTTGAAGTTTCGGAAGAAATAGCAAGTTTCAAGATGCATGCTATGTCAATATTGCCAAATGATACTACAGCTTCTGGTGAGGTTCTTTTGAAAATACCTTATGAATATGGATCAATAGAGTCCTATCCAAATTTAGAGGTGACATTAAGATTGTTTCTAACAAGTCCTGTCTCTGTTGCATCTGGAGGAAGGAGTTTCAACAAACTTAAGATCATCGAAAATTATTCGCGTTCTACATTGGGACAAGAAAACCTAACAAATATATCAATAATATCAGTCGAACATGTTTTGTCTAAAACTATCAATTACGATACGGTAATTGATGAATTTGCTACACTTAAAGCAAGAAAAGTGCAATTTTAAATATTAGACCTAATAGAACTTAAAATTAGAAAATCAATGTTGGTTTTTTAAGTTTAATAAATGTAATGTTATCCTTTTTATATTATTCTATTTGCTTAGTTATAAGAAGAACATTTACCAAATGGGGTTGCAAATTTGGGCTATTGCCTCAGGTGTTCAAGGCCTCAGATGCGAATCTACCAGATATTAATGATAGGACAGTATGCTATTCAACTGGCGTATCGTTCGTGTACCAGAACGTTCCACTGTACCCTGGCCAGGCTGCATTTAAAAAGCACGTGCTCCCGGGGCGAGCTTCAGCCGAGACAATCAACTCCATTAGCACCCCGTGGTAAGCCGCGATGCAAATCTTCGTGGTAACCGTGGAATGTCCTCTTAATCGTAGCAGTTGTCGCGAAATGCAGCGAAACGGAGTACGGTGGTTGGGCCGTGGTGGATCTAGGGAGTTAGTTTCATCGTATCGTATGGGGCGGTGGGGCCACCGGGGTAGTCGCGTGGCCCCATAAGATATCTTTGGTACGGGTGCAGGGGGGCGAGGGGTGTGGAAACACAGGCCGTATAAACAGCTAGGTCGGATGGTCGCCGGTGGAACCGGACGAGGAATCGGGATGCACTTTCCGTGTTCATGAATATGATAATGGGCTAATGGCCGCTAGTCGTTGTTTAATTACCGGTCGCAAGCTTGCGGAGAACCGACCACACCGGACTCCTCGCTCTCCCGGTCGTCGTGCTTTCTGCTTGTCGTTCCAGCCACGGATGCGACTCCCGGTGCAACCGAGTCCTCGGTGCAACCCATAACACCCACCTTTCGAGCCATTCATCTGGTGGTGCGTGCGTGTGTCGTGTAGCATGCTCGTGTCTTGCCGCTACACGGCTACCGTTTACAACGCCGTACCTTCCACGGACTTTTTCAGGGAACGCTCGAACCCGACCGAGGGCTCTGCCTAGCCCACTCGGACGGAAGAACATCCTGAACAACCTATCCGCGATATTACGATCATCCGACAGGAGATTCTTCCTCTCGTGCAGCTTCTATCGTTCCTCTTCTGCCTAATCCTATTGTTTCGTAAAGAAGCGAACGGGCAGGGAACGTTCGCCCACGCGACGTCTAGAAAAGGGATTTCAATTTCGATCCTTGTCGATCGCGGGATTTCTTTTATCTGACCGACCAGGATGCCATCCCGAGGGACGGGTCGCCGCCGAGTGAAAAACAACGGAAATTAATCCCTGTAGGCAGCTCCTTGCGATGCAGCGAGTCTCATTGTTTCCCCGCCCAGGAAGATTAAAATCTATTATCCTCTCGTAAGAGTCGCCTTCTATGCTCGAGAAAAACATTCGACTTCTCACTGAACATGCGATCTTCTGTGGTTCCCTTGCTGTTGGCTCTTGGAAGAAGAGGCGGCGATCGCTAATGGGTGCATTCACCCCGCCTCTCGGTACCTACTACCGTATCAATAAGGGTTAATTAGATCATATTGTATCAACGATTCAATTATGAATCGTACCGGAGGAATTCGACGCTGGCGTGTTCGAGAGGCGCGCGGTATAGTTTCCGATCATTTATCATGGGAGGCCGTGAGCGTAGATCGAAAAAGGTGGCTTCGCTTCTTTCGAGGCTGCTTGTCGACGAGTCTACGGGTCGTGGATCCTGTCGACTGGGTCATCGTAAGGCAGCATTACGAGGCGAAAAGCGTAAGTCAAAAAAATTACGCGGCGGATTCCTGCGGACCTCCCGCGCATACGACTTTTGACTCCCCAAAAGACAGCCTCGAGAAACCCAACCTTCCTCTTAGTCTTCTTCTTCTTCTTCTTGCCCTTCTTTCACAGAGAACGCCGACCATTGCGAAATTTCTAGCTCTCGAATGCCTTCTTTGCGTCTTGCGAAACATCGGACACCTGAGTGGATGGGACTCGTAAGAGGAAAATTTAAAAAATTCGCTTTATGGTAAATGTATAGGATTATCGAAATTGAGTGTCACATCTTTCAACAGATGTCATTGCGAAACAGTTTGACGTTTCTTCGTAATTTTTTGAGAGATGTCATCAGAAAATATAAACAAACCACCATGGAACGTTGTACAGTGCAGCAACGTGTAGAAATTGTTAAAATTTATTATATAAATTCAAGTTCTGTTGACGTCACATGCCACAGATCGAACGAAACAATTGCACTAGTGAAGGCAAAATTCAATGGTCGCCTAATTTCATGCAGTGTTGGGTAAAATTTTATTCGGATAACAGAAAATGAAAACGAATAAAGTTTTATTCGTCACTAAAAAATAAAAATTTATTCGTATAAGAATTTATTCGAATAACAATTTATTTATTCTCTTATTTTTTTTGTTATGATACAGAAGGACATAGTCAAGAAGTAAAAATGGATACAATGTCACCAGCAGGAGAAGTGGAAACGAAACCAATCAATAATTATTCCTATTATTATTCGAATAATTTTGCAATCGTTAGCCGAATAAACAGAGAGACTAATTTGTTACGAATAACGAATAATTATTACCCAGATAAAATATTCGACTAAAAAGAATTTATTCGGATAGTTATTTGAGATAAATATTTATTCGAAACAATTCGAATAATGCCCAACTCTGATTTCATGAAGAGGAGACATCATTTGTCCACCAAGATCGTGCGATTTGACACCGTTAGACTTTTTTCTATGGGGTTATTTGAAAAGTAAAGTCAACGCTAATAATCCAAAGACGATCCACAGCCGCCATTGGTGAAATTGAGCCCAGTTATGTGAAAATGTAGTGGAAACTTGGGTAAAACGAGTCAGGCTCGTGAAAACAGCCGAGAGGGTCACATGAATGATATGGTGTTCCATAATTAACACGTTGACTGCCACACTGTATACCTTGAAAATGGCTATCTTTCTAAATTTCTATACAAAGAAAATATAAACGCAAGTTAAAATCGTTTTAATCAAGAATATTACGAATATTCATAATTTTTTTATTGGTACTATTAAACATTAGTAAATAAATTTATGAATACTAGAAATGATGAAATAAATAATAACTGAATTTAAGTGTCACCTATATATGGGTGACACGGCGGTCAAAGTGTGAATGTCATGAAGTAGACTTTATGTTAAAATAAAGAAACCTAAAATATCTCAAATAGTTTATGTTTTATTTCAATTCAACCCTCTATAATGCCATGTGACTTGGAAGTTACATACCTATATATCTATACTTCTTAAGTTTTATTTCCTTTATTTATCGCTGTGTATAATTACATTCAACGACTACGCTGTCACCAAGGAGTCTGTTCGTTTATTATTACATTTATTTATGTTTATACACCGCGATACAAATTTTATCATTTATCTTTATCATTCACCTGACGTATCATTTTCGTCGTACGTAACAAAATTCCGGTTATAGAGGCTTAAAGATGTGACACACAATTTGGATACTCCTATAGAAGCTTCAGCTGGAAGAGGCCAATTTTCCGTGCGTCGTGATTCGCATAAACGCGAATGTCCACGAAGAAGAACATCTTTTTATGTGAACTCGTGAACGGTCATTTCTATCTAACCGACATCGACTTCATTCCATTCGGAGGACTACATTGATTTCCGCGTTCGATGATGTGGATAGCGATACCGGTCGCACGTCACGATCGAACATCACGATACGTGATTTAGAGACGGGCCGATGCAACAGCCAGGTGACCGGACCAACTTTTGATTGACAGTTGGATAAACACGTTTGGAAAGTCTTCTCCGTGTGCACAATCGACCAGTCACTTCGAGCTTCTTTTCCTTCGATCTCTACACGTTATTCATCCTACGAAAATATCCCCGAGGATTCGCCCCTGGGATACATTATCCAGGGTCGCGATACAGAAACAATACAGGGTGGACCGTGCAATCGTGGAACGAGTCTTACCTGTAGGAGGTGTCACATACGAGCGTTTGACGATGCCAACATGAATTGTGTCGTCAAACGCCGTGAAATGAGTGCGTGTGTGTATGTGTGTGTGAATGCGTGTGTGCATGATGTAATTTTCAGCGAGGAAAACCATTCACAGTGGGCTAGGAACTTTGAAAATGTGGTCAAAACTCAAAATTTCATCGACACTTTCTGAAAGTTGGTAATCAAGGGTTTTTGAGGTCGCTGATAACGAATCTGACACCAAACATTCAGAATTCAGGATGGCGGATTGAATACTGTGCTCAGTGGTCTGGAAACGGTATTTATATCATTTTGTTTTTTCAACACAAATTAAGTTTCTATGACAGACTTCGATTAAATATATTTGCAGTAACATTTTTGAAACAAGGACATGTATACTACAGAAAAAAGAGAAAAAGGAACCGTTTGAATATCATCTTTATCAGTACACTAACAAGGAGAGGTTTTTAAATCTCCGCCTCCGATTGGCCCGTTTGCATATTTAGGGGGTGAAACCACCCCTCAAAGTTCATAAGAAGAGGTACACAAGTTATAACATTGTGTAGAATAGAACTTGATATAAATTTAATTTGTGTCAAAACTTGCTGCATGGATGATGTTCGTGTCGTCAGTCACCCTTATCAGGGGGTAAACTACACCTAATCGTTTAAATACGCATTTAAGAGACTTGAAACGTGTAAAAAAAATTTATAAAATTCTTAAGAAACCTTAGACACAAATTACACATAAATTGGAACCAATATCTAGTGTTTATAAGAATTAATACTAACAATAGATAAGGTTCACGCAATGAAAACATCTGACTCAATCCGCTTCTTCCAAATTCCTCTTCAAGCGGCTATGCAGCTACATGCGAGCAGAACGCCGAAATACTTCCGGCATCTATTTCTTCAAATCAGAACCGAATTAAAAGCTGCAGGAGACTGCACTTGAAATTTACATGCTCTAATTAACAATTGTGTAAGTTTCCATGTAAAAAAGTCGACATCTATCACTTTTAATAATTTTCTTATAAGCTTTCTCAAAGTTTAAATTGTTATAAACATTACATCTTTACGTATGGATTAAAAAATTCTTATAACACATATAAATAACTGAAGTATACTTGCTTACCTATAAACAGTATCATACAAAACCTGCATTTTGATATTGTATAATGAGTAATTATAACAATCACTTTCCCTTAAAATTTCATGATTTCGTCTGCATAACACTATATCTAATCAGAGAAACGTCTGAAAGGAGAAATATGTGTGGATTCTGAAGCATTGGCGGGTTGTCAGTTCATAGAAAAGAAAATGTTTTTAAATTAAAGTTGAGAAATTTGATTTTGGCCATGAATTACCGCTTTTCAGCCCTCTGTACCATTTCGAGATTCCAGCGGCAACTCTATGTAACGAAGAGAGCTGTCAGAGACGCGAACGAGAATATCAGAGAAAGTGTAAATTGTGCAAAAGATTGCGGTTAACCCTATTGGTGACCATAATAAAATACAAAGTTTATTAGAAAAAATGTCTTTCTTTACTCTACCGGCCACCGAGCTGTAATTAACACTTTATCTACTGCTCATGATTGAAGTTGCCACTCACTAACGACCGACTCAGTTGAGCGCGGCTTCGTCGCTCGGCGAATTAAAAATTAAACAAAAGAAAAACGACAAGCCGACCAATAGTTCCTTCTGATCGATAAACTTCGACAGTCGAAAGGTGGTTAATAGGCTACCGGTCGATAAGCATTGACAATCGAAAAACCGATTAATAGACTATCGGTCGAATAAGCGTTGACAACCGAAAAGCCGATTAATAGGCTATCGATCGATAAGCGTTGGCATCGAACAGCCGATTAATAGGCTTCCGGTAGATAAAGTGTTAAGATATATAAAATCCTTTATATCTCCTTTGAGAACTCGGAGACGGAGAAAAATGTTTGCTGAACTTCGCTGGACCTTCGACGCTCGACAGCGAAGTTAGCATGGAAATTTACCTTCGAGCAAGAGAAAAATGTCGTGTTGCTCTCATTGAGACGTTACCCTTAATTTACACTCGACGCAACATGAAAAATCGTCGGACGCTTTGTCGTGAGACACGACTCAACGAGTCGTTATTTATTGCGCCGATATCGCGAACGATACTTTATTATACGAGAGATCAATCCGTGTTCAATGTTCTATCTAGTATATTTACATTCTCGCAGCGCGTTATCTCGATAATTGAATCAGTTTCGATTACGGTCGCAGGAAAACGTTGATCGCTGACGCTCGGAAAGGACACTCGCTGGCAATTACGCGTTCTGCGTGTCAGGATTTATGTTCGTTCGCATGCTGGACCGTTTCTGAGGTAGCTAGCGTGTCGACTCGAGACATCGTTTCGTTAGTAATGTCAGTCGACGTCTCTATGTCGCCCAGTCCCATCTAGATTACCCTTTCGATGTGGAGGAATCACAAATTTCAATTGAAACAGTTCATGAGTTAGAGAAAAAGGGTCTGCAATCAATTAGCAAGGACCATCATGGTCCATTCGTGCCCCTTCACCTCAAATCGCGTCCTTGGGACGTTAGGCTACGGTTATACTGGATGCAACTACCTTGTTGTTCGTATACGTTCCAATTGGTTGTCCTAAGGGGGTGGTTACACTGGTTGCGTATTCTGACAACCAATTCGCATTTCTGTGACATATCGTACGAAATGGATATAGATTTGGCTGATTGTTACTATTTCTTAGACAATCCTTTATTAAGAACCTTACTAACAAATGAGAGATTGAAAAGGGAAAATGAAGTACACTCAATTCTGTTTTTACACGATTTTGATTTGACACGAATTAGAAAAAAAATTTCATTCTCTTTTTACACGATCTGTTTTGATTTAACACGATCGACCCAAATTCTAAGAAAAACAATTTTTTTGTATTACAGTGAATGCGGTGCTTGCTTCGCATTATGCATCTCCATGTTGCTGTTTTTGGTTTCAATTGGAAAAGAAATTGTTGGGGAATTCCCCTAATTATATGTATAACTTCAATATGGAATTTGTTTTGTCTGCATTTTGTGTTTGGTGTTTAAAGTGAAAAGTACCCTTTTGATGTTTAGTGGTATACAAAATTTAATAAAGGTTAACATAAAATTCGTGAAGAATGTAGTGACAACGAATAAAATCTTGTTATGTGTAGCTCATATTATTTTGCCTAATTTTTGTGATTATGAATTAGTGACATGTTTTTCTCCTTTTCAAATGATAATTTACTTTATATGATACATTTTTATATACGTGTGCAATCTTTATGAAATAAAAAGTGCAAACACGTAAAATTGATGAGATTCTAACATGAATTTTCAAATGGTTTATTGTATCATTTTTGCTGATTTTTTAGGATTGAAACCAATCTTCTATTCTTTCATAGATACAGTATATATTTTTACACGAATTTTTTTACACGCATTCTTCCGGGACGTATCTGTCGTGTGAAAACAGAATTGGGTGTATTTGTTTCAAGAGAGGAGAATGGAGAATACCATATTTTCTCTGAAGATCTGTTGAAACAATCGAGTAATAGAGTACTGAGTTATTAAACTATTTAATTTTCATTTTCATTTATCTTTTATTTCTAAACTTAGATATCTGCTGGTCGTAAACAAAACGGCTTATTCAGTTAAGGCGTTAGATTACTGTAAATTTTTTAACAAATCGAAAATTGTTTTTCCGCTTAATGACAGTTTGAAGTTTCTAGAATGAAGTGCAAAAGGTCCGATATATATGCTGACATTAGTTTTGAAGATATAAAGCCGAACATGAAATCGTATACCTGCGCGCTGTTGCGCGTTCCGAAACTTTAAACGCGTTTTTCTCGAAATCGCATTTTTTAAAAAGTGTGCAAACGGTGTACAATTTTTCTCGGATTCTAATAGTCCGATCGCAATGAAATTTTGCACGCATATTCGTCATAATACTTGTTACGGGTTGACCTTTGATTTTTTTCAATATCACTTTTTTATAGCAAGATATAAACAAATTAGTAAACATTTTTTCGCAAAAATTAGGTAAAAACCGTTCTAACACGTGCTATTTAGTTAATTTTCGATAAATTAACGAAAACGAAAGGTTATCACCTAGGGACGGCATTATAATTAATGAAAAATCTTGGTTCCTTTGTTTCATATACTTCTAACACGCCGCAATCGTGTACACCGTTTAATCATCCGAAAAAAGCTGAAACTTGCGCGCAGTCGTCGTATGCCTAACATTTTGAAACTTTCCATGATCTTGCAATTGATTTTATTACTTCATAACATACTAAATTAACCAGTCAACTGCGTTTGACGAGTATACGCGTCAAACCAAAACTTTATTTCGGTGCGTTTGATGTATGTACTCGACGTGTAAAATAAAAAATTACCATTTACTATAAAAACTCCAAATTTGAGTAACAAATAATAAAAATGTCATTTAGTGGTATGTTTACTTTATATTGCCAGTAAAACTGCAATGTATTTTATGAAGAAAAATTTGATTATTTTCTTTGGTATATCGGTTAAAAATGTAAGCCTTCATCGTTTTGCTTTAATTTTGCTGTAAAATTTATAATAGGAGCATTTGCCCTGCGTTTGACGTGTATACTCGTCATCGCCTGATTTTATTTACGCATCCCATGCGAGATTTTTAAAATTAAATTCCGCAGTGAGCTGGTTAAAGTGGACAAGCGCAAATTGATTGAATTCTTACTTTCAACAGAATCCGTGTCCGAAAACTGCCTATGTCTTTGACCCGTCACGCTAGTCTAACCCCCTAAGTGGTACGAATCTTTTACTTACAAAGCGTAATCGTGCCTGCAGTAGAGTCGCATACCCTTCAGGAAGCAAGAGTGCTGATCGTGAAGAGGCCTGGCACAGGCGCAGCATCTCAGGCACCTCGAGTGCCAGGTTCGACCTCCGACGCACAAAACGGTTCGTTCTCGGACACGTTCTCCGCATCCGCCGCACTCCATCACGTTCGACGACATTTCCGCTGCTATCAGTCCGCCGGTGGCTTCTGGGGCAGACAGAGCCGGGCCGGTACCCTCGCAGACGGTGTCCGTCGTCATCTCTTCCACTTCCGTCTGCAATGAAATCTCGTTAAAGCAGGTTCAAGGAGACAGTGGGTTACAGTGAAATCGAACTATAGACGGTGCAAAGCATTCCTATCCCATCGAATTCTATTTCCCTGGAGCCCCAAGGGGCCGATCATGGGAGTCACCGCTAATTCAAAGTTTACAGACTCGTCCTGTCGAACGGCGGATACCCTGGCAAGCGATCCGGTAGGCAGCTGGTCAAGCGAAAAAGGGGCACCCTGCGGAGAACGTTACACGTTGGCAACATAACTGCGCTGCCAGTCCTCGGGAGCAGCTCGAACCCCTCCTGCACGACACTCGATGTCGTTCCCTTTCAATATGGTGACACGCATGCCCGTGCCTCCGTGTACGCTTTGTTGTGCACGCAACACATCCTCCGGCACCGCCGGCTGTAATATATGTGGCCAGGCCAACCCCGTAACATCCCCACAGACCCCAGGCTCGGCTACGGGGGTTGCCAGTAGCCGCCAATGGGACGCGTAAACGGCCAGCCAGCCTCCTATCAACATCTCTGTCTCATTGTGTCGGCGACCTTGTTACTCGTGTCGATCCACGGTTAGATCGACCTCCGGACTAAATGATTTTCGAACGAGGGGGGCGGAGCTGGTAAATAAACTTCCGGCGAGGGAGGCAAGAATAGGGTGGCTTGATCTTTTGTACGCCTCTGAGGCTCTTTTAGCGGTGGCAGCGGATTATTTTATTGAGAGCTCGGAGGCACGGTTTCTTACAGTTAACCCTCTGTAACGCCATGTGACTCGGAAGTTACCTACCTACAGTCAGTCCCATAAGTATTCGTACCCTCACTGTCTGTAAAAGTAATTTGTTCAAACTAAGTGATGCGTCTGAGGTTTTCCAATAAATCTCACACAAGTATAAAGTTTATTCAGTCCAAATTTTAATAAAATTTAGTAATTAATAACGAAAATGTTTCGTTTGTAGAATTATAAATTTCTTTTATAGACAGTAAGGTTAGGGATACTTATGGGACTGACTGTATATAGGGTATTAAGAAAAAAACCATTCAATGTTTATATGGTACATAGGACACACCATACTGAGTAAAAAAACCTTATTATTAGTAAACTTACGTCGAAAGCTCAACCGTTTCTGAGATATAAACATTTTTGTATGTTAGCATGATGATTGACTTATTACTGGCTTCTCGATATTTGCAGAAGGTGTTCCACATGTCCTCCTTCCACTTCCATGCATGCTTGGCATCTTTTTCTTACGCCAGTTGCATGGCCTCCTCGATCTCCTGATTTAAATCCCTTGGACTTTTCTTTTATGGGGATATTTGAAAAGCAAAGTGTATTCTTCGCCGATAAATGACTTAGAAGAATTACGTAACCGAATACAGCATGCTTGTCAAATAATTCAACAGAGATCTGGAATTTTCGAGAGGGTTCGTGACTCTGTAAGAAGAGGTTGCCAAGCATGTATGAAAATGAAAGGAGGACACGTGAAACACCTTCTGTAAATATCGAGAAGCCAGTATTTAAAAAACGAGACTGTACGCGCAATTATGTTTCTAATACATCTCGAACTCGGTCAAACGACAGTCTGTACACATTTTCGAAGTTTTGTCCAAAGTCAAAGAAAATCTTGTGGAAGAAATTAGCAGAAAGGTTGGAAAGAAATTATAAAAAGAAAGTATAAAATTAATTCGTTATTTTTGCAAGACCTTTAACCCTTTGCACTCCGAGCACCTTTTGATACGATAGACCAACATCCAACATAACTAATGTGATGATGCTAACAGTTGCGAGCTACCGCAAGCAAATGTTAATTTTCAATGTTTCATACTCTAAAAAAACTTCATCGAGATAAGATATTTACGCTTTACTTAGTTTTACGTATTAAGAAATATTTCACTTTTGACACGGTGTACAAAAATTAGTAGGTAAAATTAAAAACCAACGGAGTGCATGACAGGCATACTTGGAGTGCAAAGGGATAATATGTGATTTGGACTACATATTCACTACGTTATAAACAATTAGTAAGTGCTAACTTTATTTCCTAATGTAAGTGATCTCATACTGTAAAATCGTCACCTCCTAATTTTACTAACAAAGTAAGTTGTAAGTGTCCGGGTGATTTATGTGGGTGGGAGTGTAGGAGACTTCTATTGAGGAAAAAAGACTTTCTAAGGAATTTTAAAAAGAATATTGAGTGTCTGTGACTATGTTGTAGGCTTATAGGCATCTGCAGCATGCGGTGAGTGATTTTGCCAAGCGCCAGTAGGTGCCAACAGCTATGAAAGGGTTAATACTGTTTGAGAGTTCCGAATCTAAGCAGTGTCTAGCAAGAAAATACTCCTATCGTTTCGCCAACATTGCAGCTAGCTTCCTCATGGATTCGAGGATGCACTGATACTGAAGTGTTCCGGATCTTTGACATGTTCATTAAAACAATCAATGATTGAACAAAACCATTACATATTAATATTGAATAATGTTTTCTTCTTCATCACTGCTAAACATCATTAAACGAGGGCGCTTTCTTTCTGGAAAAATATCCTCATATTCTGAACTTTCTTCTGCAGCATCTTGATTTCTATGCTCTACTTGTTCCTAAAGATCTGTTATACAAAACGAATTTAAAATTCTAATATTCTAAATTTCCGTACACAGTTCTGACACAACACATTCGCTTGTTCAAATGAAAAATATCGATGTATCTAATGATGGTGCTTGCATCACATATCGTACTGTACAGGGATTTACCTAATTCTCGAACCGTGTTGTGGGAATGTCGTGTTTTAGGGGGACTAGGCAGTCAAAAAATGCATTTTCTTTTATTGTATTTTTCGAAAGTACTATTCTTCCTGAGTAAAATGCCGTTTGAATCATGTTAAAATTCGCAAAATTATGGATTTGACAGCCGAAAAGTTCGATCGCGAGGTATGTAGTAGTTATCGTCTTCCAAAACTTTAAACGCGTTTTTCTCGAAATCATATTCTCTCTTCGTTTTGCAGTGATTGCAAAAAGACGGAGGTTCAAATCGATTTGAAAAAAATTGAGCGAATGTAAAACATGTCTAGTTAAGGCCTGAACCTGCGCATAAGTTTGCAAAGACTCCTGTTTTGTCAAAAAATAAATATAAAATAGCTTCTGTTTTAATGAAAAATCGCGTTTTTTTAACTTTACTGCCGTCATGTTTACAACATTGATTTTTGTTTCTTTTTCAATAGGTTCAGTGCAGATTAGGGGCCTATAGAGTGCGAAATTTTCCAGGATATTTCATAATTCATTTCTTTATGGCCAGGATCATTGCAAAACCGCAACGACTCCAGAAAAAGCGCCTACACATCAATCAACTGTAAAACCATCATATATAAATATATATTATTCAAAAAAATATTTTTTTACAGTTTATAGTATTAATAAACATTACCTGAAAGTATTCGGCACAATATGTATTCTTTTACTTGTAATTAATTCTCAAATAAAGTTACATTTTGACCAAATCTGACTGCCTAGTCCCCTTAAGGGGGTTGCCTGTAATTTGCTCGAGCGTCCGCGAAGGCATCTAACAAGTACGAAAATGCCCCATTACAGGGGCAGATACTCAATATTTTTCGTAAACACGGTGACGAAATCTACCAGTGTGCAAAGTTTCAACTAAATGGGTGAGACGGAGGTCTTGCGCTCTCCTTGTCGGTGGCGAGAGGAGAAGAAAGGTAGCGCAGATTTCGAGGAGACCCACGCCTCTCTTCTAGGCTCGCCTAGAAATTCGTGGCGACTTCAATCGCAAACTATGTCTGCTCGTTAATCACCCAGCATCGGGTCCTTTTTTCCGTCGTAATAAATCCGCCACTAAAATATTACTCGCGTTTCGACTTGGTCTTGTGTCGGTCCGCGCAGCCTCCACACCCACACCGAGGCTCCGGGGCCATGGAGAGAGTTATAGGTGACAATAACGAGCCACGGTTGCATGCGAGGCGGGATCGTAAAACGGGGGATTAGACTCCTTTCGGCTATTAGTCTAATATATGCGTTCCGATATCAAAAAGCAAGCGAATCTTAAGGAATACGAAAGCGGCGGAACCGCCGGTGTGAACGGGCCCGAGGAAATATCGACTCGTTAATGTGGTATAGTCGGGGCAATAAACTTTGACAAATTTCCTTCGAAAATAAAACTCTCTACACCGTCCCATTCGATGTTCTCTAATATACTAAAACTTCGATTATCTGAACGTGGATCGTCTAAACATTGGTCATCTTATATCAGTTGTTAGTCAAAATTATCATTAGTGACTCTGTGTGTTTAACACTAGGTTTACGGGACGCGTCATTTTGACGCATTTCGAATTGCACAAATATGTGGAATAAATGTAATGTTGTATAATGTTAAATATTATAAATTTCATATAAATATATAATATCACATAGTTTCATTTATAAGTTAATAGTGTATAATATATTGTTTTTAAATCAAATAAGTTGTTTTTTAAAGAAAATGTGCGGTTTCGTTTACGCGTCAATTTGACGCGTGTCCGTAGAGACAGGTATATAAGAAATGTCCGTAAACCTAGTGTTAATTTAAGCTGTTATGTGTTTCACATTCTAAAATAAAATTATTTATTTATTTATTTGTAAATTGTACGGGTATAAATCCAACGTGTATACATGAGTCAGAATTAAAACAAAATAGGAAAATTAAAAACAGTCGCACCAACATAATATTAAACAAAAATGTAATTATAAAAAATTTATAATTAAACATTATCTAAACAGTGCACAGTGCCCTGTATGAAGATTTCTTAAAGCTATGAATAGAGCTACTGAAAAAATCAACCTTGTCCGTAGCTGTATTGGTTGATTAATGTTCGATTAATTGGATCACTGGAACCGTATTTAGTTTTTACGGTAGCATAATGAAATATATGACTTATTCCAAAATTCCTTGTGGAAGCATAGAAGTGAATGAGTTGTAGTAATTCAGGACAGGAGATCTGACCGTTTATAAGTTAGAATAAAAATGATAGTTCGTTGACAATTCTGCGATCATACAAGGAAGTCATATTAAGTGTATTTAGTAATGGTGCATAATCATGATCATTACGCAACATGAGTCTGTTTAATATAAAAGCAATATGCCTGATAAATTTATGCTGCACCCTCTCCAACATTAGCTTATATTTTGAGAATTGTGAAGACCAAATGATCGAAGCATACTCTAATTCAGGCCTGACTAATTGAATATACATTAGATTAATGGTGTAAATGTTTTTAAAATTAGTAGAGAAACGCTTGATAAACCCTGATGATTTGAGAGCAGTGCTCACAATGTTATTGCAATGCTTTAAAAGATTTAACGTAGGTGTAACGCAGACGCCAAGATCATTAATTTCACTAACTTCTAATAATTCATGATTATTAAGACTATAATCAGCGAGTATAGGATGAATGCTACGGGATGACCTCATTACATAACATTCAGTAAGATTAAGGTCCATTTTATTTGTTCTACACCAATCAAGAAACGTTGTGAAATCAGACTGAAGTTTATGTTACTAACATTTGAAATTCTGCTAAAAAAATCCCTTTAAAATTATCATTTTTATGCGAAACATAGTTACAATATGAGGCATCATGTTACTAATTGCAGTTCGAATAATCGAGCTCCTACTGTATTTAACCCTTAATTGGACTATTGGGGCCGTAGCGGCCGTGTGCAATTTCAAACTAATAATTGTTTGACATGTGTTGATATAATTATTTGAAGATTTATGTAATCCTCTATTATATCATTATGCTTCTAATGCTGTAAGGAAAATTGATTTCTATTTATCTATTCGGTAAAAATTAAACAATTATTAGTTTGAAGTTGCACAGGGCTGCTACGACCCCAAAGATACACTTAAGGGTTATAATCTAGAATCTAAAGAAACAGACAGTAATATTTCTGATACAATGACTAAGCAGTATTTAACGTTTAACACTTTGACTGCCACGTCACATTATTTATTTATTCATCGCTAGTATTTATAAATTTATTTACTAAAGTTTAATGGTACCAATAAAAAAATTATTAGTAGTCCTAATATTCTTTATTCAAAAGATTTTAACTTGCGGTTATATTTCCTCTTGTTTAATTGCACCAATAAAAACATTATGAGTATTCCTAAAAAGATTTTAACTTTTTAACTGGGGAAGACGAGTTAACTCGTCCTGTGAAAATTGCTCCGCCATAAGCAAGACGCCTGTTAGTTGTTCTCACAGTATTTGCAGACAAATGTTTAAACCAGTCGATGGAATTCAAAGTGTCTCTGTGATCGACAAGGCAATTGACCTCACATATATTCGTTTTTAATTACAATCAGTATACAGTCCTTATCAGCGAACGAACCTTTTAAAAGGTCAACTTGCCATTATATTTCCTTTGTATAGAAATTTAGAATGTTTGTCATTTTGAACCAATAGACTGTATGGAGGTCAGTGTTAATCTGCATTCTGAACATTTTTGTACCGTGTTATAGCATAACATGGATGCACGATAATAATTAGCTAGCCCGGCCAAACCCAGGAGGATATTTTCAGCGCTGTACCAGCACGCTGTCGCAGCACGACGTCCGTGTCACGGTTAGGACGTGCGAACATTTGGTTGGTTATGGTTAACCATACGTCACAGGGGGCCCTACAATGGTGGCGCACGGGAGTTATATAATGCTATTGTAACGTAATACCTGCAAGCCGTAGGTGCTGCATCTATACATGTACACACGACGCATTGAGTGCGCTCGAGCGCGATCATGGAGACACGGTCTCGTCAGAGAAACCGGCCCCATGAGTTATGGTGAACACCGTACCCTCCCATTTGTATGTCCCGACTCTGCCGAAAGTTGCTCTATGCGGTCGCACGGACTGTCAGGGGCGTGAGTTTTGGGGTTTATTATGAGAACCATACGCGCGAATAGGATTTAGGATTTAGGATTCTGATAGCTTGTACTGATACCAGATTATAGTCTGATCGTTCGACTCATTCAATTCGATTCAATGTATGTACACTCCCGTCCATAAGTCTCCAGACACTTGCAACTTACTTTATTAATGAAATTAGGAGGTGGACAATTGTACAGTATGAAATGACCTACATTATGAAATAAAATTAGCACTTGTTAATTGTTTATAATGTAGAGATTATGTAATTCAAATCGTATGTTAAAGAACTTACGAACGAAAAGTAATTAATCTTATATTTTCTTCTCATTCGATGTATCCGCCTCGTGTGGACATGACCGTTTGAAATAATTTATTAAAATACCTTTCATACGCAGAGGGACACCAGAAATCAATTTATGTAAAAACATCGGAGTGTTCCATTTAAAACAAAATGCAATTGCGCGGATGCACTCATGAGAAAAAGTCATACAGTCGGATTGTACAGCTTGATATGTGCATAGCACTTGGAACAGAGCTATAACCTGACCCAATTGCCAGAATCACCCTGTATGTTAACGTAAAATGGACAAATGTAACAACGTAAAATAATAAAATCAAGCCAAAAAGTTGTGTCCACGTTTTAAAGTGACTTCCTACTGTGAAGGTCGAAAATCGAAGCGATCTTCGGGAATTTTTTTTGGATAAAAGTAATAAACGTATGAATGTTACAATTTGCTGCTATATCAGACAATGTTTGAAGAATACGTAATAATTATTTAGTGCAGAAATAATGATTCTGTCCAAAGCTATAGAGATTCTGTCACTGCACCTAAAAGAAATTTGTCTTCATGGCTGCCATAAAGTCTTCCCTCAGAACTATCAGAATGAAAAAAAAAAAGATTCTTAACCTGTATGAGTGTGGCTATAGCCGGTACCAGAATAAATGAAAAACAACGAAAAATTAAAAAATGGCAATGTTTGAAAGAAAAAGTTTCGATTTTTGCACAAAGAATGATTTGTTTTTTAAGTCGTGAAATGTGAATTTTGCAAATATTGACTTAGTTCTAGTACCGGCGAGAACGAGACATCTACTAAAGATGCCTGCCAATTTTCACGTAAGTCGGATGATTGGATTTTGAGATATCGTGGCAGCCATTTGAAAAAATATCGTTCTCAGAAAAACGCGTTCAAAGTTTCACGTACCCTTTAAAATTATATGAAAGTCTCCGTTTCAAAGCCTGTAGCATTGTCAATTTTTGTAACACGTCTATAATACTTTGTGAGTATGTTTTTTACCCCCGAAATGCGGATGGTTTTACCGTCGCGCGAGGCGGATTCCGGGTCCAGGCGGACCCATATCGAAATTTTGTATTCCACGTCTTATCCAATAAGTAATATACATTAGAATTTTGTTCCGTTACATTTATACATGGTTTTCTCAAAAGTAACTATTACTAACGAGTAGATGTTATCATGAATTCATTATTGTTATCAGGGATAAAAAAGTATAAGGACCGTATTAGTAAATAACATTTATTCCTTTTCATAACAAGCTTCAATATTTGTTGTCTCTATTGCATGTGTAGAGCATGTATGCCTGTGACATTTATCACACTTCCATCTATATATTTTTTTTTTTGTTATGTAATACTGTCATCGTCCGACGATACTTCATTGTTACAATTGTCTTCCTCGTCTAGAAAGTCACGAAAATCGTTATCATCTGCACATAACTCTCTCTGATTAGACATTCTTATTAACTTTACTATATCGTCTTTTCTATAATCGCTTCGAAATACGCTTCGCTCTCACTCACCGTTATGTATATGGATTACTGAAAATAAAATGCTTCAGACGCTCGTGATGGTAGATGGTAGGGGTACGCAACTGTTTTGTATCAAACGCGTGTCCGATTCCTTTCAACTGAACGATCGCCACTTTGAAAAAAACGGCACGAGATCGGGTCCGAATGGACCCGGCATCCGCCAGGCGAGGGGTAAGATGTGAAACTGTACGAAAATCTGAACAACAAAAAATTCCATCTTTTGAAACCTTGATCACACTAAGAAGACCCCTTAATAATAATTTTGCTCAAAATGAGCAAGTGTCCGCTGACTTGACGGGGGTGTATAAAGCAATTTGAAGAATTCTCCATTAAGATGTGGAACTTGTTCAAGGTAACACCGCAAGTTTCGCCACACCTTTGGAGGGTTCACGCGTTCTAGCCTCTGAAGGAGGAACCGGGTCCATTCGAATATATTTTGCATCCGGATGGAATCGATATCCATCACACAGGCCATCCGTATAATCCGATCTGCGGACTTAGCAGAGAATAATCCCGCTTGGCTCGACTTATTGCCTTATTTACACAAAGGTAGATCGCAGAGAGACATCCATAGAGAACTTGTACACGGGGTTTGTACACGCCTCTATTCAGAATGGCCATGAGGCCCCATTCTTGCCTCTCGAGTGGTTTCGGTTTCGGTCCCCTTGTCGACGAGCCAACCACCGGGGTATGACTTTCAAACTTGAAAGCCTGTCGACGGGAGGTCCTATGGGGGTCCCACTGTGGCCTTTCCTACGGTATTCGCGCGGCTCCGTGTCACTTTTCGTCCACGACACGGTGTCCATTGAAACCGATACTTCTTTCCCTTCGACCGCCTGTCTACGACCCTGCCGATCTCACCGTCGAATGGCTGTGCTGGTAATAACGATAATACTCGTTTCCACCGAACACGACTGTAAAATGTTGCTTTTCAGGATCTTTGGGATGCTCCCTGGATCCTTCGTTTCACCATCGCCACGTACAGGGTGTTCTCGTATCGAAGTCAATGTGCAATCCCCTAAACCTTTGATGCTGTCGATAACAGCTTTTTTTCCGGACACGAGGAAGCGAGAGGTCCCTGCGGATAAAGTTGAAACATTGATTTCGATGCAACGTGCCACACGACTCGGCAACGTTTACACGTTCGCCGTGTGCGAGCGCAACTACTTTCCCCTGGAGGATTCTCTGTATTCCGCGCAGACACGAAACGTAAATTCGTTTCAGCTAGGAACAAACACGCGAGCCAATTAGAATCGAACACTCTGTATAGGGCTCGGTGGAGCCGAGAAGGTCGCTGGCTAAAACAGGACTTGTCTGTATTCACGAGGTCTCGTTAGAGGAATTTCTATTAGTTTATGCTGGCAAGAAAACGTTCTGCCTGGAATCGATTCGTTCGATTTAGACGTAAATTGAGAGGATGCTCCCCTGTCATGGTTCTTTTTGGATCAGACGTTTCTTAACCCATTTGCATCAGACGGAACAATGAAAAATATGCCTTTATCACCAACTTCTTTTTTTTTTATTACATCTAGTTGTAAGTACTGCACGCATACAGGATCGTCCACGCAATTGTTTCAGGTTATAACTCCGTTACCAGTGCAGTTACAGAAAAATGTCAAAGGAGGAAGATGAATGGTTCAAAGAGTACTACATCCGTAGGACCATGCTTTTTTTATAAGTACAATGGTGCATGTGCAATCAACAATTGCATTATTTTTTTTAATGGAATTGCATACTTTTTTTTACGTAGATAGATTCTTCTCGTCATTCTACGTAAAAAAGTATTGAGGTACAAAGGTAAAAAAGTTATTAATTATCGAGATATTGATATTCCCTTAGAAAGCAGATTAGATTTTAAATTCTTCCAGCAAGATGGTGCACCGGCACACAATTCACGAGTGACCATACAATTTTTAAAAAATAAGTATGGCAATAACCTTAATGGCACGCATACCTCAATATCTTTGCCACCCCGCTCGCCCGATTCAAGTCCTTTTGACTTTTTTCTATGGGGTTATTTAAAAGATGGGATTTATTCAAATCCTATAAATTCTGTAGAGGATCTAAATGAACGGATAATACTGCAACGTGCAACACTAACCAGAGATCACCTTAACTCAGTTATGAAAACAATTGAAAAGCGTTGTCTAAAATATGTATAGTGCAATGGAGAAGTGTTTGAGCATCTTCTTCAATAAAGACATTGTTTTAAAATATCTCGACAACTAATAATCTTTTTTACCTTTGTACCCCAATACTTTTTTACGTATGATGACGAGAGGAATCTATCTACGTAAAAAAAGTATGCATTTTAATTTAAAAGAATAATGCACTTGGTTTTTGCACATGCACCATTGCACTTATAAAAAAAACATGGTCCTATAAATGTAGTACTCTTTGAACCATTCATCTTTCTCTTTTGACATTTTTCTGTAACTGCACTGGTAACGGAGTTATATCTTGAAACAATTGCGTGGACCATTCTTATATACGCTCCGGTGATAATGACAATGAAAACTGAATGCATATGTGCGTTAATGATGCAAATGGGTTAAATAATTTCTTTAATTGACATTTTCCATGCCCTACTCGCAGCAAGCTGGCAATTGGTTATAGCGTAGCACAAAGTCGAAGAGACGATAGCTCGAAGAAAGGAAGAAAGCAGTAAATTGAGAGGAAGCTCCCATATGATGGTTTCTTTTGGATCAGATGATTCTTAAATAATTTCTCTAATCGACATTCTCCGTGATCGCCTCGCAGCAAGCTGGCAATTGGCTGCAGTGTAGAATAAAGTCGAAGAGACGATAGGTTGAAGAAAGGAAGAACACAATACATTGAGAGGATGCTCCCCTGTGATGATTCTTTTAGGATCAGACGTTTTTTAACCCATTGCCCCTAATGACGGCTATAGCCGTCAGATTTTTATTGATCTGCTGGCAAATAACGGCTATAGTAGTCTTCTTGTAGTAACAAAGGAACATTTTCAGACAAAACGTGTGTTTCTGAGGCCGATATAGGAAAAAAGTGTGTGTCTATGGGTTAAATAATTTCTCTAATCGATACTCTGGGTGCTCGCCTGGCAGCAAGCTGGCAATTGGCTGCAGCGTAGAACAAAGTCGACGAGACGATAGCTCGAAGAAAGGAAGAAAAAAGCGAGGTGGAGAGAAATCTGAGGGAAGAGTCAAGACTTCCTGGTGCGAACAAGAACGATCCTCGTTGCCCGCTACCCGAGGGGCCTTTCGTTCGTTTTCTTTCGCGTCTTCTGGGCCCAGGTGACAAGTTGACAAAGTGGCCCGCCACGGGCGATTCCTCTTTTGGCCGGCCTTTCAAACGATCCCACTCGAAAGGGAAAAAAGAGAGTAGCCAGAAAGAGAGGATGCTCCATCGGAAAATAATGCTTCTCCGCCGGTTTTTGTGTGTTTCGAGCGGTT
The DNA here is from genome assembly GCA_916610135.2 of Macropis europaea. NCBI lineage: Eukaryota > Metazoa > Arthropoda > Insecta > Hymenoptera > Melittidae > Macropis > Macropis europaea. The sequence goes on along the minus strand of OU744352.1, from coordinate 12,377,388 downwards.
TTTCGAGTGGCACTGAACGAAGGGCACGAGCCTCTTCACGCCTTCGTAGAAAGATCCCCACTCCGGCCGGGCCCAGGAAGAAACGATCCCCCGCAGGTACAATAGAGGATCCGTGTTCGAGGTGCCACTCGAAATCCATTTAAATCGCCATCCGATTTCTGGTTTTGCGGCACGATTGTCCCTCGACTCTCTTCTCCTCGAGATGTTGCTATTATGGCCCCTGAATGGAGGATAGGCCGCGCGAGCAACAAGAGATTCGTCTCGCGATCAGCTCCGACCGCTTGCTAATAGCGTTCGAAACCGATCGTCCAACAATTTTGCACCCGTTCTCGATGAAATTTCACAGAATCCGAAGAACGAAGTCGCATCGTTCAAGACGCAGGCCTGGCTAAGTAACGAGCCACGCAGCCGGACATCTATAAAATATGCCTACGCAGGGGCGACAAGGCGAAACCGTAAATACCTGTAAGATCACGTCCAGGATGCAACGCGTCCCACGCGAGTTGTTGCGCGAAAACACCTCTCAAGATGGCATCCAGCGCGCGTGTGGTCCACTAAATTGTCCGTGTAAAGCGCAAAATGGCGCATCAGCCTGATCCGGAGTTATACGGGCCCGCTTGAAAAGGCCCCGGTGACCTGAGACGCGGGCTGAAAGGGCGTCGCGACAGAAACGGAGGCACGGTTGTTCTGTTTTTAAATGACGCGATCACGTTCCGGCGAACCGTCACGAGAACGTTTGCTCGCCGATCCCGCGGTGGATCGTAACTCCGGATGATCCGTTTTACCCCCGACACCGGTTAGATCCCGCTCCTTCCTTCCCGCCATTAATCTCGCCTGATCTCCTGGAATCCCCGCGCTGATTCTGCTTTATCGATTTCATTTGCTTGTCGCGACGCTGAACTATTGAACCCGCGACGCTCCGTCTCCGCTGAGCCGTGCGCTTCTCCGGGACACCCTGTATGTAAATTCGCGTAACGCGATTCATGGGGACGGCACGGTCTTTTTGATCGTTTACCCTCTCGACGCGGACGAATAATAATGGGAACGGTCCGCCTTCGTCCGCGCGCGTTCGCTAGCCGAACGCGGCGGTTATGCTAATCGGGGTAACAATTTTATTTCGCCACGGTCGCAGCCAGAAACGTCGCCTCGTCGATGACAAAGTATGGTGCGCGGATTGGTAAAAAAACGAAAACGGCGTGGAGTTGGGGATAATGTATCGTTATAGTCGTCGGAACCGTGCCGCAGACTCTCCGCCGATCTATCGATAAAACGCGCACGTATGTTAATGGGGCGCGTTTTCGCGGACGCGTTCAATTCATTCGTTATCCGGATCTCGCGATCTCATCGCTGGTTTCGCCGTGCACACGCGGTATCGCGTGCAAGAGCGCGTAATCTGAGAATCTAACAGCGCTTCCAAGCAATTCCTAATGTCTGCGGAATGATTCATTTACTCCTGCACGGGCTGCGATTTGATTAATTTGTGAAATGCTTTACACGCGAAATGTTCGATTTTTTAATATTGTATAGTCCGCTTTCTAGAGTGCTGGAGATATTGAAAATCTTCACTGTGGATTGGAGTCCCTATCAGACTCCTAGCCAGTGCTCTAGTACTTAGAGACACCCTGTTGGTTCTAAAGAATGATTCAGTTACTCCTGCACGGGCTGCGATTTATCTAATTTATGAAATAGCTTGTACGATAGATTATAGACTTTTCAACATCAGATGGTTCGCCTTCTAGAGAGCTGGAGGTATTGAAAATCTTCACTGTTGATTGGAGTCCCTATCAGACTTCTAGCCAGTGCCCTGGTACTTAGGGTCACCCTGCAAGGTCTGAAGAATGATTCATTTACTGCTGTACGGGCTGCGATTTGTCTAATTTATGAAATAGCTTGTACGATAGATTATAGACTTTTCAACATCAGATGGTTCGCCTTCTAGAGAGCTGGAGGTATTGAAAATCTTCACTGTTGATTGGAGTCCCTATCAGACTTCTAGCCAGTGCCCTGGTACTTAGGGTCACCCTGCAAGGTCTGAAGAATGATTCATTTACTGCTGTACGGGCTGCGATTTGTCTAATTTGTGAAATAGCTTGTACGAAAGATTATAGACTTTTCAACATCATATGGTTCGCCTTCTAGAGAGCTGGAGGTATTGAAAATCTTCACCGTTGATTGGAGTCCCTATCAGACTCCTAGCCAGTGCTCTAGTACTTAGAGACACCCTGTTGGTTCTGAAGAATGATTCATTTACTCCTGCACGGGCTACGATTTCTCTAATTTGTGAAATACTTCGCACGCGAGACTATAGACTTTTTAACATAACGTGGACCACTTCCTAGAGACTAGGACACCTCATTAAAAATCGTTCTGTGTGACTTCTAGCCACCACTCTGGTTCTTTGAGACACCCTGGAGGATGTACAGTGACTCACAAAGTTGTTCAAATAGTTTCATAACTACCTTCCTTCCTGATTTCTAGTGCAACCAACCAACTGTAAATTTTTCAAACGCAATTGAAGTGTTGTTTGCTAAAGGTACCATATCCTCGTTTCAAATAAAACAGTCTTAAAAAAGTGTGATATAGAAGAATGTTTAAATAACATAATCATGTGATCAATTTCGTGAGTCACTGTGAGTACTGCAGATAAGAACTCTGCTAAACTCTTAGCTGATGTTCGAAGTCCCTTTTCGTAGAACAATAATGGAAACCTTCGTGTATGCTGTCTGAAGCCGATATTCCTCCTGTCTGACAAGCATCAGTGGCCCGGTGACAACGGAGAAAAGGGAATCGGTTATGCGGCCGGGTCTCATGCAGATTCAACAATGTTTAGCATGGAAGGTGAGTTAGCAGAGGTGACACGCGATCGACATTCAGACAAGACAATCGTGCGAATCGATCGCCTAATCCGCCAGCCCTATTTCGCATCAAGGCGCCTTGCGAATCGAGTTGGCCTGTTGCTGTTTTATCCGTCTTACGTTCAGGAGTCTCCGCCATTTTTTCCTTGTTTGCTCCATCCTGTCCACCAACGCTCATCAGCCTCATCAAGCCTCAAACGAGATCCGGGGATTTTATCACGCGAATAAGCTACATTGAAACTCGTTTTGTTTCGAGGATTCAACCTCTTCAGGGATACTGACACGTACGAAATATTCCATGTGCAGGGTGTTTCATGATATTTCAGCGTACATAAGGCAAGTGCCCCTAATATCGCCTACACGTAAATTTAAAAAAAAAAAGGGTTGACATAAATCGGCAACGGACTGAAGTTCTAGCCAAACAAGTATAAAGAGACATATTTTATTGACAGCGTTACAAATGATGTCTCTTTTGTTTGAGACTAATTTAATATAATAATGTCTCTTATCTATTACTGGATAACGATTTGAAATTTGGTAGGCGATATTAGGTGCATTTACCCTATGTAAACACAGGAGTAAAGCAATTCTTCATTTTGGCCGAGCATGTGGTAAATAGAAATAAGAAGGTTATTCACGTTATCAAACCCGAAATTCGCATCCTGTAAGTGATGAACCCTTTTCTTTACCTCTTTGACACCTTTTCCAATAATCAAGACTCCAAAATAAAATATGCTACGGTCTATGCCAAAATGTTTCGCGCTCTAAAGCCTGACACCCTGTACACACTATATTCCTCTGACCCTGAATGCGTCAATGATCCCTTGCCATTGTATCCCTAGTTTTAATTAGAAACAAACCTGTCTCACGCTGCACCGGTCAAATTAACACGACAGAACGTGCACGTACCTTCATGATTCCGTGGATATCGTTCCGAAGACACTTCCTGTGGCTCTGACTTCTCTCGTTATCGATCACACGGTCGTAATCCGCGATCTCATCGCGCGAGGAACCGCGAAAAGTTTCACGCGTCGCGGGAGCGAACGATAGCTACGCCCGAGGAACGCAGCATGGCTCGAGACTCGATGCGCTCGACGGTATAATAACGTAATTCTGGCTGTACGCGAACGTAGAATCGCGAGGAGTTGCTGGTGTGGAATTAGCGAGGTGGGCGTGGCCGAGGCGCGCCCGTGGGCTCAACCGTTGCGCTGTCTCCCATTGGCGGACCCTAGCCACGCCCAGCGGCGCGAATGTGGCGCTACCATGCGGTACTTACAGCGCGTGCACTTCACCCCCACCAGCAGGACTCTCCTATTGGTCGCGTTCCACGCGAAGGATCATTCTGGAAGATCTTTCCTCGCGAGATCGCTCCATGGAGATTGCCTCGGGTAATTGTTGATCATCCGATGCGTTACAGGATGCTGGAAAATGTTGTCTATACACGATTCTCTCTCTCTTAATAAAATGGTAACGACTTCCACCCTGTCAGGATTAACTATTTTTAAAAAATTCTATGCAGACGATTAACACCGCTCCTTGCAGTTTTCCTCGATTTCTCAAAAGAACGCACCTCAGGAGATACAGAAATGTTGCGAGTGTATTTTGGAGGAATCCTGAAAAGGTTGAGAAATTCTGTACGAGTGAAATACGGTGGATGAATTTACTCGGGTTCACCGATACGCCGTTTCGCGTGTCCACAAGCGTAATCGCGGTGATGTGTTCGCCGGCAGACGCTTCTTCGCATGCGACCAACATAATAAATAACAATACGGGGCTGCCTACAGGTAGAGGGGCCCCGCACAGCCTCAGCCCCTATACCTGAACTGCCGCGGCGCGTCATTAAAATTATTTATGGGGAAATAAGAATCCGAAGCCTTTGAGTCCAGCTCGAAGCGTTTGCACGGATATATCCTCGTGTGTCCCTTATCCTCGATCCCCTTTAGCCTGGAACGTCTGTCCAGGCTTATAGGTTAGTAGATTAAACCCACGCTTCTCCCGTGATCCAGTGCATAAGTTTCGACGCATTTATCCTGGTTCACGCTTGCGAGCGTGTCACAGCCATTCCACGGAGCCAAGGAATTACACGTGACTCGTTTTTATTCACCACCGATACAATTATTTTCTAGCTCGAACAAATTCGCCCCTGAGAAGTGGCACGAGAGTTCCTGGCCGATGTCTTTCCATCGGAGCGGAGTGTCTGCGTTCCTCGCGGTCGCAGCTCAGTTAGTATCCCGCTGATTTCGAAAAGAGGGGACCGCCGCGATTCACTTCCGAAGTACGCACTCGTCGGCTCTCCGCGTGCCCTTTTGTTCGGTCGATCGATGCAATTTTTCGGATGGCTCGTCAGGATCGAGGAGGGAATTATCGACAACAAGTGTCCTGCGGGGTAATCGGTGCTCGACCGGACGAGACAGCGGTCGCAAATGAACCTCCTTATCTGGATAACGAGGTCTATTTAGGCTACCCACATTTCTATCTTCCCTAAAATCTATGCAAGTTACGTTCGTCCTTATTGTGTCTCCAGATTCCGTTCCGATATGTCTGTTCATGCACCTGTCTGTGCTGGGAATATTCTAAGAAAATTAGTGTACAGTGTTTCTTTCATTTCTAATTCTTTAGACCAGTATTTTTTCTAATTTCCTTTCAGATCACTCAATGATTGAATCTCCGTGCCACGGCGATTAACTAGGCATCGTCGAGGAGGGATCGAAATAAAAGGAGCTGGTAACGACGTCCATGACAAATCCAGGCTGATTAATCTCTGACGAGCACGAGGCGCAGCGAGAGAACGTGTCCGACTCCGTTTATTAGCGTAGACACCGGTCGTTTACAAGGTGTAACTATGTTGGCCAGGTGGTCGATCGTGAAACTCGACCAACGAAAACCTTTGGGTGGAGGAATGACCCCCAGCTGGGAATTCTCCGGGCTCCTTATGATTTTTTTTTTCTCGACTTCTCGCCTCCTACGGCGTTACCTCTTCATCTTCGCTTTTACAGCCGGGGCCCGCGTCTGGTTGGCCGCGCGCGAGGATAGGGCCCGTCGGATAATTACACGATCGATATGCTAAACATCGCCTCAATCACGTAGATAAGCGGAAGCGCGTGGTAAATTGGATTAGCCGCGAGATCACCGATGGTCCTCGCGTCTCCCGGACCCCTGTTTGCTCTGATCAGGAGCCTCTGACTTTTTGGTGAACGATCACGAAACCTGCAGACTGCCTCCTGATCATCGGGAACATTTTCGTGCGAGACCAGAGGGCGTTCCATTAACGAGGAGAGAGGATTAAAAGTTGGAAAAAGACATCAGTCTCCGTTGAAGAGTTTCGAAATGGCAGTTCACGTGAAAAAGAAGCCGAAGCGGAGAGGAACAACGATCCGCGGGGTTATAATCACGCAGGCTCATTGGTAACGAAGGATTCTACGGTGCTGTCAATTCCTCTAGCACGTGAAAAGGGACACCGATGTTATTAATGCTCTCTCCACACTCGGGTACTCCAACGGCTAACGATTATTTACCTCGAAATATTTACACCGTATCTCCATACACACCCATTATCGCGGGTGTATGATAAATGCCCGGTATGAAAAATCGATTTTATTGTCGGAACAGGCCCTGGTACCGATGCAGCCCGAGCATTCCATCTGTCTGTCTGTCTGTCCGTCCATCCGTCCGTCGTACCAACATGCATGCATACATGTATACACGTGGTTTTCTCTACCGCGGCCGTTTCGACACACACGCTCCCCCGGAGCCGGTGCGTATGGTGGTCCATCGGTGATGGATACGCCTACTTTTGATATTTCGGTGATCAATAACGTTTCTCGGTGCCATTCGCGCCGAACGAGGATCCATTATTCACCCGCAGTCGCCGGTGAATAAATAATTTACCACGTCATACCAGCACCATCAAGTGACTGACTTCGCGCCGGCCGGCCGGCGACCGCCTAACTCCTCCGATGATACCGGATATCTGTGTTCGTTTCTTAACCCTTTCGCTGCGGCGACTCTGACGCAAAAGCAAGCACCGTGTGCGGCGTACTCTCGTAACATCGAACAATGCGGCACACAGAAGACTTCTGCGGTGAATAAAAAGTAGAAATTAACCCCTTGCACCTCAAGCATTTTTTGATACGATTGAACAGCAGCTCCGGTACGCTTTTGTAGCGTAAAAGTTTGAAAGCGTTGTAGAGCGTTGGAATTTGTAGGAGACACGTGAACATGTTGCCTGGTGACCCAAAACAAAAGACGAACGTGCCGGATATCTCTCCTTCGTGATCATTTCCGCGCTAGCCACCATGTGTGTATCATAAATTTTATAAGTACATAGTAATACACGTAGTTTTTATTATACCTCAAATTCACTATTACCTACACCTACCTACATACACAACAGAAAATTTTGATTTGAATAGAAGAAATGAAAAATATTTATGAACTTATCTATTTTGATTTAGATTTTTATTTACGTTTTACTTAGTTTTACGTGTTAAGAAATATTTCATTTTTTATATGGTATGCAAACATTAGTAGATAGAATTGATAAACCAACAGAGCGCCTCAGAGGCATATTTGGAGAGGATCGCTTGACACTGTCTGTGCTTAACAGGCATATTCGGAGTGCAAAGGGTTAATTTATTTAGGAAAAAAGAGTGTCCAAGGAATTTTGAAACAAATACTGAGCGCGTGTAACAACCGATAGCATGAGATGAGCAGTTTCTTCAAACGCCTATAGGCGTCTGCACCCTTATGTACCTACACTGGCGTCCATAGGTCTTAGGACAGTTGGTGATTCTATCAAAGAAATACGATATTTTGCCTCTGTTGCTGTAGAAGTCTGCATGAATAGTTTAGAGCAGTTACAAGACAGTAATAAAATGAAAATGAAAACTCATGTAGTAGAACCCAATTGAGATAATGGGAGAATACTTCAAACCACTTTAACCTTTAAGTGGATTATTGGGGCCGTAGCGGCCCTGTGCAACTTCAAAGTAATAATTGCTTCATTTTTACCTAGTAGACAAAATAGAAATCAATTTTCCTTACAGCATTAGAAGCATAATGAGATAATAGAGGATTACATAAATCTTCAAATTATATCAACACATGTTAAACAATTATTAGTTTGAAGTTGCACAGGGCTGCTACGGCCCAAATAATTCACTTAAGGGTTAAAGTGAAAGTCTGACTGGTGGAATCACTCGTAAGTGGAATAGGACACCGAAACTGTTGCGATAGACACAGATAGGCAAATTTGGTGAGAACTATAATGAAAAAGCGGCTGTGTTGAAACAGAGTAACGTCTGCTCGAATTTCTCAATGACTTCATAACCTCTGTCAGATTTATTTTAAATTTGATAAGTGCTACAAGGGTGCGAGGTGGACCTCAAAACTACTTACATGAACAAACTTATGCTTACAACATTATTGTTAACATATTTTCGTTGCCACTTCAGCGCATCAGGTTAGAGGAGAGTCGTGCAGTACCGACCACTCTAAGTTTTTTTTACTGTAACTTAGGCTAGTCTCGAGATAAATCAAATTTACAAAAAGTGATTTGTAGTATAAATGTAACTTAACAAAAGGAGTGAAGTTGTTTTTCTTAAGTTTGATAATAAGAGTTGATAATCAGCAAAAATAAAAAATTGTTTTGATCGTCGTCTAGTACCGACCAGCCACTTGGTTAGTAGATTTTTAGGTCTAAATGAATAATAATGTTGTTCAAGAGACATATATACGTTAGAATAGAAGACTTTTCTACAAAATTTCTGTTTACAAACGTCACAAATGAAATGAGTAGTAGTTTCTTGGTCTGTGCATTCCACATGTACCCAATCTTCAAATCTGATGCACTGCACTCAATCTTCGACAAATATCTCTTTGCAAATGATGCACTGAGTGATTCCTTCATCCAAGACTAGTTTTCTCTTTGTTGGGTTATCATCTCTTTCTTATTTACCTTTTCCCTTAACTTCCTACTTCTCTTGTTTTCTAAAAAATTAAAAAATTTTGGTCGGTACTGGACGACAGTTGGGTGGTCGGTACTGCACGACAAGCACGTGAAACAATTTTAAGTTCTGGTGCGTAATGTACAAAGAAAATTTCAAAACCACTGCTATTTATTTACACCTTATAGACTGAAGATAGTGTACATAATACGACAAAATCATTTACTTATCTGAGAAACAAGAGGTCAACTCTGAAAAATAACTTTTTACGCACCGAATATCGCGTACACTTTCAACATCTCATAACGTCGGTAATATTAAATTAAAAAGTGCGGTCCCGGAATATGTCGCATAGAAGAATAGTATTCATCTGCTTATTTATGTAAAATGCACTCAGGTAACGATGGAGCCAAGAACTTTGGTTAGTACTGCACGACTGTCCCTTACAATTCTACCTTGCAAATGTGGAGAACGTTTAACACGTTGAATGCCACAGTGGAAGTTGCCATGCCTAGTCAGCCACATTGTAATCTAATGTTTAAAATATAAATCTCGAAGGAAAAAAATATTTTATTATTGGAACGTATAGTACTTACTTTATATTATTATTATAATGATAATGAAGTTGAAAATTGTATAAGAGGAACTAGTTATTTAAAAAAATCGTTCACCATGTGCTACTGTAGGGTCACCGTACTGCTCTAGGCACAGATGTTTATTGTACATTGATAATTTATATATTCGAATGAATTATCATCTCAGCCTATTTTATTAAATTGTATGTGTTTTGTTGCACACCTTGCAGCTTTAGAGCCCTAAAACAATTGAACAATCGACATCATACGTATTATTATAATGAAATATTCAGTGTAACACGTGTTCCAGCGAGGAAAATTTCATCAGACTGTGCACGCTTTTTCTAAAAATTTTCAGGGCTCAAAGGGTTACTGGAATAAAATTTGAGGCGCCGGACACCGGTGACCCACACGGCAGTGAACGCGTTAAGGACCGCATGCATCTGAATTATTAGATCTCGATATATTTATCCAGCGTTTGCACAATAATAGAAGAGCAATTTCATTATTGAAGTATTAAATATTCATTGCCCTCCATAAATATCCCAACGACCCGCACGGGATCAGGTAGTACGGTATTGAGTAGCTGTTTAACATATTTTAATTGCCGCGTTAAAATTCGAAATGTCACGAGGATCATCCGGGGCGCTCGTAACGGCTCTCCTAATAAACCTTCCCGAGATCGTTTGTCTATAAAAGTCTGATCTTTCGTGATCAGCTGAAAAATGGGCCATTATTCGATCCTTTTATTTTGACTGGCCTCGTGGTCCAGGAAGCTAGGCCGACAAAGGAGCTCCCTCACGGCATTGTCGCGGCTCAGCATCGCCACCCAACTGACAATAACTAACTCGATATTTTATACTGCATCAAGTTCGTGTGTATGACATTCGCCTTTAAATCGAAACGATTTTTATCGGTCCATGAACGGAGGAATCCGTAGAAACGGGCTAGCCATAAAACAGTCTCCGAGGTGGCCTTGTCCGGATCCTAGATTTACGCGTGTTAAAAGGGAATTACAATATTAATAAGGTCTTCTTAATGGACCTCATGATGGCCTCCATCTTGGAACCCTCCGCCCTCGGCCAGGACCCGACGCTCCGGAGCTCGTTACGATCTCGGTGTCCAGCCCGGACCCAGAAGAATAGAATCGTAAACATCCTGCCGCGACGCGAGAAAAAAGACCGAACTCTGACGAGATGAAATAAGGATTCAGGATTTCGCTGCTTTTCGCACGAGTCAAGGTTTGGCCTGCTATCGGGGGGAGGCCAGCCTCCGAGGAACGGAGGATCGTCCAAAGTTCTTTGGAAACCTGCTGATTGCAAATAAGTGATTTCGAGAGTATCGTGACTTCGCGGAAGCGCGAAGAAGGAGATTCTAAGAAATAAAAGCTGCTCGTTCGCCGGCTTGAGTACTGTAATTATCATTAAGGTGTTAGATGATGTCTGGCAGGGAGTCGGGCCCGTTCTGCCCGACGATCGTGACGCCTGTGTACGCGCACCAGGGTCAGGCACATTTAGTTACCAACATTTCCCACCCGTTATTATACAGAGTGTATTTCACTGGAAACGTTTACGAGCAAAAACCTCCGCCGCCGCCATTATAGATACTGCCACTTTTATTGCTGCAGGGTTCGTTTGCATAGCTGATTACGAAATCGTTGTGCGTGCAACGATCGATCGAGCCTTTTTTTCGAAGATCCACCGGTTCGTGAGACAGTGGCGGGAGGAACTTCACCACTGTTTCACCGTGTCCAGATGTATTCAGGTGGTTTTATCATGTACACCCCCGTAAATAAGTCATGGGACACCTTGCCATTTCTGAATAAACCTAGATTACGATATAGTAGACTTGGCTACTTATTCCGATGTGCACGGTTCTTCTAAAATCATTTATGTTTACACAACATGTTTTTAGCGATACGGTTAGTATTCTGTTATAATTAATATAAAAAACCCTGAAATGATTATAGTACGGTTCAAGACCAGTTTTTCAGTGCGTTAAATTTGGACGACATTTGTTTCGAGTTTGTGATCTGCAGACACAAAAAAATGACCGTAAGATTGCCAGGGCTATTTCGAATTATCATTTCGAAACGAGGTGTATATATTTTAACATCTAGAAATTGTATTCAGTGTAAATAGTCTGCAAATAGTCGTTTGATTCAACATAGTGGGTGTTTAATAAATTTAATTTAAACGTAAGTGTTGAAACACTTAATAAGTGTTTCATGACTTATGGACAAGAGTGCATGTAGTGTCATGCTGCATGGGGGGGGGGGGGGGGGGGGGGCAGCGACTGTCGAGAGGCAGATTCGGGAGCATTCTGGAAATCTCATCGTGCGCATAACGCGATCCTGAATAGCTAATCATAAACAAATGCAACAGTGTGTGTGTGCATATGAGTGCATGAGACAGGCATGGCAGGCGTCTGGGATGTTCTAGATCAGCGATTTTCAACTGGCGTGCCGCGAGAGGTCCACAGGTGTGTCCAAGACTTTTGAATACAAGTTAGCCCTCTATAAGCGGAATTTTCTTATGTATGACGAAAATGATACATGAGGTAAATGATGATCGCGGTATATATACATAAATAAATATAATAATAAACGAACAGACTGCTTCGTGATAGTATAGTATTTGAATATAATTATACACAGCGATAAATAAAGGAAATGAAACCTAAAAAGCATAGATATATAGGTATGTAACTTCCAAGTCACATGGCGTTATAGAGTGTTAATGTGGTGTGGCAGCAATGATTAGAAATTACCATCGTGTACCAACGACGAAAAAACTTACAGTTTAGTTGACATACTAAAACAACTACAGGGTCAGATATCTCATTTAATGTCTGTAAATCAGAGAAAAATAATAAATAACTATTGTTCTTAATAATTTTGGATATTATTCTTTTTATTACAAAGGATCATAAATAAATGAGGTTTTAAGAAGATTCTTCAAAAGGGAGGTGCGAGAAAATTCTCTTCGCATATCATTAAATGTCATTTAATACATAGAGGGAAAAATAGTTATTTTATTGTCACTTTGGAGCAAAAACGAAAAAAATATTACTTTTTTTTTTGTAAATCAGTCACACATATATACTTTTTTGTCAGATCGGCAAAAAGGTATGATATATTTTTTGGGGTACCGTAGAATTTTTGTACAGTAAAGCCTCCCGTATCCGAATATCCTAATATCCGAACGTTCTATTATACGAAAGTTCTGTTATCCAAACAGCCGTTTCGTGAAGACTTATGTGATTTAGCAGCCAAAAAAATATGGGATCCTTAAATATTGAAACAAACTGTCAATTTTGTTGATTTCTATGTGAACAAATGAAGTTCAATATAAAAAGAAAAGTGATTGTTCTATTATCCGAAAATTCTGTTATCCGGCCACATTTGTCTCCCTATTAGTTCGGATACGGAAGACTCTACTGTAATTAGTTTATGTGTGCCATGAGATAAAACAGAGTGAAAATCGCTGTTCTAGATCAATTTAGATCTTCTCCGACTCGTATGACATGATTGACAACTGCCCATCGAAATGTATCGATAACCTAAATATAGTTTGCTAGTACTCATTAAAAACTGTTCGTCAGTTTCTAAACATCGAAATTGATAATAAATTCTGTATTTCCGTCAGGGTGGCCCCGCGATCGACGGACAATTCGAGGGTGTCTGAAGCTGTTCTCGGAGGGAGAGGCCCGAAGACAGAGAGAAGGCGGTTGATTGGGTTAGCACTTTAGCCCCGTGATTGCCGTTTGTGACTCCTTTGCCATTTTCGCCTTCGAGTACCCTCGAGATTTCGAGTCAGAGTCTTCCCGTGTTCTTTCATCAGGAGAACAACTCCCTGAGCCTGGTGGAAAGTTCGAGACGAGGCGTCGTTCGTAGAATCGATGATAACCGATCGATCCTCTTTCGGCGTTCTTCCTCGAAAGGTCAAAAAGCTTCCTCCTCCGACTCGGGTGTATCGTTAAACATCCGATCGAGGTCCATCCTATTTGCTCGTCGCGCGATCGTCCATCTTCCGTGTGCGGCTCGCGGTCTTCTCTTTTCGCCAGTTTCCTCGTGCGGAGGCGCAGGCCACTCCGCAGACGTCTCTCTTCGTCTCTCCCGCGGCTGCTCCCCACGGAATATCCCTGATAGTTCATATATCAAACGCTTAGGCAAGGCGGCGACACATAAATACCGTACACGGTATATAAAAGCCAGCACCTCCGGAGGATATATCCCACTAGGTAAAATATATGAACCCAAGACGAAGGCCGCGTGGGTTTCACGATTTTCGGGGACAACCTCTCTCTCTCTCTCTCTTTCTCTCTCTCTCTTCCTCTTTTCTCTCTCCGTCTCCCTCTGAACCGATACATCGGAAGATTCACCGTGTCTCCTCGTCAGGTTCTCTCCTGTTCCGACCGAAATGACTTATGGCCGAGCGGCGTGCTTTAAGTCCCTCCGCACGACTATCGCGGGATTATACTACCCCACGCAACTATAATGATCCTTACGCTGCGATCTTCCTGTCTCTGTTCAACTATCTTGGAATGTCTACGCAGCTTCAGCTGGTTCTGACGCTTCCAAAGCATGCACTTTGCTACTCCTGGCTACGCGACAGTAGTTCACCTCTTCAACGTAATTTCCTCTTCTATGTAACCCAGCAGGGAAAGGTGGGGCAAGATGGGGAAATTGTTTTTCTTGAATTCGATAATAAGGGTTGATAATCAGCAAAAATAAAGGAGTTGTAATTTGTAGCGAATGAACAATTGTCGTCCAATGCCGATCAGCCACTTGGTTAGTAGATTTTCAGGTCGAAATGATTAATAACGTTAGTTAAAGACATTTATACGCTAGAATAGAAGACTTTTCTTCCAAATTTCTGTTTACAAATATCACAAATGAAATGAGTAATAGTTTCTTGGTCTGTGCATTTTTTTGTACTTTTGCGTTAAGTTTTGCGAGTTTATTTTAGTATATTTCGATAAACAGATGTTGATACTATATGTAATATTTTTTGTAGACACCACATCAATAAATATAGTATTCTGGAGCAATCTTTTCTTACAATTAGCCTCCCCATCTTGCCCCACCTTCCTCTGTAGGCGGCTATGGTCACTTAGCAGGTGGACCTACAGTTTTAGATGACTTCAACAGCATCACTGAAGATCCATCCTAGCGTTGATCCGTGGCCATCGTAGCTGAACATCGATGATCCGTCGAGAACCGGTCTAAAGCCATTTCTTCGAAGGTCTTATCATGTTGAAACTTGAAGTGAAAGTGGAGAATACTGGCCATCGTACAAATGAAGAGTCAAACGGTAGTATCGATGCTAATTGGATTTCGATTTCGTGTTTGGTGTGGATCGAAACATGCATGCAGGAGCCTCGTTAGGTCCATCGACTGGAGAAAAAGAGAATTCGGAGGAGATTCGACTGGCAGATTGGGATTGGTGGTTGTTGTTACGAGCAGCGTCGAGGTATGGCAGGGAAATGAACTTAGAGAATCGAGGGTAGCAGTTCATGCTAACAGCGTTTGATCTCGGTTTGTCCCCTGGGATGCTAACAATGCCTTATGTCGGCTCCACGAACGCGTACCCATGCTACGAACGTCGAAGTTCGCGGCTGTTCCATGCCCAAGGAGTTTCCCGGATAATCCGATCACCGTTCCAGCTCTGCCTGCTGCTCAACTATCGCCTCATTGTCGTGTTTAGAATGCCGTGCGCCAGCATTTGTCGATGCTGCTAACGATACAAACGATCCAATTTCGTGCGCCGGGGAGTCCATTTCCTGGACGCTGGGAAATTTCGTCTCCCGAGGATTCTTCGGGTGTTCCCCTTCTTCCGAATTAATTGAACCCATCGAGTCCAAAACAGGCAAAATCTGCTTTTTGAAGCTATGTGAGCTACTGGTGTGACTGTTTTCAGCTCACTGAGATTTATACAGTGACATTCAAAGCGACACAAAAATGGTCCTGACTAGCCTGGACGTTATACGTGACGAGTTACAGGGATTGATTATTAATTATTATCATAAGTTTTCTCACTGACGTTGCTGTAATAGTATGCAGGGTTGCAGAATTTTTAATTACCCCATTGACAACTATATGATTAAATTACAATCGATAGTTGAATATTTTTTTAATTGAGAATTAAAATCTGATTGTTAATTGAATGATTTTCTAATCGAGAATTAAAATTTAATATTGAATTCAAACTTTTCAGATTCAAGATTGAAAATTTAATTTTAATTGAAGTTTCTTCAGTTAACGATTAACTTTCAATCGTTAATTGAAATATCTTCCAATTAAGAATTAAAATTTAATTTTTAATTCAAACTTGTTAGATTAAAGAGTGAGAACATAATTTTAATTAAAGTTCTTTCAATCAACGATTGAAACTTAATCGTTAATTGAATTTTCTTTCAATTAAGAATTAAAATTTAATTTTTAATTCAAACTTGTCAGATCAAATATTGAAAATTTCATTGGAGGTCCTACAATTAAAAATTATTGTTGATAATTAGAATTTAAGTTTTAATGGAAGATTGGACGATTAAAGATTCTTAACTAAAATACTCTTGATTGAGAATTAAAGTTTAATTTCTAAATTATAAACTATAATCAACGCAGTTGACCAACTGGAAGGAAGGAACATATAGTAAACAAACAGAAACAAATAGATCATAAAATGAAAGAAATGTACTGGCTACTTGGACGGAATTCCCCACTATCCTTAAAGAATAAAATAGTATTGTATAAGACTGTTATTAAACCTATATGGACCTATGGAGTGGAACTATGGGGATGTGCCAGCAGATCCAACATTGCAACGATACAAAGAATACTATAAAAAATCTTAAGAATGATTACAGATGCTCCTTGCTATATAGTAAATTAAACCTTGCATGATGACCTAAATATCCCTTTTGTCAAAGAAGTAATACAGAAAAGCAGTATAAAATATCATGAAAAACTAGAAAATCATAGCAACATCTTATTACGCCCACTACTGGAACAGCTCAGTGGAAGAAGAAGAAGAAGACGACTGAAACGATATTGGCCAGCAGACTTAATTGATGGTTAAAGAGGACTTGTCAATGGATGAGTTCTCATCATGCGGCCCATCACAGTTATCAATACTATTTCTGATAAAAATATAATTTAAGGGATAAACAAATTTTTATCAACACAAATACTAAAAAATTGTTCAAACTTCGTTTTGTTGTTTTATATGAAAATGATATTAGAACAGAATATTGATCTTCATACTATTTCTGATAAAAATATAATTTAAGGGATAAACAAATTTTTATCAACACAAATACTACAAAATTTTTGAAACTTCGTTTTGTTGTTTTATATGAAAATGATATTAGAACAGAATATTGATCTTCATACTATTTCTGATAAAAATATAATGTAAGGGATAAACAAATTTTTATCAACACAAATACTACAAAATTTTTGAAACTTCGTTTTGTTGTTTTATATGAAAATATAATGGAACAAAATATTGGTCTTAATACTATTTCTGATAAAAATATAATTTAGGGGGTAACAAAATGTGGTACTGTAGACAGTACCCAAGCCAGAATTTAGCTTATAGAATTGTACTCTGATTACTAATATAATAATAAATGTAAAAAAAAGGATTCTAAACGAGTGATTTAACCCTCTACATGGTCTGTTTTAAAAGTAACCTGTCTGGTCTGTTTCTTCTGTTTCCCAATATATTGGTGAACTTCTGCTGTTTTGGAAACCATGGCTTCAATTTCTTGGAGAAACAGGAAATCCGTGTATAGGTAGAGAATGGACATTGTAAAACATTATAATTGATCGAAAATGAACGTCGGTCAGTGTATTGATAGTAACTGAATTTTTGAGCGTGTCGATGAAAGGGGAACGCGCGATCTATCGAAAGAGGAGGGGGCAGCTTATTTATCGATCGATCGAACGCCGCGAGTGGTTGCACGGCGAACGCGTAAATGGCCCCGAGCCTTTATTTAATAAGTTGTTATAAATTAAAGGGCTACCGCATATTAAACCAGCCTCGGCATATTTATAGTGATTCTTAAAGGAGTACGCCGGGATGTGTAAATCATTCGCCTCTTCCTCTCTTACGGCTCTCTTTCTACGCGTCCATCTTGGCTACCCATCTTGAACCAACACGCATGGCTCACCTCACCAGAGTTTCGGTTCTACACGTCTGAACTCTCTGACACGAGTTCTTTTCTAAACGTTCAGTTGAGCCATAAATAACTTCCGACGGATAACAGATTTCTTTTCGTTCTAACAATTCAAATAGTTTATCTAAGCTACTGATTTTTGCTTCATGTTCAAAGAGAAGACTCCTTAAAACGTAGACAAGCTGCAGATGCAACATTAATTATCCTTTAACCCGGTGATTGTGTGGCGGGGTGTGACATACCTCACAATTTTAGAAAATAATATTACTTTCTTACTAAGTAAGTCACAGAAGTTGAAAGATTTACACAAAATGTGTGACAATCAAATTATTCCAAAGGAACATCATCCATTTCATTAAGAATTGAAAAGCAATGAACATGTACTTATGGGACGCACTTTTAGAGCCCGACGTTGACGAAGACTCTGATAATTATGATAATTAATTTCTCACCTTTTTGAATAAATTCCTCATTTTTTTAAATACAAAATTTTGGTTATAATAATGTATCTCTTGATATCGATGTCCCCTAATATGCATATAAATGTCAAAAATAAAAATCATGTTCCTTAATCTATTTAACAAAGTGTCATTTCCTTCTATTGTCATTATACTAGGAACTACAAATGTGATTTATAATTCAAAATCAGGACGGGAAAATCAAAATTTATTTGACAGTCACATTTAAATATAATATAAAAACTGATATCCGAAAGAAAATTTTAAAAACATTGATATCCAAAATTATTTCATTACTTTTCATAGTCAGCTGTGAATTCCTACAATTGGTCAAAACGCACATTCATGTATCTGGCATAAAGGAGATGACATTGCATATGACGAAAACGATGAATCAAGTAAATGACAAAGATTGATCGTGGAATATGTAATAATAATCGAACACAATGCAGTACATGTCAATGAATTTTCAGCTTGCAGTAATGCTCTAGCCTTCTTACTCCCCAGATCTCAGACCCCATGACTTCTTCTTATTCTCCAAGATTAAAAATGGTCTTAAAGGTCGTCACTTTCATATAATTGAAAACATTCGAAAGGCCGTGACCGACCAAGTGACCGCTCGACAGGATGACGACTCCCAACATTGCTTCATGGAGTGGGAAAAACGTCTCCATCGGTACATGGCTTCCCAAGGGGACTACTTTGAAGGCGACCACTTTGATGCTTAACCCTTTGAACTCCTAATATCTTGTTGATTTTCATCGCGATTTCACCTGGCGTTTAACGTTGGAGTACACCTGGGACTCTTTTTACACGGTGGATGTGTACCGTGTAAAAAAAACTGTGTAAGAAAAGTCGTGACACAATTGATCTGCGACAAAGTCTAAAACTTGTGTTAAACTACAGCAAACAATAGAAAAAGCAATGTAAAATATAAAACTGCATTCGATAGCAACGCTTTATTCAATAAACACATGAAAGAAAAGGTAATGTGTTAAGGAAAATCAACAAAATATTTTTTTCAAAAAGCGACATTTTATTCATCGTCACACTATTATATTACATGGAATACATTTTTTTATTACTGGAAAAAAATCACTTCCGTCGCTCTAAATATACCGTGTAAAAGTGAATAAACCGTGTGAAAAAAAACGTGTAAAAGTGAATCGTGTAAAAACAGTACCGTGTAAAAAGAGTCCCAGGTGTACTATATTTTGGTAAGAGACATGGTCAAGGTTGGTCTTGAAGTTTGTCTTCAAGTGCCTTACCTGTCGTCAATTACTGCTAGGACCTCGCTCTGATAATTCATAAAAAAGAGACCTGCTCATCCTTCGAACCAACCAATAGGAACAATATTCAAACTCGTGACTGTTAACCCTTTGAACTCCGAATTCTTTTTAATTTTCTTTCCAATAACTCTCTATTATTTTAAGTGTTTTATTTGAAATGTACTCCAAAAGACAGTTGGTTGATAGGAACCAATTTAAACAATTCTTTTTACTAATTATATTGAAAATGCATTGGAACTTTGCTAAGGTCTGATATTTGTGGAATATCTAAACATATTGCTTATTTAAGTAAAAAGAGAATATTCTGAGATATAATACATATTTAAACTGGCAATTTAAGAATGTTGAGTGCGACTTGACATAGGAGTACCTGTGAATAAAATCGATAAAAGTCACACTCGATAAAGGAGTACAAAGGGTTAAAAGCATAACACAGCAAAAGTTTTAGAAACATAGTCTCATTACTAGACTGCGGATCTTCATGCAACTTAACATATTTAAAGACGTGAAACATGCACATTCTACACAGTAAGTAAAATAAAAAATAATCCATCTAACATTTAAAGCGGAAAATATACTTTTATCATAGTCTCATTTCGGTAACTACATTAAAATAAATAATATTTGAGCATTGAACTGTATAATTGCATAAACATCCGCCGTCTACTCGTTACATTTGAAAGAGACCACGTGCAGGGTTAAAACACTCATTGAGAATCCTGATCGTGCAATAAGGACACCGAAAAATGGGAGGATTCACAGGATCAACGTGCGCAGAGATTCGATGGAACATCTGTATCGATCAGCAAGATCGACACACGTGTCAGAAGTGAGGTTTCTAAAACGTGAGAACGTTTCCTGTACCCGACGTCCTGCGACGCCTGGATGCACAATCGTGCACTGCCTGCGGCTATAGGAAACTATTTAGTCTCCCCCAGGATCTTTTATCCCGGCGCGTGGCTGCATCCTTTAATGGCTGCATTCCGCTTCACGAAGCGCACCAACGCCCCGGATTTTACCGTTTATTTATTTTCTTTGCTTCCTACCGTGGAGTCCATCCTTCCGTTCGATCGACCGATCAAGACAATCGCAGAATCGGATTATGCGCCAAAATCTACGTACTCCCTGAACATGTACACATAACCAGAGAGTAGACTCCAGCCTGAGTCTTCCTCAATATTTTTTTTAGTTAATCCCTTGTCTTAACACGTTGACTGCCGTGGGGGCCACCGGTGACCGACGCATTGAATTTTATTTAATTTTATAATTACTGTAAGGGAGAAAAAATTGGGTGGACTAGACCGGGGAATCGAACCCGGGATCTTCCGCTTTCCGGGCGGGTGCTATCCCACTAAGCTATCCAACCCACTACCAATTCAATCTCCCTAAACTCAAGACACTGAACGGCTGCCGCCTACATTGCTAATTTTATTAGAATTTTTAATAGAATTAATATTGTAGTAAGGATAGAAGGTGAAGACTGTGCAATTGAATGCTACACATTTTTTTTCTTCGTTATTTGGATTTGAAATGGGATATTATAGCGTGTCTGACCAGGTATGGGAGTTTTCACTGTGGCAATGAACGTGTTAAGGTGCAGATCCACGATGAGATATTTCGTGAAATTTTTCGCTTATGAGACAAAAATCTTAGCAGCAACTACGTGTAAGTATATACAGTATGTCCCACGTAAATGGACAAGCTATACTTTCCAAACTGTTAGAGATGGATAAAAATGGTATAAGTCAAAATTAGATGGTATCCAATGATGCATAACCTGGAAATAATTTAATGCATTTTTATGCATTGGTGCATCTAGAAAATGCAATTGCATATTTCTTTTAAATTGAATCCTAGTTTTGACTGGACTATTCGATGCAGTTTTTCAATCTCTACAAAAATGTACAAAGGAACTTATGCCTAAATGTGAGTTCAAAAGCTATTACAGTTAAAAGTTTGTTGAATTAATTTTTAGCTTATCAGCGCATTTTCGCTGAGAGATTCTCCTGTACTATTACGCATTACAATGTTTGCACGCATGAATCAATTGGTAATATCAACCACTGTAAAATTAACTTTGTCTTCGGCAAAGGTTCATTCAGTAACTTAGTCATTGAAAATCATGGCGTTTACGAATAGTGAAAGAGTGGATGTACTCATTATAAAGAACGTCTATCAGCACACAGAATTCGCTTTTGAAAACCTTAAAGATAACTCAAATATCTGAGTACCTGAGAAATACCCAGAAAGACGTATAACTTGTTATGAGCATAAGCAAATACAAGAAATACGCTTGTTACGTATACACTAACCCTTTGATTTTTATAGGTGCTTGCCAAAGACGTTCACCGCGTGCTGTCAACGCCTATGGGCGTTCAATGCAATGACTCAATACGTACTACTGAAGCTCGACCGCACGAAGCGTTCGCCTCGCTTCCAAATATCCCTCAATCAAAGGTTTAATAACTTTCTTTCAAGCAAGTGATTATTTTGTTTAATATTATAATATTAATATCGGACATCGCGGGTACTCAAGTACCCAAATACCCTCTCTGTTCATATCTATAGCCCCAGACCAAACTTTTAAAAAATTGATACTCACGTGGGACTGATATTTGCAATGTAATTCATATTCTGCGTCACGAGTGTGACTCATCATTGCAAGAGGCAATAGTAAAATTCAATCGGGTACTGCGATACGAGAAAAGGACCTAATTCAGAGAAACGAAAGTGTGCACAGTCTGCTCGCGTAGTAGCCCGAAGAAATTTGCCTGGAAACGGTCCGGAGAATCTGTTACACGTGCACGAAGTCACTCGGTGAGCTTCGGGGAATTATACGCGGATTCATTTCGATACGTCGACGCCGAAGGGCCTCAGGGTGCACCCTTTCGACGTTTAATTGGCTCCCACGTACGTGTGCTCGCGTGTGTAGTTTCTCGCTCCTTTCGTGCGTGATCTACGCGCCTCGCGCATCTTCCAACCAGAAAACACCATGAAATTCTATTAACCCTTTATACATAGAATAGCGATACAATAATGTACCACTTTATTTAAAATAATATAGCCGCCATAGTTGTTGGTGTAATATCGTATCACTGGGCTCGTGTTGATGTGGTCACAGATTTAAATTTCTTTATTTTTCAAGGATTAGGGTAAATGTACCAGTAGTTGACACTATAAGACTCATCTCCCATTGTAATTATCATCACAGAGTTTTATTTTAAGTAAGCAATTTTGTACGTGGATGACCTGATTCGTTAGCTGCTTTTCAATGAATTGAATTCATTAGTATTGACAAATAATCCTATAATAAAGTTTTATTAAAACAAAAATGAACCCTCTATGCTGCAAGAGTAGTTGACAAATCAGATTTCTAAAGGCACTAGTAGTTGACAGGCTCCTGAACCAGTAATTGTCACCAGACAAAATAAAATACAATTTTTTCTTGAAAACAAACATACTTTTATAAAAGACTTTTTCGTGGTCATTTTATGTAACTCAGAAATCTAAGAAAAAACTCCTTGGAGTTGACTATCAACGTATAGCCTGATTGCTTGGAGTGCACAGTGTTAATTTATTTTTCGCGTTGAGCTTGTGTTTCGTTGTGTCATCAAAAATTTAAGGCCACTCAGAGGGCTAAATTGACGCGATTCCTGGCCCAAAGAATTCATTGTGTACACGTGCACACCTAACCCACCTTGCACGCGTGGACGTCGCCCGTTTCGGGGTAGCTTCTATTTAACCCATTGCACGTGTCCACGCAGAATGTAGGGCGTGAATTTACGCGTATGCACCCCCACACTTGCCGCAAGGAACATAGCAGCGTCACCCTCTTGGTTGACATCCTTCCGTACACTGGACGTGCAACAGAACCTCGATTATCTGAACATCTTGTCATCTTGTGTCAGTTACAAGCTAAAATGATCGTTGGTGACCACATCACTACGTACTTTACATTACCATTTTTACGTGAAATCTAGTTACAACGTGAGTCATCCTGTTCCTAACTGAAGGACAAGGGGAAAGAACAGGGTATGCCCATTTTTATTCTGCACTGTTCAAGTCGAAAGAAAAATTAAAATAATGTAAAGCGATTATATTTTCGCTCAATTTTTGTCTATCGTTTATTTAGAGTACTACTTCATGCCATGAACAATACAGTTACATTCATTGGACCCTGTTTCTTTACTGATGCACTAGAGTATTAAAAATTGATTTTCTCAATGAAGCTGTTTTGTGACATTCCTTGTTTTTTTCCCTTACCCTTCAATTATATTAGGTAACCCAGAAAGTTCTTGCCGTTTTCATCAGTAGAGATAAATGATACACAAAGTGGATTCAATAATATGTTATTCAGAAAAGTCGGCTTTTATTAGCTTTTTCCAGCGACCTAATAACTTCTCTATATGGTTTTTATAAAAGTTGGCCTTTTTACATAAAAACAAAGTAATTCAACGCTGATAAACGGCACGAACTTTCTTGATTACCTGATAAATCAGATAAGCGAGATACCAGGGTGCTTCATCATGTAATTGTCTGATGCATCTTCCTGACATGTGATTCAAGTAGCCTAGATAACTGAAGGATAAAGAGCAGTCTTCTGGATGAAATTCAGGCAGACCTTGTCTCTGCTGATGGTCAACAATCTTCTTGCTGCATGATCTATATTAAAAGTAATAAATCATGCGTCTGTCTGACAATGAGTGTGACACTTACAGAGACCCTGGACAATTTTTTCAATGAAGCTGTTTTATGAAGTTCCTTGTTTACTTCCCTTACCCTTCAATTATAGTTCAGATAGTCGAGGTACCAGGGTGCTTCATCATGTAATAATTCATTAAGTAGTCTAGATAACTGAAGAATGAAGAGCAGCCTTCTGGATGAAATTCAGACAGACCTTGTCTCTGCTGATGGTCAACAATCTTCATGCTCTATGATCAACTATATTAACACTTTGACAGCTGAAAAAATTTTGCAAATACTATTATCCTCAGCTATTTTTGCAAGAATCCTTAAATAACAAAATATTTTAGATCATCAGTTCTTCATCTTTTGTTTACTACGGACCCCTTTTAAAGAATTGTTTGTTCTCACGAACCCCCTAGACTTAACTTAAAATTTATATCCGTAATATGCGTCAAATATGTACACCCAATTCTGTTTTTACACGAACTTCTTTTACACGATTTTGATTTAACACGGATTAGAAAAAAAATTTAATTCTCTTTTTACACGACGTATTTTCATTTAACACGATCAATATGGAATTTTGTCTGCTTTGTCCGCGTTTTGAGTTTGATGTTCAAAGTGGAAAGTACCTTTTTGATGTTTATAAAATTTAATAAAAATTAAAATAAAATTCGTGCATAATACATATTTATTAATTTTGCGTAAAAGTCAACAAATGGTAAGTTATAGTTTCAAAACCTTTGTTTTATTAATTATAACTGAAATATTAATTATAACATCGGCACCACAGGAGGCTAGTCCTAATTTTGTTCAAGAGATTACAGAAAGAATTTCACCAATGGAGCACGAAGACGATAACAGCAGTAATATTGCAGTCATACGCAAACGTATGCGTTTATTGTCAGAAAGTGACAACGAATAAAATCTTTTTATGTGTAACTCATATTATTTTGCCTAATTTTTGTGTTCATGAATTAGTGACATGTTCTTTTCCTTTTCAAATGATAATTTACTTCGTATGATACATGTGCAATCTTTATAAAATAAAATGTTTAAGATCCTAACATGAAAACTCATGGTTTATTGTATTATTTTTGTTGATTTCTTATGACTGGAACCAATCTTCTATTTTTCCATAGATGCAATATATTTTTTTACACGAATTTTTTTTACACGTATTTTTCGGGAACGTATCTGTCGTGTAAAAACAGAATTAGATGTATATTTAAAACACACATCAACTGCTAATCAACAACCCTCAAATTTGGAGAGAAGAGATTTATTGTAAATAAATAAATACACATACTCCTACTACATATTTTTATTCGAATAATAAATTGTTTTCCCTGAATCATTCACTTGCGTGTGCGAGGACTTCACGGATCACAGGTTACGAACCGCTGTTTTAGACAATTCTCTTTATATCGAATATTCTACTGTTTCCACTTTGTTAGTACCTGAATATTTATTTGCCATCACTGATGGACGCGTTTATTTATTTATTGTACAACTGTGTCTTTTAATTAATAAAATCAGGGCTACGCGACAGCGGCTGTCAAAGTGTTAAAAATAATAAATCATTCTGATAATGAGCTTGGTACCAACAGAGAGACCCCAGATGATTGTCTTCGAAGAACGTCAGCTTCCGCGGAAAGTGATTTTCCAAACGCATGGCGCTCGAAGGTCAGCTTTAACGTCAGATAGTCTCTAACCCCCTTTGCACGTGTCGTCTGAGGGCGTGAACTCACGTCCACGCACGCCCACGCACGAAGGGATGATAACCGTAGCGGGGTCACTCGACACGACCCCGTGTGTCTCTCGTACAATCTTCCTCTCCCCCGGTGATGTGTAACAACCCTTACCGACACGGCTCCCTCCGTTGGGGTTGCACAATCGCGGCCTGATTGATAATTTATACGGTGCGTGCAGGTTATTTGATTATCTGCTCCCACTACTCGCTCTGCTCTCTTCCCGTCTCCTTTCTCCTCTCGATCGCTTCTTTTTGTTCTTCCTTTCTCTCGCTACTTTTGGAAAGTCGCGTCGAAACTGAGGGGTTCATAACGGAAACAACCCTTGTCAAAGTACACGATGACGGCACAGCTTCATGATTTAATTCGATACAGTTGTGCTGTGATATAATGACAGATAAAACCCACAGTAATTGTTTCCAGAAAATTGAAAACTATTGAACAAAAATTAACACTTTGATTACGACGCTGTATCAGCTGAAAATTATAAACTTTTTACATTTTTATGCAGAATGAATATACCTCCAAATAATACGCTTTTTAATCAAGAATATTAGTAAATTTCATAAGTTCTCTATTTGTTTATTCGATCTGCTCAGATATATTTATTAATGCTACACATGATCAAATAAGTAATAATTCAATCAAAGTGTCACTCATATTTGGGTGACGTGGCAGTCAAAAGTGTTAAAGATGCTGGAGTATTTTTTTGCTCCCCTGGAAAAAGACGAAAGTTGACAAGGGTCGTTTTTGTTGTGAACCCTTTAACTGTTCTGCGTGAAAACTTGTTAGAAGAAATTTTACAGGTGTCTGAAATTGACATGATTGAACATTTAAATATTTTTCTCCTATGATTTATATTAATACATTGACCGCCGCAATAAAAACAGTGACACTTCAGTCAGACACACTACAATTTGCTGTTTTTAATATTAATTACAGAGGAGAAGAGTATTTAACCCTTCAACTGCTATCAGCGCTTGAAAAGTCTTTCACCGTGTACTGACGACGCCCATAGGCGTTCTGTGCAATGGCTCACTGTGTGCTACTGGTGCTCGACCGCACGGAGCGTTCGCCTCGTTCCAAAGTAGCCCATAGTCAAAGGGTTAAGTATGCAATCGTATACATATGCTTCTACACGATTGGTACAAAAGTTAAATTTCTATAAAATTATGTAAAAATCCATAGTTATATAATTAAATTAAATGTGAGGTGTCACGAGTGACATCTATAGCAATCAACGTGTTGCAGACGAGCAAGTTATGCTATGTCTGACTATGAACGGCTGCTTTCACTATACCGTTCAGCGCGATCAAGATCGTTTCCGTTATCAATTTTCTATGTCGATTACAAGTGATTAGTCTTCAAAACAGCCATAAAATCACACCTAACACAACCTGCAACCACATACTACGAAGATCGAAATCGTCTGTTGTACGAGGTGATTAAATAAATTAAGAGACGAATGACTGTATTTAGAAAAATATCTAAATAAAAAGTACGATACTATCGAAGCCATAAGTTGGCATTAGTATCATTAATTAAAGCAACCGTTTGATCACTGTTTCAGTATACACAACCTGTGTCACTCATTCAATAATGACAAGTGCTCTCGAAAAGTACAATTTTGAAAAACAGCGATCAGTGATTAGCAGACTGCGGATGTTTATGCAATTTAGCACACCCAAATATTTGAAAACTACATACTTAAAACCGTAGAAAAATATAAAGTACATTTTTTAAATATTCACAGAACAAAATACAGTTCTGACAAAGTTTTGTTTCTATAACTGCATTAACATAAAAGATATTTAACTGTAAAAATGTATATTTGCATAAACATCCGCAGTCTAGTGATTAGACATTTGGTTTCTGAGGGTGTACCCACGGATGCTTAAATAATGCGGTAAAAATTGTATAAATCGTACGAATTTTTGCAAGTGGGTTGATCAGTTCAAAAGTAGCCGAAAAAGTGTTAATGTCTGGCCAAAACTGCCTCAGGCTTCAAGATAAACAATTCTTTCCTGCTGGCATAAAAAAAACTAGTAAAGCGAAGGGACAAGTGTGTAATTGAATCGATGAGTTGAAGAACAGTACAAATCCAAAATTAGCCATTTTTAAACAATCTCAAAACTAAATGTAAAATCTATAGAACTATACGTTGGGACCAAAAACAGTGCAAAAAAGTACCCTATACTCGTGTTTCAGTAGTGTAAAATGATATAATGAGTGTAAAAACAGTATTTGTCATGGATTTATACTGTTCCAACAATCTGTTTAACAATCACTTTTCATGGAATAATTTCTACTTTAGTTATGTTTAAAGCAAGTTAAAAAATATTTTTTTTACTACGGTGTTATTTTTTTAATTTTTTGTATAGAAAGTGGCTTGATTTGAAAAACAATACAAGTCCAATGGTTTTATTCCAGTTATTGAAAATTAATGAACAAAGTTTAACCACAGTTAGACATATATAGTGACTCACGAAATTGTTCAAATGTTCTTATAATTACTTTTCTTTCTTAATTCTAATGCAACCAACCAACTACAAATTCTTCCAACATGTTTGAAACGTTATTTGTTACCGATACTAAATCCTTGCTTCAAATAATACTGCCTTAGAAAAGGGTCAAATAGAAGAATCTTGAAATAACATAATCGTGTGATCAATTTCGCAAGTCACTGTACGAACATTCATCTGCGTTAGCATAACCGTGTTTAAATTGGAAGAGCACTGTAAAATATGTATCGTTGATGATACACGAAAATTGACATTATTTTTTCAAATATGTATCTCAAAATGTGGTTATTGGACTTGTACTGCTATTCAACGCACCGATTCAATTGCAGCAGGGAATTATTTCGAAAAATAGGTATATTGTTAGACTGACCAAATAAACGGCATTAAAACAACAGTCGATTGTCTCTTTACTTATTGAATGACCCTCCTAAACAGAAGTACAATAGTTTGCATCCGATCCGATATATCAGTAACCGATCGCGGTTTCCTTATCACGATCATCCTGCGTTTTCGTCGGACCGTACGAGAGGCGGAAGGGTGGCAGAGCAAGGACAATTACATATTTTTCTTCTGATTCTGAGATTGTGCGGATCCCCACAGGGGCAAGGGCAAAGAATACGAGGGTGAGGATACAGGCAGGGGTTGACATGCGGGCGAAATCTATGGTGTGACAAGCGAATGAACGGAACGGAAAGACTGCATGGTGCGTTGATGACATAATTGGTATCATTCGGGATCTTCTTTTGAGGTGACCCATCGTGCAACCCCCGTTACATTCACGGACACACACGCCCGCCCCATATGTGGACGGCCGCGTTTTATCGCATTGCGTGGAACGTTCACAATCAGCAAACATCGTTTCATAAATTTCCTGTCGAGTAACTTAGACGAAATTCGACTATAAATGCGCAGCTAGTGGTTAATAAAGCGATATACAGGGTGTCCGGTGAGGTATTCAACAAACTTCACCCACGTGTTCAGCAGGTGATCCTGAATAAAAATTTTGTATACACTACTGATCTGTTTCGTTTCATTAGTCAATTAACTAACTCACTTTATCCTACTTTTGATTATACAGTGAGAGTCAAAAGTGAGTATACACCTTGAAGACACGAAATTTCTTCAGAAACTCATGTCGCAGAAATTGAAAATTGATTGAAAAGATATGAAGTATGTAGGAATACAAATTAATAGTAAAAAGACGAGTCAAAAGTGAGTATACATTGGTAATTAAGAATGATTTCTCATTATTAATTAATAAAATTATGTATATACAATATTTTGTCGGTCCACCTTTAGCTTTAATTACAGCAGCTAATCACCTTGGCATTGATGCAACCAAGTTACGTGTTGTTTGAACAGAAATATCATTCCATGCTTTTATTAATTCAATTTTAAGGGTCTCCTTACTCGTAATGTTTATTTTTCATAATTTCGAGTCTAATATTTCCAACAAATTTTCTATTACATTAAGACCTGGAGACTGTGATGGAGAATTTTATTGATTTGGAGTGTCCTGTAGCAACCAATCTTTAACTACCTTCGCGATATGCTTTGGGTCTCGATCTCGTTGAAACTTTTGCAACGCTTGCAGCTAAATTCGATTTTAAGATATCTAAATATTACACGAGCCTCATTTTTGTGAGGTGTATACTCACTTTTGACTCTTACTTGTACCAAATTTACAGGTGATATTCAAATTGTATCGTATACATTATACAGGATGCTTCAGAAATAGATGGCCAAACTTTGGTGTCGTATTTCTACCTTCCCTAAGGATGAAAAAGGTCACATCAACATACGTCCAAAAACTCTTCCTTTTCGAAATACGTACATTAGGAATACTTAAAACTTACTTAAAGAAATTTCTGAAAATAATTTCCTTCTGCAACAATTTCCATCGCATCGACGCTTCAGAGACTGTCGAAGACGTTCAAAAATTCCAGGTGTATTCCTAAGTACCTGCTCTTCGACTCTAGAGGTTCGAACATGTCTGTTTGGTCCTCTATTAATCCTACTAGGTGAAAAAGATCCAGTTTCTCTGGCCAACGATGCACCGAACTGAACGTATCCTTACTAGGACATCGTCTTTGCGAAAAAGTCTCTCGATACAGACGCTGAGCTTTTCTGCAGTTTCCGTTAGCTCGTCCATAGATGAAACGAACACCTGTCCACTCGATATTAGAATAAGCCATCCTGATAACTGTTTTAACTATCAAACATTTAGATAGAAACTGATTTACTACGACATAAGCTGCTCTCAATATCCGGATGATTTGCTCCACTACAATTTTTACTTCTAACAGAAAAAGTGTTGACAGTGGTCGTAATTCTACGTGTGACAGCTATTCATGTAAAATTTTCAGATGAACAAAAAGTGTTTATGTCTCGAAAAGGAGGAGTTTCCAGACCTATATTTATATGACCCTTTTTTACCCTTAACACATTGCGGACGGATCACGAGAATTCTCGTGTTTTCTGTTCTAGAGCTTGTGGCCAATCACGAGAATTCTCGTATTTGCGTTGTTGTCATTTAGAGTGGAGCAGTGTAACGGAAAACGCATTCGCCGAGATTATACGTTCCATATGGAATTAAAAGTGATTAGTCTCTTGTTCTTAGTAATAAAAATAACTTGAATGCAATGGGTATTTAATTTTAAAGCGTGGCTTTACAATTTATGTGAAAGCTTTTTTGTATTTATTCACCAAAAACATAGCTGGCCACTGGGTAAAGCTAGCAACAAAACTACTGGTCCGCAATGTGTTAAGAAGAGTAGAACACGACACCAAACTTTGGCCACCTATTTCTGAAGCTTCCTGTATATCTAACTGAGGCATGTCGAAAACGTAGACCGAATGCCATGCAGGAGCTTATAATTAGCTTTCATTATTGGAAACTACTTATCCTTGTTCTTGAAGACAGTATAAACAATGCTTCTCTTAGTGACGAAACCAAACAGATCTATAGCGTGTATGACATTTTTTGTTCAGGATCACCTGCTGAACACGTGATCGAAGTTTGTTGAATACCTCACCGGACACCCTGTATATTGCACTGTGAAAACGAATTGTATAAACTGTAAATGTCTCTATGTACAGTGACTCACGAAATTGATCAAACAAATATGCTGTTTCAACTTTCTTTATTTAACACTTTTTAACACTTTGAGTGCCACGTCACACATATTTGGGAGACACAAAAATCCAATCATTGTTTATTTGATCATGCATAGTATTAAGCTTCAGTTGGTATTGTTAGGTCACAGATGACCCACAACTTTTCAAATTGCTTGCCTTCCGGTTGCTAGGCATTTTTGTCTTCTTCATAATTAATAATAATATTAAAGCTTTTGGACAAATTTCATTGTTGCTTCTTTATATGTATCCCATACAATTCGTAATGATAGTTATAGTAAAGCTACTCGTCACTGTCCATACAAAACCGCAACGGGTCACGTATGACCCCACGATGCCAGTTACGCGACCGAAATGTCACCACACCAGCTGAGGGTTAATGAATATATTTAACACTATTTCTACCAAAGGTGTCAAAAGACACCTTCTAAAAGTTTAACTCAAAATTATTTTCTAAGGTAATCATTTTTCCTCAATTGCCTTTTTGACTTTTCCTATAATCATTATA
This sequence comes from Macropis europaea, assembly GCA_916610135.2. Taxonomy (NCBI): domain Eukaryota; kingdom Metazoa; phylum Arthropoda; class Insecta; order Hymenoptera; family Melittidae; genus Macropis; species Macropis europaea. Next base: position 12,345,483 of record OU744352.1, on the reverse strand, counting down.
GAACAATCACTATAGGAGAAGTCAAAAAAACTAATACAGGAAAAATGATTACGTTATATAATTACTGATTATAAATTAATTACCTTATATGATTACCTTATATTCTATAATCATTATAGAACAATCACTATAGGAGAAGTCAAAAAATCAATACAGGAAAAATGATTACCTTAGAAAATAATTTTGAGTTAAAATTTTAAAAGGCGTCTTTAGACACCTTTGGTAGAAGTAGTGTTAATAAGGCAGTAAAGAAATTATGAAAGTTATTGATATTATTGATTAAAAAAGGTACAATTTACAGGTATATTAATTTTGTATAAAAACTTAGAAAGTTTGTCATGTTCAGCTAATGCAGCGTGGCACTCGAAGTGTTAAGGGTGTTGTTATTTGAAGCAAGGTCACAATATCTCTAACAAATTATATTTCAAACTCTCCCTCAAAACTTGTAGTTAGTCAGCTGCACCAAAGTGAAGCAGAATAGTAATTATGGAAATATTTGAGCAATTTCGTGAGCCATTGTTTATCGTCTATCTTGTGGCTGTGTCTTTGGTCTGCAGAGGTTCTGCCGAGGCTGACACTGCTCCTTTTTGATCCTGGAAAAGTGATATACAAAAGCTACAGGTAAGAAGATTCAACACTATCTGGTTGCTGCTGGTCTGTGTGTGACTATCGTTGTCTTCCAACAATTGCAATCGAAATTTTTCTTCCTTTCTAGACTACAAGCTACACTAGGTTTAGACCTTCTGGCATCCTGGAGTTCACTGTTTACTATTTTATAAAAATTACTCGAGCATTCATTTTCATAGCCTGTATATTCACAGAAGTTACTCTACATCTCAAATTCGGTGAATGATCTTCACGGGCGTCTTCTGATATCTCTGTGCTCCCTACCTGCACAGAAATGATTGCAAATAACATTCTGCTCATCGTTCAGTCGAAAGAAGCACTTGTCTTTAAAACCTTGTCTCTGGTCCAGGACACCTGCTTTAACATCCAACTCCGTCTTCAGCATTTTCGAATCCGCACTGACATCCAATCTCTTGTCCTTCAGCTCCTTGTTCCTCAACAAATTCCTTCTGTTCTCCATGTAATCGTTTTCTATCAACTTTGAGTCTCCTGTCTGAACTTTTTGGTACCGATTCTCAAGTTCTACCGACGTCTGATGGCCCAACCCTTCGACAGGGTCCACTAGAGCTCTGTTCAGCTCGATACTTGGTCTGATCTTCGGCTTCGTTCGAGATCTGACCGAGCTGATGCCAGTTGAATCCTCAGATGCTCCAGTCACGTTTTTACTTCCATCTTTACTACGAACTCGCCAGGAGACCGGGTTCTTCGATCTGAGACGACTTCCTATTCTGATCGGCAACCTGGAGTCTTCAGACCTAACTTTCTTCTCCGCCATAGTTGAAGGACGATTCCTCGTTTCTTCCAGTTTCGATCTGTCCAGCTTGCGTTTCAGACAGGCAGCTGTTTTCTCAACAAAGCTACTCTTCCTGGCACCGTTGTCCACCAGCATTTTCTTCTTATCGTTAGCCTGGGACTTCGTGGGGCTGCTGGGCCTCTTCAGGTAGCTCGTTTCTCTTCTCAGCTTCTCCACGAACTCCAGCTCCTTCTGAATCCTCGAGGTTTCCAAATTAGCCGCAAATTTCGCCTCAGCAGCCTCCACTGGAGTCTTCGTCTTCATCCCAGAAAGTCCTAGGTTCTTATTGCTAGCAGGCAATGCTGAAGAATGGTTAGGACTTTTTCGAACGGTCTGTCTGCCAAAGTTTAATAAAAATTTGCCAGGAATTTTCCTGCATTTCTGATCGTCCTCCAGGGGAATGAACTCCCAGAAGCCGGTACCAGGCTTCTTCTCTTCAGCATCGATCGTTGATGGGTCCGTGGAGTTCGTTGGATGTCCTGAACCGCTCAGAACGTCGGACAGGCTGTCCTTGTCGACCGCTCGATCGATCAGCCTGTTCGATCGATCGGAAGAGCTGAAATTTTCATGGTGAACCGATTCCACATCGATGTCCGGTTGCTGGGGGTTCTGTTGGTTGGATTTCACGAAGGATCGAGTCCTCTTGCGTCGATCAGCCGGCGGTGAACAGGTCCTCGATCGAATTCGGCTGGCTCGAGCTTCTTCGCTTCTCGCAGGGTCGTTCGGTCTGGCTGAACTCGGAGCCTTTGGACTCTTCGAGCTGATTCTGGAAGATCTACGGTCCTTTTCGTCGACTCTGTTGCTCGAGTCGTAAATGCTAGATCGTTGCCAGTTGTCTTTGCCTCTGGACGAATGTCGAGAAGCTTCGATGCTCGAGAAGTCTTCAGGGTAGTCTTCCAGGGGTCTCATCGGATCCCTGTCGATCGTATCTTCACGGTACAGCTTATGGTTTACTTGGGAGTATCTGGAATGGATGTATTGAGAATGTTCTGGGATTAGCTTCGATCCTTTTCGATTTTGAAACTCCTGGTGGTGGTCGGTCGCCATTTTGGGCTCATTCTGGTAGCCCTGAAGAGTTCTGTAAGATTCTTCACGGTTCCAACGACGTGACCTCGGTTTATCGCCTCTGTAAGTGGACTCCTTCTGCAAATGATGATGCTGAAAGAATAAACAATTACGAATATTATGTGCAAATTCTAAATTTGTTTAACCCTTGACATATGATTTAATTCGGGTTATTTTTGCACATGGAGCGACTTAATTTTCTTACTCCTGTCGATGTAAACAGAGATTGAGGAGGAAACAAGTCTCAGTCCTTAACTTAAATATTTTAATAAAATGGAAAGTATGTTTTTGCACGTATCTCTAGTTTATTACAAAGTACTGTAGAAGATTGAAGTTCATTAGGTTGCTACGACGAGCCAGACTGGTCATTTTAGTCCAAGGGGTTAATAATAGAGATTAAATAAATGTAACACGTAGTTGAATAATTGTTACATCGAATAGATCGCAAGTACCTGAAGACAGTTCTCATCTTCGTTGGGGGTGAAATGCAATTCGTCCTGTTCTCGAAATCTATTGCTTTTTATTTTATTCCCAGTTTGTTCGCGATAAATCTTCCAAGCTTCCTTGGATTTCATTTTGGGAGCTTTCGAGTGGTAATGCTGATCAGGATTTTGCGAACGAGTGATCAGGGGTGTCCTTGCATCGCATCCTGCGTCCGACAGTTCGACGATTTTCCTTGTGTCCGAGTCGCGAGAATCCAGGGAAAAAATCGGTGATGCGTTGTCCACGAAAAAGAGAAATGGGCTTTCCGTGAACGCCTTCATGTTTCATAGAACTTCAAATTTCACTTAAACAGCCACGATTTAGCCTTGAACCGTCTCTAGATAGCATTTAATCATGCTTTTATGTTCGTTTCTTTCCGTGCAGATCATATTTTTAATGTAAAATTTGATAAACTGTCGTCGCCCGTCCGAACTTGTGCCTGTTACTTCGAATTTTGACTTCAGCGAGCTTTTTCCAAATTAACTGCACTTTAACCGCGACATTTTTGTGAATGAATCGATTACGTTGCCGTCAATTGTCTCTGATTATATTCAGAAACTGCATGCGTCAGGCTAATTTTGCAAATTGACAATTTATTAAAAAGTCGGTGTGAATCATGAAGCTTGTATTGACAGAATTTTATCTAAAATTTCATTTTTGTTTTCGCCTAATTTATCGCGGTAGGTAAACGTGGATCAAAGTTGATAAAGGTGCATAACAGATTGCGAAGTCAGTTGTACACGTGGCGCCATCTAGCGGAAAGGGCCCGATTATTTATGAGAAAATTCGCCAGAGGCGCTACGAACGCCACGTCGTCGTTTAGTTCCTATTCAGGACGATAGACGGCATTGCGAGCACTCTGTTTCGCAGTTGTTTTGCGAGATGGCGCCATCAGACAGATTGTGTGGTAAATATTGAAGATATCAAAGTTTACAGAGAAGTTTTGAGAATATATCACCATAAATGAGATATATTCTGTAGTTTGTCGATGATGAGATGCTCATTTCTCGCATTTACTACCTAATCACCCTTTACGCTCGATGTAGTTCCTAAACTCACCGTTCTAAATCGTAGAGTACGCTAAAAGCCAGCGGTTTTTTGGCGCCGTCGGTATTTCAGATCGTGTGACACAAAATGCCATAAGATGATTAGTCTATTCCATAGCTTGTCTGTGTCTATACCTCCTCTGTGAAGTAATACAAAAATACATTGGATGACAGGTCTATTCTGTAGTTTATCGATGAAAAAGAACAAGCATCGGTGCTTGGTAATCCTTCCCTGAAAATCCTGTTATCTGAAGAAAGTGTTAAAATTATATTTCATTTATCATTAACACCCCATGAGTATATTTGTGACGTATAATTCATTTTACTATACGAAACAACCTGCATTAGCGTAAAATACTGACAATTCATTAATTGAGCCTTCGAGTAGAATCTGTACGGCTTGTGGATACTCGCATAATTAATAAGATGGCGCTGGATGTATCTTCTATCAGATAACGTCCTTATCAACCGCAGGTCGGGGCGTAAATAATAGTCGGAACGCCTAAATTCACAGGATATACTCAGACCGACGAAACGATGGATTTCAAGGGTAAACGTAGCCCCAGGAACGAAAATTCACCCTCTAGGACGTACACCTATTATCCTGGACACTTGGAACGACATATTGAAAAGTTTCTCGTGCAGAGGATTTAAAACGCTACGATTTTCTCATTGCGGATAACTCCATCATCTATATCTCAGTATTCCTCTATTTTTTAGCACACATATTTACTATGAAGGAAGTTCATTTCGTTAGACTTGAGCAGTGCTCGTGGAAATTCGAGAGAGTGCAATATGGTAGCTTGCATCTAAGCGTACGTGATTTGACTGAACCGGAGAAATTCAGAGCAATCGAGCAACGAGCTTTCCAAGCATCAGTCAACCATGTCTCCCTTATTTTTTCTCTCCTTTAAGCCAGATGAGTCCTTTCTTAGTCGGAATGCTTCTTTCTCACGTTGGTTTCCCCGGCAACAGGCTTCCATGCTTTCGTTCATATGAAGCTCGACGGATGTTTAAACCATGAGTTCGCCTGCCGGCTTCCACGTCGTTCGGCTCGAACGTCGGAACAGCGCCGGCTATTTTGTCCTGGCCTGACCACTTTTCTCATTTCTCAACGTCCAGCGCATTCCTTCACACACCATGGAGCACCATCCGGGCCCCGTGCTGTCACCACGTCACTGCCTCTGCGATTTCGCAGCGTTCGCTAACCTAACCTAATTTTTTCCGTCGAAACCGTTAGACATCGGTAGCGGGACGGGGTGCTCTGTGTTTTCTGGGTAAACTTTCATTTTCATTAGAAAAAAAGACGAGAAGTGTGGGAACGATCACGTTACACCGTTTGTCAGCAGCGTGCTACGGGTTTGGTACAGCAAACGTCGCCTTTTCCATGCGAAAAACTGTCAGAAGGTTCGAAGCTGCTGAACTCTTTTTGTCCAAACGAAATCGATTTTGTGTGTGCGTGTGCCGACAAATCCACGGAAAAAGTCTGTCGCGGATCGTCCGTGTTCTTTGTTCGCTTTTCTATCCTCGCTATCAGCACCCTCTCTCCGCTGTCCAAATGAAATACAAACACTTGGAATTATTTGCATACTTGGTCGCATAGTGCAGAAGCTACGCCACGGCACGGGCTATCAAAATATTTTGCCGCTTCCTCCGCAGGCTGCCACAAATTTACATGGTTCCACAGAATGACAGATGAATTTTTTCGCCTCAAAAGAATTTGCTGTCCGAAATTTCATAGTTGCTGCTGCAACTCGTGTTGCTCCACAGTACAGTGGAATCTCGATTATGCGATCACTGGTCAATCTATGTCTGTTACAAGCCAAAATTCTCGTTAATGATCCTGTAGCGCTATGTACAGTGTTCCATGGTTGGTTGGAAGAGCATTTGAACTGAAAACTTCCAGCCAACCGGGGTAGAGCAAGTCGTCTGCCTTATCAAGTATACTATTTACGAGCATAGCTCGAGAAGGCGATGAGAACGTGTCCTACCCCGGTTGGCTGCAAGTTCTCGGCCCGGATGCTCTTCCAGCCAACCGTGGAACATTGTAGCTATGAGTTTCACTGAAATATGAATTCTTAAAAATCTTATATTACCATCAGGCACTCGAATAATCAATTTCAACAGAAACAGTACGAAAAAGTGAATAAAAGTTATTCTACTATTATTATTATATCGCATTGTCGATTCACAATGAGTCGATGCTAAAAAATATAAATACAGTGTTCCCCGGTTGGCTGGAAGAGCTTCCGGGACCTGAACTTCCAGCCAACCGGGGTAGGGCAAGTTGTTATCGCCATTTCGAGTACACTATTTACAATCGTAGCTCAAGAAGGCGATGACAACTTGTTCTACCCCGGTTGGCTGGAAGTTCTCAGTCTCGAATGCTCTTCCAGCCAACCGAGGAACACTGTAGTTTAAATATTAAAATAAAATTATTATTTTTCGTGAGAAATATAGCTAAATACAATGTGATCCATCCTATTTCTAATTACAGTTCGGATAATCGAGGTCCTACTGTAATTTCAGTACCGAATTAAAGCGCGCGGATTTGCCCGAACCAGACAGAAAATCATATAACATGTTCTGTCGTGTCCTTTAATTGAGTAATTTTCGTTAATTATCGCTCGTTACTACGCAGCGACGAGCGACGCGCTGTGAAATAATAAAGAGGAACGTTTCAGCGTATTCCAAACCGCATTTGTTTATCGAGACTCTCCATCGGGACTCGTTCAGCGTACAGGTCGTCGCTAAATTAATTTTGCGCTGCCATGGTCGGCCGGTGGAAATTATTCGTAAAATTGTAATCAAGTTCGCGGAATGTACAAAATTGTACCGTCTAATAGCAGATGTCATTTGAAGGACTTATAATCAGATTTATGGTATGTCTGTACGATAAGGCAATGTAACGTGGTCTGACCAGACACTGGGTGGTTCTACTAGTTTATGGAATAAGAAATATTGTACGTACTAGACATCTAATCAACAGTACATAAATTTGCTGATGTCTGCAGTGATTAAAACTCAATTTGTTGTAATTATCGAATGTAGTATGACGGACCAAGCCTCCAATATAAAACAAAATAATAATACTGTCCGGAGTAATGTTTAAAGTAATACTGAATTTGTGTAAAATGGTTTCCACTTTTCAAAAATAGAACTGACTTGTTCCAAAAATTAGATTCTATATCCTGAACGTGAAAATTAAATTTGTTATAATTATTGAATACCGTACAAGAGACGATGTTTGCAACAAAATAAAATAATGTTTAAAATTACATTTAACCCCGTTCCGATGTAGCAAGATTTAAAATTCATCCTTTCGGAAACTAGAACTGAGTACTGTAAAAAATTAAATTCTGTACCCTGATCAGTAAAATTCAATTTGTTGCGAATATCAAATATCGCACAAGGGTCCAAGTCTCGAATATAAAATGAAATAATGATTGAAAGCACTGTTAAATCAGTTCTGAGTGTATCTAGATCTAAAATTCCCCTTTCTTTCCAGAAATAGAACTGACCAATTTGAAAAATTAAATTCTATACCCTGAACAGTAAAATTAAATTCCTCGCGACTACTAAACGTCGCGCAATAGTTCAAATTTCTAATATAAACTAAAATAATGTCTGAAACCACATTTAAATCAGTTCTAAGTGTACCTGTATCTAAAATTCCCTTCTCTTTCCAAAAAATGAAACACTACACCCTGAGGGAGGATCTCTGCGAAGAATTCAACGAGTCCAGTCATGAAAATTCAATTTCTCATAATTATCAGTGGCCCGCGAGCTTTTGCTCGCCTCGATCCGAAAACATCCCGACAGTCAGGGCAGAAAGTGAATATATATAGCTCGGCTAAGATCGCTGAAACGCCAGGACGGAACCGTTCTTACATATTCATGCGTTTCGGAGAAGCGTGGCGCAGCGAGGTCGGGCGGCGAAGGGCCGGTCGGGGCGGGGGATGATATGAAAATGCGCTTACTGGCAATCGATTACACGTTTGCAGAAGGTTCCGTCGTCTTCGGGAAGATTAACGAGGCCAATATCGCGACAGCAACGTCGAATCGTCGCGCGACGATAAATAAAGGCGAATTAAACAGGGCGACGGGGATGATCGGTGTCGTTTATTGTTTCGTTGTCGTCGCGGACGGGTAGCGAGCTACAGATGGCTCGTTAAAATCAGCCTCATCAACATAAATCCGTGCCGGAAAGTTACGATGGAAGCTCGTCGCGTGCCGTAACGAAATCACGTGTTCTTCCACGGCCTGGCGAGTTCGCCTTTTTATTCGCTAAACTTCCTGCGGATCCTCCTCGCGCCAGCCCGAGAAACTTCCGCCGACCCGTTCTCCATCCCCGTGTCTCGTTTCTTCCTCTCGAAACAGCCAGACAATATGACCGTTGGAACTGGAACGAGCTGTTGAATCGGTTGGAAAACTCGCTGGATCATCATCGATCACTTTCACGAGGTTTAACGGAGACCTCGAGAGTTCTCCCAATTTTTGTGCGGTGTAGGGAGGTTTTCGTTCTTTAGGAAGCGTGTGAAGATGGTCACGAGTGTTTCACGCTCGCAAGGAAAGCTACCGAAGTGGTTATCGTAGATTTTAGTCAGCTCTTTCATGTTGATAGATCATGGTATTACGAACCTTCTTGTACAATACGCTTCTGAGCATAGACCAGAGGAGGCCATCCGGAGCAAAGCCTGGCTCCAGCCTACCCTTAGTCTGCGTCCATTCCACTCACGCAATAAGGAAGTAGAGAATTAATTTCAAAATAGAACTGAGGTTATACATAAAAAATAATTATTCTTATTACGTCACTGTTTCTTTCAATGTTTTCGACGTCATACCCAGACCACGACCTATGTGAGGGGAATGGACGCAGAGTGGGGGTAGGCTGGAGCCAGGCTTTGCTCCGGATGGCCTTCTCTGGCATAGACGATCATTTAAAAGATGTTTAATCTTAAAGAAACTTAACGGTTAGCCGACTGTTCCACGCCCTTACACTTGAAAGCAGCTGTTACAGTAGAGTAGAGAAACTTTATTGGAACTTTAATAGTAAATATCTTTTAAACTTTGGCCAGTCTACGCCCAGATTCATATATAGGGAGATTCATAATAACATGATTTAACCCCTTGCCTTATAAGAACGAGTCAGACTCGTATTGCAGATTATAGTTTGTACTTTGTAAAAGTGAGTTTCACTTGAATATGAATTGTTACAAATTTTATATTACAGCACCCTTGACTTTCAGAGATTTATTTAGGGTGAACTGTCCGCGTCCATAAATGTTCTTCCTGTGTCTCTCCTTATAGCAATTGCGTAATAAATTTCAGCGCCAGCTAACCGTTGAAAAAATCGTAAGACAAGGGGTTAACATGCAAACGCTCATTAAAATGTGAGGCAACGAGTTTGAGAGCGGTGCTTGTCAGTGGACGTCTGTATAGTCCGATATTGAGGATGGATTTCGCAATAAGCGAGCTTCTGTCCCTAAAATCGAACATTCGCTCAAAACCATGTGTAAGGAGGAGGTTCGTAATAACATGATCTATTAACATGCAAGAGCTCATTAATATCTGGGACGACGAGTTGCCAGTGGATGTCTGTAGAGAGTGATACTGAGGATGGATTTCGCAATAAGCGAGCTTTTGTCCCTAAAATCGAACCATCACTCAAAACTATGTACAGGGAGATTAGTAAAAACATGATTTAAGAACATGCAAGAGTTGATTAATATCTAGGACGACGAATTGCCAGTAGATGTCTGTAGGGAGTGATATTGAGGATGGATTTCGCAATAGGCGAGCTCCTGTCCCTAATATCGAACCACTGCCCAAAACCATATACAGGAAGTATAATATTCAATAACATGATCTATTGGTATGCAACAGCTCATTAAAATCTGCGACGACGAGTTGCCAGTGGATGTCTGTATAGAGTGATACTGAGGATGGATTTCGCAATAAGCAAGCTTCTGTCCCTAATATCGAACCATTGCCCAAAACCATATACAGGAAGATTCATAATAACATGATCTATTGATATGCAACAACTCATTAAAATCTGAGACGACGAGTTGCCGGTGGATGTCTATATAGTGTGATACTGAAGATGAATTTTGCAATAAACGAGCTTCTGTCCCTAACATCGAACTATCACTCAAAACCGTGTGTAAGGAGGTTCGCAATAACATAATCTACTGACATGCAAGAGTTCATTAAATAAATAGTTTGAAATATAGAAGACAATACTGTGTATTCCAATCCTCCAATGATTTCATAACATTTTCAGGTTTGTTTCAAATTCAATAGGTGTCCTAATACTTATGAACGACAGTGTATACCTGAGATTACTGGGCAGTCAAATATAATAACTAGACCACGAAAGCTTATACAGAATTAATGCAGTTAACCAAATGAAACTGCAACAAGACTGCAATTGCTCTTTAAAATATTTAAAATTTCACCAATTTGAATATATTAAACTGCATAAACAACTGCAGTCTAATAATAACACTTTGCTAACGATCTGAACAAGGTAGCGTAATGTTCATCGTTTCAACAACTGCTTTCCGGAACCCCAAGTTTCCAATGCCTGCGTTTTTCGCTGCGCCACAGCAGTTCGTAATGCGGAAGGGTTTCGTGACGGTGGCCATTGAAAACAGATATTCCTGAACGCACGCCGATAATTCGTAGTCACGTAAAGCGAAACGCGAGTTACGTGCGGATCTCGCAGCGCAATTAGCGTCGCGTGCACGTCCACTGCGAAATCTCAGCGAGCTTAGGTTCGCGGCCGGAATTCAAGATCGAGGCCGAAACGCGGCGCAAACGAATTCGAACGAGTCGTAAGAACGTAAAAAGCTACCCCTTCAACATTTTAATCTACGAGTTTTGTAAAACTTCCGCCCTATCTGGACGTGGTATCGATTATGGCGCAGAATGCTCCAACCTGCAACTGTCAGGACATTCTGCAAGCAATGTCAGCGTTCTCCTCTTTCTTCACAGTTCAAACAAAAAGGGTTACTTACGATGATTAATTTTAAGTTTTCAATTCTTTGTTTGAAGATATTCTGCGGTTTTGACGTGAAGAATTTGGTTAGAATTCTTCTGGCCTCGAAAATATTTAACCCTTTTAGTGCCAACCGGAAAAGCTGAACCTGAGCGAAAAGTGTCGAGCCAAACTGATGTTGCTTGGTAAGGTTTGAGAAAAAAATTATAAAAATTTAGTTTTAAAGAACAATTGCAAATTTTCAAAAGGAACATGTTGAGAACTACAGAGACAGTGAATTAATGACTAAAGTATTTAAATATTTGTTGAAACTTATATGAATAATGCTTATACAAAATTATAAAGAAAATTCGAAAAGTTGGTCATCTTTTATAAACAGCATTTACAAATAAAAACATCGTCAGTCTGACATAGTTTGACATAGAACATGTAATATAAAACATAAGCAACGTATATTCAATTACTTATACCGATATCGTAAGTATTTCAAAAGATAAATAAATAATAATTCTATGATGCACAGCAAGTGTCAAAAGGGTTGCGTACTACAAAGCAGCTGATTCATGTACACCTGGGACTCTTTTAAACGGTGGATGCGTACCGTGTAAAAAAAACCGTGTAAAAAAAGTCGTGAAACAATTGGTTTGCAACAAAGTATAAAACTTGCGTTAAACTAAAGCAAGCAACAGAAAAAGCAATTTAAAATATAGAACTGCATTCGATAACAACATTTTATTCAATAAACACATGAAAGAGAAGCTAATGTGTTAAGGAAAATAAAAAAATATTTCTTTCAAAAATCGAAATTTTATTCATCGTCACTCTATTATATTACAACGAATACGTTTTTTATTACTGAAAAAAATCACTTTTGTCGCCCGAAATATACCGTGTAAACAAAACCGTGTAAAAGTGAATCGTGTAAAAAAAGTACTGTGTAAAAAGGGCCCTAGGTGTACATGGTATGCAGCCAGTATGATATCACTGGAAAAAATATTCTAGTATTATTATAAACTTGAATTGTTATTCAGTTAAAGATTTACCGTACTTTTTCGTGTATAAGACAACTCTCATTTTTGAGACTCATGCACAACAATACATCGTCGTCGGCACTTTTCGCAAGTGTAGCCAACGACTATACAGGGTGTTAGAAAAAACCATTCAATATTTATATGGTACATAGGACACACTATACTCAGTCAAAAAGGTTTACTAAACATAGGTCAAAAGCTCAATCGTTTCCGAGATATGGACATTTTTTTATGTTAGCATCATGATTGACTTACTGGCACCTACACTGCCGTTCAAAAGTATGTGGACACTTGTCATTTTTAATGAACCAATGTCATCCGATATCAATTATTATTGTTACGCGATGCTTATTGCTAAATTCTATTACGAATATTTAATGTATTCTAGTATTATTATACTCAATAATTTAATTATTTAAATCCTTTAAATCGTTCAAATAATTAAATGTTTATACGGTGTCTACGCTGCATTATATTCTGTTGCGTGCAGACGATTTCTAAGGATTTCTTCTTTCATTTCACGATGACTGAATTGCTTTTGTGTGATTCTCTGTCTTCTTTAGACTACTATAAACATTTAGAATCATGATTCAGTGCGAGAGAACTTCAGGTAAGAGCATAAGACTGTTCTGTCGTTCTATCGAAATCATTTTTGTTTGAACACTTGCGAGAGCACGATGGGTACAAGAAGAACAGAGTTAAGTATTCAAATGAGTTTTCAAATATTTATGCTATCGAACGAAGGATATTTTGTAAGGGAAATTGCAAGAAAAGTGGGAATTTCAAAATTTAGTGATTCACGATTTCATAACTTCTTTCAGGTAGTTATTACAGTTAAGAAAGTGTCCACATGCTTTTGAACGATAGTGTACATGTCACATGCGATGTTTACCTCAGTCAAAGGTGGATTGGACGTGGTGGACCAGTTTCATGGCTCCCTCGATCCCCTGATTTAAATCCTTTGGACTATTTCTTAAGGGGATATTTGAAAAGCAAAGTGTATACTTCGCCCATAAATAACTTAGAAGAATTACGTAACCGAATCCAGCATGCTTGTCAAATAATTCGACAGAGATCTGGAATTTTCGACAGAGCTCGCAACTCTGTAAGAAGAAGTTGCCAAGCATGTATGAAAATGAAAGGAGGATATGTGGAACACCTTCTGTCAATATCGAGAAACCATTAGTAAGTCAATCATGATGCTAACATATAAAAATGTTTATATCTCAGAAACGGTTGAGCTTTCGACCTATGTTTATTAAGGTTTTTTTTTACTCAGTATGGCGTGTCCTATGAACCATATGAATATTGAATGGTGTTTTTAACACCCTGTATATCGTTGTTCGGCACTAAAAGGGTTAAATATATCTGATGTTTTTTCGTCCAGGTGGCCCCGCAAGCTCCTAAAAAGGCGGTAGTCGTTTTTGCTGATGCAAAATCGATGGCAGTCAGTTTGGTACGGCCTTGTGTCTTCTTGAATTAGGACTTTTTATTCGCGTGACGCGGTCGCCTGCATTCATCCCGGCTTTCCTGATCAATGTTAGAGTATGATTGATTGGGGCGTATGCATGTCCAGCCGATCAACGTTTACAAGAGCATCGCCGCGTGCTCCCATTCGTCATTCTGATTTAAAGCTCGTTTACCAGAGATGACCGAGTGCTTCCACGCGGTGACGCTGAGAACTGATAATTCTATATCCAGAGAAAATATCGAAAACGACTGTACCGACTCGCGGGCCACGGGTCCATGCAAACTTAGAAACGTCGACATTGCGAATGGGAAATTTTGTTGGCAAATTGGGCCGTCCATTTGGGGCGTCTTGGATCTGACGAGGTCCACAGTCGATGGTAGCAACCGTTTGGTGCAGCGTAGATATGAAGTCCATTGCTTCTTTCCAGTAATCCGTGGCAGGAGGTTGTTGGATGTGATGAATTGTTGATTGATGAGGATCACTTGTGATATTTTGTATGATTTGATTGAATAGACTCTCAGCTCTCAGCTCTAAACTCTCAGCACTCAGCTCTAAACTCTCAGCACTCAGCTCTAAACTCTCAGCGCTCAGCTCTAAACTCTCAGGTCTAAACTCTCAGCTCTCAGCTCTAAACTCTCAGGTCTAAACTCTCAGCTCTAAACTCTCAGCACTAAACTCTAAACTCTAAACTCTAAACTCTCAACTCTAAACTCTAAACTCTAAACTCTAAACTCTAAACTCTAAACTCTAAACTCTAAACTCTAAACTCTATACTCTATACTCTATACTCTATACTCTATACTCTATACTCTGTACTCTGTACTCTATACTCTATACTCTATATTCTAAACTCTATACTCTATACTCTATACTCTATACTTTGAATTCTGAACTCTAAACTCTGATTCTGACTCTGACTCGTTATCAGTTAACTCTCTTAATGAATGAATAGACTGCTAATATACACGTGATGTGTTGTATCGAAAGATGTGTCGCTACGTGAGGTGTTTTATGAAGTCTGCGTTGTGTGTTCGTTCGTTACGACTGTGTTTTCCTCCGCTAAATCGCCATTGTAGAATTCACTTTGTGAATTCTATTTTTCGCAAAGGACGGGTTACGAGACGGTATGTCACCCGGTAGATTTCTAAGCTGTGGGAACTGTTGTATTTAAAAAATCCTCTTTGGTAGTCTGCTAATGAGTGACCAGACCGGGGTGTGTTGGTCGTTCCCTCTGAAGGTTTTCTAAAAACCCTCTGTTACCAGGAGTATCGGTTGACTTGCAAGTTTCAATCATCTGACCAAGCAATTGCGCTTCGATGTAACAGGTGTTCGGTGGCCAAGAGGACCAGGAGGATGTCGAAGGTCCGCTGGAAGCAGATCCAGAAAATTTACACGTTACAACATCGGAATTTCTCCAACTGGCGAACATTCGAGCGGCTGAATATTTAACCGGGTTCGCGGAGATTTAATTAGCAGTCATCTCGTTGATTTTCCAGTTAAGTACGCACTCGCAACTTCGGATTTGCTTCGGCCTACTTGCGAGACACTGGCGAACTAATTAGCGTCGATCACTCCTCGATTTCATTATTCAGGTCAAACTGGGAGAGTTGCGAGTCGTCCGCGCGAATTAATTACTTTTCGATAATATCTTTATTGTGTCAATCAATTAATCTAATGACCAGCTTCCTGGACACTTCGATGATATCCGATGGAGGGATAAACGGTCCAAACAGTTCTGCAGCTCAGGACCGTCCAGAAGTCAGCGATTCGTTTATTGCGAAAAATTCGGCTCCGTCGTTCCTCGTTCCTCGTAATATCGCGAAATATTATTAATTTTACTAAGGTCGAACCTGTGAGCTTTCATTAACAGCATCGATGAACCAAACATCTGGATACGACGTGACCCACCTCCCTCGCGTTTCGTTTATCTCGATGGAAGCTGGCTAAGGGCTAGCCAGAGATTTGAAAGGGCTTTCATGAAGGGCCAACTCAGCTGGGGCGAAACGAGCAGAGAACTTTGCCCAGGAACGTCGAAACGTTGATACAACTACAAACTCCGGTCTGTCATTGGCTTTGGAAAGACAGAATGCTTGCGAGGCGAGCCAGTGCTGGCGTTTCACGCAAGCTGCTTCGAAATGCATAAATCAGTTTCACGATAAAACTGAGTTAAAGCTTGTCTGCCTACACGTAGATATGATCCTTTTATTTAGAAACGATTTATTGTGAATATTGTAGAATTTATTAGACATAAACCCAGAAGTTGTGGGTTACGTATTATATTATTGGGCATAAAGAAGATCGGTAGTATAGAGCACAGGGTGATTACTTTACTTTTGGTTATACGTATATTTAACTATAAGGATTGCAGTGAATGTTGCACTCTGTATTCGACTCTCACTCTAACTCTGAAGTCTCAACTCTGAACTCTGAACTTTGACTTTGGTGCTTGACTTTCAGTTTTGACTCTGTCGCTAACTCTGAACTCTGAACTATGACTCTGATGTTCGACTTTGACCCTTTGACTTTGTCTCTAACTCTGAATTCCGCACTTGGAACTTTGATTTCGACTCTGACTTCGAACTTTGACTCTGATGTTTGACTTTGAACTTTGACTCTGTCTCTAACTCTGAACTCTGAACTTTGACTTTGACCTGAACTCTGACTCTGACTCTGACCTCTGAACTTTGACTCTGTCTCTAACTCTGAGCTCTGAATTCCGAACTCTAAACTCTGAATTCTGACTCTGAACTTTGACTCTGAGCTCTGTCTCGTTATCAACTCTTAACCAACTAACTCTCTTTCCATTCTCTCTCACCTTATATATTTGCAGAGAAATTGAACTAGGAAACGATTGTTCATTTTGAGCAGTGAACCTGTTCTGGAAGTGGACGTCACAATACCATGTCGTAAATTCTATTCTAACTTTGTCTGCGCACAATACTCGGTCGATGAAACAAAAAAGCTTTAAAAGTCACTTCTTTTCGAGAAATAAATACTCCAGTGATGTTTTATCTCTATAACTATTTATATTTCAACCTATATTTACTGCAACTCTTTTGTCGATTTAGCAGAGGGCTAGCGATTTCAGAACACCCCATTATTAATGTTTATATTTCCAAATAGATCTCGAAATATTTATATACGGAACAACGGCGTAAGAATGGTTAAAAAATGATTCGAAACGAAATCGTGTGCTGGTCAGGATAATGTATAATCCTGTCGAAAAATTCCGAAAGCTTGTTCCTGGTTGCGAGCGGGTGCTTGAAGAGCCTCGTTTATCGTCGTCGTGCTAAAACAGCGAAACGAGCGAATATTTCGACCGCCTTGCTGCCCGAAAAACCGTTCTTTCGCAAATATGAAAACGAGTACAAGCACTTGCGTCCCCTGCACCATGTGGGGGTTGGTAAACAAAAAAAAAACTAGAATAAAATGCTACGTACCGTTATTATGTAACCCGGTCCAGTATCGTTGATAACGCAGCACGCGGTCTGCAAGTGATTCTACGAAACTTTTACACGAAAAACTCGTGCCGACTGAACACGATATCACCTGAAACAGGCAGATTTATACTCCACATTTATTCCGATACAATTGTTTCCGAAGATGTTATTTATTTTTCCCTTCAAATAAATAATCGTTTTTCAGATCGTGGAGACTTTATTTTCGTGCAAAATGTGGAAGTGTTAATTAATTTGGTTGTTTCAGTGATGTCTCTAAGATATTCTAAAAATGTTGATTATGTCAGGTTATCCAAAGAAAAATTTTGTATTTTAAATGAACATGAATATTTGATTGTATATGGTGAAACGTTAGAAGTATACTTTACTTGTAATAGCAATGATTTGCATACAGCAATTTTCTGGAAAACCATGATCAATACACATGAATAATATAATAAACACATGCATATAAATATATATATACACTGTGAATTTTGTTATACCTGGCAAATTACAATTGTTTCAGTCAGTTTAACAACTTTTTTAGTTCATAATAAACGTATACGACATTGATCACTTAGAATCAGCTTAAAATGAATTTTACAACCCAAAAGGCAGAAACTTTTTGAAGAATGGAATCGAAGGTAGATTTAATTGGCAGACCAAGGTAATTAAAAATAATGGTCAATACCTCGATAATAAAAAGGGACTGTAATTATTGGTTTATCTTTGCTGGAAGGTAAATTTGAGAACTCATAGGATAACCTAATATTTATTGTAATAACATTGGTTCATTATCTTATTTTATTGTTTTCGATTACGACAGAAGCTCTGTTTGCATGTTTACATGAGCTTGGCAATCCAGACGAATCTAATGATTCTCCTGCGGAAAAATTCATGCGAACGTGGAATAGGATCGTGGAAGCATCGATACGATCGTCGACATACACACGTACCTACGTTTATATATGACTTCTTGATGGTCTCCTGAATGTTGAATAAGTCCCGGTAAAGTCTACCGCAGAGAGAGCAGACATTGCGGAATCGTCAGGAATCTCGTCCATTTTAAAAAGAGATCGATCGATCGACTTTCGACAAAAATTTCACGTATTCGGTTGGAATTTGCGATAATTCAAGGATTCTAGAATATTCAAGAAACGCTGTATTATCTGAAACATAAATATCAGGACATTTCGTAAGTCTTTGCGTATCTCTTAAGGTACTTTCTTCAACCGAATCTTCACTGCGTTGTTTGTTTTTTCTGCAAGTACGAATGTACGTAATATTCACTATACTTAACCCTTTAACTATTACGAGTAATTGTAGTCACCCGCCGCGAAACCATCTGTGGATACTACAGTCAACCTTCGTGAAATGATTCATACAGTCGTTGAAACAAAAAATTGCACGATTACCTGACTCATCATTAGGCGTCGTAGCTTTTTAACTTAAATTTTTCATTTAAATTTCACTTTGTTCTTTGTACTGAAAAAATATATGCCCCGTATGACCGTACGTTGCCGTAACGAAAGAGTTAACCCTCAATAACCAAAATTTTGTTGCGTATGACGGAAATGATACATCAGGTAAATGATGAAGATAAATGATAAAGTTTGTATTGCAAGATATAAACATAATAATAAATTAACTGACTCCTTGGTTACAGTACAGTCGTAGAGTATAATTGTACACTGTGATAAATAAATGGAACAACACTTAAAAAATATAGATATATAGGTATATAGGTATGTAACTTCCAAATCACATGACGTTATAGAGGGTTAAATGTGGGTCTCTTTTCTTTCATTTCATATTCCAAAAAAACTGTTCAATTTCAGTTTCTTATAATGAACGTAGACAAAACGTACGTAATCACTGCTGATTAATTATTATTGATGCAAAAGGTCAAGCCTTTTTTGGACAGATTTATTATAGGGGATGAAACCTGATATAGCGATAGTATTGTTCCTTGCAAAGGACAATGAGTAAATATAGAAAAAATTACCACAGTCAGTGTAAAAAGGAATTGAAGACTGTGATGTGCATGTTTGGGTTAGGGTCGTGTGTCTCTTCTTAACCAAACTACCACAACAGATACTTAATCAGATCAGCAAGACCGTTCAACCCTTTGGACTCCGAACATTTTTTGGTACTACCTATCAGCAACTCCGACACACTTCTGCAGTGAAGCTCATTGGAAAAGAAAACTTTTATTTTGAAAGGAAAAAATTACAAGTGCTTATGAATTTATTTATTTTTATTTCTTTGGTAAATCTTCTTTATTGTAATGTAAATAAAACCTGAATTTTACATTATAAAATAAACTAACTAATAATTTGCACTCAAGATTACCGAAGTAACAGGTTAAGTATGGAGTTATGAATTATATCATATATTCCCGTAGCGGAGCCAAGGGAGTGCGAAGGGTTAAATTTTAATGATGTAAAAGCGATAGGAAAACAGTGGACCAACTTTTCGAATAATTGGTAAAACGATGGGAAGAAGTTGTGCAATAAAGAAACCAGTGCAAGCTTATTTTTCTACTAAAGTTTCGTGAAATATGCGCAACGACTTTTGAAATGACCTGATACAATTTAGAGAAAGTTAGATGCAGCCGCTATCGGGCTGCAAACTTAATCCTCCAAAGAAACTGCCGCATATTTATAGGTTCACCAACGTTCTGTTCGCGGACAGAAGTAGCTTCTCCTAAATCACGACATCCTGCACTTGCTTATCGCTGGAAGCAACCCGCTAATCCGCTAGAAATTACGAAACAAGGAAATACTCTGGTCCTGGGTTAGAGTGTGAACTTATAACCAGCGTAAGGACCAATTTATTTTATACTGGTTGTCATTGGTTGTGCAACAGAAATTTTTGTGTACAGGCTACTGCTTTCAATATTTTAAAAGGAGAATTGTTTTTGTTGAGCTCTGAAAATAGGCTTAACCGGGACCAATATTCTTAACACGTTGAATACCCTCGCATTTAATTTAATTAAATAATTATTGATTGACATAAAATTCTGAGCAAACTTCATGTTGAAACAATAGGCTTAACCGGGACCAACATTCTTAACACGTTGAATACCCTCACATTTAATTTAATTAAATAATTATTGATTGACACAAAATTCTGAGTAAACTTCATGTTGAAACAATAATGTAACAGAAGAACATGATTGAGTACACAAACCTTTTCTTTTTTTCTTTACAATTTACGTAAAAAATAGTAAATTATGTCGGGTCTGATTAGGTATGGCTATTTTCACTGTGGCACTCAACGTGGTAACACTTTGACGGTCGCTGATATTTTACAAATACTAATTACTTGTGGACATTTTTGCAAGAGTTCTTAAGTAACTGAGTGTTTTACATTATTGTCTTTGTATTGAATATTTTCCAGTTTGCTCTTTATGAGCACTTGAAATATTTATTATATTGTTTGAAATATTCGTTTGTGTTACGTGGCTGGTATTCGAATGAGTAAAACCAGGTATTCGTGACAGCGACCATCAAAGAGTTAATTAAATAATTACTGTTTTTGACAATATCCTTAGCGAATTTTACATTGCAAGATTAACATAGAAAGGCATGTATACGATTGAGTACTTATACATTTTCTTTCTCTGTGATTTACAATTAAAACAGCAATTAATGTCGCGTCTGATTAGGGATGCCTGTTTCCACTGCAGTACTCAACGTGTTAACACTTTGAGTGCCACGTCACCCATGTTTGGGTGACACAAAAATTCAATCATTGTTTACTGGATTATGTATACTATTAAATACTATATTTAACAAGGTATAGTAGCAACAGTAAAAAAATTATGAAAGTTATTGACATTATTGATTAATAAAGGTACAAATTATAGTTATATTGATTATGTATAAAAATTTAGAAAGTTTTTCATTTTCTGCTAGAGCACCATGGCACTCAAAATGTTAATACAATTATTTGTAGCAGTTTCTTATTGACCGATCATCAAAGTTAAGTTACTCTGAGCACGGTCAGCACTAAGATGGGTGACAGTCTTCAGTGGTTCTGTGCCTCTGTCGACTTACCAAAACTATAGCTCCCCGGGCCTAAATGACCATAGCAGTCGATGCATGGTTATATAGAAAGGAGAAGAAGAGGAAGACATATACTAAAAACAGCAATTAATGTCACGTCTGACCCAGAATGTCTGTTTCCACTGCGACATACAAAGTGCTAATTGTGTAACTACAACTTTTGGAAGCACACTTGATACGTATTCTACTTCGTTACAGACATTGTAACTCTGTTTCAGGAAAGTTGAGCGAACAAACACTGGCTTTCGGATATTACGCAAGCCTCAAGGAATCGCTGGAAACATACGCTAACAGATAGTGCAGTTAGTAGTCCGTCAAAACACCTTATGCTCGGAAGCGTCCAAGTTAACCTCATTAACAAACAAATTAATAACTCAACATCCAGTGTAATCCTTACTCACACCATTGAGTGGTCCTTCGATTCAGACGACATATCATGCAACACTGAAGCCCTTAACACATTCAGCCCGGGTGATGTCAGAAGTCATCTTAAGTCATCGCATGCCTCATTAACACGTTGACTACCACAGTGAAAATTCCCATACCTGGTCAGACACACTACAATATGCCAATAAAATCACAAGACTCTCATTAGGACGTTCGCTACCATGGTCGATTCGAAAAAAAAACGTCCATCACAGACAACGCGTTATTGTTATCAATTATCTCGGTCACAAATCTGTGACGTGGAGCTCTCCAAACAGAATCGACGCGTCACACATATGTGTCGCTGGTAGCGAACGTGTTAACACACTCTTGTAACCTGCTACAGTAGAAAATTCCTTAACTAGACAGACATGTGAAAATGGCTAATTATTAACTCTCGCATATCGAATGTCGGGTCCTTTTGACCCGTGCCGTTGCTCGCCTGTTGCAACAGTCGGCTGTCGTTTCATAGTTTTAACAGAAACAATGACGAATCGACACTGTTGCGGCGGATGGGAACTCAATGGATGTTGCGTGTCAGTATTCAGTATAGCAGCAAAGAAGAAGTATATCTAGCAACGTTCTATCTAATAAAGCTCTAGCATATAACAAAATAATGCTAAAAAATAATGACAGCAAAATTGATTACAAAACCTTCCCTCAAAATGAACAAATATGTCTCAACTTTCACTATGGGCAAAAGTGACCCGGCATTCGGACTCCGCGTCGTTGCTCGAGCATTCGGTGTCCGAGGGTTAATACATGTTACGTCCCGCACACCGCAATTCACTGATGAAATTTCGCGGGGTCGTAAATCCCGCTTACGCTCGATCGCGACGACGATGTGTGACGTGGCTGGTATAAAATTAATTATAGCCAGCCTAGATCAGGATAAAAATAAGTTGGCGCTCGGTGTAACTTAACTGTATTCTTGACTTGACAAGAAATGTAATGATGATGCAATGTTGAAATGTTTGTGTACGGTCGCTGCTTGGTTGAATATTCTGGCGTCTGCTAAAGCTGCGGGTCTTTATACTAGTTTTGGTACCTTTGTGCGACCAATCAGCGTGCAGTGCATCGCCGATCGCACAGGTCACACTCGTGTACCTGAGGGTGTGGTAGCTGGGCGGAAAAACCCAAGGGGTCGCGCCGGTAGGTCTATGACGCCTAATATAACTTTAATGAAATTCGGTCTTTGGGACCGAACAATACACATGGTTGATTTTACAAATATTGATCTATTTGATTTTACACTTTCTATTTCTACTATCACTGCTATCACACCGTGTATGTTACTCAATATTTCATAAGGGTTGGTAGTTATGTGATCAAATTAAAATCGGTGCGTGTACCGAAAACGGTGCACGTGGCAGTAAACGTGTTAACGACGCTCGGCCATTTCTCGGCTTGGGTTGATCAAATTCGGTTTTGATTTTGATTTATATGCCGGAATTTTACTTCAGTATTGTTTTAGCTACTACCAGCTGCCATTCGTAATATTTGTTTCACCATGAACCGTGTTCTATATCATTCTCGAGGACAAACAAGTAAGGGTACGTTTATATTGAGCTACGCTTATTGGATGAACAACGATACAAGCGTCGAGAACCAAATATTACTTTTTCTTCGCTATTACCGCCGTTCTCATCGTTCATATATAACCTTATTGGCGATGGATACAGACAAATTAATAAGCGACGTGTTTATTAGATCTCCTTTATGGGACCAGGAAGATACAAATCACCATAACAGATTTGTTATTTGTTACCTTTCTTCATAAAGAATTGGCATGGCAAATGCACCACCTTTTTTAATCTTATCCGATATCTTGGACAAAATGTATGTAGAGCGCTCTTCGGTGTGTGAAGAATGAGTCTTCACTGAGCACTCTGGTGTTTCTAGCACACGTTGTAAGCGTGTACTATCTCCAAGTCAAATTAATTAGTTGGAGCCGCTTTGAAATGTGACTTACGTTGAATTGGTTGAATATGGTTTATTTGGACTTGATACACTATTAACTGATGTATGGATAGGTATAAGTTGTTACGCGAAAGTGTATGTACAAATGTGAATGTGTATGACTTACACCGCGAGTGTTTACGCGAGTGTGATATCAAACGTGAGTGTATGTAGCATTAGTGTGTTATAAAACGTGAGTGTTTGTTACGATCTGTGTGTCGCTATATACAGGGTGGACCACAAAGCTTGATCAGCTTAAATTATTCTGCTATTAGAGGTTCGATCGGAAGTTTTTTTAGTTAAAATAACATGGTTCAAGGAGAGCTTTAAGATGATTGTGCCAAATTTTTTGTCAACCCTCTTTTTCCAGAGTTGTCAAGGTCACCTTCAGTTTTTTATGGGTAAACCTACCATTTTTTTACACCCATCTTTTAGGAGATACTGAGACGAATTCGTCAAGCACCATAAAAAATATTTCTTCTTCATCTAAACCAAAGAAATGTTAGAAAAATATCATTTACCTTAATTGAATCGATGCTCAAAATGGTGTCCACTAGCAGCAATACACTCGCGTGCACGGTTAAGAAATGACTGCTTAGTTCTTTCTATGACGTCTGCATCGACGGTTAAGCATGCATCTACAATTGAAATGTGTTCCAAGGTACAGAACGAACTGTTTACAAAAAGTACGCGAGGGATCAAGTCAATAATGACTAATACTGATCTATCAACAGCTCTGGAAAGTGTACAACAGTGTGGCTTGCAAAATTCTTCCAACTAGGAGTTTTCTTCAGTCTTTTGAGATTCAGAAATAAATATTTGTTATGATGCTTGCCGAATTCGTCTCAGTATCTCCTAAAAGATGGGTGTAAAAAAATTGTAGGTTTACCCATAAAAAACTGAAGGTGACCTTGACAACTCTGGAAAAAAAGGGTTGACAAAAAATTTGATACAATCATCTTAAAGCTCTCCTTGAACCATGTTATTTTAGCTAAACAAACTTCCGATTGAACCGCTAACAGCAGAACAATCTAAACTGATCACGCTTCGTGGTCCACCCTTATACATGTTTGGTTGTGGTAGGTGGAGTTTGTACGAACATTTATTCGTTTGTAATTGGCTGGTTGGATGTGCTAATATTCGAGGAGAGGCTACACGATGATGCAAAGGAGGGGGCATCGCGACGCTGTACCTGAGATGCTACCTGAACGAACCTTCTTGAGCTACAAGAGGGTGTCTTTTGTTTCTCGTACGACTGTCCAAGTTATTGTTTTGGGCGTCAGGTTTTCGAATATTGGGCACATGCGCACCAGATGCTTGAAAGATCGCCTGCTAACGATTTTTATGTTTAGGCTAGCTAGACGTCGCTTAGGCGAGCGTCAACAATGTAATCTAAAAAAAGTTTCTATGTTCATTCGCAAAAATTAAAAAAATTTTAATAATAATAATACTTCTTCAGAATCACTCATGTTTAAATGGTTCATCTTTGTAAAATCTTAAACGACTGAAACTGTACTATTATCACAGCTTCACTATAAACACACCAAAGGAAGATATTTTTCAGCAGCTTTTATCGCCGCTCTGATCGTCGATCTTATAGCTTCTATCGCAGCTCCAACATATTCGTACCATAACGAAACCACGATGAAAAGAAATGTTCAGGTCCTCAGGTGTAACTCTGAGAAATGTCCCGTGTTGAACGTGTCAAACGGATCCGAATTCAGTCGGTTGGTATCAAGTACGTAACACTCGCGACGTCTCGCATGAGGAAAAGCGGTGGAAGCTTTTCGGATGACCTAGTATACGGAGATGGGCCTAAATAATCTCGAGGCAGCGTGTGGGAAGTGGTTGGAGACGAAGCAGCGGTCGGAGCGGGTTCGTCGGGAGGAAAGAGCGTGGACGTCGTCGCGACGACACGCGTCGTCGTCGTCGTCGTCGTCGTCGTGCGGAAAAGGAGCCGTGTGTACATTCTGGCTTCATAAAGCAGCTTTATCTAGATCGCCGTCGGAGTTACGGGCTGAAAGTACAGGCTATTAACTCGCGAAGCGGCGCGAGAGAACCGTGTCGACGTTGCTGCTGGCCCTGACAACCCTCTGAGAAATGTTTATGCCCTCGCCACTCTATTAGCCGCGACGTGTTCAACGCTAATCATCGCCCCACTGAGGACCAATCATCCTATTTACCAGCCTGTATGTCTCTGCTCCTCATTCAGGCGAGATCGAGGAATCGAACGATCCGAGACTCCGGTCAGGCTGAAACGGTCTGAGAAGTCTCGCATGTATTTCCACGAAATTATGGCGCAGTTAACCCTTTATGACACAGTGGTACTGTACCGCTTTATTTAACCCTTAGCATACCAAGGTGAAATGAACGACGTTCTAACACGTTCCTTGCCGCGTGGGTCGTATGCGCCCCACGAACCAAATTCGCTTATTCTAAATAAATGGTAATATTTTTTTATATTCCAATTAAAACGAACGCCACAATAATAGTACAAAATGGATTGTATATCATAAGACAATTCAATGTTTGTGTTTTTAACGTTACGTATTTATAGAAACTTATTTTCACGCGTCTGACTAGTTATGGATTTTTTCACTGTGGCATTGAACGTGTTAACGAGCTGGGTCCCTAAAGGACCCCAAGGATTTTGATCGTTACCTTAGTTTGTTTTATATTATTTCTTGTTATTTCTATGTTTTTATTGAAGCTAATGAAAATATTACCAGAAATTGTGAGTTTTATTTGTTAAAAATATTTATTTATCGGTACTTTCTTCTCTAGAAAATAAGCTATAGCAATTAATAATGTGCATAAAATAAGAATGATAAAAATATGCAATACAAATAAGTTAAAATAAGCAGAATTGTACCTATGAATTTGCAGCAAGAAGTAGAGAACTGACATACGGTAACATAAAGTACGAAAATCATACAAACGTTCACAGAGGTTTTTAATTCTTTTACAAAAATCATTTTAACCGATTTTCTTTTTAATCTGCTTTTTTTTACCGGAATTGATAGTAAGACACATAGAAAAATGCGGAGCAGTGCATTTTCAACAGTTTCTGAATGGCATAAAAAAATATATGTTTTGGGGTCTCTGTGTGACTCCACTTCGTCTGCTACGGGTTAACAGAATATAGCTGCCATAATTCTTGGCATGATATTCTACCACCACATTTTACGCATGATGAGGTCACAATTTGAAATTTTTTTATTTTTCAAGGGTTATGGGGAGCCTACAGTGCACGACAGTTCTTTACTGTCTGTCATATAAGGGGTTAAAATGTCAAGTCATCCCATAAGTGCAGTTGTGTTTAATTATCAAGACAGTGAATATTAATTTAGTATCCCTGTTCAACTGGAGTTTCTACTGGTTCAAGACAGTTCGTTTTAGGTTGATTTCAACCAATTAGCGTCATTAACACGTTGACTGCCAGAGTGGAAACATCCATCCCTAATCAGACAAAACATAAATTGCTGTTTTTATTATAAATCGCAGAGAAAAGAATGTTGAAACATTTCATCGTGTACGTGCGTCTCCATGTTAGTGTTGTAATGTAAAATTCGTTCAGAATATTGTCAGAATCAATAATTATTTAATTAAATAAAATAGAACGTGCCGGTCTCCAGGCAGAAAAGTTTGTTGTCTGCTAATAATTGAATGGTAAAAACTGATAATAGGTGGCAAGAGTAATTAATTTCGAGTGTGACAAACGCCATCACGATATTTTTCCACTAAAATTGTAAAATTGAAAAATTCTAAACAAATTAGATTCTTTACATTCCACCACGCGCACAGTACAATTTTTACAAAATAAAATCGGATAATATGTTTACATATATTTATTTAATACGTATTTTATAAGACAGGGACCGATATTACTTATGGGACCCCCTGATGTATTGCACCCTTTAGCCTTGAAAACTCGTGCACCGTGTGCTGCGAGCCACAATACCGGCGTGATTGTTTATTGAGGTTATGAGTTTATATCAATAATTACATGCTATCTCATAATTAGACTGCGGATGTTTATGCAAATATACATTTTTAAACTTCCATATTGCCTATGTTAATGCAGTAAAATAAATGAAACTTCAACAAGACTGTATTTCCTCCTTGAAATGGTTAAATTATATAATTTTTATTTTATTAAGTTACTACATGTCTATTATTCACTAACTCGTGTATGTTAAATTTCATAAACATCCGCAGTCTACTCATAATATTTTCTTAATACAGCAAGGACCAGAGCACAGATATTCCCTTTCTCGGTTCAGTGGCGTAATTGAAAAGTCTTCTCTTTGAAGTATTAATAAAAGATGCAATCGAAATTGACCAACCATCTCCGCTGATGGAAATAAATGTTCAGCAAACATTGTTGCAGCTTTAAAGCCGTACTCTAACACGCCGTTCGGAGTTTCAGAGGAAATTAAGATTTATCCTCGATCAAGCAAGGGGCTAAATGCAATTCGAATTTTCCGAGAAGGTTTATCCGCGAAGCCGAAGATTTATCGTTAGACACGAGAGTATTCTCGAAACTTTGAATCGAACTCTATTACAAAATTCTTCATTCAACCTGATACCTACTTGATCGAAATACCTTTCGTGTATTCAGGGTGTCCGGTGAGGTGTCCAGCAGATCATCCTGAAGAAAAAGTGTCATATGCGCTATAGGCCTCTTTCGTTTTGTTAGGAAATTTCAGTAAGACCTCGATTATCCGAACTATAGTCCGTAACAGAATGATTCACTTTGTAATTATATTTCGCATAGAAATGATAACTTCATTTTACAATATAAAATACAGAGTAGTACCAAATTAAGTATACAGTGTCACTAATCATATTTCGAACTTGTAACTGACGTAAGATGACCAATTTCTGATGATCAGTGTTTGTATAATCGAGGCTCTACTGTATATCGAAAATGATATAATGGTAGCAATGTCAGTCGTCTGCATAATGAATTTTGCCATTGTACCTATTGTCGAAAAATAAAATACAAAAAGTTCATGATTTATGTCATTATTAAACTGCTGATCTTTATGCAATTTAACATATTTGAATAATTGAAAGATACAGATTCTACGCAGTAGGTAATATGAAAAATGAATTTTGTAATATTTAAAACGGAAAATACATTTTTATGGCAGTTTTATTTCAGTAACTACATTAAAATAAATAATATTTACGTCTTAACCTGTTAGCTATGTATGACGAGTATACTCGTCATGAAAAAATGGCGATTTTTTGTGTTACAACGATTACACTCGTCATGCAAAAAAAGTAATTGCCATTTGCTATTTACATTAAAATTTTAGTGAAAACTAAATCATATTCGTAAATTTCAGACGTTTTAGAATATTTTGAGACAAGAATAAAATAAGAAAAAGAAAACGAAGTATTTTCTACGTATTTGATTTTTCTTGTTTTTTTTTTAATAATGAATGTTTAAGTTTTGTCAATAATATGAATGAATTTGAGCAATAAATTATTCATTTTTAAAAAAACCAATTGCCACTTCGTTATAATTTAATTCAATTTTGCAGCAACTACATATACCGTGTGTTTGACGAGTATACTCGTCATATCTTCAGTTTTACGACACAATGTAGGTACACACTTTTAAACCAGGCATACACAGCTAACAGGTTAAGACCTACATTTGCATAAACATCTGCAGTCTAGCCATTACATTAGAATTACAATGCCTCAGCTATAATGGCAAAATTCCTTATGTAGATAACTCACAAGTCAACAAATAGAACTTCGACAACTTGAACATTACCTGTAAATTTCATATAAAATCGAAAGTAGAATCAAACAAATTTTTTCAAATTATTGTTTAACTGTAAATATAATTAATATATTATTTTCGACGTAACTAACTAACTATGACCTGCTGACCATTTGGACGAAGTTTGTTGAACACCTTACCGGACACCCTGTAAATTGACTTCAGTCACAAATAACTTCCAACACATAATAGACTTTTTATTTTTTAAAAATCGAAACAGTTTATCCAGGCAACATATCCGAGCAAAACAATTATTCTCAAATAAATACTTCAATAAATGTAGGCAAACAAATCGGAAGTTATTTGTGACTCAACCCAATATTTTTATTTCGTAGGAGGCAAACAGGTGTCAGGAACGTTCGTAAAAACAGTGGAGAAACTTCATCGCGCTCTCGTCGAACTTTTTCGAAAATCACGGCACGGCGAGGCAGAAATATTGCCAGCATCGTTCTCGCGTCAATTTGCAACCGGGACCAGCAACAATTTAGACAGACGAGCACGAGACAGTGCGCGTGCGACAAATTACGCTGATGATATATATGTATATATACAAGGAATTCTTTTTTATTTCCCGTTCGACGGCAGCGCAGAAAATTCGGATCGAAGTAGAAAAATGACGCGGGCTTTGATACGACCGTGAAAAAACTTTCGAAACGACTCCGAGAGTGGGAATCACGGAATTGAATTGTGAAAGCTCTGATGGCATCGACGTTAAACGCTGCGAGGAGCTTTCACCGGAATGAAAAATGTTGAACAAATTGAAAAGTTTTGGAAACTGCGCTTTCATTATCGTTCGATCGTTGCATAAATTTATACCGCCGGGTCGCCGCGTTGATTCTTGCGGATTTTATTTAAAACATATTTATTTAAACATAAATATTTACCTTGTATACAGGGTGTCCGCCGTAAACGTTGACACTTTATTATTTCCCAACGTATTGGAGATACAAAAAACGAACTTGACCATCATATTTCGGAAAATAGTAATGTAAAAAAGAGTTCGTCTCCGTTAAAAAATGTGCCCCCCTGTACCATGCAATTTTCATATAAACAGTTTTTTTGTATCTCCAATGCATTAGGAAATAATGGAGTGTCCACGTTTACGGCGGACACCCTGTATGTATAAACAGCTTCATGATTAAACCGCGGATTTTTATGCAGATATATGCTTTTGGACTGCAATATTTTTTATTTCTACGGCGGAACTGCATTTTGCATAAAATGTGCATTCGTTACGAATTTCGATTCGTCAAATTGCATAAAGATCCGCAATATATTCCTGAAATTTTTGTGCTCCTAAAAGGAGATCATTCACTATTCCTGTTTAAAAACGGGAGAAAGCATGACGACAGCAACATATTGCAATGAACATAAAAAGATATTGTACATCAAAAGTCAACGCAACCCAAGCAGCTTTAGTGAATCGTAAAGCTGCAATTTCACTCCACGATAACGCAGGACCCTGTGTGGCGACGCAGACCTCAAAAAATTTATGAAAATTGGGTAGCGATTTTTTAAACCCCTCTCCAGCGGATTTATTAACGAACAGTGTCTAAAATACATTTCGAGAATTTACTGAATGTAAAACTGGGAAGCTTTTTGAATCAGCGATCGCGCAGAAATGTGTAAAAGCTAGAGAGCATATTTTGATTAACACTTTGACTGCCACGCTTTATTAGCAGAAAATTGCAAACTTTCTACATTTTTATACAGAATGAATATATAATTAACGTGTTAGAAGTACCTACTGATTTTAATACAATTTTAAATAGAATTAATATTGGAATAAAAATAGAAGGTCAAGGCTGTGCAACGAAATAGTTATATAATTATTTCCTTTGTCACTCGTGTTTGAAATGGGATATCATAGTACGTCTGACCAAGTATGGGAATTTTTACTATGGCAGTTAAACTATTAAAAAAATACTTCGTTGTTTCAAATAGCGAAAAAACATGAGTATAGAATAATAAATCAATGCTACGAACAGTTTGAATTTCGAGCACGATGATTTAGAGTTGATCTTGAAACAGCATTATTATAGAGTACCATTGTTTTCCAGATAATTAGTTACACGCGTGTCTGACAACACATTGTCCGATTCATTGTCCGTCTGAATAACCGTCTGCTATTTCTAATTATGTGCACTGAATACCGTACTCCGTTGTATTTGCTTACTACCTGTTCCTTCCGAATGAACGTAAACGCTTCATTAGTGTCTGAGTATTACTACTTGCTAGTAGCAGTCCCATTGAAAAGCCAGACATTTACATCACTGCAACATAAACTATCTTATCCTGTTATATATTTTCCGAAATCGGAAATAGAAGGAATGTCAGAATTAATCCATTCACTTCCATGATGGCGTTAACACGTTCCCTGCCACGTGTACCGTTTTGGGTACACGCATCAATTTCAATTTGACCACATTACTACCAACCCTTATGAAATTTTGACTTACATTCACGTTAAAATGGCAGTAGAAATGGAGAGTGTAATATCAAATAGATAAATATTTGTACAGTCAACCACATGTATTAATAAATAGCAGTTTCCGCGTGTCTGACTAGGTACGGAATTTTCTACTTTGGTAGGAAATGCGTTAACAAAACATCGACGACAAAAATTTGTTCACATGCAAAATAGTTATTTTCATACACATTAAGTGGAATCGTGTTTAAAAATATTTAAATGCACCAGATATTTGGCACGGAGTAGGAACTTGCATTTTTAATACTGAATAAAAACAAGAGAACACTCTCTGTCACATAATTGAGAGAAACAGTGAAAACTGGAGAAGATGTTGCAGAGAATGCAGAAGTGCAACTGCGCTCATATGTACTAAATGCAAAATTCTACGTTTCATATTTTTAGAGATTTTTTCGGGCATATGTTGTCACTGTTGTGTTAAGGCAGCATCAAAAAATTTTACGAGACGAATATTTCGGTTTTTTACTTCTGTAGCATGCTCATAAATGCTTAAATAAATGTATTTCGCTAAAAGGTCTGCATTTTTATTAATATTTCTGACAGTGGCCCTAAAGGGTTTAATACAGACTATAGCCAAGCAACGAGAGAAGCATATTAATAAAAAAAAAATAAAAGAACTAAATTTCTTTGACATTGATCTTCGATTTTCAGAACCACGTTGACTAACAAGGAATGTTACGGAGTTGACACAAGCCGATTTTGATGAAATTTTGATATGATATAGATCTCGAAAAAATATTCGACACATATTTTTTTATATCGGTCATCGTTCACTTTGGAGGGATGAAGACAGCCCTCGAAGTAGAGGATGGAAACTCTATTTCGCAGTATATCTCGAAAACTATGAGAGATACAAGCAAAGTTTAAAAATAAGGTTTGTCTATTTTCTAATATCGAATCTATATGTGTAAATAATTTTTCAAAAAATTAATTTGTTTAAAAAATGTATTAAAAATTTACTTATTTTTGCAAATTTTTCTGGCTAAATGTTGATTAACTTGCATGAAACTCTGTACATGTAAACTTTGAATCAGTATAAAAGATACGGATAAATTGAAATTTTTAATTCTACCTTGCCATAAATATTATTACGTGTGCAATATAAGCGCATTTTATGCCCGATGGAAGTTTCCAGATTTGTATAATTGAGGTTCCAGTACGTTTTTATGGCGTTTTAGGCAATTACATTACCCTACGTGTTATTATTGCAGGCATACTCTGTAGCTTTTCTACCAGAGTCTCACCTTTTGCAATGCTCCATATTCTCCTATAACTTTCAAATGAAACGTTCACCGCGGTACTCGGAAAATTCACATTAACTTATCAAATTACTCTGCCACCTTCTGACCGGACGGTTGTAAATTTCCAGCTGGCGGCATTGTTTCAGAGACGGTGTAGCATGGTTCAGCGGCTGGTGGTCCAGGTGTAGCATTCGAGAGTGAAACTACATTGTGCAAGTTTCGGTGGTCCGTAATTTCGTGGGAGTTGGCGTGCATTTGTCAACGATAACAGCGTCGAGCGCTGCAGCTCGTTGGATTTTCGCGAGACGCTTTTCTTTCGAGCGAGCCATTCGATTGCAAAGCAACTCGGACCACTTAGTTGATGGCAGCATCCGTTGTTCGGGGTTTGAAGGAACGCTCGGGGGGTGTACGTGAAACTTTAATCTTTTGAAAGGATAATGGTGGAAAGGTCAGCTTCGGAGAAGTTGCCTCGCCGTGATGCTCGTGTACAAGTTAGAGACTGTCCTCATCCCAGAAAATTCACACGGGAAAGAGTAAATTCTCCTATCCAAACGGTGTGATTGCGCGGAAAGGCACAACATACTTAATACAAATCTACAACGGCTGTCTTCGACTGAGTATTTTTCCAACATCATGGCAACAAGCAGTTATAACACCGTTACTCAAACCAGGCAAAGATCCCACCAACACATCTAGCTACAGACCAATTAGTCCCCTTGACTATATGGGGAAGTTGTATGAGAAAATCCTCTACCACTTTCTACTATCATATGCAGAAGAAAAGGAAATCCTTCCTCCGCAGCAAGCTGGTTTCCGAAAATCCCTGCAGACAACCTCCCAGTTGGCCAGAATTGTGTCAGATATCCATGCAGCTTTCGCCGCTAAACATACCACCCGCATGATCTCCATCGACTGTATAGATGCTTCTGGTTCCGTCTCACACCTGAGGATCCTGCAAGAACTACGTCGCTATGAAACTCCAACCTGGCTACTCAACATCATCACGTCTTTCCTGTGCCACCGAAAAGCATCTTTCCGAGTCATTACATCGACAGCCGAACTAAGATCCATGCATACCGGTGTACCGCAAGGAGCCATTTTATCGCCGTTACTTTTCAACATCTACACAGCTCATCTTATTCATCAAATTTCTAGCGATGTGCAGGTGGCAGCTTATGCTGACGACATAGCCCTATATTGCTCTCGCGTGAACCCTTACATTGCGGGCACAAAGCTAGAAATGGCTCTCTCCAATCTCACACAAAATCTTTCGGACTATAATATATCCATCAACCCAAACAAAACAGACGGCATAATCTTTAGCTACAAATTACGTATTCGGCGACCCATCAGGTTTACAGTCATGGGTCAAAATATTCCATTCTCTAACAGTATCCGTTATCCAGGTATCACACTAGACCGTCACCTAACCTTTACCGCACATTTAACAAGTAAAGTAACTCACATGCGACAACGTATCAAACCCCTTTTTCACCTACTTCGAAGTCCCAGTCTATCAATTAGAGTCAAACTCCTCATCTTCGATATGGTCGTACGACCGGGTCTTCTATACGGTGCTCCACTTTTTAGGGAACTATACACAACCATGTTAAAGAAACTACAGCAGTTCGAAAATAGACTCCTCCATACTATTACCATGGGCACCTCTTGCCAACGCACTCGCATTCGTGATGTTAGGAAAAATTGGAACATCTCAACTATTAAAGATGTAATCACACGACGATATGTAAAATTTTATGACACAATGGAACATAGTGCCTCACCACTGTTCTCAGTGATCACCCCACCTACGCGAACGCTATGGCACAAAGGACGATCAATAGACATCATACATCAAAATACCGATCATCTTTACCACTAACAATGACACCCCAAAATTTTGAAGAAAAATTCTAGTTCTAAGTAGATGTAAGTAGTTATAAGTAGTTATAAGTAGTGTTAGGAAATAACGATATATGTGGAAAATTCAAGGGCCATCCACCCGATGAATTATATGTCGAATAAGCCACACTCATCATGAATGAGTAAAATTAGTTTAGCAAACGAACATTCAATTTATGATAATCATGTAATCCAACGGCTGGATCATTGATTCATCTCACACAGTATGTAGAGTAATAATGTAGGTTATTGTATATACCATAATTAAACAACAATAAAAGGTATGTTATAAAAAAAAACGGTGTGATTGTCTGATTCGTCTCAGTATCTCCTAAAAGATGGGTGTAAAAAAATTGTAGGTTTACCTATGAAAAACTGAAGGTGACCTTGACAACTCTGGAAAAAAAGAGTTGACAACAAATTTGGTACAATCACCTTAAAGCTCTTTTTGAACCATGTTATTTTAGCTAAAAAAACTTCCGATCGAACCTCTAACAGCAGAATAATCTAAGCTGATCACGCATTGTGGTCCACCCTGTAGTATAATTATATTGTTCCTAACCTCTTCTTCCGCCCGTAAATCATTTCTGTTTAAAGTAAATTATCTTGCACGGACTTAATATAATATAATGATATTTACTTTAAATAGAAATAATTTTCGAACGGAAGAAGAGGTTAGGAACACTTCGTTATCAATTAAAATTGTTCTTCGTTTCGTTAAATAAAAATTTGTCCACAACGAGGTCGATATATTCAATAATTTATTATTGAACAAAAATACCTTCTCAAAGCTTAATATATTATATTGAATTATATTGGATCATCGCACACAAAGGCCATTTTGTTTTCAATTAACTGCAGGCTTACCTGGAGAATCTTTGAACATAGTTTTCTAAAAGAAAATTCTATTTAATATTTTCAACTTATTTGTCCATGAAGAGTTACCTCCCTTGTAGGTACCACAATTACTGAGACACCCTGTATATCGCTTAAACCATTCAAAAAATTTGCTTTACTTCTGCACGGTAGCACCCCGTACATCAGACCAAAAATTCGTTTTTCACATTTTCTCTTGAAAGTTGCTTTCCTCGGGAGTTCGCTTCGCGGTTAATCTTGCTCCTGTTTTTTTTTATCAGAAATGCTGGGAATAACTCGTTCAGTTACTTTTTATTTAGGTTAGCAGGCTTCCGCTCGATCCTGCTGGAACAAACTCGCGAAGTCGGACTTTAAGCCCGTGGAAAGATTATGGTGGCTTGGGTAGTTCTGGCATCACGTAACGAGTATCTCATTTAGTATCCTGATACCGTTGCAATCCGGTTTATTCGCGACTGGTCCGGCTGGCCATGGTATCTTTGGCTCGCGTCGAACGAAAACTCGAAGCTTCGATGTCGACGGTCGCCTTCCATCGAGCATCGACTTTTCACCGTTACAACGAAGTACAGAAGACATCTTCGAATGTACACGCGCAGTAGAAAAATCCATAACCGGTCAGACATGTCGAAATTATGTTTTAACTTTCGTCTG
Organism: Macropis europaea; assembly: GCA_916610135.2. Lineage (NCBI taxonomy): Eukaryota > Metazoa > Arthropoda > Insecta > Hymenoptera > Melittidae > Macropis > Macropis europaea. The sequence goes on along the minus strand of OU744352.1, from coordinate 12,309,114 downwards.
TACACTGTTACGGTGGCATTAGCGTCGCTCAAATTTTATATCGCCGGGTAGCAGGGTGAACGGCTGCAGAGCTCGGGACACTTGGCGAAATAGTTGTTCAACTTTCCTGGAGGGTGGTCCCCGAAGAAGTTGGTCGATTCGAAAATTAATCGTTTCCTGGCACGGTTGGTCGAACTCGCAGAAGAAGGCAAAAGTTTCCGTTATTTTGCTTAAGTTCATTACACCGTGCAGCGTCGACCAGCCGTTCCATCGGCGTCACCGACGCGCGAAATTGTTGACCACTTGAACAAGTGTTCGATGCTCGAGCAAAGTCAAAGTTTAATCCTTTGCGGATCCCATGGACGGTCTGCTCTCCTGTCATAATGCTTGCTCGATGTCGCTTACATCGTGTGCTTTCACGGCCCTGTGTTTGAACGATCAATATAAACAATTCACTCGATCGACAGCAGTTCGAAAACGATTAAGAAAGGCATTTCTTGACAGATGAAACGATCTGGGATTATTAAGATTGTTATTAATCCCTTGACAAACAAAGACGTCTGGGAGACGTCATTTGTTTCGTATGTCATTTTAGACGTTGACGTCTCCGAGACGCCAAGAATTATACGCTGATTGTTTTGAAAAGTTCCATACTCTACAGGATTCTTAAGTTATTTATTAATTTGTTACATAATTATTGTTCATTAATATTGTCTATTAACCCCTTGCCTTATAATAACGAGTCACACTCGCGATGCAGATTATGATCTATAGCTTATAAATATTAGTTTCACACAAATATAAATTTTTGAAAATTGTATATTACAACACCCCTAACTTTTAGAGGATCATCCAAAGCAACCAGTACATGTTGCTAAATATTCTTCCCAGATTTCACCCTTAGAGCACTCGAACAATAAATTTCAGTGCAGATAGCTATTAAAAAAATCATAAGGTAAGGGATTAACATTGTTTTATGGTATTTAGCAATGTAAATATACTGTTCCTTGTACAGCTTACATAACTTAAAGTTGAGCAACATTAAATGGTATTTTTAGCACACATCGAGTCCTACTTTATTTGTATGTCAAGGGGTTAAAAACAATTTGCACTTTTACGAAGGCTGTTCATATGTGTTGTTACACTCCGTGCGGAGAACGCCTATGGGAGTTCAGAGAGCGTACTTATTGAACGTCTCTGAAGACCTTCCGCACGCGACGTACGGACACCGTATAAATTTCCTTCAAACAAATTTGTTTTGACTTCGAGACATTTTGACGTGCACTTATTAGTGGCTCGGTGTGAAATTGGGTTCCTCGGTGTGCACACACGCGACATACAGGTATTTATGGAATTACATCTGTCGTTAGGTTGGGTTGGGTCGAGTACGTGGAATCATAAACCCTTTCCTCTAACTAAGGAACTTCTCTCTATCTCTTCGGCGTGTAAATCGCCGAAGTTCATCACGCAGTCCGTGCGCGTGATATCGGTTAACTTCGAAATTCAAATTTAATATTAGATCGAGAGGAGAGCGGAAGGGAGCTTTCGTTGTGTTTACGGCTTGAGCTTTCTCTTCCGCTTGTTTACGGTGGAAATTTGGTAAATAAGCTCCCTTGAAACAGCAAACAGCTTTTGCAATGCTATGAATGAAAAATAATATTCACGAAGCGACTGATGCCAAATAAAATATCATTTCAGCATCGTCTGTTCCTCCTTTAACACGTTGACTGCTACACTGTATTGGTTAAAAATGGCCATCTTTCTAAATTTCTACACAAAGAAAATATAATCTCAAGTTAAAAGCTTTTTAATCACGAATATTAGGAATATTCATATTTTCTTTTATTGGCGCTATTGAACATTAACAAATAAATTTATGAATACTAGAAATGATGAAATAAATAATAACTGAACTTAAGTTTCATCTATATATGGGTGACATGGCGGTCGAAGTGTTAAAAAACAAAATTTACAAATCTACTGTACTTTGGAAGATGGTAGCCGACGTAATGACCATTGTTCCGTTGTATTGTAGTTCTTTGGTGAAATAAAAAATTTGCTACGGTATCGCGTTAGCATTAAAATTCACGGCAATTTCCTCTTGCGATGGCGGAAAATCGAGCGAACGACTTTCCACGGAGGAATTAGAAAGGAAAGCGAAACCACCGGGAAACTTCTGTGACTGAGGAAACTTCGGCCCGCTTGGAACAAAAGCAAAAGCCTTCTGCCTAGCACTGACGTCGTAAATGTTAATGAACTTTGAATCACGAAACACGGCCGCATTAGGGGAAGAACTTCTTTAACTGATAATTATTGATATTGCTGTTCCGCTGTCGGGAATACGATCGTATAATCAATGCGTTCTAATGGGTCGTTTGCTGTGTTGGAAATCAATAAACGTCAGCAGTTTCGACGGACTGTATCCTTTTTTAATTTTTAACAACCGAATTGCTGAGATTTTCGAGTACGTTGGGCAGAAAATTTAATTTAATGACATAACTGATATTTATTATAGAATTTTGAGTCTTATTGATATTGTGATAATTGTACAAGGTAAAATTATTTTGTACTTTTCTGGTTGATACATTAACCCCTTACCGCGTGGTGTGCCATATGTGGCACAAACCAAATTTTCATTAATTTTATATGTAAAACATGCATCATAACCCTGCTGCATGCTGTACCATATATAATACACTATGGTGCCATGATTTTCAATAATAATCTGCCGTCTGTGTTCGAAAAGGTTACATTTTTGCGAATACTTTACATTGTTGTATAGGTTATGCATCAACCGCTTTATTGTCGAGATTTCTATAACGGATTCCGAGACTTTATACGTTTTCAAAAGCTAAATAAATATTATTAGATTAATTTACAGTGTGTTAAGATTACATAAAAAAGATTACCTGCAATTTTCATTCATTAGTTTTAGTATAAATTGCTAATATAGTTTTGTGCACAAACCAGTTTCTGTATTAAATAAACGATTAAATATTGTTAATACATTTTTTCAATATTTTTCCCATAAAAGATGCACCTTCTTAATTTAATATATTTTTTTCGCAACAAAAATAGATCATGCGGTAGCCTGACACATTATAATATTCCATTTCAGCCACAAATCACAAAGAAAAAAAAATATTTAACTACTCAACTGTAGAGCATTAACCTTCTATTTTTTTGTACAGCGTTAATTCTGTTCAAAATTGTGTTAAAAGTAGTAAATATTAAATAAACAAATTTTGATGCGCCGGTCACCGGTGAACCCCACGGCAGTGTTAACACATTTACTACCACAATGAAAATAGTCGTCGCTAGTCAGACACTCTCACACTAGTAACAAGGAAGGGTATTGAACCGTCCCCTTCCGATTTTGATGAAATTTTGCAGGTTTGTAGAAAAGTCAAAAATAAGAAACACGTATTTTTTTAGCCGCGGATACTCAAGTTTAAAGAGTGAAATCACGCCCAGAAAATTGACACTCCAAAGGCTACCCCGAAAACTATTAACTATTTCTGAAAATATTCTTCACCAAATTATTGCACATAAAAAACCATAAAACTTTGCAATTTGAAGTATATGTTTATCTTTAATAATTTTCGACCCAAAGGAAGTAGTTCTAATTTAAAGTTTTCCGACTTGCGGATTCGAAAGGCCCCACCTTGGGAGTCCTAGGGTTAATATTAAATTTTCTCGCTGACAGAGTGGACAGTAGAACAGCTTCACAAACAATACTCAAGACACTGAAATTGTTTCTCAAAAATTCTGATGACTAGACTGCGGATGTTTACGCAAATATATATTTTTACACGCCAATATTTTTTCTGTTAGCATAGCTAAAGAAACGAAACATTTACTAAATTGTACTGCATCCTTTGAATGTTCAAAAAGTAGGTTTTTTATTTTCCTTGCCTTATTGGAAGTGCTTCTTTCACGTGTCTCGACACGTTAAATTGCATAAACATCCGCAGTCTACTGATGACGCTTCTTGAATATAGGGACAACGACAGTCCGAGAAGTCCCTAAATTAGGCGAATTTCCTCGCAAAGGAAAAAGGCCCAAGACACGTCGAGGCGTGATGCATGGTATCGAAACTGTCGCCAGCAGATATACATCCATGCATTATTGAACAAATCCACTCGTTCCACGCGTTCACGCGTAAACCCTCTGTTATAAAGATGCACACGAAGAGCCAGAGGAACGGGCTGTAGGAGAAGAAGAAGAAGAAGAAGAAGAGTGAAACGAGCCTCATACGGCGTTTTTACGAGGTGGATAACATTTTACGAGAGATCGAACGAGCAGAGATATTTTATCAGAAAGTGTATTATCGATGAAGCAAAGGCACCTTGAAGCACCGCGACACCCCGCGCGCTACGATCCAAGATTTAGGCGTCGACAAAGGGGCACCTGGATTTGGCGTACTCCATTTTCGATGATTCATGCAAATTCCTGGACGGAATCCACAAAATACGGCTATTCAGACACGATATTTTACCGAAGGAGCCTCAAGATCTTGAAGCATAATAAGAGTTATTTTAAGGGCACCGTTCTCTGCTCGGCTACTCTCAACCTATCGAATTTCTCAGCATTCATGGAGTAATTCTTCGAGCAGCATTCATCGAAATGACAAGAACATTTTAGTCCAGCTTCTTTTTTCTTTGCTCGTTTCTGAAAAATTGCCGTATGTACAGGGTGTGAGATAAGTATATGATGCGGGTCACAGAAGTGGTTCTACAGCATTGTAAAATTGACCTTAACCTTGCTAATTCTGTATGGGTTATAATATATTCAACTTCACTTTCCAAGCACCAATGTTGCACTGATTGATCACTACTATCGTATCAGTATCATACAGTGTTATGTGTACGTCAACATAGATTTTAACTAACCCTTTAAGTCCTGAATTAAGTTGTCGTTATTTTGTTTTACCATAACGTGTATTCAAGATATTAGAAAATTGATCAAATAACACATATTCTAAGTATAAACATTTGTTACAGTAATTCTTCATTTTTTTTTTCATTTTGGCTTGAGAATCAACCCCATAATATATGTACTACCTGTTGTGAAACATCCTGTATAGAAAGTATATAAAAATTGCTATCCTGCAAAAATTAATTATAACTAGACTGCAGAGTTTTATACAAATTAACATATTCTAATATCTGAAAACAGCACATTTAAAACCGTGAAAAAGTAAAAAGTACATTTTTTAAATATTCGTTAAACGGAATGCAGTTTTATCAACGTTTCGTTTTTGTAATAGCAATAATATAAACATTAATGAACTTTAAAAATGTGTATTTGCATAAAAATCCGCAGTCTAATTATAACAGTATGTGCCTTTAAAAACACAACAATATGTAACAGCAAATATACATTTTTATACTTTCATACGTCCTATGTTAATGCAGTTAAATAAATAAAACTCGAACAAGCCTGTATTAGCTCCTTGAAATGTTCAAACTATATAATTTTTATTTTGCTAAATTATTAACCCTTTCCACTCGCAGCATCTTTTGATACGATAGACGAGAAACTCCAACATAACTAATGTCATGATGCAACCGATATGATTGCGAGCTACTGCAAGCAAATGTTAATTTTTATATATTTACGTGTCACTTACTTTTACGTATTCGAAAATATTTCATTTTTGTCGTGGTACACAAAAATTAGTAGATAAAATTGATAAACCATGGGAGCGCCTGGTAGGCATACTTGGAGTGCAAAGGGTTAAATGTCCATCATGCACCAATTTGGATACATTAAATTGCATTAACATCCGCAGTCTACCGATGAAACTATAACATCATTTTCACTGTATAACCTAGTGCAACGCAATAGACTTGAAAAAAATTTGATCTTGAATTTTAAAGACCATTCTACGGCCCACCGACTCGAATGTGAGGAATCATTTGTGCGAAGATTGACATATACTTTCCTTACACCCTGTACCGGTTACGTCTGACTGCTTACAGGTCGCGAGATTATGCGTCTTAAAAGAAACATAAGCAACGAAAGGCTCGTGAAGGGGATTGTTTTCCCGTCGGGTTTCTTTCTGGAGATTCTCGAACGAGGACAGGGACGACCACGAGCGTTTAGTACACTGTGAGCTCTCTGAGACGACGCGATGAATAATGGACGAAACAGAGTTAAGCGATCTGTTCAGTTCGGTGTGCCCTCGCGCGTTTCCACCCTCGGCGGGAAAGCTCCGCGCAAATGTACGTACAAAGCGTCTTAAATTCAATTGGAGAATTCTATTTCTCAACTCGAGCCCGCTCTCTGCTCTGTATGCAAATATAAAAATAATAGAGTGCCGGCGAGCCCACAGAAACGTAATAAAAATGGCTACACCGCCGAGCCAATTTATTTTTTAGAACGTGCCAATTAAGCATCGATCGAACACTGTGTATACTATGGATGCGCCGTCAATAGAACATTGAACTGGCCGACTAAACAGTTGTATAGAAAACTAGCTGCGTGTGCCCGGCGTTGCTCGGGTTTTTGAGGGGGTGGGTCTTAGGTGAATAAAAAAAAATGTTGAGGATTCTTTAAATCCTCACTTGTTCAAATTTTACTGTACACATTCTCTTCCTGTTTTCTGTTTAACTAATATTTCCACAATAAATTTTAAAACCATCCAGAAATTTTTTATTTCTTTAAATGGTCATAGTTATTTATTTTTATTTTATTTTTAAGGGGGAATATGTGAAGAATAAATTTTCCTCACATATAGCCCCTTAATATTATTAAAAATTATTGAGCTACTACACAAAAAATTACTCGAGCTTAAGTTAAGAGGAGGTGGGCTTTAGGGGTGGTTGGGGGGTGGGGACTCCCACAGTATTTTTGCCAGGGTATCCAAGAATATTCATGCCAAATTTGGCGCGGATATGTTGAACGGTTGAGAACCCTTTACCTATCATATATACATATTTTGATTTTTTTGTATCTAGAGATAACTTTAACACGTTGACTGACGCAGTGAAAACTCCCATATCTGGTCAGACGTAGTATAATATGGTAGAACCTCGATCATCCGAACACCTGACATCTGAAGATCGATCATCCTATGTCTGCTACAAGCTGTAGTAATCATTAGTGACATTGGTACCTAATTTCACAGTAGTGGATATTTTACATTCTAAAATAAAATCATCATTTTTATGCGAAATATTCCTGTTAGCAATTGTAGTTCGGATAATCGATGTCCTACTGTATCTCATTTCAAACACTAATGGTAGAGGAAACAATTAAATCGATAAGTTGAAGTACAGTACAATTCCCAAATTAGCCATTTTTAAACTTATGAGTGTTAAACTATAATGAGTGTAAAAACAGTATCTGTCATGGACTTGTACTGTTTCAACTATCAGTTTAACAATCACTTTTCATTAAATAATTTCTACTTCAGTTATGTTTAAAGCAAGTTAATAAATATTTTTTTTTACTACTGTTATTTTTTAAATATTCTGACTAAGAAGTGTTTTTAGTAGAAAAACATTGAATTGATTAGTGTAAACAAAAAACTATCGTAGGTGAATCATGTGATATAATGTTCACCGGAAACAAATGACAGAATTCTACGGAACAGAAATCTTCTGGTTAAAGTACTCTTAAAAGATTCGAATCTATTTGTTCAAGGTTCGATTATACTTCAAAGTACCTCTTACATTTCTCAATGTACTTATAAAAAGTTCGAACTTATCTCGACGAGGTTCGAGTTCACTCAAAAGTATTGCTTCTTCTTTTCGAAGTATTCATGAACTGTTCGAAACTATCCAGTCAGATTGAAACCTACTTGTAATATACTTGGATTCCATCTCTAACTGTGATACAACTTAACCCGTTAGCTGTGTAGCGATATTTTAAAAATGTGTACCTACGTTGCGTCGCAAAAATGAAGATATGACGAGTATACTCGTCAAACACAGAGTATATGCAGCTGCTGCAAAATTGAATTAAATTATAACGAAATGGCAGCTGGTTTTCTGAAAAATGAATAATATATTGCTCAAATTTATTGATCTCATTGACAAAACTAAAACATTCATTATTAAAAAAAAATTAAGGAAAATCGAATACATGGAAACAATTTTTTTTTGCTTTTTTCTTACTTCGTTCTTGTCTCAAAATATTCTAAAATGTCTGAAATTTAGGAATATATTTTAGTTTTAATTAAAATTTTAATGTAAATAGCAAATGGTAATTACCTTCTTTGCATGACGAGTATACTCAAAAGATTGTCATGACGAGTATACTGAAAAGGTTGGCATTTGTTCATGACGAGTATACTCATCATAACACAAAAGATTGCCATTTCTTCATAACAAGTATACTCGTCATAACACAAAAGAAGGCCATTTCTTCATGACGAGTATACTCGTCATACCCAGCTAGCAGGTTAAAGAAGACTGTGCGCGGGCCAGTAAGAATTTATTGTCTGTTGTTAATTGCACAGAATGTAAATATTGTTATAGAATTGTAATAATATACAATATTGTTATAAACATCACATTGTTGTTGTGTTGTCCATAACACAATATGTACAATATTTACATTGTATGTAATTTTCAAAAGACAATTAACTCTTACTGGCCTACGCACAGGCTTCTTTAACCTGTTAGCTATGCACGACGAGTATACTCGACATGAAGAAATGACAATTTGTTGTGTTATGACGAGTATACTCGTCATGAACAAATGGCAATTTTTGTATTATGATGAGTATACTCGTTATGAACAAATGACAATTTTTGTGTTACGACGAGTATACTCGTCATGCGAAACAAATAATTACCATTTGCTATCTACATTAAAATTTTAGTGAAAACTAAAACATATTCGTAAATTTCAGACATTTTAGAATACCTTGATATTTTAGACTTTTGACAATAAATAAATTTAAAAAAACAGGAGACACTGAACCGGCTACCGTGTTCTCTGCATTTAAATGTCTCCACCAACTCGATAACAAAGCGTTTCTGTGCCTACGGGCGCATCGCGTTCTCTCACGCCACCGACTCGCAGAAATTTATTTTTCCCCCTCATTCGAATGGATACGTTTCGCGACACATTTCTCGAGTTTTCAATGATCCTGAGCCTCCGCGGCGTGGATAGAGCGAACGGTATCGGGTGCGGGTGCAGGTGAAAAGGTCGTTCGTGTTCAGAGACATTCAGATACGCGGCACGAGAGACGGGCTCCTTCACGGAATGGCTCAATTCGTGCGGTCTCGAGTAGTAAAGCCCGTAAGTGGCACTCGTGGGAGGGCAAGGGATTTTTCCGAATCACGAGGACGTCTCATAAATTCGTGAAGCTTTCACGGGGCGAAACAGGCGAGGTACTCGGGCCTCGTCACAAACGTCGTTGGCGTCGGAACGAGCCGAGATACGAGACAAGAGGTTCGCGTAAACACCGCAACTCCATAGAGGGAAGGCCGAAAAAAGGGGGCGAGCTTCTTTTTTTTCCAGACACGCGCACGCCTACGCGGCTGTGCAAAAGTCGTGGACCGACAAGCTCGCTGATGTTAAGCCCAGTTTACGTTGGTAAGTGAGGCTAACAGCGTAAATCCGTTTACTGTACTCGTGTAAACGATTGGGCGAGTGGTTAGCAAAGCACTGTATCTAGTAGCTGCTATAGTTGCTCCACCACTAGCTTTCTCCCAACACTGCATTTTTTAACTTACTAGGCACTCTACCGTCTACTAGCCTTGTGTGAATAGGTTTGGTTCAGTAGAGTATAGTTGTCGAGCAAAACTACGTGTACGGTGGTTTGGAATTCATGTAAAATTGTAGGCCCCCTGCTAAATGACTGAAAGACATTCAGAAATCTTGTATAAAATTGATTGCAAAAGCAACCAACGAATATTAATACACATAGACTTAAACCTGCATCCGTCGAAAGGGTTTCGGAAGTTCAATAAATATTTTCAGATGATCACGAGGAAGGATGCTTTGAAAGAAAACGTAGTACAGTAGGACCTCGATTATCCGAACTATAATTAGTAATAGCATGACTCACGTTGCAACCATGTTTCGCATAAAAATGATAAATTTATTTTAAAACATAAAATAGAGAGCTATGAACAATTAAGTACACAGTGTCATTAATGATATTTCTAGCTTGTAACCGGCTTAGGATGGCTAGTTTCCGGATGATCGGTGTTCGGATAATCAAGGTTCTACTGTACCAGAAGTGTCAGATTCGTGACTTCGTAATATTGTGATGTAATAACTCAGTCACTAGGGGGGAGTAGTTCATAACGATACTGGGTTATGTAGAAAAAGAAGAAGAAGCAGAAAACAAATTAGGTATGATGTTCACTCCTGTGTACTATCCTGTGTACTATTTTATTTTCAATTTGCGTGAAAACTATCTTCAGTCAAAAATGGGATAGCAGAGTAAGTAGACAAGTCTTGCACCAGTGTACTATTCTCTTTACTCTACCAATGTGAACTAGGCTTCACAGTGATGATGAGCCTACTCCAGAAATAATGGTCTCTCTGATGGACGTCTTTTCTGTTTTATCTATAGTATAGCGCATGCGAGTATTTTAGTTGGGTATGACAATTGTGAGTGTCATCGAACGAGATGGTGCGAAATATGTTTGGACTGGTATAAACAGCGTGATTGAGGAATGCGACGAAGTTCGAGAGGCTGTGGTGTGAATGAAGAGTGTTTTGGACTCAGCGTTAAGGACTGTGTAGTCGAGGAAAATGATCTTGGGGAGAACATGACCGCATGATTTTTAGGAATGGATGTAAAGTTTAAAGTGAGGAAGAGAAATAGCGAGTGGGAGTGAAAGATATAATGCCAGAGCTAATAGAAAGAGAGTGCAGAGCTCAAAGTACAGTCAGAATCAGAGTTAGAGTTAGAGTTCAAGGTTCAGGGTTCGAGGTTCAGAGTTCTGGGTTCAGGGTTCGAGGTTCAGAGCTCAAGGTTCAGAGCTCAAGGTACAGAGTTCTGGGTTCAGGGTTCAGAGTTAGAGTCAGTGTCAGAGTTCAGGGTTCGAAGTTCAGAGTTCTGGGTTCAGGGTTCAGAGTCAGAGTCAGAGTCAGAGTCAGAGTCAGAGTCAGAGTCAGAGTCAGAGTCAGAGTCAGAGTCGGAGTCAGAGTCAGAGTCAGAGTCAGAGTCGGAGTCGGAGTCGGAGTCGGAGTCGGAGTCGGAGTCGGAGTCGGAGTCGGAGTCAGAGTCGGAGTCGGAGTCGGAGTCGGAGTCGGAGTCGGAGTCGGAGTCGGAGTCGGAGTCAGAGTCAGAGTCAGAGTCAGAGTCAGAGTCAGAGTCAGAGTCAGAGTCAGAGTCAGAGTCAGAGTCAGAGTCAGAGTCAGAGACAGAGTCAGAGTCAGAGTCAGAGTCAGAGTTCAAAGTTCAAAGTTCAGAATCAGAGTGCAGAGTTCAACGTTCAGAATCAGAGTTCAGAGTCAGAGCAAGAGTCAATTAGTGTAATTATTTTTATAGTTCCATATACGTATTTTAATTGAACCTAAAGTGTCACCAATCAACCTGTGCTCTGTACTCACGATATGCTGTCCTCCTAATGCTCACCCTACTGCTATTGCGTTTATATCAAATAAATCCTGCAATAGAAAACTATAATGAAATTTCAGTTAATCTTTCACAAATGAGAAGAATCTGCAACGTGGCTGAATTTCAGTGTAAAATTAAATCGCTCGTCGCGACTGATGCAAGAGTTTCGCACGGCGCTGTACGTGTCGCGACGCTAGTCGTCGAGGACATCCAAAAGTACACTGAAATATTCAGTTAACGCTGCTGGCATCATAATGGGATAGGACTGAAGGTCCTGCCGTGCTGCATCGACGTCCTCCTCGCTTCCTCTTCATTCTACATAGGATGCAAACGTTCATTCCTTCGCGTTTCATTTATCTCGTTGCGCCGTTGCTCCAGTTCTCCTTGATTCCTCACCTTTTTACCCGGTCTCGTTTGTAAATCTCTTCTCCTCGTATTGTTCACCCTTTCCGGACGTTGCTCCATGTTTTTCCGAGCGGCGACCTTAGCCGCCATCCACCCCTTTATTTTCTTTCATTTCCTGCGTACTTTAACCCACGTCCGCATCCCTCTTGCCGTTCAACGTAAACATTTCTTCTGAAACGCGTGTTGTTTCTCATGTTTCCCCAAGGCGTTTTCTTTCGTTGAAATTTCATTCGTCGCTACGGCAGGACCTCGATTATCCGAACACCCATCATCTTACATTCGTTGAAAACAAAAATTATAAGCAACAACGCTGTGTACTCAGTGCTGTACCTCTGGTGTATTCTAAATTTTAAAATAAAATAACCATTTTTGTGGGGAACGTAGTTACAATGTGAGTCAACCTGCAACTTAAATTACCAGACTGGGGGTTTTTATGTAAACATACTTTTGTAGAGTTTAATATTCTTTATTTCCATGTTGCTGATGAAACGCAATTATGGCAGGACTGCATTTTATGGTTTAAATATTTAAAAGCATAGTTTTTGCTCACTTACTGTATGAAGCCACCTACACAGAGTGACATATGTTGTAATGCGTCGACTCCTAGGTTTCATGAAACGGAATTTTCTCATCTGTTTCAGATCGCCTCCACATTACTGTATCTTGATGGTAACGTTGAAACACATTCTTAAAAATGTCTGGCTATTTTCCAACGCCAGTGTTATTATCAATAACGGGAGAGTAAAATAAATTCGGCAAATAGATGGTTAATCCTTAAAAGCTACCATAGAAAAAAATCGCGTTAACCTTAACCCCTTGCAATATGATTTTTTTAATAGCTGTCCGCACTGTAGTTTATCGTTTGAGTGTTCTAAGGGTGAAATCTCGGAAGAATATTGATCAACTTGTACAGGTCGCTTTGGATGATCCTCTACAAGTTACGGGTGTTGTAGTATATAATTTTCAAGAATTTCTATTTGAGTGAAACTGATATTTATAATCTATAGATCATAATCTGGATCACGAGTGTGACTCGTTATTATAAGGCAAGGGGTTAAAGGCTATCAAACGTGAAATTTCACTCATGATAGCCTGTAACTCTCATCCGTTCCTCGTGTCAATTTGACACATTTTTCTCACGAAAATGCGATACATGTAAAAAAGACGTATGTCTTGCACATCGATTTATTATTTACGAGCGATGCGAGCAATTTGATGCCTGAATGTACTGAATGCATAGAAATTTCATTCTTTTTATTTTCAATAAAAGAATTCGCAAATTTAACTCTTTATCGTTTCATTATATTGATTTTTCTTATCATTGTGTCGATTTGACACGAAGGGACAAATTAAGTTGAGGAGCAACGCACATTGTAACCTGCATCACGAAACGAAGGCCTTTGCATGAATAGCAGCATGTTTCACCGTGTGTAGGCTGCTTATAATGTGCATAATTCACGAATTTGGATACGTTCAATTCCATAATGATCCACAGTCGACTAATTACAGTTTAGATAATGGACGTTCTACTGTATTCTCGCTCCACAGCGAGTCCCTTTCATCCTATCAATTTCGAGTATGAAATCGACGTGCAAATGGAAGCAGAGAAATTGATCTTCCCTTTGGAGGTTCTTCCGGAGTTCCTTTTCCCTTATCTCGTTACTCTATCGTCTCGTCTCTGTATCTCGGTAGTTGTCTCGCCTTGGTTCCGCCTCAGCCAGGACCTCTCGCGTCGATATTACGTAAATTGAGCTTAAGCGATGTCACACCGTGGAAACTCCAGCCAAGTGGGTCAGCCGAGCTGCCGCTCCACAGCCAAGGGATTTTCGACGGTGCGCCAGGCGTTCTTGCGGACCATCCACTGTTTAAACCTTTCGCCTCTCTTTCGGAGGCTGCCGTGCAATAAGGGTTGCGAAAATTTTCTATTTGAGGTCGTATCAGCAGCAGGTGTCCGTGGTGACGAAGGACGATTCAAGACACGCGGAAGATTAACCCTGGATGTGGACATCGCCTTAACACGTTGACTACCACAGTGGAAACTCCCATGCTTGGCCAGACACACTATAATATGTCAATCAAATGTCTACATTCTCATTACCACATTGACTACCACAGTGGAAAGTCCTGTATCTGGTCAGACGCATTATAATATGTGAATAAAATGTCAAAACTGTCATTAAGGGGTCTCCCTAGTGTGACGGTCGAAAAACGAAGCGATCTTTGGGAATTTTTTTTTAAGAAAAGTAATAAACGTATGAATGTAATAGCTTGCTGCTGTGTCAAACAATGTTTCAAGAATACGTAATAATTATTTAGTGCAGAAATAATGATTCTGTCCAAATCTATAGGGATTCTGCTACTGCACCTAAAAAAAATTTGTCTTCATGGCTGCCATAAAATCTGCCCTCAGAATTATCAGGATGAAAAAAAGAAGAAGGATTCTTAATCCGTATAAGTGTGGCTATAGCCGGTACTAGAATAAATGAAAAGTAACGAAAAATTAAAGAATGGCAACGTCTGAAAGGAAAAGTTTCGATTTTTGCACAAAAAATGGCTTGTTTTTTAAGTTGCAAAATTTGAATTTTGCAAATGTTGACTGAGCTCTAGTACCGAAAAGAATGAGACAGCTACTGAAGATGCCTGCCAAGTTTCACGTAAATCGAATGATTGGATTTTGAGATATCGTGGCAGCCATTTGAAAAAATATCGTTATCAGAAAAACGCGTTCAAAGTTTCACGTACCCTTTAAAATTCTATGAGAAGCTCCGTTTCAAAGCCTGTAGCATTGTCAATTTTTGTAATACGTCTATAATACTTTGGCAGTATGTTTTTAAGATGTAAAATTGTAAGAAAATCTTAAAAAAAAATTCGATTTTTTGAAACCATCACACTAGGAAGACTCATTAACACGTTCGCTACCATGGACGATTCGTGAGAAACGTTCACCACAGACCACGCTTTATTTGTATCAATTATCTCTGTCACACATGCGTGACGTCGAGCTCTCAAAACAGAATCGACGCGTCACAGTTATATGATGCTGGTAGCGGACGTGTTAACTGCATTAACATAGGAAATATGGAAGTCTAAAAATTAAATTTTTAACATATTATTTAAAAGAATGATTTTTTCTTGCATTTTGTATGTTAATATCTTCCCCAAACAAAAGCACACAATTTAAAATAAAGGACTTTTTCCTAAACCCTTTAGTTTCCGAGATACTTCAAAAAAATATATTTTCAACCCTCAACTTTGTGGGCCCTTATAACTCCTTCAATATGGACGATGGTCGATAAAGAAAAATACGTGCCTAATATTTTTCTGTGAACTACCTCCAACATACACTGCCGTTCAAAAGTATGTGGACACTTGCCATCTTTAATGAACCAATGTTATCCGATATAAATTACTATTGTTAAACGATGTTTATTGCTAAATTCTATTACGAATATTTAATGTAGTCTAGTATTATTGTATTGAATAATTTAATTATTTAAATCCTTTAAATCGTTTAAATAATTAAATGTTAATGCAGGCCGTTTCTAAGGATTTCTTCTTTCTTTTCACGATGACTGAATTGCTTTAGCGTGATTCTCTGTCTTCTTTAGACTAAGATAAACATTTAGAATCGTGATTCAGTGCGAGAGAACTTCAGGTAAGAGCTGTCCAGTCGTTCTATCGAAATCATTTTTGTTTGAACACTTTCGAGAGCATGATGGGTACAAGAAGAACAGAGTTAAGTATTCAAATGTGTATTCAAATACTTATACTATCGAACGAAGGATATTTTGTTAGAGAAATTACGAAAAAGTGGGAATTTCAAAATTTAGTGACTAACGATTTCATAACTTCTTTCAGGTAGTTATTACAGTTAAGAAAGTGTCCACATACTTTTGAGCGGTAGTGCAAGTTTCATTAAAATCTGCGTGTGAGGGTTGGATACGTTCCCTTGTTAATCCGACCAATCAGCACGCAGTGCATCGCCGATCGTGCAGGTTGCACTCGCGTACCTGCATTGGTGGACTTCGGTTGGAAAAATCCAATATAAAATATACATGCTTTGAATCATCGTGATATTTAACTGTCCAGAAATCTCAGTTTACAGCATGAATTAAGGGTGTAAAAGGATATTACAAGTTCAAAAAACTCAAATCATTTTTTCAATTGTTTATGAAAGCCTCACCCCTTTGAAGTATTTTTTAAAACAAATCCGTTGAAAAAATCACAAAAGTACGAAGGTTACAGCTCGAAAAGTAACGGCGGCTCGAATGCAGGTAAAAGCGGTAAGGTAAACTTTAAAGCCGTTTTCCTCGAAACCATGTTTTTCAAGACGCTGAACATCATAACTCGAGAACGGACCGATATTTTTGACTGAGATTTTATCTGAACCTACAAAACCCTTTTCTCCACAGAGTGGAACTCGCTCATTAAGATCGCACAACAGTGAACTATTTTATGAAACATTTTTTCATGGCATGACTACAGGAAAAGCCTCCAAGGTTGATATTTGTTGTATAACTTTCCGAATTTTTATTAAAATTCGTCGACAGAGTTCCATCCTGTAGATTTTGAGTTAAAGATTACTCATTTACAACGATTTCTCTTTTAAATGAGTCGTTCAACGGGAATCGTGTTCACCGCATGGGCGCACGTATTGCGCAGCACTCACTATAACGTTTTATATTTTAATAAATTTTTAATATTTTCTAAATATTTTTGTTTTAAAATACGTCTTATGTCACCACTAAAAAATTGTAAGAAGTGCAAAAGGTTCGAGTTAGTACTCGCTCTTCAATCCAACCCGAAAGAAACTGTTCATTTTAGCCGTCTAATACCCATGCACCCCCTTAACCCCTTGCCTTATGAGTTTTTTAGTACCTATCCGCACTGAAGTTTATTGTTCGAGTGTTCTAAGGGCGAAATCTAGGAAGAATACTTGTCAACATGTACAGAGTGCTTTAGATGATCCTGTAAAACTTAGTGGTATTGTAATATACAATTTTGAAGAATTTATATTTGAGTGAAACTGATATTTACAATCTGCATCACGAGTGTGACTCGTTATTACAAGGCAAGGGGTTAACATTCGCGCCTCGACATAAGGGGTTGATCGATGCGCGTGCTGACATCAGGTCTTCAGGTGTATCAGGCCTGGTGGGCACGGCTCGTTGAACTGCGGCCAGCCTCGTATTTCGTGGGCCGAAAGGGTCGGCCATGAATGGAGGCGGCTGGTATCTTCAGGCTAGGGGTGGCGCGATTGAAAGCGACGCGGTTTTAGAGCTTGCGGAACGAGGGCAAGCCGCAACTAACCGGACGAGTTGCCGAGTCTCCGGTGCCGACCTCGGTCGCCTGTAACGGACCTACTGTTTGCACAGATAAGAGTAATTAATGTCTCCTCGGCTCCGGGCTCCCGGCCCGACAACGTCCCCTCCCTCGAGCGCACAGCCAACCCGCGTGCAGAAAGCTCAGAGTCGCCCTGTTTCTTCCTCGAACCACCAAACTCCTGCTCGGACCCTGTTACGGCGAAAGCAACGTTCTGCTGCTCAACGAAGAGTCCGTTAGGACCAGCTCACCTGCTACTCAAACGTCCAAACGAGTGTCAGAAGTTGGCTGACCATTGTTTGGACGACAGCAGGGCTACTCGCGAGTCTATAGACCTGTCCTGCATGATGTTGCGGTGATTCTTTATTTTATTTGCAGTGTGAAGGGGGTATTCTTCTATTTCAGACTGTTTTGAAGGTATATGTACTATTTAATAAATATGTTTATTTAATACTATGTATAATAGAGAATCAAACGGTCCAGCTCGTAGCCACACGATTCGCTGTATGTCGCTCGAGTCTCGATCCTGAACCGCGCCTTTGTTGCTACGTCCAGAACGCTGATGGTATAAACAAATGACTGTCGCACACACGTACTACATACTCTACAGTATACTTTGGGAATTTTTGTTTAAAAAACACAAGTAAAGAGACGTAAGGCAGTTGAAGTACTTCCGACGACAACTGTGTCTATCATCTCATCTCTACTCTTCGTATATTTAGGCCAGTGACGTATATATTGACTTATTAATTCCTTTGTTCTGAGCTTCTCGTTAACTTTCATCAATCGTCAATGTCTTTACATGTTACCATCGCACTCCTTACTATTGCGAGTGTTAGCGACGGTGTGGTTCTAAGAGGATTCGAGGGAAGTTTGAGGTCTGTGTGTCGACAGTATTGCTTGATAGATGGACACCAGACGTTAACCAGCGACTTGAAGTCCTAGGACTGTTTTGTTGGAAAAGACATGAGAGAGTTTAAGGGTGGCAGTCAAGATGGTGTCGTACTACTTGCTCTTCAGAAAAGGGACAGTGTCCCTGAAGGATCTGGCCATGGAGAGGGGCAGGAGAGGGTGCTTTCTGGCAAGGGGCATCTGAGGTCATCTGTTGAGGCGTTAGCCACGCTCATATTAATTAACACTTTGAGTGGCACGCTGCACTAACTGAAAATGAGAAACTTTTTAAATTTTTATACAAAATTAATATAATTATATATTGTACCTTTTTTAATCAATAATGTCAATAACTTTCATAATCTTTTTACTGCTACTATTAAACCTTATTAAATATATTCATTAATGCTACACGTGATCAAATAAATAATCATTGAATTTTTGTGTCACTCAAATATGGGTGACGTGGCACTCAAAGTGTTAAGGGATCCTCTATGTTTTTGGTTTGAGATGACTTCAGCAACAGTTATCCTGCGAGCCATCCGAGAAGAATTTTATCAACCTGCCTGCTTCTACGGCGAATAATTACTGTAGTTTAACTGATAACTAAACTGCGGATGTTTGTGCAAATTTACACATTTAGATTTGAATATCTTTTTTGTTAACGCAGCTGATGAAACGGAACATTCACCAAACTGCATTATGTCCTTTAAATGTTCGAAAAATATGTTTTTTATTTTCCTAGCGTTATTACGTGTGTATTTGTTACGTGCTCCAATGTATGAATTGCATAAACATCCGCAATCTACTGATAACAATGTACAAAAATTCATGAGTGTACTACAGATATATATGAATAAATCTACAAAGTTTTATAAAGACGTGCTGTTTAGTTTTTTCAAAAAAAATTCCCGAAATGTACCCTCAAGTTGTTTACAGAAATGGCGAAAATTGTGAATCAGCCTTGTATTAGGAACATTCTGATGCATAGAACTTGTCACGACGGGTCTTGCTAATATCCCAGCGATTTCGAAAAACCGATGTCGCATGTTCCGTCTCTTCGGTCTGCAAATTTATCCGCCGGCTGATAAAACCTCATGCTCGCCGCGAACTGTGTTTAAAAAGTTCAGCTCACTTTGAACGTCGGGAAGTTTCTGTGTTATTTTCTGCCTTTTATTATACACCGATGGCATTCGGGTTTTAATTTTTCAGGCCGTGCGTATGAAATTTTTTACATGACCATATCGAAACGAAAAAATGTCACCTTCGTTTCCCACGGATATTTCGTACAACGTCCGCGTCGCTTTCATGCTTTTTTTATTCCAGTACAGATTGTGCACACGGGTTTCGTGCGGGGCTGCTAGCATACACCGCTTTCCACCTAAAAATAATTAACGTGCAACAAAGCCACACAGCCGGTAGCTTTCCCGCAAACGCGACGTGTAACAACGATTTTTTTTCTCTGTCCGCATTTATGCGATATATTTGAAAAAACTAATCGACTGGTCGTCTACTTTGAGTCTAACCACTACTCCGCCGCTTCGTCTGGATATTATAGGGTCAGTCCAGTGCGACATTTTCAAAAATTCCATTCTCTTTCTTTATTGTTTTCGAAAGTGTATGTATTCAAGAATGTACTGTTAAATTTTGGTAAAGAAGTTCCAAGTATTTTGCCTTCTACAGCTGCTTCTAGTGGGAAGCACAAAGCGCGCGAGACGAGAATTTTCTTCGGTCCCTGGTGTTTTCGTTAATAGGTGAATATAGTGATAAAACTATGGACATTCTAGTGAAGTCAAACTTCAAAACTTGTGAAAAATGGAAAGGTCAAGGAAATACAATCGAATATACGACTGAGATCGCCGATTAGTTGTAAATATGTGTTTCCTATGATAATTTTATTCTGGAACTTTGAAACGCGCTTTTCTCGAAACGTTATTTTCTCACCTGGCGCAGGTGAAATCTAAAAAATAGTGAACCGATTGGTCTGAAATTTTAACAGATTATTCTTTATACCAGTGGCTCTGACCGGTACCAGAATTACGATTCTATGATGAGCTTATCATACATTTTACATTGCATAACTGTCGAAAAAAGGTTAAAATTCTGATATTTACTTTCAACGCGCGCCATTTTGTTAACTTTAAACACAAATTGTTTTTTCTGGTACCTGCGATAGCGATACTCATACTAATTAAGAATCTTTTCGAATTGTTCGTTTCAGATAAGACTACGAGCTCAAATCACCTGCGCCGACGGGACATCTTTTTTAGAACGTGTCAATTTCGCGAAAAAAGGAAAATGTTAAAAAACATTAATTGTAATACTTTTGATATTGTTTTATATTCTTTGTAGATGTCTTTATAAATTAGAAAACGATTTACACTATTAAATTTTGTATCGGCGGATAAAAAAATCATTGAAAAATGCTCAATTTTTTAGCCGTCACACTGGAATGACCCCTTAAGCCCTTTGCACACCGAATTTGTTTCATTCAACGTACAAAGACTCAGGAAATTGATCAAACGCTTCACTAATTATTTTTTTTCCTTAATTTGGGTGCAATCGACACATATCTGCAATGTAGTTTCTTATCAATGTTGTATCTTTGTTTCAACAAATGACAGTCGAAGTCAACTATGCATTCGGTCGATTCCGTCAGTCACTGTACATAACCCAGAAACGCTAGCGTAATTGACTTCGGTAACAGAGTTTGTTCTATTCGAAATGCAGTTGTTTCAGTAGCATAATGCTTCTAAATGTGTACATTGTAGAGTTTCTGCAATTGAGCAGAAGTTTGAGTCATTAATACGGAATCGAAAGTTCGAAACTGCCTCAAAGGCGCCATTAGAGTGCAAAGGGTTAAATTTATTAGCCGTATGAAGGTGTTGGGTGCGAAACGGTGCATCATCGATCATAGCAAAATCCCCAGACAGCGCAACGTTTACGGCGAAGCGATGTACCAAGGACCGGTCTATTCGGTGTCATCAGAAGGTAATTCATCGGCCAGAATTTAGTGTGACACAGTATGTCATCTTGTCGTTCGAAACAAGATGCGAAATACTGCGTCGCACGTCGAACAGTCCAATTTCCGTCTGCGACACGGTCGATCCGCGATTTGTTGCTCGCAGACCGAACGAAACACCCGGAACGGCCAGCCGAGGGAAGTTCGTGGACAGGGGGTAAGTTAAATTGGTCAGGGTGGTATAACAACGTTTTGAGGTTGTGACCGATGCTGCCAAATCGCAAAACTTTCCTCCGATCGCCGGACCCGATCAGCTCGCAATGGTTCCCCCTCGACACGGACAAACATCGTTGGTCCCGTTTTGACTGATGCGATCGGACGCTTCTTCAGAAATCATTCTGAGAGCACTGAGAATGATTACTCAGTGGATCTTCGGGGAAGTAGGAAGAGAAACTTTGGCTGGGAACTGGCGATTTCGATAATTGCACCTGAATCGTGTTATTATAATCAGGAGACAGAGTTTGTTTGTATGATCGTAAAAATGTAAATAACTATTAAGGGGACTAGGCAGTCAAAAAATGCATTTTTTTAATTGTATTTTTGGAAAGTAGTGTCCTTCCCGAATAAAGTGCCGTTTGAATCATGTTAAAATTCGGAAAATTAAGGATTTGGTATGTAGTAGTATCGTCTTCCAAAATTTTAAAGGCGTTTTTCTCGAGATCATATTTTCTCTTCGTTTTGCAGCGATTGCGAAAAAACGGAGGTTCAAATTGGTTTGAAAAAAA
This sequence comes from Macropis europaea, assembly GCA_916610135.2. Taxonomy (NCBI): domain Eukaryota; kingdom Metazoa; phylum Arthropoda; class Insecta; order Hymenoptera; family Melittidae; genus Macropis; species Macropis europaea. The sequence goes on along the minus strand of OU744352.1, from coordinate 12,287,237 downwards.
TTGAGCGAACATAAAACATATCTAGTTAAGGCCTGAACCTACGCATAAGTCTGCAAAAACTCCTGTTTTGTCCAAAAAAAATATAAAATAGCTTCTGTTTTAATAATAAATCGCGTTTTTTTGTAACTTCATTGCCGCCATTTTTACAATTTCGATTTTTTATCTTCTTCAATAGGTTCAGTGTAGGTTAGGGTCATATAGACTGCCAAATTTTTCAGCATATTTCATAATTCAATTCTTTATGACCAGGATCACTGCAAAACCGCAAGGACTCCAGAAAAAGCGCCTACACATCAGTCGACTGTAAAGCCATCATATATAAGTATATGTTAGTCAAAAAAATATTTTTTTACAGTTTGTAGTATTAATAAACATTACCTAAAAGTACCAGTTACAATATGTATTCATTTACTTGTAATTAATTCTCAAAGGAAATTGCATTTTGACCAAATCTGACTGCCTATTCCCCTTAAACTGATGTTATGAAATTTTCACAATAGCTTCTTTACATTTTCCGGAGAGTCATAAGCTACTTTATTGCGAAATAATTGTTAAAAAAAAACAATAATTTCATTCTACTAAACTTTTCTACACGAAATCTTATAAGTTCTTGAAGCACTTCGACTATAGTTTCTAGAGCTGTTTGGTTGTAGCAATTTTTCTATGTGTCTGGCTCAAGTTCTTAGTTAAACGTAAAGTTCAATCTTTTGTGTATGATTGCTATTACAAAAACGAAACTTTGAAAAAACTGTCCCTTATTCTGTAAATGTGTAAAAGATGTAGTTTTTATTTTTTTACGGTTTTCAGTGTGCGTTTCTCAGATATTTGCATAAAAATCCGCAGTCTAGTTATTACGATCTCTAATACATTAAACGATAGTATGATACCATGGCCAGAACTGTACAATATAAAAACGCCATAACTTGTGGAATGTTCTGAGGATAAAAGAAACGAACTGAATAGGTGAAAATTTTGAATGGAATCGCAACAATGATCGGATGGCGAACGCGAGGGAAGTTTCTCCAGCAGATTTTCATGCAGCTTTTTCACGTCGAGTGTCATAATTCAGGACCTTTTGCACCCTCCCTTTGACCAGCTTTCGAAACAGTCGCGATCGAAATTGGCGTATAACGTAATACTCCGCGGTAAATAATGATCGCGACACGACAGCCCGGCTCCCCGGCTATTATTTACGATTGCACGGGGTCTCGATATATCGATAGTAATTAATAATCGGACAATAAACGAACCGCAATTGCAACCAGGAGAAAACTGATCGTTTCCTCTCTTTCTGTCCCTTGCCTACTCTTCTGCATCCGATATTCTATTCGAGCTTCCGATACACCATCCATTCACTTATTGTCTTTCTCACTTTTTTATTATTCTATTCGTTGCTCAGTAGTATATTTTTTTTGTAGGTTTTAACAATTTCTCGCCTTTGTGGAGGAACTGGAATGTTTTATCTATTGGTTTCTGCGTTTCTGTTCGCTGCTTTGTTCAGAATAATAATAATAGTGAAATGGAGACTGTGTGATACAGTAGAACCTCGATTATCCGAAAACTGGTCATACGAAAATTGGTCATCTTACATTAGCTATTTTATATTTTATAATAAAACAATTTTTATGTGAAATATAATCATTATATGAGTCATCCTATTACTTATTACTAGACTGCGGATGTTTATGCAATTTAACATATTCAAATGTGTGCAAAATGTACATATTGCAAAGTAAGTAAAATAAAAATAGTTTTTGTAACATTTAAAACAACAAAATACAATTTTGTTGAAATTCTATTTATTCAACTACATTAAAACAAAAAATATTGACATTTAAAACTGTATATTTGCATAAACATCCGCAGTCTATTTATTACGTTTCGATTAATCGGGCTCCTACTTTCATTATGGCAACGTTAGGTTAAAAATCGACAATACTGTGCAATCGTACAGGCCGTATATTTATAACAAACTTAATTAACACTTTGACATCCGGTAATATTCTGCGAACTCTAACAATTTTTTGCAAGAATTCTTAAGTACTAAAGCATTTTGCATTATTGTCGTTTTATAAAATATTCTACAATCTCCACTTTATTAGTACTTGAAATATTTATTATATTACTTGAAACGTTTATTTGTTTTTCATAGGCGTCATTCGAATGAAAAAAATCACGTGTACATGACAGCGTCCATCAAAGTGTTAAATAAATCGTAACTCGTAACGAGCAATTAGGTGATTAAGCAATTATTCTTCTCTCAGCGATCGTAGCTGGTGCTATAATATTTTGGCATACATGACTATAGTCTGCTACACTACTGTATGCTGTTAAACCTAGCCTAACCTATTTCTCACTTTTTAATTTTTCTCTGCAACAACACGCATTTTCGTTTTTCTAATTTTTTAAAATTTTCAGTGAAGTATTCCGTTCTTCTTTCGTAGTATCCTGTCACCCTGTTATCGCTCGCAATATTCACGCAATTTCATCCCTATCACGCATCCAGTCATCGTTCGATCGTTTATCTGACCCATGGACACGACCGGACGCGAAATATTGCACCGAATATTGCTCCGCCGTTTATCACTTATCGTTCGATGCGGTAAATCCTTTCTGCTGTGCACCGTGTCTGATTAAAAGTGTTTAATACAATTTTCTTTTTTTTTAACAGTCTGACTGTCACTAATATTTTGTGAACACTAATTGATTCAGTGAGTTGAATAACAGTACAAGTCCAAAAAGCTCATTTTGAGATATTTGGAAAAATAGCATCAGTTTTCGTACATCATCAAAGCCATTAATTTTGTACCGCTGTTCGAATTTGAACATGGTTATGCTAACCCAGATGACCGTCCATGTATATCTAACTATGGTTAAACTTTGTTCATTAATTTTCAATAATTAAAATAGAACCATTGGACTTGTACTGTTTTTCTACTCAAGCTACTGTTTAGTTAGGGAATTGGAAAAATAGCACAGTAGTAAAAAAATATTTATTAACTTGGCTTAAGCTTTAAACATAACTGAAGTAGAAATTATTTAATGAAAAATGATTGTTAAACAGATTGTTGAAACAGTACAAATCCATGACAGATACTGTTTTTACACTCTTTAAACCGAAGGGATTATTGAAACACGAATTTCTTCTTACTTTTCGGTACTTTCTTTGCACTGTTTTTGGTCCCAACATGTAGTTCTATGCATTTTACATTTACTTTTCAGATTGTTTGAAAATGGCTAATTTTGGACTTGTTCTGTTCTTCAACTCATCGATTCAATTATTTTTAGACATGTTTGTAAGAATTCTTAAGTGACTAATCATTTTACATTACTGTTTTTGTATTGAAGTTTCTACAATTTCCACTGTAGTAGTACTGAAAATATTTATTATATTACTTGAACACATATTTATTATATTACACGTGTCAGCTGCCGTCAAACTGTTAACAGCAACGAGTTTTAAGTTATGTTAGATAACAAAACTTTATTTTTAGACAACATAACTTTACATTAAAAAACTTGAAATATCTCGAAATATTAATTTTTTTAACACTCTACCCTAATCCTTTTTTATGCAGAAAATTTCAAAGATTCGATCCACGTAAGAAAAGTACGCATTTCCATTTAAAAAAACAATGCATTTGCATATTTCAGGCACATCGTTGCACTTATAAAAAAAACTGAGTTTATAGAAAAATAACCATTCTTATACCCTTCACCGTTTTCCTCTGCAACTATTTCTTAACTCGAACCAGACTCGAATTATAAACCGTTACAGTTGCGTGACTCACCCTGTATAATTGATTCAAAAACAGTTGAATCTCCTCTGCGCGTGCAGAATCCTTTCCAAAGCAAACGAAATTCTTCCTGCGATCCATATGTCGTATCTTCGAAATCAGACATGCAACTCGTATGCTACTCGTTGTTTCACGGGCCGAATTATATGATACATGCGTTGGTTAACGTATCTCTGACTGTCATGGAAATCGATGCACGACGTTCCTCGCGCCGTTTCGAACGAAACTTTATTTAGGAGTCGCGTTGTCGTCGTCGATCTCTATTTCTTTTGTTATTCGTCGAAACGTGCCACGCATTCGGCACACCCGCGAAACACGGGTTAAGGGAACTTAGAAATAACGTAATATTTCACACGCGCCGCACGTACCGCGTTTTCATGTTTCTCGGCCTCCTCCTCGCGCCCCAGGGACCCTCGAAAATCCGCGGACACCGATCTGTCCGTGCTGAAAAATGTTTGGGTGGAGCATACAGAACTTGATGTAATTAATTTTCTGATGCTGCATACTCATGAGAAACTATGAATGTTGAGAAGTAATATTAGGGTGTGGCGGATTGACATTTCATATCACAGCCTATGTGAGGGGAAGAGACCTAGATTGGGGGAAGGCCGGAGGTTCCCTGGCCACCACTGGCTTACAGAGAGAAAAGAAGAAAGTATAATCAAATAAATGAATAAAAGAAATCAACCATTGCTGTTCAGCCATGATCATCTCGCACACAGTGAACTTTTTGGACGGATACCGCAGTCGAAGGGTTAAAAGATATTATGCCCTTGTGGGTTTGGAGCAGGATCCACCTGAATTATTATCTTTCAAAAGCGCATAAAAATTCAAGAGGCTCATCTGGCGCTCTCTCCTTGTTAGCGGGATAGCACCAGTCTAGTCCACCTAATTTTTTGTCCCTTAGGCAATATTAACCCTTTGCACTCCAAGAATCTTGTGATACGATCGGCCAGCAACTCCAACATGCTTTTGTAGTGTAAATTTTGGGAAACCATAAGTTTTGATATGAAAAGAATAAATTATAAATGTTTATGGATTTATTTACATTGATTCTGATAGAATTCTGAAGAATCTTTGAAGAGCCAATGGAGTTATGGAATATATTATGAGTGTCCCTCTAACAGAGGCAACAAAGCGTATAGGGTTAAAGCAGCTTTCGAGAGTCTCACCAAGATTGGTTAAATCCTCACCTCCCTCGAGCACCATCATCCGCATGTCTCAACATTGGGAGTTTGTGAAATACACTGTAGGTGCGGAAAAGTGATGTTTCATGTCAAAAACTGGGAACAGCCTAAGCACACGACTCAAGGAACGTGAGAGGTGTACAGATTAGCGTGTGACTGATGCACTGTGGAGGAAATTGCGAAAGGAAGGAGGAAAGACGAAAGAGGACGGAGCGTTTCGTCCAGGGCCTGCTAGTGGACTCATCAGTAAGGCTACCTTACTAAATACTCACATTATACACGTACTAAACATACACACTACACACAAGGTACAAGTCCAAACGTGCAACTTCCTCCTGGTGTACCTTGGATCATTCCAATGCCGGCGGCACACTTTTCATTAAAAGTGCGATAAAGCGACGAAAAAACATCGAGCATCAACTTTTTAGAGGTTGTTGTAAAGGGGAGACTTCCCTTCATAAAGTCATTTTAAAATGAATCTCGAAAAAAATTGATTAAACTCCGTAGAGTCGTTTGAATTTGTAAAATTTTAAAAAAAGCAGCTTCAGTTTTCCACTCCGTTTTAGAACATAAAAGGGTCTTCGAAAAAATTCAGTTCAGGGATGGGAGAGCAGAGGCTTCACCCTTTAAAATGAGCCCTGGTAGACTGCGGTATGAATTTTGTTCACGAAGTTACAGCAGTTCGAAGATCGACAATATTTCGGTCAAAATTGAGTGATCCTTCAATTTTGTGGTGTAGTGTATATGTTTACGAATCACAGGAAGTGTCGAGGACTTGCGGGAAAGTCGTGCGCTGCTGATCCCTCTGCTGGCGAATGAGGGAAGTACCGCCACATAGGGCACCTCATAAGTTCGTACCGCGTTGCGTTTATACTTTTCACGCTTTTAAATTTCGAAAGAAGTTTGTTGATTCCGGAGATATCGAAGGTCTTAAACATCCTGAGATCAACCATTTATTGATATTTAAAAAAATATCGTTGCTTGCACGCAACGCTAATGAACCGATACTAAAGCAAACGTCAAAGTTTATATCGCCTTTCGACGCTTCAGATTGCAATATCCAAATTAAAATATCTCCTAAACTACTGTTTTTTTTACATAAACAGGTTAATACTGCTTCATACAGAATAACGTCCTGCATCGATTAATGTATTATAAAATAATATGTCATTTAAAAAAACGTACGTAACCTTCGTCTGACCTGAACACCTCCACCTAGTAAAATTCTGCCTTTGTCTTACGACATCCCCTTCGACTTCCTGCAACCCCTAAAACCATTTTCTTCTACTCAGCGTACTATTCGAAATAATTGCAATAATAGATTAAAATCAGACAGCCAGTATTAACATTTTGACGGCTGCAAAGATTTGGAAATACTAATTTTCTTTGACCATTTTTGCAAGAATCCTCATGTAACAAAACATTCAACATGATTTTCTTTATATTGAATGATCCAAAATGTCCACTTTATTAGCACCTGAATATTTACCTGTCATCAATAAGAGATACGTTTAGTTATTTATTTTACAAGTGCTTCATTGAAGTCAATAAAATCTCGTCTGCGTGACAGAGTTTAACACTCGTCAAAGTGTTAAATTGCATAAACATCTAGTCTACGCACCATGGTACGCAACAATGAGCATACTCGATCGCAATAGTGGAGGTGTTGCCGACAGATCGGGCGGTGAGTATGAACGAAAAGATGATGGGTGCATAAACGAACGAGTCAAACCGAGTGAGTGTCGTAAAATATTATTTTACGCTGATCATTCTTGGCTAAAAGCTTCGGATGGAATTATAGATTCACGGAAGGCCGGTCGATAAATATTATTACGCGGGTTCTAGCCCAGGGGAGGATCGTTTCACCGCTTCCAGTAATCAATGTTATCGCTCGGATTACGCAACGCTATTCTACCGGTGTTATACGTTGCACTAAAGAGAATTTCCACAATAGAAATAGGATGTTCCGCGGACACGCTTAATAAACGCTCCTATAAACAACTCGTGCAACTATTATTCTGTAGCCTGTTCCATCGACACTTTGAACCTTCGCCCTTTGAACTAACTCTGTTGTACGATGCGCCCTTTGTTACTGCTTGCTCTTGAGAACTGTTGAATTTTGTTTAAATGGTAGAGTTTATTCAGACAAGAAGTAGGTCATTCACAGTGGATTTCAGGCGTCGCTAGTGGATAATATGGAAGTTGACACGTTGAACGCCTCAGTGAAAACGGTCAAGCCTAATTAGACACGATGCACCCTTCGTTACTGCTTGCTCTAGAGAACTGTTAGATTTTCTTTAAATGGTAGAATTTATTCAAATCAGAAATAGGGTTATTCACAGTGGATTTCAAGCGTGGACAGTGGTTGATAAAGAAGTTAACACGTTTAACACCACAGTGAAAACGGCCAAGTCTAATCAGACACGACACAAGTTACTATTTTTTATATAAATCGTAAAGAAAAAAAGATTTGAGTACTCTGTTGTGTTCTTCTGTTCTTACATTATTGTTTCAGTATTAAGTTTGCTCAGAATTTTGCAACAATGAATAATTATTTAATTAGAGTTAAATGTGAGCTGTCGGTCATCGGTGATCGCCACAGAGTTCAACGTGTTAATAAAGTAATATATGAGGAGTAAAAGCCAGAGTCATGTAAGTAAAGTTTTCTCAAGATATTCACTTGCGGGGATAGATACAATCTACACATGTCTGTTCATTTAAAGAAATTGAACAGACCTGGTAGCAATATTCAATACGTCACGGTCATTCACATCTGACCACGTAAAACTTTTTGTTTCTCAAAATGAGAATTAGATGACACACACCATTATGATCTTTACCCCCTCATATACTGGTTGGTCCATGCAATTGTTTCAGGATATAACTCCGTTACCAGTGCAGTTACAGAAAAATGTCGAAGAAGAAAGATGAGTGGTTCAAAGAGTACTACATCCGTAGGAGCATATTCTTTTTAGAAGTGCAATGGTGCATGTGCAATCAGCAATTGCATTATTTTTTTAAATGGAAGTGCAAACTTTTTTTTACGTAGATAGATGTCCCTCGTTATTCTACGTAAAAAAGTATTGAGGTACAAAGGTAAAAATATTATTAGTTGTTGAGGTATTTTAAAAAATGTCTTTATTGAAGAAGATGCTCAAACGCTTCTCCATTAATTACACTGTACACATTTCAGACTTATCTTGGCCACCCCGCTCAGCCGATTTAAGCCCCCTTGACTTTTTTCTATAGGATTATTTAAAAGATAGGATTTATTCAAATCCTACAAATTCTGTAGAGGATCTAAAAGAACGGATAATACTGCAATGTGCAACAATAACCAGATATCACCTTAACTCAGGTATGAAAACAATTGAAAAGCGTTGTCTGAAATGTGTAGAGTGTAATGAAGAAGCGTTTGAGCATCTTCTTCAATAACGTCATTTTTTAAAATATCTCGAAAACTAATAATGTTTTTACCTTTGTATCGCAATACTTTTCTACGTAGAATGACAAGAGGAATCTATTTACGCGAAAAAAGTATGTATTTCCATTTAAAAAAATAATGCAATTGTTGATTGCACATACACCATTGCGCTTCTAAAAAAACATGGTCCTATGGATGTAGTACTCTTTGAACCATTCATCTTTCTCCTTTGACATTTTTCTGTAACTGCACTGATAACGGAGTTATAACCTGAAACAGTTGCGTGGACCACCCTTATAATGCACTAAGAAAGAAAAAGAAAACTGTGTGAACAATACTTTTCAGATGCTGTCAAGTACATTAATACTGAAATAATATCAGCTAACTGTAAGATAAAGTAACAGAACAAATGACAAATAAAATACAAACTTTACTTGAATAATTATTTGAATAAAAATTTATTTCGATAACGCCCAGACCTGTCGATCATGCTACCCCCTGCGGCGCAACTGGAAAAATACTACGCATTCTACAATATTCGAACAATCTTCTGAATCACTGCAACTGTAAACTGTCTTAATTTCTGATACGATTTATCACATCACCAAGCATCCGAAGAATCATAAAGGTGCCTCTGTCTGCCGCGATTTGCGATCGAGCAAACGACCTTGAACGGCCAATATTTCACGCGTGAACTGTACTCGTCGAGTGGATTCCATTGAACGTGTTCCCTGGTGGCTCTGATTTGCCCGATAACGAACTCCTCCGATCGGAATTCTATGGTTTCGATCAGCAACGGAACATACTGCGTGTGCGTTTCATAATCGCGCTGCTAAATTGCGCTTCGGACGCTCTAGTGCGACCTCTCCACCTATCCACGTAATTACCATCCTAATTAGCTCGCTGCGAATTAAACACTGACCGTTTGTCAATGACTGGGAATCCTTGATACGTTCTGCCGATTCATACGATTCTGTGCACCGTCAGTATCTCCAATAAGAACATCATTTCTCGTGCAATCCGCATTGATGTTTACCAGGAAATATTTGGAGACTTTTGATGAGCAAAAATTGAGCCTGCAGATGTAATATTGTTTATCTACGTAAAAAAAAATATACCAAATATAATACGTATTTAAACTGGCAATTTAAAAATGTCGAGTGTGACTCGACTGTTTGGACTTCCAAACAATAAGGCCCCTCAGAAAGGATCTAAGGGCCACCTGGCTGGGCGACACGGGACGATGTCAGGCATCCTGAGCATCGGGGACCTAAAGTTGTACATAGTTATTTATTACTCCCCGATGCCTCGATGGCAGAGTTGTGCAGAATTACAATTGAATTACTCCATGAATTATAATTACAAAGTAATTCAATTACATCGTATTCAATGACATTGTAATTCGTAATTCAGATCTCTCATTCAATTAAGTTACAATGCAATTCGTGATTGCGATTTAAGTACAATTACAAAGTACAATCTAATTGAATCAGAATTACGAATTGAGGGGTAATAAGAGGTGGAAAAAACCACGTAAAGGTTTCGAACAGGAAAAAATTATTACAGACATGAAAGATAAATATAAACATTTCTCTCACTTCTTCAGAGTTCTGAGCTGTAATTCAGTCGCATTGTATCTCAATTACATTATAATTCAATGACACTCATGATTACAGTAATTAGCAATTGAATTAATTGAAAAGTTTGAATTACGCAATTCAGTTGCAACGTAATTGAAGTACTATGCAATTGAAGTACAATGTAATTAAATTACGTAATTAAATTACACTCTAATTCAATTAGCACAACTGTGATGGATGGCTAGAAATCTCAAATTTCAGGGCGCGTTCCATCTCAGCCTTTAATTACTGCAGGACGTCTTCCATTGCCTTTTCCTAGACATCTCGAGAGGGTGGAGAGTCAAAATGCAAAGCCAATGAATTTCGAGTATTGACGCATTCTCCACCCTCACGAAGTTTCCGAAGTCTAGGAGAAGGAATTCACAACCTCATAAAAGAAGCCACCAGATAGAATCTAAGCAGAACTTTAAAAATCTCAGAACTTGTCACATCTTTAACTTCTCACTTAGTCACTGTGATAAGTGTTGTTACTACATAATAAATTTTGGAGTCGAAAATTATACACTCCTTACTTGTCACCCTGCAAGTGGTCTCATCATCGACATAGGAATATCCGTGATTAAAATCTATGTCGAGTCAGACTCGACAAAGGAGTTCAAAGGGCCAACCCTTATTTTTGGTACCTTTAAACCGTAAACGTGGGCCATTTATTTCTGACGCTTCCTTCAATGGGTAAGCATGGTTAAAAGAATCTAAATAAAGATTATAATAGATTCGAAAAAGAATTTGTTTGAATAGATTCTTATTGCAAATATATATAGCCACCTAACCCAACCCATGGAACTATTCCGGACAAAATTGATCCACGTTTATGGAGCAAGGATTAAATGCAACGTACATATTGATTGTGCATACATGAAATATATTGAAAGAGCTAATACAGTAATTTAAATAATATGTCACATGTGTTCATATGTGTATCAGGTTATTATAAATGATGTTACACATATCTGACACGTGGTGGCGAACATGCTAAAAAAATATCGAGTCGTGCAGGGTTTTCGTGACGAAGGACCTATTTAGTAACGAAACAGGGTTGACGCAGGAAGCTTTGTACAAACAGACGACTGCTCCGCTACCATAATTCAGTCCCAACGATCGTAGAATGCAATTAACGCTGTAATTAGCTTGCACGTTACTTGGAACGTTCGAAATGAATCTTCCAGTGTCTTGATTCCGCTACGGCCCGTCGCAGGAGGACGCCACACGCGTTGAAAACGCTGCAAACTCGTCCGATGTTCAGCGATTCCTCAGAAATCTGCTGGATTTTCTGCAATACTGAAACGCAATAACAGCGTAGCCTACAGATTGAATTTCAGGGAGGGCAAGAACCTTCGCAGCGGACAGACCCGGCGATGTCTGATAAATATTCATGCTTAGAAGAACCCATAGGGCGGATTAATCGCTTTAACGACTCTTTGATCGCAGATAATGATCGATACTGTTCCGGAGATTATGCAATGCCATCCACTCCACTGAAGTGGATATTCTCGTTGAGAATGAAGGGGTATTGGAAGCTTGTCATACACATACCAACGTAGACAAAGTGTTACGACCTTCTGTGATCAAATTCGAGTACCTCTGCTTCAAATAATCTTGCAAAACTTCACGTTTGGTACTGATGAAAGGGGTACATTTAGCCCCTTGTCTTAGAATATCGAGTCCCTTTGATACACAGAAAATTGAAGGCGAATTGTGTGTGCTGATGGGCACTCGAGGATTCAATAGTAAACTTTATCGCAGAGAATCATTCGAAAAAATATAAGTCAAGCTACACAGTAAATTAACCCTTTGAACTCTTAATTTTTTTTAATTTCCTTTTCAGTAACTCCTTATTATGTTAAGTGTTTTATTTGAAATGTACTTCAAAAGACAGTTGGTTGATAGGAACTAATTAGATACAAACAATCATGTACCTGAACACTTCCAGGACTTTTTTTGTTACAAAAAGGGTCATATACATGTAATATTGCTTATCTATGTAAAAAACATATTGTGAAATATAATACATATTTAAATTGGCAATTTAAAAATGTCGAGTGTCACTCGACAAAGGAGAACCTGTTAATAAAATCGACGGAAAGTTGCACTCGACAAAGGAGTTCAAAGGGTTAAAAGAAGAAACGTCTTGTATTCTATACAATACATATTTCTTTATCATTATGTTGGGCTACACAGGAAGTGACGTAGTCATTTCACTTCCAGACGATTATTTATTGAGCTTAGTGAGTGCAAACCCAATTGGTTGTGTGTTTTGGCTATTTTTATAGAGGGTGTTAAAAAAAGGGTGCGATACTTAAAGGGCTTATTATACCTACTCACCGGGAAGAGTAAAAAATGTCTAATCAACATAGGTCCTAAAAGTAATCCTTTCAGTGTAAAATCAACTTTTATTATTCGAATTGTAGTTTAGTTACCAGACTATTATTAACGTGAGGCAACATCGAAATGAAACCTTCAGACGAGAAGGTCCAGTAGAATGGCCTCCTCGATCACTTGACTTGAATCCTCTGGATTTGTTTTTGTGGGAACACTTAACACTTTAGTCTACTCATCGGCGATAAATAATGTGCTGGACTTACGACAACGAATAGAAAATGCTTGTCGTACAATACGTGGCACGGAAGGGATATTTGAAAATGTACAGTGACTCACGAAATTGATCACATAATTGTTATTTCAATATTCTCCTATTTAACACTTTTTTAAGACAGTTTCATTCGAAGCGAGGATATGATATCTTTAGGAAACAACATTTCAATTGCACTTGAAAAATTTATAGTTGGTTGGTTGCGCTAGAATTCAGGAAGGAAAGTAATTATGAAAATATTTGAACAGTTTCGTGAGTCTCTGTATGTACGTCGATCTATGATCCGCAGATGTGAGGTTTGTGCAGCAATTGAAGGAAGACATATCGAGCATCTATAATTACGAAGATTTGTACTACAATTGCGTCTATGAAGTGTGTAAATTCCGTGTGTTGCGAAGAGACACAGTTATGATATTAAACGCTAATAAATAATAAAGTTTGAGTTTACACAGAAAGGATTGCTTTTAGGACCTACGTTGATCAGACATTTCTTACTCCTCTCGGTGAGTACTATAAGCCTTTTAAGTATTGGACCCTTTTTTTTAACATCCTGTATAGTACCTTGGCTAAAGAGAAGGGATGTGCATGATAAGAAGGGTCCTGCTGATCGAAAATTAGGATAGCCTAGCAAACGTCGTGACTCAAACTAATAGATGGTAATTAAGAGTCTACAGACTTTTATTCCGCGTGGAAAGGCTCTTGAAGAACAATGTGACTTACGGAAAACGTATAGTCATTCGACATCTTTATAAGCCTGTGCATAAAGAAGGTTAAGTTGTAACGAGGGCAGACATCGCGTAACTGACTTGTAAGATACAAATTCACACCAGATGTGGTGTAAACACATTCGACACGGTACAAGAACACGGTTAAATGCATCAAAAGCGATGCTGACAATAGTAGTGTCGATCTACTACTAGTATCTGTCGACTAGAGCTGCAGTAGAGTAGATGAACCCTATTGGAACTTTAACATTAACGCGTTGACAGCACATTAACACAGTGAAAACAGCCACCATTGGTCAGACACAATAGAAATTTCCTTTTCTACATAAATCGTAAAGGAAAAAAATGTTTATATATTCAGTATTGTATATGCGTACCTCTATTAGCGTTGCGATGTTACATTTGTTTGAAATATAGTAACAATCAATAGCTATTCAATTGAACAGAATTTGAATTGCCGGTCACTGGTGACCCTCATGGCAGTCAACTTGTTAAATATCTCGTGCACTGCAAACCGTGTACACCTGGAGCAGCATATCGATATCGATCAATTTGCAAAAGCTCATTGATCATTCATTAACTCTCGTTACACCAACAGACCTCTCCACCTAATCTAACCTAACTCACAACCGATTTTTCTCTTCCTAAACGCAGGAGACTAAATGGCTTCCGCTTACAATAGGAAGATCCGTAATAATATGATCTGTTAACATGCAAGAGCTCATTGAAATCTGAGGCTAGGAGTTCTGGAATTCTCCTTGTGAGACACACGCAGACACTGCCGTTTACACATAGAGAAAATGGGGACACAGAGAACACACAATTCAGGTATGAAGAATCTCGATGAAGGTATCAACAACCTGATCTCTGAAAAGTCGCTCTATTGTGAGATGACACACTATCACGCACCAACGTCTAGCTGGCCTTAGCCTAACTCCAAACATCTACTCAGGACTGACTATTCGTTTCATCTTGCACCAACCTTTCTTTGATCTTGACTGATATATTGGGTTGAGTTAGAAATAACTTCCGATACATAATAAATATTATTTTTCTTAACACGTTCTCTGCCACAGTAGAAAATTCCGTAAGTAGACAGACACGTGACAATGGCTGTTTATTAGCACCTTGAGTGCCACGTCACCTATATATGGGTGTCACCAAAATTCAATGATTATTTATTTGATCATGTATAGTATTAATAAATATACCTAATAAGCTTTCATAGAAACAGTAAAAAAAATTATGAAAGCTATTGATATTATTGACTAAAAAGGTAGAATTTATGGTTATATTAATTCTGTATAAAAATTGAGAAAGTTTGTCATTTTCAGCTAGTGCAGCGTGGCACTCAAAGTGTTTATACGCGTGGCTGATTGTACAAATATTTATCTATTTAATATTACACTAACACGTCTACTATCACTTTAACGTGAATGTTACTATAAATTTCATAAAAGTTGGTAGTTATTTGATCAAATTAAAATTAATGCGTGTACTGAAAACGTTACACGTAGCAGGGGACGTCTTAAAAAATCAAATGATTCGGGTATACTATTAATTTGTCTTCATATTACAAGATAATCATCCCTGAAACTCAGGTATGTTGCAGAGGCAGCAACATATTATCTTTTAATAAATGAACAAGACAAAATGAAACTATTACTGTTTGGGGTTTTAGGGTGAAAATCGTGCCGAGTAGAAAAATGGTCCCAACGTTTCAGCAGCATTGCAGCTAGCTTAACACTTTGATCGCTGCAAATATCTAGCGAAAATTAGTTGTCATTGCCCATTTTCTCAAGATTCAAGCTGAGTACTGTCATGTTCTACATTATTCTTTTAATGTCAATCATTTTGTCACCTTAATTTGATGTGTAACTGGTTATTTACTTTTTGTAAGTGATAGGTAAGCCTAGTTATTTATTCTACACAAGTGTTATTCAAATGACTTAAGTCACGTGGACGTGACAGCGGCCATGAAAGTGTTAACCTGTTAACCAGGTCGTTCTTTGATTAAGAGTGCCTATTGTTAGTAGTTAAAAACGAATAAAATAAAATATGAGGTAAATTGTCTTGTCCATCACAGACACACTTTCACATGACACGTTAAATCTCCTTCTTCGACCAAATGCTTTAAATATTAGTCAGCAATTACTGTGAGAACAATCAACAGCCGCCTTATTAATGGCAGAGCAATTTTGACAGGACGAGTTAACACGTCTTCCCCAGTTAACAGGTTAATCAGGAATCTAACGACGCACTGATACCGTACAGTATTCCTACTGGACACTGCTTATACCCGGCAGCCTCAAACAGTAATAACTGTAACAAACTGGGCCACGAAAGCCTCAAAACTGAATACAAATCGGAAGTTTTTTAAGACTCACCCCCATGGAATGCGAGCAAACAACAAACTGAAGACAAATCGTTAGTTATTTAAGACTCGTCCCAATGAAATGAGAGCGAACAACAAACTGAACAATCTTCAGGAGCCTTTGGTACCTTGGTGTCCAGCGGTAGCAAACCAGTGGCTATCTCTACCACTCTGTACGTGATCCAGGACTCGCGGTTATAATGAGTCTGCCAGTTATGCAGAAGCAACAATGAGTAATTATTCTTTAGCCCGTCCTCCTTTCTACAGCACATTAGCTGGAACACAGGACGCGGATGGAAACAAATGGCCCGCTCGGCTCTGAAGTTACGGCCGGTCTGATTTTAATCGAGCAACGGGATACGGCTCAGGTAGACATCGAGAATTCTCGAAACGTGGAACTCGATATCAGCAGTAGGAGGGCGTAACGCGACCCAGCTGACCGCAGCCGGATGTTCCAGCGATACCGTTCGGCCGTAGGATTTTAGAATCAGCTATATTGACGGTTCGAGGGGGCGGGGTGTTATCATCGACCGATAGGGACGACGATATCAACAACTCGGGTCTTAGGACGCAATAACGATGACATGTGTAGTGGGACACGACACGGCCGACCAGCAGCCAGTAATGGGACGTCGATACCAACGACCCTCACCGATATAGAACACGACATTGATGACACGAAGATAGCGCTACGTTGTATAGGTTGGGTAATGGGATGCGGAAAACAACCGTCTCGTGATACCGGTCACTTAGGAACAACGATAGCCACCTAGGCCACTTCAAATCTTCCCCCCACGGCACAACGTTTGAATCTGCTTGAATGCAATATGAATTTCATCAGTCTTCTTCACGTGCTTGATCGTGAATCAAAATAAATACATTTACATGTATTACAATAATGGTAGACATTATTAACACTTCGACTGCCATGTTATCCATATATGGGTGACCCTTACGAGGGAACATATCCAACCCTTCACACGCCGATTTTGATGAAACTTATCTGATAGGTAGTTCGCAGAAAAATATTAGATCCGTATTTTTTTTTATCGGCTATCGTCCATATTGAAGGGGCGATAACAGCCCTGAAAGTTGAGGGTTGAAAATATATTTTTGGAATATCTCGAAAACTAACGGGTGTAGAAAAAAGTTTTTTTTTTAAATTGTGTGTTTTTGAATAGGAAAGATATTCACATAAAAAAATTGAAGAAAAAATTATTTGTTTAAATAATATATTAAAAAGTTTAATTTTTTAATGAAATTTTCTTGCAAAATGTTATTCCTTTTTAGTGTAAATTTGTATATGTGAACTATGGGCGAAAATAGAGGATACGTGTTTTTGGAATATTTTGTTTTTTCCCATTTTACGATAATTATTAGAAGCATTTTTAACATATTATTTAAACAAATGATTTATTCTTCAATTTTTTTATGTGAATATCTTTCCCATTCAAAAACACACTATTTGAAAAAAGAAGAACCTTTTCCTAGATCCTTTAGTTTCCGAGATATCCCAAAACATATTTTCAACCCTCAACTTTGATGGCTCTTATCACCCCTTCAATATGGACGATGCCGATAAAAAAAATAGTATCTAATATTTTTCTGCGATTTATCTCCCATGTAAGTTTCATAAAAATCGGCGTCTGCGAGTTGAGTCTGTTCCTTGTTAGATTGAATCATTACTTATATGATCATGTGTAGCATAATAAATATATCTAACAAAATCTAACAGAATCAGTGAAATATTATGGAAATTACTAATATTACTGATGAAAGCGCGTGGAATTAAAACTTATTTCCACTTTGTATAAAAATTTAGAAAGTTTAGCATTTTCAGCTAATAAAGCGTGGCAGTCAACGTATTAAGAAGATCATGTTCATTCGTAATCAAAACAGTTAGAAATAATTTTTTCCAATAAAGTGACTCGCGCCACTTTCTAAAGAAAAGACTCATATGTGCCGGTAATTATGAAAGCCTAAGTCAGAAATCTAGAAAAATTAAATTTTTCGCTTACTTTGTATTATATCGATCGAAAAGACCGAAATATTTCAAAAGAAAAAATAATGATTTAGGTCACTTTCATAATCATTTGCACATATACACTTACGTTCAAAAGTCTTAGGACAGTTTTTAGGACGCTATTTCTGTTGAAAATACTATATTTTTCCAAGTTTCCTGTAAATGTCTGCAGAAATCATTGAGGACAATGGCAAGAGAATAATTAATTAAAAATCATATACTGGAGCTTTTAATCATTCGATTTGAGATCAATTGGGAACGTATGAGATGGAATGGACCTAAAAATAGAATAAATTTACCTAAAATCAAAATGTGGCTTCTGGAATCATTTGCAACAGGAATAGGAGGAAATATGATCAGCATCTAATTAGAAACTCACAGATAGAGCGCCAAAATTGATGGAAGCTGTAATTAGGAAGCAGATGGGCTGTATAAACGAAAACAGAATTTCTAAATACCAAACAGATAATTGAGAATCGTGACGAATTCCATTGTTTTAGCCTCAGATTTCAGAAAAACCGCATTACTTATGGGATTACCTAATATTTTTAAAGCATGTTTAGTGTTTCCATTAACCCTTATTTTTGGTATGTTTAACCTGTTAGCTGTGTAGCCCTGTTTTAAAAGTGTGTACCTACGTTGTTGATTAATTTTGTTGTGATATGAAGTATATAATAGGACAACGTATCATCGAGTCTATCAATGATTTCATATCCTCTCTCAGATTTATTTCAAGTTTCATAAGTGCCCTTTGGACGAGTACATTCATAAAATCTGACCCTCATCCAGTTGATCGCAATCAACTGTACACCCAACGAATTTTCGAACCTGACGACCAGGCTGACCGATTTCATCCATCGACTATTTCTTCTGAAAAACTCGAGAAGAGAGAAGCAGAGGAATCAGTAACGCGTAAAGGAACATCCTGGAAATCACGTAAATACGACGGAGGGTTGTTTCAGTCGTTGCTTAGTCGGAAGGAAACACAAATAGCGTGCGATGCAGGCTAAAATCCGCCGCCGTGGGCAAACGTAATTAAGGCTGCAAACGTTTCCTCGGTGCACTTTCCGTCAAAGAGAATTTCCGCGGGAGACAAAGGAACCGCCCTGGAGGATCGACCCGTGCAGTGAATTAAAGATCGATCCGGTCGATCGACGAGACCGTCGTCTTCGCGGACTCCCTGGATCGTCCGCCAGACAAAGAAGTGGATGAACGTACGGGCAGGTGCGACGATAAATATCGTTTACTCTACGTTTCGAGAGATCGATCGGTCGAGCTAATTAACGTCATTGTATGGCTTGCGTTGCACCGGTGGCTATGGGTCTGTGCACGGAATTTCCACGATGCAAATTACTGGCTGAAAGCGGGACAGTTCGACGCTGCCAACGGTAGAGGGGATGCTCTCGGTTGTTCGAGTAATTTATCAGATCACCGTGGAGCAAGATACTGGGCCACGGGGATAAATCGCGTAAGAAATTCCTGGCTATAGCGGAGGTACGAAATGTTAACCGTTCAAGGTCATTGTAGAACCACCGTAGAGTATTTCGAAGGAATTTTCGAGCATGAACTGTTCGACGAACGCGGGTCAGAGAATGTTTTTGGACATCGGCTGAGAATATTTATTAGGTCTCCCTATGAGTGATGTCGTTTCCAAAGCAACCTCCAGCATAAATCCGCAATTATTAAAAAATATATTTTATAGGACAGTAATTTAAATGCTCAGCTTGACAATTAGACCAGAAGGATGCTACGAGGGATAATAACAAAACTAAAAGAACAGAAAGTATTAATTTAGTACATAAAACATAAAATACATTATTTATTGATGGCGCGGATAACTAATCTTCGACCTAAATTGGAAAGTTTGATCGTTCCTCCCCTGGACCCTTCAACTGTTTTTAGTTACACAAATACGGTAGAACCTCGATTATCCGAATTGTAATTACTGCAATTAGTAGACTACGAATCTTTATGCAATTTTGCTCATTTAAATATGTCCAAGATGCACACGTTATTGAATAAGAGAAATAAAAAATACATTTTGTAACATTTGAAACGTAAAATACTATTTTGTCGAAGTTCTATTTTCTCAACTATATTAAAACAAAAAATATTCATATCTAAAATTGTATATTTGCATAAACATCCGCAGTGTAGTAACTACTAACAGGATAGATCACGTTGTAACTATGTTTCTCACGAAAATAATAATTTTATGTTACAGTGTAAAGCACATAGCGCTACAGAATTAAGAAATCACAGTAGTATTAATGAGAATTCTGGTAGTAATTAGGATTTTGCATTGCTCGCACATGGGTGGGTCACGTTTGTCTAAAAGGTATGAATGTGTCAGTGATGTGTGGCCTATCCTAATTCTCTTAATTAATGTTTGAACTGTATATATATATATATATATATATATATATATATATATATATATATATATATATACAGGGTGAGTCATTTAAATCGACCCACTCGATTATCCTCGAAACTGTTGATGATACTAACAAATAGTATACCCATTTCGGTGTAGCTAATATGCGTCACATTTACTATGTCGTTCTCGTATGGACGGCCACTACCCAATACTAAAATTAAAATATCTTCTAAACTAATGATTTTTCTCCATAAGTGGCTTAGTACTTTTATGTAGGAAACAAAGAGCTGCATCGATTACTGTATTAAAAAATATATGATTCCATTTAAAAAAATAAAGTTGACCGTCATAAATTCTCTACGCGTCCACACAGGAAAAACTTATTCACATCAGATAATGTGCCCCTTGAAACCATGTAACTTTCGCCTGAAACATTTTTTAGTATCAGCAGTTTCGCAGATATTCCAGTGGGTCGATTTAAATGGGTGATCCTGTATTTATTTAACATGCGTTTTATAAAATAGGGAACGATATTACTTACGGGGTGGTCTGAAATTTGGAAAGTCGTTGGATTGAAATGAAACGAAAATGTTGAATGGCTCTTCGTTCGTTGTTCCAGGTGCTTTTTTGTGGAGATAGGTGGATTAGGAAGAAATTCGAAGCACCCTATTCGGGTACAGCAGCCGTCAGTCATTAAATCCATCGAAATTGCTAACGCAAGCCTGTCACGCGCACCGACAAAAGGAATTGCTCCCGAAATCGGCTGAGATGCGCCTAACGCAATGTCACGAGCACGTGTTGCATCACGGGTACGATGCGCAGCCATTTTTACCCTCGCGGTTCTCGTTTCATTCGCAAAAATTCCTCCGCTTCCGGTGAACCGTTTTACTTTCCACGAGTCGCGAATTCGCTTCACCCTAGTTCGAAGTTCGGCGCTTCGATTGCTCAGTCGATTGAAACGTTGGCTTACCCTAACAACAAATAAAATAGAGCAATGTTCTGTCTTGTTTGTAATACTTGTATTCTTTCTAGCATTGTAAATGTTAAGATTATGATAACAATTATTGTCAGAATACCTTAAAGAAATATATGTGAGTGTTAAGCGTGAATGTTGAGCGGAGCTATGAAAGCTCCTGGAATGTCTATAATCATATCATTGTAAATCTGTGTGATGAAACTAATTGTGAGGTGTAAGTAAGGACTCTATATTCCTCTGCCTCCACAAATTTATTATAAAACACACAAGTGAAAGGTGACAATGTGCCGAGTAACTAAGAGTACGCTTAATTCTCCTGAAAATTCTCCGGGTGGCTACCTTTATAATTTTCAGTATTTCCCTTTCCTAGACCTCGGATATTTCGTGAGGGTGGAGAATGCGTCAATTCTCGAAACTGATTGGTTTTTACATTTTGACCCTCCACCCTTCCTGAGAGGCCTTATTGTTTGGAAAGTCCAAACACTGTGTATGTGTACGGTTAAGGTTCCATAAACAATCATTATCATTATTAAATAAAGTAGAGTGAAGTACATTATTAACCAAAGACATTCTTTGTGCAGGGACGACAGCGTCCATTAGGATTCCTGCTACCACATTTCACCCATTTCTTATTAACCCTTTGCATTCCGGCCAATTTTGTAATATGACCCACCAGTGACTCCAATACATTCGTGGGTCTTACAAAAACATTTTTTTGAACAAAGAAAAGATCAATAGGTAAGTGGTTATAATTTTTTTGCTATCTTAACTTTTGTTACGGAATATTCATGTTACGGATATCGTCGTATCGGCGCCTATGGAGTGTAAACGGTTAAGAAGAGTAAATCCCCCAAATTACTTTTCTATAATAATTAATCTGAAAATGATAACGTTTGCAGCAATTGAAATACGCTTAAAGGCGCTGTTCGCACCTGGTGAACACTTAGCTTTTTGCGTCTAAAGGTGTCATTCGCATCTAGTCAGCAGTTAGCATTGGGCGCCTTTGACTGCTGCAGTCAAAGGGTTAAACAAATTAAAGCAACTGCAGTTAATATGACGAAAAATTACTGTACTCATTCTCGTTTTCCGCAACCGGAAAAAGCTTGTCTGCACCACGAAAAACACATCCTGACATAATCCCCGCCCTCTTTTAATTTCGACGTCCAGCAGAGGAAATGACCTGTTCAATAATACATGGAAGAGCTAATAACGATAATTACACGACATGAATTTCCAATGTCCAATTTCTCTTCAAAGGATACACCCGTGTGCGAGGCGAGCGGGTAACAAGGATCAATCAAGGGAGGTAATCTAACGTCTTCTTTCGCGCGGAGGGTTGTAACGGTGTAAATTAGCGTGTCGTGAAAGTGCGCCGGGAACGTGAATATGTGCACGGGAAAGGAAGAGGGGAGCGCAAATTGCGTTAGTTTAAAGGAAGATTGAACGTAGGTGGTGATCGACGTGTGCGTGTCGATCGTCCGGGCACAATCGATCAGTGACGCGCGATCGATCGGTCGCGTTAATCAACGCCAGTCTGCAATTACGTTCGCCCGGCATCGTGAGCGTTACACGCTTTGTCCAAGATAATTCGCGCGATGAGGATTGGAGGGCTAAAGTTGTCGTGCACCGATCCACGTTAAATCGTTCGAGATTCCTCGCCACGGTCACGACTCTTTTTCTCTGCTTTAACTCTTCGACTGCGGGGTATTTGGAAACGAGGTGAACGCTGCGTGCGGCCGAGCCGCATTAGTACACAACGAACCATTAGGCCGAACGCCCATGGGCGTCGACAGTACACGGTGAGCAGCTTAGTTAACACTTTGACGGCCGCGAAAGTTTTGCAAGTACAGTAGAGTTCCGATTATCCGAAATGCACGATTAACCGGCACAAACTGCCTCTTGTTCTATTGCGTCGTCATCCACTAGCGATAATGCTTAAACGATGGAAATATTTAATGGAATACATATTTTGTATGTTCTACATCTATATATTTTATTTTTAGTAATAAATTGCGTTACTATATTATCCATGGTCGTTCCTTAAATTATTTTCTTCGTTATTATCACTTCATAGGTGTAGTCCAATTATCCGGCATATTTGATTATCCGGCACTGCCTCGGTCCCGAGTACGCCGGATAACCGGAATTCTATTTTACTAATTATCCTTGAGCATTTTTGCTGAAATCCTTAAGTAACAGAACATTTTACATTATTCTCTTTATATTGAATCTTCTACAGTTTCTACTTTATTAGTACCAGAATGTTTATTGGTCACCAGTGACACATGTTTATTTATTTATTTTAAAAGTGTTTCATTCAAATTAAGAAAAATCACGTGTACATGACAGCGGTCGTCAAAGTGTTAAGCGCCAACAGCAGTCAAATGATTAACTTCAACAGCATCGCTGATTAAAAATGTGAATGGCGTGCAATTGCAGACAGAAACAAAATGCATAGGGTGTCTGAGCCACTTAATTAGGGTACCTGGAAATGAGGTGAACGCTGCGTGCGGCCGAGCTGAAGTAGCACGAACCGAGCCATTGCGCCGAACGCCTATAGGCGTCGACAGCACACGGCGAACGGCTCTGTCAAGCTCCTATAGGCGCTGATACTAATCAAAGTGTATGCAGTAGTATGCACGTTGGTTAGCAAACAGAAATGGTTTTTAATTACTTTTTGCAAGCATGAAGCCCCTCCTGTATTTGTAAATAAACACATTTCCCTACCTGGGCAACAATGGTGCAAGTTTTGGTAGCTCGTGGATTCCAGCAGCGGACAAAGGGTGTCGGTCGAAAGTTTGGACGGCGCGTGATCATAATACGGGGGACACGAGCTAACAATGAGCGGCGTGGCAAAACAGCCGGCTGACACGACGAAAACAATAACTCGGTGGTATCTAGACCGGCCTGGAAAATTGGTGCATTCAAGCAAACAAGTTAACGATGCGCCAGCATAAGCGTCCACTCATTTGCACGTCCTGTAATTTCAGCGGAACAGCAAGCATCCTCATTGAACGCGATACCGGCGTGTCGGGCCTGTTGTTTGTCAATCACACGGCCGGCTGCTGGGAATCGAATGCAAATTTGATAATTTAGCCACGCTGGGACTCGTTTCCCTCTCGCGTTCTCCATCGACCATGCCGCGTCGATACGTTTCGGTTGTTCGAGTGTCGATCATCTTACGTTCCATCGGACGATTACTCCACATTGGACAATCGTTTATAGCGTTGTATACCAACGTAGTTTATAAGTATTGTATTGAACTTTCTCTTCAGACACCCATTACCATCCTAACTATCATTTTAAATTCCTTCTCGATAATTAGTAACCCCATATTTTGCTGACCATTCCTCCTACATAGAAGCGCATCATTTCATTTCTTACTCTAAGATAACCCCTACCCTTCAATTCTCCGAACTTTCCTTCTACTCCTTCGTACCTCTGTCTCTTCAGTTGCATCTTCAGTCAGTTTCATCTTTGCTATCATAAAATAAACGTCTAGATTTGAACAGAGAATATCCGTCGTGCATAGCTGTCCAATTTCCGCAATTCCATAGATTTAATAAATACAATAAATTTGAATCCTGCGGAATATAACAATAGCGAAGAACTGATTGGAAAATCGTCAGGCAGAGTTGGAAACTGAAACGCTTTGTTGAAAGTTTAACCAATTCTCTTTTTTTTAAAAAAAGCAACCTCAGTTTTCCACTCTGTTTTGTAATATAAAAGGGTCTTTGAAAACATTCAGTTCGGGGATGTGGAGGTAGAGGCTTCACCCTTTAAAATGAGCCCAGGCAGACTGCTGTACGATTTATGTTTCACGAAGTTACAGCAATTCGAAAAAAGACAATTTTTCGATCAAAATTTAGTGATCCTTTAAATCATTGCCGCACATGACGGCTGTAGCCGTCAGATTTTTGGTGATGTGCTGGCAAATGACGACTATAGCACTCATGTATATTTTTGCTAAAAAACAACAACAAATTTACTAGACGACAAATAGGCTATAACCGTTATAATTCTTTTTATAAAAATTAATAAAAATCGTATTAATTAACCCTTATAAGCATTGTCTTTTCATCTAATTTCTTGTAGCAACAAAGGAGCATTTAAAAAAAAGGTGTGTTTCTGAGGCTGATCCAGAAAAAAAGTGTGCGTTAAGTCGTTTTGCTGCTCTAATTTGGGTGCATTCATCGATTTTTTACTCTCGATATCTCATTGTCAGTGTTGGTATTAGGTCGGTGCATATGAAATAGCCAATTTGGAAGAGAGAGAGGTTTTTAGAGTTTGATAACTTAAAAGTACTACTCAATAGTACTCATGATATACCAATCGAATGCTTGAAACCTGCTGAGAGTAACTGCATGAGTGTTTCTCCAATTATTTGAATATAAAATGGCGCATTGTTAGGTAGAGCAAATAATCAATCAAAGTTAAGTTCGAGTACTTCTGCTTTGAAAATTAAAGTTAGAAGATTGCTCAGCACAGGCCACTCGTAATATTGATACAGCAAGTGGGTGACGTATAATTAGTGAGTGCATGACATGACGTTGCTTTAAAAAATTTCCGTCAGGAAATATGAACCTTTAAAGTAAATCGCTTTATCAATCCACAGATGCAATAGGTAATGGCTAATTAACCCTTTATAACCGGAATTTATTTGCGTATGATGAAAATGATACATCAGGTAAATGATAAAGATAAATCATAAGATTGTATCGCGGGATATAAATATAATAATAAACGAAGAGGCTCCTTGGTGGCTGTATAGTCGTAGAATATAATTGTACACAGTGATAAATAAACGAAATAACACTTAAAAAGTATGACTCTATAAATACATAGGTAAGTAACTTCCAAGTCACATTGCGTTATAGGGAGTTAAGAAGCCTAATCGAGTATGATACATGTCAAACTATACGAGATACTGCGCATAAGATACATTTGTACCATGCAGTATTTACCCAGCATCTATAGACTATCAGAAAAAGAAAAAATTCGATACATGGATTTCGTAGAAAATAACTGACTCAAAAACTATATATATATATATATATATACACAAATTTTACCCCTTAGAGCAGAGGTGGTCATCCGGAGCAAGGCCAGGCTCCAGTCTACCCCCTCTCTGTGTCTATTCCCCTCACGTAGGTTATGGTCTGCGTATGCCGTCGAAAACATTGGTAATTGTCGGTAAATATAGTTTCTCAAGAAACGGTGACATAATAAGAATAATTATTTTTTTATATGTAACAATTATTATTATCTCAACTTTCTTATTGCATGAGGGGAATGGACACAGAGTGGGGGTAGGGTGGAGCCAGGCGTCGCTCTGGATGGCCATCTTTGCCTTACAATTAATTTCCAAACTCATTTTATTCTCCAGACTTTTTACCAACCATCTGCCATATTTTAAGTATTTACAAGTACCTAGTATAGTTATAAAACAGCAGTAAAAAATATCTTTTACGAAGAAACTTTTTTCAGAAAGGCATAAGTACACTTATTTCACTCTGTTCAAGTGTACTGAAGCCATTGCAGTATATTTTAATTCATAAATACGAGTTTTAGTAAAATTATAACTGCTGAAAGTTTTAATAATAAATCTGACATGTTCGGTTCAAACTCGGGTGCTTCAACGCTCAGTTCTCTGCTTAATTTCGTAATGAGCAGATCGTTTTTGATTAATAATTCTTAATTTCTCTTTGATTTTCTCAACAGTGTCCTATTATAATTTTCTTAGTGTGCTGATAAATATAATGTAAAAATAAAACATTGTCTGTGACGAATAATTGCTATTATTTTCAATCTCTCTGTGACTTTCTCAACAGTACTTCATTATAACTTTCAGACTGCTGATAAAATTAATGTAAAAATGAAAAAGTATGTATGGCGAATGACTGCTATTACTTTCAATCTCTCTGTGACTTTCTCAGCACGCTCAGAAATATTTGAAGAAACACCATTTATTTTTTAAGGAGACTCGAGAGAATCCTCTGACATTCGCGTGAAATTAGAGGCATTATTTGAAAAGATGGCAGACTTTCACGGTGAGAGAGGATTTCGGTGGCACTCGAGGCTCCATTGTCGATCCATTTCCGTTCACGTAGGAATCCGTACCGTGGCTGACGTAAAGGGGAAACATAATATTTGTACGCGAGAATTGGCTAGCAGCCGCCGATCGGGTTGTCTCGTATAAATTTTCCGAAATAGCGCTACCGATCGAAATATTGCCAGGCCAATATCAACGTCATGGTCCCTGAAGTGGAACAAGACCGATGTCGTCTGACGCCATCATACTCCGAGAATTCTCCTGGCTGCTCCTCTGGCTATCCGTCCGTTTCCGTTCCACAGATTTCGTGATACGGTCCACCTTTATTATTCCGAGTGAACCAAATATTAATACAGACATCGGCGAAAATTCAATATACAATTTTACTGGGCGAAATGTGAACGATAAACGATTTTATGTTGTAGCATAAAATTTATCATAGCGTTGTATACAACATCGTGTGATTCTACTTAACACTTCGATGGCACCTGTCACATATGCGTGATTTAATTCATTGCAATAATATACCGGTGATGGAAACACATGAGCGTAGCTATCACTGTCAATAAATAAAAAACTGAATACTTATCAAATGGAAATTCTAAACTAATCGATATGAAACGAATAACGTAGAATGTTTTGTTACTTAATTAAAGTTTTGCAAAAGCGTCCAAGGGGACGATTTTTCGTAAAGTACTTGCGGTCATCGAAGTGTTATCACGTTGACCGCCATAGTGAAAACAGCTATACTCAATCAGACACGATATGATTTACTATATTGTATATAAATCGTAAAGAAAAAAAAACATTTAAGTACTCAATTGTGTTTTTCTGTCCCTACATGATTGTTTCAGTATGAAGTTTGTTCAAAATTTGGTGACATTTAATAATTATTTAATTCAATTAAAAGTGTGTTGTATGTCACTGGTGACTGCCATAGCATTTAACGTGTTAACACTTTGACTGCCATGTCACCCATATGTGGGTGACGATTAAATTCACCTATTATTTCTCTGACTATGAATAGTATTAGTACAAATATCTGAAAAGGTTTAACAGAACCAGTAAAATTAAAGAGTTACTAACATCATTGATTAAAAATGGCATAATTTGAGATTACTCTCATGGTGTATCCAAGTCTACAAATGAGTATCGTTTCCAGTTTACAAAATGTGGTAGCCAACGTCTTAAGAAAGTGGGTTAATTCTGAGTTTTAACACGTTGGCTGCCACAGTGGAAACAGCCATTCCTAATCAGACGTGACATAAATTGCTGTGTTGATTGTAAATCACAGAGAAAGGAAATGTTTAAGTACTCAATCGTACACATGCCTTTCTATGTTAACCTTGCAATATAAAATTCGCTGATAATATTGTCAAAATCAATAATTATTTAACTAACACGTTGTGTACAGCATTGAAACAGTATACTTTCTTCTAACACAGTTCATATTATCGTACTGTATATGATATTTAAGCTAATATACATTTTTTGAGTTAAATATTTTTTACGTTCATGCTGTCATAGAAATGAAAGTCTGAAAAAACCGTATTCTATTCTGTGAATGTTCAAAAAATTTAAATGTGCATTTTTCATATATTTGGATACGTTAAATCGCATAAACATCCACAGTCTAATGATGACACGCTCGGTTCAATTTTCCCTGAAAAAGTCTTATTTTATAACTCCTTAATAGTTGGTAGTCAGCCCTGTTGCAAGAGTGAACGCACCCAATGACTGTCTGAATTAGAAGAATTAATGAAGCAAACTACGAATTTTAGTTCAACCTTTTCAGTCACAGTGACATTTAGCACGTACGCAGGAAACTATTGAACGTGTACAAGCAGAAACATATAAATGTCGGCTATCTCGAAGAGCGGAAGTTTTTCCGTTCAATGAGAGGAAGAAATTTGATAATAGCCGAGGAACAAAGAGGTGAAATTCCCTGAAATTTTCGACCGGCGGATAGTTTATCCGTGACACGAGAAACGTCGCCGGGACATTTTTATGGCTTGTTCCCCGGCGAGTTCTCACGAGAACGATTCGCCGGATAAAGTTGGCGAACACGATTTTACGGTCGGCCGATGCTCTTTATTGCGTGGTCACGTACTTCAATGACTAGCTATGAGGCCACGCTGCGGCTTCACCTGATTCCGGTTGATGCGTTCGACGAAAGAGTATGTCTGTCAAACGCCAACGAGAACGGCTTGTCAGTCCACAAATTCTCTGCTAACTTTCAAATGAAGAAACTAATTACGACGTGTAAAATATTATTAATTTAACGTCTTCTACCAACGCTGTTCAACTATTTATATCCAGATCCAATCGTTTCCATTCACTGCGCTTTTCTAGCTCTTTGACAGTGGGTTTTTGGAAACGAGGCGAAGGCTACGTGCGGCCGAGCTACAGTAGCACACAGTGAGCCATTGCACAGAACGCCTATGGGCGTTGACAGTACACAATGACAGACTTTTTCAAGCGCTGATAGTAGTCAAAGGGTTAAATACACTTCTTCTCTGTAATTTATATTAAAAACAGTAAATTATAGCGTGTCTGACTGAAGTGTCGCTGTTTTTATTGCGGCGGTCAATGTGTTAATATAAATCATAGGAGAAAAATATTTAAATGTTCAATCGTGTCAATTTCAGACACCTGTAAAATTTCTTCTAACAAGATTTCACGCAAAATAGTGAAGGGTTCACAACAGAAACAACTCTTGTCAACTTTCGTCTCTTTTCAGGGGAGTAAAAAAATACTCTAGCATCTTTAATTTTGTTGAATAGTGTTGCACGGTACATTCATACACGAAATGTACCGTTGCAAACAAATCATAAAACAGGGAAAAAGGGTCCCGCGAGCCCGCATATCTGCGTTGCACCCGCGTCCGAAGGCCTGGGCCGTTCTTCGGCACCGAAGGAGCAGGTAGCCACAAAACAATGGCCGAGCCGAAGCACGTCCAGAGTCAGGAGCGCGAACCTGGTGACTTCTTGAAAATTAGGCAAGGGGTCACAGGTCTACGCGCCTCCACGTGCAACGCAGATACCTACTTTCCCCGTTCGGGAAAAACCCACCATGCTCAGGGCTGTACTTCTAGTCAGAGTTGCCCCGAACCATCGGACAACTCTGATTGGTTGTGCAGCCCTCCTACTACATAGCATTTTAACACTCAGAGTCTTCGTTAAACCAACACAAAGCATCAATCACCAGTCGGTCACAACATTTTCAACCAGTCGAGTCTTGCACGACATTTTACACTGTCATACACTCGCAAACATTCACAAACACTCACAATCTCTGACTAATATCTGTTTCAAATATACATTCTCACTGTTATCCTTACATCTGTTTACAAATTATCATCCCCAGCACGATAATTCGTCCTAGGGAATCTCATGCGATTCGTGGCGTCGATATAAATCGAGACGGAGATTTACAACCTCCGTTGACTTGGCACACCGCGGCCCTGTCTCCCCGCGATCGCGAGAAGCATTGGTCCTTCGAGCCGGATTGCAGTGACTTGTGGATAACAGACTTTCAAAGATTGTGAGTGACCTGACGTAGACATCTGGGTCCATCCGTCTCAACAAGCAGCGGATCTTCAACAGCACTTCAGTGCCTCACATCCAAGGACCGGCCAGGTGCAACGCTTAGTGCAGCATCTTCAACGGCGCATCAGTGCCTCACATCCAAGGACCGGCCAGGGGTAACGCTTAGTGCAGCATCTTCAACGGCGCATCAGTGCCTCACATCCAAGGACCAGCCAGGTGTAACGCTTAGTGCAGCATCTTCAACGGCACATCAGGGCCTCATCCAAGGACCGGCTGGCTGCAGCATCCAGCGGCACAGCAGTGCCAATCTTCACACGGCCAGCCAGTCTACAACGTAGACTCTCAGCATCCAGCCTCTGGACTACAACAGGGACTCAGGCATCGGGAAGGATCTCAGCAACCCTGACCTCCTCGCATCAACAAGGTAGGCTCGTTTATTGTTTCGCCAATTCCTTTCGCCTCCTTAACACATACCACAATGCCGAACACATCCGCATCATCCAGTCAGTCCCAGTCCGTAACACACGGACTTCAAATCAGCACTCTGCGACGCAAACGAGGTAACATCATCGGACAAATCTCGTCATTCGTAAAATTCCTCGATGCATTCGAAGAATCCGGTCAGCATAAAACAACCGTCGTAGAAATGCAACTCAACGGGTTGAACGAAGCGTGGAAACGATTCGATGATATTCAATTCGAGTTGGAAGGGCTCGACGATTCCGAAACAACGCGTCGGTGCGAAATTCAAACCGATTATTACGCCGCGACAGCACGAGCTACCGATCTCATTCGCGGCCCACAGCCAACGGGTCCTACAATACGCGATACTAACTTCTCTCCATCCCTGACCAACACTAATTCGCGAACCGTCAAACTACCGGAGATGAGGTTGCCTACGTTCGACGGAACAATCGAGAATTGGGCCTCATTCTACGACCTTTTCACCTCGACGATCGACCGCAACGAAGAGTTAACACCATCCCAGAAACTACAATATTTGCGATCGGCTCTAACGGGAAAGGCCGCCGCGTGCATACAGTCACTGAAAACGACCGACGCAAACTACAGCGACGCAATCGATTTATTAAAAAAGAAATTCGATTGTGTACGGCGGACCATTTTCACTCACTGCGGCGCGTTACGAGACATTTCAACACTCGCGAAAGACTCTCCGGAGGCTCTAGGAGATCTCGTAGACACCATAAACCAACATCTCCGTTCACTGAAAAACCTCGGACAGGACGAATCAGCCTCGTGGAACAGCATCAGCGAATCCGGGTACAGCGTCCGGAAGAAACAGTGGAGGACCAGCAGGGAACCCTCCAAGGTCCGGACAAAATCTACATCGGAATCACGCGTTCATGTCCGTAAAACACAGCAGTGTCCAATCTGCAAGGGTTCGCACGGAATATGGCATTGCGCAACGTTCAAGTCACGATCGGTCCCCGACCGCATCTCAGCCGTCGAGAAGTCATCCCTTTGTCCAAATTGCCTCGGAGCAACTCACGCGCTCGAATTCTGCCGATCGGGTTCATGTCGCGTCTGTCACCAACGGCATCACACGTTGTTACACAGAACGTGGGACACGCCGAATTACGCGACCATCGCATCTTCAGCGTTCGAGTCTCCGACCAATAACAGATCTTCACTCGATGTTCAACCGTCGACGTCGGAATAACTGTTATCCAGCATCCCGATGGTCCAGACGTGTATCCAGAAAACAAGGTCTGGAATGGGTCATCGGGGGGAGTGCACCAGCCTCCCAACCATCATCACAGCATCTGTTATTTTAAATTATCTCCTCCGGTCTTCTACATCGGACACCGCGAACGAGACACATGTCCAGGACCACGACGCTGCCATCTGGATCACCAATTCAATGGAACAGTGGGCTAACCTGCATCATCACAACCACGACGCTGCCATATGAATTACCAATTCAATGGAACAGTGGGATAATCACACATCGCCCGCTACGCTGCCGATTTGGATACACCAACGGAACCGCGGCAACAAAGTGCAACAAAACGCACTTCATCACACATCGCCCGCTACGCTGCCGTCTGGACACACCAACGGAACCGCGGCGACAAATGCTATGAAACGCATTCATTCCTCAACATCGCCCGCTACGCTGCCGTCTTGGATACACCAACGGAACCGCGGCGACAAGGTGCAATAGAACGCACCTCACCACACATCGCCCGCTACGCTGCCGTCTGGACACACCAACGGAACCGCGGCGACAAATGCTATAAAACGCATTCATTCCTCAACACCGCCCGCTACGCTGCCGTCTTGGATACACCAACGGAACCGCGGCGACAAGGTGCAATAGAACGCACCTCACCACACATCGCCCGCTACGCTGCCGTCTGGACACACCAACGGAACCGCGGCGACAAAATGCTATAAAACGCATTCATTCATCAACATCGCCCGCTACGCTGCCGTCTTGGATACACCAACGGAACCGCGGCGACAAGGTGCAATAGAACGCACCTCACCACACATCGCCCGCTACGCTGCCGTCTGGACACACCAACGGAACCGCGGCGACAAATGCTATAAAACGCATTCATTCCTCAACACCGCCCGCTACGCTGCCGTCTTGGATACACCAACGGAACCGCGGCGACAAGGTGCAATAGAACGCACCTCACCACACATCGCCCGCTACGCTGCCGTCTGGACACACCAACGGAACCGCGGCGACAAAATGCTATAAAACGCATTCATTCATCAACATCGCCCGCTACGCTGCCGTCTTGGATACACCAACGGAACCGCGGCGACAAGGTGCAATAAAACGCACCTCACCACATATCGCCCGCTACGCTGCCGTCTGGACACACCAACGGAACTGCGGCGACAGAATGCTATAAAACGCATTCATACATACACACCGCCCGCTACGCTGCCGTCTTGGATACACCAACGGAACCGCGGCGACAAGGTGCAATAAAACGCACCTCACCACACATCGCCCGCTACGCTGCCGTCTGGACACACCAACGGAACCGCGGCAACAAAGTGCAACAAAACGCACTTTATCACACATCGCCCGCTACGCTGCCGTTTGGACACACCAACGGAACCGCGGCGACAAATGCTATAAAACGCATTCATTCATCAACATCGCCCGCTACGCTGCCGTCTTGGATACACCAACGGAACCGCGGCGACAAGGTGCAATAAAACACACCTCACCACATATCGCCCGCTACGCTGCCGTCTGGACACACCAACGGAACTGCGGCGACAGAATGCAAGAAACTACATCAAAAGTTCAAGCCCGCGACGCGGCTGTTTGGATACACCAGCAGAACAGCGGCATCAATCAGTTTATCAAGCCTGCGACGCTGCCGCTTCGGTCCCAGATCGACGGAACAGTGGGATCATCTCATGCACCAGAGCCGCGACGCTGTCGACCGGATCTTATCAACAGAAAGACTTCCGACGGAACAGGGGACCCAACAAACAAACCATCAGCCCTGCAAATCTCATCGTTCGAGGCCAGTCACCATAGGAATCTCTTCGGCCATTCATCCAGCATCATGGACCAAAATAACTCAACGAAGAAGAAAACCCACGAGCCAAAGGCAACGATTGGCCGAGTTTAAATGCATCGCAGGTGCTGAATTACTCACTCTTACACACTTTCACATTTACACACTCGTACTAAATTCCTGAACTCCTGTCCTCTCACTTTCATCTCATTGTATCTAAACAATCTCCTCGTTATCACATCCGTAATATCCTTACATGGCGATACATTAACGAGTCTACGAGAGCGAGGTTTCAGGAATACTCTGTCAGCCGTTTAGCTGACAAACGCATCCAGCATCCGCAGTCACTGGACCAGTGGCACCCGTCACATCAGAAAGCGCTACGGTCGTTCTCCTCAGCGAAGACAATTTACCACCTATGTACTGACCAGTGCAAGGGTTCATGAAGAATCCTTCGGTAGAGTCATCACGGTACAGTCAGCTTCCGACGGCATTGTTCGTGCTGTCACCATTACAATAACCACGAACGTGCTAGATCGGAGCGTCAAAAGCTGATGCCTCTACCCAGACAAATACGACTCGAGGAAATCAGCACCCCGAGGACAAATCGAATATATTTCAAATGTACTCTAATCATAAGCACACATTTACGCACACAAACATACACCACTCGCGATTATTGATCGGTACCCTCTCAACGGGGGGAGTATGTTGCACGGTACATTCATACACGAAATGTACCGTTGCAAACAAATCATAAAACAGGGAAAAAGGGTCCCGCGAGCCCGCATATCTGCGTTGCACCCGCGTCCGAAGGCCTGGGCCGTTCTTCGGCACCGAAGGAGCAGGTAGCCACAAAACAATGGCCGAGCCGAAGCACGTCCAGAGTCAGGAGCGCGAACCTGGTGACTTCTTGAAAATTAGGCAAGGGGTCACAGGTCTACGCGCCTCCACGTGCAACGCAGATACCTACTTTCCCCGTTCGGGAAAAACCCACCATGCTCAGGGCTGTACTTCTAGTCAGAGTTGCCCCGAACCATCGGACAACTCTGATTGGTTGTGCAGCCCTCCTACTACATAGCATTTTAACACTCAGAGTCTTCGTTAAACCAACACAAAGCATCAATCACCAGTCGGTCACAACATTTTCAACCAGTCGAGTCTTGCACGACATTTTACACTGTCATACACTCGCAAACATTCACAAACACTCACAATCTCTGACTAATATCTGTTTCAAATATACATTCTCACTGTTATCCTTACATCTGTTTACAAATTATCATCCCCAGCACGATAATTCGTCCTAGGGAATCTCATGCGATTCGTGGCGTCGATATAAATCGAGACGGAGATTTACAACCTCCGTTGACTTGGCACACCGCGGCCCTGTCTCCCCGCGATCGCGAGAAACAAATAGATTTCAATTTTCTGGAAACAATTACTGTGGGTTTTATCTGTAATTATATCACAGAACGACTGTATTGAATTAAATCATGAAACTGCGCTGTCATCGTATACTTTGACAAAGGTTGTTTCTGTTATGAACCCTTCAGTTTTAATGCGACTTTCCAAAAGCGGCGAGAGAAAGGAACAACAAAAAGAACCGATGGAGAGGAGGACGGAGACGGGAAAGGAGACTCACAATCAGTTAACCTCTTGTCGTATGATTTCTCCAACGATTTCGTGCGACAAAGTTTGCTATTCCAGTCCTAGAGTGCCCTGGTAAATAAGGAGCGTCTATCATCACATGCATTCGCTTTTAACAATCCTTTGAAGATCAATTTGTGCTGTAATGCAAAACTAACGAATTCGCACATAAGTTGGACTCGTATTTGTAACGTATCAATCATATTCTGTGTCACGAGTGTGACTCGTTATTGTACGGCAAGGGGTTTAGCGCCGATAGCAGTCAAATGATTAAATTCGACAGTATCCCTGATTAAAAGTGTGAGTGACATGCAATTGCAGACAGAAACAAAATGCAAAAGGTGTCTGAGCCAACAAACAATAAGTAGGGTACTTGGAAATGAGGCGAACGCTGCGTGCGGCTGAGATACAGTAGCATGCACTGAGCCATTGCTCCGAACGCCTATAGGCGTCGACAGTACACGCTGAGCAGCTCAGCTAAACGTCGATAGCAGTCAAAGGGTTAAATTCGACAGCATCGCTGATTAAAAGTGTGAGTGGCGTGCGATTGCAGGCAGAAACAGAATGCACAGCGCGTCCGAGGCAGCGAAGCGTGAACTGTATTTGCGCTAAGAGCAAGTTAGCAACTGCAAGTCTAGGAAATGGTGTCCCTCGTGGATAAGGGGAGCCGAAAACAAAGCGTTCCTTTGACGGCTCCGTTGGAGAGGCTTTACCTTGCGCACGGCGAGAGGTGTTTTCGGATACGCGGCGCGTTATTAAAGTGGAAGCCTGAAAAATGACGGCTCATAAAAGTCGAGACAAAAGACGCCGCTGGCGATTGCGCAGCCCCTTTCCTTATGGATGCACGATGGAGAGAACGCGGGCTGGGAACAGGTACGAAACGGGTGCCAGGAACGGGGAGAATGCCTAGTTGGAAACGGGTCAAGTGGAGATTAGTACAAGTGCTCCCGCGACGAGGGAAAAACTGTTGCCTGATCAAAAGCTGACGCAAATATTCTCAAAATTCGATGTCCTTTCGGCAGATCTGATCCAGACTTGTCAGATTTAACGGATCCTTCACTTGACACGTTGAGTGCCACAGTGAAAACAGCCATCCCTAACCAGACACGAAATCATTTAGTATTTTTTATGTAAATCGTAAAGAAGAAAAAGATTTCAGTGATCAGTCGTGTACTTCTGTTCCTACATGATTGTCTCAGTATGAAATTTGTTCAGAATTTTGTGACGATCAATAATTATTTAATTAAATTAAATTTGAGGTGCCGGTCATCAAACCCCCACAGCATTCAACGTGTTAAGAAAACTATGAATTCCGCTGTACTTGGTTTTTCGGATGTTCAGACACCATCAACTTTTGCGAATGTATACCTGAGAGAATTTTTTGAAATTCGAAAAATTGGCGTCGCTATGACCGAAATCCTGCACATGGGGAACTACTTACTGCAAGGGTTACTTGCGTTGCACTTGACAGAAAAAGAGTGCTGTATTTTGCCACGAAAAAAATTATACACGTAGCTCAAAGTACAGGTAATAAGTGTTCTAAGTATAATTTTAATAGCTTTCATAGTTTTCTTGAAAAAAATTCCGAAAGAACAGCTAGTTTTCGGTAGCCTAACAGTGACAGGCTGATTGACGCATACGGCCATATGTGTTAAATCAGCAATTTTTAAAATTTGAAAAATCCTTCGAGATATGTTTATACATCATTAAAGACTGCAACATATCCAGGTATCAGCAAAATTCTAAATTTAGCTCCAAAAAGTGTCTGATTTCGCGTGAAATGACGCTATTATTGTTTCGGTTCTTTCATCTCCTGAGTACTGATCACACACAATAGGTTTTAGCCAAGTCATACTCATTCTTAGTGTTTCTATTATCTCAGAAATGATCGTCTTATTGTACATATTCTTAATATGACCGTTTTCCGTGCATGCATAGTTCGTTTCTGAAACCAATTTTTATTGTTTCTAGTTTGGTTGCTCTGTAGTAGCAACTCATGATTGCATGATTCATTTCGTCTGCCCGTGTCATGCGTTGTCTCTACGCCCTATCTTGGCTGTAGGTTATTCCTGCAAGTTACTTTCTTTTATTTTCGGTTATCCTGTGTTTAGGTTCTCCAACAAGGTACCGCCTGTTCAGATTCCTGTCACCGATTATTATTATTCTTTCTTTTACTCGAATCTTCATTTTTTAAACGGGTTTCCCTTTTAGTCGCCTCTTACGACAAGCAGGGATTACTGTGGGAGTATTCTGCCCCGCTCCCACACAGGGTTTAATATTATTATTGTTATTATTACTTATTACTACTATCACCACCATCAACTATCACTGCTACCACTGCTATTATTATTGATATTATAACCATTGTGCAAAGGGTAGCATAGTCCAACGTTCATCCTCTGCGGCCCAAGGGTTCTCTCTCACCCAGTGTCCAGTCCACCGTTTTCCAAGTTTTTCCAAAACAAAATGAAGGGAAGTTTTTCTTCCACCTTAGACAGCTCGGACAAACCACAGTAGAATCTCGATTATCCAAACTCAGGCCACCCTATGTCAGTAACAAGCTAAAATTACCTTTAATAATAATATGCAATTAACGTTGTACCATTATATATTTAACATTCTACAATAACATTAGAATTTTTATGCGAAATCTAGTAAGAGTTTGAGTCATTCTGTTATTAATTATAGCGCAGATAATTGAGGTCCTACTGTAATTTCTAAATAAAAGTCATTATCCTTCTTCTACCGACTTCAAACTCAGGTCATCTTATGTCAGTAACGAGCTAAAATTACCTTTAATGGCAATATGCAATTAATGTTGTACCGTTACATATTTTACATTCTACAATAAAATGATCATTTTTATGCGAAACCTAATTACAGTTTCAGGCATGCTGTTATTAATTAGAGTTCAGATAATTGAGGTCCTACTGCACTTTCCAAATAAAAATCATTATCCTTCTTCTATCTACTTCATTTCTTCGACCGAGGCAAGGACCTAGGCCACTCCTCGGGAAACATACTCCCCGTGCTTGGCCAAACATCACAGCGAGTTAAAGCAACAATTTTCTGATCTTCTCATGTTCTCTGACTCTCACACTTTTTCATTTCTCTTATTTTTTCTTGTAACTGCAACAATGTTGGCGGTTTCCGGGGATGGTCTTGTGATAACACGACGGTCTTGAGTGCGCTAACAGAAAGGTACAATAGTGACTGTAGACTGCTAGTGGCTTCAGCTTGACCCGGGCGTCCTCGTGACACGGAGGAAATCGTTTCGAAAGGAAAAAACCAGATGGCTGCCTCCGGTAGACAGTTGTTAGGGTGGAGGAGGTGGCGGAGAAGCCGCTGCAGGTTGCAGAGGGGGTGGTGTGCGGGTAACCGGCAATTAGTCGAGATATTATCGCGATCGGCGATGCTCCCCGGTAAAATCTATCTATTATCGTTAGCCCCCACGGCTGGCCATCCTTCGAGCTTCCTCACGTGTGCCTGCACACACGTCTCGATCGTCCAAATCAATTGCTTTTCGTTCCACTTGCCCGACCATCGGCTTGCCGTGTCTTGGTGGAGCAATTAGCGCTGAGCGGTCCTGGAACGTTCGCTGAATCTCCCTCATTTACCATTTCCGCGATTTCATCTGGCGTCTAACTTTGGTGAACTATATTTTGGTCAGAGACATGGTCAAGGCTGTGAAATTCGCGTGGTACTGAAGTGTGTATATTGTAGGAGGTTCCAACGCATCTAGCGAGCTTCACGGCGACATGCAGCACTCGGATACTTCGGAGGGTAGTACATCAAATCGTGAAATTCCACCAGCAGTAGTAAAGTGTCTTCAAGTGCCTTGCCTGTCGTCAATTACTGCCAGGACCTCGCTTTACTAATTCATGAAGAGAGACCTTCGTATCCTTCGAACCAACCAATAGGAATAATGTTCAAACTCGTGACTGTTAACCCTTTGAACTCCTAATTTTCTTTAATTTTCTTTAACTCCCTTATTTTCAATAGCTCCCTATCATTTTAAGTGTTTTATTTGAAATGTATTTCAAAATACAGTTGGTTGATAGGTACCAACTTAAACTCTTGACATAGGATGACACCTGGAAGACGTCATTTGTTTCGTATGTCATTTTAGACGATGACGTCTCCGAGACGACAAGAATTATACGCTGATTGTTTTGAAAAGTTCCATACTCTACATGATCATTAAGTTACTTAATTATTGTTCATTAATATTGTCTATAAACATTGTTTTATGATATTTAGCAATGTAAATATTCTGTTTCTTGTACAGCTTACATAACTTTAAGTTCAGCTATATTAAATGGTATTTTTAGCACACATCGAGTCCCATTTTATTTGTATGTTAAGGGGTTAAACAAACTTTTTTCCTAATTATATTGAAAACAGCATTAGAATTTTGCTAAGATCTGATACTTATGGAATTTCTGATATTTGCGGTAAAATAAATATTGCGAAATATAATACGTATTTAAACTGGTAATTTAAAAATGTCGAGTCACACTCGACAAAGGAGTTCAAAGGGTTAATAGAATAAATTATATTTCATTAACCTAAGATTGAACCTGAATCTGTACCAGGGCGATGCGGATCACGTATTCGAGTCGAAGGAAAGCCGGAATATCGGCAGATTTGTCGAAGATCGGGCAGAATTGTTCGGCCTGGCGGGCGGCGAGATTACAGGTGAAGCAGATAAAGTTGTAACTCGTCGGTTCGAGTTTCTACGCCGCAGCAAACACGTAGTTTCGCCGGGGACGGGACATGAGAACGGCTGGTGGAGGATGCAGGCCGGGTAACTGCGTCGGGAACGTTGTAATTTTCCGGGGTAAACGAAGGCTAACAAAGCGGTCGCCTCTTCGGCGAACTCGACAGCGAAATTAATTGATCAAGGAGCGTGTGTAATGGCATAACGCCACCACTTTTCCGTGCTCGAAAGTTGAGTCGAGCTCGCGGGAGCCGCCGCTACTTTTTAATTAATACCATTTCATTGATCGCCGCGACGAGCGTTTCCCTTTTGTTCGATGAATTTTTAATTGCGCCCGGTTGTTCCACACTCGCCACGCGTTTGCAAACGAACGTCGCCAAGTTTCCTCGTTGCTGGAACTAACGAAAATTACTAGAGCTCTTGTCAACTTCGAGCCTCTTCGTGTCTTGGCTCTACCCAGCGCGCAGTGCACACGGTGTTCCGTAAATGCAGCTTGTTGGGCGCCGATCCTGATCGCAGGATGTCTGCTTGGGCATTCCCGTAACACGTTCGTTCCTCAAAGCGACCGTATGCTCTATAACACAACTTAACCCTCTACAGCCCAAATTTTTTTTCGTGGCTATACAAAAATGTATATAACGCGAAACCAACAAATATCAACCTCTATATACAAATTAACAATGACTTTATGAATTTTTGTTGTTGATATCTCAGGTTAGAGTTGATAATCGCTACAAAGAATCTTTTTGGGTACCAAGGGGACGTTATAAAACAAGATGTATACGCCATATTGCGGCAAAAAATTGTTAGATCAACCAGATATCGATATACATATTGGCAAGTGACTTCAAAGTCATACACGGCTATAGAGGGTTAATGTGTTAGAGCCGCTTTGAAACGAGTCACGTAGACAGAGAAGTTGCTTTTAACCCTTTGATTACGAAAGGCGTATATATACGCCCTCACGGATTTATCAATATGTACGAAAGGCGTATACATACGCCCTCTAAATTTTTCTTACTATAACACATTTACTGTTTTACTAAACTGATCTAACATAGAATTTATCGTTTCATGTATCATAGCAACTGCAAATAGCTGAATATCGGCAACTGTCTCAATGTTCGCATGTTTCTATTAATACTGTTCAGGCTCAATTTCTATGTGCGACAGCTATGCGAATATCGCGCCCTAGGTATTGATGGTTCCGTGCGAGAGTGCGCCGCAGTCAAAGGGTTAAACTGTTTTTAACTGGTTTATTTAAACTATGAAACTACTGGAGAGTCAGTAGAAATTACTGGAGATAGAGCA
Source organism: Macropis europaea (assembly GCA_916610135.2). NCBI lineage: Eukaryota > Metazoa > Arthropoda > Insecta > Hymenoptera > Melittidae > Macropis > Macropis europaea. The sequence goes on along the minus strand of OU744352.1, from coordinate 12,245,328 downwards.
GTGTGTTCGAAAGTGTTTGCTAATAGGTGATTCGGACGCAACTGTCCTTCTTCGCAATCTACAAATTATTCGTCACCTTCGTAGGTGGCGGAATGTCTAAAGTTCAAATATAATGCGTTTCTGATTGGCTGGTGGCATGCGCCGATATTCGAGGAGGAGGGTGCACAGGACCCTAGGAAGGGGGCGTCGCGACGCTGCTGCCTGTGCTGTCTCCTGTCTGAGTCTTCCTGGACGATGAGCCGATCTCCTTTGTCCTTCGAAGGACTGTCCAGGCTACTGTCGGGGGCCAATTCGTAAATATCCTCGAATATTAGCGGCATGCTAACCAGATGTGTCGCGAAGGATTTTAAAAGGTAATTCTGCTTTCAGGTGTAGAGTGCAGGCAACAATTTGCAATTTACAAAACTGTTCTACGGCTCCGTTGAAAGCGTGACGTTTAACCGCAGACGACGCAGTTACCCAGTTAATGTACACTCCGACCACAAAAGACTGCCGCGGTTACAATAATCCTATTCTACTCTCGACATCCATTTGTCGAACTCTCTAACAGCTACGCTAACAAGTTATTAGACGACCTGTTCATTCGCTTTAGTTCAGCTCCGATTAATCCGCGGCCAATTATAGTCACTCGTCATTAGACTCGACGACGGATGATCGAGTCGGATCACCGTGTGTGTAGCGAGAAAAATTTTCTCAGATTCTTTTAACGATGGCTGCGATTCTCCTGGTACTTCTCCCTCGCCCTGTCATCTTACTTCGAGATCTATAAAACTTTCGATAAGTTTTTTTGTAGCGGAGGATTTTCGAGACAGCACTCGAGGGGTGAAACTTTCGCCAAGTACTTTCACTCCATAAACTCGAACCATTCCTGCTGAGAAACAAACGACATGCTCCGCAATTTCTTTGGACGTCATTTGAGGGAATGAAGGCAATATCGGACCGTATGAAAATTACCGCTTCAGCTGTATGCCACGGTGTAATTCTTAACCTGCTAACCGGGGAAGACGAGTTAACTCGTCCTGTGAAAATTTCTCCGCCATAAGCAAGGCGCCTGTTAATTGTTCTTACAGTATTTGCTAAGAAATATTTAACATGTTGACTACCACAGTGGAAACTCCCATACCTGATCAGGCACGCTATAATATGTCAATAAACTGTCAAGGTTGGGTTAATAAAATAATAAAAGGTAAGAAGAAAGGAACTGAATGAAACCGATTTAATGTAGCATTATTAATAGAAAATCCTCTTCATAATCATCCAATAATTAACTCTTCAATATAGGGAATTGCTGATATTAAATTTGTAATTACTGTTGCTCCTCAACATTATAATTGACCTCAAGGTAAAACATATCCTAAAAATGCTATTGCTATTGAAAGTAAAATAACTATATTCTTATTTATCTACAATAAAATAAGAATTATTAAAAATATTAATACGTTGACTACCACAGTGGAGACTCCCATACCTGGTCAGACACACTATAATATGTCAATAAAATGTCAAAACTCTCATTAACACGTTCGCTACCATGGTCGATTCGAGAAAGACGTCCACCACAGACCATGCATTATTTTTATCAATTATCTCTGTCACACATTTGTGACGTCGAGCTCTCAAAACAGAATCGACGCGTCACACATATGTGACGTTGGTAGCGAACGTGTTAAACCAGTTGATCAAAGAAGACGATTTAACATGTCACTTGAAAGTGTCTCTGTGGTGGACAAGACAATTTACCTCAGATTTATTCGTTTTTAATTACAAACAGTAGGCACTCCTAATCAAAGAACGACTCGGTCAACGGGTTAAATAATTGAAATTGTCTTGATTTTCAATTAGTGGTGAAAATCAGGCTAAAATAATGGAACATATCTATGACGTATACGTGGAGTGTGCAACCTAAATTCTGTGAAGACATCAGGTCGGCCGATTTAATAACGTCATCTCTAACAAAAAAAGCTACCGAAGTGGTCGTCTCAATTTTTAATCAGCTTTCGCATGTTGACAGATCATGTTGTTATGAACCTCCAGGTACTCGTACATGGTTGCGAGTGTAGATGAACTACACTTTAAAACATGTTTAATGATAAAGTTTCGATATGGTTTATCTGCTCTACTGTAAGTGCTGTTTTCAACTGGAAGAGCTTGTAGCAGTCGGCTAGGTTGTTAAGCAGGGTTTCATTTTGCATTAAATATCTATTAAACTATTATCTGTCTATATCCAAAACCATACACGGAGAGCTTCGTAATAACATGATCTAACAACATGCGAGAGCTCATTAACCCACTGCTTCCCAACGTTGCATATACGCAGCATCTATGAAAATATTTGAGTAACATTCAAAAAATGATAAAACAAATAGCAAGAATGGAAATGTAACGAAAAAAATATTGATGTAGAGCACAATACATTCTCTAATAAGGCTGTGAGAATAATTTATATTGGTGAAGAAACTTGGTGGGAAAAAAATGTTTTCGTAGATGTTGCGTACACTCCATCCATAAGTCATGGGACACTTACAAATTTCAGCTTTACATTTAACCCCTTGCCTTATGATTTTTTTAATACCTGTCTGCACTGAAGTTTATTACTCAACTGTTCTAAAAGCGAAACACAGGAAGAATATTTATCAACATGTACAATTTGCTTCAGATAATCCTTTATAGGTCAAGGGTGGTGTAAAACAAAATTTTTAAGAATTCATATTCGAGTACACCTCACGTTTATAACATACAGATCATAATCTGCATCATGAGTGTGACTCGTTAGTATAAGGCAAGGGGTTAAATTAAATCTACTAAACACCAGCAATATTAAATCAAACGATTATTTACTGATTATTTATACTGAATACAATTTTTAAATGGTAGAGTACACAGAAAATTATGTATATGAAGTTTTAAATTTTATCATCAATATACCTGCCCCGTTTCGCGATGATAGCTCGAATTAACTTTGGCACTCCTGCGATGATCTTTTTTAGTGTTTTTACCGGATTTCTGTCCAGGATCGTTGTCCAGGAAATGTGCCCACAGATTAGAAAGTCGAAACAAAAGACGCCTAAATTTGAAGCATTGAAAAATTGGTCTTGAACCGTGCTATAATTATTTCAGGATTTTTACATCAATCCTATCAAAATACTAACCATGTAATTAAAAATATAATGTGTAAACATGAACGTCTTTAGGAGAACTGTTCATATCGAAATAAGTAAGCAACTCTGTATCGTAATCCAGATTTATTAACCCTTTGCACTTCGTTGGCTCCGCTACGGGGACATTCATAATACATTTCATAACTCCGTTGGCTCCACTAGGGGGACATACGAAGTGCGTATCTGTACTTAATCTGTTACTTCGGTCATCTTGAGTGCAAATTATTATTTAGTTTCTTTTTAATGTAAAACTCAGGTTATATTTACATTACAGTAAAGGAGATTTACCAAAGAAATAAAAATAAATAAATTCATAAGCACTTGTAATTTTTTCTTTTCAAAACAAAACTTTCTTTTCCAATGAGGCTTCACTGCAAAAGTGTACCAGAGTTGCTGGTAGGTAGTATCAAAAAATATTCGGCGTACAAAGGGTTAAATAATGGTAAGGTGTCCCATGACTTGTGGACGGGAGTGTATACGCAACGTTGGGAAGAAATGGGTTTAAATCTGAGACAATCACTACGAGAGGTCCTTGTAAGTTGTGTCATCTTTCCTAAAACGTAAGAAGGATATCAGTTGCATTCTTACGAGTTGGTAAGACGTTTAACAGAATTCCAGAGTGGTCCAATAATGTGTAGAAGCTTCGAAACGTTTCTACCAGAAAATGAATCTCGAAATCCGTCAAAGACCTCGCTGCTTTTCATCAGGATAAACCGAAATAACAGAACGGGAGATTTGCAGGTAAACTGCTCCACGGGAGTCTCTTTATCCGTCGTGCAAGTGTCCATTCCGCGTAACCGCGTTGGCTCTTTGTCTCAGGAAGACGGCGGTCCGCCGTAAATTGGTCATTCGAAAAACCCGTACGAGGTACAAGGCACGTCGAGGAGATTCCAGTGTAAAATAAAGGAAGCCGGGTCGGAGGGATCGTTTGGTCGAGGATAACCGTGACTAACCACGGATTGGCGTGGCCGAATTACCGGCTAGTGAGTCGTGTCGAGTCCAGACGAACGAACGGACATTAGAACGATCGATAAGCTTCTCCGTTCCATGGCTATCGGATTTTCCTGGGCCTAGAGCCGGCTGGATTAGCCGGCGAGCGGAACCCATTTCGCCGGTGATCGACGACAGGTGCGAAACCGGGGAGGAAGAGGATGGACCGACGTGGACAGAGGCAAGGAAGTGGGATGCCTTCTCTGTCGGATCGGTTCGTGGGAAATCGGGGAATTTCTATGCCAGGAGGCGATTTTAATTGGTCATTGGGGATAAAGTGGGTCAGCAGCGATGCAAACACCTTCAAACGGCGTTTAGCATTTTTAATATTTCTTAGAATGTATTATGGATCTAGGTAGGACCTATGTAAATGCAGAGACTGTTCAATTTCACGGGGACAGTCTGTGCAAACTTCTTCAAACATTCACAGTGTCTCTCGAGATTTGTAATCAATCTACACGGTGTCCCAACTTATCAGTTACAAGCTCATATTTCCTAACTTATTGAAGATAGAGTAAATGTTTTATATGTAAGTTGCATGGTATGAGCGGGCACATCTGTTGGCGAAGGCGAATTTTTTTCACATTATTATTTTAACAGATATGAAGGTTAAGTTTGTTTTTTTAAATGGAATTATGTATTTTTGTTCAGACCATTTGATAGTTTTCGAAATATTGCGCTTACAAATTTACTAATTTTCAATGGAAGAAATTCGGCCGAATAGGAAATACCTGCAGTGGTCTAATTCGCGCTTTAAGTTCCACGTTGTGTTAGACATTGCCTCTTGAAACAAGGAACAATCTGTGCAAACTTCTTCAAACATTCACAATGTCTCTCGAGATTTATAATAAATCTATATTAACACGTTGAGTGCTACGCTTTATCAGCCGAAAATAGCAAGCTTTCTGAGTTTTTACACAAAATGAATGTAACTTTTAATTCTCCTCGCTTTCATCAATAATATTAACAATTTCCATAATTTTTCACTGGTTCTGTTAGATTTTATTAGGTATATTCATTATGCTGTACATGATCAAATAAATAATGATTCAATCTAGCAATGAGTGTCACCCACCGATGTGTGACGTGGCAGTCAAAGTCTTAATGTTTATAGAAACATCTTTAAACTTCGTCAAACATGTTCAATATCTCTTAAATTCTGTAATGTATTTGCACCAACACAAATGCTCTGCGCAAACATCTTTAGACTTCGTCAAACATTTTCAATATCTCTTAAGTTCTATAACACAATTATATCAACACATAAACTGTCAAATTTAACACAAATACCCTGTGTGAACGTCTTTAAGCCTCGTCAAACATGTTCCATACCTCTCAAATTCTGTAATGTATTTACATCATCACAAATGCTCTGCGCAAACATCTTTAGACTTCGTCAAACATCTTCAATATCTCGTAAGTCCTATAACATAACAATATCAACATATAGACTGTCGACTTCAACACAAATACCTTGTGCAAACATCTTCAAACCACGTCGAACATTCTCAGCATCTCTTAGACCGCCTACTACAAATGGATGAATATTGAAATCTGTCATCCTTTCGCCCCTTTTGAGAATAAGTGGTGAGACATTACAGTCCCCCTAACAACAGAAGAAGCAACTGTGAACAACTCTCGGTTCTTCGAGGCTATTCGAGTCGATTGCGCGATGGAGATCGATAGCGACCACTGCGAAGATCGCGGGCAAATCTGCCGCTTGCGAAAACGTTATTCTTCAGCGGGAGAAAGTGCGAAAACTTTTGCTATTTTTTAGGATCACCCGCGGAGACGACACGATATTTCAATACTTCTCCATCCCGCGTTCCTTGATTTGTCCGTAGGCGGTGGAACTCGGTGTTAAACAATTGGAGCGTTTCAGAAATCGATTTTCGCGACCACAAATCCAAAAAAACCCTCCACGGAGCTATTTGAAAGAAAACATACACTTCCGCGGCTGTAGAAGACTTGAATGAAAGAAGCAAAAACGAAATTACAGAATAAAGCTTTTTTTTGTGTGAGAAAATTAAGTTTAAGAGTTCGCTGAGTTAAATTTAAACATAATTAATTTAAATGTTACTACTGACTGTGCGGAGAACGCTCATGGGCGTTCAAGCAATGTACTTATTACATACTGTCATCAATATTCCGCATGGGAGGTAAGGATGTACTCAGCAACCTTTTAAAATTAATTTTCTCCAAAATGGGGCTTCATTAAAAAAATTTTTCTCTACATTTTCGTTTTGCTTTTTCATCCAGAATCACCTGTTACCCAGTTAAATTACTTGTCGCGACACATCCTGTATATCGAGGTAGGTTCGATTTATAATTAAATCAGGAACAGGATAGGATAGTTGTCGACACAGGATTTTCCTGCAGTGCAAAGACGTGGCAACGGCGGGTTAAAACGAGGCAAGTGAATTAATTACATATATCTGGAGGGTTCTAATTAAAGTTCCTGGAACTGTTTATGGCTCGAGCTGCGGCACATAGGCGCACACACGCGTGTACAGAGATATGCGACCGTGTCACCTTGCGTGTGTGGTTTCGCGTGTGTGGCTTTACACGACTGAAACTGATTTCATAGTTCTTCGTCTGGCTCTCGGCCGTCCATAACCACTTACGGCTTATCATAAACTCTTCCCCACGATTTATAGTGCACTCGCTGACAAAGTTTGGGTTCACGTCTGTTGGTTCTAAAAATTCTAACGCGGTGCAAAAGTGATTGCATGAAGCAAATTTCCAGTGAACAAAATAGTGACAGTGATACAGATTTAACAGTTTTCATGGAAAGCTAAAGCATTGTACACAATGCTATGTAATTTGTTCTTTTATAATTTCATGTACAACGGAAGTATTGACATTACTTAAACAACTTTCATAATAGCAATTTTTTCATATCTTTAACGGTCTACAACAGGGATGTCCACCGGAACTGAGGCTTTGCCCCGCTCTAGGTTCATTCCCCTCGTTTTAGTTCCTCTCAGTTCGCTCCTCCAGCCCCCTTAGTCCATCGTTGTTCCAGATGACAGCCTATGTGAGAGGAATGGACCTAGAGTGGAGGAAGACCGCAGCTCTGTTTGACCATCACTGGTCTATGAGATATTTACGTCTTCCCAGTTGAAACAAACACACTGTATACACATGTATTGCACCTACTGAAAATTAATATAATCCTACACATTCTGTATTGAAGCACTGAATAAAGGATTCTTTATATTAAAATTCTATGTGCTTGTTCAAGTTTGCTCCTTACTGTAATCCTCGGGCTGCATATACAGGATGTTTCAAAAAGTTGGGTTATAAGTTCTATGTGTCAAAGCAAGAAAAAAAGTTCACATAAATATATTATGTCCTAAAATTCATCTTTATCGAAATATAATTTAGTTTCGTGTTAGCACATTTTAATTGTCATCAGTGCATTTAACTATCATCAAAAGCAGAGTTGGCCGTTATTCGAATTGTTTCGAATAAATATTTGTCTCAAATAATTATCCGAATAAATTCTTTTCAGTCGAATATTTTATCCGGTAATAATTATTCGTTATTCGTAACAAATTATTCTCTCTATTTATTCGAATAAATTATCATTATTTATTCGAATAATTTACTCGAATAATGATTGCAAAATGATTTGAATAATTTATTCGAATAACGATTGCAAAATGATTCGAATAATAATACGAATAATTATTGATTGTTTTGGTGTCCACTTCTTCTACTGGTGATATTTTGTCTATATTTACTTCCTGACTATATCCTTCTCTATCATAACAAAAAAAAAGAAAAAAAGAAATAAACTTTTATCCGAATAAATTCTTACACGAACAAGTCCTAAATTATTATTCGAATAAATTCTTATTCGTTAGTGATCAATAAAATTTTATACGCTACTCTTATCCATTTTCCGTTATCCGAATAATATTTTCCCCAACACTGATCAAAAGAAGTGTAATTAATAATAATAATTAATAACGATATAAAAATACGTGTTTTGTAGTTTACATACATTGGATTCATTTTGTGCCGCTAATATTCGTTTATGGACATACGTTTTCATGAACCTTTCTCCTCGCTTTAACACATAGATCTTTCGCACAACTCTTTTGAAGCATCCTCTACTTTGTACGCTCGAAGGAAAGAGATAATTCGGTGGACAAAGAAAGTAGCAGAATCAGAGTTTCACCGTTTTCTGTTCTCCGTTGTCGGAGCAGCGTCGAGATACGTCGACGAATTCGAACCGTCCGTACCCCTAATCCTCTATTTCACGAGGCATTTGCATTTATTTACCGTCGCTGCCGTAAAACCTAAACTTTATTCCGAAGTTCCAGACTAAAGTCTGCCGGGGTGCACACACACGCGCGCGCGCTCGCGCGAGCGCTACGTATTAAGGCTTCAAAATTTCCTAAGTGCATCGAATGGATTCAGCGAGCGTACTTTAAAAGGACTTTACTTTTCCCGGGGAAAAGAGAGCGGAAGCCACAAGTTTCGCGAGCATCGGCATTGCATAATTAATCAGCGAAAAAGTCGCGGTGTAAGTTCGTGCGATCACCACGACCACCTTCAACAGTTTTTATCTTCTGCACGGCATTTTTCATGTCCCACCAGCTTCTCGAAGTTCTGCCAAGAACCATAGAAAACGAAGCTGAATTAAATAATATTTTGGAAACGATGCACAGTGTAACGAGTATATGGGGCTTCGGGACAAAAATCATAACTTCGTAATCGTTCAAGATTTTTCCTTCAGTTTTGCTTTTTAAATTCGTGTAATAATGCGTACTTTTCGATGTTTAAACCCCCAAAAAATATAATGGGGTCGTTTCACGCAAAATTTATAATTTCTCGACGTGGGTGTTAGGGATTTTGTTAAAAATGAAACATGATGTATCGGATGTAAAATTAGGAGGGGTTTAAGTCATCGTTTTGCTGGTTTCGAATTTGTTTAAAAAATACGGTCCTTGGAATATTGCAATATTTATCTCGGTAAGTATTTGTTATATGGTATTCATTTCTTTTTATTTTAATCTAGAAGGTTGGGTATCGCGATGTGTATGGAATATTATCATGTTATCCAATAAATAATAGTTCGACAACGATATGTACAGAATAGTATCAGGTCATCGTATGAGATATTTATGCGTTTCCAGTTACAACAAACACACTGTACACGCATATGTTGCACGTACTGAAAATTAGTATAATCCAACACGTTCCATATTTAAGCACTGAATAAAGTATTATTTATATTAAAATTCCATGTACTTGCCCAAGTTGGTTTCTTACTGTAATTCTCGGGCTACATGTACAGGGTGTTTAAAAAAGGTGGGGCTGTAAGTTCTCTGTGTCAAAACAAGCCAAAAAAATCATATAAACATACATGTCGCTCATTTGCTGCAACAACGACACAACTCAGAAAGAAGAATTTTAGGGGAAACGAGTTTGAAGGCTTCGAATCACAGAAATTTTATAATAACATCTGTCCTCGACAACCGTATGAATAATAGTTTGAAAGCGGTATGTTCGGAATAGTATCAAATTTTTCCATAAATAATGCCGCTCTCTAGCTTATACGATGTATGTTAAATAAATATTTTATTCCACTTTATTTAATACAAATTTTACAGTTGATATTGTTGAATGTGGAAAATGTACGTTATTTTAAATTATTCTATACAAGTTCAACAATTTCGTGGAATAAATGTAATTTCAATGGAAATATATCGTGATCATGATTATGCAACATAATTATAGCATTCCCGGATCTTGTTTACTTGCTGAACATTACATGCAGAGGTGGACCTACCACTTTTAATTTGAAATATGCATAATGGCATTGATTGGTCGAAATCAATTAAAAATTAATTGTCTTCAAACAATAAAAAATTTGTGGTCAGTATCTTTAAAAAAAGTCGGTGTTTTGAAAATTTTATAGTCCTGTACTCCCTTAAATAAAAATAACTGCAACTGTTAATTTATTTATCCTTGATACCACATTTAAAAACCATATAACTTATGAGGTAACATAGTAAGTGGGAGCAGGCCTTAATTAACGCGAATCGAAAAAGCATCTGTATTATGAGACTCCTCTAGCCATTCTATTTACATCGAAATAAAAAATACATTTACTCCAAATTAAATTTACTGTGTTTCTATGTTTCAGTTATAAATACGTGCAATGCATCTGTACACATTACATGTAAATTTGTCCAATATAGAGATCATTTTATCGATCTGATATTTTGTACGAAATTAATCAAAATTGGCGACGTACATTCAAAAATTACATTTCTGAATGTTCAAATAAATCACGTTAATTTGTTATTAATTGCTGTTAATCCATTAATAGACCAGTCTTCATTCATAATGATATCATTAAACTAAAAAATGCAACATATTTTTCAAATTACATGAAAAATATTATATACAATGAAATTGTAGGCCATTGTTTTTTTTTCGTTTCTCTCAACGTCGCATCAACTACCATGGTTTATTAGCGAGGACAATATTTAGTTACAGTACAGTTGTAAATAGTTTTGTTTCTTTCAGGAACTGGACCAACTGACATACTTTTTTCTCGTTGGAAAAGTTGTCTTTTCAGTTATACCTTACATTGTACTTTTGACGTAACGTCGAATACTTACTGCAATGTATAATTAAGTGGTTGACAGTTATTTTGTACGTCACATTTGTCACAAATTGGGGGACTATTTTTTAAGAGTAAATATGAATGGGTTATTTTTGTATGTCCAATTTTAATTCGGGAAATCGCAATTTATTTTCTTCTTGTTAGTTCTGGTGGTATATTATCCTTAATTGTGAAGCTGTTGTTGATTGTCTGGATATGGGGTGGTGCTGCATTTTTCCATTCCGTTTCCCAGGTCATTTTTATTTTCTTGAACATATATTCTTGTAGATCAGTCAATGATGGGAGGATTTGTGATTGAACTAAATTTTGTAGGATGTCTCCTCTTTTGCTGCTGTATCTGCTATTGTGTTGCCAGTTATACCAGTATGTGACACGATCCATACGAGTATTATGTTTATTCCTTTCTTGCTCACTTCAAAGTGGGTTCCCAGAATGTCAAGTATCCTGTCACCAGTGGATGTTCTATTGTTCATTTCGCAGTCCGAATTTATTCAGTCGGTGAAAATTAAGTAGTATGTGACAATTCATAACGTATAATATAGAAATGTAGAAAAAAATTCATTTCAGTGCCTAGAGAAATAGAAGAAATGTCGCACAAGCTAGTTAAATGTTAGATGAAAAAGAGCGGACGTTTCCTCGTTTGCATTTCGCTATGCTTTTTTCTTAAATTTGCATTTTGCTCCCATTATCCGAGGCCGTACATTTTCTGTCTCCCGCCGTCCCGGCTGCTTTATTAGTTCATTATTTGTCTTTCGCCTCACGTTGACACTTATTTCAGGCAAAAATGACATCAGAATCTAATTATAAAGCGGGTGTACACGTATCTGTCGGGGATTCTTCGATTTTCATTCCGCTGGACGAGACGCGGGGTTAACTTTATTCGAAAGCTCTCCGCTGTTACTTTATTATGATATATTCATGAGACATCCTGGGCTAATTAGTGTTACTCGCGGAGAAGAGCTCGTTCGCACACACTCCTCTGTCGCTGGAAAATTAATTGTTGCTTAAATATGATTAAGTACTCCAATATCGCCGTTTATAAACATCAGACTCAAGTCATGCATAATTATGCAAGGATTCATTTATTGCTACATGTAAATTGCACACTTGTATGCGTGTTTGGACGAAAATAGACAAGCCCAAAATTTGAACGACACTGAAGAAAATTGCTTGACCTTTTGACAACGCTGTTCCTTATGTGCTGTCGACGCCCATAGGCGTTCTCTGCAATGGCTCACTGTGTATTACTGCAGCTCGTCCGCACGCAGCGATCGCCTCGTTTCCAAGTAGCCCACACTGAAAGGGTTAAAATACACCAAAATGTCTTTCAGAAGAGAGAAACTATTTTTAACATTTAACACTTTCAGTGCCACGCTGCACCAGCTGAAAATGGCAAACTTTCAAAATTTTCATACAAAATTAATATACCTATAAATTGTACCTTTTTGAATCAATAATATCAATAACTTTTATCATTTTTATTGCTGCTATTATTAAACCTTATTAAATATATTCACCAATACTATATATGATCAAATAAATAATGATTGAATTTTTGTGTCACCCAAATATGGGTGTCATGGCAGTCTAAGTGTTAAAATGTCTGTGTGCTTATTCCTGTTTACATTTTTCTTCTGAGGTGGCTGTTGCCAGTCTCAGCAAACTGCACGAGAACAAATCTATTTTTATAAATAACCACTTATTTCTGAACCGTTTTACTTTGCATAACAGAGAGATTTCAACCATTTCTGCTGTACGAACTGCCAGATAAAAAAACGTGGACTTAAATGAGCTGTTCAGTTTCAATCCAGCCTATTATGGATTAATAACATGACAATTGGTCGTATGGAAAGCAATAACGAGCTCGTTTCTCGTTTCCCTTGACGCGGCACTTTCGCTAAACGAGCAAAAGTTTCCCGTCCGTAGCTACGGGTATCGATAACCGTGCAATCGATAGCGGCCGACAAATTGTAAATCAAATAACTGCGGTCATTCCGTATCATTTTTTCCGGCTCCCCGGTGCACGCGATTCGACCGCCAGCTGAAATCCGACAAATCGGAAGCGGGAAAAAAACTAAGCGAGAATAAAAATGCAAGCACATATTAAAAATCGGTGCTCTATTTTTCGATCATGGACACGATTTTTCATACTGCTTCTGTTAAAATTTATTATTCCGGTGCCAGATGGTAATATACAATTTTAATACATAATAATACAAAGGCTATACTGTCCCGACAAAGAACTGGACACACTGAAATATCACATGAACACCTAATAAAAAAAAACAGAGCCACCCCACTGCAATCTATGTCAAAACCAAACATCAACGAGCGACCACATACTATACGTGACGGTTGTGCTAATTGGATTACAGTGTAATTTAATTACGGAATTTAATTACATTGTACTTCAATTACATTGCAGTTGAATTACATAATTCAATTACTAATTACTCTAATCATGAATATAATTGAATTGTAATGCAATTGAAATACAGTGCAACTGAATTATAGCTCAGAGCTCTGAAGAAGTGAGATGAATGTTTGTATTTATCTTTCATGTCTATACTCGTTTCATATCTATAATAATTTTTTTCTGTTTGAAACCCTTACGTGTTTTTTCCCACCTTTTATTACCTCTCAATTCGTAATTCTGATTCAATTACATTGTAGTTTGTAATTGTACTTCAATTGCAATTACGAATTGCATTGTAATTTAATTGAATGAGAGATCTGAATTACGAATTACAATGTCATTGAATACGATGTAATTGAATTACTTTGTAATTATAATTAATGGAATAATTCAATTGCAATTCTGCACAACTCTGCTATACGAATGCAGAAGAACAGAACCACAAAGACCGAAATACGGCATAAAATCAGTCAGAGCTCTGACATCACAGGATCATACAAAGAATACAATACACTACCGCAAAGAAACAAACATGACCTCGCAGTCAATGCGACTTAATACGTACATGAAGGAGAAGAAGAAAATTTTTAATAATTCATATTTCAGTGCAACTCATAGTTACAGTGTTCCACGGTTGGCTGAAACAGCATTGGGGACCTGGAACTTCCTGCCAACCGAGATAAAGCAAGTTTTCATCGCTTTCTCGATCCACGCTCGTGAATGTTATGCTACCTCGGTTGGCTGGAAGTTTTCGGTCTCAAATGTTCTTCCAGCCAACCGTGGTACACTGTATGACGCACAGTCCATAATTTGCATTACAAGCATGATGAATCGATACGAGACAACAGATGAATCGATACGAAAGTTCTAATAAACTTACTCCAAACAAGAAACGCGAGAATATTCAGAACGACATTTTTGCGTGCGACTGTATTTTCAGGAGCGAAGAGAGCACCTCGACAGAACTGTAAAAAAGGGAGCCTTGCGTAAGAGCGAAAGCTCGAAGAACAAAAATTCCCGATAAGCAATCAGCGTGTCCGCGGGAATAAAAAAAGAACGAGGAGAACGTATCAGACCCGATACACCACGAGATCGAAGAGAATCGGATGAAATTGGTCGCATGGTCGGTTCGATGCTCGTAAGCAACGAAGATCGGCTACCGTGGAAACCGTCGAAAGGACAGGGCGAAACAACGGTAATACAATTTCCAGTTTCATCATCGAACGAACAGGCGTCGTTCCTTCACGACGCTAATAACGTGGATCGTATACCTTTCAACAATTCCCGTAACTTGTTACGGCGTCAAGGATAACGTAGGGTCTTATTGGTTGTCTTTCGAAATACCTACGAACGTAGTGGAGAAGCATGGAAAAATTGATGCTGTTATAATCGAGGGGTTAATAACAAACCCAGCACGTGTCAAAATTTAGGATTTTGTACATAACAGCGTATTCTATGATAAGGTAGGATCAGTTCTATAAAAGGCGATCTATGTCAGTGATGGCCAACCGGAGCTGCGGCTTTCCCCCACTCTAGGTCCATTCCCCTCATATAGGGTGGTCTGGGACGACGATGGACCGAAAGGGAACGAGGGGAATGGGCCTAGAGTGGGGGAAGGCCGCAGCTTCGGTGGCCATCACTGATCTATGTTCTGACTTACTGTGAAATGACAATGAACCAGTTCTAGTCAAGTTTCTGCCTTCTTACAAGTAACATCACCCAATTGACAAACGCTGGTTTTGATGAAATGTTGCACATACAGTGGCGTGCAAAAGTTTGTGGACGGTAAACTTTACAGTCCACACTTGGAAAAGTATAATGAAAACAAATTTGAAACGAGATCAAATTGAAAAATAAGTCAGAGACAAGACATGGTCGCGATCTATGATCCCTCCTCTCAGTTTTAAGAATAAATAAATCTAAATTTATTACGAATTGTTTAAAACGCAAGAGGAAATTGAAGTGTATGGAAACTTCTGCTCGCCACTGTAGGTAAAGCATTCGAAAATATTTTACACGTATTTATTTTTATCGACTTTTTATTATTCCCCTTCAAAGTTGAGGGATGAGAACATTTCCAGCCGAATAACTCAAAAACTAACAAATATAGAAAAAATGGAACCGACAGAAATTACTTAAATTTTTGTGAGGAATAATATTATGCAAGAGAAATTTGAACGAAGTTGTAGGTGGCGTCTATCGAGATGATTCAGTCTGATGACAACAATGGAGAAAAAGAATATTGAATCAAATATTCTATTGTTTATATTTTATATTCAATCAAGAATGTTCAGTTGAAGGTGTGTTGTTTACTATGTCAATTTTGTTGATTTATAAACGTCGATAATTTCAATAGTCTTAACACGTTGACTGCGACAGTGAAAACATCCATCGCTAGTCAGACGCAATATAAATTCCTCTTTTCCGTGCAAATCGTAAAAGAAAAAAATGTTGAAGTATTCAGTATTGTACATGCGTACCTATATTAGTGTTGCCATATGAAATTTGCCCCGAATATAGTAAAAATCGATAGGTATTTAATTAAATAGAATTTGAGGCGCCGGTCACCGGTGACCACAATGGCAGTCAACCTGTTAATCCCAGGAAAAACTTTAGAGTTAGACCACTATTGTCCTGACAGTCTCATAAATCCTGTTAAATCGATCTTGAGCCACTAAACCCTTTGAGCCCTGAAAATTTCGGGAAAAACCGAGTACCGTGTGCTGAAATAGTCCGCGGTGAATGGCATGTTAAACTGAATATTTCATTGTTACTACGTGTATGTAATCAATTGTTCAGTTGGTTCATTGCTTTAAAATTCTAATATATGTGACGAAACGTATATAGTTTAATAAAATAAGTTGAGGTGATAATTCATCCGAATGCATGCGTTTATAGCGTACAGTAAACAGGTGTGCCTGGACCAGTGCGTCAACTCGTAGCACATGGAGAACAATTTTTTGGACCGCATATTCTCGTTTCTCGCCCTCAAAGGGTTAAAAGCTGTAAGTCAGTTCGACAAGTAAGAAAAGATCTCGGTTTTTTGACTGCTTGGTTGGTATACGTTTATGGTTGCTCGAGCGGGGGAGTATCATTGTCATTCACGAGGAAACGGTGTGCAGAAAATGCTTCTCGTACCGTTCCGTTCGAGAGGCCATGCATTCGAACAGAGCCGATTTCCGAAAACCCTTGCCGCCGAGTTGTCGACTCGATTACCAAACCGAACTCGATCAAGTGCTCTAGAGAGACTCGTTGAATTTCTGAGCGTATCTCCCGGACTTACCGAAAAGGAGGACCAACCGACAGCCTGCCACTTTCTGCTTTTCTTCCTCGCCTCCACCTTCCCCCTGTGTCCTTTCGCTTCTCCTTTTTCCCTGTTCGTTAACGGGAGACGCTTGTCCCCGCCTTCAGACCAGTTAGCATCGAGTGCCGCTGTAAGCAATTTGCTAAGACACCGAGGAACTGGGGACGGAATAGCAAAAACTTTTGCAACCGGACACCTCGCATCGCGAACGAAAAGATTCTGTCGAGTCTGGTGGAGTTGCTGTTCAAGGGCTTCCGTGGATCATGAAAACGTTCATGGTGGAACTACCGTGACGAGATTGGCCCATTTGGTGTCTCGTGGCCATCAATTAACCCTTTGCACTCCAAGCAATTAGGCTATACGTTGGTAGTCAGCTCCAAGGAGTTTTTTCTTAGATTTCAGCGTTACACAAAATGACCACGAGAAAATCTTGGCAATTTGTTAGATTATACGACTTTTCTTCAGATTTTAAATTTCTAATTTCTCAAACTTTAAAGATTATATACTACGAATTAAGAAAATAGTAGAATGAACGTAGGAAAGTATAAACACCCGATGATATTGATGAAGGAACGCATATAAACACTTTTATCTATAAATGATAGAATGGGCAGTACAGCTGACCTTAGGAGTGCAAAGGGTTAACACGTTGACTGTCACGCAGGGTTATGTGACACGATACATCAAATATTGTTGAATTAAATAATTATCAATTCTTACAAAATTCCGATTACAATGTGTCTGAGTAAAAATAAGTAAGGCGATCTTCATTGTGGCAGTCAACGTGTTGATGATCATGTTGATAATTATCACCACCATGTGTTCATTTTGTATCAGGCATCTAGGAGCAATAGAATCAACATGGCGAAGATGTCATGTGAGGAAATAGTTGGGTGCTTTGTTGTTTGGTATGTTGAATAGTTGATATTAATTTCTTCTAAGTCTCTTAGTGTTTAATATTCAAAGGTCACCTCGACGGCTCTTTCTAGAGCTAGTTGATGCGAAAACAAATTGAATGGCCTGCTATCCTATGGCCTTGAGACGAACTTGAACCTAAACGGCTTCTAGAACTCTACGGTCTGCAATTATTTGGTTCAAGCTCATAGAACAGTAGGTCATTGAATTTGCATTTACATCAGCTGTAGGATTGTATGACAAAAAATTCTACGATCCATTTGAAAAAGGGATGTTGAAATTGTTAAAGTATGTGAGAGTCTTAGAACAAATTCATTTCAGTTATTCAGAACATAGTTTACTTGAGACACTTTCTTATAATACCAACGCTGAAGCAGCTATTTATGGCGTTTATTTATGTACATGTGTACACTTACAGGATAAACAATAGTAGCCTGAACACTTTAACACGTTCCCTCTATCAATTTTAATTTAATCACTACCAATCCTTGTGAAATTTTGAGTAACATTCAGGTTAAAATGATAGTAGGAACAGGAAGTGTACTAGCAAATAGATAAATATCTGTACAATCAACCACGTTTATTAATAAATAGCCATTTTCGCGTGTCTGCCTAGTTACGATATTTTCTACTGTGGCAGAAAATTTGTTAAAATCAAATAACTTTTTTTTATTTTCAATATTAAAAAAGTATAAACGAAATTGTGTTTAACTATCAAAACGAAATTAATTTATCGATTTCCTCCCGTGGCTACATGTGGCAAACGCAGCACGAAATTTTCGATAACTTTGGTCAAAGTATTACTTGTCATGGTTCGGAATGCGTTGGAAATAGCATCTTTTAAAAACATCGAAATTTGACGGGCGATTCTTTTTATTATTTTTTAAATAGCAACAAACATTTCCTGTTTGGTGGTAAACAATTTTTTAAATTGGCAGCATTCAAAACTATCTTGTTAACACGTTGACTGCCATGCTGGTCACCAGTGACCGTCGCATTGAATTTAATTTAGTTAAAGAATTGCTAATTTCATTAAAATTTTGCATAGAATTAATATTGTAATGAGAGTAGAAGGTTAAAACTGTGAAACTGAATAATTACTTACTTTTTTCTGCTTGATTTGTGCTTGAAATGGGACATTATAGTATGTCTGGCTAGGTATGGTCGTTTTCACTGTGGCAGTGAACGTGTTAACACGATGAGCGCCACAGTAGAAAACTCCGCAACTAGTCAGACACATGGAAACACCTTTTCGTTAACATGTATTGTTGAATATATAATTACTTATTTATTTGACAATATTCTTCTTATTTTGGACTACCATTGTATCATAAATGTAACTCAAAATTGTTGTTGTGGTAATCAATTATTAGACAAAATTAAAATTGGTACGTGGGTCACCGGTTGTACACGTGGCGTTCAACGTGTTAAAAAGATATTTCAACTTAAAGTGTTCGGTCCTTTTTTGCCCACACTTTATTTTTAATTCAAGAACCATTTTTGTTGAAAATTATGTTCCTTCCCAGTATAATAAATTTGTTCCCAACGTGGTTAAAACTTCCCTGAACCACATGTGAGCACGCTGAACGTGTTAGTACATTAGAAAAATAAATGTGTGTATTTAAGCTCCCTAAAAATGCATGCAAATGGAGGAGCGTTAAGTGTCGGAGACGCAACTCGTAAGTGGCGGGAATGCAAGTTCCAGCAGGACCTAGACAACTTGCTACTTGTAACTACTTGTGTATAACGTTGTTACTAACTTGTTATTACTGCAAGTTCTCGAAAGAACGTAATCTCTGCCGTTTAGCCGGAAACATTCTCGAGAAGTACGCGAATGAAGCTGTGCAACAATAAATAATTGGAGCAACCGCGGGAACGTCTCTGAAAATACACTGCTCAAAACTACTAGAGACACAGGGGTGTCAATGGTATTGGACGACCTGTCAAGTATAACTATAAATACTAATTAACTGTAACTATAAATAGATACAGCGAGAGTCAAAAATGAGTATATACCTTTGAGGCAGAAAATTGATTCAAAAACTCTTACTCATATGTTGCATAAATTGAAAATTGATTGAAAAGATATAAAGTATGTAGGAATACAAATTAATAGTAAAAAACATAGGTGAGTCTGAGGTAGCATATTTGAGACATAACGTAAAATAGTTGCATACCTGTGAAAGGGCGGATCAAAAGTGAGTATACATGAGTAATTAAGAATGATTTCTCATTATTCATTAATAGAATTATGTACATTTTATATGCTGTCGATCCACCTTTTGCTTTAATTACAGCAGCTAATCGCTTTGGCATTGATGCAACCAAGTTACATGTTGTCTGAACAGAAATATCATTCCATGCTTTTATTAATTCCGTTTTAAGGTTCTCCTGACTCTTAATTTTTATTTTTCCCAATTTCGAGCCTAATATTTCCCACAAATTTTCTATCACGTTAAAATCTGATTTTTTTTAACTGTTTCATGAGAACGATTTACTATTTTCCCTATTTCTCAGCATGATTTTCCTTCATTCCTTACCTTAAGAATAAGATTTCTCATATCTTCTGAAGTTTCTGTACGTTTTTCATTCATACCTCTGTTTATGTTTTAAATGTTTCATATTTATGTACACTGATGTATATTTACAAAAATTTACGGTTATTCAACAACTAATGCTCCTAGAGAACTATTTTACACAACTTTCTTTCATAGCAAACTAACAAAATTTGTTGCGTGTATTCACTTCTAATGCGTTCATAAATGACCGTCTTACGATAGACGTTTGTTAACAAAACATTTCAACGTGAATCACTAAGATGTGTCTCCATACATGTTTCAAATGCCACAAATATCATATTACCATATTACTACCTCGGTCTTAGTAACATTCTCCATAAATATTATACGACCCTCATTTTTGTAAGGTATGTACTCACTTTTGACTCTTACTGTGTATTCTATATCTTATATTTTGTCATCGTCATTCCACGTGTACAATACACAATATTTGAAGCGTTTATAGTACCTGAAGCTTTAATAAACAATAAGCCGTTGAAGTATACGACCTTATAATTATTTTGAGCAGTATAATATTTCACGTCATCGAATGACAAACTCGAGCGATTCAATGGCAGACACAATTGATTATTGACATAAACATGCTTCTGCACGGGAAAATGTAATAACTGATTTCCACGAAAATTGATTGCCAGAACGTTAAATCTCAGTTTTGCA
The DNA here is from genome assembly GCA_916610135.2 of Macropis europaea. NCBI lineage: Eukaryota > Metazoa > Arthropoda > Insecta > Hymenoptera > Melittidae > Macropis > Macropis europaea. The sequence goes on along the minus strand of OU744352.1, from coordinate 12,224,663 downwards.
ACAGTTATGCATAATCCGAATCGTAAATCGTTTCGCGTAGGTAATTGCATCACGCCGCGATAGTTCCATGGAGACCGGCTTCACGATTGAATTTTCACCGGCGGAAGTTACTTTTCCACGCACACACTATTCCACGTCACTTCGAGGGCCGCGATTAAACTCGAAATTCCAGAGTGTGCCGCTGAAACGATCGCGCTGTAACGAAAATTCTGCAAAATTAACTTCACCACGGACAAAAATATACATTAAAAAATATGTCCAATTTGACGATGTTTCTATAATAATTTTTACTTCATACAAGCTTTTACTTATCTTTAACCCTTTGAGCTCCTAATTTTTTGTTTAACTTTCTTTTTAATAACTCCCTATTATTTTAAGTGTTTCATTTGAAATGTACTTCAAAAGACAGTTGGTTGATAGGAACCAATTTAAACAACTTTTTTTTACTAATAATATTGAAAATAACATTGGAACGTTGCTAAGATCTGATATTTGTCGTAAAAAAAATATTGCGAAATATAATATATATTTAAACTGGCAATTTAAAAATGTCGAGTCACACTCGACAAAGGGTTAAAGGAGGCGCTGATAACCTTTCCAATCTTGTTCTTCATCTTCGTGTCACAGAGGTGATCGCCTGAAACAGAAATTTCTTGGTTAGAATAATACAGACTGCTTCCAGACGAGGAGTACATTCTAATAGATGAAAAAAATGGAACGAAAATGTAGAAAAACATTTTTTGCTACGAGGCTCTGTTGACGAAAAAATTAGATTTGGAAGTTCTCCCTATCTCCCGTGCGGAAGATTGGTAAGCGTACTTATTAAATGCACTGTTTGGACGCCTATAGGCGTTCTCCGCACGGACTAAAGTAATATTATACCAGCTTATGAAAACCTATAGTACACATACATTGAATTTAGTACACGCGTACGTTGCGAATTTGTAATCTTACAATCCGTTAACTAAACTTGCTATTTCTCATTTGCTCGTAATATCACTACGCTCCGTGCGGAGATCGCCTATAGGAGTTCTAACAACGTACTACACGAATGCGTCTACAAATCCTCCGCACGGGAGTCAAGGCGAACTTTAAAACCGATTTTCCACCAAAACGGAGCACCGTACGAAAAACTTTATTTCACATTTTCGGTCTGTTTTATCATCTAGAATCACTTCCTGTTCGGACATTTCACTCCTTCCGACACACCCGTGAGATAACAGCAGAATTCAGGCATTCGCGCCTATTAAAATTCTTTGAAAATTGATCCAGAGGTCCAAGGATTACCTGGCTGCGATTGGCTATCGTTTCGAAAAAAAAGCGGCCAATGAAAAATGGAACAAACGTTTTCCTGGGTTTGGATTATACTTTATATCGAGCTGGGCACATGCACACGCGGCGACGGACACATGCGAACCGCGTGGGTGGCGGTCACACGCGCAGGATCGAAAGTAGATCGTTACAAATCGACGCGCAGCGAGTAAAAAGCGATCTTTTTCATCGGCACGGAGATATTAATCACCCGATCGATTCTACATTTCCGTCGGAGGATCGGTGTCCGAAACGGATTTACTTTTAATATCGCGAAACGCGTCCGCGACGCGGTTCGCTGGCGCGATTTTATTCGGCCGCGTAACGCGGCCGGATCTGAAATCAGGCCGAACCGGATCACCGAGCTCGCTAACGACCTATCCAAACGACAATCGCGATCCTTCAAGCCTCGTTTCCATTGCGTCGCGACGTCAAGTCCGAGCCTATTTCGCTAATGTCGCCAAACTACCCCCTACCTACCGCCCTCCTTCTCCTGTTCTCTTACAGCTTGATGCTTCTCGTGAAGAACGATCTCGTTTCGCTCGTTTCGGGCGCGTCATATTTTCTGCCTGTCATCGAAACGCTTATTTGCAAATGTGCAGGGTGAATTAGGAGAATTATGCATTTATGACTCAAGTGTTGGGTGTTCCAGAAAGTTCGTGCGGTGTCAAGATTTATAATAACGGCTATATTTCCTATTATTATTTTTTTATAAATAGACATACTTGCCTTCTATTTTGAGTACTCCTGCCCAGTTTGCAGTAATTTTGAATTTTTTTTCGAATCTAATTAGCTGATAAAATGTTCAATAATACTAATTTGTTGAATCCATCTTGAAATTAATTGTCTTATAATATTTATTTATAATTTTTAATATTACAAGATTAATTTTTTAATTGAAGAAAATATTATTATAATAAGCCGAACCTTCTCGATTACAATAAAAAAAAACGAACTCAATCCGACAAATAGTTTCCGAGATAAAAATTCATAAGTACAGGCTTTTTTCGTGAAAATAGGCCAAAATTGCAAAATTCAAAGGTCCATAATTTTTAAGCAAATTCAAAGCAGCAAAATGATGATTTAACACCCCTTGCCCCTAATTTCACGGGTATTACGTCATATTTCATTTTGAACAAAATCCCTGACATCGACGTCAAAAAGTGATCGATTTGGCGAGTAATGACCCAATAAAAAAAGTTTGTTCAAAATGAAACCAAAGAATTATTGAAGTGGTTGAATAATGACACTAAAATTAAGATTCAGTATTTTGACAATTAAAACTAACTGCAGTTATTAATTTGCCTACGTTTGATGGAATCATGTTTAACACTTTGACTGCCATGTCACTCATGTGTGGATGACACTTCGATTCAATCATTACTTATTTGATCATGTAAAGCATCACTGAATACATCCAAACAGATCCAATGGAACCAATAGAAAAATTATGAAAGTTACTAATATTCTTCATTAAAAAGCTTATTATTGTAGGGTGTTTATATCTAAAGAAAATGTAGAATGCTTGTAAGGTTCACTTATTACAGGGTGATAGTCAGAGTATTAAAAATGATATTAATTACGGGATGACCTGATATAGAGGGTGCCCAATTTTAAGTGAAAAAAAATTGAACAGGTGATGCCAAAGAAATTTTTGCAGAAATTTGCAAACTTAGGAAAATACAACAATTTGTTTTTATCATTTGACTGTGTTTCGTAAGTAGATTTTAACTTAGAGTTTATCGTTTGTTTATCTTTTCGGGGAGCGTCACCCTATCAGAAAAATGTTGTGAAGGTCACAAACTGAGGTCTAGTCCTATAGGATTGTTTGATCCTGTTAAGTGTAAATAAAATAAATGTAAAATTACTGTAAATAAAATAATAAAAGGTAATAAGAAATGAAATTAATAAAACCGATTAAATGTAACATTATTAATAGAAAATCCTCCTCATAATCATTCAACAATTAAATTTCCAATATAGGGAATTGCTGATATTAAATTTGTAATTACTGTTGCTCGCCAATATGATATTTGAGGACAGGGTAAAACATATCCTAAAAATGCTGTTGCTATTGAAAGTAAAAAAATTATATTCTTATTTATCTACAATAACATATGAATGATCAAAAAATATTAACACGTTTACTACCACAGTGGAAACTCCCATACCTGGCCAGACACACTATAATATGTAAATAAAATGTCAAAACTTTCATTAACACGTTCGCTACCATGGTCGATTCAAGAAAAACATTCATCACAGACCACGCTTTATTTTTATCAATTATCTCTGTCACACGTGCGTGATGTCGAGCTCTCAAAACACAATCGACGCGTCACACATATGTGACGCTGGTAGCAAACGTGTTAATCAGTTGCTGAGATATTCAGAAAAATGTAACTGCCAGAAAAGTGTTTTTCGCACATAACTCAAAAATACGGCCGAAATAAAAAAAAATGCTCCAGAGTAAACTTTGTTCAGTTCAACGTCCTCTATCATCTGTTAAATTTTTTTACTAAAAATTGGGAAAGCCTGTATAAAATATGTCCTTTTGTAGGAACTTTCTGGGCCGCCTAATAGAAATTCGTGTAACCATTAGACGGAGAGGCTGGAGCGAGCGTCGAAAATGTTGATATCTCATTACCATGAAAGTACGAGCGGCAAAAGTATGTGTTTTGATAAGGAGCGTCTCGTAAACGTCTAGCCCGGCAAACAATTACGCTTCAAGTTGCATAAGCAGCGCGTTGCAGTTGCAACGGGTTGACGTAAAGCGGATTAATGCATTCGCCAGCGTCGCATCAACCGGAAGTCTTCCCGAAACTCCTGCCACTTGACGCGACGCGGCCACGCCGACGCATCAGGCCAGGACCAATTACTTTTACCTCGTGAAAATCTTTTTCCCGCCCTTTACGCCGCGTCTGGGAAAACCGTGCCTCTTTACAGCCTGTCTGCTCTGATACTCGCCTCCTTAACTGCTCCCATACGTGTGCACACGGGTTAATCAAAGTTATTTTATTGATATCGAGCTTTTATAAGGTGTTCACTGCTGTGGATAATTCCTTAAACATTCAAAAAAAGGGTCCAATACTTAACCGTTCTACTGTGTTTGGGTCTATGTGACCCGGTTATGTTTTTAAGCTTATACAACTTTTTCATTTACTATCGTATTGGATATGTACTTACTGACTTTGTTTATTTTTATGTACGTTTTAAAGTACTGAATACATTTTTTTGCAAAATTGAGTATATAAGTGTAAAATTAAAATTGTTATATTTATTACGTTCGGGTCATTATAAGCCGTAACGTGGAAATTCTTAGCAAGATTCGTCAAAGTTGAATAACGGTAAAATGTACACTCCCGCTCAAAAGTTTGGAGCATGTTAGGACTTCATAAGAAATAATGACTTTTTTAAGTAAATGAATATTTTATTCATAATATCGCTCCTTTATGATATTGAAACAGTAGTTAGTTGTATTTAAAAGTGAAAGTTATAATTATAATGTTATTATTTTTCAGAAAAACTAAGCAAATTTACAAAAGCTTCTTTTCGCAGAAGAATCTTCCTCTTTTCGTGATGACTGCTTGACATAATTTCGGCATTCTGCAAATTAATTTTTCGATTGTTTCCGATTTAATATTACTCCGTGCCTCTTGTAAATATTTCCAGAGGTCGGTTTGAGATGTTGGGTATTTTTCTCTGATTTTTCTGTCCAAATCATCCCACAAGAGCTCAATCGGACTTTTTCCTCTTCCTTCGTTGTTAAATATGTCTTGCAAAGTTTAGACGCATGTTTAGGGTTCAGTGTCTTGTTGCATAATGAAACCTTGGCTTGTGAGTCGCGTGGCGGACGGTATTGCATTTTTGCATGAAATACGTTTGTATTGTCCTTTTTTGAGGGTACCATCGATCTTGATTAAGTCTGCCACCCCCTTTGCACTGAAACATGCCCCTTACCATTATGGATCTGTCATCTCGCTTTATTGTTGGTACTATACAATTTGGACGCATTTTTTCTTCTGCAGTTCGTCGAACATAAATAATATTATTCTCTTCTTACGGGGTACACATTTTTTACAGTAGCCATTCTTTTTGAAGAATATAAGGCGATATACTTCCAATTCCAATTGCAAAACATATTAATGTAATGTTATTTTAATATATAAGTGCAATATTTCTAATAAAACATTTGCGTATGTACGAAAAAGTTTGTTTCGCCCGAAAAGCAAAGGGTGCTCCAAACTTTTGAGCGGGAGTGTATATGCCGGCAAAGCTTTGTCGGTAATTTCAAAGGTATAGCATTGCATCCATTCGAAGAATTTGCTCCTCTTTCAGTCCACATCGCAATACGTGTTAACATGTTCACCGCCACAGTGGAAACTGCCATATCCGGTCAGACATACCGTACAATCCTGTTTTGAATGTAAATCCCGAGGGAAGCAAATGTTTCAGTGTCTGCTGATACAGCTGTAACCTGGTATTATTATTACAATATTATTCAAACATGCATGAGGTAGTCAACGTGTCAACTATCGACGAATTTACAACTGTGTAGTCGAACGACGACTTCCACTGGACAGTCTATGTCCAAGCATTCAAGTCTTCCTGAGCTAGTTGGAATTACATTGCGTCCATTCGTGCTGCTCATTAAGAGCTATTATAACAGCCATAATTGCCTTTGCGTCTAACACCGGCAGGCTACATAATTAATGAAAATAATCCTATTTTCAAGCGTCACCGTCGGAGAACAGCTTACTCGGGTGCAAGAAGCTGTCTGCCGTTCAACCGATGCGAAAATTGGGTCGGGTATGGCAACCAGGAAAAAGCTTCTGGACGAAAGATGTGAGACGAAAAGTCCGTGGAGAATTCAGCCCTTTCTTCCCTCCTCCTTTATCTTCCTTATCGACGTGGCCCGGCGATCGTCCCGATAAAACAGCGACTTGTAAGGAAGTCGATCATGCACTTCCGTGGAACCTATTAACAATGAGTCTGGAAGAATATTTGCGGCGAAAAGGGGGAAACAGAGGGAAGCTCAACCCCTAAATTCAAGCGAAGCCGCCTTCGTAGTATTCGGTATACTTAACACTTTGACTGCCACGATTTATTAGTTTCAAAAGGCAAACTTTCTAAATTGTTATATAAGAAGAATATAACTTCATGTTCTACTCAGTTTTATTAACACGTTGACTGTCGTGGGGTTCACTGGTGAGGAATTTTTAATTCACGATAAATTCTATTTAATTAAACAATTATTAATTTTCACAATATTCTGAGCGAATTTTACATTGAAACGCCAGCATAAAAAGGTGTATACACGATTCAATACGTAAACACTTCCTTCCTCTGTGATTCATGATAAAGACAGCGATTTATATTGTACCTGATTAGGGATTCCTGCATCCACTGTGGCAGTCAACGTGTTAATAATATTAGTAACATTCATTTTTCACTCATTCTGTTAAATTTTATTAGATATATTTGAAAGGTCCAGGGGAAGAATGATCATTCGACTAAGAATGTTTAGGCAGATATACATTTTTAGACGTCCGTATTTCCTGTGTTAATGCAGTTAAACAAATGAAAATTTAACAAGACTGCATCTGTACCTTGAAATGTTTAAATATGCATTTATTTTGCTAAGTTATTGCACGTCCATCATTCACCAGTTTTGATATATTAAATTGTATGAGCATCCACAGTCTAATGATCATGTTAAAAAAAGTATATAGTTTATAGGAGAGCAACTTAAAAGTTCAACCTTACATTTGTTAGACCAGAAGATGGACGCCGGAAGAGACAATAATCACACCAAAATATTAAAAAAGTATTAATTTAATAGAGAAAATGTAAAAATATAAACGAACGTTGCTTTTATAGTAAATAAATAATAAAAACTTCGAAAATGGAGTTTGACTGTTCTTCCCCTGGATTCTTCATTTATTATGCTATGCATAATTAAATAGATAATGATGCCATATGGATGGCACGACAAAGTGTTAACAACTAATTCATTTGACGTTATCGTGTAACTTTGTTTTCGGCCGTTTCATTATGGAGTTTCGACATGATTAGGGCACCGAGAGACAAAGAGTCGCACCTGCGATATGATAAAAAGTGAACAACTAAAATGACATAGTGATAGTTATTGAGAAGGTAATTAATTGCGTGATATTACGAATACCAGCCTAACTCAACGATTTCATTATACAGTTTCAGTGACGTGACATTGCGCGAACAGTTTTCCTCAAGCAGACTGTAATATAATATTATTCCACTTTGTAATTAAATAAAATAGTTCGACCATTAATCGACCGTTCGATAACTGTATAGAACAAATTTTATTCTTCACGTTTTATTGTTTGGATCACCAATAGACTGGATGTTTATGCGATTTAACATACCCAAACATCTGGGAAACGCACATTCGATACCGTGAGAAAATATATAGTTCATTTTTAAAAAATCACAGAACAAAATACAGTTTCATTTCTATAACTGCGCTATCGTAAAAAATATTCAATTCTAAAAATGTACAATGGCGTGCAAGAGTTTCCGGACAGACAATTTTACAGTCTATTCTTGGTGAAGTATAATGAAAACAAATTTGAAACGAGATCAGATTGAAAAATAAGTCAGAGAGAAGACATGGTCGCAGTCTATGATCTCTCCTTTCATTTTTAAGAATATTCATAAATCTGAATTTATTACGAATTGTTTAAGACGCAATAAGAAATTGATCTGCCCGCCACTGTAGATTCGCATAAGCACCTGACTGCTCGACTGTACTCGGAAGGTTGGAGTAATTTCAAGAAAATTAATCGAAAGTTAATTGTGTTATAAGTAGTACGGTCCAGCAGTTTCCATGAATCTTTTCCGTAACAATAAGTAGTATATGTCTCCTCTAGGGACACTGTTCAGCGACGTCTGACTAATGGCCGTCCGTTTCCACTTCCCTCATATCTCTGGCGGTCCCTTTAATGGCTTATAAAAATCATTGTCCAGCCACTCTGGCTTCCAACAAATAAATCACTGCTTTTTATCGAGTCAAATTGAATTGGTCTGTCGGAAGATTTTTCATTTTATATGATAGAGTTTCATATAAAACAATTATTTATGATGTATAAAATAACTAATACTTCTTTACTTTTTTGTTGTAATAATGTACTGTTCAACTATTTATATTCAGATCCAATCATTCTCATTCACTACGATTCCACTCGCACACTTCTTCAACCCTTTGACTATCCTAAATAATTAAAATGATATTGACTGGATAATCATTAACTATTTTACCATCTCTTACAATACTAATTTATTTTTATCGCAGCAATTGTAAATCTCATTGTATCATCTTCCAAACTTGTCCAATAATGCGTAACTTAATTTTGAAAATGGTGCTAATTAGTCTAAAATATGCACACAATGTGTAAAACATATGCATCATGCAAACTATGCTAAATAAAAAATATACAGTGACTCACTACATTGTTCAAATATTTTCATAATTACTTTCCTTCCTGAATTCTAGAGCAACCAACCAACTGTAAATTTTTCAAGTTCAATTAAAATGTTGTTTGCTAAAGATACCATACCCTCGCTTCAAATAAAAGTATCTTAAAAAAATGTTACATAAAAGAATATTGAAATAACATAATCATGTGATTCATTTCGTGAGTCATTGTATTTTTAGGACCGTCTAATGAGAAAATAAATGTCTGCCTAGGTCCAATTTCTCTATCAAATTTCGATAAAAATATGCATTTGCATAAACATCCACAGTCTATTTATAAGGATCCAAAACCGCCTAATTTTTCTAACGCATAATTTCCCGCCTTTTTTTCGCCACCGCACACGTGTTACCAGCGTCGTCTAGCAACTCCTCGCTGACCCTCATTCACGAGCTCGTGTTTTACGAGATGTTCGTCGACGCGGTCGTTCCGCGTTTACGATGAATGACGTTACTTTAACCCGTCCGGGACGTCGTGGGAACGCCTCGAAGAAGAAGCAACAGGGGTCGGCTGGCACCACCCCCGAAAACCAGCGACGCCACCCTGTCGAGAACGTCTTTCTAATCGAGGACGTCGTCTATCCTGAGGACACCGATTTAACCGTCGCCATCTATTCACCGTTCCGCACGTTCACGTAATCGTTTCGTAAATGCAGATTTGTAAAAGTATTTAACAATACAGAAATTTATAAAAATCAGAAAATATTTAGGGTAAATGTACCAGTAGTTGACATTATAAGACTCATATCCCATTGTAATTATTATCACAGAGTTTTACTTTTAATAAGCAATTTTGTAGATGGATAACTTGATTCATCAGCTGTTTTTAAATGAATTGATTTCATTCGTATTGACAAATAATCCTATAATAAAATTTTAATAAACAAGTAAACATTTTTTTCTTCACGATTTATATAGAAAAGAGAAGTATATGTTGTGCCTGGCCAGTGTTGACTGTTTTCACTGTGGCAGTCCATGCGCTAATAATCCTTTTTCTCTATGAATAATTAACCCTTTCTATAGTCGTCTTTGGTGAAATTATTTGCGGCTCCAGCCATAATCGCTTACAGAAGAAAACTCCCATAATCACCAACTTACTAGTCGAGAGTTACGATTTGTTAAGTTTCGTTCGTTATGTAAATTTTATTTTATTTTCGATATTAAAAAAATATACGTAGAATTGTCATTGGTATTAACGTCGTTGGTATTAACCTGTTAGCTGTGTACGACGAGTATACTCGTCATAAACAAATTGCAATTGTTTGTGTTATGACGAGTATACTCGTCATGCGAAAAGAGTAATCACCATTTGTTATTTAAATTAAAATTTCAGTGAAAACAAAAACATACTCGTAAATTTCAGACATTTTAGAATATTTTGACACAAGAACGAAATAAGAAAAAAAAAATTTTTCCATATATTTGATTTTCCTTGTTTTTTCTAATATGAATTTTTAAGTTTTGTGAATAATATCAATAAATTATTCATTTTTAAAAAAAAACTAACTGCCATTTTGTTATAATTTAATTCAATTTTACAGCAGCTGCATATATTCTATGTTCGACGAGTATACTCGTCATATCTTCATTTTTACAACACAACGACGGTACACTTTTAAAATAGGGCTACACAGGTAACAGGTTGATAATCGTAACGCATTGAATATTGCTATGAGGTCTTATTGTAAGTAGTTGAAACCACTTTTTCTTTCAATGAACAGACATGTATAGATTGTATCTATGCACGCAAGTCAATATCTTATAGAACTTCACTTACACCACTGTGATTTTTAGCCCCTCAAATAATATTCAACTAATATTAATGGCACTCAAAAATTGTTATATTATTACAGAGTTAATACGCTATTTATCTGAATTTCCTAATTATACTAACGGACGGTAGTTCACATTAAAAACAGTAAATTACATTATGTCTGCTTAGGTACCCCAGTCAGTGGAATATCTGACGCGTTCAATTCTTCCAAACTCTTCGCAGCAAAACTGTACACGCGCAACGCTAACTTCTCTCTGTCTGCTTATCGTTGTTCAACTCGCGTATCGGAGGAGGAAGAAAACTCGCACAGGTTCAAAATACAGCTGAATCGTTTAATCGACCGAGCGATATCCGTGTACAAAGCGAAAGGATATTCCGGTATCTCCGGGGCTGCTAATAGGACGGCCGAGCCACGGAATTAAAGCGAGACGCGATAAGAAAAGAACGACGACGTCGAGAGAGGGACGAATGAAAAATGACACCGAACACCTCAGCGAATCGTGCACCGCCGCCGTAGAATTCGATTAATAAATAATCTCAATCAGGCGATGTCGCGCGACTCTATAAATAACAGGTAGAAATTGAAAAAACCCCCTGCCGGCAAAAATGGACCGACAATTACGGCGGAGGGGCAAACTCCACCTGGAATCTCCGTTGATTACGGTAATATTCGAAAGTTCGTTGACGATCATTATTGGAAAGCCATTAAAGAGTAAACAGGCAGCAATTGGAGCATTTTGCGACTCTGATATGCAGAATCTGCGCGGGCCGTTTTACTTGAAATCGAAGTCGAATGGAAAAATTGCTCTGGAAAAACGATGAATGAGATAATGCATACAGGGTGGTCCACGAAAATGGAACAAGTCAGACCTCTTTTCTGGTTGCAATTCGAAAGAAATGTTTCGAGGAAAAGGGTGAATGGTTCATAGAGGACCATATTGTTTTCACAACTGTAATGACGCATGTGCATCTATAGTTCCACCATTTGTTCAAACGGAAACGTATATTTTCAGTGGCTCTATTCATTGCTGTAAAAAGTCTTTACCCACGGCATTATGCACTGTTTAAATAATGTTTAATTATAAATCCTTTGTAACTGTATTTACGTTTAATTTTATACTTCATTTATTTTTCTATTTCGTATTAATTCTTGTTTATGTATACAGGTGTCCGCCGTAAACGTGGACAGTCTATTATTTCCTAACGTATTGGAGGTAAAAAAATTGTTTATTTGAAAATTGCATGGTACATATCGGGTGTATACATTCAGGATCAGTGAACTCGCCTTGAAAAGCACAATTAAATGTCCCGAAGAAAAATATGTAGTTCCATTTAAACAAACGAAATTGACCTTCATATCTCTTAAAATAATAATGTAAAAAAAAGTTCGTCTTCGTTACAAAATGTGCGCCCTTGTACCATGCAATTTTCATATAAACAATTTTTCTGTATCTCCAATACGTTAGGAAATAAAAGACTGTCCACGTTTACGGTGGACACCCTGTATGTACACTCCCGTCCAAAAGTCACCGGACACTTACTCATTTTGAGCAAAATGATTACTAGAACGTGAATACAACTTTTTGGCTTGATTTTAATATTTTATACTGATATATTGATCTATTTTACGTTAATATGATTGCTGAATATGACATTAATAATATGGCCGTATAATTTAAATGCATATTTAAAAAACAAGACTGTAAGTATGTTTCTTACACATCTCCAACTCGGTCAGACAGTAATCTGTGCACACTTTTCGTTTGCTTTGAAGTTTTGTTCAAAGTCAAAGAAAGTAGCAGGTTGGGAAGAAATTAGTTTCGAAGTATTAAAACTTTTAATCGACAGAATGCTGCATATCGATCGACGCGGTCATATCCACACGAGGTGGACACATTGATGAGAAGAAAATATAAGATTAATTATTCATTTTTGGTTAGATCTTTAACACATGATTTGAATTACAGTTTCTCTACATTATAAACAGTTACTAACAACTTTATTTCATAATGTAGCTCATTTCATACTGTAAAATTGTCTACTTTCTAAGTTTACTTTGGCCGGTGACTTATGAACGAGAGTGTATATTGGTTTTATACCCGCACAATCTCATAAATAAATATCTTTTTTCATACATACATTTTTATATTAATTGCATTCTCAACAGTTTGTATGTACATTCATCGTGTTTTCATTGTTTTTATAACTGGATCGAGGTGATCTCTGGTTATTGTGCAACAAAAATAAAATGTTTACTTTTTTTTGTCGAAATGTTTATCCGTTTTCCATGGAACGTTTGATCGTTTACAATATTCATTATTCAACCCACATAAAATGACTCATAAAATTGACCACATGATTATGTTATTTCAACATTTTTCTATTTAACATTTTTTAAGACCATTTTATTTCAAGCAAGGATATGGCATCTTTTGCAAACATTTCTATTGCACTTGAAAAATTTACAGTTGGTTGGTTGCACTAGAATTCAGGAAGGAAAGAAGCTATGAAATTATTCGAATAATTTTGTGAGTCACTGTATGTTGGGACTCCTTTCTTCCGTCTCGCTGGTCTTTTGATATTGTTTTGTTAAATACCCAGTATATTCTCGGGAGACTCAGGTCTGAGCAGATTTACGGACAGCGACGATTATACGGACACGGTTGAACGTGTCGTGGAACGTACCTATGTACCTGTTACCTCCAATATCCGGGTAGGAACGACATCAAGGTAGGTGCAATGTCGGAAATTTGAGGCGAACCGACCACCAGCCTCTCTCGACCGCACCCGCTCATACTCTTCTACGTTTCTGCGATCATTCTCGTCACGGCTTCACCTTCCACCGCTTGTTGAACCTTATCATCCGCGTACTTTTAACAGATCGAATGGCAGCGAAAAGTAGATCTAACTCTCGAATAACACGGTTATCTGGCTCCGTGTTATTCGAGGCTGAGAATCCATGGATTTTTGGAGATTGCGTCTCGTGTCACGGCAGACTGTGCAATGGACTGTCACAGTGAAAATCACTGATCAGACGCAATATAAATTTCTCTTCTGTATATATATCGTGAAAGAAATGAATGTTTAAATATTCAGTATTGCACATGGGCTCCTGTATTAGTGTTGCCATGTTTTTGCACAGAATATAATAAATTTTGTCTAAAAAAAATTGATGCTGTTAGAATCGAAATAGTATATTACATTGTGTCTGGGTAGGTATGGCTGTTTTCATTGCAGCAGTTAAAAATTTTCTATTCATAGAACTTTCGGAAAATTATCTATAGCAAATTGTACATGTTCGTAAACATTCTTCATATACTTGAATAATAAACTTCAATCTAGATAACTATTGGAAAAATTGTAAGGCAAGGGATTGACATAACTTTGAGGTTTTTGTATTATTCGAGGGATGCCTGTCAATAGTAATCATTCAGGTTAAACAATATATCACTCAATGCTTGTTATGTAGCATTTCAATTGATTACTGTAGCTGCTAATTTACATAGAATTACGAATTGAGGCTATCAGCACAATAATGGCCCAGCCCACAATTTCGCGTGATTTGATATTTCAGCCTAAATAGCCTCTCACATAAGTGTCCTAAGCAACCTTCCACTAACATTAACGAGTTAGCAATAGAAAAACGTATTTTTGACCTGAGCATTTTGTTGTTATTTTAAACCACCAATAATTTCAATAGCTGTAATGCCAAAATAAACTTTCTGAGGTTAGGCCACTGTTGCGCTGGTAGCCTAAAGTACAGTGACTCACGAAATTGATCACATGATTATATTATTTCAACATTCTTCTATTTAACAATTTTTTAAGACAGCATTATTTGATGCATGGATATTGTATCCATAGCAAACAACAATTCAATTGCACTAGAAAAATTTGCAGTTGGTCGGTTGCACTTGAATTGAGGAAGGAAAGTAATTATGAAAATATCTGAACAATTTCGCGAGTCACTGTAATTTATAAAAAACGATCTCGAGTCACTTGGAAGCTATAAATCGGTTCGAAAATTCCGAAAGGATTCTATCTCTGTTTTCTAACTGCTTAAGAGGCTCTAGAAAAGGCGGAGGAGGTGACCCGATTCAACATGATCGGGGCAATATTAATACGACGGTTATTAAGCGGATAAGGGTTTCAAGCTACGCTTCATTTCCTCGAGGCTCGCAAGCTGCTAAATCATTCTCTTTGTGAAAGAGGAGGGCACGGAGCCTACTCTTTTACGACACGGTTTCAAAGGTAAGTAGGGAAAGACGGGGAGAAAGAATGAGCGAGTAAATGATCTACTTTCTGACGATACCTCAGAAACACTCTCCTTCTGCTGTTATACAAAGACCATGGCGGCGGCCACGAGCGCCCTGTCTGTTCGAGGGAACTTCTACACCTGAGAAGAGCCTCTTTCAAACCTCTTACGGAATATTTGATCTCTTAAATATGTTGCAACAAATTCCTGATTTTGTGAGAAACGTTTTGTTTCTGCTCATCGTGTTGGACAATCGAATTTCTACCCCGGCGAATTTGTTAGACCGCTAACTCGGTCATTGTTTCTAGTTAAAAATATTAGGTAACCAAGGAAGTTCTTGCCGTTTTCATCGGTAGAGATAAATGATACACAAAGTGGATTTAACAATATTTTATTCAGAAAGATCGGCTTCTATTACCTTTTTCGGACGATCTAGTAAATTCTCTATTCCGTTTTTATAAAAGTTGTCCTTTCACGGAAAAACAAAACATTTTAACACTGATAAATGGCAAGAACTTTCTTGGTTACCTGATAAATAAGAATCAAGGAATTTGTCCTGTATATCACAGAAATATTTTCAAGTGACGTGTTAACACTTTGACGGCCGCACAATGGTTTGGATACACTAACTGTCTTTATTATATCCGTTATTAAATGTCCATCAAGCATCAATTTAGATACATTAAATTGCATGAACATCCGCAGTCTAGTAACTATTAACAGGATGGATCACGTTGTAACTATGATTTGCAGGAAAATAATAATTTCATGTTAGACTGTAAAACACATAGTGGTATAGAATTAAGAACTCAGTATCATTAATGAGAATTCTAGCTTATAACAGACATAGGATGGCCAATTTTCAAATGACCAGTGTTTCGATACTCCAGGTTCTGCTGTATTATTTTCAAATTTACAGCAGTTGGAATTTCTTGAAAATTAACCCCTAGCCTTATAATAACGAGTCTCACTCGTGATGCAGATTATGAACTATAGATTATAAATATCAGTTTCACTGAAATATGAATTCTTGAAAATTGTATATTACAACACCCAAAACTTTTAGAAGATCACCTAAAGCAACCTGCACACATTGGTTAATATTCTCCCTAGATTTCGCTCTTAGAACACTCGAACAATAAACTTCAGTGCAGATAGCTGTTAGAAAATTCACAAGACAAGGGGTTAATGATTTGATTGCGGATATTTATGCAATTTAATATATCCAAATCGGTGCGTGATGGACATTTCCTGACTTAGCAAAAGAAAAATGACTTAGTTTGAACATTTCAAGGACCAGAAGCAGTCTCATTGAAATTTCATTTATTTACCTGCATTAACATAGAAAATATGGAAGTCTAGAATCGTATGTTTGCATAAAAATTCGCAGTCTATTAATGATTATTTAATTCTGCAATATCTGGCGTTCTGGCTCGCGTAAAATACATTTTATCGATGGAACGTAGATTTCTGCAGAATTTTAACGAACATTCGCGTGGTCCTTTTTGCGTTGCAACGTGTACACGCGACTCTGTGATAGTTGGAGGTGCAGAAGCGCGTCAACAGCAACACCGTAAGAAACATCTGTCGTCTATTGATAAGCTGTCAATGCCTGGGAGCGCTCTTATGTCGCGTCACACGCCGGAACTTGAAATATTTTCCTCTGTCCGCGGTTCAAACGACGGTTTCAGACCAGACGTGGTCGAAAGTAACCGAAAAATCCGATAGCAAACGCGAGCTCCACGATCGATTCGAATTCAACCCTGTGCCTGCTATCGGCGTCTATAGGAGCTTGAAAGGGTAGCTCGCCGTGTGCGACCGACGCCCATAGGCGTTCGGTGTAATGACTGAACATGTACTATCGCAGTTCGGCCGCATGCAGTGTTCGCCTCATTTCCAAGTAGCCTACAGTCAAAGGGTTAAAATAAATCAAAATGTCTTTCAAAGGAGAGGAATTATTTTTAATATCTAAAATGTCCATGAGCTTGTTCGTATTTGCATTTCTCTTCTGAGGTGGCTGTTGCCAGTCTCTGCAAACTGCACGAGCACAAATGTATTTTTATAAATAATCGCTTATTTCTGCACCGTTTCACGGTACATAAAAAGGAGATTTCAAACATTTGTGACGTACGATCTGCATGATAAAGAAACGTGGACTTAAATGAGCTGTTCAGTTTCAATCCAGCCTATTATTGATTAATAACATGACAATTGGTCGGATCCGACCTGTAATTAGTAACACGATGGATCACGTTATAACTATGTTTCGCGTAAAAATAAATAAAAGTAATTTTATTTTAGATTCTAAAATGCATAGTAGTACAAAATTAAGAACACAGTGTCATTCTAGAGAATTTTAGCTTGTTTTTGTTTTGTTTTGAATTTTTTCATGTAGTATATCGTATAAACAAATTGCACAATGATTAGAATTGATCAATAAACAACGCAATACGCAAAGAAAGCAATACAGAAACTTGTGGCTGTATAACAGGCTTTTCAATGTTGAGTCTTGCCTTCGGATATTGTTGACATAAACATTTATGTATAATGCGTTTTTTGTTTTTAGATCACAGAAATGAAACGCACGATTTTTAGCTTGTAATTAATACAGGACGATCCATTGAGGGGTTCAGAACAAAAACAACCCTTGACAAAATTTACAATAACAACACAATTTCATGATTTAATTGGATATAGTTCTACTGCGATATAATTACTGATCACACCCACAGAAATTGTGTAATATCATAAATAATTTCATTATTTACAACAAGTGATCCAATTAATCGCATATTAAAATCAGCTAACACGTTTACGGATAAGACAGATTTTTTCAATGACTCTATTCACTGCTTAAAAAAATCTTTAAACAGGGCACTGTGTACTGTTCAGATAGATAATGTTTAATTATAAATTCTTTGTAACTGTATTTATCTTTAATTTTATAAATTTATATTACGTTGCTGCGATTGTTCTTAGTTTTCTATTTTGTTTTAATTGCTACCTATGTAAATACATACAGTGAGAGTCAAAAGGGTGTATACACCTTGAAGGCACGAAATTTATTCAAAAACTCATGTTACATAAATTGAAAATTGATTGAGAAGATATGAAGTACGAAGGAATACAAATTAATACTAAAAAAAAAGGGGCAAAAGTGAGCATACACGAGTAATTAAGAATAATTTCTCATTATTAATTAATAAAATTACGTACATATAATATTTTGTCGGTCCACCTTTAGCTTTAATTACAGCAGCTAATCGCTTTGGCATTGATGCAACCAAGCTACGTGTTATTTGAACAGAAATATCACTCCATGCTTTTATTAATTCCGTTTTAAGGTTCTCCTTCCCTGTAATGTTTATTTTTCGTAATTTCGAGTCTAATATTTCCCACAAATTTTCTATTAAATTAAGATCTGGAGACTGCGGTGGAGGATTTAATTGATTTCGAGTGTTCTGTAGCAACCAATCTTTAACCACCTTCACGGTATGCTTTGGGTCTCGATCTTATTGAAAGGCCCATGAATCTGACAATTGAACTTTTGCAACACTTGCAGCTAAATTCGATTTTAGGATATCTAAATATTATACGAGCATCATTTTTGTAAGGTGTATACTCTCTTTTGACTCTCACTGTATATTAGGTTTATACTGCGTGCCATCTACAAATAAATAAATATTTTGTTAAACACATTGAATAGACACGGAGTACTCTTTTGCTCGCCTGAAAAAAAAGACGAAAATTGACAAGGGTGCTTTTTGTTATTGTTATATATTAACCCCTTGCCGTACGATTTTTCCAACAATCTCGTACGACGAAGTTTACTATTCCAGTCCTAGAGTGCAATGATAAATGAGGAGCGCCTATCAGCGCATGCAGTTCGCTTTTCACAATCCTTTAAAGGTCAATTTGTGCTGTAGTGAAAAACTTTATAGAATTGGCACAAAAGTCGGACTCATATTTGTAACGTATTAATCGTATTCTGTGTCACGAGTGTGACTCGTTAAAGTACGGCAAGGGGTTAATTTTCGAATCTCCAGTGGTCGGATAATAGAGGTTCCACCGTGTTCGGTAAAATCGAAGCAGAAGAAATAAGTGTACAGCGATACGGATGTACGTTGGTTCTTCGGGTCGGCGAAAGGAGATGACAGAGAGGCAGGAAATTTATGAGGTAAACCCTCGGCGGTGCACCGATCCCCCTTGCCGTTCGACCGCATAAAATATTTATATAGGCGTACCTTTTGCAGCGTGGCGAAATTTGAAATTTCACCAAACTCCCGGTGCGCCTTCCGTTTCTGCCGCGGGACCGCAGTAGTATTTGCTTCCCGACAGACGTCGTGGATTGTGCACATTCAGAAGGAACCAGCCGCCTTTCCCTCGGAAACTTTCATATTGCGATCGATTCCATTTCCATAGGAGAATCTCGGCTCCGCGACCTCCGATCGGTCAGTCGACCTTACACCGCTATGCTAATTCTTCCATTCATTACAAATTAATGAATTGTTAGCCCTTTCAGTGGCGCGACGCATACGGGATTTCGAAAGAATTGTATACGGTGTGCTACGGACCATTATAGTGATCCAGGCGCAGCGGTTTATTGTACGCTAGGAAACTATGCCTTCTGATGAATTATCGCCTCAGTTTATTGTAGAATATTCACTAACAATTGAATTTGAAGAAATAGAATCTTCTAAGGAAAAATTAACGCTCTTAGCCCTCGCCGGATCATCTTTGACCCATCTCTTATGTATATTTATACATACAGTGTGTCCGCGCCAAAGTGATACAGGCCCGTAATTTCTCACATATAAAAGATACAAAAAAAATGTTTATATGAGAATTGCATAGTACAAGAGGACACATTTTTTTTATCGAAGACGAACTCTGTTTTACATTATTAGTTTAAGAAATATGATGGTCAAGTTCGTTTTTTTAAATGGAACTATGTACTTTTGTTCAGATCATTCGATAGTGCTTTTCAGGACATATGTATATGTATAGTCACAGGTTAAATTCTGTACAATCTTGCATTCATTACAAATTAATGAATTGTTAACCCTTTGAGTGCCGTGGCGCATACGGGATTTCGAAAGAATTGTATACGGTGTGCTACGGGCCAGTATAGTGATCCAGGCGCAGCTGTTTATTGTACGCTAGGAAGCTATGCCTTCTGATGAATTATCGCCTCAGTTTATTGTAGAATATTCATTAACAATTGAATTCGAAGAGACAGAATCTTCTAAGGAAAAATTAAAAATCTTAACACTCGCTCGGCCGATGTCGGGTTATCTGTGACCCATCTCTTACGTATGTTTATATATATACACCCACAGGTTCGATTCTATACGATCCTACATTCTTCCAAACTCGACAAGACTTTTATTTCTCTACTTCTACCGCTCTAGCGTGTCACGTTTTTGTGTAAATTGTGCAGATAATAAATAAAGGAGCATTGTTTATTCCTTGTAAAATTAGTTTCCTTTTCTTCCAAGTATTCCGTAGTAGCATCACTTAAAAGATCCGTTAGTGGTGTAATAAGATGCAATTTTGACAGGGAAATTAGTTCTAGAGTATATATTACGAAAATTTTAATATGGGTCTTGAATGACCCGGCATAGCTCTCCCGCATAATTATTAGACGGTCGACCGTTCGAGGGTTAAAATGTTGGGTTGGCCAGTAAATTTGCGATCCTTGAAATTTTCAGTAAGGAAACGTTTAATAAAATTCTTGGCGTAATTTTGGTATTCGAGTTGTTTACAGCATAATTTAGAAAGTTCTTTTGTCATAGTTCTGGCAATTTTTTGACTCGATGATAGAGTTGAGGAAAGTTTGAGGCGAAGATATTCGACGGATTGCGAATTTAGCCGCCAATGGTATACAGGGTGTTCCAAAAAGTTGTGATCAAATTTCAGGGGTATGCAGTACCCATCAAAACAAACAAAAAAATCTTTATGAACATGTATCCAAGTATCATTAGCTTTGAAATTACTACATCTCATTCTTCGGTTTACTTTACATTATTTAATAATTATTTATGCACCAACTTCAAACCACTGCTAAAGGTAGAAGATGTCAAAAGAATTTCATTATCAATAATAAAATCCCAATTTCTTCATACTGTGGTTCTAGCACAAATCTCTCTAAATAGAATGACTCAATTATTAATTATTCTTAAGCAAAAAATCTAAAGCGCTGCTGGAGGTGTGTACGAAAACCCAGAATCTGATGAGAGGGAGATCTCATGGCTAAGAAATCCCAGTATCTCCATACCGTGGTCCCGGCACAACATAATCATCCCAAATAGAATTCTAATCTCAAATCCCGCAATCATCCTATGAAGCAACCGATCCATGCGCATGAAACAGAGCAGCGTCGGACAATACGGAAGGCAGCGATGAAATTGGAACATGATTGAGCCTTTAACGTAAATCACGGTCTTCCATTGCGAGCCGGGGGTGGTGTAATCGTTGTATAACGCGTTATGCAGCGCTTTACAGCGGTAGAGCCACAGAGGAACGTAATCGGTTGTAATTTAAAGGGCCCTTGATCATCGGATGCGGCGTCCAAGTACAACCGTGGCTAATCTGCTCGAGGGAAAATGGATTTCCGTGACGGAAACGCAGACGGCATGGCAGATTCAGTTTTTCCGGTCCCGACGGTATCAGCTGGATCGATCACGAACGTTTCATCGAATTGCCCGCTTCAACTGATCGAGTTCCCCGCGAATCGTCAGCCAGCACGCGGTTCTGGAAGTATGATCCCTTTGACTGCCTTTTTAACCCCTGCACAGAGAATCGCAGGGATAATGAACGTATCTGGAGTTGAGGTTTCTTTCGACGGTCGTCGGTTCGTGAAACACCTTTGAACGAGATGGCTGAAAAGGACGGCGTGCAGAGGTTCGATGTTGAAATGCTGCTTTGGACAAATTAGATAGAAGCGTACTATAGGGAAAGGTGCTGTACAGAGGACAATATCAGCAATTACTCTATTAGAATTTTCTACTACCGACACTGGCATGATGACAGATTGTTTCTCTCTATCAAAAGCAGTGAACACATTGGGGACCAGTAGTTTTATTGCTAGCTTTACCCAGTGGCCAGCTATGTTTTTGGTGAATGAATACAAGAAAGCTTTTACATAAATTTTAAAGCCACGCTTTAAAATTAAATACCCATTGTATTTTGAAGTTATTTATTACATATTCTTACAAGCTAATATATTTTTGAAGTACGATACTCTGTAAAACACTCTGCAATATGAAGTGGAACTAAACAAAGCTGGCAAATGTAACGTGTTTCTCTTCTCTTACCGTTACTTTTACATACTTTGCAAACTTTAGTAGGATATTTAATCAAGTTAGTTTTATTACTAAGAACAAGAGACTAATCACTTTTAATTCCATGTGGGTCTTATAACCTCAGCGAATGCGTTTTCCGTTACACTGCTCCACTCGAACTGACAACAACGCAAATACGAGAATTCTCGTGATTGGCCACAGGCACTAGAACAGAAAACATGAGAATTCTCGTGATCCGTCCGCAATGTGTTAATATAATTTGTTGTGAAACCAACACCGGTGAAGTGACGGTGTGCTATTGTTTCAGTAGTTGTCAAAGTACACTTCAGTTTTACTTGTAATTAATTTACTTCAAACATCCCGACTAGAAGTTGTACCTAGGGTTGCGACCAGGTCCTGTACCTCAAACCGTTCCAAAGTACATGCATGTAAGAAAAAGAAGTATTTAATTATTTTCGCAATGTATCATACTTATGTTTCCAAACCGACACGACAGCATTGTTCTGGGACTTAATAAATTCCCAAATAATTTTCCAAAAACGCCACGAAGTGAGTTGTACCGTGAAAACTGGCCTAAGGTACACCACCGTCTCGTACTGGAAAACTCCCACAAAACGCAGGGTTCGTTCTAAGGGGTGGTTGCGGGGGAAGAATAAAAAATCGAAGGCTACAAGGGGAAGAAATTACGTGAGAAGCATCAGCCCGAAAATTACGCAGTCTAGGAGCGGAGGAGAACGACGCGTCGAGTTGCGAACGGACCTAGAAAACACCTGAAAAAAGAAAAGGAAAAACCGAAGACAGCAAACAACGAGCAGCATCCGAACAAAGACGGAGCCGGTCTCGCGTGACGGCCAGAAAAAGGACGGACAGGCCGCTATTATAAACACACAGGGAAGAGGAAACGGGTGGACGTTCGGGGTGGAGGGGGCGCAAATGACACGCAGGAAAAGAAGAGCAGGAAGCAAAAGCCGGCGGGGAAGAAGAGAGACAGTATTGGTTGAGGGATCAGGTGAGAAGGGGTTGATATGGGGGTCAGGGAGAAATATGCTCGCGCAGTGGCTTGCTGTGGGATGAAAGGCCCGCGAGGAGGGAGGGCGGTACGTGAGTATAGGGAAAGAAAGGTGAGGCGAGCGAGAAAACGAAAGGGTAGAAAAAGAGGGTAAGAAAGAGGCAGAAGAAGGTTGAAAAAGGGGCGACGAGGGAAAAACCGAGAGAGACATCAGAGTGGGCCGGAGGGTGAGAAACGGAGCGATGGAAGGGGTAGGGAGAGGGAGATAGGATGTCAGAGAGAAAGAGGGAGAGAGAGAGGGTGGTTGGGGGTTGGTTCGTCGAGCTCAGTTACGCCGCGCCCCTTGCGAAGAGCGCTGCTCCTCTGGAGCGAGAGCACGCCGTCCTCGCGGCTTGAAAACACTTTTTACTTGCACGTTTACGCGCCTCGACTGTACGTCGCGTGCCCGTCGGTCCTGAAAACATCGAGCCGGGCCCCCTCGATCGCGATTTCCGCGGGAAATTCGATCGTTCTCCAGCGATCGAGACTGAGCGTTCGGTGAAACTGCGGAGGGTCAAGTGAAAACCGTGTGCATCGGGAAACTGACAACGGGGTGTGCACGAGGAATTCAGTGTGGAGTGTTTTTTTGGTGATTTCACGAAGCTCATGGCAGTCGAATAGAGTTAGCAGTCCTATCGAGAGCGTGCCTGTGAACGTACGCGCGGTCGTTTCATGAGAACCGGTTGATCCTTCCTGCGATAGCTCCACGGATCATAGACCAGGTGTTGTTTTCGTTGTTCGTGAAGGGAGATCGCTCGAGTAGATCGTCGGAGAGGGATCCATGTGGAGAGGAGAATGTTCAGCGATGGTGCCAGTGGAATGAGACATTAATTCGTCCGCTTTCGTAGCTCGAGACCATCCATCAAAGGTAAACAGCCTGCACGTTTTACACCGGAGGCCATACATTTCGATCGTGGCCTCCATTTGCATCCGTTTTTCGAATACACATCATAAGGCGGCGTGTCCCCTTAACCCCTTGCCTTATGACAACGAGTTGCACTCGTCATGCAGATACTGGTTTACATTTTATAAATAGACTGGAGATGCTTAACCCATTGCCGCAAATGACGGATATAGCAGTCATCTTGTAGCAACAAAGGAAGATTTGAAAAAAGAAACTGTGTTTCTGAAGCCGATCTAGAAACAAAACTGTGCGTTTATGGGTTAAAGAAACGAAACATTGACCAATATGTATTATGGCATTTAAATGGTTTTTATTTTCCTTGCGTTATAAAAAGTGCATCTTTCACGTGGTGAGATGTGTTAAATAGCATAAATATCCGTAGTATAGTTAAAAATATGAGTCTCACTCGAATATACATTCGGAAAAATTGTTAATCAGAACATTCTCGATTTTTTAAGAATTATCGAAAGTCATCTGCACGTGTCGACGAATATTCTTCCTGTGTCTTGCCCTTAGAGGACTAAAACTTTTTCGCATGCGAAAACTCGAATTTTTGAGTTTAGTAACAGACTTCAGCGCAGATAGCCATTAACCCTTTGTAGGGAAGTGTTACGACAATGTACTACTTTATTTAAAACAGTACAGCTGCCATAGTTCTTGGTATAATATTCTAGTACTAGGTTTATGTCTACCACTACATTTGACGCATAACGAGGTCACAGGTTTCAAATTTTTTATTGTTCAAAGATTATAAGGGTCCTATAGTACACAAGAATTCAAAGAACAAAACAATTGTTTTTGTTTTCACTGTCTGCCTTATAAAGAGTCAAGAAAATCGTAAGGCAAGGGGTTAATTAACCTTCTCGAAACACTACTCAACAGGAGTTTCAATTTGACTGAACTTTTCACAAGAAATACTCTGGACGATTACAAATATTTTTTAAACAATTTTATGAAGGGAGTCTGTGCGTGGCAAAGCCTGAAAGAATTTGATCATCGTCACGTACAAATTTTCTTCATTGTCGTATAAACACTCTGAGTGTTAGACAGTAAATCTTTAAGATATTGCAAATTTCTTATTAACAAGCTAATTGTTGGGTTAGATTAGAAGTCTGAAAGAGACTGATCATCGTTGTATACACATTTTCTTCATCGATCGCCTGAACACATTGAATATTAGACAATAAATCACCAAAATATTGCAAATTTCTTGTCAACAAGCTAATGGTCGGGTTAGGCTAGAAGTCTATACATGACAAGGTCTGAAAGAGATTAATGTCACATAGAAATTTTCTTCATCGATCGTTTGAACACTTTGAGTAATAGACAATAAATTACTAAGATATTGCAAATTTCTTGTTAACAAGCTAATGGTTGGGTTAGACTGAAATTCTATAAGTAACAGAGTCTGAAAGAGACTAATCAACCTCATACACAAATTTTCTTCACCGATCGTCTGAACGCTTTGAATATCGGCTAAGAAGTCACCAGTATATTGAAAATTTCCCGTTAACAAGCTAATGGTTCGCCGTACATCCGAGTGAAGCATAAGCGTTTTTCATGCAGAAATATTTATTCGCATAATTGGTTGGCAAAGGATAGCTCAGCTGCTGAAAATGTCCGGGACAAACACGATTTTTAATAAAACCGTTTCGGGCAGCGAGTCGGCGAAAAGCGCTCGCTAAACATTACTTTGAAATTTAAATGAGGACTTACGGAGTCGTCGGCTTATTTACATTTCCAATTACTAAGGAGCTCGCGTCGTTTCGAGATCTACGGTCCATGAAATTGTTACTTGTTCGAATTGTATCCGAGCGGATATAACCGTGGAATCCGGAGGAGGCTCTAATGGCGTGAGAACGTTATCAGTCTGATAAAGAAAGTATCGGTAGCGCCGCTGCGAACTCGCCTCGAAGGCGCAACGTTTAATGAAGCCACTCGTTCTCCAGCGATTTCTTATTAAAAGAGAACAAAAAGCTGGTTTAACGAGATCCTGATATTTAGGTGAATTAATTTACAGTAATCTTTCCTTCGTGAAGTTTATTTTGAAGGGGATAACGCGGGGGTTAACAACCCTTGTTCAGGGGTAACTTAGAAGACGTTACACTTTCAAAGTACTAAACTGTTTAACATCTTGGCTGCCATGCCACCCATTAACAAATACATCCCATAAGGTCTCATAAAACTGATACAAAAATTGCGAGAGTTAATAATATTATTGACCAAAAAGGGTGCAATTTGAGTTTATATTCAGTTTGTATAAAAATTTAAAAAGTTTGTTAGTTTCAGCTAATACAGCGTGGCAGCCAAAGCGTTAAACTAACTCAAATTAAGTAATAACATATTTGATTTTGCTTCTAATTAAATTATAAAAAAAAGTTGAGCACAATGCCTTAGTATTCCTTAGGTTAATTTCTTAGGATTCTTCTTCAATAAAAGGGGGAAAAATATTATTTCTTTGATTTCAGAGAAATCAAATTATTTTGAATAAAAGATAATTGACGTTAGCCCACGTAATATTGTAGTAATATTATACTGGCTTTGCTTTCCAAATAAAATGATATTAAAATATAGTTGGAAGGTTAGTTTCGTCGGTGTCGAGTTCCATACACGTCCAGCAAATTTCCACAGTCTTTTCGCAAGCACTCAGCCCAAATTTCACAATTCAAACACAGCCGTGTATTCAGTTCCTGAGTAAATATTATGAATCGCGTGCCGAATTCGGACACCGCATAATGCTGCGTTGTTCAGCGCCAAAACAATGAGCATAAACTGAATCAGGATCTACGGAGAGCTGGAGAACTCATTCTCATTACGCGCGTGAATATTTATGGCTCTTTTTCAACTGCAACAGCCTTCAAATCAAGATTGTTCAGACTTTTCGTGTTGTCTAAAGAATATTTTAACGACACGGTAGCGAAATGCTCGAGAATATTCAAGAAAATGATTGTTACTAATTATATTTATATTTTGCACAGTGGTCAGTCAAAGAGTTAACCCCTTGCATTATGATTTTTATAACGGCGTGTGCTGAAGCTTGCTATACTGCCCTCCTTAGTTCAATTGCCCTAACATTTAGAAACATTCGATAAACATGAGCTTTTATCATTAAAAACCGTACGAAAAGTAGTTAGGACAGCAAATTAAACTGTTTCTAAATTCCTATGAAGTACGTAGGACATTCTAACTTTGCTTAAAAGGTAAAAACATCGTACTCCAAATATTTCACAGTATCTTGAAAAATGAAAAAATGGTAAATAGGATATTTTAATTAAGGAGAGCAGCATAATTCGAACCCTGTAAATGGTCAAGAATACAAAAGACACATAACAATATTAATAAACGTAAAAAATAAGAAGAAACATACAGGAAATAAGCCCAGCCATAACATTAGCAAGAAAAGAACAAGTACAACTAACCAGACTCAGGATAGAACGTACAAATATCACGAATTCTCAGCTCATCCAGAAACAGGAACCGGATGTCCATGACTGTTGCAACAGCAACATCACCATAGAACACATACTTTGCAACTGCCCAAATACGAAGACATAAGAAAGAAATTTAAAACATCCAACAGTATTCAGTCGCTTCTAAGTAATAAAATACAGTGCAAAAAAGCCTTAAGTTTTTTAAAAGAAATATATTTCTTAATTCAAGTGGAAAAAAGACATACCGTGGCTCATGAAATTGAACAAATGTTTCTATAATTATTTTTCGTCCTTCACGCGAGTACGACTGACTGACTAGAAGTTATGGCGTGCTTGAGGTGTATTTTATTACCGACACGGTAGCCTTGCTACAAATAACAATACCCCGTGAATGTGTCAAATAAAAGAATTTTGAAATACCGTATTCATTTGATCAATTTCGTGAGTGACCGTGTATACACTCCCACCCATAAGTCACTGGACAGTTACAACTTAGTTTATTAATAAAATTAGAAGGACAATTTTACAGTATAAAATGACCTACATTATGAATTAAAATTAGCAGCTGTTAATTGTTTATAATGCAGAGAATATGTAATTCAAATCAAATGTTAAAAATCTTACGAACAATAAGTAATTAATCTTATACATTGGAATTCCCAGTATCCGAACGCGGCTGTTCCGAAAATTCTGCTACTATGTTAATTATAAGGTGGAATTATCATTAGTCACATTGTGTACTTTATGTTGCACCACCATGTATTTTTATATTCTAAAACAAAAGTATCATTTTTGTGAGAAACATAGGTACAATGTGAGGCATCTTGTTTCTGATTACAGTTCGGACAATCAAGTTTCTACTGTATTCTCTTCTCATCGATGTATCCGCTTCGTGTGGATATGATCGTTACAACTAATTTATTAAAATACCTTTCATACGCAGAATGACACCAGACATCAATTCATGCAAAAAAGTCGTAGTGTTCCATTAAACAAAAATGCAAGTGCGCCGATGCCCCTGTGAAAAAAGTCATATCTAGATGCCAGAATCAGCCTATATGTCAATGTAAACTGGATAAATAATATAATCAAGCCAAAACGTTGAATCTATGTTCTAATAATAATATTGCCAAAAATGAACAAGTGTCCAGTGACTTTTGGACGAAGGTGTACCTAATATAAGGGTGGACCACGAAGCGTGATCAGCTTAGATTATTCTGCTGTTAGAGATTCGATCGGAAGTTTTTTTAGCTCAAATAACATGGTTCAAGGAGAGCTTTAAGACGATTGTGCCAAATTTTCTGCCAACCCTTTTTTTCCAGAGTTGTCAAGGTCACGTTCAGCTTTTTATAGGTAAACCTACAATTTTTTTACCCCCATCTTTTAGGAGATACTGAGACGAATTTGGCAAGCACCATAAAAAGTATTTCTTCTTCATATAAACCAAAGAAACGGTAAAAAAAATATCATTTACCTTAATTGAATCGATGCTCAAAATGGTGTCCACTGGCAGCAATACACTCGCGTAAACGGTTAAGAAATGACTGCTTAGTTCTTTCTCTGACGTCTGCATTGACGGTCAAGCATGCATCTACAATTGAAATGTGTTCCAAGGTACAGAACGAAATGTTCACAAAAAGTACGCGAGAGATCGAGTCAATGATGACTAATACTAATCTGTCAACAGCTCTGGAAAGTGTACAACAGTGTGGCTTGCAAAATTCTTCCAACTAAGAGTTTTCTTCAGTCTTTTTAGATTCAGAAAAAAATATTTGTTATGATGCTGGCCGAATTCGTTTCAGTATCTCCTAAAAGATGGGTGTAAAAAAATTGTAGGTTTACCTATAAAAAACTGAAGGTGACCTTGATAACTCTGGAAAAAGAAGGGTTGACACAAAATTTGGTACAATCATCTTAAAGCTCTCCTTGAACCATGTTATTTTAGCCAGAAAAACTTCCGATCGAACCGCTAACAGCAGAATAATCTAAGCTGATCACGCTTCGTGGTCCACCCTGTATGAATACCACTATCGACAACGTCGCTATAATTATGTGACAAATAGTATAATTATTCTAGCCACGTAAATGATATGTAAGCCATGGCCCCCTATACTTTAACAGATCATACGTCGTTAAATAAATAAATAAAAGAACAGTAATACACCCACCGTCCTCAGTATCCCATGATGGATCGAGTTCCCATGTCACGTCGAAGATAATCACAAAATGGATGACAGAAATCCTTCAATCCGCGTGTGAATGACAGAGCGACGTTGCGAAGCTCCGCTGTACTTCATAGCAGCGGAATTTTCGGTGCAAAGGGAGGAAAAACGGTGGTCGAAGGTTGGATATGATGGAAATCGGAAGTGAAATGGTGGAAGGGTTGAATCGTTCGGTTGGAAACGTCAAGAGGTCGGCTGGGTTCTCGGAGAGACCAACGGTCGGCGATTTCGGGGCAGGGCACGCGGAACTTTTAAAAGTCGGGCTGGAAGTTCAGTTTTCGAGAGAACTCTGCGAGTTCGTGTTCCCCGTCGGGCTTCCTATTTACTGGCGTGTCTGTGTGCGGGTGTGCGTCAGCCTAGGTCAAACCACCGATGAAGGAACTTGAACCCTGTCGACATTGTCCCGGATTGTCGATTTCCGAGCGGTTAACGTCGGGACCGTCACAGCAGCCGGTTCCGGAAGAACGGCTGCGAAAGTAGCTGAAACGACCGGGAGAATTCTTGCTGAAGATCTTCAGGGTGACTTCTGATGAAGCTATTCACCGTTGGACATTCTGTTCCATCGATTGGAATCACTTCAGCCTCTCACGGGGTGAACCGCTGGAAACCGACCGCCTAATTATGCGAAATAATGTATCGAATGTACTTCAAACGGTTTGAAATGGCGTTTGAAGGGTATTTTGCTGCAATCGGTTAGAAGTACAGATTTCATAGTTAACGATTGTTTGAGAAAGTAGTACGAATGCAGAATACTTTTAGCCCTTTGTAGTCGACTGTCTCCTCTAAGAGGACGTCGCAAATGTAGCAAATAACTCGAATGTCCCTTCTAAGGGGACACGACAAGACTGCAGGTATTTATTGAGAAGAACTTATGCAAACATAAAATTTGTTCGAATGTTTGTAAAAGAATTGTCATGCTTCTGAGTACTTGGAACCATGCAGGAATGAAATCTTCCTCAAGGATATTACGTGGTGGAAAGTCTAGCCTTTCATGGTGGTCTTTCAAACATGGTTTTTTCTTCATGGATTTCCTTTGAATATAAGGCGCTTTTTTTTAAAAAATCAGTGTACATTTCGTAGAGAAGCTGAGACATTAGCTTGTTCAGCAGTTTGTTTGCACTACAGCTAGAATTCGAAACTATACAGAAATATAGAATTTAATTGTATACATTAACGGAATAATATTAACCCTTTGCACTGGAGTGGCGCTTTTGGGGTACCATGATATTTACCTTTCAAATTTTCTAATCTGTACAACCGACTCAAAAATCAGCTCAGTCGCATAAACTCTGCAATATACACATTTTGCAAGTATTCTATCACAGAACAAGTGCATTTGGAATAAAACAAACCCTCTTATTAAAATCAGTCATATTTGCATTTCCAAGCTTTGGATATTAAATAACAGAGATGTCGAGAGCGAAGGGTTAATCTACCCATTAGATAATGACCCGAAGATTTACAGTTTCAACAGCCAGGCGATATCGACCGTCCAAGGTCATCGAACAGTTTCCCTCCAACATTATTTCATCCGCAAAATTCATTTTGGCTGTTATGAAAAATTACCAACGTGTTGGTTGCGTGTGCTATAATTAACGATCGAACAGATGACCTTGAACATCGAATACATCGTGTCGGTGCTGTAGTGGCGAGCTGGACGCTGGAAAATGCGTGCAACAGCGTCGAGCCTCGGGCTGGTCGATCACTCACGGCTCTTTTACTGCAATTTTCGACGTTGACGAATTCCCATCCACCATGATATTCAGCACCCCTTTCCCCCTGTCTGTGTGTCAGCGTTTGTGTCAGCGCGTGTACGTGTGTGCGAAGGAACGGCGGCGCGAAGCAGGAAAACACGGGATGATTAATCATCCGATGGTTGAACAAAAGGCCGACGGATTTTCGCAAGCGGAAGGTGTTTCCTTCTGGCGGAGGAAAAACGTCGGGTCGAGTGCAATCAAAGACGGGAAAAACCGTCGGGCCTTGATACGTTTATAATCTGGCTCGTTTACCGCGACGACCCGCTTTTCACGGACTGCCTCCGAGATTTCCACCGAGTTTTCCTCCCGCTGATACCGCATTAACGAGGATATTTCGGAATTTCAGGAAGAGATTCTGGCTGACGAGAAACGAAGAGGACGTCCGGGTGAAGCTGATCATAAATTTAAATTAATGACCATGGAATCGAATCAGATATGTTAATGATCGCGGAATCGGTTATCCGAATACCCGTCGTCCAAAAATTGTTCATCGCGTGTCAGTTATAAGTTAAAATTATCATTGGTGATTATACTGTGGATGTGTGCGCAATTTAACATATCCAAATACTGTTTAATAATGTGAGAAAAACAAAATGTAAATTTTTGGAAGATTCTATGGGTGAAACATAGTTTCATCAAAGTTAAAACTGAGACAAGGAATATTGATATGATTGCATAAATATCCGCTGTTTATTAATGATTTTGTGTACCTGATTTTGTATCACTACGTATTTTATGTTCTAAAATAAAATGATGTGAGTCTTCGAGTGTGAATTAACATTTAAAAATATTGATCATCGTTTTTACTGGCCGTGTTCTACCATTATCCTGTTTAGAGATACTGACACGTACGTGTAGGTTTAGTTTATTTTTCTAATTCAATGGTTATAGACAAAAATATGATGTTCAACGGTCATGTGTGGGTATATTATTTCTTCTTACAGATCTTTAAATTTTGTTAATTCTTTATTCCTCATTTTGTAAATGTGAATTTATATTGAGTAAATATTACTTTGCCCAGCTTCAACAAATTTGTCCCTGAAGAGGTTAAAATAAAAATTATCCTTCTTTCTAAGCCTGCAATTCATTTCAAAATGATTTTAAATGCATCGCATCATAGGCCTTTACTGTCAACTACAAATTTTTGATGCACCTGAGTAATTAATAATGTGGTTGGTACAAGATTCAAAGAATTTGTTGATTATGTCACTCAGTCTATATGAGGATGTTTTTTCACAAAACTTGCATTGTATTCACAAAATTGTTGCCTTCTGATATTTGCTATTATTCTCCACTCAAAATAATTAGCCGATTACACACTGAAATAATTAATTCACCATTAAAGTATAAAATATTATGATCCTTCTAAATACTGGAAGTTGAATAAAAATATTGTAAAGTTGAACATTGAGTATTTTGTTCATTACTGATATTTAACAGACCGTTAAAAATGATCGAGCAGTATAATTTGATTTTACACTCCACCATGAGAACAGTCAAATCTTTACTGAATGAAATTGATAATGTATTCGTTTCGATTTAACACATATTGTGTACGATAAACCACGAAGCGGGTTCATAATAGTAACACTAGTAAGTTAGTTTTAGTCTCTATTTCATCGCGAGTTTCCCTTTTAGTTGGCTCTTACGACAAGCAGGGATTACTGTGGGAGTATTCTGCCCGGCTCCCACACGGGGTACAACAACAACTCTAATAATAATAATAACACGTTGGAGCTAAAGCAACTTCTGATTCCTCGAAGTTACAAAAAACATTGTTCAACGGAATATATCGTGTCGGAGCGCTTAACATAGTGGAAACATTTCGACTGTTATGGCGGCTACGTGAAAGAGAAATGGTTAAAAATGAATCCATCTTTATAAAAATAAATATGCACAAAATTTACCACGCAGAACTCGCGTGCAATCCGCGCTGAAATTCATCGAATTAAAAAATAATTTATCATTTCTCCACCACTCAATTATATTGCTGCTCATTCGTAAATTACGCCGCATTTGTTTATATCGCGCACGCTGGACGCAAATATTTATCGCTCGCCACGCGTTAATATTAAAGAGTAATAAATCACGGACGCATAAAACACGGCGCAGTCACAACGCATTTCATGTTTTCAGACTCACAGAAATACACGAGCACACCGAGTCCGATGTTTTCGTTTATTATGTAAAAAAAACTGTGTAAGCGATAAACAAGATTTCAAGCGTCTCTCCTGGGTTATATTAAACATACCCCAGGAACGGTACTTTTAATGAACGTATTATTTCGATGTTGCTCTGTTCCTGTTTGAAAGAAAGCAACAACACAGCGTTGGTAGTTGAGAGAAGAAGTTTCTCGGGAATCAGTGCTGGGTAAAATTTTATTCGGATAACAGATAATGGATAAGAGTAACAAATAAGAATTTATTCGAATAAGTGTAGCGAATAATAATTTATTTGAATAACAGTAACAAATGAGAATTTATTCGAATAAGAGTAACGAATAAGAATTTATTCGAATAAGCGTAATGAATAAGAATTTATCCGGATAAGAATTCATTCGACTAACAATTTATTCGAATAAGAACTTACTCGGACAAAAATTTATTTACTTTTTCGTTTTTTTTGTTATGATACAGAAGGACATAGTCAAGAGGTAAACATAGATACAATATCACCAGCAGAGGAAGTGGAAATGAAAATAATCAACAATTATTCGTATTATTATTCGAATAACGATTGCGAAATTATTCAAATAATAATACGAATAATTGTTGATTGTTTTCGTTTCGAAAAGTAATTATTCCAATAAGTAGAGAGAATAATTTGTTACGAATAACGAATAATTGTTATTCGGATAAAATATTCGACTACAAAGAATTTATTCGGATAATTATGTGAGATAAATATTTATTCGAAACAATTCGAATAATGTCCAACTATGTCAGAAATTATAGAATTTAACCCTTTGCCCTCGTGTGATGTCTTTAGGCGCCATAATATTCACGTATCGAATTTTCTGTTTTATGTATTAGGCTATCCCATAAGTAATGCACATTTCCTTTCATTTCTGGACCATTTGTTTTCTTAAACAAGGGATTAATAATTTCTCGGACTCCTAAACATTTTCGGTAATACACATTGTCGCAAGTCTGTAGTTTTAAAATGGAAGAATAACATCTCTATTTTCCTGTTAAAATCAAATAGCAAGTATCTAAATTTCAAATAAAATAACAAATATTCAAACGATTTATTTGTCAGGTGCATTAGTACTCAAATAGCATCAACTAATATAAATGTACAGAGGAAATAACAAATGAAATAAAAATTTTATTTCAATAACACCCAGACCTGCTAGGGCTATAAAAGCTTCAAATACTGCACATAGTAAACTTCTAATAAAAATATTATTATATTTCAGTCCCTCTTGAAACTTTCAAAAACAATGTTTATTAGATCGTAAGTTCAGTTTATGAACACTCAAACTGCGTGAATTTAGCGTTTCACTATTACTGTAGTATGTCTAAAGTGAGTCATTAGTCTATGTTGTAACCGTCTTTTTCATGTATTATGTATATTACCTGTCTCTACACTTTCAATCATTGTACAAAAAGGGATTTTCCCGTATACTGTAATAAATTAAAATAAATTAAATATTACATAAAAACTATTTTCGTTCCATTCCTAATACGTATTTGCTAAATTGTCTAAAATTATTGAAAATCCTAAATCTCTAATTGTTTCGAGCAATGTGTTCCAATATTGAAAACAAAAATTCTACGAGCATTTACGTGGTGCATTTTCCAAAGAAAAATGCGTTTGGACGTTCGAAGCGGATTATGGGAGATCGTAACAACCGATACGCTTTGTTTATCGTGTATTGTAATTCTGATCGTACGATGAGCGTGGCCAGGCGTAATTTCAATTGTATTTATTCGAAAGAATGACAGGGTCTGTCAGCGAGCCTGGTCTGTGTAACACCGTTTGTAAATATATAATGCTCGTCGATCAAAGACACTGCAGCTGCAGTTTAACGCATTACTGAAATTATTCACGCAAATACAAACAATTCCTCTATTACACATCGCCGATGGGCATCGATAGAAACCCGTTCGGACGCGGTGCAAACGGCAAACATTTTATTGCCGTGCACCGTGTAACGAAATATCGAAATTATTTTGCGAGTCGATACCGATCGCGAGAGATTCGGTAGAAATAATTGTAAAATGTTATCGAACAAATAATTTGGGAGGTTCCAACTGATTACAGAATTTTATTCAACAATTGAATTTAAATTATTCATATAATTTCAGTGAATGGTTACTAGTAATTATTACAAAATTCGCAGCAAATAAATTTGATGCAAAGAGGGTATGGTTTTTAATGTTGCAATGAAGTTTGATAATTAGTCATTTTTATTTGACATTTATTTGTCAAAATGTTATCGAAGAAATGATCACAGAATCTCATTCAACAATTGGATTTAAATTATTAATATAATTTCATTTAATAGCCACTAGTAATGATTTCAAAATTCTCAGCAATATGAATATGATGTAAAGAGTGTACGATTTTTAACATTGCAATGAAACTCTAAAATTAAATTCAAATTTACATTACATAACATGAAACACAATTTTCATTTTGTAGTTTTTATAAGGAATTTCACAGTTTTACTGAACTGGTTGAGTTCCACAGTGAAAACAGCCATACATAACCAGACACTATACAATTTACTATGTTTTATATAAATCGTAAAGAAAAAAAAAGATTTGAATACTCAATCATGTTCTTCTGTATGAAGATTACTCAGAATTCTGTGACAATCAATAATTATTTAATCAAATAAAATTTTCGGTGCCAGTCACCGGTGCCCTCCACGCCATTCAACGTGTTAATTTTAATTTTAATCTTTTCTATCATTATAATCATTTTATTTGAAAATACAAATTTAAATTTAGATTATGAAATAAATTCAACTTACTAAATTTTTAAAATTTACTAGTGAGTATAGGGAATTGTGGTATGGCTTTTTATTCTAGAATAAAATCTGCAGAACGTCAACATATTCGTCAGTGGCGTAATCAAAGCTAGCCGACACCTGTCCGCCTACGGAAACACGTAAAGCTACGTGTTTCGATCGCCATTTGTTACTCAAGTGACTTACTATGACGAATCCGTCGGTGGACTCTTTTTTTTACGAAATATATTTGAATTTCAGTACATTTGCAGCGGTTTCTTGCCGACTAGCAACAATCTCCATGTTTGTTGTCATGTTAAAAAAACACCTTGCAGCGTCGTAATAAAAATTGCACAATGTTCTATAAATTCTAAGATAGTCGTGAGAAAAACATTGTAACAATTACTGTAGAATTTTCTATGTTAATACACTGCTCAAAATAAATACAGGATCAAACACTTTATAAATAAGTTCATTAGTAATTAAAGTCTATATTGGATTGTGTACATTTTTTCAATGCTCGCAACATGAGTCTATAGATTGTATATAAATTTGCCTAATGCAGAGATCTTTTTATTAATACAAAATTACGCTATCTTAGTGTCCAAATAAATCAAGTTAACTTGCTATTAATTACTGTTAATCCGTTACTAGACCTGTATTTATACTGGAACTTACATATTCTACAGAGTAAACAGTGAACAGAAATGTTGTAAAGTTAGATATTCAATATTTCGCTCATTACAGGTTCATTTGACAGATCATGAAAAATGATCGAAAATAATGAAACACTAATTGCTTCGGGCCGTCCATTTTCATTTCGAGTGTTCGTTTGAATCGATGGCAGGTGTAGCGTATCGGAATATTATTCATTCATTCGTTTTTAATACCGGAAAACTCCGGGGTTAATGTGTCCACCGTAAAATGCAATTTATGCAGGCGTGTTTACGCGAAGCCGCATGCACGCATTACTCCGCGCTGCAGAATGCAACACTTTTGCGTAAAGGGAAGCATAGTGCAGAAACGGGGTTCCGTGTTTGTCGGTGGATCATTCGTCGCAGGGAGTCGTAAAACGCAGATTCCTTTTCTCCGTATCGTTCATCTTCCCTTCTCCATGCATAGAAACTCCGGCATATGCATAAATATACGACTGTCGCATAACTTTCGCGCGAACGCTCGATATTTGTTCAGAATTCCTTTTTCCAGTCGCGCGGCGTGCGTTCTAATGCGTCTGGCCAAGAACTGGGATGTTCTACTTGCTGCGGTAACGCGTGGAATAGTTCCACACGGGTGAAATTCGATTAAGAAAATTCCATTATCCCTTGTCGGACACCCTGTTGTATTTTTATTTTCCAAAAGTTTCACTTTCACGAGCTTCTCGTTTTGCAACTTTTCAACTGCTTTCTGTTTATTCTCGCATCTACAGTACCCTGCCACCCCATCAGGGGCACCCTCAATTTTAAACGTTTGCTGCATTCTCAGCAAAATATTCGGGTTATGTCAAGTTTGGTAAGTATAAGTTTTGCACTGTTAGGTTGTTTGGAGTGTTGCTAAGTACATGAAGTGAGTTTCGTGTACGTGAAATCATTTCATTGCTGAATTCTGTGTCCAATCTAAACAAAATCTTCGTTTTATCCTGGCCTAGTAATTCTCCTGATTTAAACCCAATTTAAAATCTATGGTTTATCCTACCACGCCTAGTTTACCAAAGATCCAATCTTACTGAAGATGTCCTTATGCAAATATTCAGAAAGTATGGCATGGTGCACAGAAACTAAACGTGTGCATAGATCGCCGTATTTCAAGTATGTCGTCAAGAAGTGAGGCTACTATCAATAGCTATAGAGGTCACCAAAATATTAAAAATTGTTGTGTTGCTTTAATAAATTTGGAAAACCAAGATTTCGGGTTTTCTATTGATAACCATATCGTTATAATTTATACAAGAAAAAACTATAAATAAGCTCCTAAAGTAATTTGTAATTTGAAGAAAACTCATGAACAAAAGATATATTAAACTGTTTTATCATTGCAATATTAAATCTACTTAATATTTTACACGATTTAGTAATTACTTAATGACATTAAATTTCTCCTGCCGATCAATGGTGACCCACATGCCAATCAACGTGTTAGGGACGTGGGTATTTAGTTTTGAATAGACAGGACAGCGGTCAGATTGCCGTTAGCGAGTAGACAAGTTTGAGAGATTCAGGCACCCCGGGTACAGAAGCACAGTTAGATGAGGTTAGTACTCAACTTCAACATTTAGTTCTCAACTCCAACAGTTAGTACAGTGAACCGAAGGCACGTCCGTCGAAGGAAAAAACGGAAAGACAGATGTCACGTCGTCGAAAAAGAAAAATTAGCACCCTCTTTACGATAATGTGCAACAATAAGCCTACAACACTTATTATTAGATATTCTCAAGGCTACACGTTATTTAGTAACAAATTCAGCGCAGTCAAACAATTCTGCTCGATCCTATAGTGGCGTGCAAAAGTTTTCGGAAACTTCATATTTCCAATCGCGCTTTAAACAATTCATAATAGATTTAAATTTAAGTACACATTCAAAAATGAAAAGAAGGATCACGCAGTCCATCTTTATCTTCTGTTTGACCTATTTTTCAATATAATGTCAGCTTAAAACTCAGTTTATTTACCATTAGCAAAAGTAAGAGTACAAAATGTATCGTCCGGAAACTTTTGCACGCCACTGTATCTCCGCTCGTCGTCGTTCTCAATAATTGCGAATCGATGAAAAGATTAACCAATTTCACCGTTTAAGTAAAACGATCAGTTATGAATAAATTAAACAATTGTTTATGGACGAGCAGTGCGCTGGTCACGCGGTGAAACTGCATTCGACGCATCCTCGGTGCACGGAAGCGCGTTAAGGAAGCATTCGCGATTAATTTCAGCGAGTATTGTGCACGGGGTGTATTTTAAAGGGTGTTTTTAGCGGGCTGTGTGCAGACGCGTGAACCGAGTGTTCCGCATCGCGGTTATAAACCCGGCATGCGGAGCGCCGGAGTTGTCTCTCGTAATGCATTAGAAATATCAAAATGCACACCACTCTGCCGCATAAAATATGCCCTCGTCACCGAGTGCCGCCGTTGCATCCGTGTCGGCGCGAAATTAGCCTCCATTTTGCAATCCGAATGCAAAATGCGTTCGCGACGCGGTGCGAAAAATCGATTCATCGACGCCGAGTACGTTAATCGCGCATTTAGAGAAACGCGAGATGCCTGTGAAAGCTCGAATTAATGCTTTCAGAAATAAATATAATTTTTTTTGGTTCTCATATAGAAGTTTGGTTCGACTGCAGTGTGTATCGTTGCTCCACGTTTATGACTGCGGATATTTAGGCAATTTAACACGTTGAATGCCGCGGTGGTCACTGGTGACCGACACCTCAAATTTAATTTAATTACATAATTATTGTTTGTCGCAAAATTCTGAGCAAACTACACACCGGAACAATAATGCAGTAACAGAAGAACGCGACTGAGTACTTAAATCTTTTTCTTCTTTATGATTTATATAAAAAATAGTAAGTTATATCGTGTATGCTTAGGTATGGCCGCTTTCACTGTGGAGTTCAATGTGTTAATGCACA
Organism: Macropis europaea; assembly: GCA_916610135.2. Lineage (NCBI taxonomy): Eukaryota > Metazoa > Arthropoda > Insecta > Hymenoptera > Melittidae > Macropis > Macropis europaea. The sequence continues at coordinate 12,184,569 of OU744352.1, read as the reverse complement.
GAAATATCTGAGAAATATGCATTTAATAACGTAATCAAATAAACATTCCACTTTTTAACACATAGACTGCCGCGTCACCCACATATGGGTGACAGTTCAATTCAGTTGTTATTTATCTGGACATGAATGCTATGAGTAAAATATTTAAGAAGATCTAACGGAACCAGGAAGGAATACAATTACTTACTAATATTATTAATTAAAAAGAACGTAATTTCAGATTACTTTCCTGGTGTATCAAAATCTAGAGAGTTATGTCGTTCTCAGCCTACATAGTATGGCAGTCAGTGTGTTAAACATTTACAAGATAAATACGATTCTGTCAAAAGTTCCATGTTTTCAATGTGAATTTCACAAATGTATATTTGCATAAAGATCCGCAGTCTATTTATAAGAATTCTAGATTTTGGTTGCACTCAACATAGAACGTAGTATTAGAGAAATTAAGTAGTGCGAGTCAACCAGAGACATTTCTTGCATCGTTTAGAGACTGAAATTCATCAGGAGCGATAATACAGTGTTTTACATATGAAATTTGATAATTTAAAATCGACATACAGTAACTCACGAAACTGTTCAAATATTTTCATAATTACATTCCTTCCTGAATGCTAATGCAACCAACTGATTGTAAATTTTTCAAGCGCAATTGAAAAAAATGTGTTAAATAGAGAAATATTGAAATAACATATTCATGTGATCAATTTCATGAGTCACTGGAAATTTCGATTTTCGTTTTCAGAAACGTGTTAGAGTGGTCTTAGGGAATTAAGTAGTATAAGTCAGCGACGCGTCAGAAAGATACTTTCCCCGCATCAGATAGAAGCTGAAGTTTACGAGAAGCAGTAACATACTGTATTGCATGCTGAAATTTATAATTTAAAGTTGACATGAGTCTAGATTTGCATTTTCAGTAATGTATGAAAACCTGGGGCTAGAGCAATTAAGTAGTATAACTCGAAAATATATCAGACAGACTTGTTACATTGTTTAAATGCTGAAATTTATCAGGAGTGATAACACACTGTTTTACATATAAAATCTAATAATTTAAAGCGAACATGAATTTAGATTTCCATTTCTGAACACGTATTAAAATATAGTCGCACAGGCATGCAATAGTATGAGTCAATGATAAGTGAGACATACACTTCTGTAGCTTCACATAAAAGGTACAGTTTATCATAAGCCACAATATATTGTATAACATTCAATAATTGATAATATAAAGGTAACGCGGAGTTCCTTTCAACCTGAGAAATAAATATTGTACTTTCTATTTAAAAATGACCACATTGAGCGCCCCAGTAGAAACAAGTATATCCAGTCAGACACGAGACAACACGCTGTCTTCATTGTAAGTCCTGAATACAAAACTATTGAATCATTCTGACAGGCACGTGTTATTTTATATTACTGTTCTACCCTCGCTGCAATCTGGCATAAATAAACTATTTCCATATTTAAACTTTTCTGCGATGGTGACAGAAGTGCGTGACATAATTCTGATCGAAAATGTCCATTAGACTCACAATCACTGCCGGCGTAAATCGACGGATGTTTTTCGAAACTCCCACTTTTACGTTCTCGCGTTTAAATGGCCCGAATTGTTGATGTTCGCGTGTCCAAAATGTACGAACGTATCTATGCCTCCGATGGTACAACGCGTTTCGAAATTCGATCGTTGACCGCTGCGATTATGGTAATCATATCCAACACGGGTTTCCACGCGAAATTATTTACACCGCAAAATGCGAACATCACACGCCCTCCTCTCTCATTGTCTTTCTCCTCCACCTCCCTTTCTCTCTCTCTCTCTCTCTCTTAATCACATCAACTGTATTACTGATTTCTCTGCGATTCGAGCGCTCTACCGACACGGTTCGTTGCTTCTGCCGTCCACGTTAATTCGCATAATTGCTAGATAGAGAGAAAGGGTCACAAACAAAAGGAGTGATTATGCGAGCCGTCCCACGAGTAATCTCTGTCTGATGCAAATGCAACGAGTGCATCGTCCACTCGCGCTCGCATCAGGAACCATTCGAAGCGAACGGAAGAAGCGTTCTCCAGGAGTCATGAGAAAATGATATTTTCAAAATGGGGCGAGCGACGACGAGTCCGCTGCATTTAATACGTTGAGTGCTGCAGTGAAAACTACCATACCTAAGCAGACACCATCTAATTTACTGTTTTTAATGTACACCGCCGTCCATATGTATCCGGACACCTGGGAAATTCAGGTAAATAGCGCGTTCACTCTATAACAATATAACAATTTTTTAGTACCATTTATATTAGTTGAACATTATTTGAGGGGGTGAAAGTCATACCGGTGTAAGTCAAGCTTTTTAATATGTTGCCTTGTGTGCACAGATACAATCTGTACATGTCTGATCATTGAAAGAAAAAGTGGTGTTAACTACTTACAATAAGACCTCATAGCAATATTCAATTTGTTACGAGCATCAACCTATTAGCTGTGTAACCCTATTTTAAAAGTGTACCTACGTTGTGTCGTAAAAATGAAGATATGACGAATATACGCGTTAAACATAGAATATATGCAGCTGCTGTAAAATTTAATTAAATTATAACGAAATTACAGTTGCTTTTTTTTAAACAAATGAATAATTGCTCAAATTCATTGATATTATTGACAAAACTTAAACATTCATTATTAAAAAAGACAAGGGAAATCAAATACATGGAAAATTTCTTTTTGCGTTCTTATTTAGTTCTTGTCTCAAAATATTCTAAAACATCTGAAATGTCTGAAATCGAGTATACTCGGCATAACACAAAAAATTGCCATTTCTTCATAATGAACATACTCGTCATAATACAAAGAATTGCCATTTTTTCATGACGAGTAGACTCGTCATGCACAGCTAACAGGTTAACGTGGGACGGTGGAATTTATTACAATCAGATTAATAAAACCTTTCCTTTCTCTAAATGAGGATTAGGTCACTTACACCACTATGATTTTTACGTCCTCATTTGTTAAGAAATACTGTTTGTGTTGTTCAATAATAACATAATATTGATAAAATGACCTAATAAACCAATATGAAAACCATATTTGCAAGATATTTCAGTGATGTCTAGACACTCTTGGATGATAGTGTAAATCCTGGAATAGAAAAGTGTTTCACTATTCAATTGCACTATTCATATTTTATATTAATTTAATTACATCACATCGCGGGCACCGTGTGCTACGGGCCGCTAAACTGGTTCTATACACATCCGAACGAATTATTACATATATCGTTCCATATTCGTCTGTTCCAAGTATACAACACTGAAATAACTGTATAGTTATAAAACAATAAAGACATAAAAATATAGAGTGCTAGTTAACACATTAGCTGCCACGTGTACCGTTTTCGGCACACGCATCAATTTTAACTTGATCATGTAATTACCAACTCTTATGAAATTTTGAGTAACATTTACGTTAAAATGATAGTAGAAACAGAAAGCGTAATATCAAGCAGATAAATATTTGTACAATCAACCACGTGTATTAATAAATAGCCATTTTCGCGTGTCTGTCTAGTTATAGAATTTTCCATCGCAGCAGGATACGTGTTAAAAAAACATCGATGACTTTGACGTGACCTCCATGGTGACCCTGAAGACGAATTTCTCTATATAACTATATGTGCCCCTCCGAATACTGCAACTTACTCCTCTGAAATTGTTTCTTATTGCCAATAATAACAAAAATATTCGGGTCCTCTGTTTCTCCTGACTAACTCTGTACATATTATTATAACGAGTTCCTAAAGAATTGCGCGATTTTTCTCCGAAGTTTCACTGCGCAAACAGCTGAATTATTATACTTCGCAGTTGTTTCCAGGTTTTAGTAGAGGAGAAAATGGTGTACAAGAGCTGGAACCATCCATCCCCCAGGCCGATGAACAATTTTTATTCCACGTCTAATTCCGCGGGCAAGCTCGAAATTTTCCAGTTCCATCCGCCAGCAATTTTCTTATTACCCTCAGCTCGGTCCTTCAATTCTTTGTCGTCATGTTCTTTTATTGTCCCGCCATCTCGTTCGTCCATTTTCTCATTTCGTCCGTACCTGCGCCTGCTCTTATTTTCTCCGGTTTTATATATCTCGTTCGTAGACACGAAGCAGCTTCGGGGAAGAAAATTGTCTGGAAGTTCGCTACGGGTTTCCGGAAGTTGTGCGTGCGCCACGACCTCGAGGAGTCGCGTCGAGACGCTCCGTCGAGGCGTCCCTTCTGATCGACCGGAAATCGAAGCGTTCGTCGAGCCGAAGGGACCGTGACGAAACGAATTATCAAATTATGCTTGAATGTTCAGGCTCGTTTTTCTGCGTTCGCGCCGATTCGATTGGCTTCAATCGAATCAGCTTCCGGCTCGGTGAACGAGTCTTTACGTAGCGTCAGTGCTGAATATATCTCTCGTGTCGAAGTGTCTGTGCATTTTGTTGTTCAATGACACAGGTTTAACGATTTAATTAAGGGTTACTTGAAAAAGAGACGAACGCTGCGTGCGGTCGAGCTGCGGTAGTACGCAGTGAGCTATTGCATCGAACGCCCATGGGCGTTGGCAGTACGCGATGTTGTCATCCATAGGCACCGATAGCAATCGCTTAGTAATTTGAGAAATTGAACGTTGAATCCTCACGAAAAACTAATTTATCTTTTTAGAGTGTTCTAACGAAACTGCGTCGTAAACTGAAGTACAGCGAGAGCAATAAAACGGTACGCGAACGTATCGACAAAGTGCGCGACACTTTGGCAAACATCGTTGGCAAGTTGCGTCTCATCGAGAGTTAAATCGGCTGTCGAGTCGGCCATTCGAATGTCCTTAAACCGACGATCGAGCCAAATTTCCATCTGCCGATCGCAGCTCTGACTCACACCCACGTCTGATATTTGTACATTTTTTTTCTACTCCCCTGTATGATCTCTTTCGGAAGTTTCAGAGCTGAAAGGGTTAATTAACACGTTGACTGTCGTGCGGGTCACTGGGGACAAATGCATTAAATTTGATTTAATTAAATCATTATTGATTTCAATATAATTTTAAGTAGAATTAATATTGCAATCAGAATAGAAGGTCAAGGCTGTGTAATTGAATAGTTATATAATTGTTTTCTTCGTCATTTGTGTTTTAAATGGGATATTTCGATGTGTCTGACCATACTTGGACGTTTTCACTGTGGCAGTCAACGTGTTAACATCCATACTTCTGCATGGTGTAGACAATAGCATGGACGTTAACACTTTAATATTTAATGTTTAAATCAAAAGTATCCCGTCGCCCATAAGTCTTAGGACACTTGACATTCTTGTTAAAAATACAATATTTCTCTTAGATTACTCTAAACGTCTAGAAAAATGATTTATACTAGTCGCCAGGGAATAATGAAATTAAAATTATGCACTGACCCACTCCATCGCTCGGTTTCAACGCAGCTGAGGAAGTGTGCAATGAAATGGAGCGAAAAGTATAATTAATGCAGGCAAAGTCAGAATCGGACTTCTACCAAGCAGCCAACAATATAATAAATGTAGCCAGAGTCAAACTCTGACTTCTGCCAAGCAGCCAAAAATGTAAGAGTTCAACCCAAAGTCAAAGTCAAGCTTTTGGAATCACTTGCAGTAGGAATGGAACAGAATAATGTTAAAAATTATTCAGAAAATCACAGCTTGACTGATAAAATTGGTAGAAGTTTTAATGAAGACGTAAAGAAGACGGAATTTCATTTTTAATTAATTTCTAATGTGAGATTTGTAACACAACATTGAATGTACACTTTCTTTGTAATATAAAGTATGCAACACGGCAATATATCGTCCTCCAATGATTTCAAAACCTGTTTCAATTCCTTGTACCAACACTTGTGAGCAGAGGTGTAAATACAAAGTAAACACACTGCCGACCATAATAATTCGAACGATACTAAGTCTGCGTCCACTTCACGGGCAAATGTACACACAAAATTCGTTTAAAATCATATTGAAAAATGTTACTCTTAACTTGCTTGAAAAACAATGTTAAATATACTATCACACTATAACATAAAATTTAAGATTGCACTGACAAACCATTTGAAATAATGAACATACTTCACAGTAACTGCAATAATAATTTTTCTCGATGGACCGAAACGTTTGAACAGTTACTAATACTCGAATATCCTCAAAATTTCACCATTTCACCCAAAAAATTGTCAGAGAACAAATTTCTGTTCCTAATCCTTAGAAATATGTCGCCAATTGAGATATCGGATCGTTTAAACACCACCGATGTCAAAGTGTTAATACCAAAATTTCGAATGCGCAATTTAGATGAAAGAGCGTGCGTGTGCAGGTCGACCAACGTGTGCTGGTTAGATCTCGTTGATCCGCGTGGCGAAAAGCTCATAAGCTCGCCGAGAGATGAAGAGAGACGGAGAGGGAAGGAGAGAGGGAGAGATAGAGTCGAAATCCGGAGTTGGAGCTGTACGCAACCGGCTCTGTCGGACAGAAGGGGTCGAAGGGACGACTATGGGTCAGGGTGGAGGGTTGGTCGGGGGTGTCGAGGGTGGTGAATGGTTCTCCGGTTCCGTCGAATCGTCTAATCGTACGTACCTATCTGGGACGGATTAAACGATCGAACGGGGTCAGAGCGTCGAGCACGCCTATGTTCTCCAGCCCATAAATTGCGTCATCATTTCGAAGTACGCGCGATGCTGTAATCGCGTAACGCAGTCGATTTTTTCGACTTTCGACTCGATTGCATTCCCCTCTCAGACCACGTGATCGACCGCAAGCCCGACGATTGTATATCCGCCTGCACGAAATTTTATTGAGACTCACTACCGAGGAAAATATACGAAATTAACACATTGCGGACCAGTAGTTTTATTGCTAGCTTTACCCAGTGGCCAGCTATGTTTTTGGTGAACGAATGCAAAAAAGCTTTTACATAAATTTTAAAGCAACCAGTATACATCACGAGTATACTATTCATATGAGTATGAGTATTTATTGTATACTACACGAGTTAGGAATCGATCACCTACTATTATACAACTCTAAAATACAGTATATCCTACAATCAACAAAACTATTATACAACGACCTTAAATATTTCACTATATTTCTAGAAACACTGACTTTTCGATCCTCCTCTATCAACGCTTGTCTCTTCACTCCATTATATACTACACGAGTTAGAAATCGATCACCTACTATTATACAACTCTAAAATACAGTACATCCTACAGTCAACAAAACTATTATACAACGACCTTAAATATTTCACTATATTTCTAGAAACACTGACTTTTCGATCCTCCTCTATCAACGCTTGTCTCTTCACTCCATTATATACTACACGAGTTAGAAATCGATCACCTACTATTATACAACTCTAAAATACAGTATATCCTGCAATCAACAAAACTATTATACAACGACCTCAAATATTTCACTATATTTCTAGAAACACTGAGTTTTCGATCCTCCTCTATCAACGCTTGTCTCTTCACTCCATTATATACTACACGAGTTAGAAATCGATCACCTACTATTATACAACTCTAAAATACAGTATATCCTACAGTCAACAAAACTATTATACAACGACCTTAAATATTTCACTATATTTCTAGAAACACTGACTTTTCGATCCTCCTCTATCAACGCTTGTCTCTTCACTCCATTATATACTACACGAGTTAGAAATCGATCACCTACTATTATACAACTCTAAAATACAGTATATCCTACAGTCAACAAAACTATTATACAACGACCTTAAATATTTCACTATATTTCTAGAAACACTGACTTTTCGATCCTCCTCTATCAACGCTTGTCTCTTCACTCCATTATATACTACACCAGTTAGAAATCGATCACCTACTATTATACAACTCTAAAATACAGTATATCCTACAGTCAACAAAACTATTATACAACGACCTTAAATATTTCACTATATTTCTAGAAACACTGACTTTTCGATCCTCCTCTATCAACGCTTGTCTCTTCACTCCATTATATACTACACGAGTTAGAAATCGATCACCTACTATTATACAACTCTAAAATACAGTATATCCTGCAATCAACAAAACTATTATACAACGACCTCAAATATTTCACTATATTTCTAGAAATACTGACTTTTCGATCCTCCTCTATCAACGCTTGTCTCTTCACTCCATTATATACTACACGAGTTAGAAATCGATCACCTACTATTATACAACTCTAAAATACAGTATATCCTGCAATCAACAAAACTATTATACAACGACCTCAAATATTTCACTATATTTCTAGAAATACTGACTTTTCGATCCTCCTCTATCAACGCTTGTCTCTTCACTCCATTATATACTACACGAGTTAGAAATCGATCACCTACTATTATACAACTCTAAAATACAGTATATCCTGCAATCAACAAAACTATTATACAACGACCTCAAATATTTCACTATATTTCTAGAAATACTGACTTTTCGATCCTCCTGTATCAGCGCTTGTCTCTTCACTCCATTATATACTACACGAGTTAGAAATCGATCACCTACTATTATACAACTCTAAAATACAGTATATCCTACAATCAACAAAACTATTATACAACGACCTCAAATAATTCACTATATTTCTAGAAACACTGACTTTTCGATCCTCCTGTATCAACGCTTGTCTCTTCACTCCATTATATACTACACGAGTTAGAAATCGATCACCTACTATTATACAACTCTAAAATACAGTATATCCTGCAATCAACAAAACTATTATACAACGACCTCAAATATTTCACTATATTTCTAGAAATACTGACTTTTCGATCCTCCTCTATCAACGCTTGTCTCTTCACTCCGTTATATACTACACGAGTTAGAAATCGATCACCTACTATTATACAACTCTAAAATACAGTATATCCTGCAATCAACAAAACTATTATACAACGACCTCAAATATTTCACTATATTTCTAGAAATACTGACTTTTCGATCCTCCTGTATCAGCGCTTGTCTCTTCACTCCATTATATACTACACGAGTTAGAAATCGATCACCTACTATTATACAACTCTAAAATACAGTATATCCTACACAATCAACAAAACTATTATACAACGACCTCAAATATTTCACTATATTTCTAGAAATACTGAGTTTTCGATCCTCCTGTATCAACGCTTGTCTCTTCACTTCATTGTATACTACACGCAGCCATAAATCTCAGAAGGAGTCCGTGTGTATCAACGGAAGCTTTGTATCCCGGAACGTATGTTGATCGAACGTTTCTCCATTTCACCGAGGAACCATATTCCCCCGAAATTCTCTGGCTCCTTTTTTTCTCGTCCGACGGTGCAGATGAGCAGAGGCGCTCTGGCGGCGCGCACACCGACTACAGTGCCGGCCAAAAGTTTAGAATCGCTTGTCGATTTCTGTCAAATCGAATGTCCTGATAAATTTTGCACTAACCCATGATTAAAATACCAAATGCTGAGCGTCGATCTTGAGATGACTCCATTCATCAGCATGACAATTGCGATCGAGCCACTGCGCTATCTCTACAGCGGTCGACCCACAGTGAAACATGTTGCGATGCACGCATCGACTCCTAGGTTTCATGATGCAGGTAGGTTTGGGCAGAAACAAACTATAATCGGCATCGATGCCACGTTCCTCACGTTGAAACGTGCATCAGAATCGGGCCTAGATCACCAGCTTTCGATTAAGGGGACTAGGCAGTCAGATTTGGTCAAAATATAACTTCTTTTGAGAATTAGTTACAAGTAAATGAATACATATTGTGACTGGTACTTCTAGGTAATGTTTATTAATACTATAAACTGTAAAAAAATATTTTTGCGAAGAACTTGTACTTATATATGATGGTTTTACAATCGACTGATGTATAGGCGCGTTTTCTGGAGTCGTTGCGGTTTTGCAGTGATCCTGACCATAAAGAATTGAATTATGAAATATCCTGGAAAATTCGGCATTCCATAGGCTCCTAATCTGCACTGAACCTACTGAAAACGAAAAAAAATCAAAATTGTAAAAATGCCGGCAGTAAAGTTAAAAAAAATGCGATTTTTCATTAAAACAGAAGCTGTTTTATACTTTTCTTTGACAAAACAGGAGTTTTTGCAGACTTATGCGTAGGTTCAGGCCTTAACTAGACATGTTTTACATTTGCTTAATTTTTTTCAAATCGATTTGAACCTCCGTTTTTTTACAATCACTGCAAAACGAAGAGAAAATATGATTTCCAGAAAAAAGCGTTTAAAGTTTTGGAAGACGATAACTACTACATACCTCGCGATCGAACTTTTCGGCTGTAAAATCCTTAATTTTGCATATTTTAACATGATTCAACCGGCATCTTTCTCGGGAAGGATAATACTTTCGAAAAATACAATAACAAAATGTATTTTTTGACTGCCTAGTCCCTTTAATTTATCGATGCTAGCCGCTTCCGAGTCCGAAACGACGATACCAACCTATAGACATTGCTACCTGCATCATGAAACCTAGGAGTCGATACATCGCAACTTGTTTCACCGTGTGTAGTCCACTTTACACAGGTTAATGTATTAGAACCACGTTTGAAAGTGTCAGGTACGTAGCCTGAAAATATTACTCGAACTATAGTAAACTGATTTACTTGACTCACAATCAGTAATGGTCACGGGAGCTCCGGCTTTCCCCCATCCTAGGTTCATTCCCCTCGTTTCAGTTCCCTCCTCGTTCTTCTATGAGGGGGATGGACCTAGAGTGGGGGAAGGCAGAAGCTCTCGTCGTTTTCACTGACTTAACTGTCCAACTATGGAGAATGAATGGAATAGTGTTCCAGACACCTAGTTGGTGGTTTGGACGTAACTGATGGATTTCCATACGTAAGAAATGTTCTACACTTTGTTGGTGGCATATTGGTAGTAAATTGACAGTGTCTAGAATTAGCATTGGCTAGATGTATGCGTCAATATTCGAGGAAAAGGGTACACAGAGCCTTAAGAAAAAAAACATGCCTCCTGGAGGGACCTCCTTGCGTCTTTTGTTTGTCGCAGGACTGCCCAAGCTGTTGTATCGAGTAAAATTCGTTGTTAGAATAGAAGTCGTTCGCTAATGAGTTGTGACTAGTATTGACGTCGCTCAGGCGAGCTTCAGCACCAGGTGTTAATAAGTTATTTTATTTTAAGAGCGTTTGTTTCTCTGCGTCAATATTCGAGGAGAAGGGTACACAGGGCCCTAAGAAGAATGCATGCCTTCTGTAGGAATCTCCTTGTGTCTTTTTTTGTCGTAGGATTGCCCAAGATGTTTGATGAGACGACTCGTGAGGTGTCAAGTAAGGGACTGTATATTCCTTCGTCTCTACAATTTATTATAATAAAAACACTTATGTGACAAGTGAAACGTGACTATGTGACAAAAATACAAAAGGTGAGAATGTTCTCCCTGAGAATTTGTAAGATTCTCACTGAGTCTTTGAAAGATTCTACCAAGTCTGCTCCGGCTGACAACTTTTATTATTTCAGTATTTCCCTCTCCTAGGCCTCGGATACTTCGCGAGGGTGGAGAATGTGAAGAATGAAGATGGGACGCGCGCTGAAATTAGAGATTTCTAGACATCCAGGCATCGGGACGTTATAAATAACTATATACAACTGTAGGTTTCCGATGCTCAGGATGCCTGGCGTCGTTCCATGTCGCTCAGCCATAGATGGCCCTCAGACCCTTCCTGAGAGGCCTTATTGTTTGGAAGTCCAAGCAATTTTGTTAGAGTAAAATTCATTGTTAGAATAGAAGTCGTTCGCTAATGAGCTGTGACTAGTATTGACGTTAACAAGTTATTTTATTTTAAGAGCGTCTGCTTCTCTTAATTCCCACAGGGAATCCAAACTTTTAGCCTGTAGTGTACGTTTCTCCTACGTTCTCCTTCGCCGTAAATCTGTCAGTTCGCTGCTCTTTTTCACCTGTCGGGCCGCATTCGTTCCCGTTAAGTCCGATCGTACATTCCACCGACGGGGTGTAATTTTCATGCGAATCCACCTGAACGGGGGTCACGGCTGGCGATCCAGCCGCTGTCTGGGGACGTTCGCAAAAAATGAAACGGTGGAAGGGCCGGTTGCAGACGTTATTTGTAGGCGAACGCGCACTGCGCGAATCTACGTACATATTTTCGCGCGTCGCTATTTTCCGCGTTTTTCCTCGTCCCAGCGGCCGGTTACACGCACATCGTCACGGAAACGTCGCGTCGATTGAAATCTTTGGGCCGCATAGCTGCACGCGAACCTAGTTTTCCTCTCGACTGGACGTGAAACGTTCGTTTCCACGGTTGAATGATGGGGTCGCCGGATTTTTCTTAACGCGCTGACTGCCGTACCGGTGACCGAAGTCTCAAATTTTATTTATTTATATATCTGGTGACTTTTACTGTGTTCTGGGCAAATTTAATATCGCAACTTTCACATAGGAACGCATCCATAACGCTGAATATTTAAATATTTGTTCTCCGTTATGATTCGTACAGAAAAGACAAATTTATATTGTGTCTGACTATGGATGACTGTTTTCACTGTATACAACACAGCGTTAAATGATTATGCAGTGAGAGAAAATTTTGGTATCGACGTGGAGAGGAAAATTACTTTATCTTCAGGTATATATTTTTTTAATGTTGAATAATGAATTTGTATATTGGTATTCGTTATTAGGGATGAAACCGTTAAATTCTGTAAATAGGGTGAGTCACGCAATCGGGCCGAGCAGTAGTTTTTTTTCAGTTGATGATTTAATATTAAAAAGACTGTCTAAATATATTTAACGATTTGAAACGAATCAGAACGAAACTCCAAGTAGTTTTTAACACTAGATTTACGGACATTTCTTGTATACCTATCTCTACGGACACGCGTCAAATTAACGCGTAAACGGAACCGCACATTTTCTTTAAAGACAACTTATTTTATTTAAAAACAATATATTATACACTATTAACTTATAAATGAACCTATGTGATATTATATATTTATATAAAATTTTTAATATTTAACATTATACAACATTAAATTTATTTCATACATTTGTGAAATTCGAAATGCGTCAAAATGACGCGTCCCGTAAACCTAGTGTTAAGAAAGGACCGATTGATACACGCCAATTTTTGTGCAATTTTTATATCACGCAGAACTCGAACAAATATTCGAAAGGGCTGTTTTCACCCCTTCTGTGCACAGGTATATCGGTAAAAAAGATACGTGTCGAATATTTTTTCGAGTTCTATATCATACCAAAGCAACTGGGTGATGTCCCTTGAGAGTTATACAATTAATCATTCTATAACTTTTTGCAGTTTCTGTGTCACTGCAATTCTATACCTCGATAGACAAAGGGCCAATGTCCAAAATTATTGCATTCGAGATTTACATACTATTCACATAAAAATCATGAATCACTGTCCTTCCAATATTACAAGATACATTCTCAAAAATGCCAATGTGTTATGTGTAGACTGCGGATCTCTATGCAATTTAACATATACAGATTCAAAGAAAATGCACATTTTATACAGTAACTGAAACAATAAATATACTTTTACACGTTTGGACCCCAAAATACAATTCTGCCATAGTTGCGTTGCATCAGCTACAGGGAAGTAAAAAATATTGAAGTCTAAAGATGTTTATTTGCATAAAGATCCGCAGTCTAGTTATGTGCATTACAATAAAAAGGTTCAACGTGCACCTTCTCCCAAAAAGTTGCAAACTGGCCATTGAACCATTCTCTACCCAGATACAGAATTATTCTCGGACACTTTTACAAAAATTCTGAAGTAACTATGCATTTTGCATTGTATATTAAAAAATTTCCACTTTATTACTACGTGAACTGTTTATTTGTTTTGCGTGGGTGTTATGCATAAGAATGAAGCCACGTACATTGATAAAATTCTAGCCGAATTCCGGTGCACTCTGTACTCTGTCGATGGTTCGTTTGACGTTAGAGAATTCCTGCAGGTTCAGTCGAAAAGTAAGACGGCATAGTGAATGGCGTGGTGGGTTTTATAAGAAATGCACGGAAACGGCTCGCGTGTAAAACGGCGAATTTATCGTTTTCAGCCGCGGTGGGAGGTCTTTAAACGTAGATACCTATTTAAATAATACCACGATCTCGGCTGGGTACAACAATCCCGTGGGTACAGTAAACGTGCTATAAATCTGTCTGATTTATCACCTACTTCTTTACTCAGGTCCGTCATATTTGCGTTGGTCACATTCTATTTCTTTTTCCACGATTTCCTCGCGACCAGCCAAATTAACCTGTCCGCTCGCCAGCGACCTAATTCTTCTCGCTCCGCTCGCCGCGCATTGCGTACACACAACAAAAGTAAAAACCCACATTCTGCTACACCGTATGAAATATTCAGTTGCAATCATTCGGTCCGGGTGTAATTAATTCCGACACTGATGACCCAAGACTACGGTCAACAGATTTTTACAACGCGATCACTGCCATGGCGGTCGCCTTAAATTTTATTTACAGGAGAACCCCAGTTATTGAAATATTGGTCATCTTAAAATTCCTCTTCCACGTAAATTGCAAACTAAAATTATCATCAGTGACACTGTGTATCTAATTTTATTCCGCCGTGTATTTTTATATTCTAAACCAAAAGTATCATTTTTATGCGAAACATAGCTAAAATATGATTCATCTTGTTATCAATTACAGTTCGGTTAGTCGAGCTTCTACTGTATTTAAATTACCATTTATTTTTCGTATATTCTGGGCAAATTTAATGTTGCAACACTGCTAACGGAATGGGCATGTATGTATTATTAAATATTTAAATATTCTTTTCCTTGACAATTCACATAGAAAATACAAATTTATATAGTGACTGAACAGCGACGACTATTTTCACTATATAGAACACACCGTTAACGCGCTGAATGCCATAGTGTACATAGCCATAAATAGTCAGACATACTATAATTGACTGTCTTTAATACATATCATAAAGTAAAAAAAAAATTGTAATTATTTAATCTTATAATTTGTAATTAATATTATTATTACAATATTAATATTCCTCACAATTTTGTAAAGAGTAACAGTTACTTAACCCTTTGAGGCCGGAAAGCTTCGGGAAAAATCGTGCAGCATGTGCTGAAATTTTCCGTGGTAGAACACGTGTTTAATTTAATAATTAATTATAATTGTATGTTTAATGTCGACTGCTCAGTTGTTTTAGTCCTTTGAAATTGCAAAATATGTAACGAGACATATATATTTTAATGAAATAAGCAAAGATGATAATTCGTCTAAATATATAGGCTGAAAGCGTACAGTAAACGCGTGTGCCTAGGCCAGTGCGGTGGCCCGTAGCACACGGTGAACGATCTTTTTGAACGCATATATGCGTCTGCCGTCCGCAAAGGGTTAATTGAATTAAATATGTGACGCCGGTCACCGGTGACCCCCATGGCAGTAAATGTGTTAAACGAGTCTGGAGTGACTGAAAATTTGTTCATTGATTTCGATAAGAAAATTGCTGTATGTTTAGCTAGATTCTGTTTTGTTTAATAACCTTAACGAATTTGTTTAGTAGTATCTATCATCACAGATGATTCCTTCAAATTCAATGTAGAATAAATTTATATCGTGTCTGACTAGCGATGGCTGTTTTCACTGCAGTAGCCAACGTGTTAAGGACTAAACCAAGAGTGTTATTGTCGATACTAAGCAAACCCTGACCATCTCACATGGTTGGGATCCTTTAACCCCAATCTCCGGTATAAACATAGTGACGTCACGTGACGAGACACCCTTGGAGCTCATTTTTTATTTCCTGTACAGCAGAGTGGAGTTGACTGCAGACCTCTTAGGTTGTATTTGCTTTTAAATTCGTTTGTTCCGTTCGTCGTGTAATAAGTAGTAGTAGTTGTTCAGTTAGAGAGTGTTACGTGTTAAACAAAGACAAAATCCATTTCCATGTATCATCGATCAAGGCGTATACGGTCCAGTTCCTGATAAAGGGGTGGTTGATACCCTGATCAAGAAGAGGGCAGACGATCAGCTTTTGGATCGTGATGGAAAACTTTCATTTTGTCCAGGTACCCTCATAATTATCGTTTTCTCTACTAACGTCGAATATAGTCATCCTTCGTGACACTGACTAGGGCTACTAGCTTCGGTTATACTCATCTCTGGCAGCAACAACTACGGCTAAGAGCGCCAGCTTATAGTTTTACCCGATTGCTTGTTGGCAGTCAGAATTTGTTATGTAAATCTTTGTATGTACAGTAGCACCGAATTTTCACCAGACACTGTCGAGATGAAAGAGTTAGGTCGATCGAAGCAAGGACACGGAGTTTCGGTAGAGCCAGTTCATATTTCGCAAATTTCTTTCTGTCTACGAGATATTTTTCAATTTCCAGCTTGACTATATCGGCGTGAATTCGCTAGGACTGTCGAACGCGTGTAAATGGGGTTGAAGATACTTCACAGCCGCGATGAAGATCCGTGGAAACTTCAGCATTATCATTGAATTACTCGTTCAGCAGACGAGGAAACGTCGGTGCAGTCTAATCGACTGCACTTTGAATGACGCTCTAATTGCCGTTATCCACTTTGCTGGCGCGGCGACACGCTACCGAGCAATTTATATTCCGAACTGCGAACAGAGCTGCGAATCCATCGATTCGGAAGGGTTATCGCGACCTAAAGACCCTTTCGCATGTGTAAAAAATTGTATGATGTCCAGCACACCTTTGCTTGTTCAGTTACTGGCGAACGATATTAATTACTCCATTATTTTTGCGTTGCACATGGAGCGGGCGACATCAAGATTCGAGGAATGGGAATTTCCACATTTTCTCGCCCTGAATCCTGGTGCAGACCCTCCAAACAATCATTAATTAGTAACGCAAGTCGATTATAAGGGCCACACGAAAGCGAAAGCGTTAACAAACTAAAAGACGGAAACCAATTCTGAAGAAGAAATCACACCGACATGTGCTTGCTTTTCCAAATTTGACATTTGTATAATTTATTAGTAGATGCCGCTATCAGTATCGATCATAGAATTCAGTGAGAATCTGTTAAGACCAAATATCATTGCTAATTAACCCTTTGCGGTCGGAGAATTTGGCGTCAAACAACCTGGCGCGTACACCTACTGAAACTTTTTCAGATAAAATTCATAGATTTGGCTTTATCCTTTTAAACTTTTGATTACTTATAAAGAAAGATATCCTTTACTAATTTTAGCACAAAATTGTAGCTTACAATAATTCTTAGTATGACATTTGTTTCGAAAAACTAAGAGCAATTAAACAGCATCAACTAGTGTGCCGAAAATATCCCAACTTTCGACTTCAAAGGGTTAAAATTATAACAAAGCTTCTTCAGACGAATACAAATCTAATCTAGATCATTGAACAACGTCCACAAGCCCCTTCGCACAAGACTGAGAAATAAATTCGTAACATAAGATTGAGAAGAAGATGCATAGTACAGGGTGTCCCTAAAGTAACCATCTATTTTGGTGAAATTGGGAGGAGGTATAATTATATAATTATATAAAAACTAATTGTTATATAGGCATAATTGTATGAACATTACAATTCTCAGATATTTATAATTTTCCAATTGCCTCCCATATTTTTTTGTTAATACTTTATATTTTTCTGTCAGGCCCATATCATCGACGATGAATGTGCAAAAACTGGTTTATGTAACAACGTGCAGGATAAAAAGCATGAAGTGTAATGGCTAAAAAACAATTATTTAGATTCTTCCCTGTTTCACCAAAACAGATGGTCACTTTAGGGACACCCTGTACAAGACTAGGTAATTGTTTTAAGTAACATAGGACTATGCAACAGATTTAAAGTTAAGTAGCATTAGCCTGTGTAATAGATTTGAGGAAATACTAGGACTAATTAGAAATATTTGTCTGAAGCTCTATATTAACCCTTTGAACTCCTAATTTTTATTTTTATTTTTTTTTCAATAACTCCCTATTATTTTAAGTGTTTTATTTGAAATATACTTCAAAAGACAGTTGATTGATAGTAACCAATTTAAACAATTTTATAACACAAACAATCATGCACCTGAACACTTCAAGGAATTTTTTTCTTACAAAAAAGGGCCATACACATGGAATATTACCTATCCAGGTAAAAAAAAATGTTGCTAAATGTAATACATATTTAACCTGGTAATTTAAGAATGTCGAGTGGGATTCGACATAGGAGTACTTGTGAATAAAATCGGTGTCGAGTCACGCTCGACAAAGGAGTTCAAAGGATTAAATAAATTAAAAAATGCATCGAGAAACGGAAGGTTAACCGTGAATAGAAAATGACTTAAAAAGACTCAAAGCCGCGCGTCGCCATATTTGTCTGTACAGTGTCAGAGTTTCAAGAGAACCTGACATGTCAGACCTGAAAGGACGAAAAGTCCTTCAACGAGACTGAAGCTGAGCCGAATTATCCTGCGTCCGTAAAGTGGACAGAGACAGGGAGGATATCTTCTCACGAGTGGAATCGCACGCACTCCGCTTTCGGCTAAACCGATTTTCGACACAATGAAACCCGTCCATTTCCCAGACAATTGCCCTTAATGAAAGATATAAAACGAGAGAGCGGGCAGACCTCGAGGAAAAAGCTCCCGCGCTTCTGGGGGCTTTTCGGACGCATGTTCGTCCATCCTGCTGAACGCGACGCGATTAAACGTCCGCGAACGCGCAACCCTGTCCAGCCATTGTTTTTCCGCGATGAAAATTCCACCTCTTGCCAGAAAATTCTGATCGGCGATCCTGCGACCGTTGGGTCATCCCGTAAGCAATGTCCTCGCATCGTCTGCTACGTGAAATGAACGTGAATGGACGTGGACAAGCTTTAGAACATGTCTTTTAACCCTTATCTACTATAGATGTTGAAACTTACGCAACTACTATAGGAGGTCTCACAGACCGCTAATGTTCATTGCGTTATTACGTACAGTGACTCGCGAAATTGTTCAAATACTTTCATAATTACTTTTCTGTCTTAATTCTAGTGCAACCAACCAACTACAAATTTTTCAAGCGTATTTAAAATGTTGTTTATTACAGATGCTATATCCTTGCTTCAAATAACACTGCCTTAAAAAAGTGTTAAATAGAAAAATATTCAAATAACATAATGATGTGAACAAATTGGTGAGTCATTGTATATACATACAAGTGGCGAATAAAGGTCTAAGTTTAAGTGTTAAATAAGTGGCGAATAAAGGTCTAAGTTTAAGTGTTAAATAGAAGAATATTTACATAACATAATGATGTGAACAAATTGGTGAGTCATTGTATATACATACAAGTGGCGAATAAAGGTCAAATCCAATTGTTTTTGCTTTGTACATTAATAATAAAGAAGACCCAAGCCTGACTGAACATTAGACTCTAATTGAAAGGTACATGGCGTGAGAAGATGATAAATCATGCAGGAAGGGAAGTTGGGGTGAATGGAAATTTGGAGCGATTTCACAGACGTTCTATAGTAGTTAAGGGTTACAAAGGATTCTTTTTGTAGTTTGAACTAACAGAACACTCTGTATTAACCCCTTGCCTTATGATTTTATTGAGTAGCTATCTGCAATGAAGTTTATTGTTCGAGTGTTCTAAGGGTGAAATCTGGGAAGAATATTTATCAACAGGTACAGATTGTGTTAGGTGATCCTCTAAAAGGTAGTGGTGTTGTAATATGCAATTTTCAAGAATTTATATTTGAGTGAAACTGATATTCATAGTCTGTAGATCATAATCTGCATCACGAGTGTGACTCGTTGTTATAAGGCAAGGGGTTAACACGTTCACTGTTCAAGAGGTTTTGGGCTTCAGCCTCCACACGTCCATAATATTTCTGAAGAATTTTGTTATGGATTATGAGCGAGATTTTTTATGTTAACACGTTGACTGCCCCGGGGGTCACCGGTTACCGACACGTTCAATTTTCTTTAATTAAATAATTATCAATTTTGACGACATTTTAAGCGAATTTAACAGTGCAACACTCCCACAGAGAGGCATACAAACGATTGAATTCAGTAGAACCTCGATTCTTCGACTCCAATTATCCTAAAACCGGTCATCTTATATGAACCACAAGTTAAAATTATCATTAATGATACTGTGCACTTAATTTTCTACAACTATGTATTCTACATTGTAACATAAAATTAAAATTTGCATGCGAGATATAGTTAGAATGTGTCATCTGATTATTAATTACTTTTTTGAAAATCGAGGTCCTACTGTGCTTAAATATTTTTTTCCTATGTGATTTGTAATAAAAACAGCAATTTATATTGTGTCTGGTCAGGGGCGGCTGTTTCCACTGTCACAGTCACAGTGTTAAATAGAAATAAATAGTAGCAATTTACGCCTCCATGCAAGCATGTTTTTTTTTCAGAATAAAAATGACCATATATATATATATATTGACATTCCTACAATCACGTTTATGAAGCACATGTGACTCATGATCACGTAAAATATTTAATACATATTCCTTGTACGTTCGCTGACGGCAGATCTACCAACACATGGTGCTCAAGCAACAAAATCAAACAGAATTTCTGTATGCAATTGAATCATGGTATCATATAGGTATCATACAGGACTCATGTACAGTGAAGGTGTTAAAAAAATGTTAGGAAGTCGCGGCTTCCATTGCGTGGAAATCGTTCTATACAGTGTGTCTAATTTTAATCTATGAATGCAAGTAACTGGAAAACAGCCCGCTGTGTGGAAAAATGGATTAGAAAGGAATTGAATGGTTTCGAGAGGGACATAATCTGGTGTAGTTAGTTTTTCTATAGATGGACGCATATAGATCATTCAAGGTGACATACCTTTTCTTAACCTCTTCAGGCACAAATTTATTGAAGCTAGGAAAAGTAATATTTATTCAATATAAAGCCATATTAACAAAATAAGGAATAAAGAATTATCAAAATTTAAAGATTTGTAAGAAAAATAATATACACACACTTAGCTGTTAGATGCCATATTTTTGTCTATAACCATTGAATTAGAGAAATAAACTAAACGTACACATACGTGTCGGTATCCCTGAGAGGATAAAATATAAAATAAAGCATAGA
Organism: Macropis europaea; assembly: GCA_916610135.2. Lineage (NCBI taxonomy): Eukaryota > Metazoa > Arthropoda > Insecta > Hymenoptera > Melittidae > Macropis > Macropis europaea. The sequence goes on along the minus strand of OU744352.1, from coordinate 12,163,406 downwards.
CTTAGAGAAACCAGTGTGATATATATTTCTTTCAAAACCTATGTTGATTAGACATTCTTTAATCTTCTTGGTGAGTACTATACGCCCCTAAAGTCTTAGACCCTTTCCTCATCATCCCATATAATTTCAACAAAATTTTCGTAATTCAGAATTGTGTATTTGCATAAACATCCGCAGTCTAATCGCAACAATAGCTGGTCATCCTCTGTCGAGAATCAACTGACACTCAACACTTGCACAACTACACTTCGTTTAAACATTCAAGAAAGCAACCTGACTAACGTAGAACACGCAGTCATGCGACAATTAACCACAGAAAGGACATTAATTATGGGATGACCTGACAAGTCACCGTTTCTGGGACATGGAATCACGAACCTCACGAATGATCTTCCAAGCGTATGTACATACGTCTTGCAGTTTCTCAGATGCTTCATTAATTCCAGATCGATGTTATCGAGGATTGTCCGTAAAGCAGGCTGGAATGATAAATATGTCGATCGAGAGGTGATTATCGGTAGGTATGCTAATCGCGGAAGTCGAAGCTGCCACGAACATCCTCTGCTCGAGTTTGCATCTTACCGTCCGAGAACATCCACTGAATTGCTAACCGTACAACGGCTATCGCGTTCGGAGTCCCGGGAACTTTCGTGACGAATCTCGTTTCGTCCTACCTCGCATAATTTTGCCATTGAACATTAGCGAATTCGCTGTGTCCAGCATTCTACCCTTTGCGAATCCTCCTGTCGACTTCCATCCGCATTCGAACATCGCCGTTCGCCTTCATTATACCTCCGTCCCGCTGTTCCTGTTCCCATTTCTTGCGGCCCTTCTCCTTCTGTCCCGCTTCGCCGAACTCGTGGCCAAACTGTGGTCAATAATCGTGCTCTGTCTTGTAGAAGAGCTACAAGCTCTAAGCTCATCGAGTTAATCCGTTTAAAATCCTGTTATGTTTAAATTTGAAACAACTAGCGCCGTTGATGAGATCAATCAGGGTGCGCGAGGCAGCAGATTATCGATCGATGGATTTTAAAATGATGGGCCACCTAGGTACTGATTTTTGTTATCATCGTGTAGCTTCCTTTTCAGTCTCTAGCCCCGTGTTGCAATAGCCTAAGTCAGAGATGGCCATCTGGAGCAAGCCTGGATCCCGCCTACCCCCACTCTGCGTCCATTACCCTGATGTAGATTGTGGTATGGGTATGACCATAGACGAGGTATGGAATAGACTAATCATCTTATGGGACTTCGTGTCACGATCTGAAATACCGACATGGCTCAAAACCTGAGGTTTTTCAGCACACTCTGCGATATAGGACGGTGACTTTGGGAATTATACCAGGCAACAGGACAGAGGTTGGTTAGGTAGTAAATGTGGGAAATGAGCATCACATAGGTCACATATAGCAAACAGATGAAGACAAATACCTAATTTTCAAGCGCAACGAATATTTATAAGAATATCTTACATATTACTGTTTTTAACACATATATTGTTTACAACATTACTCATCTGGTACAGTTATATATTATGATTTTTCGCTGAATCAGAGAATTCCGACCGGCATGGCTGGACTGTCTGACGCAGGCTTTCACAAATCTTGAGTTTTTGACGAAACGAAAAGAGATACGCTATTCTAATAAAAACCAGCGTGTTCCGCATGAAATCCTGCATAAGATAGGTTACTCTCATCAATTTCGGATCACTGGACTCCGAGCTACAAATTCTTAATCGATATATCTCTATCGGCCAGCCAGGCTGGTCTGACGCAGACCTCCACAATCCTTGAGTTTTTGGCGAAACGAAAAGAGATACGCCATTCTAACAAAAAGCAGCGCATTCGGCATGAAATTCTGCATAAGATAAGTTACTCTCATCAATTTCGGATCACTGGACTCCGAGCTACAAATTCTTAATCGATATATCTCTATCGGCCAGCCAGGCTGGTCTGACGCAGACCTCCATAATCCTTGAGTTTTTGGCGAAACGAAAAGAGATACGCGATTTTAATAAAACTCAGCGCGTTCGGCATGAAATTCTGCGTAAGATACGTTACTCTAATCAAATTTGCATCACCACACTCCGAAATTCAAATAATTATTTAAATAAATCCCGAAATTGTTTAAATGTACCGGAAGACCACGTATGTAAACGAAAAAGTCGAACATGTAAACCGGGTAAGGTCACGATACCCAGTAGGTCAAATCCCAAAATATCGGAAAAATGAAAAAATAACTAAAACCGAAAAATTATTAAAAATTAAAATAATTATGTAAATAAATCCCAAAATTGTTTAAATGCACCGAAATACCACGTATACTAATCGAAGAAGTCGGATATGTATACCGGGGAAGGTCACAAAAGCCGTTGGGTTAAGTCACCAAAACACAAATTAATTAATGATAAAACAGTATTAATTAATAGTAAAGAATAGTGAACGAATGTTAAACGAGAGCAGCAGTGAATATTAAACGCGATAAATATTGATTAGAAATGATTTAGAAGATGATTATACACGAAAACGTAATAGGTTAGGCGCGGGCTGTCAAACGATGTTAGCGGTAGCGCGGTCCGAAGCGAAATGAGGCCCCGCACACCGCTCAGCTGACGCGCAACGCGTTGCGCACTTAGGCGTCACACTTGACTGCACCTGACAGCTAGCAGCTACCAAGCATATTTTCTTATCGGTTGAACATTTAACGTCTACCGTGCGTGCGTTAAATTGTTATTTACCGCTCCAACGGTTTTTTCAACCACCCCGCAGACATCACCAGTGCACGTTAGTGATCACAAATGTGGGTACACCCGGTGGACAGTGGAGTGGGTGCTCGATAGTTCTTCACTGACAAGTCTGTGATTTTTAATGACTTGTGACAAATTTTCTTTTGTGTTTATTTGTTGGATTTGATCCTGTTTATTGTATATTTTATTATGATTTATCAGGAAACTTCGTGAGAGTGTTAATCACAGACCTCGTCTGTGTGTGACACAAAAATGGGAAGAAGGCTCGCTAGCCCTTCGAGCGTGTGACAAAAAATTACATTGGATGATAGGTCTATCCTATACTTCGTCGATACCGGCAGTTAATTCCGAGGTTGGTTCATTCTGCTATGCATTCATTTTGAATTAATTATAAAATGAAATGGTTTATTGAAAATATGTTTATGTATACATAATAAGTTTTCGGGCATAGAAATTTCTACCGCCTATGTCATAGTCGCGTAACACGCGCGAGGGAATTAAAGGAACTCGAAAATTTAATGAAGAACCATTGCTTAAAATAATAAATGTCGACATCTTCTGATTTTAATTTCTACCACTAATAGCGCTGTCATGTAAAACCAGTTCCAATCGATACAGTAGTATGTGACAAGAAAATGGTAAGGGAGTCTTAGCACCCCAGAGCTCTGTGACACAAACAAGCATTGGATGAGTGGTCTGTTCCACACCTCGACTGACGTCGAAAGCATCAGTAATTGTCCATAAATACAGTCTCTCAAGAAACAGTGATGAAATTAGAATAATTATGTTTTTACATATGATATCAGTTTTATCTAGGAATCATATCTCTAATTTCTTATTACGTGAGGGGAATGGACGCAGGGTGGGGGTAGAGTGGAGGCAAGCATCGCTCCGGATGGCCATCTCTGGCCTAAGTTATCTAAAAAATAGATGAATCCTTTATTAAATTGGCTTCAGCAGTCTAGCAATTAATCTTATTACAGTAGGATCTCGATTATCCGAACCGCAATCAGTAACACGGTGGGTGACATTCTAACTATACGTCACATAAAAAATGATAACTTTATTCTAGAATATAAAATATCCTCTACTGTGAAATTAGGTACACAGTGTCACTAGTGATTACTTCAGCTTCATACTTATTATAGATACTTCATTCATTCAATATGACGGGTATCGGTAAAAATAGGTATAAAAACAATGTCCGTAAATCTGGTGTTAACGGCGTCGGAACAATTAAGGGAAGGTAACGGTGTTTGTTGAACGTGCAGCCGTGATTTTTCGAAAACGCAAACTCGCAGCGTCGCTGCCTTTTAAAGAGTCGAGAGACATTATTGCCATTTTCGTCGCAACGATTTTCGCGGCTGAGTAACTTCCGTTTAGCCTCGCGTCGTTTTTTTTCACTCGCAGCTTATTTCGTGTAAAATACCTGATTCACCGCTGGCGCCACTTCAACTTTAAAACTCGCACTTTCTAAGCTGCATTTTGTGGCACGGTCCCGTGGAAACGGGGCGAGTAGTTAAATTTAATACGGTGCTTCTGAAAACACAGTGTGTTCAGTCTCACATTTTACGCTAATACTCTCTCCTCCGCAGCGGTTGTTTTGTTTCAATTCCGCCGTGGCGAGGGGCACTGCAACGGCCGAAACACGTAAAACATGGAATATTATTCTTATGGAATTAATGGAAAACCGGAGATGAATCGGATACGTGCATACGGAATGAATCACCTAACTTGACTACCTGAAGTACAGCGAAACGTTGATTATCCGAAATAATAGGGAGAGAAACACGTTCTAAGAAGCGGTTTTTTGGGTAATCGAACTAGAAGAACCAAATTTGCAAATATATTATAATATGATTAGAAATAAAACAATTTTCAAACGTGGATGTTTATTACGTGAAAAAGGACATGATAAACGAAATACAGAAAGTAAATTAACCGTTTTTAGACAGCCAAGTGTCGGATTCCTTATAAAATAAAGATTTATTCTGCATCTATTTCTTTTTACGCTTTCGCTCATTTTAATATAATGTGCAATGCATTTGCAACTTCATGGTGTAGTGGGATATTATATGATCCCACCATGGCTCCACCTGTGTCATCGTTTTGTTCAGCAAAAATGGATAAAACAATATCATGATTCACAATTTTATATCCTGGATATCATTTATAATTTATATCCTGGATATCATTCATGATTTTATATCCAGGATATCATTCACAATTTTATATCCTGGACATCATTCATAATTTTATATCCTAGATTATTCTGATTGTTCATGACACAAAGTTATACTCTAATTAAGCGACAAAAAAACTGAGCGAAAATATAATTCTTTCACATTATTTTAATTTTTCTTTCAAGTTGAACACTACAAAATAAAAATGAACATACCCTGTTCTTTCCCCTCACCCTTCAATTATTAAATAATACAAAAGTAAACTGAAGAATAACACCGTGTAACTCCGAAACTAATGACCCACGTTCATTCCGACTCTTTTCTTAATTTTGACGAGTGCCACATGCCCCAGAAGTTTGACCCCAATTTTTTGAACACCCGGTATATCGATACGTATGAAGTTAATGAAGTTCTCGATCGACAGTCCGACAAGCCAAAGATCGTCAAGTTTCCAGCACGAACTACTTCTCGAGACCTCAAACGGCGGCCCGCCGAGTTTCGCCGATAGTTTTGATTTCGCGGCGGCAACCGTCTGGCAAAGGTGTAGCAGAACTTTTCGCTGCTTGTCGATAACGCGACCTTTCATTCAGGCAACCCTTTCGTTCACGATGGAAAGGAGACAGCTTCCGGAACTCAAACAATAGACATGCGTCTGTCCATAAGCGTCCGATGTTTGGACTTCTCGCTTGAAATGTTTGAAATACTTTGTCTGCCATGTAATTCATGTATGTGTGACACTTAAACCCTCACTGCATGGTGTGCTATATATGTATTCTGGTGTGGCAAAAAATTTTAATTATGCATCATAATCCTGCTGCGTGTTGTACCATATTAACCCTTTACATTCCAAGCAATTAGGCTATACAGTGGTAGTCAACTCCAAGGAGTTTTTTCTTAGATTTCTGAGTTACACAAAATGAACACGAAGAAATCTTGGCAATTTCTTAGATTATACGACTTTTTTCAAATTTTAACCCTTTATAACGTCATGTGACTTGGCAGTTACATACTTATATATCTGTATATGTGTATTTTTTAAGTCTTATTTCGTTTATTTATCACTCTGTACAATTATGTTCTACGTGTATACTGCTGCCAAGGAGTCTGTCCGTTTATTATTATACTTATGTATTTGTGAGCTGACTACCGTGTTATTAACTTTGTGAAATCCCAAATATGGACACTCAGTAGTGGTCAGCGTTCCATATGTGGGCACCTATTCCATACTAGGTACAATTTACGACTTTTTTAATGTTAGTTCAATATTGAAAATTGTTCATAACGCTAGAAGTATAAGACTGCTCTTAAATTGAGCGTAAATGCATGACTGAACACCCATAAAAACCTTCTATTTGTTGCAATTGATTTTGTAAGAACGACATTCGAAAAATAAAACGGTATTCCATGTTTGGCTGCTTTCCTCTACAAATAATCAGTCGCATTTCATTTATTTCCCTTTCGCGTTTTTCCGGCGTTAACAACCCGACGTGACGGCACATCATTCGCGTCGCAACCGTTTCGATTGCATTATTTTTCTCATTAAGCAAATCGCAGATATTCAAATTAACGCGTCCGTGCTAAATCCACCGATGCAAAATCGCCGACGCGTTTTCCGCGGGATCGGTGCATGTAAAAAAAAAAAGCCGTGGAATTCCAGTGAAATGTAACTTCGTTAAAAACAGGGAGACGAATTTTGATTCGCTCACGGTTGCTTGCTTGTTAAATTTCCGATGGAACGTTCACGGCGCGGTTGTTCCGCGCAAAACGCATTAATCACGGGCCGTTGCATGCGCCGCGTATTGCAAAAGTGTATTGTTTTTCGTTTCTGTTTGTTTATTTGCTTCCGCCGTTGTCGCGGACGCACCGACGGGGATGCGACGGAAAAACTATACGCATTAACGAAGTGTCCGTGGCGCATTTTTATCGCTCCACCCCCTACCCCCGGGCACTTATAATGAAATATTGTTTGCACATTAAATCCGGCGGACGGGCGTGCAGAGCGCGTATGATGTTACGATGAACAGAGAAAAAAACGGAAGGAAAAAAAGAACAACGTGGCAACGAGCAAGCAAACAAAAATCGCGTGTGACGGCGTGGATGACGAAAACAATGACGGAGCGAATATCTGAAGCTTGAAAATTGAACCGTCGTGCGTAAGCTGTGCAAACAAAAGCTCTCGTTTGATGGACTCGTCGGAAAATAACTGGCACGTTATGCTCGCATTTCTTTTGTTTTATATTAAACAGTGAAGAATGAAAAGCAGGGGATGATAGGGGATATCTGTTGACGCATCGGTGTCATTTAAGCGATGGTTCCATTTTATTAAGGTGGAGCCTCGATTTAGTACGCGTGACACGTTTTATACGTGTTTTTTATTTTAGATTGAATATACTGCTCAAACAATTAGAGCATCTGTTATTGTTCATTAAGCCGTCCACTGGTGTAAAAGCTCCAAATAGAGTAAACAGTAAACACACACAATAAAAAAATTATCATTGATTATATTTGATAAATTGTATAGAATTACTAAAATCTTGAACTTCTAATTGTTTTTTGTAGTGAAGAATGAGAAATAGGGGATGATAGGGGATGTCTGTTGACGCGTTGGTCTTATTTAAGCGATAATTCTGTATTATTAAGGTGGAACCTCTATTTAATACTGCTGACACGTTATATACATATTTTGTTACTTTAAATTAAATATACTGCTCAAAAAGTTACAGGATCACACACTGAAATGATTTATTGTTCATCAAGCCGTCCACTGGTGTAAAAGCTCCAAATACAGTAAACAGTAAACACACCCAATAAAAATATTATCATTGCTGATATTTGATAAATTGTGTAGAATTACTAAAATCTTGAACTTCTAATTGTTTTGTATAGTAAAAATGAGAACAAGGGGGCAATAAGAGATAACTATTGAGCACTGACGTTGTTTAAGCGATGATTCAATTTTATTAAGGTGGAGCCTTAATTGAGTACACGAACCAAACTTCGACTTAATTTTCAGGCATAACTTAAATTTATAATATGTAGGATTTGTATTTTTATTTGCCACAGGAGAATTAATTAGTGTTACAGGAGCTATATTTGCAATTGCTGCAGTGCTAAATATAAAATAAATAAAAATTGAATTTCCTTTTACATTTACTATAATTTAAAATGTAAAACCCTGGCTGCTTCAACTTAACCCTAATGCGGTCTTCGGGTCCTGTTTGACCCATTGCGTCCTCATTTATTTAACAATCTTTCGCTATGATGACATTATAATACATATGACAGGTTACTTTTGTGTTTCTTAGTCCTCTCATTATATTAAAGAGTTGAAAATATGAGCTCCACTCATTCGGAGCATTTTTGACTCAAAAACCTTGAGTGTATAGTCGAACGGAAGAAGAAACTAGGATTAATAGCAATTGACGAATTATAACCTCATGAACGACTTCTTCTGCACTAAGAACTCTAACCAAGCTGTAATCTCATAGCAACCGAAGATTGTATAAAAGAAGCAAGACAATTTTACATACTGGCCAGTTCGAATGACGAAACTCTGCTCAAACTCTATACTCAAGTAATCTCCAACTGACTAACCTACAGGACGTTTCGCACGGTATAACATTTCTCACTCCGAAGATCATGATACGAAAAAGATTTAATCCACCCATCGATTCTCCAAGTTGGAATACACCGAATCGAAGCGATCGCAGTCATCAGAGTCAGCGCAGACTCGGGAGAAAAATCCGCAGAACGTCTGCTGGCCGATAACCAGCGAGTTGGATAAGGTTCCGTAGTCTAGCAGGTGTTCTTATCGTGAACCGCATCGACATTTTCCAGGAGAAACGAGAAAGAGAGGAGTGCATCAGCCAGGTAGCCGGATAAGGGGTGTCAGCTGTGTGAAATCATCGAACAGGATTCGACGGTTGCACTGTGTGCGTGTAGCCGGTGTGTGCCTCCTGATCCCGTGGTGCCGACGTGGCTGTTCGCCGTGCGAGTAAATCGCTGAGAAAAGCGATACCCGAATCGCTGAATTGCGAAACCGCCGGGGATATATCGATAGCTGCAAACAGCAATAGATAGGGCGTACACCCCTCCGCGAGCTACGTAGAACTCGTCGCACACGTACCGGGATGATGAACTTACCGTCGACTTCGAGATCTCACGGAGAACCGATCGTTAACGGTTCACCAGGAGCTAGTCGGGCGAGAGAACAGATCTTGGTGAAAGGTGGTAGACATCGAGTTCATCGAAAATGATCAGAAAGCTAGAAACCGTTAAGCAGAGCGTTCTCTAAAATTCTTAACAATTTTAAAACGGCACTAAAGCCGTAATGCCAACAGATGTAACAGAAAGTTTGGAATTAATTTAAATCGATACAGGAGGGTACTCTGATCTCTTTTGGATACATGGTGAACGGATCTACAGGCTTTATGGCTCTGTTATCTCTGTACATACCCTCAACCTTTCCTACTCTAAAACCGCAGCAGACAGGTACACACCCACCACGTAAAAATCCAATTCTGCAATGAATAAGCTAGCTAACCTATCAGCGAATCCCAAGAGTACAGCAAAACACCCTCCTGATACACCTCCTCTCCAAATCTAAATAAATAGACTGAAATTGACTCCTTTTTACTGAGTACGCTGTGGAGCATCCTAGGTGACCCTCTAGGCCTTCAACTCGTCTTCTGGCGACTCGTCTTTGATCGAATTCGGCACGTGACAGCAGTCAGGTGATTGGCTCCTTCTCCTGTACCGTTTCTGAGCAGACAGTGTACATCACGTTCCAAACAATTAGTGCCTCAGACATCAGTTTAGTTGTCAGGCTGCAACACTATATGAGATAAGAGTTATACTTGTATTTTGCTATCGCAGTCAGTAGTTGCAATACATTGTCCAATAAATCCTGGACAGATCTCCGTCCCAACAAATTCATTTTCATTAAGTTGGAAGTTGGGGCTGCGTGGCGAGATTTACAACCTCGCAAAAGTCAAATTTGAATTGCAACAGGAGGATGGCACACATGTCCCTGTTATTAATGCACTGTGGACCAGTTGTTTAGTTGACAGATCTATCCAGGTACCAGGTACCAGGTACAAATAGTTCTTCTTTAATAATAACAACGGTAACGCGAGATTCTTGTGATCCGCGTAAAACGTTAGAATAGGGAGCTTGAAGATCCTTGCATGGTAGCTTGTGAATCTAGGAATACTGACCAGCTATCATACTGCACACGAGGTCTCTGCAATGTTCTTGACCCATCATACGACGCAATTAATCTAATTTTCAAAGCGTATGTGCATTAGTTCTCTGCGCTAAACACACCACCTACAAACGCTGTACAGACACCAAGGAGGACTACTTTCATAAAAACGGAATAGAGAAGTATTAGATAGTTGGAAAAAGGTAATAGAAGCCTACTTTTCTGAATAAAATATCGTTAAATCCACTTTGTGTATCATTTATCTCTACTGATGAAAACGACACGAATTTTCTTGGTTACCTGATACAAGCTCTTGGAGCCTACAGGCTAGAGCACCCCTTCAGTGACCAATTATGATACAATTATCGATACAAGGAATGGAACCACTACTGGCATACCTCCATAAGCACTGATTTCATGAAAAATTGGTTCAGACAAATATCACACAACTCAAACGGGACCACCAGATGCACTATTCAACATTCTCCCATCGCACGCAGTTCTCAAGACTTCCTAGGCTTTCGATAGAACCGAAAACGAAATCGTATTAAACCGTTCACTGGCTTCCCCTGTACACCTAGAAGGAACGGGACAAACGAAAAAAAAGCTCTATTTCGGATAGACCCTGTATATGCATCCGTGGGCGTTTCAGCTGGAGAGGCTGCAGGTGGTGTAGACGCGGGAGAATCATCGATAGGTAGGTGTAGACGAGAGGATTCCGAAGCGGTAAGAATCTCGTACGAGTAGCCGTAGGATCGGTTCGTCTACCGGAAGCTGAGGAGTGCTTTCGAGTGAATCTCGAGCCGGGAAAATAGTTGGTTCGGTAAACGTAGTCGGGACTCCATTCCGGACTGGCTGTCGGATGAATGTTTGATGCATCGAGCTCGGCTGCGGATTCTCGCCGATGTCTCGCTGAGGGAACGACAACCATGAGGACGAGGTGCTAGGAGCTCGAGCCTGCGAGCTTTCGGAGCTTCCATTCCCTGGTCCCCGAGCGTCTCTCATTGTCTGGCCCGGGGCACTTGAAAAATTCACTCCCGCTTGACCTAGCCTAACGTTCTCGCGTTATCATGTGGAACTGCGAACTTCTGGCTCGCCTGAACACTATCGGGGGTTATTTTAATAATTTCGAGATGTGTGAGAGCAAGGAATGGAGTGTATTCAGGAATATCTCGTGCGATGTTTCAACATTGTCTTCTACCAATTCGGTAAATACAGGCACAAGTTTTTATTAAAAGATAAATTTACTGTTACAGTAGAATTTTGATTATCTGAACACCGGTCATCCAGAAATTAGTCATCGTATGCCAGTAACAAGCTGGAAATATCATTAATGATACTGCGTATTTAATTTTACACTATTCTGTATTTTAGACTGTAAAATAAACTTATCATTTTCATGCGAAATTTACAATTCGTTGCAATGCCGGTAACACTGTTATGAATTATAATTTGGGTAATCAGGGTCCTACCGTACTGTTTTGCTGCGAAAACGAAACATTAGATTCATCATTAACATATCCATTTATTCGCAAAATTTATCATGTATCCCAACTTTTTGAAGGGAAAAATAATTTGATTATAATATATGTTCTTAATTTAAATATTGTGTATATTTTAATTACAGACTTTTTGAAGCGAAGAATCTATTTTAACATAAAATATATTCTAGTATTTTAGAGACAATTAATTTTATCGTAAAATATGTTCTTAATTGATTTAAATATTGATATCTTTTGAAATACAAGTAGCCTTTCGAATGCAAAGGGTTAAGAGACTAGCTACTTCCGCAAAATTACGGCTTGTTTTAATGAGATACTTACAAAACTGAGCTATAAAGCTAAGAAATATAAACATAGGCGGATTATGCATGTATTGCATAATCCATAAGGGCAACGTTTCGTTCGAGTAAACTTTTAACTACCATAGCTAAGCCACTGGATTTTTTAACCAATTTTTTCCAGTAAACGTATTTAACTATTTACACTCACATCAAGTAAGCCTATTCAAATTATGTCAACAATATTGTCTTTGATGTTAACGATAAAAAATAAAAAGGCAACATATACAACTATGATCAAAGCAATATGGACCTACGGGGCAGTCCTCTGGAGTACAGCCACCAAAAGTAAACAAAAGAAAATGAAAACACCACAATCGTAACTATTAAAACACCCTAGGCGTCCCATCAGTTGAACAAATACTCAAAACTATTAACGGAAGACACTGGAGCAGAATGAACATTCACAAAAGTCCAACGATGAAAGACTGGATGATACCAATACTAAAATTATTACGTAGAACACACCTACTGGACAACTACTAATACCTCCACTGGAACATTGGTGAAAATGAGGGGTGAACACGAATGAATGTGTGAAAAGATGGAGTGGAATGAATGAGAGGAGTGAATAACTGGAATGTGCAGCTAGCACGGAATAAAAATAATGTAAAAAGTTTATAAACACTGAGACTAGCACGTGAATAAAGGCGATTTATAAAAAAGAAATTATTATTATTATTACATGATTTATTGTCTGCAGAGCACACAGACTAGCGAATAAAAATATTTGAAACCTGGATATTCAGGAATACCTTTATCTTCCCGATCTCCTAATTATTTTCAGAGCTATAATTTAAAATCCGCCGACAACAGAGTATTTGCAGAGAAATTTGAACGTAGGAACGGCGACGTTCGTTCCATCGCATCTGCCAGAAAATTAATTCCCTTTTTACGTAGCCCGCGCTGATTTGGCGAACGGTTCGCAGGTTTTTTCGCACGATACATTAACGTTGCAGATTGTTCTCGAGCAGAAATCACCGTGGAGCGTATTTATCCGCTTTTCGGACGACCGGTCGATCCATAAATCGTGAAATTCCCTCCGTGCAGTCTAAACGCATCGAGCTGATAAACAGAGTCTTCCTTTTGCGTTCGCCGCACACAATACGTACTCCGCTCGATGGCTCGCGGCTTTATAGATTTTACATCAAGAAGAAGGATCACCCCTTGACGAGACGCTTCATCATGAAATATTATTCCGACCTTGTTCCCGCATTCGTCTCTATCGATGCATCATCTTCCGAACATCTTCATCCATTCTCCCGGAACATCGTCGTATCTTCGATGACTTGAGGGAACTAACGCTGGTTAAACGTTATTTTCAGGGTTAATTCATATAAACGGTGGTGCATTTTGTTTTATTTCGTGCGGTTTTCGAAGATTGAAATCCTTTCGTACTTTTAATTGGATTAATAATTACTAGACTGCGGATGTTTATGCAAATATAGATTCTTAGGTTTCCATATTTACGGTGCTAATGCAGTTAAATAAATGAAACTTCAACAAAACTGTATTTACTCCTTGAAATGTTCTAAATATGCAACCTTTATTTTGCTAAGTTATTAAATGTTCTACATACGTCAATTTGAATATATTAAATTACATACACATCCGTAGTTTAATAACTACCGACCAATTCAATCACTTTTTCACGATGCGATGGAGGTTTGTAAGAATTCTGCTTTTATACAAATTTGTATATAGCGGTTATTACGTCGTGATCCATTTGAAAGTTTTTATCAGTTCATTAATTTTGCAATGACAAAATTAACGGCAATCTGTTGTTCAATTAAAATTTTCCAACCAAGTTCAATACAGTAGAATCTCGTTTATACGAAGTGTAATGAGTAACAAAATGCCTCGCATTGTACCTATGTTTCCCACAAAAATGATACTTTTGTTTTAGAATGTAAAAATGCACGATGGTTCAAAATAAAGTACACAATTTCACTAATGATAATTCCACCTTATAATTAACACTTTGATAGCCGCAAATACTTTACGAAAAATCGTTCACTCGAACACTTTTGCAAAGCTTTAGTTAAGTAACAAAACATTCTGTTATTCGTTTTATATCAATTAGTTTAGAATTTATATTTTGTAAGTATTCGATTGTTTATTTTTTGAGACTGATAGTTACGCTCATTCGTTTGTATTACAGGTGTAAAAAAGTCGTGAAACAATTGATTTGCGACAAAGTATAAAACTTCTGTTAAACTAAAGCAAACAATAGAAAAGGCAATTTAAAATATAAAACTGCATTCGATAACAGCATTTTATTCAATAAACATATGAAAGAAAAGGTAGTGTTGGGAAATCAACAAAATATTTTTCTCAAAAATCGACATTTTATTCATCGTCCCTCTCTATTATATGACAACGAATACGTTTTCTTGTTACTGGAAAAATTAATTTCGTCGCTCGAAATATACCGTGAAAACAGGACCGTGTAAAAGGAGTCCCAGGTGTATTATTGAAATGAATTAACATAAATGTGTTAACATAGAAGAAGAATTTTCGGATGAACCGCGTTCGGATAATCGAGGTTCCACTGTAATTTTTTGCAGCATCTATTTTTCGTCCCTCTATGAAACATACTGGCATGGTCGCTGCATTATTTTTATATGAAAGGTGGAAAGACTCAGAGAATGAATCGTAGCAACAAAATAACCACCTTAATCACATGATTTATTATTACCAAAATGTTCTCTTGCATATTTGTAATATTTCTAAATTACAGTAGCACCTCGATTATCCGAACTATAATTCGTAACACTATGACTCACATTGCAACTACATTTCGCATGAAAATGATAAGTTTATTTTAGAATATAGAATATTGAGCAGTACAAAATCAAGTGCACCGTGTCATTAATGATATTTCCAGCTTGTAACTGACATAGTATGACTAATTTCCGGATGATCGGTGTTCCGATAATTGCGATTCTACTCCAAGTGTAAAACTGTTTTCAATTTTCTAATAATTTCTTGCAGGCCTACAATTCATAACGAAGACACGCGAGCAAATTTTTAAATTATGAATCCCGCATGAAAGAAGTAAAAGCCCTTTCAGGAGAATGAACATACATATGCACCCCAAAATCGTTCTGCCTGTGCTGCAGCCCACCGTACTGGTCCAGGTGCAGCAGTTAAGTTATAAACCTACATATTCCGATGAATTATCATCTCAGCTTGTTCTATTAAAATATTTAGACTACTAACATATTCAGATTAACTCAGGTTCCACTGGAGAAAAGTTCATCACAAGGTGCACGGTTTTTCACGAAATTTTCTCCAGTTCAGCATGGCTGCTGCAGGAACCCGATCGACCGACCGGACGAATTTCTTCGTTTAATTGCATGATGGTGTCGGTTCTTTGGCTGGTTCGAATCTGCTCGGGTAGTCGCCGCCGTTTCCTCCGTCCGTTCCTTTGCCACGGCGCGCACGGTGGCGTTTTCATTGGAATTAAAGCCGGGCCATCGCCGCGATAACAGATGAAATACGCCAATGCGGCTGACCGGCTATCTCCTGGCTTCCTCTCCTCCTTCGCACGAACCGAAATAAAATTCGACCGGGATATAGGAGGAAGGAACCTCGCGAGCATGGCGTCGTTATCGGAGCTGCTGTCGCGTTCCCGGACGCGCGCGCGGCTTTATCTATGAAATTTTTTAAATTGCCGCCCGACTGTTTAGCATGGGAATTGTCTCGCCAATTCCGATTACGCTTTAAACGTGAATATCTACGATATTCCGAAGTGACCCGGTTTTATTCTCTTTACACCGGCCAATACCATTACTTTTATTATATCGACGCGGAACGCCTGACTCCTACCATAAATGCTCGCCGAACATAGTCTGGGCGAGCTATCGTTGAAGGTGGATATTTGCATTGCACCTGATGAAAACTTCGAGTGTTGCTCAGGTGATAAATAATACAGTGTTCCACGGTTGGCTGGAAGAGCATTCGGGGCGGATAACTTCCAGCCAACCGAGGTAGAGCGTGTTATCATCGCTTTTTCGAGATATGCTCGTAAGTATTGTGCTCGAGAAGGCGATGACAACGTGTTCTACGGTTGACTGGAAGTTCTTGGTTCCAAATGCTCTTCCAGCCAACCGTGGAACATTGTATCCCCTAAATTAATGATTTTTCGATATAAATACCTTCATACTTTTTTATAGGAAATAAAGAGCTGCACCTACTAATGCACTAAAAATTATATGATACCGTTTAAAGAAACGTGTGTCACTTTTGTGTGACCTCTATACGTCTATCTACAGAAAAAGTAAAAGTTCGTGAACGACGTCGGTTTATGACGTATCTTCATCCGCCCAATTGCTGACGTCAGCCACTCGTTCGTTAACCCGGCGTTTGTCAGGTGAAATTGTGTACCAAGGAAATATTGTTTAAATAAGAATATAAAAGCATGTTCTGTATTTTGTGTATTCTTTGAACGCAACTAACGTTTAGCTGTGTAGGAAAATACATATATTATGCGTGGACAACTGTATTTGGTTTAACAGTAAATGGAAAGGTAGCTATAATATAGCAAACGGCGTGGAATTTCATGGGGGTATTTGACACCTCACCTGTCAAACGGTGGATTAAATTTCTATAAATTATATCATCCTGCTTTCATATCTCACTTCTATTCGTTGCGAATTATACGCGATCTATATAGTTGCAGTTCATTAACACGTTAATTGCAAACTAGGTAGATCTACCCCCTAGCTCTCATCGTCGAATCGCCTAACTGGTCCACTCTCTTTAACCCTTGATAACTAAGCTATCTGTGAGTAACTTTATCACTGAGCATTCCTGAAACTTATGACGTCAATTAAAAACACGAATATAATTGAATTTTTTTTATTTAACAACAAAAAATATTTTATCTCATAAAGAAACAGGATAAATGAAATTTAAAAGTTATATTTGGTATTGAATTTATTAATAAATGAAGAAGCAAATAATAAGCATAATTAGTTTACTTAGTAAGCGGATCACCCGATATCACGTGAGTCAAATGTTTCGATCGTCATTTTTACGAACGCTTAGTTATCCAGGGTTAAAAATGTTTAACCATTTGACTGCTATTGGCGCCTGTAGGCGCTTGACAATATCAATCACCGGGTACTGTCAACGCCTATGGGCGTTCAACACAATGGCTCTCTATATAGCACTACAACTCAGCCGCACGCAGCGTTCGCCAGCCTTCCAAGTAACCCATAATCGAACAGTTAAAATCCATAAAATAAAATGTATTTTGAAATTCCGAAATGAATGTGTTAATTCGATCGCAGAGTCTCTTGCAAATATAGTTAATTCGAAAAAATTCTTTTCCTGTCTCTGAATGAGATAGAAGTGTGATCAGGTGAATGTCATCGGGTGAAGGAGGGACGGTCCCTGCAAAAGGGCAGAGTTTAAGCACGAAAGGCTGAAACGGTATTAACCGCGTGCTGTCGTAGTTACGTCCACGGTAATGAATATACAGAAGAGACTTTTGTGGCGGCCGAATTTACACGGAACGCGTGCGGTACAAACGAGCCGCCATGCTTAATTTCATACCGTTTCGTTCGACGATGGCAACCGTCCAGACAATAAAATTAAACACAGTCTTTGGTGTTACGTTGCCACCGTAAAACACCATTTACCGTAAATACCGTGCTGCTTTGTTACGGCAAAAAAAAGATAACAGAGGTTTCCGCTGGGCACACGATATACACGGTGTGGCATTAGTAGCCTGACCTCTTTGTTCTAAAACTCTGATAACATTTCGGCCGCAACGACGACAATTTGTGGAACAATTTTTTGCCTACTGAAGAGTCACTTTAAAAGTTTAAATTCACCGAGTTTGTTTCTTTATTTCACAAGTTTTCCTCGAGTATTGTCCGCAATTTGATTTGAATCATTCAAATGACACAACGATTTTCATTCCATCAGTTGTCGGCTCATGCTGAAATACGCAAATTCATGAAAAATGGTCGACATTTTCACTCAGGTACAGCGAAAAAGGAGTCGTCATTGATGTAGTTGTCGACTGAGGATGAAGTATATAAATTCAGAAGTATTTCATTGCAAAATTGCTGCTATTTCCATGGAAGAACCACAAAGTAACAGGTTTCGCATATAATCTGAATAATTTGAGAGGTTATTTTTAAAAAATGGGATAGACGTAGCTCTCCGTGGAAAGTTTACAAAAAACTCAAAATTTAGGTAGAGAAACATCAAAGGCTCTGAAAGTGTACACTCTTCAAGCTTAATACATTGACTGCCGCAGTGAAAACAGCTACCACTGGTCAGACGCCGCATACATTTTTCTTTTCTATACAAATCAAAATTGCATAACCGATTGCTTACCAGCAATGGAGGCTTGCCATTTTGCCAATTTTGCCGTCATTTAACATGCTGACTGCCGTGGGGGCGTCAGCAATGACCAGCGCCTTAAATTTTATTTAATTAGGTAGCTATTGATTTTTATTATCTTCTGAGCAAATTTAATATTACTAATGCAAGGGCGCTGAATACTTACACATTTTTTTCCTTGACGATCTATATCAGGCCCACATAACTGATTGCTCACGAGCAACGTCTCCTCACACTTTTCCTCTCGAGTTTCCTCCACTATGGGGCTCAGGCTGACTCTTTGGAGTCATGGGGGGAAGATGTGGGATACACCATAGCATAGTGTTCTTTCTCTCTGTTTCTCTCTGTTGCTCTCTGTCTCAAAGGAGTCAACCTGAGCCCCAGTGGAGGTACCTCAGGAGGAGAAGTGCATGCCACCGTCGCTCGTGAGCGATCAGTTATGCAGCTCTGACATCGATCATCAGGGAAACAAATGTTTAACTATCCAGTATTCCTGTATCAGTAATATTAAATTTGCTGGGAGTATAAAAGAGACCAATAGTTACTTAATTAAATAAAATTTAAGGCGCTGGTCATTGATGTCCCCCATGGTAGTTAACGTGTTAAATGGCTGTAAAATTTAAAATTCACCGTGATTGTAATTCGAAATGGCAGCAGTATTACAATTCTCAAGTGCTCAGAATAAGAAAAAGTACTTGAGGAGACCGTATGTTTGCCGGAATATTTTTACTCGGTCTTAATTCAGTGCACCGAGCAAGAAAGTTGTAATAAATGTTTCATAAAGGAGCACCGTGTGTGGAACACTGCACGGCGGTGCACTGAAAGGCAGGCTAATATATACACGGCGATCGGTAGCACAAGAAGACTTTGTTAAGTTCGAAATTGCTTTCTTATGTTCCCTGCGGGAGGAAGTTGTTTATTGTGCATCGAGTATCGGACGGCTTGCAATTTGCGTGAGAGGTTCAACCGAGGCGAACTTCCATCTCCGTTGTCAGATGTTTGCGTTGTCATTAACGTCTTCGATCTATCGTCTCCGGCTGCAGAGAAACGCGAGTCCGATCCGCCCTTCGATTCTATCCCTCCGAGTTAATTAAAAATTAATTAAATTGACGTTTTCGGAGTGCAATAATGGGGTAACGGTGGGATAATGGAACGACAGCGAGCCTCGGACCAAGATAAAGCTTTTAAATCGATTCAATGAACTTTACAATGATTACATTTCATTTCGTTTTATTTATTCGTTGAATGGCGATTTTGTGTCTGCCTGTTGTTTACCGTTTCCACTTGTTCCCCTTCGTTTTGTTTTATGCGAACATGTAACATGTGTCAGAACATATAGAAGGTATTGTAGAACATATGATGTATGTGCTATGTTGGATAATGTACTTAATGCTTTTATTTGTTTGATACGTTGAACGCCGCAGTGGAAAATCCCGCCACTAGTCAGACACACGAAAATACCTTTTTATTAACATGTATTTCTGAATGTATAAATGTTTATTTATTTGATAGTGTATTTTTTTTTGTACTATCGTTGTAACATAGATGTAACTCAATATTTTGTTGGGGTAATCACTTAGGTAACGACATTAAAATTAGTACATGTGTCATTGATGTTACACGTGGCGCTCAACGTGTTAATATTCCATTTGTTATATTTTAAGCTGCTTGGTAGGGAAAAACTTTACATTTGACGTCATTTGTAACATATTTTCGGCCGTAGAAATCATGTCAGTTTTGTATCAGTTTCCACTGAATCACAAAATTCATTATGTAAAATTGCATGTCTGACCAATCACGGTGATTTCTACTTGCTGCGGCTAAAAGGCATACTCACTCTACAAAATCAATTTTGAACTCCTTTGAATGACTTAAAATCTTTTTTTTGAGTTCTCCACAGTCCCTGACGAATTCTAGGAACCATACAAATTTCGTGTTAGTTAGCATTGAATAATCAAAATCTTTATACAGAGCTTTAAGCTTGACCGTACACGGTACATTCTACTTGCCATGACTACAAAGACGCAAAACTGAACAAAATTCAGTTTTCCTGCTACGAATGACTTTGAATCAGTTTTTGGAGTACTGAACAATCCCCGATGAGTCTTACGAGCCACTTAAATTCTGTGCCAGCTCTCATTAAACCAACAAATCCATTATATAGAATTGTATGCCTGACTAGGCACGACATATACTACTTGCCATAGTAATGGACCGCATTAAATCTACAAAATTCAATTCGTATTCCATTGAATGTTTTGTTGAATGCTCAGCAATCCCTGATAGACTCCAGAAATCATCCGAAATCATTATACGAGCCGCTCAGAAGCCAAACTGATGAACTCCATTTTTAGTAAATTTCTCAATTTCATTACCCGAGTACATGAATGTTTGCACCATCATCACTTTTCTCAACTTTTCATTTTAGGCAGTTCATCAGTGTGGCTTCTGAGCAGCTGATACAGTATTTTACATCTGACTATGTGTGACAGTTTCTACTTGTCGAGACAACAAGGCATACTAACATTACAAAATTAATTTGCCTCTACTTCGCATGGCTATAACCCTCTGTTGAGTGGTCGACAATATTAAATAGATCCCAGGAACCAACCCCAATCGATCCAAAGAATACACTATGAAAACTCTTCATACATTCGCCAGTATAAAATCTCTGATCAACACTCTTCTGTCTTCCATCATCATTGCACCGAGAAGAAGGCTACGGTTTTCAAGTTTACCCGGCTGGTTCACCCGGTACACCCACCGCGATCGTATCGAATGAGCATCGGCTTTCATTCACAGGCACTCGGTGGTGTGAATAGTCGGGAAAGTTCGCGGCGAAGGGCGAGGACAGACACTTGGTGATCCAATTAGCGAAACTGGAGCGGCGGTCCCATAAACCGGGTCTCGTTAAGCAAAAATATTAAGTTCTATTACAACTGGACGGACGCCAGTGCTCGAACGGGTTATCACGGCGGGTTGTTCCCGAACCACGCCCATCTTCCTATTTCCATTCCGGACTGCCACGATCCGACAATGAGTTTCAAACACGTATATCCGTGAACCGCATATTCCAGGTGACGGGAGCCGGTCGAATCCCCCGCGCGACAACTTTTAATATTTCCCAGCCGACATCGGAGTTTTCCTCGCGGTTCTACGTTTCTGGAATTACCAATATGTCCGTGTCGAAAAAGTAGAAATACGCTGCTCCTGGACCGTCCGTAACAAATTTGATGGACTCAGCGAAGAACGAATTTGTTACTCGCAACAAAAGTGCATACATCTGTATTCACTATAACGAGTCCGTATTTTAGATATAATTTGGTGAAGTCAGGTTGAGAGTTGAAGGTACGATTTTAACATCAAATTTCAGAGTGTCTTAAGACCTCAATGAAGCTGGCTGGGTGCGGTTGTCCGTCTAAACCTGTCTGCAGTCTGTTTAGGCCAGTGTGAGTGACGAAAGAACCGGCCTTCCCCCACTCTAGGTCTATTCCCCTCATATAGGCTGTGATTTGCTATCAACGTCGTCCCAGATCACAACTTACATGAGGGGAATGGATCTATAGTGGGGGAAAGCCGGAGTTCCTGTGGCTCTCACTGGTTTAGGCTCAAGTAGATCTTGGGCCTAACAGCGTGTCAGAAATTGGTCAAGCACGTCAGGATAAAATTAGGAGACTCGTCCCTTAACGGTTTCAGGGTGAGAGCTAAGTCCAAACTGTCAAAAGAGTTCTCATACCAGAAGGCATACTCTTCTCCACTCCGTGGTCAGATCCTTTAGGGACAATGTCCCTTTTCTGGAAAATCAACAGTATGGCGTCACGTCGCCTGTCACCCTTAAATTCTCCCTCATCCCTCTTGCAAACAACCAGCCTATGACACCCTAACGTCTGGTGCCCACCCATCAAGCCATACTCTCGTCATGCGGACACAAAACCGTCCTAAGCCAGTCATAAATGTAGGCTTAAGTTTACGTTTAATCTATCCCTATTTATTGAATGTGTTCATTAATTCTGTTGTGTGTTATGTCGTATGTTGAGTGAATGTGTACGTGTGCCTATACCACTCCTTGCAATCTCAAAATAGGAGAAGTCACAAACCCAGTCCCCGTCGACGTAATTAACACGTTGTCTGACACAGTGGAAACGGCCATTTCTAGTCAGACACAATATAAATCGCTATTTCTATTACAAATCACAGATGGAAAAATGTTTGAATATTCACTTGTGTGTATACTTCTTTATGTGAGTGTTGCAATGTAAAATTCGCTTAGAATATCGTCAAAATCGATAATCACTTGATTAAAGAAAATTTAACGTATTGGTCACCGGTGCCCCCATAGCATTCAACGTGTTAACAAAATTTCTATCACGCTTCTGGGGCTGTTCAGTCGAGCAGAAGAGAAGATTCCAGTGAAAGTGGAATGTCCATACTGCTGACCAGAAGAAAAGCCATAGACATGGTTGGCGAGAAGAATCTGAGGAAACCAGTTTTCCTCGCGGCGGGAAACAGGCGATCGTTCATGCTGAAAGCGCGGATGCGTTAATTTCCGATCGGTTTCCGTGATCCGCGGCCGATAGTCGTGACGCGTATCCCGGAGACTGCAATCACTCGGGTTCTCGGTTACTTCCACTGTGTAACCGCGTTTCCTTCCACCTTCCATTCCTATTTATCGATTTCGCCACCCTCACACTCGACCGATTCTTGCATTCCGCCTTATCCCCGATCAACAGGGCAGGGCGATGGAACAGTTGTTGCTTCGATGAAATTGTACAATCCGATCAGACACCCAATTAAGGCGCCTGTCATTTAACTCTAGTACGGTCTCTGGGTCACTTCTGACCCATCACGCTGTTATTTATCAAAAAAACTATCGCAATTACGAGAAAGCTCCAATGAAATTGTTATTAATGTGTCTGTCTTTCTTTCTTTAACATCATATCGAAAGCTCATTTTGTGGGTTCGTATGACGCGTTGACGATAAAAATTGTTTCACATAAACTCCTCGGGTCTTTTTTGATCCAGCGTAAACGAATATTATAGAATGACAGAAATTAATTATACTTAAGCCCTGTAAAGTAATATGGAAATGTAAAGTGGAGAGGGGGGTATGAATAATACAAAATGACTAGCTTATTTTTTGTAATATTAAAAGAAAATGGATTGGTATTGTTGGCATAGCAATTTAGGTACCACGCGGAACCTCGTTTTACTCTGTGTGTATATCCAGTGTAGGACCTTTTGTCAATTATGTACAACCTGTTATAAATAAATAATTTGGGCATAGTATATCGTTTTTCTATAATTAAAACTATTATAATACATGTGGCTGGGTATTTCTAATATTTCTTTAGACCCCTCATTATATTATAAAGTTGAAAATATGAATTCCATACATTCGGGTCACTTTTTACCCTAAGATGTTGTGAGTATAGTCGGAGGGAAGGTCGCACTAGGGTTAAGAAAATGATGAATTTGGATATACTAGGTTTTTTACAT
Source organism: Macropis europaea (assembly GCA_916610135.2). Lineage (NCBI taxonomy): Eukaryota > Metazoa > Arthropoda > Insecta > Hymenoptera > Melittidae > Macropis > Macropis europaea. The sequence continues at coordinate 12,139,581 of OU744352.1, read as the reverse complement.
TTTCTGGCGCTTCAAATCCTTGAGAATAGACTTCAGAAATGTTGTTTAAAATTCGAACTATTGGCGTGGAGTGTTTAACACTGCACGTGGAAATGGCGTACATGAGGTGCAGCTGACAAAAAAAAAATTTAACGCAGAGCTCATAGTACGTGTAATAAATCTTGCAAGTTCCATTTCGATAGCTTTGATAGTTTCCTTGCAAAAAATTCCCAAAGAATAGCTATGTTTCGGCTATGTAACGGTGGAAGGCCCCTTAATATTCTGTAAAGGGTCTTTGCGTTGAAAAGGTCCTAAAATTAGATCCTACTTCAAAAAATGTCAGCTAATTTTACATCTGACAACGGACATCACCCAGTTGACACACGTCGGTTTTTATGCAATTTTAGTATGACATAGAACTCGAAAAAATATTTAACAAATATTTTGTTTGTTCGACACACGTCGACATTAAAGGGGTGAAATCAGTTATACCATTAGATTCTTTTACTCACTATACTTTCCATCAATATCCTTTAGGATGTCACTTATTGCCAAAATTGCATAAAAATTTATATCTCCCTTGGCAGATATACAGTTAGCTGCCTTTCGAAAACAAGCACCGTTCACAAAATATTAAAGAATCTCCAATATTTCCTCGTGAATCGTTTCCTCTTTCAATTGACGTAAATTCAATCTTTTTTAAATATTAGCTCGTCCGGAAAGTTCGTGCCCTTTTCATGCGTACAATCATGGTTTATATTCCCCAGTTTATATCTTTGATTAGGATGAAACGTAGTCTCCATCTCCTTCGACAACTCCTTCCCATTTATCGGGTAACTTCATCATACCACTTTCGTAAAATTTGTCATCTTTTTCGTTAAAAAATTTTTCCTTATTTTATTTTTCTCTGCTTCGAAAATTTTCTTCATCTTCCAAGCAATAAGTCCCTTGTCGAAATCATTCGAACCAGTTTCTAAGGTGCGATCAGATACAGCACCTTCTCCATATACACTACAAATGTTCTTTGCAGTTTCGGTTGCACCAGATTCTTTTCAAATCTCTTATAACATGACATGACGGAAATGAACCCTATTTTCGCACATGGTTTCTCAATTATATCTTTTACAAGGATCAGAAAATTCACGACTATCTCGCACAGAAGCTACACTTGGAATGTGCTTTAAGGATTCTGCACGGCCAGGAGGTCAAACGATGTTTTATTACTCAGGTAAAAAGGTAATAAACATACTACGTCTGAAACGGCACGTAATATATTTCCGGACGTAATATATTCGAACGTGTAAAAATTCTCGAGCACCCTGTAGAAGAAGATCAGGCAGACGTTACGTCTGGAATGGCACTGAGTTCACGGGAAGTGCAGCTAAAAGAGCCTCTCGTGCCACGAAAAGGCAGCGTGCAACGCGTAAGTTTGCTGGTCGACGAGGGGCAGGGAAAAAAGCGACACGCGAGCCTATGCCTGTTTCTCGATAGTTATCGAGATACGGTAATTTGTACGTTTTCATTCCGTAATTGCCAGGTAGCACGAATATCTGACGGGACTCTCAGATATTTCCTCTTGCATTGTGCGCTATTATTAATAGAATGATACAGTTTGAAACAGTGGCTACAGTCATGTCGTTCTATAGCTACGAAAAGGGAAACTTGAAAGTGACAATTTCATCAAAAATATTTTCCATTTAACCCTGATCGCCTTGTCTGAGCTAGACTTTCTCTGACTGGTGTCTGTCCAGTATGGCAGTTTTCACTGGTTCAAGACATTGATCTGATTCGAGTGGTTAATGGTTGGAGACTATTTAAAGAATTTGGAACAATACAGTGGTGTGTTGCTTATAACCTGGCCATCACTAGCTCCACATCTCAATACTGTTGTTAGTGTTGAGACTGATACGCCATCGATACTATCGATACCAGTCTACGAATTTCGATCTGGTATCAAGTAGTATCAAATACGTAGGTATCAAAAAGAATTAATACCATTTCGATACTTATACGAAAGCATCGATACCTGTTTGATACTTATACGAAAATATTGATACCAATTTGATACTTCTTTTCGAGACTGATATTTATATTCGCAGACTGTAATGTGAGCCACTCCACATCTTTACAGAGTCTTTTGAAGATTCCGACTTTTTAATGACCCGACAATGTCGATTGATTTGTTCATGGTATCGATACCTACTTGGTCCCCATAGGATTGGTATTGATAGGTATTGTTCCAAGATGAATAAGTATTGCAAATTGATACCAAGTATCCGAGATTTCGATACCGACCGATACTTCCCACTGTGTACTTAGGTATCGAATTGTTTGAGTATCATCAATACATATCGTATCAATCCCATCACTAACTACTGTCTATGTGTGAAATTATTCAAAAAGGACCCGAAAAGGAAAGCAAATGAACATATTCGACACCGGTAAAGTGGTCCTATGTCATTTCAAAATCTTTAGCTGAATGTCGGTAACGTGGTTCTAGCCATGAGGCTTATGGCAGTTTACAAACCGTTAGCAATATTTTTTACATTCTCACACATTTAAATAGCAGAAGCTTGCTGTATTCAGTTATAGACTTTTGGAAATTATATGCGGTATCCAGCTAAGCGTCTCGCCCGACAAACGCCGGTCGCGAATATGCTAATAAGGGTGTATTAATTAATAAGAAAGATCTCTAGAATTTTATTAAGAAGATACTTGAAAGTAATAACATTTTAATTCATCCCAGGTGATCTAGGACTCCTGCACAGTTCTGTCGGTGAACCAATTGATTCTTTAGAAAGAATAATATCTGTTCTGTGTCGGAAGGTATTTATGACTCGACCTAGTATATCAAATATAGTTTCAAACGGTGTAACAATATTATCCATTAGATTGTTTTTTAACAGATATGCCGTACACGCTGAGGTGTTGCAGACTGTAGCTACCAATTTGTCACGATTTCGCAGTTTCTTTCGAAATAACATCAGAGAAGAAAGTCGTGGGAAGGGCGGCATGTTCATCCATTTTCCTCTTCAACATTGTCTGTCCGCCTCACCTGTCCCATCCCATTTCCAGGCCATCCATCCATCAGGCCAGGAGGCAGGTGCGACTAAACTTTCGCGTTCGTCTTGGCAAGCGATCGGTCGGTGGCCCTGCCGGTTCATTCCGCGCCATATTTCTAGAATCCCGGCCCCGGCGAAGGGATGTCTCGATTCCTGTCGATGGCTGGACCGTCTCCTCCATCCTCCGACGAGGACGGTGAAGTGGCGGATAACCTCATTCCGCCATTGTCATTCGAGTCCCGCTGCGAGCGCCGTCGGAGATATTTCATCGAGATTCCTACTGGAGACGTTCCGGTATTTCATTGTCATGGAAATGGGCGTAAGAACAGAGGCGATACGAAAAAAAAGAAGAACGGAGAAAAGAAGTTGTTCGGGTTGAACGGTGGAGGATGATTCGAAAGGGTAGCATTCGCGTATATGTATTTCCTGCGATTCTCTGACTGTTGAGGCAGTGTCGGATTTATGATAGTTTATTGCACGATAGCGCCGTCGATTGGTAGAAATGACGTTTCTTCTGATTAACACTTTGACTGCCATGTCACCCACATATGGGTGACACTTAGATTCAATCATTACTTATTCGATCATTTGTATTATTCATAAATTTATTTACTAAAGTTTTACAATACCAATAAAGAGATTATGAATATTCCTAATATTTGTTATTAAAAAGATTTTAACTTGAGATTATATTTCTTTCGTATAGCAATTTAGAAAATTTGCCATTTTCAACCGGTAAAGTGTGGCAGGCAAAGTGTTAAAACGCATTTTCAAACCCTAGTTTTCGGGTCTCTTTCGACCCACCTCTTTCCTATTTTTTTTCAAACTTCTGTTATCGAAGAAATACAATGAAATCAGTATCAACATGTTTGTTTCTGTTCCATTGACATTAGATTAAAAATTTATTGTCTGGGTTCGTATGGCGTGCTGATAACAAAAATTGTTACACATAAGGTCTTTGAGTATTTTTTGACCTAACATAAACGAGGCACAATCAACTAACAGAAATCAATCACGGTCAAATCCTACAAACAAGTAGGTGATAATGTAATCGAAAGAAAGGATATAAATAGCATAAAATTACAAGAATAGTTTTATTAATGCCAGAAAAAAAGAATGAATTATTGTAAGGTGGGATTCGACTGAGGGGAAATTCTTATGCAAACTGCACTGTTACCAAGTATGTAAAATCTGTTACAGATAAACAATTTGGACAAAATATGTTGTTTTTCTATAATTAAAGCTATTGTAATAGATGCGACTGGATGATCCTATGCTTCGTTAATACTTTGAGTACCACGCTCCATTAGCTGAAAATGGCAAACTCCCTCAATTTTTATACAAAATGAATGTAACCATGAGTTCTACCTTATTAATCAATAATATCAGTAACATTCATCATTTTTTTACTGCCTCTATTAGAGCTGATTAGGTATATTTTTAATATTTTACATGTCTAAATAAAGAATGATTGAATCTATCTGTCACCCAGATATGGGTGACGCGGCACTCAAAGTGTTAATTCTCAAATTGCATTATAAAGCTGAAAATATGAGCTCCATACATTCGGGTCATTTTTTACCCAAAGACCTTAAGTGCATAGTCGAACGGAAGAACTCTCTAGAGCTAATGCTGCACCAGCTGTGAGAGACACCTCTCTTAAATCTTGAACAATGCTAATTTGGCAGGAGTCTGTGTAACTTTCTTCCTAGCAATCAGATCCTCGGCTACTTGCTTAAGCTGTTAAGTTGACAACGTGTAGTTTCGAATGTGTCCCACCTCCCTTTTTTGAGGTACCTTTGGATGCATTTTGCTTCCTTGCACTCCGAATCAAGTAACTTTAATCAGAGACATGTATAACAGCCTTGAGTTTGCTGACATAGATAGGAGCTTGGATAAAAGTTTGAAAAAACTCAGGATCAAATGAGTCAAGAGCCTGTTTCGATGTTATGTTGCTTCTTGAGTATCCTGACTTGTTTTCTACCGTAAACGCGATTGATTACTTCATGGTGACTTAGAATAGAATTTCGAAGCTGCACAGGATCCGTTCAGAAGTGTACAAACCAGTGTCCTGCACTAGTCAGTGGAATGGTCTTGTACTTGGTGGCTGAGGTTGGTTTGATGTACTCTTTGATGTTTGATTCTTTCGAGAGTTTTGCTTTGAAGCCTTTACGGGGCGAAATGACGGGTTTCAGCCACTGGACCTCAAATTTGGGATATTTCGAACGTGTCCTTGGTCCAGGGTTGCAAGCATGGTTACTTTACAGCCAAGGGGACAGCCAGGGGATACCAGTACACTATCTAATCCCTCTAAACATGTCTGAACTTAATTTGTGCATAGTGTCACTTGCATAATCTCCCTTTTTCGACCTTAACAGGTAGGACGACGAGTCTCGATGTATCGATTCCTCGGTGACGCGGATGTTCATCGCGGTGGCTGAGTGGATTCCGGGCTAAGTACCGCGTGGATAAATAATGCATGAGCGGGACATTTCACTTTGCTCTCGCGCTTTGATACGCGCTGCGTGTCTGCCGTGAAAGAGACGGCTTTTACCGTCTCGATGCTTAACAGACAACCTGTCCGATCGACTCCGCGAGTTCCCGTGAGCTCCGCTGAACGCTTTCAATATTATACTTCTTATACGGGGTGTCCCACCAACTTTGTCCGCCTATGCTGCCTCGCATTATACCTATGTTTCTCGCAAAACTGATACTTTTACTTTAGAATATAAAAATAGACGGCGGTGCAAAATGAAGTACACAATGTCACTAATGATAATTCCACCGTACAATTAACATAGAAGAAGAATTTTCGGATGAGCCGCGTTCGGATAATCGAAGTTCCACTGTGTATTAAATAAATATGTATACAGGATGTTTCACCAACTTTGTCCACCTGGAATATCATAGTTACTTGAAATAATACATGAAGATGTTACGTATAAAAGTTGTAGGATTTGAAGAAATACATAATGTAGTATGAATAGTTTCTTTACAGGTGGAGACGTAGAGGAGATCTAGAGGTCCATTTTGTTTTTTTTAAATGGGATGTTCAATTTCTTAGGCTGGATTTCGATAAAACAGCGAATTCTGAGTATTAAAGTACTAAGGGACATTTATCCTAAAACTTACCATTCCTGAGATATTTGGCTTTGTTCATCCTATTACTTTCATTATGAAGCTATGCTCACAGTTGTCAGTATTGCGGATGTAAACAAATAGTAGATAGTAAATATGATGAAATAACATTGTTGGACATTTTTTTAGTTTTAGGATAAATGTCCTTTCGTACTTTTATACTCAGAATTCGGTGTTCTATCGAAATCCAGCCTACAAAATTGGACATTCCATTTAAAAAAACATAATTGATCTCTAGATCTCCTCTACGTCTCCACCTGTCAAGAAACTATTCATACTGTATTATGTATTTCTTCAAATCCTACAACTTTTATACGTAACATTTTCATGTATTATTTCAAATAACTATGATATTCCAGGTGTACAAAGTTGGTAGGACACCCTGTATACATACTTATTTAATAGACAGGGAAACTTCGATTATCTGAACGCGGCTCATTCAAAAATTCTTCTTTTATGTTAATTGTACGGTGGAATTATCATTAGCGACATTGTATACTTTAGTTTGTACCATCGTGTATTTTTATATTCTAAAGTAAAAGTATCATTTTTGTGAGAAACATAGGTATAATGTGAGGCATCACTGATTACAGTTCGGATAATCGAAGTTCTACTGTACTTCAAAAGGACGGAAACGATAGAATCAGTGAAACAGAAAATTGATACGGGTCGCCAAATAAAATACAATTTAACCCTCTGCTTTGCGATTTCGTAAATCGCCGTGTGCTATTGTTGACTGTTTGAGTGTTTGAGTGCTCTGATAAATAAAGAGCGTAAATTAAAATTTAATTTGACAATTAAAGGAGCTTCTTCTTCGTGGTTCAGGCGTCAGCCACACTCACACCAATTAAGGGTTCTTTGAATTCTTCATTTCAGATGATTTCAGCGGCAGTTATCGTGCGCGAGCCAATTTTCCCAACCCGTCCACTTCAACGGCAAATAATGACTATACTTTGGGCGATAACAGCGTTCAAAAATTCATGAATGTAGCGTAATCGTATATGAATAAATCTACAAAGCTCCATTACTATATGGTGTTTAGTTTCTTAAAAAAAAATTCTCAAAATGTATCCTCGAAACAGGCCGAGGAATTTTCCCAACTTGTTCACTTCCCTGGCGAACAATTAGTATATTTTGAATGATAACGATGCACAAAAATTCATGAGTGTAGTATAAATGCATATGAATAAATTTACAAAGTTTCATAAAGATTTGTTATTTAATTTTTCAGAAAAAAAAGAATTCTCAAAGTGTATCCTCGAAACAGGCCGAGGAATTTTCCCAACTTGTTCACTTCCCTGGCGAACAATTAGTATATTTTGAATGATAACAATGCACAAAAATTCATGAGTGTAGTATAAACGCATATGAATAAATCTACAAAGTTTCATCAAGATTTGTTGTTTAATTTTTCAGAAAAAAAAAAATTCTCAAAGTATACCTTCGAAACAGGTCAAGAAAGGAGAATACCACTTAGACCTCCTTTCATTACCTCGCACCTTTTGGCTCGTCTCTAAAAGGGAGTTCGCTAGGAAAGAAGCTGGCAATCGAGAGAAAAAAAGGAAGAATTCGAGCAGCGAAATGTCGTGGAGGAGGTGTTTCAGTGGCGTGAAAGGAACGCGATTCGTCTTTCTTTCCTTCCGAGCGAATTAGCCGGCTCGCTCACCTCTCTCTAATGAACAACTGTATTTTCCGTGCTGTCGAGCAAACAGCCGCCGAGCAGGCTGAATTTTCAAAGCGACAATTTCCAACTGAGCTTGTTATGAAGCTGAAAATATGCGGCTTTGCGGCTCGGTTTCCAAACGCGCGTTACGCCAGAAGAGAACGCGTCGGGGCGCGGCGCGTCTCGCCTCATCCCGGATTATTTCGGACCGCTGCTTGAGAACTTCGTTTCTCCTGTAAATACCTGGAATTCTCGTGCAACCGATAGATCTCTGGATGTGTTTCAAACTACCAAACTGCGAGTTTCATATTTTTCGTAAACGGCGCGAGCGTGCTCGCGGTAATTCCGTTCGCGGAGAACGTTATGCGAAACGATGGAACGAGCGAGCACAATTTTCGGTGGTTCAGTGAACTCAATAAAACACGCTTAACCCCTTGCTTTATTAAGGAGTCGTTTATATGAATTATTTGTGGAGTAAGCAAATTTAATTACTAGTGTGGGGATCGGCAAAAAGAGCAGCGACTTGAATGTCGCGTTAAGAGAGGAAAAATCGGCTGGGATCGATAATTGGCCGGTGGCTCAGTGGTTAAAGCGCACGATTCCCGATCCTTCCGGTCTGATGTTTCTTATTTTAAAATTCCTACAAATTGGTGTCAGAAGTGGGATGTGAGTTCCCCACGCGGCGATGGAGATGATGATGACGATGAAGCAGATGCGTGTGCCCCCCGAGCCTTAGCGACGAAGTTGCAAGGACGTAAAATCTCTAATTCTCGATCGACGATCGATTCTCGGACGGAGATTTCCTGCGCTCTTAGTGATTGACGCGAGTGAGATCACCTCAGACAGAGGCAGACTCTTTCGAACCTAAGTGTCTTGTATAGTAAGTGTAGCGTGTCAGTCGTTTTGTTCCCTTTTTGTAGTTTTCTTTTTGTGTTTTATTAAACTTTCGTTAACGCCGGAAAATACCTGATATTCCTCGCAACCTCTGTTCCTACACTAGTACTTGCAACATTACTTTAATATGGTTTAACACTAGATCTACCAATGATTAACTAGCACCTATTTCATCGAAGCGATCAAAATGACACGTTTTAGAAAAAAAAACGTAGTTCAACGAAACAATAGTTATTTATATTTTTCTTTAGCTTTATTCAGCGTCAATTCAACGTGTACATAATAGTTGTCAAAAATAAATCGTACATAGTACAATTGCAAACCAGTCATTTTGACTGTCTGGTAGTTCTAGTGTTAAAAGAACAAATCTTGCATTTAAGAATATTAATTTCTAATTACTTTAAAATGAAAATTTAATGTTATTTTTTAATTATTGTTTATATACAGGGTGAGCCAGGACGGGTGTTACAACCGAGCAAGGGGTGTTTCTATATGTAAAAACAAGTAGAAAAAAAAGCAAAAACTTTATTCATATATGGCTTTGTTTTCGAGAAAATCAACTTTGAATATTTAGAGGATACGCGTGTACTTAACACTTTGACAGTCGCAGAAATTTTACAAATAGTAATTAATTTTGAGCATTTTTGCAAGAATCCTCAAGTAACAAAATATTTTACATGATTTCCTTTATATTGTATATTCTATAATTTCTACTTTATTAGTATCTGGATGTTTATTTGTCATCGGTGATAGATATGTTTAAAGATTTATTTTACACGTCTTTGATTTAGGTTGATAGAAATCACGTGTACGTAACACCGGCCATCAAAGTGTTAACACATTGTTGACTGGTCACGAGTATACTCGTGCTTTCGTGCAAAACATTATAGACCGACAACGACTATGCTCATGTTAGCACATGCAGCAACTTATGCAATTATTAAAGTACAAGCTTTTGTAAGCTCTCATTATATTATTCTGGATTGTATTTATTTAGACTTGTGCATTTTAATACTCAGTTATGAAAATAACCGATCTGCATTACTCTTTGCATAAAACAGTCGGTCAACAATCTGTTAATTATATCGTGGTTGAACGGATCTCAATGCAGATCATATCTCGTTTACAAATTACATTAATATCATATGTAATGCTGATCCCTTATCAGTTTTTGTGTAAGGGGTATGCTAACTGCTTCTGGGAATGAAAAAGTGAAATGTAATATGAGTACAATCTAGTACACTCCCATAATATTACTTCTGGCCGTGCGGGAAACGCCCATGGGCGTTCAAACATCGTACTTAATAAATGAGCTTGTCGACTCCCCGCACGGGATGTAAGGAAACGTTCAGTAAACTTTTGAAATTAATTTTCTCGAAAACAAAGCATCATATGAAAAAATTGTATTCCTTTTTATCGTCTTATTTTAACGTGTAGAATCACCCTCTATGGTTGTACCACCCGTTCTGGCTCATCCTGTATATTAACCCTTTGCACTCCTCATAGTTTGAACCCAGTGTATCAGCCAGCTCGTGATGAGTTTCATCGACTTGCTCTTTGTGCAGAACATGAGAGAAAAATCGACATGGCTTTTAGGTTTTGCGAGATTTTGTCACGTTTTAATTTCATTTTTATTGTCACGCAATGAAATTTCGTGATAAGTGAGACCTACGAGTGAAAGAGACTTTTCAGTTCGGCCACTGTGATAGGATATATGAGTGTCAAGGGTTAATATTTGCTCACTTAAATAATAAATAAATTTCAGGACTCTGACCATAAAAAATACACAACCGACCAGGAATAAAATCTAATTTAATTCTCAATGAAGAAACTGTTCACGAATGAATAAGAGCGGTAGAAGTTGCAATAATTCGAACAGGTACATTAAATGCCGAATTATGCGATTCTCTTCATCCAATTGCACGCACGCGCAGATTGCGGTCTGTGCGTTATAAATATGAGTTTCACTTCAGTATGAATTGTGAACAATTTGATATTACAGCACCATTGACTTTTAAAGAATTATTTAAAGCAAATTGCACGCGTCGACAAATATTCTTCCAGCGCTTGAATAATAAACTTCAGCGCCAGACAGTCGTTAAAAAATCATGAGGGATTAAACAATAAATTAGAAGTACTCGCGAACGCCTGTGATACCGTGTAAATGTTGTCAAAATGAACAGTCGTTCGATCCAATTAAATTCTACTGCGTTCGACAATTAGTTCCACGGCGATGAACGCGCCGACGCATATAATAAAATCCCGTGATTCGAGCAGAAGAAAAATTAGTCTTCCGCTCGTCGATTGAATCGCGCCCCTTATCAACGGGGAAAAATCTTCGACGAGTCGAAACAACCGATTCACCCGTGAATAAAGTGTTCGAGATATACGAGACAGCGGATCGAACATTTCCAATTTCCGCTTGCTCTAATTTTCGTCAAACGATGATTGCAGTGTCAAGCCGCCAGGATCGAGACGAGCTTCTGCCTCGAAGGTGAAACGCTTTCATCGAAATTGAATTCTTAATCGTGGAGCAACGTGGAAAAAACGTTCTGCAGGCCATTACACGATAATAATCGGGTAACTACAGTACACAGGGAAATAATTGCATCCGTTTCTCGTCCGAACGCCGCCGGAAAAAATCGTTCGATCGACGATGCTCGTTCGAGACGCTGCGCTCGAATTAATAAACTACAGCCAATTCGCGTGAGACGTGCAACGAAAGCTCATGTAATTTATAGAAAATTAACGGTATATTAGGAGTTTGGGAATGTTTGAAGAATAGAGTGATAATTAGACTGCGGATTTTTAAACTTGAATATTTTTTATTTCCATGCAGCTGCTGAAACGCAACTATGACAGAATTGCACTTTGGGGTTGAAATGTTTATTAGTATAATGCATTTTTCGCTTCACTTTCTGTAGAATATATGCATTCTTTATGAAGTGGGATATGTTAAATTGTATAAAGACCCGCAGTCTAGTGATAATATTGCAAATTATTTGAATATAAAATGTATGGAAGAAAGCGTGAACTTAATTAACGAATCAACTAGTTATTTGTAAAAGTTTACTAACGGTGAAAAATGTGATGGGATTATTAATATTATTTTATTATTTATTGTTGTGGGTCTCGACCTATTAATTGGCCCATATCAGGTTAATGAACAAGTGATTACTAGACAAGGTGATAACTAGACTACGGATGTTTATGCAAATATACATTTTTAAACCTTCATTTTTCCTGCGTCGATGCAAGTAAATAAATGAAACTTCAACAAGACTGCATTTGCTCCTTAAAATGTTCAAATCTAAAAATGTTTATTTCGTTAAGTTGTTAAATATCCTTCATTCACCAGTTTGGATATATTAAATTGCATAAACATCCGCAGTATAGCGATGGCAATTAGGTGGACAGAGATGTATCGTAATCCAAATTGTCAACCAATCGTTCTCCAACCTTCATCAGCATAAAAAGAATGATTTTACAAAACTTTAGAGTATCTGATATTGACTAAAATTGCTTTTTCTATTTTTAAAACGTTTAAGATAACTGATAATCCGGAATATAATCTTGTAATTTGTTTTCTAATAATTTCTGTCGATTGAATTTCTGCAAAAAATTCTGTAGGTTTGCGTGAAGGGGTACAAAGCAGCTCACCCTATCGTCGATGAACAATATCGTTCTCCACAATTCAACAGCAAGCAAAACTCAGCTGAAAGTACTTCAGAGTAGCTCTGGTACTGCATACACTTACTTTTCCCATTTCTAACCTCTTAGCTGTGAATGCCGAGTATACTCGTCATGCAAGAAAAGTAATTACCATTCGTTACTTAAATACAAATAAATTTAAACAATAAAATGATTGATTTTTCAAAAGAAAACGAGTGCTATTTCCTTGTAATTTTATTCAATTTAACAGCAGCTGCACACACTCTGTGTTTGACAATGTAGATACACACTTTTAAAAGGCGGCACCACAGCTGAGAGGTTAAAGCGTTTAAAACGATTCATAATTCGGAATATCTTCTCATAGTTTATTCTTATAATAATTTCAGTCCAGGTCTACAGTATCGTTCTCCAAAATTCAACAGCAAAACAATACTCAGCTGAAAATACTTCAGAGTAGCTCTGGTACTGCATACACTTACTTTTCCCAATTTTAAAGCGTTTAAAACGATTGATAATTCGGAGTATCTTCTCATAGTTTATTCTTATAATAATTTCAGTCCAGGTCTACAGTATCGTTCTCCAAAATTCAACAGCAAAACAATACTCAGCTGAAAATACTTCAGAGTAGCTCTGGTACTGCATACACTTACTTTTCCCAATTTTAAAGCGTTTAAAACGATTGATAATTCGGAGTATCTTCTCATAGTTTATTCTTATAATAATTTCAGTCCAAGTCTACAGTATCGTTCTCCAAAATTCAACAGCAAAACAATACTCAGCTGAAAATACTTCAGAGTAGCTCTGGTACTGCATACACTTACTTTTCCCAATTTTAAAGCGTTTAAAACGATTGATAATTCGGAGTATCTTCTCATAGTTTATTCTTATAATAATTTCAGTCCAGGTCTACAGTATCGTTCTCCAAAATTCAACAACAAAAAAATACTCAACTGAAAATACTTCAGAGTAGCTCTGGTACTGCATACACTTACTTTCCCATTTTTAAAGCGTTTAAAACGATTGATAATTCGGAGTACCTTCTCATAGTTTATTCTTATAATAATTTTAGTCCAGGTCAACAGTATTGTTCTCCACAGCTCAACAGCACAACAAACTCCCTTTAAAATACATTAGAGCGGCTTCTGATATTGACTAAAATTACTTTTCATATTTTTAACCCATTCCCGCATATGACGGCTATAGCAGTCACATACATTTTTGCGAAAAAAAATAGCAACAAGCCTATCAGGAATTTCGTCTGGTATCGTATTAATTAACCCCTATAATTTCGTCTGAAAATCGTATTAATTAACCCCTATAATCATTGTCTTTTCATCTAATTTCTTGTAGCAACAACGGAAAATTTAAAAAAAAAGTGTGTTTCTGAGGCCGATCTAGAAAAGAAAAGTGTGCGTCCATGGGTTAAACCGTTTAAGAGAAATAATAATCCAGACTATATTCTTGTAATTTGTTTTTCTAATAATTTCTGTCGATTGAATTTCTGCAAAAAATTCTGTAGGTTCGCGTGAAGGGTTGCAAAGCAGCACGGCGTATCGCCAATGAAAATGACCGTTCGCCGGGGTGACAGAGGAAAAAAAAATTAGCGCGCCGCCCCGGCGATACATATTTCATTCCGTGGAAAGACCAAGGGGCTTGTTTTACATCAACGGCGCAATTCATCTCGGGGCGTGCTCTCCCGTCGCCGCGTTCTCCGAGGGAAAATGCGGCGGAATAATTTACAATTTCGAGAGCTTTCTCGCCGCCCCGGACGCGGGCGTAAATACGAGGAAGAAAGCTCGGATGGCGACGTCCATCGCGATAACGCCAACTTCGTTTAGAGAATCGCTAAGCGCACAACGAGTGCGCGCGTTCGTGTCTCCGGATGTTAGAAATTTTCCTGCGGTCGGACGGACGTGTTTACCGATTCCGCTAACTTTCGCTCGCGATAAGATTATGCTGCAACGAATATAGTTATTTGTATGTAGTCTGCACGCCTTGGAAAGTGGAACGAAACGTTCGTTAGAAGTTAGAACTGAGTAACGTTGGAAATGTAAAATAAATTAAACGGCAGGGGATCTATTTTTGAGATTCACGTTGAAGAATTGCATGAGTATTATTCTGGTACATACAATTAGTGTGATTTAATACTGTGAGTGCCATATCACGCATATTTGGATGACACAAAAATTCAATTATTTATTTGATCATGTATAGAATTAATGAATATATTTAACAAGGTTCAACAGTAGCAGTAAAAAAATTGTGAAAGTTATTGATATTATTAATTAATAAAGGTACAATTTATAGTTATATTAATTTTGTGTACAAATTTAGAAAGTTTGTCATTTTTAGCTAGTACAGCATGGCACTCGAAGTGTTAATACGTGTACTGTTCTATGCAGAACACGCGGTTTAGAGGAATTTTGGAGATTTCCATACGCCCCGTGCGGAAGATCACTAAACGCATTTAATAAGTACGGCACTGGAACGCCTATAGGCGTTTCCCGCACAGAGTGCAGGAACTCTCGAAGCACCTTTAAGTGCCCATAACACCTAACTGGTTAATTTTAAGAAGTATATTTATTAGACATTTTTTAAACATTCTTGAAAGTGCTATATAATATGCTCCTAAAGTTTCACCTCTTTTGTACAAACTAAAATATGTGAAAACAACAGATTTACAACAGACAGTAAAAGTATTAATTCAATAAAAGATTAATATTCTGGGTCTACAATATACAGGGTATCCCAGTTTTTTCCGGACAAACGTTGTTCCCTTCGTATTTCGTATTTTCATTGCAACTTTTTAATAAAGCTTCGAACGACCTATATTTATACATTTTTTTCTTATTTATGTCTACGAAATATACCGACAAAGTTTGGTCGGAAAAAACTGGGACACCCTGTATAATCAAAATGATATAAATAACTACAGTTACTCATATTAATATTCGGACACAGCACTATCTCTATATTTGTTGCTTCGTATAAGAGAGGGTGATTTAAATAGTGTTGCTTATTCTACAAAAATATGAACCATTTATTGTAGCTTACAAATACGTAAACAATTTCTTCCTAACAATAACATTTAATTCTATAATAGATCTAAAGAAAAAAAATTGTCACATTTTCACATCACACTAATATTGTTAAAAACCAATGTAGAATTAAATGTTATCCTTAGGAAGAAATTGTTTACGTATTTTCAAGCTACAATAAACGGTTCATATTTTCGTAGAATAAGCAACACGATATTTAAATCATCCCCTCTCGTACAAAACAACAAATACAGAGACTGTGTCCGAATATTAATGTGAGTAACTGTATGGAGATTTCCTTTCTGAAGAAGTATATAAAAAAATTTCTCACTAAAACATTCACAGAAACGACGAACAATCGAATTACACCGGAAACAACACACCTCGAAACGGAATTAGCGATCGCTCTCCAAAATCGATTAGAGAGTTTGCATGAAACAGTCGTAGCAAATGTTCGATGCATCAGGGCTTTCGGGAGCGGAGTAAAGCTCTGGCAGCTTCCATCAAAGGAAAATAGTATCAATCTGAAAATGTTTCAGCACCGCGCGATATTGTAACCCGGGTTCGCTTTGACACGAGTGGCAAAGTATAGCGCAGACGGGGCTGCTGCAGTTGACAGGAGTCGAGGTCAACATCATCCTCGATGACCACTTAACGTGCCTCTGTCTCGTGTCGGAGTCATCCCCGCAAAAACACACGTGCACGCACTCACACTCGCACGGAGAGTAGAAAAAAAAAATGGCGCAGCACTTTTCTGGAAACGAAGCGTGTTCGGTGTCCATCTCGTGATAGGACGAAACGGGGGGTAGAAATGAGAGGGAGTGCAATTCGTTTCAAATGGAAGCTCTTTCGTCCACGTCGAGCTTTCGAAAGCTCTGCGAGTCTGTCCACCAACCTACAAAAAATCTATTATAAATTGTAATGTAATTATTCGACTGAGATTGCAGGCAGCTCTGAAAAATACAGAGTCCGTCTGTCGTTGATCCTCAGACGAGAGACTTGAATTTCGTAATATTATTTCATTGTTCTAGACCAGTATTTCCCCACAGGGGAGCCATTTTGAATATTTTTGGGGCAATTAGAAAACTATGTTGCATTCGTTACCTTCATGAGTGCTATAGTAAAAAAAATGGCCATTGTTTTTTATGCTAGCAAGCGTATTTTTTACTTTACATACCTACTTAGGGGGGCATCGAAATCTTTGAGACGCTGAGGTAGGGCATGATTCAGAAAAGGTTGGGAAACACTGCTCGAGACAGTTTATAAAAGTTTCATAACTCACTATACTGTAATTTTTATGGATTCTTTGAATCCTATTAGTCTGTCGTGCTAAAAAACTGTCAATCACACTGATTGTGAGTTTACGATACGGACATAAGTATTTACTATTCATAAGATATTGGAGATTGCGAGCTTTAATTAAAACAAAAGACCTCGTCTTTCACTTCTTCTTCACTGAAACCTCTGAGTGAGCTGTGATTGGCTACTGATTTGATTTCGTAGCTACTAAAAATGGAAAACCAAGTTTTACGACGAAACTCTGCTGAAATTCTGTATTCAATCAAACTCAACGTCAACAATTTCAACAACTTTTGGTACAATGTGACGTACTAACCCTCCTGGCTAATACTTTATTTAGAACCGACTGAATCATACATCACCACTTTCTTCGCACGTCAGCTTGCGAGTCATTTGTTTTGACCCTTTTCTGTACTTTACCTCTGCTTCCAGACACTCTGAATGAATCAGATATCCCTTGGAAAACCTAGGTCACCACGTTGTACCAGTTAAATCTTACTTAAGCTCTGTTAGTACAAACTTGTATCTGAAAACTTGGTGGCCTTGAGTGTCATCCTGTGGAATCGCCAGTCTATTACAAGTTCTTCCATATTCTCATTATATGAGACGCATTGAAGCTCTAAAATATTGTTGGACACTGTGAGGATTTTGTGAGCGCTTCAATTGTTCACAATTCTGTTCTGTACGTGACATACAAGAAAACAACCGAGTTCGTCACGGTCCTCCAGGACCACGCTTTTCCATAAGATTTCTTCCATTAGAAACCTTGCTTGTCAATGGCAGTTGCCGGATAGAAATTAAGAAGGCTAAGGATCAGCACTAGAATGGGTGACCGCCTTTAGCACGTAGAATTCCATGCTGCATGGGCTGTAAACAACACAACTTTTTAAACTTTGATACAACATGAAACTAATCTCAAATTATATCCTTTTTAATTAGTTATGAAAGTAACTCTTTATAGTTTATATGGGTTCTGTTAAACCTGTTTTGATATTTTTACTAATACTATTGGTCCTCAGATAAATAAAAAGTGAATTGAAGTGTCACCCGTATATGGGTGACATGGCAGTCAAAGTGTTAACACGTTAAACACGGAGCTAATTTTGTTTTACGTTCCATTTAGGCGGCGCGTAAATATAGAAAATACCAATTCCAAAAAATTTGGAAAAAACAGTAGCTAGAAATTATTCCAAGAAAGTCGTAACTTTTTGCAATACTTGTAAAGGAGAACTTCATTTTTCTTTAAAATGTTTCAATAAAATCCATTACAAAAGTGTAAACATATTTTTTAATATTATGTAAATTATAAAGTATTATTTTTTAAATTTGATACTGTCGGTCCCCAAGGACCCACGCCGTTTGAACGAAAAGTTTAGTATCGGTCCTCAGGTATCGACGTAGCGTTTAGAACTTCGAGTGCCACGTCACCCATATCTGGGTGACGCATAGATTCAAACATTATACATTTGATCACGTAAAATATTAAAAATGTACCTAATGAACTCCAATAGAAGCAGTAAAAAGTTCTGAAAACTGTCGACATTATTGATTAAAAAAGATAACATTCATAGTTACATTTATTTTGTATTAAAATTTAGAAAGCTTGCCATTTTCAGTTAAGACAACGTGGCACTCAAAGTGTTAACGTGTTAATGCTTCTGTGATGCTGTTAACAACATGGTGGTTCGGTACACACCTAAATCTGTAGCTCCCCGGCTAAATGATCGTAACAGTCGATGCTGGGTCACGTACAAAGAGAAAGAAGGAGGAACCTTGCTCCTCAGCGTCGCTCCGACACTGAGTTACCGCGGCAAGAAACAAAGTATTTAAACAAATTCGCGTGAATTCATTTCACTGCGCCACAGCGATATAAACTCCATTCGGTTCCAGCGCGAATTTACGACAGTTTTAAAAGTAAGTTGCTGGACGAAGAGCAGGAGACAGGTGAAAAGGCGGAATCGAGCCGACGGGACGGTTAAAATTTCGGTTTCAACCTGTTAGTTCTTTGCGGGGGAACCTTTAATTCCAATCCCAGCGAGCCGTTTCGTTTGTTCCGGCTGTTGTTCCCGAGCGTATCAGATCGTTACGGCAACGACAAGTCACCGGCCCGTGAAACTAGATCCCGAAAAGGTCCGGAGCTGTTTCGAAACGCGAGGAGCCCGGAACGTCCACGACCACGTTTAGCCAGCCGGAATCCCCGGAATGACTATTGCACGGCCATCACTGTTGTCCTCGCTAATCCGGCCCCGATTTACATGATCCTCGAGAATCGTCCCGCTACAATTTCTCCGCGAATTTGTCACGATGCTGATCAGTTTTTCAAACGGTTGCAAACTCGGGTGCGTCGTGTCGTCACGCACTAAGGGTCCTAGGCAGTCGAAAAATCGATTTTCTTTTTTATTGAATTTTTCGAAACTATTACGTCTCCCGAGTAAAATACCGTTTGGTTTATGTCGAAATTCGCAAAATTACGAATTTGGCAGCCGGAAAGGTCAAGCGGCGCATGAACTCATTTTCGTCTGAACGAAGAAACTGAAACAAAGTGTACTAAATCTAACTGGTTAATAAATATTGTGTTATATGCACACTTAAGGCTTTTTACAAGCGTACTAAACGTACTTTGCTGCCGGAAATCATTAGGCGGCGTGTGTATCGATAATCATGCTTTAAAATCTGCTAAGAGTTTAAATGCGTTTTTCTCCGCTTCTCATTTTCGCTTCGTTTTGCAGTGATAACTCAAAAACGAAGGTTCCAATCGACTCAATTCAATGCATGTTCGAGCATGTTCACAAAATGTGTAGTTTCGGTCTGAACCTAAATTAGAGTTAATGAAAATTCTCCTTTTTTATAGAAAAGAAACTAAAGCCTCATTTTTTAAACGAAAAACGCACTTTTCTGAAAAAATGTCATTTTGAAACCATGATTTTCATAATTTTGCTTCTTTTATAGGTTCAGTGCAGAATCAAAGATATTCCAAAGAAAAGTTTACAAGCAAGTCGCTGGATTTCGTTTCGTTTCGTCAATATCACTGCAAAATAAGAGAAACTTTTTTAAAAAGGCTTTTCGATGATCCATTCGTAGCGCCATCTATAATGCATTTTTTTATAAAACAAAAACATTCTCTCAAAGTCTATGATGTTAATAAACATTGGTTCAAAGAACAAGTCTCACATTTAATTACTTTCTTTCCAATTAATTACGGAAAGAGTGCTTCATTTTCGGTAAAAGCAACTGCCTACTACTTTTAAAGTAGCAGCTTATGCTACTCACTGCGGATGTACACCTCCGTTCATAAGTGAACGGACATCTGCTCATTTTGAGCAAAATGATTATCAGAACGTGGATACAATTTTTTGGCTTGATTTTAATATTTTATACTGTTATATCTATCTATTTTACGTTAATTTAAATGAATATTTAAAGAACAAGACTGTAAGTTCTATTTCTTCAACTACATTAACATGTTGAACACCGTGGCAGTCTCCGGTGACCGACACCTCAAATTTAATTTCATTAAATAACTATAAATGTCGCAAAGTTCTGAGCATACTTCAAAGTGAAACAACTATGCAGAAACAGAAGAACCCGGCCAATTAATCAAATTTTTGTTTTTTTTTACGATTTATATAAAAAATAGTAAATTATATCCTGTCTGATTAGGTATGGCCGTGTTTACTGTGGCGTGCAATGTGTTAAAACAGAAAATATTGTAATTTAAAAACGTATATTTGCATAAACATCCGCAGTTTACTCATAAAGCACGCTATGTGTTGAAAAACATGCTGAAACCGTAGAAAATTTGTTTCTGTTGACCATGCAAACACTTTCTAAGAATTCTAATTACTCCCGTCGGCTTTGTGAAACAACTAGCATGACCTAACGTACAGGATTCCGAATATTGTATTCGTTTTCCTTATACAGTAGCGTACAAAAGTTTCCGGACAGTACATTTTGTACTCTTACTTTTACTTATGATAAATAAACTGAGTTTTAACCTGACATTATTTTGAAAAATAGGTGAATCAAAAGATAAAGATGGAATGCATGATCCTTCTCTTCATTTTTTAATGTGTACGTAAATGTGAATTTATTATGAATTGTTTATAACACGATTGAAAATATGAAGTGTTCGCAAACTTTTGCACGCAACTGTATCTTGTAGCCGAGCGAATTCTCTTTCGAACACGTGGGTGCCGAGGTTTGCCACCTAGCGGCCGTGCGTGAACTATGCCTCAATAGACGGCTTGCCGGCACGTCAACAAAAGATAGTTCCATGTTTTTTACCGCAACATATTATTTATCCCGCGATAAAGTATAGCCTATGACACTCCGGAAAATGTAAAGAAGCTGTTATGAAAATTTTATAACAATCGGTTAAGTAATTTTTCAGATAATTGCGAAACTTTGTCTCTTTATTATACTACTAGTAAGATCATTACGTCGCAACAGTAGGTGGAAGCTTCCCCAATTTCTTTCAATTTTTCAACAGCCATAAATTCACATCAACGTGACACTCTCGTACGAAAGGGGCCTCACCACAAATTATCGTATCAAACACCCCGAAACACTTTATCTCCGCTGTTAGCCTAAAAATATATCGAAGGAAGAAGCTGAAAATCGGATTGTCATAAGTTCGCCCGCGACACAAAACATATTCCCCGGAGTACGCCGGATAAACCGTAGGATAATCGACAAGGCATCAGGATCCCCTGATCTTGTGAAAAGAGGGAGAAGAATCGTGCGAAAGGAATTTGATCGCGATAATTTATACGTTCGCTCGACGATGCGAAGAGCCCAGGAATAAATCCTCCGGGACTTTCCGCTTGTGTTTCGTTCAATTTATTCGTTAGCCGTGGAGGAGGGAAGAAGCTGCTATCGAACCGGGCTACGAAGGAAGTTAATGGCTGGAAAGGGGAGGAAAAACGAGGGTAAAAAATATTGCCGGAGTTGTCGCAGGGCTGTCGCTACTCGGTTCCTGAATTAATATCGCCGACTTAATTTTCCGCGCGTGATTCGAACGCCTAAGGGATGCTTGAGTGACATTTTTGGGTCGCTCAGATTCTCCCAGCGGTCTTTTCGGCTCTTTACCTCGTTCCCTGTCACCCTCTGCTTGTGCAACGTCTCTGGGCCAGACGAAAATTAAATGAACAATCGTTAAATAGTGTGTATCACGGTCTTCGAGATGGATGATGCAGAACTCGTGGGTACCCTAGCACTTACAAGGAAGGGTATTGGACCATCCCCTCCCGATTTTGATGAAATTTTGCAGGTTTGTACAATAGCCAAACATAAGACACGTATTCTTTTTTAGCTGCGGATACTGAGGTTTAAGGGGTGAAATCACCCTCTGCAAATTGACACCCCCAAGGCTATCTCGAAAACTATTAACACTTTGACTGCCACGCTGTGTTAACTGAAAATTGCAAACATTCTAAATTTTTTTACAGAATGAATACACCCCAAAGTAATACGTTTTTCAATTAATTATACTAGCAAATTTTATAATCTTAGTATTGGTTCTATTAGACCTGCATAGGTATATTTATTAGTGCTACTCATAATCAAATAAGTAGTTAATGAATCAAAGTGTCACCCATATATGGTGACATGGCAGTCAAAGTGTTAAAGATAAAAATATACTTCAAATTGCAAAGTTGTATGGTTCTTTATGTACAATAATTTGGTACAGAAGATTTTCAAAAATAGTTATCACTTTTCGAGATAGCCTTGGGGGTGCCAATATTCAGGAGGTGATTTCATCCCTTAAACTTGGGTATTACGAATATAATTGTCGTTTCGCATCCTCCGTCGGGACATAAATATATCGAAAACCATAAGGCCTAGTAAGCTGAAACATGGTAGCCAATCAGTTCTTACCCCAAAAGGGTACATGAATACCTTAGTGGCCAGAAGTTTTCCCGAGGGGGTGTACTACCCCCTGATTTCACTTTTATAGTTGTCAGTTGGGATCCTCTGTCCGCCCAAAAATATCTCAAACACAGTAGAGCGTCAATTATCCGAACCAATTGAGACCGAGGTGGTTCGGAAAATCGAATTGTTCGGATAATGAAACATACATGTAGCTACCCAGTGTATAACTATAGGAATTAAACCAAAATTACTTATTAAATACAAGAGTACTACAGCTGTAATTTGAAATGTAGTGTATATTACGCAAAATATTAATTCATTCCTTAAGAAATGCTTTTAAGTAACAATACACATTTATTACATACATATGTGGATACATTTTTTTACATGAATAAAAAAACACAAATATGTATGTACAATGCATAGAAATTACATACGGTTAATGTTAAGAAAGTTTATTTTTTAAAGTAATCTTTAATTTTTTTTTTAATCATCGAAGACTGTCTTTTCTTCAAACTGATAACCGAGATTCGGATAATTGACGCTGTACTGTACCATAAGACATAGGAAGCTAACAATATCCCAAAAAACTGCTCCAAGCACATACGAAACTCTCCACCGTTGATTTTTCAACGCTTTATAAGCTAGTTAGAAAGCAAACTGCCTTTTCGGTATCTGTTCTCCACCTCGAGAGCCCAGTCACTTTTTCTATTTCAAAATCGAACGGACGGCGGCGTATAATGCGATAATTGACGCGAACCGTTCGAATGACGAGCAAATAACAGTGATTCGTGTTGGTAGCGCGAACAGTGAGTACGGAAATGCATAATGCAGTTCCATCTATATACATAGAGAGAGGCCCTGTTACCTCGTGCATCCGTTATTTGCATAATAGCTACGACCTCGCCTCTTTCCTCCACCTAACCCAACTTACGGCCGAAAGTAATAACGATCGTTATCGGGTCATCGGTGCGGTCAGTTTTAGCCCGCGAGATTGGCCGGCCGCAATTTTTCCCGGTGACCCGGTGCCGGCTTCTTTACGGTGCA
The DNA here is from genome assembly GCA_916610135.2 of Macropis europaea. Lineage (NCBI taxonomy): Eukaryota > Metazoa > Arthropoda > Insecta > Hymenoptera > Melittidae > Macropis > Macropis europaea. The sequence continues at coordinate 12,115,918 of OU744352.1, read as the reverse complement.
TCCTTTATTGCGGCTTAGGAAGTGACACGTTCGGCGGCTAAATATTGCCACGGACCGGCTCCGACACACCAGCACCGAGTATTGGCCCTTCGAGCACTCTCCTTAGATTGTAAATTATGGCAGACGCAAGCACCGCGTTCAGAATTTTTCACCGACTTCGGAAATGGAGGCGTGGTACAGTTAACACGATGCCTGCCAGTAGAATTACGAATCGTGAAGAATGTAAGTGTTTAACACTGAAGCTACCTAAATAATTTATATAGGGTGTTAAAAAAAGGGTCAGATACTTAAAGGGCTTATAGCACTTACCGGGAGGAGTAAAAAATGTTTCATCAACGTAGGTCATAAAAGCAATTCTTTCGGTGTGAAATCAACCTTTATTATTTATTAGCGTTCGATATCATGAGGGAGTCTCTTTGCAACACAATGAATACAGTCGATGGAAGCGAAATGGCGTTATCGCGGATTCAGTCAAGCATGAAATTATGTACGTTTCGTAGATCAACATAGTATGTAACTTGAAACGATTTTAGGGGTGGTCACCCTCATGGCATTCAACGTGTTAATCATTTTATAAAAATTTTATGGAGTTCGGTAAATAATGGTGTTCGATTTAAATAGTACAGTGATATGGCAGAGAAACTGTTGGATGACCTCGAATGGTCAATATTACTTCTCTCTAGTATATGGCGGTGACTGACACAATAAACAATTTTTTGCATGGTCAGTCACACTGTACAGTGTATTCTACCTCTTCAGGGATGTACACACATGTGTTCAGCTACATTTAGGTTGAATATTGTCGACTCGAAACAGTTTTACAATTTCAACGTTTCTTAACACGTCGAACGTCACAGTGAAAACGCCCATACCTAATTAGACACGATATAATTAACTATATTTTATATAAATCATGAAGAGAAAAAATATTTGAGTACATGATCGTGTTCTTCTATTCCTACAATATTGTTTCAGTATAAAGCTTGTTCAAAATTTTGCGACAATCAATAATTATTTAATTAAATTAAATCTGAGGTGTCAGTCACCGGTGACTGACGCGGCGCTCAACGCGTTAATCCAATCGGAAGGAAATTTATATTGCTAATTAATACTCAAAACGCTGTCAGGGGGATGACATCACGCCGAAGCAAAGTAAGAGAAGGCGTATAAAAATTAAAAACGATATTAGTTTCAAGATAACGTAAAAAATTAACAGTCCAAAACCAGCACCGCCAGTCATCCTATTTTACAATATAAACAGAAAAAGAATTCCGCTTCCTGGGAAACATTTCATGACAAGACCCAGGCTTCGAATGGCTCAACTGACGCTAATGTCTCCAAGTTATCACAGATGATCCTGAAAATGGCACAGAGTCGGAATAGAGTGACAAACAACAGCTCGAAATAGATGGAAACTGGTTTAACTGAGCGGACTACGAAAATACAATTCGCAAATTGGCAGCGTAGAACCGCGGGGCTCGTTCGAGGCGATTGTAAATTCAACATGGCGGGTCGTGGCGCGTATTCGATCGGTTTCGCATTAATTAAAAAGTAAGCGGCCAACTGGGGATGATGGTATAACGAGTGCAAGAGACACGCTGCGCTCGGAGGAGGAGGTGGTTGCCTTTATCGAGGCGTCTCTCTATTATCATGCAAATCATACGAACGTATGCGCATTGAATACATAAAAGCCGGTGTTCCGGTTGCAGCCAGGTATCCGGTATTCTCTGCTCATCCGTTTCCGGAAACCGCCGCCTTTAATTAAAACAGTAAGGAATTTGCTGCGGCCGGCCGGTCGAATTACACAATGAACGACGAAAGAAGCTGATGCAGCCAGCAGTGAGCAAACCGAGAATAGCTGAACAACAAAGGCCTGGTCTAGACACAAAATAATAATACTTAGACTGCGGATATTTATGAAAATATAAGAGGGTTGGTACGAAACTAGCGCCTTCTATTTTTTTTATTTCGTCCGTTGTAACTTCTGGAACTGCAGGAATGAATTTTACGGAGTTGGAATACAGTGTCTCACTCAGAAATTGCGAAAGTGCATAGAAAATGACGGTGACTTTGTGGAAAAATAAAAGGATGTTCATGACAGACGCAGGAATATTTCATGGAAATTCCATAATTTTGGCGTTTAAGGTTTTTGAGAAAAAAAATAGGAGTCATTACCTTCGTGCCAACCCTAGTACACAACCTTTCAATAAAGACATACAGTTCGATTTTTTAAATATTTCTTATAACAAGTATAGAAGTCATTTCATTTGCCAATTTTTCAATGTGTTTTATAGAATACCTTACAAAAATTTAGGGTGCACCCTCCAAACTGCCGGTCGAAAATTAAATCCGTTGTAACCATCTTTCATGACTTATGCCATAAAATCGAGTAGACCGAGTTCCGTTCAATAGTTACGGTTCAGAAACAAATTAATAAAAAGCAAAAGGTTTAGTAGGGTGTCAAGTCCAGGATCAATAACGAATCAGCCGTGTCCTACGCGTGGAATATTTTAATATTATGTGAAGTAGTAGACGACACCTTCACAAGTTCACTGCCACAGTGGAAACAGCCATTCCTAATCAGACACGGTATAAATTGCTGTGTTGATTGTAAATCACAGAGAAAGAAGATGTTAAGTACTCAATCGTATACATGCCTTTGTATATTAATCTTGCAATGTGAAATTCGCTGAGAATATTGTCAAAATCAATAATTATTTAATTAACAACGTGTTAAAACAGTGATGGCCACCGGAGCTGTAGCCTTCCCCCACTCTACGTCCATTCCCCTCGTTTCAGTTCCCTCTAGTTCGTTCCTCCTTCCCCCTCGGTCCATGGTTGTCCCAAATCACAGCTTATATATAGGGAATGGACCTAGAGTGGGGGAAGGCCGCAGAGCTCTGGTGGCCATCATTGCCTTAACGTCTCAAATGAGTAGAGTTTGTAAAAATTCCTAGGCACCCTCAAGAGACGATAGGGTGAAGGTGTACGCAAACCTTTGGGGTACTGCACATTCTCGAGAGCCTTGCAAACGGGCTGCCTGTTGAGGTGCAGATGGATTATAGCATAATACATCAATTAATACTGAGAAACTGAGGAAGTTCTAATTCTTAAAACTCTGTGCGGAATTTTGAAGAATTTGGAAGTGGTGGTAAATGACTCAAGTTGATAGGGTCCAAAGAAATTTTAAAAAAACACAAACGTAGCAAAAATTCACGTGGGCACCGTAAACCTGATCTCTGTCAGTGGCTTTAACAGTAATGTGTGTATATGATTTTGGGAATTCCATAGCTTCATGTGTCAAGCAGCGTGTTATTCGACGAATGCCTGCATTGTGCTAACTTTAGGTACACAGTAACACGAAGTACTGCCGCTGCGTGGACCCAATCTGAATCTGTTGGCCTGTTAAACAATTTCTGGACGACACAAAGGATTTGCCAAATGAAAATAATAACGAGGGGCGGTCCTCGGGGAATCGACGTCGTTTTCGAGGTATAATCAGCCAGTGGACATTTGTTTCTGAAAAGCTGGAAGCAATTAGGAGATTGCCTCCTCGAATATATCGTGAATTTAATGCTGTAGTATATCACGAGGTCGCTGAAAACTTTCCGTCTGCTTCTTTTAAGCGAAACGACGATAAGTGGGTAGCTTGGAAATTGAAATGCTTCCTCTTCTTTCATTAGCATCGTCGCCTGCTGGCTTAAATGCTTTTTTACAGCGACGAGACAATTTGCCAGCACCTGTTCTGTTCTTTCAAAAATATTACAACGATCGTAGAGCAATTTGTATGTTTTGAAAAATCGACAACCTTAACCCTTTCACTAACGGCGACTCAGCCTATGGGCGCTAGGGCTTACTATAGTCGGGGAAAAAAATCGCTTAATCACCCAATTCTTTGTCAAGCTTGCAGCTTCGTAATTCATCAGTTTTATGTAAATTTCACTTTGCTCTTTGTACTGCAAGAATACAGGGTGCACGAAAAAGGGACGAACTCTTCAAACTGAAATATCTGTTTAAGAAAATGATTTTCGGTGCTGCCAATTTTAGCAATAATTTATCATTAAAAAGAATACTTTTTGGCGCCATTTAAAAAAAATCGCCCGTCACATCTCGATGAATTAAAAGATGCCATTTCCAACGCATTTCGGACTATCACAAGCGATACATAGCCACAGAAAGAAATGAGTTTGAAAATTTTTTAAATTAACCCTTTGTACCCCAAGCATTTTTTCATACTATCGATCAGGAACTCCAACATACTTTAGTAGCGTAAAGTTTTGAAAACCATAAGCTTTGATTTAAAATGAAAAAATTAGAACTGTTTAGGAATTTATTTACTTTAATTTCGATAGAATTCCGAAGTACATTGAGAAGCAATTTCCAATATGCATGTTTGACATGCTAGGCTGTGATGTAAATTACGAATGTCCCCATAGCGGACGCAATAGAGTTATGGAACATATTATTAATATCCCCATAGCGGAGCCAGCGCAGTCCAAAGAGTTAATTTCTGTTTGACAGTTAAGTACAATTCCCTTTATATTTTTTAATATTCAGAATAAAAAGAAGTTATTCGTCCATTATTGTTCACCCTGCACATGTCACGTACGAACGACAGCATTGTTGGTTTCTAACCGAACGCTGCTGTATAGAAAGGGTTAAACACACTGCCCGAAAATGTTAAAAATCTCAGAAACAGCAAAATTATTTAAACAACCCTGTCCTCTTCGAAAATAACGAGAGCTAATAAGCAGATAAAAAGCGAAAAGAAGCAAGTATTTCAATCGAGTGAAATAAGAGTTAATGAGGGACATTAAAATGCTCTTTCCTGTGAGTTATCAAGGAATTTAAGCAACCAACTTGAACGCTCGAAAGTCTTAGCAACCTTAACGAGCCAGGAGTTGGAACATTTCAAGAGCCTTGAAAATTTGCAACGTCGTTACTTAAAAATTATGAATTACACAAATTTTCAGTACCATTCAGATATCGAGATTTTATTAAATCTGTCTTCGATATTAATTTATTTATCGTTTTACTGCAACGTAGGCTCCACTGTACCGTAAATATTGCCACACGAGAGGGCCGAGTGAACGAAGCAATGTTTCTCGATACTCTACATGAATTCTTTTTCAATCAGGCTGTTTGAAAACGCTCGAAACATACAGAGTTCGACGCAGAAGCGTTTCATGTGAAAAGATGAAAGGATGTCATAGTGGCGAGCGTTATTGCCGGGAAACTGGAGAAATGCGAATATGCCGGGTAAATAAACATTACAGGAAGCTTCAATATGTCGTAATGAAACGTTTGACGTAAATTCTGCGAATTTTACTGAAGCGTTTTTGTACCAACAGTAAAAAAACGGAGGACACTCTTATCGAGATTAAGGGGCCTTCCACTTTTACACAGCCGAAAAATAGCTGTCTTTCAGAATTTTTTGCAAGAGAACTACCAGAGCTATTGAAATGAAACTTGGAACGTTCGTTACACGTACTTTGATCTACTCGTACAAATTTTTTGTAGCAAAATAAGGTATTATTTCTGTGTCAAGTGTGCTGGATGCAACCCCTGCGCGAAAAGGAACTTTCCCGTGTACAGTGTGCAATTCCTCGAGTTTCAAACAATCGAAAATGTAAAAAAAAACAAATATTCAACGACATGGAGAACAAATAATAAAAACTGAAATACCAGAGCAGACCCAAGCAAGTCGGTAACAAGTTACCTCGTTCGTTGTCCGAAAACTGTTATCTGTTTCAACCCTCTCGGAAAATACGCCAGTAACAGTGTATCATTCGCAGCCGCTTATCAAATATTCCTTAATTACAACTACGTGCCAGCCACGCATGAATAACACCTAATTGCTCCTCCTTACGCATCCTTATTTACGTGTACGAATAATACTGCAGTGCTTCCATGCATCTGTAACGAGATATCCAGAATAAAATAGATGCTCGTTGCTTGGAACTTCTCCTAACGACACACAACATATATTGTTACACGCTCCCCCGTCTAACACAATTGAAACACTATACGCTCTCTTCTGCTATTCATTTCTGCCCTGTTGCATTGAACTGATAACCGAGAGCTTTATCAATGTTGCGCAGAATTCATGAGTGGTGAAGAAATGAATTTGCAACGTGGGAATTAGGAGGGACAGGTAATTTGTTTGTGCAGAAGAAAATTCGGATAATGGCTTCAGAATAGAACTGTAGCAAAGAGAAATAATTTTTAATTAACTTCGGTTCTCATAAAACGATCTACCATGGTTGACACCGGTGACGGACGCTTCAAATTTTATTAAATTAAATAAGTATTGATTCTTACTATATTCGGGGAAAATGTAACATTGCAAGAGCAGGTACGTGTGTAAAACAATGAATATTTAAACATTTTTTCCTTCACGGTTCATACAGAAAATGTGTCTGACAAGCGTTTACTGTTTCTACTGTGGAAGTCAATGTGTTAACCCCATACCGCATGGCGTGCCATATATTGTATGGTACAAACCAAATTTTCATTAATTTTTTAAAATTGCTGGGTGTTGTACCATATTTAATACACTATGGTGCTATGATTTTCAATAATAATCTTCCATCTGTTTTCGAAAAAGTGAAATTTCTGCGATATTTTTACACTGTTGTATAGCTTATGCATCATCCGCATTATCGAGATTTCTATAACGCATTCCAAGACTTTATACGTTTTAAAAAGCCACATAATAATTATTAGAACAATTTACAGTCTGTAAATTACATGAAAAAGTTTGTTAAAATTTTCTTTCGTTAGTTTTAGTATAAATGTTGAATACAAAAAAGTTTTTCAATATTTTTCCCATAAAAGATGCACCTTCTTACACGTAATACATTTTTTATCATTACAAAAAAAAGAATCGTGCGGTAAGGGGTTAATTAATTTTGTAGAGTTACTGTGCCTTCTAGCCGCAGCAAGTAGAAACCGCCGCGTTTGGCCAGACGTGTAATTTTATATAATGAATTTTATGATTCAATGAAAACTGACATAGAACTGACATGGTTTCTATGGCCGAAAATATGTTAAAAATGACGTCGAATGTAAAATTTTGCCCTACCAAGCAGTTTAAAATATAACAAATGGAACATTAATACGTTGAGTGCCAAAAGTGACACCGGTAGCCCAATTATCAATTTTAATTTAATCGAATAACTGATTATCCCTATGAAACTTTGAGTAATTTTTATGTTACAATGATAATTTAAAATAAAAAATATATTATTAAACAGACAAATATTTATATATTCAACGTAAATGTTAATGAAAATCCATTTTCGCGTGCCGGTCTAGTTGCGGGAGTTTTCACTGCGGTACTCGACGTTTTAAGGAGCCCGTTCACTGAATTAATTTCTCATTCAATTAATCGACAAGTATGGAGTAATGTAATAGATCCCAATGCAATATACTATATCAAAGTAACAAAATATAGTGCGATTTAACCCTTTCAACTCCTATTTTTCTTTTAATTTTCTTTTCAATATCACCCTATTATTTTAAGTGTGTTATTTGATTGGCAGTTGATTGGTAGGAACCAATTTAAAGAATTTGTTTACTAATTATATTGAAAATAACATCGTTACTTTGCTAAGATCTGATATTTGTGCTAAAAAAAAATATTGCGAAATGTAATACATACTTAAACTGGCAATTTAAAAATGTCGTGTGACTCGACAAAGGAGTTCAAAGGGTTAAAGGACCCTCGATGACCTTTAAATCACCTTAAAGATAACATCAATCGGAGAATCTGTTTGTATTCCCACCTTTGCCTCCTTGAAATTTCCTTGTCGACAGTTTCTCCTATCTGCAATCGCAACAGAGACATTCAACTGTTCTGTTTCTCGTGGCTCACCCTGTGCGTTCCAAATTTAATTCCGCCAATTTCGACAGGAAGAAGGAACATTCGGGTGGCGTGTTTGCCGTGGACAGGGACAGATTCGTTCACATTTAGGATAAAATAAGCGTGAAGCGATGCATTCGTAAAATCGAGCGGTTCGAATGGACGTGTCCGGAGAGCCGTTCGCCGACGAGGGACATTCATCGACGCAATATGGAGGTTGGCCCGGTGAATGCCGGCCAATTGCGTCGATTTACGAATTAAACTGTCGAAACCGGAGCATCCACTGGCCCGGCAGGGCGAAAGGGTCAACAGGAAGGATACGGTGCAGTATCACAATCGTTGCCCTTGTAGTCGCAGATTAATGCGATTTAAATGGCGGGTTAATGAGAGCGTTTCGCGCAATTTATGCTAGCCAGGAGCCGAGTTAACCACGCGGCCATTACGGAGACGATTCTCCTGCTTCTGCCTGCTCGTTTTCATCCGTTCTACTCGGCAGGATGATTTCTATCAATTAGCTTCGAAGCAGAACAAATTTATGAGATTTTTCAGTGAAAAATTCTTGGCCAAGCGTCGTCGAGCTAATGAACAAACTAATCGCAGAGCCTGGGTCTGTTAAAAATCTGTTCAACAGGCAATTGTTTATCGTTAGGGTAATATTCGTTTGACGTGTCACGACTATCAGACCCGTCTTCAACTCACAAGCTGTGAATAATGAAGATAAAGATATGAAAGTCTTATATGAAGTTTTCATGGCGTTATAATAGTGTTTGCCTTTTAAAGATCGTAGATTAATGGCGGAGCTATTAAGCGCGTGAGTTTTGTCTATCTAGGAGCTGAAAGTAGGCGACCCGTTCGGAGGTTAATGGCTATCGCGAGCGTAAAGTAGCGGTCTGAAAGTAGCCTCATAAAAATTATATGCTCACCGCTGCCTCCACAACAGGGTTTCACTTCCGACAAAAAATTATTGTTTGGAATACTGACGATAAAAGAAGAAGTAAATAGTGTGCTAAAAAGTGATCAATTCCAGACGTATAAATTTCTCTTGAGCCATTTAGGTTTCTGTGATGTCACGAGATATTTATGGAGTTATGGACAAGGAAAATTCGATTAATGGCTCATAAGACAATCTAGTAAATCTTCATGAACCTCTTCAGGATTACTGCTATAGATCTATACATTTATTTTATTTTCTCCAAGATTTTTCAATTTTTCGTGCTGTAGTAATGGATTTACACTGCCATCCGTAAGTAATAAGACACTTTTAAATCTGAAATAAACCTGAAAATGTTATGAAATCATTGGAGGAATCGAATACACACTCTCCTCTTTCATATTTTAGACCCCCAGAGTCCTGTACGTATATTATTATACTACAGTATTCGCTACAGAAATGAATTATAAATCATATCCTATTTTTGTTGATACACCCCTTTGGTCTATTTACTACTTTTACGAATTTTGGCATTCTGTCTAATAAGTGTTTCTATGGTTAGATAGAATATTTGTACTAACCTTCCAAGCAGAAACTGAATCAAAGACTCTACGGCTTTACTGCATTAAAAAAATCAAACTCTGAAAAGTGTTCATGCTGACACTGTCAAAGACTACAAAGTAACTTCATTTACACTTTAATTAATCTATTTATCATACTGTTCATCTACCCATTTATGTAACGAATTATTAAAACTGAGGGCGTGCGTAATTTAATAAAAACATTAGTTAAAATATCGTGTTCGACAAAAGTTGCAAGTGCCTTAATACATACTTATGAAGGCAGTGAATATTATTACTACACTGCGGATTTTTAAAATATACATTTCCATAGTTCAATATTTTTTATGTTATTGCTGTTACAGAAATGAAGCGTTGTTAGAACTGTATTTGGTTGTATGAATGTTTAAAAAATGTACGTTCCATTGTTTCACGGTTTTAAATGTGGTATTTCCAGATATTTGAATATGATAAATTGTATAAATATCCGCAGCCTAATAACCAGTCCTTTGTTCGGCCTTATAACGATTCCAAAAAGTACCGAAAGCTCGCTAATTATAATTTTATAATTAAAAATTCTTGAGTACAAAGCCTGCAGAACGAAAGGTAAACGTAAAAAAACTTTGTGTCTGGATAATAAACAACCACTAAGTGTCCTAATACTTATAGACTACGGTGTGCATTGCACAAATTAAATTAATATCTCCAAATTTAACAAATTCGTCCGTGAAGATGTCAAAGCCTCTCACAGCAACGGCTACATCCGACTGGAAAGTAAATTCTAAGCAGATAATCCGACGGCTAATACGTCCCCTTAGGATGAGACTGCTTTCATCAGTCTCCATAACCTTGGACACGAGGGCCACTGCCTCTACCCATTTGACCCTTTATCTGTATCCATTCATATCTCTGTACATCAATCTATCTGTTTACGCGTGTCTGCGTGAATGCGTGGGAACGCACAAGTGGTGTTGGTCGGTTGCTTTCGAGACACCTGGTGAATTGGTGAACGCGGTGGTGTATCAAGCGTCTCGGCCAATAATTATCCGTCATAGCTGGGTGGCGTTGATCATTTTCCAGTGTTATCGTAACCGACACTCCACGCTGAAACTGTTTCATCGGGTCTGATGAACGCTGCGGCTCGACAATTGCCAACAATTACAGAGACCTCGGTGCATAAATTACCGACCGATGACACTCAGACTGATTTGATACTGAAATGAAGTTGTTCGATCGAACCAGCTTGACGCTAAGCTTTCGGAGAATAACCGTACTCGAAACGGAGTGTTCTACAATTATACTGGATGATTCGAGATGAAAAAAGGAAACTAATATGTAGAATAAGATTTTTTTGTAGAAGGTTTCGTTTTCGAGAAAATTAAATTTAAAAGTTTGCTTGGTAATTCCTTGCTTCCCGTGCGGAAGATCGAGGAGCATATTTTACAGTACGATGTTTGAACGCCCATAGGCGTTCTCCGCACGGACAATATAACAGGCGTGAACGTTTTCTGATTGCATTAATTAATTAATATTGTATCATTGACTCCATTTAAGCTCGTCAGGGACACTGACAATCATGTGTACGTTTGGTTCATTTCTCTAATTCAATGGGTGTATACAAAAATATGACATCTAACGGCAATGTGTGTGTATATTATTTTTCTTACACATTTTTAAACTTTGTTAATTCTTTATTCCTTATTTTGTAAATATGAATTTATAGTGAGTAAATATTGCTTTTCGTAGCTTCGACAAATTTGTCCCTGAACAGGTTAATTGATCCTGTATGATTCTGTTGCGTAGAAATTTTTACACAATTTATAAGAAAATCAGGAAATGACACTAATTGTAAGCAATACTGAAGTTTTAATTGCTTGAAGTAATATAATATTAATACACCAGAAAATTTAGTGCAATCAATTTAAGTACCTATGCGTGTACTCAGCGAATTTTTATACATAATTAACTCAAGTTAACCCTTTAAGTGCTAAGAGCTCGTAATGTTACTATGCCTCGGGCGGTGAACGCCTATAGGCGTCCAAGCGACGTATTTAATATGCATGGTAATCAGTGCACCACACGGGAAGCAGGGCAGTACTCGATAACCTTCGAAACTTAATTTTCTCGAAAACGGAGCCTCATACAAAAAAGTTTTATTCTTCATTTTCGTTTCGTTTTTTCGTCTAGAATCACATTTTACTCGCGTATACTCGCCCCGACACACGCTTTAGAAATTTATTTCTGAAATTGAAAAGTCTGACGCGACCATTTCTAAACCTGCTGTGATTTATAAACGAAGATTTTTTCGGCCCTAACTAATGCGATAAATATTCACCTTTCGATGTGCCGTTACGTATGCAGGGAGCGGTGAAAAGTTCGAATTAGTTTTCGTCCCGGTCGACCGCGTGTTTCGACAAAGGGATGCGAATTTGACAATGGAAGAATGGCGCGTCCAGTGAACTTCTCTGGAGAAATTTTTCCAACGACGTCGATATTGTGTTCGTGGGTCTCGCGTCGGGAATTGCGGAAAAAGTGGCGGTGGAAAAACTGGGACACGGACTTTCGGGATTCGACGATTCTTAGAGGGCTTAGAGAGCTTCCCGGGGAACTTTCGACGATTATAAGCGCGGCGGAAGCGACTCGAAAATACTTCTTTGAGCATCTGTAAGCGGCCTGCACCGTCGCCGCGACTTCTGATTTCGCACGGCGGCCGCTGCTTAAAAGAATCCAATTATAAGTTGAACAAGTTTCCGGGGTCACCGGGATGCCGTGCGTTGTTATCGAAGGCACGCGAAAATCAATTCGATTCTACGCCGTCGCCAGAAATTTTAACCCTTTCAGACCTGGTGGTCACATTTGCGTACATGAAGTTTCTACGCTGATATTTCGGTGAGGATGAATGTTTCGGAAATTCAAACCGTTTGTACACATTCGTGAACATTAGATTGTTACAAATGAAGTAACACCTGCGACCTAGTGACAGGTATATGATCTTTATAGTGCATTAACGTACAACAGCTGTTTCTTTGTCTAGAAGTGGTAGTGCACGTGCTTTATTCCTATTATTTTCCAAGTTTATTTAACGTGCATACTAAAACTTCTGACTGATTTCTAGTTTTTAATATTTCGTAGTATGGAGAGATTTCAAACATTTTATTTCATTCATTAATTCATGTACTTCATTTATTTAGTGAACTTGATGTGCAGGGTCCTAATGTACACATGTGTGTACATTTAATATCTACAAAACTTTGGGACATATAAACACTTTTTTAAACAAAATATCATCTAAACAGTCTACTGAGGTAAAATGTGTAATCAAATATTTTGTTTACTCTTAAAAGAAAATTCAGGTCTGAGGGGGTTAATTCGACGCGCTGACGGGCGCAGTGGAAAAGTCCGTCGCTGGTCAGGCATATCGTGAGAAGCTTAGAAACGTCAGTTTGTAGTATTAAAAAGTGAGAACAATACATTTATTACCAGAAATGTTACGGAGTTGATACCAGAGTTGTGCAGAATCACAATTGAATTACTCCATGAATTATAATTACAAAGTAATTCAATTACATCGTATTCCATGACATTGTAATTAGCAATTCAGATTTCGCATTCAATTAAAGTACAATGTAATTGAATCAGAATCACTAATTGAGAGGTAATAAGAGGTGGGAATAACCACGTAAAGGTTTTAAACAGAAAAAAATGATTACAGACATGAAATGAGTAATAGACATGAAAGATAAATATAAATATTTATCTCGCTTCTTCAGAGCTCTGAGCTGTAATTCAGTTGCATTGTATTTCAATTATATTGTAATCCAATTACACTCAAGATTACAGTAATTAAAAATTGAATTAATTGAAAAGTTTGAATTATGTAATCGGAGTACAATGTAATTAAATTACGTAATTCAATTAGCACAACTGTGGTTGACACACGCCAGTTTGATGAAATTTTTATATGATATAGATCTCGAAAAGATATTGGACAAGTATTTTTTTATATCGGTCGTCGTCCACTTTGAAGGGGTGAAAGGAACCCTTGAAGTAGGTGGTAGAAAATCTATTTAGCAATATATCTCGAAAACTATTGTAGGTAGAAAAAAAGTTAAAAATGTAGAGTCCGTCTACTCGTATTTTTTAATGCAAAATAATTCCAATATTTTTCGAGATCTTATTCATATCAAAATTTCATAAAAATCGGCGTGTGTCAACTCCGTAACATTCCTTGTTAGTTGGTGTTATTGTTAGATTCAGATCTCACAAGACAGAGGTAGCCTGATTTGATCTTAATCGGGCACAACCATAAACCGCCTGCCTTGAACCGATTGCCTGGAAACACTCGAGGACATTTGTTGAATTTACTCTCCAACAATTTGAACCAGGAATTTTGTTAACCTCTTCAAATCAGTTACAATTTGGAGAGCGAGAACTAAACTACTATACCATTACATGTGTCACATCCGTGACGAATACCCACTTGGCAACGTTTCAAGCACAGAGGCGGATCAGAGGCGATCCTTAGAAAGTTTTAAAGTCAGCTTACAGAACTGAATCCCAGGTTTTGGTCTTTTTCAAACTTATAGACAGCAATAAAGACCCTTGAATGGAAACATTGGAGAATGGACATTGGCCGTGCTGAGCTCCACACAGTTTCCACGCGTAACCGCGAACATGAGCATGAGATCTGGAAAAATCTCAATAACTTTGTTTTTCCCATCCGCAACAAATGAAGGGACAAAGGTCCCTTCAGAAATCAATCGTGCAACCGCAATCCAGCAGTACAGTTCTGAACTTTCGTACGCGACACAACTTTGTAGACCATCAATAGTTTAAGTTTGTTACATTCCGGAGTATTGTCGTTAGTACATGAACTGAACCAAAAATCTGCGACACAATGTCACCTGACGTTCACTCGAATCAAAATTTCCTAAATTCTAGCCATTTGACCTCTCTCATTGTTAACCCTTCGACAGTTCATCCCGTCCGAACTGTTTAGTCTATCATAGATATCTATCTTTGTCACTGTGTATATGGATTATCTTCTTCACTTCTTCTGTCTCTGTTCTATTCAGCCTAGTATGAAAAAAATATACATATTTTTGACTGGAACTTATAATTTTATTAGACTGTCAAAGGGTTAAACTGATATTCATTGGACTCAGGTGTTTGTCAAACACCGAACTAGCTCCTCAAGAGTCCATCTAGGCTCTCATAATTTCATCACACCACGAAATCATGTCCAGTGTGAGCGAATCAACGCAAGTAGTCCTATTCCACAGTTCAGACCTAACCGAAAAATCCACCTGAACTTGGGTTAGCTTAGACTCGATTACGCAGGGTCGTTAGCCACTTCTACGCGACCTTTCGCGGTATAATTATGATGTTTCCTCGTTTGGAGCAGAGCCTCGGGATAAAAGCAGTCGAGAGGGCGCACGGGGGCGTCTTAGCTGTCGCCATAAAAATCCCTCGAAAGGGTATGCGTCTTGCAGCGGTGAAACATGCAAAACGGCGGTGCAGGTGTCCCGCGAGGCCAGGATGGCCGTTGTAACGCGTCAGCCCATAAAATTCCGAGATTACGCGATTCGTTTTAAGGCAGAGCAATAGGAACGGTTATTTCTTCCGGTTTTTTTTCTGTTTAACCGGGAGATAGGACCGCGGGCTATATCGAACGGTATCGACTGCAGCGGATCTCGAGACTGGGTCGACTGTGATGTGCCGGCGGTTGGCGAGCAGCCAAAGCCGTTTCCGTAGACAAATGTCCATTCAACCGCGAGGAAGTAAGCCTGTTTACGCTTTGCTTTCTTTGCTACGTTTTCTCTTTATATCACGGTCCTGCTGCACGCCTCCGGTCCAGGATCTGGAAATCGGTCACGTACACACCGACACGGCCACGTGTATCGACGCTGATCGATACGCGTGGCTAAGGTCAGCCACTCACCGCGTATCAAACCGGCGAGAATTTATATTTTCCTCGTTCTGACCGACCTGGACCGTCTGCAGAACGCGAGGCTGGGTCTGCGAACTCTGCCGATGACACATTTCAAGGTTTGTTTACCGTGATGCATCTGTGACAGTTAGTATAGCACACTGTGATAGTTTGGATCCGCTTGAGGCGTTGATTCAACTGACTTAATCCTCGCACTATCAAAGCATTTTTTGAAACTCGAACTACCAACGGGGGGGCATTTAGTGTCCACCATCAAGAAATAATTGTATCTGGCGAATCAATGCCGGTTTGAATGATAAGGAACATTCTGCGAAACCGCAACATTCAATTACTTCGCTATAAGGTATATGCTTAAGTTCAATATATTCAACAATAATTATCTTTTTCAGAATTTTGACCCGACTGCTTAGCAAAATAAATATATAAAGTATAACATGGTGGACACAAAGTATCCTCTCCTTGGTAGTGCTAGGGTTAAGGCACAGATAGGTCGATGAAATGGAATGAAAAATGAAATCGAATAAACGTGGCTTGAAAAAGGAATTTTAATTTTCTCCGGTTGATTTTTCAAGTTATTAGCACCAGACAATTTTTATTCACTTTCTCGAATACTACCTGGTCTATAAATCCTGAATTCGAAAAGTTAGTATTAATGGACTCACCATAATGACCGACTCTGGTGGCTGGCACTTCAAATTCAATTTAGTTAAATAATTATTGATGAATTACACAATACTGCGCGAAGATCACATTGTAATAATAATGTAGAAACATAAGGACAGGATTGAATATTCAAGTCTTTTTTTCATGACAACTGATATTAAAAAGAGTAAATTGTGTCGTGTCTGACCAGGTGTGAGTGTTTTCACTGCAGAGGGTCATCAGATATCGGACCCCTAACACATTGAACGCCACAGTGAAAACAGCCATACCTAATCAGACACGGTATAATTTACTATTTTTTATACAGATCCTAAAGGAAAAAGAAGATTTGAGTACTCAATCGTGTTCTTCCGTCCCTACATTATTATTTCAGTATGAACTTTGCTCAGAATTTTGTTACAATCAATAATAATTTAATTAACACATTGACTGCTCCAACACGAGTTATCTCGTTGTCGGCAGTCAACGTGTTAAATTTTATTTATTTAAACAACAATTAAGTCTTCTACAATTTTGAACTACCGTAATGTTGTGATAATAATACAAGGTAACAACTGTATGTTAAAATAGGAACATATTTTGTTCCTTTTCAATTTACGTATAGAACAAGATGTTTTATTTATGATATGCCAACACGTTGATTATCACAGTGAAACAGCTATCGCTAGTCAGACACAATATAAACTTGTCCTTTCTATATGAATCGTAAGGGGAAAGAATGCTTAAATATTCAGTATTTTATATGCACACTTATATCAGTGCTCCAATATCAAATTTGCTTAAAATATAATAAAATGCAATAGATATTTAATCAAATAAAATTTGAGGCACTGATGACCACCAGGGCAGTAAACGCGTCAACCGAGAAGTGAACAATTGTGTGCTGAAAACAGTTTCCCAGAAAATGATTCATAACTCGAACTCGACTTTCTAGAGTACTATACCCTCTGAAAAAAGTTCCAAATTTTCTGACGTGTGTATTCTTCGAGATTCGGTTTTCAGTGTGCGTGAGGCTGTCGACGATTAACTCGTCCAACTTTCTCTCCGCAGAGAAGCTTCCTTCCGGTAAGTAAGAAATGGTTTTCCAGCGAAGCGAAAGACAAATTTTTCTTTCGCGCTCAATTAAGCGGCGATAAGTGTGCGCGAGCGTTCGTAAATGTTTCGAATAATCTTTTCCACGAGGCGACGGGAGCGGGCCGATGATAACGAAAGTAAAACAGCGTAATTACGTCGATGCCGGGGAGGGAATCGTATGGTGTTTAATGAAAAAACCTGGCCTCGTTTCATTAAACAGCAGCCGCCGCGCTGTCATAAAGTGCCGTTTTGCCTCCATTTCATTTTTCTACGTCCATTTAAGGACTCGCCGCCGCAGAATATTCGCTCGACGGAATTTCCGCACGAGCCGGATCGAACGCGGTTTAACGCATTCAGCCTGGACCTTTCCTTAAAATTACCCCTGAGGATCTGAACATTTTTCTTCTATCGTGTTTTCATTGCGGATTTCTCTTCAAAAATGGCACAGAACACGTTTTATAATGAAAAAAATATCGCGAATTTCCGGGATGAATGGGTCAAGGTGTAATGTCAGCCTGAAGGTTCGAAAAAATCGATAGATCAGAGTCTTGAAGCTGTGGTACACTTTATTCCAACGAGAAATTCCAAAAATTACTCAAGATATAGCTAATTAACCCATTTCTTCCGAACGTTGCGTATACGCAACATGTAAGAAAATATTTGAGTAATATTCAAGAAACGATAAGACAAATAGCAAGAATGAAAATATAGCCAAAAACGTATTGATGTATAGTACAATACATTCTTTAATAAGGCTGTGAGAATAATTTGTATTGGAGAAGAAACTTGGTGGGAAAAAAATATTTTCTTAGACGTTGCGTATGCGCAACATTGGGAAGAAATGGGTTAAGACGGACGCTGCACAGTAGAGTAATTAAACAGTTTAACACTTTGATTGCTATATCACCCATATGTGGATGACACTTAGAGTCAGTTCTTATTTGTCTGTCTGCAAACAGTATTAGTAAAATACCTGGAAAAGGGCAACAGGACCAGTAGGAAACTATGAAGAACTATTAACATCAGTGATTGAAAATGGCATAATTTATGATTACCCTCATGTTGTATCAAAGTCTAGAAAGGTGTCTCATTTTCAGCCTGTGTATGCAACAGTCAACGTGTTAAACACGTTTTTCTCAAAACAGTGTTTTCGAATGTAGTGAAAGTTGACTTCATATTTTTCGAAAATGTTCTTTGATACAATTACTATGGAAGTACCTATGGATTTTGCAATAACATAGATTTTTCTTCAATCGATACTTTTATCCTGAATTTTAGGACCAAAGAAAGTGTTTTTCTTTACGTGTTCACTACTTCCACATTTATTAATATTCTTCCAAATTCACAGGATTTGCCTTAGCAAATTTAATATAGATATTAGAAATTCAAACAGTTTTAATTTTAGATTACAGTTGCAATTTTTGTGGCTTACACCATACAAGCATGCATCCAGTGCAGAGCTCTGCCATTATAACTCTAGCGCCCCCATTTTGTTCACTTTTTTACACTTTAATATTCGACATTGTATATAAGCTTCATTTAATAGATACCCATCAAAATATCTTTCGTATCTTTTATAGTTTTCGACAAAAACCTTCTTAAAGTCTATCATTTCATACCTATCATTTTCAGTCCTCGAGGGTGTCGTCGCCCCTTAATTCGAGTGTAAGAGTAACCACCGTCGTGTATTGCAAACAGAAAATTGGATAAAGGCGAAGCCTTTGTTCCAGCCAGCTTCGTTGAATTCCATTGAAACTTCTGAAGGCAGAAAATATAAACGTACAGAGAAACAAAAAAAAAAGAAGAACGACAGAGTGACAAAGGGGTGAGCGAAAGCAAATAAATTCAGCGGGGCTATTTTGAAAAGGCAATAGAAGGGGTGAACGAGCGAAAGGAAATAAGTGACGAAACGAGAAGACGGGAGAGGCAAAGGCTCCGGGAGTGAAACGAAAAAGGGTAAACAAAAACGGAGAGGAGGGAAACCAGGCGAGACGAGGGGGTTGAAACAGTAGGAAGGGGGTGAAAACACCGCAGGAAGATCACGCGGTGGTTGCCTGCGGCCACACAGAAGGGATTGCTATAGGGGTAGGGTAGACTTTATCGAGAACCCGGATTTATGGTTCCCTGAGAGCGAGAGAGACCGACGCCGCGTGAAACCAATTGGATGGAGAAGGATGGCCAATTGTATCCTTCTTTTGCTCTCACGTTATTCGCGATACCGCGCGATATGCCGTGCCACGACACACCTTGTACGTTTTTCTTCGATACACAATGGATGGGGTGCACAGGATGCTGGCCGATAAAAATCAGCCTGTCAACCGCTCGAGGATGTAATCCCACGTCTAAATTTGATACTTTAATACGCCCCAAGTCTCTGACGTTGAATCGTTGGAAGGATTTTAGTGGACCAGAGGATAGTTCAGTCAGTGGTCTGCCATATGGAATAGAATTTTTATAAATTGAAAGTCTTTGATTGAAAAGTCCTTGCAGAGGGCTACGTTAACACGTTGACTGCCGCGAGGGTCGCCGGTGACAGGCGCCTCATATTTTATTTACTTAAATAATTAGTAAGTTTTATGAAGTGTTGAAAAGCTTTAATATTAGAACAATGATATAAGGTAATTACTGTACGTTGAAATAATAAAATATTTGTCTCCTTTGCAATTTATATTTAAAATATTACATTTTACTGTGTCTGGCTAGGCATGGCAGTTTCTACTGTGGCGTTCAACGTGTTAACATTTCTTACAGTAGGACAGCCTGTCGCTGGTCAGACACGTGGAAAAAGATTTTTTAGAAATATATTACTTAGAATAGCGTAATGTGGCGTTTGAAATACTTAAAGTTCGTCTATCTCAGATTAGAATATTGCCTAAATAATTACGGGCCTTGACAGATTCACATGTTCTTCTGTAGAAAATCCTGTCAGTAATCAGACACGTGGAGAAGGATGTTTATAAATAAATTATTGGATACTGAACATTCTTCAAGCAGAACTATACGATGCTCGAGTCACCTAAAGTTCGTCTAGTTCAGATTAGAATATTATCTGTATAGTCAAGGACCTTAACACGCGCCAGTGAAAAAAGTCAGCCACTAATCAGACACACGACAACAGATTCCTATAAATATATTGTTGAATCTCAAAAACCCTTTTTGTTCTAATACACACAAATTTCACACGACTAAGAACCATGGCAAATTATAGACCTCGCGCAATAACACATCCAGTGCAGTGAAATATCCCGTACATAGTCAGACACAACCATGGATCCCCCATTTGAACTGAATAAATGTGAATTCGATAAAAAATCAGATTAAACGAATACCACGCAGTTGGAAAGAGGCTACATACAATGCATCCTTCAACTTATTTCCTATAATCTATAGATGTTCTAATGAGATTCATATCCACCGCAATCTGGCGATTCACACCATAATGATGTTCTTCTGTTCTTTTCTTCCTCCTTCCGTTCTCTTGGAAAGCGTGTATACTGAGTCTGTTACTAAAGCATCTATAAAAGAATTAAATGCAGATGGTGTATCGTCTATTTCATACAGAATGGCCTACGTAAATCAGGCCATCCAATTACTTTCTGTATCTATAATTGTACGAGAAAATTTATATACACAATTAAAATGGTTTCAAAGGATGAATAATATATAACGAAAATTTTTGTTATAAATGCCACTTCTTTCTGTTTTTATCAAAGTCACCCATGTGATACAGGTGGTCATCTTGTAAAGTGTGTATACTGAGTCTGTTATTAAAGCATCTATAAAAGAATTAAATCCACATGGTGTTTCGCCTGTTTCATACAGAATGGCCTACATAAATCAGGCCATCTAATTACTTTCTCTATCTATAACTGTACGAGAAAATTTATATACACAATTAAAATGGTTTCAAAGGATGAATAATATATAAGGAAAATTTTTGTTATAAATGCCACTTCTTTCTGTTTTTATCAAAGTCACCCATGTGGTACAGATGGTCTGTTTCACGTAGCCCGCCCTATATAATCCGTCAAGCGTTCCTAAAAATTGGAACAGATGTAGAAACGTCATCTTAACGCTTTTGCAAATCGTCGCGTAAAGGAAGGTACGTTCCACGGACCAGTGACACCGTGAAAAACATCGTAGCTTTAGCAAATGACTGGGAAATGAAGCGTGGCCCGTTGCAAGCTTTCGTTCCAGCTACGGGACATTTATCCCCGGATACTTCGGCTAAATCCAACATTGTCGTGGAAGCCGTGGAGGAGTTCTGGTTGCAGAGGGCAAGAGAGTCCGTGGAGTACAGGCGGAGGGTAACCAAAGATGCAATTTCACGAGGAAATGACGATCGTGTGGCTCCTCTGTTCCTCTTTCGTGAAACAGCCCCTCAGCCCCTTTGTTTTCGAGGGACGGAGATCGTGCACGATTTATACACGCAGCTCCTTCGAGGGCTGTACAAACGACATCATTTATTTAAGCGCTCTGAAACGATTACTCGACTAGGGTACGCGGATTCTTGCCACTTCAAGGGCATCCGTCTCCATCGTCTCCATGCAAATACGCACGCTGCCTGCACGGTGAAAATCAGGCTAACCTCAGTCCGGGGCTTCTTAAATAAACTCCTTGAATAACTTGACGTGATTTAAGGTTGAGGAACTTCTTTTTGGATGATCGTAGTATCGTGCATTCGTTTCTACTCGGTTAGTGTGAATAATTTTATCTCTAGCTGCTATCATTGGGTCGAGTTGTAAATACCTTTCGTCATGTAACAGGCATTTTTATTTTTAAAAAGACAAATAGTTGATCTGAACTACTGATTTTTGCTTCGTATTTGACAGTGAGAATCCCTAAAACGTAGACATGTGGCAACAGCAACAATAATCATTGTGTAATGTAAGAAGATAAATCGGAAGGTGTTTACGACCTAACCCCCTAGCTAACTCGTTGTGTTTTAGTTATTCAATTAAATAACTATTAACACGCTGAATGTCGGAGGGTCACCGGTGTCTGGCACTTATAATTTAATTTAATTAAGTAACTACTTATTATTACACAATCCTGAGCAATTTTCAAACAGTAACATTAATGTAGGAACATAGGAACACGACAGAATACTCGAATATTTTTTTCTTTTAGGATTTACATTAAAAATAGTGGCTATTACAGTGGCTCACGAAATTGCTCAAATATTTCCATAATTACTATTATGCTTCAATTCTGGTGCAGCTGACTAACTACAAGTTTTGGGGGAGAGTTCGAAATGTAATTGGTTAGAGATATTGTGACCTTGCTTCACATAACAATACTCTAAAAAAGTTTTAAGTAAAAGAAAATTGAAACAGTGTATTCATTTGATCAATTTCGTGAGTTGCTGTATATCGTGTCTGACCAGGTATGGTTGTTTTCACTATGGCGTTCAACGTGTTAACTTGGACACCATTCTGAACAAGTTTATCATTGCAACACTAATGTAGTAACGCACGTCCAAGTATAGATACCGAAGCATAGCTTTGCTGTATGATTTATGTTTAAAAATATCAAATACATCGTGTCTGGTTCTGAATTAATGCTTCTAACGTGCCAGTCAATGTGTCAACACGTTGACTGTCCACAATTGGCGTGGAATTTTCCTTTTTACTATTCAAACATTATGCAACCCTTGCACATTAACACGTTCCCTGCCGCGTGTACTGTTTTCGGCACACGCATCAATTTTAATGTCATCACATAACTACCAACCCTTATGAAATTTTGAGTAACATTTACGTTAAAATGATAGTAGAAATAGAAGGTGTAATATCAAATAGATAAATATTTGTAGAATGAACCACGCGTATTCATAAATAGCCAGTTTCTCATGTCTGTATAGTTACGGATTCTTCTACTGCGGCAGAGAACGTGTTAATAAACTATCATACTGTGGTACTTATTGTTTATTTACTTAACAAACGTCTGAGTTTCTTATCCGTAACGGAACTTTGAATGTGTTAACCCATTCCCGCAAATGACGATTACAACCGTCAGATTTTGTTGATGTGCTGGCAAATGACGGCTATAGCAGTCATCTTGCAGCAACAAAGGATCATTTTTAAAAAAAATCATGCGTTTCTGAGGCCAATCTAGAAGAAAGAGTGTGTGTCGATGGGTTAATTCTACTGTTCTATCTGCAGACTGTCTCTTTAGTAAATTTTAATTACCGAGTGCATGGGCTTCCTTTTCTTCGCATCGGGCTGTCAATTGGCCTTTAAGCTGAGCTATTTCGAGACACTGACCCAAATAACCGTCGAACAAAGCGAACGGGTGAACAAGAAATAATGAGTGGCCGGTATTGGATCTAAATTAGCTTAGTTTTAGCCTCTTTCACGGCCGGCTGGCTCAGTCATTCGATCGCAATCTGTATGGTCCGGCGGTGATCGAAGAACGGGGCTTACGCTGTAACACTTTCATTTATAACTTTTAATTGACTGGCGAACTTTCGAGCTGGCCCAATCGTACCGATGCGACCCACACAGTTCCAATGAAAGCTCTCGAGAGCTTCGAGATCTGGTGCACCGTTTCCCAAAGTAGCTTTCCCGAGAAAATTCTGGGTTCCTTTTAATCAAATTTACTGGCGACCGAGAAGCAGCAACATTTTTCGCATTAACCTCCGATTCATCAATTTTTTTACACGACAATTACAAATTTATAAGAATTAGAAACACAATTGTTTTTTATTTCAATGTTTTCCTTTCTGAAAAGATTTTTATTTCACTTAATATCCTATACAGATTAGGGTGGTGCGATAAAATAAGTTTGGAAACCACTGATTTAAAAGGTGTCTCGCAGGAAAACAGCAAATTACAATAGTACCTCGATTATCCTAACTGTAATTGGTAACAAGATGACGCACGTCATAACCAGGTTTCGTAAAAGAATGATAATTTCGTTTTAGAACATGAAAATACAGGCTGGAATAAAATTAAGTACACGGTGTCGCTAATGATAATTTTCCCAGAGTTGGTAAATTTAATTACTTATTACAGACGGTGTTTTAGAGAAAAGCAATTATCACGTTGACTGCCACAGTGAAAACTCCCAGACCCGGTCAGACGTATTATAATGTCCCATTTCAAACATAAATCACAACGAAAAAATACATGTAACTATTCAATTGCACAGTATTGACCTTTTATTCTTATTAGAATATTAGTCCCATTTAAAGTTTTCATAGAATTCGTAATTGTTTAATTATATAAAATTCAATGCGTCGGTCACCGGTGACCCCCGTGGTAGTCAACGTGTTGAAGATCTAGATATAAATACTTGAGAAGTGAGAAAGCAAAGACGTACTATTTATTCTAAAAGTCGAGGAAAATCGAGGCTCTTTTTTAACCATTTTTACCAACATATCGCAAACGATTCTGCACTTTTGACGGATAGTTTCTCGAAATAGTTAATTGACCGCGTTCGACTGGATGGCGTCCGTCTATTGTAGCGACAGGAACAACGACAAGGGAGTCTGGAGCAGACTTTGTGCTGATTCCGCATCGCGAGATCGACTTCCGGTTGGCAAGTTCGTGTTGTTCGTTCGGAGCAATTTGTGTTAAGCCGACTTGCCCTCGTCCCTCGGGATGATGTATCTACACCAATCTGCGATATAGAGGTAGATAGGTCGGTTTTTACGAGGCACCCGGCTGGAAGTTCATTCGTTACACAGGGTGGGCCACGCGACTGGGCCAACTTGTACACAGTGGCCCACGCAACTGTTACAGGTCACAGCGCTTTTCTCGGCGCAACTAGAGAAAAATGTTAGAGGAAAAAGATGAATGATTCAAAGAGTACTATTACTGTAAGACCATATATTCTTCGCAAGTGCAACGATGCGCGCACATTTAACAATTGAATTAGTTTCTTAGATGAACATGTATATTTTTTTTTACGTAGATCGAATTCTCCCGCCATTCTGTGTACAAAAGTATTGGGGTGAAGTGGTCGAAAAATGATTAATTTGTGAGATATTTTAACCTCTTCAAAGATTCTAACACGTATGTGTACGTTTAGTTTGTTTCTCTAATTCAATGGTTATAGACAAAAATATGTCTATATGATCTTTAAATTTTTTAATTCTTTATTCCTTATTTTGTACATATGAATTTATATTGAGTAAATATTATTTTTTCTAGGTTCAACAAATTCGTCCCTGAAGAGGTTAAATAAATATATTCAGTATCAATTTGAAATATCTCACGAACTGTTGATTGTTTCAACATTGTATCCTAATACTTTCTTACGCAGAATGTTCAGAAGAATCGATCTACGCAATAAAAGATGTGCAGTTCTATTTGAAAGAAAAGTGCATTTGCATTTTTTAGGTGCATCGTTGTAAAAAAGTGACGTCGCAGAAATATAAACGTTTTTATACGATTCAACCGTTTCCTCTGCAACTTTTTTCTATTTCTAACCAAACTCGAGATATAACCTAACCCAATTACGTGGCTCACCCAGTATTGAACATCCTAAACAGGATGTGCCAGTTCAAATAAAAAGAGGGTGCCTGAAACTGATGGACGAATTCATCGAAATTGGAAACAAATGTTCAACTTTCCACAAAAAAATTGTACGATTCATCGAGAAAATGAAATTGTTCCTTGACGAATCCTCGACGAAACTGTTTAATTAGCAAAATGACATAGTTCACTCGAAAAGTTTCGGTGAACACTCGAAGCTGCAGAATTCCTGAGAACCGAGAAACGAATAACAAGCTGTTGCTGAAAGACTGAAGTGTCCTTCAGCTGCTAAAGTTTTCGATGATAATTACGAAGTAATATAAAGCGAAGAACTGCTAAGATTTCATCTTCAAGATGTTTCAAGATGTTTTGTGTCGGTCTCATTAATCGTACCAATAAGTCCGCAACTTTTATCGATTCCTTTGCGCGAGGCTACGCTGAAGCTTTCATTACAGAAGTCTGCATTTCAACGTTCTCCGGCGTGCCGTTTCAGTTTTCAGTTGGCAAAAAAATAACGCAATTCGCAAAAGGCGAAAAAACGGGCCGTCGATTATGAAATTTGAATGGCGCAGCGATCGTAACAGATGAAAACTTCTGATACGCCATGAAACGGCAGCGGCAACAATCTGTCGTTACAGGATATCGATCCTCGGCGATACAGATTCGAAATTCTATTTTCATGGAACATACAGAGTTTCTGCGGAACTTCACGCCGATCGGTGGGAATTTTCCTCTGACGCACGGTTTAATACGGACGGAAATTGCGCACTTTTCTCGCTTCCTGAAACTTTCGCGAAGGCTCGCAGGGAGCAGGATTGCGACGATGAAGAACTTTGCAGATTTTCTTCGGCGCGAGCTGATACCGCCTGCCGAGTAGTAATCTTTCATTTTTTAAATAAAATGAAACGTTGGGAAACACGTACAAATGTGCAGATGGTCAAGAGTAGCCTCACAGATAGAACTGAGCCACTGAGAAACCAAACTGATCAACTCTATCGAACGAACAGTAGAGTAAAGTGAAGATTAGACTGCTAATTTAATACACTAGCACCTCGATTATCCGAACTGTAATTAATAACACAATACTACGTATTGTAACTAGATTTCGCATAAAAATGATAATTTTATTTTAGAGTGTAAAATATATAATGGTGCAACATTATGTACAAATTATTATTAGTGATAATTTTAGGTCATTGCTAATATAGGATGACCAATTTCTGGGTGACCCCAGTTCGGATAATCGAGGCTCTACTGTATATTAAAATTGGTGAATTATGGACGTTTCATAATTAGACTGCGGATGTTTATGCAATTTAATACACACAAACTGGTACCTGATGGACATTTAATAACTTAGTGAAATAAAAATTACATACTTTGAAGGTTTCGAGGTGCAACTGCAGTCTTGATGATGTTTCATTTATTTAACTGTAATAATGGGAAATATGGAAGTCTAAAAATGTATATTTGCATAAACATCCGCAGTCTATTATTAATTCAGCTAAATAAAAATTTCATATTTCGAACATTTAATGGAGCAAACGCAGCCTCGTTGAAGTTTCATTTATTTAGAAGCATTAATATAGGGAATATGGGAGTCTAAAATGTATATTTGCATAAACATCCGCAGTCTAATGATGATGTTACAAATATTCATGTACTCGGGTAATGAAGTAGAGAAATTTAGTAAAAGTCGAGTTGATCACTGATCACTAACTCATTTAAGGGGACTAGGCAGTCAAAAAATGCGTTTCTTTTTATTGTATTTTCCGAAAGTACTATCCTTCCCGAGTATCATGCCGTTTGAATCATGTTAAAATTCGCAAAAATAAGGATTTGACAGCCGAAAAATTCGATCGAAAGGTATGTAGTGGTTATCGTCCTCTAAAACTTTAAACGCGTTTTTCTCGAAATCCTTTTCGTTTTGCAGTGATTGGAAAAAAACAGAGGTTCAAATTGATTTTTAAAAAAATTGAGCAAATGTAAAACATGTCTAGTTACGACCTGAGCCTACGCATACGTCTGCAAAAACTCTTGTTTCGTCAAAAAAAATATAAAGTAGCTTCTCTTTTAATGAAAAATCGCGTTTTTTTCAACTCTACTGCCGCCATTTTCACAATTTTGATTTTTTTTCGGTTTCAATAAGTTCAATACAGATTAGGGGCCTTTAGACTGCCAACATTTCCAGGATATTTCATAATTCAATTCTTTATGGCCAGGATCACTGCAAAACCGCAACGACTACAGAAAAAGCGCCTGCACATCAGTGGACTCTAAAACCATCATATATAAGTATATATTATTCAACAAAATATTTTTTTACAGTTTATAGTATCAGTAAACATTACCTAAAAGTACTAGTCACAATATGTATTCATTTACTTGTAATTAATTCTCAAACGAAGTTACATTTTGACCAAATCTGACTGCCTAGTCCCCTTAAACGATATTCCTGGTGATTGCAGGGAAAAAATTTGAAGGAAGGTGAATGCTATTTTAGTGGCCGAGTTAGGTGAATCATCCTGCATACCGTTAAACATATAAATATTTGTCTGTCTGATAACATATTTCTTCTTTTATACTATAATTGTAACATAAATGTTACTCAAAACTTCATAAGAGTAATCAGTTATTTGATGAAATTAAAACTGATACGTGGGCCACCGGTGGTGCACGCGGCGCTCAACGCGATAATAAGAAACACTGAGAATGCCAGAGAAATTTATGTCGCCTCAGTTTTAGATGTTGAAGAGCGAAAGAAGCCAGCTGTCGCTGATGAATTCACATTATTTGCATCATGATTGTAACAGAATTTGAGCTTGACGTCTGTCAGGAGAATTACGTCGAAGAATTTGGTAACTTCGAGAGTAATCGGGTAATTCGCGGATCGCGGCGCGAGCGTTTGAGAAAATATAACTTCAATTCCGAGTGTATTACGCGAAGCTCTCGAGACTCATTAATAAGATAAGCGCTCCAGCGAGGTGAACGTATCAAAGACGTATCCGTGCATTATTTTCTCCTATCTCAGGCAATACGCCGGTGCACAGGGGGAAATGCCGTGGCTTCACCGCGTCCGCCATTACTTCCAGCAAAAAAAGGAAACGCAATTAACGAACGTAAAGGCTGAAGTTTCGCTCGGCTGCGGAACTGCTTGCACATAATCATTCCCTTGGATTACCATGGCAAAGAGATCCTGCGTGAAGGGATAACTTTGCCGGGCAATTTTTCGAAACTATTTTACACGAACCTCGACCGTTCAGTTAATCGACGCCCATTCTGCTTCGTTGTACTACGACTTCTTACAAATTTGCAACGCTCTTTCGGAAAACTGCGACGCCCGGGCGTTTCATTAAATGACTGTTAATTTATATAAAATTTTAGTGTGACATAAATACAGTAGGATCTTGATTATTCGAACTGTAATCAGTAACAGGATGCCTCACATTGTATCCATGTTTCTCACAAAAATGATATTTTTTGGTTAGAATATAAAAATACATGGTGGTACAAAATAAAGCACACAATGTCACTAATGATAATTCCACTTCATAATTAACGTAGAAGAAGAATCGAGGTTCCACTGTATTGTAATGATGGTATTTGTTTCGGTCCGCGAATTATGTTTAAACACTGTCGACGACTAGCGAATAACACGGCGCGCATTTTATTTAATTAACACGTTGAGTGCCATGGGGGTCGCCGGTGACCGAGACCACAGATTTAATTCAATTACATATATAACTATTACTTTTTGTAAAATCCTGAAAACTTTTAATGTCGCAGGAATAATATAAAACACAAATTAAAAGATGAAATAATTACACTTCTTTTTACTTTACAATTGGTATTAAAAACAGCAAATTATAATGTGTTTGACTAAGTACGGCTGTCAGCAGTGTGGCATTCAGTGTGTCAAATAAATATTGATTCTGAGAATATTCTATACAAGTTTAAGATTGTAACAATAATATGGAAACGCTGAATATTTGTTCGTTTTGTAGTTTATGTTATAAACAGCAATTTTAGACAAACCTCGACCATTCTATTAATTGAGAGTTATTTTGTTTTATTCTTTCATGACTTTTTACAAATTTTGAACACTCTTTCAGTAAAATACGATGACTGGATGTTTAATTACGTGACTGTTAATTTCTATGAAATTTTCAGGTGACATGGATATTGTGATGGTGGTATTTATTTCCCTCCGATATTTGTATTTTAACTAGTTAATTGATTTAATTAAATAACTTATGATTCTAACAGTATTCTATGCAAATTTGAAGTTGTAATAATAATGTAAAAACGCATGCACACGATCGAATATTTAAATATTTGTTACCTTTTGTGAATTATATAAAATTTCAGGAAGACACAGATATTCTAATAAATCAAATTTATTTTCCTCCGTAAAATTTAATTCAATATTTTATGCATATTTAAGATTATAACAATAATATAAAAACATATGCACTCGATCGAATACTTAAATCTTTGTTACCTTTATGAATTATACATAATTTCAGGAAGACACAGATATTGTAATAAATCGAATTTATTTTCCACCGTGATATTTAATTAAATATTTTATGCACATTTAAAATTCTAACAATAATATAAAAACGCGTGCACACGATCGAATACTTCAATATTCTTTACCTTTACAATTTATATTAAAACAGCAATTTATGTCGTGTCTGGCTAGAACCGGCTGTTTTCACTGAGCCTGTTAACGAGCTATTAAAATGTCAGAAATTAAGAAAATCCACACGGCGGACAGAGTTTTCTGTTTTTTGAACGCTGTTATTTCGCCGGAGCTTCGTTTCGAGCGTAATACGGGGAAGACCTAATTTAAATATTTTTCCAGCAAGCGTGCTAATGGAGTGTTTCCACAGATATGCAAATACGTTCATGTCCTCGGTTATAATTATCAAAAAACCGGTCTGTCTGGAATGAAATAGATTTCGTAATCCTCCCGTGTACAGCGTGTAAGAAAGCTATGTGTTATGGTTTAGATAAATCATTCTACATCTCCGTAAAATCTACTTTGACATTCCTGTATCGGTTATAATAAATTCAACTTCGCTCTCCAAGCAGCAATAATAGACTGATTGATGACTATTATTATATCAGTCTTATATTTAACCCCCATAAGACCGTGCTCTGGGACTTACGTTGAACACCGTGAGGGGTACAGAACCGCTCCATTTCTGTTTTGTGCATTAAATGTATTTAAAAAAATAGACAGATTATGACACTGACACGTAAATTGTATTCATTACACTTATTACAAATAACTTCATTTTAAAATTGTTATTTCTATTTTCAAAAATGTACATACTCTAATTAGAAGAAAGGACACGTAGATAACTGAATTATTAACACCCATGTAAAGCAAATAAACATTTCAATTACTAATAAACTAGAAATTGTAGAATATTCAATAGAAAGACAATAATTTAAAATGCTCAATTACTTAACACTAAAGCTACTACGGCGGTCAAATGATTACTTTCAAACTTATGATTAAAAATTCTGCATTCATTGTTATCGCTTTCGTCACTTGACGTCACGACTTTTCCTATGATATACATATAATCAATTCTTGCCCGTACTAAATTGAATATTACCTGCACTCAATTGCAAAAAATATAACTTATTTGAAGATCGGTCATTTGACCGGTTCGGTAGAAATAGTATATACACGGTGTCCCCCTTTCTTTTCGCCAAACTTTGCCAGTGTATTTTACAAGAAGATATAAACAAACAATATTATACAAATATACACCCATAAATGCTAAAAACTTTGTTGTTTGCCTAGATCGATCACAATGATTAAATATAGCTTTACAAATAAATTAGATAAGTACTATCGAACTACCCTTATGCTATATCACACCGTTACTATATTCGATATTTTCGTTATAATTCTTTAACAAAATAATTTACGGACATAGGACTCTGTAACATTTTTTATTTGTTTATGCACGTAGAACATACTGGTACAGTTTGGCGGGAAAAACCTGGGTCACCCAATATAAATTATCGGTAGGTTTAGCGTTAAAAATTCTTGCAGGAATGTTTATGTTTATGGAACTTATGTAACTCATCCAAGAATTTCTTTCACTTTCTTTAATTATTTTTCGAGATATGTCGCGTAATTTTTTATATTATATTTTATTTTCTATTGACGGATGCTTTTTGAACACGTTGAAAGCACTATTTGTGTCTTTTATATCCCGTTTGCAGCTTTCATTCCGTCACAGGACTGTGCGTTTTCTGGGTTTGTTACTAAATAGGGGTATAGAATTGTTTCCGACTTCGTGGATTGTATTTGTGAAATTTTCAACTACTGCGTCCGTACTACACAGCCGTCAAAGGGTCAGGCACAAGACTTAATAATCCTTGGGGAATAAAAATATTCACTGGTCAGCCGAATGAGCGCGAAAAGAATTGTGAAAAATATTTACGCAAAGGAAGGGACACCGTCTGGGCAGCAGAATGTAAGCCAAACAAATGAGAAAATCCCATTCCGTGGTCTTTGCGGGACAAAGAAAAACGAATGGGATTAGATGCGCCACTGCTTTCCTTTTTTTTTTTTAAGACCACGGCGCTGGAAATTCTCATTCCCCTTCATGCAAAAATTAGACACCTATGCACCGAGGCAAATTGTTCCGCTGCTCATGAATTCACCGCTTTGTTCCTTCATTCTTCTGCCACTCGGTACTCAGTTAGTTTCCTTAAAGGTTTGTTTCTTGCAAATGGAACGGCTATTCATTGCCGCGGGCCAGCGAATAGAAACGTCGGGGAGATTTAGGGCACGTTGGGGTACTTATGAGCGGGTCCGTTCGCTCTAGACCTAAATGAAACATGAATAGAAGATCTATGATCGCGAGTCACACTAATTTTACGTGCGACCGCAAGTGGAACGACCTGTTGTGTCCTTTAGAATGAGCCATTTCGCTCGCGTGACTGCAAGGGCTACTAATGTTGCTCGCGACCGCGATTAATCGTGTTCCGCTCAAAATGCGTCGGACGAAGCATTTGTTCGTCGAATCAGCGCGTTCGATACCGTCGGACCTATGGGTGACCTGCATCACTCGGTTACGCCAGAACCTTGATTATCTAAACTGCAACTGATGGCAGAGTGGCCATTGTAACTACGTTTCTCATAAAAATGATACTTTGGGTTTAAGGAGACTAGGCAGTCAAAAAATGCATTTGTTTTATTCTATTTCCGAAAGTACTATCCTTCCCCAGTAAAGTGCCGTTTGAATCATGTTAAAATTCGCAAAATTAAGGGTTTGCCAGCCGAAAAGTTCGATCGCGAGATATGTAGTAGTTATGGTCTTCCAAAACTTTAAACGCGTTTTTCTCGAAATCATACTTTCTCTTCGTTTTACAGTGATTACGAAAAAACGGAGGTTCAAATCGACTTGAAAAAAATTGAGAAAATGTAAAACATGTCTAGTTAAAGCCTGAACCTACGCATAAGTCTGCAAAGACTCCTGTTTTGTCAACAAAAAAAATATAAAGTAGCTTCTCTTTTAATGAAAAATCGCGTTTTTTTAACTTTACTGCCGCCAATTTTACAATTTTGATTTTTTTTTCGGCTTAAATAGATTCAGTGCAGATTAGGGGCCTATAGAGTGCCAAATTTTTCAGGATATTTCATAATTCAGTTTTTTTATGGCCAGGATCACTGCAAAACCGCAACGACTCCAGAAAAAGCGCTTATACATCAGTTGACTGTAAAACCATCATATATAAGTATATGCTATTCAAACAAATATTTTTTTACAGTTTATAGAATTAGTAAACATTACCTAAAAGTACTAGTCACAATATGTATTCATTTACTTGTAATTAATTCTCAAAGGAAGCTACATTTTGACCAAATCTGACTGCCTAGTCCCCTTAATGTTACTGTTTTTTTTATTATTGTATCTATTTCCAGTATGTTAAATGTTAAGTTTATTATTATTGTCAAAATACTTTAAGAAATGATGTTAGTGTTAACAGTAAAAGGGCAAGGGGAGCTATGAAAGCCCCTGGAACATTTAGAACCACATTATTATAAATCTGTGTGCATTATTATTATCATTATTATTATTATTATAACACTTTGGGTTTGAATATAAAAATACACGGTGGAATAAAATTAAGTACACCGTGCTACTGGTAATAATTTTTGTCTGTAACTGACATGGAAGAAGGGTATTCCGATATTTTTTATTAAATTGCTAGGAACTCGATCTGAGTAAAAATACTAACGTTGCAAAGATAATGACTCAGTCATAACTTAATACTAGATTTGCAGTACCCGTCAATTTGACGGATTTCAAACTTCGAAAACAAAAATATAAGTAAACCGTAGTATTATTTCTTAGCAATTTATGCTGACAATTATTAATGTAATGATACGAATACGTACCCAAATTCATTTCTCCCACAGCCCTCTAATTTCAAAAATCTATACATAGTATATCTATTTTTCCGAAAACCCGTCAAATTTACGGAATGACTAATTTCATAGTTAATTGTAATAAACAGGCTTCATTCATGAAATAATTACTCCAGGAAAATTCACAATCACTATATAGTCTACTGAGTCACGTTGTGAGGTCCTTAGAAAGCAGATAGCAAGAATAATAATGAAGCGAAGATATCTTTTTTGCTCAACACCTGTCATCTTCAAGTACTATCGCCATAAGGGTCTATCGCCTAAGTGTTTGTTTTGTGCATGCTCTGAAAGGTCTATTAACATTGTATAATTAAGTTAATTATATTTTATTTCTAAATTAAATGATTTAATTTTTTAAAGGAAACACGCATTCTAAAAATAGGTACACGAACAACGTCCGTAAACCTAGTAGCGTTATCACGCTAACCTCGCCAGTAGAAACTGCCCGTACTCGGCCAGACACGAAATACAATCGATCTTTAAATAAAAATTCAGTCTAATCGCGAGCAAGAAATGTCTACCATCGTTTGACTGAATTTAATCATAGAATAATCGATGCATTGTAGCCGCGTGGCTTTCTTCAGCAATCGTGGAATCTCTGATTAGCTGTTAACCGCTGTGAGAGTGCACGAGAGCACGATACGGGAGCGTCACGTGTCGTGTTAGGCTCGAAAGAAATTTGTAACGGGCCTGGGAAAGGTGTTCACCACCCGAGAGATTCCATCGTGGAGGCATTGTGTGCAGGGTTAAAAGATAACACCGGTGACGAGAAAAGTGCATGGAAATAATTTATTACAGCGAAGAACCGGTTGACTAGGTGCAACGACCCGGTAGCCGAGGAATGGCGGGCGATAAAGGAACCGGTTGAGATAGATAGGACGTGGGTGGAGAGTGGTTGGGCAGGAGGGTGCAAGGGGCTGTTTATTACGCTTAAACTCCCGTGGAAACCCATATCGTCCAAGTCGTTACTATTTCATTAGGGAAGCCTGCCTTTTTCCAAGCGACGTCGCCCGGAGTTAATAACGAGTCTCGCGTTCATCGCCGCACGAGCTATACACGGTATTCACAATGGCTCATGACACGCTTTGCAAGCGTATGACGCTTGCATGAACAAATCAAAAATGTTTAATCAACGTGGATTCTGGAAATAAGCTTGTAAATGCTATGGACGCTCGATTAGAGGTGCTGTTATCGATAAATATCGATAATATCTTAACCTCTTCAGCGACACTGACACATACGTGTACGTTTAGTTTTTTTTATATCAAAATTGTTCTCAGTGACAAAAAAAATTAAACTCTGGTGGAGAACTATTCACTAAAGGATCTCTCATCAATAAAAACAAAAAACTTGTCGTATGGCAGCATTGGTCATATTTTATTCTACTTGACAATCACTGATTTGAAAATATTGTAAAAAATTCGTCCCTGAAGAGGTTAATGTTATCGATAATTCGACATATCGATAATGTCAAAATGTTATCGATAATTAGAGAATATTAAGATAGCTATAAGTTGAATTTAACTTAAAGTTTGATTATAAGAGATACAATATGTATATTGTATCTACACTGCGAATGGAGCACCTTTTGTGTCTAAAAACCTATTTAATTAACAAGACAGTAACGACGTACTAATTTTTAGGGTTTCATATAATAGCTATTTTGTTCCGAGAGACAGAACTTATGTCACAACTATTGTAGGAATGTTAGGCAACAGACAGATTTAGTGCATAATTAAAACAATAACTGCTGTATCGTATAATCAACTGTTTGCTAGACTTGCACTCTGACTAGACTAAACATTAGATTGAAAAATATCACCTCTTCTTTCACACTTCTATCTCTCTACATTTCAAATACTTCACATGGTGGATCACAGAAGATGCTACAAATTTTCCAAGACATTTGAGTACAACTGTCAAGTATTTATTAATACCAGCAATTTCTGTTCCAAGTAAATGACTATTTTCTGAAACAGGACAGATTCTTCCTGGCAGAAGAACAAGTTTACAGCCAAAATATACGAACATGTTGTCTGTAATAAGTTCAAATAGGAATAAATAGATTTAAATGATAAAATCGCGTGTTACATTCTACTTCAGTCACTCCCATTCGCTAACGATATCTTAACGATATTATCGATATATCGTTAAGTATCAATAAGTTATCGATAATCGGTAGCTGCACCTCAACGCTAGACCGTTCGACCTGTTACTACAGTCTGTGCGGAAAACGCCTATGGGCGTTTGAGTAACGTACTTTATAAGCACGTTTACAGAGCGGCCGCACGTGACGCATAGTTGTCGTATAAACTTGTCTCATTGTAAAATTGAACCTCTGTTCTGAGAAGTAGAGGAAAATTAGGAATCATTCGAACACGATTTTCGGAAGATTGAGAGCCTGTACGACACCCTCACGTCACGTACGGAAGATCGATAAATTGACTTACTGTACACGGCGCTAGAACGCCTATGTGCGTTTTCCGCAGAGAATGGTAATACGTATGGAGTGGTTATGAACACTCATAATTAGACTGCGGATGTTTATACAATTTAACAAAGCGAAACATCTAAAAAATACACACTTAACACCCCAAGAAAAATATAAAGCATATCTTTTATACATTTAAAAAACATAATGCAGTTAGTCGATGTTTCATCTCATCAGTTATATTAACAAAAAAATGATTGAACTCTAAAAGTGTAAATTTGCATAAACATCCGCAGTCTACTCATAACGCCTAAAGTGTAAATTACTTTTATATCTTTATTTGAGAGTACTATATGCCTTCAAAGTTTGACACAACTTTTCGCGAACACCCTGTATATTTTCACTGGTCCGCCTGCGCTCGACCATAACTCTGTATTTCGATAATTCTGCCTAAAATTAGACGAACGGTTCGGCCGAAAATTCCTGTGTAGCTAATAAACTGATGATGATAGTAGATGACAGGAGATTGACAGATTATTCTGCGTGAGAACAGACACACCTGCCCAGACACGTATAATCTCTGCTGCACAACACGTGAATACAAATGTATAACTTATATAACAAATAAATTCTAATTAAATTCCGGCTGATATCAATCTTAAACCATTATTGACTAGATACCACAGTTTCCACTGGGGTGGTCAATCAGACAAACTACGAAGTTTTCTACAACTTGCACAGCATGGGTATTACAATCTTAATGTTGAATTAATAGTAGAAAATTTCAACTAAACGATAGATCAATGTATTTCGAGTTCATGTCTGCGAATTTTGAAGAAAGCATTTTATAATCTGTCTGACCAAACTCAGCAGCTTCCACTGCGACGGTCAATCAGACAAACTACTAATTTTTCTGCAATCAACACAGCAGGGATATTCAAATCTTAATTTAAATACCAATGTTGAACCAATCGAAGACAATCTCAACTGCAGGATACATTAATATATTTCGATTACAGATATACGAATTAAAAAAGACAGTATTTGATAGCCTGTCTGACTAGATACGGCAGTTTCCACTGCGGCGGTCAATCAGACACTCCAGTAATTTTTCTACAATTTGCACAGTGTGGATTTTACAATCTTAATTTAAATACCAATGTTGAATCGATGGTAGAAAATTTAAACTGTAGGATAAATCGATATATTTCGACTACAGCCCTGCTAATTTAAAACAGCATTTTATAGTCTGTCTGACTAGATACGGCAGTTTCCACTCCGACAGTAAATCAGACACTGTAGAAATTTTTTTACAACTTACACAGCAGAGATATTAAAATTTTAACTTAAATACCAATGTCGAACCAATGATAGAAAATCTCAACTGCATGATAGATCAATATATTTCGATTACAGCCCTGCGAATTAAAAAGGGCAGCATTTTATGGTCTGTCTGGCTAGATACGGCAGTTTCCACTGCGACGGTCAATCAGACACTCTAGTAATTTTTCTACAATTTGCACAGTGTGGATTTTACAATCTTAATTTAAATACCAATGTTGAATTGATGGTAGAAAATTTAAACTGTAGGATAGATCAATATATTTCGATTACAGCCAAGCGAATTAAAAAAAAACAGCATCTTATAGCATGTCTGACTAGATACGGCAGTTTCCACTGCGACGGTCAATCAGACACTCTAGTAATTTTTCTACAATTTGCACAGTGTGGATTTTACAATCTTAATTTAAATACCAATGTTGAATCAATGGTAGAAAATTTAAACTGTAGGATAAATCGATATATTTCGACTACAGCCCTGCTAATTTAAAACAGCATTTCATAGTGTGTCTGACCAGACACTGCAGTTTCCGCTGTGCGGGCCAGTCAGACAAACATTTGCATAGCATCGATATTACAACATTGACGATTTAATCTTAAGTCTGAACATGACTGTCAGCCTCCACTGTGACCTTCACCGCCTTAGATCGAGCGTGGTTTTCCCTCTGAAACCGCAATTTTCTTCCGCGCGCTTTATGGTCGTTCACAGGGGATTCTTGTTGTTCTTGCTGGAAGGAAAAGAAAGGGAGGCATCGATGGAGAATATGTTTGCTCGAGCGGTTGACCTATCACGCCATCGAGAGGCATTCCTTTCTGTTTTTCCAACGGCGATGGCGACCATGTAATTCAAGTTCCAAGGATAATAGAACCGACTCGAGCCCGGGGGAAAAAACGTGCCGCCTCAGCGACGTTCATTCTTTCGTTAAGTTATCGCTTTATGGCGTACGGGCGCGCAAGGTCACGTGAAAAAACAGCCGGGTCAAGGGGTTGATGGGGTGTCAGGCCTTTTCGACGACATTCGCGGGGATCCTCGTCGAATGGATCCCTGTTTCTCGTATTCCTTTCGTCGCAAGTCGTGTAAATGTTTCGAGCCGAAATCAAGAATTTCATTAGTGGTAATTCGAATTACTTATACAAGAAACCGACTGAGATAAAATTCTTGAAACGGAAGTATTTTGAGGATTTTATAATGCCAATAAAATTGTATACAGAAATTGTCATTGATTGCGACAGAAAAAATTGCTGTGAAATAATTCTGAAAATATATTATAAGAGTTTCATTTCCTCTGATGTTGGAAAAGTTGTACAGCGTTTACAACAATACATTCATACGCGATTCGAAATGTTACGGACTGAAATAAAGAATTAAGTGTAACCCTTGTTAGGGTTTGGTCGAGCCCTGTTTATTGCACTGCGTGCCGTCTAATTTCTGCGATGAAGGACCACCCAAGTTGAACGGCTTGGGACTGTATATTGAAGTGACACGTTTGCGTTTGAATCTGTTTAATCTATTTTTTGTGTGAATGTGTGAGATGAGTGTGTGTATGTGTGTTGTAGTCACAAGACTCTCTTTTAGAATTTAGCGGTTTCTGTCTACCTATAACTGTTTATACTGTGTCTAGATGTAACTGTCTTTACTCTCTAGATGTAACTGTCTCTAATCTGTCTCTACTCTCTCTACTCTCTTTTTAGTCTGCCTATTTTGTACTCTATTCTTACTCTGTCTATTTTTTACTCTATTCTTACTCTGTCTATTTTGTACTCTCTCGATTTTGCCCTGTTTGCCGGTTTTAAAGACTCGTGTTCTCCCTTCCATTACGCCCTTAGCGTCGTACATGGAGGAAGGGGAACAGAGTCTCCCGCGCGGTGGGCCTGAGGGTGGACGTCAACTTGGCAACTCTGGGGTATTTCCCAAAAATGCCACGTGGTGACTCAGTGCCGCTAAAACCGTTAAAGAGGTTTCGAGGCCGAGTCACCCTTTGGGACCAAATTGCTTTACGACGGGGCCTTGCTGCAGGGGTGACGTTGTAACTGGTGATCGTGCTAATCTGTAAACTTTCCTACGTGTCACGTAGCTGTAAAATATTCTGCAAATTGCCCCGCTGTCGAGTTTCTCTTAATTGACTCTCTAACAACCCTAATTATGTAATTATTAAAAAACCGATTAACATAAAATTTCTGAAACGAAAGAATTCTAAAGATTTTATAACACGAAGTTTAATTGATTACACCAGAGGAAATTACTGGGAAATAATTATGAAAATATATTATAAGGGTTTCATTTTCCGGGATATTGGAAAAGTTGCGCAGCGTTTAAAACGATTAATTTATACGCGATTCCAAAGGTATCAAACGAAGTAAAGAATTAACTGTAGCCCTAATTATGTGATTATTAAAAAAATCGACTAACATAAAACTTTTGAAACGAACGTATTCTAAAGATTTTATAACACAAATTTTAATTGATTACACCAGAGGAAATTACTGGGAAATAATTATGAAAATATATTATAAGAATTTTATTTCCTCTCATGTTGGAAAAGCTGCACAGTTAATTATTAAAAAACCGACTAAAATAAAATTTCTGAAGCGGAAGTGTTCTAATGATTTTATAACACACATTTTAATTGATTACACCAGAGAAAATTTCTGTGAAACAATTCTGAAGATATGTTATAAGGATTTCATTTTCTCAGATATTGGATAAGCTGCACAGCGTTTGAAACAATACATTCGTACGCGATTCTTACAATTAGTCTAAATGGAAATGTAAAAAGCAATTTAAGTCGCAAATATCTGATTATATTGAACGCTCGAATAAAAACGATCTGGAGTAATTTTCAGATAATTATACCCAGCCCGTCAATAAAGTAAGACGCGATTAAATTTCTCTTTGCAGCCTTCGAGCGATCAATTTATAAACAAATTTCCCTGGGAACATTTCGACGATTATTGCCGTCCGCCAAGTACGATTTTCATTATTTCTCATTTCACAGGAGAAACTGCTTTAATAAAAGCTTTAATTGCGTACCAATATCCGTCTGTCGTCCTTTAAAATCGGCTTGAATTATATTTCGCCACAAACGCGAAAGAGGACAATACTCCTTCGACGCTTCGGATAAACGGCTGATTGCATGGAACGGCAGTCATTAAGAGATGCAATTAACATTGTTTTCAATATGAAAGCGATAAACAGCTACAGGCAGGACGTTTCAGTATTTGTTGACAGTGTTATCCGGGACAGAAGCGATGAAAATCAGAGCCGTGAAACGGAATTCATTAACGTCCTAAAATTCCCACTGATACCCCTAATTAATGGGAACGACGAGCCTGGATGGAACGTCATACGAACGATGGCGGATCGAGCGTTTCGAGCTCGTGCAAACATCGTTCAAAAAAAAGGACCTGTTGCAAAATAGTTTCTGAAAAAATTTCTGGTTCGCTGAAAGAGTGCGCGCGTCACTGACTGCCCGCTATTTTTTTTTTAAATGTCATATAAAATGAAAAATTCCGCAAAATTTCTTAGCGGAGACACGCGGGAAAATGGAATAAAAATTTAGCGGGGCAAAAAAGTTCGAAATGTTGATTTTGAATATAAAGGTTACGTGATGGTTGTTACAAGCCAGCGTAGTTAGGAGTGATAAATCTGAACGAGCGTCCAACGATTGCCAAGTGGGTTTTAAGATAAATCTTTCGAGATTTATCCGTGCTCTTTCTTCCCTGAAATGTACGGTGTCGATGTGTCTCGTTCGATATTTATGTGTGCTCGACCGTCAAGAATGTTTTATAAATATTGTGGTCTTTGATTCCCATTGAACGAGTTGTAATTGAATGGCGGACAGATATTGTTCCGTTGAGCATCAAATTTCATTTATCTTTCTGCATTCCAACATACGGGCTACAGAGAACTTAGACAACACAGTGAAATCGTTTTCGTTCAATCCTATTTGAAATTTAATTATACATCAACTGAAACATCCTTCCGCGATTAGCGTCTATATTTTCAAAGAGATTTATTCGGAAATCCACAGGACCGTAATCGTTCAATTATCACCGAATTTATTTTAATGAAGCACATGATTGAATTAAATTCTAGGCGATTATTTCCTAATTGCAGGAAATTCGATCGGATCGCGACACTTTCATTTATTCCGTTAAAACGAATTTAGTGAACTCTACATATGTTTCATTCAATGGAAACGCAGTTTCCACGTCAACCGTGAACAGAGAAAAAGGGAACGACGAAAAACGACGAATTTTATCAATTAAATCTGAAAAAAAAGGAAATAAAAATCGTGGAGCAGAGGTACGGTATAAAAATACAGAAATTGAATCTATCTTTTCACCAATTGTTTCGGCTTTTAAACAGCACATAAATACCGCTCAAATTAGGGAAAAAGTTAATTTCGATTATACGAATGAACAGCGCGTTGATCGGATAAATTTCACGTGCTCGGTAAATTCCGAACTAGCGCGATGCAAATACCTGCAGCGATTTAAAACACGAACTGGCTGCAACGAGGGCCAAAATGATGGACCGGACACTGAAATTCGCGCAGCGGAACGTCCAATAAAATTTTTCGCTGCATTTACGCGGTTATTCGCACGGACGCGCGGCAACAACAAAGCACGCGGGAGCCTTCGCCCTAAAATTCTTTGTCGTTGTCACTCTGCTTAATACTCGACATTTTTCATCGGCACGCCGTGACATTGATTAATATCACGCAGAAACGATATAATTTCGTGCGTTTGTCAATTTCAAATACTTTCTCGATAAAAATATTAAACGACCGCTGTCGCACGAGAAACTCGTAAAAATTGCCTCAGATCGACGCGATAGAAAAATGCTCGAAGGGTTGTTGTTGCGTGGTGATTAATAGACTTTTACAATAAAAATTGTACATATCCTGCCTTAAGGATCCCTTTAGCGTGGTTTTAATTGTTGAAGATAATGGGAGTAATTGTGTGGTCAGTGTAAGTAGTGTAGGTAGTGTAGGTAGTGTAGGCAGGTAGCAGGGAGAAGCACTGAATGAGTTTATCGGTCTATTACATCTAATGGATGATTTCGTTCATGTCTTCTGTTAGGTATGTGTGAAGTGGGTTGTATAATGCCAGAATTTGGGTAGTTAAGAGAACGTACGAAGTGTCTAATTGAGAGATCATGTACAGGGTGTATTATAATATGTGGGACATTAAGGGGTGGACAGGAGACACAAAAGCAATGAGAAAAGTTTATATAAATATGTGTCCTACTGGACCTCGTTTCAAAGTTATAGCCATTTTTGTGTTTCAATAACTCGCAACTGCTTACCTTCATACAAGGTGCTCAAAATGATCACCCTCGGCCTCTATGCAAGCTTGCAGTAGCATCAAAGAATTTCGCAATCTTTCCAAAATTCTGAACTTTGTTCAACTTCTAACGCACAGCAAATTAGAGAATCATTGAGTGCTCCTAGCAAGAAAGTAAACTGAAATGAGTATACTCAATCGACAGAATGTGAGAAATCAACAAGGTCAGGAAATATCCGGAAGATACAGAGCATTGTTTATAAATACAGACCGAGGGTGGCCATTTCGAGCACCTTCTATGAAGGTAAGCAGTTGAGGATTATTGGAACACAAAAATGGACCTTTGAAACAAGGTCAAATAGGACACATGTTTATATAAACTTTTTTCATTGTTTTTCTGTCTCCTGTCCACTCCTGAAGTGGGTCCCACGTGTTATGATACAACATGTATAGTGTCTTGTACTGATGGAATGCCCGTCATAGTGAGTATGTC
Organism: Macropis europaea; assembly: GCA_916610135.2. Classification (NCBI taxonomy): domain Eukaryota; kingdom Metazoa; phylum Arthropoda; class Insecta; order Hymenoptera; family Melittidae; genus Macropis; species Macropis europaea. Next base: position 12,072,378 of record OU744352.1, on the reverse strand, counting down.
CGTATTTCGTATCAGGTCTGGGCATTATCGAAATAAACTTTTATTCAAATAATTATTCAAAAGAAATTATGTATTTTATTTGTTATTTGTTTTGTTACTTTATCTCAGTTGACATTATTTCAGTAATAATGTACTTAACAACTAAATTATTTCAATATTTGTTATTTTATTTGAAATTTAGATATTTGTTCTTTGATTTTACCAGGAAAATAAAGATGTTTTTCTATCGTCCGTAGATTCTCCATTCCAAAACCACAGTCTTCCGACATAGTGCATCAACAACAGTGTTTACTTATACCGCAATGCTTATATTTTGATTAACTGTTATTAGTTATTTTGTAATATTATTTGAAATAACCAAATATTTAGAAAATAAATCCTTTGGAAACAATTTATTTCTCAAATGATATTTTGGAATTTATTTGCAATACATCCTTATTTTCAAATTAACTTATTTGTTATTTTATTTGGAGTAATTATTTGTTCTTTTCATTTGTTATTTTCATTTCAAATACAAGTGCCCAACAGTTTTTTATACGTCCCAGTCCGAGTTCGTTATCTGTCTGAGTAGCTCGAAGAGCGAAGGGTTTGAGCGGAATTGCAAATTCTCGACAAAGCAGCGGTGGACAGAAATCAATTTTTCAAGGAACGCAGAGAGTGGATCTGGCTCATTTGTCAGGAGAAAGGGCTCGCACAGTAAGCAGCGTCCATCAGCGGAACATAGATCAGTCGAGAAGCTCGATGGTGGAGAGTCACACGATTCCATAAATCTTCTTAGGAGAGCGTCCATCTGCTAGTCACGCGATTATTTTTCCGGCCACTTACATATAGGTCGCGTCATTTCCATGAATCCGAATCGGTTCGAGGGGAAGTCGGTTCCGATCGATCGGCCGGCTGCTAGAGCCGGAGAGACTGTTGGCTGGCTCCGCGCGATGTAATTGTAAAACGCGTTCTCGTTTTCGGGCGGAGTGCGTGAATTTACGACTCGGCCGTGATTCCCTCGTTTTCCAGCAATTTCGGACGCGCCGTCAATTTACAACGCGCCCCCGGTGAAATAGAACGAGCTGTACCAAGACCGGTCGGAATGGATTGCCCGGAAGCGGAAGCCGCGTTAACTTACGAGGTCTTCCGTAATTTGATAAATTTATATTTCATCGACAGTTCTAATTTTCGGCGGTTCCAGGTGCCTGGGTACACCTTCGAACCCATTGCTGAATAACAAAACTATACTCCGGATTTTGTTAGTTTATTCAATTGTGATTATGTAGGTCGTGCGGAGAACGCCCATGGGCGTTCAACCAGTATGTTTAGTAAGTACGCTTATCGATCTTCCGCACGAGAGATGCGGAAAACTTTTAAATTCAACCTTTTTGTCGAGATGAGAGGTAGAACCGAGCGGAAGGTACTTCTGGACGAAAGAACAAGGCGAACACGTAGAATAAAATTGTTTGAACGAGGCTTCGTTTTCGAAAAAGGAAAATGCTGGAATTCTTCCTGTCTCCCGTGCGGAAGATTGTTACGTGTATTTATTAAGTACATTAGTTCAACGCCCTTGGGCGTTCTCCGCACGGACCATAGGAACATTAACTCTTAAAGGATTAATTTTAGTTAATTAATTGTAAATTTAAAAATTCAAATGGTTCGCGTGTACTGAATGAAATGTAGTCATTTTTCCACTGTATCAATTAATTCACGTTGTACTTTAACTACAATAAATTAATTTGCTATAATTTTAATAATTAGCATTGTTGAAAATATCGTCATTATTATCTCAAAAACCTTATTTCGCGATGCATCAGAGCGTTTTAACTGCTTGAAAGTTTATGCGATTCTTTCTTCAACCACAGAATCAATTTAAGTACACATTCTCGTGCGGACAACGCCTATACGCGTTTAACCAACACGACTAGTAAATACGCTCAGCAATCTTCCGCACGAGAGACAGAGAAAACTTTCGAACATAATTTGTTCGACAACGGAGCCTCATACATACAATTTTATTCCACATTTTCGATTCATTTCTACGTTTAGAAGACCTTCTACTCGATTGTACCACGCCCCAACACACCCTGCACATCCAGAGGCCATGTTTCTGCCGGCACTCGAAGAATCTGGAGGTTCGATATTTTCCCGAATAAAAGAGATTCGAGCATTATCGAAATAGACTGGCCGAGAACGGTTCGGGGTTCTCAATGCACCGTCGGACTAAAAATATTCAAGGATCCGAGGTAAAAGCAGCGAGAACGGGTCAGCAACCTCAATTTTCCAGCCGACCAGCGGGCGTCTATTTTCGGAAGTACGGAACGCCGGGGAATACCGGGGGATCATGCTATGCTATTTGTGCAATAGAATATTGCACCGTGCGATATTGCATTTCTCCTCGGTGACAATACCTCGAACACGTCGTTGGTCTGCGTAAGGAACTCGGCCTTCCGAAATTTCCGACAAACGTTCTCGTCCGGGCCATTGAAAGGTTGTCCCCGGAGCCCTTCGACCCGCCCGATATCCAATTTCCCGTCGTCTCTTTTTTTCCTCGACGCAATGAAAATCTAGCTCGAGTTTTCCTCGCTCCATTGAATTCCATTTTCATAACTTTTACGCAGCCACGATGCTCGCACGTTGCATCGAACCCGATGCTCGGGCGACAATGGGTCCAGCAAGAGGCCACGTGCTCGTAACATGTCAGCATCCTTTTTGTAAGGGCTTTTTGGAGCGCTCTTGTTAACACACACAGTTCGCTTATTGTCTTATTATTATATGCGTCGGATTTTTATGGAAATACACATTTTTAGATTTCAGTATTTTTTATTTAAGCGTAGTCGATGAAACGCAACTGTGGCAGGGTTGCATTTTGGGGTTGAATTGTTTCAAGGTACATTTTCTGTTTCGCTTACTCTATAAAATGTGCATTCTTTAGGAACTTGAATATGACAAATTGGATGATTTTTCAATTTAATGAATTTAAAAATTCTTATACTTTTTATAGTTTAAATTTAAATAATTTTTAGAATTGTTAATATAAATTTGATGTTCTTTATCAATTTTTCTTATTTCAATCAAAGCTTTTTATGATAATACTTTTATTGGATATTTACTGTGTACAGTATTTGGAGCTTTTACAACACTAAATACCTTAATGAGCAATAAATCATTTGAGTGTGTGCTGTTCTAATTCTTTTGAGCAGTATATTATATATTCGTTTATAATGTTCAAAATCTGTACGTACTTTCTGGAACACATAATACTAACAAAGCTCCAAATGATATTTCTGATTAATTCTTCTAATCAATAATCTCTTTAACCCTTTGGGTACGACTGATTCAGACGCAGAGCTCCACCGTTGTACATACAGCTCTATCACAGAATCCAATAAAGAAATAATAATATAAACTGTTTTATTAAAAATAATGAAACGGTTCTCACCCATATCATAGAAATACTCCTTGAACTATATTAAAAAAGCTAAAGAAACTGTTGGTTAGCAGAAGCTGTGCACAATCTCTTAACGTAATCCGTGAAACAAATGAGCCACTATAGTGGCGTTTCGTTCTAAACGATCTGTTCGCGGGAAACTACTATAGTGGTGCGTAGTAGCCAAAGGGTTAATATCACAGAGCATCTTCAGAGCAGCTAATCTTTGTAGAATAATTCTGTTTACTTTAGAATACTTGTCACACCCTCTGGCACCAAAATATTCCTCGTAAAAAGAGATTAACCCTCATCCGTCCCATGTGTCAATTTGACACATTTTTCTCACAAAAATATGATAAATGTAAAAAAGCTGCATGCCTTGCACATCGCTTTATTATTCGTGAACGATGCGAACAATCTTATTCTCGAATGTACTGAATGTACAGAAATTTCATTCCTTTATTTCCAATTTGCAAATTTACAAAATTAACTATTTATCTTTCCATTGGATTGATTTTTTACCATCGTGTCAATTTGACACCGAGGGCCATATTAAGTAGGGAAAATGAGGGATGGATGAGGGTTAAGTCGTTTCCGTGTACTCGATATCCAAGACACAATTTTGACAGCCACGGATTGTCGAAAAACCAATAGAAAATTGCTCTGTCAGTTCGTGCGCATGAATTTAACACGTCGTGTCGACCAGAGTGCCTTATCGGAGCAGCAGAAACAATACAGAGCATCTTCGAGAAGTATCTCCTTTGAATAAACTTTCCACTTCGCCAACAACGCGATTGTACGTCAAACTTTCGAGCCAGGTTGTCCGTGATCTTCGAATTCGCTGGTAGACAGTGAGTTCGCAAACTGTATAAAGATGTCAGAGGAGAATCTACTGGTTCGTCAGTTCGTCCGTGGAGACAAAGAAGAGTCTGCGTCACGGATCGGAAGTACTCAGAGACTTTGCGAACACGCCATCCTTCGATTCTGATGTCTGCGTGCAAACTACGCTGTTCAAGATAATTAGAGGGTCATGCGCTTCAGTGATTTATCGTTTATTAACCCTCATCGTGCTCCAGAGCCGATGTATCGGCTCCACGATTTTCTCGAAAAATACCTTGAGCCGATATTTCGGCTTTTCATTTTGTTCATTTTTCTTGCACCATTGATAACAAGCTTTAATTTATGGAAAATAATTTTTTGCTTTCCCTTATGTAAAACTACATACATCTTACAATAAAATATAACAAATAGCGTGAAGTTATCTTTACTTTTAAGAAAAATATGTTAATTTTAATAAATGTCTCCAAAAATGCATATTTTCCAAGGTATTTCTGGGCGGTACATGAAAACTTGTAAGGTACTAAAAGGGTTAAAGTGTCAGATAGTATAAACGCTCCAAATATTATATACAATAAACATAGAGTGACGTAAAATAAACTACACGTCAAAATTTCTGAATCATTTGCTGATTTCTACCAAAATCGAATGTCCTGATAAATTGTGTACTGACTAATCATTAATATACTACATGTTAAGGAAAATGTGTTTTATTATAAGAGATTTTAGCATTTTCTTATATCCAAAGTACCCTTATACAGGGTGGGCCATCTAAAACAGACCACCTGAATAACTTGTTTTTGACGATAGCGAAAAATACATAAGACCAATTTTACAACCACTCTTCAACCACCTTGAATGATCTTGAACCATAACTGTGCGGGCTTTAAAATATTCTATTAGAAGGTAAGTAAAAAGACATAGCATTCCACTTAAAAAAACAAAATTGACCTTCATATCTCCTCTACGCCGCCATCTACAAAAAACTATTAACACCAGTTTATGTCCCCCTCCAATCCATGTAAGATTGAGCTTACGTATTTTTCGATATCGTCATAAAGAAGCGAGTAGTCAGTAGTGTACAGGTGGCCTGTTTAAGATGCCCCACACTGAAGAAATCAGAAAACCCCATTCTAAGAACTTTCCTAGTGTCTGAAAAGCCATTCTGTTTTCTGAGAAAAACTAATTGTCAGAATGCCCAGAATATCTCATGCGGCCATTAAAAGTAAGAGTGACCTTTTCGACAAAAGGGCAATTTAAAAAAACACCTATCTCTTTGCAAAAAACAGTACAAAACGTAAAATATGTTACTGATTAATTTTTTGATAGGTAAAACTTCCTCAGTTACAGCAGAACCTCGATCACCCGACAATTGGACCTCTTATATTAGTTACAAGATAAAATTGTTATTATTGACACTGTGCATCATCTTTATATCACTGTGTATTAAACATTCTAAAATAAAATTTTCATTTTTATGCGATACATACGTAGTTACAATGTCCCACTGTACTTCAACACTTTGAGTGCTATGATGCATTAGCTGAAAATGACAAACTTTCTAAATTTTTATACAAAATTAATATAAGTATAAATTGTACCTTTTTTAATCAATAATATCAATTACTTTCATAATTTTTTTTTTACTGCTAAAATTAAACCTTATTCAATATATTCATTGTGAATTTTTGTGTCACCCAAATATAGGTGACGTGGCGCTCAAAGTGTTAACGGCGTTCATTTTTCTTTAAAAATATCCTGTCACTCTTAATTCACGTAGTGATACCCAACTGTTGGCCTGCAGCGTATATTTTTCATTACTGATACTTGACAGATGGTGCAAACCTGCTACAACACCGAGTCTCTAATTCTTTTGAGCAGTACATTCGTCCGACCGGGCGAACCTCTGCGTTTCTCCTTCAACCATTACCCTAATTGAATGTGCTCTCATTTTCGCTCATCGAGTTCCTTCTCTCGCTCTTCTCGTCTGTCAGTTTCTCTCGTTTCCTCCTGTCACTTAGCTCCGCCGCTGCCAGTCACTGTTTTATTTGATATTTTACGGTAACGTTGTTTCAGTTCGGATTACCTTGTTCCACGGCTTTGTAGGACACCGGAAACAGCGTGGTTCGTTCAGTTTTAGTGGAAAAGCAGTCGAAATAAATTCGCGTTATTCCAACGGAACGCTTCATTCCTGTATTATCAAAGAATCGTATCTGCCTTCGCCGCAGCAGTGGTTCTCAAACTAATTTTGTCGCGGGACCCTTATGCGATTTTCCATAAATCTAGAACCCCTACCTATATTTTAAAACAACCCTCGCCACCCTAATTTTAATAAGTCAAATTTAACGAAACAAAAATTGTTTTAACACGATGACTGTCACACTATGTAGGCTGAAAACGCTGACACCTTTCTAGACTTTAATACACCATGAGAGTAATCTGAAATTATGCCATTTTTAATCAATGATGTTAGTAACTCTTTATAGTTTTTTACTGGGTCTGTTAGACCTTTTCGGACATTTTTACTAATAATATTCGTAGTCAGACTGGACTCTTCATTTATTATGCTATGCATAATTAAATAGATAATGATTCAATCTAAATGTCACCCACGTAGGGATGACATGGCAGTCAAAGTGTTAAAGAGAGACTTCGTTCATACAAAAGAGACATTAAGATAAAAAGCAACTCTGTTTCTGATTGTTTTAAACTCGTAATTGTTGTGAAGAAAAATTAATAAAAGGGATGTTGCTTGTTCTTGGACTCCGGTAAATTTGATTAGAATTCTCACTTTGAGAAACACTGCTCCGTAGCAATTTTCATTAAGACTCAAAGTTCGTTTACTCGCATTAAATTCGTCGGAGCAATCAGAAGAATTACGTGCAGGCAAGTTTGTCTTTTCAGCTCGTTGCGTGCAGGTTTTTAGTTTCCGCCGAAATTTTGCTGAAGCGCGGAACAGTTACGCGTGTACCCGTAGAGGAGCTTAATAAATGTACAAACACACGGAATGTGCATTCATCGCGATTCTCTGGAACTCGCGTTCGGTGGAAACTCGCTCGCGTAAATGCCCGTTTCTTTCCTTTTGCTATTGTGAAAGAGTGTCTATCCTAACTTTCTTACGGGGAAAATTGGAAATTTCGATGATTACTCGCGCGAACGATTTCGTGAAATTTTACAACGCCGAAAGAAGTGCAACGATTGTGTTTCTTTGTACATGCAGTGGGTCAGCAACAAATTGTACAGAAAATCCAGTTACTTTCATGTTGCTGCCCCGTATCGCGAAAGAATGTCTGATTTAACTTACGTGAAGCGAAAATGGAAATTTCGATGTCTATTCGCATGAATAAGTTTGCGAAGTACACTAGGACTTCGATTATCCGAACACATCCAAAGATTAGTCATCATTAGACTGCGGATCTTTATGCAATTTAACATATTCAAGTACATGACAGATGCATATCGTACAAAATAAGTGAAATCAAAAACACATTTTGTAACGGTTTAGGCTCTAAGTACAATTTTGTCAAGGGTCTATTTCATCAACTGCACTAATATAAAAAATATGGAAGTCTAAAAGTGTATATTTGCATAAACATCCGCAGTCTAGTTATCATATATGAGTTAAAGGCTAACATTATCATTAGTGACACTACGTATTTTATATTTTAAAACAGTGGTGGCCATCCGGAGCGAGGTCTGGCTCCAGCCTACCCCCACTCTGCGGCCACTCCCCTCACGTAGGTTGAGGTTGGGTATCCAGAGATTATACTCTACTTTGCTATATCATTTGTCACATACAAATTTAGCAAACATCATATACACTCGCTTATTCGGATCTGTGTGATAATTAAAAAAATCATTACCGTATTATTTATTTTTAAGAAGGTATAAATAATTAATAAACGTACTAGATCAAAAGATATCAACCTATCAAGTGGATTGCAGACTTCTAGAGCAAAATTTGAATTAGATATTCCGTATCTTCTTAAAAATGAGTAATATTGTGATATAATAATCTTCTTAAAAATGAGTAATCTGTAATTACAGTATGACTTCGATTATCTGAACTGCAAATAGCAACAAAATGACCCACACTGTAATCATGTTATTCATAAAGATAATAATTTTATATTATAATATAGAATGTATAGCGATGTAGAATTGAGTCTACTGTGTGATTAATGATTAGACAGCGGATGTTTATGCAATTTAACATATTGAGATACATAAAAAATGCACGCTGAATTGCGTAAGGAAAATAAAAAGCAAATTTTTGAAACATTTAAAGGACGTAATGCAGTTTGGTTGATGCTTCGTTTCATCAGCTACATTCAAAGAAAAAATATTGAACTCTAAAAGTGTAAATTTGCATAAACATCCGCTGTCTACTAATGATAAATGTAGCTTGTAACTGACATAGGATGACCAATTTTCGGAGAACAGGTGTGCGGATAATCGAGATTCTACTATAATTGCTTCATTCTCAAACAGATTTGAACGAGTGAGTGTATATGATGTCTTCTGAATTTATATGTGACGAATGATGTATAGCAAAGTAGAGTATAATCTCTGCATACCCAATCACAATCTACGTGAGGGGAATGGAGGCAGAGTGGGGGTAGGCCGGAGTCAGATCTCGCTCCGGATGGCCATCTCTATTCTAAAATAAAATTATAATTTTTAATCACCCTTCTACCGATTATACTTCAGATGATCGAGGTTTCACTCTACTGCAACCCCAAAAGAATAACAATAATTGTGTTTTCTGTAAGTGACGACAGATTGTTAAGAAAACCTCCACCAGAGATTTAAAACTGCTAAAGGAAACAATTTTCCAAAGAGCAAGATATCTTCCAATGCGAATTGCCTCCTCGCGCTAATAACCATTTATTAATAAATATATTGATTGCTTTACAAACAGCTAGTAGGCAGTGAAGAAACTTTATAAACAGAAATAGATTTTAGAATATTCTAAAAGCTGTATCCTCGACCTTTTCAGCAGATCTGCACGACGATCCTTATGTATGGCATCGAGAATACACAAAGTGACGACATTTGTAGGCGAAAACGCCTCGATTTCTATCGAAGGGATGAATGAATGGATGTGTGCGGAAACACGGGGCCGTTACGCGCACACGAGCATCGGAAGAGCATCCATCACGTATGCAGAATCCTCTCAAAGAGCTATTGTTACTTGGCGGAGAGGATCGATCAAGTATCGTCGATTCCATGAACAACTGATTAGCAAGCCGGAGTAGCATGAAGGCAATTGAACCTCAAGAGTTATTTATTATCGAGACACAGCCTTTCATGTTCACTTTTTGTTCTGCAGGGTGTTTGAGGCTTTGCATCCTCGTCTCATGAATTTTTTATTACTAAATTGTATCAGGTTCAGAATAATTTCTGTTGCTTCCACAACAGGGTTGTTTACTTTCTAATATGAAACTGAAATTGTTGAATATTAATTGAACTGAATCCAGTAATTAGCGAGCCTTCACCGGTCTGAATACCTCTGAATACCTTCTTAACTAGGCAGAATAAAAAACATATTGCGGTTTTCAGTAGTCTAACTTTGGCTTCATACACTACAAATTTTGAATTCATGTTTATTATGGGGTATACCATTTCACAGCATAGATGTCGCACATCGTATTGCCACGAACTGGAGGAAGTGCACAAAAAATTACGTGTAAACAACCAGCTTTAGTGAATCGAAATGGTCTAATACTGTTACACGGTAACGCCCACCCACACGTATCATAGTTAACACTTCGGAAGCTCAACGAATTGGGATATCAGACACTGCCGCACCCTCCTTACTCACCTGACCTGTTACCAACAAACTACCATTTTTCTAAACGTTTAGACAACTTACAACAAAAAATCTTTCACAACACGGACAAAGCTAAAAACGCCTTTAAGGAATTTACCAATTCTAGGACATCGGATTTTTATAATAATGCGATAAAAAAACTTGTATCTCGTTGGGAAAAGTGTATAAATTGTAATGGATTTTATTCTGATTAAATATGTTTGTTTTAAGCAAAGTTACACAAGCTTAAACATCGTGCTTAAAAACCGCAATTTATTTCCGGACAACCTAATACTGTAAGTAAACATTGTTCAGTTTGATAAAAGGTATCCGAGTAATAAAAAATTAATGTGCCATTCTGCTTGAAAAAAGTCCGCAGGTTCCCTTTCGACCTCTTAGCAGTTGCCTTAAAATAATTTGTTGCACACCAGATGATCAGCCCCTACGCCCTATTTAATGTAAAAAGAAAATGAAATCGATATCTGCTGTGGTTCCGGAGAAAACGGCTTGTAACACTTTATATGGCCCACCCTGTGTGTGTAAGACTTTTTGAATAAATTTCGTGCCCTCAAGGTGTATACTCACTTTTGATTCTCACTGTATGTTAACACGTTCGCGGACAGTTACTGCATATGCAGTACTTTTGTTATTATCTGGTGGGTCACCACTGCATATGCAGTAAATTCTATTTCTTCAATTTTCATAATCAAAACGATGGGAAAACTTATCAGTATTATTACTGGTCTGAGCTTCGTTCATCATACATACAAGAATCCGTCTCAAGTGTATCAATTTTATCTATCGAACATTGAAATTAATTTCAAACTCAGACTGTCCGCGAACGTGTTAATGGCATCCCAGAGGAACACGTCGAAATACAATCCTGAAACAGAGAAAATCTCTTGGTCGTAGCAAAGAAGGTTGAAATCACAGAGTGTGATGGGGAACAAACATAGTGGATCGCATTATAGTACTATGTTCGCGATATTGGCCGAGAGAAGTAATGGATTCGCCGTCGAGTACAGCCCCTCCGGAATTTCGTGGGTGTATTCAAATCGGCGGAGGTTCGGGCCGCGTGAAACCTTACATAAACAGCGGCATGCAAATTCCGTCGCGACAGGTGCGGCTCGTGCATTTTAATGAATTAAACTCGAATCAATTAAGCTTGATACGCCGCTCATGACTTATTGTCCCATCGAACGGCGTTGCTCGGGTGGTAAATGAAAGCGGGATCGATATCGCGAACGGGGCCGGTGACGCTCGATTTCCGCCGTTCGATTCCGCAGGGGATAAGAAAGAGCGTGGAAATTCGAAGAGAAACGAACGAACGAGCAAGTGCTGAATGTACCTGGGGAACTTGCCGCGATCGATCGAATTCAATGACGAAAACTTCAAGATCTCTCCTGTCGAAGAGATAACGGAACGCCCGGCATGAACATTCCGATCAAATTTTGAATCACTACGTTCTAGTGATGCCATATTAGCTTTTCCCTTCGATCAGCTTCCCCGTGGCGCCGGGATGAAGAAAATTTAGTAAAGCATGTCGGATAGGAAGAACCGAGGTCTCAGGAAACAGAATATTTTTATATTAATAGTCTGAAGCATCGGAGGGAAATTTTCCGTTCGACGAGAATATTTTATTCTTGTGTTATTAATGTTTCAAGTAGCTTGTCAATGTGGAAACTGGATCACGACCTGCAAACTTCGATCCAAATGCAGTTTTAATTATTTTTTTAAATGACTCATGAAGTACCTGACACATTCGGCTGTCGATAATACAAGTGGCCAAATTCTGTGAAACCCTCCATAGATTGCGTACTACATTGTGTTAAAAACTGAACAAATGAAATGAATAAATAATTTTGAGTGAAGGATGAATGAAAGTGATCAATAATGCGCTGCACGAGTGTCTGACGAGTGATGGGATTTTCTACTGCGGCGCGGAACGTATTAAACCGTATAAATATTTGACGATACATACATGCGTATAGTTAATAAACAAGCTGCTACTAAAGTTGTATAATTCAGTTTTCACACAGAGTGAAAAATAGCGGAACGATTCGAGGCTAGAGATTGTCGTGTCTGACTAGTGACGAAGATTTCTACTGTGTGCGTGTGAACATGTTAACCCTCTATAACGCCATGTGACTTGGAAGTTACATAGCTATAAATCTATATATTTTACGTCTTATTTCGTTTATTTATCACTGTATACAATTATAGTCTATGACTGTACTGTCATCAAGGAGTCTGATCGTTTTGTTCGGTCCCAAAGACCGAATTTCTTTAAAGTTATATTAGGCGCCATAGACCTACCGGCGCGACCCTTTGGGTTTTTCCGCCCGACTACCACACTCTCAGGTACACGAGTGCGACCTGGACGATCGGCGATGCACTGCACGCTGATTGGTCGCACCAAGGTACCAAAACTAGTATAAAGACCCGCAGCTTTAGCAGACCAAAGAACATTCAATCAAGCAGCGACCATACACAAACATTTCAACAGTTGCATCATCGTTACACTTCTTGTCAAGATTCGTACATTACTATTACACGAGAGAGCATATTCATACATTCAACCTATACAGTCCACTCTATTCATTTACGAAAGGCTTCACTGGACTTACAACCCAGTTCGAAGTCAGCGTCATTCTATCGTCGCGAAACACACCCGTCGACGCTGTGACGCTACAACATTTTTGGTCCTTCGAGCCGGATCAGCGTTGGGAGCACCTGGTCCAACACTCCAGCACAACGAAGACCAGTCACATTTTTGGTCCTTCGAGCCGGATCAGCGTTGGGAACACCTGGTCCAACACTCCAGCACAACGAAGACCAGTCACATTTTGGTCCTTCGATCAGCGTTGGAAACACTTAGTCCAACACTCCAGCACAACGAAGACCAGTCACATTTTGGTCCTTCGATCAGCGTTGGAGCAACTTGGTCCGATACCACATCAACTGAGGAATCGGCTGTGCCCAGAATGCAGCATTCCCACATCAGGTCGCATCACATCATCCTGAGAGGATTCGGTTGCACAGGAAGTGCAACATCCTCCACGTTCGGATTCGGTAGCGTCACGAGCGTTACATCCGAACATCACACATCCTGAGAGGATTCGGTTGCACAGGAAGTGCAGCGTCCTCCACATTCGGATTCGGTAGCGTCAGGAGCGCTACATCCGAACATCACACATCCTGAGAGGATTCGGTTGCACAGGAAGTGCAGCGTCCTCCACATTCGGATTCGGTAGCGTCAGGAGCGCTACATCCGATCATCACACATCCTGAGAGGATTCGGTTGCACAGGAAGTGCAACATCCTCCACGTTCGGATTCGGTAGCGTCACGAGCGTTACATCCGAACATCACACATCCTGAGAGGATTCGGTTGCACAGGAAGTGCAGCGTCCTCCACATTCGGATTCGGTAGCGTCAGGAGCGCTACATCCGAACATCACACATCCTGAGAGGATTCGGTTGCACAGGAAGTGCAGCGTCCTCCACATTCGGATTCGGTAGCGTCAGGAGCGCTACATCCGATCATCACACATCCTGAGAGGATTCGGTTGCACAGGAAGTGCAACATCCTCCACGTTCGGATTCGGTAGCGTCACGAGCGTTACATCCGAACATCACACATCCTGAGAGGATTCGGTTGCACAGGAAGTGCAGCGTCCTCCACATTCGGATTCGGTAGCGTCAGGAGCGCTACATCCGAACATCACACATCCTGAGAGGATTCGGTTGCACAGGAAGTGCAGCGTCCCCCACATTCGGATTCGGTATCGTCACGAGCGTTACATCCGAACATCACACATCCTGAGAGGATTCGGTTGCACAGGAAGTGCAGCGTCCTCCACATTCGGATTCGGTAGCGTCAGGAGCGCTACATCCGATCATCACACATCCTGAGAGGATTCGGTTGCACAGGAAGTGCAACATCCTCCACGTTCGGATTCGGTAGCGTCACGAGCGTTACATCCGAACATCACACATCCTGAGAGGATTCGGTTGCACAGGAAGTGCAGCGTCCCCCACATTCGGATTCGGTATCGTCACGAGCGTTACATCCGAACATCACACATCCTGAGAGGATTCGGTTGCACAGGAAGTGCAGCGTCCTCCACATTCGGATTCGGTAGCGTCAGGAGCGCTACATCCGAACATCACACATCCTGAGAGGATTCGGTTGCACAGGAAGTGCAGCGTCCTCCACATTCGGATTCGGTAGCGTCAGGAGCGCTACATCCGATCATCACACATCCTGAGAGGATTCGGTTGCACAGGAAGTGCAGCATCCTCCACAGTCGGATTCGGTAGCGTCAGGAACGCTACATCCGAACAATTCATACACATCCTCAACATTCGGATTCGGTAGCGTCACGAGTGCTACGTCCGAACATTACATCATCGCGGCAGGATTCGGTTGCACAGGAAGTGCAGCATCCTCAACCTTCCGACAGATTCGCTGACGTCACGAGCGTCACGTCTGTCAACCAACATCACGAGCGTCAACCAAGGAACGATTCAGCTGTGCAGACAGTGCATCATCCTTGGATACATCGCATCTCGCAGCATCACCGTAGGACCAGACGTCGTCGATGAAGCTGATTCACACCGCATCGCCTCACAACCAGAGGACGAACTCACAGCATCATCGTAGGACCAGATGTCGCCGGTGAAGCTGATCGAAACCGTAAGTGGTCACATTTGTTAAATCGCCATCCTACACAATCTCTGATCTCCCTCGACCCAGCGTCGGTAGAGAAAACAATGGCTTCTGAAGGAAACATTACCACTGAAAATGACCTCATTAGGAAACGCGGCGCGATCAAATCAAAATTAACTGGGTTCATAAAATTCGTGAACAGATTCGATGCCACAAACCCAGCAAACGTCCTTCAACTAACAGATAGGATCACAAAAATAGAACAAGAGTACGAATCCCACGAGTCCATTCAAACCGCGCTCGAACTTATTGCTTCGGACAGTCAATATGAAACGCGACTCACTGAGCGTGTGGAGTTCGAAGACTCTTATCACGCTAATCTCGCTCAAGCTCGGCATCGCTTAGATGTAGCTCATAGGTTACAACAGACGTACGGTTGCGAAAAACTACGAGCAGCATCAGCTAAAACGCAATTCGATACAACACATCGATTCGAAAACGTTGCACAACCAGTGGTTTCAGCCAACGTGTTACCGATGGTTCAATCGCCTCTCGGAATCGTGTCCGAAATGCATGCAAAGGGACCGATCAGCACCCTCGCATCAAACACAATTGCTTGCGACATCTCCGCAGCTCACATCTCTACAAGCGATTCATTGAAACAAGTCGCTCTTGACAAAGGGAAACCATTCCCAGAAGCCGCGGAAACAATTCGGGAAAATGTAGACGTCGACGGATCATTAACAAACGCGAAATCATACGCGAAAACTCATACGATATGTGACGAGCTCATTGAACCCTGTAGAAAAGGGGTCTGTAAAGTCAAACAATCTGTTTCAATTGTCGAAACACGCGTTGACCCTTCAGACGATTGGACAAACGCTACACTTTTACAACTTGACCTGGACAACGCAACGAATGCCATTAGGGCAGGTAAAGACTCGCTACCCTCTTGCGTAATCGCGAAGGCGGAACTTACAACTCCGAAGCATCTTCCACTTGCCGATCCCGATTACAACATCTCCGCCGAGATAAACGGTCTCAGAGGCGCGGAACTCCACCTAGGGCTTCCACACGTAGGTCAACATCAATTATACGAATCATGCGACGTTAGTGAACAGGTATACAGAGCCTGCATTCATACACGCACAATCGTTCAAACCGGTAATACTACAACACAATTAAGAGCAGCAAAATCGCGAATCATTCCTTTAAAAACGTTCACGCTATCGCGGCTAGAGTCCCGCGCAGCATCTCGTCCGTCCAAACGCTTTCAAACCACGATCTCCGCGCTACGAAGACGAACGACTGATCGCGTTGTTCTCGTGTCGGATTCAATGACTGCATCGCATTGGATCAAAATCCTTCCTCGCACATTCAAATTCGTCATAGCACATCAGAAAGCCGACATCCAAGCAATCGCGGGGAACTTCGAATGGCACCGTATACCTTCGCTAGAGAAACCCGCAGAGTTATCGTACCGCGATCGACAAATTATGGAATGCATCTACAGCATACTTTATTTCTACAGGCCGTCATGGTTTATACACAATGAAGATCATTGGCCGATATCTCGTTTAAAGCCAATAGAGATAGCAGAAACGCGACAATTGATCCCATTACCGTCACGCATTCTCAATGAACACGTGTTTGAGGAATCCTCCTCAAACAATTAACTAAAACGCGTCGTAGCCTATATCATACTTCTGTCTATTCAGCAATTCACACAAACAAACCATCAGGGGAACTCTATTCGCCTACGAAGGTCATCGGGCAATATATCACATTCTTAGAGTCATTTGAAACCAGGTAGACCCTCAAAGGCTGTATGCACTTATTAGTCCAGGTATGGTCAGCGGAAACATCGTTCCGTTAAGGTCAGTCATAGACGTCGCCGGCGTAATAAAGGTAGGCGGTCGGCTATCGAAGGCAGGTTACCTCCAACATACGACACCCAATCTTGCGGCCCAAAAGGCACCACGTAGTTAAGTCAATTATGACAGAACAGCACATCATAAACTTTCATCACAGTTCAAAGGATTGTAAGAGGCAGCGGTTCATCGCACAAAACATCATTTAATGCAAGGTCTAAACAGTACATTGCCTTCAGACGAAGCTCCATTGACTTTCGGGAATCAGGTAGACGCTATCCTAAACTCCCGTCCTGTTTCTTCGTCGTCCTCCGGTCCTAACGATTTACAACCACTTACACCCAATCATTTCCTAATTGGCGAAAAGTAACAAATGTGCCAGATTACGAATTCACAGCAACACCGACCGACAGATGGTCGTCCAAGCAACAAAGCGGAAACATTTTTTGACCACGTGGGTCAAAGACTATTTTGCAGACGCAGATGGCAGTAGATGCACCACCAGGCACGCGCATCCTGAGCAGAGAAGACAAAGCACCTCCCCAACTTGAGTACTTGGGAGAACCACCGCAGTATACCCCGGCGACAACGGAATCTCCTTGTTGCTACCGTGAAAACTGTTCACGGTGAACATAAGCGTTATGTATAGCGAATCACATTACTACCACGAAATCATTAAGCGGTACTATCAATTAATATCACGAAGCATGTACATAATTAAGACGCTAATTTAAAACACCTACGACTGTGAATAGGATTATGTAAGATATGCATAAGATATCCGTAGGTTAAGAGAGCATTTCGACTCGTCAGCTCCACGTCTGACGCCATGTCATAACATGCACTCTATATCATACACATAGCTATACACAACACACCACATCACACATTAAAACATTTACTATTGTATCATTCCTAACACGGTTATATTTTAAGCTTTATTGAACTATAAATAGTTCAAGGCGGGCGGCATGTTCGGTCCCAAAGACCGAATTTCTTTAAAGTTATATTAGGCGCCATAGACCTACCGGCGCGACCCTTTGGGTTTTTCCGCCCGGCTACCACACCCTCTGGTACACGAGTGCGACCTGGACGATCGGCGATGCACTGCACGCTGATTGGTCGCACCAAGGTACCAAAACTAGTATAAAGACCCGCAGCTTTAGCAGACCAAAGAACATTCAATCAAGCAGCGACCATACACAAACATTTCAACAGTTGCATCATCGTTACACTTCTTGTCAAGATTCGTACATTACTATTACACGAGAGAGCATATTCATACATTCAACCTATACAGTCCACTCTATTCATTTACGAAAGGCTTCACTGGACTTACAACCCAGTTCGAAGTCAGCGTCATTCTATCGTCGCGAAACACACCCGTCGACGCTGTGACGCTACAACACGTTTGTTATTACATTTATTTTTGTTTATATCCCGCAATACAAACTTTATCATTTACCTGATGTATCATTCTAGTCATACACAAAAAAATTCCGGTTATAGAGAGTTAAGGCAGAAATTTTTGGACAATTGAAAATCTATATTTTCCCGTGTGTGGTCAAAGGCAAAATTCTCTACTGTGACAGAAACATGTTAAAGCACAACACTTTTAAGAATTAGAACTCTACACTTTCCTTAGAATCTTCACCTAAATTCAGAAGAAGCGAAATGATTCGAAATTAATCATTTTTTCGTGTCTGACCAACGAGAGAGACTTTCTACTGACATCTAAACTCGTTACTGCAGAATATCATATCTGAAAATTAAAAATGATTATTTACTCACTATGTGCAGTTTAATTGAAAAACTGAAACAATTAAAAATGTAACATCTCGTGTTCGTTCAGTGACCGGGACTTTCTACTCTGATCTGGACCCATTAATCTACAATAATGTCTGAGAATTAAAAACGAATATTTTTTGTGCAACATCTGCACGTCGAGTGAAGAAGCGAAACAATTAAAAATCCATCATCTTCTACTGTCTGACCAGTGATGGGGGCATTGTACTTCTACGTAAACCCGTTACTTTACAATAATACCCGAGAATTAGCAGCGAATATTTCCTCAACGTCTACACTTTACTTAAAAACTCACACAATTAAATATTTAATATCTTCTACTGTCTGGTCGGTGACAGCAACTTTCTACTGATTCTCCAAACATTCTGTGAAGACACACGAATATTTCAACATTAACCCTTTGATCTCCTTCGTCGAGCGTGACTCGACATCGATTTCATTCACAAGTGCTTCTATGTGGAGTCACACTCGATATTTTTAAATTGCCACTTTAAATCTGTATTACATTTCGCAATATTTTCTTTACCACAAATATCAGATCTTAGCTAAGTTCCAATGCTATTTTCAATATAATTAGTGGAAAAACTTGTTTAAATTGGTTCCTACCAACTGCCTTTTGAAGTACATTGCAAATAAAACACTTAAAACAAGAGGGAGTTATTGAAACGAAAATTAAAAAAAAATTAGGAGTTCAAGGGGTTAATTTTGTTTTAATTTTCGCAGTGGAAAATCGCGCAACTAGTCAGACACGCGAAAATGGCTTTTCATTAACATATATCGTTGCATATATAAATGTTTGTTGGTTTGATAATATATTTCTTATTTTACACTATCACCGTAACATAAATGTTGCTCAAAGTTTCGTAGGGATAATCAGTTATTCGATGAAATTAAAATTAATACATGGGTCACCTGCAGCACACGCACTCAACGTATTAACCCCTTACCACATGATTCTTTGTGTTTTGTAGTGAAAAAAATATATCAAGTGTAAGTAGGTGCATCTATTATGAATGAATTACCTTGCCAAATAACAATCAGCGTGCCGCCAAGTTCGAAACACTCAATCCTTCCCCCTAAAAGAAAAAGAAAGAAATGGTAACGCCTTGCTTTGCTTTACATCGTCGACAGTTATATTTCGCGACGATAGGATGATGATGACTACGAACTAGTTTTCGGTCTAGTGAAGCCCTTCGAAAATTGGTACAAAAAGAGCGGACTGTATTAAATTCTATAGAACTACACACCGTGACAACCAAAGGTGTATTTACTTATAACTTTGTAAAAATTACAAGTACTACAAAGTATAAATGTATCGGCTGTGTAGTCTGAGCAGATCTGTATGTACGTTTCAAACATTTATGGAGAGGTCTCGAAAAATCGCTTGTGTATGCTATTTCATAGGTGTTGTTTGTTGAACAAAGTACGAGAAGTCTGTTCCCTGTCTTCTGGGTGTGTCTACTGTAGCGAGGGTGGCAAATTGTCTCCAAAATTTGAAGGGCAAGCAACGCTATTGCTAGGCGTCAACCTTGTCCTCCTCGGTTGGGCCTAACGAACGCGGTGTCCAGGTGTGTGCGGGTCCTCCAGCGAGGCGCCAATAAAATAATTTAGTTTCCGTGTCGGTTAATCCGTGCATCGGCGAAGATATGATTTTTACGACCTAACACGCCTCGAGGTTGTATGTTTCGAGAGTGGTTGCGTAAATGTTGACAGATAGAAAAATTTGGGTGTGCGGGGAATGGACGTGCAGAGCGCGGAGGCGCCCGGGCATCGACGGTCCTGGACGATAATCACGGTAATGGGATTGCCAGCACGTTCCTGTGGCCGAAAGGTCGTCGCAGTGAAAATTTATTATGCACACGAACGGACGTACGCGCGAGAACTGGAACGCGTGTGTATACGTCAGTAGCCGGCGACGCCCGACTCAATTAATGCCACGCTAATTGCCGCCGCGGTCATTCCAGTCCACCTGGTAATTTCATTTTCTCCGCGCTCTCTGATCCGAATCACTTTTCTCAGACTATCCCCTCCGGCCTTGTCTGCTTTCACGCGATTAGGATCACGAAGGGTGGAACAGGGCAACAGCCATTCACCCCCCAACAAGTAATCACTGGAGTCGAGCTTAAGGGCCGTTCACCTAAGAAAATCATGAATTTGGTTATATTTGTTCCTTTTTCAAAGTTTACCTTGAATCTTTGGGAATATAGCCTGGAAAGGGTTTTGAGAAATTCGAAAAATTGGCGTCGCTATGATGCGATATCCTGTACACGGCAAACCTCTAATTTCGTGCAAGGGTTACATGCGGTTCACTTAAAACGAAAAGTGTAGCGTTTTATGCCACGAAAAAAATTGAATACATACGTCAAAGTACGAGTAATATGTGTTCCAAGTTTCATTTCGATAGCTGTGATAGTTTCCTTGCAAAAAATTCTCAAAAACAGCTGAATACGTTTTAAGTAGATGACTGCCAGTCCGTGGTCAGACTTACAGTTCTCGTAACCTTAAAGTCGATATTTGCAATTTCAATACTAAATTAACTCCTTGCCTTAGAATAACGAGTCACCCGTTGCAAATTTAGAATTTTTCTTCAAATTTTTACTCGCTCTGATTTTTTATTAGTTTTTTTACTAATACGTCTATCTCTAATTAATATTACATGTCTAAGAGAAAGAGAAATCTAGGACCTTTAGGCTTCTCTGTATATCTCAGAACACCACAGGCACCTGCCTAACAAAAAACAGAAAAAAGAAATAACGAGTCACACTCGTGATACAGAATATTATACATATGTTACAAATACAATTTCCATTTGAGCTTCCATTCTTTAAAAATTTACACTTTCGGACCTGTGACACTTAGAGGGTTGAGTACGTTATATCACGTTGAACACCACAGTGGAAATTGTCATATCTGTTCAGACACATTATAATCTACAGTTTTAAGTATAAATCGAGAAGGAAAAATAATTTATCATGTGAACATATATTACTTACTTTATATTATTATTATTATTATAATAATGATGTTGAAAATTGTGTAAGAATTATTAGATATTTAATTGGTCACCGTTTCGTTACACGGTAATCAACGTGTTAAAAACGAATTATATGTTCTGATACAAGCTCCTCACTCATCTGAGCACTCGAGGGTTCAAATAGTACTTAAACACAACTTACTCAAATACAACGTCATCGCACAAAATCGTAAGGCAATGTGTTACGTCATACATCAATGTTTTATAACAACCTTGAGCTCATTAATGCGATTGAAAAATTTATATTGAATGAGAAACCGCCTCATTACATCCAGAATTGAAAAAAATGAACCCAAAAACGAAGAAGCTATTGTAAAAAAGTATGCTTTTGTCTGATGTAATTCCTTTCAAGAGCGAAGAAAATGTGGAAGTACATGCAGAACTACGGAGCGTTCATCAAATCAGTCTTCTTCGAGAATCCTCGGTATCTCGTCTGAGACGATAAGTATATTATTTTCTTGCGTTTCTGCATTTTATGCGGCACAGTCTTTCCTCCGACGATCCTGCCCACTTATGCGATAACGCGTCATCGACTCTGAATCGCGGCATCGACGTAATAAATTCCATCCTTTAAAGCGGAGTATCTGGAACGTGAAACGAGAACGACCAGACAGCGGCGCATGTTCTTTGAAAATCAAAAAATTCCATCTAACCCAAATAGCCATTTTCTTTCTCCTAATAACACATTTTTCACAGCGAAAATCCTGCGAAAGGTGGAACATTTCAACGTCTTCAATGAGGCATGCTCTGCATTTCAACAATTGCAATACCTCGTGACATGTTCATTTTTCGAATACCTCACGCTTTTGTATGCAAAACGTTCAGAAGAATCGACTTACGTAAAAAAATATATAGTTTCATTAAAAATAGAAGTGCAACTGCACTTTTCTGGTGCACCGTTGCACTTAGGAAAGAGGCAGATTCACAGAAGTGACTCATGAAATTAATCAAATGAACACGATATTTCAAAATTAACACTTCCTTAGGGTATTATTATTTGAGGTAAGGTTGCATTATCTGAAACAAATTATATTTGAAAACGCCTCCAAAATTAGTAGTAAGTCTGTGGTATTTGGGTGGCGGAAAATAAGTACTTATGGATATGTATGACCATCTTTGTGAGTCATTGTATACACATTGTTATACCACACAACTGTTCCCTCTATCATCAATTAAAAAATAGTTACAAGTCGGCCCAATTGCGTGACTCACCCTGTGTGGTAGCATTTCAACCCTTATTTGGGCATCCAACTATTTCTTCTCTGTTTGTACTAAAAAATTTCCTTTATACATGGAAGTGCGAGAAATCTATCACTATTGTTAGTGCGTGTGTAGCTTTTAGTATAGGGTTCGGTAATAAATGACAATGCCACTCGCTGGTTTGCATACGCTGCGTGGCGATACGTGCAGAAACGTCACGCCTGCATTTTCTTAGAAATAACGTTGACTATTAGTTTTAAGGGTATGAAGTGAGAAAGAGAGACTAATAAGCAGCGTGTTTGATGAGTGGAAGGAAAGGAATTTTGTTCTTTTATATGAGTAAGATATTAAAACAAAATATTGATCTTAATACTAATATGGATAAAAATTCAATTGAAGGGAAAAATAAATTTTTATCGACACAAATACTAATAAATTGCTGAAATTTTATTTTGTTCTTTTATGTGAAAAAGATATTACAAATAAAATATTGATCTTAGTACTAATATTGACAAAAATTCAATTGAAGGGAAAAATAAATTTTTATCGACACAAATACTAATAAAATTTTGCAATTTTATTTTGTTCTTTCATATAAAAAAGATACTGAAAGAAAATATTGATCTAGTAATAGTAGACCTGTGTAGATCAATTTTTTCTTTCATCGAATACATTTTTACTTTCTAACTACACCTGCCCAAACTTGATTACGGAAGCCTCTACCAATCCAACATACATTTAAAATTTGTTCAATCGATTTCCACACAGCAAAGATAAATCGACGTAGGAACAACCCAATACAGTAGAACCTCAATTATCTGAACTGTAATCACTGACAAAATGCCTCACATTGTACCTATGTGTCTCACAAAAATGATACTTTTGGTTTAGAATATAAAAATGCACGATGATACAAAACAAAGTACACAATGACACTAATGATAATTCCACCTTATAATTAACATAAAAGAAGAATTTTCGAATGTGCCGCGTTCAGATATTCGAAATTCCACTCTAATGGAAATCTAAAAGGATTGTCGAGATTTTAACAGAAACTGCACCAAGTTTTGTCCGAAGATGTATGCCTAGACGCCCATATGAGGGTTAAACACTCTCCTAATTTCTCCTACAATCTATCACTGCATCATGCCTTCGAGTTTCGTCGAACGTACTTGTTGCTCGAGGAAAGTAATCTCGGCAAAACTGTATGAATTAATTCCGCGTCAGCGCGGAGGATTCCGCGGCGGTTATGCTGCGGACAAAATGGGTCAGGAACGTGTCTGTGGGGATAACCGGATGATGGGAAACAAGCCGGAGCTACGAATCAACGTATTATCTGGCTTAGGAGCAAACGGAAGGCAAGGATACAAGGATCGGAAAGAAGGAGCGGCCGGGGGAGCTGGCTTTCGAAGAAGATAATGCCGAGCTTTTCACATAATCCTGGGAACGATACTTCGTAATAACTGATACGATATCTGTTCGAATACCGAGACCCCGCCGAAATTAGTAAGCTCTATGGATTCGTAACAATCTCGGCTGATTCGATTTCTCTCGATCGTCGGATTCGATAAGGCGGCGGCACCGGTGGATAAAATTGATAAACAAGCGGAGAAGCGATCGGAAAATCGATTGCCAACGGGAAATGCTGCGGAGATTGTGCAAACGAAGGAAACCGTTCGGCTTGTACGGGAAATCGAATTTTTCTTTGCTACGAAGACCAAATACCGGGAAGAAACGTTCGCTCAATTATACACCGCAGGTTGACAAACTGGGAGAAATGTAGACGAGACAACAATGTCTGTGCAATTCGTTTGGATGAAAGTATGATTTACAAACTGGACTGTAAGGGTGGGCTACGTAAAACAGGCCACCTAATTATTTTTCTATTTATTACTTTCCTGCTTATTACTCTCTCTACCTACAAACTGAACTGTACAGGGTGGAGCATATAAAACAGGCCACTTCATTATTTTCCTATTTATTAAGGCCCTATTTATTATTAACGGCACAAGAACATTTTATACGTCATTCACACGGTTTCAAAAGGTGATTAAGATGGAAGAAAAATTTCTGCATTCCCGTCCACAAGTCACTGGACACTCTTAGTAAAGTTAGGTGCACGATTTTACAGTATGAGATGACCTACATTACGAAATAAAGTTAGCACTTATTAATTATTTGTAATGTAATTCTAAATGAAATGCGGAACTTTCTCAGGCTTTAGCGACACTCTGCGTCAATACGACTGAATGAGTAATTAGAGTTTGTTCTGAGATTAAATCCGAAATATTGTAATGCATAATTCATACTGAAATAAAAAGTGTGCATGTTTTATTATTACAGTTTTTCTATTTTATTATTAGGGTAAATGTACCAATAGTTGACACTTTTATTTTCAGTCAGGAGAAATAAGCTTTCTACTAAAAAAATGTATTTTAATACTGCGCTGCTTGAAAGGTTATTCACTCTAGTGTGAACATTTATAACTACTTTCATTGCAATGCATTGTGGGTGTAAATGCCAGAACAATTGCTTTTGTTTGTACTCTGCGTGCTGTTGGATGGTTCTTTTCCTTCACACATTTGTTAAGGAGGTTAAAGGAGAATACCTTCTTTTCTAGCTACTGAATGCAAACATAAAGCTTTTTAATCCACTATACATATTAACATTGTAATGTCACTCACATATGGGTGACACTTAAATTCAATTGCTATTTTTCTGACTATGAACGGTATTAGTCAAAACATCTAAAAAGGTCTAACAGGACTAATAAAAAAGTGTAAAGAATTCCTAATATCATTAGTTAAACATACCATAATTTGGTATTAGTCTAGTTAATGTTGTTAATGCCTTATTCTGCCCAACTCATAAATTAAGCTTCATCATAGGTGTGTTGAGCAGGTCTGGGCATTATTGAAATAAATTTGTATTCAAATAATTATTCTAATAAAATTTTTATTTTGTTTCTTATTTGTTCTGTTACTTTATCGTAGTTGATATTATTTCATTAATAATATACATTACATATAAATTAGTTTAATATTTGTTACTTTATTTGAAATTTAGATATTTGATTCTACCAGTGAAATAAACATGTTTTTCTATAAAAACGAAGGCATCCAACATAGTGTATCATTGGGAGTGTTTATTTTTACCGCAATGTTTATATTCTGATGAACTGCTATTTATTATTTTGTAATATTACTTGAAATAACCAAATATTTGGAAAATAAATCTTTTGGAAATAATTTATTCATCATATAATATTTTGGAATTTATGTGCATACATCTGTATTTTGAAATAAACTTATTTGTTATTTTATTGGGAGTAACTATTTGTCCCTTTTATTTGTTATCATCATTTCAAAAAGTGGCCAACCCTGATGTACAGCATGTACGGTATACATGCAGTGTTCGCTATTATCCACGGTTTCAGTCCCACTGTATTTTACTGTAGGATGACCCATTTGGGGAGGGGCGCAGGGAATCCCGCACAGTGAATTTTCTAGCAGCGAGTATCGAGGCGATGAACTACGAAACACAATACGATAAATGGAAAAGCGCAAGGGGGTAAATAAGAACGTTTTCTGGCCGTTTGAAAGTTTAGTGGGTAAGTTGAAAGCTCGGCGGTTGCCAAACCCCTCGTTCCTGGAGCCCCGGCGCAGCTTGGGGGTGGCAGCTTTTACGAATGCCCGGAGAAGTCGAAAGTACAAGCTCGCTGGGAGAGAGAGTCTGGTACGAGGTATCAGCGGCGCTACTATGCGCTCTCTTCCGGTCTCTCTATCTTCTTTTCAGCGTCCGCTCCGCGGCGTAAGTATACCGAGAATTGAAATATCACCGTTGCTGGAAAGAAGGCAACGTCGAAACGATTTGGCGGCTCGCCAGCCTCCCGAGTTTCCCGATTACGTTCGCCTGCACGTAACCCTGCGTAGATACCAGCAACTGGAGCAAACCCCCCAGGCTCGATCCTGCAAGAACCGTGCATAATGAGGGAGAAAGATTTAAGCAGTTATGAGACGCTTTCCAGAATTCCCATATCCTGATACGCACGGGGTGGCTAAGAAACTATGATCGGTTTGCAAAGTACGGTAGAACTGTAATCGGTAACAAGATGCCTCGCGTTGTGCCTACGCTTCTCACAAAAAGGATTCTTTTGGTATAGAATATAAAAGTACAATGCAATACAAGACAAAGTACCAGGGGTTGAAACGGTTCCGAAAATAACTGTTTCAAACTGTTATATATCGGTTCTGACTGAAACAGTTATGAGAACCGAAACAATGTTATAACTGTTATGGATATAACGGTTCTCGCTCATATCGGTTTCGGCTTCGGTTCTTCAGAACCGATACTATATCGGTTCCATAACTATTATTTTTCGGATCTACGTATATCGGTTCCAAAACGGTTCTGGAATAGATACTCATATCGATTTTGCAGTTACTGGAAACCTTAGATATTTATTATAACGGTTTTCAGTTCGAGACTTCTAAACCACATAAAATCGTTCCCTAAGTTTTGTCCGGTGCGGACGTATTTATATTATGTATTATATTGCCACGTTAAATATATTACTTATCTATCATAGTAAGATAAGTTTTTCTTTCATTTTTGGTTATACGAAATAAAAAATAGATTACTTTAAATTAGAAAAAAATAAACATTAGAATACTGTGAAATGTAAACTTTGTAAAATTGTAAAATTGCAAAATTGTAAAATTGTAAAGTTGCAAGCTTGTACATAATCTGCAACAGTAACTTCTAAGGTTTTCAGTAACTGCAAAGTGGATATGAGTATCGATTCCAGAACCGTTTTGGAACCGATATAGAACTGAAAAATAACAGTTATGTAACCGATATGGAACCGATATGGAAAATAACAGTTATGTAACCGATATTCTGAAGAACCGAAACCGAAACCGATATAGGCTAGAACCGTTATGTCTATAACAGTTATAATATTATTTCGGTTCTCATAATAGTTTCAAGAACCGAAACCGATATCATAACTGTTTTCAATCCCTGCAAAGTACAAAGTATCACTGATGATAATTCCACCTTACTATCAACCCTTTGCACTCCAAGCATCTTTTGATAAGATACACCAGCAACTCCTACATAACTGATGTGATGATGCAACCACTATGGTTGCCAGCTACTGCAAGCAAATGTTAATTTTCAATGATTTATATTCCAAGAAAACTTTATCGAGATAAGGTGTTTACGCTTTACTTAGTTTTCTGTAGTAAGAAATATTTCATTTTTGACATGATATGCAAAAATTAGTACATAAAATTGACAGCGATGGTTAGATTTTAGGATGCAAGCAGTCATGAGACACTTCTCTGAATTTCTGCATCCCTCGATACGCACCGGGTGTCCGAACAACCGTGACTACACTGATTTTTAAAGTATTTATAGCGATGATTGGATTTAAGGCCGTCATGTCCATTCGGAGCGCAGCCCTGCTCCGGCCTTCCCCCACTCTAGGTCCGTTCCCTTCGTTTCAGTTCCCTCCAGTCCCCTCTCGGTCCATCGTCCTCTCAGATCACAGCCTGTATGAGGAGAATGGACGCAGAGTGGGGGTAGGCCGGAGTGAGGCTGCGCTCCGGATGGCCATGACGAATTTAAGGATTTAAGCAGTTACGAGATTCCTGTCTGAATTTCTACCCCTCGAATCAAAAGAACCATGATCGATACGTGAAGTATTTCTAGCGGTGATTCGATTTTAGGATTTAAGCCGTTAGGAGACGCTTTTCTGAATTTCTACATCCCCCAATCCATTCAGGGTGTGCAAAAAATTCGGGACCACGTCAATTTGCAGAATAATTACAGCGATGATTAGATTTTAGGATTTAAGTAGTCATGAGACGCTTTTCTGAATTTCTACACCCCTCGATACGCACAGGGTGTCTAAAAAACCGTGATAATATTGGTTTGGAAAGTAATTATACTGATGGCTCGATTTTGGAGGCAGAAGCTCGTTTATTGCGAAATGCATCCTCAGAATACTATACAGCCGTCCACTAACAACTCGACGTCTCAGATTGCAATGAGCTCTCGCATGTTTTTATAAATCACTCTATATAAGATTTTGGGTGATGATGCAATTTTAGAAACAGAGGCTCGCCTATTGCGAAATACCAAATGTCCACCACCAAGAGATATTAACCATGCGACACACGCCAATTTTCATGAACCGTTCGTATCATGTACAACTCGACAAAATATTTGACACGTACTTTTTTATTCACAATCATCCATACTGAAAGAGTGCAAAAAGCCCTCAAAATGAGGGCTGCAAGTTGTTCCACGTTTAGGAAAATATGGTAGCACTGAAAAAATTCCATAGTGTTTCATTTGCTGTTGCATGAAAATTAGGTAGGGCATAGAAAATTCTTTTCAGAGCTACCATATTTTTATAAACGTGAAACAACTTGCAACCCCAACTCTGAGGGCAGCTTTCGCCCTTTCTGTACGCCTGACTGCCTACGAAAGCAATACGAGTCAAATATTTTCTCGTATTCTATGTCACGCCACAGCTTCATCAGAATCAGCGCCTGTCACTTGGCTAACGTCCCCTGTGAGCAACACTCTTGCTCTCCAAAAACATTTCTGAATAGCGCAGACTGACTTAGTTGCTCGAAAAAGTAATTTCTGGACCTTTGCACGGAAAGGCCCTCCGGTTCGTCGTAAATTCCCCGGCAAATGGCTCGGAATTCTCGCAGTTGTTGCGTCCAGGCCGATACATAATTCCGGCTTCTGGCGAAGGTGGACGGCAAATGGACCGCGGTCAACTCGAACGGTGTAATTTGCGTTTCACTTACGTCACCGAAAGCGGCTGGACCGGCGAATTCGGCAGCGCAGGGGGACGTGCATATCTTGTGCGTCACGTAGACACGCGGATAGGCCATTAACGGTAAGCTGCTTCCCTCCATGGAACGCAAATTGTCGGACTGATGATTACAGATTGACCGCCGCGACGTTCAAACACGAATCCGTTTTCAACGCGCGAAAACGTGCACTTCGAGCTACACGCGCCGGCTGTCTGAAGTTTCTGGCAATTAGTGGCCTTTGAACCGTGATGGTAGTTCGAAACGCGAATGGACGAGAACTCGCCGCTGGGTGTGGGGGAAATATTTTCGATCTATAGCTTCGGGATTCGAAGATAATTCAATCGACGAATAATCGTCGCCAATTTCTAGGATCTGTTGGAGCTACTAAGTTCAGAGAAAGTCATTCGTAGTGTGTAACTCTGGCTGAAACTTCATTAGAATCTCTATATATCGACTTTTAATGTCTATTGGAGCTAGCAGATGCAGAAAAAGTCAATCTATCGTGTAATTTTCATTAGAAATTCAGATTCGAAGTTTCGTCTCCTAGGAATATTTTTGTCCTATGGGTCCGGAATTCGAAGATAATTCAATCGACGAATAATCGTCGCCAATTTCTAGGATCTGTTGGCGCTACTAAGTTCAGAGAAAGTCATTCGTAGTGTGTAACTCTGGCTGAATCTTCATTACAATGTCTGTATATCGACTTTTAGTGTCTATTGGAGCTAGCAGATGCAGAAAAAGTCAATCTATCGTGTAATTTTCATTAGAAATTCAGATTCGAAGATTTGTCTCATTGGAATGTTTTTGTCCTATGGGTCCGGAATTCGAAGATAATTCACTCGACAAATAATCGTTGTACATCGAATTTTAGTGCCTATTAGAGCTACTTCGAGCTCAAAAAGTTACTGTATCATGTAATTTTCGCTAGAAATTCAAACTAGAAGTAACGCCTTATAGATCTAGCAAATAAGAAGGTAAAATTCTTTCGAAATCTTCTAAAATTCGATTTCTTTTCTTTTCTGCATATTTCGATAGCGACATCTTTTCCGCGCATTTTAAAAGCAACCGGACTCAGAAATACCAAAAATTCACGAAATGCAACCAAAAATGTGGGAGCGTGCAGATCAAGACGGTGAACATAATATCTTGAAAACCGCTCCGACAATTTCAATGAAAATTTAAACGGAGATGCACAGAACCATTCCCTACAATATGTCGGGCGCGGATTTTCGAAATAAATCGTTCAAAAGAAGATAAAAAATATTTTTCATGCAAGAAAACGATAAAATCGTATTTTTCAGCATAAAAATTGTATTACTTCTTTGTTTTCAAAATTTTGCTTCCGACATATGGTAGAGACCGTCTTTCAGATTTAGCTTTCTTATTTTCAATAATTCACCTATCCGGAACGATGTTCACCATCAGACGGTGCACCGCGTACACGCCTTTACGTTTTTACTCAGCATTTTTATATACTTTTAAATATGTAGACTTTTCCTTTTTTGTATTACAGCTTATGGAATAACGATTAAAAGGAGGAAAACAAGTTCACATTACATTTATTTATCACTATAGAATTTGTGTTCGAAAAGAGACCTGTTTTAGGTCTGTCAAAGGTAACCTACCCCCCTTAACAGCCTAGAAAAAACACAGAAGTGTCTTTAGCGACTTATAAGGTTAATGAGAAGAATTGAGTATATCTTCTATTGTTTCAGGTAATCGAGGTTAGACTTTCATCAGGCGTAACCAGTCGCCTGGTGTCGACGTTACACACGAAGGGGATAGCAAAGAGAAGGTAGCCAGAGGAACGTGCATGTCGAGAATGATTCTTCCGGCAGGAATTCTCTGCGGTGTGCTCGAGTTCTCGAGTTGACGTCCGCAAATAGAAGAAGCCCCTTGAAGGAAGATAAACGCGTAAAAGCGAGCGGCGAAGAGGTAAGGTAAGGATAGCTCAAACAACCCTCATCCCCGTTACTCAGCGGCGGAGAGGTGTAACTTAGCGTTACGAAACGACGACAGAGGTTTCGATAAAAATTTTAACGACCCTCCGCGACGACGTCCCTCGTCCCGTTGTAATTCGTCAGGTCGATTGGTCGTTGACATAAAATTTTACGAACGCCCCTGCAGCCGTACGGTTTTAACGGCGCGACGTCGATGTGTCGAACAATCGATGGGAACGCTGGGAATCGTGTTCCGTGGAAATTCACGCGCGACAAAGCGCGAAACGTAAAATCGGATCACACCTTGAAGAGACCATGGAGGGAATTCATTGTGTGCGCTGAACGCTGCTTTAAGTATTCTCGCCGTGCATGAACCGTGGATAAAGAAGAAGAAGTAACAATTGGAAAAGCGTTTATATTTAACTGTGCCTCTAGGGATTTTCATTTTCGTTTGTACTAAAAAGTCAATTTCTCTGTATCTGTTAATTAGAAATTTTTATAATTATGTGCGCATAAAGTTGTGCTCATTGCAGAATCGCAATAATTTATTGATAACTTCATATTCAAATGTATTTCTGGGGATCTTCATTTCTGTACTAAAAAGACAATTATTCTACACCTTGCAAATTTCATATTGCTTGCAATTATGTCTGCATAAAGTTGTCCTGATTACAGAATCGCGATAATTTATCGATAATTTTATATTCAAATGTATTTCTGGGGATTTTTATTTCTTTACTAAAAAGACAATTATTCTACACCTTGCAAATTTGATATTGTTGCAATTATGTGTGCATAAAGTTGTCCTGATTGCAGAATCGCGATAATTTATCGATAACTTCATATTCAAATGTATTCCTAGGGATTTTTATTTCGTTACTAAAAAGACAATTACTATGTACCTTGCAAATTTGATATCGTTGCAATTGTGTGTGCATAAAATTGTGCTCAACGCAGAATTACGATATTGTATCGATAATTTTACATTCAAACGTGTTTCTAGGGATTTTTATTTTCGTACTAACGAGACAATTTCTCTGTACCCTGTAGATTCACGATTTGTGCAATTATGCTTGCAGAAATTGTCGTGATTGCAGAAATCACAATACCTTATCAATATTTTTGTATTAAAATGTGTTTCCTGGGGTTTTGATTTTCTTATCAAAAAGACAATTCCTCTGTACACCGATCGAAAACATTTTCATCTCCGCACGATTTATTTTGTCTCGCTACGTTCGCTGGTTCTGTTTTGAGAAGAGAAAATTTGACCGAATTCCTGACGCACGTTTGACAGCGGTGTTGTTTTTAGCAGACCCGGGAATTTGCCTTTAAAACGAGTAATTTTAAATTCAAATCGATTCAAAACGATTCTGGCGGTGGTTATTGACGTGAAAGCTGGATACCAAACATGTAGATGATTGGATCACCCCAGACAACTAAAGCTCTGCGTTTCCAAAATCATGGGAAAAAAATATCTGACTCTGTTTGACTCTTTCAACACTCTGTCAGTCCTGAAATCTCCGGCTTATCTCCAAAAATTTCGAATACGCTTCAAACATTATTCCTGTGCAGCGAGATATAGTTTTCAAGCCAAACTCAGCCAAGAAGTTGGACGAAAGGAATATTCAAACAATAATTTCTCGCGCAACACCAAATGAAATGTTGAACCACGCCGCGAGGAAGTGTGAGGATAATTTAAAAAGCAAATGGAGAAGGAATGGAATCAAAAGAGAGAGGAGAACACAGTTCCAAGAAACGTCAAATCATCCCAGGAACGGTAACCGTCTCAGGAAGTTAGCCAAAGTTATGTCGCGAACAAAGGAGAAAATTACAAAATCCGCATTAATTTTGCATATAGACGCTGCAAGCCAGAAATGACATTTCTGACCGTTCGCAAGGTACTGTAGCGTCTAGCTTACTGTAAGATAAGACGGAAATGGTGACTTCAAAAGACGCTGCTGTGTTATGCAACAAAAACACTGTCAGTCAACAATATTAACAGTGAACTGACTGCTTCAAAGCATCGAATAGACGACATCGTGTCGCGAGATGTCTCGTCCAAAGAATCGAGTGGATAGAAATCAGTTCGCGAGATACCTCGTCCAAAGACTCGAACGGGTTAAAAATCAAAGGGAAAAGTATTATTATAGTCTGAACGACGAGTGGAATATCGAGAAATGCGGAGACTGCAAGCATGGGTTCGCGGTAACAGGCTTGAACCGAGGCAATACATTGTAGGGAGATGCAACCAACGAGGGCGTTTGACATGCATAGTTTCATGCGCCTAACGAGACTGAATTCCGTCTGTCGTGAGCAACGATCGGCGACCAACTTCTCTCTGCAGAATCGTTCGTCATAAATTACGAAACTTTGTGCAGTCGAAGTCTCGCGCTCGCAGGCAATGCCGCGCGAATGCAACCGTTGCATTTTGCGATGGCATCAGCCTCCAATTACCCCTTACTTTTCGGATGTACACTAATCAACTATCAGCTCTGGAGCGACCGGAGTGCACTGTCAGTTGATATCGAAGCACTTGGATCCCATATTGTAGGTTTTATTTCACGTAAACTTAAGAGCAGTGGGATGTGTATTATCGTGTGGAAGGCAGATTGGGAGTATAGAGCCCATGGTGATTGATTCGCGACGCTTTAATTTTGATTATACTACGTATATTTAACTGTTAGGATGGTTGCACTGAATTACTCTTTCTTAGAACTCTGACTCTGAACATTAGACTCTGACTCTGAACATTAGACCCTGACTCTGAACTTTAAACTTTGACTCTGGCTCTAACTCTGAACTCTAGACTCTGACTCTGAACTCTAGACTCTGACTCTGGCTTTAACTCTGAACTCTAGACTCTGACTCTGGCTCTAACTCTGAACTCTAGACTCTGACTCTGGCTCTAACTCTGAACACTAGACTCTGACTCTGAACTCTGGATTCCGACTCTGAATTCTACACTCTGACTCTGACTCTGAACTTTAAACTCTGAACTCTAGATTCTGATTCTGAACTCTAGACTTTGACTCTGAACTTTTAACTCTGAACTCTGAACTCTAGACTCTGACTCTGAACTCTGGACTCTGACTCTGAACTCTAGACTCGGACTCTACACGTCAGACACTGAACTCTAGACTCTGATTCAGAACTTGAAACATTGAACTCTAGACTCTGACTCTGAGAACTGCTCTCACTCTGAACTTTAGACTCTGACTCTGAACTACTCTCACTCTGAACTTAGAACCCTCAGTCCTGAACTCTAAGCCCTGAACTCTGAACTCTGAACCCTCAGCCCTGAGCCTGAACTCTTAACCAACTACATAACTCTCTTTCACGTAACGTTTTTTCGAAATCAGATAGAACGACCCAGGACACTATCTCATTTCCACTATGCCGAGTCACACCCAATTACGATACACGCGTATCCTACAACATCGAACAATGCAAACAGAACAAGAAAACTCAGTGGAGCAACCGTATCTCGAAGCGTTAACGAATAGAAGGAAAAGACGAGGGAAAGTTTTGAGAACAGGATAGAATGGCAATGGGATAGCTCGTCAAAGCCGGTCAGGAATCCCGTGGAAAGTTCGTTTCTTCCGTCTGCGATGACACATCCGCA
Organism: Macropis europaea; assembly: GCA_916610135.2. Classification (NCBI taxonomy): domain Eukaryota; kingdom Metazoa; phylum Arthropoda; class Insecta; order Hymenoptera; family Melittidae; genus Macropis; species Macropis europaea. The sequence goes on along the minus strand of OU744352.1, from coordinate 12,037,337 downwards.
AAGGCGTCTTCTTTCCGTCGACAAACGACTCCGACGTGGAAGTGTTTCAATGGATCCTTTCACCGAAAGAACCTCCTCTGTCTTCTACTTATCCTTCGTTTTATCTCTTAAGCTCTATTTGATTGTCCGAGGGAGAAGGAGCGAGCAGAGGTGGGAGAGAAAGAAAGAGAGGGAGAGACGGCGGAAGGAACGGAAGAAAGGGCAAGAAAGACTGAAGAGGGCAGATAGCGGAACGCGAGAAACGCCATCATTTTTCGCGAAAGAGACTCGGGAGGAGGATGCAGTCCAATTTGTGCCATTCTACGTAGACGTTTCAATCGACGAACCTCGATATTTACCCAACTGATCGAACTTTGCCTGAAAAGGAGTCATCTTGTCTCTCCTGCCAGTCTTTGTTCGTTCAATGGAAGAATTTATTTTTAATAAAATAACCGTTGATCCGTGCGAGCGAAAGGAGCGTTTTCCAGGTCAGCTGTTCTCGGATCCTCATTTCGCCTGCTCGCTTCCATGCAAATCGGCCGGGCGAAAAAATGTAAGGCACGAAGTCTCTTAATCGATTCGAACGGTTGAACTTGAACGCCTTGATTACGCTTTAAGGAGCTTTAATGAAGTTCGTTCAGCCGAGGCATTGGCTGCGTTCACCGGCGAGCTTTACGTGTCGACGTTGGATCCTCAATCGTCCCGGAATGGTTTCTGCCAATGGATTCTGAATCTCTGGGCTTCGTTTCGATGGCCTCTCTGTATCTTCCCCGTCGGGGGCCCATAAAATTGCCCTGCGCGCGCTCACGAATCCTGCGACAGGCTTCGAAATTTCTCAGGAGGAATTAACGTGTCTTTAATGTCGTTGGCTTCGCGACCGTAAGGATTCGCCGGAAACTCTACGCTTCTCGTCCAGAAATTCGGAATCACTGCTAACGTTACCTCTTCTGTGACGCGTGAGGAATTAGAAATGGAAGAATGAGTGATATTTTGATATTAAGCGTTAGATTATATTAAATTGTAATATATTTTGAATTATTATTTTTAAAAATGTTTTAATAAGAGCGTAGCTGCCGGTATATGCATTTCGTGAGCGCTTGCAATTTATTATAAGTTCTATCGCTTTATCATACTACTTTCTTTATTATTAAATCTTTGCTGAATAATAGGTAAAGTATTCTTTACGAAGACCCCGTTCTGTACAGAAACGTATTATTAGACATTTTTATACAGCTGCTTGTATTAGACCATATAGGAATATTTAGTAATACCATTTAATTGATTAAATACATAATGACCGACTCTACGTATCGCGCATAGTAACTGGGTCGAGCTATAACTCTGTTCCAAGTGAAGTCGGAAAAAACTTGTACAGGAAAATGTTGCACTGCTTAACAAGCCCTATCATACTACTGCACAACTTTTTTCACAGATGCACCGGCGCAGTTGCAAAGTGTAAATGCACTTATTTTTTTTAAATGGGACTTTGCAATTATTTTGCATAAATTGATTCCCTGTGACATTTTACGTATAAAAGTACGAGGGGATGTCACTGAAATCTCAACACTTTTCGACATATTTTACTTTCTTTGGAAATGATAAACTGCAAGTACAACTCGTAGTTCATCAGTAACTAACAAGTTACTAACAAGCAAACACGATAGCAACGTAGTGATTCCAATTTAATATAATATTTTACATAACAGTGAATTTTCGAGGAAAGTAAATTATCTCGAACAGTACTGAATTTTCAATGACCTTCTCTTATACGTTTCATACGCAAAATGGCACGCGGAATTAATTTAAGCACAAAAATTGTATTTCCATTTTAAAAAAAGTGTAATTGCACTTTGCAACTGCATCGGTGGATCTGTGAAAAAAATTGTACAGTAGTATGATAGAGCGTGCTAGACAATGCAACATCATCCTGTACGATTTTTTTCTACCTTCGCTTGGAACAGAATTATAGCACGTCCCACTTATAACACCTGTATACGGCAACTGTCATAAGTTTCCAGCCACATTAATAGAAGCACGTTGTCGATACATTGCTTTTTCAAAATTAACGATATAAAAAAATTCCATGCCCAATTAATGTTTGTTTATCAACTTTAACACTGTATTCCATACACCAGCGGTAATGCTAAATAGTGTACAAGGATTCATTCAAAATATTCCCCCCAATTTCAGTATTTTGAAACATGTTTTCACATACGTATGTACATCGTTTTTCTTAGAATTTTCTCAATATTTTTAAACCTGTTTTTGTTTCGTTGATTAAATAGGTTACATTAGTAAAACAATAAAATAATTTTCATCATTGCCATCTTTGTCTAGAGTACTTTCTTTATTCCCCAGACTAGAATACGGAATGAGTACATTTGAAATAAAATTAAAGCAGCCCATGAAGAAGTTAATGAATAGATCCTATCACTACTACAATGAAACAGTTTTCTACGTATTCCACGCCTTCGTTTGGACTCTTTAGTTTATATTCTAGTCTAGAAGATGGAATGAACATAATTAAAATGAAATTAAAGCAGCCCCTAAAGAAGCTAATGAATAGGTTCCATCACTACTGTAATCGAATAATTTTCTACGTATTCGTATTCACCTGGACTCCGTCGTTTCCAGACAAAAGTATGAAATAAATACAGGTAACCCTCGATTTACACGGTTAATTGGTTCCGTGTAAGTCAAAACCGTGTTAGTCGAGACTCAGTTATAGACCTTTTTCACACTTCCTTAGAATTTATATTTCCCTTGTCAGGTCGAGTTGCGTGTGTAGTCTATGCAATCATGTTAGGGTATTTTTTTCAATTTTCTCATTAAATAATATTATTTTCTTTTTAAATGAAAATTGGCCGAAAACCGTGTGACTGAAGTACCGTGTTAGTCGAGGAATGCCGCAATTTTTTTCAGTGTAACTCGAGAATCGTGTAACTGAAGTGCCGTATACCTCGAGGGTTACCTGTATATTAAATATAATTGAAGTAAAATTGAAGCAACTACTGTAATAAAACTATTTTCTACACCTTCGTCTAAGGTCCTCAATTTATACTCTAGATAGACTAGAAGATGGTATAAATATAGGCAACCCCTGAAGAAGTTAATGAGTAGGACTCACAACTACTGCAATCAAATAATTTCCCATGTTATTGGCATTGCCTGGACTCTTTAATTTACACCCCAGACTAGAATATAAAATAAATATTATTGCAAACACCGAGTGCATGCCTATGAAGTCGGTACAAGCTCCCATAGAACTGACCAAGATCGACAAGTATTGTTGACCACCAACTGGCGATATTAACACGCTGAATGCCGCGGGGGTCTCCGGTGATCGGCAGTTCAAATTCAATTTAATTAAATAACTATTTAATATTATACAGTTCTGGGCAATTTTCATATTGTAACATTAATTTAGGAACATCAAAACGCGACTGAATACCCGAATATTTTTTTCATTTACGATTTATATTAAAAATAGTAAATTATACTGTCTGGTCACATATGTCTGTTTTCACTGCGGTATTCAACGTGGACAATTTAGTCACGCGGGCATAATTTCTTATCATAACAATAAAATTTGAAAAATTATTTTGAATTTAATTTAATAAAACTTAATTGAACTTGCAAAATTAATCTTCAATTTTAGTATTGGAAAATAATATATCATTTCGGTATAGCTAATATGCGTCACTTCTGCAAGTGCTTATACGTGTACATAGTACTAAAGCCACTACCCAATACTAAAATTAACACTAACCGTACCAGGCCCGGTCAAATGACCTGTTTCAAAATTTAATTTAAAACTGTACATTCATTGTTATTTCTTTTGTTCATCTAACTTTATGTAAATTCTTATATTATCTGATTAACCAATTTCTCCATTTTTGTTTTTTTGTGCTACTTTTTTTACTGAGGAAAATTCATCGCCTGGCTTGTTTATGACCGGTTACGGTAAGAATAGGTATATGTGAAGTGCTGGTACGGTTAGTGTTAAAATATCTTCTAAACTATTGATTTCTCGCCATAAGTGGCTTAGTACTTTTGTGTAGGAAATGACGAACTTCATCGATTAGTGTATTCAAAAATATACGATTCTATTTAAAAAAAACAAAGTTGACCTTCATATGTCCTCTACGCGACAACATAGGAAAGACTTACTTACATCAGATAATGTGCCCCGCGAAGCCATTTAACTTTTGTCTGAAACATTGTTTAGTATCATCAACAGTTTCGAAGATATTCGAGTGGGTCGATTTAAATAAGTCATCCTGTATAAATTGTAAAAAAACAAAACGTTTGAATATTCAGATGTGTTTTTTTGTTCCTACATTCTTGTTTTAGTATGAAGTTTGCTCAGCATTTTGCGACAATCAGTAATTACTTACGTACATTAAATTAGAATTGTCGGTCACCGGCGTTCAACGTGTTAAGCAAGTTTCCTAGATGGCAGATGCGACGGAAAATACGTTAACACAAAACAAAATCATCCCCATGCGGAAGTTAACTAATAGACGACTGAGTGGTCCCATGAGTGAGCCACAAACCAATTTGCACCGCGTTCTCCAGGTTCATCGACGACGGCAGAACGCGTAGCGGAACGGGGTCGTCGCATAAATCTCGAAAAGGAAGAACGATCGTGTTCGGTGGGGGCTAGGTCGGATCGAAAGAACCTGCCCGCATGTCTGGGATATCTTTCGGCCGATGAGTCTCGATCGTTCTGGGGGTGGTTGGTCGCGCGTCACGGTAGACAAGGGTTTGTCAAATGCCGGGGTTGCTGATTGTATCTCGATGCAATACGTTACGTCAGAACGTAGCTCGCGCGAGCGCGGATAGCGTGGCGTGCGGTGAACCTGGCCAGAGCGTTGCTTCCTGCCAGCAACGTAACCAGCAACGGTGCCAGTTGTTCCGCAACCTGCTGCAATATCGTGGCCCGAAATCTAAATCAGCGGCTCGTCACCGTGATCAACACTGACCCGACCGACTAAACGCCTTTTCTAATTGAACGCCGACTGATAACGCGAGCGTTTTCCATCCGCTCCATCCCGTTCATTCCCAAAACGCTTTTCCTAATTGAAATTCTCCAACGTCCGGCGATACTTCATCCATTTCGCCGCGAAATAAATGGATTCGTTGCGTGAACGGTTCATTCGAAAAATTACCGCGGATAAGCTTTAACTAGACCGGGTAAAGTTTGAATTTAGCAGAAAAATTTGTTTAGACTCTTTGGGGGTTTTATCGGGTGTATTTATGTAACTAGAGTGTGCATTGATTTGAGACAAATTTAATTGCATGTGTTTGAGATGTGCTGAGAAATAAAATACGAAACAGTGAAAAGTTTCTATGAAATGAATTATGAATCATCAGTATTAGAGTACCCATTTCAAAGGGGCTGCAAAATATTATTATATGCAGCAAAAACGGTTTATTATAAAAATTACTTGTTTAAGCTGCGTGAGTAAGCTGTAACTAGACCGGGTAAAGTTTGAATTTAATAAAAATAATTTGTGTCTGCTTTTTTCTGGACTCTGAATAGTTTAGTAAGAGTGTAGTTAGAGTGTACTTTGATTTGAGATAAATTTAATTGTATGTGCTTGAAATGTACTGAACAGTAACATACGGAACAGTGAAAAATTTCCAAGAAATATAGTAAATAATGAATCATCAGTACTAGTGTCAATTCTAAAGGGGCTGCAAAATATTATTATATGCAGTAAAAATGGTTTATTCGAAGAATTGCTTGTTCAAGCTGCGTGGATAAGCTATAACTAGACTGGGCTACAGTTTGAATTTAATACAGTAATTTTTTTTTTAAATTCTTTGGGATTCTTATTGGGCGTGTACATGTAATTAGAGTGTACTTTGATTCGAAAAACATTTAATTGCATGTGTTTGAGATGTGTCGAGCAATAAAATACGGAACAGTGAAAAGTTTCTAAGAAATGAAGTGTGAATCATTAGTACTAGAGTAGCAATTCCAAAGGGACTGTAGAATATTATTATATGCAGTAAAAACGGCTTATTGGAAACATTTCTCGTTTAATCTGCGTGAATAAGCTATGACTTGACCGGATAAAGTTTGAATTTAATAGAAAATTCTTTTTACATTTTTTTTTTAAAATACTTTAGAATTTTTATTGGATGTATTTATGTGATTGCAGGGAATTTTTATTTCAGAAAACTGTTATTGCATGACCTAGATATGTATTAAGTAAAAAAAAAGTCGAAATAGCGAAAGGTTTCTAAAAAATGAACTACAAATCTTCAGTACTATAATATGAATTCTAAAGGAATTACAGGATATTATTATATGCAGTAATACTGAAATGTATGCAAAGATTCATGCTTTTAAAAAGTACTGGTCAACTGAGCAAAATAAAATATTATAGATATTCATGTGCAAAATATTTAGGTAGATTTTTCTCTCAGAATGATGTATTATAAATATTCACAATTTCTCCGCTGTAATGGATAATATATAGTCAAAAACCACGCGACAGTTATCGCGGCACTAATCTCCAACCATTTATTCCGCGAGCTTTTTATACGGAAAAAAAATAAAATATTCTCGAGCAGAACGCGAATGAATCTCAATCATAATCGTTTGCCTGGTAAATCGAATTCAGGGGCTGGCATCGATTGAAATCGAATCGGTCCAACGAATCGATCAATTAAAATTCTCTGTCCCTCTGGTGCAACCAAACTGAATACGTGGAAATCGTAAATAACGTGATAAATGAATACTATCATTTTTCGGAACGAATATCGCGCCTGCAACCGTGGAATGCGACTGATATTTTTTTAAATAAAATCAGTGCTCCGTGACGAAGTTCATCGTACTGCAATGTCCCTGCACGGGTCATTAATTTTCAATTAATCAACAGTCATTGATCATTCTACAGAAACGTCATGACACTTGTAGAATTGCGTCATAAAGAATGACCAACGAAAAAAAAATCAGTAGAACGAATTTTATGGTCCAGGCACGGCAGCGTGCAAAAGTTTTCGGACACTTCATACTTCCACTCGCGCTTTAAACAATTCATACTAAATTTACATTTACGTACACATTAAAAAATGAAAAAAAGGATCATGCGGTTCATCTTTATCTTCTGTTTGACCTATTTTTCAACATAATATCAGGTTCAAAGACGGTTTATTTATCACAAGCAAAAGTAAGTGTACAATATGTACTGCCCGGAAAATTTTGCACGCCACTCTATATCGAAGAAAATTGAGAAAAGTTGAAAAATTATTCGCTGCACCATTTTCGTGGCTCTTAGCACACATCGGCCGTTGTACACCGCTGGTACCAAAACGGTACAAATATTATCGATGAAGATCGACTGAAAACGATTTTTCACCCCGAATGAACTCAAAATCCGTCCCTTTCGCAGAAGGACAGAGCGAAGAGGTAAATCGCGAAAATCTCCAGGAAATTTCAACGGAAACCCGCGCGAGCAATTTCGAAACAGCGGAATCCGCTGGGCGATTAAGCTGAAAGCGCATATTCCCAGATAAATTTTCCGCGACCGTCTGCCGGCATTAAAGGGGTAAATTAAGTTAAACGCTGCAGAATTAATTACTGGAGCCGGCGTGTCGTGCGAGCGCAGTTTTCGTGGTCTCGTTCGTGCGGCCAGAAAATATTTTCGTCGATGCCGGGGGCACGGGGTCAGGTTGCACCCGACTTTTCGCCGATAACGAGATCGACGTACGTATTTCGGCGGGAAAGTACGCGCTCGCACGCAAACTTGCTCTTCGCCATCTCGAAACGTCGATTACCACGATCCGACCCGGTTTTTCTTTCTTTTTTGGACCACTTCGTTCTTCTAATGGAGGAAAGTCGATCCTTCGTCGAGCAGAACGAGTTAACTCGTCGTCAGATCTTCGTAATGACGTCGTTCGAGCCTCAATGTGAATTTCAGTGAAAAATTCCATGCTTAGTCTGACAGACTATAAAATGTTTTTTTTAAAACGCAGATATTTAAGAGGTTGAGTGCTGTGGTGGTTAACCGGTGGACAGCGTCTTAAAGTTTGTGTCATTAACACTCTGAGTGATGCAGTGAAAACAGTCATGCCTAACCAGACATAATATAATTTACTTTTTTTTACGTAAATCGTAAAGGAAAAGAGATTTGTGTACTCAATGGCGTGTTTCTGTTCCTATATTATTGTTTCAGTGTGAATTTTTTTAAGAATTTTGAGAGTATCAATAATTATTTAACACATTGACTGCCACAGTGAAAACAGCCATTCCTGGTTGGACACGATATAAATTTCCGTTTTATATAAATTGTTCAAAAAGATTATGTTTTCCTGTTCAGTTGTGTACATCAGTTTCTGCGTTAGTGTTGGAATGTTAAAGTTGCTCAGAATATCGGTAAAATCAGTAGTTATTTAATTAAATAAAATTTGAGGTGCCGGTCACTGGTGACCCCCACAGCATTCGACGTGCTAAATAATTAAGGACTTTTACTATATTCTGAGGAATTTTAACATTGCAATAACATAGCAATATTTTTCTTTTATGATTTATACAATATTGTGTCTGAACAATGTGGCAGTTAACGTATTAACCCCTTGACGTACAATTTAATTTAGATTACGGTACTATATTTCACAATAAAATATTCTAAAAATAGTGCTTCCACTTACGTATCACAATAGAAGCTACCTGTTTATAATAACAGTAGAACCTCGATTATCCGAACTCTGATCATGCTAAACTTACAATTACTCATATTATCTTCATTATAAATTAAAATTATCATTAGCGATACTGTGTATTCAATTTTATATCACTATGTATTTCAAATTTGTATGCGAAATATAGTTAGAATGTGAATCATCTTGTTACTAATTACAGTTCGGATAATCGAGGTCCTCCTGTATTATAAAATTTTTGCAAGCCAATTTTAGTATCTATCTCAAACTTTACGAACGCAGCTCGTGATTCTGCCATTGGATTACTATGACAAGCCAGGCTCTTCATTTGAGTCCAAGTAGTTAAGAATAAAAATATTGAACTACAAGACGAAGAATTTACAATTATATATTAATTTTTTTAAAAATTGAACATCGCATCGGTTGGCGTTTTATGAGAATTAGCAATTATTTGCTTCGGCAGTGTTTGATGAAAATTTGAAACAACATTGTCGTTATATATTATTCAATATTTGTATTTTTAATTGTACGTGCTCGCAAAATGCGATTTTCGCGAGTCTGGCCAGTACCGGGCTAATCTACTGCTGTTTCGAGAACTTCCTCCGATTTTTCAATAATTTATACTTAAAAATATCGCTGATGCGCCTGAATCTCCATCAAAAATTATTCCACGTCACTTTATATCGATATTTCGACGCTTTTCAGTACGATTGCTCACTTAAATTATTTCCAAACTCTATAGAAGAAAAAATATTTCCTCCCGGATGACCCCGTACATTTTCCCCAACTAAATTTCAAATTATCAACTAAATTTCATCGCCAGACACGTGGAGTGCACCACCCTGCTAACCATTCTCTTTACCATCGTCTCTGCCCGAAAAGCCCGACTATATTTCCACGTGAATTATTTGCAGCGTACGTTCTCGCGCTGTCGACGCAATTTCCCGCATAAACTCGTCCAAAATCCGCAGAAGCAAATTAATAAAATTCCCGCGGATCGGGTACAACAGCGTTATCCGAACGGGCGAGAAAGCCGTGCCGACAGGCGCGGCTTCTTTGTCAGCGGAACGCTCGTGACAAGTGATTAATTGCACATCTCGCGTCGCGAATTTTCCTATTCGTGAAATTCTAATGATCCAATTCTGTCCGGACCGGGGGCGGTATTCCAATTTTTCAGGGGAGCTTGACGTTAACCGCGTTACCGTAACGTGTGCACGTGTACGGGCGCGGGAGGCAGACCCTCTCCGGGGAAATGATTAATCCTGGCAACCTTCTGTCAGCGTGGAAAGAGGCACAAAGAGAACGATTCGGCCGGAGAGGACTTCTCGAGTATCCACTCAACCGTTCTCAGTTCCTTTTTTGCCTCTTTGATTCACCGAAAATCACTCCCTCTGCTGCCTTTGCGCCCGGATTACGCGTGTTTCCACTTTTTCCCTTCAAACCTGGCCCTCTTATGAAACTGACGCTTGCTGTTGTTTTATTTTGCCGACATGCAGTCCGGGGCTCGTGCTTGGAAGCCCTTAGATTTTATAAATATGGATTTAGATGAATATTGCATGGTGTTCTTGCACAGAAGGGACACGACTTTGCTAACACAGTACTTGTAGACAGGAACAAAAAATGTCTGAATAACATAGTTCCTGAAATTAACCCTTTGAGTGTAACGGGCACTTGAAGCTAACGGATATATTCCTGCAATCCGTGCGGAAAACGCACATAGGCGTTCGAGTACTGTACTTATTGAACGGGTTTAGTGACCACCCGCACGTGACGTACGATTATTCTCTAAACTCCTACCGTCCTGTATAATACGCTCTTCAATTTTTCTAAAATGGAATTATAACAAATATTCAATAGTTTCACCACCATACGACCTATGAACACAATCTTAATTATTGGAAAATTATAGTGCTCAGACCAATTAGAGGATGGAAGTATCAACAATTTTGAACCATCAAGTTGATAACAGAAAACAAGAAAATATTATGTGTCTGATATTGCAATACTGTCATTTGATCTCCACTCTGTGCATTTTCGAAACTTGTATAATATTTCTCATCTTAATGAACAATAAATAATTTAATTGTCTGATCCTCTAATTCAGTGGTGACCAGGGGGGCTCCAGGCTTCTCCCACTCTAGGTCCATTCCCCTCATATAGGCTGTGATCTGGACGACAATGGATGGAGGGGGAACAAGAATCGAACTGAAGGGGAATGGCCACAGAGTGGGGGAAGAGCCGAGCTCCCGTGGCCATCACTGCTCTAATTATTTCGAGCAGTGTATTTGTCCTATTTGCATGATCAATCGAGACACGTCAACAACATTTTGCAACAAACAAGTCGTGGGCACAGTACTATCACTAGGTAACTCGAATTTTCGTGCTTAAACTAGGTACTTCACAACTCACTCAATTATAACTAATTGTTGAGCGCCGATCCTGATCGCAGGATATATGCCTGGGCACTCCCGTAGTACTCGCGTTTCTAAGACGGTCGTACTATCTCTAACACAACTTAATGTGTTAGAGCCGCTTTGAGATGAGTCACGTAGGCAAAGGAAGTGTGTTTAGATATGGACAACTGATTTATTGGAAAATGGTGAATGACTAGTTATATAATGCTATTTGACTGTTGCTATTAGGTGGTTCGGACGTAACTGGTTTTCGTCGATACGTACAAATTAGTCGTCACCTTCGTAGGTGGCGGAAAGTCTAAGATTCAGATATAAGTGTATTTTGATTGGTTGGTGGCATGCGCCGATATTCGAGGAGGAGGGTGCACAGGGCCCTAGGAAGGGGGCGTCGCGGCGCTGATACCTGCGTTGTCTCCTGGCCGAGTCCTCCTGAACGGTGAGACGGTCTCCTTTGTCCATCGTAGGACTTTCCAGGCTATTGTTGGAGGGCCAATTCGTAAATGTCCTCGAATACTAGCGACATGCTCACCAGATGTGTTGCATAGGGTTTTGACTGATAATTAAAGATTTAAGCTTTAGGGTGCAGGCCATTGACGCGGCTTTAGCGGGCGTCAACGCTAATTAATCACCCAAATTTTTGTAAAAATCTATCACGGTCTCTTTAACTCTCTATAACGTCATGTGACTTGGAAGTTACATATCTATATATCCATACTTTTTAAGTCTCCTTTCGTTTATTTATCACTGTGTACAATTGTATATTACGACTATACTGTCAGTAAGAAGTCTGTTCGTTTATATCCCGCGATACAAATTTTATTATTTATCTTTATCATTTACCTGAAATATAATTTTCGTCATACGCAAAAAAGATCCAGTTCTACAGGGTTAACTACATTTTTTGAACAAAATGAGCTGTACAATACAGATTATTTTCAATTACCTTGCTTCCTAAGACGTTTCCTTAGTTTCGAGGCTCAGAATGGAAAGGATCGGAATGAATGATTCGCCGGTACTGGAGGGTTTCGTAGCTAAGTGTACCCGAATGGGTAACGCAAAGCGTGATCCGTGAAAGCAACCCTTTGCAAGGGTGCGTCGTATAATTATATTCGGATCCCTCGACTCCGCTTTGCCGTGGAGATAAATAAACGGAGCTTGTCTGCGTGAGCGAAGGCGCGTCTACATGCTCTCAGGTGGGAGCGCAGGTGAGAGGCTGTGTGTCACGGAAACAATAGACAGATTAACGGGAGACGAGAAGTGCAGGTGAACGAGGTTCCTCTAGGTAACTAAACACGGCCAACCACTTCGCGCGGGGCGCTCTCGTAGCTCGTTTTCGCGGAATGGAAACGCATCGCGGGGAAAACTGCGTGACTCGGCGCCGGGAATGAAGCCGCTGGGAAACGGCGAGGGAAAACGGGGCTGCGAGCTGCTTCAGAGAATTATTAGATTTCGAATGAACGAAGCATGCCTCGATCGCTGTGCTTTGTTACGTACAGCGTTCGATTCGGGAAACATTACACGTACGAAATTATTCCGCACGCGTATTTCAAACGTGATGCAACACAGAGAAGTACGTTTTTTGGGGAAAGCGAAAAACTGTTTAGGAGCTCACAAACAAATAATATTGGCAAAAAAGGTGGACTCTAGGAAAGAATGAACAAATGTTATTTTCGTAATTTTCGATTCTCAGCCCTGGAAAATCCCTCCTTTTTGAGTAGTGACGATTTTTGTGTTCTTCTAACTCACACAGGAAAATAAAAAGAATTATTATTATTATCATTTTTAACACGTTGTCTTCCATGGGGGTCACTGGTGACCGGCTCTTCAAATTTTATTTAATTAAATAACTATTGATTTTTACTGTACTTTGAACAAATTTAACATTGCAATGATAATACAGGTACGCATATAAAATACTGAATATTTAAACATTTTTTTCATTAACGATTTATATAGAGAAGAGAAATTTGTCTCGTGTCTGATAAGCGGTTGATGTTATCACTGTGGCGTTCAACGTGTTAACAGCCATGGTCAATCAGACACGAAAAAATGTACTATGTTGACTGCCACAGTGAAAACATCCGTCGCTAGTCAGACACAATATAAATTTTTCTTTTCTGCATAAATCATGAAGGAAAAAACGTTTAAGTATTCAGTATTGTACGTGTGTACCTATATTAGTGCTGAAATGTTAAATTTCCTTCGAATATAGTAAAAATTAATAGGTATTTAATTAAGTAGAATTTGAGGCGCCGGTCACCGGTGACCACCATGGCAGTCAACGTGTTAATATAAATCGTAAAGAAAAAAAAGATTTGAGTACTCAGCCGTGTTCGTCGTTTCCTACATTATTGTGTGAGTATGAAGTTTGCTCAGAATTATGCGATAATCAATAATTATTTAATTAAATTAAATTTGAAGTGTCGGTCATTGGTGACCGTCACGACGTTCAACGTGTTAATAAAATATATACGATAAATAGAGATGTGTTTACCCAACTGTTATGTCTCTTTCGAACTACATGTCCGACTTGTTTTTATTTAAGGCGTTTACTGCCGTAGGGCCATAGGTGACCGACGCGTTGAATTTTATTTAATTAAGTACCTACTAATTTGATTAAGGTTTCGAATAGAATTAGTATTGTATTAAGAATAGAAGGTCAAGACTGTGCAGTGGGACAGTTACATATTTTTTTTCTTTGTGATTTGTGTTTGAAATCGGATATTATAGTCTGTCTGACCAGGTACAGGAGTTTTCACTGTGGCTTTCAACATTGAAAGTGAGCGTCTCTATTACAAGGGACACTCGTTGATTTTTGTTTTCTTGAATGTAACTGGATACAGGAAATGTGTATCTAATTAATAGTAAAACGCTGAAATACTCGCGATATTTAATAAGACATGACAACGCAATACAACATACAAGTTTTCGGATTTTATATTACTTCAAGCGCGACAAAAATTATTTATTTGTTCGATGAAAAGCTCCATTTGATTCTATAACTTTTTTCCAAGAATTCAATTGTGGTAAATTCCAATAAAAAAATTTCTTGAAGACTTATTGAAATGGAACTTTTAAACACCTGCGCAGGACTGACGTGCAACACACGTTATTTGTCACCTGCCTTGAAACTGGCAACGACGTGGCATGCATGTCGCGTGATTTCGTTTACTTCCATTCAGCGACAGATTAGGTGCCAAGAGATCTCTCAGCAATAGAATTAAAAAGATTAGAAGCTATTTCAGAGGTTGTAATAAAATTTTGGTTATAAACTGGAAAGATATCGCACGCACCCGCTGAGTAAATACCATGGCAAATGGTTAATAAAGTATATCAACTATTAAATGATATTTAAACGAAGACATTCAGGTGTTCAGAATAATGGAACGCCATGTATGTAAGGTTTGAGTTTTTGTGTAATTTATTTCTATTTGTTGGATGTGTTTATTCATTTTGTTGGACGTGTTCATTCATTTTGTTGTATGTTGTGTCGTGTGTTACGTGAATGTGTACGTGTGATGCGTATGACGAGGCGGGAGTGAGAAGTTTCTGGAAAAATCGGAAGGACCGTCGTTAACGAATGCGGGGATGTGTGCGTGTGTGTGTACATGAGCGAAAGAAGCGCGTGTCAAAGAATTTGAAAATTTCGTGTTCTCCTTCTCGAAGCGTGTGATGTCTGTGACCAACGTCAGTCGGGTGCGATCTTTTTAACCCTCATCCGTCTCACGTGTCAATTCGACACATTTTTTCACAAAAATATGATAAACGCGAAACAGCAGTATGCCTTGCACATCGCTGTATTATTTGTGAACGATGCGAACAATCGTATGCCTGAACGTATTGCATGTACAGAAATTTCATTCCTTTTATTTACAATGAAAGAATTGGCAAATGTAACTATTTATCTTTTCATTATATTAATTTTTGACGACTGTGTCAATTTGATACCAAGGGACAAATTAATTTGGGAAAATGAGGGACTGATGAGGGTTAAAAGAGTCTTCGTATCGCGGAGTCAGTTGTTGTTTTGTCGTTTGATTAAATAATGTGTTAAATTGTGTTGTAATCGTAGTGTGTTGAATTGTGCTCTAATAAACAGTTATTCTTCGGAACTTAATCTCTCTTTCGAAAACCGCTTATTTTGAGAAGCCAGATCCTACATGTATAATAATAATGAAGAGATCAGAGCCCTTCGGTTCATCTGATACCATTAAAATGAAATAATTAGCGATGTGGTACGCTGAGATTTTGGGATACAGCGAAGGATGTTCTGATGTAAGCTGATACTACATGATACAAAGGGTGGAAAGAACCGAAACCGGACGAAAGTGCATGTGGCTAGCTAAACACGGATATCCACTCAGTGGCAGGCGTGTAAAGAGACGAAGATGCTATAGAAAAACCGTGTGCATGATCAAGTTCGTTTACTAATTTTTGTGAACACGTATCGGTGTATATTTATGAGTTCGACCTTGGACACTGATGTGTAAAATTACAATAGAACCTTGATTATCCAAAGTCCGATTACCTTAATTTAGTCATATTATGTTCATTACAAGTTACAATTATCATTCGTAGCACTGTGTGTTTAAGTTTACACCACTAGGTATTTTACATTCTAATAGAAAATTATGCAAGTTTCTGCAATTTTATATATCCAAATTAGTGAATGATGGGCATTTAAAAACTTAGCTAAATAAAAATTAAATGTTTTAAATATTTCAAGGAGCAAATGCAGACTTGTTGGTGTTTCATTTATTTAACTGCGTTAACATAGGAAATATGGAAGTTTAAAAATTTGCATAAACATCCGCAGTCTACTAATTACAGTTCGCATAATCAAGGTCCTACTATAACCAGTAAACAAGTCCCTAAATAATTTCTGACAACTTCGTTCTAACTGCGTGGAACCCTCGTTGACGACTTTCCTCAGAATTTTTATATTCATTGTAAAAACTTTTAAACATTTTACGTAATACCGATTGTATAATATAGAAGAGATATTTGATAATTGTCCCAAATTTTTTTCAGATGTCTTGAAAGCCGAGAACAGTAAAAAGATTAGGCTTGGACATAAACGACCCTCTTTGCCTACGGAGGGTTAAAAGTCATTAACAACTTATTTACAAATTGGAATAATTCTTTCCTGGGTGTGACACGGGGTTGTAGAACAGGACGTGTAGGATCAAGGTATTTCGCAGATGGTAAAAGCTGGGTCAAAATACTTGCACGAGTTTGCCGGGGAAGAGCCTAAACTGTACGAAGTGGGTCGCAGCGGTTCGAAGTGGATCAACGCAAATTGGAGTGTTCCAGGTCGATCCAGATCGATCGAAGTAACCTCCAGTGAATCGGGATAGGGCGAAAAGGGTTGTGGGAAATCCAAGGTGAGTCTAGACAGGGTGGCAGCACGTCGAAATTGATCGAAACGTTTCACCCTCGGTCAGACAACCCTAAAATACGAGTACAGTCGACCGTATTCTGATCGACCTTCGTGAAAACAATTTCTGAAATGTCAGAAAAATCCTGACGGTCTCTTGAGAGTATCAAAATCAGTCGGAGGGTGGGTAACATCATTTATCAACTAACAAATATAATAGTTAAATAACAACAATTAATACAGAATTTTTAAAGTGACAACTAAACCCGCGACCTTCGATTCTGTAAAATAAAAACGATTATTAAAATTCTTAAAATAATTGCTTGTTAATATAATTTCCATTCGAAATAGTTTTCGTAATTTTTCGATCCCGTGACAGAAAAATTGAGCAGATTTTAATCTCTTCAGGGATACTGACATGTATGTGTAGATTTAATTTATTTCTCTAATTCAATGGTTATAGACAAAAATATCACACCTAACGGCTATGTGTGAGTATATTATTTTTCCTACAGATCTTTAAATTTCGTTAATTCTTTATTTCTTATTTTGTAAATATGAATTTATATTGAGTAAACATTACTTTTCCTAGCTTCAACAAATTTGTCCCTAAAGAGGTTAAAACGAAAGGTCAGAGCAACCTAATACTTAATTGCAAAAGAAGAGGAGGACCGAGTGAATATTTGATTGGCAGCTAATTTTATTTACCACCTGTATACAACCTGCATAATCCTCTAAAAATATTTCAACCGAATTTAATGAAAAGGTAGCCTTTTGCTCGACATTGTTTACGGTATAAACACAGAACACGTTACACCATAAGCAATCGGTATTGTTGATGGAATAATAACGTTGATTTTCACCATGAATGATAATGATCGCCTGGGTCTCACCGCGGGGAGGTAGCTATGAACAAAGGGCCACCCTCACAACGTGCCAGCCACCCTCCTTTTATTCAATATTTTATTTATTTTGTAAATTAAATATCACCCTATCGATACAGGTTCACAAAACGTTCGATCATCGGCCGATTTGCAAACATGTATCAAGAGGAGGGTTTTTGTTAACTTACTCGGGCTAAATTAATTATATGTCGTACACATTATATCGTGGTTATATAATAATAAATTACATTATAGCTTCCCTTCTTTCGATTGTTTCGAAAATGTTCTGCATCATGTATAATAGAAGTACAATGATATTTATGTATTTCGCTGAAACACCTACCTACTTAAATGTTAATTATTCCTACCTGTGTTATACTTAATGAATCGCCTGCCTATTGTAATCCATAAAGCCTACCTAACGATACATCTAAATAAATATTGTGTGAGAAATATAAATTCCTCTTTGTTCAGACTTTTTTCCTTATATATTAAGTTTGTAGAGTTGCCTAATATTGTTCCTATAAAAATCATGGGGCTATAAGTTTTTGGTAGTTCAAACTTTTAATTAAAAGTCTGAGAGAACCTACCTAATAAATATCTAAGTTTAGAGATATAAATCTCAAACCTCACCCAACAACATGTCTGAATAAAGTTATACTTATGTCTAACTTTTTTTCCTATTCCTGTTTAAAAAAAGAAGAGGATATACTGTGAAATAAAGTACAGCGAAAAATTAATTGTTTGAAGCCTTCCTAACAATACATCTAATCAAAAATTCTTTTCCCGTGTTTTCATGAAAAATCCAACGATGCCTTTAAAGCAAAAATTTCTCCATTGATTAATTTTTTATTAAATAAGTCTTACGATATCGTGGATATACGCTCTCTTCTCCCTTGTCTCAGTTCTTCTTCTCTAGAGTAGATGTACATTGAGACCTGGAACACTCTTTCTGCACTGATTAGTTTTTTGTTTAAAGTCTTACGATATTGTGGATGCACTATGACTGCTGTGACATAAACTAACAGAGATTTCGTTAAGTTGTAAGAGATATTTTAAATTAAATTCGATTTTGGTCTCGTCAATATTTTACTATTCTGTCAAAAATTCTTTTTTTGCAACAGAAAGTGGACCGTACAATTAATACGCTGAAAAGAATGTGCTTATTAAACATATGAAACTGAAACTGAAAAAGAAATGTTATTTCCACTGAATTTAGAGTTGAATATATCGTCGATATTAATTAAAAAAAGTGAAAATTAAAAGCTATACATATAATGAAAATGCAGTTATGTATACTCACATAGATTTTGCTCAGATTAACTTAGCTAATTTGATGATTATTTTGTTAAACAATTGAAACAGTTACATTTCACTGCAATAAATTTTAAATTACTTTTTTAAATTTTAAAGTTCAACAACAGCGATAGGCAATATACCGATTATGTTTCAAAAAAGTCTACAATATCAGCATGAAACGTTGAAGTTTCATTCACGTACAATTTTAGTGCAAGGTTGTCAAAAGTTATAATAATAGAAAAAATTATAAAAATTTAATATCCTGAGCAGGCTTTGATTTATGCAATGTACCTCCGAAGATTTATAAAAATAGCTAGTGAACCAACATATCAATATTTTATAAATTAAATTTACAAGAGATAAATTCACATAATATTAAAAAAAATAAATACGTACCGTAACAAAAGCAACCTCTGTAGCGGAATTCATCGCTACTTCAATTGATTTTAAGTGACTGTGATTAATTGCAATTAAAATCAATTTTAAATTAATTACAAAATTCATATTCCATAAATAGAGACATTCAAGCAATCCAATAACAATAAAATATTACAAGAAATATGCTTCAGTCCTATCAGACTGCGAAAAAGGGCAACCATTCTGGCTGCAGGGGGACTATGAAGAGCAACCATTTTGGTCACAAAGTCCAGGGGGTCTCAGTCCAAAATTTGGGCTTGTCATTGATCGCAACACTATCCAAAACCGATCATTCAGTAATGCAACTCTAATTTTAAGAATTTCTAACACATAAAGAAATCGCGATGCACAATTACCGCGACGCTAACTGAACAAATTCTAATTCATTCATACTGAAAATCGAACGTAAAAAACTCGCGTATTATCAGTATCGCAACACTAATTTAAAAAATCTGCAGTCTCTTGTCAATAATAATCAAACTTGAAAATCTGACAATCAACAATCTGACTCAAGGCTGTCATGAAACGTATCAAAGTAAACGCAATCAGTATCTTCCGCAATAGTGAATCAAACGTGATCGATTCTGATAGGCAACTCTAAAAAAACACGACCACATTATTCGCAACCCTGAAACAAACGCGAGCTATATTTCCCCGCGACTCTACAGTTAACGCTACCTGTACTGTTCATTTGAAAAACAAAGGCAAACGCGAGTTGCATTTTTCGGAACGCAGAGGCAAACACGATGAAAAATTCGCAACGCTAATTGAAAACGCGAGTTGCCTCAGGTGCTGGATGAGAGCCAGTGGTGCACTGGCTAGAACAAATTACTGTTACTACTACTACTACAGCTACATGCGAGCATAGTGACAAAATAGTAACCAGAATGGCAATGCATCGTTGACTGCATCGGAGGCAGCCAAGAATGCACGATCATTCGTCGCTGCCCTCTTCGTGGCAGTTTGCCGGGCCTCTTCGGCTCTCAGCCTCTTCGTCCTTCGGGCTCCTGCCCCCTGAAACCTCGTCGAAAACAAACCTCGCGGAACTAACGAGACGCTCTGTGCACGATCAACGATCCTGAAGATCTCTGACCGCCGCACATGCAAAAGCATCTCGTGCTAAGAAACGACCGTTCCGGAACTACCCTTTATTCCAATGCAAACACACGTTTTCAACGTGATCTTCGGGAATTAATTTAAAGAAAACTATCAAACTCAGTAAGCTGGCATTTTGCATTATATTTGCATACGTTCCAGGGCACAACACAAATTTCTATAAGACATTTGATTCAAAGTTGTATGTTGTAAAATCGGTTCTTTTTTCCGGTTACAATAGAATACCCCCTTAAAATTAAGTTCGAAGAGGTCACTCGAAAATCTGAACGATCTGACGATGTTAGAGCATGTTCAAATCGCGACATCGTGAACTCTTCGCCCCAGGTGCAGGTTCATCACGTGCGAAATGGAGCCTACCCGAATCAGAGAATCTGACAACCTGCCCTGGCCCTGCCTGCTTGCATCTAAGCACGCGCCACTAGAAGCAGACTACCTACATACCTAACTCTATATTTAAAGTATGGCAAAAGTCAAGCACTCCGACACACGTCGCTGCACGGTTCTCACGCATAAGCCCGGGTGCAGAGAGCCTAATCTAGGAAGACGTCGCGCGGGATGTCTCCGACACTCGAGCTTCGTCAGCAACATTCACACTCTAACGAATACGTACCAGTTCCTGAAATCGGCTGGCAAGCGCAGCGACCATTGCGTTTTACTATTAGAATCGTGTCATTTTATTGTATTTTGTTGTGACTCTAAGTTGCTTGCAAAAATGCATGGCGTTTGCAGAGAACAGCGTTGTATTGTTATATAGTACTAGAGAACTCTAGGCTAGAGGAAGAGAAAAACCAACAGGGCGCACAGTCTCTGTTGTTGACGGCTTTGTTTCATTTATAGATCGAATATTTTCATTCCGGTATGGAGATGTAATTTCATTTATGGATTGAAGGTAAATTTGTTAACCGACGCAGAGCCCTCGACCTAATCACAAAACACACAGGCATGTGGGGTTTGCGTCGTGCACGATACGCTAACGCATTGCCAGCCGCTTGAAAATTAGGATGAGATCTTAGAGACTAAGCCGTCGTGCCCATTGCGTTCTCTCAGACAAGTAGCACCTGGGCACGTGAGCGAGATCAGGCAATGGGCGCGGAATTAGGTATCTGAAAATCCTGAGCTAAAAAAGATGATTAGTGACTGTTAGAGCTAAACGGACTAATATTCTTTTATTTCTTATCTTTATGCAAAATAACTTGACTTTGTTTAACGTTTTGAGTGTCACGCTGCACTAGCTGAAAATGACAAACTTCCTAAATTTTTATACGGAGTTAACATAACTGTAAGTTGTACCTTTTTTTAATCAATAATATCAATAAGTTTCATAACGTTTTTTATTGCTACTATTAAACCTTTGTAAATATATTCATTAATTCTATACATGATCAAATAAATAATGGTTGAACTTTTGTGTAACCCAAATATGGGTGACGTGGCAATCAGTGTTAAGAAAATTTCAAAAAAATTATTTAGAAAAATTACTTTAACCCCTTACCGCGTGGTGTGCCATGTATGCACAAACCAATTTTCATTAATTTTTTATGTGAAACATGCATCATAAACCTGCCGCAGTTGTACTACATTTAATATTCTATGGTGCTATGATTTTCAATAATAATTTGGCATCTGCGTTTGGAAAAGTTACATTTTTGTAATTTCTTGACATTGTTGTATAGCTTATGCATCGACCGCTTTATTGTCGAGATTTCTATAACGAATTCCGAGACTTTATACGTTTTAAAAAGCCAAATAAAAATTATTACAGTAATTTACACTGTCTGAAGATTATATAAAAAAGGCTTGTTTGAATTTTCATTTATTGGTTACAGTACAAATTGCTAATATAATTTTGTGCACATACCGGTTTTTGTAATAGATAAAGGATTTAATGTCGTTAACAAATTTTTTCAATATTTTTCCTATAAAAGATGTACCTTTGTAATAAATGTACCTTCTTACACTTAATATATTTTTGTTATAATAAAAAAAAATCATGCGGTAAGTGGTTCAGAATATTGAAAAAGGGGACTCTAAGATTGTACAATTAATAAGCAAAGTTGATATACTATGCAATCAAAGAAATTCGTTGCGAAAATTGATGAAAGTTGACGTGTTAACTTTCGAGCGACTTCGACCTCAACGTAAATTGTTGAAAATAGAAAACTATTATGCAAACTTGATACTTTGATTTCGAAACCTACTCGTCGCGGTGCATCCTTCTTGTACTTAAGATTTAGTGTTCAAAATACAAACGATTGAAATACTATTTCAAAATGTATATAGAAAACTCGGCAGCCATTATTTTGTCACCCTCAAGGATATATTAATTTCAAATCAATATCATATTGAATTCATAAGAATAAAAAAATCAAAATGAAGTCAGTGCGTGGACAGCTTCACTATTAAATATTATTTATAATTATAGAATAAAAATTATTCGACTACTAATAATAAATTTAAATTGAAAACACGACGTACAAGAAGACCCCATCCTACTCTAATAAATAAAATAGACGTTGGGTTACCACCACGAGTATGATTTATCATCACACCCGGGGTCACTATGCTCGCCAAAAACTATGTACTCAATAATACAATAAATAGATTAATTAATATCTTTATAAGCAACAATTACATTGAAAATAATTTAAAAAATAGTGAGATGTGGTGCAGGGTCATGTTTACGAGTGCATATTGAAATACTATCGAAATTGGAAAGGACGCGCAAAATCCGGTCGCCACGTTTCAGGTATGTTGCAAATATTTCATCGTTAATAAACGAGTACGTATTGGCGTGTATTTAGAAATTATAGTACTTTAAAATAGAAGAAAAAGCTACTCTCGAAAATATCGAATATAATGAAAGAAATCGTACATACAGTTATACCAAGAAACGCAATAACCGTTAGATAATATCAAAAGTAAATAAAACCGAAGTATTACTAAAATCAGGACAATTAATTAAAGTAAATCAAAAAGTGTGTAATCGCAATCGAAAACACGAACGGAGTGGAAGAAATCGAATCAACAAGTGCACCAGGAAAGGACGCCGCGTCCATTGGACCGTAGCCGAGGCGTCGTATTAATAAATAATTAATAAATGTAACCAAATAATAAGTACCAGTCGAATGGTGACGAACGAAGGGACAGTTGATCGTAGATGCGATGTATAATGATGAGAAATCGATGAGAGATTTATAGGAAGCATAGGCGTCGTTGATTGTGGAGCGAAACGTCGATGCGTCCGATCGATTCGAGCGCCGGGGAGGAAATGACTCGCTCCGCCACACCGCCGGCTCCAGGAGCTGCCGGCGGCCGCGGAGTGGGGGAAACCGCGCGTCACGTGCCACTTTCGAACTCATCCCCTCTCCTCACTTTTATACGCAATTTTCTTTGAATCGATCATAAGATTTCTCAGATTTTCTTGTTTATTATTTCATTTAAGAGGGTATTCGCTTTTCAGGGCGCCAAAAATAGGTAACATTCGTGATTTTTTTTTTAATAGAAAAAACACTGTATAACTTCAATCTTTTTACAGTGTTTTTACTAGCTTTTAAATATGGTGTATAAAAAATTTGGTTTAAAAAAAATTAATACTTTTGACGTAACAGTTGTTTGATCTTGGTCGGGTGGAACGGACGTCTTTCGTGTCAATTTAAAATGAAATACAAAGTTATTTGTACGTTCAAGAAGGTTTCCATTATCGTCCCTACTAGAATCATTTATATCTGATAACGTACAAAAATATGACAACGCGATAAACGAAGAAGGTTACTTTTGTACGAATTTCTTGAGTTTCAATCTAACAAAAAAATTAGGAA
This sequence comes from Macropis europaea, assembly GCA_916610135.2. Lineage (NCBI taxonomy): Eukaryota > Metazoa > Arthropoda > Insecta > Hymenoptera > Melittidae > Macropis > Macropis europaea. Next base: position 12,013,360 of record OU744352.1, on the reverse strand, counting down.
ATGTTAATAGATTTCTACAATTCTAGTAGGGGCGATAAAGGATTCCTTCACTAATCGAATGCACTTTGTTTCATTCAAATCAGACTATTAGATTTCGAGATATCATGCGCACCGTTTGGCAAAATGTAGTTTCGAGAAAAAGACGTATAAAGTTTTTGGTAGATCCTTTGGCAGACGCACGAGCTCGACTTCAAACCTTTGTGACTCCAGTACTTTCGAAGATTTCTCAAAAATTCTTCCACAGACTTTTTCAAGAGGAATCGTAGAAAATTAATACGTGAAAGAAAAATTCGATTTTTTGGTCCCCAAACAAGCGAATACCCCCTTAAGTGCTTGCAGGTGTCTGTCCTCAGAAATTTTTCTTCGTTGCTCTCGTTTGTACGGGTCAGTGCCCTGTAACGTACAGAATACAGTCTAGTATTATTTGACTGATATGAAAATTATTAGACCAATTAACACGTTGAGTTCCACAGTGAATACAGCTACACCTGATCAGACATTACATAATTTGCTAGTTTTTACATAAATCGTAAAAACAAAAAAATATTTGAGTACTGAATTGTATTCATCTGTTCCTGCATCATTGTTTCGGTATGAAGTTTGCTCAGAATTTTGTGACAGTCAATAAGTATTTAATTAAGTTAAATATAAATTAAGTTAAGTTATAAATTTTTATTCATAGCTCTCGTTTAAATTCTCAAGGGCCTCTTATTTATTTTCTGATGTATGTATTTGTATAGATCAGTGTCCATGTAATGTACACAATAGCTAGACTGCGGATGTTTATGCAATTTAATATACCTAAGTTGGTGAATGATGGACATTTAATAGCTTAGCAAAATAAAATTACATATGTTAAACATTTTTAAACATTTCAAGAAGCAAAGACACTCTGGTTGTAATTTAATTTATTTAACTGCATTGACGTAGGAAATATGGAAGTCAAAAAATGTATATTTTCTTACATATAGCTTTCACAATTAACCGACTAATGTGAAGATTACTAGACAAATTAAATACGTAATTTTCTCAGAGATTTTTATTCATAGTTCTCGGTTAATGTTCAATGCAACGATAACTGAATGAGTGAAATTGTTGAATTATTTACGATAGCAGTTACACTTGAAAACGACGTTACTTATCGGACGACCTAATTAAAATGGCTAAAGTAAAACAAGTTATTTGACCAGACACGGATAGGATAATTTTCTAGGAGAAAACCATTAATTGCATCCACTTTGGGATTAATTAACTGCTTATCATAACTCCTTTAGGTCCCTTAAAACGAAAAGGAGTTGCAGCTTGAAATTTTTCGCAATGAATTATGGAGAGCCCTTGATTTGCTGTTTCCTCTCATTTTATGTAATACTTTTCAGTATTACTATATTTTCCACTTAATTTTATCGTTAATAATTTCATTTTCATTCACTTTCAATGCCTAAAAGATACCACATTTTTAATTTTATTCGGTACTAAAATAATTATTCAGGACATTAGTAAATTAAATGGTCAATTATCGCGAGCAATGCATTGCAGCAACACTATTTTCGTCTAATAAAATCTATCGCACAATATAGCCGGCCATTTCGTTTCCACGATATTTTAAACAGAAACGAACAATGCGTTTCATGTTCAATTTTCCCTGTTAACAATGTTCCGCGCTGTTAGGCGACGAAAGCAGTTAAAAGGATTTGCGAACTGTTTAAGCCCTAAGCGGATTACGAGTTGAAGGGAGGATTCATCTTTTTACTTTTATCCCATGCACCAGATAAAAAATGCTGTTCCAGACTAAAAGCTACGTTTCATGAAAGTTACAAACGTTCGAGAAATAATCGATCGGACGGTTTTCACCTGTTTCATTTCGTTGGTGATTCGGCAATTTAGAAAATTCGAGAGCAGTTCGGGCTTCTCTTTGAGGCTGCCTCTTCGATGCAGCGTTTCAAGTGAATTAAAATTGGAGCACGAAAGTAATGGCCTTTTGTTTCAAGTGTTTCTGCTCGCGCGGCATTAGAAAACTTTGCAGAAGATCCGAAGGATCAGCCGGTGAAGTTCGATCAATTTCGAAAGTACACAGCTGATGCTTTCAAGTGACACCTAGTAGTTACTGCAGCACGACTTCGCTAGCTAGAATGCAAATTTACCTTTACATTCATCCTCCCGCTTTCCGTGGAAGTTTGAAAGGTCGTATCGTTCAATTTCAAAGGTTCAATACACGCGCTGTTTTCGAAGCTTTTGCAAATTGATTGATCCTGAAATTTCTGGCGAGCCCGCGCTCGATTCGGGCTGACGAAAAGATTATGGAACGTCATGGCGGCCTTGTAGGGGAAGATGGGGTAAGATTCATGGTATTACAGTTATGCTACCATCTACGAAGGCGTTTGTCAATTAACATTTGCCGGAGGAACCTGAATACAGTTACACTTTATTCAGTAACAACCCATTTGATGTTAGTCCGGGCGACGCAATTCAATTTTCCGCTCTTTTCTGATTATTAGTGAATCATGAAGAAAAATAAGGTAAGAACAAGAAGCTTTTAACGGTAAATGTAAGGCTCCTGCGTTGTTAACTTCAAAAATGTTTTCTGTGCGTGACAGGAGCAAGATGACGAGTTCGTCAGCTTGCAAAGAGAAGAATCAGTTGAGAGAAAAGGAAAAACTGTTATCGGAAAACGGAGAAAGAAAGAGAAATATAAAGTAACCGCAAAAGGGACCTAAAAATACAGTACCATTTTCTGGAACAGCACAATAGTTGAAACACTTTTGTGTTGTTTGCCAAGAACGGTATAAGGAACCACCAACTGAAGACTAAATACAATGTTCTAAATGCTAACGGTGATGTCGTGAAGCTTGCAGTAGTTACGAGAGGAAAGGAAATTTTAATTGTGACGTTTTCAGACCAGTCATCTTACTCCACTCTTAACTACGGAGGAAGATGGCGAAAATGCTGTAGCATCTTTAATTTTTATTTCATAAGAATATGTTATATTTTGATGTGCACTGAAAATTTTAAATCTCGTAGCTGTAACACTGAGCAATAATTTGTTACTTCTTTAACCTGTTAACTGGCGAAGACGAGTGAAGTCGTCCTTTGAAAATTACTCCGCCATAAGCAAGGTCCCTGTTAATTGTTCTCACAATATTTGCTGACAAATATTTAAACCAGTTGATCGAAGAAGACGATTTAATGTGTCATTTGAAAGTGTCTCTGTGATGGACAAGACAATTTACCTTACATTTATTCGTTTCTAACTATAAATAATAGGCACACACAATCAAACAACGACCCAGTTAAGAGGTTAATCACTTGGCTGAGAAAGACGTATATACTCGCTCTGGAGAAGCAGCTTTCTGTATGTGAATGGCCACTACAGTGGCTTCTACAACCGATCGTCTGTTACGAATAATATACTAAACTCCACAGCTGGGTGAGAACATAAAAATAAATAATAAATGAACAAATGGTAGGGTGAAAGTAAATAATAAATGAACCGTTTTCAGCAGTGCTGGCCACCTGAGCTGCAGCCTTCCCCCACTCTAGGTCCATTCCCCTCATTTTAGTTCCCTCCAGTTTGTTCCTCCAATCTTCGTCCAAGATCACAGCCTATACGAGGGGAATGGGCCTAGAGTGGGGGAAGGACGCAGCTCCGGTGGCCATCACTGGTTTACAGAGAGAAAAGAAGAAAGTATAATCAAATAAATGAATAAAAGAAATCAACCCTTGCTGCTCAGCCATGATCATCTCGTACACACTGAACGTTTTGGATGCGTACCGCAGTCAAAGGGTTAAAAAATATTATATGGGACATTATTTTACATATAACTATTTTTGTATAATTTCGTCATAACATCCCGTGATTAGGTGTAATCATAATCGCGAAGAAGAACGTGGTCTGCGGAGTGGAAATTGGAATTCCAGGCGGAAGCTTCTTCGGGTCTCGATTCGTGACGGCATTTCAATAAACCGACGATCGATCCCACGCGATCGACGTCCCCTAATGGACGCGTGTTAACGATGTCATATCGTGTCATGGCCTCGTGTAATAAATAAAACTCGAGCACTTACAAGGAGACAGCCAAATATGTCGAACGATCTGACAGATACGTGTTCAAAAAGAATAATGTTCAGGGTATTACAAGCTACTAACGAGGAAGGTTATTGGACCCTCCCCTTCCGATTGTGATGAAATTTTGCAGGTTTGTAGAATAACCAAAAATAAGAGACACGTATTTTTTTTAGCTGCGGATACTCAAGTTTAAGGGACGAAATCACCCCTCCCCCCAAAAAAAATTTACACCCCCAAAGTTATCTCGAAAACTATTAAAGATAAAAATATACTTCAAATTGCAAAGTTGTATAGTTTTTTATGTACAATAATTTAGTAAAGAAGATTTTAAAAAATAGTTATTACTTTTCGAGATTGCCTCGAATCATCGACAAGTAGATGATCTTTTACACTAATATACATTTAACTTAAATGGTTAAAATTGACCCTGTCAGTTTCAGGGCGCGAGTTTCAGAATGTAGAATGTAGAACAGAGGAAATGTTGAAGGAAGAAGTTCAATTGCAGAGTAATAATTACAGTGAATTTAATTTTGGAGTGAAGTCTGGAACGAGTGAAACACTCTGAAAGATCAAGTCAAATGTCAATCAACTCCGAAGTTACATTTCTACGTCAATAAAATGTAACACGTTTCGAATTTGTCTGAGCGTTCGCGGTAATCGAAGCCGGGAGCTTTGTGGAGAAATGCAAATTCTTTGAAGTTTTATTGAGGCAATACTTCACTTTCAAGCTTTTCATGTCGTCCGAGGCGTGAGAAAGTCGCGTGTAATGGAAAAAGAATTCCTTTAAGTGAATCAGCAGTTTTATCCGATGAACCGTTTTACGTTTGCAGTTCTACCGGCAATTTCACATAAATCATCGAATCCAATTTTCCGGGCGACGGAAAACATTTCTATCTGAAAATTACAAACGTTATTAAGAGTGTAGAACCGGCAGAGTCGAGAGGAAAAATGTCTAGATAAAGCGTTCCGAATAATCGCGGAAATATTTCCCGATCAAACTGTATCCAGTTCTGTTGTCGAGCAATCTCGACATTTAAGCTCATTTTTACAGTTGAAGCACGTTCGAATCTCCGTTAATTAGGTTATCGCCTGGACGAGGATTCATTTTCGATGAATATTAGGAGAAAACTTTCCCGGACCAATGAATACGAAGCTTTCGAGAGCAGAGAGGTTTTCATTAATTTTCATCATCTCTTATTTCGCGGAGACCAATCTCTGCTCTCCGCCACAGTGTCTCGTTTGCAAACTTTCTAGTTTTTAAAATCGTTTCTCGGAGTTTGTATTAGGTCATCACATAAGTAGTATAATTTCTGTAGTTCATCTTCAATGCAAAGAAATAAATACTAACCGTTATTTTTTACTATTCCTTCTTATAACAATGCTCCATCTTTCTTTAATTAAAAAACTCATGCAAAGTTGATTTTAAGTGGTCACAATTATTGAAGTTTTAACCAGTTGAAAAATTCTATAATAATCGGAATAAATGGTGATTGGTTCTTACAAGGACAGGAGAATATGGAGGATGAATATTTGAACCTTGAATATTTTTAACACTTTGAATGCCACAGTGGAAACTGCCATACCTAGTCAGACGCTATATAATATCCTATTTTGAACAGAAATCGTGAAGGAAAAGAATACTTTACTTTTTGAACGAATAAATATCACCTTGTACCACTACTCCAATATTAATATCATCGCAAAATTTTATAAAAATTATTAGTTATTTAATAAAAGAAAATCTGAGGTGCCGGTCGCGAGTAACCTCCACAGCACTCAACGTGTTAACAAATAAATTTCGCATACGTTCATTTTTTAACATGTCTAACGTAGAGAAAATATATCTGAATGCTCCCAATGTTCTGTTTAAAATATAAAAAGAATGCTCTTTCAAACGTATACTCTGAAGTTTGCACACGTCCGTCGCATGAACCAGACATTTATGTTTATTTCACATACGAGACGAAGAGACATTACTCACGAGATGACCTAATGCATTCAACATTATATCAGGAATATAAATCCGAAGACACAAGGCACAAACCTCGAAAAAAAATTATTAAATAATTTTATTTTATTTATTGGAAGTTTGACAAAAAAATTTTGGAACACTCTGCACACTCGTCTATAAGATTTGTATGTTTTCTTATTATATTTTCTTTACATTTATATTTCCTTCGTCGTCTATTTGCAGTTTCTTATTCGTGTTTGTAATGTAAGTATGCGTGTGTGGAGCGTATGAGTTGAGTATGAACGTGTTTTTGTTTTGAATTACTAGAGAGACGAGCGTGTTAAAGAACAAAGTTCCTTTCGAGAAACGGAACGGGGAGAAACATTATGGAATTAACACTTTAATGGCCGCACATCTACGCAGTTAAACTTCGCCAGGGGCCGGCAATATAAATTTATGGCTTAAAAATTATATTATATATATTATGTTATCCGTCTATAACGATTAGAGAAATCATCACACAGAGAGTGTGTTACCGGCCAATAACCGTCGGCTGTAGCATCACACACATGTTGTGTGACCGGCCACTAACAGTTGTTCCGTCTATCACACACATATTGTGTGAGCGGCCATTAAAGTGTTAACAGTTGTGTCTGAGACATTTTCAAGAAATAAGTAATCTGTCTTCTTATATTATACTACGAATTTGAAAGTGGAGACTCGAGGCAGAAATCTAAAAAAAAATCATTAACTTCGATTAGCTTCATAATAAAATGAAATAAAATTGTGAAACACTGTGCACAGAGTTCATGAGTCACACGTGAGGCAGAAAATTTTCAGTGCAGCTGTTCGAAAGTAAAAAAAATAACGCGGAGCATTATAGAGCATTAAGAATTTTATAGTAGACGCGCGAGACAATATCCGTGGCAAAGTTCGATCACAAACAGAGTATCTGAGAGGCGCGGGTGTGGATGAAGCCGGCTTTATCGCTCGATAACGGCTTCAGGTAAGAGCACTATGGATCTCCTTGTCGCTACTTGGATGCATGCGAGGAGCCACCCACCTATGTTTTATGGTGCATAGAGAGAAGAGGTTCGATATAAGCGTGAATGTTCGAGAGGTCGAACCATCTTTCCTTCGACCTCTTTCGCGCCGCTCCAGGCTTCGGGAGAGTCGCGCTTTTTCTTCTACCGGGTGTCCGCTTCGAACGCGAACTCCTCGATCTTTCTTCTGACTTGTTACACATTTTATCTTCGGCGATAAGAAGAGGGAATACAGGTCTCAGGGTAGACAGTGTAAACTGAGGCTGCAATTAAATCTCACTTAGCTATACGTCCAGCTATCCATCAACGACTTACAAAAACTAACCTCTTTCTTCTCCTGGATCTGTCTTCTTCCACTACAGAATTACTTCCAAGACTTCCTGTTCCATTAAGGAGCTTCTAGAGATTCCGAGGGATCGTTTTGTGCTTACCGAGCACATTGTTACTTGTAGACATGTGTTGAGGCCACTGTCAGAGGTCTGGTTTATGGCGCGCACGTGACTTCTTCCTGTCTCTGAGATTTTTTCAAATTTCCTCGCGTCATGTCTGGACTCCGTCAACTTGATAAATTTATGATACAACATTTCGAATTCTTTCAAAATTCTGACACAGAGTTTCAAGGATTCGAACGTCTTCAGGTTCTCAATAGTAATTAACGTACCATGAATCATCTGCACTCCAGTGTTAGCAGTTAGGCAGTTTGCAAGGCCTTGTGGCACGTGCACTGTGCAGGAATTTTGGAACGTTCAATTTTTTTGAGGGAAAACTCTTCATCGGACATTTTGGGGTGCCGTCCACTATTTGGCATAATATTTAAAGAATTCCACGCGTAGATAAGGATTGATTAGTTATTGATTCTGGACTTGAGTCGCTACTGCACTCTTTGCCTGTTTACAGGTTTGTTTATTCATTTTCTGAACTGTATATATTTAACAGAACTTGCACTTCTTGAACTCATTGTTTAAGATAAAGTAACCTCTGTTATACAGGCTGTCTCAGGTTTTTATTGACAAGCTGTACCAGTATGTGTTATGAATAAAAATAAGCGACAAATTTTTGTAAATAAATTATATAAATTTTATCGAACTATCCTCACATTGTAAGATACTATTATTATATCTCATACTTTTCTTATACGTTTTTAACAAAGCATTCATCAGCCTATGTTTGTATGAGATGTAATAATATGTATTATTTACAATGTGGGGGTAGTTCGATAAAATTTATCTAATTCGTTTATAAAGTTATGTTTAATCATTGAAATTGACGTATATAATCAATATCATTTTTCTCAGCCCTTCGATTGCAGATGCTCCTTAAATACATTTCAAAAGTTATTTCCTCTAACACCTGCTTTATAAAATATACATTACCCACGTGTTTTTGTATATTGAATTGCAGAAATATCCATAGTCTATTAATAAGCTGTTACTATTGTTCCATTTTAAAAATGGCGACAATTTTGACGAATACAAATGCATTTACCATCATATGAATTTCGTCTTGATTCTCTTTCAATTTACTAAATACATTTTTAATTCTTTGATTAAATCTTCACTGCACGTTTCATATTTTTGTTATAATTCTTCTGCAGAGCATTTGTGGGCATATATTTGTATACAATTTTTTGTTTACTAGTTCTCGTAGAATATAATCACACAGATTAGTAGAAAAAACCTGGGGCACCCTGTATATCGAACTGTGTGAAAGGTGCAATTGGTATTATACTTCACGCATTTTCAGAGCGGAATCACAATCGTTGCAAGCAATCTTGCTGGTCCCAGTAATTCAGACGGTTTTCATACCTATCATCCCTGATAATTAGTGACTGTCTCACACGGAATTCTCAGCATACGAATTCATTCCAATGTTCATTTCAATCCTGAATTTACTGGCAGATTAAAGTAACTTCTTCGTTCAGTGCGACATTCTACATATATTATCTAAATAGATCTACACACACACACACACACACACACACACAGAGAGAGAGAGAGAGGGAGACGACCATAGCAGTTTCCACAGTTCACATCCTAATTCTAGGATTTGCACAGGGACCATATCCGCCGACTTACGAGTTCTCTCAGCCACCGTAATAAATAGAGACGAAATAGTGCATCTGAGAAACGGGAGGACCGGAAACCGTGTGGCTGCAGGCCGACGATCCTCCACGGTGCAACCAAGCTTGCAAGCTCGCTCTAGCCTGCAAGTTTCTTCGACAGAAAATCATCACATTTCGGTCTTCTTTGAATGAAACTGTCCCGAGTACATTTCTAAATGATGAATAAATAGTAAGTGAATATTTCTGCTATAAATTTCGGTCGAGGTCTTGCTGGATCTACCTTTTTCATTTGTAGTCTGTGCTGGCATAGCTTCCTCTAATTTTAGGTCACTGTATATACATACATTGTATGTAGAAATATTGTTGTTAACAGCGTTGGCGCGTAGGAATCACAGTGGACCAAGCAAACTGCAACAGGATTGATACACATCAAGCCTTAAGTAGCAAGACAAACAACTTAATAGACGGTGTCCAGCTTGAACTGTACCTTGAAAACATAAACTGTCGGGTCTAGTAGATCTATATCGAAGGCAGAAATAATCACATCCCAATAATCTATCACATCAAGAGGGAGAAAGGCTGTAGTGCAGTACTGTATGATCCCAAAGATGTAATGGCAAATAGGCATAACTCAATATTAAATACGGATCTCCTTACCAAAGATCTATCATCAAAAGGGAGCTACTACAGAAAGAAATTATTAAGGCAATTTATTAATAAGTTTTACAATAACACTTTTATTATTAATAGACACAATATACAGGGTGGACCACGAAGCGTGATCAGCTTAGATTACTCTGCTGTTAGCGGTTCAATCAGAAGTTTTTTTTAGATAAAATAATATGGTTCAAGGAGAGCTTTAAGATGATTGTGCCAAATTTTTTGTCAACCCTTTTTTCCCAGAGTTTTCAAGGTCACCTTCAGTTTTTTATAGGTAAACCTACAATTTTTTTACACCCATCTTTTAGGAGATACTGAGACGAATTCGGCAAGCACCATAAAAGGTATTTCTTCTTCATCTAAACCAAAGAAACGTTAAAAAAATATCATTTACCATAATTGAATCTATGCTCAAAATGGTGTCCACTAGCAGCAATACACTCGCGTAAACGGTTAACAAATGACTGCTTAGTTCTTTCTATGACGTCTGCATTGACGGTTAAGCATGCATCTACAATTGAAATGTGTTTCAAGGTACAGAACGAAACGTTCACAAAAAGTACGCGAGAGATCAAGTCAATAATGACTAATACTGATCTATCAACAGTTCTAGAAAGTGTACAACAGTGTGGCTTGCAAAATTCTTGCAACGAGGAGTTTTCTTCAGTCTTTTTAGATTCACAAAAAAATATTTGTTATAATGCTTGCCGAATTCGTTTCAGTATCTCCTAAAAGATGGGTGTAAAAAAATTGTAGGTTTACCTATAAAAAAACTGAAAGTGACCTTGATAACTCTGGAAAAAAAGGGTTGACAAAAAATTTGGTACAATCATTTTAAAGCTCTCCTTTGACCATGTTATTTTAGCAAGAAAACTTCCGATCGAACCGCTGACAGCAGAACAATCTAAGCTGATCACGCTTCGTGGTCCATCCTGTATATAAATAATAAATACCTTTATTAATAAGTTAATAGAAAGTATAGAACCAAAGATTAAAGCCAACATAAAGAATAGAAATAATGTAAGGTCTTAGAGAATCTCGCAGCACTGCGCCATCAGGTCCACAGGGTTCCAATAAATTTGCGATTCTATTGTCTACTGCAGATTGCACTACCGTAGCAATACTTTTTAGTTAAGCTTCGATAAACAATGTTAATAAAAAGCACCGTCTCTCGTCTGTGTTAAATAGTTGGCAACGACGAATTAATTTTAAATTGGCGTACATGGATGCTAGCGCGTTGCGTTTTTGTTTTTCCCCACTTGCTGTATCGACACAATAAAGCAGTGGTTCTCAACCGGTGTTCCTCGGAACACTAGTGTTCCGCGAACTTGTTACAGCGAAATGTTATGTAATCTATATTCTTTATTTTTTAATAACAAGTATGTTCATGCATATTTTGTTGTTACTTTTATGACCTTAGTGCTGTTGGCGTTCCGCAAATTTTCCTTATAATCAAAAGTGTTCTCTGACTTCGAGAAGGTTAAGAACCACTGCAATAAAGTAGAGTCACAGTTACGAGTAACCGTGTTTGTTTATTCCCTCCACGTGATCTCAAATAGTCTGACCATCGAAGTTAATCTACTCTGGACACAGTCAGCGCTAACAATAAGCTAAGTGACCGTCTTCAGTGGTTCCGCGTTGCTATGCACTTACGGTGATTTGGATCCAACATTGTAGGTCTTCTGGACTCACGTGACCACAGCAATGGCTGCTGAGTTACATGGAAAGAAATATTTCTAGGAATTCGTGAAAAATAGGGGGTGCCACCACCGAGAACCGAAACCGAGTCTCTGCGTTCCTAGCCGGCTACCTTTCGTCCACTACGCCACTGTCACTCCTCTGGCATTCCTATTTTCACTATTCCTGGTAATGTTGGGTCTCGATGTCCTGATCCCACATATCTGTAAGAAAGTACAACGAATAGATCGTCTATACAGCGTTACGTGTCATCGCCATTGGGGGTGCCATTTGAAGACCCTCAACAGATACGTATTTGTGCAGATATGACACGATAGCTAGCCTAAGGAATGCGGGTCTAATTGGTTATCAGTGGAATAGGCTCACCTATTCCGACACAATCATAAAGACAGAGCACACATATTTTCCTTATTGGCCGAAACAGACAGATCTACTAATAGGGATCATATAGCACCGTGTATCGAAAGCATCAAAGGAGGAGCGAGTGGAGTAGTCCTCTTCCCCCTGTGCTGACCCGCTAGCTAACTTGTCACCTCTGCACAGTTCTGTTAAGTCAAACCCATCACTACCGCTAATTCCCGTACCCTACTAACTACTTCCTTCCAAAACGATAAACCACATTCCTTCCGCACGGTATGACACCTCGATTCTTCCAGAAGACCCCTTTCTTCCTCCTGAACCTCCAGTTGCACACGACACCAACTTAATCGGTCGATAATACAAAAAACCACTGTCGCGACCCGCTCGCGCAGTCTGTCAATCAATTAGCAATCAGTCCATCAGTCATATATCGACTGCCTACCGTGTTCACCTCTGGGACACTAACCTGGAAGAGGGAATAAAAAGAAAAGAAGAAATCTTCTTGTATCATCGTTTCAACCCTTCCTTTGCGACATAACAGTACGTCGCGAGCCGAGGATTGTGGGCTACCTACCCAAACACTCTGGCGTCGTACCTATCATAAATTTAGGACAGGGCTTCAAGAAGTTTACAGAATGCAACCCTCAGAGTCTTTGTTTGATGCACTAGTAAATAATGTGATATTTTATATTTAGTTTTACATATTGTGTGTCGAGGCAAGGGACGCGTCAGGTTGGAGTACGCCGAACGTTGGGAGTAGCAGCTAGGCAAACAAGCATGGAAAAAGGGAGCGCCACGTGCGCTGTCGACTTTCGAGATGCTTTTAAAGTGTCCTCCTTTTATAACCGACGGTAACCAGCGGGCGTTATACGTGGCCCGTTAAACCGTAAATGCGGTACATAGCGAGTTTTCCCTTCTTGCTCGCCGAACCATCGTAACGCGAGAACGTGCCTGTATAACCAGCTCGCGGCTCGTCTTTCCCGATCGTAATCCTCCCTCCTTTTTCCGGTTATGTCTGAAGTCGTATCGAAGCATTGCTTCCGGCCCTTTGATGCCCGCTGAAACGCCGCGAGAAAGAACGAGAACCGCCGCGGTTCGATATTCGACCCCGCGTTATGCCAACCCCTGCTGGATATTCGGATATTCATACTCGTACAGCCAGATTTCAAAGGTTTCCCCTACACCGGGAATGAAACTTGGTTATTTTGTTTGAGTTCGACTGGAGTTTCCGAGCTTTCGATCTTTGACGCGACTATCCGACTCCCCGGGGCTCTGTAAAAATTGTTGCTAACGGCGGAGGGACGAAATGGAAAAATAAATGTTTTCGGTATTATTGGGTTGGCCGAAAAGAAACGTCGGGATTTTTGAATAACTTTTTTAGAATATAGGAAGCTTTGTTAAACAATGTATTGACTATTTTGATCCTTCTGCTGTGTAGGGAGTAGGTTCAGAAGTTCATCTTTCCAGAGCTTCCCATGCTTTTCGCCAAAAAGTCTTGATGGATGCATTTCGTAGTCTTTCAGAGAATCAAAGTTCTTACCATCAAGCTGATTTTATATAAATCGAAATAAAAGGTGCCAGATCAGGCGAATATGGTGGATGGATGAAAACATCCCGATTTAGTTCCCTCAATTTTTTTATCAGTCTGCAAACATAGTGGTCTTGCACACACGCGTTGTCTTGTTGGAAGATTAATCCTCTTTAACTGGCTAGTTCTCGCTGTTTTTCCAGGATATTTGCCCTCAGTCGGTCCAGTTCGGAACAGTAATGATCTTTCTTCTTAAACCGCGCGTTGAAGTATTAGCTTTCAGAATACGAACACATCGTATAGATTAGGAACCGTGTTTTATTTGAAAACATCAACAACCGCCTTCTGCCGCAGAAATTTCACATTATTTTCTTTATTAATCCAAGAAATAATTGAGTGTATTAAAAGCATTTACTCACAAACAGTAGACGATCAGTAGGCAATCAGTTGACAATCATTAAACAATCTGTAGACAATCAGTAGAAAATAAGTCGACAATCAGTAGACAATCAATATACTATTAGTAGACAATTAGTAGACAATCAGTAGACCTCTACCCACCGGATTGTTATCCATGTAGATGTCTAACAATAAGAGGTACATTCGAAGCATTTATTTAACATGTTTATTGTGAAATTTCAGAACCCATTTCCCCTCTCAAACAGCAGATTTGTGTACTGTTGTTTCTACTGTCTATTCATTATAAACATTTGTAAACAATCGGGTCTACCCGTTCTGGTAGACCGAATATACCAGGTAGACAATCCTGCAATGAAGCCAGAGGCGGTAGATCCACCTGGTCCGCTACCAACGATTAATTTACGAAATATACTACAATAAATAACAAAATCTTCCAAGCATTAAATATGGCACTTCCCTTTTACAACCCTAGCGGAAGCATCCCACTATTTTTCAAAAATCAGAAAACAGTATAAGCTACGGCAATCCGGAGCAAACCGTCCGCGAAAGTAGCCCCCGTTGTTGCGGACAGGATGCAAGGGTATGAAGGTCCCGGACACTCTGGAATATTCCTTCTAGGGCGTTCATTTTTACGCGTGTCGTCCCTTGAATCTGCGACGCTGGCGTCGCGAAATTGAAGGAGCTTTCACGGGACACATAATCATGTCCGCGGGTGGCCGTGGCGCGGGCATCGCGATCAAGCTCGATCGAAAGGCATTCGAGCGTTGTGTATAGTGATCGCGGTAGGACGAAGACAGGATGGAAGAGGGAGGCCGATAAACTCGCATAAGGAAAGAAGAAAGGAACCCATGAACGTGCTGCAACGCTTCAGCTCGAGTATGCTACTTGGATGAGTGTCTGACTCACACCATGGTGCAGGTTTTATTATACAGGACGCAGTTGCTATTTCTGGCTAAAAGTCGATCAGATCAACTGATATGGCAGTCATTGTCTAAGCAGAATAATTGTATATTGGACGTGAATAATGTTATTGTTTGTACAATAGAGTGCAGAAGCTTTTGACTGTATTTTGGAAAGTTTCTGACAAGTTTAGATTCGTGAATATTTAATACACTGCTTTACAAATTTTAACAATCTATTTACTTGCCTGATTAGGAGTGGCAGAAATATTGTGTAGGTAATATTAGAATATTTTTACTGAATGTTTGTTGTGTAATATGCAGAGCTTTTGCAGTATTTGATGGTTTACAAAATTGTATGGCATTTTATAAGTGATCTTCCAGTTCCTTTGAGCGGTGTAGAATCAAGGGAAGCATTCAGGTTAGTGGAAAGCATTATCGTAATTTAATTTGATAATTTATTGGAGAGCCCTTTTCATTTATCAAACTGTGCACGTACACTGAAGTGTACCAAACTGTTTGGACCTCCAAAGTTGACCTGGCGATAGTAATTGAAATTTACGCGACGAGGAAAATTGCGTTTGGCAAATAGTTAATGCGAGCTTTCGTATATTTCCGTTGAACAGAGCTTTCCTAGCAGATTCATCGCGACCTGTAATAGGGAGGTTAAAATTTTAAGACCTGTTCCATCGTTTCTACTTACCGTTTAAGTGGAACTTTAACTTCAATTTACCGTCCAATGAGAAACGCCGATTGCTCGTAGTTTCGTTTAATTCTACTTGAAATTTTACTGGCTCCTTTCCCTCATTTATGAAACAGTTCGACGCGTGTAACATAAATCGAAGTATTTTCCGCGACCCGGTTAACCGAGTGCACCAGCTACAAATGAAATTCGAATTCTCAGATCAGAGCTGACTGAAATATGCAGGATGTTTCAAAACTCTTTGATCAAGCTTTCGAAACTACTTCTACTGTTATAAATATACTTTCACAGATGTCAGGACATTCCATAAGTAATGTCATTCTCCTCTCAGTATGGCTCATGTTAAATAAGTACAAATAAATTATTATATTTGTTTAATCAATTTTAACAAGTGTATACTTCCTTTCGAATTGATCATAATCCAGTGATGGCCAGCGGAGCTGCGACCTTCCCCCACTCTAGGTACATTCAATAACATTCTACGATATTCTACTGACATAAATATACTTTCACAGATGTCAGGTCATTCCATAAGTAATATCATTCTCCACTCAGTATAACACGTATTAAGTAAGTACAAATATATTATTTAATTTTGTTTAATCAATTTTAATAGGTGTATACTTCCTTTCGAATTATCACAACCCAAGCCTTCCATGAAGTTTCTCCCTTAAAAATGTAGGATACACGGTTTTATTATGACAGTGATGGCTACGGAGCTGCAGCCTACCCCCACTCTAGCTCCATTCCCCTCATATAGGCTGTGATCTTGGACAACGATTCACCGAGGGGAAATTGAAACTAGAGTGGGGGAAGGCCGCAGTTCCGGTGGCCATTAATGTTATAACCAAACCGTGTAACCTACACTTTTAGAAGAGAAGCTTCATGAAAGGTTTGAGTGACATAATCATCGCATGCGGAAATCTTGACTTCACAGTTTTTTACTTGATACTGCTCGGTTGAAATCAGCTTGATATGAATTGTCTTAAAGAGAAAATAAAATCGAAGAACTGTTTGAGTTTTGGAACAAAGACACTAAACTTAATGTTCGATATTACGATTATTTAGAACAACTGCAATTGTTAATTTACTTTCGCTTGACATCACTTTTGAAAATCACATTATTTATGGAATGTCCTAGTACTTTTTCAGCAGTAATAATCCTTTAAACTAGAGCATTTAGGTTAGGTTCTTTGACAGCAGAGTATTCTAAACCTCCTTCTTATTATTACTATTTTATAGGTACCAGACTATTGCATTGCGTTACAGCTAAGAAAAATTGGAATAAAATCGATATAATAATCAATATCAAATTCTCAAGCATGTGGAGCCTGGTCAAGGACTTTCGGTGCACTCGGTATATTCCGAGTAATAAATATTTCACTTTCAAATCGGGGTGCAGGGTCTATAAAATTATTTCTTGATCGACGTACTTTACCCGTTCATGTTTCACGAGAATCGCAACCGACGTTCGGGGCGAAAAAGCTGAAAGGCAGGAAAGGTCCCAAGGGAGATTCGATGGCTGACTCGCTGGCTCGAAAATTTTCATCAGGCCGCGTCTTTTGTGCACACAGTTCGGCTTGATTACACAAAACAATGCTGTAAGATTAAAAAGCATCGATTGTTGTTCATCCCCTTTCGATGGAAAAATCACGATCTAATCCTCCAGCGGGGAAACTTATTTTTCATTCTGCAATACTCCCCCGCCTCATCGTATGAAATTTCAGAATTTTACTTTTAATGTTATCTACGGTGGTACGAATAATTGTTACTCGAGACTGCCGGCGAAATCGTTTCATATTTCCATGGAAAACGCGGCCGGCGATGGAAACGGAGAAGAAAGAAAATCGCTGAAATAGAGGGAACATTTTCCAGAACATTTTACGGGAATATGATTTTCGCGATAGCAGTAAGCAATCCCGCCTCGAAAATCGGCGTAACGCTTATGATTAAAAGTTTGCCGGGGATTTTTTCTTCGTCGACGGGAAAATGAAACGGTCTGAGAGCATGCAAATTTTCCTGCAGTTTACTAAGAAGGAATTAAATATTTCACACATCTTTTATTTAATATATTCGCTACCTGGCGCCACATGTATGTGACGTTTCCAACTTCTGTTAAAAAAATACGATGCTTCACCTGTAATACTGTGTTGCATGACTATCCACCTTTAATTATGAGTATGTCAAATTTATTGTCTACACTGAGTCAACTTGTTTACGCGAAATATTCCAAACCGAACAGTGTCTCCAAACGAATGCTACCCTCAGTCATCCAGGGCCGAGTTAGTCAAGGCTGGTCATCCATACTTCCCTTTCCCTAAAATATTATATGTACGCCTAGAAATTAACGAATTCAGACAGATTCTTGTGCAACGTCACAATGTATACCAGAATAAACCTCTTCTTCGATTTCAAAAGTGTTACACTCGATTGCAAGACACGAAATTCAACAACTGCAAACGTATGTAGAAATTATTTAGAAGAGATACAAAAGAGTGATAGATGAAAATCATGCACTGGTTCTCTCAATCGCCTGTTATAAACAGAGTTCAGAAAATTTGGAATGATCTGGACCGAATAATAGGATAAATCGACTGAAAATCGAAATCTGAATAGTGAAACCACTTGCAGGTGAAATGGGTCGGAATATTGCCATAATCGGTTGAGAAACTCGCAGCTAGAATGCTGAGATTGACGAAAACCGTCACAAACAAGCCAGGCGACCGTATGAATAGAAAAATATTTCAGATTTCAGATTGTTTAGATATAATACTATTGCACTTTTAATAAACATAACTTTTACGAGTATATTCATTGAAAAAACAAAATTTGCGTACGATTTAATTTATTGCGGTGCTCTGAAGCCGAACCCACAATATCTCCGTGGTGCGCCTGTATGAATAATTAAAACATACGTCGTACTCAATAAACCAACTAAAACCGCGGCGTGCTGAAAACGGAGCAGTCCGCAGCTCCGGTTGGATGAGCCAAAATAACAATTTTCGATTTTCCCAGCAATGGAGAGGAGACGAGATTTGTCGAGCGGAGAGAAATAGAGTGAGAGACGGGAGGGTTCATGAAAAAAGGAGTAATGACGTGCAGTCGGTGGCCCCTTCGTTCGCGAAGGGCTGTTTTAAAGAAGCTTTCAGCTTTATTAATGCCGGCGCTAATTTGCACGACCCGGCTCTGTCTCTTTTGCAGTTGTCTGTCACCGTTCAACAACTTCTGACACATTCAGCCTCGCCCTGCCCCGCCCCGAAGAGTCCCGCCTCATGAGAAAATTGTTCAGTCTCGTTTCGTCGGTATCGTTTCGCTGCACTCCCTTCATATAATAACCCTGTCTCGAATTACAACGACACCAGCCCTTCGTGTTCACAGCCACCGGGAAACTTCATTGTTCCATTGAATTCTATCGCGGTAACATGTAAATATCACGAATACTCGAGATGACGTTGATGAAAGCCCATGAAACGTATTATCTGGGTAAAATGACGCACCGAGGAAGATATTTTAATCTTTTAAAAATTCTCGATGATTGACAGACAGGGTAAAGCAGGACGACTGCCTTTCGAACAGTCAGATGTTTAATTAACAATTGTAATGAGAAGTTAAAAATTATAACACATTTGATGATTTTTTAATTCTGATGTTAACACGTTCGCTAGCAGCGTCGCATATGTGCGACGCGCCGATTCTGTTTTGAAAGCTCGACGTTACACGTGTGTGGCAGAGGTAATTGATAAAAATATAGCGTGGTCTGTGGTGGACGTTTTTCTTTGAATCGACCATGGTAGCGAACGTATTAAAGAGAGTTTTGACATTTTATTGGCATGTTGCAGTGTGTCTGACCAGGCATGGGAGCTTTCACTGTGGTCGTCAACGTGTTAAATACATATCTCTCATTTGCTGCAGCAACGACACAACTCAAAGTTTGCCAGTTCTGAGTATTATCTGGGTGAAATAACGCACCGAGGAAGATGTTTTAATCTTTTAAAAATTCTCGATGATTGACAGACATGGTAAAGCAGGACGACTGCCTTTCGAACAGTCAGATGTTTAATTAACAATTGTAATGAGAAGTTAAAAATTATAACACATTTGATGATTTTGTAATTCTGGTATTAAACACATATCGCTCATTTGCTCCAACAATAACACAACTCAAAATTTGACATTTCTGAGTTATTGCTACAGAAATTGTTTTCGTTTGTAGTTTCTACTGATAGAATTATATTACTGAGCTTTTAAAACTCACCACGAGAGGACGATTGTTGATGACAGTTCTCATAAAATTGCAGTGATTCGAAGCATTCATACACGTTTTCCCTAAAATCATTCTTTTTGTGTTGTCACTGTTGCAGCAAGTGAGCGATATATTGAATAATTTACCAATAATTTTCTATACTAATAAATGTATTGACGTTGCTTCTAAAGAGCTTCTAAAACTGACTACAAGCGGACAGTTTACGAGGCCATATGTTCTTATAAAATTACAGCGATTCAAAAGTTTCTAGAAATGGTCAAAAATTTTATTGTTCCTTCAAAAGTACACAAGTTAAAAACAAAGAACTTTTTTCTACACCCTATAATTTCCGAGATATTCCAAAAAATATATTTTCAACCCTCAGCTTTGAGGGCTGTTATTACCCCTTCAATATGCACGATGGCCGATAAAAAAAAATACGTGTCCAATAGTTTTCAGAGAACTGTCTCCCATATAAGTTTCATCAAAATCGGCGTGTGCGGGTTGGATATGTTCCCTTGTTAGCTCAACGACACCCCTCCTTTGTCAGTGCATCAACGTTTCTCCGTTCTGAAATCCAAGTAGCCAGAAAGTCGAAAGCTGCACGAAACTCGGTTGTCTCCAACTGGCCGAACCCTTTAAACCCTTAAAACCGTAACATCCATTTCCGTCTATTCCACGTCCTCCGGTCTTTAAAGCAACCACCGGTTCCATTCTTCCCTGCAGCAGTTCGACAGTCTCTTCCGTCCATCAAGGTAAAAGCTCTTAATCTCATAGTTCACCGCGAGAAACGCGGGGAGCAAAGGTCCTCCCCGTGTGTTCACCGGTGGCCAAGGATCTCTGGTTTTCCATCATTCTGCAACGAGATAGCGAACGGTCGAAGATGGTAGCGGGAGAAGAAAAGGGAATAAAAATGTCACCCTGGAGAGAAGACGAATTTGTAGCGGGGATTTTGTTCTTGGCTCGTCACACGATTGCCTCGGAGGAAGAATGGAAGCCAACGGGGAGAGAAAAATCACTTTAGGACGAGTCATTTGTGTCTCTGGATTTATGTGCTTCCTTTGAACCGACGCCGCGTCGGACCAGCGACTACGAACGAGAGACAATGCTCGACCGGCCAGGCTTCGGTTTCCTTTTTCCTTGCAAGCACTGCTTTTTCTTCCCCCCTCGGTGGCTCTAATTGTCCAGCCATTCGATGATAACAACATTTCGCAATAAAGAATTAAATATATTTCATTGGAAAGCGTGCAGATAAAATCCCATTTTATCATGTTACGATTTTAAAAAGTTATTTACGATAAAATACGCGTGATCTGCTTAGGAAGTTTTCAAAAGTTTGCTCTAAATTACATAGAATTGTTGTAGAATTAATTTGTAATAAATATTTGGAGCTGAAGACAGTTTTCTTGGTCCAGACTTCAGTTTCCGTTTTCCTTGTGGGTAGTGCTTTTTCTTTCCCCCCCGGTGGCTTTAATTGTCCAGCCATTCGATGGTAACAACATTTCGTAATAAAGGCTGGATTAAATATATTTCGTTGGGAAGCGTGCTGATAAATTCCCATTTTATCACGTTACAGTTTTACAAAATTATTTGCGATAGAATGTACGTGATCTGCTTGGGAAGTTTGCAAAAATATGGTCCAAATTACATGGAATTGTTGTAGAATTATTTTTGTAATAAATATTTGAAGCTGAATGCAATTTTTGGTCCAGCCATTAGATAGAAACAACATTTCACACCAAATTGTGGATTAAAAATAATAAAAATATTCTATTGCCAAAGTGTGCTGGTAAATTTTCTTTTTTTCACGTTAGAATTGAAAAAAAATTATTCATAACGAAATGTACATAGCCCACACAGGATGTTTGTAATAACAGATAAATAATTTTTGTAAACACATACTCTAAGTCACTTGGAATTTCTGTAGAAATAGAATTAATTTTGTAATCAAAACTTTCTTGGTCTAGAGTTCAAGACTGTCGAACATTCGAGCCCTGTATGTACCAGTATTTACTATAATGTGGCTAATAATAGTAAATTGAGAGCATAATTGAGGACCCAAGGCAGGAAGACACGGGTTTCCTGTTGTTTCTGAACTTTACCACACCGCTGTGGCTGAGGACATTGGGCCAATATCGCATTTACATGGTTAAATTAGTTGTGGAAACGATCGAGGCTAACTATCAAATTGATATTGGTGTGGCCGGCTGGAAGTTTATTCGAATGAAATTCTGATCCTGACAACAAGCGTAATTGGCCCGATCGCGGGGGAAATCTGATAAACGCCGTGTTTCTCTGGTAAGCGATATCCTATTAATGTCATAGATGGTCTCGAGTGTCCAGAAACGTGACACAGTGGAGCGTCTGTTCACATAATTTACTAGAACATTAATTATCGAATTTTCTTATTATCCTTCGAACAATTTGCATGTGAATTTTTTTTAATATTCAACAAACTCAATAATTTATTATATCGTAAATTACACAAGCTTGACAATTACAGGACCAGAACTAACTTAAAGAACAATTGAAAAGAAAATATAAAACATACTGCGCCTGTAATTGTTTACTAACAAGGAAGGATATGGACCGTTCCCTTCCGATTTTGATGGAATTTTGCAGGTTTGTAGAATAGCCAAAAATAAGAGACACGTATTTCTTTTTAACTGCGGATATTCAAGTTTGAGGGGTGAAGTCACCCTCTGAAAATTAACACCCCCAAGGCTATCTCGAGAAGTATTAAAGATAAAAATATACTTCAAATTGCAAAGTAGTATGGTTTTTCATGTGCAATAATTTGGTATAGAAGATTTTCAAAAATAGTTAATAGTTTTCGAGATAGCCTTGGGGATGCCAATATTCAGGGGATGATTTCACACCTTAAACTTGAATATCCACAGCTAAAAAAATACGTATCTCTTATTTTTGGCTATTCTACAAAACTGCAAAATTTCATCAAAATCGGGATAGGGCGGTACTATACCTTTCCTTGTAAGTTGACCGCCACAGTGAAAAAATCCATCGCTGGTCAGACACAAAATAAACTGAAGACTTTGATACAAGAACCAGTCATCTTCCATCAGGAAAGAAAAGTCTTCCCCAAACATTAGAAATTCAATTTCTTCTCTGTTTGTTTATAGTTTGTTATACTTACAATTTTTACAAATGTATACCTTACGTTTTTTTTAAATTGATCTTCCTTAACAATTTATTTTCTTATGTAGATGATTGATTTTTGCCAAAAGCAAGTAAGGGTGTATTTATTAACCTTTATAATAACATACAAAGAGTAAATTGGTATACAGAAATATAACAGTTTGTAAGATAAGTGTTGTACGAAATTGTTGCTTCCAAAGGTAAGTTTTCTAATCTGTACACTACCTTCTAGTCGTAAAATTACCAAGACTTGAGATGGCCGATCTTTACACCATTTCTTCAATTGAAAAAGAAATATAAGATATACTGGAAATCTACTAGCGCCTGCAACCTCTTAATAAATTAATGTACAAAGCTGTAAGAGTCTCTGGTGGACAGCATGATGTGGAAACGATAGCAAAATTACTTTTATGGAGGGCGAAAAAAGAAGATTCTCTTTCACCTTCAAAGAACGATATCGCGTTTCGATAACGACATTAGGGGGTAATATTATCGGTTTATCGGTGGAAAGGATCGGTCGTAGAAGACAGGGGGTAGGAAATGGGACGACTGGTGTAATGGTTGGTTTGAAATGGCGGTACTGAGGCGAACAGCCAATGTCGTATTTACATGGCCGAATTACTCGGAGCCGACCGAGCTGTCGTCATTCTGTTCGTCGATAGAAAAATTTCCAGGAAGAATCATGCGATCATCCTATTAACTTTTCAAGTCTCACAGAGAGAACATCTAGAAAAATTTCAGGGTGGAAATCCTTAATTTTTTTAGTTCCTCAAAAACGACTGTCGCTCTAGAATGCAAATTATATTATTAGAGTAAACATAGGGAATTTTTATTCATTTCAATCAGTGTTTTTGTGATGGTAAAAAATAGTTTCTCTTAGCACCTCACAGAGGGTGCGTTAGAAATAAATTCTTCTTCTGCTTGCTATTATTGTATGGATTTTGTTGAACCAAATGTTAAAATTCTAGAGAGGAAGTATTATATTTATATTTATTCACGAATATTTGATAAAATGAAGGACGACATTACGTATGGGATGACCTGATAAATAAAAATAAAAGAGCTTCAACATGTTCACGTATCTATAACGACAATTTATGTTATTAATATTTTGACTGCCATGTCACTCGTTTAAGGGCGTCACTTAAATACAGTTGTCAGTTATCTGCACACGAATATTATTAGTAAAATATTTAAAACAGTTTCATTGAGAAAATCAATTTT
This sequence comes from Macropis europaea, assembly GCA_916610135.2. NCBI lineage: Eukaryota > Metazoa > Arthropoda > Insecta > Hymenoptera > Melittidae > Macropis > Macropis europaea. Next base: position 11,989,350 of record OU744352.1, on the reverse strand, counting down.
TGATACTTTAGTGCATCAGTAAAGAAACCAGGTCCAATGAATGTAACTGTATAGTTCATGGCATGAAGTTATACTCTAATTAGGCGACAGAAAAAAAGTGAGCGAAAATATAATCGTTTTACATTATTTTCATTTTTCTTCCAAGTTGAACACTGCAAAATAAAAATGGACGTACCCTGTTCTTTCCCCTTACGCTTCAATTATAATAATAAAAAATATGTGACAGTACGAGATTGCAGCACGTTACTCAGAACTACGTACAATTTTTGTTCAAGTATAAATTATGCATTATAAATTGTGCATTGTACATATAAATTATGCACTAATTTAAACTATGAATGTATATCGTATTTTTTTAGTTTTCTATTCAATTTTTTCGGACTGCGACCATAGTCACATTTTAGAAAAAATGAGATTTTTTGGCTACTGCAGCTCCACCTACAATTTCGTTTGAATTTCTCTTACCTGATATTATTCCTCATAGAATGCCAAGTAATTTTTGTCAGTACCATTTTTATCTATATTTGTTAGTTTCTGAGTTATTCGGCTTAAAAAGTTTTCATCCCCCAACTTCGAAGAGATGTTTCACCCCCTGAACTTGAATATTCGCCGATACAGAAAAATATGTGTTAAATATTTTCGAATGCGTCAGCTGTGTGCAAAGTTTATCAAAATCGGCCCGTGTCAATTGGGTGATGTTCCTTGTTAGTTTACTGGTAAAAATATTATTAAGACGGTTTCTCCCTTTCTTTCTTCATATAAAATAATGATGCCTTTTTCAAATATGATATCAAATATGTCAATAATAGAGTTTTATCATAAAATGGATGTTTGTTCAAAATAATCGACATAAAGATGTTCTTAATTTTGACTACGGAATTTCTGTTTTTTGTGTAGAATAAATGTGCCTGTTTGAAATATGCTACTGTAAATAATTGAATTATATCATAGGAAGTCAATGTTTATTGAAAAACATGGATGTAAAGGTGTTTTTAATTTTGGCCACGAAATGTCGCTTTCCAGACCACTGTGCGCGAGTAGCCGCGGATAATTAAAACCGCGATTACAGGGGTCTCACTATATTTGTTTATAACCTCTGAAAAAAATGATAAAACATAATTTATAATTCTCGACAAAATATTACTAATTATAAGATTGCACATATTTCCCATATTTATCATACACAGTCCAGTCACATCGTTTAAACCTCCACAGTATGGCAATCAACCTATTAACCCTTTGAGGGCGATAGAGGCATATATGCGTTCCAAAAAATCGTTAAACGTGTGCTACAGGCCACCGTACTGCCGCAGGCACAACTGTTTATTGTACGCTATAAACCTGTGTCTTCGTTCGAAATATCACGTCAGCTTATTTTATCAAAATATATATATTTCGTTACATGTTTTACAGTTTTGAAGCACTGAAACAATTGAACAATCGACATCATACATATTATTATAATGAAATATTCAGTTCAACACATGTTCTATCGCGAAAAATTTCAGCACAGGGTGCACGGTTTTTCCCGAAATTTCCGAGGCTCTAAGGGTTAATGATCCACGTGTCCGCATTAATTTCTACGGAACGGCAAATGGACGTTCAGCTTTTGAAAATGATTCCAGCAGCGGATGCAATCGATGCGGCGTACGGAAAACGAAAGTTTACGAGCTCGAAGAAGAGAATTACGAAGTTCAGGGAGGTCCGGTGATTTACAGAACGTACGTGTACGTGTCGCAAAAACTGGCCCCGGAAAGTTCGCTGAATTACGGACGCGGAATAGATGGAGGACGCGTATCGGCAATTTTCGCGATAAGCTCGCGAATTGACGAGTCGCCGCTAGCGGCGTATCAAAAATTTCCGCAGCAGATATGGACGACGATCGTTCTTTAATTTACGCCCGCGTTCCATCGTTAAATAAACACGCCGACGCGTCGTTCATATTCCTGCGAATATCAGCCACTACAACCCCTGTTTATAGTACGATCGATACGCTACTGACAATTTTTAATCGATCCTGTATAATTCAGGCATCAGGGAAAAATTGGAACGCGCTTCTCGATCGATACTTGCACGTTTCGATTATAGGGGGTGTACAAAAATTAATTGCGTATTTAACACGTTTGATGCCACAGTGAAAGCGGCCATTCCTAATCAGACACGATATAATTTACTATATTTTATATAAATCATAAAGAAAAAGAACATTTGAGTAGTTTATCGTGTTCTTCTATTCCTGCATTATTGTTTCAGTATGAAGGTTGTTCAAATTTCGGGACAATCAATAATTGTTTAATTAAATTAAATTTGAGGTGTCAGTCACAGATGGCTGACGCGGCGTTCAACGTGTTAATTGAAGTCGGTGGATGTCAATTCTAACACTCTATAGCCGAAATTTTTTTTTTTGCGTTTGACGGATATGATACATCAGATACAGTCAGTCCCATAAGTATTCGTACCCTTACTGTGTATAAAAGAAATTTATAATTCTATAAACGAATATTTTCGTTATTAATTGCTAAATTTTGCTAAAATTTAGACGGAATAAACTTTATACTTGTGTAAAGTTATAGTAAAAGATTTATTGGAAAACCTCAGACGCATCACTTAGTTTGAACAAATTTCTTTTATAGACAGTGAGGGTACGAATACTTATAGGACTGACTGTAAATGATAAAGAAAAATGATAAAGTTTGTGTTGCAGGATATAAATACAAATAAATAGAATAATAAACGAACAGACTTCTTGGTAACAGTACAGTCATAGACTATAATTATACACAGTGATAAATAAACGAAGTAAGACTTAAAATGTATAGATTTATAGCTATGTAACTTCCAAGTCACATGGCGTTACAGAGGGATAAAAATACTTATGTACACTCCCGTGCATAAGTCACCGGACACTTACAACTTACTTTATTAATAAAATTAGGAGGTGGATGATTTTACAATATGAAATGACCTACATTAGAAAATAAAATTAGCACTTGTTAATTGTTTATAATGTAGTGACGGTCGAAAAATGAGACGATATTTGGGAATTTTTTTAAAGATAAGCAATAAACGTATGAATTTGAAACTTTGTAGGTTTATTATTCAATGTTTGAGGAATACGTAGTAATTATTTAATGCAAAAATAATAATTCTGTCCACAGTTATAGCGGTTCCGCCAATGCGCCTACAAAAATTTGTCTTCACGGCTGATATAAAATCTGCCCTCAAAGTTGTTTGAATTAAAAAAAAAAGATACTTAATCTGTATGAGTGTAGCTGTAGCCGGTACCAGAATAAATAAAAAATAACGAAAAATAAAAAAATAGCAGTGCCTGAAAAGGAAGTTACGATTTTTACACAAAAAATGTTGAACTGTTACGTGAGAAAAGAAAATCTGTGTTCATCTCAGATTTAAATTCATTAAATATCTGCTGATTTTGATGAATTTCTGAATTGTTAAATATTATTCACAGAATGGTATAGCATTGCAATGACATTTTTGACAATTTTGCTATCTTGCACTCCAGATTAAAAAATATTCTCTCCAGTGGTATAAATAAATTTGTCATCATTTTTTGGTGTCATATATTTGGAAAAAATCTGTCACGAGTAATGGTAACAAATAGACTGCGGATGCTTATACAAATATACAGTGACTCACGAAATTGATCATACATATTCATAAGTACCTTTCTTCCTCCATTCAAGTACAACAGATTGACCACTAATTTTGGAGGCGTATTTGAAATATAATTTGTCTCTTCAAATAACAATACCCTAAAGAAGTATTCATTTGATCAGTTTCATGAGTCACTGTATATTTTTACGCTCCAACATTTTTTTTGTTAATATAATTAAAGAAACATAACATTGGCCAAACTGTATTATGTCTTTTACCCTGTAAATTGTATTATCTCCCCCTATTGATTACTAATTTTAAAGGCGTATTTGAAATATAATTTGTCTCTTCAAATAACAATACCCTGAAGAAGTATTCATTTGATCAGTTTCATGAGTCACTGTATATTTTTACGCTCCAACATTTTTTTTGTTAATATAATTAAAGAAACGAAACATTGACCAAACCATATTATGTCGTCTAAATGTTCAAAAAATATGCTTTTTAATTTGTCTGCGTTATTGAAAGCGTATTTTCCATGCGTTTTGATATGTGAACTACCATAAAAGTTTCGAAGAAGTTAAAGAATAAAAGTGTACCTCCAGAATTGTCGAACTAAATGCTTTCTGACGAACGGAGAGAGATGCTCCAACTTCTGTTACTTCTGGTCGAAGTTTATCGTGGCATTTTTATCAGAATTAGAGGCAACGTGTTTTAAAGAATCGTTCCATTTGCCGCAGGTTTTTTGTGGCCGGAGAAAAATCACTTCCATTAGTGGTCAAGCGAACGAAATGGCGGACCCGAGGGTGTAATACTACTTGCGATAACTTGAGCTTGCAATCACTGTGATTTCCTTTACACTTTTTTCACTGTCCCAACGACAGAGAGGTTTCTAAAAAAGATGTTCACTTTTTCGTTCGTTTTAAAATAATAAAATCGTCGTTCCGCTTCCACTCGAGGCGATAATTTTAGCCATCGAGATTGTCTGTTACCGTTCTGAAAAATGGCCCCCTCGCGCTCGCGGATTCGTTTCTCCTCTCGATCCTTTCTCGATACTTAGAACGGCACGTTTCAAACCTTTGTCTCGCATTGTTCGAGCAATTCTTCGCGTTTTCCGCATTCCAGCACGCTTCGATCGTACTTCGGAGAAGTTCGCATCGTCACGTTGCAGCGAGTCGCCCTTAAGAAAGAAATACGGCTTCCATGTCTTATCAGTCCTTTCGTCGGGTGCATTAAACCTTCAAAAGTAAAGTGTGTTGAGTTTTCGGCGTGGATGTCGTTCTTTCTTTCGGGAAAAATGTTCGATAGATAGAGAGGATCGTGTTCCAGACACTGAGTTGCAATTACTTTATTGCCACTTGAGTACCTGAATAACGTAGAAAAATTGGAGGCGATACAAAATTTTGCAAAAGGCGACGCTACGACTTCCTGAATTTTACATACAGTCACTAACGAAAGTTTTCGTACGCCCCATGAAAGGACTGTTTTTATTAAAATAAACAATAATTTCGTGTAGTAACATATTTATTAAAAGACTATGAAACTAAATATTCCATTACTGTAATAATATTATATTTTAGCGTTCTGAAACTGCGAAATATTCAAGGAAACATATACATATTTTAATAGAAGATACTGACCTGATAATTCATCCGTAAAATTAGAAGGTGAACGATTTTACGGTATTAAATGATTTATGTAGATTATGAAATAAAGTTAGCACTTGTTAATTGTTTATAATGTAGAGAATATGTCATTCAAATCATACGTTGAAGATCTTACAAAAAGTGAGTAATTAATCTTATACTTTGTGCGGATATGACAGCTTGAACTTACAACAGCATTCTGTCGATTATAGCTTTTAATATTTCGGAACTAATTTCTTTCCAAAGTTCACCTAATTTTTTCCATGAGTTTTTTTTTGACTCTCAAAACTGCCAAGCAAACGAAAAGTGTGTATGTACAGAGTATTTGCGCGTATAGTTTCGTTTTTAAAATATTTATTTAAATTATACGTGCATATTATTAACAACATATTCAGGTATTACACGCATATTAACGTAAAATGGATAAATATAAGAATTTAAATAATAACAACCAAGCCAAAAAGTTGCATCCACGTTCTAATCATCATTTTGCTCAGAATGAGTATCCGATGACTTATGGACGGGGGTGTAGTTCTGTAGTGTACGATAAACCCCTGTGCTTGATCCAGTAAGGTGGACCATAGCACACGGTGAACGATTTCAGGACTCACACACGCGTTCATTGACCTGAAGGGGTTAAATTTCAACAAAATCAACTTCCAGTTATCGTACAGTACACTTTCAAGTCGACCCGCAGGAAAAATTCGGCTGAAGGATATAATTATTACGGTTCATTCGGTCGCAGGAGATTCGAGAAGTGTCGTTAGCTTCACGAATACGCATTAAGTTGAGTAGATTGCAGCAGGGTAGCCCCTTCTTGCGGCTTACACTGTTACCAACAGCAGTCAGGAAGCTCACGAAATTTTATTCTGTCCCACTAATGGCGGGACTACCGTGGAAGCAGTGGTTAATAGTCCATATCCTGGGGTTAGGGAAGAAGACTCTACTGACCTGGCTGAATTGCGTTTACCTCAAGTACCACGCTCCAGAGAGAGACAGAGAGGCAGTGAGATGGAGGGAGAGAGAGACAGAGAGGCAGTGAGAGGGAGAAAGAGAGGGAGAGAGAGAGAGAGAAGGCTAAGGTTGGCAGGCCCTGTTCCTAATTAAGATTTTAAAGCTGGCTATTCGACGTTACCCTTCCTAGCACTGGACACCTTCAAATGTTACAGAGTAATTGAATAAAAGATGAGAGGAATGAAATGTGTTTACGAAATCTGAATGGATGCTCGAGCTGTGTATGAAACGCTGTGGAATTACACAATTCATAATAATTGTCGAAAAAATAATAGTCACAATTAAAAACTGTACTGGGTCAGTTTAAAAGTTTTTACAGTGCTCGAAATAGTTAGAGGCTTGGGATTTTAAATAATTTAAACAATCTGTCAAATATCAGGAATGAAACAAAAGTAACTTGTATTTAATATAATAATATTTTTATTTGATGGTTACTGTGTGGAATATTTGCAGCTTTTATAGTGCTACACACATTAATGTACAATAAATCATTTAAGTGCGTGATCCTCTGATTCTTTGGAGCAGTATATCATATTGCTCATTTTGAATTTTTTTTAGATGTCCAGTAGCTTGTTGTAATTACTAGTTATTGTTTAAAAATGTTAGGACAAGTAATAGGCAATTTCCAAGCAATTGAAAGATTCAATTAGATGCCAAATCAGTTGCAATTTATAATAATTAATTAAAATGTACTGCCTCGAATACAAAAATTGTTAAAAATTCGTAGAAGCCCAAGAAGTGAGGAAGTATTTTTTTTAAGTCTTTTTCATTATGTACGGTGTACTAAAATGTTCTATTTATTATTTAAAAATGCCACGAAAAGTAGCAAGCAAGTTCCAAATGGTTAAAAGTTCCATTTACATTCCAAATCAGTTGCAATTCGTTTATAATTAATTAAAATATGATACCTCGAATAAAAAAATATACAAAATTGTAAAGAACATGAGAAGTATGGAAGTATTTTTTTAAGCCTTTGTGATTGTTTCCGATGTCATATTAATTATTTAAAAATGCCACAATCAATAATAGACGAGTTCCAAACGATTGAAAGTTTCATTTAAATTCCAAATCAATTTTTTAATAATTATTTTCTCAATAATTAATTGAAATATGCCACCTTGAAGGGTATAAAAAAGTTGTTAGAAATACAAGGGGCACGGAAAAATTTTTTCAAGTCTTCTTCATTGTGCTCGATGTACTAAAAGACTTGTGAAGTGGACGCGTCACTCGGCGTTTCCTCTCGCATCGCGTTCATTCCGATTCTGCGAATGAATTCCTGGAATTCGGGTTTCGTGATCAGTATAGAACGGCTTCATTCGAGAGCCATCGAAATTCCTCTCGACATCCTTCATGATCTTTGACGATTTTCTGTTTTTCATTTGCGCGTGTGAAACGGGTTCTGTTCCGGCCGAAAGTGTGCGGAAATATTTCGAGACTCGAGTTTAAGTGACACGTTTATGTTTCGCGCTCTTCCTTTTCATTCTGGCCACAAACATTTGCAATTACAATTGAATCGATGAGTTGAAAAACAGTACAAGTCCAAAAACCACATTCTGTGATATCTAGAAAAATAAGTTCAGTTTTCGTGTATCAGCAACGCTATTGATTTTGTAATGCTGTTGCAATTTAAACACGGTTATGCTGACCCAGATGAACGTTCATATGTTTCTAATTATGGTTAAACCTTCTTCATAAGTTTTCAATAATTAAAATAAAGCCGTTGGACTTGTACTGTTTCTCAAGTCAAGCCACTTTTTAGTCAGGAACTTAAACAAATAATACAGACGTAAAGAAACATTTATTAACTTGCTTTAAACATGATTGAAGTAGAAATTATTTAAGAAAAAGTGATTATTAAATTAAATTTAGCATGGTATTGAAGAAATTAGTCATCGTTTTGCTGGCCAATAGTAGTCTTTCAAGGATATGTTTCGTGATAGAATGAATTTGAATTTGTTAAAACAGTACAAATCCATGATAGATACTGTTTTTGCACTCATTAAACTCAATGGACCACCTGAAACACGAGTATAGGCTACTTCTGTTGCAGTGATCTTTGTTCCAACGTTTAGTTCTATGCATTTTACATTTAGTTTTGAGATTATTTGAAAATGGCTAATTTTGGACTTGTATGTACTGTTTTTCACCTCACCGATTCAATTAATTGATGTGTAAATATTTTTATAACTATGAATTTCTCTTCCTTTGCTCGATTACAGTTGACTGAATAAAAATATTAGAAGCGTGTTTGAAATTTAATTTTTTACAGATATCGTAGCCTTGCTTAAAATAATATTACCCTGAAGAATTGTTGTTTGAAAGTACTTTGAAGGAACGTGTTCGTTTGATCAAGTTTCTGAATCACTGTGCAGTAAAAATTACAGGCTGCCTGTGCAGACAAAGCAAATTAAAATCAATCCACACATGTAGAAAATATTTTCATCAACTATGAAACCTCTCTTGTTTGCTATTTTCATTTTACCTTCCTCAAACGATTAATTTAAACAAACCGGTTACGTCTAGTGTGAAGAATGTAATTTCCCGTGAAAGAAGTTTCAATTGTAATATGCAAATGCAGATGCAATTTATGAAACCAGTATAATGTTCCGGCTATAAATATGTCAAAGAATGCTTATTGGAATCGAAATTAAATGAAACACATATTTCATCTGGTTGCTTTTATAAATTTTCAACGTTTATCAAAATTAACATACAATTGTTGCGATATTATAGCATCTTTCTTAGTTCTAGTAATTTCACTGTCTACGATACATCTTCCCAACTCTTATTTTATTTATTTATTTTACTCAAAGCCTTCTAAACACTCAGCACGAAATTATCATTTTTGTTAGAGTTACTAGCAAAAATTAATTATTTTAGAACACTTTTGCTACCTTCCGGCAGTACAATAGTCCCACAGAAAGTCGGTGGTTGGAATCTCTATATTCTACAGGATCATTATAACACGTTGACTGCCTCGCAGAGTTATGCGAATGAATTGACCTGGCCTGGCACAGTGAAAAATTCCGCGCCTGGTCAGACGCATCAAAGCAGATTTTCAGTTTCAAAGTTGAAACCCTTTGCTCAGAATCTTAAGAACCATCTGTATACTATGTGCACAAATTTTTCAGTAATCTTTTTTGCAAATATCCTCATTTGGAATTCGTACAAAGTGCAATGGCGAACGTGCACTAAACATTCAGATAGAACTTGACAGAACTGTCTAATCAACCTAATATAACGCATCTGACTAGGTATGACAATTTTCACTGTGACAGTGAACGTGTTAATTGAAACATCAATCAGTATCCCGTATTCTTGACAAACTGTTCATTCGAGGACACTGTCTGATTTAGGGATAGGCGTGCTGCAGCAGCTAGGTGGTGTGGCATTCACGTGTTTTCGGTTACTCTAAGAAAAATAATGTGTCTTTCAAACTCACAATCAATCTCATTTTTCAACCAAAATTTTAGTCTAAAGACACTAGGTTCTCCAAGGGTGCAGTTATTCGATTTTCCCTTTACTTACTTTGTAGTAGTGCCAATGAGAGCATGGAGGAACGTGGAGCTTTTTCAATACACCTAAGGAAATCAATGAGTGCTTACTATTTCAGTTACCTTTCTTTCAGACTGTGTTATTCATTTTCGGCTGGGTGAATTCAAAATGTATTTATGTATTCTATAAGCTAAGACTATGTATATTTAACCTCTTAGTTGTGGTACCGCTTTTTAAAAGTGTGTATCTACGTTGTCAAACACAGTGTACGTGCAGCTGCTGTAAAATTTAATTAAATTATAAGGAAATAGCACTTCTTTTCTTTTCAAAAATCAATAATCTTATTGTTTAAATTTATTTATATTTAAACAATGAATGGTAATTACTTTTCTCGCATGAAGAGTATACTTGGCATTCACAGCTAAGAGGTTAGGATATATAAATAAAATAATTATATGTATTAGCAGGAAGTCAGAACGACGATCGGAATTCCGGTTAGAAAAATGTAAGATTCCAGTGAGTGTACCATGCGTCCGCTTCAGATGAATTTTTCTTTGTTATGGAAACGAAGAAACTGTGTCCGTTCTCTCAAAAAGGTACACTGGTTCATTAGTTATCGGTAGACTGCGGATGTTTATGCAAATATACATGTATAGACTTCCACATTTCCTATGTTAATGAAATTAAATAAATGAAATTCCAAGAAGACTGCATTTGCTCCGTGAAATATTTAAAATATTCAACCTTCGTTTTGCTATATTATTAAATATCCTTCATTCACTAATTTAGATTTATTAAACTGCATAAACATCCGCAGTCTAGTTATCAGAAAATACCAGCGTATGAATCAAAATCACACTTTCACATTTTGGGGTTTTTTCGGCCTTCGCACCACTGTGCGCCGCCCATAGTCTAATTGTAAGTCACACACTTGTCCTTGAGGCGCGTTTACCTGACATTTCTGGACATAGTCTTTGGAGTGATAAAAACTAGAACCCTTGACTCAGCATGGAGGTCTTTAACTGTCTAGAAATCTCAGTTACAGGCCAGTGGTTGTCATTGCGCCTCAACATGTTGATTGAAATACAGACAACAAAACCGAGAAGCGTCTTCAACATTTCAACCCCCAACAGTTCGACGAAAACAGTGAGAAGTTGGCGTGACTTGTTCGCGAGCATCGAAGCCTCGGAGGAATCTAACGATTCGAGGGAAAAATGCCAGGCATAAAGAGCGTTCCACTCGAAGGGGTTTCATCGTTCTGCGAGGGGCGCGGGAGGGGTTGGTGTACGTGATCGTTCAGTTCGCTTGGCATAAAACCAACCAACCGACCATCTAGCGTCCTCCTATTCCTCATCGAAGCCCCGACTATCCTTGACGTGGCAGCTCGCGAACAATTCTCCACAGTCGCCTCGCCTCTGTATCGACTCGAATAAATACAAGGGAAATTCTCGGTAGGCACGTGAGACAACGGCAGATTTTTCCGAGCCCACCGACTCGCTGCTTCTCCTTCTGGCCACGGTTTTTCCTCCAGCTCGCGGGTTTTATCCGCCTCATCCGCCCGCGGAATGGAAACCCGGATGCCTCTGCATTATTTATACGCGTTCGCTTAGAACGACTCTCGGTTGCTTATCGTTTAGATAAAAATTCCGAGCGTCGAGGAGCTCCGCGACCGAGAAATGTTCCGAAGAAAATTAGAGGAAATTCTGTATGTATGCTTTACTGTGTGCGGGAAATGTAGCGGAGAAACGCTACAGGCTGCGTTTCGCGTTGCCTGACACTGTTTATGTGCGCTTGATTCTGTGGAGAAATGTTATTCGAGGATCATAGTACTGCAGAATTTTTCGCTGTACTCGATAAGGTACCGTCTTTGTTAAATGTTGAAAACGAGGTAAGAGGAAATAGATAATGGAATAAAGCAGAGGAGAATAATTGCAGAATGTGTGGACAAGGGGAAGAAACAATTGAACACGTAATAAAAGAATGTAGAGAGGTGGAAAGAGAGAAGGAATTAACCAGATGGAAGATAATGCAGGAACAAGAGCAAGGAAGGAGATGGATGAGGAAAATAATAGGTAAAATAAAGAAATTGAGCACGGAAGACGGAATAACAATATAGAGAAATTTTCGAAAAATAACGTATTGTACTACAATTATTATGATTATGTATATGTACATATATTGACTATGTAGGCACAGCCACGTGCCAACTCCCTTTCCGAGGCCGAAAGGCAAGAAAATAAAGTTATCTATCTTTGTACCAGTATGTTCTATGAATAGAAATAAGCAAAAAATCTTATACAAACACAAATTGATAAATGCTTTGTTAAAAACGCACAAGAAATATAAATTTATAATACAACATGTCGAAATCTTTCAAAATTCCGATACAGAGTTTCAAGGATATGAACTTCTTCAGGTTCTGAATAGTGATTGATTAACGTACCATGAACCATCTGTGCTCCAGTCAGAGCAGTTAGGTGAATGAGGAAAATAGTAGATAGAAGAAAGGAATTAAGCAAAGAACAGGGAATAACAATATAAAGGAAGTTTTATAAAATAACGTATTGTATTATAATTCTTATAATTATGTATGTGTATATTTTGACTATGTAGGCACAGCCACGTGCCAACCCCCCTTTCGAGGCCAAAAGACAAGGAAATAAAGTTAGCTATCTATCTGTAGGAGTACCTTGTAGCGGAGGTGCTGTGCAGGGATTTCAGGAAGAAAGGAAGGAGGAAAGAGGTTAGAGCGTTTCGTCCGGGGCCTGCTAGTGGACTCATCAGTAAGGCTACCTAGCAGGCCCGTGCCTTAGACGCGGGATAGTAAGGGTCAGGTCGTAGGTGTATATATACAGAGCGCCGGATGGTCATGGACTTGCGGGAAAGTCTGTGCGCCGCTGATCCCTCTGCTGGCGAGGTCGGGAAGTGCCGCTACAACCTCCACAAAGGGAGAGATGGGTTGTCTTTACTAATTTTTAATTTTAATCAGAAGGCATTTTAGGCGAGCAGTGGCCCAATTAGCAGACTTAATAAATTAAATTATCTTAACAAATTGTTTCTGAGTCCAAGTCGACCGGTCCACCGTCTTACGCCAGCAGCTAAAAAATGTTTGTCACTTTAAAGAAACCACACGCAGCACGCAGCTTTAAATTTCACGCGGTTCTCCTCGGATGGCGAAATAAAAATCGCGGTTGCTGGTCGATCGCGGTGAAAGCTCGCGCGAATTTTTGCCTAGAGCAGCGTCGGTGAAAATCGCGCGACAAGTTGCAAGAGGAAAAAAAAAGCTCGAGAGAAGCCACAGAGGAGAGAGATAAAGGGAAACACGGCGAGCAGGGAAGTACGGAGCGACCGTTCGATTCTTTTGGAGTCGTTTAGCAAATACACTTGCGGAGCTTTACATTGGCCTCGATCGAAGAACCCGGTCTCTCGCGCGGATTCCTCGGAAGAAGAGGCAGCCACGGTTAAAAAGGTCCGAGCCAGGCTGGCCACTTTACTCAACGAATTTTCCAGCATGGACTGGGTCGAGTAGTCGGTTCTCATTGTCCGTGCATGCTACCTCAAACTATGGCCGGCTAGATCTCGCGAGATTCTCCTGCCAATTCCTCCTGCGACTCTTTAATCCCCTACGATGTCTGCCAACCCTTTGCATTTCACGAAAAATTACTAAATCTTCTTCTTTTCGAAGGAACTTCAGTGCCTGGATGTTGAATGGCAGGTCTGTCGGAAGGCTGGGATTGTTTGACGCTCTTGGTAGTGCATTCGATTGCATAAATCACGGTATCTCCTTTACAAATTAATGTATCACAGCCGCGTTCGGAACTGATTGTGAATTATGTATACATATGTTGATAAGGTTGAAGTTGTGTTTTGGTTTATTCAGTACGAGTCACTGATACAAGTATTATTGATGATACAAGTTATTGTTGGTTGATGACTGTCAGTGATTCTAATGTAACTAATTAGTGACGATATTTTGTTGGATGATCCATTTTCAGTGTTGGTTCCTGGATACTGTGAAGATTCTTCGGTCTCAATGATACAGACAGTATTTTTGTTACGCTACAACAGGATGTACACGGATGTAACGAAACTTTTTACTTCAGGAAAATGATTACTTCTCCTTTTCGAGGAAACTTCTTCAGTTCCTGGATACTGCGAAGATTCTTCGGTCTCACAAAGGACACGACCCAATTGATTTTACAGCTGAACTCAGCACTAATGAAATAAGAAAACAGTACTTTTTAACTTCTGTTCTGGGATTAATAGTTTCTTAGTTGTACCGTCAAACAGGTTTTTCGATCCCAACTTCATGGGGTGTTTCCTCTCTCTCAATGTGGTCGGTTGCAGATGGAACAAATATGTGTCGAATATTTTTTCGAGTTCTATATCACACCAAATTTGCATCAAAATCTGCATGTGCCAATCTGTCGGTGATGCAGAAAGTATTTTTATTACGTTACAGGATGAGCAGGGATGTAAAGAAATTTTGTTTATTTTTTATAAGTAGAAAGTGTTCTGTATATTTTTAGTAGAGTCAGGTACCATTTTGCTGTGTCTTTTCTTTCGATTTGAGACAAGCGGATTTGACAGTTAACATGTTGAATAGCACAGTGAAAATGGCTCTATCTAGTCAGACATGTAACACGTTCAGTACCACAGTGAAAAAAGTCGTATATAGTCGAACATATAACACGTTCACTAGACAGTGAAAATGGCCATATCTAGTCAGACACGTAACACGTTCAGTAGCACAGTGAAAATGACAGTATCTAGTCAGACATGTAACACGTTGGGTAGCACAGTGAAAATGACAGTATATAGTCAGACATGTAACACGCTGGCTAGCACAGTGAAAATGACAGTATCTAGTCAGACATGTAACACGTTGGCTAGCACAGTGAAAATGACAGTATATAGTCAGACATGTAACATGTTGGCTAGCACAGTGGAAATGGCCGTATTTAGTCAGACTCTTGAACAGAGATTGTTCAGAATAAAAAATGCGGTTATTTATGCAATTTGACATACACAAATATACAGAAGCTGCACATTTAAAACTGAGAAAAAGAAGTACATTTTTTAAACATTCACGGGACAAAATGCACTTCTGTCAAAGTTATATTTCTATAAATGTATTAACATACAAAATATTGAACTCTAAAAATGTATACTGATTAGTTTCTAGTATTATTGTTACAGTGACAACAGTTGGAATATTGTGAGAATTAATAATAATTTAATTTAACAATATATGAAGCGCCGGCTCACATCACCCTGCGTGGCAGTGAACATGTTAATGACAGTTCGTCAATTTCAGTTAATCATAATTTTTCTTCCGTTACGCAAATAAAAATTTGTTACAATCTTTATACACCGGAGCGTTATTAATCCAGACATAGTTATAAAGTGCCGTTTCGTTAAAATTTTTCGATGAACATTGTTTGAACGCTCCCGTGTGCAGTATTAATATTCTCTTTCAGAAAAAAGATTATCGGACGTATCACGATTTTCGTACGTATTAACATAAAACACGTAATAAATATCCTCAACGATAAATCAGATTAATCTGTTCGCCTATTTATTTTATTCGGCGGTATGATGTAACTGTATGCGTGCGTGTAAATCGATCTCGCGATCGCCGATCGGCTCGTTAAAATTCCTGAAGCTATGAAATATATTGCAAATAAGGGATACTGTTACATTCAAACCTGAACGCAATTACATTAATAATCTTTATAATACTTTATCATTTTACTGAAGGAAACTAAATTCTCTCGTCGATACGTATTGAGCGATTTTTAAAAATATATTACATTAAAATTCCCTTCTTCGAATGTATTATTACCTTTTATTATAAAATAAAATATGTTATCGATTTATTATATTATATAAATTACTTTGTTGGTACTGTATAAACAGATAATGTTACAAGCTTATCTGTCGCCATTTTGAAACCCCCTATAGAGTAGCATTCTAACCTAACTCAGTGTAAATGCGGTCTAACTATAAATAAGAGGATTTGTAGTGTAATCCCTAATAGTTCTTTGCTTAAATCGATTTACCTATAGTCTTATGGACCTTCGATTCAGCTCTAACAAGAGCGAACTAAACCTCTATTTCATTCTATCGTTGTATAGCCCTAACCTCAATCGATTTGTTTTCATTACATTGGTTACAGCAACTCGTAGCCGACTAATCTTCTGTGACAAACGAAATAGTTTGCTGAAATTCCAGAATCCGCCATTCTGCAATAAATCGCACGAGGCTTACCACGATAGGTTAGGTTAGGCTCAACCATTTTGTTGAAAATGTAACCTTTTAATTATCTATGAGAACGCGTCCTCAACTATTAATTTGATAATCAAGACATTTTTTTGTTATTGCTTGATCGATTTCTGGTGCGCTGAAAATGTCACAGATTATGTTTCATATTTTATTAATTTTGTATTCAATTAAAATATTCTGTAATTATATAAAATAGTTGTAACATATCTTTGTAAGCGCAATATTTATTACTGACTGTCGTCGGGGTCACAAGTGACCGGTGCTCTAAATTTTATCCCATTAAATAACTAGTAATTCTTATGCAATTTTCAACTCTATTATTATTAATATAATAATATAAAATAAACACTATACGTTCAAATAATTAAATATTTTTTTCCTTCGTGATTTATACTTAACACGTTGACTGCCGCAGTGAAAACATCCATCGTTGGTCAGACACAATATAAATGACACTTTTCTATATAAATCGTAAAGGAAAAAATGTTTAATTATTTAGTGTTGTACACGCTCACCTATAATAGTGTTGCAATGTTCAATTTGGCCAGAATATATTAAAAATCAATAGTTATGTAATTAAATAAAATTTCAGGCACCGGTTATCGGTGACCACTGTGTTGAGACAGTACGTTATAATGTGTCTGACTAGGTATGGCAGTTTCCACTGTGGCGTTCGTCGTGTTAAATAGCAATGATAATGTAAAATCAAAATAATGGAGGGTTGGCTAAGTTTGATGAGTCTTTTAAATTTTATTAACACTTACAATTTTAATAACCGTTTGACTGAAGCGAATAAAATTTAATACGAATTATTAGGAGTTTCCTGAATTAAAAGTCGGTCGTTAAAAAGCTTCAACAAATTTGTATGCAGATGTTTACACAGATTCATGAGTTTTTATTGTTTAAAGTCGTAATCAGCTGTAGTTTAACTAGAGGCCATTGACTTTTCAACGATGGTTAACGAATGCTGCACGCACCAATTAGTGCAAACTGAAACGAAATGAAACTTCCAGTAAGAATGTCATTTTATTTTTTATTAATTGTTCCGTATAATACCAGTGTTTGAAGCCCCTCTTCTAATTATTCTTAAACAAAACAAATTACGATATCAAGGTTTATCTTTTTAAATTCAAACATCGTTAACAAATGTAGCATAGTAATCACATGCGAGAAAATTAATTATCTCAAATATTGGTGCATGCTTTAAATCATTAAATAAACACTACACCATTTTCTTGCATTTAATATATTCTTTTTGGTCGAAAAATTAATTGTCAAACGTGCATTAATAAAATAAATTAAGGAAACTGTGGCTGCAGTTTTAAATCACGTGACTATCTTGTAATATCTCGTAACACAGCATACACAGAGAATGGGGACCAAATATTCCCCTTGGTAGAATGATTCATTTCCGAATGTGTGCTGATAAACTCTGGAGTCCGTCAATAAATAAAATAAATTAAAAGAAAGTTATAACTGCAGTTCTAAATCACGTGATTATCTTGGAACGTCTAGTAACACAATATACACGAAGATTATTCATTTTTGAACGTGTGCTGATACTTTCTGCAGTCCGGCAATAAATTAAAAAAAATTATAGCTGTAGTTTTAAATCACCTGACTATCTTGGAACGTTTCGCAGCACAATACACGCAGACTTTAGTGGCGAAGTATAGTCCTTGGTCGATAGATAAATCTTTTAAGGTGTACTGATAGTTTTTCAAGTTCACTAATAAATAAAATAAATTTTAAAAAATCTATTACTGCTGTCTTACGCCACATGACTATTGTGGAACGTCTTATAACCCAGAGATTGGGGACCAAATAATTTTCTTGGTCGATATATTAATTTTTGAGCATGTACTGATAGTTCCTGGAGTCCATCAATAAATAAACTAAATTAAAAAAAGCTATAACTGCTACACTAAATAACGTGAATATCTTGGAACGTCTTGCAAGACAATATACGCAGACTTTGGTGGCCAAGTATACTCTTTGGTCGATAGATACATTTTTGAAGGTGTACTGATAGTTTTTCAAGTTCACTAATAAATAAAATCAATTTTAAAAAGTCAATTACTGCAGTTCTAACTCACGTGACTATCTTGGAACGTAGTGGAACCATCAAATATTCTCTTTGGTGGACATATTAATTTTTTAACATGTACTGATAGTTCCTGGAGCCTATCAATAAATAAAATAAAATTAAAAAGGCTATAACTACTGTACTAAATCACGCGAATATCTTGGAGCATCTCATAACAGAATATACGCAGACGTTAGTGGCCAAGTATACTCCTTGGTCGATAGATAAATTTTTTAAGGTGTAGTGATAGTTTTTCAAGTCCACCAATAAATAAAATAAATTTTAAAAAATCAATTACTGCAGTTCTAAATCACGTGACTATCCTGAAACTTATCGTAACCCAGAGATTGGGGACCCAATATTCTCTTTGGTCGATATAATAATCTTTTAACATGTACTGATAGTTCCTGGAGCCCATCAATAAATAAACTAAATTAAAAAAAGCTATAACTACTGTACTAAATCACGCGAATATCTTGGAACGTCTCATAACAGAATATACGCGGGGGTTCATCCTGTTGCTGGTATCTCGACAATGTTTCGCGAAGCGGATAGGCGAATCTCTGCCTCGGAAAGAACGGAAAATGCATGCTGTTTTCCGTCGTCCCTTTTCCCCTGCCTCTTCCTCCAGATAATAACGATCTATGGCGGTGGTATATGGGTTTTCGGGTCAACGTTATCCGGCGGGTGCGTTCCGGGCGCAAGAACGCGTGCACGCATGCCGCCTGTTCAAACTATTTGTCTGGAAGTGACGAGAGAAAAGTCTGCTATACCAGAGTCCCAGTTATTCCAGAGGAGAACAGCGAACGCTGATATTCCTACTGAATTTTTCTCGAACGCCATCTTCCTTTCTTTTGTATTTTATTTCACCGACGTTACAGTCGTTTCATTTATAGGCCATTGCGCATTCTTATTACGTAAATTGCCGTTTGTTGTTGTGGATATTGTACTGTATTGTAGCTGAAATTAGTAATTCTCTATTATCAATCGTTCCGTTATTCAGAACCTTCATTTTTCTTACTGTTCTAATTTTCAGCAGTGCTACAATCGCTTCATTCTTTGGAATTTTCAATGCTCTTACGATTCTAATTTTCAGTAATGTTACAATCATTCCATGATCCAGAATTTTCAATTCTGTTACAGATCTAATTTTCAGCAGTGTTAGAAACGTGCCACACTTCAGAATTTTCAATTCTCTTACACATCTAATATTCACCAATGTTACAATTACTGCAATCTTTAGAATCTTCAATTCTCTTACACTTCTTATTTTGTGTAATGTTACAATTATTCTATTCTTCAGAATTTTCAATTCTCTTACAGTTCTAATTTTTGCCAATGTTACTATAGTTTCATTCTTCAGAATTTTCAATCCTCTTACACTTCTTATTTTCAGTAATGTTACAATTATTCCATTCTTCAGAATTTTCAATTCTCTTACAGTTCTAATTTCCACCAGTGTTACAATCGTCGCGTCCTTCAGAATCTTCAATTCTCTTACACTTCTTATTTTCAGTAATGTTACAATTATTCCATTCTTCAGAATTCTCAATTATCTTACAGTTCTGATTTTTGCTAATGTTACTATAGTTTCATTCTTCAGAACTTTCAATTTTTTTACAGTTCTAATTTTCGACAATGTTACAATAGTTTTATTCTTTAGAATTTTCAAAACTATTACAGATATAATTTTCAGCAGTGTTACAATCATTCAAATCTTTTTGAATTTTCACTTCTTTTACAGATATAATTTTCAGCAATGTTACAATCATTCCAATCCTTTAGAATTTCCAATTCTCTTATAAATATAATTTTCACCTGTGTTACAGTCATTACATTCTTCAGTATATTCAATTCTCTCACAGTTCTAATTGTCTTCAAACGCTCTTTGTTCCAGGTTACCTCTGACACCCGCGTGAAGGTTGCATCTTGTACACGTGGTGAGTTTCACATTTAAAAAGTTAACAATAACATTTCAATTAACCCTTTCACTACTGACGTCGACTATAGTCCTCCGTGAAACTGCCCAGGGGCACTGACGCCAACTATAGTCACTGAAAGAACAAAAAATCCATAATCACCTAATTGCTTGCAAAAGTTATGATTCGTGCAATCAAATTTGTTCTGTAAATTTTATTCTATTCTTTTATATTGGATAAATGTACAGACGCTGCCGTAATGAAGGGGTTAATAGTATTATAGTCCTAAAAATCACTTACTTTTCACCAAAACAAAAATTCATGAATTGAATTCGCGAGTACGCGGCGAACTTGAACCAGTAATCAACGCTATGATCCTCCAGCAATTCTCCGAATTTTTTAATCCCAGAGAGGACAACTTTTCCACGAAATTCTGGTAAATTATCCGGGAAGAAAAGATGGTGGATTTCATTAGAGCGCACGTACATACGAACTTTCGAGTTTTTTTCACTCGTTATGGCCATAAAAAAGCCCCTCTTAATTTGGCTAACGCAATGTTTCCTGACGTGAATAACGACGGGATATTACGAGGTTGTTAGGTTCGCGAAATGAGACGTCCCCAATTAAAAATATCACTTTGCATATTTGTTGCGAGCCCGGGATTAGTTATATTCTCTGCCCGGTCACTTGGCGAACTTTAATTTGCAAACTTTGAAAAACTGTTTCCGGAGCAACGTTTTGCAGTGCGCTCGCCGAATGAGTTATGAAAGAAACTTTCTTGTTTAAATTAAAAACTGTCATGCTTAAGCACATAGTTTGCGAACTCTCATATACTCCGACATTATTTTTTCTTCCCTTTTCGTTTACACGACTTTCATTTTTTTTTCGGTTTTTTCTTTCTTCTTTTTTTTGTAAACAGAGTTCATTCTCCGCCAGCTTCACGCACATGCATGCGGCGGCGCGATGGAACAGTTAATTACCCTGAATATTCATTAATTCTTCCTCATGTCAGGCGTGAAAGAAACGGACATGGAAATAATGAACGAGGGAAAAAGGAAGCGGTTGAATAATGTACTTGTTGCACGATCGTCTCGTCAGGCTCGTTTTCATCTTCCATTTCGTGGATGAAATTTCACCTGGAGATCCGCTGATACACCGAGTCAGTTTATTTCCTGGCTGTTTCTCTGATAATTAAAAATCTCCGCGCGATACCCCCGAAACGATGAACACACGATTAGCCCACGAAAATGGAAAGGACCCTATTCAAAAACCATATGTTTTCGCCCTCAATTAATTTTGTTGAAAGTTTGCGTATTTGTAGATCCATATACGGGTCATCCATTCCCAGCGTAACTTTTTTGTAGGCCCTGAGAAAATGGAGGGGGAAGGGGTCAAAGTACGGATTTAGCGAAATCTTTCGGAGGCTATAACTTTTGACTGAAACAAAATATCGACTTGATTCTTGCGGCAAAATATTCCAAAAAATTGACGCTTTCGAATGATGTACATTTTTTATTTTTTCGATTTCTGAAAGCTAATTTTTACGCATTTTTCTGGTTTTCATGTTTGTATAAAATTCAGAAAAATTGCAATATCCAAAAAAAGTATCTTCAAATTTTAACCAAAAACTCAGTATAGGAAGCTTATTTTATGCTCTTTAAATGATATAAGCCACATCTTGGGAAAACTTTTCGTTTCAAAGTTATAACATAAAATTCAACTTGATGCTCAAGTTATGGATGCAATGTTCGAACAAAATAAATCGTTTCTTTAACATATTATGGCTTAATTTTACCCGAAATGTACCATTGAAGACCAAGATCCGTGCTGCTAAGTTGTTTTACAGAGTATTGTCGATTTTCAACTTTCGCACTGTTCATTGTTTCTTTCAACGTGCGACGCATATTTCATGTTATCTGAGCCGCTTCGTATTTCCAAATTGTGTGCGTCGTTTAACTGGCGAACTTAACTTCGAGGATTAGTATTATTTCTGACTTCCTAGTGTGCACATCGGTCGTAGTGAAATAAGTTAGAATGGATTCACATAATTGTAACAAGTGTGGCATATCTCTGATTAAAAAGTCAAAAAAAGAAAAGAAAATGAAAGATAATCAAATCTTCTGTCGTAAGTGCTTTATCGAAACTTCATTTGTAAATCCCATTCCAGAAAGGAGCAATACAAACATGACGGAAGGTAACAGTGCAGGCCCATCAAATGCTATATGCCTTCTAATAAAAAGTACACATAGAACTCATTTCAAATGTACTTTTTGCTGTAAAACTGTTGCTTATCGAGATCTTTGCTACATTAAAAAAGACATGAGAACTGAAATTCTTATCAAGTATCGTGTTATTATTCGCAATGGCTCCAGGTGCTGTAAACGACACGTTACAGACGGTAGTATCACCTGGGAAACTGTTTCAGCCCTTAAAGAAAACTTGCAACGTGACGTGACGAGCTTGTCAGCGAATTAAATAGTCGGCATAATTGATGATCTCCGGGATTATAACTCTAAGATTCAAGACAACGCAATAAAGTGCAATTTTTTTGACAGTAGCGACGAAATAAAATATTGGACAGGATTGGAGAAATCCGAATTTTTTAATATGGCTGAATATTGTTTTGGAAATTATGAATATCATTTTAATATTAAGCTTGGAATATATTTAATGCATCTGTACCATGGCTTCTCTCAGAACGAAGTAGCTGCTTTTCTCCATCTGTCGCAAGCAACGGTAAGCCGAGTGATATCTACCGTAAGAGAAATTATCATAATGAATTTTGTACCACATTTTTTAAATAATATTACGCGTGACAAAATTAAGAAAGAGACCTCGGCTATTTCTCGCCGCGTAAATAATATTGCAGAAAGTGACAATGTAATAATCACCGTGTGGGATTGTACATACATATATTTGAATAAAAGCACGAATTATCGTTTTCAAAGAGTGACATACAGTGGCCAAAAGAAAAAGAACTTTTTAAAACCAATGCTAGCAGTAACCACTAATGGTTATATATTAGATATTTTTGGGCCCAATAAATTGTGGGCTGCAACAGTATCTGATGCAGATATTTTTAGATTTATTATGAACACGGATTGGTTTAAAAACTTTTTCAAACCTGGTGATGTCTTTATTCTTGACAGAGGATTTTTTTTTGTCGAAAATAAATTATTACAAAATAATTTTAAAGTCCTGATTCCCGCCCTATTAAAAAAAGGAACTAAGCAACTATCAACATTTCAAGCGAACGAAAGTCGATTGTGTACCAAGCAAAGATGGGTAGTAGAAAGTGTAAATAGTTCACTGAAAAGATTCAAATATTTTAAAAAAGTAGTACCTTCGGAATGTGTCCCTAAACTATTTGAAGATTTTAAAATTGCTAGTGCACTCCACAACGCATATTTTAAACGACTATACAATGACAATGATGATCCGGAAGTAGCCGCAGTATTATTAAGCAACTTACACACACCTAACATACTGCAGCAGATTGTCGAATGTGAAGGTCTAGTAAAAAAGACAAAAAACTTTGAAACCATGACAGTACAGCATTATGAACATTTTCCAGCCTGGACATTGAAGTGTTTGAAATCTTTCACGGGATCTTATCAATTATCTCTTGCAAAATCTTATATAGCGGATCACCTGTTTTCTGGCAAATATGAATTTCTCATCAGTAAGGAAGGCTACCTTCCACATTTTAACAAATATGGCTTGGACATTTAGACACCATTATTTATTAAAGCGAAATTGCAATCGCGGCATTGTGCTCAGAAATTTTATTCTATTTTCATATTAATTGATATTGCACAACCTACAATTGCATCTATAAAAAGTTATTACTGCCAGTGTCGAAATGGAGCGAGAACTATTGGTTGCTGTGCCCATGTGTTAGCAATAATATGGTTTATGGGATTTGGACGATATAGAGATTTCTCAACACCAGCTGACTTTTTGAATTCGCATTTTCCTCATTTAAGACCAACATCGGAAGACACAGATGAAAATGAAGATGGTGAATAACATAAGTAACATTACTGCTGAAGTATGATAATATAGAGAGAACGGGTGTTCATTATTCAGGGTATTCAAGTGTATTTTCAAACATAAATAAAATGTGTTCAGTATAATGATCTTGGTCATTTCGAGTAAAATTAAGCCATAATATGTTAAAGAAACGATTTATTTTGTTCGAACATTGCATCCATAGCTTGAGCATCAAGTTGAATTTTATGTTATAACTTTGAAACGAAAAGGTTCCCCAAGATGTGGCTTACATCATTTAAAGAGCATAAAATAAGCTTCCTATATTGAGCTTTTGGTTAAAATTTGAAGATACTTTTTTTGGATATGGCAATTTTTCTGAATGTTTTACAAACATGAAAACCAGGAAAATGCGTAAAAATTAGCTTTCAAAAATCGAAAAAATAAAAAATGTACATCATTCGAAAGCTTCAATTTTTTGGAATATTTTGCCGCAAGAATCAAGTCGATATTTTGTTTCAGTCAAAAGTTATAGCCTCCGAAAGATTTCGCTAAATCCGTACTTTGACCCCTTCCCCCTCCATTTTCTCAGGGCCTACAAAAAAGTTACGCTGGGAATGGATGACCTGTATATGGATCTACAAATACGCAGACTTTCATCAAAATCAATTGGGGGCGAAAACATATGGTTTTTGAATAGGGTCCTTTGGTGTTATTTAAAGGATCGTTTTCGATAAAAGTGTCTCTGATTTTTTTATTTACACGAGAGCTGAGTAAATCCTTAGAAGCTTTGTACTGAAATTGACTTGAATTTCTAAATAAACAGACGATTAATCACTAACAATTTTGGTACATTTTTTTACATTCCGGTAGCTTAGTTTAATTTGCAGTATTTTTTAAAATACGATATAAATAATCATCGAAATGGTCCATGCTGATAACTTTCCACCCATAATTTACAAACACCCCGTATGTGTATTAGTCGTCGAGTATTTGTTTACCAGTGATCCCATTCTGCAAAGTAAATAAATGAACTGTTGGTTGACTACAATTTTCTGCTATATTACATACAGCAAATATTTGCAGTTCAGGGTGACTGATCAGGTTCTCCACTCCACCATTCGGCGGATCAAATTTAACTTCACCGGTGTTCCGATTCATGCTCAACGTATCCACATTGTAATAATGATTTTGCCCAAAATGAAGTGATTTGTGTACACATGACCCTGGAGGTCTAAAATACAAAAGAGAACAATATGTATTCGAATCCTCTAATGCAGTGTTTTCCAATTTTTTTTGGATCATGCTCCATCTCAACGCCTCAAAGATTTTGATGCCCCCCTAGCGTAATAGTCAACCAAGTTCTGAAAAAGTATAATATAAATAGGTACGTCAAATAAAAAAAATGCCTGCTAATATAAAAAAGAATGGTCATTTTTTAACTATATCGCTGATGAAGGTGACGAATGCAACATAATTTTCTAATTGCCCCCGAAATATTCAAATTGCCCCCCTGTGAGGCGTACGACTCACGTTGAGAAACACTGCTGTAATGATTTCATAATGTAGGGTATGTGAGTTTTCTAATTTGGTGTGACTGAGTATGTCGAGTCGAATTGGCAGATGTCTGCATTAGTATAGACACTATGACTGTGGAACGCGATGAATTTCAAGAAGCTGAGGCAGCGATGGCCACGGGAGCCACGGCCTTCCCCCACTCGACGTCCATTCCCCTCGTTTCCAGTATTGACTATCTTTTTTCATTATTATCTCAGTAATTACTGGTTTTTAAAGCCATATACCTTAATAATTTTTTACTCAGTGTTCAATATTCTTTCGAACTGCCCAGTCAAATGGTACACATTCCATTTAAAAAATACAAGGTGACATTCATATCTCGATAAAAAGCAAAATTACAGAAAGCTACTTACTACACTGTATGTTCCCTTTAATATCGTACAAGTTTTGTTTGGAAAATTTTTTTCATGTCACAAACAGTTTATGAATAATTTTAGGTGGTCGAGTTAAGTGAATCATCCTGTATATAGTTCAATTAAAGTGTCATTAATCAGTTATCTTGTACTCCATTCTCCCGATTTGCATTCCTCATAAACATACTCCACTAACATTGGGTTTATTCCGAATAAGTCCTACTGTTGAGGATAAATATAAAGTGCTCTAAGCGTTATTTCTCTTATATCGTTCGAATTAGACCGTCTTTTAGTTTGATTATTCTAGATGTGTTTTTGATTTAAGACGCGCGTTTAGATTCACACGGCTCTCTGACTCGCTTTTCTTGCCACGTGTTTTTTCACATTTGTATTACATTATTTTCGCATCCATTTATTTTATTAAATAAACACTGATACTCAAAATCTACAATAACATTTTTAGGTGTATCTGAAATTTAATAAGCAGACTGCGGATGTTTATGCAAATACACGTTTTAAGACTTACATATTATTCATTTTAATGTAGTTATCGAAATGAAACCAGGGTAAAACTATATTCTTCCTTTCAAATGTTACAAAATTTAATCTTTATTTCACTTACTGTATAAAATGTGCACTTTTCATGTATTTCCATTTGTTAATTTGCATAAAGAACTGCGGTCTATTAATAACTGTAAAACAGACTGCCCTGTGGGTTATCAAAATGGTTTCCATTTTGCCATATATTCCCTGAGCATTCATGCGTCCACATAGACGATGTCCTGGAAGGTTCTGAGTCAGCTGTACCACGCCAAATTCGCTGATAACCGATTATTAATAATTATCGAAGCGGTTGCAGCCGGTGAACGACGAAACGTTATTAATCCCGTGCACCGCGACAGATTAATGCAATTCTCTCGTTATTCTTCGTCCATCCGTTCGTTCCTCGTGCTTCGAGGACGTTCGAGTGCAGTTTTCCTCGGGAAAGAGAGCCCAGAACTCGGATTGCGGAACAACAAATCGCGTTACCGCTGATTATCCGTGTGACGAGGTTTAAAAGCGACCAGAAAATATCGGTGCACACCGGCGGAACGGTGCAAGGAAATTTTTCCGCTGCAGATATACAGGATGGTCCAAAGAAAGGGTTGCAAGCTGCTCTCTTCGAAACGACAGCAGATATTGACTTCATTTTTTTTTCAAATTAATTGACACAGGGTGAAATTTTTCTGGGCCGACTGCTAGGTGGACGAAGAAAGTCTCTCGTTTTTTTCTTTAATGGAATAGCGTGTTAACATTTTTAATTTGGATAGCACTTATCAAACTAGATAACATTTAGTAAAAGCACATTTTTTTATTTTGTATAGTTAAAGAATTATGACGACAAATTAAATTAAATTCCAACAGAAAGACTGAATGTAAGTGATACAGTTACTTTCAATATATTTTTGTCTATTTTTGAGGCTCAAGGTTAACTCAAAAAAATATACAGTGCCGTTTAACACTTTGACTGCCATGTCACCCATACGTGGCTGACACTTAAATTGAGTTGATAATTAACTGACTACGAATAGTATTACTAGAAATATCTAAGAAGTTCTAATAGGGCCAGTAAAAGAATTACTTACATCATCGATTTAATACGTTGACTACCACAGTGGAAACCTCCATACCTGATCAGACACAGTATAATATGTCAATAAAATGTCAAAACTCTCATTAACACGTTTGCTACCATGGTCGATTGGAAAAAAACCTCCAACACGGACCACGCTTTATTTTTATCAATTACCTGTCACACATGTGTGACGTTGAGCTCTCAAAACAGAATCGACGCGTCACACATATGTGACGCTGGTAGCGAACCTGTTAGGAAGTGTATAATGTGAGGCTATTCTCATGTTGTATCAAAGTCTAAAAAGATGTGTAATATTCAGCTTGTAGAGTGTTGCAGTCGACGTGTTAAAAAACTCAAAGTCCCTTTGATATCTCAGAAAATTTATCGTATAAAAAATTAAAATGCATTCATTCAACGAGCCCCATCGAGTAACATATATTAAGTATGAAACATTTTTTATAGAAGCGATAAATAACGAGTTATTTCGGATAGCAGTTCTTACTGACTCACCCTGTATTAGGGAACGAGAAAAATTGAAGCGAACGAGACTCGAGATCCGTTATTGCATATCTCCCAATCGTCTGGTTACGTTTCTGTTTTTTGTTTTCTTGTTGTTGCACGAATGAAGCTAAAGAAGTTACAGAAATGTTTCCCGCCCCGTGAACACGTGTTCCGTTTAATTATCCAGGGAACGAGTTCGTTATTGTCCCCGCTGATTAGTTGTTTACCGTAATTCGCAAATGCGTAAAATTTCGCTGTTAATTAGAACACATTGCCGTCTAATAAACCGTAAATGTAACATAATATTCGCTTAATGAGTTGCAGCAATGTTTGGGCAGTGAATTAATTGCGCAGAATTTCGGTCTGTATGAAATTACAGAGGTTAATTTCTGTTTTATTTTCCACTAAATCATCTGAAACAACAGCGGATTGTGTTCCTGCAAATCCGACATTTCGAATGCTGTCATGTCCTGACTGACAAGCAACTCTATCTTCCTCAGAATTGACATCAAATTGAAATTTCCAAATAGTCTTCCCCCTTTCTTCATTATTAATAATCTTTAATTTAACCTCATATCGCACGATTTTTTATTGTTATGAAAAAAATATATTAAGTGCAAGAAGGAGCATCTTTCATGGGAAAAATATTGCATAAATTTGTTAACAATATTTAATCGTTCATTTGTTACAAAAATCGGTTTGTGCTCAACAATTTATTAGCTATTTATACTAAAACAAACGAATGAAAATTTAAACTTACCTTTTTAGTGTAATCTGCAGACAATGAAAATTACTCCAATAATTTTTATTTTGCTTTTTAAAACGTAGGGAGTCTCGGAATTCGTTGTACAATCTCGACCATGAAGCGGTTAATGCTTAAGCTAATACAAGTATGCAAAGAAATCGCAAAAATTTAATTTTTCTGAACACAGGTAGCAGATTATGCCGGAAAATCATATCACTATAGTGTATTAACCTTTTGACATACAAATAAAATGAAACTCGATTCGTTAAAAAAATATTAGTTAATATATCTCAACTTAACACTTATGTGAGCTTTACAATGATGTAATAAACAAATGACGTGTCTCAGACGTCTTTGTATGTCAAAGGGTTAAATATTGTACAAACGCAGCAGGGTTATGATGCATATTTTACATAAAAAATTCATGAAAATTTGGATTGTGCCATACATAGCACACCATGCGGTAAAGGGTTAAGCGCTCTCTGAATTTTGATTGAATATAAATTGTAATTAGAATCTGAGCTGCGAATTTTACTCTTAAAATATATAAAAACGTGCCTGCGTGTAAATGTAACATAATATTCGTTTAACCTTTCAACTGCGAGTCACTTGAAAAACACGGCGAACACTGCGTGCGGCTAAGCTGCAGAAGTACACACAGAGCCATTCTACTGAACGCCTATGGGCGTCGGCAGTACACGGTGAACGGTTCTGTCTAGTGCCTATACTCATTGATAGCAAATGGTTATGAAATAATCTTCCCATCTTTCTCATTATCGACATTTTTGTTATTATTACCTTTAAGCGTTGTTTAAGTTACAATAGAAAATAAATATGCACTTAGAATGTGAACTGCGCAATTTTCCCTAAAAATATAGAAAATTGCGTCCGCGTGGGTGCACTGCGAACAAACAGAAAAATAACAACGGAAACACTATCAACAAATATTTCATGGCTCGGTCTTCCGATTTTACTTGCCCCTTTTCCTTTTGTATTTATTTTACGAATTGTTTCCACAGAGCTGCTTCCAGGATTGTTGATATTTTACCGTATCCTCGCATTTTCCTCTCTGTGTATTTTGCTTTCCTTCCGAGTGGATATCGACGAGGTTGTCAGTCGAATCCCGCCTCGCTTCTTCGCCTCGAAACAGAAAAGGTGCATTCAAAAATCCTCCTCAGTGATACTAAATTCTGAAACCTGCACGATTGTATTGTTTTAAAAAAGATTTTGTTAAATCTACCTAGTCGTTTAATTCCATTTGATTGATCAATTTTTTCAAATGTCCGGCGTGCATGGATATGTAACATGATCGTTTCGTTACTGCTTCCGCGTAGAGAGCCACATTTTATCGAATCCCGAAATTTATCCCCGTTTTATATTTACACAAAAAATGCTTCAATCGAAACAGTACGTGTCGACTGCAATTCCTGCTCCGCCGATATTTTATAGGCAACGGCCTCATAAAAAGTAAGATATATTTTACAGCCATCGCAGATACTTTGAGCAAAGAAATAAAAGCGCTTGTCGTACAAAAGGATCAGTATCGCGGCATACATGTCAATATTATTTATGGCAAGCGCGAGAGCAATGGCCGTCTTTGTGCCACAGATATTCAAGATTATCGAACAACTCATTTTCCAGCTGCATTCGAATTGCATACAGGACAACAGACTGCTCCGACAGGCCCAAATTGAATGTGCAATAATTTGTTTAACGTGAAAGAAAATTAACGTACACGCGCGTTTGTAAATCTGCCGGGGATTATGAATGTAGTATAAATAAAAAATTAAAAGAATGGAATATATGATTTATTTTATGGAAGCATTTTTGGAAAATACTGTAGAATGTTGATCATCCCAAACTTGGTCGTCTTTTGTTAATTACAAGTTAAAATTATCATTAGTGATACCGGATAGTTAATTTTGTATTATTAGGTGTTTTACATTCTGATGTAAAATTAAAATTTGTATGCAGAATGTAGTTAGAATGTTTGTCATCTTGTTATTAATTATAGTTCGGATAGTCGAGGTCCTATTGCAGTCGTAAATTGAATCGTTAAATAAATTTAGTAGTCACGTGGTTAAACAGAAGTTTATATTTATTTTAACTGTGGTCCAAGTCACTTGCTCTCTGGTAAACTTGTGATTTGTTTCAAAGGAAATAATTACTTTTCATTTATTCAATCATATAAAAATTCCATCAATTTTTCATGAATATTTGAAAGACTCGAGCTATCTGAAATTAACATTTCTGTTATCGAAAGAGAAGAAGAACTCTGGAGCATTCAGTGGAACTGATTAACCACAATTATAATTGTAAAATTTAAATGAATATGTGTTTTCTTTAATAGAATCCATTATTTCTTATTGTCATGAACTTAAAACCGTGAAATTGTTTAACTGTAAACACATTTTCTTATCAGCTACTCACAAAATTTCACAATAATAGAAAGTATTCACATCACAAAAAGGAGTGTTTCGTGAGATATTTAGTTATACAAAGGAAAAATATTTTTTAACACCCCCAAAGGAAAAATTCTAAAAAGCCACTTTTATCACGGGCAGAAATTATCGAAGCAGCTTAATCTCTGCCATGGTTCCTCTCGCTGCACCAGATTAATTCATTTGAAAAACTCCGTACGGTAGGAAGAAAAAAGGGAAGCACCACCGTGAAGAAAGCTCCGTTCTCCAAATTAAAAACTCGTATCTTCAAGTCTCCGCTGCCGGTCGTTTCAGTAAACAAAATGAAACATTCATGCCGTCGACTCCACGCAGTTCTTCCGACAAAACTACAGTTTTACATTTCTCCTCCGTGCTTCCGTCTCGCAGAACCCGCCGGTGCCGTTCGTGCTCTGTTTTTCTCTCTCAGGATCGAATAAAAGGTGGATCCAGAAAGTATTGGAGTCGATGGAAGCGTGCTGCGTGTCCTGAAGAATCGCAGGCTCAGCTTCCAGCCGGTTTTATTAAAAACGATGTCACCCAACGGCCTGAGTTATGATATATTAAATTAAATTTGTCCTGCAAATTTTATTTGACTTTTTATATTGAAAAAACATACAAAGCTGCCGTAATGAAAGGGTTAACACATTGACTGGCATGGGGATTACCGATGTTCGCCACCTAAAACATTACTTAATTACATAACAATTGATGTTGGTAGCATTATCAGCACATTTAACCCTTTGCACTCCGTTGGCTTCGCTACAGGGACATTCATAATATTTTTCATAATTCCGTTGGTTCCGCTAGGGGGTCATGCACAGTGTGTATTTGTACTTAACCTGTTACTTCTATCATTTTGAATGGAAATTATTATTTATTTATTTTTTTTAATGTAAAATTCAGGTTTTATTTACATTACAATATAGGAGATTTATCAAAGGAATAAATATGAATACATTCATAAGCGGTTGTAATTTTTTCTTTTCAAAACGAAACCTTTCTTTTCTAATGAGCATAACTGCAAAGTGTGCCGGAGTTGCTGGTAGGTAGTATCAAAAAATGTTTGGTGTGCAAAGGGTTAATATTGCAACACTGACGCAGAGACAAATGTACACGGTCAACTGAGTAAATATTCTTTTCCTTCATGATTTATATTAAGAACAACAATTTATAGCAGTGTCTGGCTACGAATGGCTGTTTTCACTGTGATGTTCAGCGTGTTCATAATATTGCACTTCGAAAAATTATTTACTTATCGGTGAATATTCTTTGAGCAAATTTGTGAGAACGCGCTTAACTTAAACCCGTCACTACTTATAATAACATTGTCCAACATCGAATTTGTGTTGAAAATTCCATTATGCGTTTCCTATCGAGTTTCGCGTGCTGATTAGGAATCTGTAAACCGTTTTTTCCTACCGCCCTCAGATTTTAAGAAATTCGATTATCCTCGAAATCATATTTTCGCATTAAAAAAAATTTTGTGACGCAATTATAAAAGATATTAAATCTTTGTTTGCATTCAAAAATTCTGTAGACTTTCCTGAATACACTGATTTTACTTTTTAACACATTATGAATGTTTAAACATACGTAAAGGCTTGTTAAATTGGAGGGTTAGCAATTTCGCAGCAATTTCTTTGGCCCGTTTTCAATTTGTCTTGTAAAGTAAGGGTCTAGCGTAAAATTGAACCATATCACGCGATAGAGCAGACCTTTTCTCTTAAGAAAACGCTCACGAAAGCATGAGCTCACGCATAGGAGGTGTAGGAAACCATAAAAAAAGTTAAAATTTGTTGGACAGCGTAATCAAGGAGATGATCGTCGAGGAACTCTGTGAATTCTTTAATGTGAGAACAAACGACTTTCCCATGAACTTCGGAAGAGGCTTTCAGCCAGTTTTACGTTTGTTAAATTAAGTTCGTTCTGCTAATCTTGATTCTTTACCAGACGCTGTAATTAATAATATTCCAGCTTTAAAAATAATTCACTTTAATCAAATTTACTGATTTTTGAAAATTCTTTAATGCGTTAAACACTGTGTCGGTCCCTGGGGATAGGCAGTATCAAATTTAAAAATAATACTTCACATTTCATATAATATTAAAAAATATGTTTACACTTCGTTAATGGATTTCACTGAAACATTTTAAACAGAAACGAGACTTTTCTTTACAAGTATTACAAAAAGTTACAACTTCCTTGGTACAATTTCTCGTTACTTTTCTTCCAATTTTTTTTGAATTGCCATTCTGCATTCACGCGCCGCCTAAATGGAAAGCAAAACAAAATTAGCTCCGCGTTTAACGTGTTAACCCTTAACTACTATAGAACGTCTGTGAGACCGCTCCAAATTTTCATTCATCCCTATTTCCCTTCCTGCATGACTTATCATCTTCTCACGCCATATACGTTTCAATTAGAAGCTAACCCTCAATCAGGCTTGGGTCTCTTTATTATTAATGTACAGAGCAAGAACAATTGGATTTGATCTTTATTCGCCACTTGTATGTACGTAATAACGAAATAAACATTAGCGGTCTGTGAGACCTTCTATAGTAGTTGCGTAAGTTTCAACGTCTACGGTACTTAAGGGTTAAGCGAATATGTGAGTGCACGCTGAACTTAAACCCGTCACTACTCCCAATAATCAACGCGGTGATCGACGAGTAGCCCTTTGAATTTTTTAATGCGAGAGGAGACGGCTCTGCAGACAACTTTACCATGAAATTCTGGAAAGACTTTCAGCCGGTTTTATGAAATGGATTCAGGCATCGGCGTACAGGACAGGGTGAGGGTCGGAAAATAGGGGAAAATAGGGCAGCCCGCATCAGAGGAAACGGCCGCTTCGAAATCGGCCGTGCTCGTTACGGATAAATAAATAAAAGAGCGAGTAGAATGTGTCGGTGTAGGTGCCCACAGGTGTGTCGTGCTGCAACGTTTAACCAACGCCCGGAACGCCATTACGTTTCGGGTTTATGGCAGCGGGCCGATGTAACCGCCGTACACCAGCCACCCCGGCGGAACGACGACAAAATATAACCGCAGTGTGTCGTTATAATTAGCCCTCCATTACGTTTACCGTCTATTAACGACGTTACCTGCGCCCGCGCGATTCGACGGCTCCTTTCAGGGAAATCGATGGAAATTTTACGCTGTCCAATCTCGATTCGATCTCTATCGAGGATCCCCGTTAATAGCCTCCCTCTGAAATACGTGACCCGCTGAAATTCGATGTGGAACCGAGAACAGGCTTCCTGGAGCGACCATATTGCGAAATTTTAGAGTACATCGTTTTTGTAAGGTAGAAGATTTTTCTGGAAGAAAAAATAACGTGGATGATCTTAACACGTTGCGTGCCCAATACGAGTTTTAATTGGATCACATAACTACCAACTCTTATGAAATTTTGAGCAACATTCACGTTGAAATGATAATAGAAATAAAAAATGTAATATCAAATAAAAGTACTTGTACAATCAACCAGGTATATTAATAAATAGCCGTTTTCGCGTGTCTGTCTAGTTATGGAATTTCACACTGTGGCAGGGAATGTGTTAATTAAATAATTATTGATTTTGACAATATTCTCGGCGAATTTTACATTGAAAAATTAACATGGAAAGGCATGTATAGTATTGAATACTTAAACATTCTCTTTCTTTGTGATTTACAATCAAAACACCAATTTATATCGTGTCTGATCAGGAATTGCTATTTCCACTGTGGCAGCTAACGTGTTAAGATAACCTTGAGGGTGAATGTATTTGTTCCAGTAAAGAGGGAGGCTTAGAGTAGATGCGTCGAATGCCACAGTAGAAACTCTACACCTAGTCAGACACAGTATAATTTACAGTTTTAAGTATGCATCACGAAGGAAACAAATATTTTATTACTGGATCATTCCACGCCAAATCGATTATTTTTTGACATCGATGCCAGGGATTCTGTTCAAAATGGAATATGATACAGCACACGTGAAATTAGTGGGGGTTTAAGTCATAATTTTGCTGGTTTCGAATTTGTTTAAAAAATGCGGAGCTTTGAATTTTGCAATGTTTGCAAACTGATGACATAAACCCCTTTTAATTTCACGTGTACTACATCATATTCCATTTTGAACATAATCCCTGACATCGACGTCAAAGAGTAATCGATTTGGAGTGGAATGACCCTACTAGCTTCATATACCTTCCCGAACGGGTAGTGTTGATATCAGCGGAAGTGGGAGGAGGGGGGTTAAATCTTTTCTTAGTGGTTATCTGCCCTATAAAAGGAATATGTGTGCCAAATTTCAGCTTCCCAGATTCAGTGGTTTGGGTTATGCATTGATCGTCATTGAGTCAGGACACTGTTCTGACAATGTGTCATTTTATATACACGGTGTATCCTGTAAGATTAACCACCATTTTTCAGGCATTTCCGATAATCTGTCAAAAAATTGAGGTACCGAATTTCTTCGTTGTAGAATGTCATGCAAAACAGTATTATTGTTATCGCTGGATTTGTTTACTACTTTTGTTTGTTTAACAAACTTATTAATTTGACAGTCTTCGTCTTATTTTGAGTATGTAAGTTGATTAAAATAAAATAATTTTCCATATTAACGTGTCTGTTGATCGAACCTAAATTTTGTGCCACTTAAAAAATGACACTGATTTTTTATTGAAAGAACATTTTTTTGGAAATTTTTAAAATCTAAATATATAGTGGACCGAAGGCTGATTAACTTTTGTTG
This sequence comes from Macropis europaea, assembly GCA_916610135.2. Lineage (NCBI taxonomy): Eukaryota > Metazoa > Arthropoda > Insecta > Hymenoptera > Melittidae > Macropis > Macropis europaea. The sequence goes on along the minus strand of OU744352.1, from coordinate 11,953,329 downwards.
AAACTATTTCTTTGACAGATCATCGGAAACGCCTAAGAAATGGTGGTTAATCTTACAGGATACACCCTGCACACAGGGCGAACAACGTAACTTGATCACCTTGAATATCTCACTTGTTTTTAATGATAAGGTAAAAATGTTGAAGGGAAACGTGGTTTGTTTGAAGTTCTGTATGTCGTACTTACTTTATTATTCGCATCTATTCCCAAACATTCCTGTATTCTTCGTACTCAATGTCACATGAACGTTATGATATTACAAATCACTGAATAGGCCTTGCCCTCAGCTATCACGCCATAATAACAAAAATATGCACTCCCGTTTAAAAAAAAGCCTCAATGACTATGGAATCTCGAAGAACATGACCTTAAGAAAAATTGTTTGCTCACCATAATATTTGCCCCTTCAAACAAATCACGTTTTCCTTTAACATCTTCTCTCTATCATCAAAAACAAGTAAGATATTCAAGGTGATCAAGTTACGTTGTTCACCCTGTATACAGATTTGAATGTGTAGTTCCTTCCCTTTATCATTGTTTAATAATAATGCTGTTCAAAATGATGTAATCATGTCTAGTTATGTAATTACAGAAAATTTCAGCCGGTCAGCGGTGACCACCACGGTAATAACGTGTTAATCGACTGGATTGTCGATACAACATATGCCTGACATATCACGGACCTGTACTACTATACCAGTTGTGTATAGTCATGCTTCGCTTCATGACAGGGATACGGTCTGAGAAATGCATCGTTAAGCGATTTCATCGTTGTGCAAACGTCGTAGGGTGTACTTGCACAAACCTAGATGGTATAGTCTAGTGCATACATAGGCTATATGGATTAGTCTATTGCTATTAGGTTAGAAGCCTGCGCAGCATGTCGCGGTACTGAATGTTATAGGTAATTCTAACGGAATGATAATTATTCCAGTATCTAAACATATTTAAACATTGAAAGGATAAAGTAAAAATATATAACAGAATTTCGATTATCCGAATTCCGATCCTCCTAAAATTAGTCATCTTATGTTAATTACAAATTAAAATTATAGTTGGTTATACTGTGTACTTAATAATATGCCACTGTATTTTACATTCTAACGTAAAATTAAAATTTGTATGCGGAATACAGTAAGTAAATACAGTAAAATATGAGGCATCTTGTTACTAATTATAATTTGGATAATCAAGGTTCTATTGCATTATAATCTTCTGGAACCACCGTCTTACATGTTGTTCGTCGTTGATAAAAAATATTACATATAGTATCAGCATCTGTTTATCGAAACATATTAAAATAAGCTGGAAAAACTTAACACAGAGAGTGCAAAAGAATAATGTTAAACATAGTGACAGTATCCTGTCTTGCCCCGTACACAGGGAAGATGTGACGCGTCTATTTGCACATGTCACACACGTACACAATACCTTTGTTTTCGTCTTCTTCTCCGGAACATGCACAGTGAGCCCAACCTTCACATTTTCAACACTGAACCCACCCTCCTGTTGATTCGGAGAACCAATTGTCACAAAAGATACATTTGGCACCGTAGAATTTGAAAACGAGCCACCAGGAGTTGCCTCATTTTGCTTTGTTGCAAACTCTGAAAATGTTGAATCGCTAACTTCTTCGGTGTCTTCCGAAGATGGTCTGTCGGTAGTTCTTGAAGGCATGAATTCACGATCCATTTTATCTAAAAATCATAATTTATGGAAACGTCCCCATCTTACCCCAAATGTGACACCGAGACTAATTGAATGATATCTTTATTTGTTTACGAATAGCATTCATAAGCACATAATAAAATACCTTAAGAAATTGCTTAACTGGTAATATTCAAGACATAATATGATTGAGAATTGTTACTTACCTGCTGATGTTCAAAAGATGGTAGAAAATAAGATCACAATCGTTAGCAACAGAAAAATTGTCACTAAACGCATAAAGACGCTATAAAATCACTGTAACTATTGGTGTCGTGCAGAATTCAACTGTTTTTTTCCTCTGTCTCTTTTCAGTAACGTGGAAGTAAAGCAACGGTGAATAAGCAATAGTTCCGTCTTGCCCCGCGACCCCATCTTGCCCGAACTTCCCCTACTTGTGCTTTTTTTCAGTCTGCACCGCAGGGTTTCCGCGTCGACGCGCGTCCAACTAATCCGTCGCGACGCCCGGGCGACATCGTTACCTCATTCGTCGATGAGTCGTCCGGTTCTGCCACGGGATCGAACTGATAATATCTGTAAACATATTTACATCCAAATAGCAAATTAACGTCAGAAGATGGAAATGACCGTCCGACCGCACCACGACTGTGGTCACTCGATTTTTCCAATAATTCTCATTAAAAATGCTTAACTAACCGTCGAGGACATACGAAATGCAAACTATTTGGCTGGTGCATGTGAAATTACCATTCTGAATGTGGAAGTTGGAATAAATTTTTTGATTTTTGCTATTTTAGCTAATCAAAATAGTAGTCATACTTTGCACCACTGAGATTCTCGTTTATTGGAACTCATTAGTGGAATTTTACAATATCAAATACTGGTGATGTTAAAATATTCCATCTTGACATAACAAGTATTTAACAAGACGTTTTTCTATGGTTTGCATTAAAGAATCAAGGTGGTCACTATCTAAATTCGAACAAGTTGTTATAATTTTGTGTTTCAAGTCTTCCACTTGACTTGAGATCAACTTAAAGTCAACATCTACTTGAAATGTTTGCGTCGTTAAGTGGTGGTGATTGCAACGTTTGAACTTCTCTTATAAGGCATACTTTACCTCAAAGAACTTAAAATATCTCTCGAAATATTGTTTTTTTTAATACACTACCCTAATACTTTCTTATACAGAATATTCTCAATAATCGACCCATGTAAAATAAAATACAGTAGATGTAGTGTAGTGTAGTGTAGTAGGAGCCTCCTGTATCCGAACCCCCATTATCCGAATATCCTAATATCCGAACCTTCTATTATCTGAATGTTCTGTTATCCAAACAGCCGTTTCGTGAAAACTTATGTGATTTAATAACCAAAAAAATATGTGATCCTTAAATATTGAAACAAACAGTCAATTTTATTGATTTCTATTTGAATAAATGAAGTTCAATATAAAAAAAAGTGATAGTTCTATTACCCAAACATTCTGTTATCCGGCCACATTTGTCTCCATATTAGTTCGGATACGGGAGGCTCTATTGTTGTTATATTCTGCAGGATTTGAATTTATTGTATTTAATAAATCTATGGAATTGCGGAAATTGGGCAGCTATGCACGACGGATATACTCTGCTCAAATCTAGACGTTTATTTTATGATAGAGAAGATGGGACTGACTGAAAATGAAACTGTGACTGAGGATGCAACTAAAGAGACAGGGGTTCTAAGGAGTAGAGGAAGGGTTCGGAGAATTGAAGAGTAGGGGTTACCTTAGAGTAAGGAATGAAATGATGCACTTTCATATAGGAGGAATGATCAGCAAAATACGGAGTTACCAATTATCAAGAAGGAATTTGAAATGATAGTTAGGATGATAATGGCTATCTCTACAGAGATAGTTCAATACAATACTTATAAACTACGTTGGTATACAACACTCCATACGATAATTCATTTAAAGACATAGATTTACAGTGTAAAATAAACATCTATGCCTGGACCAGTACGGTGGCCCATAACACGCGGTGAATCATTTTTCGGATCGCGTACATGCGTTCATTGTTCTCAAAGGGTTAAAGAATATCATTTGTAAGTCCACCACTGGTCGGTCGTTTAACTGACAAGGAGAGGTTTTAAGATCTCCACCTCCGATTGATTTGGTTTTTCGATATGATTTAGAGGACCGAAAAATAACAGACACGTGTTTTTTTATTTTGGCCCGTTTGCATATTTAGAGGGTGAAGCCACCCCTCAAACTTCATAAGAATAAGTACACAAGTTATAACATTGTGTTGATTAAAACTTGATATAAATTGAATTTGCGTCAAAACTTGCTGTATGGATGATGTTCTCGTCGTCAGTCACCCTTATCAGGTGGTACACTACCCCTCGGATCATTTAAAAATGCATTTAACTGACTTGAAACGTGTAAAAAGGATTCATAAAATTCTTAAGAAACCGTAGACATAGATTATTTTATTATAACACGGCAGTGGCTTTATGACCTCCCATCACTACTGAGGGGTGGACCACCCCTAATCAGTCATCTACGTTTGGCTTATAATAAGAAATTTAAAGGACGCGTACACGTTGAACGAATTGAATGCTTACTTGTGAGGGGCGATCCCTGTTCCTATACGCAAACACTTAAATGATCGAAAGCATGGAAGTGTCAGAGAAAGGGTCGCAAGGGCAGGACACACGGGGGTCGATCGCCGTGACATGAACCCTGTCGACGGTGAAGTTCCTCAGGGTGAATTGTTCTCGTCGAGGTGGTCGTTTCAGTAAATCAGACGCGGCCGCAGAATCTTCACGCGTTTCTTTCGGCAACGCGGGCGTCTTTTTTCGCGTGAAACAATAACAGCTGGGGCGGGGGTGACTATGCTACCAGGATGGATTATCGTCGGCGTTATTGCGCGTCGCGACGCCAGCGACGATTGGCATCATCCTGGCCCCCCGTTGTCGCGTACCGATAATGGACGACCCCGTCCCAGACATTGGCATCGTTTCGCATACTACGCTTCCACTCTGCATAATTTACGCGCAGCCCGCGATAATATTCGGCGAGATGCTTTCCTAGACCTGTTCCCTGGATGCCATTCAGGAATCTGTAATCGATTCGCGGCACACGGAACCAACTCGTTGCGAGAAACACCGACAGCTCATCTGTGGAATTTTTATTTTATGATTAGCAGAATTACCGGGTGTCTGCGATGTAGAACTTTGCCGATATTTGAAAATCAAGCAACTTTTTTCTGTTTTTTTTTAATAGCTTGTTACTTGAATTTGACACTCGTCTAGTTAGGTCATTTAGTGAATGAGATCTGTGATAATCGGACGTGAGAGAAGGTATCGCCCATTCGCAATCCTTCAGACGTACAATGTGCTTAATTTTTTTTACTCTATGTACAGTTCTGTAGGCTTGCTCTTTTCAGTCGTCTACAATAATTGAGCCTATTACTAAAGTATTACTAGTAATAGAGCCGATCACTAAAGTATTTCTAATAATAGAGCGTATCACTAAAGTATTTCTAATAATGGAGCCTATCATTAAAGTACTTCTAATAATAGAACCTGTCACTAAAGTATTTCTAATAATCGAGCCTATCACTAAACTTTTTATAATAATTGAGCCTTTCACTAAAGTATTTCTAATGATCGAGCCTACCACTAAAGTATTTCTGATAATAGAGCCTATCACTAAAGTATTTCTAATAATGGAGCCTATCATTACAGTATTTCTAATAATAGAGCCTATCACTAAAGTATTTCTAATAATGGAGACTCTCATTAAAGTACTTCTAATAACAGAACCTGTCACTAAAGTATTTCTAATAATCGAGCGTATCACTAAACTTTTTATAATAATTGAGCGTTTCACTAAAGTATTTCTAATAATCGAGATTACCACTAAAGTATTTCTAATAATTGAGCTTTCCACCAAAGTATTTCTAATAATTGAGCTTGCCACTAAAGTTTCTCTATTAATTGAGAATATCACTAATGTATTTGTGATAATTCAGCATATCACTAAAGTATTTCTAACAACATGACATATCACTAATGTGTTTATAATAGTTGAGCCTATCACTAAAGTATTTCTGAAGCACATCCTTTACATACGCTACTGAAACATTATTATGCTGAACGAATCTCTGAATTGGCCCGCAAATAAACGTTCTTTTACAGTTTCGCAAACAGATGAATCACCGGAGATTCTGAGTACAACGTTTGTGAAGAGATTCGTCAATATCCTGTCTAATTTCCTGCTTTTGTCACGTTTGTACGGCTGCAACGAGATAACAAAACGGTAGTGCAGAAAGGGTGCAATAAAAAGGGACGAGTGGAATGAAATGTAGGTCACGGTCCTAGGTAAACCGGGGAGATTGAATTTGCTTGACGAACGACACCCGCGCCGTTCAATTAAAACGGTTCTCCCGTATCCCATTGAAAAAAGGAACTGAACCACGAACAATCGACCTTGATAATCACTTTTATAGAAACACGATCGTGAACTATCTTCACGGGATGTCTGAGTTGTCGTTTTAATACGTCCACTGCCACAGTAGCAACGGTCTTCGCTGGTCAGACACAATACTAATTTTTCTTTTCTATGCAGAGTGTCTCAGAAGTCAGCTGAACAATTTTTTGCAGCATGTTCGGCAGGTCAGTTTGAGTAAAAAATATCTTACACACTACACTGCTCTCCATACTTAAAATGTCCTATCTACCATTTTTACATTTTTCCAAATATTCTGTAATATTTGGAGTGCGATATGCTTTTTTACTTTTTAAGCAAAGCTAGAATGTTCTAGGTGCTTTGTTTGGTTTCAAAACAGTTTAAGTTTTTTGTCCTACCTGTTTTTCATATGGTTTTTAGCGATAATACCTCATTTTTCTTGAATGTTTCGAAATGTTAGTTAGGACCATTGAGCTAAGGAGGGCAGTATGGGCGTTGGTTCATTCGTTATTGATTTATTTTTAAAAACAGAGATTCTGGAAGCACGTAACTGCAATGAAGCGATAGTTTTATACTTTTTAAATAGTTCTTGGCTTTATTCAGTTACATTCTAAAGGAGATATTCAACTTGGCGGTCCTCCTCTCGTAAACATAATTTAGTTGACGTTTTGACGAATGTTGGCAATGCATTTCAAACATTTCATTTCTGATGTCGTCAATTATATTCCATGTACGCTTATCTCAAAAATAAATGTATACCACAATTGATAGCTTACAAGCTGACACTATACTTAATCTTGTACTACTCTGTATTTTATACTCTAAAATAATGTTGCTATTTCTCTGCTAACTACAGTTGCAATGTGAGTCATACTGTTATGAATTATAGTATGGATAATAGAGGTCCTACTGTACTGAATTTCACGAAGTGTGTACCGTAGCAGCTAGAAGCCAAAACGCAATGTACAAGTAAGGTCTTAAACAAAAAGTTTAACCCAGTGACAACCATTGGAGCTGTGGCCTTCCCCCACTCTGGGTCCATTCCCCTCATATAGGCTGTGACCTGGAACGACGGTGGATCGAGGGGAACGTGGAGGGGACTGAAACGAGGGGAATGGACCTAGAGTGGGGGCAGACCACAGCTCTGGTGGGCATCACTGCTGTATACAGTAGAAGCTCGATAGTTGCACTCTCGATACTTGCAAGCGAATCTCGTCTCTTACATTTCGCCAACATGTGGCGTGGCTGGTCGTTTAGTTACGAATAAACAAAATGAAAAGCGATATAAGGAGAAGCGTGGATTTTAGATTTCTCGCATCCGATTGATCACCTCGTTAATTGAAGTTTCGTACAACTATCGAGCTTCTTCTGTACGACCTTTATGATTCGGAATAACCTACCAAACAAGCTGAAAAAGTTGTTCAGCTGTCTCCTGGATCACCCTGTATACATCGTTAGGGAAAAGAATGTTTAAAAATTCAGTATTGTACATGGGTTTCTATGTTAGCGCCATAATGTTCAATTTGCTCTGAAAATAGCAGAAATCAATAATTATTTAATTAAACAAAATCAGAGGCGCCCGTCATCAGTGACGTCTATGGCAGTCAAAAGGTTCAAAGACAAAACACGCGATACGTCGATCGATCAGGTTTTTCTATAGAGTTGCACAGCTGATTGGACACAGTGATTCGCAAGATGACTGTTTGACCGTTCGACAGCTTTGAACAGAGCTTTTTTTTTAGTGTAAAACCGAGCTGCTTATCGATCGTGTAATCTTCGGATCACTGGTTCGGAAATACCTGCTCTTGGTACACCATTAGAATTATACGCGGCTATTCGAGCCAGTTCACTTTTCTCTCCGTTGTTCACAGACTGATCTCCCTTTGGCCTATTTTCGAACCAGACCGGACAGAAATCCGATCAAATACATTTCGTTATTTTATTCTGTCGAGTATCAATTTTTATATTTTTTAATGTAATCTCCTTCTAGATCAATTCATTCGGATCAACGATGCTCTAAAGCTGTCACACAGCAAATTTTGAGTATAAAAGTACTAAGGTACATTTAGCCTAAAACTTATCATTAAGGTAAATGATATTTTTTTAACCTTTCTTTGGTTTAGATGAAGAAGAAATACTTTTTATGGTGCTTGCCGAATTCGTCTCAGTATCTCCTAAAAGATGGGTGTAAAGAAATTGTAGGTTTACCTATAAAAAACTGAAGGTGACCTTGAAAACTCTGGAAAAAAAGGGTTGACAAACAATTTGGCACGATCATCTTAAAGCTCTCCTTGAACCATGTTATTTTAGCTAAAAAAACTTCCGATCGAACCTCTAACAGCAAAATAATCTAAGCTGATCACGCTTCGTGGTCCACCCTTATATGACCTATTGGATTTTTGTAGAGGTAGTGATCAGTATTTTTACTATAACTATTGTTATCAATTATATGGGATACACATAAGGAAGAAAGGATGAAATTTTTCCAAAAACTTTAATATTATTATTAGTTATGAAGGAAAGAAAAATGCCTAGCAGCCAGAAAACAAGCAACTGAAGAAGTTTCGGATCATTTGTGACCCAATGATACCAATTGAGGGTTCAGTTGGTACGAAAGAGTGTTCGAGAGATTATTACGAGAACCGTACGATTGTTGTATAGCGGACGAGTAACTAGTTGGCCGAAATAGAACCTGACATTTAGTTTATCATAAGTCTTGTGTTTAAGAAAGAAAGGGCTCTCTTCTCTCTCTTTGTTCTTCTCTCTCTTTGTTCTTCTCTCCCTTACACAATAGCACTTTATTATAATTCCTGACTGTGCTGACAAGATGAATGCGAACTCTTAGAGCAATTGTAATCCTTTTGAATCTCTCAGAGAGCTGAGAAACCTCGTCGCAAGAATCCTGTTCGTGGTAATTAACCGCGACACCGGCGGTCTAGCTATTGCCAAAATTTGCGACATTAGCAGCGTACGCACCGAACTCGTGAACCTGCATACAGATGCCCCGGTACGTGACCGAAATTCCTGTTATCTGTTTATATCCGCTAATCAATGGCCGAGCGACTGATCAATTATTCCGCCCGACGTACTAATTACCGCTTCCACGATCCACAAATGAATTCTTCTTTTCCCTGCGATTTTTTTATCTGTTTTCATTCGACAGAGAGGACGCCACGAGCACGGCGATTGCAGCGGATAATGGAAAATTAAAAAGCTGCAATTATGTCACGGCCCGTAGCGTTTTATCGCATCGAATGATTTAATTGAAATTACCTTCGTTTCGTTGCACTCCTCTTTGTAACGTTTAAATGTCTTTCTTATTATACAGTATGTGACGGGATGAGTAGTACAACCGAGTAGGAAGTGATTCTGGATGAGAAAACGAAACAAAAATGTAGAATAAAGTTTTTGATACAAGGCTCCGTTTATAAGGAAATTAAGTTTAGATGTTCTCCAAACATCCCGTGCGGAAGATTGGTGAGCGTGTTTATTAAGTACACTGCTTGAACGCCTAAAGGCGTTCCCCGCACGGGTCAGTGTAATATTACAACAGCTTATAAAAAACTGCAGCTCTGAAGGGATTGACTTTAGTTAACGAAGTTTGAATATTCTCTGAGTACCCATCTATTTAAATTGACTGTAGTCTTTACTGTAGTATTATTTAATTAATATTGTATTATATTACTGACTGCATAAACAGATTCTGAGCTAACAGACAGAATCGCACAAGCTATCAAGCACTTCATGTTTTCAACAACTTATACATTAATATAAATGCTAATTATTGGAATCATATCGAACCAATTCAATACAGTGTGGAAAATAATTGTAAATAATTAATACAATAGAATAATTAATATAGTATACATACATTCAATTTAGTACATGTGTACGCTGCGAATTCGTAATCTTGCAATCAGTTAACTAAACCTTGCTATTTAAGGATTACGAACCTTCCAAGTGATCGTAATATCGCTACGGTCTGTGCGGAGAACGCCTATCGGCGTGCAAACAGTGTACTTAACAAATACGCTTACCAGTCTTCCGCACGGCAGTTTAAGAAAACTTTAGCACCAGGTTTTTTCGAAAACAAAGCATCGTACAAAAAATTTTATTCTACACTTTCGTTTTATTTTTTCATCTAGAATCACCTACCGCACGGATATACCGCTCATCCCGACACACTCTGTGTATACTGCCATTCTTTGGACCGTCTTTTACCATTCGAATTTTTTCTCATCTTTAAATCTCAATAACGGGGAATTACATTTTACCGAATTTCACCTCGCATCGAATTGTTTGGCGTTTCTGTGTTTCTGATGGTGTATCTCTCGACTCATGAATTTTTTTCGCGGATCGAATTAAGCTTTGTTCGTGTGCGTTCGTAATATTCCTTTTTTTTTTTTTTGATTGGTCGGGAAAATTCAGGGGAAATGCAACGCGTGCACGTTGACGAGGGAAATTGTAATCGAATTGACTGCGCCACGCATAATAATCATTCGCTGGTACAGCGGCCTGTTACTTTAATCGTCGGTTTTAATAACGCGGATATCGGGTTGCGTGCATAGATTCGCCATCGGTAATCCCGGCCACTGTTTATTGCCGCCCAACAAAACGGGACGATTAATTGATTCCTCGCTAATGATTTATCTAACGCGGCCGAGGCCGTTTCGATCAACGAGGATAGCTCGTTAAGCGGATGCTGATTGTTTAGAGCGGGTTGCCCGATGTTTGCGAAAAATGGAAATCATTCTCTGCTATAAACATTCATATACACCCCCGTCCATAAATCATGGGACACTTACTGATTTCAACTTTATATTTAAATTAAATCTATTATACACCAGTAATATTAAATCAAACGGTTAGTTACTGACTATAACAATAATAAAAAATTATACTTATTAACTAGTATGTATTTATTAAAACAGCTTCCACCTGTCAAACATGACTGTTATAAACATTTAAGGACAAATCGGGGCGACTAATCATTAAATCCATCTGACGCTGACGACATTATTTATGAAGACATTAATGACAATAGTAATTAATATAAAAATAACTATGATTTTTTTTTGAAAAAATCTTAATAAATAAAATTATAATACATTTTGTCGTGCTTGTTTCTCTCATTTATAATTCCACATTTTCAGTTGCCAAAGTGATTAACTCTACCAGTTTGTAGGAAATGTAAAAAGATGTAAACAATTTCTTATATATATTAATTTTTATATATTCTGTATTGTAGAATATAAAAGCTATATCTTAAACAAATCACTGTTTACAATTTGTTTGTTCGTAAATTCCTAGGAAAATTTAAAAAATTTAGTTTTATAACTATATCAGTTTTCTCTACTTTTCATTTTCTGGAGTGACCAGTTTGGCGTCTGAGTGGCTCATACATACCCAATATTAGGACATCAATTTTGGAACAATCTGTATAAATTGTACGCAGTAATTTATCTTCCAACCCTTTCAACTGTAAAATATTATGACAGAAGCCTACACTTCCGTCTAAAATTCTGAAATCACCCCAAAATAGAGCACTACCACTAATGATAACATTAAACCACAATATGCTTTAACGAATCTCACGTAACGCAGAAATTCGAATGAAATCGCGTGTAACCGTAGCCGTGTAATTAACATTAAAAATTCGTGCAGTGTCGAGCGTCAAGTGCAACAGACTCGTTACCATAATTGTTAGACCTATTAACGCGCTGGGCATTAGCATAATTTCGATAGCTTCTCTGCCATTTAAATTACCTTAGCCAAACAGCCATATGAATATTCCATCGAGTGCTACAGCATGTTGCAAACGATAATGCTCAACGGAAGATGAGAAGGTGCAATTGCTCGTCTTTCGCCGGAAATTCTGTCCTGGTAATAGCAAAAAAGTTCAGAAGATGTTATACGACGGTTTCGCAAACTACAGCAGCGAAATATTGGTGAGATATGAGCCACTGTGCACCAGAAGATTTTTTAATTAATTGTCAAACGTCGAAATTCTGACTAACTAATGGTTCAATTTCTAGACATCTAAATATTTGGTCATAGCATTTTTTCCGTAAACAAATATAAAAAAGAACAGTGTATTTATAGACATGGAATTTATGGCAATGGCTCACTCCATTATGTGCTTGAAGATTTATTAATTAGTTGTTATATGTCCAAATTCTGCCTCAGTAAAGGTTAAATTTTTAGACATTTAAATATTTGTAGTTAGAGCATTTTTTTAGTAAACAAATTCGAAAAAGAACACTATCTACAAAAATGAAATGTATGGTAATGGCTTGCTCCATTATCCGCTAGAAGATTTATTAATTAATTGTCGTGTGTCGAAATTCTGCCTAACTAAAGGTACAACTGCTAGACATCTAAGTACCTGTAGTTAGACCATTTTCTCAATAAATAAATTTAAAAAAGAACACTCTAACTACAACAATGGAGTTTATGGTAATTTCTTACTCCACTGTGCTAGAAGATTTTTTAATTAGTTGACCTTCGATACGAAGTGAGTTCATTTCTCGAAGTTCTGACTAACCAAAGGTTTTAATTAGTTTATTAAAAACACCTGGAACGATTGAAGCTTCAAGTAGCCAGAATTTCGATAAATGATTCCAGAGGCAGCTGATTAAAAAATCTTCTGATGCATAATGGAATGAGCCATTACCATAAATTGCATGTGCTTTTATGTATGTATTCCGGTGACCAGGGTACCTCCATAACCAATATTCCAACCACATGTCCATGGATGGCTACGAGCTCTCACTGTACGGTTCGTGTTCGCGGTGGTTTGCTTTACTGTCTCTAGAGAAACATACGTATCTCCATCCCTTGTCACGTCGAATCATCCATGGTTGTGGTACCACTGAGCCGGGATACATATGCGAGTACACTACCGGTCCAAAGTACCAGACAACTCAGCTTGGATTCATTTTCCGTGCGAGGATTATTCTTAGGCCACTTTGGCGATTGTTCCATAATCACTAGACTGCAAATGTTTATGCGAATTTACACTTTTGGAGTCGAATATTTTCTCTGTTAATATGGTTGATGAAACGAAATATGGACTAAACTGCATTATCTTCTTTAAAAGTTTAAAAATATGCATTTTGTTTTATTTACTTTATTAAACACGAGTTATTACGTGTTCCGATATGTTAATTTGCATAAAAAATCCACAGTTTAATAATGAGACAGCTTTAATCCAAGCAAGCAGAACGTTCGTCATTGTTTATTTATTAAGTTGACCCTTCTGAACTGTGGAAATTAATGTCGCAGTGGAAAACCCTGCAACTAGCCAGACACGTGAGAATATCTTTTTATTAACACATATCGTTGAACATATAAATATTTAGTTACTTGATTATATAGTACTTATTTTATTCTGACGTTGTAACATGGGGGTTACTCCAAATTTCATAGAGGTAATTAGTTATTTGATACTCAACACGTTAACACCTTGAGCGTCACAGTGAAAACGGCCATACCTAATCAGACACAATATACTTTACTATTTTTTATACAAATCATAAAGAAAACAAAAAGATTTACTGTTTCAGTATGAAGTTTGCTTAGAATTTTGCAACAATCAATAACTATTTAATTAAATTAAATTTAAGGTGTTAATGACTTTGACTGGCCGAAGTAGATTGATGTCCACCCATGGTCAAACCAAACTGATTTCACGTTGGTAAAGTTCTAATAATGCAATGAACAAATCAATGCAAAGGCAATTTTATATATTATATTATATCCAGAACGAATGTTGTGCATACAAAATGGAAAATATTTAAATATACAGCTGAAAACAATTAGAGGCTTACAGTTTTCAATACTTCTAGACAGTCTATCCAGCATCAGGGTTGAAAAATAATAATGTATATCTAATGCTATACAATCTTTATTACACGTTTACAGTGTATATTGTTTGAAGTTTTCATAATATTTAGGACCATATAATTAGTGAAAGATAGATCATTTCTTTATCGATAGAATTTTCTTACGTATGACGAAAATGATACAGCAGGCAAATGAAAAAGATAGATGATAAAATACGTATCACGTTATATAAACATAAATAAATATAATAATAAACGAACAGACTCCTTGATGACAGCACAGTCGTAGAATAGAATTGCACACAGCGATAGATAAAGGAAATAAAACATAAAAAATATAGATGCACATAGTGACTCACGAAATTGATTACATGATTATGTTATTTCAACATTCCTCTATTTAACACTTTTTTAAGACAGTTGTATTAGAAACGAAGACATGGTATCTTTAGCAAACAACATTTCAGTTGCACTTGAAAAATTTACAGTTCATTGGTTGCACTAGAATTCAGGAAGGAAAGTAATTATGAAAATTTTTGAATAATTTCGTGAGTCACTGTAGGTATGTAACTTCCAAGTCACATGGCACTACAGAGGATCAATTTAATCCAGTTTAAAAATTATTATAGCATCCGACGATCTTCGTAGGCGAATATTTTACGACTTTACAAATTCCCAACTGGTCTCATGCTCTTGATCAGAGCTGTACATTTGCACGAGCACCGTCCATCCGTGGCCTACGCTGTTTTTATGTATGACCATGCTCGGCCATCTACACAGAAAGATTTACCCACCCCTTCGCTATATATCCTTTGATCTGGTATACGTGAAGTCGTTCCGCGGTACAGCGTTCCACGAAGAATTCGAGAATTTTCTCCTGACTAACATAACAGTGCTTCCGCCGCGTTTTTGCCCTTCTGTCGCCGCTTCCAGCGTTCATGATCGGGAACAAATAAAAAGAACGTCGGACTACGTGTGCACGGGCGGGCATGTAAATAATCCGGGAATAATTCCGCGATCCTGCGAGAGGAGACCGGGTATCGAGGAATTATGCAGATTTTCATGGTGCGTGCAGTTCCCCGGTTATATGTGGCCTTTTAATGCTGTCGCTCGAACTTTCTAATGAATTTATGAGGGAAACTTTACGGTCGGAAGACAACCGGCCACGGTTTTCCTTTTTTTAGAAAGGAACATGCATTTTACAGAGGAATATGAAGCGCGAATGGTAATTCGTATGTACATTCATTAGAATTAATTGAATCGGTGAGTCGAATAACAGTACAAGTCCAAAAACCATATTTTATTTATTTATTTGCTTATATACGGAACAGGTCCTTTAGTGCAATAGCTTAACATTAAAATAAACTTAAACATAAGCATCACACATGTATACTTATGACTACATTGTGTTATGGTTGTTCAATACGAGCCGAAATAAGGGTGCGTTTAAATGACGATAACGCCGTCGAAAAAAGATTAACAGAGTCTGGCAAACGATTAGCCATGCTACGGATTTTTGTTATATTGAGATCTTTGGAAGAATAGCATCAGATTTTGTGTATCATCAAAGTCATTCATTTTATAGTGCTGTTCTAATTTAAACACGGTTATGCTAACCCGAATGAAAGTTCATATATGTCCAACTATAATTAAACTTCGTTCATTAATTTTCTATAATTAAAATAGAACCATTGGACTTGTACTGTTTTTCAAGTCAAGCCATTTTTTAGTTAGGCAATTTAAAAAATAATACAGTGGTATGGCAACATTTATTAACTTGCTTTAAATTAATATTGATTTAGTAATAGTATTAAATATTATTCTGAAATGTAAGAGCGTTCTGTTCGTATTGACTTAACGGACATCCTCCAGATTAATACCAGCACTTAATTTAATCTCATATGTTGCATATCTTTAGTATATTTTAAAGCTCTAGGGAGAATTACAACTTTTGTACTAAACTGTGTGGTACGTGTTAATTCTGGCGGGTTTTATATTTCTACAAAAGAGATTCGAAAAGTTTGTCATTGTACAGTTTTAGAATGTTTGTTAGTACTTATGATTTCGTTCTCGTTAGGTACTGAGACAGAGATTTTCATAAGCGGTTTTGCATCACAGTAATACTTTAAGCCCAGCAGCTTTGAACCGAACGGTTTATAGATTTCTTCCTTTTATTATATACGACGAGAAAAGCTGATTACTGGCCTTTCAGTTGTCATCCTATTAACAACATATCGCTTAATCTGCTAACGACACATGTCGTACGCTTGCAGAAAAGTAAAGCTGACTAAATACTATTATACTGACTACTAACTTCACTAATTATTTAAGTTTACTTTTATGTTAAGCTATTGTACTAAAGGGCATGTCCCGTATATAAGCAAATAAATAAATAAATAATATAAATAATATAAAAAAACCTACAATAATTATAACACGGTTCAAGACCAATTTTTCAATGCATCAAATTTAGGCGACTTTTTTTTCGACTTTCTGTTCGGTGGACACATTTGCAGCGACTCTGGGCAGAAAGCCGGAAAAAGACACTAAAAAACGAATCACTGCAAAACTGCCAAAGTAAGTTCGAGCTGTCACCGTAAAACGGGGCGTGTATATTGATCATAAAATTTAAAACTTTACATATGTAGTTTTCAATATACTTTAACATTTAGAAATTGTGTTCAGTGTAAATAATCTGTAAATAATTGTTTCATTCAATATAATGGGGGTTTAATAAATTCAATTTTACCCTCTCAGATTTGGTAGTCACATTTGTGTACATAAAGTTTCTATGCTGATATTTCGGTGAGGATGAATGTTTCGGAAATTCAAACCGTTTGTACACAATCTTGAACACATTTTTTCTTATAAATTTCAATTTTTCATGTTCTGAATGTTTTTAGTAGGTCTAGTGAATTGAGAATCGACTAACATTCATTACATACTGTGCAGTGACAGCTAATAGTAGGAACCTGAATGCAGTACAATTTGCCACATGTCTTCTTCAGCTTCAAGTGTCAATACATTACTATTAAATGTTACAAAGCGCTGTGTATGTTTCTTTCCTCATTTGTGCTCTCTTAGGTGTCATGCGATACTTGAATTCTAATTACACCTATGTGTGCATTTAATATCTACGAAACCATGGGGCATATAGACATTTTTTTTTAAATAAAATATCATCTAAACTGTCTACTGAGTTAAAATGTGTAATCAAATATTTGTTTACTCTTAAAAGAAAATTCAGGTCTGAAAGGGTTAAACGTAAAGCTGAAATTAGTAAGTGTCCCATGACTTATGGACGGGAGTGTACGTATGTACAACACTGAATGCTGAAACATTTTTCTTCTTCACAATTTATATAAAAAAGAAAAATTTATATTGTGCCCGACCAACAGTGACTGTTTCCACTGCGGCGGTGAACGTGTCAAACGTCCTTTCCTTTTCGTACAAAAACCTGCCGGCCTCCTTTTCCCTGCTCCGTGTTGGGCCACGTTGTTATTATTTTCCGACCGGTGTGTTCGGCCGCACGAAAAACCGCGGGCTCATTATTACGAGGTTTTCGCAGTGACAAAAATAATTCCGGCGCGAACGGAGCTATGTGATTTTAAAGCGCGATCGAGCAAGAAGGGCTTGAAAAACTGCTCGTCAGATTTTCACACTGCGCTACCACGTAACACGTGGTAATTAGGCTTTTTCCTCCAGTCGATGGATATGGCGTGGTCTCGAATATTACGACGCGAAACCCACAACCGGAGGCGCCCGTTCGAATTGGACGCTCGTTCGAAAAACTAAAACTTTCAGTCGCCCGTATTTTCGGGTCTGTTGAGCACAGCTTTGAATTTTTCTTTCTCTTTTATTTTTTGTTACATTCCTGTCACTGCTGCAAATTATGTGGTTGGGCGACAGCGTGTTGGCGATATACAGGGTGTCCCTAAAGTAGCCATTTATAAAAAAATAACTTCATAACATAATATTACTATATATTTAAAAATAAATGAAACATATAATCATCGTCAATGGTATGGGTCTGAAAAGAATATACAGAATATTAACAAAAACATATGGGAAGCAATTGGAAAAGTATAAATATGTGGGTATTGTATAGAAATGTGTATGCAATTGTGTCAATATAGCAATTGTTTAGATTCTTCTTTATTTCACCAAGATAGATGGTTACTTTGAAGACACCCTATAGAGGGTGAGTCACCTAACTAGACCACCTTAAATTACGTGTAAACTGTTTGTTATATGAGGAAATGCTTCAAACAAAAGTTGTATGACATTAAAGGGGTCGCACGGTACAATAATTATTTTTCTATAATTTTGCGTTCTTATCGAGGTATGAAGGGCACCTTGACTTTTTTAAATGGAATGTGGGGTGTTTCACCCCGAACTTCGAAAGAGTATTGAATCCTGAGTAAATAAACTATTAAAATATTGTATGTGGGTCCAGAAACCAATAAATACTCAGATATTGTTTAAATAATTTTGAAATTCTTGTAGCTGTTCAGCGAAAGGAGAATTTAAACTATAGTAAATGACTTTGGAGTCAATATGACGGGTGTTAGTAAAAATAGGTACACAAACAATGTCCATAAATCTAATGTTAAATACGTGCCCACTGTTAACACGTTCCGTGCCGCGTGGGTCGTATGCGCCCCACGCACCAAATTCGACTATCCTAAATAAATGGTAATATTCCTTATATTCCAATTAACCCCCATCCGCCCCTCATTCTCCCAACTGAATTTCTCCCTTGGTGTCAAATCGACACAATGGTAAAAAAAATCAATACAATGAAAAGATAAATATATAAATTTGCGAATTCTTTTATTCAAAATATAAAAATGAAATTCCTGTATATTCAGTACAATTCGGCATAAGATTGTCCGCATCGTTCACAAATAATAAAGCGATGCGGATGGCATACTGCTTTTTTACATTTATCACATTTTTGTGAGAAATGTGTGTCAAATTGACACGAGGGACGGATGAGGGTTAAAACGAACGCCACAATAATAGTACCAAATGAATGGTATATCATAAGACAATTCAATGTTTGTGTTTTCAACGTTATGTATTTATAGAAACTTATTTTCACGCGTTTTACCAGTTACGGAATTTTTCACTGTGGCAGGGAACGTGTCAACGACGCATAATCGTGAAATCTAATTCCGGCGCGTCCGACCAGGCGCGGTCTTTTCCACTGCGCCGCGGAACGCGTTGAACTCGAACAATAAACGATAAAGTTCAACGGATAATTCGGAAACGCTGTGGCTGACGCGTCTGGGGCGGAAAATCGCAGCCCCGTGTCTCCGCGGACGAGTCGTCGGAAGACAAAAACCGGAGGAAAAGAGGAAGCGGCGTTTCCGTGGGTTTACGAGGTTCGAGTTTCGCGAGGTCGCCGGCTTCCTTCTATTGAAGTCGCTTGTCAGATTCTTTACGCGCGAACGTCAAAAGTCTCGACAGGCAGGGACAGAAAAATCGCTTAACGAGTTCCCTCGACGATTCAGGTGCATCCGCCGTGACACCTCGGCCGGGACGTCCATCGAGAATCGATACGCGCTGCGGTTATTTTTCTGCAAGTGCAGTGGCTTGTGTTAATGTTCGGCCACCACGATGTTTAAGTAGTTTTTACTCGATACATCCACTTAGAATTATGTTAAAGAAGTATTACATTGATATACAGGAAGGAACAATAAATAGCAGCACCCTGATAATTTAGGAAACCGTAGGATTAGCCAAATTGAGTGAGACATCTTTAACACTTTAACTGCCATGTCACACATATATGGGTGACACTTAGATTCAATCATTATTTATTTCATCATTTGTAGTATTTATAAATTTATTTAATAAAGTTTAATAATACCAATAAAAAGATTATGAATATTCCTAATATTTTTGATTAAACAAATTCTAACTTCAGGTTATATTTCCTTTGTATAGAAATTTAGAAAGCTTGCCATTTTCAGCCGATAGAGTGTGGCAGTCAGAGTGTTAAATTCAAACACATCACAAGCTATAAAAATATTTTGTGTTCCAGCGTTAGAAAGGATTTGTATCCAAGAATCCAGTACATGTTTCTTATGTTTAGAACTAGGTCTTTTCTCTTCATTCTTATGTGGCTTTGCCATGTAAGTCTTCCGTCTAGATTCATACCGAGATATTTTACATTGTCCTTCGAGATAAGGCTCTCATTGTTCAATTTGACTTTCGAGCACGTAACATGTTTTGTTGAATAAACATCGAGACGTCGGAACACGTTGTCTGCCACGGTGGTCATCAGTGACCGGGATTACTATATTTTTTAGTATGATTAAAGTAAAATAAATATCATCGATTAAAAAATTTCTAACAACGTAAATGACTAGAGAACATTGTGAAATAAAAAGTGCGCTATTCAACAATTAAACATTTTTATTAACCCTTTGCACTCCGTTCGCTCTGCTACAGGGACATTCATAATATATCTCATAACTCCGTTGGGTCCGCTAGGAGGACATGAGCAGTGTGTATCTGTACTTAACACATTACTTCGGTAATCTTGTGTGTAAATTATTATATAGCTTTTTTTTAATGTAAAATTCAGGTTCTATTTACATTACAATATAAGAGATTTACCAAAGAAGTAAAAATAAATAAATTCAGAAGCACTTGTAATTTTGTCCTTTCAAAACAAAACTTTTCTGTTCCAATGAGCTTCACTGCAAAAGTTTGCCGGAGTTGCTGGTAGGTAGTATCAAAAAATGTTCGGAGTGCAAGGGGTTAAAACATAATATTTTATAAAAATTAAATACTATGATGTACTATACTGAGAATTATGAAAATTCAATTGTGACCTCGAGGGCAAAACAGTAAAAACTTGCGTGGCAATCAACGTGTTAACGCGAGTCGCCGTAAGTCGAAGAAAAAGGAACGCAACGAAAAATCGAAACCGAATTCACCGACCTGTGGTCATAGCAATTTTCCCGATCGCCTGTTGTTTCGAGAATGACCAACAATACAACAGCGACGAGGAAATGTAATTTGCAATCGCTTTGACGATCCGAGTTCACGGTGCACGCGCAGATCTTTCCGGGCGCGTGGGTCGAAAAACTGGCATGTGTCCGTCGATGAAAATATTCCTGGCCGGATCCCGAGGGA
This sequence comes from Macropis europaea, assembly GCA_916610135.2. Lineage (NCBI taxonomy): Eukaryota > Metazoa > Arthropoda > Insecta > Hymenoptera > Melittidae > Macropis > Macropis europaea. The sequence goes on along the minus strand of OU744352.1, from coordinate 11,932,210 downwards.
TTAACGGAGCAACCGTGTGCTCCTTCAAAGAAGCCTCGCATCCTTCGCTAAGGAAGCGGCAGGATCGTGAGCTTGTTGGTTGCTAAGGCAAGCCGGCTCGTTGCTATTGATTTAAGCTGTTTTCAAACTCTTTCCACCTGGAATGAACTTCATCGTGGAAGGAAATTTCCGTGAAAGCTAGAAAATACTTGTACATCCTTCCGAACCCCTCGACGTCTGCTTACAATAGTGAATTATAGCAGAAGCGAATTTGCAAAGTCAATAAACACGACGGCTCGACCCAGAAATTCGTTCGCCAGTTTGCTAGCAGTCGATGAATTTTTTAATTTGATTGCATGACGTAACCCACAATATCAACATTTATTTTCGATTGTGATTTTAGCAAAATCCAAATCGGGTTGTCAGTTTTTGACCCAGCGTAACAACAATTTTATGGTTTCGCGAGTATGCTCGACACCTGTCGGTTTACTCAACGATTATTTCACTGATGGATCATTATCCGAAAAGAATAACGATGAAGTACATTAATTAGGCGAGTTTCACTGACGACGATATTCAGAAAATTATGTGTTTTTTTTAATAACTTTCCTATCAGATGCTGGATAAATAATTATGCTTTTCGATTCCTTGAAACCTGTAGAAACTGTACAAGTCTTTCGTCGGCTGTGAAGTTCAAAATCGGCCAATTTCTACCATTATCCTTTCATTAAAATTGTTTGCGAGTTTACAAGCGTCACTGTTAATAACAAATAAATGTTGTATCTCCTACATTTGAGAGGGAGACCCCCAAAAAAAAATAACAAAGAAGATAACAGAACGTTCGAACATAACCTATCGAGTTAGAACCCTCATAAATAGTCGTGAGGTTCAAAATTGGCCAGTTTATATCATTATTCTCTCATTAAAATAGTTTGTGGGTTTATAAGCGTCACAGTTAATAACAAATAAATTTTGTATCTCCTATATTTGAGAGGGAGACTCTCAAGAAAATATCAAAGAAGATAACAGAACGTTCGAACATAACCTATCGAGTTGGAACCCTCATAAATGGTCGTGAGGTCCAAAATTGGCCAGTTTATATCATTATTCTCTCATTAAAATAGTTTGTGGGTTTATAAGCGTCACAGTTAATAACAAATCAATTTCCTATCTCCTACACTTGAGAGGAGACTCTCAAGAAAATATCAAAGACGACAACAGAACGTTCGAACATAACCTATCGAGTTGTAGCTATCAACAATTAACACGTAAAGAGCGTGTAGTCTTTCAAGCAGTGCTACGAAGTCCTCGGGGCGGAACCGAGGAAATTCCAGACCACATGAAATTTATTGGTTGGCTTTCGCCTGTAGTCGGAAGCACAGGAAGCAAATCCACCTTGAAACTTAGTTCCCCACGCTTCTCTATATGCTAATGTCTGTCCACTGAATATCAAGGTGACGGGCTTGAATATTAAATCGACGAAATTTTGAAGAACCTCGACGCGACGAGTCTTGGGGCGAAATGAAAATATGAAAACAGCGAGAAGGAGAAGGAAGTAAGTTTCATCAGAATCATCAGACTAACGAACTGGCCACAGTTTCAGAAAGTTAAGTACAGTAGTTGCACTATACGGTCATATTGGCCGGTCATGGTCAGAAGTTTGATTGTAGATTATAGTAAACACAGTACATTATGTTTTCAATACTTGTGAGAGCATACGGACATAATTTAATCCAAACTCACCTAACTTGAGTTAAACTAATTGAATGTAACTACACTTCGTGTTTACTATTCATAACTGCACATAGAACTAACTTTAACTGACTCATCCAACTCAATTTAAAATGACCCAACCTAACCTTATGTGAACTACAAGCTGTTGTTATGTGACTTACTACTGTTAAACAGATTTTGCTTTTAGCCTTCAAGATTGCATACAAACCTAACCCAACTTACGATAATATAATTTAACACAATTGCACTCTGTCTTCAGCTTTCACGACCTAACCTACCTGAAATTAGACAAACACAATCCAAGCTAACCTAATTTAGGTTACCGGGTAGCACTCAATCTAATCAGATTTCTTTTTCACCCTTCATGGCTGCAGATGGATAGTGCAAAATTCTAATTAAATTTGCCTAGTAATGTCATTGAAGCAACAAAACCTTGTGTCAGTGTTCCAAAACAGTAACGACAAAAAATGTTTTATATATTTGTACATAAGATATAGAAATATACACAAGGGGCAGAATATTTACAATTGCATATGTTACTAAATATAAGCTGTTCAGCGACCTTAAATGGCCAATATTACTAGGCTGTACTATAATATCTTTAACATCGCAGTAGAAACAACCATACGTGGCCAGACACCCCAGAATTTCCTCTTTTTAATTGAAATCACTAATGAAAGGAATACAGTAGGACGTCGATTATCCGAACTGTAATTAGTAACAGCTTGACTCACATTGTAACTATGTTTTGCATAGAAATGGTTATGATATTTTAAAATTTAATGTACATAGTAGTACACAATTAATTCGACAATGTTAATAAGAATGATTGTAGCTTGCAACTGATGTAACGTGACTAATGGTCGGATAACCGGTGTTCGGATAATCAAGGTTCCACTGTATTGAACTGTTTTATATAGCTAATAAATGATCTTTAGAATCTCGTTACAAAATTATTTGCTATTTAATCCAATGAACTCAGTAGCCTTAATTACTAGTGACACAGTCAGCGCGTTAATACGAAAGCAGTTTGCATAAATTAGATTATGTCGTGGCAGCACATTCACCCGGATATTTTCTTATCAAACGTTCCACTAGCATGTTCGAAGTAAATATTTATCTAGTGTTCCCTCGTGTTCCCAGCGCTTGAGTTTCCAGCGAATCGTTGATAACTGATATTTACTCAAGATGGGTTAGAATAATTGGACCACCCGGTGATTATTCTATTACGTATTTTCCTGGAAAATTTGAGCCATGTTGATTCTTGCCCAATTTTGTGTAACGTGTGGCACGCGTGAACACTAGGTCTGTGTAAAATTTGTGGTTCAATGAGCACACTGACAAAACAAATTGGATTTCTAATCTCGAATTGCTGCACTAAATATAAAAATAATTTTCATAATTTGAGCGTAGAAAAATTTGTTTGAAATTAAAATTTCGAGAAATGAACAATCAGTTAATAAAAATCCCTCGATGTACGGAACAAGTAATTTTTTTAGGGATCACAAAAAAGCAGTTATTCTAAACCTTATTGTTAGATGTAAAATAAAACGTAGACCAACGTCTGAAACCTGAGCAATTATTTAATATATTATCAGTAAATACATATTAATAATTCAATTTAGAGGTACAGTTAGGTGAGTCAGCCCAATATTTACTAACACTATTGTAACACGAATTCTTTCATATCACTATTAATTCAATTCAATCGATATAATTTGCATTTTTAAACAAAGTCACTAAAAATCTCGAACCACGTCTGACCACAATCGATGAATTCTACTTATTCATGATTGACCTCGTTCCAAAGAGCAATTTTACAGCCCAATATTCACCAGCACTATTTTAACGCGAATTCTTTCATATCACTATTAATTCAATTCAATCGATATAATATGCATTTTTAAACGAAGTTACTAAAAATCTCGAACCACGTCTGACCACAACCGATGAATTCTACTTATTCATGATTGACCTCGTTCCAAAGAGCAATTTTACTGTACCAACCGGATCCAGTGATTCTCGTGCATAAATTACCATTAAACGATACAAGTTACTGTAAAATGAAAACGACATTTCGAATCGTTATCGTTAATTTTCACTTCAATTAACATCCACCGACGTCTATTCGGGGCTGGTCAGGGCGCCACAAAGGGTTAATCGGTGTCATCCGATCAAAATTCGCGTTCCATCGAGCCATTCGATTCACCTGTCGCATTTCCTGTCGCCGATCGTTACGATGCACTTGCAGTTCGGCCAACGTACAATTAACAGCCGCAAATTGGTAAGCTGGAATCCGCGGCGTCGTAATCATCGACCGCATTTAATGCCATAGGACGGGGCGGCGATTCGAGCTGCAACGTCCCTACAACAAGATTATGCCAAACTTCTGGCTGATTTGCTATTGTTCAAGTCCGCGTCTGTCAAGCGTGCACCTCCATCGCGTGCTCTTACTAAATTACGTCTGATACCGGAGAAACATGGTCCCACGACACCTGTACACACCGACGCATACTCGCGCACAGTCCGCTTTCCGTCCAGGCGGATATTAATCTGCTATGATTGTGTGCTACCAGCGCTAGATCCTTTCAACGTTTCGCCACGGTACAAAGATAAGTTGCAGCAGCGAGTTTCGATGATAAAACGCTTACCGGTTAACGACGAAACTTGTCGGAGCTGCAGATTATTAGCAATTAAATCTGATGAGAGGTTGGAACAATAGAAACTGGTAAACCTGCCAGACAAAGGATCCTACGTATTAGGTAAATGTTAATGTAGAATTTGAAGACCCTCAATGTATGTGACTTCTCTATTTCGATTCTTGATGTCTCTGTGAAACAAGGTAATACCCTTCGGTACTCATCTACTGAAGCTCTGATACTGCAGCGTGTTGCACAGAGAGTTTAGGATCTCAAAGGAATACGGACTAAGAATTTGAAGGAGACTTAGTGTTTGGAAGACGTTCAGGGAATCAGTGAGGCGAAAGGCTTTCAGTATTCATCTACTGAAACTCTGATACTCTAGCCTGTTGCACAGAGAGTGTAAGATCTCTAAGGCATACAGGATAAGAATCTGAAGACTTAGGGTATGGAAGACTTTCAAGGAATCAATGAGACGAAAGGCTGTTGCTGGAAGCGATTGCTCGAGTCTGTGATTAATCTAGGGAAATTAGAGCCAGTAGATCGCCAGATGCAACGGAGCATAGTCTCGGCGATGGCTGCACAGCCAGACAAATGGCGGCTGATTTAAGTAGGCATTATCTGGTGCCGGGAGAGTGACGTTTATGGATGACCACTCGTTCTTCAGCACTTAAGATGCGCGGTATTAATCTCGAGTAAGGTTTCGCCAACTGCTCCAATCGAGAACATGCTCCCTAGCTAGTGCAGCATCAGCAGGATGATCGAAGAACAACGGAACGTTGTAAAAAAAGCGGTCTGGACACGTTTCATTCAAATAAAGCTGCTTTGTACAAAGTTACCACAATGGCCAGGATTTTTGGAGCAGCCAGTCAGTCTGCACTTTGTCTTAGAGGGTTTGGTCATTTTTTGAGACATCAGCCAAATCAGAACACTCGATAGAGACACACAGTCAGAGCTAATACAAGTCTAGATGCAATACAGTGGATTCCGCTTATTTGGGACACAGACTAGCGTTCTTTAGCCTGATAAAGCGGTTGTCCTAATTATGCAAAGTATTACATAGGTAAATACAGCAGTTAAAATGATGTAAAACAAACAAACTATAGCTTAAGAGAGCAATAAAGTGTTTATTTAAATATTTTTAAAATAAATCAGAACCAAATGTCTAATATGTTTATAGATATTATCCATGCAGAACTTCCTATTTTCATTCTTTGTTAATAACAAAAGTGTCACGTTACAAATAAGATCATATAGCAACGCGTGACGGTGAGTGAGGGAGGTACAGTTGTGCTAATTGAATTAAAGTCTAATTTAATTACATTGTGCTTCAATTACATAGTAATTCAACTACGTTGCAATTTAATTATATAATTCAATCTTTTCAATCAATTCAATTGCTAATTTCTGTACTCATGAGTGTCATTGAATTATAATGTAATTAAAATACTATGCAACAGAATTACAGCTCAGAACTCTGAAGAAGTGAGATAAATGTTTATATTTATCTTTCATGTCTATACTCGTTTCATGTCTATAATAATTTTTTTCTGTTTAAAAGCTTTACATGGTTTTCCCCACCTCTTATTACCCCACCATTCGTAATTCTGATTCAATTACATTGTACTTTGTAATTGTATTAGGATGTCCGGAAATAAATTGCGGTTTTTAGGCACGATGTCTAAACTTGTATAACTTTGCTTAAAACAAACTTATTTAATCAAAATAAAATCCATTACAATTTATACACTTTTCCCAACGAGATACAAGCTTTTTTATCCCATTATTATAAAAATCCGATGTCCTAGAATTGGTAAATTCCTTAAAGGCGTTTTTAGCTTTGTCCGTGTTGTGAAAGATTTTTTGTTGTAAGTTGTCTGAATGTTTAAAAAAATGGTAGTCTGTTGGCAACAGGTCAGGTGAGTAAGGAGGGTGAGGCAGTGTCTCATATCCCAATTCGTTGAGCTTCCGAAGTGTTAACTATGATACGTGTGGGTGGGCGTTATCGTGTAACAGTATTGGACCTTTTCGATTCACTAAAGCTGGTTGTTTACACGTAATTTTTTGGGCACTTCCTCCAGTTCGTGGCAATACGATGTGAGACATCTATGCTGTAAAATGGTGTACCCCATAATAAACATGAATTCAAAACTTGTAGTATATGAAGCCAAATGTTAGACTACTGAAAACCGAAATTTATTTCTGGTCAACCTAATACTTCAATTTCAATTACGAATTGCACTGTAATTTAATTGAATGAGAGATCTGAATTACGAATTACAATGTCATTGAATACGGTGTAATTTAATTACTTTGTAATTATAATTCATGGAGTAATTCAATTGTAATTCTATACAATTCTGGAGGGAGGGCAGTAGTTCTCTTGTCCCTTTGCCGTCCCGCTTGCTACCTCCTCATAGAATATTCCAGTCATCTGTCCCAAATAAGCGGCACGCTGTCTCAATTAAGTGAAGAAAACGAGAGCTCTTTATTCGATTAGCTTCCGTTCTTTGAGCTTTGTCCCAAGTAAACGGCTACCTCGATTAACCGGTGGCTCAAATAAGCGGAATCCATTCTATTTATTCGACAGAACGAAGTGAGCTAGCCACAATGAGGTCCTCTTGCTAATAAAGCGATCAGTAACCTACACTCTAATTAGCCCCACATTGGGTGGCCCAGCACCTTGCGCAGTTTTCAAGCCTGCAGTCATTCGCACAAACACCTTGGATTTTCACAACCATAGCTGATAGAACGTCTTGCTGTTCATTCTCCATTTCAGTTAAACACATCCGGACGCTATGCCACTAAAACCCTCTCATCAGGGAAAAAGTAATCTCGCCTTAACTGACGAATTTATCCACCAAACTGGGGAGCTGAACGCGGTCGCTTCGAGAGCTGCTGCTTCACGAGACAACCGTGAAACGCGAACGTTTATTAGTAGAACGACGGCGAAGTGGGTGGCTGCAAACGAAAATAGCCGGACGACTCTCTGAAAGAAGAACCCCGGTGATACGGAAAATAATAATGCGAATGGTGGCTCCCGAGGCACGACGAAATTGCTTAACCATTATGGAAAAGAGGGAACGAGTTTTCCTCGTTTCTCGCCGACGTCGAGGAAAGATGAACATTCACCTCATTTCCCATCCGCTCTGCCGCCGTTTCGGTTTTTCGTGGCCCGTAGCACAGCCGGAACGGACGCATTGTGCTCGCCGCTGCACCCTCAAACACGGCTGCCGTTCAGAAAAATAACGAGAATGTAATTTTCCGGGACGCGTATTATTATCATCGGCAGGACACCGTCCGCCCTTCCCCTCTGTCCCCACCCTCGAGCGCGCTGCCCTCCCCTCGAACCCCTCCAGCGCCGTTTCTCCTTGTTCTTCGCCGTTCTTCGTGCTTTGTACATTCGGAACGGCCCGGCCGACCCCTGTTTCCCGTTTTGCTTTTGTCCCGACGCATCCCAGCGACATCCACCTCGCATCTGTCGCGAAAACTCTCTTCCACGCGCTGTTTTCCGTGTTACCCCCTCATCCGCGTGACAAACGACGTGTGCACGTCGTGAAAATATGCTGCTCCCGGTTTGGAGGCCTCCTGGACTCCGTGTTGAGCTGCCTGAATGATTCCTTTCTACGTTTTATTGTTCCTCGGATGAAGGTGACGTATTTTGGGGTGCGTACTTGAAACCACGGATAGCAGAGAATACTATAGATCAGCGGTTTTTAAACTTTATGAGTTCGAGGACCACTTTCGTATAATGTGCATTTTGCTGAACTCGTAACTATTAAGTTTATATTTTTGCTTAGCATAAGGTGAAAAAAGATTTTCATTTATACAAGCTATTTATTGATACTATACGAATTATTACAATCTCAAGTTTAGTTTAAAAAAACTTTCCAAAATTGGTTTTGTTGATAATAAAAAGGTCAATTGTGGAATTCTGATTATTAACTCTCGAACCCCCAGGGGTCCGCGGATCACAGTTTAAGAATTGTTGCTATAGATTGTTTAGAAGAGTATTGACCCACTGGCACGAATTTTGAGAGATACTGGAAATGAATTCTTGTAGACAGAACAGTCATGTCTTGTTATTAGTGAAACAGCTGCAACGTGTTTCTTCTGGAAAGGTTACTTACGCCATTTTCAAAATAGAAGTGATCCATTTTGATGAGACGACTTGTAAGGTGACGAGTAAGGAACCGTATAATTTTCCCCTCCAAATTTATTGTGTAATAACACTTATTACAATGACTGCCGTGACGACGTGACAAGGTGACAAACTTCAAAAGTTCTGATATTCTTAGATTTTCCTTAGATTCTTATTAGATTCCGGTGGCGTCTTTTATAACCTACTGAATTCCCTCTCCGAGACTTCAGAAATTTCGTGAGGGTGGAGAATGCGTCAATACTCGAAATTCATTGGTTTTACATTTTGACTCTTCACCCTCTCGAGTTGTTTAGAAAAGAGGAATTCAGGCAATGGAAGACGTCTTGGAGTATCTGAGGACCATCAAGGTTCCAATAGCATGTCAGGGCTGCCTGGTTCTTCCATGTCGCCCAGCCAGATGGCCCTCAGACCCTTGCTGAGAGGCCTTACTGTTTGGAACTCCAAACACATTTAGTAAAAAAATGAATAGTTTACAGCAGTGATCTGCAACCTTTTCACCATAAAGGGCACCTCGAACGGTTAGCTTATGACAAAGACCACTTGGGCCATGTGATGGAAAAACCTACCAACCCTCAATGATCTGAAATTGAATAAATTCAGATTGAAGTTTGAATAACTATAAGCTTCAAATGGAACTTACTATGGCTATGGTAATTTTAATAATTTTAATGTAAGAGTTGTTCTATGGGGTAGACATTTTTTGTAAAATAAAGATATTTAGCACAGTGGTGGGCGGCGGTCACCTAAGTGCCCGCGAGCCCCGTGTTGCCGACCCCTGGTTCAGAGGTTCATTACTTCGTTGCACAGTCTTTGCAAAAGCTACGTCACTCAGAAGATGACTCAACAGTGGAGACGACGTCCTCGCTTGACCAATGTACACAACTTTTCATTCAGAAGCAGCCCGAAACGGAAACGGTCGACGGAGTTTCCGGTTGGGAACGTTTCGACGTTTCGTTGAATTAAAGCAGCCGAATGGAGAGCGGCGTAATCAGACCTGGATTCGGGTAGCCGGTTTTTCCCTCCGAGCTGCAGAGAAACAGAGCGTCGATAGTTTGCAAGGGAAACAACCGGTTAGGTTCTGTTCCGCTGGCAATTCTAGCTCAGCTTCGGAGGAATCATGGCGGCTACGATCGGTCGCAAAGCAAAGAAACGCTTCGCAAGTATTACACCGTATCCTCTTTCCGTGCTCCTTGGAATTTCGCGAAGGGAACCACTCGAAGAAACGCCGAGGAAAATTCTACCTGTGCGTTTCTGCCGGATTTAGCGCAGCTCCCGGATGCTGCACCGAGCGAGTAAGGAAGGTTGGGTACGATGGGCTCCTTCAGATTTCTGTTTCAATGAAAGAACAATTTTTCAGCGAGAGGATAAGGAAATTTGGATAAAGTCGTAGGTGATCGGAAAATGTCGGGTCTTTCTGTCAAATATCAATTGTTCTTTTATTATTTTTGGGAAATGTATAAATAAGTGGCCAGGCAAACGCAAGAGAGTCATGGACGACTATTAACAATGTACAAGAAATCGAAAAATAAGAGATTGATTTATTCTTAAAAAATTTAACAATATTATTCGGTTCTGAAGCGATGATACTATTTAATAATATTTTAACACGTTGATTGCCATGGGTATTATCGGTGATCGACACCACAAATTTAATTTAATTAAATAATTATTGATTGGTATAAAATTCTGAGTATATTTCATATTTTAACAATAATGTAAGATCAGTAGAGCACAATTGAGTATTCAAATCGTTTTTCCTTTACGATTTATGTTAAAAATAGTAAATTATATCGTGTCTGTTTAGGTATGGCTCTTTTCACTATGCCATTCAACGTGTTAATTAAATTTGGGAATTGGGATTACTAACACTTCGAGTGCCACGCGGCACTAGGTGAAAATGACGAATTTACTAAATTTTTATACAAAATTAATATAACTATAAATTGTACCTGTTTTAATCGATAATATCAATAATTTTAATCATTTTTTTACTGCTATTACTAAACCTTATTACATATATTCATTCATAATATACATGATCAAATAAATAATATTGAATTTTTGTCATCCAAGTATAGGTGACCTGACACTCAAAGCGTTAATTATCCACACAAATTAGAGCTGTCGTATCCAGGGTACAGTCTCCACTTAATCCTGACGCAAAATAATAAAATTTAATATTTTCCCTTCAACTTAATAATATTTCCAAAAATGAAGCGATCATTTAATTTAGAATATTTTACTTAAACTGTAAATTCGGCTTGTTAATTATCCACACACAAGTATAGTCTCCACTAGGCCCTATCGCAAAATAAAAAAATTTACTATTTTCCCCTCAACTTAATAATGTTTCCAAAAATGAAGCGATCATATAATTTATAATATTTGAATTGAAATCTAAATTCGGATTGTTTATTATCGTTGGCCGAATTCGCTGTAAGTTCTTATGTCATCCACACAAATCAGAGCTGTCGTATCCAGGGTATAGTCTCCACTTGATCCTGTCGCAAAAAAAAAAAATTTCGCAAACGAGGATCATAAATCATCGAACGTGTCGAGAGTTTTCGCGGCGTGATAGAATTTCCGCAGTTTTCCGAATCTCGATCGGGATTTGACAGATCGCGATTAATCGCCCGGCCAATTAAATCGCCTGCGAATCGAAGAAACGTCTGACGAGGATAAATTATTTATTGTAGCGAATACGAAGTCGTGAAAGCAGCAAGTTTGGTGGGTCGTACGAGAAAGCCGATAAAACGTATCGTTGTGCGTAGAATTAATCTGGTTTTACAGGACGGTAATTAATTCGCCTCAAAGTCGTTTGATAATCCTCGAAATTCACGCGTGTTCCTATAATTCCGCGTTAAAAGTTTAAATATCAGTTCAATCGTTCTGTTCAAAATTAATTAACACGCGCAGCACGATGTTTCCACTTATGCTGACTCGTTTAATTCTACCGTTTTGACGTTTTCATTGTTCACTCTTTCATAAAATACCTGTTAAAGGGGATTATCGAATTCATTAAAAATTTATGAAAAATTCCATTAAAAGCCATTAGCCCGAAGGTCTTTAATGGACGGTGAAGTTGTTTGTTGAACCACAAACCAGTTTCAAATAATTACGGCCAGAATTTCTAGCGGAAGTGACAAGAGTTAACGTTGATTATGTTAATGAATAATTGTATTAAAACAGTATATTGTGCAGATTTATTCAACACATAATATTACTGTGTAAAGTGTCTGAAGTAAAGAGAAAATTACTTTGATTATTTGAAATGACCATTAACAATTGTTTTTAATATCTAAATAAATAATTACAATAACAATAGTTTCAGCTGCTGTTAACTCTACTTCAACTTATTCTAACGATATTATTTTTAATTTAAACTTTATTAACAGACTGAACGTCGAAGTGGAAGCAGGCATATCTAATCAGACGTGATATAATATTCCATTTTAATTTCAAATTGCAGAGGACAAGTACATTTAATTATTTGATCGTACAGCTTTTACTTTATATTGTTATCACAGTCGTAATGCAGTTCCAAAATTTTAACAGAAACCGTAGTTATTTAACAGAATGAACGTCACAGTGGAAACAGGTATGTCTAATCAGACCTGATATAATATTCTATTTTAAATTCAAATTGCAGAGAACAAGTACCACGATTTAATTATCTGCTCGCCTAGTTATTATTTTATATTACTATTACAGTCTCAATGCAGTTCCAAAATTTTGCCAGGAATACCAGTCACTTAACAGAATGTACGTCACAGTGGAAACATACATGCCTAGTCGGACATGACATAATATTCTGGTTTCAATTCAAATAACAGGGGACAAGCACCAACATTTAATTATTTGTTCGCCTAGCTATTCCTTGATATTATTATTACAGTTTTGACGTTCTTAATCAATTTTTGCCTTAAAATTGCAGCCACTTAGTAGAATGAACATCAGGATAGAAACAACCATACCTAGTCAGACATTGTATAATATTCTGTTCTAAATTCAAATTGCAGAGGCTAAATACATTTAATTATTTCCTCGTACAGCTATGACTTTCTATATTATGATTATCACAGTCTTAATACTGATCAACAATTTCCTCAGAAATAGTAGTCACTGAAGCATACCTAGCCAGACAAATTATAGTATACTGTTATAAATATAAACCATAAAACAAATAATTATTCCTATATTTACCCATTATAGTAAGCACATCACATTATCATTACAATATTCATTTCACTGAAACCGAACTGAAATTACAGATTATTAAATCAAATTAATATTAAGGCCCCATCACGATTGACTCTCACAGCAGCCAGCGTGTCGAACATTCCACACTTCGTCATCCGACAAACTGTATTTATTAACAAACTCTATGCATTTTTACACGACAGAGTCACGCGAGCTTTCAGGGTGACCGGAATGATAAAAAAAAAAGGCAGAACGGAAGGGAAAATATTGGAAGCGAGGGTAGAGACAATAGACCCCGAAACAAAGTGATCCGCCTTGAAATTGATGTTGCAGAGGGGCCACAGGAGAGTTCGTGCATAACGTAAATTCGATTCGGTTCACCGTAAAAATTCACGCGCCGTGATTTTCGGCGCGATCGCAAAGCGGCCGTGCGACGGCCGTGAATATAAACCGATGTCAAATAATCCGACATAAACTATAGCTCGTATCGACAGCGGGACACGGGGAAAAACACGGGCAGGTGAGCGTATATTTGCAGGTGTATTTCACGGCCTCCAATCGCGCCGGTATCGCCGCGGTTTCAAATTGCCCGACGAAATTGCCCTGACTGCTTTCACCAGACTGTTTACCACTGATTTTTACCGACTGAAACGCTTCATCGTGAAAAGGCGAAACGTCTGATCGTTTTTCAGCTAGCCAAACGACTCGGTTATGCTATCGTCAGCGATAGGATCGTCTACTGGCCGTAAACAAATACTTGTTATTAAGAAAAACAGAGCTACATTGTTTTAACACGTTGAACGCCACAGTGAAAACGGCCATACCAAATTGGACGCGATATAATTTACTATTTTTTATACAGGGTGTCCCTGGTTTTAGCCGACAAACTGCGGTGGTCTATTCTTTACCTAAAGATAAGAAAAAAACTCACACAAAAATGTTTGGAATAAAAGTTAACACGCTGACTGTCACTAGTCAGACACGATATAAATTTCTCTTTTCTGTATAAATCGTGAAGGAAAAAATCTTGAAGTATTCAGAATTGCACACGCGTGCCTGCATTAGCACTACAATGTTAAATTTGCCCGGAATATTGCAAAAATCAATAGTTGTTTAATTAAATAGAATTTGTGGCGCCGGTAACCGGTGACCCCCACGGCATTCAATGTGTTAATCAGCTTTCAATCGACTACAAATTGCAATATAAAAAATTTCCAAAGAATAGTTTCTTCAATAAACAGTCAAGATCACCATGACTTTTTTAAATGACACTACGTATTTTTGACTTCATGCTGTTGCAGCTGATGTTAAGACGAGTTCAACGACCTACTATACTATGACCTTGAAATGGTCCTAAATCATGAAATGTCAGCTTGATCAAGGGAAATGTTATCGTTAAAAATTATATTATGCAGATCATATTACACAATTTCAAAATGGTGAGTTTCGACAAGAAAAATATTAATCATACACTCAGTACAATAAGAGCATAAACAGCGTACAGAAATAAACATAGCTTGTGTAGTGTTTCAGTAGCTTTATAACAATTCGAGCATTTCTTATAATTGAACGCGCAAAGCTAAGACTCATTCTCAAGAGGCCGTTGTGTACCTTCTCCCCAAAAATTGCAATCTGGACATTAACCCATTTTCTACCAAGGTACAGATATAATTGCGTTCTAAATTACCAAATTGTTACTTTAACCAACACATAGAAATTATGCAATTGGCCGGTTTGCTTGAAACAAAGAATAGCGATATTTTGGGGAATTTATTCACAAAACCTAAAGGAGCAAACTTTGTAAACTAATTTTGTGAGAAACTAGGTTTGGCGCTAATTGGGCTCACTAAATTAGGTGGGTATTCTCCTCTCTCGGCCTGTTTTAAAAGTATATTTCGAGAATTTTTTTTTTGAAAATACTAAACAACATATGATTATGAAACTTTGTACGTGTATTCATATACATTTAGACCACACTCATGAATTTATGTACATCCTTATCCTCTAAAGTATACTAATTATTCGTGGAAGCTGTCCCTGAAGAATTTTTTCAACCTCTCTACTTCCCATGTGAATAATTACTGTAGTCTAAACGACAACAATGTACAAAAATTCATGAACATAGTACAAATGTAAATAAACAAATCTACAAAGTTTCAAACAGATATATCGTTCAGTTTTTCCAAAAATAATTCCTACAATACACCCTCTCAATTTGTACCTTAATAGCGATCATACAGTTTCAGACAATAAAATTCCGCAGCGTATAACATTTTCGGTGTCACAATATTAATAGCTAAAAAAAAAAAGAACAGTTGAAACAGCAAAATGGAGGGAGGTATTGGGGGCGAGGGGGTGTCGAACCGTTTTTAACCGTGCGGTCACGTCTGATATCGATGTTTCGTCGATTCGACGGGCTGGTCGACAAGCGTGACCGGTCGGACATTCGACGCGACAGAAATTCGAAACAGCAAAGCGATGTCGATAATTAAGGCGTCCGATCGGTGGAACCCGTTAGGTGGAAAAATGAGGATCGCGAATGGCGAACGCGTGACACCGTGTCAACAGCGTTTCCAGCATAGGGTATGACTTTAAATTTCCCATGCAAATGGACGCCGGTGGTTTCGTTTGACGTGGCGAATCATCGTCACCGGATATTCAAATCAGCTTGTACAATTTTCGATTTTAATATTTCGGCTTCTGCTGTCGCTGCTGGCGAGTCACATTATCGTTTCGCGATGCAACTACATAATTCCGAAACCCGTGTACGTTTCAATTTAACCCATTCCTTCCCAACGTTGCGTATACGCAGCATTTAAGAAAATATTTGAGTAATATACAAGAAATGATAAAACAAACAGCAAGAATGGAAATATAGCGAAAAAAATTCTGATGTATAGTACAGTACATCCTCTAATAGGGTTGTGAGAATAATTTCCATTGATGAAGAAACTTGGTGGGAAAAAAATATTTTCTTAGATGGTGCGTATACGCAACGTTGGGAAGAAATGGGTTAATAATACGGCGTTGATTACTTGTAACAATTATTTAAACAACTAGCAGCAGAGGCTGACTGTAACAGGCTTAGGCTATTCTTGCCCAGCCGGATGCTGCGTTCATCCCCTGGCAACCGGCCTAGTGGCTTCTGGACCTATAGACAGGGTTTTCAACGAAATTGTAATTGAATAGTCCACTGGCAGTCTAGCAATCATAATCTATGTGGTATAATTAATCACCTCGTTAAGCGAGTTTATGCCATTGTATTTATGGATCAGGATTTACACTACAATGTGTGGACCATTTAATTACGTTATGGTTGATCACGTGCTCCAGCTGGAGCTAGCGGTTTCTAGCTAGAAACCAATTAAACGCCGCGCTTGAATAACTGTAATGTAATCGTATCATGACAGTACGTCGAGAACCCACGTTTCGTTTAATGCACTTCAAATCTGAGGCGAGTACAGTGATCTGGAGGAGTTTTTGAGCAGTCAGAAGATTGTAGACGCAGTCCAGGAATTTACGACGGGGAATTGGGGTACCAATGCTTCCAATGGCGTGGGTGACACACTGTTCAATCTGTATATAGGCTCTACAGGTCGGTGGTCAAGCTGGAATGTCAACAACACATCATGGGCGGGCCTAATGGTGCCACTATCCATTCTCGAACAACTACTGCTCATGAAAGCGCAACCAAAATACCAGTTAGAAGATGGAAACCACAATTCTGGAGCTATACCAGCCCACTCACTGCAGAAATTTGCAGCTTACTGAGAGTAGAATCATAATACGTCTACGTGGGCAACTACCATGTTTAACCATACTGTAGAAGCTTCAAGATTTTCTATGGTGTGGACGAGACACTGTCTAAAATGTCTACAGCCTCTGTTTAATCCCAGTGTAGAAACTCTAAGGTTTCCTGTGGGGTGGATGAAACACTGTCTAAACTCTTTACAGGCTCTGTTTAACATCAGTGCAGAAACGCTAATGTTTCTTGGGGTCTGACGAGGCACTGTTTAAACTTTGTGCAGACTCTGTTTAACCCCAGTGTAGAAGCACTAAGGTTTCTTAAGGTCTGACGAGTCAGTGTCTCAACTCTCTACAGGCTCTGTTTAACTACAGTGTAGAAGCACTAAGGTTTCTTAAGGTCTGACGAGTCACTGCCTAAACTCTCTACAGGCTCTGTTTAACCCCAATGTAAAAACACTATAGTTTCTTAGGGTCTGACGAGGCACTGTTCAAACTTTTTACAGGCTTTGTTTAACCCCTTGCGTAGGAAGACTAAGGTTTCCTATGATGTGGACGAGACACTGTCTAAACTCTCCACAGGTTCTGTTTAAGCAGAGTGTAGAATCACTAAGGTTTCTTATGGTTTGACAAGACACTGCTTAAACTCTCTACAGTCTCTGCGAGTCGGTGGTCAACCTGGAACCCCTGAAAGCTCACTGCGGAAGGTACCAATAGGGCTAGTGTTCGCTCTTAGACAACCACTGCACTCGAGAGCGCAACCAAACGGGCAGGCAGGTTGGAAACTCTCACCCTAAAACTGCATTGACTCCCTAGCTGACAGTGTCAGCGTTAGGAAGGTTGCTACCCATAGAACTGTCTCCTCTACTTCTTCGCAACGGGTGCTATGAATCCTTAAGCCGCCTCTTATGACACGCAGACTACACATCTGGTCTATTCTTGCTCCTGGACCGGCAGAGTGTCGAACGGTTGCAGCGGCATCATTAAACATGAATTTTCTAATTACCCAAGTCAGCCTTGAATAACTTCTGCGTCACGTGTGCGCCATCCTCGAGCGGCACGGCGTCTGTTTGAGGGGAAAAAGCATCAGGTGGAAGCGAAACGCGACGTTTCCCTTTCCAATTTCAAACTATTTCATATTCAGAGGCTGCTCGTATGATATTCAGCCGCGGGACATTAGCATGTAAAGGGTGTAGCAGGGAAGGAAAAGTGGTGACGGGGGAGTCGGTTGGCGGGTAGGCGGAATACTAGCGGCAACCGCACTGCTGTACCGTAATAATCCCATTAGGACGAGCTACGGGGACGGTTGGTTACTCCACTACATTCATCTGACCAGCTAGACCTCCGCCATGTTGCCGAAAAACATTCCCCTCCGACAGGGCGTCTGTTTTTATTACCAGCCATAGCAGGGACGGGGCTACCAGCCTGCATCGAATGTCTTGTCGTTCCAAGAGTAAAATGATAAAGTTGAAGTGTCTAATTTTGATCTGAAGAGTCTAGGAATCTTTTATAGGCGACAGCCGTTTAGTCTGTCGAGTTTAGGGAGATAGAATTGATAGTGGGTTGGATAGCTTAGTGGGATAGCACCCGCCTGGAAAGCGGAAGGTCCCGGGTTCGATTCCTCCCGGTCTAGTCCACCCAATTTTTTCTCCCTTACAATTCAGAGGTGGGATTCGCCCTCGTGCTATTACGTTTGGTCTTTGCGTTTTGCGAATTTTTAATTTGTGTGTGGCCGAGACGGCCACGTTTATCAGGCTGGCCGAGCTATAGGAGGCAGCAGTTTAGTGTGTTGAGTTTAAGGAGATTGGATTGGTAGCGGGTTGGATAGCTTACACGGGAATACCTTCAACGCTGACTCGCGGATTGGAATGAAACTTTATGGGTTTATAGAGTGATTCAAAACAAGAATAACGGTATGTTTCATTCGTACTCAATCACCCTTTGAGGATCGAAAACCAACCTCAAAGCCAAATGGGCACTCCCACTTTTTCGCGTACGATTCCTAACCCTTTGACTGCGGCGCACTGTCGCACGGAATCATCAATATACACGGCGCGATATTCGCATATCAGTTGCTGCGACTGGCTGTCACACACCGTAAATGACGGAACAGTATTAATAAAAACATGCGAACATTGAAAAAGTTGCCGATATTCAGCTATTTGCAGTTGCTATGTGACATGAAACGAGAAATTCTATGTTAGATCAGTTTAATAAAACTGTAAATGTGTTACAGTAAAAAAAATTTAGAGAGCGTATATATACGCATTTCGTATATATTGATAGACATGTGAGGGCGCATATGTACGCCTTTCGTATACATTGATAAATCTGTGAGGGCGTATGTATACGCCTTTCCTAGTCAAAGGGTTAAAGTACAAGAGATAGGAAAAAATGTTTCAAACAAAAGTTTAATGGTACAATAAGCGCTATAAACATGCATTAACAAAATTATGAAAAAGTTCCTTTTTCTTAAAAAACTTACACCTTATTTTTATCAAGGCACTCCACCTTTACGCGCGTAATTCTTGAAGTACAAGAGATAGAAAAAACTGTTTCAAACAAAAGTTGAGTGGTACAATAAGCGCTATAAACTGGCACTAACAAAATTTTGGAGAAAGGTTTTTTCTTAAAAAAAATAATTTTACCTTACTCTTTTCAAAATTTCGTTAATACAAATTTATAGTGTTTATTGTACCACTAAACTTTCGTTTGAAACATTTTTTTCTATCTCTTGTACTTTAAGAATCATACGCGACAGAATGGGAGCGCCTATTTGACTTTGAGGTTAGTTTCCACGCCCTTAAAGGACGATTGGGCACTAATGAAATATACCGTTATTCTTGTCTTGGATCACTCTATAAACCTACAAAGTTTCATTCCAATCCGCGAGTCAGGGTTCGCGGTGTTCCCTTGTTAGTGGGATAGCATCCGCCCGGAAAACGGAAGGTTCGATTCCCGGTCCACCCCATTTTTTCTCCCTTACACTTTCAAGTACTTAAAGAACGCGTGGCAGTGTTCATTGATAAAACAGAGCTCGCTGTGCACCGAATTAACCTACCGCAGAGAATGGTAGCCCGGAAAACGATGGAATTGGCCGATCATTCGATTAACCATAATTGCGTTATCGGGCAGTATTTCATTTCGGGTGCAGATTTCGCGCGTCGAGATAGTTCGCTCGTTAGGGAAATGCCGGTGCACCCTCGCCGGGGTCGACGGGGAATCGAACGGCAGAGTTCAGGCGGGGAACTCGAATCGCATATACAAAATCAGCGGGGCGTCGGGAAGCGTCGAGGGCCGATAAGAGGCGGCGAAGAATCGAGGAGAATCGTGTGCCGGTGATCGTTCAGCGGAAAGCGCAGTATTTTTCGAAGCCGCTGATCCGATTTTGACGAAGCTGCCAGCCGTGCGGCAGCCGGAATGGAGATTCCGGAATTTATGGTTTTCATTTCTTGGTCCGCGTCGGACGTGTTACTCGGCGGCTACGTGACGAAAATATTCAAGGAGCCGAAAGCCGGTTGCGGCTCGTGTTTTAAGAGGAGCACACCACTCTTTCGCCGCGTGTAATCTGCGCCGTTCCTGTAAACGCCTCCTCGTAACACGTGCCACTTCGGCCGGATTCCATATTGCGGCGAACGCGACTCCACAATGCATCCTACACGATTTCCTTTTATTTTCTCCCGTTATCCCAGCGTTTTCCACGCAACAGCCACGACGCGTTGAAACAGCAGCCAACATGCTTCCGAAACAAAATTCAGCTTGGGTCTGGTGCGTACAGAGAGCGGGAAAGAGCGACGGTCCGCTTATTGCGAAAAATCTGGCCGGTCGATTGGCGGTGAACGAGCCACCGAAGCAGAGCGGTACTTAATCAGTGTGTTTTAACTGTTCCTTCAAAATGAAGGTTGTTCTATCTGATTCGACCAATACTAACTATAGTTGGAAACTGCAACGTTCTTCCACCGGACTTGGAAGCCGTTGTATCGGTAATACAGTTGCTAAGATAATTTCCTACCGAAGAATCTCTCGAGCGGGCAACTAGACTGATTAGTTTCCCTAACGAAGTTGCAACTTGTAAATTCACTCGACAATAATAATTAGTATGGCGAGTACAAAGCGAAATGTCTGGATAGCAAGGAGGAAGAGGGTATCTGGAATATTCAGATCTCGAGATTCCGATAGTTGCTCCGGAACTTCGGACGGAGTCTCTGCACATTTATCAACGTTGATAGAAACACAACAAATTGATAGTAACGTAAAAATGCTCCGAATGAAATTTCCTTAGGTCTAAGGTTTTCAAATGATTCGGTAGAGTCCAGGTGAACGGAGCAACGGTAACAGAGCTACAACGGACTCAATTATAACTGATTAGCCGGGCGTTCTCTGGAGGGCAAGCCGTTGAACAGGCATCCTACTAATTATCCCAAAGCGAACTTCTCCGCTACAACTCTTAACCAATAATCATAATTGCTCCGACACCGGGAATTTCTTCTTCAGCGCGGGAGGTGGAGCGAAACAGAGGGTCGTAACGAAGCGAACGTGCCAGATTAGAATTGCAAGGATATCTCGTTGAAGTTGTCCTTCCCCGAGGGCGACGTCGGTTTCCTTTCATAGCTGGGGACCGTCGTCCGAGTGAATCGGGTCGCCACTCTTTGCAGGATCGATCTAACCTAACGCGAAGTTACCCCGAACGACCTCAGAGACAATCGTCGACAAGACGGTTGATATAGCTGTCGAAATCAATGATCGTCCCGAAAGATGCTGGAAGCGTGAGCTTCAGGAGCTTGCACCACTCCGGGGATTACTATCGTCGTGACGTTCAATTAATAGCAGACCGATTGTTAGAACCACTGGTAAATGGAATTGCCTTTTTTCTTTCAGGTCTTTTATGAAACACCTCTTGTCATCCAGGCGTGAGTCTCTGTCTCGGTTTGAGGGTTTCAGAGTTGAACAGGCACCCAACATGTTTGATATTCAGGTATTAGAATATTACTCTAAGTATGTAGATGACTGCATTCCAGTTACTGTTGGAGGATCACACCTTGGGCATGATCTATCGCTTAGAAAATTAGCTCTGGAATCCGAGTGTCTTCATCCTGAACGATGCAGGAGACAAGGTAATCGTCAGGTGACCTAGGTGACCTAATCGTCAATGCGGCGATACGGTTCTCAACTCCGGGAAGGTGTCTGAAATGATCCATAGTCCTTCAAAGACTCTGCAGGGGCAAGGTTTTTAATATTCCGGAATCAGAACATTACTCTATATATCAAGATGTCTGTATCCTGGTGATGGTTGAAGATCAGACTTTGGGTATGACTTTCTGTGAATTCAAGTGCCTTCATTTCGAACAATGCAGAAGGCAGGCAAACCCTTGCCAGTAGTGAGCCTCTGTCTCGCTTTGGACGTTTCAGAATTGAATAGACAGGTCCCCATTGTGTTTAATATTCAGGTTTCAGAAAATTGCTCTAACTACGAAGATGTCCATATTTCATTAGCTCTTGAATTCAAGTGAGTACATCTCGAATGATGCAGAAAACATGTAAACCTTTGTCAATTGCAAGTCTCTGTCTCGTTTTGGACATTCCAGGATTCAATAGACAGGTCCCCAACGTCTTTAATATCCAGATATCAGAAAGTTACCCTAACAATTAAGATATCGTTATTCTTGTGACTGTTAATGTTCAGACCTTTTCGCTGAGAAAATTAGCTCTGGAATTTATGTGTGTATGTCTCGAATGAAGCAGAAGACAGATAAACCCTTCTCAATTGTAAGTCTTGGTCTGGCTTTGGACGTTTCAGGATTGAATAGTACAGACACCCAACGCCTTTAATATTCAGATATCAGAAACCTATTCTAACTATCAAGATATTATTATTCTTGTGGCTGTTAAGGTTCAGACATTGAGTGTGCCCTTTCGCTGAGAAAATTAGCTCTGGAATTCAAGTGCCTCGATTTCGAACAATGCCGAAGACAGGCAAATCCTTGCCAATCGTGACTCTCTGTCTCGCTTTGGACGTTTCAGGAGTGAATAGACAGGCCCCCAACGTCTTTAATATTCAGATATCAAAAAGTTACTCTAACTACCAAGATATCATTATTCTGGCGACTGTTATGGTTCAGACCCTGAGCATGCCTTTTCGCTGAGAAAATTAGCTCCGGAATTCAAGTGCCTTCATCTCGAACGACGCAGAAGACAAGCAAGCCCTAGACAATCGTCGGTGCGCGACACCGTCTCATCCGAGGGAGGGTGTCTGAAATAACCCATAGTCCTCCGACGATTCCGCCGGGTTCCCAGCCTGACCCAGCGAATGAAGTAATCCGCGAGAAATGTTGCAGGAAGCGTTCCGCCCTCTCGTCGCCTCCATCGCATCCAACTTCGAACGAGCGACGTCTTTGTCGTCGTCCTCGTGTCTGCGTCGTACGTAACCGGGGGGGGGTTCCTAAGTACGTCCCCAGGAAAGTTGCGGAGGGCTGGCTGGCACGGGTTAGAGCGGTTCCCCTGGGAGGCCGGGAGTAAAAGCAATTGCTCTCGCGTTTCATTTCAGCTGCAGCCGCGCGACCATGGAGAGAGGACCAAGAGGTTATTATCCGTTGCGAAGCGTCGCGAGCGGGAGGAAAAGTGGCGGCGACACGGAACCGGAGAAAGAACCGGTGGAACGAGATGAGAAAGGAGCGAGGAGGAAACGTTGCGACCCGTTCACGCCGTCCTCGGTCTTGTAAAGCAACCTATTCCGACCTATCCAACTCCCTTCTACACGAGGGATCGCGAAAATTACGATGCTGCTACCCCCCCGCGTGCGAGTGCATGGGAAGAATGGACATCCTGATACGGTGTCAGGGCTGCCTGAAGGGGAGACGCGGGAGAATGGTGCGAGAGAATCGGAAAAGTGGCATTCTATGGGGTGTTGTGGAATTGTGGGTTTAGAGGGTGGCTCGCTGCGATACTCAGCGAACTAAACAAAATGGTGTGAGATTGGGACATCTAGAACCAGCAGTAAGTGGAGGTGTGGAAGTAGGGAGGTAGCTGGCTACAAATGCAAGAAACTCGTGTTCGATTTCTGGTAGCGATAGTCCCCATTTTTCGCGAATTCCTGGAGTAGTGTGAGCATGAGTTCGTCCAGGAATCGATAGTTTCTGCATTGTAAGGAAGTAATGGGTTATTTGCAACACGAATTTGAATGTGTCGAGTGTCTAAACACTGATGATTTCAAGTATGAGCATTTATAGTTCTCGGCAATCTAAACAAAAATATTTCAATTACCATAGGTTGAAAACCATGGTGTTCCATGGTTGGCTGGAAGAGCATTCGGGACTTAGAACAGTGTTTCCCAACCTTTTCTGGATTATGCACCGCCTCAGCGCCTTAAAGACACTGATGCCCCCCTAGCATAGTAATCAACCAAGTTCTGAAAAAGTATCATATAAATATTATAGGTGCGTCAAATAAAAAAAGACACCAGCTAGCATAACTAACAATGAATGAAAGTGATGAAGGTGACGAATGCAACGTAATTTTCTATTTGCCCCCAGAATATTCAAAATTGCTCCCCTGTGGGGCGTACGCCCCACGTTGGGAAACACGAAACTGGAACTTCGAGCTAACTGTGGAACATTGTACTAGTTTCCGAATTACAGCGAAGAAAGTGGATTTTTTGGAGCACGTGCTCAAATATAGGGTGTGTCTTTAAATTGGCGGTTTCAACTACGAGCAGTTATAGTTCTCGACAACTTAGACAAAACTGTTTCACTAAATATGGGTCGAAGAGTCAACAGCTCACAGAGTTGCAGTGAAACAATTGGATTTTCTGGAGCACGTGCTCGAATATACGAGGTGTCCTTAAATTGACCGTTTCAGCTATACGCAATTATAGTTCTCGACAATTGAAACACAAATGTATGAGTAAACATGGGGTGAAAAATCACTAGTTTGCGAGATACAGCGAAAAATTGGAATTTTTGAAGCAAGAGCTCGAATATAGGGGCTGTTTTTAAATTGGAGGTTTCAGCCACGAGCAATTATAGCTCTCGACAAAATAAACAAAAAAGTCTGCGTAAACGTACGTCAAAAAATCAATGTCCTCCGAGTTATGGCGAAAAAATTCATCCCACTATGTCCACGTTCTCACTCAAATATTTCATCGTATCTGGCGAACTATTAATTTTTCGATACATGTTTACAGAAACTGTTCACCGCGTGCAGCACTGTATAACCTCCAAATTTCGACGAAATCGACTGAAAAAAAATGGTTCAAACACCATCTGGCGAACCCTTTACCGTATCAGCTCGTCCATAAAAAATCGATGAAGAGAATCAACGATTTCCCGCGATACCAGCTGCGATTGGCTCGGTGATCGCGGCGAGCATGTTTTTTCAACGAAAACGGAAATGGCGGGACAAGTCGGTGGAAGGTTCCGATCGATTGTCCTCCCGATGCAAGCACTTAATTGCACAGCTGATAAAGCTTGTGTCACGGCCGCAGGAATACCTTTGCAAAAAAACAAGATTGATCGCGATCCGTCCACGCAATTTATCACTCGCTTGTATTCGCGATTTCTCCGAACAAAACGACCCTAGTTCAGAAACGTCGTTTCTTATCGTCCACCGTGACATGGTTGCTGCGTTATTGCATTCGTCGCCGTCGCGTACGTCGAACGCGTCTTCGGTAAAATCGTGAATGTCCTCACGTATTATTATACTGATCGTTTTGTCACTGCACGACGATATTTTCACCCGTTCAGCATTCATTTATTTTGCGCTTCGTGTAGACGAACTGCGACATTTGTTTAGCGTTTCATGTGGACAAACTCCGACATTCGATTCGCGCGTCGTGTGAACTAAATCTTACTAATAATCTAATTGATTTTACTAATAACTGAAGCCTCCAGATATGCCAATCAGCATGGTGGTACTTCAAGTGATTTTTCGCAAAGGACATAGATTTTGCATATATGAAGACTCTCGTTTTCTTTCCCTTATTACGTTGTGTTTTCCTCTCTGTTATGGTAAAAATGTAAGATACAACATTATAAATCAGGAAAAACATGTTAGTATGTACCCAAGAAAAAATTCTACTAAAAAAACTGATCATTTTTTGCCGATTATGTCGAAATAAATGTGAGCGTTAAGGGGTTAAAAACTATTTATTTCTATAATCCTACGTAGTAAACACTGCAAATACATCGCTCATTTGCTGCAACAATGACATAACTCAAAAAGAACGATTTTAGGGGAACCGAGTTTGAATGTTTTGAATCACTGTAATTTTATAAGAGCATCTGTTCTCTCATGGTGAATTTTAGAAGTTCACAAGTCATGTGTTCTGTCAGTCATATCGTTCTACCAGTAAACCCTACAAGCAAAAATCATTATTTCTATAACAATAACTCAAAAACAGCAAATTCTGAGTTATTGATATAGGAATAATGATTTTTGCTTGTAGGGTTAACTGGTAGAACGATATAACTGGCACAAAAACTCAAAAAACAGGAAACTTTGAGTTATGTCATTGTTGCAGCAAAGAAACTATATGTACATTAAATGAACGATCAATTCATAAAGTTTTTTGACGCGTGGGGTGCAATTTTATGTGGCCTCCGTTTGTTGCTCTATAGACGTCTAAACGATGCTCCAGTTCTGTCAGACACGACTGAGCACATCAGATCTATCTGATTCATGATTTCGAGTGCTCGATATCGTTTACATGAACACTGTGCTACACTCTGCTTGACCCAGCCCAAGATGTAGAAGTCTAAAGGGGTGAGGTCCCGTGGTCGTCGTAGCCAGCCGTCCACCCACTCGTAGCTAAGCCTTCCTCTGCTCTGAACCCTCTTCTTACTCCACCATTCAAAACTGTTTGAGTTGCTCTTCAATATAGTGTCCCAATCATGGTTTTATTATGCTTTGTTCGGATATTTTAAGAGTTTGAAACTCCCCCATGGCGTTGTGGGCACGCTATGTGCCAATGCATTTGTTAGAGGGACACCAGACTAGGCATTTCTAGATCATTGTCACAGCTTCTGGACCATGTGGATGAGAACATAGTGTAGTATTTCTTCTCATCAGCTTAATACATGATACAGAATGTTAATTTGATTTTTGGAAATAGATAGAGATGTTAGGGCTTGCTCCACAATTGTCACTAGCTGGCTCAAGGGCATTTCATATACTGCTTCTCGATCTTATGGGTAATTGTAAGATCAGAGTGTGGTACCTGTTCTTCTCACTGTCAATTTAATTTCTGATACAGAATATAAATTTGATTTTCGGAAAATACGTAGATAGAGATGCTGGAGCTTGCTTCGCGTCTGTCACAAGCTGGTTCAAGATCATTTCCATATACTGCTTCTCGTTCTTATGGTTAATTGTAAGATCAGAGTGTGGCACCTGTTCTTATCAGTTTAATATCTGATACAGAATATTAATCTGATTTTTGAAAACAGACAGAGATGTTGGATATTGCTCCATCTCTTTCACAAGCTGGCTCAAGCTCATTTCCATATACTGCTTCTAGGCCACATAGTTGAGAAACCAAAGTGTAGTACCTGTTCTTGCAATTAGCTTAACCCAACGTCTGTCATATGAAATTTTGTACCGAGCAGTGTGAGGTAAAGTGTGACATACCTCATCCTTCTTAATCGTTTAAACAATAACATAAAAGCATATTACATATTTTGTGTATTCATTCAACACAAATAACATTTCTGTGTTGACTTCATTATTATTATTACTATTATTATCACTATTCATTCTTTTTACGCAGAGAATCTCTCTGGTTTGAACTAGTATAAGCAGACCATGTCAAGCTCATACTAACAACACTATTGGAGGAATTCTCTGACTATTGTTGTTGCGTTTAAGATCACAGGTTTTCGAATGTGTGTGTGTGTATGTATGTAGACAGTTCCAGTAGTTGTAAGTTTTGTATGAAAGTCTGTAGTGTGATGCCTGTGACTGATATAATAAACGATCGTATTGTTACTTTGTTTTATCTCCATATTCTTTTGATTACCTGTGCCAACGGTGGGTATTTCTCCATTCTCTTCGTACATTTGCTTTTTGTATTTTGATCGTTTGGTTTTATTATTATTATTATTATTATAGGCTATAAAGCCACCAGTTGGCGCACGGTCATTACTGCAAACGACATGCAATTTAATTTCACTGGGCTATGTGACACTCCACCTGACACCCGCTGGGTTAATATTTGATATAGGATATGAATCTGATTTTTTTATAAATAGCCGAAGATGTTATGGTGTGCTCCATCTATGCCACGAGGTGGTTTATTCCCGTACCCACGGGAGAACTTCTTTTCTGGGCTTAGGTTGGGTTAAAGATTAGAACCATATTAACCCTTTGCATACCGTTGGCTCTGCTATGGGGACACTCATTACATGTTCAATAACTCTGTTGGATCCGCTATGGGGACATTTGTAATTTGCATCACAGCCTAGCATGTCAACAATGCACATTGGACATTGTTTTTAAAGGTACTGCCGAACTCTATCAAAATCAAAGTAAGTAACTTCATAAACAATTATAATTTTTCCTTTCCAAATGAAAACTTACGGTTTTCAAACATTTACACAACAAAAGTGTGCTGGAGTTGCTGTGTCGGACATACCAAAAAATTCTTGTTGCGAAAAGGGTTAATACATATGTCCTAAATAATATAATACAAATGACGTTTAAAGGTCTCATTGTCTAATGGTTTTAACCCCTTGGAGTCAAATGACCAGTCTGCCTCGTCATAGTATTCTCATGAATTTACTCTCTTATAATATTTTGTAATCAAGTGAAGTTGTGTGCAGAAACATACTTCTCATTTTATTAAAATATTCAATTTAAATACTGAAACATGTTGTGTTCCTTTTAACAACAATCTACACCGACAGGTGCAAGAAAATCAAATAGTATCCATATTAAAAAATAATCTTAATTAAATTGTATTCCAAGGGGTTGATGATCTAATTGTCTTTAAAATAGTAGCCTATCTCAAGTGCATCTTCAACTAGTAGCACTAAATAAAAGTAAGCTGAGAGGGCCTGGGTGTCATTGGCTCTCAGCATCACCAAACGCTGAACCACTGAATTTTCAACGGAGGAGCTTTAGGAAAATGAATTAAAGCAGTCGGAACGTTCGTAATACCCAGCAGAGCACGGGATTTCTATAATACGATCGCATTCTTGTTTCTTTTATTATTCGTTCTCCGGCGAGACTAGGTATAAGCTCCTAAGCCATTTTAGTGCAACACGTGAGTGGAATCGGTTGGGAAATACTGTAGTGTCGTGGCCGTATTTCTCCTAAGCAGGTGTTGCTCGTTTTCTTTCCTCCGCGATATTGCATCTGAAATTTAAATTTCTCAAATATTCATATTCGAATCGAACGCACATCCTCAATTTATACAAACGACCCTGCGATATTATTTTCGCCCTTTCTAGGACTCTGGTACAATAATGTACCACTTTATGGAAAAATAATATGCACCCCCGTGCATAAGTCATGGGACACCTCATCATTATTTAATAAACCTGGATTACGATACAGAATTGGTTACTTATTTCAATATGAACAGTTCTTTTAAAGGTGCTCGTGTTTACATAATATATTCTTAACCCTGGACTCTACGTTAATACTTGTTTCGACAACGAGGGGCTGTGTAGTAGTTAACTATATGCAGTGGTACAATTGTTTTTGTCTTTACTTCAGGGTTAATTTGCTCTATAGACCTCAGAGAAATTAGATCACACCGTCACGAGTTTTCAGTTAATTCACTAGCGAAAATAAA
Source organism: Macropis europaea (assembly GCA_916610135.2). Classification (NCBI taxonomy): domain Eukaryota; kingdom Metazoa; phylum Arthropoda; class Insecta; order Hymenoptera; family Melittidae; genus Macropis; species Macropis europaea. The sequence continues at coordinate 11,902,965 of OU744352.1, read as the reverse complement.
AAGAAATTCCCATGCAATTACCTAATTGTTAGAAAGAATTGACTAAACAACGAGAAAATGGAAGATTTCGAGAATTACTCGTCGAGGGAAATTTCTTGTGAGGGAACACATTTCCGAAACGTTAAAAACAGGATAATTTTCTAGGCAGTCCGGTTGATCGACGCTGAAACGCGAGATTTGAGCGCCTCGAAACGAACTCGGCTGCTAAGTACACAGCCTAACGGAGTAATTTAATAAGTAAAAGCGACAGCCTGGCAATTCAATGCGAACGCAACGAGCTCCCTCGGCTCTTGGAAGTTCAACGATGCGATAAACTTAAATTTTGATGCCGTGGATAAAGCCGTTTCTCTTAATTCCGCGTTTCGAGCTTTCGCCGGGGCCCGCGCGCCTTAACAAACAGCTAAATACAATCATTTGTTTATGCTGCAGCGCAATCGCGTGCAAGCATTGTTTGAAACTGTGTTTGAAAAGCTGTTCAACATCCTGCATTTCTGAATCATTAATTCTGTAGCCTGTGTTCGTCAGATGATGACGAGAGCCAAGGAACTTCCAAGGTCAACGTCATTGTCTTAAATGGAACCCTATAATTCTCCCTTACAAGGATATTCAAGGTCGTAGGCACAGAATGCCAAGATTTTTATTGCAAATCTTCTATTTACAGTTTTTCGAATATATGTTCAAACATTTTTTGATTTAATTAATTTATTCTTGACGTAGGTCACTTCGTGAGTTCAGTACTGTAACTAATACTATTAATTTATTAGATAATTCGAGTCCAGGGGTAAAACTAGGTATTTCAGAATTTAGTTAATTATTAAGAATTTTTCTTAGATATCCTATATGACCTCTATAATTAGATTTATGAAACAAATTAGCTATACAATACACTGCTGCTGACAAATTAACCAATTAACGTGATTATCTCAATGCAATAGATTCACAGTCACCTGTTCATAGTATTGGATTAATGACATGTAAAAACATTTTAATAAATTAATTAAAATATTATATAATTATTAAAATAAGAATATATAGAATTAGTTTTATATTGATACGTTTAATTTCAATTTTTACTTATATTAGTTTTAACACGTTGAGTGACACAGTGAAAACAGTCATACCTAATCAGACACGGCATAATTTACTGTTTTTTAGATAACTCGTAAGGAAAATAGAAGATTTCAGTACCCAATCGTGTTCTTCTGTTCCTATATTAATGTTTCAGTATGAACTTTGCTCAGAATTTGGTGACAATTAATAATTATTTAATTAACACTTTGACTGTCGACTACGAGTCAACTCTAAATAATAAAAATTAAAATGAATCCTAATTCTGATGCAACCCTAACAATTCTGCACTCAGAACAACCTGAAAACTCGTCTAACTTCAAAAAACATAATTCCATTCAAAAGAAAATTAACTACACTTTCCTGATGCATTACTGATCAAAGAACGAAGTCACAGAAAATTAAATATTTTCCATTGTTCCATCCTCTTATCTATCTCGCCCCATCTGTCTACTCCTCCACAGAAATAACGAACTTAACATAATGTCTGGGGTGTTCATCCCCGAAACAACCTCTTTCCAACCACAGACACGGTTTTGATCAATCCAAGAAGAATGAAGAGCAACGGTTAGGTCAGACGAGGAGAATGAATAGGAGAGGCAAGAAAACGGGGCGTTTAGGAAAAAGGGTTTCCGTAATGGCGTCACGCAGGGTGGAAGGGAACGTCTGGAACGAAGACAGATCGACGTTACAAGAGTTCTCGGCGTAGCTTCGGGCCACTCGTTACGATCCTCAAAGGAGTATAATAAAGCGGAACGGCCGTTCTAATTACGCCCGTTGGCCAGCTCGGTTATCGAGATCTCGTAACGTTCGCTGGATTTTAAACGGCCGATCCGCAAGCGGCCTCAAAGCGCTCCACGGCGACTAGAAAACACATAATCGCGATTGACGAGCGCAACGAGGCTAATGACGCTGCTGAAACGCGGCAATTAGTATAACCGAGCCGGCCACCTCGATGCGAGCCCGTTGATTCGTCCTGCAGGAAAACCACCGGCCAGGAAGGGATGCTGTTGCCCATACTCCGTGGGCCTTGAGGATCTGATTCATTTTTACGCGATTGTTCTTGCGCGATTTAGGCGATCCATGGATCATGGAGGATCTCGATTCTTCATTTTTGAAGATCAGAAGTCTTCAGGTTGAATGGTGTTGAAGAAAGTGTATAGTCTGTCAGAAAATTGGAAGGGTAGTTTATGAATCATCTTAATCATTCATCTGAGCGACTATAGGGGCTGCTATATATTGGTAGAGTAAATGGGGTAGTATAGTAGGGTAAGTAACTTGCCTATTTACTCTGCTGTCCCATTTGTGACTGAAGACCGTTTTCACGGAAATTGGAAATTAGTATAGTACACAGGATAGCAGAGAAGTGAACAAGGTATAGTAAATACCAATTGGTACCGATCATATGTAATGTTTTGTACGGCAACTATACTGTAGCGAGCCAAATCTGTTGACACAAGACTGGAGGGAGGTAGAGGGCGTAGTAAACTAAAAAGCGCAGTGGTAGAGTTACTATACCACTGAACTATAGCAGCTATTAGTTTTAGTAGTCTACCAATCACTTGTTTAATCGTTTACCCGAGTATAGTAAACGGATTTATGCTACCAGTCTGATTTACTCCCAAAATGTAAACTAGACCGAAGAGAAGAACATAATACAAAGAAAATGTAATGTTTTGCTCATCAACTGTACTCTATTGAACCAGACCTGTTCACACAGGACTAGTAGAAGGTATAGCGCGTAGTGAAATAAGAAATGCAATAGTAGAGTTACTATACCACTATACTATATCAACTACTAGCTTTAGTAGTCTAGCATACATTTGCTCAATCGTTTACACGAGTATAGTAAACGGATGTATGCTACCAGGCTACTCACTCCACCAATGTAAACCACAGCGATGAGAAGAACGTAATAGGAAGAAACTGTAATGTTTTGTTCAACAACTATGCCTTGCTGAATCAAACCTGTTCGCACAAGGCTAACAGGATGTTGAGCGCGTAGTGAACTTAGAAAAAGCAGTGGTAGAGTTGCTACTACAGTATGTTATATCAGCTATTAGCTGTAGTACTCTACCAACCACTTTCTCAATCATTTACATGAGTATAGTAAAGGGATGTATGCTACTAGCCTTACTTACTCACCCGTTTATTCTACCAATGTAAACTAAGACTAAAAGAAGAACATTATAGGACGAAAATATAATGTTGTGCTTGACAACTATACTCTACTGAACCAAATCTATAATATAAAATAAAGTAGAAAATGCAGTAATGGAAAAAGAGTAATGTCAGAGTTACGATACCACAGTGCTATCCCACTGTATTTTACCGGCTAGCTTTACTATTAGCTTTAGTATTATACCAACCACTAGTACAATCGTTTACATGAGTATAGCAAATAGATTTAAGTAATACAGCTACTATATCACAGTGATACACCACTCTACTCTACCAAGTAGCTTTGATACTAGCTTTGGTAGTCTACCAACCACTTGTACAATCGTTTACATGAGTATAGCAAATAGATTTAAGTAATACAGCTACTATATCACAGTGATACACCACTCTACTCTACCAAGTAGCTTTGATACTAGCTTTGGTAGTCTACCAACCCACTTGTACAATCGTTTACATGAGTATAGTAAATAGATTTAAGTGATACAGCTACTATATCACAGTGATACACCACTCTACTCTACCAAGTAGCTTTGATACTAGCTTTGGTAGTCTACCAACCACTTGTACAATCGTTTACATGAGTATAGCAAATAGATTTAAGTAATACAGCTACTATATCACAGTGATACACCACTCTACTCTACCAAGTAGCTTTGATACTAGCTTTGGTAGTCTACCAACCCACTTGTACAATCGTTTACATGAGTATAGTAAATAGATTTAAGTGATACAGCTACTATATCACAGTGATACACCACTCTACTCTACCAAGTAGCTTTGATACTAGCTTTGGTAGTCTACCAACCACTTGTACAATCGTTTACATGAGTATAGTAAATAGATTTAAGTGATCCAGCTACTATATCACAGTGATACACCACTCTACTCTACCAAGTAGCTTTGATACTAGCTTTGGTAGTCTACCAACCCACTTGTACAATCGTTTACATGAGTATAGTAAAAAGATTTAAGTGATACAGTTACTATACCACAGTGTTACACAACTCCACTCTACCAAGTAGCTTTGCTACTAGCTTTAGTACTCTATCACTTACTTGCACAATCATTGACATGAGTATAGTAAATCGATTTATACTACTATCTATAACATTATCTACTACGCCTAATGCAAACATGGGAATTAGTCGTTGCAACATCATTTCAAAAAACAAATAAAACGTCGGAGAACCAACAGAAATTAATCATAGCGTTAAAGAATGGCAAAAAAGGCAAGAATTCCCAAAGAATGGAAAGATTGTGGACGCGTGGACATGAACGTCTAACCTACATGTCTCTACCGTAGCAACGAATTCCCGAGTTTTTCGGTATCAGCCGTAAATCTTCAATGGATACACCCGGTCGATTTTCTATTTATACGTTGTCTGCGTTCGGGTAGTTTATTTCGAAAACTGGATCCCTCTAACCACCCTTTACGGGCCGATCTACATCCCTCATTCTCCATCGAACATGTTTCTTAACGTCGCAATAAATCTGTAACGCGGGGGAACGTTTTTGCCGTGTAGCCGGTAAGTTTTAGGGCGGTTTCGAGTTTTATTGGTTGTAAAATAGAAACGGAGTGCGCGGAGTTGGGTAACCGGAAATGGTTATCAAAGAGCGCGAGTTCGGATAACCGAGGCCGGCCGACTGCCCGCTAGTTTCCACGGGACGAGCGCGCGCGCGCGCACACCCGAATTTGCATAAAAGTTTTCACGTGCTTGGTAACGTTTCCGAACTGCAACGACGCGCGTTTCTGCGAGGACCGGTTTATTTCCGCGAGAGCCTCGAGCACCGCGACATTTTGTCGCAATAAAGCGTGCGCGTAAAAAGAGAGGGTCGCGTAAAATACCGGGCGAACCGGAAATCACGATGTGCAGTAAAACGGAGGATGGATCGGGTCGTTAAAGTATATCGAAATGGGTCGATAACTTTAAAAAATGTTCAATTTTCGAATTGCTTTCAGCTGAAATTGGAAATTTAGTATTGCTACTCTGTCGTGGGGGATTGAACGATTTTCTTGGAAATTATTTTTCTTTTGAAAGAAGATAGGATCTCCAGGTGATTAATTGGGAAGGAATGTTTTATTTAAACTGTTTGAGTGTTACGGATTCCTATGGGCACTTGACGAAATCGGCCACCGTGTGCTGTCGACGCCCATAGGCGTTCAGTGCAATGGCTTACTGTGTACTACTGAAGCTCGATCGCACGCAGCATTCGCCTCGTTTTCCAGTAACCCACAGGTAAAAGTGTTAACGATGTCATATTCTGTTTGTACAAAATAATTATGGAAGATTGCTAAATGAGAATACAATAAACTGTATTAACACTACTATTATGATTATCCACACATAAAAATTTGTTTCATTCGAAGCACTACTAAATCTCTTTAAATATTCAATAAAATTAATATTGCAGTAGTGGTACGTACTGAAACGTAATAAGGCTTTCAGAACTATAGACCACGATCTCAGCAACCGATAAAACTCATAAAAACAGAAAGGAAATCCTTAATGATCACATGTTTATAAATGGTCAGTGTCGCAGTAGAAACCGACATATCTGGTCAGACACGCAATAACTTTCTGCTTTCAGTATAAATTGTGTAAGAAAGAAATATTTAGTTATCGTAGCCAGTACTTATGGCTTTGTTATTATTGTTGCAATGTTAATCTTGCTAAATTAAATGAAATTAAATTGACACCGAGAGTTCCGTCCTCTTTGATGATCACACCACGATCAATCTAATGATATTTATTATATTTTCTCGTAATTTCCGTTCTTCATACTGTAAATAACTCCATTATACTTCAAACATATAATTACTTTAATTCAACTGGAGACACAGACTGCTGCAGTGAAAAACTCCGTATATGATCAGACACGTCAAATCATTAATACGTTGATTGTCACGGTAGAAACATCCACCTCTGATCAAACAAAATATAAATTGCCGTTTTTATTATACATCACAGAAGAAGAAAATGTTCAAGTATTCAATCGTGTACATGTCCCTCTATATTAGTGGTACCATGTAAGATTTGCTGAGAATATTGTCAAAATAAAAAATTATTTAATTAAATTGAATTTAAGATGCCGATCACAGGTGACCCCCACGGGAATCAACATGTTAAGCAAGTAAATTTTTTATTATTCTTCAGGAAGTGCCAACCTAATAGCAAGTCTATCATATGTATAACTCCATAACTACCTTTACTATAAAAAATTCAATGCCTATAAAAAACAAACATGCAATCATATTTTTATTCACACCTTTCTGTTGAATTTGTTCCTGAGTTCTATTAGTCGGTATAATTTTTGTCTACACTTTTTCCACACTCTGCGCATCATGAAATAATTAAATATTTACAAGCTAACCCGACCACTACAGTGTACTACACTATGCAGACTCACAATGAGACATTCTCATAACATTAATTCAATTTCTCCATTCTAATTACTTCAATCTCTCAAACGAGCATTCAAGCCATGGGGAAACACAATAATAATCTCGATGGGATAAAAACCGTCGAAGAAAAAGAAATTTGCAACCGAAAAGGAGGAAGAATAAAAAGAACGCGCGTTCCCCGGAAACTTGAAAGTCTTCATTGCGTGCTCTCTAGTTACGACTGCGGAGAAGAGACGCCGTATCCGACGCTAGGGACTTCGACGGACGTCGTAACTGGGGGGAAGATGCGAAAGAAGAATAACAGGGAAGTTTCGAGGAAGATTTTGAATGTTGCATTACCGTGGCGTTTTACGAGGACGGCGCGCATAATTTTCTCGCAGTTTATCAACTGATTAAGCGCGCGGCTAGTTGAACTCGAACGGTGTATGGGGAGGAGATAAAATGAGAGACGGAGATTGAGAGAAAGAGAAAGGGAGAGAGAGAGAGCCAGGAAGATAAAAAAGAGGAGCCAGGAGAGCAGCTTAAAGTCGACGAAACTTAAAGATCCGAGTTGATACATTTTATTTCGAAAGAAAAGAGGCGGAGAGCTCCCAAGAAACCATACACCACAGTTTGCGCGAGTTTGCTCGCTAGTCAAGGAAAAGGGCGATGAAACGGTGTCGTTAAGGGCAATCAGAGGAAATACGCTGGAGTGTCTCAAGAAAACTGGGATGAGGGGGTGGGATAATTAAAAAGCCAACTAGAGTCCACCGGTTTATCTGTTTTCGAAACAAAAGCGTATCGTTTCCAGCCAACTTTCCGCGCGTCCATTTTATATCGTGAGCTTGATTGAACGTTCACCGTGGAAACAATGAACGCCAGATAAGAGAATAATTTTGACGTATTGTCTGCCGTTCGTAAAAAATATAACGCCCATTTTCTTGCGATTGTTTCAACTCTTCTTTTCTATTGCAAATTAACCTTTTATGTTTTCCTTAACGAGGAGGTGTGTCTGAAATTTCTGATACGTACAGAAACCTAGAAGTGCAGTAGAACATCTTACGCCAATTAGAAGCAAACAATTATTATCAGTGACACTGTGTTGGTACACATAATACATAATGGTTTATGTATTTTACATTTTAACACGTTGAGCGCCGCAGTGGAAAATCCCGCAACTAGTCAGACACGCGAAAATACCTTTCTATTAATATATATCGTTAAATACGTAAATGTTTATTTATTTGATAATATACTTATTATTTTGAACTATCGTTGTAACATAGATAAAACTCACAATTTCATTAGTGTAATCAGTTATTTGACGAAATTAAAGGGGCATGCCACCTTAATACCGTTTAAATTAACCCTAAATTTAAAAAATTTGTTACTCGAAACTACTCTTCAGAATTCATTTATTTTTTGCCGATTTATTATTCAATGATAGCTTAATATGTTCCATAAATATTACTAGAAAAAAATAAAAAAACATGGCGGTGACAGCCTGATGCGTGAAAGTCCTCCGCCGGCGTCCAAGTTAATAAAAAATGAATTATTCTCTTAAAAATAGATATTGTAGCTAGAATGTAGCGTACGGATTTTATACGTGATAATCTAATGTTAATACAGTTTATGGAACTCTCATTTAACAATTTTTCATAATTATTTTGTATAAACAGGATTTAGCATCATTAACCCTTTGACTGCGGGCTACTTGGATGCGAGGCGAACGCTGCGTGCGGCTCAGTTGTAATAGTATGTAATGAGCCGTTGCACCAAACGCCTATAGGCGTCGGCAGCACACGGTGAGCGACTTTGTCAAGCTCCTATAGTTGCCATTCGCAGCCATTGGGTTAAAATTGATACGTAGGTCACCGGTGGTACACCCGGTGCTCAACGTGTTGAAATAAAATTGTCACTTTTATACGAAACATTTGTAAGCCATCCTATTGTTAATTACAGTTTGAATAATCAAGGTCCTACTATATTTTATAATTATTGGTAACGTTGTCCCGCGTTTCATGAAAAAAATTACTTATTTATAACGTGCTTTGCCATTTTTTTCATTATGTTTTTCATATGCGGTTACAAAAACGACCGTGTTCGTTGCCAGCAAAAATCACTGACAATACAACGAATTCTTGCTGGTATTTTCATCGTCAACAAGCGCGTTTACCGACGTTTTGTCGAAGCAGAAATCCCATTATACAACCAGAAGGAATATACTTTCTCGGTTACTCTGTATTTAACTTGCCTTCTACGATATTGCAGAGGAAAGTTTACTTCGCAAGCTAGAAATTTCCTTGGTACGATGTCAAACTGGAAATTTTATTATTCTAGTATTCGCGATGTCGATCATTGAATTATTTCAACTCTGTAATGCTGCAAAACATTTACCAAAATATATACAGTACTGGAAATATTTATTGCGTCACCCGAATATTAAAGAGGTCATCAGTCATGCCTCTTATTATTAGTGTTGTGAATATATTACTGTGATTTTTTAGTAACAATTCAGTAAATATTATTAGAATAATTTAACACTTCGACTGAAATGTGCTCACATGCGGGTGAAAGGTAGATTCAATCATTATTTAATTGATCACAAATAGTATTAATAAATATTGTGGACAAAGTTGAATAGTACCAGTAAAAAATCTGTGCAAGTTGTTAATATTGTTAATTAAAAGCGGTATACTTTGCAGTTATAATGGTTTTGTATTTAATTGTAAAAGGAGGAGTGTTTTGGTTTAGACGACATGGCAGCCAACGTGTTAAACATGATATTAAGGCTAGGTTTTAAATCAGCCACTTGCATTTTGTATATCGATACTGGGAAACTTAACATTATTTATTTAAATTATATGTAAAATTGTGTAATAAAGTCGAATTAAATAGTGCAGATAAATATTAAAAATTATTGAATTTCTTGCCATTTTGTAAGACTGCTGTAATGAGTAATCCCCTAATTTTTTGAGAAGTGTATAATAAATGAAATTAATATTTTTTAAACCCATGAAGGTAGTGGAAAGGCCTAATATTATTGTTTATTGAATGTAATAGTGTTTCTTTGTTTTCCTTTTGCTCTTAAATAAATAGTACAAGTATTTTAAATTTATTATTTAACAATACAATACTTGAAATATCTTAAAATTCATAGTATACTATAACACTATTCTGAGTAATTCAATACACTTTGTTACATTGTCGTGTAAAAACACAATTACACATCTTTTCAAAATTAATTAAAACAGGTATTACATTCAAAGACGTGTAGTTTGCCATCTTGGCCAAGGTAGTTGGATACGAACCATTGTACCAATGATATTGCTATGAAAATTGTGCGTACTATTTATGTATGTACAATAAATATTCCCAGCACTGTACATTTAAATCAGACAATCTGATGCAATAATTCGCTCAACTATAGAAGCCTACAGTGTAAAATAAATAAATTATGTGGACCAATATAGTGGTCCCTAGCACATGGTACAAGCTGATGCAATAATTCGTCCAAATAGAGAAATCCACAGTGTAAAATAAGCAGTTGATCTGGTACCAATATAGTGGTCTGTAGCACACGATACAAATTAATGCAATAGCTCGTCCAACTATAGAAGCCTGCTGTGTAAAATAAACAGTTTCTGTCGGGCCAATAGAGTGGTTTGTATTACTCATTGTCAGTGCAAGTTGACGCAACAATTCATTCAACTACAGAAGCCTACATTGTAAAATAAATAAATGCTGTGAGACCAATATAGTAGTCTCTAGCACACAGTGCAAGCTGATGCAATAATTCGTCCAACTATAGAAACATACAGTGTAAAATGAGCAGTTGATCTCGGGCCAACATAGTGACCTGTAGCACACGGCGGTTTATGTAAGGATTAGTCGGTGCCTAAGTGGTTAATCATTTACGATCTATCACCCTCTTTTGTATACATAATCCTTGCGAAGAGTTTAGGCTCCGATACCCATCAACGGGGTTAGGGGTGGCAGATAATCAGAAGAAACTTGACGAACAGGGGATGATAAGACTGAAACCCTTCTTTAGCCCTGTAACGGCGTTCACGCGGGTCTTTAAGCGGGAGAAAAGCCGGAGGAATCTTCTCGCCTTCGAGCTGTAAACGATTCAGCGGGGAGAAAAAAGGTGCGGCCAGACGCTGATGGCGTCCCTGAAAAGGTTGGTCAACGCTTCGGGGTAGTTTTCTTCGTGAAAAAGCCAGACGATGTAGGGAAACGCAGCGGCAGGTGGGGCGGGAAGGTTTGAAATCCCCTTCAGGGACACGTCGAGCGTGGAATTAAGCACTTTTCTGGGACAAGCACATGTCTGTTAAGGTCTGCTTAGTTGGCTGATCAGCTCGATAAATTTTGTTTCTTTTTATTGAAATTCTGAGAGCCACTAATATTATTGATTTAACCCTAGTTAGAAAGAAACTATTAGAAAAAAAGTTCCAGTTTTAAACATGTCATATGATAATTTTTGCACTGCTCCATTTTTATTCAAATGCTCTGCACTGTTAAAACTAATAGAAAAATATTCTGTTAATCTCCAAATATTCATGACTATTTTGGACGTGAAAACTACATTTTTACACTTCTATATTGCCTATGTTAATGCAGTTAAACAAATGAAACTTCAACAAAACTGCATTTTCTCCTTGAAATGTTTAAAATATGTACTTTTTATCTTGTTATGTTATTGAATGTCCTTCATTCACCAATTTGGTTACATTAAATCGTATAAACATCCGCAGTCTACTGATTACTAATCTGAAGATGTTTATGCAAATATATATTTTTCTTCTATACTTCTTCTGTATTTATCTACAGGGTGCACCAGTGAAGTGGCAAATAACCGAAACGCAATTATTAAATAAATTTTTATTTTATCATGAATTTGTTTATATATTTTTGTTAGATATAATATGCCATTTTATTTTTTAAAAATAACACTTGACAGGTGAGGACCATTTCGATCCACGCATTCATTAAAATGGCTAAACTGGTACATTTACAATAAAAAAATTATAGTTGTACTTCGATGTGCTGTTTGGGACAACAATTTTCAGAAACTAGGATAAATTAACTACTTAATTTTCAAAGAATCGCGGCGGTTACAAGCGGGTACACTAAAAAATTTGTCTTCGGAAACTTATAATGACGAAAACAGAATTGATATTTTACGGCAACTCTCCTATTAATTATTTAGTCATCGTGTTAAAATGATGTGTTTATTACTACTGGAAATCACTTACCTTCAACTTAACATTCCATTCTTAAAAAATGATGGCACATATAATTGTGAAGACTATTAAATTGAAGCACCGTAACTCCTCCCAAAAAACGTAAAGCTTGAACATTTTTTTAATTATACAAAATATGAGAAAATGTATCAGACAATGTTTAATTCTTTTTATTAACGCTATTCAATGTCACCAAAATTTCTATAGTATTCCATTAAAAAAATAGGGGATGCAACCCCCTGAGTGCCTGAAGGGGTGCACAATGTGTCATAAAGAAGGCATATCATCGAACCATAGAGTGCGCTAAAAGAATTTTGTCTGTACCTATAATAGTTTTTGAGAAATTAATTTTGTCCAGCTAAATGTGCCATTCGTTCCTCTGTGAGCCGCTAGGTGGCAAACCTCGGCACCCGCGCGCTCGAAAGAGAATTCGTCCGGCTACAACATGTAAGAAGAAAAAAACCTAATATTTCGAATTCTATACACCAAAAAGTCGCGGTCGAAGCCGCATCCAGGTCATGATAGTCTTGAATATGGTTGGTAGCGCTTATAAATTGCAACTCAAGAACGTTGGTCCCGAAACAATGTCCTCGGCCAAGTTCCGTCGTATCTCTTTCGTGGTATTCGAAGCGGCGGCCAGGAAAGCACGCGACCACCACAATTGTGGAACAATTAAAAGTAAGTTTAATTATTTTCAGTTCGACTTGGCTGCTGCTATCCGATAACTCGACGCAAGTATGCCAAGCTGTAACGCAGCGTTTCGCAGGCGGTTTGCGGTAATAATGCGGCGAACGAAAGGAATGCGTAACACAATTCACCAGTTCCTCCTCGTTTCATTCGAAAAGTTTCCTACGCGCCTACTCCGCCGTTCGTTCGCTCATTTTCTCTCTTGCCAGAGGAAAGAGGAGTGCAACTGCATCTTCTTCGTGAAATTCCGCTGTGCTGTTCTGTTTATTTTCTCTCGGCTGTGAACTATGTTATCTCACGACTTGGATTTCGAATTGGTGTGGAAGTATAACAAGGTAGCGACTAGAGTCGTAATCTTCTCGAAGGAGCATTCTTCTTACGGTAGAAAAGAAACGATGAGAGTATAGTAGAACCTCGACTACTCGAACACCTGGTCACTTTACAGTGGCTGATCAAATTATTACAGCCACCTGCATAAATTAACGATTTTATATAGAAATATTAATTTTTAAATGAAAGCCTAATTACACTAAATTTTTATTATTTTTTTATGCAGTACTGATGTTTGTAATTTGCAAGTACACACTTGGCAACACATGGACGTTACTTTGTGCCGGTACTGTCAGTCATCGGCGCAAAATGTGTTAACAATCTTCAAACAATTCTCTAGCAACTCTGCCATAATTCTGCGTTCTGAGGTCTTTCAAAAATCTGCTATATATACCCAGAAAATGTTTTAAGAAGACAGCTTACTAAGGCGAAGGCGTATTGACCCTAATGGAGAATTTATAGCGGTTTTTTCTACAGTTTGCATGCGTTTCAATTTGGGAAAATCTGATCCAAAAAAACTGTAACGCCCACGTGGGTTTTTGATGCGTTGTTCAAAGTTTGAGTCCTATTGCTGCTATAATTTGTGCGCATCGTCTTTGACGGAATCTGATTTATGAAACCTGTCGCTTCCAGCTCGGACAGATTGCCCTAAATTGTGAAAGATGAAGAAAGCTGTCGATGCGATAGATATAAACATTTGAAGTTTCATTTCCGCTCAGGTTTACCCACGCTGTTCGATTTGACGAGCAGCTTCGTCTATTTACGAGATCCTCGGTTTATAGCAAGTCCCTCGTTTCATTCGCTCAAACTATCGACCTGACGCGTCCGTCGCTTCAAATTTTATTTTCGTAAAAAGGAAACCCAAGATCGCCTTACGATAATCAATTTGGACGACTTGGATGCCACAGTGGAAACAGCAGTATTCGGTCAGACACGATATAATTTCCTGTTTTTCGCATAGAGCGTAAAGGAGAAATATATTCGGCTGTTCGGTTCTAAATATGTCGTATGTTCAGTTCTATGTTACTACGTTAACCCTCGCACTACCAAGGGGGAATACTTTGTATCCACCATATTATATTTTATGTATTTATTTCGTTATTCAGTTCGGTCAAAATTCTCAAAAAGATAGTTATTGTTGAATATGTTGAGCTTAAGCATATACTTTATTGCGGGGCAATTGAATGTTGTGGTTTTGCAAAATGTTTCTTATCATTCAATCCGTCATTAATTTGCCAAATATATCTTAAAGTTGGACACTAAATCCCCCCCCCCCCCCCCCCCCCCCCGACGTTGGTAGTTCGAATTTCAAAACATACCTTGGTAGTGCGAGGGTTAATGTTACAATGTGAAAATTGTTCAGGTTTGTGTAATGATAAATAGTTATTTAATTAAATTGAATTTGAAATTGAAGCGGTGAGTTGAATAACAGGACAAGTCCAAAAACCACATTTTGAGATATTAAAAAAAATAGCATCAGTTTTCGTGTATCATCAAACTCATTAATTTTATAGTGCAGTTCCAATTTGAACACGGTTATGCTAACCCAGATGAACGTTCATATGCGTTTAACTATGATTAAACTTTTTTCATGAGTTTTCAATGATTATAATAAAACCATTGGACTTGTACTGTTTTTCAAATCAAGCCACTTTTTAGTCAGGAAATTAAAAAACTAATACAACAGTAAAAAAAATATTTATTAAGTTGCTTTAAACATAATTAAAGTAGACATTATTTAAGGAGAAGTGATTATTAAATTATATTCAGCAGGATATTAAAAAAATTAGTTATCGTTTTGTTTGCCAGTAATAGTCTTTCAAAAACATATTTCTTGATAGAATGAATTTCAATTCGTTAAAACAGTATAAATCCATGATAGATACTGTTTTTGCACTAATTAAATTGAATGGACCACCTGAAACTCGGCTATAGGCTGCTTCTTTTGCAGTGTTCTTTGTTCCAACGTCTATTTCTACGTATTTTACATTTAGTTTTAAGATTATTGGCTAATTTTGAAGTTGTACTGTTTTTCCCCTCATCGATTCAATTATAACATGTACAACTTGATAAACGTTACAGAAAAATTGATGGAAAAGCAGTAACTGTACATTTTTCCTGAAAAATCACGTCTGTGATTATCGAGTTGGAGAACGCTGTTACTGAAATATCGTTCGGGTGCAAAGGGTTAGATGGAGTATCAAGAACGCAGAAAGCGGTACGGAAACGACGCCGATCATTTTCCGCCGTATCGATTTCGCGATTCATAAAGAACGCCGACTGGAGCAATTGTAGCGACAAGCTGAACAGCGCGGCGGAAGCTGAAGAGAAACGGGGTGAGAAATGGTGCGAACAGGGGAGCGGAGGTGACAACGGGGCGGGTGGCTGCGAAATGAAGAAGAGGAAGTCTGGAGGCTGGCAAAAGGATTGAAATGAGCCGACAGTTGAAATGTAAATGGCCATCAGAGTGTATGGAAAAATACCTACCCCGTGAGAAGGAACACAGAAGCGGAAGGGTGGAGACGGAAGTGTTGCAGAAAGGAGACTATGAAAAGGCAGAAAAGCATATATAGATGCTGTAGACAAAAAAAAGGACAGTAGTCTTAATTGACTGTTGACAATTTGGCAAACATTGTGTCTACACGGTGCAAAGGCTTCTAAGATTCCACGCAAAGGATTCAAGCTTGAAGATGAATTACGGGGCGGTAGACCACCTGCTGCAGATGATAACGTTGTTGGGGCCAAATTGGGGGAAAATCCTTGCATAACAAGGCGAGGGCTCGCAGAAGAACTCGGCATAGCGCAGTGAACGATGGCGGTGCATATTCATCGGCTTAGATTCATCGTGGAGCTCTCTAGATGGGTACCCCGCGATCCCTCTGATCAGAACTTGGCAGATCGGATTAGAATTTCATCGCCATTGCGTTCTCGTTATCGTGCACAGCCTTTCTTGAACAGATTCATACCTGGTGATGAGAAATGGATAACATATAAAAATATCGGGAGGAAATTTGGACAATCAGCGCCTCCTGCCTTCAAACCACCCCTTCATCAGCGGAACAGATTGCTGTGTATTTGGTGGGATTTTGAAAGACCAATGCATTATGAACTGTTGCAATCTGGCGATGTAATTACAGTTGAGAAGCACTGCAATCAACTGAGCAGACTCGATGAAAAAATTCAGGAAAAATGTTCTGCGTAGCGAATAGGGAGTTTTATTTTACTATGACGATGCCAGACTCTATGCATCGTTAATACTTTGAGTGCCGTGTAACCTATATTTGGGCGACAGATAGATTCAGCCATTATTTAATCATGTAAAATATTAGAAATATAGTTAATACATTCATTTTGTATAAAAATTGAGGAAGTTTGCCATTTTCAGGTAATGGAGAGTGGCGCTCAAACTGTTAAGGAATGTAATCTTAGATTTTAATGAGCATTTTCATGTTGATAGATCATGTTATTATGAATCTTCCTATACATAGTTTTAGGAGTAGACTGTTAATAATTTAAAACGTATTTAATGCAAAAAAAAGACAGTGCATTGCAACCTAGCACCTAGTCGATCTAAACAGCTGCCACTTTAATGAGCTTTTGCATGTCAATAGATCATGTTATTATGAATCTCCCTATACAGTAGGACCTCGATTATCCGAACTGTAAGTAGCAAGAGAATGACTCACCACATAACGATGTTTTCCATAAAGATAATAATTTTATTTTAGAATACAGAATATATAATAATGTAGAATTCAGTGTACAGTGTCACCAGTGATAATGTTAGCTTGCAATAATCTTCTAATTCGGATAATCGAGGTCCTACTGTATATGGGTTTGGGCCTTGACGGTCAATAGCTTAAAAGATATTTAATGCAAAAGAAATAGTGCATATCAACCTAGCGCCTAATCGACTGCTCCATGCCTTTGTACTTGAACATTAAACATCGTTTAAACTATTGTCCATTTATGAAACCGTATAGGGAGATTCGTAATAACATGCTCTATCAACGTGCAAGAGCTCATTAAAATCTGAGAAGACCACTTCGGAAGCTCTCCATGTCAGTTCAAGTTGAGTGAACCAGAATGGGAAGCTATAACATCTATTATCTACCATACAGTCCTAACATTACACCGTCTGATTGCCACCTGGTTAGATCGTTACAATACTTTTTCTCAGGTAAAAAAATTCAAGAATGAACAAGAAATCGTGGAGGTACTCGAAGAATATTTTAACAGTGAAAGCGAGACTGATTAAGCCACACTGGATTAGCTGAAAATAGCAAACTTTCTAAATTCTTATAGAATATGAATGCAACAACAAATTGTACCCTTTTTAGCCAATAATATTAGTAACTTTCATAATGCTTCTAATGCTTCCACGATACACTGTTCGATACATTTATTATTAATATACATGATCAAATTAATGATGATTGAACCTATGTGTCACCCAAACATGGATGACATAACAGTCAAAGTGTTAAAGGATTGACTCGGTGCCCTTCGAAAAAAGCGACAGAACTTTCCAATCAGCCTACCAACTCAGCAACCCAAAAATAACCAATTTCGTTGTTTCCATCAAATAAAATGTATTAAAATATTGTCACTCTGCCTCTAAAGATGCCTTATACAATATGAATACAACAACAAAGTGTACCCTTTTTAGCTAATAATATTAGTAACTTTCATAATGCTTCTAATGCTTCCACGATACACTGTTCGATACATTTATTATTAATATACATGATCAAATTAATGATGATTGAACCTCTGTGTCACCCAAACATGGATGACATAACAGTCAAAGTGTTAAAGGATTGACTCGGTGCCCTTCGAAAAAAGCGACAGAACTTTCCAATCAGCCTACCAACTCAGCAACCCAAAAATAACCAATTTCGTTGTTTCCATCAAATAAAATGTATTAAAATATTGTCACTCTGCCTCTAAAGATGCCTTATACAATATGAATACAACAACAAAGTCTACCTTTTTAGTCAATAATATTAGTAACTTTCATAATGCTTCTAATGCTTCCACGATACACTGTTCGATACATTTATTATTAATATACATGATCAAATTAATGATGATTGAACCTCTGTGTCACCCAAACATGGATGACATAACAGTCAAAGTGTTAAAGGATTGACTCGGTGCCCTTCGAAAAAAGCGACAGAACTTTCCAATCAGCCTACCAACTCAGCAACCCAAAAATAACCAATTTCGTTGTTTCCATCAAATAAAATGTATTAAAATATTGTCACTCTGCCTCTAAAGATGCCTTATACAATATGAATACAACAACAAAGTGTACCCTTTTTAGCTAATAATATTAGTAACTTTCATAATGCTTCTAATGCTTCCACGATACACTGTTCGATACATTTATTATTAATATACATGATCAAATTAATGATGATTGAACCTCTGTGTCACCCAAACATGGATGACATAACAGTCAAAGTGTTAAAGGATTGACTCGGTGCCCTTCGAAAAAAGCGACAGAACTTTCCAATCAGCCTACCAACTCAGCAACCCAAAAATAACCAATTTCGTTGTTTCCATCAAATAAAATGTATTAAAATATTGTCACTCTGCCTCTAAAGATGCCTTATACAATATGAATACAACAACAAAGTCTACCTTTTTAGTCAATAATATTAGTAACTTTCATAATGCTTCTAATGCTTCCACGATACACTGTTCGATACATTTATTATTAATATACATGATCAAATTAATGATGATTGAACCTCTGTGTCACCCAAACATGGATGACATAACAGTCAAAGTGTTAAAGGATTGACTCGGTGCCCTTCGAAAAAAGCGACAGAACTTTCCAATCAGCCTACCAACTCAGCAACCCAAAAATAACCAATTTCGTTGTTTCCATCAAATAAAATGTATTAAAATATTGTCACTCTGCCTCTAAAGATGCCTTATACAATATGAATACAACAACAAAGTGTACCTTTTTAGTCAATAATATTAGTAACTTTCATAATGCTTCTAATGCTTCCACGATACACTGTTCGATACATTTATTATTAATATACATGATCAAATTAATGATGATTGAACCTCTGTGTCACCCAAACATGGATGACATAACAGTCAAAGTGTTAAAGGATTGACTCGGTGCCCTTCGAAAAAAGCGACAGAACTTTCCAATCAGCCTACCAACTCAGCAACCCAAAAATAACCAATTTCGTTGTTTCCATCAAATAAAATGTATTAAAATATTGTCACTCTGCCTCTAAAGATGCCTTATACAATATGAATACAACAACAAAGTGTACCCTTTTTAGCTAATAATATTAGTAACTTTCATAATGCTTCTAATGCTTCCACGATACACTGTTCGATACATTTATTATTAATATACATGATCAAATTAATGATGATTGAACCTATGTGTCACCCAAACATGGATGACATAACAGTCAAAGTGTTAAAGGATTGACTCGGTGCCCTTCGAAAAAAGCGACAGAACTTTCCAATCAACCTACCAATTCAGCAACCCAAAAATAACCAATTTCGTCGTTTCCATCAAATAAAATGTATTAAAATATTGTCACTCTTCGCCTCTAAAGATACCTATTCCATTAAACACTTGACACGGTATGCAAATTGACCGGTTTCCCCTAGCAGCGGTCGCAGTTTGTTTTCCCCCAGTTGGATAATGAAAGTCGAACGGAACGGCAGTGTAAACGATGCAAAAATTGATCGCATCGTTTGTTGCTCGCTGAACCAGCCAGTCGATTGCTGGAATTACAGACAAACTGAGCTAATGGCTATCACGAGGTAACGGTGGCCTTAATGTATGTGCCTGGCAATGATTACGGAAACTCGATTTGCGAGTTCCGACAAATTACACTTTCCAACTTGAAATTACACAGAGGATGCTCGGCTCGGCCTCAGCGAACGAAACGTCGACGGTGTTTCGCGGAACGGTTCATTCCGCCCGCGATTCTTCCGTCCGCGGCGGAGAGGGGCGGTTTTCCGCGGGAAAATACCGCTGGAAGAAATGGAATCCCAGCGACGCGGAATCACGACGGCCGGA
This sequence comes from Macropis europaea, assembly GCA_916610135.2. Taxonomy (NCBI): domain Eukaryota; kingdom Metazoa; phylum Arthropoda; class Insecta; order Hymenoptera; family Melittidae; genus Macropis; species Macropis europaea. The sequence continues at coordinate 11,883,005 of OU744352.1, read as the reverse complement.
CAAGCTTTTAACCATGCTGCAAGCTCCTCCGTTCCGCCGTGCAATTTAAGAAATGACTCACGTACACGCAATAATACGTGCCACCCTTCGCTATGTTGGAAAACTCGATTACCAGGACAGACTACGGCTGTGGGCAACGTTTCGCTGGAAACTATGTCTTTAACTTTGTTACGCTTTTCAATTGTTGGGGGATTATTTGATTCGATCAGTAAAATGTGGCGTGGGACCATCTGTTGGATGACCTCTTTCGTCGCGTTAGAGCGAGACGATAAATTGCTGTTGTTCTGACTCGCGAGCGACACGTCGACGTCGCTAACTCGATTGCAACCATCACCGCTTCTCACGTGTTGTTCTGAGTATTTACATTCGATCTGTCGGCAGGGCTCAAAATAATTAGACAATTACGTATTTCAATTATATATTCATCATTAACCCTCTATGACGTCATGTGGCTTCGAAGTTACTTTACTATATGTCTGTATTTTTTAAGACTTGTTTCGTTTATTCATCTTTGTGTACAATTATATTCTACGACTGAACTGCGATCAAAGACTCTTTTTGTTTATTATTATATTTATATCCTGCGATACAAGCTTTATCATTTACTCGTGTATCATTTTCTCCATACATAAAAAAATTGCGGTTATAGAGGGTTATGGTGTTAAATGCTACGGAAGTTAGAAATAATATACAACAGTAACTATTTCTTTAATTTTTGTTTCATTAGTGACATTTGATAGACTGTTTGGAATTACTTAACTGTCTAAATGTTTTCAGTAGTTTTTTTTCATTTGTTTTGTCTTTCTGTTATGGTCTACGAGCTTTAGCTCGTATCCACTGTTTTGAGTAGTATACGTATTGTTCTCTACATCCAGTGGTTTTCTAGCTTTCAGAATAAATGGACGTCAATGTTGAATTTGATGTTCGTTTTATTTCTCGTCGATCGAACCTCTGACCTTAGTTTTGCTATTTCGAGACTTACAGATTAAAAAATCTTCTCTCTATATAATCAGCCTGGATCTACCTAGATCTCCCTATATCTTCCTGGATCTCCCTGGATCTCACTCTTAGTCCCTGTCCCTCTGTGGATCGCCCTGTCAATCCCTGTCCCTCCCTGGAATTCCACGTCTCTCCCCGGATCTCTCCGTCTCTCCCTGGATCTCCTTGTCAGTCCCTGTCCCTTTCCGGATCTCCCTGTCAGTCCCTGTCTCTCCCAGGATCTCCCTGTTCCTCCCTGAATCTCCCTTTCAGTCCCTGTCCCTCTCTGAATCTCCCTGTCAGTCCCTGTCCCTCTCTGGATCTCCCTGACAGCCTCGTCTATCCTTGGATCTCCCTCTCCTTCTCTCTGAAACTCCCTGTCTCTCCCTGGATCTCCCTGTCGCTCTCTGAAACTACCTGTCTCTCTCTCTCTCTCTCTCTCTCTCTCTGGATCTCCATATCTCTCCCTGGATCTCCCTCTCTCTCTCTTTGAACCTCCCTGTCTTTCCCTGGATCTCTCTGTCTCTCTCTGAAACTCCCTGTCTTTGCCTGGATCTCCCTATCTTTCTCTGAAACTCCCTGTCTCTCCCTGTCTCTCCCTGGATCTCCCCGTCCCTCGTTCTCTTTTCTTGTCTTTCCTTGTACCTGGCTGTCACTCCAAAGTAAAATTGCAAGCAATCTCGATTTGTCTGCACGCAAGCTAATGGGCAAGAATAATACGCCGCTGTCGTTGTAAACTAAAGAGTACAGATAAGAGAAAAGCACGAACTTCTGCAAGAATCCGAAGAGAACGGGAATTTCCTCTAGAATGTCCCTGCTACCTAATTTAATTCTTCTTCCCTTCTTGTTTCAAGAAATACCGTGCAGACAACGAAAATGAGGGTCACTTTTTTTTGGAAACGTTTGTGTTACATTATTTCTTGCTTGCAAACAGCAGATGTTCAAAGGTAGAACTGGCTGTGTTTTGGAGCAGAGCTTTTGCAAATTTCCTCCGTGTTCCGGTTAACGTTGAAAATAGTGTTTGTAGGAACGTGGCAGATTTTGGAGGATAGTCTCTCCACACTACCGTCCACTTTCTGATTTATATTTTCAGAAAAATTCTGTTGCATACGCATCCGGCTCCCTTGGGGAACTCGATGCCAAGGATTTCGTAGAATATTAAGGTTAACTGAGGAAATACGCTTTTTCCGCTTTCTTCGAAACTCACCAAAGCACTGGTTGAAGGAATATTTCGAGCTGCTCTGATATCTCCGAACTTCTCTCTTGAAAGCGAATTTGAACTACATTTTGCAAGAATACGCTTCAGATTATATCTTGTCTAAAGCCCGAGATGGTTGTTAATTATACATGTCAGGACACAGCACTCACACAGACTTTAAATAAGGATTTCTCAGTTTTTCGAAATAGATAAACGTTGTCTGTCACAGTGAAATTACCCACCATTAGTCAGACGCAATATAAATTCTTTGTTCTGTAGGAATCGTAAAGGAGAAGAGTGTATGAGTATTCGATATTGCACATGCGTACCAGGCATTTTCATTAACGTAGTCGACGATTCATACTGAAATACGTAATTTCTTGCATATTTAATACGAAATTGCTTATTTTTTTATAGAAGTAGCGAGAAACAGCCGTTTTTATAGATGTAGTCGGTTATTCATGCTGAAATACGCAAATTCAAGTATATTTAAAGCGAAATCGCATAACTCTCAGTCAAAATAACACGAAACAACAGCTTTCGTAATTTTAGTTAACAATTCATGCTAAAATACGCAAATTCTAGCATGTTTAATCCAAAAACGTTTATTTTTCGGTAGAATTATCGCGAAACGGTAGATTTCATTGGTTTAATCTACGATTCATGCTGAAATATGCAAATTTTAGCATGTTTCATCCAGAATCGCTTCTATTTCGTTAGAAATTGTACAAAATCGCAGTTTTTATTGAATTCAACACTATATTGCTGTTGCAACGTTAAATTGCTCAGAATACAGTAAAAATCAATAGTTATTTAATTAAGTAAATTATGAGGCCTCGTAACAATGAACGTGTTAAAGAATATCTGTAGTACATCGAATATTATCGCACAAACTAGCGGAACAATTTTACAGTACTTCCTCAGCAATACATAGACTCAACCAATCACAAATACTGTCATCATCTACCCCTAACAAGAAAATAGTATAATATTCAAACTGTAACATATGACATTCTGATCAGACTGCACCATAAAGAAAACGTTGCGAATATCTCGAAAAGGAAGAATTTCTGGACTTGTGTACGGGACCTTCCTTCACCTTCAAGATCAGTGGAATACTCGTGTAAACTTTGCTCACCTACTTCCAAAGCACTGTGTATATTGCAGCGCAGTGGCAACCACTGCAACTGTAAACTCAGATTCCTGGACAGCCAAATAACAAGTTTCTAATAGCCAGAACATGGGAGTGCTCGCGATGCATCCTACGACTCGATACTTAGTTTCTCTGACCCTTCAGGAACGCAACCATATGGCAGGGCTTGCAGCTACCAAACCCTGAAGAAACGAAAGTTGGAAAAACCATAAACTGAGCTTCTTCTAACAAGGAAGGGTATTAAACTCTCCCCTCCAGATTCTAATGCAATTTTGCAGGTTGTAAAATAGCCAAAAACAAGGGACACGTCTTTTTTTTAGCTGCAGTTACTCCAGTATAAGGGATGAAATCATCCCCTGAGAATTGATACCTCCAAGGCTATCTCGAAAACTATAAAAGCTACAAATATACTTCAAATTGCAAAGTTGTATGGTTTTTTATGTACAATAATTTGGCAAAGAAGATTTTCAAAAATAGTTAATAATTTTCGAGATAGCCTTGGGGGTGCCAATATTCAGGAGGCAATCCCACCGCCCAACCTCGAGCATCCGCAGCTAAGAAAAAAACATGAGTCTCTTATTTTAGTCTGTTTTACAAACCTGCAAAATTTCATCAAAATCGGGAGGAGGCGGTCTAATACCCTTCGTTAAGAAGGGGTTGAGTTAAATCCCCCCTATCGCTCCCCTTCTGAATCCGCCGCTGTATCACCTCAAGTTTTACTTCGTTTTTATAAATTAAATATAGCAATGTTCTGCGACTGTGCCATAAAGATTCCCTGTTGCACTCTCTGAAAAGCCGTACCACATAGCGTGCAGAAAGCGCTGAACACGTGTCTGATCATACACGGCAGTTTCTACTGGAATTCGAGAGAGCAAGCGTTGAATGTAACGAATTTTCCGACACGTCCGCTGTAAAAGGGGATCGGTTGTAAAGGGTGTATCGAAGGAAAGAAGATCTCCATTTAAGATGGCACAGGACACCAGCACGGCGTTCGTTCGGTTTGGTTTTGCGGTTGTATGGGCGTCTGCACGCTTTGATTCCGCGGCGACTTCGTGACGCGTGTGAGCGTCGAGGCTGGACGAGCAGCGCCTTGACGCGGGCCGGTGAAAAATATTCGAGTCACGTGTCACGTAGACCAATGCCCGTGCCCGTGTATCCAGTTCTCCAGTTTCCTCTCACGATTTCCTACAGCAACGCCATTGACCACCTTTCGCCTCCTCTCCTTCCTTCCTTTCTTCCTTCCTTCCTTCCTTCCTTCCTTCCTTCCTTCCCTTCCACGGTATTTCCTTAATTCTGTTCTTAGTTTCTGCTGAACTTTCTTCTTTCTGACTTCTTCGACTCCATCGAACGCCGCTCGCACCCTGTTCCTTCCTCTCCATCGCCCGCCACCCTCTGTGCAGCCTTTCATCAAATTGCTTCTCTTCTTTTGGCACTGTCAAGTTTTTCTGCCGACGAGATCTTTACAGGGTATTCTGTCTTTTTGACCGGCTTTGGGGTATACTTTAGGAATTTTTTTGGGGAAAACAAAAGAAGATTTCTTTATGAAACTTCGCAGGCTTATTTGTGTACGTCCATACTATATTTGTGAATTTTTGTAGATTGTTATTACTGTACTGAGGATGTTTATGCAAATATAGATTTTTAAGCTTCCAGATTTCCTGTGTCAGTGCAGTTAAATAAATGAAACTTCAACAAGATAGCATTTGCTCCTTGAACGGTTCAAAATATGTAATTTTTATTTTGTTATGTTATTAAATATCCAGCATACACTAATTTGGATATATTAGGTTGCATAAACACCTGCAGTCTAGATATCACTTAAACTGGAGTAGTTATTTTTATTTATTAGGTAACTAAAAAAGTTCGTGCATTTCCATCGGTAAAGATAAATGATACACAAAGTGGATTTAACAATATTTTATTCAGAAAAGTACTTACCGTCGGCTTCTATTACCCTTTTCCAACGATCTAATAACTTCTCTATCCCATTTTTATAAAAGTTGTCCTTTTTGATGTCAACAAAGTGCTTCACCTCTCTTTCGACGTCTTGTCGATTTTGGAAGTCCGAATAATTGACTTCGAGACAGTCATGCTTAGTTCAGTTTTTCAACATTTTAAATGAATAAATATCTTAAGTTACATGCACCGGTAAATTCTCACTTAAATAACCTTTCGTTTAAGCATACGTAAGCACTCTTTTAATTGATAAAGTGGGCAAAGATACAGTTTGAAAATGGTAACACCGATAAACGGCACGAATTTTCTTGGTTCCCTAATATTTACCGAAAATGTAGTCCTCTTTGAGTTAATCATCTTTTTACTCGAACAATTTTTGCTAATTGCGATCAGACAAGAGTGTGATTTGTTCCGGTTGCGTGAACCGTCCTGACAAAATAAAAATGTTCCCAGAAATAATTCAAGTACCGTTCATATCACAATCTCTATTATCCAACGTTAACAGCGCCGGAAGCTCTAATTTGGTACCCCGCAGCGGGAACTCGATCTCCGATTCTCCTCTAATTCTGCGTGCAGACTGAGTGTCTGCGAGCGTAATAATGTTCTTCAGGGTTGGTCGGTTCGGTTCGCCAAAAGCTCGATCGATTCCCCCGTGTTCGATATCGTCGGTGGCCTGTCTGAGCTTTAATTACGAGTCATTGTCCGACAGCGAGCCTATCCCGCTGAGTTCCACGGAAACTTGCTGTCAGTCGATCGTCTTGCAGGCAGGAGCACGTGCACTCGCCCCCTCGTCTTCAGGGTTAACCGAGTGAACGACGAGGGTTGTGCATCTCCACGGGCTTAATGGAACTTCTGGCCGGATGTTGGCAGCCTTGCCTCCTTTCAATTGATTCCACTCACGCGCCGAGCTGAAATAGCTACACAGATACCGATAGATGTTCAGGAAGAAAAACGATCTCTGCTTATCGCGCCCATCCCTTCGCGCCGCTCGCTCTATGGCGTCTCAATCTCGACCAGGATTCACGGCATTTTCCCTAAATAGAGCACCCGAGGAACCTGACCCGTTTCCCAGACGGTTTAGCGACTATGCTCGCCTCGTGCGCCGCTTCTGTCCGTCGAATGGAGAGGAGAATTTTCAGGTTCCAAGAGAAATGATGTATTGTTCTGATTGGAAGAATTCAAAGAAGATCCTCGATCCATGGGGTGACCATATGTAACTTTTATCTAGCGACTTGAAAAGTTTCTGACGTAATCAGATTTATGAATATATCAGTGATCGCCATGCGGAGCAGAGTCTGGCTCCAGCCTACCCCTCTTCTGCGTCCATTCCCCTCACGTAGGTTGTGGTCTGGGCATGATGTCGATTGCTGATTGTCGATAAGTAAAGTTTCTCAAGAAACTGTGACGCCATAAGAGTAATCTTTTTATATGTAACGTTAGTTTAATATGGAGATTACATCTCTTCTTTCTTGTTGCGTGAGGAGAATGGACGCAGAGTGGGGGTAGGGTAGAGTCAGACGTCGCTGCAGGCGGCTATCTCTGATTTAGATCTCGGTTTTATCTTCTGCGGGAGTTACTTTTTAATTTTGAGGAAAGTGAAACGATGAAGGAGTTGTCCAATTGCAAAATTTGGTTATTGTTTTTAAAAATAGCTGGATGTCTTAAAATGAATGTGCAAAATGTTCCATATGGATGTTTGAATGATTCTTCGAGATATGGCGTTTAGAGTGAACTTATGTATCTACGCGTAGGGAGACGATATATAATGTAATATGTTTTCCAAAAGGGTGTATATAATATCTCAGGCTGCAATTAATGGATTGGTTTAATATTTAGCATAACATTTTTGGTTTTGAAAATATATGAGTATAATACATATTTTAGAGTGAAAAACTTCAAAAAATTTGTTTAACATCAATTTTGGAAGAAACAAAATGAACCCTTAAAAGGGCCGAAGTACAAAATAGTTTATAAGAAAAATTCGTTCTTCTGTTTTACGAAAACCAAAATGGCGAAACCGTGTGCACCACACACCCCTGCACGGAAAGACACGTTTTAAGAGAATTGCTGTATCTCCTTCCAATATTTATATTTATTAATACAATTTTAAACAAAGAAAGCTTAAGATGCGTTCCAGTAAACCACCAAATGTCAAAAGAATCACATTTTACTTTTTCTGCATTCTAAGTCCACAGGACATCTATTTTGCAGGCTGATCACGGCGCCGCAGAAGAAAATTCTGTGTCTAGTCAGACATGTGAAAATCCTTCTTATCAAAATCAGTTTATGCGCGGGCCGTTCCGTTTTTCGTGCCAGGGAATTTCTCATTTTTCCGGGGGGCATTTCATATGGTGTCCCATATATGCAAAGCGAACGAGTAAAGCTACCTCGATGCACTCGTATTAGGGAAACATTTTGTGATGAACGATTTTCTGCTGCCTCGAAAGAGCATCGCTAAAAAGGACACAGAGATCTCTATAATACAGAAACGTCTCGTTTTAGAGAATTTAAAGATTTAAGGAAGATCGACTCGCTTTTACTGGAGAGACATTTATAAATCTGTTTCTATCTATTTCTCGATTATTAGAAAAACCAAATTGAAAAACACATTGAGTTTAGAAATTATTGTTGATGTTAACGCAATACGAAAATTAGAAGAATTAATACTTTGAACAATAAAAAATTTCCATAAAGGCAGCGTTAATATATTTTATACCACGTCAAACCATGTGAACCGGCGCATTAAATGATTATTAATTTTCATAAAATTCTGGCTAATGTCATGAATTATTCTAATTATTAGAGTAACCAAAATGAAAAACAGACAGTGACTTTGGAAATTATTGTTGATGTCAATGCAATAAGAAAATTAAAGAAATTAATATTTTGAGCAATAGAAAATTTCCATAAACGCAGCGTTAACACGTTTTATGCCACGTCTAAATAATATGATCGAATTAAATAAGTATTAATCTAAAATAGTGGATGCCGAACTAATAGTAGAAAATCATAAGTGTAACGTGGAACTGTCGACTATCATATCGATTATTAAACGTATCATTGTATAATGTGGAGGGCCATGAACATTTCAGATATTGATTTTTGTGAAGAAAAGTAGTTAAATTAGATCATTAATTTCCAAAATAAAATATTATATAAATATAGACTTTAATTTTTATAATTAATTACATAAAATGAGTATATTCATAAAATCGTAAAGATTTTAGAATACTGTATTTTTTATTTGCAATCAGTTATGTCAAGGACGTAATATTATCAAAACCTGTAAAATAAAGGCTACATATTTTTGTTATTAAAAGGATGTGATTTCTCTTACGTCCTACAAAATAGTTTAATATTTTTCTTCTTAAGAATATACTAGAGCAGTAAAGATTTTAAGAACCACTAAAAAGTTACTAGCACGCCGCCAAGTAGTATAAGTCGACCGTTGGTCAGACACCGCTATTTATAGCAAGGAGTTTGATGAAACTCGGATACGGTTTATTACTCGAAAAAATATTCGACACGTATTTTTGCAACAGGAAAGGTTCATATCTAGGGGGTGAAAATAGCCCTTCAAGTTGAGGGTGAAAAACATGTTTGGCGAGATATCTCGAAAACTACACGTTGTAAAAGAAAACTGTGACCTGATAAGTTGTGTGTTTTTAAATGCTGAACTTATCCATGTAAACAGTTCCTGCAAAAGTCAATTTGTTTAAACAATATATTAAAAATTAATACAGTCTGTAAATTTCCTTTACAAAATGTTAATCGGTATTCATACAAATTTATGTACGTCCACTATAGCTTGGCTACAGTCAGGTGAACTCTATCACCATTGGTGCTCTATAGCCAGAAAAATATGGATAAAATGGAATCGAATGATTGACTTTGGGTTCACACGATGTTCCAAATAATTACATCATACTACGTGTTATTAATTAGCTTTAGACCGATAAAAATTAGTACAATCTTGAAGATTGATACTGAATATTATTACTCTATTAAAATTTCAATATTTTTATAATAAATAATTCCGAAGCGCTGCGGTGACGTTTCTTCCTGACAGGCATCAGACGTCCACCAATCAGCGATAAAATAAAGATTTTTGACTAATTACGATGATTATGATGAAAGAGCTTTCTTTCACGGGTTAATTCGTCACAGGACGACACGGGGTCGCGGTAAATTACATCCTCCTCCCTCTCTTCTCTTCCTGCTCGCTCAATCTGTTTGGAAGAAGCTGAAGGGACGGAAGTTCGGGTTCCCGGGAGCATCAATCACGAGACACCGGGAAGATATCGTTAAAAAGAACGCTTCGAAGCTGCTGCTTTGTTGTTTCGCAGAGACTGACGGGATCTCGTGACTCTGACAGCAGACAAATCTCTTTTCGCGAGTGCGTCTGCTGAGACTCGAGGATGTCGAGCAACCGGAAATGAATGTTGTTCTACCGGATACCTCGGGCGAACGGTTCGAGGATCTTTGAGGTTAAAGTTACTGGACAAAATGACTGGGACGCCACGAGTTATGTAGGTCAGACATCTCGATCAAATTTGACTTGATACTACTCTAAATATATCAGGTCATTATGAAATGTCATTAGTAGACTGTGGATGTTTATGCAATATAATGCATGCAAATTGGTGAACAATGGACATTTAACAAGTCACCGAAATAAAACTGACATTATCTGAACATTTCAAGGAGGAAATGCAGTCCTGTTGAAGATTCGATGATTTAATTGCATTAACATAGGAAATAAAGAAATTGAAAAATGTATATTTGCATAAACATCCGCAGTCTAATGATCATTTCTCCCCTAGACCCTTCAAATATATCTAATAAAATTTAACAGAATCAGTGAAAGATGATGAATGTTACTAATATTCTCAAAAAAAGCGAGTAAAATTTGAAGATATATTCATTTTATTATAATATTTAGAAGGTTTGCCATTTGCAGCTAATAAATCGTGGCAGCCAAAGTGTTAAGTTAAGAGAGTATTCAATTGAATAATTCAACAATTGCAATCATTTTTAACTATCGATAGATTGAATGTTAATTTTGGTATCCGTACTCTAGTACTTTAATAGTTTTTCAACTAGATTTTGAACAAGTTTAGTTTAAGTACATTGCAGCTGACTACTCTTACTGAATTGTTTATGAACTGAAAAAATTGTCGTGCCACTTGAACAGGTAGTAGCTGACATGTACATGAAACTTTCAGTGTGATAAAGTGCATTTCTTCTTAAAAAATTGCAAACTGAACATTGGCCCTTATTCTACAAAGGTGCAGACGTATCTCTGATATTCTACCACATGCACAGTCAAATCTCTGTTAAATAAAATTATACTTTTTTGAAATATGTTTAATAAATAAAATTCTTATAATTGAAAAAGCTCAAGGTTTTACTTGAAATGTCTTTTTCTAATATTAAAATTGTTTTAATACCGCTGTCGCTTATGCATGATTTCATTTATTCGAATAACATTCATGTCGTTTTATGTAAAACAAAGAAACTTCTGAAATTATATACTAAATATTGCAAGTACTAACAAAGTGTAAATTGTGGAATATTCTAAACACAGGCAGTAATATAAAATGCTTAGTTACTTAAGAATTTTTGCAAAAATCTCCAAAATTAATCATATTCGTTACAAACTACTGTTGGTTGTCAGCTTATGGTGATTGCAAAATGTTATCGGCTGTCAAAGTGGTAAGATATTAATTGCAATCGACATTGCGATCAGTATACTGCAGATGTTTATGTTAATTTCTCGAATGTAATTCTCGTTATAAAGAGTACTGACAGAACCTTTTTAACGAAAATTTCGTTTCCTTATCAGAGAAAAAGATTGTGATGTTCTGTCTTTTTAAACTGTAATGCACCCTAATTTCTATCGTTCCACTTTTTTCAGTCATTAAAGATACTATTGCAGACTCAGAGCAGCGGTCTTTACCTTTAACGACCGTATCGCGTAGTTTTCGTGGGCATTAGGAAACCTATTCGAATAATTTCAATAATTACCAGCTCAAATTCATTCGAGGGTAGACTGTTTCGACGAGAGCAAGCTCGCGGGGGTAAGGAGGCTGGATGGGTTGGCGTAGGGGTGGTTTAATTTCGTAAAGATACCTCAGCCGTTTGCGGTCTCTTGTTTCGGGGTGAATAGCGAGAGGACGTGTTCTCTCTGTAGCCTATATTTAAATGCTAAGCAGATTCTAACTGAAACTACCGTTTCGCTCACTTCTGACTCGACAAGATGATTAACGAGTTTTCTCATATATTTCAAATAGAACTCCAGCCACTATATTAGAGTGTGGCAAAGTATACGAAATGTTCGAAAAAGATTCATAGTATTCACTGAGTTGAATGATAAATGCTTAATAAACGTAAATGAGAAATCAGTCCCTTCAGTATAGTTCAGACATCGAGTGATATGTCGGTGAGGGTTAAATTAGTAAGTATCGTTTACTTGACACTGAACATGGTGATTAACGAGTTTCCTTCTCAATTGTTATAATTAGAATTACATCCACTATGTCAGAGTCTCGAAAAATACACAGAGTGTTGAAAAAAGATGCAGAAATTATGGAGTAAATAGTGCTCATTAAATTGAATGAAAAATGATTAATAAACGTAAACGAGGAATCAATCCCTTCAGTATAGTTCAGACATGGAGTAACATGGGGGTTAAATTATGTAGTAAATCTTAATTTTTATCAAATTTTAAGCAATAATAACATGAAATAAAGAGTACACGAACAAATAATTAAATTTTTTCTTAAATATTAGTATTCAAAATAGGGTGCTATATTCTGTCTGACCAGGCATGGCAGTTTCCACTATGACGTTTAATCATTGTATTCTATAGCATATTCAACTATACTTCTTACCTTAATTCTTTAAAATTTTAACTGCCATGTCAACCATGTGGGTGACACATAAATTCAGTTGTTAATTATCTAACTATGAATGATGTTAGTAAAGATATCTAATAAGTTCTAACAGATTCAGTAAAAAAAAAACTACAAAGAATTGCTAACATCATTGATAAAAAGGAGCACAATTTTATATTACTCTAATGCAATATCAGAATTTACAAATGTATTTTCAGCCTATAAAATAATATTCACTTGATAAAGAATTTACTTAATATCTCTGGGGATATGGAAGTACAGTGGGACCTCGATTAACCGTACACCGATCATCCATAATTCCTGTTCCAGGTTAATTACAAATTAACATCATCAATGACACTGTATACGTAATTTGATTACACTATGTACTTTTACTTTCTATACCAAAATAATCATTTTTATGCGAAACATAGTTGTAATGAGAGTCACCTTTTTACCAATTACAGTTCGGATAATCGAGGTTCTACTGTAATCGATTACTTGAATTAATTAATGAAAACTATAAAACAGATTTTTAATTGTTACATGAAATTTATAACCTGATTGAATCACATGAATTCACAGGATGATCGTATTATGGCTAGATTACGTGCTTATCATACGATGTGGAACTGTATATCCAACGGACTGGCAATAATGATTCTGCAATATTGCATTTCACTTGGAATAGTTATAGTTTACTGTACGCAGTGATCAGCGTGTAATCGCATTACAGTTTCCTGTAATTAACGTTGCACTAGTCCTAGGAATTGAATATGTAATAAATACTGGCAGTACGATTGAGTTTCCAGAAATTATCTGAAGCCAGCTACCGCTCCAACACATTTCATAGTAAACTATTTGAATCGGTGTGTTGAAGAACAGTACGAGTCCAAAAACCACATTCTGAGATATTTGAAAAAATAGTGTCACTTTTGTGTATCATCAACACCATTGGTTTTATAGTGCTGTTGCAATTTAAACACGGTTATGCTACCGCAGATGAATCTTCATACATATCCAACTATGGTTACACTTTGTTTATTAATTTTGAACATTTAAAATAATACCATTTGACTTGTACTGATTTTCAGCTCAGCCCACTTTTTAGACAGGAAATTTAATGAATGACACAGTGGTAGAAAAGAACAATTATTAACTTGCTTTAAACATAATTGAAGTGGAAATTATTCCATGAAAAGTGATAGTTGAACAGATTGTTGAAACAGTACAAATCCATGACAGATACTGTTTTTACACTCATTAAACTGAAGGGACTACTGACGAGTATCGGGTACAGAGCAATTTTCCAATGTCCTCCACAAGCTACCTTACAATAGAAAAGACCAAGTCAAGTTATCCAGACTACTTATTGGACATACAAGATTAACACATAAGAGAAGCTCCTCCAGGGTGCGAATTCTGTGACCTACCACTCACAGTTGAACATATAATCATAAAATGCACAAAATTCGATGAACCACGCAACAAATTCAGAATCCCCAAGGACGTATACCAGTCGGAACAAAGCAGAGAAAACCTCAAATTCTTCAAATCGACAGACGTATGGGACGAGATCTAGATAGTGATACAGTCGTCGCTAATGACCTAATTGTCGATGCGACGTGAAAGAAAGAAAGAAGAAGAAGAGTATAGGGTACCTTTTTGCACTGTTTTTGATCCCAACATATAGTTCTACACATTTTAAATTTAGTTTTGAGATTGTTTGAAAATGGCTAATTTTGGACTCGTACTGTTCTTCAACTCAACGATTCATTTATAATTATTTATTTTTTAGTTCTGACTGTAGAATATAGTGGTACAATCTGCTAAAAAATTGAGAGATACCACGTACACTGTCTATCGAATTCTCTGAGGTGTCAGAAGCCATGAAGAGCTAACCGGTGCAAGCTTGATGATCGCTTTATAACGCGAGGCTTCTTCGTGTGAAACCCGATCTGCGGTCGTTACAACGCGATAAGGGTGTAACGTTACAGTGCACGTCGTAAAAAGTATAGTTAGCCAACTCACATTCAGTCCGTATCTGTTTGCATCGCTTCTATCAGCTTGATCCTGAGAACACTCTGTATTTGAGCCCTTTATGAAAATATAACAAATAGCATAACCGTTTGATAAAATTTTACTATATTATATTTATTATATCTTATATAAAATTTACTATATTTATTTGCTTACTCAAAATTGTACACGCTGGCGGTGACAAGCGGTCCAAATTTAATTTAATCATATAGCTACTATCAGGTTGTGCCACGTGTAATTACCGATTTCAGAATAATTGATAATCGTCGCGATTAGTAAACTTCACATGATCTATACTCTAACTTGTACTATATTGAAGTTATTTTGGTGTTATGGTCCCTTTATTCCCTTTGTTCACTCGGTTGTTTTTCGTTGTTATGTAACTGCTTTACGTCAATAAAACACAATATGGTGTCTGTGTGAGAGATTTAAAAAAGTTTTTCTATATGAATTTAAATTGGGACATAGTGCAGCTGAAGCATGCTGAAATACTAATTTGATCTATCTGGACAATGAGTGAATGTTAATTAAACTCCTAAATATACCTACATTTATAAGCTATACCTTTTTAAATTCAGGTGAAACAATAACAGCAGGATCATATTGCAGGAAATTGAAATTATAGTAGAACAGTACAACCTAATAATTGTTGTACAATTTATAGTGCAACTAACATTGTACTTATAGTATAAAAAGACAACTATACGAGAAAATGTGTTAATCACTTTTTTCTTTCGTAATTTTTATTTTAACACTTTGATGACCGTGAAGATCTTACAAAAATTAGTTATCATTGTCCGTTATTACAAGACTCCAGGTAAATAATAATAAATTGAACTTTATTCTTTTTATATCGGTTATTCCACAATTTTAATTTCACAAATACTTGGTTACTTGCTCTTTATCAGTGACAGGTGCACCCAGTTATTTGTTTTACATAAGTGTTATTCAAATGAATCAGATAACGTGCACGTGACACCAGGCATCAAAGTGTTAGGTAGCGTATTATGACGTGTCTGGCCAGGTATGGCTGTTTCTACTGAATCGGTCTGTGTTTCCATAGGTCACTCCTGATGAAAAGATATTAGTATTCAAATTGCTGCACTGTTGTTAGGAATATTTCTCATGTCGGCGAATATTTCGTGGCGAAAACGTAGATAATAGGGGACACAGAAACGCATTAGCAGCGTGATTTTAATATGCTCAATAATGCTACGAAAATTTCTTTCTACTCTGGACAGAAGTCGAGGACAATTGCAGCGGCGTTCTCCCGGACGAGGCGAGCAAAAAGTGTCTCGTGAAAGGAGGGAAAATTTCAGTCGTTCATTATTAAAAACTCTCCAGATACCTTGAATCAAATTAAACAGGACTTCCTGCGCCGTGAAACTGACTTATACATTGTCAGGCCGTTTAATTTGAATAATAGTACGAGCAAGAGTGAAGAGAAAATGGAGGAGCTGGTGAAAGCTTTCGTTTATTTCCTCGCGAAAAGAATTAAAAGAATTTCAATTTTATTTATAACTTCTGCAGCGTCATTCAACCGCCGCTCTAAATTAAGTTTCAACAGCTCTATGAATCATCGAAAATAAATTCAACGAGATGTGATAGACTTCGTTTCATTTATTCCGAAGCACTGACATCGGAATATTCGGTCACTCGAAAAATTGTTTAAAAATTAAGTATTTTCGCCTTATTTGTTTATTTTGAAAACAGACGTGGCCGACGTCTTTATTCTTGAAGTAATTAAAAAATACAATTCATTCAGTGCATTTGCAGCCATTTAAAAAAGAATTATTTGACGTAATTCCGATCTCTGTATTACTTATTCCAATCACCACAAAATTTCATGGTGGAATAAAATCAATAAACCGCAAATATTTCAATATAATGGAATTTTCAAATTACTTAACCCTTTGACTGTGGACTACTCAGAAACGAGGCAAACGCTGCGTGCGGCCGAGTTGCAACAGTACATAGCGAGCCATTGCACTGAACGCCTATGGGCGTCGACAGTCCACGGTGAGCGGTCAAATGATAGACCCTTTGAACTCCTAATTTTTTTTTAATTTTCTTTTCAATTACTCCCTATTATTTTAAGTGTTTTACTTGAAATGTACTTCAAAAGACAATTGGTTGATAGGAACCAATTATAGGTACAAACAATCATGTACCTGAACACTCCAGGCACTTTTTTTCTTAGAAAAAAGGGTCATAAACATGCAATATTTCTTATCTAGGTAAAGAAAAAATATTGCGAAATAGAATACACATTTAAACTGGCAATTTAAAAATGTCAAGTGTGACTCGACATAGGAGTACCTGTGAATAAAATCGATATCGAGCCACACTCGACAAAGGAGCTCAAACGGTTAAAAATGAAAAGAAGTACTAAGGACAAAGAACAAATACATATGTTCTCAAAATAGCATGACTGATAATAATAATAATGATTGTTTGTTGATCCTTAACAATATATGTACACAGATTTACAATAATGTTTCTGGATCTTCCAGTGGCTTTCGTACCTCCACTCACCATTCACTCTTAACACTGACATAAATTTCTTAAAGTATTTTAGTAATAATAATAAACTTAACATTTAAAATACTAGAAATAAACAATAATAAAAGAAACAGTAACACTGACATGTGAATATATATATATATATATATATATTCTGATAGAAACTATTGAACTTAATTGTGAGTCTCAATTTTCCTGACGACCTAATAATTAACCCACGCACGCTGATGGAAAAATTAGGAATATGACAGCATTTCGACGATCTTGGACATTTTGGGTCGTGATTAAGGAGACGTTCAGTCTAACTAGCAGCTCTCCTCAGCCGACGATATTTACATTCGCGTTTACCAGCGTAAAGGTTGGCGGTTCGTGTCGCGTATAACCTGTCTTAAAATTATGATGATGAATATTCAATTTCGCCCGGAATAATTCCGAGAATTCCGCCGCGGGGTATTAAAGATGCAACGAAATGCTAAGCGTTGCAAAGCAGAACTCGCCCGTTTCTCACCCCGTCATTACGAACCGTTTATACGTTAATGCGGTCACATCTCTTGTCCTGAAACAACCCGGAGAGTTCATTTCTCTTGCGATCGATTCAGCATACTGCGTTCGATAATTCTGCTAGGGTCATTAGCACAATCCCTTGAGAAGCAGAAAATTATTTCATAGAGAAATTTCGAACAGCAGAGCCTTGATTATTCTCAAATTGATCGCTGCATGATAATTAGAAACTAACATTATCATCAGTAGTGTTATTTATTTAATTTTACGATTAATTTAAAAAAAAAATTACACTATACCGAAAGAGCTATTGCTACTTCTTTTATACGGACCGACTTTTTCAATAACAATAAAATAAAAAAAATATACATTTATTAAAGACAGAATCAGAGAAACGTTGAAGTAATTGAACAACTACACTTATTCAGTACCTTGATAGTTAAAAGTAACTGCAGTTGTTAATTTGTTCATATTTCATAAAGTCATGTAATAAAATAAAAGAATAGAAATTTATAGAAGATGGAGTCAGCGAACTGTTCAAGTATTTAAATAAATACACTAAAATAAATATTTAATATTCTTCATAATTAAAAGTAACTGCAGTTGTTTATTTGTCCACGTTTCATAAAACCATATTTAAAAACTACATTACTTATGTCAGTTAAAAATGATTTATTCAGTCCAAAGGCTTAACTCCTTTGAAACAAAAACTAAATTCCCACGAAGTGCGAATAACTTCAATTTCATTGCACAAGGAATGTCGTTGCACTTGCATTATGCCGTGTACCGAATGGCGAAGGGCGCATTACGCATATCAGAGGGGTGCGAGGGGGCGCGAGAGGGTTGGCCGGATAAAAAAGGAATGATTTGTAGTCGGCGTTAAATGGAGGTACGAAAGAATGGAAACGTGAACGCTTCGCGGTAACCGAGTTGTATTCAATTTTTGGCCGAGTGATATACGCTGGAGAGCGAGCTGGCAACCCGCGAACCGAAGAATACGATTAGCCTTGCTGCTGCTGCTGTTGTTATTGTTGTTGTCGCTGTTGTTGTTCCAGTTGCACAAAGGGCAAACGAAATTTATTCTCTATTGGTCGCGACACCGGTCCGAGCATAATTGGCCGCAATGTATTCGAGGGATACGTTCTCTTCTTTCTCCTCGGCCATTGTTCGGTTTGATTTATAATTAGGAAAAACAGCAAACGGCGCCAGCGTTGATTTCCGCGGGATTATTGGCTCCGTTACCAAAAACTCCCACTTTGTCCGTTCTCTGTGATTTCAATCCCGAACGTTCCAGTATTTCCTCTACGATTCATTGCAGCATTGAATTCAGTGCTTCGGAGAAATGTTTATTTATTTCATTTCCATTGGGTGACGTAATGGAAGCTTCCACTGGCAGATGTGATATGCAGGCGTCCGATATTTTATTCCGCATGAATGCAATCCATATAAGCTAAATCAGCGAAGGAAGTGTGCAAATTTGTTTAATGTCTTATTGGTGCTTCAGCTGTGTTAGTGTCTGGTTAAGGAAATGTTCAGACTCGCTGATATAATGGAAATACGTGGCTTGACTAGTTTGACCAAGATATACTTTGGCAAACTTCGTTAAACACTTGTTTGAAACGTTATCAAGTTTCTTCAAAAGATGCCAAACATCTTCATACTCCGTTAAACGTTTCCAGGCTTTACTAAGCTTCGTCACACGTTGTCAGTCTGCATCAGACACCTTTGAATACCATTGAACTTCGTAATGCACCTTCAAATTTTGCTGAACTTCGTTCAAATCTGTCACAAATCTTTAGATTGCGTCAAGTGTCTACATAGTTCGTTAAGCACCTTCAGACATTGTCGAACTCCATCAAGCATCTTCAGATGCCACCAAATATCTTTAAACATCTGCAGGTTCAGTCAAACTAGGTCTCACGTTGCCAGTCACAGCCAGACAACTTCAAACACCCTCAAACTTCGTTAAAATCCGCCTTACACCTTCAAACTTTGTAAAATACCTTCAGACGTCGTCGAACGCCATCAAGCATCTTTAGATGCTACCACACGTCTTCAAGCTTAGTGAAACTACGTTGCGCGTTGTTAATCCCTGTCATACATCATCAAACACCATCAAACTTCGTTAAAATCCAACACACATCTTCAAACTTCGTCAAATACCTTCAGACGTTGTCGAACTCCGTCGAGCATCTTCAGATGCCACCAAATGTCTTCAAACGTCTTCAAACTCAATTAAACTGCCCCACACGTTGTCAGTCACGGCCAGACTTCTTCAAACACCATCAAACTTCTTTAAAATCCATCACACATCTTCAAACTTCGTCAAATACTTTCAGACACTGTCGAGCTCCGTCAAACTCCGTCGAATATCTTTAGACGCCGTCAAATGTCTTCAAGCTCCGTCAAATTTCGTCAAACATCTTCAGTATCTTCATCAAATCATTACTCTGTAACAAAACGCGAATAAATCGAATTGAAAATCGAACGACGTTCGGTTCCAGACTATGACAGTCGAAATTCATCGTTGGGATCGATTAATGCGATTCGAATGGGTTGTAAGTTCCCTCGAAACGTCGAGATCGGGGCTAAGTTGAAACGGGTCGAAGTTGAGGCGATTCCGTGGAATTGGCCGGGATTAAAAGGCTGCTCTAAGCGCGATCGATGGAAAATACCTTGGAGGGATGCTTTAGCGCACATCGCTATCGCTAATTCTCTTTTCTGTTCACGTTGGCCCGCGGTTCCGTTTAAATTTACCGTGCATTGCTGCACATTAAACTTTCACTCGGACCAATTCGCGTTTCCACCGAATTTTCATTCTACGCTTTCGGTGGCGTTAAATCGGCCCCCCCCGGAGCGGTGGAAATTAATTTTTCACCCGCGCCCACTTCCCTGGAACGCTTTGTCTTTGATTAAGAAAACTCTGCCGAAGATGTCGAAACGAGAAAAGGTTAATTAAAATTGCGTTTTGCTTGGAAAAGCCCTTGCAGCGTTTTAAAATAATTTACGAGTAACTGATTGGCTATTAGACAGCTACTAATCAATACCTATGAGTTAGGCAAAGTTTTCGAATTAATTTCGAATAGTGGTCGCGTTACTAGCACAGCGTTTCACGTCCATCAATAGTAATGTGGATGGAATGGTATTGTGTCTTTCGTTAATTAACGGTGCCCGCGGTTGCTGTTTGATATCGAATTTGTTACATGCTAGTGTAAATTGGTATTTACACAACACTGTATACATTGACGAAGATATGATTTCCAGGCTATTCGGAGGGCTGTGATAATAATTTCCAATCCACTACCTTGGTAATAATAACAAATAACCAAATGATTCAGTTATTCAAAGCTGCACAGAGTCTGGTGCTCTTAAACAATATTTGAGGTCATCCGTCTCTTTTTGTGTTGTTAATATATTACACCACAATCTAGTTGAACAGATGTGACTATTGTACCAAAGTGCCATTAATATTACTAATTCGAGAAACAACAGCAAGAAACGCTATGTAATTTACGGTTAACATCTGTTTCAGTTTAGTAAGGTTTTGCGTCGAAACTTCGGAAGCGGTATCGATATCAAAGTTGTAAGAGAATTTGATCCATCACAGATCTCACTAGATTCAAAATTGTGATTTCCTGCCAGAGCTGTGCCGAGGTCGAATCGTATGTTCTCCTTTGATACTAGTATATTTAATTCTCGTGTATGTCATTCTAAATTGCTACTAGCCATTACGAGATCGATAAGAGATTTCATCGGTGTTCATGAATCACTGGAATCCCCTGAACACATTTGAAACCGTGCAATTGAAGAAAGAAGCATGGCCATCCTATTTCTGGCGGATACAAATTTCTGTCGGATTGTAATGTTAGACACAATTTCGACTGAACAGCTCATACGACGAGGTCAAGAAATGATACAGTCGCACTGAAAAATAATATTTTCTATATTTAATAATTTTGATTTTACTACTCCCAGATGTAGCCTTACATGTTGTTAATATTGAGCAAAAACTGTATGAAGATAGGTTGAAATATAGATTTTTATCTGCAACCACGTGTTTTTCATGTATGTCAGAGAAAGGTGGCTACCACTCAAGAAATGAGAATTTAATTTAACGCTGATAAATATACACCACAATGGCTGACAATCTTCAGAAAGATTAGGACAGCATAAAAAACGTAATTAAAAAAATGGAAGGTGCCCTGGTTAATTGAATCCCTGTAATAATTTTTATTCTTAACCACGTGCTCTCCACGTGTGTCAGAGAACGTTGGCTACCACTCAGGCCGTTAATATTTAATTTAATGCAAACCAGCTTGCACAGAGGTGGCTAATAACCTTCTGAAAGATTGGGATAGCCTAAAAAATACAATTAAAAAAACTGAAGGTGATCTGATTATTTGAATCCGTGTAATAATTCTTATCTGCAACCACATGTCCTTGACTTGTGTTAGAAAATGTTGGCTACCACTCAAGGAGTTAGTACTTCATTTAATCTGTACCAACTGACACAGAGGTGGCTAATACCCTTCAAAAAGACTAGATCATCTTAAGCAACGAAACTAAAAAAATTGAAGGTGTTATGATTATTTGAATCCGTGTAATAATTTTTACTCTTAACCACCTGCCCTCCACATGTGTCTCAGAATTTTAACCACCACTCAGGCCGTTGGTATTTAATTTAATGCAAACCAATTTGCACAGAGGTGGCCAATAACCTTCAGAAAGACTGGAACATCCTAAGCAACGAAACTAATAAAATTAAAGATGCTATGATTATGTGAACCTGTGTAATAATTTTTATTCTCAGCTACGTGCCCTCCACATGTGACAGAGAATTTTGGCTACCACTCAGGGCGTTAGTATTTAATTTACCGCAAGCCAACTTGCACAGAGATGCCTAATAACCTTGAGAAAGGTTGGAGGAGCTTAAGAAATGAAGAGAAAAAAATATAAGATCCTCTGATTATTTGAATCCGTGTAATAAATGTTTAATATGGGACACCTGGGGCTCAGTGGAGAGCGCCTTGCCGCTCTTTCGATCCTATCCCCATCCAGGAAGCCCAGAACGGTAACTCCAGGGGTAAACAAGGGAAAATAAGATGCAGAAGAGTCTGGTGGCACGCGGCCGTGCAAAGTTGAACGTCATTATGCAAAGTTCATTAAAAGCGATTCCACAGTTCGGCCAGATTCCAGGATGAACCGGTTCCCATCGGTTCCAGCACGGCTGAGGTAACCTTCTAGCCGCGGCATTAAACTTATCCAACTTCATCCCGTCGTTTCTTCCCCCAGACTCACCCCCGCGGAGGGTTAAAAAGTTCCAGCAGCTTTATCTAGCCAGCTCCGCCCAGGCCGTAGCTGTTCTTCCTCGGTCCATGCTTCTTCTGTTTTGCTCCCTCTCTTCGCCTCATTTTTCTTCAGCTCCTACCTACGATCTTCTTAGACTGCTTTCTGCTCCGTTCTGGGCCAACTCTTTCTCTTTTTCGCCGGTTCACGGCGCTGCTGCCAGCTTCGTCCGATCTCATCGGCCGGATGAATCGGGGAACGTTTAATTAAGCTTGTTGGAGGAAGTGGAGCATCGATTCGGGCCGGTCCTTTTTTAAAGTGTCTGCGGCTGGGTTTTATCAGGTCATTCCAAAAGTAATGCGATTTATAATGGTAGGTGTAGAAAAGAATTCTGTGCTTCTGTTAGTAGGATACGTGGGTGTAGACATTCATTTGTCAAAAAAATTATTATACTTCTTATAGAAAAAGAGACCATCTGCAGATCATGCTGCTGCATGACAACGCTAGTCTTCAAGTCGCCCAAGCAACAAAGGAAGTAATCTTTGGCTCTAAAATTAGGTTGGACATTTGTTCCGCACCTGGCGTACTCTGCAGACTCAGCGCCAACTGATCATCGCTTGATTAGGTCATTGCAACACCATTTTCAATACAGTCAGAGCCACCAAGCTTCAACCACAATGGAATCCGCATGCTGCCCGAAAGATGGATGGAAGTCATTGGCAACAACGAAGAATGCTTGTATCACTTATGGTATGATGTGATGGTTAGGTGGATGACCTGAAGATCGAACATGGGGGATGCCAAGAATTTGTTTTTAATCATAGTTGCCTGGTAACAGAGAAAAGTAGCAGAATGGAGCCTGATCTAACCAAAGTTGACACTTTCAATTTATTGCTATTGCATCCGCATAGACCACATGTTTTTAGCAGAATCTACATATTTCTGGACTCTGAGGATTGTCTGAGGAGACATCATGTTCTGTGGTAGTTACCTGGTTCTGTTCAATCTGTTGCTATTATATCTACATAGTCCACATGTTTTGAGTCGAATCTAATAATTTTGGACTCTTAGGATACGATTGTCTGAGCAGACACTATGTTCTATGGTAGCTAGCTAGGTCTGTTCAATCTGTTGCTATTGTATCCCCATGGAGCACATGTTTTTAACTCAATCTACGTATTCCTAGACTCTTAGAAACGATTATCTGAGAAGACACTATGTTCTATGGTAGCTAGCTAGGTTCACTCAATCTGAACTCTAGGGTTAGTCCGAACAGGGACTATTTAATACAGGGAATAGTATTGGACTAGGGTCCAAACACTAATCTCCAAAAAATCATGTTTCCAAATCAGCCAACAAGTTGGGCTATCATTAGACATTAATTAGCTACGTATTATATCGTCTGTAAGCAGATATGAATTACAGACAACCATAAGTAGTTGAATCTCTTTGCCTTGATGTCCTGTCACAACAACCGTAGGACCTGCACCGTCCTCAGGGTTTCACCTCATTTTCTGTTTCCAAATTTTGCAAAAAATACCTTCTGGTTGCACGAACCAGGCATCGCGTTGTTTTCAGCGTTCATCCTGCTGGTCCACGCGCATAAATTCCACCAACCTCGCTGACATCCAGAACTTCGGGGAACGTTTAATCGAGAACAATAGAAAACAGCCGCTTTGGACCAATAATTACGTGGTTCTTGCATTCCTGGGCAGTTTGCAGGGTTCATTGAAAGTTGCTCGGGACGCTGTCCCTCCATGCCAGCTACATAATTATCAGATGAGCTTGATAACGTCCAGGCACATGGTCCACGTCCGTGTTCACCGTGGAACTATCGACTATACAGTCGATTTTAACAATGAGAAACACGCTGAAAGAAGAATATTAATTGATCAACGTCTGGGATTATTAATGGAACAAATATTAATTATATGGAATTATGGGACAGCCATTCTGGCTCTTGTTGGGTGATTTCAAATGGTGTAGGGTGGATTGGATTTAATTGCAGTTCCTTGCTAGATTATTTACAATTATTGAGAATAATCTATCCAATTCCTTATTGGATGTTTCTGAATAAAATACTGTACATTAGATTTAATCAGAGTCCATTGTTAAATTCTTACAAATTATTGAGAGTGTTTGAAACGCGGAATAAAATTTTATCAACAGTTTCTTGCTAGATTATTAAAAGTTATTAGAAATCATCCATTCAGTTTTTTGTTGCATGATTTCAATTGGGTCACTGTATATTAGATTTATTATAAATTATTAAAAATTATTGCGAATGTTTACAAAGAGAATGCGGAAATTCATGCACATACACATTTTTAAAATTCAATATGTTCTATATTACTGCTGTTATGGGAATTGAATATTGATGAAACAATATTTTGTTCACTAAGTGTTTACAAATGTACTTTCATTTTTTCACAGGTTTATGTGTGTGTCTTTTCCACATAGTTGGGTATGTTAAATCGCATAAATATCTGCAGTCTGTTTATAATGATGAATAAAATACTTCTGAAATGAATACTGTTCCGTTACTTCAGTTTAATTATACTAGATATGGGTTATTTCAAATAGAATATTCAACACTGTATTTAATCACAGTACCTTATTAAATTATTAAAAATTATTGGGAATGTTTGTAACGAAGAATAAAATATTTCTGACAGGAATACTGTTTTGTTATACCAGATTAATTATTTCAAGAATCCATTAACAACCCGTGACACAATTGCAGTCACTTTTGTAACTTCCTTTTCTTTTGGAACCGTGAAAAATTATTTTCTATTGTCACCCTACCACTTTTGTTCTTTTTTATTCACGATTTATGTCGCATCGACTGCAAGATTATTAACGACATCTTGAAAGATATACCCTATATAAATACATTTAATTACTTACATTACATTACTTTATAAATTAATTTTATTTCTTTCATGCAATTCAATAACTCAAGAATTTCTTTGTCTTCGAAGTTGTTCTGTAAACTTTTGTCTTAATTCATTCTCCTCATTAAAATATCTGTAATTTTTCAATGTAAACCAGAACAGAGGCTTTTCGAAAAATCATTCCACAGACCTTTCATCGAAAGGACGTTCGTCCGCATGGCTACAGTAAACGCGAAATTTCAAAAGCAAGCGAGCAATTAACGCGTTCGCGCCAAGCCGTGAATAATTAACCGCACTCTGCGCGTACACTAGAAAATGTAACGTTAAAGAAATATGTATCCAATAATTTTGTAAAAAGTTCCGCGCGCGGCGGGCACCGTGAAAAGAAACGATGACGAGGACTCGCACAATAAATTGTGAAAGGTTCTGTGTTCGGATGAAGAGCGAAACGAGCAAGCCGGGAATAAATTGCTCGGTTTTATCGCGGCCATGGGAAACAAGGAAAAACCGACGAGTGGAGCAAGTTAAAAACAAAAGAGGTAATACATTGAGGAGTAAAAAAAGCTGTCGTGCAGCCGTGCGCGTGCGAATGATCGACAGATGCAGAAACGGCGCCGTTTTAATGTCACTGCGAGAGAAAAATCCTGTTTGATTGTGAGCTCATTCGTTGCAGCGTAAAACACAGAAAGCCTAACTAAGAAATAACCTACCATGCGAGAGCAAGGGATTTGAATCAGAAAGGCGAAAACACGAAATGAAATCATACACTGCTTTCCCATCACAAGACCAGTTAAAAAATACAATTAAGTTTCTAAAAGGCACAAATCTGTAATTTAAAAGCTGGCAACATCAGTGCAATTGAAATTTAGACCAAACTTCATCGCTGAGAACCCAACACCCGCTGTGATGTTAAAAACCGTATAAAAAACATTTCAAATCGTTTTTAAGAATATACAGGATGTTTCGCCCAACTTGTACACCTGAAATACAGTGGTGTGCAAAAGTTTCCGGACAGTACATTTTGTACTTTTACTTTTGCTTATGACAAATAAACTGAGTTGTACCCTGACATAATGTTGAAAAATAAGTCAAACAGAAGATAAAGATGGAATGCATGGTCCTTCTTTTCATTTTTTAATATGTATATAAGTCTAAATTTAATATAAATTGTTTAAAGCGCGATTGGAAATATAAGTTTCCGAAAACTTTTGCACGCCACTGTATTTTTGCTGTAATTAAAATTTCATAAAAATACTTCCTACAAAAGTTGCATAGTTTTGTGCGGGCCAGAGTATAGTAACAATAATTTTATTCCATTGGGAAGGGTTATTGAGATAAGGTCAACCTTTTCTTTTATTAAATGGAATGCTAAATTTTATTTGCTTGTACATGACACAAATTTTAAAGACCTTTCTTTCAAATGGAATAAAACTATTGTTACTATACGCTGGTCCCCACAAAACTATGCAACTTTTATAAGAAACATATTTACGAAATTTTAATTACAAGAGAAATACTTCTAGTTGTAAAGTTAACAGAAACACCCCGTATACTTTCTACAAAATTGGAAATATATTTCCCTACGACTCGCGTTATGTTCAGTGAAACTATAAAATTGAGAATTACGTTTCTACCAAATCCGATGGCCACGTTTCCTCCTTTGGGGACAATCGTAGTAGAAATCTTCAAAACAGCCAGCGCGGTGCAGGCTTAACACGTTGACTGCCCCAGTGGAAACAGTCATTCTTGGTCAGACACGAAGAGACTGCTGTTTTTATTATAAATCGCAGAGAAAAAGAATGTTTAAGTATTCAATCTTGTGTATGCCTCTCTACGTGAGTGTCGCAATGTAAAATTCGCTTAAAATACTCTCAAAATCGATAATTAGTTAATTAAAGAAAATTGAATGTATCGGTCATAGGTGACCCCATGGCAGCCAATTTGTTAAGGACCAGAAAACGCTGAGAGGCTGACATGGGACATCAGAGGACGTCTAATCTGTTTCGCTTACGAGCTTATTCTGTTTTTAGTTTCATGTCGGCCTTATCAACGATATCAAAGATTTTTCCTCAGGGCGACCTTCGCCCTTCTCTCATCGACGCCAGCTCCCATCAGCTTGCCCTGCAAGGTCTCGACCCCAATTTATCAAGTAGCTGATACACGGCCGGGTGTAGCGAACTCCATTCATCTTCGCCGCTTTCTGGACGCTATTAGTAATTTCGAATCAGAATTCTGAACATGTCCCTGCTCCCTCGGGGCGGAAAAGTCTTGTAGAGCCGTGAAAAACTGCGGAACTTGATAGAGCAGAAGTTGCCACGACAAACAGGAGTAGAAGAACGAGTAGAAAAACGACTTACACTGTCTCAAAAAATGAGACCAGCTAATTGGAAGTTAGGGTTACTGTTTGGGATTATTATATCGAGGGATTTCTGCGTGATTATTATTAAAGTGAGTTTCATATGTTCAGTGGATGTGTTTGTTGCGATTGTTCACGTGTGTTCGACGTTATAGAGTTTTTATTGTTTCTATTCTTACAATTAGGGATGTTTTCTTATATGCTGTTTGAGGGTGGTATTTTTTACCTGTCCATACCTTATGCTATTCAGTACCTATTTAACCTACATGATCTATTTCACCTATTTATTACTTATTTTACCTATGTGTATACCAAACGGCGTTTTAAAGAGCGTAAAACGGCGCGTTTATGGCACTGATGTAACATGTGTTTTGTGTACCTGACAGGAAAATTTAGTATGTGCCATTCCAACACATATG
The DNA here is from genome assembly GCA_916610135.2 of Macropis europaea. Lineage (NCBI taxonomy): Eukaryota > Metazoa > Arthropoda > Insecta > Hymenoptera > Melittidae > Macropis > Macropis europaea. The sequence goes on along the minus strand of OU744352.1, from coordinate 11,854,805 downwards.
TCTAATTTCACTGAGGAAAACTCGGGTCCGTGGTGTCGTTACTCACCAAAGTAGCATTCATGCTACCCCCTGCGGTTGCAGAGATTGTTAAAAAAGGGATTCAGGGTTCACGGGGTAAATAGTATTCAACAAATTCAATTAAACATGTCCAAAAAGTATAATTCAAATAATAAATGTCACCCAAGCTGTGAACGATTTGGTGCTGAACAAAAATTCAAAAAATTGTTTGTAATTTAGACAATATTCATTTTTGAGTATATGCTTATTAGATGGTTTATTATTATTATCTGGTGGCAAACAGTATCGATTGTTGTGGTCAATCACTTTAGATGTGTTTATTTCATTTACTGATTGTAATTACTATCTACCCCCTAAATATCAAATTCGAAAACTAAATATTATCCGAGCTGTGCACAATTTGGTGCTGAACAAATATTTTCAGAAAATTGTTTATAATTCGGATAATATATATTTTGCAGTCTGTACTTATTACAAGATTCTATTTCAATTACTGAGTATTATCTATCCCTTAATTACCGAATTCGAAAAATGAATATTATTCGAGATGTGAACAAATTGGCGCTGAATAAAAAGATGACAAAATCGATCATAATTCAGGCGGTAGTTATTTTTTTACCTACGCTTCTCATACATTTTTTACTCAGCGTTGAACAAATTGGCGCTGAAAAAGAATTGACAGAAAATCGCCTATAATTCAGACGATACTTATTTTTCGTCCTATGTTTATCAGATATTTGTTACTCAATTTGAATCTATAAATCTGGAATTCGAATCAATACCCTTTGAACTCCTTTGTCGAGTGTGACTCGACATCGATTTAATTCACAGGTACACCTATATCGAGTCACATTCGACATTTTGAAATTGCCACTTTGAATATGTATTATATTATGTTTCCTTTATCTATAAAAATTTTCTTATTTTCCAGTAAAAAATATTTAGAAATTCCACAAATATCAGATCTCAGCAAAGTTCCAATAACATTTTCAATATAATTACTAAGAACAATTCTTTAAACTGGTTCTTATCAACCAAGTGTCTTCTAACGTACATTAAAAAAAAATTCTTAAAATAATAGGGAGTTATTGAAAAGAAAATTAAACGAAAATTAGGAGTACAAAGGGTTAACCAAGTTAACAAATTGCCACTGAAAAGAGCCTTCAGAAAATTCTTCATAAATCCTACAGTATTCATCGTGCGATCTATCTTCACCATTATTCAACTCTTTCTTCAATCTATTAAGTCTTATCTACCCGACAACTGCTGAACAGTATTTTCAACATTTATATTCCCTACATTATAGAAGCTTAGCGTTTCGCGGTTTCGCTAATTCGTAATACGTGCTTCCACATTCTCCGCTTTCTATCCTGCGTGTGGACACATGTACACATGTATCGGCCATGTGTGTGCGTGTGTGCGTGCTGTTGGCAAAGCCGGAGAGCATAAAGTGAAACGTTGCGAAGTGGTTGAGGGAGAAAAAGCTCGGGAGCGGGGCAAATAAATTTCGACCATACGTCAGGTTCGCTCGAGCATTCACATCCTTTAGACGTAGAACCGAAATATCTTATCTCGGAATTAATAGGGCGTCGTGGCGCTGCATCGCTACGACATCGTTTTAAGTCGATCGATATCTCGTATCCTGACGAAGGATACTGTCCCTGGCCAGACGAACATGAAGATTCCTATCAATTTTAAAGGCAAACGCCACGAAAATTTACCTCCCTGACGGCTGCCGTCTGCCGTGATAGCAAAGTAGATATCACGCATTTTCCTGTCAAATCTATCGGGTGTCCCAGATATGTGGGTCAAGATCTACATTGCCCTTCCTGAGTCTTAGGACGCTTGCTATTATATTGCTGATGAAAACACAATATTGAAGGAGTGCTAGGAAAACCATGGGTATTTTTTCTGTCTAGCACTTAGTTTGGGGTCAAGAAATTATGATTGTGTCACTCGATGGAATGCAGACACTGCGTGGAAATTCACACAGAAATGTGACCCCTGCATATACTTTACACATAACATCGACTGTTAGTTTAAACAATATGAATGGGAAAGAGCAGCGCGTTTGTCGTGTGGACAATACTCCTTCGAATTACAGGGTCACATGGTACACACTCCATTGAAGAAACACAAGGCGACTTTCATATCTCTATAAAAAAGGAAAATTACAGAAAACTAATTACTACACTGTATGTTCCCTTTGATGTCATACAAATTTCTATTGAAAAATTTGTTCATATAACAAACAGTTTACGAGTAATTCGAGGTGGTCGAGTTATGTGAATCGTTCTGTATACACCTACGACCTGATCCTCAGTATCTCGTGTCTAATGGTTTGTACAGATGGTGACACTAGTGTTGCAGCACAGACGTCATGACATTAAATGCTGCGGTAGTGTCATGGTGTGAAAACTGACTTTGATGCCACTGTCGCATATGCGACACTCATGTCACGACACTACCGTCAACTTCCATTTTCACAAGGAATGGTGCGCAAGTGATATACGCCGACTTGAATGACATTTCAGTACGATAGCAGTATTTGCAAAAATATTCGACACGTATTTTTTTATCGGTCATCATCGGTGTACATTGTAGGCGTCAGTCTATGGAGTAGGAGGCGAAAAAATCGGTTTTCGTAATATTGTAAATTAGATTAAAATTCATGTTACTTGAGAGAGAAATAATTGTATTATAATACGGAAAACTCCATCTTTTAATCTTTGCTTTCGTTTTCTTGTGACCGATGCTTAAAGTCAGCAGAGAATCACAAATGTCACCAAGGGCGCTTATGGTTCCATAATTTTAATTCATGGTTCTGAGGAATCATACTTTGGAAGATGTAGTTTCAATCGGTTACATAGTTTATTATATGGATATCGGTCCTATCAGGCACATAAATTAGGATAAAATGTTAATACTTCTTTAATAATAGTGTTTAAATCAAAGGAGTTACGTCTTAACAAAAATTTTAACTTCTTCTAAACTTTTAAAGAGTTGCAACCATTTGCAACGAATGTAATTGATACTATACAAAAGAATGAACCCTTGTCTCGTAGAAACAGAAAGAATTGGGTGCTACATTATGCTAGTTTCTAAGAAAATAATAGTTGAAGTAAACTCTCGCTATCTGGTGTCTCGTATCTGTGCCCCACTCGCACTCCATGCTTCTTATTATCCCCCCTACTCAAGGGCAGAGAAACAAAACACTATGAGGGAAGTATCCTTTTTAAGGCGTGGCGGTAAAGTGGGGATCCGATACACGAAACACTTATGCTCTCATTTCGGACGAAGTATAGGTACGGGCCCACTAGGTAGCCTTACCGACGAGTCCACTAGTAGGCCCCGGACGAAATGCTCTTCCCTATTTCCCCCTTTCCTTCTTTCTTCCATTTCCTCCAGCTCGGTACCGAGCGGAGAGAAAACGTCGTGGAGACGTCAGAGGCGCGTTCGGGACCGATGGCGTAAATACGTGTTAACTGAACCGCAACTTTTATTCAAATGGCAGGCAGAATTGGAACGTAAGAAGCCGGTTCGTGATTCGAATGCTCGGCCTGGAGTGGGAACCTTTGTAACTTCACCTGCCGGATGAAAGGCTCCAGGGACGAAAAGGTAACGTGAAAGACGAAAGAACACGTACACAGTTCGTTGCAGACGCTGGATACGTGACGTACCTACGGCTTCTCGATTTTCGACGGGCATTGATTTCGCTGCGTCGCTAAAACCCATACTGGATTATGGATGGATGTGGAATCGAGCTCAACCGGCTGTTCTCCGCCTAAATCATTCTTTACAGACATCCAGAAATTTGCTGCAGGCTCGTTGCTTTTATTAACACGTTGTCTACCATGTCGCTCATACAGTACCGCGCAACAGCCTTAGACCACCTAGGGTAAAATAAAATGTTATCACTAGACTGCAGATCTTTGTGCAATTTAACGTATGTATTTAAATACGTGAAAATGCATATTCTATACAGTGAGTAACATAAAAAATAAATTTTCTAATATTTAACCCTTTGACTACCTGCTGTGTTCGTCGAAAATTGCAAACTTTCTACATTTTTATACAGAATGAATATACCCCTAGATAATACGCTTTTTAATCAATAATATTAGTAAATTTTATAATCTTCCTATCGTTTCTGTTAAACCTGCTTATATATATTTATTAGTCCTATTCGTAAACAAATAAGTAATTATTGAATCAAAGTGTTGCCCATGTAAGGGTGACGTGGCAGTCAAAGTGTTATAGGGGAAAATATAGTTTTATCATGGTTCCATTTCGATAATTACATTAAAATAAATAATACGTAAGTCTTAAAATATATATTTGCATAAACATCCGCAGTTTAGTTATCTCTTTCAAGTTAACTTAACCCAATCCTAGAGATTTCTCTGCCACGCTTCACGGAAAGCCTCAAACAACTGACTCTTATTAATTTGCTTCTCTTTCCTGCCTTTCTTTGAATAACTCCTCGCGTGGACAATAGTACTGAGATCTGCACCCAGTGATGGCCAGGTTATAGGCAGCACAACACTAAATTGTTCTAAATCAGTGATGGCCACCAAAGCTGCGGCCTTCCCCCATTCGAGGTCGATTTCCCTCGCCTTAGTTCCCTTCAATTCTTTCCCCTCGTCCAAGCCGACACAGATCGCAGCCTATATGAGGGGAATGGACCCAAAGTGGGGGAAGGCCGACGCTCCGCTGGTCATCACTGATCTAAATCCTTTAAACAGTATCTATCCATTAACTACTGAAAATAGATCAATATGACACGAACCAGTGAGTGAAATGAGATGAAACAGCCATACCTCGTCAGACACACAATTTGCTAATTTTAACGTAAACCATAAAGCACAAAAATATCCAACTATTTTATCATATAACTAGAATTATATATTATTATTGCGTTGTTAATATATTTTAGACTATCACAAAAATTAAATAATTATTTAATTAGAGTAACATAGCAATGACAACAGTACATGATAGACATCATCAGCACTATGAGGTCAGCAATGGTAGTGGTCTAAAAGTTTTACCCAGCAATGTACATATATGAGTGACAGCGTTGTTTTTCGATATACTACGTTCGATGTACTGTTGTCATTGCTATGTTGCTTTAATTAAATAATTATTTAATTTTTGTGGTAGTCTAAAATATATTAACAACGCAATAATAATATATAATTCTAGTTATATGATAAAACAGTTGGATATTTTTGTGCTTTATAACAACGCTGTCACTCATACATGAGGTATGAAAAACAACGCTGTCACTCATACATGATGGTAGACAATACGTTAATAAAAGTAATGAGTCTGGAGGAAATTTCTGAATTTCTGTGAAGAATGTTTTATTGTTTTGCGATATACTGCGTTACTGATATATGAATGACAGCGATTTTTCTCATTAGAGCTGCGTCGCATGTGTGTATGTGATTTATAGAAAGATCAATTTCTATGATGTCTGAATGAGTTTGGTACCAATACTAAAAGCTTCCGCAGAGTAGTTTTTTATAATAGGTGATGTCATTAGTTCAGGTCAGTGATGGCCAGGGGAGCTTCAGCCTTCCCCCACTCTAGGTCCATTCCTCTCATATAGGCTGTGATCTGTGACGACGTAGGTCGGAGGGAGAATGAGGAGGAAGTTGGAGGGGAATGCACCTAGAGTGGGGGAAAGTCGCAGCTTCCGTGGCCATTACTGGTTTAGATAATACATAGTGTACTCATTCCTTCATATTTGCCGTTCATAAGAGTGTTTATTACTTGAAAATAACTGCAGTTTTTATTCTCTCGAATTCTCAAATGGGTAGCAAGGCAATAAAAAGTGATTTAAAGTAAAGAGAGAATAAAAAAAGTGTTTGGGTCGTTCTAAAAGTCCGTTTAAAGTGGTCTGGTAGAGAACATGTTAAAGGGGTATGTTTCGAGGGTATAAATTAAGAATTTTTTTTTAAAAAACTAGGCAACGCATCTTCATGAAACTTTGCAGATTTATTCGTATACGTTTATACTATATGCACGAATTTTTTTACGCCGTGGTCGTCTAAAGTATAGTAATTATTCATCAGGAAGGTAGACAGGTTGAGGAAATTCTTCTCAGATGGCTCACACGATAACTCCTGCTGCAGTCATTTGAAATGAAATACTGAAAAAACTCTTAATTAGAATGAGTGTGGCTTGCAGGTTGCGTAGGCCTCTACATTCCTAAAATTCAAAATTTACTATTTCTTTAAGGTTCCCAAAACAAAGATATTTTGGTGAAAAATCGAGACCTGAATTTGACGTCACGCCATTTTGTTATTCTTCGGAATTTTTCAATTATAGTGAATAATTCCTAAGTTCGACTATTATATTATCAATCCTTCATGGCATTTTTGTGTCATCTGTCCCACAGCCGAGAAATCCTGCACAAGGATTGCAGGAGAACCTTTTTTTCGCGCACGGGTTACATCCAATACACTAGACACGAAAAGTATACTATATTTTGCCACAAAAAAAATTGCACACGTAGCTCAAAGTACGACTGAGAAGCCCTCAAAGTTTCATTTCAATAGCCCTGATAATTTTCTCGCAAAAAAATTCCCCAGAAACAGCTACTTTTCAGCCGGGTAAAAGTGCAGGAATTCTCCGAGTGCAAGCTTCGCGGAGCTTAAAAATCAGCATAATCTTCGATCCATCAGGGATTGGACTTTGCAGGAGTTGCGGAGCCGTGACGAGCTTTCCTCGAGTCCTCGTCGTTATCCGTTTGTTCTTCGTTCCACTAGGTGCCGGTTCGTTTCTCGAGAAAGTTTGTCCGAGACTCGGCGGAACATCGGCGCAGGCCGGAGCCGGGCAGAGACGAAAACGGAGCGGCGATTCTTTGTTTCGTTGAACGTATTCCCTGGACCGACGGTGCTTAATTATAGTTTAATTAAAATCCGCGCACGCAGCCCGTGGGAAAGTTTCCGAAGTTAATCCCTGCAGAGTCGGCGATACTTTCATATTAGCGCGTTCCGCGGCGGCCGGTGCAATAAAACGAGCTATAATAATTACGTTATGCTACAGTGGCGCCGCCTACCCCGCACCCGCCTCCTTTTAACCATCGAACACCCCCTGACGACGATCCAGACATCTTGAACAAAGTGTTCTCCCTCTTTGTTCGGCACAGAATTGGACTCCAAGAGCAATTTCGAAGAATGAATTCTAGGGATTTTTGAACTACAATAGAACACCGGTCATCCAAGTATTAGTCATCATCAGATGATGTACTGCGGATGTTTATGCAATTTATCATAATCATATAGTACGTGTGCGCTTTATACTAGAATTTTTATAATAACATAGTGCAAGAAATTACATTTTTATATAACTATATTCTGTGCTTCATGTGTTTTAAGAATGTATAATACTTCTCAGTTATCTTATGTAATTGAATGTATACAGGGTGTTAAAAAAAGGGTCCGATACTTAAAGGGCTTATAGTACTCACCGGGAGGAGTAAAAAATGTGTAATCAACCCAGGTCCTAAAAATAATCCTATCGGTGTAAAATCAAGTTTTATTATTTACTAGTGTTCGATATCATAACTGAGTCTCGTCGCAACTGAATTTAAGCCAACTGATTTGTTTCCTTTTGTCGAAAAAACGTGTAAGTGTTTCTGTGAATCAGGTATGGGCAAATTTTGGCTCTCTCGTGCGCTGGTTGCTGCTCAGGCAAGTGCAACACGGTAGAAGCTAAGCCACGCCTCCGAGCGCCCTACTGGGCAAGATTTGCTCTCGGCTGCTGTGAAGCCTAAACGAATAATTTTTACAGTAATAGTTGCAATATTTATTATATTTCTATTAAGAGGAGAGAAATGTCAGAAGAAATATGTATAATAACGAGTATGGCTGCATAATTGGACTGGTAAAAATTGATATTCATACTTCAGTTTATTTAAATGATAAGTTATCGGCTGATACAGCGAACGTGCAATTTCATATGTAAATTCTGCCGCATGAAAGCTCGAATAATGTTAAACGAGGATTTTAATTAAGGGTATGAATACGATCGAATATTCATATTCATTCAAGCATCCTTTGTGCGAGCTATTCAAAGCATCCTTTGTACTTTTCATTATAATTTAGAAATTCCTTCCTTTCTGGCAGTCGAAAATTACATTATACCAGTTAGCTCATGAATGTTCTTATTGCACGCTACGGCTGCCCTAATGAAAACGTGATAAATATAAGTGTTATCACAGAGTCATGACTGGAGTGCAAAATTTTGTAATATTCAGCTTAGCAGCAAATGCAAACAAATTCTTGTTCGGTGCTTTGGTTAAACTCTTCTGCATATTTGAATTAAAAAGAATTGTGTACATCTGCATTTAGGCGGTTCTTTTTCTATTCAGGATTTTTAGAGTTCTCTGAAATATGAATAAGAAATTCACAGGGTGTTTCTTGCGCAGTCACAATTTTTTATTTTTTAGAAGATATTACAGATGATGGTGGAAAATTTTTAGATGTACTGAAAAGTGAAGACAGTCCAAATATTTGTGGCCTGGCCCTGGTTTAGAGGAGAACATTAAAAAAATATTTTTATTTATCAATATAATATAAGAGTTTTATTAACATTTCTATCCTGTTCGTAAAAATAATCTAAATCCTTTACTTCGATTGTAGTAAGGTGGGTTTAGTAAGATGGTCCGATTGGTATATTAACGAGCACACAATTAATTATAACATATATATATTTAGGTATAGAAATGAAAAATAGAAGTAATATAAAATAACGTAAAGAAAAGAACTGGAACTAAAAGAACTAAGGCAAAATGACTTTCGGCGTCTTCGCACGACCGATTACATAACAGGCTTCTTAATTACTGCCTAATTGCTAAGCCAACGCACCCGCTTCTTCCCGAATCGGCAATATTCGGTTTGTATCGTTTGTTTTCGCACCTTGTCACGCGATGCACACACACACACACACTGTTATCCTAACGGTTGACTACACGATTAAATTTTGAAGGAAAAGCTTTTGAGCCATACTATTTATACAGGGTGTTTGCTAAAATATGAGGCATATTGCAGAGGTAAATTCAGAACTCAAAAATAACAAAAATACTCAGAGGGTATACTCAAACTTTGTTGGACCCTCAACCATTTTGTACATGAAAAATCTTTCATTTTTATTGTTTAAATAAGCTGTAATTTTCACTTCAAACATGAACTGCCGAATTAATAGCAGCAACTCAAAATACAAGTAACTTATCTTAACTGAATTTTAAATGCAATTTGGATGACTCAAATAACAACCTGCACATAATTTTGTATTCATTAGAAATCTCCAGGACCCCGAAGCATTTGATGAAAAGACATAATTCGAAATTGAAGTCTGTTTTTTCGTTGACTTATGCTATTTACAATCAATCAGAAGTAAATTAGGTTGTGTCGAGTCGTGGCGCGAGACGTAACTTGACTTACTAGTGACATTGGTTTGAAAAATGATATAAAAATTCACGAAGCGTTTGGGTTAGGCGAATCTGTTTATCAGATTTAGGGGACTATGTCTTTTAACCCTAGAGTGTGGGCGTAGCTTATTTGGCAAACATAGGGAGCGTCTGTCTGGGAGACCGAATGAAGTTTAAGTGGAAAAAAATTCTTTTTCTCAGTTTAAAATGTTGAAATTCTTGTAATAGCAATTAATATATAGAATAATAACTCATTAACCAAAAGAATATATATGCAATAAAAGTATAATAAAAAAAATATTCTGAAACAAATAAATGTACATTTCCTTTTAATTTATAACTTTGTCTTTATTTAAGAAGTCTGAAATATAACAAAAGAAAAATTTGTAAACAAATCGGCATACATTTTTCCAATTTTTGTTTTCTTTCTAATTTGAAGAATCTGATGTAGAACCATTTTCAAACCAATTTTCACACAGTACAACTATGTGTCCCAGGCGTATAAATAAATAAATAAGTATTGAGTTTGTCCAGCCAGTCAATGTAAAATATTATTTATTAGTCTAAAATAATCAGCTAGAGTGCGGATGAGCACCGAAGATTCAGAAATAATTAAAATATTCAACATTAATGACCGCGTCAGTCTGTGAGACCGTACGCGCCCACTCTAGGATTAAGTCTGAGTGTACAGTTTTTTGTGTGTGTCAGTTTTGAAATTAATGGATTTTAATGAGCTGTTCACTGCTGCATGTGTTGTTTACTGTAATTTGTGAAATTAAAGTGAACTGTAACTTGTGAGCAAGATCACATTGGACGTACGTACACTCACACAAATTGTTCTTATTAATTCTAATCAGTAGACTGCGGATGTTTATGCAATTTAAAATATCCAAATTGATAAATGATGGAAATTTAGTAACTTAACAAAATAAAAATTACATATTTTGAACATTTCAAAGAGAAAATGCTGTCTTGTTGAAGTTTCATTTATTTAACTGCATCAATATAGGAAATATGGAAGTCTAGAAATATATATTTGCATAAGCATTCGCAGTCTACTAATGAGAAACCTAAGCCACAGCCGAATCAGCGTCGAGTCATCTGCTTTCGACTTCTCTTAATCCAGACGCATCATTAGTGCATGTATGCACTCGATTTACGTGGTCATTATCACAAGAGCTCGTATATGCTCTACTAGATCATGTTCCTAGTGTCAGTGAATAGCATCATGAACACGAACGCGTTAGTATTACCGCTGGAATTAAATATTTTGTATTGCTTTCATTAATATAAGTATTATGTGGACGAAATAATACCTGTGAGCACGTAGGGTACAGTCAGTATGGATTTCCATCAGGATTTAACCCTAGGACACTTAACTTGTTAGCTGTGTATGGCGAGTATACTCGTCATGATGAAATAACAATTTTTTGTGTTATGATGAGTATACTCGTCATGAAGGAATGCTAATTTGTTGTGTTATGACGAGTATACTCGTCATGAAGGAATGGCAATTTTTTGTGTTATGACGAGTATACTCGTCATGTCTTCCTTTTTGCGGCGCAACGTAGGTACACGCTTTTAAAATAGGGCTACACAGCTGTCAGGTTAAGGGAGGGTCAAAAAATGTCCACAAAATTCGAAACGTTAGTTTTCTTAAAGAGGAATTTGTGTAGAAGGCCAGTAGTCTGGTTTTGTGTCAAAAAGATATTGTATTTGATAATTGTAAACAAATATTTGTGATATTTTACTTTTTTCAATAAGAACCACTTAGATGTTTTATATTACTTTACCATATAAATAAACACACTTCGAACAGAAAAAATAACAGTTTTTGAAAAATGATCCTCCCTTAAACTGACCTTAAACCTACTAAAACCCAAAGGCACCCTACGGTTAATAGACACATGATCTACATACTTCTTTCTTCACCTTTGTCATTCACAAATCATTGAAATATTAAGTTTCCTTTATTTTTTTACATATTTGTACTCGGATATAATAGAATCAATTTGGTGATACGAGCATATTTTTCATACTATCGTGCGATGCAGATGGGTTAAAAACACGCCTAACCCCGAACGTCTCGTTACTGAAGCGATGACATAGCATCGCCTAACATCGCTTGAGCGGAGCGTGTCAGAATGTGAGTTGGAGAATTTCGAGCGAGGTATGAAGCAAACCCGAGACAGAATTTATTCGAGATCTGTGGTCGTGTGTTTCAGATGACGGCAATGTGGAGGCATCGGTACCCTAACCGCAGCAGCGGGAACAGATAAGGAAGGGAGGAGCCACGCATCGGGCAATCATGTGCAGTGTCATGTGGCTCCTTCGGCTCCTAACGACTTGCTGCCTCGTTTCTCTGTCTGCGTCGGATTCCCACACAGGTACGTGCCCTTCCCGTGGCCATTTTCACGAGTTTGACCAACAACGGGTCATTCTACTGCACCGCAAAACTTACTAATGGGTTCACTCATAAATAAGTTCTGATACATAACAGACTTTACTCTTTTTATAAAGTCAGATAGTTTATCTAGGCTGATGATTGTTGCTTCATGTTTGCAGACACGGATTCCTGAAACGTAGACATGCTGCGAAAGCAACGATCATTAATAAATTTAAGAAGACAGATTAGAAGTTATTTATGAGTAGACTGCGGATATGTTCAATTTAACCATCTAGGTTGGTATCCTCTTTTGAGGGTGGGTTTTGCATTAACCCTTAACACGTTTCCGTCCACAGTAGAAAATTCCGTGACTAGACAGACACGCGAAAATGGCTATTTATTAATACACGTGGTTGATTGTACAAATATTTATCTATTTGATATTACACTTTCTATGTCTACTGTGATTTAACGCGAAAATGGATGTTTATGAATACACGTGGTTGATTGCACAAATATTTATCTATTTGATGTTGCACTCTATTTCGACCATCATTTTACCGTGAACGTTACTCAAAATTTCATATGGGTTGGTAGTTATGTGATGAAATTAAAATTGATGAGTGTACGCGTGCCAAGGAACGGGTTAACACGTTGAGTACCACAGTGAAAACAGTCGTAGCTAATCAGACACGATATAACTAACTATTTTATATATAAATCGTGTTCTTCTGTTCCTACATTATTGTTTCAGTGCAAAGTTTGCTCAGGATTTGTTGAAAATCAGTAATTATTTAATTAAATTGCATTTCAGACACAGTACACAATATATTTTTATTGCTGAGTTAGTATTTTGTTATAATTAATATAAATGAAAGCTGAAACAATTACAGTACAGTTCAAGAACAGATTTTCGATGCATTAAATTTAGGTGACTTTGTTACGACTTTCTGAACTGTGGACACATTTACAGCGATTCTGAACAAGACTGCTAAAACTAGTTCGAGCTATCATCGCGAAACGTGGAGCGAATATTGATGAGAAAATTTAAAACTTTATACAGGGTGTTTCATTACTGCTGGTAAATATTTTAAAGGGTGATTCTACAAGCGAAAATAAATCACAAAGTCATTTACTATTTTGCAATCTGCGGTTTCGCTTTCGAAATATAAGCGATTAAAAATTGGGTATTCGCTGTGTGTGCGTGTGCGCCTCTACACGTACTCTCGTGTGTGCGTATGGACCACACCAATGCCCCGTCAGCTGTTCACTCAGTCGAATACTCAATTTCCAATTGCTTATATCTCGAAAACGAAGCAGCAGATTGCAAAATAGTGAAACACATTCTGATTTATTTCGGCTTGTAGAATCACCCCTTAAAATATTTACCAGCAGTAGTGAAACTGTACACCCTGTACATACAATTTTCACTATACTTTAACTTTTAAAAATTGTATGCAGTATAAATAATCATTTGATCTAATATTACGAGTTTTTAATAGTTTTAATTGAACTGTAAAGCTGAAATTAGTAAGTCTTCCATGACTTATGGTCGGGATTGTGCATAGTAAACAAAAAAGGTAGAGAAACAGCTGACAGAACGTGTCGATAACAGAGTAAAATTGAGGATGCTCTATGAATTCCGGTTGACAGACTAGCTGGTTCGCTCGTCATTAATCAACACCGATCGACGTGAACGACCATAGGATCGTATCGAGAGTATCGAATCGCTCGAATAGTTCAGCAGAGCTGTTCAAGCACCTAGAAGCCTAGATACGCTGGAATCAAACTCAATGACGCCCGTACACTATATATTTCGACGAACACTACAACCTTCTCGTCATTGCAAAATTTGAACAATATTAAGTTGGTGGAAAATACATGAACGATTACCCAATTTCTTTACTTTCCTCGTGGTCTCCAACCCTTTGAGTGCTATCACCCTACAGACGTTTGACAAAGCCACTCGCCGCGTACTGTCGACGCCCATAGGCGTTCCGCGCAATGGCACAGCATGTACTACTGCAGCTCGCCCGCACGCGGCGTTCGCCTCGTTACCAAGTAGACCGCAGTCAAATGATTAAGCGTCGAAAAATAGTTGTATGATCTACCCCAAGCTCTAGTCCGTACTTACAACATGAGTTTCTTGGATTTTCTTAAATTATTGTTCTTAAAACTTTCCTATCTACTGCTGCTTTGGGAGGCACGTGTCACCCGAACGAAATTTCTCAAACCTACGACGTGTTGTGCGTTCACTGGTTGTGTAGTTGCCCTAAGCTTTCGTTATATTTTGGGTAGCTTCTGCAGCATCGTGCCCCAGTTTTACCTCACGAAGCAACGCTGTTCGTAAATCGTGACAAAAATGTACGAACTTAAGTTTTTACGAACAGTGTAACAAAATAATGCAAGTACTGTATAGTGTGAAGAGTAAACTTTATCGCCATGTGAAAATACTTGAAGGAAAATAGCAACTGTTGCCATAATAACATTTATTTCCCACCAACCTAATATTATAGATGATAGGTAAGGTTCGTATACCTGGGAACAATGGTAAATAATCAGAATACATCAAACCGAGAAATTAAAAAGAGAATCACACTAGGTAACAAGTCTTACTTTGGATTCATTAACACGTTGACTGCCACACTGTGTAGACTGAAAACGACACACCTTTATAAACTTTAATAGACCATGAAAGTAATCTCAAATTATGCCATTATTAATCAATGATGTTAGTAACTCTGTATAGCTTTTTACTGGTTCTGTCAGACCTTTTAAGATATTTTTACTAATACTGTTTGCAGTCAGACAAATAACAACTGAATTTAAGTTCACAAGAATTTATGTCACATGGGTGACATGGCAGTCAAAGTGTTAAACTCATGAAGTCTAAACTGCTTACAAGAACTTCGCACTGCCGCATCTATAAGACATTGATATCGCATGCATTACCCTAAACATGGGCATTGATAAAAACAGATGAAAATGAGTTAAACATGATCGAATGAAAAATACTAAGACACTCCTCTACGGAGGATTACACGATTATATGTGGAGAATAAGGTATAACAAGGAATTATACGAACTCTACAACTATTTGAACCTAGTTCATCGCATCATAGTAAGCAGAATTCACTGGATACGACACGTGGCAAGAAGACCAGAAAATGACAAGATGAAGAAAATTATGTTTCACATACCAAAGGGCAGTAGGGCTGCAGGAACACCTACAACAAGATGGTTGGACAGTGTTGAAAGTGACCTAAAAACGATGAATGTAACCAACTAGAAAAAGACAGCGCAACGGAGAGAAAGATGGAAACAAATCTTGAAGTAAGCCAAGGCCCACCAAGGGCTGTAGAGCGGATAATAATAATAAGGTAAAGTTCCGCTATTTGTGAAGGATCAATAAAAAAAGCTTATGATTTGTTACATGTTACTGTGGCTTGATCGTATGTTCATATTTTCGCAATGAGAGAGGAAGCGACGTGGTAACATAAGGGTGCTTGAAGTTTTGGTTTTCGATATCCGTGGAAGCTAATACCCTCTGATTAACGCTCCACTTTCGATGAAATTCGGTAGAATGAGTTACCAACAAAGTTCTCGGACGAACTCCTGCAACATAAATTCCACCGATGTAATCACAGAAAATCAATATTTTTTAAGCACACACGCGCACGGATCCAGCGCTAATTTGATCCAACACTTGGGGGCTGTTTTCAGTGATTTACATGAAGCCGCTTGAAACGAATAATTGAAGGCAGAATCGCCAACAGATTGAAATAGAATTCCATTTATGCTGCGATTTTCGGCTCATCTTCTACATTTTCGGCGCTCTAAATGAATAAACGCTCGTTTTCTACGTTCGCGTGATTCGACTAAGAAGGAGCCAGGACGAAAGTCATACGAGGCTAATTGAAATTACGTTCAGTCAACTCGGAAGTACTTGAAGAAGCTTCTTGATTAAACATGAACGACGCTCGTCGTATCTCGCGGGGCTTAAATTTTCGATTAGCCGGAGCAAATCAATTTCGCGTGAAACGTCTCGTCTGTCTGTCGGTCTAATTACAGAGGCAACAAAAAGGGGGTCGCCATATTTACCGTAGCCGAATTTGCGTTGATCCAGCGTACGGGGGATTTATAACTCGACGAAATCTGAACCTCACGGAAACTAATCTGCGACTCGTTTAATGGAGTCCTCCTCGCGTGTCGTTTAATCAAATATCCTCAATGTTTCAAGGAATACAAGGCGCAGTTCACCTGAAAATAGAATTACAGCGACGAGCAAAATTGATCAAACGTTCCTGTAATTACTTTTCTTCCTTAATTCGGCCGCATGGGTGACCTACAAGCCTTCGAGGCATGTATGAAATGTAATTCCCTAAGGTGGAGATGAGACATCATATATTTGCAGTGAAACGTAACCTATAAATCATTTTAACCTTGAAACTGAAGGCCAACATATCTATTAGAGGAAATATCAAACAAATTACTTACTCGAACTTCTTCGAGGCGTATCAGAAATGTAATTTCTTAAGGTGGAAATCGACCATGAAACATTCTAAAATTTGCAGCGAAACGTAACCTATAAATCATTCTAACCTTGAAAATGAAAACCAACATATCTAGTACAGAAAGTAGCCAAAAAATTACTTATTCAAACTTTACTCAAAACGACAATTTTGTTCGCACCAACCGAAATAAAAAAAATTATCCGAGCACACAAAATTCCTCTCCGCCTTGGAATGAACAGCGGTCAAATAAATAAAAAAAATAAGTCAGTGCGGCGATATATATATGAAGCAGATAAAAAAAGAATATTTTGAACCGTCGGAAAAAGCAAACAATTTAGCCGGAAGAGTAATCGTCGTAAACCGCTTTGCATACGAAAGTCCACAGAGCAGGCACGCCGAAAAGCAGGATGCGTAGTAAAAATCCCCGTGCGCGCGGACCAAGAATTTTACAGATAGTTGCCATAACTCATCCGGATCAATTTGATTTACGGCGGCCGGTGAACTTTGCGGCAAGAACAATCTATTAACCGACCCGTGGGATTACTTGCCACGAAATTCAGACTGCAGCGGTATAAATTCGAGCGTCGACTACGTACAGATTGAGCCTCTTAAAAATTACAGTCTTCAGTTTATCAGAGTTGTTCGTCTCAAAACATACTTCAGGGTGTGTTTCGGAGGAATTACGGACATGGTGTGTTCAAAAGAATCTAACCGTTTGTCTGCGGGATTCTTAGAAACGAGGTGACCGCTGCGTGCGGCTCAGATGGAGTTGTATCTAATGAGACGTTGCATCGAACGCCTATGGGCGTCGGCAGCACATGGTGAGCGGCTTTGTTAAGGGCTTATTGAGTGCGGCTCTATCAAACACCTACACGAAAATTTTATTTATAAATATTTCTTCTGTTTTTAGATTAAATTCTTTTGAAGACGCGGTGTGACAAAGGGGGTAACGCAGACGCATGAGGGTAATTCTACATGCAGAAATAAAGCGAAATTGTAAAATAAAATTTTCTAATAGGTCGCTTCTTTTGCGAGAAAAGCAAGTGCAAAGTTTGGACCAGTAGGTTTGACATGTCTAACCCGCACGAGCGTACTCTACTTACTCCTAAATACCCTGTAGGTGGTCATAAAATAAAATTTCCCTACAGACTGTTTTTAGATTAAATTCTTTTGAAGACGGGGTGTAACGAAAGGGGTAGTGCAGCCGCATGAGGGTCATTCTATACGCAAAAATAAAGTGAAATTATATAATAAAATTTTCTGATAAATCGCTTCCTTTTCGAGCAAAGCGACTGCAACGTTTTGACCAGGAGGTTCGACGTGTCTGACCCGCACGAACATATTCTACTTACTCCTAAATACCCTGTAGGCGAAGTCATACAGCAAAATATCCTTATAGACTGCTTTTACGGTTAGTAAAAAGTAATTGTCCGACGAAATTGAATCAGAAAAACACCCTACACGTGCGAATAATAAAAAGTAAATTCACGGACGTGAATAAATTGGGCAGAAGGCGGCAGCGCATAAATCCAGCGAGTCATCCCGCCGTAATTCGAAGACACGAGCATAAACGAGAGTCGTTTCGTCCTTATTGTCCCGCTGATGCGCCGGAGCAAACAGATGCTGAGCATTATCGCGATCCAGGTGTCCGTGGGACGCGGTTTATTCGAGTAATTAATTTCAATCGCGTAACGATACGTTACCGCTAAGCAGCACCAGTAGCCGGATGGAACTTGAACCGTAGGATTTCCACTTGTAGATTATCTCGGTGTCGTAAATCATCTCGCTGCTTCCATCCATCTTCCGTAGCGTCTTCTTCGTACCAGCTCGCCTATCCATCCATCCTACTTCCCGCATATTCGTTTTCAAGGGAACTTTCCGTCTAATAACTCCGTAACCGGCCCAGTTCGTCCGTTTCACGCGGACCTTGCCGCATTATTTGCAAAAATACTTCTTCAGCAATTGTCCAGAGCTCTTAGTATGTGATTTTGGAGACAGTGTCAGAGCTACAGGGACATCTACGTTATCTGAAGAGCGCCTTGAAATGAGTAACCATTTCGGTGTGCTAGCGTTTGGCTGGAGACCGACAACACATACAGTGGCGTGCAAAAGTTTCCGGACACTTTACATTTCCAATCGCACTTTAAACAATTCATAATAAATTTAGATTTATGTATACACTAAAAAATGAAAAGAAGGATCATGCATTCCATCTTTATCTTCCTTCTGCCCTATTTTTCAACATAATGTCAGATTAAAACTCATTGACAGTTTATTTATCATAAGCAGAAGTAAGAGTACAAAATGTACTGTCCGGAAACTTTTGCACGCCGCTGTATACGTGTTCAGGGCAAAGAACACAGTGAAACTTACGGAAAAATTTAATTTGAGAAGCTACCAAGCCTGATAAGCAATCAGACTACCGTCTACAAGTATCCGGACATTTAGAAAATTCCGATATAGGAATAAATAAATGTTATTTGAACGACTAAAAAGAAAACATCCTTTGGACTTAACTCCAACGTAGGCAAGCAAACAAACAGAAAACAACAATCTTGAAGTGTCATCCTAATGGGGATTGGCATCAGCGTGATAGTAAATCTCAAACGATAAAAAATTTACCAAATGTCGAACAAGAAAAATTGTAAAGAACACGAGGAAGGAAAAAGGACTTGAACCGTTTGTTATGAAAGAGGGATTAGAGTGCTTAACATATGAAATTCTTTGGCTGAGGCTATAAAAGCAACACGTGTTGCTGTCGATAATTCCTTTCCTGAACTCATGGTTGTATCCGCTGGCGCTGTTAAACTCAAACTAAAATCAACAGAACACCTGCACAGCCCTGGCCTCATGTTTATCGATCTTAAGTGGCTGAAACTCGTTCAAATGTGTACAAATATCTAACTCTGCTCAGAAATAAACATATTAAATACACTGCGATGTGGAGAAGGAATAAACGAGAGATGAAGTCGATTGACCCGGATTATATCAATTTTATCAACATTACTTGTCAATAATAGCATAATGTTTGTAATTATCTATTTGTATTTTATATTTGTAATCTGTTCAGATTTTGGTCGGTTGTGTAGGTGATTAAGCAATTTTTCTGTTTTGAACGACTGCAGTTGGCTCTGCTGTCCATTCTCGGCAAACTATAGTCCTCTATGGCACCCGTACGATGAGCATAGTCGATGTTAAATGTGAAAGAGTCGAATTTATTTGAATACTTTTCCTTTCTGCTCTGGTTGACGATTATGAAAGGACGTTTAGAGGACATCGAGTGGTGTATACACGCGGTTATCGTTTACGGTCTATGGGTTATCGTGGCTCGTAATATGAAGGTACGTTAACTAGCTCTCGTTTCCGCTTTCACGTATTCCGGATACGACAGTGCTAGCATCCGTCGATTAAACGTTAAAGGATTTCGCGATAATCTTCCGCCATGTCAGGCTTTAAACGTCATCGTACCGTATCAATGTTGCTGGTACAGTAATTACTCCTCGTATCAACAGATCGGGACGTTTGAATGGAAACCACCAAATATCGAATCCGATGCTTTCGAAAAAGTCAGACGATCCGATTGGAAAAATATTTCTCTCGAGGTCATGCTTTCGAGATCAAAGGCTCGTGGTTTTCAATAAAACGAGTTCAATGTCCGGCAATATATAGCTACAACGACACTAACAGCAGGTAAAACATATATAAAGAAATTTGTTCAGAAGAAAATCTATTGTCAATGATTAAAATAGGTAGACACAACTCTCCTACACTTCAGTCCAATGTCCTATAATATACACCTTCGAGGATACTAATTGTAAGTGAAATGTACGTAAAATAATTTGTTAACGAGAGAGTCTATTATCTTAGAATTAAACAATTTTTACTGATCTGATTTTTATTTACTCATTGTGCACTCTGTTTTCACTGCGTCAATTTTCAATCCCTTGCATCGGCTGATTAAAATCTACACTGACCACTGCTCGCTCTGCTTCGTCTAAATGTCGCTGGAGTGGGGGGTATGAGGTCGCTGGCCCAGCGTCGACGTGGTGGGGGGTACGAGCTCGCGGGCCCGGCGTCGACGTGGTGGGGGGACTCGCGGGGTCCATACCCCCCACTCTGTCTACCTTATCCGTGAGGATCCAAGCAGCTTCACTTTTCTGTAGTGACGCCATAGTCGGTCTTACACTTTAATGGGAACTCCTCTTACAATTAGCATAACGAATGGTGGCAAGTCTCTCAATGCGATTCTGTATAAGTGCGCAAGAAATGTAATTATCGAGGCATTTCTTTTTATGCACTTTATTACATAAACAAACATTCAAAAAAATAAATTTAATCATCAATATAATTTCTCCCTTTTTAATGACTTCTGCCCGGAGTTAATGTCTATAGTGTATCGATGCACGAAGGAAGAGACCTTCTCTGGAAGGACATAAACTAAAATACAGGTACTTGGAGTGTGTTACAAAGGGCTTCGACTTTTTAAATGGCCTGATAAAGTGACATGTTAATTATTGCAGTGGAAAACACCATAACTAACCAGACATACGAGAATAGCTGCTTATATTAACATATATCGGTGCAGATATAAATATTTATCTATTAGGCAAAATTAAATGGTGTCGAATCACGTGGTTCAAGTGCCTGTTCCGGATATGTAGGCGTTTCAAAGATATATTTCTTTTTAACGGCACTATTTTCTATGCACCAATTGATGCGCTGTTCGTTCTCTGTAAAAAAAAAGTACTCAAGTACTTGTGGCGAAAATTGATTAGTTGAAGAGATACTTTAACCCCCATTCGCCTCTCACTTTCCCAATGTAATTTTTGCTTTGGAATAAAATTGGCACGATGATAAAAAGTCAGTATAATGAAAATCCATTTATTGAAGCGAGATGAAGCTATGTGCAAAGCTTATTGCTTTTTAACGATTAGCGCAGATTTGTTAAAAAAAATGAGACGAATTGCCGCGAAGAGCGGATAGGGGTTAACCAGTCATTCAAAATTGTATTTGCATCTATGTACACTTGAACACGTACACAAGTTAAGAAATTTTCAACAGGATGGCGCACCAGTACATAATTCGAACATTGCACTACAATATTTGAATAAAGAAAATCCCACTAGATGAATCGCTACACGAAGAACAACAAATTGGGCTCCACGTTCGCGTTTAATATTAAATCTTCTTATAGTGTGGATCCACCCAAGCGTTCTAACGTCGTGCAAGGGTTAAGTACCCCGGCAGAATTTTCTAACGATCACAGAAGACGCGGCTGGTCCCGTCAAAAAGCACTGTCGAGGTCACGTTCCCAAGCTGTCGAAAGTCGAGCTCCTCCCGGCAGATTCCACGTAGCCGAATCGAAAACGCATTCGAGATTCACAGTCGAAAGTGGATCCCTCCAGCCGGCGCCTCTCACACCAGGAAACCACCCCCAGGAAACCGTTCACCGCGCGGACAAAAGCCAGCAGAGATTACACGTGTCTTCTTTCCGTTCCGCCTCCACACGGATAGAAAAGATCCTAACGCGTTCTGACAGTCACGTTTCCGGCTCTGTTAAGATTGGCAAGTATTTCTACGTTCACCCGATCCCACGTCGGCCGGAACGGAAACGCGTTCTGAATTCCGTGGCCGCGTGGAACGAGCTGCTACCATTTTATACGTTCCGTCGAAGAATCCTCGAATCGTGCAGAAACCGGAATAATATAAAGGTCAAGTTTTGGTTCAATAAAGAATAAGTGAAGGTTGGTCAATTTTTCGAAAAACGGGACTTCTTTGGACAGCATCTACGATATTGTGTACAGGGGGTGAGCTGTTGAATCTATTTATACGCAATATCTAAGAAAATATTTTTTCCCCACTAAGTTTCTTCACCAATAGAAATTATTCTCACAGCCTTATTAGAGAATGTATTGTACTATACATCAATATTTTTTTCGCTATATTTACAGTCTTGTTATTTGTTTCATCATTTTTTGAATATTACTCTAATATTTTCTTAAATGTTGCGCATACGCAACGTTGAGAAAAAATGGGTTAACTGAGATCAGCTGGAATATGACAGGAAATAAATTTCTGTCAGGTTCGTTTCTTTCCTCCAGGGACATCGTTTTTTTTAGCACGTGAATGCTTAATCATTATGATTGATTTAATGTTTAATCATATCAACACGTCGACTGCCAGGGGGGTCACCAGTGGCCGGTGCTTCAAATTTTACTTAATTAAATAACTATTGATTTTTACTATATTTGGAGCAAATTTAACATTGCAACACTCACATAGATATACATGTAGAATACTGAATATTTAAATATTTGTTCTGTTACAATTTATGTAGAAAATAGGAATTTATGTTGTATATCACACCGTGTTAATCAACAGAATAATTACAAACGAAAGGTGCATGAGGTGACGTCTTGATCGCATCTCTCATAGATCCGTAAATTACGTCATCGATCATGGTTTCCTTTGATGTTCGACTACTTCTTAACGCTTTGAGCGCCACGCTACATTAGTTCCAAATGGCAAACTTTCGAAATTTGTATACGAAATAAATATAACCATAAATTCTACCTTTTGTAAACAATAATATAAGTAATTTTCAATATATTTTCACTGTTTCTATTAAATCTTATCAGGTATTTTTATTAGTATTATACATGATCGAATAAATAGTGGCTCATCTGCTTCTATACTGCTCGGAATACAAAAACCATCGTGAACCCTTCAAGATTCGCCCACTGCTAAAAGACAAGTTCAACAGGGTCGAGACGAAGAACCTCATCAGGTTCTAAAGGGAAACGAATTTATTAACAAAAAGAGTATAATAGATCCTACAGTCGCTAATAACCAAAGCAGTTGATGCGACTTTAAAGAAAAAACATAGTGGTGGAATCTATGTGTCACCCAAATAGGGGTGACGCGGCACTCAAAGTGTTAACACTTCTTGTGTGAAAATAATGATGAACGGGGTAAATTAAGCCAAAGTGCGATGGAGGTTATTCGAGGTAGAACCCGGTAACAGGACCGACGCAACTCGTTGTTTCTGTCGGAAGTTAGGGAGATCAGGGGCGAAGGAAGGTGAAAGGAGAGGGTGGATTCGATAATCCACGGTTTAAAAAATTGCTCGACGCCGGGGTGGCTGGATTAAATTGCAGTATCGATATTAAAAGCGGGGCGAGACGTACATAGTGATCGTGAACCTCTGGCGTTTCCCCGATATTTATCCTCGACCGGATGTCTTGTAAATTCGCGAGTGCAAATGGAAGGATTTAGCCTGAAAAATATTCGAACCTCTCCGCGTAGCAACCAGCATTCTACATGATCCTTTTGAAACTTTTTGTTCTATTGTATTTACAAAAATATTGGCCTTCAATTTTGAGATTAGAGTGATTCATAGATTACCCTTTCCTGTCTAATAATGTAGGGACCATTTTTATAAAAATCGCCGGTGTTGCGGTAAGGGTTGGCGAACTGTTTATTGGACAAAATCTGACTGTAAAGCTCAAAGAAAAAAAAGAAACTGAGAATATTTGTTATTCGATTTTTTTCTACAAAACTTTCGGATCCTTCACACCCTAAAACACTCGTTCTATCTCCTCGCATACCTGCACCCTCCCTGGCTTCCTCAACCGAAGAGACACATGCATTGTCAGAAATGCACTCGCAATCATTCTATACAGAGTGTACCATAATATATGTTGAATGAAGAGCTCAGTTTGTCAAAAGAATTACTGGAAGATAGGGACAACTGTAACTCGGAGTTAAGGTCAGATCCACGACTGAAGTTATGCCCACATACTATGGTACATTCTATATAACTAGGATCAGCCACTGGATCCGTTCTGCTCTGTCCCAGACACTAAATTCTTGTTCCTATACCTTTCAAACTTCTAAACATACACAAAACGCTCTTTAATCCTTGTTTCATTCAACAAAATTGCATCGTTTATTATTGACAGGGTGTAGGTGCATTTCAAAAAATTTGACACCATTCAATAAAATCGTCACCTCATTTTCTTCGAAATAATGTTTTGTTAGAGAGCCAATTAAGAAAAACTCTACGGCGGGGCAATTTGCAAAATATTTTACAGCTACGTGACACGTAGGAAATTTTACAGATTAGTACGGTCACCATTTCCAATGTCACCTCTGCAGCAAGGCCCCGTCGTAAAGCTATTTGGTCCCAAGGGGTGACTCGGCCTCGAAACTTCTTTAACGGTTTTAGCGGCAGCGAGTCACCACGTGGCAATTTTGGGAAATACCCCAGAGTTGCCAAGTTGCTGTCCACCCTCAGGCCCACCGCGCGGGAGGCTCTGTTCCCCTCCTCCATGTACCACGCTAAGGGCGTAATGGAAGGGAGAACACGAGTCTTTAAAACCGGCAAACAGGGCAAAATAGACAGAGTAAGAATAGAGTACAAAATAGACAGAGTAAGAATAGAGTACAAAATAGACAGAGTAAGAATAGAGTACAACATAGACAGAGTAAGAATAGAGTACAAAATAGACAGAGTAAGAATAGAGTACAAAATAGACAGAGTAAGAATAGAGTACAAAATAGACAGAGTAAAAAGAGAGTAGAGAGAGTAGAGACAGATTAGAGACAGTTACATCTAGAGAGTAAAGATAGTTACATCTAGACACAGTATAAACAGTTATAGGTAGACAGAAACAGCTAAATTCTAAAGGAGAGTCTTGTGACTACAACCTGCACACACACGCACACACTCATCTCACACATTCACACAAAAAATAGATTAAACAGATTCAAACGCAAACGTGTCACTTCAATATACGGTCCCAAGCCGATCAACTTGGGTGGTCCTTCATCGCAGAAATTAGACGGCACGCAGTGCAATAAATAGGGCTGGACCAAACCCTAACATGTTTATTCGGTTTTTTAATCGGAATCGATAGGAGATATTGACAGACATTTTCGATGTGTTTTGGGTTTTATAACCCGAACTTTGGGTTATCTATAACAGTTTAAACGCATAACATAATTTTCACCGTAATATGGACATGCGCCCTTTCAATAATAATCGATTCAATTTAAAAAAACTTCCAAAGAATTCCGCTTTATTTTTTCAATTTAGTTGAGTAGTTCCTTCTAGAACGGAAGTAATACTGAGATATACACTTCCATTTAAAAGTCGTAGAACAGTTGTCATATTTGCATTCAAGTCTGGAAAAAACGGAGTAATCGTTGAAAGATGTGAAGGAATGTTACCTCATTCGAAATTTTATACACTAAAGAACGTATTCTATGCTGATATATTACAAATCTTAGCAAAAAGGAAGAAATTATTTATATTTTTTTTTGATTGAGGCATCCACCACGTTTCTTTATTCTTTAAAATCGCAGGTGTCTATAGACTTTTGAGTGTCGGTATAAATAATAATCTCTTTTTATTAGAAAAAATGGAAGAAACTGTAAGTGCAGAACTGGGTACATAATATTTGATTAGAAGGCAATGAACTTGCGCCCTGTCAGCCCGTGATAGACACGTTGAACACTGCAGTGAAAACATCAACGTTTAGTCAGACATCCCGTAATTTTCTGTTTTCAGTAGAAATTTGAGAGACATGTTTCAACATCCAATTGCTTACGCGTGCTTTTAGACTATTTGTGTAATATTAAATTGCCTTAGCATTATGAAAGAATCGATAATTATTTACACAAATTAAATGTGATGTACCGGTCTACTGTGACCGCCACAGTGAAAAGTCCCATACCTGATCAGACATACCATAATATCCCATTGCAACTACAGATCACGAAGAACAAAATCTGTAACTATTCCATTGCACAGCCTTGATCTTCTATTTCTATTACAATGATAATTCAAACCAAAATTTTAATAAAATCAATAATTATTTAATCAAATAAAATTCAATGCGTCGGTCACCGGTGACCGACACGTCAAATTTAATTAAATTAAATAATTATTGATTGTCGCGAAATTCTGAGCAAACTTCATACTGAAACAACAATGTAAGAACAGAAGAACACGATTGACTACTCAAATCTTTTTTCTCTTTACGATTCATATAAAAAATAGTAAATTATATCTTGTCTGATTAGGCATGCCCGTTTCCACTGTGGTGTTACGTGTTAACAATTGCCACAAGCTTAGACACGTAAAAAGCACGTGCACACGTGCATAATTTTTACAAAATGGTCCTCTGATAATTTTTTAAATCCTCTTCCTCAACAAATTTGAATAAGAAAGAAAAGAGACAGACGTCAGAGGAGCCGCAGCGTTTCAGGTGGCATCGTGACAAATTTCCGGGTCCGCTCGTTTCTGTCGTTCGAACGTACGGAAAGGCTTTTAGAATTCTCCTTAAAGCTCAACGAGACTTTCTATCGGCATCCGCAATGCGGTTGCACCGTCGATGTTACTGTGTAAGCTGTGTGTTTTAAGGTTACGCGCGTCAACGAAACAGAAGCTCGAAAAAAAAGAATATCTCCCGAAGCATTTCGGCGGCGCGGGGGGGCGGGGAGGCGGTGAATCCGTTCGGACCGAAATGGTCCTCGAAAATTCGTGAAATTTTTGCACTTTGTAGTGCGGGGAACGTGACTCCATTCGAGGCACCCCGGGCGTGCTTAAAGCTGCCGCTGCTTTCGGATTCACGAATTTTTACACTTTACGGCGCACGAATGCAGCCTCCTTTTTTTGGGCGCCTAAACGGAAGAAGAGTTCAGTACGTCTGCTCGGCAGTTCGTTGAACGTGAAGAGGCTGAGGTAAACGTTTCATCAGTGGACCAACTGCAACTTTTGTTTTGGTGCGACCAGCCAGAAATGAATTTATAAAACTACAAAAATGACTGAACCGTAACGTGCTATGTTTTTGTTATACTGGTTCACGGTTAAAACAAATACTTTTTACAGCGGCCCAACGGTTGATCGTAGGACCTGTTCTTGGTCAGGGTATTAACCCTTTGTGAGCTCGTGATCGAGATCAATTTTTGGTACCATACTGGTTCTCATAATAATTTTCCTGTCAAGAGCACAGTAGGATTGCATCTCGATCGAATCCGCTATAGAATCATGGCCAAGTTTCCTGTTATCCTTCAAGCATAACACTTCTATTTTGTCTTAGGCTGTTTCTTAAATTTTTTCTGAAATACTCACGCTGCACAGTGCATATTATATTTATATATACAGGGTGTTCGATTTTAATTTATAAATCCGAATTACTGGTAAACTGGCTGTTATATCAAAAATGGTTCAGATAGAAAGTGAATGGTTTCGAGGGGGTCATAATCTTGTGTAATTAGCTTTTCTGTAGATGGACGCGTAGAGGTCATATGGAGGTGACATACGTTTTCTTAAATGGAATTGTATAGTCTTTAATTCACTAATCACTATTTCCTACCAAATTGTATTAAGCTATTTATGTCGAAAAATCATTAGTTTAGAAGATATTTTAGTGACAATATTGCAAAGTGTTACTCGTCAAAGTCAGTATCACCTTATGTCATTTCAGAGCAGTAGGTGTTCGTACTAGTACCACTTTGCAATATTGTGACTATAATATCTCCTAAATTAATGATTTGTTGCATAAATAGCTTAACACAATTTTGTAGAAAATAACGAGCTGCATCGATTAGCGAATTAAAAATTACACGAACGGAAGAACGCCCTACGGTTAAATTACTCAGCCTGTATAACGTTAATTTATTTAGAAAAGACAGAAACAACAGAATTAATAAAGCAGAAGACCCAAGCGAGTTGTCAAGTAAAACACAATTTAATACGACTCGCGGTACAACTCAGGACAAGTTTAAAATTAGCCCAAAGGGGGTGGTTCACAAGTGGTAAAGTTAAGAAGCTCGTTGGGTTTTTGAGAGCACGCGTAAATCTTGAAAACCTTTCGACCGCTCGAAGCTTCTCTAAAAATTCTAATTAGACCCGATGGCTTTGTGAAATTATTAACGCGGCGTGGCGGTTACATTTTCCGGTTGTTACAAGGGCACCCCGTAGAATCCGGCTTTAAATTCTCGCGGCTCCCCGGGCGAACGGGCGGAACTCGGCGGGAAAAAAACTAATGCCGGAGGAAGTTCGCAAATGAGAAATTATTACGAGCGGGTGAACGCGTGAGCAGTAAGCTCGCGAAAGAATACGAAAAGTTCAAGGTGTGCGAGGGGGGGACGGCAGAGGGGGCCGCGTGAAATTCACTGGCGGAGGACACGTAATTTTCCAACCTCATTTTTTCCGCGGTGCGTCGACAAATTATCACGCGGCCGCGGGGAGCTGAAAAAATCCGCAGACTATAAGTAAAACGTCCGCGGAGGATTTTCCAGCGTCCTCTTCGATCCTATCACGATGATAACGATTTTGTTATTGAAATTGAAAGAGAAAATGTCAGGTTGTCCCAGGAATAATGTCGACCTCTGTTTTTAACCCTTAAATGGATTATTGGGGCCGTAGCAGCCCTGTGTAACTTCAAACTAATAGTTGTTTAGCATGTGTTGATATAATTATTTGAAGATTTATCTAATTTTCTATTATCTTTATCTTATGAAGATTGTGCAGAATTACTGTGATCCTTTGTGTAATCAAAAAGTAGCGTAGAAAAGTGGAGCTGTTAATGATTTTACCTTCTCGTGTAATAATGACCAGAAAAATTAAAGATGTTTCGTTTGTATCACTTAATTTTCCATCCTCTACTTTGGGAGTAGCAAAACTGAAATAAATTTCTATTTTATTAAATATCTTTTTAAGAGGAAGTCTGATGACAAAATATCCTGCACAAAAGTTTCTTCATTTATCTCGAAGAATACGAATCGATAAAAAAAATACGATTTTCTTTTGAAAAAAGAAAGTTGACCTACAAATAACCATGAAGACGTCTAACAAATAAAAAATCAATGAGATAGTTATATTTCCACCTCGAAACCATGAAACTTTTATATTCAACATTTTTCCCGAAAATGCGTTGTTTTCGAGATATTTCGACGTGAATTTTTCAAATGAACACACGGTATATATAATACAAGTATGATAAAAGAAAATATTCTGAAACAAATAAATGTACATTTCTGTTTAATTTATAACTTTGTCTTTATTTAAGAAGTCTGAAATATAACAAAAGAAGAATTTTTAAACAAATCTATATACATTTTTTCAATCTTAGTTTTCTTTCTAATTTGAGGAATCTGATGTAAAACCACTTTCAAAGTAATTTTCACAGAGTACAATTACGTGTTCCGGGCACGTAAATAAATAAATATTGAGTTCGTCCAGCCAGCCGATGAAAAATATTATTTTTTTAGGCTAAAATAATCAGCTAGAATGAGAATGAGCACCCAAGATTCAACAACGACTGCAACATTTAACATTAATGACTCTAGGGTTAAGGTGGTAATTTTTACTGGTCCATCCTGTATTTCTTAATTTTCCACAGATCTTTTACATGCTGTCGCTTGATAGATTTTCATTAGATTCTTCGTAAAAACGCGAGCGTAAGTGGTTCGACGATTTTTCCCTCGCAGGCCAAAAGGGAGCAGCGGATCCGCACGCGTGAGCGGGCCGATTTAACGGTCGACT
Organism: Macropis europaea; assembly: GCA_916610135.2. Lineage (NCBI taxonomy): Eukaryota > Metazoa > Arthropoda > Insecta > Hymenoptera > Melittidae > Macropis > Macropis europaea. The sequence continues at coordinate 11,824,890 of OU744352.1, read as the reverse complement.
TATTTTCGGAAACACGCCAGAGGCCGTAATTAGACGGAATCGATATCTCCTCGGTATTTCGAGGCTACACGGTATAACGCCGACAGATTTTGACGGAGCTCGCGTGCGCGAAACACAGGCGCGAAATGGCTGTTTTCGCAAGCTGACGACTTGACAGATAATTCGATACCGACGAGTCGAACGAATTTCCATCTAACCACTGTCCGTTTAGCAGCTCCGATGAGGCAAATAGCGGCGATCAGTTTGTGAGCTGATTTGAAACTCGCGTTGGCTGTTGGAAGTTATGTCAAATTGCTTGGACAGGCGCTGCTGCAGTTGGATCGCTAGGAATCTCAAGATCGTTTGATCCTTTCGTGATTTTTTTTCATTATTTTAATGTTGTCGCCTGGTGTCTATTATTTCTGGAAATAGGGCAATTTCTGGGGTGGTGAGAGCTTCCACGTTTCACAAGGTACATTTGCAAAAATGTTGTTTAAACAAATAGATTACATAGACGACTGCTTACCTGGATAAGTTCAGAGTTAAAAAAATATTAAGATTCTCATACAGATACCATTTTCATACACTGAATAGTTTTCAGGAGGCAGGTGTCTACTCCAACTTTGACCCTTTGAATTCCTTTGTCGAGTATGACTCGACATCGATTTTATACACGGGTACTCCTATGTCGAGTCACACTCGATATTTTTAAATTGCCTGTTTAAACATGTATTTTATTTCGCAATATTGTTTTTAAATAGATAAGCAATATTACATGTATATGACCCATTTTTGTAACAAAAAAGTCCTTACAGTATTCAGGTACATGATTGTCTGTACCTAATTGGTTCCAATCAACCAACTGTCTTTGGAAGTGCATTTCAAATGAACCACTCAAAAGAGTAGGGAGACAATGAAAAGAAAATTAAAACAAAATTAGGAGTTCAAAGGGTTGAGGGATTTTTTAACCCTTTCAATGAAAACATTTACAGACTTATATTAAAATTACACTTCAATACCAAAAACTTCCAATTTAACACATTGACTGTCATGGGGAACACCTTACTGATTTTTACAAAATTCTGAGAAATTAACATTCAAACAATCATGTTATACTATAGACAAAATACCGTTTTGCTTTATAATTTTCATTAAGAATAGCACTTTACACTGCGTCTGACTAGGAAAGACTGTTGTCACTCCTTCAATGTGGAAATTCTTCGAGTGTATTATATTAAAATTGCAATTCAACTCAAAGAGGCACCTAATTTAACACATTTTTTCCCGTGGAGATAACCCTATCAATTTTGACAAAATTCTTAACACATGTAAAAGTCCAACAGTAATGTATAAACTCTGATGCATGACAGAAACTTGAAATGCCATTTCTCTTCGCGATTTCTATCAAATACATCCATCTACATTGTGTCTGACTAGGAATGGCTGCTTTCCCTGAGTACTCCGCGCATTAAGGTCGGATTCTTCCTTCTCGACCTGTTTTGAAGGTAATCTTTGGGATTCTTTTGTTGAAAAAGCTAAACAATATATCGTTCTACAACTTTACAGATTTATATATCGACATTTATGGTGGATTCACAAATATGTATGTACTGTAATCGTTTAAACTGTAGTATCTATTCACTGTGGAAATAGACATGCTGAAAAAAACTCTGAAGTCATATGACATGAAAAACTCTGAATTCCTAATCCTAAGTATATCAATATTAGTGATTTGAAGGTCAAAACATCAGTAAAAAATCGATATTCATTCTTCAGATTGATGGCGTTTTGTCAAGAATGGAAAGAGTTTCTTCAATCTGTATACTTCCCCGGTGAATAGTTACTATAGTGTAGAGGATAATGACATACCAAAATTCATGAATATAGTACAAATATGTATGAACAAATGTTTAAAGTTTCATAAAGATATGTTGTTTAGTTTTCTCAAAGAAAATTCCAGAAATGTACCCTTAAAACCGTCCGACAAAGGAGAACACCCCCTACAAAACCTTTTTTCAGAAACGCTACCATTTTCTTATTTTTTATTATTTTTCATTGATTCTAGTTTCGGCTATAACCCATTCATACAAATTAAGAATCTTCATGTTTTTTTTTATTCAGGCTACCTTGGCGGCAAATCTTACGTCTGCCATGCAGACAAATTTTTTCGATGCGCATTAGCTGAAACGCTATAACTTTGTACAGAATCAGTACCTTCGCATACAAAAATTACTGCGCATTCTTCAAACATGGGTAAATAAATCCACAAAGTTTCAAATTCACATGTTTATTCCTTTTCTTTTAAAAAATTACCAAAGATCGCCTCATTTTTCGACCGTCACACTAGCAAGATCCCTCAAAACTAGGGATAGGATCAAGTTCAATACGTACTCACAAATCCATGTCATTCCCAATACAAAAGTTTCACTCCATAGGATTCGAATACTACTCCTAAGAAGTTATATTTTATTTTATGTATTTCGAAAGTACTCGGATTATACACGTTGGTTTCGAACTCCACGACGAGTACCTGCAATTTTCCAGAACGTACTTGTAAGTATTTTGTAGTTCTAAAGACTCCAATCCTTTAAAAGTAGTATTCGAGCCTGAAAAACAAGAAACTGCAGATATCATGTACATACATACAATACAACGCACATGCACTTTGATTGCGTTCCAATTGAATACTGTAAACAGAAAATTATCGTAGGTGAATAGTGTGATATAATTTTCACCGAAAACAAATGACACAATTGTACAGAATAGAAAACTTTTGGTTAGAGTGCTCATGAAAGGTTCGAATCTATTATACTTGGTCAAGGTTCGATTATACTTCGAAGTACAGCTTACACTTCTCAATGTACTTATAAAAAGATCGAACCTATCTCGACTAGGTCCAAGTCTACTCAAAAGTATTGCTTCTCTTTTTCAAAATGTTCATGAACTGTTCGAAACTATCCAGTCAGATTCGAATCTACTTGTAATATACAGTGCTGTGCAAAAGTCTTAGGCCACCTACGTTATATTACAACTTTACATTTTTCACGCTATAGAAAGGACACCATAAAGATATACCATATCAATTTCATCTTATCAATATCATAGTGCAATGTACTGTTAGAAATTACATAAAAATATTATAAATTCTTAGAAAAATTAAATATTTTGAGTGGCCTCCTTTTCCCTTGTTGTAATTATTTCGTTTGGAACTTCTTGCCATTCTGTTCGCAATACCTGAAGTTCATCTGCATTTTTCGGTTCACTTTTTCTTCGATCTCTGTCCAAATAATCCCTAACGTGTTCAATAATATTTATACCGGGACTTTGAGGTGGCCCATTCATAAATTTTAATGTTCCACAGTCCTCTAAATCTTTTAAAATTTGTTCCACTTCCGGCAGTATGTTTGTGGTCATTGTCATGTTGGAAAAGAAATGTGTTACCAATTAGTCGTCACCCGGATTGCACTGCCTGCTTTTACAAAATCTTAGGGAAAACATTAACATAGATTTATTTAACCTCTTCAGGGACGAATTTTCTACAGTATTTTCAAATCAGTGATTGTCAAGTAGAATAAAATATTATCTATGCTGCCATACGACAAGTTTTTTGTCTTTACTGTTGAGAGATTCTGTTGTGAACAGTTCTCCACCAGATTTCAATGTGTCTTTCACTGAGAATAATTTTAATTAAAAAAAACTAAACATACACCTATGTGTCAGCATCCCTGAAGAGGTTAAGTGAAACACAAGCCTGACATGGGGGCCTGAGACTTTTGCACAATACTGTACTCGGATCCCGTCTCTCCTTAACACGAAGACTCGAACTGCCGCGGCATGCCGCTCAGGATGCTGCCATAAATTTAATCCCTTACGCTACATCAAAGGTGCAATCTCCTACGATCGTCTTCAGCATCGAGATAATCATTTTCAGCGATCAGGCCGACAGGGTGGCTGTAACGTTTCCATCCAGCCTGATAATACGCGCACGTTCCATTACGCATTAGGTTGATCGATCGCGTCGCGTCGCATCGCGTCGCGTAAAACGCGTGCCACGGTGCTCTCGCAGGCGTCGTGTTATCGACCGGCTGATTTATCATTACACGCCTGCCAGGGTCCGCGAATATCGGAGAAAATCGGCCATGTCGATCTTTCCGCGGTTCGGGCGGACAGAATCCGCCGCGCCGGAGACAAATGTACAACAAACCGATCGGCGACGCTGGACGTCGCGTGGAAATTATGCGAGCCGCATTTCCGCTTCAGAAACGTTCCCGGCCACGTGTACGTCAACGTGTTCGACATCCTGCTACACGTGTCGCTTCGCCGTGAATACTTGGACGGATGTCCCGGCAGGATCCTCGACAAGACGAAATTCGTTCGATTGATCTCAAAGATCAGAACCCATACAAGTTTCATACCCGCGTCGTTCCTCCGCACGCGCGCCCCGAATATCTTGGGAATCCAAGTTTCACACCAGTTTCCGCGGCGGTTCCTTTTTTCGACGGCTCCACAGAGACGTTTGCGGATGCAGAGTGATCTAACGCTGAGCTGAAACGTTTAGGAGATAATTAGGTGATGTCAGGGATGTTTGGCTCGTGTGAGGTGAAACGTTGTATTTGAATTGATGAAGGTGTGACAGTCTGTATGATGTCAGGATTTTTGTTATGGTAATTGGACTGTAAAGGAATTTAACACGTTGACTGCCATGCTTGTCACCAGAGACTGGCGCTACAAATTTTATTTAATTTAATGATTATTGATTTTTACTACATACTGAGCAATTTGAACATTGCGACACTAATGTAGGTACATGTGTACAATACTGAATATTTAAACATCTTTTCCCTTTGCGATTTATGTAGAAACAGAAATTTGTATGGTGTCTGACTAGCGATGGCTGTTTTCACTGTGGCAGTCAACGTATTAACACTAGAACAACCAAAGGAGTTATAATGTCTGGTTTACAATTTTAGTATGTAAGATTTATTTTTAACCCCTATTGTGTTTGCTTTGAATTGACGCTGAATACAGCTAAAGACAATTATAAATAAACATTCTTAGGTGCATAAGTGGATGTTAATTGTCGGCAGATCTAGTGATAAATGCATGCCAGCTGGCGTGAAATATTTTGGGGTACCTTGACTTAACACGTTGAGTGCCACCAGTGGCCCACGTATCAATTTTAATTTCATCAAACGACTGATTGCCCTTATGCAATTTTGAGAAACACTTATGTTGCAGTGACAGTATAAAATAAGAAGTATATTATCAAACAGATAAATATTTATATAGTCAACAATATACGTTAATAAAATTTATTTCCACTGTGACACTAAACGTATTAACACTTATCTGTCGGTCTCTGGCGCCATAGATTTAATTTACTTAAATAACTGTTAATCTTCATAAAATTGTGAAAAGCATTAATACTGCAATAATAATGGAAATTAGAAATTATAGGATTAAATAAATGCAGAGTTATATTGTAAGCAGCAAGTTATAATATGTCTGACTATGTACGGCTGTCTTCACTGTGGCATCAACGCGTTTACATTTTACACCTTTAAATATTGCCACAAGCGAATGAGCTCGGGTAAAGTTTAATAAAGAATTTTATTAATGACCCACTTTTGCTGAGATAAATATCAATATTGTAATCATGTTTGAATGAATGAATATTATTACGCGCTTCGCCTTTTACTCCTTTACTTTGTCCTCATTTACTTCCTTAATTTTCCTTATTATGTTTACGCTATTTCCGACTTTCCTGTTTGCAGTCTCATGCCTGATAATATACTGTATAAAATAATTACAAGTTCATTATTTTCAATCATTTTTGATGACCTGTTAGATTTATTATTGAACAAAATATTCAATATCAAACTTTACAACATTTTCTTTCGATGTTTACTCTGCACAGTATTTAGAAACTTCATAGTATTTAGAACATTAACACGATGTCTGTCGTGGCTACTTGAATAATTATTAATTTTAATACGATTTGTAATACAATTAATACTGTGATAACAGTAGAAGGTCGAGGTTGTGAAGTTGAATAGTTCCACAATTATTTCCTTCGACCTTTTTGTTTGAAATTGAATATTATAGTATGTCTGAGCAGATATGGGTGTTTCCACTGTAACAGTCAATGTGTTAATGAGCAATAAACCATTGCAATGTCTGACCATCTAATTACATTGAGCAGTGTATGTTAAACTCAATGGAAAGGTCATATTAAAGGAAAGATGAAATATGTTTATTTCTGGACATCTGTGCATAGAGTTTCAGAAGGGGTTGTGTTTGTACAAACGTCGGCAAATTACTTACTGGAACGGAATAATAATATTCGCCGGCGATTGCATCGAGCATAGAATATTCAACGAGACGAAGACCCTTGAATTTTCAAAGTATGGTACGGTGCAAATTTATGCCAAGGCGTCGATCACGGATCGCTGTTATGACAAACGAGCACCGGTCACGCAGATGGAGAACAGCGGTTGAATCACGAGTAGACAGATACGGACAACCGTGACTGGTAAAAAGCAAACACGACGAGGCAGTATCGTATTTATTGTACCGATCGTTTGCACTTGCTGGCCCTTGCACTTGCTATCGTGTACTGTTACTAGAAATAATGTCTGACCAAATACTTACTTAGTATTTCTTCTAGTAGTACTGAAATATTCAATTATAAACTGTCATTGTATGTATGCACTATTAAAATGCCTGGTTATACAAGGTGGACCACGAAGCGTGATCAGCTTAGATTATTCTGCTGTTAGAGGTTCGATCGGAAATTATTTTAGCTAAAATGGCATGGTTCAAGGAGAGCTTCAAGATGATTGTACCGAAGTTTTTGTCAACCCTTTTTTTCCAGAGTTATCAAGGTCACCTTCAGTTTTTTATGGGTAATCCTACAATTTTTTTGCACCCATCTTTTAGGAGATACTGAGATGAATTCGGCAAGCACCATAAAAAGTATTTCTTCTTCATCTAAACCAAAGAAACGTTAAAAAAATATCATTTACCTTAATTGAATCGATGCTCAAAATGGTGTCCACTAGCAGCAATACACTGGCATAAACGGTTAAGAAATGACTGCTTAGTTCTTTCTATGACGTCTGCATCGATGGTTAAGCATGCATCTACAATTGAAATGTGTTCCAAAGTACAGAACGAAATGTTTACAAAAAGTACGCGAGAGATCAAGTCAATAATGACTAATACTGATCTATCAACAGCTCTGGAAAGTGTACAACAGTGTGGCTTGCAAAATTCTTCCAACTAGGAGTTTTCTTCAGTCTTTTTAGATTCACAAAAAAATATTTGTTATGATGCTTGCCGAATTCGTTTCAGTGTCTCCTAAAAGATGGGTGTCAAACAATTGTAGGTTTACCTATAAAAAACTGAAGGTGACCTTGATAACTCTGGAAAAAAAGGGTTGACAAAAAATTTGGTACGATCATCTTAAAGCTCTCCTTGAACCACGTTATTTTAGCTAAAAAAAACATCCGATCGAACCTCTAACAGCAGAATAATCTAAGCTGATCACGCTTCGTGGTCCACCCTGTATAGGACTAGATATTACTGATATGCCTGACCACGTACTGGGTATGTACTACTGGTATCTCTGATTACGTACGGATCATACACTACTGACATGTCTGACTATATACTGATCATTCTGGCCGTGTACTACTGATAAATCTGCTTACGTACTGACCACATACATACTACTGATACTTCTGATTAGGTACTAGCCACATACTACTAATATCTCTGGTTACGTGCTGCCTACATATTACTGATACTTCTACTTTACGTACTGATCGCATACTACTGTTATTCCTGGTTACTTACTGATTGCATACTACTGTTACTTCTGGTTGCATACTGACCACACCCTGCTGGTATGCCTGACTACGTATTGAGCAGATACTACTAATTGTATCACATCAAATACGGTCGCTTTTAAGCTGATCATGCCTGACCTGGCACTTGCGGCGTACTATTGACTATGTGAGATCAGACACGGTCATTGTACTAGTGATTGTGGCTGATCGGGAATTAGCAAAATACTACTGATTATGTCTGACCAGGCACTAGTATCATATTGCTCATTATATCAGACCAGGGTCAATCCTCGTGCAATTGATTACGCCTGAACAGGAGCGATCCCCTATCTACCATGCTGTTATTATGCTACTACTGAACCACTGTCCTCACGCTACATTTAATCAGACAGCAGTCCCACACTATGGAGTATGCCTGGCTAGATATTGAACTCACAGTTCCGAATATATCTGACGAAACATTGTTCTCATGGTACAGTGTATGTCGGCCTAGACACTAGACTGATACTATAGATTATGTCTGTTCTGGAATATGATTTATTTTACTGAATATATCTGAACAGATAGTCGTCTTATACTACTGAATATATCAATCAGATACTGGACTAACACTACAAAGTACGTCTGACCAAACGGCAGTCTCACACTACTGAGTATACAGGACCATACATTGTTGGCGCACAGATCAGTATGTCTGACTAGACACTGAACTAATGCTGCAGAGAATGTCTGCTCGGGAGTTTACAAATTCTGTTGAGAGAGTCTAATCTAACAGTGGTCTGACCATATACGGTAGAACCTCGATTATCCGAACACTGGCCATCCCTAAATTAGTCATTCTATGTCATTTACAAACTGGAAATATTATTAATAACAGTGTACACTTAATTTTTCCCTACTCTGTATTTTATATTCTAAAATGAACTTACTATTTTTATTCAGAATTTAGTTGCAATGTGAGCTGAACTGTTACGAATTCTAGTTCAGATAATCGAGGACCTGCTGTACTTGAGTAACACTACAGAGTATATCTGACCCAGCATTGGCCTCACGCTCCTGAGTATGCCTGACCAGGTACTTGTGTCATACTCCTAGTACATTATACATGACTAGAGACGATCCTCATACCACAGATTATGTCTGACCCGGTAAAACGCCGATACCACTGACAACGCCTGTACACACACTGCCATCGCGTTCTATTACACCAACATTTACTACCCTACGAATTTAGTATGCCAACAACAAAGTACTTTCACGGATTTTCTTTCGTCTTTCTCACCATAAAAATTCAAGAATTTTCTAAAGATTCTCCAGAGGTACAGTCCTCTGACTGGTGGATCCTCATATTCCGTCGCAGGGGCGCAATCAGAAAGCTGGAAGCTCGCATCAAAGCACTTCAACGTTGCTCCACACCCGATAACACGGGGTTCGCGGTAATCGAGGCGAACCCTTAGGTGGATGTGGGACACGGCCACCCACACGCGGACACGTGAAACCGTATCGTCCTTCGAAAGGACGACACGACCGATACAGAGCAAGTAGCGAGGATCCGTGATTCCAGCTGAAACTACAAGGACGCGCACCGTCCGCGGGCTCGGGTCATGCATAAAACATGAGACCACCGACGGACTGTGCCCCGAATCGGAATTATTTACCGTGGTTAGCCGGAATTACGGCGTGGCCGTTTGAACCGCCGGCTCGAGAAGACGTCGCGCGAGCTCCCGATGCGTAATCGACGGCCATTACGAACGGATTCGGCCTTTCAATTTCGCCGACGAAAGTAACAGCAGCTGGAATTAATTCGACCGTTCTATGGACGACCCTCCGCGCGAACCTGATACGGCGTTTTTTGCGACTGAATACGTGATAGCCTGTTTTTCCCCGCTTCGCCGTCGTGCATTCGAATGGAAAAGTGGCGACTATAGTTTGTACGATGTTGTACGGCGGTTTGGGTGATGCGTCACCAGGCACTGCCATCTGAAATAACTTCTGACTCGTTGATACCAGACAAAAGTTGTTGAATGACACACGTATTTTGAGAGCTTCTAATAATTAACAAATGTAATTTCTTGTGAGGGTCATATTTTCGAAAATTTGATGGTAACTTTAAAGTATGATTTACAGGATTGAGAGTGTTCGATGGACGGAATAAAAAATGTGTAATAAATGTGTGTTCAAAACTCAATATTATTGGAGTTATACACAATTTTCCAACTAATTTGTGCAAGTGATTATGAAAGTGGACTAACTCATTATTTTTCCTTTTGAAACATTTTGGTGTTTTCGATCGTATCACACAAAATTTGTAAAAATTTAATTTTTCTAGATTCATGACTTGGGCCACTTTCATGATTACTGACACAATTATTTACATCTCGATTAATATTATTTATTTTTAGTCGGTTTCTCGAATATTATCTATGCTATAATTAACACGTTGACTGCTATGGAGGTCACCGGTGAACGGTACATTAAACTTTATTTAATTAAAGAATTATTGATTTTGCAATACTCTGGGCAAATGACACGTTGTGACACTAACGTAGAGAGGCACACAGACGATTGAGTACTTAAACATGTTTTTCCTTTGTGATTTATAATAAAACAGCGATTTATGTTGTGTCTGTTCATGGAGGGCTGTTTTCGCTATGGCAGTCAACGTGTTAATAGTGCTTAGTGCAATCTGAAAATTTCAAAACCACCTTGAAGTATTCCGGAATACGACCTGCGTCAAAAACGAAATTTTTTATTATACAAAGCTCTCCAAATACTACGTATTTTACTGAACAATTTTTTTAAACATCAACGAGTCAGAAATTATTTTAGATAGCAGTTTTTATTGGCCTATCTTGTAGATTCTTAGGGCACTTGCAGGGTGTTAGCAAATGTTCAGAACTTGATAAACTGTACTAATAAAATTGAAAAGAAGTTTATACTACAAGTACGACTCAATTAGATCGCTCAAGATCATTTTCACTTCAGCTAATTTTTTTTATTCTACGTGTATGATAATGACCCTAAGAGTGAAAGAGGAAATGTGATTAACATGCAAATCTTAAGAAGGAAAATTAATTGAATATTTTAATAGATGATAAGACAGTTATTGATGAGGTCAGGCGGCTTTTGCGAATCGTTGTGAATGGAAATGATTGAATCTGGAAATAAGTAGTTGAATAGTGTGTCGCAGAAGAGATAAAGTGAATACGTATTATTTATTTTAAACACCGTAATTAATTATTTCATTTAGCAGTCTTAAAGGATCATATTGGAAGGGGAAAGATGGTCTGTAACTGGGGATGTGACCTTGAATTCCCTACTCTGATCGCCTCTACGATATTCCCGAATTCTATGCCCGCCATAAAATATATTAATTGTAATTTTAAATGGTTTAACTAAAAGCTTGAATTTTATGCAATTTAACAGATCCAAATGTCAAAAAATACCACATTTAAAACCGAGAAAGAAATGAAACGTGCATCTGTATACGTACAGTTAAATATTCGATTCTGTACAACTTTGCATTCTGTCGGACTGGGCGAGAGCGTTATTTCTTTATTTCTTGTCTAGTGTATCACTTTTTTACTAAATTCTATAGATAGCAAATAATATCTCGACTTTCATATCTCTTAAAATAATAATGCAAAAAACTTCGCCTTCGCCAAAGGATGTGTCCCCCTCCATACCACGCAGCTTCCATATGAAACATTTTTTCTATCTTCAATAAGTTAGGAAATAAGGGCTTGCAACAGATAAGCTGCGACACCCTGTACGTTTATACGACCTTTTTCTCTCATTTTAGTATGCGGAAACCACTCCTGCTGTACTTCTCACACGCAACAAGACACTCTGTATAAATGTTGCCATTCTCTTCAATCGATCCTCGGGCCTCGAACCGGAAGTAATTCGGCCATTTGTCGCCCGTTTTTCGGACTTTTCCCGAGTGATACGGAATAATGCACGCGGCGCAATGCCGGCTAAAAAACGCCAAGTCAGAAGTCTCGAGTGTTTGCGGGACTCGAAAAGTGGGTCGATTAAAGCTCGCGTGATCTCGCCCGGGTCTGACGAGGATGGAAACCTAATTGTGCGCCTGGTCCCGGTCGGTCGAACGGAAGAAAAAATGTTCGCGAGTGATTACTCGAGACGATTACACGATAAATTCGAGGCGACCGAGTGGAAAACCGTCGCCTCGATTCTCGATGCATCGACGTGTCACACTTTCGCGTTCTTCTATTTTCTGACAGCTGCTGCGAGCCTGCTCTCGTTTCGTTCCATCGGGCGAATTAATACTCCAGGCGTTTGCATGAATATAGAAATCAATTTTAATACGGCTAATGGTCCCTTCGTTAATAATATTACATTATCGCCCTGATGCCAAGGAGAGGTTCCAGTTCACAAATTCAACCTTGGATAACTAACCTTCCACAAAAAATACGATTGGAATATTTGAATCTCATAATATCGGATGATCCGCTTACTAAATGAATGAATTAATTAATTATGCTTATTACTTGCTTATTTTTTATACAACATATACAAATATAAATTTTTAATTTCATTTATCCTGTTTCTTTATAAGGTCAAATATTTTTGTCGTTAAATAAAAAAACTTTAGTTATATTCGTGTTTTTAATTAATGTCGACATTTTCACGAGTTTCAATGGAAATTTTAAAAATACAAAAAAATTGTATCTATGTATTTGGTTTTCCTTGTTTTTTTTTTAATAATGAGTGTTTATGTTTTGTCAATAATATCAATGAATTTGAGCAATAAGTTATTCATTTTTCAAAAGAACCAACTGCCACTTCGTTATAATTTAATTCAATTTTGCAGCAGCTGCAACTCTGTGTTTGCCGAGTATATTCATCATCTCTTCATTTTTGCCACACAACGTAGGTACATACTTTCAAAATAGAGCTACACAGCTAACAGGATAAGAGTGCGCGTTTAATGGGGTCTTTTGAAATTAGAGGAATTTCCGAAGTTATAGGCATCTGATTAGGGGAGGATGCATGGGCGAACCTAGTGTTTTACAAACTGGTGGGATGAGTGTCACTAAAGCATACTAATCGATTTAATTGTAACTTTCTTTATCTACAAGAATATGCTGTTTATTAATGTTTAACCTCTAACATTTTCAAATTGTCGAAAATTTGTATTTTTTAAAAGCGACGAGGATAAAGCAAAAATGGGTCAAAAATGATTGTAATCTGAAGGGGTTGTCATTCTGTCAGAAATTGTTTCTTTCTTATAATTATTAAAGGTTAGATCCCATGGAAATTGTGTGCCCTTTAATAATTTGGTACTGTTTTTTTATGTCAAGTTTTGGAAGTCTCGAATTCGACTATTTAGTGGCATCTATATGTTGATTTAAAAAAAACAAATACAAATTTCTATAGTTTTAGACACCCTTAACACTTTCAGTGCCATACTGCATTAGTTCAAAAAGACAAAATTTCTAAATTTTTATTCAAAGTAAATATAACTATAAATTCTACCTTTTTTAATCAATAATATCAGTAACTCTCGTCATTTTTTTACTGCTTCCATTAGACTTTATTATGTACGTTTATTAATACTGTATGCAGTCAAATAAATAATGAGTGAATCTATTTGTCACCCAGACATGGCTGGCGTGACACCCAAAGTATTAATAAAATACCAAACTCTCATTAAATTATCTCTCGTACTTTTTTGTTTTAAATACCTAAAAATGGCCTATTTTTTTAGGTCTCTAAGGCATGCTCTTAAGACAATACACTCGTCTTAATTAATATTGAACTGTGTCATAGTAGTATTTTAAATTAACATTGAACTGTACCATAGTATTATTTTTAATTAATATTGAACTGTACCATAGTAATATTTTTAATTAATATTGAACTGTATCATAGTAGTATTTTTAGTTAATATTAAACTGCGCCATAATAGTATGTTAAATTAATATTGAACTGTATCATAGTAGTATTTTTAATTAATATTGAACGGTGCCATAGTAATATTTTTAATTAATATTGAACTGTGCCATAGTAATCTTTTTAATTAATATAGAACTGTGTCATACTAGTATTTTCAATTAATATTGAACTGTGCCACAGTATTAAAACTTTCGTTCAGGGAACCAGAAAATTTTCCGTCATACGGGAAGCATAATTAAATATTATTTCAAACAATTGCCATTCAGCCGTAATAACACTGATACGATACCGACCCATTTTTTAAAAAAAAAGGGTTTTTCATAAAAAAAAACAGTTAGATTTTTTGCGTTCCCGTGCACGTCCTTCAAACTGTCGAGCGCACTTGAAATTTTTATCGCGAGTCCCCTTCCTCTCTCGTGCCCCCGAATGATGTCACAACTTTTCAGCGGAACGTTAAAACAGTCGACAGGCCGTTCCAACGTGTCGCGGGGAAGGCGAGCCGCCTCGAAGTCGAGTTCCATTTTTTTTATGCCCTCCATACTTTCACATTGTTACGGGCTACTTCGAGTTCCCACATCCGCGCAATTTATTTATCCCGTTCGCGTTAAGTCCGCCAGCTAATTTCGCGACTACAAGTATTATACTTCATTCATAATACACTTTCATCCGCGCGCCGTGTTCTCGATTAAAATTTCCCTCGTTAAGCCGCGACTCTGCACTGCGGTAAGAAAAAATTGTCTTTTATCCACTGCCGTCTAAAATATATATATATTGTAAACAGTAAGAAGCTTACTTCCACGCGTCGGTGCAAGTATTTTTAAAAAAACTGTACCGCAGCGGCAACGAGGCAGAACATTTTTTGCAGCCGGAAAAACTTATCCCGACACCGCCGGCAGGATTGCGGAGACTCGTCTGCGAAATACGTTTTCGGTGAACGGTTTTCCACGCGTCACGGAGATAACAATCACGAGGTGTTTGAACGAAGCATATACGCGCAGAGGGAACGGTATATCGGGGCAAATTTTTCGAGAATCGATTCGGTGGACCGTCGCTTAAATATTCGCACACACGTGTACGCCCGGCCGAGCAGCCCGGAGCCGAAAGACTATGCCGGATCACGGGCCGGTAGCAATGTTAACACGACGAAGAACGATTTTCATATTCGGCGAAAAGGTGGAACCGTGAGGCCGACGTCTCCTCCTCGGTACACGGGACACGACTTCGATGCTTCCACCGGAATTCCTGATCAGTTTTCCTTTCCCTCGGAGCGCCCGAGTGTTCCGGAATTTTTAGAAGATACCCCGCTGCGTCGAATTCGTCAAATTCATATGTAAAAGCGACAGCGAGCTCTCGGAATGTTTGGAGGCTGTTTTGTTTTAGGTGGCTTCACGGATGGGATCCTTACGATGAGTCAGGATCATGTTTGATTTCTAATAGCAGAACGTAGGGTGTCTCAAGGTTAATCCTTAACTACCGACACCCAGTTTTTGGGCACTGACACGGACTCGGAGTACGTTAGACCCTGATTAATATATGTTGTTATTAAATATTTATAAAAATAATATGACAACAGTTGTTATATAGAAATGAGATGTAACATGTATTACAAATTTTTGGTAGAAAATATATCACAGTTACATAAAGAAGACTTAAAAAATTACAGAGAAATGTAAACGTGTTTCTTTTATAATTCTGAATACATCTGTATCTGAGTCGTAGACTGACTTTACGTCAGTCGTTAAGGGTTAAATTAGGGAAGGCAGATTCCATTTAAATCCGGTTAAATAAAGGAGAATGTAAAAATAGTGTGTGTTGTTATTGCTGTCGTCGTCTCATTGAAATTCCTGGCCAATTATCTGCACACACACCACTAATTATAACGTGTGACATACTGAATCTGTGTCAATGATACTGCCTAACCACATGCTGCACCCGTACTGCTCATTATGTCTGACCAGATACGACCAGCATATTACTGATTATGCGGGTTATGTCTGATCAAGCATTGATCGCACAGTACGGATAATGCCTGACCACGAACGATCCCCAAACAGGTCGGTACGTTTCGTCAAATGTGACAATCGTGTTACTGATTCATCTGACGAGGAACAGACATCATTCTACTGATTGGGTATTACCAGGAGCAAGCCATGCACTAGAGATTATGTACAGGCAGATACGATCGTTCTATTGCTGATCATGTTTGAGCAGATATGACTCTGACACTACTGATTATGTTGGACCGGGCACTATACATACATTATAATCTCGTGTGGCCTGCCAGGGCGCTCATTCTACTAATTTTGTCCGTCTGGCTACGACGCGTATACTACTGACTTTATTTGACTAAGTAAGGTGCTTATACTACTAATTTTATCTATTTAACTACGGTGCCCATACCGCTAACTTTATCTGGCTAGTTGCGGTGCTCATACTGATACTTTTATCCGATCAGCTACTATGCTCATACTACTGATTTTATCTGGCCAACTCGATGCTCATACTACTAAATTTATCTGCCCGGCTACGATGCCCATTGTACTAATTTTATCTGGCCAGCTCCGGTGCCCACACTACTAAATTTATCTGACTAGCTATGGTGCTCATAGCACTAATTTTATTTGACCTGCTCCGACGTTGATAGTACTAATTTTATCTGACCAGCTACGGTGCCCATACTACTAAATTTAGATGACCAGCCATCGTGCTCATAGCATTAATTTTATTTGATCTGCTCCGACGTTCATAGTACTAATTTTATCTGACCAGCTACTGTGCCCATACTGCTAATTTTATCTGTGCAGCTACGGTGCTAATACTACTCAATTTATCTGGCCAGCTACCGTGTACATAATACTAACTTTATCTGGTCAGCTACGGTGCTCATACTACGACCTATATCTGAGAAATTATTGCCCTCATACTACTGATTATACCTGAGACACTATGGTGTTCCTACTGCTGAATGGGTCTGATGAGTTTCAGTCATACTACTGATTATAGCTAACATGTCGACGTGTTTATACTACTTGTTATATCTGACCAACCACTGTGCTCACACTAGTGACTATACCTGATCTGTCGCCAGCCCTAGACTACTGATCATATCTAAGCAGAAATTGCAATTATGCTACTGACAAAGAGTATGTCTGATTGTGCACCGTATTTATACTACTAAAACATCCACCTATTAATATTGGCCACAGTGTGTCTCAATGCTAAGTAACAAAGTATAAATTATACTAAAACCAGTAAGAAATAGTCAATATGATTATAATACCCTTCTGCTAGCAGCTAAACAACTCTTCGTATTGTGACGTTAATTAAAACGCCAGTCAAGCAATAAACTCCAACTTAAATTTAACTAGCCGCTCCAACATTAATTTATATTAAAAACAGCTGCAAATGGAATTATCGATCCATAGTCGACGATGTAATATCTATCTTAAGCACAACTTGGTTCTGTGACATTGATACAGGAGTAGAAGAACCCGCACACGTCATCATGCCAAATTAATGCTGCGTGTCTACTGTAGAGTGATGTCACGAGTCCGTGATTGTAATCAAACAGATTAGATAACCGCCCCTTGAACTGATAATGAATGACATCAGTAATTAGAAGCGTTAGCACAAATCGTATTCCAATATTAATTTCATTAAACATCTACCGAGTTCCATGAAAAATTACATAAAATTAACCTGTTCAGGGACAAATTTGATGAAGCTGGGTAAAGTAATATTTACTCAATATAAATTCACATTTACAAAATAAGCAATAATGAATTAACAAAGTTGAAAGATCTGTAGGAAAAATAGTATATTACACACATGGACATTAGATGTCATATTTTTGTTTATAACCATTCCATTGGATAAACAAATCAGACGTACACATACGTGTCAGTATCCCTGAAGAGGTTAAACAAATATTCGCGTGCTTTCAGAATACATTCTAGTTAAAAGCACTGTTCAATCATTACAGTAATTGCAGAAGTTACCCCAAATAATTACATAAATAAATTCTAGCTCTCTCTAAAAAGACATTTTCGCGCGTCTGACTATGCACGGGTTTTTCTACTGCGGCTCAGTACATTCTAAGTGATTCATCGT
Organism: Macropis europaea; assembly: GCA_916610135.2. Classification (NCBI taxonomy): domain Eukaryota; kingdom Metazoa; phylum Arthropoda; class Insecta; order Hymenoptera; family Melittidae; genus Macropis; species Macropis europaea. Next base: position 11,807,032 of record OU744352.1, on the reverse strand, counting down.
AAATATAAATTTCCATGTAAACGATGCATGGGGCACATTTTCACGTGGACACAACCCGACAAATACCTAAGTCTTATTCGTATTTATTGTTTTCCGATGTGCAGCACGCGATCGAAGGCGCGACCGCAAGAAATATCGCGTTTCTCCGACAGTTTGGCATCAAACTCGTGTCCTGCCCTTTCGTGTATCAGTTCTCCCTTCACCGGTCCGGAGAAGCGATAAATCCGAAAACGTTCTGAAACTAGTTTCTAACTAGTTCCGTAACATGGAAATAGTAATTCAATACTTTGAATGAAACACACAAAATTTCTTCAAGCACTGAGTTGTTTGCAGTTATCAAACAATTAAAACTGTGCTATAGAAAATGAATGTCAATACACAGGGTGTCCATAAAATGTTGAACTAATTCTAAAAATTTATTATACATACATTAAGTTGTATTGGGTTGGTAGGAAAATACTGTGGTGCTGTTCTTTCGAAAATAATTAATTATTATTTTATTATTTTTATGATGGGTATAAATTAGTTTTTAACACATTGCCTGTTACGTGTGCTCTTGCCAAAATCCTATTATACCTTTTCTGTTGCTCTTTTGTACTTTTACTGTGAAATAAATTTGTTTATTTTGTTATATTATGCATTTTATACTCTGAATATTCATTCTACTAATAAATAAATTTCCACCACACAAGAAGCACGATATAAGTAATTTTAATACATTTATTAACCGATACATGTGTCCTGAAAATGACAATCACTCGAAAACAGCTTGATAGGGAACGTGTTAATGCCAAATTTACCTTTTTCTAAACAATCTTTTTTCATCAACCTAATAGAACACAGGTTCGAACTATCCAGTCCTTTGTATACGTCCTGTATTATTGATTAACGTGTTGACTGCCATGGGGGTCACCTGTGACCTGGCACGTTAAATTTTATTTAATTAAACAATTACTAATTTTGACTACAGTCTGAACGAATTTTGCATCAATATACTAACACAAGGATGCATGTTCAAACTTGAATATTTAAACATTCTGTTCCTCTGCGATTTGTACTAAACACAGCAATTTATGTTGTGCCCGATCAGGGGTGGCTGTTTCCACTGTGACAGGCAACGCGTTAACCCTCCGACAGTGAATGGCCTAATATTCACACACACTGCGTTGGCTGGGTCAAACGAGACCCAATAGCAAAATTTTTCTTATACGAATCCGCAAGTAAATGTTTACGTTAGCCTGTTATTTTATTGAATATTTTAGCTTTGTAAATTATGCTCGTATATAATAATTGAATGGAAAATATATGTCAAGATTTCATGAATATTTTTACTAACTAATTTTGACTACAATCTGAACGAATTTTGCATCAAAATAGTAACATAAAGACGCATGTTCAAGCTTGAATACATGAACATTCTGTTCCTCTGCGATTTGTACTAAACACAAAATTAACTAATGTTGACTATAGTAAAGATTTCATGAATATTTTTACTGACATATATTCATTCTATAATTGTACAAGCATTATTCTGCTTCTATACAATGCGTATATAAACTTCCATTTCGATTTATCTCATGATCATTACAAATATACCGTACACAATTGTCACTGCATAACTCAGCTTGTCCATCCGATGAAGTTTCGTTATTATAATTATATTCATCCTCCACAAGCTCGTTGAAACGATAATCTGGATTCCACATAATGAATTTTCTGCACTGAAATCGTCATGAGAACGAAAGCACGTCTGTTTTGGTCGGGGCTTTGCAGAATAATGTTTCTAAAACGCATTTTCTCGATGATTAGATGTTTTGTTATTGCTAAGGCAACGATTAGGAGAAGAGGAGGGTGCTGTGACTCCAGTGTCACAGCCTCACCTGGATGAATGATATTGTAATGCTGGGTCTCGAATGACCCGGTCTCCTCCTTCCGATGGTTAATAAATATAGTACATTCAGTCTTTAACGGTACCATTTCTACGTATATAAAAGTCAAAACTTGTAAATATGTATCGTAAAGGCTTCTATACCGTTCAGCGTATCCGGACCAAATTTGGTATGAATATTCTTCGACGCCCTAGAAAACATACTGTGGGGTCCCCAAACCCCCAACCACCCCCACTTAACTTAAGAACCCAAAGGGTTCTATACCGTTGAACGTATCCTGATTAAATTTGTCATGAATATTCTTCGATGCCCTAAAAAAAATACTGTACAAAGTGCAACCAGCCCTTATTCACCTAAAGCTGGTAGAAATGTAACTTATTTTCTCTGGTAATCCGAATACAGTTTATACTTCTTTTGTGAGAACGACAGATGACGCTGTTGCTATTCTTTTTACGGTACTAATGAAGTATCTCTATGAGTGTGTAATGACTTTGCCACGTGCTGTTCCTCATGTATAATGTCCATTCTAATTAATTAAATAAATTACGTGTATTTATTATCCACTGAGTGAGTTTGCTTCCTGGATTCTGTGCGCTCCAACCAAAGCCCACCCCCTCAAAAGCCCGAGCCACTCAAGGCACACGCAGCTAGTTGTTAATAAAAATACGAATACAAATTACAGTTTCTGTTAGATGAGGTTTTTGTTAAATTTATAAGGTATGCTGTTGAGTAACTGATCACACCGTATCTCGTGTATGCACGTCGCTATCGGAGATCCGAATGCACCGGCGTTGTTACGAACGAACATGTACATACGCCAATAGGTACTGGCAGTTGTCAATTATCTGTCCAATAGCTGTAAACACGAGGAAACGTAAATCTCTGGAGACAGTAAATATCGCGACAAGATATCTGATACACGCGATACAGCCGCACGGATTGTCCGATTGTAAAATGACGCAAAACTTTGGGACACGGAAGCAGGAAAAATGCGGCTGCGTTGAATTGGATTTGCTGGAAATTCGTTGGAAAAATTTGAAACAATCTGAAAATTTCATATGTTACAAACTAAAATTAAGATACTGTAATTAATTGCCAGTCGAGAGACGCAGAAGCATAATTACAAGTTTACTGATCGTTTTTAAAAATTACTAACAAGGAGCGGTATTGGACCGTCCCCTCCCAATTTTGATGAAATTTTGCAGGTTTCTAATATAGTCAAAACTAACAGGCAGTATTTCTTTTAGCTGAGGATATTGAATTTTAAGGGATGAATTTCCGTTCTGAATATTGGCACCCCCGAGGCTATCTCGAAAACTATTAAAGATAAAAATATACTTCAAATTGCAAAGTTGTGTGGTTTTCTATGTACAATAATTTGGCAAAGAAGATTTACAAAAACATTCGTGAATTTGGAGAATAGTGGGAGTAGGCAGCCTTACAGTATAGGTTACCCTTTGGTGATAATAACTAAAAATGATGTACATCTAAATCTAACTAATCTTAAAGTTAGTTCAGCATTTTATAGACACCCTGTATATTAACATCCATTTCTTAGAGCATTGTTTTAATTGATGTGTATTTAATTTTGAATTCAATGATATGTTGGAAAATATACATTCCATTTATGGAATTTGAGATATTATAGATAGTATCTAGAGAATGATGCAAGTGTGTTTAGAATACTACGGTATTTAAGTTTAGAATTATTGACACTGTGGTGATCAGCTTAGTATTAACATTTTCTCCAGCGTATAGCATATTCCTTTTTCTGTTCTTTCTTTCTCCACGTGCTCAATAGCATAAATAGTATCTAAGCTAATCTTTTATCTAATTACGTTTGGGCGTTCGTGAGTGGTCAATCTAAATATTCCCAAAAGTATAGTCAGTTTCAAAAAGGTAACCACGTGTGAAGCCTACCCATTTTTATACAGTGACTCACGAAATTGATCAAATGATTATGTTATTTCCACATTCCTCTATTTAACAGTTCTTTAAAACAGTTTTACTTGAAGCGAGGATATGGTATCTTTAGTAGACGACATTTCAATTGCACTTGAAAAATTTCGAGTTGGTTGGTTGCACTATAATTCAGAAAAGGAAGCAATTATGAAAATATTTGAACAATTTCGTGAGTAACTATATCTTACTGCCAAATCATTGTTATTAACTTCTGTATAAAACAATTAATAACAGTTTAACACATCCAACTGGTAAAGAACATACATTTTATACAGTAAGCTAAACAATAAATACACTTCAATATTTAAACTGTAAACGCAGTTTTGCCACAGTTGCGTTTCATCACCCACACGGAAATAAAAAAATATTGAAGTCTGAACGTTTATATTTCTATAACAATCTAGAGGCTATTGATATCCAATTTTCATCCGCTATTCATTTATATTATTACTGGCATACCCTGGACACGGTATTCTTCACCCACGATTTTTCTGCATATAGAATTCAGAATATTATTTTCTTTTTCCTTACACCTTATAGCCGGTCGAATTCTCTTTCGAGCGCGCGGGTGCCGAGGTTGGCCACCTAGCGGCAGTTCGCGAACTATGCCCCCATGGACGGCTCTCCAGCACGCCAACAATTATAGTCTCATGCTTCTTATCTCGATATATTATTTATATTGCTTTAAAATACAGCCCGTGACACTCCAGAAAATGTAAAGAAGCTATTGTGAAAATTCCAGAACAATCGGTTTAGTAGTTTTTGTGATTTTGAGGAACATACAAATAAACTCTGTCTGTTTATTGTAATAGTAAGATTGTCACGATTTAATTTTTGAGTCAGAAGGTGAATTGGTGCAAACAAGGTGCAGTAATGGAACGAAATTTCTTTCTGGTTGCAGATCTACCGCTAATAACGGATTCAGTGTCAACGAAGTCAACGACGGCGGCAAAGCGGTCGGTGCCGACGGACGCACCGATGCTGAACTACATTTTCGATGCACACAGCAAGTTGAACAAACACCACCATCATTTCGATCATCGATGGGGCCCTCACTTCGAGTGTGAGGGAAAGAACGTCACCGTTCAGGCCGGTGGCAGCGCTCTCCTCGACTGCAAAATATCCTTGCTCCAGGACAAGACAGTAAGTTAATTTTTCTCCCCAAAAAAGCTTGCAAAAGATCCCTTCAGATGCGATGATTAAATTACTGCCTGTTTGTAGAGCTTCGAATCAGCTATTCTGACTGCCATGGAAATTCTAATCGAACTAATTACAAAAGGAAACACAGAGTGGCGTGCAAAAGTTTCTGGACAGTCAGTTTTGTAGTCTAACTTTGGGGTAGGAAAATGAAAATGAATTTTGAGGAATATATGATTGCAGATTAGCCAGAAGTAGCATAAAGCCAGGAAGTATAATCCATCCCCTGATTATTCGAGATATTCATAAATTTAAGTTTCTTATCATATTTTCAAAGCATTGATATAAAATGAACTGTCCGGAAACTTCACTGTATTTTGAATGAAATTAATTACTATTGTATATGCATATATTATCTGAGTTCATGCTTGATCAGACACCTTATGAACTGCTCTTTCCGTTATAAATCACAAAGAACAAAAATATTCAAGTGTTCAATTATGTACTTGCCCTTCTATATTTCCAGTGCAACATTAAATTCCCTCGGAATAATTATTTAATTGAATAAAATTTGTGGCGTAATTCAGTTCCACGGCAGTTAACGTGTTAATGAAATCTACATTTATGGAATTTGTAGCGGCGATGGACGGCGCTGATCTTTTCCGAGAAATTCAGCGGGACTGCGTTGAAATAACGTAACGTCGGGTAAACTCTGCAGAAACTCATCCGACAGGAATAGTTATATCCTGAAAGCGTTGCACTCCGTTGAACCCCGGTCCCGCTCGCCTCAGCGTAATATTAGGCTATTAATGTCGTTGCTGTTGCTATTACTGTTAACGACGGTGTCGAGTAACGCGATTATCCATGCATGATTATCTTTAAAATATCTAACTCGGCTAAAGACGATATTTATTATCGTTCATCGGATTACTTAATCACGTTGTGATGTTACACATAACGCGTTCATTGTAACGTTCGCCGTCATTATTGGTCTGCATTACTTTAATAATGTTATGGAGCTCGTTAAATTCAGTTGTTAACATTTAAGTACAGGAGAACACGTGAAATATTGCGAATGAATTATGCTCGATACGTGAATGGTGAATTAAACACTCCACTTAGGCTATGCAAATTACTTGCTTTAATCAGTTATTATTTTTTCATAAAAAGGACTATGTCTGAACGTGCATACTACTACCTGTACCTAATTGGATAATAGTCTCATAAAACGGATTATATCAGATAATTAACTGCACTCAACTCACTGATTATATATGACGCCAGTTGACTCTTATACGACTAATTATACCTGACCAAACACTGTTATCATACTACTGATCATGTTTGACGCAAACGACTCGTGTACTATTGATTTTCTTTGACCAACAACTGCGAACATACTACTTGTCATGTCTGACCAAACCATGTATTCATACTACTGGTTATGCCTTAAAAATGATGTCATCGTACTGTTGATTATGTCTGACACAGAGCTGATCATGTTTGACACAGAGCGACTCTGATACTACTGATTCTGTCTGACACAGTGCAAGAAAGACTATCATCATATTATTGATTATATCAGACTGAACACTATCATACTATTATTGATTATATCAGACAAAACGTTATCATCATATTATTGATTATATGAGACTGAACACTATCATCATATTATTGATTATATCAGACCAAACATTATCATCATATTATTGATTATATGAGACTGAACGCTATCATCATATTATTGATTATATCAGACTGAACGCTATCATCATATTATTGATTATATCAGACTGAACACTATCATCATATTACTAATTATATCTGATACAGGGCGATTCTCATAATACTAATTGTATTTGACTAATTATGTACTGATTCTGTGTGACGTAGTGCGACTCTCCTACTACTGATTACGTGTGACGTAGGGCGACTCTCATACTACTGATTCTTTGTAATGTAGTGCGACTCTCATACTACTGATTCTGTGTAATGCAGTGCGACTCTCATACTACTGATTCTGTGTAATGTAGTGCGACTCTCATACTACTGATTGTACTTCACATAATGCGATTTTGATACTACTGATCATGTATGACACAGAGTGACTCTAATACTACTGATCATGTATGACACAGAGTGACTCTGATACTACTGATTATTTCTGACACAGTGGGACTCTTATACTGCCTTTTGCGCCTGGCCAGACACTGCCCCAACGCTACTGATCGTACCTTATCAGACACTGCACCCATACTACTGATTCTATCCGACCAGGCACTAGCATCACACAACTGATTATACCTGACCAGGAACTGCCTCATACTACCGACTATATCTGACCATTTACTGTTCTCACACTACTCACTAGATCTGACCAAAATCTGCTGTCGCAGTGCTGACTTAATTTGACCATAAACAGTCTCTTTAACTTCAGACCAGCGGAATATATTCAACTAGCATAAATATATTTCTGTTGAATCATCTGGTGGTCTAGATAGTGAGATAGGAAAAAGTAGATAGCAATCGATACGAATGGCGAGAATCATTGATGAACCGTTCGTCCGTACGAATCGCTATTGGACGGATAATGGCGGGTTAGATATCCATGTCGAAGATGTACTATACCGTGCGCACTTAATGGGAATACTGGGCAACACTGTCCAATTCCAGTTACGTGGATAAACTGCGGATTTCGGAAGCTAGTTTATCGTGTGCTGATCGGTTATCCGATTCCCTATCGATTCGCGCACAACGAGCCATCGTGTCACTGAAAAAGTACTGAAATGGAACTCACCATTTTGACGATTCGAAGTAATTTTCGAAAATTAGCTGTCATATCATTTTTTTCATTTAACAATCTCAATTTCACAAGTACTTGGAAATTCCTTCCTTTTACTTATAGGTAAGTGTCGATGATGATATATCGTTGTGCGTGAGTTGTTATTTATTTATTCTTTGAAATACTTGCGATATTGTTATAAATAATTGACTACACGTCGTTTATGTTTTATATTACCTGTTCTATGTCAAACTATGTCAGAGTGACGATGTTTTTTATTTGTAATTGCTGTTTATAAAAGATGACCAACTTTTCGAATTTTCTTTATAATTTTAAATAAATATTATTCATTTAATTTTCAACAAATATTCAAATTCTTCAGTCATTAATTCACTGTTTCTCTAGTGAAACGAATCCTACGTTGTGCCATAGCCATCCGCATACAGTTTCTAAAACTTTCCGATTTTTTTTATATCAGATGAACCGTTTGGTCAGGAAGCTGTCAACCAGTCAACAGAGATTTTTTGGCAGCGCTAAGTTACTGGTCTTGTACAGCTTATAAATCCGCCTCAAATAAATAAAATTTTTTTTTCTTATAACTGGAATATCCAATAAAACGTCCTGAAAGTTTCAAAAAGATTCACTAGGTAGATTTCTTTTAATAAATTCCCCAAAAGTACCTTTACTTTTCGGGCCGTTACCCCGTTGCTCCCCCTTAACTTTGGAACGCACTGTATAGTTTTGCAATAAACGATTCTAAAAAAACGGTAATACCAGCTGCCAGACACGCTTCATGAGAACACGATACAAGGACGATAAATTTGTCGACAGGTGTCCTGGGTGCGAAAGCAGGACAATGGCAAGAAGGTGAATCTGCTGACGGTGGGTGACCAGACGTACATAGGCGATCCAAGGTACACCATGAACTTTCAGTATCCAGACAACTGGCGGCTGCAAATCAAGCCCGTTAACAGTAGCGACGAGGGCCAGTACGAGTGTCAAGTCAGCACTCATCCGCCCAAGTTTATTCACATAAATCTCCACATCAACGGTGAGTATCCTCCGTGCGCTCCGTGCGACTTACTTTTACGGCCTGGCCCGTGTCGTAAAAGCTAAACGTCCTGACACCTTACGTTCGAACGAGACAATTTCGCGGGACACGCGTGACATTTCTGCCTTTTTTTCGAACACACGTCCCACGGGATCGACGTTTATCTCCTTTACGTTCAAACCGTTTGGTATCGTAGTGATCTCCGACTACAAACGCCGCCACTCTTTGGGAATTGAGTGGTTTTCTTGAAAGCGTTCTTTCTATTTCGCTGGTGAGTGTGTATAACGTGCTAGGTGGGGGATATTAAGGTGCTAATAGACGATATAGTAGCTCAGACGCTCCGTGTAGCCTGTTCTGAGAACCATAACCCCCTGACTGTGAGAGTCACAGTATTTGTACGTCCTGGAAAAGTAGTACGTAGGAATAGTGAGTATAGTGGCTTCGAGAACCAGTTGTCAGTTTCGAATGATGTATGAAGACCGAGAGTCCTGGTAGGAAGTAGAGATAAGTAATAAACAATAACTGAGAGTATACAAATAAATATTACATGAAGTGTTTACTAGGATAAAAAATAGAAAATAATAAGAAAAATGGATAAGAGAAATCGACTGTTGTTATTCAATTGTTGTTATTTCGCACACAGTGAATGATATTAATTGACAGTGTGCTGCAGTCAAAGGGTTAATGACAAAATTATTTCAGATTTCCGCTACTCGTTTCATTTTATTGAAACATATGAATTTAGAACTTCACCGAATTTCACTTTCTTGATTTTGAAAGTAGTTTTATTTTATTTCACTTTTCTATAAACAACTTCGACTAATGTCTCGTTATAAAAAATTAAAAAATGAAGACAACGTGAGTAGTGCACTGTTAGAATTTTTTGTTGTATTGAGAATTTTCAAGCTGGCCATTAAATAGAGATAAGTTGTAGCTAATAATGGCCAATACGTTGTTAATTAAAGGAATTCTTTTTTACAGTTTTATCAATTTTAATTTTAAAATTCTATCAATTTTAATTTTACAATTATATAAATTTTAATTTTAAAAGTATATCAATTTTAGTTTAGAAATTATATAAATTTTAATTTTAAAAGTATATCAATTTTAGTTTAGAAATTATGTTAATTTTAATTTTATAATTATATCAGTTTTAATTTTAAAATTATTATTATTTACTTTCATGGGCATCGACCTATTAGATCATGGGTGTCCAACCTTTTGGCTTACCTGGGCCGCATTGAGAGCAGAGGAATTGCCTTGGACCGCATATAAAATATATCATATAGTTAATGTATATAAGTAACAAAACTTCCTTTATTTTTTTATATTTCTTTTATTATTATATTTTTTTATAATGTTAAAAGTTTACGATCTTATGAGGCCACGTCACTAACTGTTCAGGGCCACTACACACGCACTATAGACAAGTGGTGTACCTTGGGTTATTGTAATACCGGTGGCACACTTTTCATGTAAAGTGCAATAAAACGACGACAAAAAATCGTAAAAAGTCTTCCCCTTACAAAGTCATTTCAGAACGAGTCTCGAACAAAATTTTTTAAACTCCGTAGAGTCATTTGAATTTGTACAATTTTATAAAAAAGAAAGGTAACTTCAGTTTTCCACGCCGTTTTATAATATAAAATGGTCTTTGAAAAAAATTCAGTTCAGGGATGCGAAAGTAGAGGCTCCACCTTTTAAAATAAGCTCAGGTAGATTGTTGTCCGATTTTTTTCCACGAAGTTGCAGCAGTTCGAGAATCGACAAGTTTTCGGCCACAACTTTAGTGATCCCTTAATTTTGTGGAATAGTGTATACGAGTCTGCAGAAAGTTCATAATATTCAACTGCTACAGCGTGGCAGTCCGAATGTTAACAGTGAATCACTTTCGTGAAAATTGTGTGGTTAAAAAGTAATATCTCGGTGTCATATAGAACGTGTTACGCTGATTCAAATTCGCCGGAATATTCCCGGCCGCGTTGGCCCATTCTTTCTGTCCAAACATTTGATATGTTAATGCAATGAATTCGAAATAGGATGGCCACCGTACACATTAAAGATTCATCGTTCCGTTTGCACTTATTGCGAAATGAATGCATGTATGCATCGGCTCGTAAATATTAATAACATGAAAATATTAATTTAGACTGCGGTGCGCGCACACCTCTCATAGACACTTCTCTGGAAACCGAGGCTGATAGAAAGGACAATTTTTAGAATCTTCTCAGAATATCTGAATTTATACAGAACAAATATTAAGGTGACCGGAAAGTTCTGTCGTTCTTTTCGGAAAAAGACGGAATCAATTCTTTAAAATGATACTTCTGTGAAAACTCGTTAACGCGTTGACTGCCACAGTGAAAACAGCCATCCTTAATCAGACAAAATATAAATTACTGTTTTTATCATCAATCACAGAGGAGGAAAATGTTTAAGTATTCAATCTTGTGCATGCCTCTGTATGTTCGTGTTGCAATGTAAAATTCTCTCAGAATATTGTGAGAATCAATAATTATTTAATTAAAAGGAATTTAACGTGCCGGTCACTGGTGACCCACATAGCAGTCAACGTGTTAATAATGAATGTACATAAACGCTGAACCCTCCACGATTTACCAATAACAAGATTTTAGGAAACTTTTACTTAACAAAGTGAACTGTGTCGTGAACAGCTTTGAACTCAAAAAGAAAATCACACGTTTCGTTTTCCACTTGAAATAATAAATGACGTGTTATATACAGGAGTGTGCCGTGAGGGTGCACAGGGGTTGGACAGAATAATGGAAAAACCTCGTAAATAAAGGAAATGTTTTCGAATGAAATGATACAAATCCTGAATAACATTTAATGGGATATTATACCATTCTTCAAATACGACCGCAATGTGAACAACTTCACGGCTACCAATCTCAACTACACAAAACACGACTTATACGCAATGTTTCCATTATTTTGTCCAACCACTGTATATGTGTGTTTGAATCTATGAGCAGCCCAAGTATACGTGGAATTTTGAACTCCACATTTCTATTAATTAATTTTGAATATAGTGTACATTATTACTGACGAACATCCCCCATTTATATAGCAATTTGTTTATCGCCTCCGCGTCAACTGTCTCGCTTTCACTGTTAAAATATTCTTCCAGTGAATAGTCCGTATTATTACTGCGCACCGTGCGGACAACGCCTATAGGCGTTCAAACATCATACTTAATAAATAAGCGCGCTGATTCTCCGCACGGGACGTAGGAAGATACTTAGTAAACTTTTTCATTAAATTTTCTCGAAAACAAAGCATCATATCAAACAATTTTATTCTTCTTTTTTGACTTATTTTTACATCTAGAATCACACCTTATGCGGTTGTACCATGCATTCTGCTACACCCTGTATATACTCACTTATTTAGAGTCTACAGATTTCTTCCTTACTGATTGTTACATTCTGTCTCCCCTCGATAATGTTATTATTGTTATAATTATTTTTATTATTATTATTGTGAATGCTCCTCCTATTGCTACCACCAAAACCACCACTACTTCCGTTATTATCATTGTAATCATCACCATTGTTACTGTTTATACTATAATTATTATTTAACTCATTGTATTCAAAATAGCACAATCCAATGTTCAACCCTTGTCCTTCCTACACATTACCGTTTAAGGCCCCATCTCCACTACGGCCCAACAGTTTTCCCTTTCTCAACGATTCTCTTTCCCCCGAGTTTTCCCAAGACGGGATAAAAAGTCAGTCTTTCCCCAACCTTTCACCTGCTCAACCTTACCAGAATACGTAATAAAGTCAATACGTAATTATAACTAAACAACGATCGACATTTGGCAATCTAATTTCTTCCACCGGAACAAGGACCCAGATCACTGTCCCAGGGTACATAGATCCCGTGAGTGATCAAACATCACACTGATCGATGTCGTGTGGGCACGATGAATCGCGCGAGGGGAATGAGTTGGAGTGGGGGAAAGCTGCGGGCTCCAAGAGCTCCAGTTGGCCCACTCTGACTGTGTTATCAAATTATTATCACGCACGCCGTATGTTATACAAGACTTCGTCAGTCCTTTCATAGAAATTATGAAACGTCGACTCCGTTGCATTGTTTCGAGCTAACCGTGTTTATTAGTCGTGTATCGACGATTTCATCCGTCGACTTCGTTAATTCGATTCCGCTGGCCATCGATGCTGCTCGATTTATTTTCGCCTGAATATGAACGTCGTCGTCGGCGATTCACCCCTTCGAGAAAAACACTCGATCGAAGCATCCATCCCGTTTTTTGCTAGCATCGCTTCCGATGGAACACTCGGGACGAGAGCGACGCAAACATAGGATGCATTGTCTCCCATAAATGATAACGCGATGCAAAGTGAATTGAGGAGGAGCCCCCGGTCGGAAGAGAACAGGAATAACCCGGATGAAGGAAAAGGGGAGTGTTATTGAAATGGAAAGCAGCGGCGAACAACTGAGCCACTGTGCGAACAATTGGGCCACTCGGTTCAACTTTTACGATTAATATACGTTCGATAAGAAATGTTCGTCTAAAGTGTTGCAATTAAAAAAGATTTCATGGTGATCGAAGAATTTACCTCAATTGACTTCTAGACATATACAAATTTGTTGCAGTGTAAGGAATAGGCTGCGGATGTTTATGCAAATATACATTTGTAGACTTCCGTATGTTCTATTTTAATGTAGTTAAATAAATGAAACTTCAAGACTGTATTTGGTGCTTGACATATTCAGAACATGCAACTTTTATTTTGTTAGGTTATTAAATATCCATCATGTTCCAATTTGGATATATTAAATTGCACAAATATCCGCAGTATAATAATGAAATTTACATAGAGATACATACAGTACCGTTCGTAAGTATTTGAACGCTCCTTTTCATCACGAAAAATCATTATTATATCTACTATGAAATATGGTTTGTCATTATGATAAAATGTTAAATTATAAGATGATAAGAGTCGAGTAACATTTTTTAAGATTACTTTTTTAACGAATTTCATGTATATATTTGCCCTAGAATTGGACACAAATTTATTATTAGTATCGTTCGAGTAATTATGTTCGGAAGTGTATACAGCACACATAGACATTTTACCCAGTATTTTACGAAATCAAAATTTATTTATAGCTATATATTAAACTAATTGCTCCTCAGCAGAAATGTCCTAACACTTTCTTATAGAGAAGCATAAGCTGCATCTATTAATTTTAAAAAAATACAGGATATCCCATTTTAATTTTTCTACACGAATATCTTCGAAACTATTAGAGATTTCAAAAATCATTTCAGACAAAAACTAAATTATTTTGAGAGGAATTTAATATGCTGTTAATAATTTTTTTTTACAAATGAAAGAGTAGCGAAGATACGAAGATCATCTTCGTTTTTTCAAGTAGAACGGAATATTTTTGTATACATTAATCGATACAGCTCATCATTTTTTATAAAAACTATTAGGGTGTTTATGCTGAAAAATAATTAGTTCAATAGATATTTTAATTTCGTAAAATACTCGTGGCTCCTGACGCGGATAAATTTTAATCAAAATATCTCCTAAACCAACAGTTTCTCGTCCAAAATACTCCAATACTTTCTGATGGAGAATAAAGAGCTGCATTGATCAGTGTATACAAAAATATATGGTTCCACTTTAAAAAACGACTATGGCCTTCATATATCCATAACGCCCCAACTCATAAAAAAAATATTGATGCCACATTATACCCCCCTGTATATCATTCAACTTTTGTCTGAAATGTTTTTCAATAACTCGAACAGTTTCAGAGATAATCTCATGGAAATATTGAAATGGGACACCTTGTATACAGGAAGAGTCAATAAAAATAACACATCCGCATATTTTTGCTATTATTGGAAATAGAAAAAAATGTCTGAGGAAAAAGTTACTATGCTCAAGGGGACACATATAGTCAGCCAGAGAAATTCGTCCTCAAGGTCAAATAAAGATCATCGATATTTTTTAAATAGCACCCTATATTTTTATATCTACAGGAGGAACCATTTAAATCAACTCATTCGAATATCTTCTAAACTATTGACGATACTAGAAAATGTTTCAGACAAAAGTTAAATGGTTTCAGGGGGCACATTATCTGATGTGAGTAAATTTTTCCTAAGTCGACACGTAGGGGACATGTGAAGATCAGCTTTGTTTTTTTAAACGGAATTATATATTTTTTAATGCACTAATCAATGCACCTCGTTATTCTCTACAAAATTGTGTTAAACTAATTATGTCGAAAAATCATTAGTTTAGAAGATGTTTTAATTTCAGTATTGGGAAATAGTATACCATTTCGGTGCAGCTAATATGCGCCACATCTAATACGTCATGCTCATAGTACATAGTACTAATGCCATTACCCAATACTAAAATTGAAATATCTTCTAAATTAATCATTTTTCGGCATAAGTAGTTTAGTACTTTTGTATAGGGAATAATGAGTTGCATCGATTAGTGCATTAAAAAATATACGATTCCATTTAAAAAAACAAACTTGATCTTCATATGTCCTCTACGCGTTCACACAGGAAAAATTTATTCACGTCAGATAATGTGCCCCCTGAAATATTTAATTTTCGTCTGAAACGTTTTTTAGTATCATCAACAGTTTAGAAGATATTCAAGTGGGTCTATTTGAATAGATCATCCTGTATATACGGCCAGGGAAATTAGTGTTGTATGTACGAACGGTCACTATAATGGCTTCGAGAACCGGTTATCAGTTTGGAATGATGTATAAAGACCAAGAGTCCTGTTACGATATAAAAATATGTATTTTCGACGTTCTGAATGCTAGAGAGGATCGTTCGAGATGCTGGTACCGAGCCTGCAGCTACAAATCTCGTTCTCCCGATCGGATGTTCAAAATTGTATGGGATTGCGGCGTGGGGGATCTCGACAGGCATAAACTCGGGCTGGTTCGATCATCCGAACGCATCGAATCAACGGAAATCAACTTTCCTCCGCACTTTTGCCGGCGTCTGTCGCGCTGGCTTCATTTCGTCGGATTCCCACGCCGTACTTCACAGGAGCACCGAGGCTCCGGCCAATTTCCACGATCTCGCGCTGAATACCTGAGTGTTTCTTTCCCGTTCCTCTTTGTTTCCTCGCACCCGACCTCTCCAGCCCCGCCCTGTCGCCTGTTGTCCGATTTAAACGATTCCCTCGGCGTCATCGGGGAGAATCCCAGCCCGTCGAACTCCTCCCGCCGCTTCGTGTAATTTGCATCGAGACGACAGCTTTATCCGCGAGGAGGATCCCGTTTTCTTCAAAATAGACCCTTAATACTGTCCTTTGTTCGCGAGAAACGGAGAACCTGCATGGTTCGTTTCGCTACCGTTCGCTGTGCTGCTGCTGTTGTGGCAGAGACGCCCACATCGAGTCCTTCAAGGTCACAACGTGGCTTGAAAATTGACTTTCAATTTTTTGTAACGCCACTTTTAATTTTTCTGGTTTGGTGTACTGTGTTTTGTTTGGTTTACTGTTTCAATTAGAGCTGTTAATGTCTAAAATGCCAAGGGATTATCAAAGTATGTTTTACTCAGGTATTCTACAGGTACTATTATAAACGTGACAGATAGAAACCGTTTTTTATTTATGAATGAATGTATACAGTGTGTCCGTGAAATCGTGGCAGGATTTAAAAACTATTTCTTTCTGTTGAACTGTAGGTGTAGATGTGACATAGATATGTAGAGGGACAATTATGTTTCAGACACTTCTTCGAGTTTCAAGTGCCTTATTAATGCTTAAGTTTGAATAATTCACAAAATTGAAGCTGGTGACAAATTTTCTAAAAAGAGAGGCTAGGATTCACTGCAAAATTATCCGAGTTTACCATATTCGATCGCGTAGCTATTACAGAATCACCCTTCGGAACATAGTAACTTTTGCTTGAAACATTTTTCCGAATAATGAATAGTTCAGGAGTTAATCGTGTGGATTAATTAAAATGGGGCATTCTGTATGAGTAGTAGTTTTAAGTTACTCGAAATAAAATTAGGTTAAGTTACTGGACCTGAATATCAAGGACTGCTAGAGCACGTACACCAGCTGTGATATTTATAACAAAAGAAACGACATATGTAAACTATTATACAATGTTCCACGGTTGGCTGGAAGAGCTTTCGGGCCGAGAACTTCCAGCCAACCGTGGAACACTGTACATAATTAAATTGATTTTGAGGCGTTGTGGCTACCTCTGCGGCAGAAAACGTGTTAAAGTAAGAAAAATAAACTACCATGACCTAGATAATACGATGACCTTGATGAACCCAAACCGCTGTAATTTCCTAAGTAGAATCAGACACCTTGCAAGCTTGCAGGACCAAAACGAACGGAACATTCGTCAGTGACGCCTCGAGGCTCTCGGAGCAGCTGAACCGTCGAAGGATAAAGAAGCCGAGGTAAAAATAGTAACCAGATGGTAAACGATCGAGAGAAAAATTCGTAGGAAGAAGAAAGAAGGTTGGAGAAGCAGAATCGGAACGTTTCCCCGGCGATCGGTTAAATTGGGATTGTTCGGCTGGTTTTTTGCAGCAGGGATCGCCTGGAAGGATAATTGAAGGCGAAGTGGCATAGTTGAAATGGATGGAGAAGAGAGTAGCGGCTGTTCGAAAGGAAGATCCCGGAAAAGCGGAAGAACTTCATTTTGCTGGCTGGAGAGAGGCGGAGGGAGAGAGACAGCCTCATCCGTTCGCTGGAACAAAGATGGAGAGACAGAGAGAGAGAGAGGAGAGAAGAGTGGTACTTAGAAGTAGACAGGAAAATGGACAGCCCGCTGGGAAAATGTAAAACTATGGGAGGAACTTCATAAATGAAAACTCGGAGGATGAAATAAGAAACTGGTGGGTAATAAAGGTGGCGAAAATTGGGCATCGCATAATTCTTTCGATAATAATCAAGGTGTTGTGGAACTCCGGTCCAAGCGGATGCGATTCAACAGATTCAAACAGTTGGTTGAAACCTTACTAGGCTCTGAGATGAAAAAACTGAAGAAAACTGAAGCTGGAAAAACAGCTTCTGGTGTCGAGTGTCTGGAGAAATGGGAGTTTTCTGTGAGACACTGTGAGAGACACATCTAGCGACAGAGTGTGTACTGTAAGGGTGAACCACGCGATTGCGTTAGGTTATATGTCGCGTTTGGTTAGAGATAGAAGAAAGTTGTAGAGGAAAATGTTGAATGGTGTAAGAAGGTCTATTTTCCTACGACCCCACTTTTCTCATAAGAACAACGATGCACCTGAAAAATGCAAATGCACTTTTTTGTTTCAAATGGAACAACATATTTTTGTTTATATATGTACATCGATTCTTTGAAACATTCTGCCTAAAGAATTATTAGGTCACGATGTTAAAAAAATCAACGATTCATGAAGTATTTCAAATTTTTATTATGGAGTGATCTCAAGGATAAAATGTACTCCAGAGTTGGGCATAATTCGAATAGAATTTTATTAGAATAACGTTCGAATATAGATTGCGAATAAAAAGAAGTTATTAGAGAATAACGAATAAATTTTGATTAGAATAAAAAATTTCTGGTAGACTTAAAAGGACGAATTAAATTACATTGTCCAAACAGAAACAATGATCATACTAATTCTTTTATGAAAAACGTAAATAAACGATTTATGAAAAGTTTAATATGCAGAGAAGAAATTTTCGAACATCGTCATTAGCGCTCGCACCACCAAGGTATTTTTTGAAACTCGAACTACCAAGGGGAGGCCATTTACTACCCACTTTCAAAAAATAATTATATCTGGAAAATTAATGCCGCATTGAATGATAAGAAACATTCTGCGAAACCGCAACATTCAAATTACTCCGTAATAAAGTATATGTTTAAGCACAGTATATTCAACATTAACTATTTTTTTCTGAATTTTGACCGATCTGATTAGCAAAATAAATACACAAAATATGGTATGGTAGACACAAAGTATCCTCCCCTTGGTAGCGCAAGGAGACTAAAGCATGCGACTTACCAAAAATCAAAAGCCATTGGATTTTTTAAGTGCAACGTTGCACTTATGAAGAAAGTGAAGTTGTAGGAAAACAGACCTTGCTATACCATTCAACTTTTTCCTCTCCAACTCTTTTTCTATCTCTAAGCCTAACCCTATCTTCTATCCTTAACTCAAGATATAACCAAACCTAATTGCGTGGCTCACCTTCTATAGAGAGTGTATTAACCTTTATTATTAAATTATACTGTTACATTAAAAAGTACAGTTCCCTTTTGCTATCTCTAACCAAACTGAAAATATAACCAAGCCTAATTGCGTGGTTCACCCTGTATAGAAAGTGTATTAACCTTTATTATTAAACTATACTGTTACATCAAAAAGTACAGGTCTCTCTGTTCACATAAAATCCCTGCAGTATCTACGGGTACCAGGCATAGCAATCGCCATCGCTCGGATCACCCCTACAAAGGACACAGAGAAACGCAAGAATTACGAGAGAGAACAGCTGACAGATCCAGGACAAAATCGATAAGTATCGTGCGACCATGAATCTGTGTCGACGCCTTTAGTCGGCCTGCGGGATTTGGCAAAGGATCCCGCAGGATAATCCAGGCGAAATCACAACGGGATATCGCCGCCAGTGAATGTCGGCTGCAGGAACAAGCAAACGAAGACGGACATCATTGTACACATACGCCATATCCGAGGAAATGAGTGAAATATAGTAGAGGCTATGCAATGCTCGGGATACAAGGTTTCGTCGTTTTCAGTGGAGAAAATTGCAGATAAACAAATTTTTACAGAAAATAAGTAAATTATCAAACTATAACAATTTTGATCGGTAATATTAGTGAGTATCATCCATATATGAGTGTCATAGCAGTCAAAGTGTCAAGACATATAAATTAACCCTTTGAACTCCTAATTTTTTTTAATTTTCTTTTCAACAACTCCCTATTATTTTAACCCTTCAGTGGATTATTAGGGGCGTAGCGGTCCTGTGCAACTTCAAACTAATAATTGTTTAACATGTGTTGATATAATTATTTGAAGCTTTAAGTAATCCTCTATTATCTCATTATGCTTGTAATGCTGTACGGAAAATTGATTTCTATTTTGTGTATTCGGTAAAAATTAAACAATTATTAGTCTGAAGTTGCACAGGGCCGCTGCGGCCTCAATAATCCACTTAATGGTTAAAATAACCGACTGACTTAATAGTGAAATCAGTCATACCTAGTCAGACGCTTCATAAAATGCAGGGTAAGGGGTACAAACAAGGAATGTTACAAAACAAATTTATTGAGAAAATCAATTTTTAATTCTTTAGTCCACCAGTAAAGAGACAAGGTTCAAGTAATTAAACTGTATTGTTTATAACGTGAGGTTATATTCTAATTAAGCAGCAGGAGAAAAATAAGCATAGAAATAATTGTTATACATTACTTTAATTTTTTTTCAAGTTGAACACCGTAGAATAAAAATGGACGTTCCTTGTTTTTTCTCCTTACCCTTCACATATTGCTTAAATACACTTGTAATTTTCTACTGTTATTTCAATATTTATATTAATTATAATTTGCTGATAGTTCCATAAGTATTGAATTCAACAGTCATCGTGTTGCGAAGATTTCGTCGTTTTCAGTAGAGAAATTTGCAGAAAAACTAATATTAAAATATCCAGTTGAGTTCGCAGTGAAATCAGTCACCCCTCGTTGGACACTCGATAAAATTAAGGGAAGGGAACAAACAAGGAATGTTACAAAACAGATTTATTGAGAAAATCAATTTTTAATACTTTTGACCACCGATAAAGAGACAAGGTTCGAGTAATTGAACTGTATCGTTTATAACGTGAGGTCATACTTTAATTAAGCAGCAGGAGAAAAATAAGCATAGGAATAATTATTGAAATTATAGTATGAGCAATGATAATGGTGCTGATTACAATGATAATAACAGAAATAGCAGTAGTGGTGATGATGGTAGTGATAGGAGGAGCATCTACAATAACAATAATAACAATAATTATAATAATAATAAAATTATGGGGAGAGGGGGGGGGGGGGAGAAAGTTACAGATACTTAATTAATTGCCGAGTTCAAACGTCAACGTGTTACAATGCACAGTGTTTTTAGAATATAAGAGATTAGGGTTAAAGCAATTACCAAATTGTTTGACTACTTTTCTATATTTCTGGCAAAACGATTTTCGAGGAGAAAACAGAAAATACCGAAGCACAGTGGGATGCAGTCGACGTATTTGGAAGGATACCGAAAAATTCTCGAATTTTTGTCGATTAACGAAACCCGTTATTTCGTGAAAATTCTACGCTTGACAATTCCGTGCATCTGCGCACGCGGTTTTTAGCCACATTTCTCGCGATTCCGCGAGGAATTGGACCGATAAAAAGATCGTGGAAGAACGCCGGACACGCTGGAACCCGAGGAATTTTGCGTTATCTAGTGGACGAGCCAGCGGAGTGAAATGTTGCCACTGAAGAACATTTTCTGGCGGATATTCATGAGGTCGAACGACGTCTCGACGGACTATAGGGCGTTTCATGCATTTTCGCTAATTTATTATTGTGGTCGGGGGGTGTGACTTTTATGAAAACTGAAAATTATACAGACAGAAACCACGTGGAGCTGCTGTATGCCTAATTCACTGAAGTACACAAACGAATTTTTCGCTGAGGAGTTTAAATTAACCCATTTCTTCCCAATGTTTTTTTTTTACGTAAATTCATTACACGGAAAATGGCAGATTTGAGTAATATTCAAAAAATGGCGAAACAATTAGCAAGAATGGGAATATAGTGAAAAAAATATTGATGTATAGTACAATACATTCTCTAATAAGACTGTGAGAATAATCTCTATTGGCGAAGAAACTTGGTGGGAAAAAAATATTTTGTTAGATGTTGCGTATACGCAACGTTGAGAAGAAATTGCTTAATGGAGTCGTACAAATGTATTATTGTGGTACAACTGTAATTTCTAATTTAATATTAGCAAGTTCTCATATCGGTACCAGTACATTATTATACTGTTTATATTATAATATAGTATATGTTTGGATATTCATATTGTTGGTTTAGATCAGTGTGTGCCCGCCAGAGCTCTGAGAGCCAACAGCTTCCCCCACTCCGGCTCCATTCCTCTTACGCGATTGGTCGTCACCATATGACTCACCTAAACAGATATCTCAATTTTATCACTTTAAGGACAGAGGCTACGAATTTGTTCTTTGCTGGATTACATAAATTTTTGTCAAGAAAGTTATGATTTTATTCGAGTACATACATATATAATGTGCTTATATCTTCAGTGATCACTATGCTTCATTTATATCACAGAATACAATGGGATAAACAGGAGTCTTTGACTAAACTGCTAACCCC
Source organism: Macropis europaea (assembly GCA_916610135.2). Taxonomy (NCBI): domain Eukaryota; kingdom Metazoa; phylum Arthropoda; class Insecta; order Hymenoptera; family Melittidae; genus Macropis; species Macropis europaea. The sequence continues at coordinate 11,784,771 of OU744352.1, read as the reverse complement.
TTGCCTTACGATTTTATTATTAACCAAGTGCACTATAGTTAATTGTTTAAGTATCCCACTACTCTGATAAATAAAGACCGTCCATTAAGACGTACAACTTGCCTTTAATAATCCCATGATAGCCAAAGGAACATTTGATAACTTAATTTGTATAAATCAGTGCAAGACTTCAGTACACATCGTGGTTTACTGACACTTGGAGCGAAAATTTCATCACGTGTGTTAGTCGTTCTTATAAGGCAAGGGGTTGAAATACAAAATTCGACTTATATGAATTCAATAAATATTATATATACTGACTTACTCAAATCAGTTTAAAGATTTCTTCCTTATCGATAGTTGTCGTATAAACACGTCAAACCGCGTGAGGGGAATGAGTCGGAGTGGGGAAAGGCTGCGGGCTCCCAGAGCTCCAGTTGGCCCAGTCTGACTGAAATAACTGAATTATAAAATTATTGTCACGCACGTCGTATATTATACAGGATCTTCAGATATTATACAAATGCCAGGATATGCAAGCGCAAAATTTACAAAAATTGTGCAATTTCTTAAAACACAAAAGAAGGTTTCAACGATCACGGGTCGATAAGTTTGCATTAAGTTTACGATATTCCTTTTCAAAGTGTCTGAACGTTTTCTGGGTCCACCCGAGGATGCAAATTTTCTAGAGCACCGAGTAGATTCGAGACATTTCCTTCGCGACTCCTTACGGCCGATGCACATGCATTTCTCCGCGGCAGCCACACTTCCAGACCTGGAAACGGTCCAGGAACCGAAGGAAGAGGTTTTGAATCAACCCTCGGTCGTTAGACACACGTACGCACCACCGATGATGCATCATACATATTTATTGCCCCCCTGGAATGAAATATTCGGAAACGAGCTCGTTCATTGGCCAGGAATAGCAATTTTGAAGGATTCCGGGAAGAATAAAGATGCCGATCGATTCTCGATCGCGTAAAATGCGAAGTAAGATTACATAATTTTGCTATTACTATGCTAGGTGAAAGAACAAATTAAAAATTGGGTTCTCGGATTAAACTCGATTGTTTAAAAAATGATGAATTTGGCCATATAGTAAAACCTCGATTATCTGAACAGCGGTAGTCCGAAAATTGGTCACCATATATCAGTTGCAATTAAAATTATCATTGGTAACGCTGTGTACTTCATTTTATACCACTATGTATTTTTCATTCTGGAAAAAATGTATCAATTTTTATGCGAAATATATTTATAATGTGTGTCATGTTGTTACTAATTATAGTTCGGATGATCGAGATCCTACTGAATTTGGTTTTTTACAATTTCGGACGCCTTGAACTCTTGAAAATATACCCCTGAAAGTATACCGTATTTTGCAACAGAAAAAATTACACACTTTGTTTAAAGTATGAATAATAAACGTTTCAAGTTTCATTTAAATAATACCGGTAGTTATTTTGCAAAAAATTCTCAAATAGCAGCCACCTTTCGGTCGCGTAAAAGTGAAAATAACTACTACTGTTCATTCAATTCAGAGCAAAATTAATGTTTCAATAATAGTATAAATGAATGTTTCAGTAACAGTATAAAACAACAAACGTAAATTGAAATAAATATTTACGTGCAGAGTTGTATATACAGTAAGGGACAAAATTGTACACACATGGAATTTTAAAATAAATAATATTTTATTCAATGTTTGAGTAAAGAACGTTAAAAAACAAAATACGTAGTATCGTGTACAGTGCTTTGGCTCTTCATGCAAAATATTAAATCCGTATCACTGTGGAGTTTAATTCAATAACATAATATTGTGTGATATAATCAAATATCAACTGCAATGCTGATTTATTTGCAGGCTTAGTATTTGGTGCATAAGCCTTTAGATTTAATAATGCTTCGAACACGCACAATACTAAATTTTCGCAATTTGTTGGCGTAATATTACAGCATTGTTATTACACCCTTCGCCACAAGTCAATCAATGACCATTATTATCAACACGTTGAGCGCCATGTGATCCACCGGTGATCGATGTACCTATTTTAATTTCGTAAAATATCTGAGAACCTAACGAAATTTTGAGTTACATTTATTTCACAAAATAAGAAGTATATTATCAAATAAATAAATACTTATATGTACAACGATACATGTTAATAAGCAGCTATTTTCGCGTGTCTGACTAGTTATGGGATTTTCCACTGCAGCGCTCAACATGTTAAGCAATATAATGACAGCAATATGAATTTCAGATTTTTCATGGAAAGGCAAAGCATTGTACACTATGTATTTTCTTTTTTACGTTCTATACTTAACACCAAACCTACCGATAATTTATATATACCGATTTCTACCGAAACGGTCTATAAATAAAAGTCATAACTTTTTCAATCGAGTGTAGGTAATAGCTAATTTTGTACGAGCAAAAATTGATTATATGTATATTATAGGAAAAGTCGTGAAGTGACGAAATCGATAACAATGAATACAGAATTTTTAATCAAGACGTTTAAACACGGTCATTCAACCAACCGTGGTAGCTTCAGTATTAAACATTCAATAAAATAATATTTATGTTCAGTTTTTCTCCTTACTGTATTGATAAAAACCCATTTCGCGGCGTCTCACCGCGCACGGAATTTTTCACTGTGACGAGAGGCGTGTTAATAATAACGCGGCATTTTCAGCAGAATATTTCCCGATTTTCCGAATCGTACATTCCGACCCCTCGAAGCTGCCGAAGCGGGCTATAAATATGTAATCCGTTGGTCGCCGGTAAAACCAATAGAAGCGTGTAGTACCGTGATTTATCGCATTATTCGGCATTATTAAACGGCGCCATTTGTATTCGTCTTGCGGTCCGTGTACGCGCGGGAAATCGAAGAGAACCCTCGGAAAATTCCGGTGCACACGCTCGGGAGCCGCACGTCCCTCCTTTCGACGCTCCAGGATTTCAACGTACCCCCGGACCGCGGGGGTTTGTATGATAAACTCTTCACTGGAAACGGTCCAGAAGATGGCGGATAAAGGATCGCATCTGAATCGCGGACCGATCGTTAGATGCACTTACGCACGAACAGCGACGTATTGTCGGTATTTATTGGGCCTTCAAATATTACGAGTTCGACTCAACAGCCCGCATGTGGGTCACGTGACCTATGGACTTGCAGATCGCGGCTGTGCCAAAATCAGAATCCGCAAAAAATTGCATTACTCCTCGTCGACTGGTTCTACTTTATATGGTTCGTTTTCTTTCAACCCCATCCCGCATCATCTTCTTTTTGTTATGAAAAAAATTTATTACGGGGGGGGAGATTCTCGTATGATGACTCTAGGAGCAAGTGAATTTTATGAATTTTTCTGGAAGAAACTATTTATAATATGCGAATAAACTATCCTGGGATATAAGCAGACATTCTTAAAAATGATAAAAAAAAGCTTTTCATTTAATGTGCGATAAAATAACGAGAGAAAATCGTACATCAATTTTTTAGAGGTCGTTATAAAGGGGAGACTTTCCTTTATAATGTTATTTTAAAACGAATCTCGATAAAAATTGTTTAAACTCCGTAGAATCGTTTGAATTTGTAAAATTTAAAAAAAAAACAAGTTCAGTTTTCCATTGCGTTTTGTAATATAAAAGGATCTTTGAAAAAATTCAGTTCCGGGATGTGAAAATGAAGGCTTGACCCTTTAAAATGAGCCCTGGTAGATTGTTGTACGACTTTTTTTCACGAAGTTACAGCAGTTCGAAAATCGACAATTTTTCGGTCAAAATTTAGTGATCCTTTAATTTTGTGGAGTAGTGTACATAGATAGACAAAATCAGTTTAATTTCCACATTTTATATTATTGAAAACTATGTTACAGAAGTTTAGAAGTTCAAGTCGACGGTCTAATCAACACAGTGGCAACCAGTAAAGTAAATTTATGTTTCCCATGTTGACTGCCACAGTCAAAACAGCCACTTCTAATTAGACACACTATGAATTGCTATTTTCAATATGAGTTTTAAGGACAGTCAACGTGTTAAGAGTCGTTAAATGAGTATGGGTTCATCTATTGTGATGAAACTATTAAAAATAAAATTTCAGAAAATAGGTAAGCCATTGCTCTCATGATCTGCCTAGTTGTATTCATCTTCTTGGAAAACGGTGAAAAGATTAGGTGATAAATTCTAAAATAAACAGAAAATTGTTGCATTTTTGAATATGTAGAATATATTAGTTTTATTCGCCTTCTCGGAGAACGTTCAAAAGAGTAAATTATAAACTCAAAAATAAGCAGAACATTGCTGTATTGTATTTTTTAATATGTAGAATATATTATAGTTGTATTCGCCTTCTTGGAGAACGTTCAAAAGAGTAAATTATAAACTCAAAAATAAGCAGAACATTGCTGTATTGTATTTTTTAATATGTAGAATATATTATAGTTGCATTCGCCTTCTTAGAAAACGTTCAAAACAGTAGATTATAAATTCGAAAATAAGCAGAAAATTTCTCTATTGTATTTTGAATATATTATAGTTTTCTTGGCCATCTTGGAAAACGTTCAAAAGAGAACAAAATAAATTCGAACATAAGCAGAAAATAGTTATATTTTTAAAAGTGCAGAATATATTACAGTTCTATTCACCGTCTTGGAGAACGTCCAAAAGAGTAGGCTATAAATTCGAAAATAAGCAGAAAATTGATTTATTGCTTTTCTGAACACGTGGAATATATTACAATTTTATTGACCTTCTTGGAAAACGTTCAAAAGTGTAGATGATAAATTCTAAAATATCAGAAAACGATTGTATTTTTAAAATGTAGAATGTAAAGTCGGTGGACTATAAACGCAGTTAGCTCAACGTTTATCAAGGTGTCGTAATGAAATTTCAGCGCCGTCCGTCCAAATAGTGGACGCCCTGGGTGATCCTCTGAGGGACAAGTACTATGAGGCCGACAGCACCATCGAGCTATTGTGTGTGGTGCGTCATATAGCGATGCAGGTGCAATACAGCGTTGTCCAGTGGCTTCACGGCAACAGAGTTCTCAACTATGACACCACACGGGGCGGCATCAGGTAATATTATTTTTTTTCAAATTCTTCCATCCTACTCACTTACAGGTGTATCGATGCAACGTAAGTTAATTGTACAGGAAAATCAATATTTCGGGAGATATTTCAAATTTTGTAATATAACATTTTTGACGAATGCGATTAAACTTTTCAGCGGTAGTATATTATGTACAGTCGGGCCTTGATTATGTGAATTGTGATTAGTAACAAGATGACTCACATACTAACTACATTTGATATAGACATTGTACCTTTATGTTAGAATATAAAATACATAATGCTATAAAATAAAATACACAGTACCACTAATGATAATTTTAATTTGTAATTAACATATCATGACCAATTTTAGGATGATCGAAGTTCGGATAATCGAGGTTCTACTGTATTTAGGCAACGTTGCATGTAAAATTTCATTTGCGTTTGTCGCATAACTATTGGATGAGCTTGGTCTGCTAACGTTTGTTGCGGATTTGTGAATAATCACATAGTTAACTTAAATGATTAATCCTTTGACATACAAATAAAATGAAACTTGATGCGTTCGAAAGATATTATTTAACACTATTTCTACCGCGGTTTTATGTATACCTATTTCGACCAAGAGGTGTCCTTTGACACCTTAGCATTTGAATGCAAATGACTGTGGAAATACTAGTTAAAAAAATATATCGCTAAATTAATGTAACAGTAATTATAAGAAAATTCAAGAAGTCAATTGAGGAAAAATGATTACCTTAGAAAATAATTTTGAGTTAAAATTTTAAAAGGTGTCTTTTGATACCTTTGGTAGAAATAGTGTTAATGAGCTTCTGCATAGTAGTAGATATTGAGATACTGAAGCTGTTGATACATTGTTTTAGAGGTAGAAGATATATAGTTAATGAGATATTTAATGTTGAAGTTTCGATACGGTTTAGCTTCTCTACAGAAACAGCAGATTTTAAAGGGAAGAGCATGAAGTAGTTTGAAACAGAAAAAAGTGTTATGCATGAGTATGTACGTAAAACATCTTCAAATGAAAAACAGGCCATAAGTTTCTATAACAATTTATTTTTGTTTTGTGTTGTTTTGTTCAACAAATGTGAAATTTGTACGAATATTTACGACTTTTGTAGTAAATACATTTCTAAAAAAAGAAAATGGAGCAGCCGACTAGGCCCTAGCAGAGAAATTTCAAACTGCATTTTTTTATAATTGTATAATTATGCACACAGTTTGTACATAGTAGATTGTTGTAAGTTTACAATTTATATTTTTTTAAATACAGTAAATAAAATTAGTTTCTAACAAACTTTGCTTGTCACTAGGCTTGTTTATGTTTGAATTAGTTCTACTGCTATACTCGCTTTTTCAATGTTCTCCATTTCTTCTTCTTTTGTGTGTAACCCAGCATCGACTGCTATGATCATTTAACCGAGGGTCCTAAAGTTTTGGGTGGGTTCCCAACAACCATGTCCGCTTCTCCTTTTGTTATACAGTCCATATACGTGACGTGCAAAAGCTTCCGGACAGTACATTTTATACTCTTTCTTTTGCTTATGACAAATAAACTGAGCTTTAACCAGACATTATGTTGAAAAATAGGTCAAACAGAAGATAAAGATGGAATGCATGATCCTTCTTTTCATTTTTTAATGTGTACGTAAATCTAAATTTATTATGAACTGTTCAAAGCTCGACTGGAAATATGAAGTGTCCGGAAACTTTTGCACACCACTGTAGGTACTAGGCTGCTACAGAGAATTTCTTTTTGCTCCCAAACTCAAATCCTCACTATAAAAATAGTAATTTGCATTTTCTTTTATAATTGTATAACTATGCATCGAACTTGTATATGATGCAAATTTGTCAGACTCCATCTCTCATTTTAATAAAGTTTTCTATGCAACTACTTCAACTTTGTTACTCCATTTCAAGAAATAATTTGAAGACACGAATGAAGAATTCTGAAGAATCGAGAAAGACTTGGATCGATGCGGACGGTCCGGAGAATAAAACTCGCGGGAAGATTCGGGCGGAAATTAAAGAACAGCAAAGTTTGGCTGTCGTTGTTGAAGCTGAACGTGCCTGCTCCTCCGGAGGAATCGAAGTCGTTTCAATTTGACTCCACCCTGCATCATCGAATAATTCCGGGACGTTGGAGAATTCATTATCCGAGTTCTGCATAATTTCAAACGTTCGCCATTTGTTCCGCAGTTCCGTAGCGGCGAATAAAATGTGTCCGCGTCTGAATCGAAAGAAGAGTTCGCGCGGTTTATAAATTTAAATTAAGAACGTAATTTGGCGTCACGCCGGGAGAGAAAGAACCGGGGAACTGTGATACAGGTCCACTGGAAAATATCTCATCATAAATTCATTTAATACCATAAGTTTTTCATTTCTTTCGTTCGTTCGTCTGATCATAAATATTGGGGTCAGTCATAAATAGCTTGTAAACAAACTATACAACACCTTGCTTTTTGTATAAAGACAATCAGTTTATTTAACGCGTTGACTATCATGGGGGTCACCGATGACCGCCACCTCAAATTTTCTTTCATTAAATAATTAACACACTTTGACTGTCACATCAGCCACATATGGGTGATGCTTAAATTCAATTGTTATAAATCTGAGCATGAATATTATTAGTAAAATATTTAAGTAGATCCAGCAGAGACAGCAGTACCTATAAATAATTACTGACATTATTTATTAAAGAGAGTATAATTCCAGATTACTTTCATGCTGTATCGAAGTCTAAAATGTCATATCGTTTTCAGCCTACACACTATGGCAGTCAACGTGTTAATAATTGTTGTGAAATTTTTAGATAAAATTAATGTTGCAATAATAGTATTCGGTGGTGGGTATGCGTGCAAAGAATACAATATTCTTTTTCTCCATGTATTATGTTTAAAGTAGGACATTATATCGCGTCTGACTAGCTTTGGCAGTTTCCACTGTGGCATTCAACGTGTTAAGAGATGTTAATGTAAAGAAAACAAACATGTTCTCGATACAAATTCACAACGTAGCGTTCTGTAGCGTATGGGTCTCGACAAAAAAACTTGTAAACATACCTCGAATACCAAAAGACAATACATACATACAAATATGACAAGATGATACTTGCATAACGCATGACACGTCTCCATAGGATCAAACGCAGTTAACTACATGTTTGGACTCAATTAATTAATCATCACAAGACACTTCTGTTAAAATGGATATTCTATTATTAATCTATAATATAATTTTATGAATCTGGATAATTACCGAAATTCAGTTAATTACATCTTTGGACTCTATTAATTAATCATTATAAGTCACTTCTCAGAATATTAATTACGTTTTCTGTTAAAATGGATATTCTATTCTTAATCTATAATATAATTTTACGAATCTGGATCATTAACGAAATTCAGTTAATTACATCTTTGGACTCTATTGATTAATCATTATAAGCCACTTCTCTGAATATTAATTACGTTTTCTGTTCAAATGTATATTTTAATATTAATTCATAATATAATTTTACAAACCCGGATCATTATCGAAATTCAATGTTGCTCCGCTATATAAATTGGCGAAATATCATCCTGACCGCCGCACAGTGGTGAATTCTCCCGAAAAGCTGGCCAAAAGTCAAAACACCGTTTTTAATTTGCCAAATCTAATTAATGTAATTAGTTTATGACGTATCTGTGCATATTTCTTGTTAATTTAAACATTTAAACATCAGCCCTTTTGAAGATATGTCAGTTCAGAATTGATGATCGAAATTTAAAGAGCTACTTTGAGATTTATTTTCAGATTATCCAGTCTACATATTAAAATAAGTAGTATATATTATGATGTAGTATCATTTTCACTATGTTTGTTTTAAATGCAAACTCTCTGAAAGCTGTTATAGACGAGTATTGCGAACATATACATTGTTTGTTTATTGTTAAGCAAAAAGTGACCGATCAAGCGAGATCAAGCACCGTTTTTTTTTTAAATTGAAGCTGAAGGTATGCACAATAAGGCACCGTTTCAGTTTTTTGCAACAATTTGCGATTTTGGTAAATATCATCATTTTTGTGCTCACTGACACGAGTATAATTTCTGATAAGTTCAGTCTGCACATCCGCGAGTGTTACTTTTTCCTTTAACGTCTTAAAAAGCCACTAGTTTCAATTAATATACAATTGTAGTGTCAAATTTTTCTTTTCCTATCCGTCTATCGGCTTTGTGATAATTGCACACAATTCTGTCAGATTCTAGAAGTTTGTAGCATAATTTACAAATGACTATCAATATTCCGCAGCATGGTATAAGCAATTTTTAATATTTTTAATAATCATAATTCTAACCAGGACAACAAATTTATTCATTTATTTGACAAATTAAATATTTAGCGTTAAATAATAACATTTTTATCTTCTTAGAGTCATATTATCATCAAATACTTCAACAATTTGCCTTAGAATTGGAAATATTACTTTTGGCCAGCTTTACGGGGAAATTCGCCACTGTGCGCCGTCTAGAAAACGCCATTGAACGCTCCAGTACGCAAAGCGTCATTTAAGCACCCACCTCACCACCTATCCAACGTGAACGTAATTGCGTCGCCACAATTACACGTGAGAACGAGTCAATAAACAATGCTCCGCCACAGAGTGACTCCTGTGGAAGCGCCTAGAGCAGAGTGCATCCTGCGACTGTGCGCCCCGCGCCTGATCCGAATCCTCTGATCGCTAGGTGAAGCCAGCCTTCAGGGAACCGTGGGTAGACTCGATCGTTCTCCTCGCCATGGGTCGTCATAAATCATGCAGGATAGCGTCGGTTTGAACGGCACAATCCTCGGGGCGTCGGTGAGCTGGTGTACCAACGGAACGGGGATCGAGTTACGCTCGTTACACCGAAGTTATAATCCAATGTCAACAATTCGAGCTACCTTTCCCGCCCGGTCCCTGCACGTTGATCCGCGTCGTGTAAACTCCGACAGCCTTGAAAACGCCGGTTAAGGGAGCACACGGGGCGCCTGGGGCGGGTCTGATCACCGAGACGATGAAACAGGGTGGCTGGGGGGGTTGCAGGAGATGGCTGGAGCGGGTCGGTGTCGTGAAAACGTTGTCGGTGGGCTCGAGAGCAAAGTTAGGTGGCGGAGACGGGTGGGTAGCTGCCGGTAAATGGAATTAGTTTGCCCTGTACATGCCGGCGCGTGTACATACAGGCCTGGCCTCTCGTTTCGGTGCATCCTCGCCACTTCAACCGACGCCGACAACCACGTGGCCCGTGGAAACCGCAGACCGTAAACACGTCGCCGCAGGAAGCGCCGTTTTCACGCTCGTCATTTTTCCACCCGCGAATAAACGTCCGACCGACGAGTTATTGTTCGAGCGATTGCTTCCACCCCGAGCTTGCGTTGGGTGGTGTGTAAGGAGCCGTTCTGACTCGTTGATCCTACTTCTGGTATCGTAAGGGGCTTCTTAACCCTTCACTATTCTTACGGTGACCATACGTCCTTCATTTAAGAGGACAGTCCTTTATTTCACTGCTCTGTCCTTTAGATTTATTCTTTTTCTAAAATGGACATTTTGTCCATGAAACTCATTTTACATATTAAAAATCGTTAAATTTTGCTTATGTCTCCCTGGATCTAATGCCCCCACTGAACGAGTATTTTCATTAGCGAACAATATGTGGACCAGTGGAAAAACCGAATTAAAAATCGAAGTGTTGAAAGCATGCATTTATACCGAATGCAACTTTGACATGAATCGTATACAGTTTTATGAATTTTTAAAACACAAACCTGATTTATTAAGAAAAGTTCATTCTTGTGAAAAGTATCAAAATGAAATTTTTTTTAAACATGAAAATTTCTGATTTGTGCTTTATTTTCTGCAAAAAAATACGATCACCGTAACTATTATAGAATGTCTGTGAGACCGCTTCAAATTTTCATTCATCCCTACTTCCCTTCCTGCATGATTTATCATCTTCTCACGCCATGTATGTACCTTTCAATTAGAGTCTAATCTTCAGTCAGGCTTGGGTCTCTTTATTATTAATGTACAAAGCATGAACAACTGGATTTGATCTTTATTCGCCACTTGTATGTACGCAATAACGAATAAACGTTAGCGGTCTGTGAGACCTCCTACAGTAGTTACGTAAGGTTCAACGTTTACAGTAGTTAAGGGTTAATTAACACAATACAGTGGATTCCGCTTATTTGAGCCACCGGTTAATCGATGTAGCCGTTTATTTGGTACAAAGCTTAAAGGACAGAACCTAATCGAATAAATAGCCCTAGTTTTCTTCACTTAATTGGGACAGCGTGCCGCCTATTTGGAGCAGATGACTGCAATGGATCGCATTACTGTGTTATGCTGCTCAAACATGTGAAAAACTGATAAAAAGAAACTGTTGATTATTGGAAAAAATGCAATGCCTCGATGTTTTAAAGGGTTAAGAATGAACAGTATATCGGCCGAGTACCACGCCAATAGGAATGCATGCAAGTGAAGTAGAAAATTGATCAACATTTTAACAAAACAAAGGATACGTCAATTTTCTATACATTTTATAAACAAATTACTTTTTTGTATACTGTTTGTACAGATGAATTCAGCATTAACACGTTCCGTGCCACGTGTACCGTTTTCGGTACACGCATAGATTTTAACTTGATCGCATAACTACCAACCCTTATCAAATTTTGAGTAACATTCACATTAAAATGATAGTAGAAATAGTAAGTGTAATATCAAATAGATAAATATTTGTACAATCAACCACGTCTACTAATAAATAGCCATTTTCGCGTGTCTGTCTAATAACGGAAGTTTCTACTGTGACAGGGCACGTGTTAAAAAATAGGTAGACCATATATTTCAACTTGTTTTTCTCTAGGACCAGTATTTGTTTAAAAACATGTTCATTTTACCGTACCTTCGAGCATAAAACAACAAGAACATACAAAATGTTAGGTGTCGTCATTGGTCCAGAATCGTCTTTTACTTTTTGCATAGCCTATGTGCCTAGCGTTAAAAAAATACGAAAATTGCATAAAACTGTATAATACGTTAAAAATACAGCTATAGGTAAAAAACAATAGGTCTGATTTGCATTGGTAGAGTAGCTGGAACAGTATACAGGGTAATTCTGGCATCTGGAACAGGCTATAGCTCTCTTCCGAGTGAAGTCATGCAAAAATCGTAGAGGAAAATTTTTCACTGTTCAACAAGCTCTATAATTCGACTGCATGATTTTTTTCACAGGTGTTTCGGTGCATTTGCAATATGCAGCTGCACTTTGTTTTTAAATGGAACACTATGATTTGTTTTACATCAATTTATTCCTCGTGTCATTCTGCGTATAAAAGGTATAGGGTGAAGTTATTGAAAACAGAATACTTTACCAGATATTTCACTTTTTGCACAATTTCTGTCATATTTACTAACATTGTACTTACACACACAGACACAGTTTACCATCATTCTCGTCTTCTTACATACTGTTTAATTTTTCGAAACAAATGAAATATTGTTTACCGGATACAATAAATACATTACCATACTGTGGAATAATGAGAAAAACTAGAAAGTTGACCAAAAAAGTAGAACTATTTTCGGTGAATTCTGCATCGTTTGATGCATTCATAGGCGATCCAGGCAACAAAATGGCATACACATTGTTCCTGAGGGAAATATCCAGAGACTTGACTACTCCTCCGTTGTGAGAAGAGGGAAAGTAATTCATTATTTCGTTTAACTGAATTCTAATCAGATCACGAGTAATAAATTCTGGAGTTGGACATTTCGAAAGCTCCGAGGCGATGGAATCGACTCTAACGTGATGTAATTTTTCACTCTTCAGATCGCAGAGCGTTCAGGGGGCGAGGATTTAAGATAATAATTCATTTGATTTCATCGACTTTCCTCCGCGCACGGTGTTCAACTACGTATGGAATCAATCTCAATACGTCAGCCCGGTAGATTTAATTTGACACAATCTTCATAGAACAGGGAACGTATTACTTGCCTGAACATATTAATTAATTTCTCGTTCGTTCGTTCGGCGAAGAAACGTGATCCATCAACCGACCGCAGGGAACTCTGTAGTCGTTGCACCCGATATGCTGCGTCCGAAAAATAAAAAGAAGTTCCAAACTTCACAATCACTTACCTCAAATTATTTAAACGCTGCGAACACTGGCACGAGCAATTTAAAAAATGCATAGACGCGCCGTTTTTTCTCTGTTTGTCCGGGAGAGATACCTTTTTCATTTTATTTGATGCACTTTCCGCTGGAAAAATATAGGTATATTTTATGTATCGTTCGAAATTTCCGTACGTGCGCATATTCGTTGTTTTAGTCCCGAAAATGAATTAATGGCAGTAGATGTTCATTGTTGGCATTACGGTCTCCATTGGTTTCTAAATTCCAATACGAAGCTCGCGCGGCAGCAGGATTTTAACGAACCGATATACAATATTTACAGAATATAGCTGACGTTACTCCAAACGTAACGGAATGATTTATAAACAGCGAAATGCGAACGAAATTGAACGAATTCAGCTTTTGCATGAAATCCTAAAAACCGTGTACAATGTTGAGTAAACAGGAAACAATCTAATTTCGAACTTGCAGGAGCGTATGAATATTTTAAGTATTATACTGTGATTGTTATCGACAACATGTACCTCGAATTCTATTTATGAAATAACAAGCTGCATTAACATTACGATTGTAGTATGAAATAATCATCGTACGACAAGATAATTTAAAACCGTTCTTCGTACGATTTGGATTAAAAATCGCATGTTATGGCGTGTCTGCCTAGGCACGGCAGTTTCCACTGTGTCGTTACAGTCTGATAACTTCGTCTTGTGAACTGTGGGCGGGGCGTAGTCTCTATGTCGGTAAAAATTGAATCACAGAAAAGTATCAGGACATTCTATAAGTAATTTCGTTCCCTGCCTTATAAAACATGCGTTAAATAAATATAAATATAGTATTCTTTTCTCCTAAATCAACTCCTTACAATACTCAACTTGTTTTACAATAGAATTGTTTTGTAAAAATTGTAATATGCATGCTGTGGAATGTGGATGACCTACTTTGTTTAGAATTATTCGACAAAAATTTGGATTATCATATAAAGACCTACTGCTAACCACTTTCACTTAAAAATTAATATTCAGTCTCTTGATAATAATTAAACATAACTGCAGTTCTTAATTTCTTTACGTTTGATAAAATCTGATATCCGAATTGTTACTTGGCCACAAACGCCCCTTGTGCTTGCAGCTAAGAACCAGAGAACTCGTCACGCACGCAGTAAATACAGTAACACTTTAACGTATTTCTAATAACTAATGAATAAGTTGCGGTTGTTGTTTGGAGTTCATTGATGTAAACAAAAGAAAACGAAAAATATCGAAAGATACAGACCACTGAAATGAAAATGTAAAATGAATGGTACGTCGACTCTTCTGTAGCAGTGCAGTTATTACACTCTCGCGACGAGTTAACTCGTCATGTCCACTCCAGAGGCATGTCCAAACGACGAATTATCTCGTCTTCCCGGGTTAACACGTTAAAAACAACAGCACATATGGGATGACCTGATATCATATTACATTATGTCTGACTAGGCATGTCAGTTTCCACTATGCGCCGCTACACTCCGCCAACTTCGTCCTGCAACCTGTGGGCGGAGCATACACTCCTCGACCTTAAAAAACGAATAACAGAAACTATCAATCTTAAAAAATTAATTATAATCGTTTCGAAACCCTTCAGTACTCTCAAACATTTAAAAAACCATCCAATCTTTCACCGAACACTGAAAAAAGGAATCGCTCAACGGGCGTATAGAGCGATCGTCGGAGCACGGTACGGAAGATCGCGGATTAAAACAATAGCCGGCGCGATTAAATCATTCGCTCGGGGGTGACGCGTTAATAGGGCAGCAATTCAATCCCGTTTATCACGGCACGTTCACCGACTGCGCTCACGGAGCTCATTTTTCACGGCATTAAAATTACAAAGCGGCTGGCTGGACAAATTTACAGCCCCGTGGAACTTTAATTCCATTAGCTCCGGGCACGCGTTCCGTTTCTCTCGCGATGCAATTATCAGCGAAGGGGTGGCTGGGAGGGCGGGTGGATTCAGGGGTGAACGGCAACGAATGGAAAAAAGGTGTCGGGTGACGGTGCGTTAACTGGAGGGTATCGAGCAAGGATCGAGGTTGCTTAACGCTTCAGGATCAACCCGGAGATCGCCCTGGAGCTGCAGTCGGGCGGAGATAACGAACGGATAAATTGCAGCTGCGGAAACTTTTTCAATTAAAGGCCGCCGCTTCTGTCACACCCCCGTAACAACGAATCGAAACAGGGTGGAAAACGTTTGAATAAATCCGCCCAACGAAACGCGATACCGTTCGCACGAAGACAATGAGTCTGAACGCTGCCTGGTACGTTCACCCTACCGTTTTTTGAGGTTAGGTGCAATGCGGTCTTTTTCGAAAGTAATCAGACAAACATATAACTGGGAACACAGGAATATCTCCGTTGTTATTAATGTCACGACAAAATGTTTGAGGGGAGAAATATTTGTTAACACTTTAAGTGCCGCGTCGCCCATATCTGGGTGACGGATAGATTCAGTTACTGTTTATTTGATCGTGTAAACTATTAAAGATATACCTAATTAGCTCTAATAGAAGCAGTAAAAGAATGATGAATGTTACTGATATTATTGATTAAAAACGGTAGAATTCATGGTTACATTCATTTTGTATAAAAATTGAGGATGTTTGCCATTTTCAGCTAATGGAGCGTGGCACTCAAAGTGTTAAAGGGGTGAATATTGTGGTAAAAAGGATTTTTTTCTTGCGGTCATATTTTCCGTAATTTCTAGGTCGTCGACGTTTTTCTAAATGGAATGACGTAATTTAATTACTGTAAAAATAATGAAAAGACACATCCAATCGTAGGTAATATGTTGACTGTCAGATGAACTTCGGAGGATTCTTATAAAATCATAATTTAACGTACGGAGATTCTAGCAGAATTTTAATGATCCGACAAAGAAACAATTTTAACGCTGACGCGAGCTCAACGATTAATAACAATAAAGAAGGAAGACGAAGAATGGGAACGTTAGAGGGGATTCATTATCCCTGGGCAAACTTTGCATTTTCTTTCATTCCAGAAGAAGGTATCCATAGAACGAAGCCATAAAATCTTTCATGATATAATTTTCAAAGAGAAAACCGAATGGCTTGAGAAGAAAAAGCCGGAGTCCATTTCGTCGAGTGTGTGCGATGTAAAGCCGGAGGTCAGCGGGGCGGAGAGGAGGATCTATGGGGGCGATATCTGAAAAAATGGGATGCATTTTTCGCGTACCCGTCCGGACCGGACATAAAAAAAAGTCTGACGGAAGTCCGGCTGGGCACTGGATTTTCAACAATCCGTACGTGTGTTTCAGCGTGAAAACGGACCTAATGGAAGAGGGGGCCAATTCGACACTCAGTATAGCGAGGGTGGGACCAGCTGACAGCGGAAACTACACGTGCCATCTCACCACCATGCCTGATCAACCCGCTACGGTACATGTGCACGTGCTGAACGGTGAGAATAAGCCTTTTTTTAACTATCTTCGCAGTAAAACGAAGTTTCTAAATTGACAGTTCTGCTAATTTCTTTTTAATGGCTTCATCTATTAATACAGTATCCCCTGATCCACCTGGGAGTCAGAATTTTTGTACAGAATACAGACAGATTCTGGATATACAATTGCTACATACAATAACGTAATTACTGAGCTAAATAATTAATGATGTGTAACAGATTTTTTATTCTTTAAATTTCAAATAATTTAATTATACAACTTATTGTTAGTTTCATGTACTAGAAAGTAGACAGCCCTCAAACATATAATTAGACATGCTGCAGAAGTACAGCGATCCATGAAATTGTACACATGAATATATTATTTCTACATTCTTCTAATTGGCACCTTTTCAGGGCATTGTTATCGGAGGGAACGATATGGTATTTCCAATAAATAATATTTCCAGTGCGCTTGGAAAATTTGCAGATGATTGGATGTATTAAAATTAAAGGAAAAAAATAAGTATGAAAATATTTGAACGATTTCGTGAGTCACTGCAAGAGAAATTATTCCTTAATTTTATAAATCGAAGTTATTTATGAAGCGATCTAGTATATACAGGGTGTTCTAGAAATAAATTGTCTATATGTTCGGGAATTGAAAATATAAATAAATCAACATAAAAAAAAATATTGAAATCGCAATAAAATATCCTGCAGCATTATTATTTGTGTATGTAACTGCGCAGTCAACTTTTTCACGTGTTTTCCATGACTTTTATGGAATGCAAACATAATAAAACAAAAGCTATTGGACTTCTATTGAAACGGTAGCAGTTTTTGCACCAGTATTTACCTGACATAAACACTGCAGTAATCAGATTTTACCATCCTAACGTACCCAGTTTTCATTCTGATATAAAAGGAAAATATATTCTATAATTTTAATTCTTCGACTGCTATCGGCGCTCACCGTGTACTGTCGACGCCCATAGGCGTTTGGTGCAATGGCTTATTACGTACAACAGATGCTCAGCAGCACGCAGCGTTCGCCTGGTTTCCAAATAACCAGCAGTCAAAGGGTTAAAGATTTAGAGGCTTTAAAGTTTTGACTTTATTACAGAGTTATGGCAAAAGGAAGATGCTTTTCGGAAATATAGTACCCTACTATTTCCGGAATTGTTTATATACTTTCTGCAGAGAGTCGAGCATTTTAATTATAGCATTTGAATGCTCGAAATAATATTTCAGAAGACCAGTTATGGCTGTTTTTTATCGTGTTCGAGTTCCTGTTATTCCCTCCAAATACACCACTCGTCGAACAGATTTAACTGAGCAGTGTAACTCATATTTCACGAGAGTTCAACAACGTTTATGGCATCGCTACGGGTCAGTTGAGGATTTCGTTCCGGTTGCTTGATACTTTATTCTGTTTTACCGGTTTCACGTGACGTCGCGTGCGTATCTCGTTCGTATTTCATAGATAAAGAAATCGCTGCGACTTTATATAACTTTTATATTACAGAATAAAATGCACCGCACATACTGTCGATGTGAAATAAAAAAAAAGTTTCTCACGCAAGTAACACGGCGCTTTTTCAGTTTTAATGCAGACAGTTTGTATGAAAAACCTGCGCTCGTTCTGGAAGCACACTGTTCGAAATAATGAAACGATTACACACTGAAATACTTCACTAATCATTACTATGTTAAAGAGTATGATCCTTCTAAATATTGTACTCAGTAAACATTGAATGAAAATGTAAAGTTAGACTTTCAATATTTTGTTCATTATTGATATTTGATAGATAATGAAAACTGATTGAAAATGATGAACCTATAATTGTTTTGAGCGGTATAATTAATGAATGTCGATTCTACTTAAAAAATAATTGACCTACGAAAACATTTGTCTTTGTAATATTTTTTTTTATTAAAGTTTGTTAGTTGAATTTGCCACTGGCCTAGTTACGTCATGTAGCGAATTAGGTAATAATTGACGTGATATTTATTCAAATTCTTTTCCAAAAGAAATTGTTGAAAATTTTGAAGAATTTTGATGTAATGGAATATTGGCTGAAATAGAAGAGGTTCAAAGTTCTCGGGCCGAAACACGTGAAACGAGCGGCCGCAATCTTAATAACGCTGTCAGTATAAAAGTCAGGTGGCCGCATTAAATATCATGTAGTATTTATGCATATTATAGTTAATTACAGAAGTGCGTGACGAAAGAAATAAGCGAAGTATCAGAGAACGTAACTTTCGCGACGTAGCTCGAAAATTATAACGATCTTAAAGGCAATGTGCGGGCAGAACTGATAAGATAACCGAAATTTATCGCGGTGTATTAAATGTTGCACCCTAAATACCAGGAATCTCGTGCACGGAATAAACAGGAATATTTATTCACAATATAACAACTGGGAATTCTAAAAAACACGAACAGAAATATTGTAATCGAGTCACATCAAAATTGTACATAGCTTTTGAAAAAAGTTCATTAAATCCTTTTTGTATGCGCTTTGTACAACGAAATAAATCGAATATAATAATTAGAATAATAACACCAAACACTGATAAAAACCTGGAAGGATTGGGCTATAATACAGACAGACGCAACGAAATTGAAATTGCCACAATAAATAAAAAATAAAAATTCATTAACAGCAGCACACCAAAAAGAGAGTCTAACGAAGGTATCCAAAAGAGACATGTTTTACAAGAATCGCTGTATCTCGTTCAAATGAAGATATTTTTTAATGCAATTTTAAATAGAGAGAGCTTATGATACATTCTAATAAACTGCTAAATTTCAAGAGAATCGCATTTTCACTTTTTCCGCAGTTTAACACGTTGAATGCCATGGCGGTCACCGGCGACTGGCGCATCAAATTACATTTAATTAAATAATTACTCATTTTACTAAGATATGGTAAAGAATTAATATTGAAATAAAAGTAGAAGGTCAGGATTGCGCATTTGAATAGTTACATATTCTTGTTCTTCGTGATTTATATTTGAAATGAGGTATTAGAGTATGTCTGAACAGGTATGGCAGTTTTCACTGTGGCAGTCAACGTGTTAATCACCTAATTGCTTGTTAAGAGTTACGATTTGTTATGTAAATTTTACTTTATTCTTTAAATTGGAAAAATATACAACTCGTACGACTGTATTATTGATATTTAACCAGGCGCTATGGAAAGGTATTCAGTTATGAAAATATCCGGCAACACGCGTTACTTTTTGCACAGAACAGCCGGTGAGCAATACGTTAACCCTTTGCACTCATAATAGCTTGAACCCAGTATATCAACCAGCTCGTAATAAGTTGAATAATATGAGAGAGAAATGAATATAACTTCCAGCATTTGCAAAATTTTCACACAATTTTTTGTACTTACGTTCTAATTCAGAGATGGCCATCCGGAGCAAGTCCTGGCTGCAGCCTACCCCCACTCTGTGCCCATTCCCCTCCCATAGGTTATGGTCTGAGTAAAACGTCCAAAACATCAGTGATTGTTGGTAAACACGGTTTCTCAGGAGACAGTGTCGCAATAAGAACAATTTTTGGTTACATACATATAACATCAGTTTTATCTAGAGATTACATCTCTACTTTCTTATTACGTGAGGGGAATGGATGCAGAGTGGGGGTAGGGCGGAGCCAAGCGTCGTCCCAGATGACCATCTCTGTCCTAATTGTATGATCTTCTAGAAATAAGTAATTAGAACATCTAATTGTGGTGTAACCAAGCAGATTCCTATAACTATAGTCAATAAAAAATACTTCATTCTCATACGAGTGAAAGAAACTTTTGCTCCGGCCACTGAGAGCGGACATGCCAGTGCAAAGGGCGGACCGACTGGCCGCACCGCCCGGTAGGGCAGCCCAGTTGAAAGCCAACAGTGTTTGAGTGTACTTAACGGTGTTTCAGGAGAAAGCTTAGCCGAGCTGCATCATAGCTGCACGCACGGCATCACCGACAGCAGCAGGTCGCTGCTTCTTCTCCTGTCTGTTCTCCTGAATCGGATACAACAGGTGCTCAGATGAAGGGTCGACGTTTGTTCGCTGCGTCCCGGAAAGACGCGAAACGAACGCTCCCGGACCGTCGTGACACGCCGCGTCGCGGAACAATACAGACTTTTCTATTCTAATCGCTGAATGGACGTAGCGAAACGTGCGCGTGAGCAAGAGTGGAAAAAAAATGATGGAACCAAGGGAGTCGCGAGGGACAAGAGGGACGATTCGAAGGGAATGAGGTGCAGGGGGGGCGAGAGAGGTTGGCAGCGCCGATCCGCCATTGTTTTTGGCTCGATTGAAACTGACGCCGCGTTTCTGTTTATCAAGCACCTCGAGCTTCCACCTTTGTTCTTCCGCGTATTCTCACCGCGTCCAGAGTAAACGTAGCGAGACTCGAGCGACACCGGAAGTCGGGGCACTTCGAGCCACCCGCAGTGTTTTTGGACACCGTGACACTACCAGAGTTTACATATCGATTAGCCGAGTTCTTAAATAAAATTCAGAACAATTGGTTCGAATTATAGTGAACACAGCGCGGGCCCAGCGAACGGAGTCGGAGTGGGGGTGAACGTAGCGCTCGTGGCTCCGACGGGCACGCACTGGACTATCCTGTACTTCAGAAAATGTAATTTCCGTTACTTGTTTAACTAAATAATTAGTAACGACACGAATGATTGGTAGTGTGTGCGTCCAATGGAACCGCGCTGCCAACTTCCAGGAATTAATGATTCTGAGTGTTTGTCAGAGGTCTGACACTAAATTATCAAAGTTGCGTGTTCGTTTGGCGACTTGAGTCCAAACTTATTATGTACAGAGCCGAAAATTTCACCCGCGAGGGCTACTTTATTTACATGAATTTTATCATAATCTCTGTCCAATTAGTTTTCTTAAATGTAAGCTTTATATTAATTCCAAGCCGTATTCTTAAATCGGTGCAATTAACACGACGATTCAATTCAATTTCCAAGCGAACCGTCCTCGCGGGAGAAAGAGAGCCCTCTGCGAAAATTTATTCGATTACGTAAGGACCACTCGAGCACGGCTTGAATTATCAGTATTATCTAGTTTTTTAAAGAGCCGAAAAAGAGAAACTCAATCGCCAGCGAATATCGAAGGAAGAAAGATCGAAATGAAGCGATGCGTCATGTTGATTCATGTTCACTGAATCGAGTGCTCCCTTCTTGAAACGAGCTGACGTACGAGAAAATTATTTCCTCCACTGTCCACCTGTTGAAAAATACCATACAAGACTATGAATAAATATTATTGTTTAAATAACGAAACTGAGCTGATTTGAGAAGGGAGAACGAATGTTCGTGGATGGAGGAGAGATTGTAGCTGAATGAAGGTTGTTCTTAAGTGTTGAAAATTTGTAAAATGATTGAAAGTTTGTCGAACGCGTCACAAAGGGCTGTGCTCGCGGAGAACGCGGACGGATGTTCGAGGGAGAGTTATCAACTGCCAACCGAGCACATCAATTAGTGATTCGAAGTTTTAGCCGGCGGCTGCGATGCGAATGCCACGCGTTTTACATCAAGCCCTCTGTTTCCTTTTTTCTCTGGTTTTGTCGATCTGTCAGTCGGGTGATCAAAGATGCGCACAGTTCGCGAGGAACGGGAGGATATCCGTGTCGCACAGTAACATTTGAATTCGACGTATGTACATTCAAAGTTTTCTCCATTGCGAGGTTACGAAATATACGATATGCGTTTTACAAGATCCTGTCTCTTCATTTTATTCGCCCTTCTGTTTTCCTGTCCCTTTGGTTCGTCGAGGTCCGTGAGTACCTCGAAAGATTCTTAATTTTACAGTATTGTTAAGAAGACAATTTGAAACTGATAGACTTTCTTATATTTGTAATAATTAGACTGCGGACGTTCATGCAATTATAACATAGCAAAATATGCAAAATATATGCAATCTTTACTGATACATCATTTGGTTCGCAGCGAGGTAGATATTCGCGAATGATGCATAAGTATGTGTGACTTGGAAAAATAAAATGAAATACGAGAAAACTGTTAATAACTTATTTTTCAATTGTTCTTTGGCCTGATTCTGAACGTGGTGGCCTTGCAGCCGAATATTCATGATACATGCAAACATATGCACACAAGATGCGAAAAATATACAGTATGCACAAAATATGCATTATGCAAAACATATGCATCATATTAAATATGCAAAATAAAAATGAATTTGTAGAATTGTTTAATGACAAAGCATATTTCCGTCGAGGTCCCATTTCTTTACTTATTTTCTATAAAAATATGTATTTGCATGAACATCCGCAGTCTGGTAATAGTTATTTGTTTTTATGTTAGTCGTGAGAGGTTTTCGGGTGTTTAATATTTTTTGTGTCAATTATTCAATTATTTGTTTCATGAAATTCATATTTTTGGATATTCTTTGTTGTTTGAAATTCTTTTAGTCTCTCAGTGAATTTTCTACAGAGGATGAATCTACATGAAGGAATTATTTTTTTGTAAAATTTGTCGAATATTATATTGATTTTGTTAGACTGATTTTGTTGGAACAATAGGCGATGACGTCACAGGTAAGTGATATCAATTGTATTATACTTGTTATATTATTTAGAATTTGAAATTAAGAAAAATTGAATACCATACCGGACAACGTATTAATTTGAAGAATTTTGTATACATATACATTTCCAAAAAATTTTCTTTTATGCACAATCTTAAACTTTCCGCACTAACTATCATAATTTCAAACCCTAACGAAAAGAACTTACCATAGATAGTCATGAATGTTAGTCTGAATTACTTTAAGAAAATATTCAGGTGTGTCCTACAGGTAAAAATGAACCTAACAGATCTAATAAATATAGGTCTCCTAAAAGTATTTATTTTTTAAATGCAGTCATTGTTAGTTATATCCTAAGTTTACGCAAGATTTCTTTTTTTTGAGGGAAGGATTTAACACTTTAATTTTGCTGCACTAGCTGAAAATTACATACCTTCTCAATTTTTATACAATAGTAATATAACCATAAATTGTACCTGTTTTAATCAATAATATCAATAACTTTCATAATTTTTATACTGCTACTATTGAACCTTATTAAATATATATATATTAATACTATACGTGACCAAATAAATAATGATTGATTTTTTGTGTCACCCAAATATGACTGACATAACACCCAAAGTGTCAATAATAATTAAGCCTTCTTTTCTTCTACATATCCTCTGTGTGCTTTAAGGACCGCTTCTACTAATTTTGGCAACCTAGCAATTAATTCTTTAACAATTTCTGCTTATGATTTTCTGGTCTTTCCAACTTAATTCGTCTCTTGGTGTCAAATTGGTACAATGGTAAAATATCAATACAACGAAAAGAGTTAATTGAAAAGTAGCTGTATCTGAAAGACAAGTGATCTGGGGCCCGTGTTTAGTAGGACTATCGATGGTGGGGATGTTGGGTACTCTTGTAATGCTTCGGCTCCCTACGTCACCGCTCGGCAAGTTTCGGCTGGCCCGAAAGAAGGCGCACCTCTAATCAGAACACGTAGTGTATACAAGTTTCGTACATTTCTTTTGTGTAGAAAATAAACAAGGTAATAAACAACGTAATTGATAAATTAATTTGACAAATATTGACGTATGGTATAAAATACATATGAAAATTTAAAGTTGAAGTTTTTCTTCAGTTAGGAGGAGTCCCCTGTGTAATTTAAATTATATTTAATAATACTTGAGAAATAAATGGTATAGGACCCACGTTCTTTAGAACTTTGTCTTAATTTTAAATTGTGAATTTTGTAATAGACCAAAAAACAGTATTGCCCGATACCTTAACTCACAAACATAGAAAGAAATAGAAGCTGTATCTAAAAAACGAACGGTGTAAGGCCCACCTTATATGCAATATATTCTCAATTTCAAATTGCAAATTTTGTGGCAGACTACAAAGTAGTATTTTGATCGATACCTTAAGTCGCAAATTCAGGGAAAAGTTGTAGCTGTATGTCAAAAATAAATGCCCACATGCTTTAGAATTTTCTTTTTAATTACCAATTGCAAATTTCGTGACAGACCAGAACGTAGTATTGGCGTATACCCTAAATCAGAAAGTCAGTGAAAAATTAAAGCTGTACCCCAGAACAAACGGTGTAAGGTCTACCTTCTTTAAACTTATCTCCTCAATTTCGAATTGCAAATTTTGTGACAGACTACAACGCAGTATTGACTGATGCCATAAGACAGAAACTCAGGGAAAAATTGAAGCAGTATCTCAGAACAAAATGCTGTAAGGCCCACATGATTCAGAATTCTTTCTTTAATTTCAAATTACAAATTCTGACAGATCACAACGTACTATAGACGTACACATTAAGCAAGCGACTAGAAAAAAAATGTCAGCATCTTGATTTCTAATATTAGCCGTACCTCAGAAACAAGTGCTTCAGGACCCACGTTTCTCAGGACATTCTCCTTAATTTCAAATCGCAAATTTTGTGGCAGACCAAAAAGTAGTATTGACTGAAGCAGGAGACCCAGAGAATAAATCTATCGAGAAAGTGTCCAGATAAATAGAGTTCCTGTGGACACCACTAGGATCGATGGAGCCCAGGTCCAATCTGTCGCAGCTACTTTCTCGGTCCCTTGGACTCCCTTTATGTGCCGTAGGGCCGAGAGTACAGCACGTAGGTAGTTTGCGCACGGCAGCCCTTCTGTAACTTCAATCTCCGGCTGGTCGTAGGATTTCGGTGGAACTCGTTCGTTCCGGGGACCAGTTTGTCCGACCGACCAACAGAAGTGGACGTTTCCGATGGGAAAGAGGCAATCTTGACTCGAGTGCGAGTAACTTGCGGACGACGTATTTCTGGGAGTTGACGCTCTTCGCGCCAGAGCCTTCTCTCTGCCCACTAGCCCCCAGGACAACTTCCACGAGGGGAATATTTTTCTTCTGATTTCCAGAGTGCTGTTCGATGAACCAGTTCACGAACTGACTCCCTCGGTTGACACGTGGACCTCCTTTACTTTTTTAGTTTAACAACTGTACATCTACAGTGAATTTTTCTTTTTCTTTTTTCGACTTCTGCCATTCATCGACTAAAAGGTTCACTTGGCCAATGACCAAGGCAGTTGGGGCCTCAAACATTCAGTCATCATCAAAAGATTCACTCAGAACAGTGCGTTAGGAACATCGCTCAAAGTTCCCAACGCAGCATTCCGACCTTCTTTGATGCGTGTGTACAATATGGCCGCCCTAACCCTTGGTAAACAGTTTAGCAGGAAGAAAGCGTTCTGCCTGCACACGGACCTGTACCTTGTGTTTGAACAGGCCTCACGATAGCTGAGCTACACTGAAACATTCAGGCCAGAGTTGGCCGACTTTCTGGCTGTCTAATTCGCTCCCAATCGTTGTGCAATTATAATTTGTCACGAGCAACGTGGTGACAACTTGAGTTGTTGGTCTGTGTGACGAATTCGGGTCATGAATGCAATTGATAATTTTTTATTGGGTCATCCTGGAAGCCTGTAATTAAAATAATTTCTATAATTTTTTATAAACTCATGCCAACGTACTGCAAGAGCATTATTTTTTTTTCTTTCCTTTTCTAATAATCTTTTTTCTTTTCTCTTCTATTATCTTTTTTCTTTACTTCTTTATTAACTTTTTTCGAGCTGCTTCTGTTTGAAGTGTGCTGAGCAAAATGAGACTAGCTAGTCGCCACTTTAACTCTGAAAGTCTTGAAAATCTTGAGAATTTTGTAAGACTATACAGTAACACAGAAGTGTATTACTCATAATGAACCTAAAAGTCTTGAATGTTCTAAAAGTTTTAGAAAACTTTCATGAAATGTTTATATTACATCTACGTTTAGATACCGTCTCATGTTCTTCATTTTCAGAAATCAGTAATACTTCAAAACTCAAGATTTCTAAAACTGTTAGGTCCTTCAAAATTATTACATTTATTAAGACCATTAAATTTCTCCAAACTTTCAAGATGTTCAAGAATTTTTGACTTCGAAGAATTATCAAAGTAATTCCAAGCAAAACTTGCAATAAAGAGTATCGAATATCCAGCACTATTCACTCGCTTGCAAAATTTTCCGACCACTTCGTTTTGCAGCCGTACCTTCTAAATTGTGCGACAAACTCAGGTTTATAAATATTGCAAAAAATAGAAGGTAGACTCACAGATTTATGTTTTACCATGCCTCTGAGCTTTTTTAAATTTCATATCGTTCAAAATCCGATGCAATTTTCATTTTGCGAACAGAGGACTGAGGAACTCGATGGCTGGCGATTTTTGCACGCCACTGTATACAGTATGTGCACACTTCAGATACAGTGAGAGTTAAAAGTGAGTATACACCTTGAAGGCACAACATTTATTTAAAAACTCATGTTGCATAAATTGAAAATTCATTAAAAAGATATGAAGTATGTAGGAATATAAATTAATAGTAAAAAACCGAGTCAAAAGTGAGTATACGTGACTAATTAAGAATGATTTCTTAGAATTAATTAATAAAATTATGCACATATAATATTTTCTCGGTCCACCTTTACCTTTAATTACAGCAGCTAATCGCGTTGGCATTGATGCAACCAAGTTACGTGTTGTTTGAACAGAAATATCATTCCATGCTTTTATTAATTCCGTTTTAAGGTTCTCCTTACTCGTAATGTTTATTTTTCCCAATTTCGATTCTAATATTTCCCACAAATTTTCTGTTACATTAAGATCTGGAGACTCTGGTGGAGGATTTAATTGATGTGGAGTGTTCTGTATCAAACAATCTTTAACCACCTTCGCGGTATGCTTTGGGTCTCGATCTTGTTGAAAGACCCATGAATCCGGCCATTGAACTTTTACAACACTTACAGCTAAATTCGATTTTAAGATGTCTAAATATTACACGAGCCTCATTTTTGTAAGGTGTATACTCAATTTTGTCTCTTACTGTAAGTGGCATTGAAGTCAGATGTAGCAGGGACCAGCCGCGGAAACTTTCAGGGTGACCCAGTAGAAAGTGTTCACCCAGTGAATTTGTCATTTGATAGACAGACTCTCTGTTGACCGACGTTTCAGCGATTCCAGTTCGAGAATAACCCGAGGGAGAGTCGATGTCTGACTAGCTTTCAGACGATCGCGTGCTTGTCGATCACCTCTGTCGTTCGACGAACAGTGTGCTTCGTGAAATCGATCGGGAGCTGGTGCATGAACAGACAGGAGGGTTGATTAGATAGCCTCTTAAAGTAATAATTCCACGAAGAAGGGGCTTGCTCGATCTGGGTAAACTTCTTCAATCTTTTACCGAGCTAACGCTTCGGCGAAGTGTACTTCTAATTAGTTGATACTTCGCGACGAGGAAGTTACTGAAGTATTAAAAATTGAAAACCGCCGGGGGGTTAATGCGGCTTTACAACTTCCACTCTTATTCAATTTACAAAGATCGAGGTTGCGCAGATTACACGAACTATTCTATATACGGTGACTCCCAAAATCGATCAAGTATTTTTGTAATTACTTTTCTTCCTTCATTCTGTCGCCATTGAGTGACTACTACTTGAAGGCATACTTTAAAGTAAAAAACTTGAAGCATTTCTCGAAATATTGACTTGTTTAGCATTCTACCTTCACACTTTTTCATGCATGATTCCCCGAAAAATCGGCCTACGTAACAAAAATATGCATTCCTCTTTAAAAAAACAATGCAGTTTTTTGTTTAGACGCATCGTTTCACTTATAAAAAAACTGAGCTTACAGAAAAATAGGCATTCTTATACCATTAAATGTTTTCTTTACAACTTTTTTCTATCTCGAACCAAACTCGAGTTATAAACCTTTCCAATTGCTTCACCCATCCTCTACAGGGTGTCCCAGAAGTCGTCATCTATTTTGCAAAATAAGAGGAATTATAATAAAAACACTTTCAGTACATGATATTACTATATATTTAAACAAACTATGTCTACAGGGTGTCCCTAAAGGACCATCTACAGAGTGTCCCTAAAGTAACCGTCTGCAAAGTGTCCCTAAGATAACCATCTATAAAGTGTCCCTATAGTAACAATCTACGGAATGCCTCTAAAGTAACCATCTGTTTTGATAAAATAAGGATAAATCTAATTAACTGTTATATTGACATAATTGTTGCACATTTCTATACAATATCGACATATTTATGATTTTCCAAGAACTAGATCTGTGCACGACGTGAGTAGATCAATTTTTCATATGAACCCACTGCCATTTTGTAGAACAATTTTTTAAATTTATGATCCTGGTAGGAGCAATAGCATTCATAAGTATTAAAAAAACGTTTGGCTCGATTTTTTCTCGGCAATAGGAAAGCCGCCAGCCTTGGCACCAGTCAACAAGAATATTCATATGACATCGCAGGCCACGGCTTGTAACTCTGAATGTTAGAAACATTTTAAGCTTTTATTAAGAATTTAACTAGCTAAAAGATAAATGAATGTATATACATATAGAAAGCACCAATACTGTAACTTTTCTGTCGCCTAGAAAAAAATTGCAAAATTGACAGAAAAATGGGTCGTCCAAACCAGAAGCCCCCCTTAAACATTTTGGTAATAATAAAATAGAAGAACTGCACTAATAAAAAATTCACAATTTTTGTTTAAGTATGAAGCATGCATTTCAATGGTTTCGGATTTAATGCCAGAACAAAGTGTAATTACTCGTTCAGTCGTATTGACGTATAGTGTCGCTGAAGTCTGAGAAGGTCCCGCATTTGATTTCAAATTTCAGAGTCCAAGGTCACGTTACGGCTACATGATTTTAATTACATATTCTATACATTATAAGTACAGTAGAGCGTCAATTATCCGAGCCAATTGGGACCGAGGTGGTTCGGAAAATCGAATTCTTCGGATAATGAAACATGCATGTGCTTACCCAGTTTATAACTATAGGAATTAAACCTAAAATTACTTATTAAATACAAGAGTAATACTGCTGTAATTTGAAACGTAGTGTATATTACGCAAAATATTAATTTATTTTTTAAAAAATGCTTTTAAGTAACAATATACACTTATTACATACGTATGTAGATACACCCTTTTACATGAATAATAAAAGCAATTATGTATGTACAATACATAGTAATTACATACGGTTAATGTCAAGAAAGTTTATTTTTTGTAGTAATCTTATTTTTTTTTGAGCCATCGAAAACTGTCTTTTCTTCGAACTGGTGGGGATAGTGACGATGCAACACTGGTTCGGATAATCGAGGTTCGGGTAATTGACGCTCTACTGTAATTAATAACTGCTAACTGTATTTCGTAATATAGGTCATTTCATACTGTAAAACCTAACATTATTTTCTCTGTAATAAAACTAACTGTCCAAAAACATCCACGAGAGTTTGCAAAAGTTTAGCATACCCTCGACGTGCGCGGGCACTCGAGACGCCCGAGGTTTCCTCGTCGCGTTCTTCAGGGTGCTCGAGCAGGGTATACGGTATCAGCTCGTCGTTAATCGTTGGTTAAAACGTTTCGACGTCGTTGTTACAAGCGGCTGGAAGCCGCTAAAAATTCGCCAACGTCGCCGGCCATTAAGTACGTTCGATTTCGCGCGCCTCTTTTGCCGTGGCTGGATGTCCCGGAGGCTGAAGAGCGATGCTGACGATAAGGAAGGATGAAGAGAGGCGGTGGCCGGGGGGCGGGAGCTCAGCCAGGCTGGCCGTTCGCCAAACAACCCTCCCGGGAGGGCGAAAAACTCGTCTGTCACGACCTTCGACCTCCCTCCGCAACTCGAACCTATCCCTCTGCCTCCGTTTGATACTGCCTGCCGTTCAACTCGAAAATTATGCGACACTTAGATCACCGGACCGTCGAACTTCCATTGAAATTCAAATTACCCCCGGCTGGAAGAATCGTTCGTAATAGCCGGTATCTTGTGGTTTTCTGGAATAATTGTGTGCTGGAGACCACTCCTTAGAGAGAACACTGTGATTTAGGTTCCTGAAAGGACTTTTGGGATTATTTACAGAGCTTCATTGAGGGGTTGTGCTACTATAAATTATTGTATCGTTTTGAAAAATAGTATGGAGTCTCCGAATTGATGTGCAAAAAAGTCCTTATGGATACTTCGGAAAAGAATTCTTCAAAATATAGTGTTTAGAGTTGACCTAGATGTAGTATGTAAATATCAAACAATCGCATTTTAAGCCCAAGAAAAAGTAGGATAATCCCTTAAATCAGTGACGGCCATTGGAGCCGCAGCCTTTACACACTCTAGGTCCATTCCCCTCGTTTTAGTTCCCTCCAGTTCCTTTCTTGCTTTCCCTCGGTCAATCGTCGTCTTAGATCACGCTTTTACATAATTTTACAGTAGAACAACCCCTTAACCTTCAGTTATATTAGTAGCAGCTTCTTACAGAACTCGAAGAAAATGATTTAGAAAGGAATATGCTTCAGCAATTTTCTATTGTCTATACAAATTGTAGTCATGAGTAGAATACCCTGATTGTAAGTTGAATTCATTATTGAAACATTTATGTTTAGTTTAGGCAGTTATGGCCACCGGAGTTGTGGCCTTCCCCCACTCTAGGTCCATTCCCCTCAGAAGGCTGCGATCTAGGATGACGATGGACCGAGGGGAATGAGGAGCAAACTGGAGTGAACTAAAACAAGGAGAATGCACTTAGAGTGGGGGAGGGCCGCAGCTCCGGTGGCCATCACTGATGTAATGTCTTATGTGGGATATAAAATTTCTAACCCTCGTGGATCTCCACCTTAACTAGACTGCGGATGTTTATGCAAATACATAGTTTTCGACCATAACATTTTTAATTTTTGTTCAAGTGATGGAATGCAACTATAGCAGCCAATAACAGTATTTTGCGGTTGAAATATTCAGAACTTCACCTTGCTTCGAAAAGGGGGATGGTCATACTAGTTAATACTATTATTATGAAGTTCAATTTTTCCAAATTTTTCATCATTATTAGACTGTGGACTTTTATACAAATATACATTTTCATATTTCAATATTTTTCACTCCCATGTAGCTGATGAAACGTAACTGTGCGAGAACTGTATTTTGGGGTTGGAATGTTTAAAAGTACATTTTCTGTTTCACTAACTCTATAAAATCTGCATTCTTCAAAAACTGTATAAAGCTTCATAAAGATCCGCAATCTGATTATTATTAATATAAGTGTTTCTTGGATTAGAAAAATCACTTTTATCGTTTAGTAATGCATTTCTGGTTAGTAAATTTAAATTTAAGAAACAATCACATGATTGTTCTTAAAATAAGAGCATCTGTATTTTTTCACCAGATTTACGAATAAAACACAATTTCTAATTTTTTCGTGCATAGACTAATCAAATATGAATGAAAGAAGTCAGATTTGATATTATATTAAAAAATTATACATACAAAAATTAAATTGGGCTCCGTGACACCCCAGCACGCAGATTAAATTACGTTTCCCACCACACAGTCGCCGGGATAAATTACGTGCGTCCAATGATCCGATCGGAAACGCTCCGGCGCAGCAACTTTCGAATTTTGCATTACAAAACGGCGGGCAGGCGAGAAGGAAAAAGGAGAAAAATGTGGGGAACAGAGCGAGCGGAAGATCCGGAAAAGTTGGACGGCGTCGTTGAGCCGTGGGAAGCCACTTTCGAAGTAATTGCCGATAATAGCTGCCGGAGGCGAAAAGAGGAACATCCCCGGGGAAATAAGGGAGGCAAAAAGATTCGGAAGTTCGAGTGCATCGATTATGTCGCGTGCACCGACTGTAATCCGACTTCGCGTAAACGACGTCACTCGGCCGCCCTGAAACTTTTCGCTTCGCGCAAAAACGCGAGAAACCAGAACCTTTAAGCTCAGAAAAAAGCTGGACAAAGGGATGAAGATCTGTTAGGGAACGAACGACGAAGAATTTTAAACTGTTTTGTCACCTTGCTACAACTGGCGTCTTTGAAGCGGACACCTTTGAGAAGTATTAGGTAGTATAATAGAATCTCCAAACACCAACTGAGTCCCGTCAACCTATACACATTCAATCATCGGCGAACAAAGAAGATGGGGAAGCAAAGAAACAGTTCAGGGCGAGCCAAAATACCAAAAAGTAAACCTCGAGGATCACTCACCTATTTTTAACCCCTGTTTGATGTAACTTTGATCAGGAAAAGAACAACATGAACGACATAATTTTTTAAACATCTATTTTGCATCCTGGCATACTCAAAGCTGGTTTCTAGAGACATCTAAAAGTGCTCAGTTCCCAAATAATACTTCTAATATTTTTTATTGTTCTGGGCGTCGACACACGGTGAACGACTTTGTCAAAAAATCAGTCAAAGGGTTAAAATCGAGCGAAAAATGTATGGAAAAAGAATGAGTGATAGGATAGGGTGACAGAAACCTTTTAAACAGAACACAATATTTTTCTCATGCTTGTATGATACTGCACGTTTAAAAGAGTCGATGAAATTGTTTATTTGATTCCAGGGTAGTTCTTTCATCGTTTTTTGTTTGCTGTGGTACCATTAGGAAACAATGGAAGCACATAAAGAAATGATAGCGAGAAAAACAGAAATGATGTCAGAAGCACAATTTTGTGTCGCAACAAACCGTTCGAACGCTGGACAATCGCACGAGATAGACGCTGTACAATAAACTTTATTTTCCAGGATGACACAGGGAATCTAGAAAGCTTCCGGATCGTATTTTCCGTGTATGCTCTGGAAATATAGAAAATGCATCTAGCGTTTATTCAATCTAAAATAAATCTATGGCCTTCGCCAATAATACTGATGGCTTGTTCTTCCAATGCAGTATAGCTCGACTTTAGCTATTTCTTTCGTAAATATCTGTTTCTGCAATCTACGAACACTACGTTAGTCAATGGCACTTGTCAGTGTTGTCACCAGAATTTTTCGTGTCGTGGGTAATACTACAGCTGAGGTAACTGAAAATTTGTTGTTTCGAGATAATTACGTTAATTTGCCAGCAGCAATGTATTGTAGAGCCCATTTGTTTAACCCTAGGATGCTTAACACTTTGACTGCCACGTCGTATTAGCTGAAAATTACAAACTTTCAAAATTTTTACAGAAATTAAATATAAATCTCAAATTGTAACATTTTTAAACTATAAAATGACTAACTTTCATAATTTTTAGTCTGGTTTTAATTAACCTTGTTAGATGTATTTATTAATACTATACACGATCAAAGAAATAATGATTGAATATAGGTGTCACCCATATATAGGTTACATGACAGTCAAAGTGTTAAGGGAGGGACTAAAAATGTAAACAGAATCCGAAATGTTAATTTTTTTAAAGAAGAATTTGTGTGGGAGGCTAATAGTTTGTTTTGTTATCAGAAAGATATTGTATGTAATGATTGTAAACAAACATTTTTGATATTTTATTTTTACAATGAGAAGTACCTCCATGTTTTACACTACTTTACTATATAAATGAACATACTTCGAAGAGAAAAAATGAAATTTTTAGCCCTTTCGCTTACGTGGACACAAAATGACCCTCCCTTAAGCTGACCTAAAACCTTCTGGCACCTTAAGCGCCCTCGGACTAATAAATCTAGCGAAAGAGGCCATCTCTAAAAAAGATGGATCTCTAAGAAAAATTTGTATAAATATGTAATTCACTATTTAGTTAAAAATAATTAAATCTTGAAATACTTTGAGTTTTACCACTAAAATTCCAGTTATCTGGTTGTACTACTGAACTCACGATATAATAAAATATATTTTATTCTTACATGAGTGATAAGGAATGTTCTTCGTTTGTTTGAACAATTGTTGATCTCCTCAGGTACATTTCAAGTGTTCCTAGACGGGTTCATGTAGTAGTCAGCGTTCTCGATGAAACAATTTTGTAATTTAGAGCGTGTTAAACTGACAAGCTTTCATAATCGATTACGGAACCGCGTGGTTGTTTACATTCGCATCCGTTTACTGCACGTAGATGAGTGTGTGCTTATGCTAGACAAACGCGTGTTCATTGTACCGTGTGTACCAATTAATTCTACAAACTTTCGTCACCCCTCTCGGCGGAAAATCTTTTGTAATCGAACGATGTGATATTAATACCACATTCATTTAACCCCTTCTGCCCTGCGAACTCTGAAAGACCGTGCACCGTGTGCTACGTGCCACTTTATTGCTTTAGGCCCAACTGTTTGTGGAATGATACGAACGTGGACGAATTATTATGTCAGAGTGACTTGCAATTAGTAAAATACAGTGTGCCCTACGCAACTGGGCTCAACAAAATTTTATTCGGCTACGTTAAATGATTTCGAATGGTGTGTCACGTGGTCTCCCCGGAAGTGAAGGAATTCCAAAGATTTCCAATTATTATCCAATAATTACGATATAATTACAGATAGCACCCACAGTGACTGCGTAATATGATGAATATTTTGTTAAAAAAAATTGAAATCTGTTGAACAAAAAGTTAAAGACACTAAATGTTTTTTGTTCTCCTGAAAAAAAGGCGAAAATTGTCAAGGGTCATTTTTATTCTGAACTCTTCAATTGAAAAACAGAATTTAAATCTGTTGAATCAACAGTTAAAGACACTAATTGTAAGTATTTTTTGTTCTCATGAAAAAAGGCGAAAATTATCAAGGGTCATTTTTGCTTTGACCTCTTCAATTGAAAAACTACAAAATACTTAACAATATATACAGATTTTGCTCCGACAATCCTCCGTAATAACTCGTTTAAATATATAGGATAAGCTAGGGTGGATGGTTCAACCGGGTAGGGGCTGATTGTACATGTCAAAATAAGTCGAAAAAAAGGTA
Source organism: Macropis europaea (assembly GCA_916610135.2). Lineage (NCBI taxonomy): Eukaryota > Metazoa > Arthropoda > Insecta > Hymenoptera > Melittidae > Macropis > Macropis europaea. Next base: position 11,749,282 of record OU744352.1, on the reverse strand, counting down.
ATAAAATTTGTATATATGATGCTCTGTTTTCGAAAAAATTAAGTTTAAAAGTTTACTAAATACGTCCTTACGTCCCGTGCGGGGAATCGACAAGCTTACTTATTAAGTACGGTGTTTAAACGCCTATGGGCGTTCTCCGCACGGACCGCAGTAACATTACAGCAGTGTACTAGATTGGATTTATATTACATTTCACATTTTCATTGCGGGAGGCAGTTAGCATCCAATTAGACATAAATACTAATAAGGTATCAGCATTACATATAATATTAATGTCATGTGTAAAAGAGATATATCCGCAACGAGATCCGTTCAACCACAACATAGTTAACACATTGCTGACCGCTGTCACATATATGTAATCTCATTCATTTAGATAAAATGCATGTAAAACAAACAAATGAACATGCTTGTAACTGATAAAAAATAAATACCAAAATACTTATAAAATAGGAGTAATAAAACAATTTCTCCAACAAGAATAATATATTGATTTTTGTTATTTAAGAATTCTTATATAAACAACCAAAAGTAAGTAGTTCCCGCAATATACTTGTGGCTGTCAAAATGTTAAGTGCACGCGTACCCACCGAATATTCAAAGTCGATTTTCTCGAAAACAAAGCATCATACAACAAAATTTTATGCTTTTTGTTCACTTGTTTTTAGATGTGTTTTGCCTCATCGTGTATATTACCAATATAGTGGTCCGTAGCACACGGTGCACGATTTTTCGGAACCCATATACAAGACCACAGTCCTGAAAATCGAATCTTCACAATAAGAAACGATTCATCGTTATTCAGGAGAACTGTACTGCAAAAAGTACAGACAGAAGTTACGAGAGGAGAGAGAGAGAGAGAGAGACGGGAGGTAATTCTGTATATGAGGAACTCAGCGTCTTGCGTGTCAAAGGAAATAATGGATCACCTCATTGTACATGCTCAAAGTGCTCTCTCTATAGTGAAGGACGAGCTTCTAATGCATTACTGCAGCCATAACCGCGAATGCACGTGGTACCGTCTCGGTACAGTATCAATTTGTCATATTCCCACGTGCTCAAACAATCTTCGCAGTCTTTTGCGTGACAAATGTGCGGAAGAAACGTACGTTTCCCAGTTACCTTCTTATCTCCATTAATAACCCGTCCGCGTTTTATTTTATTCTACTGGTCGTTTGGAATTTCACGACACTGAAATTGCAGCTCCTCCATTTCGATATAAACGCCTCGAAGAAGTTCTGAATAACTTCTAACTGCTCCTTCATTATTATCTCGATGATAAATTATTTTGTAGCAACGATGTCACTTTGTCTCTTCTGTTGTAATTCAAATCGTTGTTAATTGAGCTACTGATATTTATAAGTACGTTGTTATCGTAATAATAATTATAACGTATATATACATTGAAAATATACTCAACAGAGATCAACAATTATATCGATCAGCAACAAAAAAAGAGAAAGTTTGTAATAATATACTAGGTACCATCTCACAGAGGCATCAAAGGTAATGAAGAAGCTGACAAAGCAGCAAAGTTAGCAGCTAATGCAATCGACAAAGATATTAGTACTCACTCTATTACATATAGGGACATGAAAAACCATGTAAATTCTATGTATAAAAAACAAATTTTTGAAACACTACAACTTCTACATATATACTCATTATACTGTACGAATACGTTTTACACTGACTGCACATTAAAGTGCGCTTTATTACAAAAAAAACATCCTGTAGCCATTATTCGAGAATAATGATTTATAACGATTATTCCTGTATAATGATTCGTGGTCTGAAAAATAGTTGAAGTGCCAATGGATGTAAAATTAATACCGGATATCAGTTGACACGTGTCCGGGGAGCTTGTTACACCAGAATTTGTGTACCTGAAGAAAATGGAGTTTGGCGACCCATATTTCTTGCTCGTCTCGTCATCAGTCGTTCTGCAGCTAAAGTGTCAGACAATAAATCTTCCGCTGCGTTTTCCTGGCATATATTATCCGTCATGTAACGGGCGGGACTTTGAGAACCTAACGATAAAGTGCATTCTGCATAATGTACGCCACGTTTCGCAGCTGGAGGACCAATAATATCTTGCGTTGCGAGAAGAAATATATTGCACTTTACGTTAGAAACGTTTTCATTCGACTGCTTCGCAAAAGGGAAGGAATGTTGCAGGAGAGTATTCTGCCCTTTAGAAAATAAAATTCTCTTCAATTGCTTATTACATTTCATTCGTATATGTCTAGTAGAGGAAAGTATCCCATTATCGCATAGGTTCCTAGTATGGCACGCTGGACTTCTACCATAACTATAATACCTACAGAAGCAAACTATAAAGTAATTGCATCTTAGAGTAGATTTCTATCTAAAAAGCAAACAACAATGCTTCCTTTGAACACCGATGGCCCTTAGACTGAATAGTAAATTTACATATTTTTCAAGTTTTGTGGGCGTGCTACTGAAAAACGTTTTTTGCCCAAAAGTAGGTATAAACTTTCGATTTTACCATGTCACACGCAATGTAAAGGGTCTGGATTATTATTTGTACAAACAGCATTTTAATTTCTCAATGTTAAAAGTTGATGTATATTTTTATAACCTACGAGTGCAAAGTTCCCTAATATCGAATACCAAACGTAGCATAATTTCGTACTGTGCGATATTGGGGCAAGCCCTTTGACTAATTCAGTTAACTAATTTTCCTTGTTGCAACAGAAATGAAATGAAGATGATAGTTCTACTAGCAATAGTGGCGATGAATGTTTGAAATTAGATGATGATTCCAATATAGATTATGATGACGATAACGATGCAGAATGCATGTTTTGCGTAGGTCTTTTTTCAGAAGGCCAAATGGGCCAAAAGTGGATCAGGTGTACTTCATACTGTAAGTGCAGACATTAAGTATGTGCTAATTCTAGTAAAACGAAGGTTTATGTCTGTGATTTTCATTTGGTAGGATAATTTAGAAGAATTATATTAAGTGACCTAATATTGACTACCGTGTGTATTTCCTAATACCGTATAGGCAATATTAGAAATCAGTTTTTATACTTCCCGAAAAGAACAAAAAATACTAATATAAGAATTTTTCTATTTTTATATAAACACAATATCAGTAAACATATTTGCGTGTCACTTCATTTAATAGAAGAATATCTAACTCAATTTTCCAGTAAACAACAAGATGTCGTATAAAAATGTACGATAATGGGGCCCCTTCCTCTATCATTATTATTAACGACAATCGGTTGGTGATATTGTTGTATTATTAATATTACCGTGCATGGCCCTGTGAATTAACCCTATTTCGTCCCTTATTTTACTTCCTATCACGCTGCTGCAACTGTTTATTGTTTCCATGTAGTTTTAATTCTAACTCATGTATATACAGGGTGGTCCACGCAATTGTTTTAAGTTATAACTCCGTTACCAGTGCAGTTACAGAAAAATGTCAAAGGAGAAAGATGAATGGTTCAAAGAGTACTACACCCGTAGGACCATGTTTTTATAGAAGTGCAATGGTGCATGTGCAATCAACAATTACATAATTTTGTTTAAATGGAAATGCATACTTTTTCTTCTGTATTACACTGTACACATTTCAGACTTATCTTGGCCAACCCGCTCAGCCGATTTAAGTCCACTTGACTTTTTTCTATGAGGTTATTTAAAAGATAGAATTTATTCAAATCCTATAAATTCTATAGAGGATCTGAAAGAACGCATAATACTGCATTGTGCAACAATAACCAGAGATCACCTTAACTCAGTTACGAAAACAATTGAAAAGCGTTGTCTGAAATGTGTACAGTGTAATGGAGAACCGTTTGAGCGTCTTCTTCAATAAAGACATTTTTTTAAAATATCTCGATAACTAATAATTTTTTTACCTCCGTACTCCAATACTGAAAAAAGTATGTATTTCCATTTAAAAAAATTATGCAATTGTTGATTTCACATACACCATTGCACTTCTAAAAAAAAACATGGTCCTACGGATGTAGTACTCTTTAAACCATTCAACTTTCTCCTTTGACATTTTTCTGTAGCTGTTCTGGTAACGGAGTTGGAACTTGAAACAATTGCGTGGACCGCCCTATACATTAGGTTTACACCCGTACAATCTGCAAATAAATGAATAAACAAATCAAATGGAAAATTCAGAATGTAATTTTGTCCCCGGAAAATGAAGTTAAAAAATAATTTCAGCCTGCGAAACTTTTCCTTCGATGGCCAAATCAAACAGTTTGTCACACGGGATGCTGGGGTCGCGGTGCCGACAGGATGGAAACGATTTTTGATACTGCGGGTCAGAGCGGTAACGAGTTTTCCAATCTGGCCCGTTGCCTTCGATCCATCCTTAACTCGTTAACCCGACTTCCTTCGATCGTAAAGTTCGATATCGCAGCTGCCCGCTACCTTAATTATAAGGTACACCGCGCGGGAGTTATGGTGAAATTACCTGGCCCTCCCTAGGGAATTCGTGGCTTATTACCGCGACGTTCGTAGTCGACTCGTCCCCGACCTCTCCGTCACAACGAATTCCCCTACTTCCCTGTCCATCGTGTGACAAATTCAAATTTTTTTACTGTCTAATTAAGAATTGATTGATAATAAACAATTAAACAATATTAGGTGAGAATCGTGCGGTACCGACCGGCGTACAGTACCGACCAAAGCTAATACTCGGTTCCATCGTTATCTGGGTGCATTTTACATAAACAAACGAATGAATAATATTCTTCTATGCAACATATTCCGGGACCATAGTTTTTATTTTAACACGTTGAACACCGCGGCGGTTACTGGTGACCGACACCTCAAACTTACATTTAATTAAGTAATTATTGATTGTTGCAAAATTCTGAGCGAGCTTCCTACTGAAACAATAATGGAGAAACAAAAAACTGAGTACTCAAATCTTTCTTCCTTCACAATTTATATAAAAAATAGTAAATTATATCGCGTCTGATTGGGTATGTCCGTTTTCACTGTGGCGTTCAACGTGTTAACACGTTTCGTGCCACAGTGAAAAATTCCGTCTCTGGTCAGACGCAGCAAAGGAGGCTTTTATAAAATACACAGTTGCACTCGCAAATATTTACTTATTTTGTGGAACACTTCCTGCGGTATACTATCAGCGTGACACTAATTATATATTAAAAACATAATGAGGGTTACCAGGTACTTTATTTAATTAAATTTGTTGCGTGGGGCGTGTAAGACTCACGCGGCACGGAACGTGTTAATATTACCGACGTTATGAGATTTTGAACGTGTAAAGCTGACTTCTTGTTTCTCAGGTAAGCAAATGATTTTGTCGTATTATGTACACTATCTTCAGTCTATAAGGTATAAATAAATACCAATAGGTTTGCCATTTTCTGTGTAAATTACACAGCAGAACCTAAAATATTTTCACGTGCTTATCGTGCAGTATCTGCCACCCAACTGTCGTCCAGTACCGATCAAAACATTTTTTTTATTTAAAAAACAAGAGAGGAAGCAAGTTAGGGGAGAAGGTAAATAAGAAAAAAGATGATCACCCAACAAAGAGGAAGCTAAACTTGTATGAAGATATCACTCACAAGGAGAGGTTTTTAGGTGTCCGCCTCCAAATGCTTTGGTTTTCGGAAATGTTTTAGAAGATCGACAAATAACAAGTACGTGGTCTTTTATTTTGGCCCGTTTGCATATTTAGGGGGTGGAACCACCCCTCAGATTTCATAACAAGAGGTACACAAGTTATAACACTGTGTTCAATAAAACTTGATAATGACGTTCTTGTCGTCATTCACCCTTACCAGGAGGTAAACTACCCCTAATCGTGTAAATACACATTTAAGAGACTTGAAACCTGTACAAAAATTCATAAAATTCTTACGAAACCATAGACGCAAATTATTTTATGGCGACAGACTAGGCTTTATGACCTTCCATCACTACTGAGGGGTGAACCACCCCTATTTAGTCATCTACGTCATGTCAGTAAACTTTTTCACTTAATTCTCTCGAACACAAAGCATCATATGAAAAAATTATATTCCTTTCTTTTCGACTTATATTTACACGTAGATTCACCCCCTACCCGATTGTATCACACGTTCTGCTTCACTCTCTGTCTGTCCATGTTTTCTGTACATGCTCTGTATGTGAACATCGTTGTATTCCAACACGAAGGAATGTCGAGACGTCTAAGATCAAACGCAGGTTCTCACATTTCGCGAGGCAGCACGTAGTCTCCAGGAGCATTTTCTGCCGATTCCAGCGAGAAGGAATATGGCGGGTCCCCGTGGAAATAACGGCCTCGTAGCCGGCTACGGACACGGTGGGCCGGATCGGCGATACACCGTGGAAATTCCATGAGATCTGAACGTGCACACAGGTAGCAGAGTGGTTCCCGACGGGAATGGGTATTTGGTCCCGCTTCTATTCCACGGCTGAAACTTTTGAGCGGAGATTCAGGAAACAGTCGAACCCTGTTCCTTCGCGGTGAAGCGAGGTCGAGGAATTCGCGCGAAGGGGATGCGCAAACGGGCCAGGGACGGATACAGATAAAGAGCACGAAGTTGTTTCAGATAAATCGCGCGGAATAGCTACGAGGATTCTATTACAGTAAGAAGGATCCGCACGTGCAACGAGCTGGAAAGCGAAAAGCTTCCTCGCGTGCTGGGATTCGCGGAGATGCCTCCAAGTTCTTACCTACCTACAGACAGGCGAACCTGACGTCTTATATTCTGCTCCTCGAACGAGTATGCAACGATTCAAGTATTCTGGAAGCGGCTGTATTGAAGATCTGTCTGAACGGATCCTCTGCGAATGAATCGTCTTCAGTTTCGTACGGCCAGCTGCATTACAAGTGAAAATAGTTGGCGTGCAAAAGGTTAATAACACTCATGACGCGCGTGTCAGGTAGGGATGGGATAAAATTCAATTTGTACTCACGAATCGAAGTCAGTTTCAATACAAAAGCTTCACTGCAGTGAGTATTATTTTCTTATTACAAAGTATCATAAATAAGTGAGGTTCTAAAAGGATTTTTCAAAAAGGAAGTTTGACAAAATTCTCTTCGCATATCATTAAATGTCATTTAATGCATAGTGGGAAAAATAGTTATTTTATTGCCACTTTGGAGCAAAAGCGGGAAAGTATTATTTTCTTTTTGTAAATCAGTCAAAAACGTATGCTTTTTTGGCAGATCGGCAAAAAAGATAATCTCCAAGGCGTGTTTGGATCATATTATGCGACATAAATAAAATTTCGATCGGTCCATTAACAATAGAATAATCTCAGGTGATCCGGTTAAGCGGTTCACCCTGCATAATATTATCTCACTGTGTTTATAAACGCATCCACAATCACCGTACATTAATCCTATTTAACACTTGGGATGATTTACACAGACAAATACGAAAATATGATATTTCATCCGAAGAAACTTTTAAAACTGTAATAAGAGAGTACAGTAGGACCTCGATTAACCGGCTTAAGGGGACCAGGCAGTCAGATTTGGTCAAAATGTAACTTTCTTTGAGAATTCATTACAAGTAAATGAATACATATCGTAACTAGTATTTTTAGGTAATGTTTACTAATACTATAAACTGTAAAAAAATATTTTATTAAATGACATATACTTATGTATGATGGTTTCACAGTCGACTGATGTATAGGCGCTTTTTCTGGAGTCGTTGCGGTTTTGCAGTGATCCTGGCCATAAAGAATTGAATTATGAAATATCCTGAAAAATTTGGCACTCTATAGGCCCCTAATTTGCACTGAACCTATTTATAACGAAAAAAAATCAAAATTGTAAAAATGACGACAGCAAAGTTAAAAAACGCGATTTCTCATTAAAACAGAAGCTATTTTATATTTTTTCTGACAAAACAGGAGTTTTTGCAGACTTATGCGTAGGTTCAGGCCTTAACTAGACATGTTTTACATTTTCTCAATTTTTTTCAAGTCGGTTTGAACCTCCGTTTTTTCGCAATCACTGCAAAACGAAGAGAAAGTATGATTTCGAGAAAAACGCGTTTAAAGTTTCGGAAGACCATAACTACTACATACCTCGCGATCGAACTTTTCGGCTGTCAAATCCTTAATTTTGCGAATTTTAACATAATTCAAACGGTATTTTACTCGGGAAGGATAGTACTTTCGAAAAATGCATTTTTTGACTGCCTAGTCCCCATAATCGGGAGACAGAGAGCCCGGATAAATCAAGGCCCAAGGGGAAATAACTAAAAACATATTTTTTATACCAAACTGAGCTCTTTGTTTTTAGAAAATGTGTTTCCTTTTATAATATATTCATAACCAAATGTATATCTGCTTACATTTATCTATTTTTATAATTTTACACTTATAAGTGCTTTATTACGCCAACTTTTCACCAACACTAAACTTTCTGTTAGGTTAGGTATAAACAAAAGAAAATCGTAAGATATGTAAGTATATGCGTTTGTTGTTAGTAAACAGAAGACCCTGGATAATCGAGACCTCGGTTAATCGAGACCACGGATAATCGCGATGCAGTTAATCGAGGTCCTACTATATTAGGTTAGAAAATTACAATAAATATAATGGAATGTCCAATTTGGACCATTAAATGCCAAGAAGGTGTGAGGCTATTGCACAATCAAAAAGAAATCCTACAAAATATTAACCCTTTGCACTCAGTTGGCTCCGCTGTGGGGACACTCATAATTTGAAACACAGCCCATCATGTCACGAATGCAAATTGGAAATTGCTTCTAAAGGTACCCACTTCAGAATTTTATCAAAATCACTGTAAATAAATTCATAAACATTTATAATTTTTTCTTTTCGAATGAAAACTTATGGTTTTCAAAAATTTACACTACAAAAGTATGTTGGAGTTGCTGGTCGATCGTATCGAAAAATGCTTGGAGTGTAAAGGGTTAATCTTGTTAGCCTAACAAGAATTTGAAAAATTAGAACTGGAAAATCTAGAAGAACTAGAAAAAATCATTTGTTTGAATATTATTTTAAAAGTCCATTTAATAATTATCGTCAAATGGCAAGAAAAAAAAAATTCCAAAACCACGTATCCTCTATTTTCGTCCATAATTAACATACACAAATTTACACTAAAGTGGAATAACATTTAGCAAGAAAATTCATTACAAAACTGAAACTTTCAATATATTATTTAAATAAATGATTTTTTCTTAAATTTTATTATGTGAATATCTTCTCCATTCGAAAACACAATATGAAAAAAAGAACTTTTTCAACACCCTTTAGTTTCCGAAATACTCCAAAAAATATATTTTCAACCCTCAACTTTGAGGGCTGTTATCACCCCTTCAGTATGGACGATGGCCGATAAAAAAAATACGTGTCTAATATTTTCTTGTGAACTATCTCTCATATAAATTTCATCAAAATCGGCGTGTGTGGGTTGGACATGTACCCTCGTAAATCAGTGGTGGCCACGGTAGCTGCGGCCTTCTCCCACTCTAGGTCCATTCCCCTCGTTTCAGTTCCCTCCACGTCCCCCCTCGGTCCCCCGTCATCCCAGATCACATCCTATCTGAACATAATGGACGCAGAGTGGGGATAGACTGGAGGTAGCCATGCTCCGGATGACCATTTCTGGTACAGGGTGACCCTGTCTTAGCTGAAGTCCAGCCGCATCCTAATTGTAAGTGTCGTATGCGGATAATTAGCGACGGAATTGCAACGCAGAGAACGGAACGGCAATTTCACGCGGTGTTTCGAGGGAATTTGCGAATACGGTGGTGCAAGGGTGCTGGCAAAGAGAGCGTGTGCAATGAGCAGAGGATTTTTAATCTCCCTCCGTAAGGTAGCGGGTGAGAACGAAGCCATTTAGAGGCTCGGAGCCGAAAAAGAGCAAGCGGGCGAGGACAGGCGCGAAATGAAGGTACACGGATCTTATCGCGGCCGGAGGAACGTTAAGTACATATGCTTGAATCGAACTTAATTCCGCGATACGATCTTAAACGAGTGCGGGGCGTATCGGGGGGCGGGGGCGGTCGCAATAAAGGCGCGAGATCTGAAACGAGGAGCGTCGCCGTTTTAAAGCGACGCCCCGCGTACGGGCCGCGTTGAAAAAGAACCGACCAGATAAAGAACACTGCGGCGAAAGCTGGGGACCAGGGAAAAAGTGAATAAATGGGATGAAAGGGTGAGAACAGCCGGAGGAATTCCGGAATATTTCGTGAATGTTCTTCTGGTGTGTGCTTGTTGCGTATAATCTTGAATGAAAATGTACAGGGGTTGGACATAATAATGGAAACACCCCGTATATTAAGGAAATTCTTTATTAATATCGTGTAGAATCATCACTGGCTTCTAATATGGTAACTGTACTTAATATGGTACAGCACCAAATATGGAACACCGCAATATATCGGCAAGCAAGCAACAAAATCAATCGGTAACAATATAAAATATTACGCTAAAGACAAAAGACAATCATATTGACATTGGGCATCAGTTGGAAGTCTGTAGTTGAATGGGAAGTTGATTATTGTGTTTGAAAGAGTGTAAAAGTTTTTGAGAAACGAGTTAAACAGTGAAAATTTTTAGTGAAGGGAAGTTAAAAAGTATTACTTTCGCATAATTTATCATTAAAAATGTTTGTTTTTGAGTGTTCAAAAGAAATTTACCGTTAAATTTATTTTCTTGTTAGTATAATTGTTATTTTTCTATCGAAATACGTATGTACCCAATATGGAACACGTTGAGTATACGTAATATGGAACACGTTCCATATTGGGTGCATGCTCCTTGTTAACATTATATAGTATTATATTATATTTTTACCATTGTCAGTACATTATATTATTGTACTACAATACATTACATATTTTTATGCTATTGTTATTATTATTATTTATATAATAGATGGAAGTTGTATCACGAAAAATGAAAAGAAAATCCTGGGATAAAGAAAGTATGATACGAAAAAGAAATGGTAAAATTAAAATTGTAATGGTAATGATATTAATGTAAGAAAAAAACCGCTTTCAAAAGGTAGACAAAAAAAAGGAAAGAAAAAAGCGATGATTCTGATACAGACTCATTAGAGATAATGTATAATGAATCATCAGACGATGATGTTAATGATACTGCTACTGATGTTGATGAGACAGAAGGTTTGAGACGTGTAGAAGACGAAGAAAATTAACATAATATAATATAAATTAAAAAAATGGAAGATATTTGTTTATTTATCCTTTGTATTTAAACAAATATTCATTTTTCATAGAAAAAATAAAGTTTTATGAGATTTCTTAACAAATTTCCTAGGTGTTCCATATTAGGTACCACTTTTTCAAATCGCGGCGTTTGACTTTTTTTACATTTTTTACCATGACCTCAAGACACTTAAACATTTGCATAGTTAACTATTAACATACGAAAGTATATTAATTTCATCGTGTTTTAACGTTGGTTTCACTGAAAAAGAAGCATGTCTCTATTTTTGGCAAGCTTTTAAAATCAGGTATTCCATATTAGGTGCAGTTACCCTACAACCTAAATTCTCCTGGGAATGAAATCATACAAATCCTGAATAATGTTTAACTTGTTAGCTGTGTAGCCCTATTTTAAAAGTGTCAACCTACGTTGTGTCGCAAAAATGAAGAGATGACGAGTGTACTCGTCAAACACAGAGTATATGCAGCTGCTGTAAAATTGAATTAAATTATAAAGAAATGGCAGATGGTTTTTCTGAAAAATGAATAATTTATTGCTCAAATTCATTGATATTATTGATAAAACTTAAACATTCATTATTAAAAAGGGAATAAGGAAAATCAAATACACGGAAAAAATTTTTTTGCTTTTTTCTTTTCTTATTTCGTTTTTGTGTCAAAATATTCTGAAATGTCTGAAATTTACGAATATGTTTTAGTTTTCATTAAAATTTTAATTTAAGTAACAAATGGTAATCACTTTCTTCGCATGACGAGTATACTCGTCGTAACACAAAAAATTGCCATTTCATCATGACGAGTAATCAAAGGGTTAAAAATACCAGAAATACGTTTACAGAGTAAAGATAAAGTCTGTCATGCATTTACTTGGTTAAAATTTAAAGTAGCTAGTGGAAAACCCTTTTTGAAATTCTACCGTTCATAATATTTCATATTTTCTTAGTTTTCATAACCTTACCTGGTATTCACATTCGAATATTTCGTTTACATGTGTACGTAGTCTTCGAATACATTTCAACAATTTCAGGGTTAGATTAACACATTTCCTACCATCATGCTTTGTTTTTTGTATTTTTGATTTCATTTGATCATGTGGCTACAATATGAAAAATTATTGCTGTCACATATAGGTGACGTCGGGCCCTCAAAAGAGAACGGTCCGTCACACATGTGTGACGCTCGTAGCGAACGTGTTAAATCGTTTTTTTTTTTAATTTTAAGAATGTTTCGGTTTTAATTATTTTTGTATTTATTCAAGAAATAGTTAATCGTTTCTCGTGAGCACACACTCTCAAATTTTGATTTAGCTGTTCTTTCGACTCTTGTAGATTTTTTGTGAAGATTCATAAAATGCCTTCAATTCAAAAATCGATATTTCCAAATCGAGTATACTGGTAACTCTAACAACCATAATAATCACTCTGATATTTTTCAATATTTTTAAATCAATGTTGCGAAATGATGAATACTCCACGCGCATTGTTTGTATTTATAATGAGTCGATCGAACGCCCTTCCGGCTTTTGATTTTTTTCGAGCGCCCTTTTTGTGACTGCTATTTATTTGCTCGTATTCTTTATATTATTGTTTATCGTATGTTTGTTAATGGAAATACTGCCGAAAAATGTCCCTTCGTCGCGAAATTTAATTTGAATGAATATTTATACATTTATTGAAAAAGCCTGATCGATGGGAATGATTCATTACAGATTCAGTAGAGTCGATTAATAAAAACAACGATGATTCTCGTTGTTAGAGTTGCATATTTTCTCGGCAGGTATTTCAACCGAATATTTTTCAATAAATTTGCATCGATCCGCATTTCATAATTATTAAATATCGATGGTCCGTTGTAATTAAAATCGAGAACCGTGCACCATGCACACAAGCTTAAGGAATACATTAATTTTCTGATAATAGATTAACTCGTTATCAAAAAATTCAACAAAACTTTTCGATCAACATACAACACTCAAAATGATTAAAGGATCAAATCTTTAAACGATTTATTCTTTATGGAAGTATTAAGTACTACAAAAGCTCAAAATACTATAGCCAGAGTAAACATTGAATGAAAATTTTATATCATTAATAGACTGCGAATTTTTATACAAGTATATATTTTTAAACTACAATAATTTTTATTTCCATATAGCTCATAAAACAATACTATGCCAGAACTGCATTTTGCTGTATAAATGTTTAAAAGTACATTTTTTATTCCACTTACTCTATAAAATGTGCATTCTTCACGAACTTGGATATGTTAAATTGCATAAAGATCCGCAGTCTAATCATTAGACACAGAACACTCCTATCACTTATTAGATATTTAATTGGCCATTTATTCATTATTTAACCTTTTGACTGCTATCAGCGCTTGAGGAGATCGTCATCGTGTATTGTTGACGACCATAGGCGTTTGATGTGATGGATTACAATAATTCGAACTATATAGTTCGCCTCATTTCCAGGTAGTCCGCAGTCGAAGGGTTAATTGGTCCAAACTACACCACCTTAATTTACTCATAAACTGTTTGTTGTATGAGAAAATGTTTCAAACAAAAGTTGTACAGTATCAGAGGGCACATACAGTATAATAATTAGTTTTTTGTTATTCTGCTTTTTTATCAAAATATAAAGGTCACCTTGAGTTTTTTAAACAGAATATACAACATTTGATTCTTTAATTGGGATGAGTACTAAATGCTGAGTAAAAAACTATTAAGGTGTATGTATTCAAAATCCAGTAATTACTGAGGTATTCTTCAGTGAATGATTAGGCGTGGAGAACAAATTTCATGCCCGGGTCGTTCTCCGGATATGACACGGCTCGATTACTCTACTTGAGGTTTCCTTTCATTAAAAATCACTTGCAGAACATCTCAGTAATTACTGGCTTTTTTATGCATATACTATAATAATTTATTACTCAGCATTCGATTGTCTTTCGAATTGCAGGTTCAAATCCTACACACCCCATTTAGAAAACTTCATATCTTGATGAAAAGAAGTTAATTATAGTACTGTACGTACTCTTCGATATCATACAACTTTCGTTTGAAATATTTTCTCGTATAACAAACTGTTCACAAGTAATTTAAGATTATCTAGTTAGGTCACGCATCCTGTATATCAGAAAGATCGTCCAATATAGTGAAAAATGTTGATTCTCTAACTGATTCTGAATTGAAGAACAACACAAGTCCAAAATTAGCCATTTTCAAACAATCTTAAAAATAAATGTATAATGCAACATGTACACTGCAAAAAGTACCCTATACTCGTGTTTCAATAGTCCCTTCAGTTTAATGAGTGTAAAACCAGTATCTGTCATGGATTTGTACTATTTCAACAATCTGTTTAACAATCACTTTTCATTAAATAATTTCTGCTTCAGTTATGTTTAAAACAAATTAATAAATATTTCTTTTGACGATTATTTTTTTTACATTTCCTGACTTAAAAGTGGCTTGAGTAGAAAAACAGTACAACAAGTTCAACGGTTCTATTTTAATTATTGAAAATTAATAAACAAAGTTTAACCATAGTTAGACATATATGAACGTTCATCTGGGTTAGCATAACTGTGTTTAAATTGGAACAGCACTATAAAATTAATGGCTTTGATGATACAGGAAAACTGATGCTATCTTTTCAAATATCTCAAAATGTTGTTTCTGGACTTGTACTGTTATTCAACTCACCGATTCAATTACTTCGAGCAGTGTATCTCCCCCAGCTGCTTCAGAAGATGAAAACCGAAGAAAACAGACGGTGCTGAGTGGCTGAGAGCGAAAAGAAAGACAGTTCGTGATGCAGAAAGGATGAAGCACAGTTTCGGCCATGATTTTTCGAAGGCAACCGAAGCTTCGGTATTCCGGTCATGCTCGAAAGAATCCGATTCACGTGTTTGTGTATCACGGAAACGTGCCTGGAGTTAATATTTATAGGAAGCGTAATGCATTTTCTTTATTTTCCATTTCATGTTATGTTGTTTAAATTTATTTAGAGGGCTGCCAGTGGGGTCTTAACCCGACCGCTCGTAATTTCACAGCGAAACGAAGGGAGCCGAAACAATGGCCGTATTTCATGGCGCGGCCAAGGATCGAAGGAGAGCGCGTTCCTTCGGAAAATTCTGGGGTGGAAAAGCCACGGGACGAATTATTGGCCCCTCCGTGGCCGCGTCATTGCGAAAGTTTTTTGATAAAATTGTATTTTGGCGAGGAACACGCCGCGAACACCGTAACTTACTCGAAATAGTCGTTTTATCGAGTTCCAGCCGGGAACTCGGAATCCAAGGAACCTCGGACAATTTTTCATTTTGATAACGCCAAGGAGAGTTTCCCGGGTAACCCTTCTCTCCGCCACTTTCCCGCGTCGGTCTATCTTTCCCGCGATTCCGTTAAGTCTGATGGAAAACTTCACGCCGCCATTGATCCACGAGCGTGCCATTTTTCGGGAATTCGGAAAAGCGCGTCAAGAGGGTGTTCAATTTTACTAGACAGGGGTCAATGACCATAGTGTAATGCAGAAGTATGCTACCGAATTTCTACTGAAACGGTAAGTTTGCAATCCTCAAATTGGTTCAATGAAATGAAACTACACCCCCGTCCATAATTCATGGGACACCTTACAATTTCTGAATAAGCCTGGATCACGATATAGTAGACTTGGTTACTTATTTCGATATAAACGATTCTTTTAACTCTTGCACACCGAATACCGGGTCATTTTGACCCATAGCAAAAGTTTAATTATTTTTGTACATTTTGCAGGAAGGTTTTGTAATACATTTTACTGATATTATTGTATTATGATTGCATTATTTTTTTTAATATTTTATTAAATAATGAAAATATACAGGGTGAGTCACCTAAGACTGGAAACTGAAATATTTTCGAAACTGTTAATTATATCGAAAAATGTTTCGAACAAATGTTGAATGATTCCGAAAGGGGCATTACTTGATATAATTAACATTTTTGTGAGCGGACGCGTAGACGACATTTAAAGGTCAACTTAGGTTTTTTAAATGGAATCATATATATTTTAATACGTCAGCCGATTTAGCTCATCATTCTCTGTCAAAAAGTAATGAACCGTTTATACTAAAAAAAAAATTAGTTTAGGAGATATTTTAATTAAGATATTGCGGAGTAGTACTTTTACAGAATCGAATTTATCAGCGCGATTTCATGTATGATTTAAAAAACCAAAGTTGACTTTCAAATGTCCTCTGCGCGTTCACGTGCAAAAATACTAAGCATATCGAATAATAGAAACACTCGAAACCATTCAACTTTTATTTGGAACATTTTTCGATATAATTAAATGTTTCGAAAATATTTCAGCTTCCAGTCTTAGGAAACTTCCCCTGTACATTTTCCTTATTATTTAATAAAATCTTGAAGAAAAGAATGCAATCATAAAAAAATAATAACAGCAAAATTTATTACAAAACCTTCCTTCAAAATGTATATATAAATATAATTAAACTTTTACTATGGGTCAAAATGGCCCGGCATTCGGAGCCGCGTCTCTGCTCGAGCATCCGGTGTGCGAGGGCTAATAAATCTAGTTAAAGAGGCCACGATGAATCTCTAAGAACAATTTTCATAAGAATTTGATTTAATAATTAAATACTTGTTTTCACCACTAAAATTTTAGATATCTAGTTATAGTACTGAACTCCTATATTTCTACATATATAAAAGTCAAAAGTTGTATGTATGTCCTGTAAAGGGCTCTATACCGTTCAACGTATCCGCACTAAATTTGGCACGAATATTCTTCGACTCCATAGAAAAAATACTGTGAGGGTCCCCACCTCCCAACCACCCCTAAAGCCCATCCCCTCTTAACCTAAGAACCCAAAGGGTTCTATACAGTTCAACGTATCCGCACCAAATTTGACATGAATATTCTTCGACTCCATAGAAAAAATACTGTGGGGGTCCTCACCCCCCAACTACCCTCATAGCCCAGCCCCTCTTAAATTAAGAACCCAAAGAGTTCTATACAGTTAAACGTATCCCACTCTTAACTTAAGCCCGAGTAATTTTCTGTGTAGTAGCTCAATAATCATAAAAAATGAATAACTATGACCTTTCAAATAAATAAAAAATGTCCGGATGGCTTCAAAATTTATTGTGGAAGTATTATTTAAAAGAAAACGGGAAGTGAATGTGTAAATTGAAATTTGAACAAGTGAGTTTTTGAAGAATCCTCCAAATTTTGTCTCACCTAAAGCTGTTTTCACCTAAAGCTCGCAGCTCAAAAGCCCGAGCAACGCTGGGCACACGCAGCTAGTAATTTATATTTTCCCTACAATAAAAGTGTTCACACCCAGTACCCAACTATTAAAAAACAAAAAACAAATAAACCTGAACGTCGATATCCTAATTTCGACAGCACCGAATTGCTCGTCAGTCAAATGTAGGCGCAAAATTTCAAGACACCCCGTGTGTTTGGGTTTCCCGATCATCGTAAGCTCGTACGATTATTTTATAGCGTCCGTTTCGTCTTGGAAAAGCGGCAGTTGTCGCTAATACTTTTTCGATCAAAGAACGTTTAAACTCGTATCGGGGCTCGCTCCTTTGCCCCTGGGGGCACACGGTGGAACCTCTAAACGGTTTAGACTTTTTCGTCAAAGGACGCCTGCGAATCGAGAAAATCCCAACGGAAATACGTTCCATTTGCATTTAAACGTCCGCCAATCGGCGTGTCGGGCCCGTTCCCGGTAATCTCGCACGCGTTTTTTTCTCGTTCTTCGAGCTCATTCGTCCGTGGATTATTCGTCTAATTATGAGAGAGAGAGAGAGAAAGAAGCTTGTAGATAATCCCAGCACGCAGAAAGGGCAGAAAATTGGATGTCCACGGTTTCCAACTTCGACCCAATTTTCACCGACAGCTTCCTCAGTTTCGTCCAAAATATCGCCACGTGACAGACGATACTCGAAGGACACTCTGCAGTCTACTTAACCCTCTCTGTTTAGTCCATACGGCGCACGCAGTGCTAATGGCCACTATGCTGGTTCGAACGTTCCGTGTATTAGCCTAAACTAAATTTCACATTAACACGTTGACTGTCGTGGGGATTACCGCTGACAGGCACCTCAAATTTTCTTCCATTAACCCTAGAGCGTTCTTCCGTTCGACTATACACTTACGGTCTTTGGGCCAAAAATGACCCGAATGTATAAAACTCATATTTTCAGCTTTACAGTACAATTTGGGGATTAAGATAGCATAAGATCATCCAGTCGTATTTATTATAATATCTTTAATTATAGAAAAACAACATATTTTGTCCAAAGTGTTTATTTATAACAGGTTTTATATATTTGGTAGCAGTGCTCTTTGCATATGAATTTCCCTACAAAACGGATCCCACCATACAGTAATTCATTCTTTTTTTGGCATTAAACAAATAAGCTGTAGAATACATTGCAGAAAACAGTAAATTAATTGACGTGGTTACCTCAAAACAATAGATTCACAGCTACCTGGTTATAATTCTGGACCCACGAATATTTAATTGTAACAAAATACACGCGACTAATGAGTCTGACTGGCCACGAATGACTGCCGTTTTACTTTTAATGTTAAATAAAAGACATGTTCGTACCACTATGGCAACGTGAATGAGGAAACCGATGATGGTGAAATCATTGCAACCATTGGTACACAATTAAACAAATCTGACGAATTTTTCACTATATTTGCATAACTTTTAACTAAATAAATCGCATTCAATCACGTTCAATGCCACTTTTGAATTATTGTAGCGAAAATACTTTTAATTATAGTAAAACAGACATAACTGATCAGTCTGACTGATCTACCTATACTACTAGGCAAAAGTTGAAATCACTATGTGAATTAAGAGAAACTGGATCTTTTTAAGAACAAATGAACGTCTTTGAAAGAAACATACTTAAAATAAAATATATTCTTATTGACATCTGGTATATTAACGATGGGTCAGTACAAAATTGATTAGAACATTCAATTTTGATACAAATCAGCTAGCGATTCCAAACTCTTAGCTGACAGACAAAAGACATGTTCATATTCTATGGCAAAGTTAATGAGGAAATCAATAAGAATAATTCATAATTAATCCCTATACAATTAACCTGTTAACCGAGGAGCTCATTTTCCAAAAGCGCACTCTGTACGCGTCGTGACAAACTTATAAAGACGAGTTAACTCGTCATGCCCGTCGTAAATGCGACGTGTCATAACTTGTGTCTGGTACAATTCTAACCATAAGAAACTCAAAAACAGTCGCTCTTCGTTGGATAAACGAATAATTCCAGTGAAAAATATTCTTTGTATGCACGGAGAAGAAGTGCGGAAACAAATTACAAACTAACAAATTAATTAATTAATTTTTATCTTGATTTTTTGGTTTCGTCGATTAAAAAAAGTGCTAAATCGTCGTACCAATACGGTGATAATAAAAAATGAATGATATGTTCACTTTGAGTACATGTGCATCATCTCTAAAGTTTCGAGACGAGTTAACTCGTCATGCGTGCTGCAGAAGCATTTTGCAATGACGAGTTAACTCGTCATCCCCGGTTAAAAGATTAATGTATTTATTCAAAGGATACCTCGTCTTAACCCTTACTCCCTAAACGTGGGTCAATTTTGTCCGGGCTAATTCCAAAGGTTCCATTAAGTACCATTATATATTTACAATAGAATATATTCAAATAAATTCTTTCTAAAATCTATTATATACAATGTTTACTTAAAATGTTTACAATAGCTGCATGAATTTTCTCAGATTCTTTTTAAGACTTTTACCCATTGAACGACGCGGCGAATATAAATGCCTCACGTTTGCGATTTAAAGATACTAAAACTACGTTCGCAGAGTAAGGGTTAATTTTGTTTTTGTCTTGTCATCTCGGGTTCTATGGGCTGTTATATACTTACTTCAGAAACGCAACACGAGACGGCGCCGATCGCCTCTTCTTATAATACATTTAAGCACACTGTCTCTGTCCTGCAGCTTCTTAAAAAATCTGAATTGGATCCTCAACAACGACAAAAGGTAAAAATCAGATTTTTCGGCGCTGGTCCAGGAACTCGTGAAGGTTCTAGCAGTTTACGATTGAATCCGAATGGAATTGCAAAGATCGCCAAAATCTCGGACACTGTGAGCGAGTTGGTCGTGGCGTGATTTCTTTTCCGGCGGGAACCGCGATGATTTCGGCCGGCGATAAATTTCCCCGGGACGGGGACGAAATTGTTCGAATAAACGTCCATTAGCCAGGAAAAAACAGCCGACGTGTTCGATTCAATTTCACCCCGGTTCCGTATGTTCGATTTCCGCGACCGTAAAATGCCTATTGCGCCGCAAATCATTCGCTGCAATTAGTCTCGGAATCGGCAGGGATTATCGATTTTGTTCACGCGCGATTGGTCGGCGTACAGGGCGTTGAAAAAGGGAGGAACCGAATTTTGGGACCAGTTGTCAAAATACCAACAAATCTCCCGCTGAATATGAGTCGTGAAAATTCTTTTTATCGAATTTTTAAAAATTAGTAGCTGTGAACTTCTTGGCTTTTTAAATTCAAATATTTAACCCTTTGCACTATAACGTCACCTCTGACGTGACAATATTATTTTTTTCTAGAACTCTTGAGTCACTTCTGACGTGACACTTCATGTAGTTAAGATGATGCCCAGGTCTTTTATCGTATTTACAGAGGACAATGTATGGTTATTAAGCTTATAATCGGAGTACTGTTATATTATAAATATTGTTAATTAGTTGTTGTACGTTTTTATTGCATTTCAGTTGATAGCATTGGAACGGTGTAACAAGAGAAGTATAAAATAGTTTGATCAAGTGTAGTCGTATGAACGCAGAGGCAAGGTTTAGTGATTTGGTGATCTAGAATCTAATCTATAAATACAATAGAAGGTATGGCAGATCTATGCACATACTATCTTTTTCAGAGTCATCTGTGACTTGTAACTATTACAAATATCCAGAACTACATTTTAAATGAACTTATCAGTCCCCATATGTCGTTATTTCCTTCTGTAAAATACAATGTGTTTTACTGTGAACTGTAACTCCATTTTTTAAATAAAAATTACTTCCAGATAATGTAATTTCACTATCGATTTCAATTGATGAATATGACAAATTTTTCGCACCAATCGAAAAATACATATAAAATAATCGATAAGTTTCTCCATACTTAATAAATTTGTTCCTTATGATAATACTTTCAATTTGAATATTGTTAACAAGGAAACAGTAAAATATTATGTAGAACATCTCCTGTGGGTACTTTACGTTTCTCAGAGTCTAGAGAATTTTTTAATACGCATAAATATATATATAAAATAATTTTTAATTTTCCCTAACTTTAATGAATTCATCCCTGCAGTCAAAACTTTTAATTAAAATCTTATGAATAAGGGTATAAGAAATATTATGTAGCCTATTAATCTTCTGTAAGCACATTACCTTTCCCAGAGTGTTCAGAATTTTTTAATACACATAAATACGCATAAAACAGTTTTTAATTTCCTCTAACTTTAATGTATTCATCCCTGACGTCGAAACTTTTAATTAAAATATTGTGACTAAGGATATGCAGTAGAAGCTCGATCGTTGCACTCTCGATACGTGCAAGCGAATCTCGTCTGTTGCTTTCGAACAACATGTGGTGGGGTTGGTCGCTTAGTTACAAATAAACAAAATCAGAAGCGTGAATTTTAGCCTACTCGCAACTAATTGGTTATCTCATTAATTGCACGAACCTCAGTGCTTGCATGCACTTTCAGACCCGTTTCCGTGCAACTACCGAGCTTCTACTGTAATAAATATTAGCAAATATCTATCAACCTCCTGTAAGTACTTTTCTCAGAGCCTACAGAATTTTTTAATACACACAAATGCATGTAAAACAATTTTTAATTTTTTCCAGCTTTAATAAATTCATCCCTGAACTTCAATTCTGCAATTTAAACATTATTAATAAATATATAATAAATATTATGTGGTGTAACAGTTTTCTGTACGCACATTACTTTTCGTAGAGTCCCTAGAATTTTGTAAGCCAGTCAATTCAAATATTATCAATAAATGTATAACGAACATTACGTGCCTTGCCATCGACCTACACCCCCTCTGGAAAGTCTTAAACAGTTGTCATGTTTGCATTCAGCTGTGAAAAAAACAAAGTAATCGTTAAAAGACATTAAATATACACTAAATTTTACTATTATAATAAAGAGACAGAGTTTGTTGGTATGTTTCCAAAAATCTCAAAAGCTACTAAACCGATTGTGATGAAATTTTCAAAACAGCTTCTGTACATTTTCCGGAGTGCCATAGGCTATATTTTGTCGCGAAATAAATAAAACGTGAGACTATTTTTTAACCTGTGCCAAGTCTATTTTTTAGTGCATAGTTCACGCACAGCCGCTAGGTGGCAAACCTCGGCGCCCGCGCGCTCGAAAGAGAATTCTCCCGGTTACAAGGTCTAAGGAAAAAGAATATAATATTCAAAATTCTATACACAGAAGAGTATTTAATATGTTAAAAATTTTACCGAAAAGTAACCAACTATTTATATTTTTGTAGGAATAGTAATGTTTAGATTTTAAGCATAATGTGTTTGAATGGGCGCGCCGATCGATATTCGACAGCGATCGTCATTTTGTTGGCGATGTGAACAAAGGCGAGGTGTGGAAAAGGAATGATATAGCAGTAGGTGTGCGCATCTTGTCGCGAACGTTGTATTTCATCATAGTTAATACTTTTTATATATTATACCTTATTTTATTAAATCTTTATGAAACGATACAATACGTATTCTTTCAAAAGATCCAATATCTCACATTTTCTTCTCATCGAAATATATATCCTCCACGTTTCTTTATTCTTTAACCCATTGCAGCAGATGACGGCTATGGTCGTTATATTTTTGTTGATGTACAGGAAAATAATGGCTATAACAGTCATGTATATTATTTTTGCCAAAAAAGCAACAACAGACTTACTAAGAGAAATTCCTATACACGTTACCGTCACAATTTTGTTTTCAAAAGTAATACAAATCGTATTAATTAACCCTTATAAGCAGTGTCTTTTCATCAGATTTCTTGTAGCAACAAAGGAACATTTAAAAAAAAGTGTGTTTCTGAGGCCGATCCAGAAATAAAATTGTGCGCCAATGGGTTAAAACCGCAGATGTCCCAAGCCCCTTGAACGGGGTGCACATAACATCTCACACAGACCTACTCAATTTTTACTTATCTCCAACTCAAAGAAACTCACCCCCGAAGAAGTGAAACCTTTTTCCTTAATTATAACTCCACAATCTCCAAAGTGTTCAATGCCCTGCAGACGTAGATCGATCCAACAATAGCCGGAGGAAAAAAAAGGGAGCCGTTGATCGTTGCAATCAGACGAAACACCTTGACGTAGAACTTTCGTCGTCGATCGTTTGCATAGAAAACGCGGGTGGTCCGATAATTGGATCTCTGTCGTCCATCAGACGGCAGAATGGGTCAATCGATGGAAAAGGCGAAACGAAATTAGGAATCCGTGGAATGGCGTTCGTAGCGGCTAAATGAAAAGAGAAGCCGACGCTCGCGCGAGCCTCGCAGAAAATTGCATGCACGGCAACATTTTTCTCGATCTCGATAATTGAATTTTAAATTGTTTATCGCCATTCACGGACAGCTTCGCTGCGACCTGCCTGTTTGGACAGACGAAACGAGCTCGTGAATCTTTCAATCCGCCCCACAATGCTATAGGAATTATTCAGCCACCTATGGAGGCTCGGAATTCAGCTAAACCTGCAGGTCTGTCAGGTAAATGACCATAGCAATCGATGCTGCGTTACACGGAAGAAAAGAAATAAAGACAATGGCTATAGTTGCTTCGATAATATAGGAAAAACACTTTGGAGGGACTCCAGGAGAGAAACGTAAAAGCTGCTTACCTATTCAGCTGAAACTGCAGATCACCTGACTAAATGAAATGGCCATAACAGACGATACTGGGTCGTATATAAAGGAAATGGCGGAATTCGAAATTAAGGAATTTTCGTTAATTATTATTATTATATCAGGTTTAATACGAGAATTTCTACATAGTAGCAGATAATGTGTAACGTTGAATGGACCAACATCATCGCTGCTACAAAACATAACCGCAAAGCGTAACTTTGAAGGGCTGTAACTCCGACACAAAGCGTCTGTGGAAATATGTTTATGTAACATTCTTCCGTCAGTATAATCAGTGGAATGACTTGACAGAGTTTGGCTAAATGTTTTGGGAATTTTCTGTGCAAATGTTTCTTGAGTATGAACTAATTGATGTACATTTAGAAGATTTTAAACTCTGTACAAATAACAATGTTTAATATCATTAAAATGTTTAACTATAGAGCTTTTTCGAGGGTAGCTAAGTTCTACGAAGCTTCAATTAAAAATCGAAAATCTTTGGGCCATTTCTTCCGAATATCTTGACCGATTTTGGCTAAATATTATGAGTAAAAGTTTCTGTATTTAAAAATTTTATATTGTGTATAAATAACAATGTTTAGTATCTTCTAAAATATTTAACGATGGAGAGTATTCGAAGCCAGCTGAATTCTGAGAAGTTTCAGTATTCATTCGAATATCTTTGCACTATTTCTTCCGAATATCTTGATAAAAGCTGGCTAACGATTTTGAGAATTTTTTGAGGTAAAATTACTATATTTAAAAGATTTTGAACTGCTTTAATTTAAGATTGAAAATCTTTTGACATTTCTTTCGAATATCTTGATGAAAGCTGGCTAACTATTTGGAGAACTTTATAAGGAAAAATTTCTGTATTGAAAAGATTTCAAACGGCTTCAATTTAAAATCGAAAATCTATGGACCATTTCTTTCAAATACCTTGAGAAAAGTTGGCTAATTATTTTGAGAATTTTTTGAGGAAAAATTTCTACATTTAAAAAACTTTTCCACGGCTTCACTTTAAAGTCGAAAACCTTTGGACCATTTCTTCCGAATATCTTGATAAAAGCTGTCCAACTCCTTTGAAAATTTTTTCAAAGAAAGTTTCTATATTTAACAAATTTTAAACTCTGTATAAAAAACAATATTTATTATCTTTCAAAATATTTAACGTTGGAGAACTTTTTAAGCTAGCTGAATTTTAGGGTAGCTACTGTTTTCATCCTAAAACCTTTAAACCCTTCCGTCCGGTGGACACCGGGACGTCAAATGTTTTATAGGATTCTCCGTTTTCGAGTTACTTTATTTTGCGCCCGTAAAACAATTTCCCCCGACTTTTATTGCGCAGAACGATTTTATGGATTCACCGGCGCGGTTCTTTCACAAATTGCATCTGAATTCTGTGGGTCGGGGTAACGGGGGTCCATGCATTTCGAATTAATTTTCGCAGCGAAGAGATAACGGTAATTACTGTCTTTTACTGCAGCCATTCTCGCGGAAATTGGAATCTTATCGCAAATACCCGAAGATGTGGCGTTGGAACAAACAAGTGGGAAAGATCGTTCCAATTCTGCGACACCTTCACGGAGGCTGGCATTTTGCATTCTCGAGAAAAGATTAGAAAGTTCTATTGTCAAATCGTTTGCATAACAATTACCGGACTGTGTGCACGCAAATGTATTATACATTTTTACAGTTCAAAGAAGAATTTGAAGGAGCCTCTTTTCAGCAACCTTTCATTCTGCTAGTTTCTCAATAAATGATTCCAATCTAACCTATTCAGTTGTTACCAAATTTTATTTGCACGTGTCCCTGCAAAAATGTACAAGTAACCCTTTAATAACAGGGTTAATTGTATTCGGGCAATTCGAGACTCTAGATCAGAGATGGCCATCTGGAGCAATGCCTGGTTCCGGCCTACCCCCACTCTGCGTCATTTCCCCTCACGCAGGTTGTGGTTGGGTATACAGAGATTATTCTCTACTTTGCTATGCATCATTTGTCATATCCAAATTCAGAGGATATCATTTACACTCACTTATTCGAATATGCTTGAGACTTAAAAAATTAATTACAATATCACTCACCTTTAAGAAGACCCGGAATATCTAATTCAAATTCAGTTCTAACAATGCGCAATCCACCTGATAGGATCTTTTAATCTAGTGCGCTTATTAATAATTTGGATCTTCTTCAAAATAAACAATATGATACTACATTTTTTAATTAACAAAAAGATCTGAATAAGTGAGTGCATATGAGAAATGAAAGGTTCAGGGAAAAACAAAGGTATGTCACAAAACAGCTTTATGGAAAAAATCAATTGTTATTACTTTAGTGCATCGGTAAAGAAACAAGATTCAATTAATGTAACTGTATTGTTACGTTTTATTGTAAGTTATACTCTAATTAGGCGACAGAAAAAAACGAACGAAAATATAATTGTTTTACATTATTTTAACTTTTCTTTCAAGTTGAATACCGCAGAATATAAAAATGAACATATCCTGTTTTATCCCCTTATCCTTCAAATGATATGTAACAGAGTGGACGTATAATTTCTGGAGAAAACTGATACCATATATAACAAATAATTATTCTTATTACTTAAGTCTTTCTTGAAAAATCGTATTTACCACCAATTACCAACATTTTCGACCTCGTACCCAGATCACAATCTACATGCGGTGAGTGGTCGCAGAGTGAGGTTGGCTGGCGCCAGACTTTGCTCTGGATGCTCACCTCTGATCTAGATCTACATAAAATCTGAAATTTGGATCGACTTCTTAAAAAACCCTGAAACTAGCAACATATTTTGGAGATTCCATGCTATTCGCGAGTTTGTACAATTTTAACACCGTTGACTGCCACGGTGGTCACCCGTGACCGGCGCTTATCTTCTCAGCGGAGCCCTCGTGATCGTCTGTGTCCGGCGTTGCTACATTTTTTAGAACGATTAAAATAAGATGAATATCATCGAATAAACGATTTTGAACAACGTAAATCACTAGAGAATATTGTGAAATAAAAGGTGCGCTATTCAGCAATTAAAAATTTGTATTAAAACATAATATTTGATAAGAATTAACCCTTTGCGGTCGTATGTCTGCTCTCAGCCACCAGAGCAAAGAACCATACTAATCTTACATTGTATTCATCCATGTATCAATTTATACTTTCTCTAAACGAAACTGAGTGTCTAAAGAACCTATTTACGAACCAATACGGTGCTCATTTCAATTATTAACAAAAAAAACTCAGTTTAAACAAATGGTATCACCTCTTACTCGCCATGCAAGACGCCGTGGCGATTCAGACGCCTCTCGAGCGTAAAGAAATCGACAAGCTTCGGATATACTTCGTAGAAAAAACTACATATATTGCGGCACTGTCAAAACATAAAAAGTAAAGATTGTTCTGTATGTTCAAACAGACTTTATTTTTGCGACACGTGTAGTCGAAAACCAGGACTTCATGTTGGAGACTATTTTGAAAGATACCACACAATGGAGAATTATAAAACATAAGTTTTATATAAAAACATAACATTAAAACATATTATTGTGTAAATATATATCTAAAGTTTGTTTATCCTTCATAATCTTGCATATTATGTATCACTGCTCGTTCAACGGAAATTAATTCCGACCGGTACGATACACATGTCTAAATTTAATACGACCGCAAAGAGTTAAATACTACGATGTACTATACTTAGAATTATGAAAATTCTATTGTGGCCCATAGGAAAAAACATATAAAACTTGCGCGCCAATCAACGTGTTAACGATGCCTGTACCGTGTGACAAACACGATTTTAACATTTTCAGTTTTATTGTCTTTTTCGACGAGTTCTGGCGACTCGCGTCAGTAATTCAGGGACACCCTGTATATTTGGCGGGCGAAGAGGCGCCGCCATTACGTTGGGGCAGTCTCAGGGGCGCAATCGAACGTCCTCCACCGTTCATTTGTGCACGCAATGCGTTAAATGCAATACGAGCGCGCAAATGGAATGCGGTACCAGGGAATTTCCGGAAATAAAATACTGAATAATCTTCCGGCCATTTGTTTCGTGGATTCAGAGCGAGTGAAATGGCATTTTTCCGGCACCTTGCAACTATCTTTAAAATTCAGCTCTCTTCTATAGCAATTGCAGATTTTATTTTATATAACCAGCCTTGCGATACAATTACTCGAGATATAAATTTCTTATCAATAGACCGGCGATTTTTAACCATGTATATGTTAACGCTAATGTGCAAATTATCGTTAATGCCAACATTCGCTAGTTATTGTCAACATTAACTGGACCTTTCCGTTAGAGTTGAAAAAGTAAAATGCACTCAATACGTTAACTAGATAATGTTCCAACTAACTGGTTAATGTACGCACTAACTAAAAATTGTTAGATAAAGTTTGAGTTTCATTTGAAACACATGAAAATTACCTACGGAGTACATACCTTTCATGTTGTGTTATATATTTTAGGGATATAATTTGCTATCAACAAGTCAGATCTTATTTATTATTATAAAAAACATTTTTACTATAAAAAAGGGAGAATGCATGGTTTGGATGGGTTGGGTTGGAGTGAAAATAATAGTTTATTCGTACTTTAACGGCTTCATTCAGTTAATGTTAACAATAACTAGGGAATGTTAAGTTTAACGACTTTCAAATATTAACGTTAACATATACATTTTCAGATTTCAATATTTTCGATTTCCGTGCAGCTGATGAAATGTAACTTTGGCAGGACTGCATTTTGGGGTTGAAATGCTTAAAAGTACATTTTTTGCTGCAATATTTCCACAATTACTATTCTGCTTCAATTCTGGTGCAGCTGACTAACTGCAAGTTTTGGGGGAGAGTTTGAAATGTAATTTGTTGGAGATATTGTGACCTTTCTTCAAATAACAATACCCAGAAAAGTATTAACCCTCGAACACCGAATGCTCGAGCAACGACGCGGAGTCCGAATGCCGGGTCATTTTGGCCCATAGTGAAAGTTGAGACATATTTGTTCATTTTGAGGGAAGGTTTTGTAATAAATTTTGCTGTCATTCTTTTTTAGCATTATTTTGTTATATGCTAGAGCTTTATTAGATATGTCGACTGTTGCAACAGGCGAGCTACGGGACGGGTCAAAAGGACCCGGCATTCGATGTGCGAGGGTTAAATAAAAGAAGGTTGAAACAGCGTATTGATTCGATCAATTTCGTGAGTCACTGTACCTGATGTATACGTCTCAAAAAGAAGTAAAATGTATTACACTAGGATAGATCGAGATGTGCCCGTCAGGGCTAATACACCCAGCAATTTCTCCCACTCCGTTTCTGTCACGTGGTCTCTCGAGCCCGTGAGAGCAGCGTCGATAAGGTAGAAATTTTCAAACTGATTTGTTGTTCATTTAAATTAGTTCCAGGTAGTCGAGCAATTTGTCTATTCGAGAACAAGGAGCACACGATGTAAACTAGCTTTCTGAGATTCAAGAGTATTTATACCGGCGGATCGTGTTCCCGATGTATTCTCGCGGAGTGGAGGCCAGACTAAACGGAATGGAAGGGTCAATTACTCCCTGAGGAGCTGTGTATAGTAATTGAGGGCTCCCTTCGTTACAAGTAAATACACCCCTTGTTCCAGTTGATCCTGTTTCCGTGTAAGATGCGATAATACTCGTCCACATGAAATGTTGCCAGGTAAAACCGACGCTCCCTGCCAGGTGCAGGCAAATTGTGCGTCTTCTGTGAAGTTTCATATAAAATACAAAGAAAAACAGAATTTGCTGATAGGAGGAGGAGATGAATTTTATTTTCATTTTTAAGAACTTCAGGGTATTGCTGCTTGCATAACAAACTGTGAACACTCTTGAAGAATCTGTGAAATCTGAGTCCTGACTTTATAGTTACCTGCTTGAACAAGGGGCTGCAAACTTTAATAATAATTATAAATAAATATGATCAACGAAAATCCTGTCACCAGAACAATTTGTAGAGTCCCAAATTTCAGTCGCTTCAGCAAGCACGAAGAACAAAAATTATCAGGTCACCCTATAAGTGATATCGATTTTTGTCGCATACATAATATACTTTACGTAAACACGAATATATTATTCAATTTTAAATTGAAAATTAAATTATAATAGGAATCTTCTACATACAACAATTATAGTAGAAAAATATGATAATAATAGTACACCTAAAATTACTGTTAATTCGAACAGTTTACCAACTTTTTTATTTCAGAATAAAGTTGCACGAGGCCATTCAATGAGCATCAGCTTTAACTGAATTTCATGGCTCGGAAGGCAGGAACTTTTTGAAGATAGAATCGAAGATCGATTGAAATGGTAGGCCAGCGTAATTAAAAATAATGGCCAATATCTCAATAATAAAAAGTGCAAAATAAAGCTGCAATTATCAGCTCGTTCTTGCTTGAAGAACAGTTTGAAAACGACAATACTTATGGGGTGATCTAATAATTTTACTCTCGCCTCACCGATGTCGGGTCATTTTTGACCCGTCTCTTATGCAAGTACATATATTTACAGACACTCGCATATTCAATTCTAGACAATGTCGCATCCTTTCGAACTCGAAAGGGGTTTCTTTAATTTTCTCGCTTTAATGCATCACTTTCTTGGGTAGATTGTGCAGATAGTGAACGAAGAAACATTATTTATTCTTTGTAAATTTATTTTCTTCTTCTTCCAGGTATTCTGTGATTGCACCACTTCAAAACTCCGTTTCTAGTGTAATAAGACAAAATTTTTATAAGGAAATTAATTCTAGGAAACACGTTATGAAAATCACATTTAGCATGGGTCATAAATGACCCGTTCGAGGGTTAAGTATGCCAGCTCGATAAAAACACTCAATTTTAACATTCTTCTTCCAACTCATTTCTTCCCAACGTTCTTTTTGAACGTAAATTCACTACACGGAAAATGGCAGATTTGAGTAATATTCAAAAAATGAGAAAAGAAATTGCAAGAGTGGAAATATAGGGAAAAAAATATTGATGTATAGTACAATACATTCTCTAATAAGGCTGTAAGAATAATTTCTATTCGTGAAGAAACGTGGTGGGAAAAAAAAAATTTTCTTAGATGTTGCGTATACTCAACGTTGAGAAGAAATGGGTTAACTCGTTGAACTCCTAATTTTTTTTAATTTTCATTTCAATAACTTCCTATTATTCTAAGTGTTTTATTTGAAATGTTCTTCAGAAGACAGTTGGTTTATAGGAAACAATTTAAACAATTTTTTTTTACTAATTATATTGAAAGTAGCATTGGAACATTGCTAAGATTTGATATTTGCGGAATTTCCAAATATGTTTTACTGGAAAATAAGGAAATGGCAATTTGAAAATGTCGAGTCACAAAGGAGTTCAAAGGGTTAATTCTCTCCGAAATCATAAAAACAATTTTAACGTTACTTTCTTTGTTTCCACGTTTCTCATTGGAATACACTATTCATACAGTATAATTAAAAATCAACTTCTACAATTATTTACCAGGTCAGAGAACTTATTTATTACTCATTGATATTATTCTGCGTCTATTATACGAAAGAAAATTCATCCAGACCGGATTCGTGCTCACAATTACAAATATTGTTCTAACGGGACTAATTATGCAAAACGAAGCGTTCAGAGTTAATGTTATTCTGAATTTCAGATTTCAGACATCCGTAGACGTTCTGCTACCCCCGTCTCTGGCGGTAAAATTTTTCGTATCGTTCCTAGCAGACGTTCTACGATTTCCCGTCCCCCGCTTTCCGATAGCACTTACTGTCAGCCATTAGGAGCCTTATCTTTCGGAATATTCTAATCGGAAGTTCCGCAGCGAGCCACTCGAATGGCTGTTTTGAATGTGTAACCGGATCGTTTTTGTCACGTGTGCTCACCGCCGCGGAATTTTCGTCCGTGTGCCGTCGAATTGCTCTCCGACGGTTTTGCCCTTCTGCTTCTCCGCTTCTACCCCCACTCCTGGCCCCTCCCCTCACTTGCTTCATGCAAGCAGCACGAACACAGCTTCGATCTGACAGCTAAGAAGTTGATAAGAACTAACAAATTATGTGAATTCTAATTCATTTTCTCGGTGTGAAGGAGGAAGTTACGTTGAAACGTTTTTAAAGACGCCCGATACACGGTATACAGCGTTGCTTCTAAATTGTTATAGAAAATGAATATAATCTGCATTATATTATTAGTAGACAGCGGATGTTTATGCAAATATACATTTTCAGAGTGCAATATCTTTTGAGTTAATGCAGTTATAGAAATGAAAATTTGTTAAAGCTGTATTTCGTTCTGAGAATGTTTTAAAAATGTACTTTTTATTTCTCCACGGTTTGATCAGTGATTTTCATCAGTTTTCTGTTTGCTATATTAGACCCTACTAGATACACTTGTTAATACTATGCATGATCAAATAAATATTAACCCTAGTTCTTAAGCCTACGACCTTGGTTTTAGAAGGTTTAAGTTCAGCTTAAGGAAGGATCATTTTATGTCCACATATGCAAAGGTGCTAAAAATTTTATTTCTTTTTGTTCAAAGTATATTTATTTATATAGTAGAGTAAAGTAGGACCTCGATTATCCGAACAATAGTTGGTGACAGGATGACTCGCATTGTAACTATATTTCACATGAAAATGATAATTTTATTTTAGAATGTAAAATATCCACTACTGTAAAATTAGGTATCCAACGTCATTAATGATTACTTCAGCTGGTAGCAGACATAGGATGATCAATTTTCAAACGTCAGGTGTTCGAATAATCGAGGTTCTACTGTAATATAAAACATCTCGGTACTTCTTATTAAACAAATAAAATATCAAAAATATTAAAATTAACGTTAAAATAAAAAGACATTTAACTTGTAAATACCTGTCGTCCAAAGCTCCTACACAAATTCCTTTTTAAAAAAACTAACGTTTCGAATTCTGTGAACATTTTCTGACCCTCCCTTAAGCGTCCTAGGGTTAATTGATTAAGTGTCACCCATATATGGATGACATGACACTCGAAGTGTCAATAAGAAGATAGATGTTTTCTGTCTTGTGAAAATATTAGGTCACCCCGTAAGTAATGTCGTTTTCAAAGGTAACCTCGACCATGAATTAACACTTCGACTGCTATGTCACTTATATGTGGGTGATTACCGAATCATTATTCATTTGAACATGTATGGAATAATAAATATGTCTAATAAAACCTAACAGAATCAGTGGAAAATTATGAAAGTCACAAATATTACTGATGAAAGTGCGTAGAATGTGAAGTTACATTCACTTTGTATAAAAATTTAAAAAGGTTGCCGTTTTCAGCTAATAAAGCGTATCAGTCAAAGTGTTAACAATTACAATTACTTTACATTATGGAGAAATCGATCATTACTTACTGACCCTGTCCCACCATTAAAATAATTCTTTGATCCAATTAAAATGATTATAAACCAATCATTTCTCGACCACCGTACCTCAACACTTTTTTACACAGGATGACAAGAGGATTCGATATATGTAAAGAAAAGTATGCATTTCTATTTAAAAAATAAATCAATTGTCCAATGCACACATATCGTTGCACTTACAAAAAATGTACGGTCCCACAAATATAGTACCCTTCGAGTCATACATCTTTCTCCTCTAACATTTTTTTCTAACTGCGCTAACAAGTCAGAAAAAAGGTATGGCTTGTTCCTGTCGCCTGGACCATCCTGTATATGGGTAGCGTTGTCACGTACGCAGGTCCTCTGTCTAGCTTCGCAAGTTTTTGCGAATTTTCCCATGAATATTAGGCATAGATCGTGACTGCCGGCCGGCGTGTTATAAACACTGCTCCAACAGGACCTAAGAGCGCCATTAGCCCTAAAAGGCCGAGCAGAGTGTACGAATGTGGGTCGGTGTCGTGGTGGATCGTTAGTACGATACATTCGCCGGCCAAGTTTTCCCATAAGATCGTTGAACAACCATAGAGAGGCCAAAACAGCGAGGCTCATAGATAAAAGCTCCGGGGAGGTGTCGGCTGTGTTAAGTTCGCCGGTAGTTAGCACGTGTTCACGGCTGTTTTAACGGTGAACGTGATTTATGCAACGAAAGTTTTAATCCTTCCAGTGATAGAGCCTCCAGAGGCATGATTTATTATCAATTATGATTTATCGCTGGCCGACGAAACGCCGGCGCCCCCTGCGCCCTGTCATTCCGGAACGTTTTACATTTTTCTCTCCGCGTCAACATTTTTCTGACAGACCGTCCGCCTCGTGGACTGCGCGAAAAATAGTCGAAGACGAATTCATCGTGTCCACTCGTGGAGGATCGACAAAGAACTGGACGATTTAGGATAATTTATTTCAATAATTATAGAATAAATAAAGATTTTTCACATGATTTTTATAATATAGTGTTCCACGGTTTGATGGAAGTGCAATCGAGACCGAGAACTTACAGCCAACCGTGGAATATTGTACGTTCAACGTGTTGAGTCAGTACAATAGAAGCTCGACTATCAGAACAGTGGTCATTCGAAGAATAGTCATCCTACGTCAGTTATAAGTAAAAATTATAATTAGTGACACTGTGTACTTAATTTTACATCATCAGGTACTTAATTTTCTAAAATAAAAGTAACATTGTTACATATCTGTTTACAATTACTGACTTGACTCGTTCAATAGAATATGGTTTTAAATATTCGTTATCCAACTGTATTTAAGCATCGATACCGACGTACTAGATATTTTTTTCAGGGCAACAAATTTTGTAAAGGACTAACATTCTTCGACAAAACGAAACTTCGACAGCTATTGACGAGTTCTTTCAATCTGTTCAAATAAATATAAAAAATTTTCGCAATTTTCATTTCAGAAGGACCAACACAAGATCATCTAGACCAGAGTTGCATAGTAACTGATTGCTCACGGACAAGAGTGGCTCGCATTTCTCCTCTCTAGTCACCCCCACTATGGGGCTCAGGCTGACTCGCTGATATCGCGGGATATACCATAGCACAGTGTTCTCTCCCTGTCTCTCCCTGCCTCTCCCTGTCTCTTCCTGTCTCTTCCTGTCTCTTCCTGTCTCTTCCTGTCTCTCCCTGTCTCTCCCTGTCTCTCCCTGTCTCTCCCTGTCTCTCCCTGTCTCTCCCTGTCTCTCCCTGTCTCTCCCTGTCTCTCCCTGTCTCTCCCTGTCTCTCCCTGTCTCTCCCTGTTTCTCCTCGTCTCTCCCTGTCTCTCCCTGTCTCTCCCTGTCTCTCCCTGTCTCTCCCTGTCTCTCCCTGTCTCTCCCTGTCTCTCCCTGTCTCTCCCTGTCTCTCCCTGTCTCTCCCTGTCTCTCCCTGTTTCTCCTCGTCTCTCCCTGTCTCTCCCTGTCTCTCCCTGTCTCTCCCTGTCTCTCCCTGTCTCTCTCTCCCTGTCTCTCCCTGTCTCTCTCTCCCTGTCTCTCCCTGTCTCTCTCTCCCTGTCTCTCCCTGTCTCTCTCTCCCTGTCTCTCCCTGTCTCTCTCTCCCTGTCTCTCCCAGTCTCTCTATCCCTGTCTCTCCTCGTCTCTCCTCGTCTCTCCCTGTCTGTCTCTGTCCTCTCTCTGTCTCTCCCTGTCTGTCTCTGTCTGCCTCTGTCTGTCTCTGTCCTCTCTCTGTCTCTCCCTGTCTGTCTCTGTCTGTCTCTGTCTGTCTCTGTCTGTCTCTGTCTGTCTCTGTCCTCTCTCTGTCTCTCCCTGTCTGTCTCTGTCTGTCTCTGTCTGTCTCTGTCTGTCTCTGTCTGTCTCTGTCCTCTCTCTGTCTCTCCCTGTCCCTGCGTGCCACTTTCTGCATCTTCCTGCCTCTCTCTGCCTCTCTCTGCCTCTCTCTGCCTCTCTCTGCCTCTCTCTAGCACTTTCTGCCACTCTCTGCCTCTGTCTCTCTCTGTCTCTGCCTTGAGCGTGTCAACCTGAGTCCCATGGTGAAGGTAACTGAGGAAGAGAAGTGCGAGCTACCGTTACTCGTGAACAATCAGTTATACAGCTCTGATCTAAACCAGTGATAGCCACGGAAGCATCTTATAGAGTGACTGAAATATCAAATGGGGTTTTGAACATTTCAACCGCAAAATGCTGTGATTGTCTGA
Organism: Macropis europaea; assembly: GCA_916610135.2. Lineage (NCBI taxonomy): Eukaryota > Metazoa > Arthropoda > Insecta > Hymenoptera > Melittidae > Macropis > Macropis europaea. Next base: position 11,712,966 of record OU744352.1, on the reverse strand, counting down.
TATAGTTGCATTCCGCCAGCTAATCGGAAATAAAGAATATTGTTGTCAAAAAATGTGCATTTGCATAAAAATCCGCAGTCTAATTGAGGCAGAGATTCTCGATTAGATAGAAATTTCATATCCCACATGAGACATTGCATCAGTGATGACCACCGGAGCTGCGGCCTCATCACTGATCTAAACACAAAGGAGCAAAAAGAAGAAGAAGCGTGGACAGAGGAATTCTGCCAGTCTAGTTTAACGTACGGTTGGCAATGTGTTAATATGTTTTGCAGAATAGCAAGCGAACCGTTAGAGGTCGCATCTTATGATACTTGGACATCAAACGCAGAGGAAAATAACAATTTGGCAGACCGTCAAGGCGACGGGGTTACGGTTTAATTCGGTGAGATGAGATCACTGGAAATATCGCGGCTCCTTCAGAACGTTTTCCTTTGGTAGGCCTCCGACCGTGACCTTGGGTGACCTACTTCATTTTTACCGAGAATTTCCTTGGCATTATGCTAGAACGGGGAACGCAGGCTGCAGCCGCTCGGATGCACCAGCTGGCACCGGTTCATGTATTATTCTTTCGATAAATAAAATTAATTCTGAAGAAGGCCGCCGCTTTCGGCAAATGTTCATCGAACGTCTCAATTTGACAGTATAAAGAATACATAAAAAAAAGTATTAATATTTATTACAAAAGTCCTTCGAATACTTATGAACGCTTCTCTATGTCTTGTTTAACCCTTTCGCTGTTTAGTCCGTACTAACAATTTTTAACAAATTTTTCGAAAATCTGTTATCACAGTAAGATTTAATATTTAAAGACGCATAATTTGCTGTTTGAATTTTTTGTCTATACCTAGTAGTTCCCGAGATATTCGATAAAATAGCTTTCTCAACCCCAACTTTGAGGGCTGTTTTCACCCCTCTAACATGAACGATTGCCGATAAAAAAAATACGTGTCAAATATTTTCCCGAGTTCTATATTATATCAAAATTGCATAAAAATCGGCGTGTTTCGATTGGGTAATGTCCCTTGTAAGAATCACATTAACGTACGCTGCTTGTTTCATTTGATTAAAACGTATGAGTTTAGAATTTCACTGAATTCAATTTCCTTGGGCGTGTATGTAGTTTTATTTCTTTACTTTTCTAAAAATATCTTCAATTAATGTTTCAATATTAACTAAATAGCAAGTAAATATTGAATATCATAAACCATAAAATTTGAAAAATGATTTCGAATTTAACATTTATTTATTTGTTTATTTATTTACTTATTTAATTGAAAATTGTACGGGTGTAAACCCAATGTGTACACATTCGTGAGAATTAAAACAAAATAGAAAAAAGAAAAGCAGTCACAGCAGTATATTAAACAAAAATGTAATAGCAGGGAATTTATAATTAAAGATTATCTAAACAGTGCGCACTGTCCTGTGTAAAGATTTTTTAAAGGTATGAATATAGCCACTGAAAAAGTCAACCTTATCCGTAACTGTATTGGCTGATTTTAATATTCGATTAATTAGATCACTAGAACCATATTTAGTTTTTACGATGGTATAATGAAATACATGACTTCTAAAATTCCTTGTGGGAGCATAAAAGTAAAAGAGGCAAACTTAATTGAACTTGAAAGATTAACATTACAGTTGTGAACTGTCGCATAGAATTAGTCGTTGAAAACGTGAAACGAATTCAGCGCAGGCGTACCTGTCGATCATGATAAATTCAGCAGTGAAACGGTGAATATTTAGACCAGTGTTATTGTTATTATGTTTGCAATGGGTGACAGTGTTCACTATTTCATTGCCTACGGTCCGGTGCACCGTCAGTAATTCCGGTCGACTCGCCGCTCTGTCGGATGAGGTAGGCGCTGGTCCCTAAAACTGTATTAGCAGTGATAGGCGGATTGCTAAACGACGCGGTAAATCGGGAATGCGGCGATTGCGATTGCAATTGCAGCTGGAATTGCGCTGCGTTTCGATATTACCGTCCCCGTCCACGTTCTCAGCCACCGCTGCGATTCCGCTGCGATTCCACCGCGCCGCCCCGCGCCCCTGACCACGTGAATCTCTCTGATCATCGATGTAATCGAATTATTTCAATTGGACACGGTCCAAGCACTCGTACACATATTCTTTTTTAATCGACATGGTATAAAGTTTTTTTTTTATTTATTAACGTTGCCAACCAGTCGGGTTGAACCACCATTTCACGCCCTGTCAGTCTGCGCCCTTGTCATGCAGGGTGGGTCTCCGGTATCTGTCATCTAAAATAACTCTTGACTCGTTGATGTTGGGGAAACATTGTTATACGAAATATGTTGGGTTCGGAGGGCTCCATTTTGGGAAGAAATTAAATTTTTTCATGCGGGTTGTATTCTAGAAGATTTTCAGGTGACCTTGATATTTTCAAATTGCACCATGCACTGTGAATTATGGGATAGATAGTGCTCGGCAAACTGAATAAAAAGCGTCGAATAAATGTTGGTTGATAAATCAATGTTATTCGAGATATAAATACTTTTATACATACAATAATTTTTTTAACATTAAATTATTTACAGTTCGGTTAATATTGATTTTACGACTCATGTTTATTGAACACTTTTTATTATAAACTCAGTGTATCGAGTACTATTTACTGTAAGTCTTGATTTCCTTTTTTAGCAACCTGTATATTTGCAACGATTATTATTGAGTAGGACTTCGATTATCCGAACAACGCTCATTCAAAAATTAGTCATCATGTCTGAGCCAGAAGCTAACATTATCATTAGTGACACCGTGTATCTTCTTTTATACAACTATGTGCTTAATATGTTCCAAAATAAAATTATAATTTTTATGCAAAACATCCTTTTACCATTTATAGTGCGAGTAATCGAGGTTCCATTGTACCACAGCTTTGATGTAAGAAATATTGCTTTATTTGTAGTGTTTAATGACAACATTGTATCTCATAAACTACAAAAGAATGTTTAAAAAAACAATTTTTACTGATGCCAAAGAGAGCGGATACTAATTATAAGAGATTTTGAAAGAACTACATTTGCTATTAGAACGTAGCAGTGTCAGATAAACATTTAATTAGGGTGACAAAACAAACGCAATTATAATTTTTCATTAACCCTCTGGAGTGTGGTCTACTAGGAGACGAGGTGAACGTCGCGTGCGGACGAGCTTCACTACTACGTAATGAGCCATTGCGCCGAACGCCCGTGGGCGTCGATAGCACACGGGGATCGCCTTTGTCCACCGACAGCAGCAAACGGACTACTCATTCGATGATCCAACTGGCGGCATCTTCGAAAAAAGCCCGGAACTTTATAGCGAAATACAAAGTGGCGCCATCTAGCGAAAGGGACCAGATTATTTATAGAAAAATCCGCGAGAGGCGCTACGAACGGCACGTCGTTATTTAGTTTCTGATTATGACTGAAGGCGGCGCTGATGCCTTCTGCGGTGCATTCGTGCCATCTGCTGCCAGGGCTTGGAACTATACAACGGCGTGACGCTCGTAGCGCCTCTGGAGGATTTTTCTGTAAATAATCGGGTCCTTTTCGCTAGATGGCGACACTTGTAAAATGGCTACATAGTTCCAGGCTTTTGACTGAGATGGCGCTTACTGCGGTATTTGTGGGGATCGTAGAAACTTGAAATTAACAATAAATTAAAAATTAACTATGATTTACTTAAACAATAAAATTCTTCAATATTAAACTTTAATAATAAACTGATTTAACAAATTAACTTTATAATTAAATTATTTCACAATCAAATTTGTCTACTCTATTTGAGAAATTTTCTTCTCACAGTTTTTCAAAGATTTTTGTTTAAAAAAAGTAAAACCTAAACAAATGATATATGAAATGTACAATGTTAATAAAATATAAATCATATTTATCCTAATATCTGCCACATATTAAACCATTCTAGGCTACTTGGGAACGAGGCGAACGCTGCGTGCGGCCGAGCTGCGGTAGTATGTAGTAGGTCGTTGCATCGAACGCCTATGGGCGTTGCCAGTACACGATGAGCGACTCTGACAAGCGCTTATAAGCGCAGATAGCAATCGAAGAATTAATAATAATTACGTTAGAAAATCCAGTATAGGAGGAGTCAATGTACATGCTCTAATTAATAATTTTAAGAAGTGGAATATGAAACACATCTTATTTTATTTTTTACTGTTATGGTAGATGAAGATTAAAAACAATGTCTTTAGTGGAGCTGGTAATTATAAGGTTGAAATAGAATTAGTTTCCTGTCGCTCGAATAATTAGGAAGGATACTGAATAATATTCTGTAGAACACGTTGAATAATTCATGAACATCACTTTACAAGGTGCAAAAATTAATTAATCCTTAATTTCTCGAGCTTATATAACGAGTTCTCTGCGTTCAAAGGCAGAATTTCAGGATGATCTTCAAAAGGAAAAGAAAATGGTATCATCAGACTTGAAATAATTGTTTAGGTTGTCAAAGTTAGAGCGACAGCCTCTGTTTTTTTCTTTAATTAATTCATCAAGACTACTCCGCAAGGTTAAAAAATTAATTAACCCTTAATTCCTTGAGTTTATCTAACTAGTTCTCTGTGTTTGAAGGTAGCGTCTCAGATTGACGTTGAAAATTTATAAAAATGAAAACATCAGACTTGAAATAATTCTTCAGGGTGTCAAGTTAAAGCGACAACCCCTCTTTATTTTTTTTAATTAATTCATCAAGACTACTCCGCAAGGTTAAAAAAGTAATTAACCCATAATTCCTCGAGTTCATATGACGAGTTCTCTGTGTTTGAAGACAGTGTCCCAGAATGATCTTCAAACAGAAAAAAAATGGTAGCATCAGACTTGAAATAATTCTTCAGGGTGTCAAGTTAGAGGGACACTCCTTGTTTATTTTTTTTTTTTTTAAATAATTCATCAAGACCATTTCGCAAGGTGCAAAAATTAATTAACCCTTAATTCCTCGAGTTCATATGACAAGTTCTTTATGCTCGAAGACAGCGTCTCAGACTGACGTTGCAAATGAAATAAAAATGGTAGCATCATACCTGAAAGAATTCTTCAGGGAGCCAAGTTACAGCAACACCCCCCATTTCTTTTTTTCCTGATGCCTGGCAGAATGGCCATCGAAGGCCAAGAAGTTTGCGTAAACGAAGGGAACTTACATATTGGCGGGAGTCTCGAAAGAAGGTTCGCGGATGAATTCCGCTGAAGTGGTTACATCGTATGAAACCCTTAGCCCAGTTTGCAGAGGGAGAGGCGGGTGGGTCTCTACGGCGCGCTATCCAACTTTCTAGCAACTTCTACAACTCGCCTCCGCGAGATCTCGCGTTAAAGAAGTTTCGAAAATAATGACCCGCGCCGAGAGTTCGGGTATATCGATGGTTCCCAACTGGTACGGCCTGAAACGGAGCACTTGGGTTCGTACGAAACTGGAAACTTTGCGAGAACGCTTTATTATATCGAATACAGTTCCCCTTGCGCGACTACTGTCTCTCCCTTCGTCAGATGGACTGTTTTGTAGCATAAAAATTTTAAAAATTCATATGAGAGACCTGTCTGTGTCATTCGATCCTCTGAAAACTTATGTTGTTATTTAGAACGAGTTCCACAGCATGTGGTCACCCGTGGCAATATTGACAAGATAAATGGGGAGGAATTGGATTTATCAGCAGGGTTTGTTAATTGCTTTATCGATTAAGATTGGTCGGCATGGCTCTGAGGAAAGTTGATATCGGTCGCAGGCAATCTAGAGTTCTCGCTGAAGAGTTATCTTCGATGGATATGGAAGTTTACTGTACATACACTTGCTGATGTCATATCAGCTGGTGCTGGATCTTGAAATAAAATAAAAACAAAATTCAATGAATTGTCAGACGAGCGCAGGCTGTGCACCGAGAAAGGAACACGGACTTTTTCCAAATTCTTTGATTTCTGGCTTTCCTGTCGATTCTACCAAACTTTGACATGTATCACCTTAAAGCACATGAAATTCTGTGTAAGATAGGTAACTCGTATTAATTTCGAATCAATGGACTCCGAGCTAGAAATTCTTAATCTATATATATCGATTGGCCGGCCAGAGTGGTCTGACGCAGTCTTCCACAATTCTTGAATTTTTGACGAAACGGAAAGAGATACGCTATTCCAATAAAAATTAGCGCGTTCAGCATGAAACTTCGCTTCAGATAGGTGACTCTTATTAATTTCGAATCAATAGACTCCGAGCTAGAAATTCTTAATCGATATATATCGATTGGCAGGCCAGAGTGGTCTGACGCAGTCTTCCACAATTCTTGAATTTTTGACGAAACGGAAAGAGATACGCTATTCCAATAAAAATTAGCGTGTTCAGCATGAAACTTCGCTTCAGATAGGTGACTCTTATTAATTTCGAATCAATAGACTCCGAGGTAGAAATTCTTAATCGATATATCTCGATTGGCCGGCCAGAGTGGTCTGACGCAGTCTTCCACAATTCTTGAATTTTTGACGAAACGGAAAGAGATACGCTATTCCAATAAAAATTAGCGTGTTCAGCATGAAACTTCGCTTCAGATAGGTGACTCTTATTAATTTCGAATCAATAGACTCCGAGCTAGAAATTCTTAATCGATATATATCGATTGGCCGGCCAGAGTGGTCTGACGCAGTCTTCCACAATTCTTGAATTTTTGACGAAACGGAAAGAGATACGCTATTCCAATAAAAATTAGCGTGTTCAGCATGAAATTTCGCTTCAGATAGGTGACTCTTATGAATTTCGAATCAGTAGACTCCGAGCTAGAAATTCTTAATCGATATATATCGATTGGCCGGCCAGAGTGGTCTGACGCAGTCTTCCACAATTCTTGAATTTTTGACGAAACGGAAAGAGATACGCTATTCCAATAAAAATTAGCGTGTTCAGCATGAAACTTCGCTTCAGATAGGTGACTCTTATTAATTTCGAATCAATAGACTCCGAGCTAGAAATTCTTAATCGATATATATCGATTGGCCGGCCAGAGTGGTCTGACGCAGTCTTCCACAATTCTTGAATTTTTGACGAAACGGAAAGAGATACGCTATTCCAATAAAAATTAGCGTGTTCAGCATGAAATTTCGCTTCAGATAGGTGACTCTTATTAATTTCGAATCAATGGACTCCGAGCTAGAAATTCTTAATCGATATATCTCGATCGGCCGGCCAGATTGATCTGACGCAGCCTTCCACAATTCTTCAATTTCTAACGAAACGAAAATAGATACTCTATTCTAACATAAACCAGCGTGTCCAGCATGAAACTCTGCATATGCTAGGCTACTGGCATCAAAATGAACCTGTGGAATATTTTGAAGCTATCTCACAGTGCATGAAATTTGTGTAAGTTTCGTAGCCATTAGCTCGATATTATTTATGGTATAGATTGTGAATAAATTATTCCATGAACTCTTTAATTTGTTAGAGAATATAAATATTGACTAATTTATACCATAAATAATATCGATTGCCCGGGTCTCACCACGAGGAGGTAGCTACGATCGGAGACCCACCCTATCCGCGACCCATCCACCCTCCGTTTTCGAGAAATTTCATTTATTTTTTTTATTAATATACCAGCCTGTTGGCTCAGATTTACAAATTGTCCGATCAAGGATTGATTTGTAAATATGTGGCAAGAGGTGTTTTTGTATTAACTTATCCGGACTGAATTAAGCACACATAACATATGAAAATATTATTTACAATGTAACAAATTATATAATGTTAATACAAATAGTCACTTATCATTTAGATTTACTTATTTTCTAAGGATTCTGAAAGAATGCTTTGCATGTAAATGAAAATTACATAGCAAATGAAATAAAGTATAATTCTTATAGATAATAATTAATTAACATCCTGCCTATCGTGATTGGTTAAACATACCTAACAGTACGTCTAAGAAAATATTGGAAGAACGTGAGTTTTTAGTTCTTCAGATTTGTTAATTTTATATTAAACATCTGATTTCCTACCTAACCACATATCTAACGATAAGTGAAATTTGGAGAAATATAATTTTTCGTCTTTTCTTCGTTTCTGATGTTCAAAAATCCCACGATGCTTTCTAAAAGGAACAATTTCTGCAGGATTGAAAACATGGTACCCTACCTAACAACACATCTAACTAAGAAATGTGTTCAGTTTGCTTTTGTATTAAATTCAAATTGTGATCCCTACCTAGCTTTGTATCTAATTACAGGTCATGGGATCATATGCATTTCTGATTGTTCAGATTTTTTAAAATTCAGATAAAAAATCTGTAGTCCTACCTAACAATATATCTAAGAAATATTTGTGTGAGGATGAAAGTTAAATATTTTATCATTTGTCTTCTCTCTTTATTAACGATGTTCCATGATATTTTCTGGAAGAAACAATCTTTGCATTGATTAAAAACCTGACGCCCTACCTAACACTATGAGTAAACAAGGGAACGAACATGATTTTTGACATGTTCAAATCTTTTCGTTTTAACTTAAGTTAAAGCCCTACCTAACAGTATGAGGAAACGAGGGAACAAACATGATTTTTGACACGTTCATGTCTTTTCGTTTTAACTTAACTGAAAGCCCTACCTAATAGTATGAGTAAACAAGGGAACGAACATGATGTTTGACATATTCAAGTCTTTTCGTTTTAACTTAACTTAAAGCCCTACCTAACAGTATGAGTAAACAAGGGAACGAACATGATTTTTCACATGTTCAAGTATTTTCGTTTTAACTTAACTCAAAGCCCTACCTAACAGTATGGGTAAACAAGGGAACGAACATGATTTTTCACATGTTCAAGTCTTTTCGTTTTAACTTAACTTAAAGCCCTACCTACCATATGTAACTAAAGAATGGGGATGAACATTCCTCAAATGTTCAGGTCTTTCAGCAGTCTTGTCTTAAAAATCTAAATGCCTGCCTAACAGATATAATAAGTAATCGTGGGATGGTATTAATCTTTCACTGTTCAGATTTTCTAATTGTAAAATAAAATCTGAAACCTTGCTTAATAATATATCTAAGAACATTTGGGAAAAAATCGTTTTATCTTCTATTCTTCTTTTAAAGATGTTAGAGCTCTTCTTTCTTCAATTCACTGATCGTACGATGATCCCTGAAACATTCTCTATATCGATTAGTTTAGTTATTTAAAATATCTCACGATTCTACTTGGAATTCTTCTTTCTTCATTTCACTGATTCTATTATGATAGCTGAAACACTTACTACATCGATTAGTTTAATTATTTAAAAAATCTTACGACTCTTCTTTGAGTTCTTCTTTCTTCAGTACATTGGCCCTACGATGACCCCTGAAACATTCTTTACATCGATTAATTTAGTTATTTAAAATATCTCACGATTTTACTTGGAATTCTTCTTTCTTCATTTCACTGATTCTATTATGATAGCTGAAACACTCACTATATCGATTAGTTTTGTTATTTAAAAAATCTTACGACTCTTCCTTGAGTTCTTCTTTCTTCAGTTCACTGATCCTACGATGATCCCTGAAACACTCACTATATCGATTAGTTTTGTTATTTAAAAAATCTTACGACTCTTCCTTGAGTTCTTCTTTCTTCAGTTCACTGATTCTACGATGATCCCTGAAACACTCACTATATCGATTAGTCTAATTACTTAAAAAATCTTACGACTCTTCTTTGAGTCCTTCTCTCTTCAGTACATTGGCCCTACGATGACCCCTGAAACACTCACTATATCGATTAATTGTATTATTTAAACAGTCTCAAGCATCTACGGAAACGTTTACTCGAATTATACACAGAAATTGGTATAATTAAATCCCACGATGATTTCTGAAACATGAACTGACAAAGATTTAGTATTATTGCAGTGGATATTTTAGTACCAAAAATTTCGAACCTATATCTGTTACCTAAAGGTCCCAACTTTCCTGTAAATTAACCCTTCTGAAATCTCAAACAGAAACTTTACTCATCTGATTAGTAAACTGAATTTAATGAACGCGTAAAACTGATACGTCGAAGCGATATATTAAACAAAATTTTAAGTGAATTTTAATTGTAGATAAACTAATGAATATAATTTGATCTCAGTACGAAGACCAAAAAGGGAAATAGTTAAGGATTTAATAGAATGACGTAAAACAAGTTTTTTTATATGTAAATTGATAAACCGCAGAATTGAAATAATTACATTTAGCTGCAATATACTCTAATTTATAGCAACAACGAGCGATATCGATAGTGTAAAAGAAATATATTATTCCGTCATCATGTAACTTCGCGATTGCATTCACGTATAATTTTTATGCGAGTTCTTCGCGGTTCATCATGATCGACAAATTTAATATCGCGAGTTAACTCTGATTTATGCAAAGTAGCTTTGAAAATTTATAAAAAGTAGCTACTATTTTAACGTGTTTAGATTTGTTGCAAATTTATAACTATCACGATTGAGTTATCTCCCGAGAAACTATACAGCTTCAATAACGAAATTTATCACTATTGTTAGTCACCTATGATAAAAATAAAATTGATCATTCAAATCAACTGAATGTCTGTAAAATATAAAAATAATTATTAAATTTATATTTCGCGCATAGTGAGAATTGTTAGCAGTATTTCTATTAACAGACACTCGGAAAACACATGAAAATATAAGAAAAATAAATATCAGTCCTGAAAAGGGCTGATTAAAAAAGATTAATAGCCAGAAGGGCATTTAATCCACTCATTAAAATGCAAAGTACGCGTGAGTGGAGTATTTATTTCGCAACACTAATTTATTTAATAAAAAATCTCCCGAGAACAGCCAAACAAGGGCTGCTGAATTAATCAGACGCGACTCTAACTAAAAAAGCAAACGCGGACACATTTGTGCTTCATTGTACGCAACACTAACATTTAGAAAAATTGCGCAGTCTTGTCAGACTGCGACAGAGTGCAGTCATACCAGAGTGCAACAAAATGCAGTCATATCAGACTGCAATAATGTGCAGTCATGTCAGACTGCGACAAAATGCAGTCAATTTGACTGCAGTATGGTCCATTAGGTCCCAATAAAAAATTGGGCACTTCACTGTACGCAACACTAATTCAAACGCGTTCATTCAACATCGCAACACTACATTAGAAACTCTCAATTAATTAATTTATAGAAAATAAAAGACAAACGCGATCCATCATTGGCGTAACGCTAATAAAATTCTAATTTATCTGTATTAAAAAATGAACTGAAAGAAACACGTATCATCAGTATCGCAACACTAATTAAAAAGTATGAAAATTTACTGAAAGAAGCACGTATCATCAGTATCGCAACACTAATTAAAAAATATGAAAATCTTTAAGCAAACATAAATTAAACTTAAAGCATGCAAAGACAAACGCGAGCTGTTTTCGCAACACTAAAGCAAACGCGAGCACTTCTGTGCTTTGTAGTTCGCAACACTAACTTTAAGAATAATCTCGCTGTCACATCAGACTGCGAAAATGCAGCCACTTTGGCTGCGAGGGCCACAGAAAAGCAGCCATTTTGGCTGCAGCATTGTCCAGCAGGTCCCAGCAAAAACTCTGGGCATTTCATTGTACGCAACTCTAATTCAAACGCGGTCATTCTGTATCGCAACACTACTCCAGAAACTCTCAATTAATTAATTTATAGAAATTAAAGAAGCAACGCGATTGATCATTGACGCAACTCTAATAAAATTCGAATTTATATATATTCAAAAATTAATTGAAAGAGGCGCGTATCATCAGTATCGCAACACTATAATAATAAATGAAACTTGAAAGCTGCAAAACAAACGCGAGCTGTATATTTCGCAACACTAAATCAAACGCGATGAACCTTCTTCGCAACTCTAATTCAAACGCGATCATCATTTTATCGCAACTCTAAGCAAACGCGATCTCTATTTCTCGCAACGCTAATTCACTAACATTACCTAACGCTCTCATTTGCAAAACAAAGCAACGCGAATTTTATTTCGTCGCAACGCTAACTCAAACGCGATCAGACTTTTCGCAACCCTAATTCAAACGCGATTTGCCCAAGGTACTGGGTGATGGACCAGCTAGTGGCCAAACACAAACTACTACTACTACTACAACAACTACAGGCGAGCACAGTGACAAAGTAGTAACCAAGAAATGACTATGCATCGTTGAGTGCACCAGGTACACTCAAGGATGCACGGTCATCAGTAGTTTCCCTCTTCATGGCAGTTTGCCGGGACTCTTCGGCTCTTAGCCTCTTCGTTCTTCGGGCTCCTGCCCCCTGAAACCTGATCGAAAATGGAACTCGCGGGTCTGAAGAGATGCTTTGTGGTCAGATCAGCGATTCTGGGTATGCACAGAACCGCTGAACCTTCCACGTGCAAAAGCATCTCGTGCAAGGAACGAGCGTTTCGAACCTGACCTTCCGACCGCGTACGCGACTTAAAATTAAGCTCGAAGAGTTCACTCGAAAATCTGAGCGATTTGACGATGCCAGAGCATGTTCAAATCGCGTCAGATTCATCATGAACTCTTCCCTAACATCCCAGGTGCAGGTTTATCACGCGAACAATTGAACAGTTAACGCGGGAGAGATAGAGAATGTGATAACCTGCCCTGGCCCTGCCTGCTTACATCTAATCACGCACACTGAGAAGGAAGCTACCTACCTACCTAACCCTATATTTAAAAAAGGCAAAGCCTCAATCGCACCAACACAATCGCTCTACGAAACTCTCACATACCGCCCGGGTGCAACAAGCCTAACTCTAAGGAGAACGTCCCGCGGGACGCCTCCGACCCCCGAGCTTCGTCATCAACATTCACACTCTAAGAAAGTACGTACCATTTCCTGAAATCGGCTGGCAAGCGTGAGCGACCATTGCGTTTAAAAAGTTCTTATCATTTTTGCAAAGCTTCGATTGGAAGTGAAAAAGGCAAGTGCATGGCGCTTACGTGGTATCATGATTTGGAATATTTTAATCGAAGTTATCGTGTTTTATTTGTGAATATATTTGTGGGGTTTGTAGATTGAATAATTATAAGTAAAATTGAATAATAATAAAAGATAATGAAATTGAATAATAATGAAAATGTGAAAACCGACGCAAATCTCACAGCCTAACCACACAACACTCACACATGTGAGACTTACGTCGTGCACGATACGCTACGCAGTGCCAGACGCTTAAAAATTTGATTAAAGACATGTCATCGTGCCCATTGTCTTCACCCACCCAAGTAGCGCCTGCGCACGAGAGTGGGATTAGGCAACGAACACGGAAATATATACCTGAAAATCCTGATCTAAAAATGATTATTAGTGACTGATTTGTCTAAGCGGTCTAAGATTCTTTATGCAAAAGACTCGACTTTGAAACTTGAAGAAAGAATTTACTGAGAAAAATGACTAATATTTAGCAAAGTGACTCTAATATTTAGGAAAGTGACTCGAATATTAAAAAAAATTGACTACAATATTAAAGAAAGTGACTCTAATATTTAGCAAAGTGACTCTAATATTAAAAAAAGTGATTCTCATACTCGAAACTCCTCGGTCGATTCCTCCATCAAAGTACATTTTGAATAATTGCAAACATTATTCAAGCTTGATACTTTGATATCAAAATCTTCCCGTCGCGAAGCGTCCTTCTTGTACGTAAATTTTAACATTGCAGCGCGCATAAAAATGACTCTACTCTCGCGAAAAATTGGACAATCATACTCTCGTCATCATCGATGTTATTCAATTATATTCGTTTGAAATTAACAGTAAAAATGAAATTAAAGAAGTCGAGGGGTGCTCGACTTCTCCATGAAATATCATTCATTATCATCGAAAAAAAATATTCGACAATTAATAGAAATTATAGAAGCTTTCGAATTCTATCATTTCTCATAAATTATATACACTCTCACGATATGAATTTAAATTGGAAACGCGACGTACAAGAAGACCCTCACCTGACTCTAATAAATGAAGGTTACTACCACGAGTATGATCTAAGATCATACCCGAGGTCACTGTGCTCGCCAAAAACAAAACTACTATACAACCGATCTCCGTGCCGTTTCGGACCTTTCGTCCTGCGACATGATGGAGAACGGAGGAATAAAAAAACAATCATGTGACTCACCGATAGAAGAAATGACTACCGTGCTGACGAAGTCATCAGGATGTCTGGATGGTAGCCCTGGAACAGAAAAGGAGCAGAAAACATTACAACTTGTTCGACTAAAACTTCAATAACTTTTAACAGACTTACTATTCAAAACAATTAGAAGTTCATTATTTTCAATCATTGTTCGTTATCTGTCAAATATCAGTAATGATCAAAACATTGAATGTCTGACTGTACAACATTACTCTGTACAGTATTTAGAAAGTTCATACTATCGAACACGTTAATGATTAATTAACTATTTCAGTGTGTGATCCTCTAATTATTTTGAGCAGTGTAGTGATTTTGATACTTACATTCCCCTACACTGAAGTACGCCCGAGGCCCATCATCCTCTCAGTCATTGGATTGGCGAACAGTAGGTCGAAGGTCGTAGCTCGTTCTGAATAGAAAAGGAGCAAAGAATTTATAGTAGAGCAGCAGATACAAAATTTGTTATTTGTTTAAAGTTTCTATGATTTTGATACTTACAGTGCTGCCTTTAGATCACCGGATGCTCCTCTTCAGTGATGCACTGACTCTACTTTCGCGAACGATTTTCAGCAATAAAAAAGGAAAAATAAATGACTAATCGCGACCGAATTTTATGACCGGCGAACAAACTGACTCTACTATCGCGTGAATTGAATATAGTATGAAAATTGGAGCCAGTTCGCTCACAAAAAGAAGACTAACACTTTTTAAGAGGCAAACACTGACTCTACGACCGCATTGCGCGCGATCACAAATTTTCTGAAAGAAATGATTAAACAGAGGGGAAGGGTGAAATAAAAACACACATTATTTTCTTATTATTCTTTTTTTACCGAGTGTCTGTTAAAGAAATACTGCGTTTCTGTGAAGAAATAAATATTGCATTGTTAAGCAATACAATGATAATTAAAGTCATTAGAATATAATGACCAGTACGGATGAAAAGTGTCGTATAATATTATAGTGATGATTTCCGTTATTAGAGTTGCCAGTATAATTATATTCGTTTCATCGATGCTCGAACTATGAATCGATCCATAAATTTTCTAATCTTCTTGCAATAATCAGAGTTAATCGAGTAGTACTATTTGTTAAATAGTTTAACAACGGAGATTTTATTTTATAAAAGCTTGCATAGAAAAAATATTATGATTGGAATCGCGATAGCTCCATGAAGACGGTATGTTATTTAAATAGAATTGGAATGTTATTAATCGCAAACGCGTTGCAGCAAACTATAACTTATTCCAATTATTCTTTAACATAAACAATGGATTAAACGATTTAAAATATCAAAAGTGAATTTCAAACTCAACTATTCCTCTTTAATCTTAGTACTGGATCACGTTTCGATATATCGAATTAATGAAAAGTAATTAAAACCGAAAAATTATTAAAAATTCAAATAATTATTTAAATGAATCCCGAAATTGTTTATGTGTACCGGAAAATCACGTATGTAAACGAAAAAGTCGAATATGTAAACCGGGTAAAGTCGCGAAAACCGGTGGGTTGAATCCCAAAATATCGAATAAATGAAAAATAATTGAAATCGAAAAATGATAATTAAGTAGAGATAATTATTTAAAAAATCCAAAAATAGTTTAAATGTACCGAAGGATTACGTATAATAAATGAAGAAGTCGAGTA
Source organism: Macropis europaea (assembly GCA_916610135.2). Taxonomy (NCBI): domain Eukaryota; kingdom Metazoa; phylum Arthropoda; class Insecta; order Hymenoptera; family Melittidae; genus Macropis; species Macropis europaea. The sequence goes on along the minus strand of OU744352.1, from coordinate 11,697,148 downwards.
TGTAAACCGGGTAAGATGACGAAAACCGGTGGGCCAAATCCCAAAATATCGAATCAATGAAAAATAATTAAAATCGAAAAATGATAATTAAATAAAGATAATTATTTAAATAAATCCAAAAATAGTTTAAATGTACCGAAGGACTACGTATAATAAATAAAGAAGTCGAGTATGTAAACCGGGTAAGATGACGAAAACCGGTGGGTCAAATTCCAAAATATCGAATAAATGATAAATAATTAAAATCGAAAAATGGTTGAAAATCAAAATAATTATTTAAATAAATCCAAAAATTGTTTAAATGTACCGAAAGACCACGTATAATAAACGAACAAGTCGAATATGTATACCGGGTAAGGTCACGAAAGTCGTTGAGCAAAGTCACGAAAACACGAATTAATTAACAGTAAAACAGTACTAATTAATAATAAACAATAGTGAATTAATGTTAAACGAGAGCAGCAGTGAATCTTAAACGCGATAAAGATTGATTAGAAATGGTTTAGAATACGATTAAACGCGAAAACGTAATAGGTTAAGCGCGAGCTGTCAAACGATGTTAGCGATAGCGCGGTCCGAAGCGAAATGAGGCCCCGCTCAGCGCTCAGCTGACGCGCAACGCGTTGCGCACTTCGACGTCACACTTGACTACACCTGACAGCTAGCAGCTACCAAGCATATTTTCTTATCAGTTGAACAATTAACGACTACCGTGCGTGCGTTGAATTGATATTTATCGCTCCAACGGTTTTCTCAACCACCCCCGCGGACATCACTAGTACACGTTAGTGATCAAAGTGTGGGTACACCCGGTGGACAGTGGAGTGGTGCTCGAAAGTGTTTTAGTGAATAGACTGTGATGTTTACTAACTAGTGAGAATTTCTTTTGCGTTTACCCGTTGCATTTTGTCGTGTTCATTATAGATGTTATTGTGGCTAGTCAGGAGACATCGTGTGTAGCGCTAATTTATTTCTCAAATTATTTTTCTTGCCGCTTGTAAAAATAGTGAATGTTTTCTGTATCTACTACTCTAAACACATGATTGTGACGTTAGACATGCTTACATATGACAGCTTCTATCGGTTTCGAAGTTCATTTTCTAATCGCATCAAAATTTACTATCTATACACACTGCTGGTGCATTGAAATATTTTTTTTATTATTCCCACGTTTTTCCAACCAGCCCCGCGGATATCAGCAGTGCACGTTAGTGATCATAAGTGTGGATACACCCTGTGGACAGTGGAGTGGTGCTCGAAAGTGTTTTAGTGAAAAGACTGTGATGTTTACTAACTAGTGAGAACTTTTTTTGCGTTTACTCGTTGCATTTTCACGTTTTTATTATAAATTTGATTGTGGCTTGTTAGGAGCCATCGTGTGTACTGCTAATTTATTTGTTAAATTACTTTTCTGGCCGGTATGTTGATAATCTTCCTGTTTATTCACGTAACGGAAATACCCACGCTTGTAAAAATAGTGAATGTTTTCTATATCTCCGACTTTAAATATCTTTACATCACACATGATTTCACACGACAGTTTCTAACAGTTTCGAAGTTAATTTTCTAATCACATCGAAATTTACTATCTACACGCTGTGCTGGTGCATCGGAATATCTTTTTTATTATTCCTACGTTTTTTCAACCACCCCGCGGATATCAGCAGTGCACGTTAGTGATCAAAAGTGTGGGTATACCCGGTGGACATTGGAGTGGTGCCGGACAGTGCTCCACTGGCAAGTCTGTGATGGAATACTTTACCAGATCTAGGTAACAAGGATAGTTTTTGAGCTCAGATGAGAAATTATCCACGAATGGTATACAGTACTGTATTAACTGTAGGTATAAAGCATATATTGTGGTATAGTTTCACGTATTCTACACCAGGTGGCTACACCCGCAAAACGTTCCTACGAATCGATCTACGCAAAGTGTGCAGTTTCATTTAAAAAAGTGCATTCGCATTTTTCAGGTGCATCGTTGCAGTTATGAAAAAAGTGAAGTTGTAGCAAATTAGCCCTTCCTATACTAACCACATCACTAACCATAGTCGCGGTGTAACCTGCGCCGATTGCGTGGCTCACCCTATAGGGTGAGCTTGTCAGAATCTCACCCTCAAAAGGGTGAATAAAAACCGCAAAGTCTTAAATAAAAACACGAGTTACAAATTTTTAGAACGCCTTTGTAACTTCTGCCTCAACCTGTACATGATAACGATACAATTGAATTACGTGTTACGCGTTTCTAGTTCGCTAATCACTCATAATTATACAAATAATTTCACAGTCAGTCATGCGAGCAATTTGCATGACTGATACCACCGTCGCTAAAGATTCGTCAGGAACGCATCCTGCGGTCATTGATTAGGAAGAAAAATTTTGGTTCCGGAATGTATTAATTTGATTGCATTTCTGCAGCTATGTCGCTTATGTAATGTCACGCTCTGCACTTGGCGAGAATTACGATTTGTTATGAATACTTTAAAGCCTGAAGGTGAGGTGCATTACGTAAAAACTTGTTACTCAGGTGCAATGTTTCCCAAAGTGGTTGCGCGTGATAAGGTGTTTTTTGATAAAATTCACTGGAGTCCAAGAAGCAGCAACATTCTTCACAATCATCTTCCTTTTGTTAATTTGCGCAAGACAATTAAAAACAGAGTTGTTGTTTTATTTTAATCTTTCATTTATTATGTGAAGAAATTCTCTCTGTAAAGCAATGTTTGTTTCGTTCGGCGTCTTACTAAAATTAGGGTGGCTGTGTACTGTTTAGTATAAGGGCTCCGCGATAAAATAAGTTCGACAACCACTGCTCTAGTGATTAATACATTAAAAGCCTATTTATTGATTAATGAGCAGATTTTATGACATTATACAGTTCAGAATTAGAAGAATATATCGCAGATAACAAATGAATCAGTGAGTTGAAGAACAGTACAAGTCCAAACACCACATTTTGAGATATTTGAAAAAATAGCATCAGTTTTCCTGTATCGTTAAAGACATTAATTGTATAGTGCTGTTGCAATTTAAACACGGTTATACTAACCCCGATGAACGTTTATATATGTCTAACTATGGCTTAATTTGTTCATAAGTTTTCAATAATTAAAATAAAACCATTGGACTTGTACTGTTTTTCAAGTCAATCCACTTTTTAGTCAGATAATTAAAAACATAATACAGTACTGAAAAAAAACATTTATAACTTGCTTTAAACATAATTTAAGTAGAAGTTATTTAAGGAAAAGTGATTATTAAATTAAATTCAGCATAATATTAAAAAAATTAGTCATCATCTTGTTGGCCAATAGGAATCTTTCAAGGACTTATTTCTTGATAGAATGAATTTGAATTTCTTGAAACAGTATAAATCCATGATAGATACTATTTTTGCACTCATTAAACTGAATGGACTGCCTGAAACACGGGTATAGGCTACTTCTTTTGCAGTGTTCTTTGTTCCAACGTCTAGTTCTATGCATTTCAGTTTTGAGATTATTTGAAAATGGCTACTTTTGGACTTGTACTGTTTTTCATCTCATCGATTCAAATCTATTCTATTGCCGCAGCTAGAGGAGATTGCGTGATCCCATTTACTGTTACTTAGGATACCCTGAATATTAACCTCTTGCATTACAATAACGCGTCACACACATGACGATTCTTCTCTATGAGTTAGAAAACAGGATGCATTCTCTTACTGATTTATTAAAATTGTATGAATAAGCTGACATATGCTCCTCTTTATTTATCAGAGTATTGGGACGCTTGAACGGTTAACCCTCTATAACCGGAATTTTCTTACGTATGACGAAAATTACACATCAGGTAAATGATAGAGATCAATTTTTTCCGGCAATCCCAATACTTTCAAAAACAGTGATTATAAATCGCTACGTCAATTTATGATCACTCAAACTGTGTTAATTTAGCGTTTCACTATTACTGTAACATGTCTAAAATGAGTTGTTAATTTATGCTGTAACAGTCTGTTTCATGTATTATGTATACTACCTCTCTACATTTTCAATTATTGTACAAAGAGGGATTTTTCCATACACTGAAATAAATTAAATTAAATTAAATTAAATTAAATTAAATTAAATTAAATTAAATTAAATTAAATTAAACAAATTATAAAATTTCTATCGCCGTATATAAACATAAATAAATATTATAATAAACGAACAGACTCCTTGGTGACAGTATAGTCGTGAAATATAATTGTACACAGCGATAAATAAAGTAAATAAAATTGAAAAAGTATAGATATATAGGTATGTAACTTTCAAGTTACAAGGTGTTCGAGAGAGTTGAATGTCTCGCGCTTGTCGATGAAAAGAATGTAGCAACGGGCTGGCTCGAAATGAAAATAAGCAGAGGAAAATTTCGTATGATTCGATCGGGGAGAACGCGGTTCGCCAGCAGTTGTCCAGAAAGCCGCGGCCAAAATTACAAACGAGGCACGCGTCACGATCAAAGCCTCCGATCGACCGGTCAGACGGTGTGGAACATCTGGACAGCTCCCAAAGGCTGCATACCAGACGGTCGAGATCGCCGCTCAGCTTTAAGGTGGAGATCCACGATCAGATGTTTCACCAGATTTTCCGCTCATCAGGCAAAAATCTCAGCAAGAACTACATGTAAATATACAGGCTGTTCAAGAAAGTTGGGGTCAGACATCAGGGGTACGTAGTACTAATCGAAACAGAGAAAATAGTCTGAATGAACATGGGTCCAAGTGTCATTAGTAGACTGCGGATGCTTGTGCAATTTAATATACCCAAATTGGCATACAGGGTGGACCACGAAGCGTGATGAGCTAGATTATTCTGCTGTTAGCGGTTCGATCGGAAGTTTTTTTAGCTAAAATAACATGGTTCAAGGAGAGCTTAAAGATGATTGTACCAAATTTTTTGTCAACCCTTTTTTTCCAGAGTTTTCAAGGTCACCTTCAGTTTTTTTATAGGTAAACCTACAATTGTTTACACCCATCTTTTAGGAGATACTGAGACGAATTCGGCAAGCGCCATAAAAAGTATTTCTTCTTCATCTATGCCAAAGAAACGTCAAAAAAATATCATTTACCTTAATTGAATCGATGCACAAAATGGTGTCCACTAGCAGCAATAGACTTGCGTAAACGGTTAAGAAATGACTACTTAGTTCTTTCTATGACGTCTGCATCGATGGTTAAGCATGCATCTACAATTGAAATGTGTTCCAAGGTACAGAACGAAATGTTTACAAAAAATACGCGAGAGATCAAGTCAATGATGACTAATACTAATCTACCAACAGCTCTGGAAAGTGTACAACAGTGTGGCTTGCAAAATTCTTCCAACTAGGAGTTTTCTTCAGTCTTTTTAGATTCAGAAAAAAATATTTGTTATGATGCTTGCCGAATTTGTTTCAGTATCTCCTAAAAGATGGGTGTAAAAAATTGTAGGTTTACCTATAAAAAACTGAAGGTGACCTTGATAACTCTGGAAAAAAAGTGTTGACAAAAAATTCGGTACGATCATCTTAAAGCTCTCCTTGAACCATGTTATTTTAGCTAAAAAAACTTCCGATCGAACCTCTAACAGCAGAATAATCTACGCTGATCACGCTTCGTGGTCCACCCTGTATTATGGACATTTAAGATAAGATTTACAGCTTAAGACTAGATTTACAAAAACACGTCAATTTGACGGATTTCAAATCTCGAAAACAAAAAAATAAAAAAAGCATAGTATTATTTTCTAGCAATTTATGCTGACAATTAGTAATATAATGATATGAATACATACCCTAATTCATTTCCTCCACAGCTCTCTAATGTCAAAGATCTGTACACAGTACATCTATTTTTCCGAAAATCCGTCTAATTGACGGATTAACTAATTTCACAGTTAATTGTATTAAACAGGCTTTATTCGTGAAATAATTGCTCCAGTAAAATTCACAATCACTACATAATCTACTGACATATAACTAAAATTTTAATAAATTTGATTTTTATTTTTTTTGTGAGATCCTTAGAAAGCAGATACCAAGAATAACAATGCAGCAGAGATATCTTTCTTGCTCAACACCCGTTATCTTCAAATACGTCGGAGCAATGTAACTAAATGTCAAACGGGTCTATCGCCTAAGTGTTTATGTTTTGTGCTTGCACTGAATAAATTATATTAATAAAGGTCTGTGAATACTGTATAATTAAATTAATTATATTTTATTTCTAAATTAAATGAATTAATTTGTTAAAGAAAGCATACACATCACATTAAAGAAAACATTGCACCAGACAAGAAGATGATTTAATTTAAATAAATTTAACAGAATGTACAGAGTTTGGTGATGTGTGAAAAACAGAGTGATAATTACACTGCGGATCTTTATGTAATTTAAGATTTCTATGTTCGTGAAAGATCCACGTTTTATAGAGTAAGTGAAATGAACAGTTTAAACCGCAAAACGCAGTTCTGCCATAGTTGCGTTTCATCAGCTACAGGGATCGCAAAAGTATAGAAGTCTAAAAATGTTTATTTGCACAAATATCCGCATTCTAGTGATAATAGAGTAGAACCTCGATTGTTCGAACTCATCCAAAAATTGCTCTTCCTATGTAACGGGTTAAAATTATTACTAATAACAGTTTACATTTAATTTTGTACCATTATATATTTTACATTCTAAAATAAAATATTTTCATGCGAAATCTAATTACAGTGTGAGTGATTCTGTTATTAATTACAGTCCGGATAATCGAGGTCATACCGTATTACAAATTGAGGCGATGCGTCCCTTTAAGTATGAAATGTATGGAAGAAGCCTTGACCTTGGAGGTGGGTGACCTGAATCTACGAGTCTACCGTTTATAACTCGAGGAGATTTGGTTGGGTTGGGTTGGGTTTGTGACAGGTTAGTCATTGAACCCATTCGACTCTTTGGACGAGATATCTCGCGACTCGATGTCGTTTAATCGACAGTTCGGACGAGATATCGCGCGTTTTCATTGCACTGTTTAATTCAGAAGTATTGTCTGTAAACTGATCTGAGGGGATCGGGAAGCAAAAAGCTCTAAAGTGAAGCTTCGCGTGGTCCGTGTCTGAAAGAGTGACGGACATTACTTTTGGGCAGCCTTTCTTTAAATTTGTTTATTGCAAAAATCATTACCGTAACAACGTTTACATTATGTGCAATTAACAGAATACAATGAGCTCTGACAGAGAATATTGCTAAACTTATTGTTAATAGCCTGTGCATAGGCTTCTCTAGACAGTATACCTTAATTTTTACTATTATAGTAATGTTTTAAAAGGAACTTTAATAGATACGAAAGAAGGCTCATGTATGATTTTAATAGTAAAGATAATACATGTAATATAACAAAAGTAAAAATAACATCTATGAAAAATATAAAAATATAAAGCAGATTTTAGTGTCTTAATTATCCTAGTTAATTGAGACTATTACCTACATACATGCACTGTGAAAAGAAGGATATTCTGTAAGGAAAATTGCAAGAAAAGTGTGAGTTTCAGGTCTTACAATCAGTGAAATTTATTGACGATTTCATAACTTTTCCAGGTAGTTATTATTAGACTGCGGGTGTTTAGGCAAATACACATTTTTAAACATAAGTATCACTTATTTTAATGTCGTTACCGGTATGAAACTATAATAAAAAATAAATTTTCTAATATCTTCCGCTACAGATGTTACAAAATTTACCTTTCATTTTTCTTCCTGCGTAAACTATGCATCTTTCACGTGTTTAAATATGTTAAATCGCATAAAGATCCGCAGTGCAGTTATCACAATTAAGAAAGTGTTTACATACTTTTGAGCGGAAGTGTATGTATATTCGCAGAAAAGTCCGCAGTCTAATTACGGTGATCCGGATTCTGGCAAACTCTGCTATAGATAAGATCATTGTCCGTTATGGACGGTTTTCTCGCAAGCTCCGGATGAAAGAGACGGCCAGGTTCTCTGTCGTCGGATTGCGCAACGGAGTGCGGGGGACCGCGTGGCGGGAAAGCGTACATACGCGTCGGTACGACGCGACGGCAGCGTTTCGGGCAGCCCCGATCGGTCCGGCGTCCGCTGCCACTGAAGTGTTGATGCTAAATAAAACTCGTAGCTGGTTGGTAGGCTGCCATGCGTTCTAATTTTCACGAAGGCACGGCCGCTCGCGGACGTGGTGGCCCGGGATCTGGCGTGTGGTCGCGCGCGGACACGATAGTCTCTCCGGACGCCTCTGGTTGCCTGTTGTTCGCGACGTGGAGAGGGAGATCGTGGTCGAAGAGGAAGGACAAAGGTGACGAGGAGTCGACCAGCCTTGATTTCGATCAACCCCGGAGGACCTCGTCGCCTTTGATCTCCGTGCTGGCGGCCCTAGGAGGACCAACCGATCGGCTGATCGGCCAGCTAGCTCGGGACCAGTGTCCCGTCCGCGGACTTTCCATGCGAACGCTCCGGTGACATGGCTGCCGCCCTTCTGGGCAAATCTGTCGGCTTGATAGCGCTGATCCTGCTACTCCACGGCTGCCATGCCTTCAAAGTACGGGAGCACCAGGCGTCGGTCGAGCACCAGCATCGCGCCACCTGCGCTTCCATCTTTGGCAGATGCACGGAGAAGAGCCCCAGCAGCCGAAAGTGGCACGAGACGACCGCACAGAGGCTTGCCAGCTTTCGAAGACCACCTGCCGAGGTGACGTCAGGGGAGGATAACGACACGGGTGCACCGCGTGGCAAGGTGGAGAAAACCGGACGTCCCGTCGACAGGAAGACCTGGAGGAGCACGGAGTTGGACGATGACGACGACGAGGCTGTTGTCGAGGTGGAGGAGGACACTTCTGAGGTGGTCGCGGGCAGGGAACCGGAGGACTCTGGTGAGAAGCAGATCCGAAAGGTGCGGAGATCAGTGGAGCTCGATGATGAAGACGACGAAACGGACAGCGACAGTGGGGTTGAGGTTAGTTTGAGAAAGTCCAGCGGCGAGGACGTAACACGGACGAAGAAAAGTGTGGTTTTGGATGAAGATTCTGAGGATGATGAAGACGAAGAAGAAGATGAGACGGAAGTCTCGGAAGACGCTGAAGATGAAGATGAAGAAGAAGAAGAAGAGGAAGAGGAAGAGGAAGAGGAAAACGACGATGAAGGTGAGAGCAAAGCTTCTGCTCCTCCGTTGAGGAAGCTGGAGAAAGTCAGACACGCTGACAAGGATAAGGTTAGGTCTGTGGAAAGGTCCTCTATAGAGAAACCGACGGTTGAAGAGAAGAAACCTGTGGAACCAGCGAAGGTGGTGCCCACGGAAAAAGTCCCTGCGGCTTTGGAGAAGCCGATCGAGACCTCGAAGAAAGTCGACCCTCCTAAGGTCACGAAATCTGTCAGTGAATCTTCAAAACCGAAGTCCATGCCCAAAGAAGAAAAAAAGGAGAAAGTCCCTGTGAGAGCCGAAACAAAGTCACCGCCGACAACGCGTGAGCAACTGAAGCAGCCAGCAGAAGCTAAACGAATCGATAGTGAGTATGCATGTTCTTTAGAATGTTCTTCTTTTCTTCTTCACACATGGGATGAATGAAGTTGAAGCGATGGGTGCGCGGTCATTTGCAGAAGAAGCGAAACCGAAGACGAAAACGCACGTGGGAGCACCGTACACTTTGGCTGACTTGAACGACGCGATTCTACGCGTGCCGACCTTCGTGCCAAATTTCACGGCCGTGGAGGATTTTGAGTGTCAGCAGCACGGCAAGATTTTCCTGAGGCAACTGAGGGGTTACAAACTCTGGGCCCTGCAAAGTAAGTCAAACGTACACGACACAGTGCTCCACGGTTGGCTGGAAGAACATTCGGGAACCGAGAACTTCCAGCCAACCGAGGTGGGGCAAGTTGTCATCGCTAGACTGCAGAATTTTATGCAAGTATGATATGCAAATAGACAAAGTATATGCAGGATGAATACCGTAAACATGCACTTGGTAGGGATTAGAAAATTCATATAATTTTTTTTAATTACTATATTTATCAGTATGTTTACATTATACGGGCATTATACAAAGTATTAGAAGAAATAATTATATTATACATATCAAGATATAGTAGTATTGAAATGTTATACTTTTTAATATGTATGTAATTATTCAACTTTTTAACATATGAAGCTACCAAACTGTTAAACTTTTTAACATATTATACTATTAAATTACTGTTACTATTAAACTATTATACGATATCTAATCAAGATCTTTTAATATTGAAATATTACACTTTTTAATATATGTAACTGTTCAACATTTTAATATATGAAACTGTTCAACATTTTAATATATGAAACTATCAAACTGTTAAACTTTTTAACATATTATACTATTAAATTACTATTACTATTAAACTAATATACTATATCTAATTTCGTCTCAGATATAATTTAAATTACAATAAGCAACAATAGTTTTTGCTTCAAATTACCAATTGAAAATTGCTACCGTTTTTTCAAAAAAATCAGTTTAAATGCCGAAAATGAACAATTATTCGAATAATTTAGAAATTGTTATTCGAATAAATTATTCCAATAATTTTACAATCGTTATTAGAATAAATTATTCGAATAAATAATGATGAATTATTTGAATAAATAGAGAGAATAATTTGTTAGAAATCACGAATATTTATTATCCAGATAAAATATTAGACTAAAAAGAATTAATTCGGATAATTATCTGAGGTAAATATTTATTCGAAACGATTTGAACAATGTCCAACTCTGATTTTGGGGGCCAAAGACGGTGGCACGTGCCACGCAGACGGCGGAACAATCGATTTATTGCGATCGAAGTTCAGAGATAGAATTATCTCACGAAATAGTTATGTCCAAACAGAACATGAAAAATAAAATTGGCCCCAATATCGTGCGATTTGATGACGTTGAATTTAAAAAAAAAAGAATGAACTGCGGTGGCCACTTGGCGGATATTGTACTATAGTAGTTAGACTGCGGATGTTTATGCAGGTATACAATTTTAGAAATCAGTACTGTTTGTTTTAATATAGTTGAAGAAATAGAACTTCAACAAAATTGTATTTTACGCTTTGGATGTTACAAAATGTATTTTTTATTTCCCTTGCTTTACAAAATGTACATCTTGCACGTATTTGGATATATTAAATTGCATACAGATCCGCAGTCTAGTAATAATAATTGGTCAAAGTTGATGTTGATACACAGAATCCTGAAATTTTCTACATTAAAGTACGTTTTTTTTACAAAAGCTCTGATTGAAAAAAATTGGAGGTGTATCCTGAGATAACTCAATCTTTGCATTTAGGACGTCATGATTTTATAGGAACTTGTCAGGCTAATTAAGGAATCTTCTAATGTTACATTGCACGTGTCAAAGAACGATATTTGTAATAGGTTTAGCACGCGCCACAGTGAAAACGGCCATACCTAATCAGACACGATGTAATTTACTATTTTTCATATAAATCGTAAAGGAAAAAATGATTTGAGTACTCAGTCATGTTCTTCTGTTTCTACATTATTGTTTCAGTATGAAGTTTGCTCAGAATTTTCTGTCAACTGATAATTATTTAATTAACCCTCATCCGTCCACTGTGCCAATATGACACACGTTTCTCAAAGAAATGCGATAAATGTAAAAATATACTAAATAATTGTTTAAGAAATAATTATTACGACGTTCCAACAATTACTGATTACAACTTTAAAAATTTTGAAAATATTCTGAGCATTTGATTTGACGATTTTCATAAATAGTCATCGTGAAAGAAATTCTAAATAATTTTTCAAGAAATAATTATTATGATGTTCCAGCAATTACTGCTTTCAACTATAAAATTTTAAAAATATTGTGAGCATTTGATCTGGTGATTTTAAGTCGATTTTGATAAATAGTCATCGTGAAATAAATTCTAAGCAATTTTTCAACAAACAAACACTACGACGTTCCAAGAGTTACTGATTTCAGCTACAAAAATTGAATCATTTATTACTGAAAGGGTGGATGTCCATATTTTGAGGAAAATTAACTTATGCATTCAAATGGTTATAGGTAACCCAAACTTCGGGTTATACGACCAAAAAAATATGAAATGTGTCTTTTGATATCTCCTATCGGTTTCGATTGAAAGAACCGAATAAACATTATTTCAAAGAAAATTAGGTACAGTTTTTATTACCTGGTGTGAAATTTTAAAAAATAGACGTACGCCCTTCCAATAATAAATACATTAAAAACTTTAAATTGTGTACAAACGTTCTGAGTACTTGATCCGACGATTTCGGTTTCGTTTTTGATATTTCAGTGTTAGATTCGGGCGCAAAAATTCCGTCAAGCCTGTTACGGGGCAACTTCAACCAGCTCGGAGATTTTGACCAATGTTTAGGTGTCCTGGCGCATGTAAAACTGAACGACACCACGATCAAGGTGCAAGGGAAATATTGTTTAGCAAATGTGGACATGTACGCAACGCATCCAGACATGAAGCTTCCGGTACACCTGATGCAGGCTCGAAATCTGATCAGATCGATGATGCGCGACGTAAGTCAACGAGCTTCGTTTCTATTATTTATTTATAATCTTTACCCTGTTCGATAGTGCTGAACAAAGTAGCGGCCCGATTATGGCGAAAAATCCGGCCAGTCGATTCGCAATAAACGATTTTCAGTATCTACAACTTTCTATAGTTAATATACTGCTCAAAAGAATTAGAGAATTGCACACTGAAATGATTTATTGTTTATTGAGGCATCTAGTGGTATACAGTGAGAGTCAAAAGTGAGCTACACCTTGAAGGCACGAAATTGATTCGAAAACTCATGTTGCATGAATTGAAAATTGATTGAAAAGATATAAAGCATGTAGAAATATAAATTAGTAATAAGAAAACGAGACAAAACTGAGTATACATGAGTAATTAAGAATGATTTCTCATTATTAATTAATAAAATTATCTACATATAATATTTTGTCGGTCCACCTTAACTTTAATTACAGCAGCTAATCGCCTTGGCATTGATGCAACCAAGTTACGTGTTGTTTGAACAGAAATATCATTCCATGATTTTATTAATTCCGTTTTAAGGTTCTCCTTACGCGTAATGTTTATTTTTCGTAATTTCGAGTCTAATATTTCCAACAAATTTTCTACTACATTAAGATCTGGGGACTGTGGTGAAGGATTTAATTGATTTGGTGTGTTCTGTAGCAACCAATCTTTAATCACCCTCGCGGTATGCTTTGAGTCTCGATCTTGTTGAAAGACCCATGAATCCGGTAATAGAACTTTTGCAACACTTGCAGCTAAATTCGATTTTAAGATATCTAAATATTACACGATCCTCATTTTTATAAGGTGTATACTCACTTTTGACTCCCACTGTAAAAACAGCAAATATTGTACACAGTGAACATCTCATAAAAATATTACAATATTATATCAGATACGAGTTACTTCTGTTTCATTGCTGATATCTGATAAATTATCTGAAATTATTAAAAACCCTGAGCCTCTGGTTGTTTTGAGCAGTGTATTTCAGTGTACACTAGTGGATAGATCAACAAATAGAATAATAGACAACTATTTATTTCTACTGTACTAAAAATCACGAAGATTGTGCTCTTTTCTAATTTCATCGGGTACAACCGGAAATATTCCCTCAAACAAAATTTTACTTATTTTAAAAGATACTATCTTTTGTCTAAACCCTAATTTTTGCTCATGTTCTTCAGACTGGTCATTTCGTTCCAAGATTCACGACGATCAATTGGGCGCTGTGTCTTCCAGCCGCCTGCTCAGCCGAACACGCTCAGCGCGCATTGGAACAAACGCTGAATGATTACAATAACACTGTGGGAGTTAGGTTTGTGATAGACGTTGATCCCAATATGTGCTACGTGAAGCAGACATCGCGAACCTACTCCAAGGAGACGATCGGTGTTTTGTACGTACTCTGATTTTCCATGCGACCGTTTCGATTTTACTGTATCACTGTGTGATTAGTTATCACACAATTATGGCTGCTAACAATAGAATCTTGCAAATGTTCTCAGGTATTTCTACGCTATGGTCGTCTGCCTCGTCATCGTGGCAACCCTAAGAGACTACATAGTCGCATCGAATGGAAAAGGTAAATTTCCAGAAAAGTATAGTTCGTTCGGAGGGTAAAAAGTCGTGCCCTAACAAGATTAACTTGAATAATTGTTTAAATTAAGTTGTATCGCCGGTGATCAGGAAGTTTGAGCCAGTTAAATCGCAGGAATTCTTATTAGTCTCTTCAGGGATACTGAAACGTATGTGTACGTTTAGTTTGTTTCTCTAATTCAATGGTTATAGACAAAAATATGACATCTAACGGCCACATGTGTGTATATTATTTTTCTTACAAATCTCTAAATTTTGCTAATTCTTTATTCCTTATTTTGCAAATATAAATTTATGTGGAGTAAATATTACTTTTCGTAGCGTCAACAAATTTGTCCCTGAAGAGGTTAAATTTGATATATTATATTGATATCAATATATGGAGTATAGCATGGAATAAAAAGATATTTTTACATGTCTGATCAGGTGTGGAATTTTCTGCTGTGCCAGGCACCTTTTTCGCTTAAGGCAGCGATGGCCACCGGAGCTACGGCCTTCCCCCACTCTAGGTCCATTCCCCTCGGTCCATCGTTGTCAAAGATCACAGCCTTATGAGGGGAATGGACCTAGAGTGGGGGAAGGTTGCAGCTCTGGTGGCCATCCCTGGCTTAAGGGGTAAATATATTGGGCATACTTTATATAAAAATCTTTAAATATCTCTGTAAATATTGAATTTTTTAACATCGTATCTCAGTACTTTTTTATGCAGTATGTTCCGAAGAAACGACCCAGGTAAAAAAAAGAATGCATTTCCATTTAAAAAACAATGCATTTGCATTTTTTATGCGCATCGCTCCTCTCGTAAAAAAACTGAGCTTATAGAGAAATAGACGTTCTTATACCATTCAACTTTATTTCGAACTAAACTCGAGTTATAAACCGTTCTAATTGCATGACTCACTCTGTATTTCGACTTCACATTCGATCTGAAATGATCGGAGGAACAAGGAAGAACTGTATAAGTATTTTCTGTTATTTTTCACAGCGAATTATTCCGAGAGAATAATCATGTCCTTTTCCTTACGGAGGACCATGAAGTCTCTATGGGATTCGAAAGTGAGTAATGCGGACGTTACCTGCATTCATGGGATAAGAACAATCGGCATGATCATGCTTTATTCAGCTCACAAGGTGATGCCACTCTCGATGATACCGATGGCGAATCGGATCGAGCTGACGGAGGTTTGTGCAAACATGCAGTATGTCTATTCTTTCTGTCCTGAAGTACATCTGTTCTTTCTGTAGAGTGTATATTCATGTTTGACGCCTGATTTTCGAACAGCTCACCAACAGCCTTGCGCTCACACCTATAAGAGCGGTGACCACCTTCACGGAATCGTTTTTACTGATCAGCGGTGTTTTGACCGCCTACAACATGGCGCACGAGTTTACGGTGCGCGGGGAGATCCGATGGTTTTGTCGTTTTATCACCAGATACATCAGGTAACTTTTTCATCCACTGCAGAATCTTTCCATTCGATATTGGAAGAATTCGTACACTGTTCAGTATTTCCGATAAAACAACACGAATACATCCAGATACAGTCAGACCTTGATTATCCGAAATTAACACTGTAATTAACACATTCGCAACCATAATTACCGCAAATATAATTATAGATTACCGCTCTGTAATTAATTTAATCAAACAAGTCTGATCAAACATATTCAGACAGGTTAATATGTTTCCAGACATGTTCAAGCGCGTTCAGATGTGTTCAGACGCATTCAATCATACTCAAACGGGGTCAAATTTATTCAGACGTAATCAGAAGCACTCAGACGCGTTCATAATGCATTCAGACGCACTCACATGCGTTCACAATGCATTCAAACGCAATCAGAAGCATTCAGACACCATCACAATGCATTCAGATGCAATCAGTAGCATCCAGATATATTCACAATGCTTTCAGACGCAATCAGTAGCATTCAGACACATTCACAGTGCATTCAGACGCAATCAGTAGCATTCAGACACATTCACAATGCATTCAAACGCGTTCACAATGCATTTTCCAGATAACACTTTATCAATGACTTTTTCACAGCCATGTGAACGAAAATATTTACAAAATTATTTTGTTAGACTGACGTCACCATTACTGGCGGTCCTCTTTTGGTACGCTTTCGTGATGGAGCACACAGGATCTGGACCGCAGTGGAACAACATCATAATGAAAAACGCTGAACTCTGCAAGAGCAACGCGTGGACGAACTTCCTGTACATACAAAATTTCTTCCCGTTCTTAGAAATGGTAATTCAGTCGCTTTCAAGCCTTGCTCTTAGGTTTGTGCAGTTCACTTCAGGTTCTTTCTTCCACAGTGTGCGACTCATACGCATCAACTGGCACTGGACATGCAACTGTCGCTGCTGGCCCCGATGTTGGTGTTCTTCTTGGAGATCAAGCCTATCATTGGAGTTCTTATGATATTCTTCTTCATCCTGTCCTCGGCGACCTTTCGCTACGTTGCAGGGGTCAGCAACAGTCTCTCACTTATCATCTACAACGGAATGTCGTAAGTGCAATTTTCAATAGAAAAAGAATTCATTGTGACGATTGCTTCAACCTCTTTAGCTCCAGGAACCCATGTATGGTTCTGAAAAGATCCTGCGCCGTGTGCCGTGTGCTACGCGCCACCATACTGGCCCATGCTACGTCAGGTTGTCCTAGTAAAATCCACGCCGTTTTTACTTCAAACTCTTACGTACCTAGAGATATTTGGACTTTTTTTTTGTATTAAAGCTCGTAGAATAACGGATAAATGAAAAAAAAGTTCACTCTATCTCTATTTATCAGTTCGCAATTTGCGTTTGAAGAAAGGCCTGTTTTGCGGCTGTCAAGGGTAACCTACCCCCTTAACACATTGATGGCCGCAAATACTTAACGAAAATTAGTTGTCGTTGGCCATTTTTGCATGTCTCTAGTTGATTACTAACATATTCCACGTTATTCTTTTTGTATAAATTATTTTAACATTTTCGTTTCATAATTAATCCGTTATTTAAACTTTATCAGTGATAGATACATCCAGTTATTTGTTCTGGACACGTGTTATTTAACACTAGGTTTACTGACATTTCTTATATACCTATCTCTACGGACACGCGACAAATTGACGCGTAAACGAAACCGCACAATTCCTTTAAAAACAACTTATTTTATTTAAAAACAATATATTATACACTATTAACTTATAAATGAAACTATTTGATATTACATATTTATATAAAATTTATAATATTTAACATTATACAACATTACATTTATTCCGCGCATTTGTGAAATTCGAAATGCGTCAGAATGTCGCGTCCCGTAAACCTAGTGTTAATTGAATTAAATCACGTGTACGTGACAGCGGTCATCAAAGTGTTAAGTATTGCCCAGTTCCACAACACTGAAATAATTGAAAAATTGACACTGCACGCAGTATAGTAATGAAACGTTCAGTCTGACGTGTGCTCTATGGTGGGAATTTTCAACGTATGGGAAAACAGTTTTATTAACTACTTCATATTTCTAATTTCAGATCGAGGCAAATCATCAAGACAGCCGAGCTGACCTACTCGGTGTCATGGCATAGAACCACACCGTACGCTATGGGAGTAGGACTGGGTGTGCTGCTGTATCACACTAAAAAAGACGTCAAGATCCACAAGGTATCGAGTTCATTTGCAAAATTGATCAGAGTAAAAAGAGAAACTTTGGTAATTGTATCCATCAGGGCACACCTCATCGATTTCAATGATTTTCAAATATGTTGTCAAGGTCAACATTCTTCGCAATTTCATTTACACATGTAACCGCCGGTTGACTTTAGTTTTCAAGATATTCATAAAAATATTTTTGATACTCTTTACTTTGGGGTGGGTTAGGTTTGGGTTAGATTTTTTATGTATTATCTAAACCAAACGTAACCCAAACCTAAAATCAAACTACACAGCATCAAAGAAAGAAAATTTGTCATTTACTGAAGTATATGCTCTCGAATAGCTAAGTTAACAATAAATTGAGGGTCCTTTCTTATCTTCCTGTGTTTACAAACTGAAACGTGAGACGTATAAACGCATCGCGGTACAAACATATAATATAATAATGTCTGTACATAAACCTAACCCAAACCTAACCCATACCAAAGTATTGTAAAAAGCATTGAAGATATTTTTATGAATACCACGAAAATTAAAACCGATCAGCGGTTATATGTGCAAGTGAAATTACTTAGAATCATGACCCTGATAACATATTTGCAAATCATTGAAATCGGTGAGCTGTGCCCTGATCGATATAATTACTCATGCCTGTTTTAACATTACTAAAGTAGGTCAACAAATTCACAGGTCCATGATCCACAGGTCCGTCAAGTCCCTACTTGAATAAATTAATAAATGATTATAATACGCTAGTGCAATAGACTAGTAATATCACGTTGACTGCCACAATGAAAACAGCCATCGCTGGTCAGACATGATATAATTTTTTCTTTTCTACATAAATCGTAAAGAAAAAGTATATTTAAGTATTCAGCATTGCACATGCGTTTCTACATTAGTGTTGCAATCCTAAATATTCTCAGACTATAGTAAAAAGCAACAGTTATTTACCCCTAGAGCGTTCTTTCGTCCGACTACACATATCTGAAAATCATTGAAATCGGCGAGGTGTGCCCTGATCGATATAATTACCAAAAATTTTCTGTCTTAAAAAGTATGATAAGAATGGAGGAATTACAGGTGTTCGTGGTTCTGGGATGGTTGATCGCAACGACCTTGTTATTGTGGTCGTTATATTCACCCTGGCGCATGTCGAGGAAGGACTACGTGTACAATGTTGAAGACGCAACCAATTACGCTGTTTTTTATCCCGTTTCCTGCTCCCTGGCCGTTTGCTGGATCATTTTTGCATGTCACACGAACAACGGAGGTAATCGGTCGATTTATAACTTAACCGAAAAATTATTGCAAATTTTCGAACGTTCCTTCATGTTCTGTGCGACACTGATAGAATACATTGATTGAAATATTATCGCTAAAAAGAAATAAAGATGGTTTAAAAACATTATAAATAATTAAAAATAGAGATGGCGACGCAACAACGTTTTTTTATTTTCGTAGGTATAGTAAATAGGATCCTCACGAATTATTGGTGTATAGTATTCAGCAGAATGTCGTACGCGATATATTTAACGCAGTTCGTGGTATTCTTCTACAACGTCGGGTCCACCAGGTACCCTGCCACATACAGTACTTATAAACTCGTAAGTACACGCCATTCAAGAGCTCAATAATCAATAATTTCACAAACTTGCACACCCACACAATTTTTCTTCATCTATTCGCAGATCGATCAGTTGGAAGTGGCAATAGTAATAGTAGTGTCGATGATACTGACCTTGCTCTTCGATATTCCCATGCAAGAGGTGCGAAAAGTCATCATGGAGACTACGGACGTGTCCAGGGAGGGTCCAAGCGATAAAAAATCCTCTCCAGAAACAGGAAAACAACCAGAGAAGCTCGAGAAAGCCGAGCAAACGCAGAAGAAGGTTTTCGAGGAGGACGAGGTAGCCTCGACGGGTTGGGACTGGCAGAAGGACATAGTGAACGTCAGCAAAAGCTATGGCAACGAGATCGTGGAGGACGAGGAGCAGGTTAGCATGCCGATCCTGAAGAAACCCCCTGGACGAAGACAATCGTTCATTGCTCACGACCCGATCGAAGACGATACCATCCCCACGTGGGATCAGAGACTGTCCAGGGAGGAGGAGTACCGAGAAAGAGGGCGAAGGAACGGTCAGAGGGATTACCAGGACTCTGACGACGAATCCGAGCATTCGAGGATGCAACCTCGACGTTCCCTGTCCAGGAGTTTCGACGCCAAGAGGATGTCAACACTGGACAGAGACGAGGAGGAGTATCGTAGAAGGAGGGGCGAAGAAGAGGACCGAAGGTTGAGACGGGAGTCTAGGGGGAGGTCAGCGATCAGAGACGATGATTACCGTTCGTGGGAATTCGTCGCCAAGGAACGTTCATCCTCCAGAGGGCCAGACCCCAAAAGATACTCCAGTAAAAGTGACGATTCCGCCCAGAGACAGAGCAGGCCTCTGACCAGTGAGACGAAGAGAGTCTTAGACAGCGAGGAGCAGCCCACGAAGAGACGACAGCCTTCAGTGGAGCCTAGGATCAGCGACGAGGAGGATTGGGAGAGCGAGCTGAGGATACGAAGGAAACAGTTCATGGAGAAACTAGCCAAAGAAGAAGAATCAGTGGACGAGGAAGATCTAAGTTCTCTGAGAAGAAGATCCTCGGCCGAGGGCAAGCTAGCCCTGCTGAAGGATCCTTCAGCGGATGATAACATGGATTCCTGGACGATCAGCGTCGGTTCGCGAGTTGCCCAGCTAGGCTCGTCCCAGGAACGCAGCGAAGCCGAAGAGGAGGTCTACCTACGCAGAGAGTATCGTGAAAAGGCTCCTCCCATGAGAGAAGATACCCAGAGTGAAGAAGAAGTGATCTGGGATGCATCTAAGAAACGATTCTACATTGGTACCGACCAAACTCCCTCGACCTCCGTCGAGGAGGATGAAGACAACTTTGTCCTGACGAAGGACAGCAGGAGGATATCTCTTCAAGATCTATCAAAATTGTCCCAAGAAGATTCCGATTTAGCCGAGTCGGAGTGGAACGTTGTGAAAAGGGACAGCAACGAGACCCAGCCCAGGTCACTGGGTCTGTTTAAACGTGAATCCATTATAAAGAGCCAGGCCAGCGAAGAGGATCCCGAGTACCTCCTGCCTGAACGACCGAAACTCGTTCAACAGGAACGGGAACATCCTTTCAAGAAAGCTTGGCAGATGCAGAAGTCCAGGTCAGAGGAGGACGGATCGTACAGCATCAAGGAGGCAAAGGAACAATCGAAGACGAGGGAAAGGAAAAACGACGAGTCTTCGAGCGTGAAGAGGGAATCCAGTGGAGAACAGTACGAGGACGGCGGATCTTTCGCTGATGACGAATGCGAATCGATCACCCTGCCTCGAAGCAGAAGCACCGACACGGAGGAGACGAAGACGGACTCGAGGTCTGAGATCGAAGAAACGGAGTCTGTGTCAACGGAACGAAGCAAAAGCATCAGCATAGAGGATAATGTAATAATTTCGGGAGACGTCGAAGAGGAGGACTTGAAATTCGGTTGGCCATCCGAAGCTGAGGCGGATGATGATTATGACTCGAGCCTGAGGATGCAATCGGAGGATACCGATTCGAACTGGGACGAGGACGATACTTGAAGGACAGAGAAGTAGTAGATTAAATAATCTGGTAAATTGTTCATGTTCTTGAGATTATGGGATCGCTGGGGATGAAATATCAATGAAGTTTTTAGGACAATTACTATCTGGGACAAGTAGATGACAATTGCTGTTTATAATATGCTGTAAGTTAATAAATTATATAAAGGGGCTCATTTTAAAATATGTTTCCACAATTATTTTATTTGTATATACTGTTTCCTACCGTTTTCTTATTAAAACAAATAAAAGATTGAATGTACAAATTAATACAAGTTATCTAATGGACCATGCAGGGTCTATACTTAAAGGGGAAGTACTTAAAGCAGACCTAGCCTAGACCTGGTCTAAACCTAGCGTACGCCTAACCTGAACATAACCTGAGTAGTTGCAACTAACACAACAGCAAATTGTTTATACGCAGAGCCGGATTAAGGGCGAGGCGAACATGGCCTTTGCCTCAAGTTCAGAGTACAAAGGAGCGAAAAAATCTCAAATTTTTTTTTTATAATACTCATCTATAAAACAACAGAATATTGGCTAAATAAGTAGAAAATATCGATAAGAACGAAAACGGAAATAACACTTATAAAACTGATTTATTTGCATAAAAATAGAAAAGATTTGATTGATGTATATTTCTATGCATAAAATTACTTTTTATAGTTTTTGAGGGTGTGGTATTTTTTAATTTCGTCACCATGGTCTTTATTTATTTATTTCATAGTTTGTAATTTGAAAAATTTGTATATTTTTATTTTTTAACTAAAATTTAATTGAACGACTGTAATAACGCATAGACTCAAAAGTTAGAAATATTCAAACTTTGTAACTTTCAAATCCTAAAACTACACTAGAACGATAAATATCCTTGTGACGAAAGTGACCTGCAAATGTATAACAATTACGTCTTAAAAACTTATATAAATGTTAATATTTCTTCTCAATGCACAATTATATTACGACTTAATATAATAAGACACAAAATATTATCCCAAACTATAGCAACGATAAACAAATAGAAGGGAAAACGAAATTCTCTACATGTTCCCGTACCGGAGCCTTTCCTTTTCTACGGTATAAGTGTGGTGTGCCCATAGCGGTGCCTTTTGACCGTTAAGGGTTAAAATATGAAGATGACTTAAGCCCTTTTGAAATTTCGGAAGAAATAGCAAGTTCAAGATGCATGCTATATCAATATTGCCAAATGATACTACAGCTTCTAGTGAGGTTCTTTTGAAAATACTTTACGAATATGGATTAGTAGCCTTATCCAAATTTGGAGGTGACATTAAGATGGTTTCTAACAATTCCTGTCTCTGTTGCATCTGGAGAAAGGAGTTTCAGCAAACTTAAGATCATCAAAAATTATTTACGTTCAACATTGGCACAAGAAAACCCAACAAATATGGCAATAATATCAATTGAACAAGCTTTGTCTAAAACTATCAGTTACGATACAGTAATTGATGAATTTGCTTCGCTCAAAGCAAGAAAAGTGCAATTTTAAATATTGGATGTATTAGAATTTAAAATTAGAAAATCAATATTGTCTTTTTAAGTTTAATAAATGTAATATTATCCTTTTTATATTGTTTTATTTGCTTAATTATAAGAAAAACATTTACCAAATGGGGGTGCAAATTTGGGATATTGCCTCAGATGTTCAATGCCCTAGATTTGGCTCTGTTTATACGTATTCCCTAATTCTTAAATAACACCGTGGTGACCCAGCGAAGTTAAGAGCCGCTCCACGAGCAGTTGTCACGACAGAGGGCCGGAGAGTATGGTCGGAATCCACGCGTATTAAATGCATTCTTGCATCGAGTGACGAGATATCAAATTATCCGGCAGAACTCTGGCGCGAAATATACGAATACCCGAGGACTTCGATAAGTGGTTCCGGTCTGTAGGCGTTCTCAGGTATGAAACCACAAAATGGCATAGCCATCGTGAACCCGGACGTTCTAGGAATTCGAAACGGTCGAAACGCGAGTGGTACGACCTTCCACGGATCACTTCCTAGCCGTTTGGACTACCATGCTTCACGAGACCGTGGCTGTGAGCGAAAGCTTGGAACGGGACCCTTGAGATTCTAGAATCCAGCCCCTCGAACTGCATGACCCTTCATAAGACAGGAATGCCAGCGTGGTTCCGATTCAGGTGTTTCGGATCTTTAGTTAACGACCGACCAGTGAATCTGCTCCTTTAAAATCTTCAGCTTCGATCTCTCGAAGCAACTGGTACCAATGATTATTTTTGCCCCTAGACCTGATCTTCGAAAGACCCTCCCTAAACGGCAACTTCGGTGCTCGCAGGATTCAGAAACGATTGCTTCCTAAAAATCATGTTTCACCGAGTTTCAAAGATTCTGTTCACCTGTCGGTTGAATACAGTCCACCTGGAACGGCGGAGGTACGAGTTCGGAAGGAAGGAGGCACACAAAAGGCGGAGAATATAATAGAAAATATTCCTAGTTGGGCAGGGAGTCTGCTATTGGTCCGCACGTACGCGGGACGTACGTGTCGGTACGTTCCCATTTATTTTATCGACAAGCGAAATCGGTGCGACGATTTTCCCGTCCTTCCATCGATCTGATCCCTTTCTTCCTCCGAACGGCCCGTTTTCGAAAAAAAAGTGGCCCGACGGACGTGATCTCCGGTCAAGCGTCTCGTTAGTAGGCTGCTTATCTGCTTTCTGGCGAATTCCGTGTTTCTCCATTGTCGTTGATTTCGGGTCTCGTGTCCGCGCGAGGACGCACAACCCCTCACGTACATACACCCCTGGGTGCCAATGGAAAGGGGGGTATATACAGGGTGGACCACTAGGACACGGTGTCCGAAGCAACCCTTCACCTGTTGATGTTATTATGCCCAACAATTTCTTTCAAAACACTACGACTTCATTTGGAATCATCCCCTATCCGGTCGCTTACCCCTGTTCCATTTATTTGTACACATTAATACTTGATTTGGACACCCGGTGTCTGCCAGTACAGGGCGCTCTAACCGGTTTGCAATAACTAGATCGTATAAAGAATAAAGCCTTCTATTCTAATGAGACCCTTGAAGCCCATTTCATTATACAGATCAGTTTCCAACATCAACAAACAGGAAGTGACTTCAGTCAGCAGTTTCTAGTGGGCCACCCTGTGCATGCAACTCCAGTGGATCGCGCAAACACGAGACAGTCCTCTTCTCTCCGTCCTCCCCGACGTGTCCAGACTGCGGGAATCGGTGATTTCCACAATGCGTTCCCCTAGGGTCACGCTGGTAGTCTTGCAGCATGCGCACAGGGACGTGGGGTTCCTGAAGAGCCGTGCAGTGGATGCACTTGCCAAAATAAATACCGCGGCACCGTGAATCCGAGGCACGCCTCGTCTTATCCGCCACACCGCACACATCGTCCGTTCGCTTTCCTTGCAACGCAAGAGGCGCCTCTTTGGCCACTCAGGCTGTTTGCTTTAGCCGAACACGGTGCCCCTGCAGTCTTCGGGGTCTGCCGAGGTGCGAGTCCTGCTGCCAATCTCGGAGGTTATCTAAACCTGTGCTAGAAACACACGTGCAGGGCTCTATAAGAAAGATCCACAATGTGTCCCTCAGCTTTTTACATTTATAGAGTCGCTGGGGCATTTTTTAGACCACCGGGTGGTCTAACTTCCGGGTAGAGCCACTTGTTCAATTAATTATGAGAAGCAAACGAAGGTGTCGGTGGATGGAAAGGGCGCAGACATTCTTGGTGTGATAAGAGGAGATGAAGAGGAAAGTCTACTGGTATAGTGTTATTTATAATCTCAGAGGTTATCTAGACCTGTGCCAGTAGCACACATGCAGGATGATACAAAAAGATCCACAGAGGGTCCCTTAGCTTTTTACATTTATAGCGCTGCTGGGCTATTTTTTAGACCACCGGGTGTTCTAACTTCCGGGTAGGGCCACTTGTCGAATTAATTATTGGAAGCAAACGAATGTGTGGGTAGATGGAAAGGTACGCAGACGGCCTTGATGTGATGAGAGCAGATGAAGAGAAAGGTCTAATGCTGTAGTGTTATTTATAATCTCAGAGGTTTTCTACACCTGTGCCAGATGCAGACATGCAGGATGATACAAAAAAGATACACAGAGTGTGCCTCAGCTTTTACGATGTTTGTCGTGTTTAGATTATTTTTTTAGACAACCAAGTGGCCCAATTTCAGGGCAAGGGCACTTTTCCAATAATTGATTATAAGTAAAGGAAGGTATTGGTAGATAGAAAAGACGCAGACGACCTTGATGTGACAAGGGAAAGTGCAGAGGAAGGTCTAATGCTGTAGTGTTATTTATAATCTCAGAGGTTATCTAGACCTATGCCAGAAGCAGACTTGCAGGATGATACAAACAAGATCCACAGGGTGTTCTTTAGCTTTCTACATTTATAGCGTCGCTGGGACATTTTTTAAACCACCCGGTGGTCTAACTTTCGGGTAGGGTCACCTGTCCAATAAATTATCAGAAGCAAACGAAGGTGTCGGTAGATAGGAAAGACCCAGAAGCAGTTATGCAGAATGATACAAACAGAATCCACACAGTGTACCTCAGCTTTTACAATTTTTGTCGTGGTTATATTATTTGTTTAGACAACCAGGTGTCCTAATTTCAGAGCAAGGACACTTGTCTAAAAAATCATCAAAGGTAAACAAATCGAGTTAGTCAACCTGCGACCAGATGTCCCTGTCTGTGCATTTGTTAGACACAGGTGCCAGTAACAGGGTGGCGGTACATAGAAATGTGGCGGAGGAACGTCTAACGAAAGGGACCCTGAAGTGATGTTCGAACGCGAAGAGGAACGTCTAATGCCGCACTGGCATTTGCATACTTGGATATTCATGCAAGGAAAGCTTTCGTTCGCGCATTACACGATCCGAGATTGTTGCGCGACAGCTCTCGTTGAAGTAACTACGAGAACGCTGAAGAGACGCCGGATACGATGTTACATCGTATAACTTGCTGCGCCAAGTCCTCGAAACTGCTTGTACAAGGAATATTGTGGCTGACGCAATAAAGCCCGCAGAATATCACAATTAATGTCGATTTCACAGACACTTATTAGGGTGTCCCACTTTGAGCTGGACCACCCTGTACAGAATATTGTCGCGCAGATTTTCGAGTTGCCAGTAACTTTCAATTTGTCGCGTGACGTCAAATACTCGCTGGAAGCTCTGCCACTCAATTTCCGGCACAGCAATTTCCCGTGGTGAGAGGGCTAAACACGAGACATCTCCTTAGACTGAAGGAACAGGCGCTTCTGGCATTAGCTCATCTATTCGGCCCAATATCATCAATCGACCCGTTGACGCTGCTAATAAAATAAACCTGTCCGCTCATTTTCATCCTCCACGACGCCGAAGAGTCCTCTCCTAGCCCTTTGTAGCATCCCCTGGCCTGGATGATTGCTTCGATCACTCGCAAGATTCTCTCCCAACGGATTAAACGAATGCTCCTCCACGCAGCAATGCCTACTTTGAAGAATTCTGTTCTTTTCATCTCCATTCCGTTCACCGTCTTCCGCACTACCTCCTGGTCCTGTTGCTCTGTCTTTTCAGGCCTAATCCGATTACGGTGGAACGAGGTGTCCGTTCGCCTGTAACTCCGCGATAATGAATATTGCTATTCAAAGTATTCCTCCCGTTAAATCACCTTCATCCTCGGCTCCACTGAACTCGAGATCTCACGGTTCGACGGGGTGTTCCATTTTCCGTCCACCTGACAGCACAGACGTCCGGGTCAGTTCAAGGTCGTGACTCCACCTACTGACCTTGCATTTTCCTGAGACATTGCGAGTTTCCTTGCATTGGAAATGTTTAAACGGAGGATCCTCTTAAGCGTGCTGGCACTTTGTCCGGGGTTCTCGGTGTGCGGAAAGAAGAGGAACTCGCTGATGCGGTTAGGGCACCGGGTGCTCGATAAGTGGTGCTTGACATTGAATTATGAATGCGTAGCGACGCGAGGGAGGTGTCTAAAGACGAAACGATAGCGCCAAGAGGGTGACAGTAGGTGGCGGAAGCGTGCCGCAACCGATCCCACATCCTAGGCATTATAAGTTCTGCCGAATCCTTCGTGGGAATGAGCGGCTTGCTCCTGTGAGACTCACCTCCGCATTGCTACTAGCTCGTCCCAAGTGTAATCTCTAAGCTCCTAAAAGGTACTCGCCCCTTTCAGCCCAACCACTCCGTTACACTCTACCCGGCCTCTCTCTTTCTGCGACTATAGATCTGGGACAACCTTACCCAACAGCAGGAAAATTAGAGAACACCGAGGAAAGGACTCCGTTTGTTTCAGGGTCCGCCTAATCAATTTCTTGCCATCCGTTTAGCTTCCGTTTTTGCGTGACAATTGTTTGAGAATTCCTCTATCAGATTCCAGGCCGGTGTCCAATAAAAAAACGGTTCTATTACACCGCAATGAATGTTCATGTCTCTAGTCGATTTCGCTCGGTCGCTCTCGCAGTTTCATTTCGAAAACTGTACGTGTGCGGATGGTGTGTGACCGGTGTGTGTGTATGTGTGTGTGCTAGTGAATGGGTGCGTGCGGTTGAATTTTATTACAGGGCGAAAGGGCGTCGATAATTGGGCGATCGGTGCAATCAAACGTGGCCGACAATGAACAATATATAATATTCGTATCACATCAAACGGCGAAATCGATCTGCCGGATACCTCGCGAAATTTTCAGACGCATAATGGCCGATTGCGTAAAGCAATTTCGCGGGTCATTGCCGCTGAAAGGCATCGACCATTTCGGCCGTCTCGATGAATCGATGTCCTCCTGGGACCAACTAATTTTTCCGTCGAACGCTTTAAATCTCTGTAACGGTAAGGCGTTATTTATTTCTTCAGGCTGAAATAAAGCCACCCCCCGTAGTATTGGCATTTTTTCAAATTGTAAAATTAATATACCAGGTAGTAAATTTTGCTGCACTGTGAAAATTCTTATCAAAGAGATCCAAGGATTGATTCTGCTGCAGTGGCAAGTCTGGTGATCCATTATGAAGACGGAGGACACCTTTGAAACGAACAACGTGCTCCGTCGAATGACACGGCGAGATGTACAATGGGAAAGAAGGAAAGAACTCCTGACGTTTCCTTTGTAATTGTATACGAAAAGACAGAAGACAAAGACTCTAATTACTTCGTAACGCTATTATCTGGATTAAAAGCAACAGAGTACCTATCAGAATGACAGGGAGAGTACAATGGTCAATGGAGGAACGCCTTCAATTGGAACACCTGCCATTTAAGTCGTTCGATATCCATTGGAACTAATTGTCTTGAATTTGCAATTGTTTCGAAAATTGTGCAACTGGAAGTCTCCTTTTTATCTTCAGTGAAATTGGCCTTGATAGACGAAGGTGCTGTCCTATATTTCGCGTTGAGTGCCTAAAGCGTCGGGACATCGATCTTGGCATTCTGTCTCTTATACACCTGTCTGCACGGAAATCGAGACATTTTTGTAACGAACTGTACAACTTTGTACGATGCACTCTATAAATCAGGTTATCCTTGACAGGGCGAAATGAAATGCGTAGCAAATGAGCGTAGCGCAAAAAGCAGACGATGCAACAGGTTGACACGTAGCTTTTTCAAGCAATACGCATATCGCTTCGGGTTTATGACATGCATTCAAGATGTTAACGCGTTAAACCCTTGCTTTCGCTTGCAAATTAGGCAACAGAATACTTTCGTGATCATTTGATCCATGTAGCAATTGCTCCAAGCCATCTCAGTGGATAAATAATCAACTATATGGGCAAGTAGTCAACTAGTTGGACAGATAATTAATTAGGTGGATAGATAATTAAGTAGTACTCAATTAGGTGGACAGGCAGTCAACTAAATGGATGGATAATCAACTAGGCCTGGTAGATGGCTAACTGACTTCATACAAAATTAACCAGTCTGATGGATGGTCTGCTAAAAACGAGATAGTTTTACAAATAAACAACTGGTCTGATACATGGTTAACAAGTCTGACAACCAGCCAATTAGTCACAGCAATAATCATCTAGCCTGATCGATAATCTACTAACCTGGCAGATAGTTAAGTTGTTTGACAGGGGGATAACAGATTTGATAGGCAACGCAATACTTTCGTGTTAATTTGTTCCATCTGTCAATCGTTCCAAGCCATCTAGGTGGATAAATAATCAACTATACGGACAGGTAGACGACTAGTTGGACATATAGTTAACTAGGTGGATAGATAATCCAGTAGATGCATAGGTACTAAATTAGGTGGACAGACAATCAACTAAATGGAGAGTCAACTAGGCCTGCTAGATGGCTACCTAACTTCATACAGAGTTAACCAGTTTGATAGATGGTCTGCTAAAAACGAGCTAGTTTCACAAATCAACAACTAGTTTGATACATGGTTAACAAGTCTGACAACCAGCCAATTAGTCTCATCAATAATCAGGTAGCCTGATCGATAACCTAGTAACCTGACAAACGGTTAATTAGTCTGGCAGGAGGATAACCGATTTGATACGTTAACACTTTGACTGCCACACTCTATTGGTTGAAAATGGCAACTTTCTCAATTTCTATACAAAGGAAACATAATCTCAAATTGAAATTTTTATCATCGACAGTATTAGCAATGTTCATAATTTTTGTATTAGTAATATTAAACGTTGGTAAACACATATATAAATACTAAAAACGATCAAATAAATAATGATTGAATCTGAATATCACCCATACATGTATGCATGGCTGACACGGCAGTCAAAGTATTAATTAATCTGCTAGATAGTGAAATAGTCTCATAAATAATCAACCAGCCTGATAATCAACTAGATACGTAGATGGTTAACTAACTTCATACAGAGTTAATTAATCTGATGGATAGTCTGCAAAATACGAGCTAGTTTCACAAATTAACTTTAATACTACATTGAATTAGATACAGTATATTGATAATGTTAAACTTTAGTAAATAAATTTATAAATACATCCATATATGGGTGACACGGTAGTCACAGTGTTAATTACTATACTAGACAGTCAAACAGTCTCATAAATAACCAACCAGCCTGATAATCAACTAGCTAGGTAGATGGCTAACCCGTCTAACAGACAGCTAGCCAAGGATCTCGCATGCACGGCAAGATCATTCCTTTTCCCTGTGTCATCGCCTGTCCATGATCTTCTCCCGTGTTTTTGGTCCGATCGATCGTTCGGCATCAGGTTATAGGATCCAAGCGGCGAGAACGCAGCGTTACCATTATCGTCGGTGCCGTAGAACGTTATTGGCTTAATTGGTGTTGGTCGGGCGAACGTTTCGCCGGTGGTCGGCATGTATTCGGTGCAACCGTGCAGTTGAGCGCAGCCACGCGTGATTTCCCTCTGCACGGCCATCTGCACGCATCACAAACCCCAAAAGGGTGCTCTTTCACCCGGCCACCACCGGCTGGGTGTCCGGTGGGTGGCGCGAGATATTGCTGGCTGCCTGGCTGAAGAGTGGAGATGGCGGCTGCGGGGGCAAACCCCGGCAGTTTGGAAAGCGACGGTGCGCAAGTTCCAAAACAAACATACGACTTCAACAGCACCGAATCGTTTTCTGGTTGGAAGGCTGCCTGGAAAATCGACACGGACTTCGGTCGGAAAGACCGGTGCGAGTTATGGTCGCTGGTCTGGTCTGGCCTGGCCGCGATTCCGCAGCTCGTCAATCCCGCACGCCTGTTATTTTTTCAACGAAGCTCAAGGGGCTTCTGCAGTCGGGTCTGCAGCAACAAATCGGACCACTCGTGTCTCGTTTCCGCAGCAAACTTTCGCAGGGAACTTGCTGGTCGATCAAGCGGAACTGGAGTCTATCGGAACAGGCTAAACCTGCTCCTCGATCAAGGACGCGTTTGGGGATCCATATGAGGGTTTTCAGGATCAAGGTTAGTTCGGTCAGCAGATTTCGCAGAGAGAATTTCAGATACTGATATTCCTGCTGGTTCGTGAATATCCACAGTCTGCTCATGGGTTCAATGGGCCTGTCTGGGAGCGAAGGGAGGAGGACGCAACACGTCCGTATCTGCACGTCTGAAAAAAGGCTGATGGCCCAGCCAGCGCCAAAATACCTCTAACGATATTATTGCAAGGTTCATTTAAGTTAGATAACAACAACTCTATAGCCGGGTTGGTGGCGTAGCAAAGTGGGTAACAGCCACCATGCTACAATATCCACTACATCTCTCGCCTGCAGCCTAATTACTTTCCGGCCTCCGGCTCCGGTGCTAGCAGCAGAAGCGGAATCCATGGAGTTACAGAGGCTACCTTCATCGACCTACCGCCACCATCTTCGACGTAACTCTGCATAGTGTTGGTCGATAGACGGCTACCAAGTGGATGCTTGCACCGCAAGTAATATCGCCTGTCGCATCATTCGACCACGTAAATTCGGCTGCTCCGCAAGGCGACCTTGAACGTCTCGCTCTCTGGTGTCTTCGGGAGAGTTTGGACGTTAGAATGCAGTCGATCGATAATCCCTCTTCCTTTTATTCCATTCCTCATGCTCCGGTTTAATTAGTTCCCCGATAATGCCTGCTGTCTCCTCGCCGCGGAGCAAAGAAGAGGCTTCCTCCTCGTTTCATTCGCATGTAACGCCTTTTCCTGGCCGCCGTGAGATTCCTCCTGGCGTCGGCTCTTCCAAGGACCCTCGTTCGATCTGATTCGAGGGATCGTTTGCTCCCGAGTTACCGCACCCTCCGACGTATCCACAGTTTTATGATGATGAGGTGGATTGAAGAGCGCCTGGGAACGGTGAACAAACGAAACGCGACTTGATTGGGAATAAATGAGTGGATTGCACCCGCGTGCCGTTTTCCTCTTCCGCGTTCCTCCCTGTCCTATTGTCCTTGGTGGAACACAGGTCTTTTAGTAGCTCTGGCACGCTCACTGGAGGAGAAAGTGCGAGGATAGGCTGCTGGTTGGGTTAGGAGATCGCGACGTTATCAGCGGAGGCTGGCCAGAAGGTGGGAATTAAACGAGACTTCGCCGCGGAGCGGATGAAACAATTTTTCGATGAACCTTGAGGAGGGCGGAAGGAAAGATCGAGGAGGGAAACGGGGTGGGGTAAGTGGGTGGGATTTTAGGTCCGACGCTATCTCGACTTATTTTCACGGATCGGATTTCTCCGGGCAGGGGTAACGGTATCAGCGGTTTTCACGTCCCGCGGCAATTACATTAAAAGTTTCTTTAAGGGGCGCGAGAATTGAGCGGGAAGACGAAGATAAAGAGAGAAAATTGCGAGAGCGAGAGGGAGGGGCGGTCGGTGGAAAGAGAGACATTCGACAGGGAGCGAAGGAGTCCATTTAGCGGACGGAGAGACAGAAAGAAAGAAGGAGAGAGAGAGGGGAGAGAGAATAAGAAACGGTCGAGACCCTGCTAACGATCCACGAAGGTTTTTATCTCGTCATCCCTTAACGGTTCTCGTTGTTATTTAATGCCTCGTCATTATAACTCGAGGCTGCCACCCGTTTCGCTCTTCTTATTCCATCTTCGCTATTAATTGTTCATTCACCCTTATCGGGGTCGTGCTCGCACGCCCCTTCGCTCCTCCCCTGCGCTGCCCGCCTTTTTTTTCATCCTGTCGGCGCGTCCGACTCGACAATAATAAACTCAGCGCTGTTTGGATAATGAGATTAGTAATCACGAGAGAGCGTGGAGGGCTGGAAACTTTTCGAACGTTGGTACACTTTACTAAAGAGCGGAACAGCCCCCCCCCCCCCCTGGAACTTCGTAATTGGAGCACCGTTTCTGTTAAATTGGGATCACCGGTCGAGGGCCGCATGGAATTTTCGGATAGTTTATTCAACTATTTTCGAGAAAACCGGAAGCTCGTGCGAGGAACGATCAGGTGAGCCGCGATTCCGCAGCATGTTTCGATGATCGGAACGTTCCAGGGCCCTGGAAGGCAGTTAGGCCGATCGTTTCGGTTGCCAAGGGGAACCGGAACGATATTGCTGTATCTTCGTTCGTTGAAGTAAGAATGGCCTGCTCAGCAGCAGGCTGAGTCTCGATCATTCGATAATGAAATTTGAAACACGGGCAGGAGGAGTAGGAGGACGGGAGGGAATCCGTGGAGAAAGAGTTCCTAAGCAGGGATAAGATGTCTGGGCAACCTCCGCGAATCTACTGTAATCCGAGCCTCGGGATATTTTAATCAGGCCGATACTGCCAGACAAGGATACCGCCTTGTATTTACATATCAAAATTATTGGAGCTCTCCACGGAATTATCGGGTGACTACCGTTCCCGGAATGAAGCTTCCTCCTTCAGGATCGTCTGTGATCCTCTAACGACCAATAGAGACTCTCTCTCCTTCGGATACCGTGCTCCTTGTTCCCGACGGAAGGAAGGAACAAGGAAGTACTTCTCAAAGACGAAGAAAGGTCTTTAAATTCCTTCGGTCTTTGGTCCGCCAGCAGCTCTAATTACTTGTCGATAGTTCCCTGGTTCCTTTCTTTCTCTCTGCACCTAACGACCATGTTAGAGGGTCGATGGCTTTTCTTTAATATATTCGCTCTGTTTAAATCTAGCCGGGCTGAGTACCGCGTCTTCGGATCGAACTAAATATTTCTAGTTAATGCTGTTCGAGGATTCTGGCTGTAAGCTGTGTCCATAAGAGAAATCTTCCCAACGTTTCGCCAGCGTTGCAGTTAGCTTCATCAGGGGACTCAGGATACACTGATACTGATGTCATACTGGTAGTCTTTTAACCCTTAACACTCGAAATCTTTTACATTTAACATACATACCTTAGAAACGCAAGCATAACTGACTTCAACGAGAGGGTTCATCTTATTCTAATCCACTTCTTCCAGTGGTAGAACGCTTATAAAATGCGTACATTCTAGAATTCTTGCAAGTGAACACAAGTATGAGCCATGTATTGAAAATAAAAAAATCGGAACATAAATATTATAGTGCCTCATAGGCGCCATTTGAGTGCAAAGGGTTAATGTATATAAAGTACTATTTAGTAGTCTCTTACGGTACCAAAGTATCTTTTAGTACTCTTGTAGGGTACTCAAAGTGCATAAAGTACCTTTTAGTACCCTTTTAGGGTACCCAAAGTACCTTTTAGTAGCCGTTTAGGGTACCCAAAATACCTAAAGTACCTTTTACTACCCTTTTAGGGTACCCCAAGTACCCAAAGTATATGTTTGAACACTTTCAGGGTAGCCAAACGACGTAAAGTACCTTTTGTTACTCTTCTAGGGTACCCCAAGTACCCGAAGTATAGTTTAGAACACTTTTAAGGTACCCAAACTACCCAACGTATCTTTTAGTACTCCTTTAGGATATCCGAAGTACGCAAAATACCTTTTGGTACTCTTTTAATGTACCCAAAGTACCTTTTAGTACTCTTTTAGGGTACCCAAAATACCTAAATTATCTTTTACTACTCTCTTAGGGTACCCATAGTACCTAATGTACCTTCTAATACACTTTCATGTACCCAAAGTACCTTTTAGTACTCTTCTAGGGCATCCGATGCACTCAGAGTACGTTTTAGTACTCTTTTAGGGCACTCAAAGTACTCAAACTACCTTTTACTACTCTTTTAGTGTACTCAAAGTACCTAAAGTACTTTAAAAGATGAATGCACATCAATATCAGTACGTCCACAGACCCCTGATGAATCTAGCTGCAATGCTGGCGAAACATTGGGAGTATTTCCCTGATGGACACAGATTATACCCTGAAACCTCACGCAGTATTAACTGTAACAGTCCAGTCTGTGAAAGCCTCAGAACTCCAGATATTTCTATGTTTATATGAATTTTTAGTAACTCCTCCGAGGCTTCTGTTGTCTATTCCTCGGTTCCTTCCTTCCAGGCGTTTACGCGATTCTTCGGGAATTTTTCCAGAACTTCTCCTTTCGTTATTTTCCTCGGCGAACCGATTAATAGAAGCAACGGGGGCGATAATATCGCGAGGATATGAAAAATGCATTCCTCGCGGTGTAGTTGATGGTGGGACCGTTGGGAAGGGGCCAAACTTTCGAGACTTCGGTTTCACAGGCCGGGTGCAGCTTCATCGGGGGTTGGCGAGGGGCGGAATCGAGTCGGCGGAAAACGGGGTGGTTAAGGGGAAACGGAGGGGGATCGACGAAGTCTGTACCGTGCCGCACGACACGTCTCGTTCTTCCTCATAATAATATTTAATCCTATCCATTGCATGGTACAGCGGTTCGCTCTTACCCCAACCTTCCGGATCCTTCAAGGTTTTCTACCCGAGGAAAGCCCGCCATCGTGGATTTGTCTCTTACGCCGCGATGTAGACCGTGTCGCCGTTATCTGTACGCTGAACCATGCCTTTGATGAATCATCAATAATTGCACCGTCTGATACAGGCCACTAATTAACCTTCGTAGGACCGTGCGGGGTACAGCTGTACCCCACGGCATATTTTTTTGACATAACTTCATAACATTCGCAAAATAAAGTTATTGGTAGTAACCATAATGAATGAAACTTGCTTTTCAGTGTTGTAATTATTTAGTACGTTCCGTGCCGCGTGGGTCGTATGCGCCCCACGCACCAAATTCGATTATTCTACATAAATGGTAATATTCTTTATATTCCAATTAAAACGAACGCCACAACAATAGTACCAAATGAATGGTATATCATAAGACAATTCAATGTTTGTGTTTTTAACGTTATGGATTTATAGAAACTTATTTTCACGCGTCTGACAGGTTATGGAATTCTTCACTGTGGCATGGAACGTGTTAATACTCGTTTAAGTCTAAGACTATTTATTTAAATAAACTTTCATACATACTTTCTAGCTTAGAAATTAATAAAAAGAAAATGGGGTACTTGTGTCGGTCTTTAATGTAAGTTTTCAAGCACGACACTATGACGGTTAGCTCTAATTATACAGGCTGGTACACCAGAAACTGAACCACTAAATATCCTCTTGCAAAGGAAATTATGAAAGTATGTTTCGGTGCCAAGTTGCATTGTTTGATGATATCACCGCGAAATATTGTGAGAGAAAATTAATTCTTCTTCAAGGCTATTTTTGTAGAGATGTCAAGGTCACTCGTAAGTCTACAATTTCTCAATTTTCGCCTCAGAAACGCGATTTCTGCCATATAATTCATTCATTACTTTTTATCCAAGGAGATATTTAGATGTTCTGTTCCTGGTGGACAACCCTGTATTATAGTTCAGCCTGTAGTACTGCATAGCGTCACGTCATTGCAATTTCACACGAACAGGAATATTATCTATTATAGTACACCACTTTGAAGTCGAGGCGTGTAATTTAGGAAGAATAAACTGTTTTTGTTAGATCGTAATACAATTCTATTTTTTAAATATTTTTCTAGAATAGTTATTTCTACGTATTTAAACAATTTCTGTACACTCTGTATACTAGGGTGTTTCATAAAATTATTTCTTTCTTATTCTAATTCAACTGAAGTTGGAGTACAGCAGTACTCTAATTGGTCTATAAGAAGTGTTTTAAAACACGTATTACAATTAACGTTCCTGTTCGGTTAGGTTTGGTTAGCTCTGATGCAGTTATGAAGACAGAAAATAAAATGTAGTTGAATCAGCTTGGATTTGGTTGTACCAGAAGTGGTATAATTACGTTGGAACTGTATACGATATGATTGAAAAAAGAAGCTTGATTACATTCATTACCGGGCGTGCCTGACCATGGACTGTCTATACCCTTGCGCCTGTCTACGTTGAGAAATATTTCAAAGAAAATTTTACTTCCATTTCAATTACCAACCAGGTTACACACTTGTCGATTGAACTACTAATTTAATTATACACAATTTATTTATTAATTACATTGCTGAGAATTCGCAGCGACGGCGACACGGAGCCAACGTCTGCACGCTTTATTCGCATTTAACATTACATAAATGGAATAAAAATGGTGACATTTTCCATTTATAATTAGACGGTGGTTGGCAAGTGGCGCGGACGCATTTTTATTCGAAAATTAGGGGGTGAGGAACTTTTTGGGGTGCACGGGAACCTGAAACTCGAACACACGAGCCAGAAACAGTGTGGTTTCACGAACCGGTGCATCCGCTTTGTTTACCGTCTGCTAAATTGTCGGCCAATTATATGAGGTTTGTGATGCGCCTCGCGTTTACCTTTTGTGTCTATACCGTGACGGAGGTCTCGTTAAATTTCACCTTGACTCCGAGGGCGCCCCGGTCGTGAAGTGTACTTCAAAGGGAACGAAGGTAAACGCTGTAACAACCTAAACGTATGAAAGTATAACTGCAATTAGTGCAAGGAAACGGCGCGGGGTGCTCCTGAAAACTCTCGCGCAGAATTAACGACCTACAGTTTCGTGTTCGAGACCACGCGACCGTCTCGCACCGAGCGAACGTATTCGGTGTAATTAAACCTCGATTATCGAAACAGCCTTCCGGTAACATTAGAAATTTTCATATTTAGATGTAATCGGAGGTGGCATGAATAAAGAGTTGATATCGATGGAATTTTACATTCGACTGTAAAAATTGTAATGAAAATTGTACAAGTGTCCCAGTTATCGCGGTGCAAGTGAAAACGGGCTGATTTTTTGTGAAAAAAATACGTCGAAAATTTGGAGTATTATTTATTCGCACGAGTCTTTGTTTTTTAGGAAAGTTATGGTGAAATGAATATTCTTCAAGAATGCGAGCATTTAATTAGCAGGTTGAATGTTAATAAATTAATTACAAATTAATAATTGAATAAATTCTTTTCTAAAATTGTATCAATTTTAATTTTAAAAATATTATTATTTACTTTTAACAACCTAATATTAAACCTTAAAGGTATCATAAAAAAATCGGGTTAACCTTAAACGTTATTAGGGGCGACATTTCACCCATGATGGCCTTTAAGGATTGAAGCTGAAACTCGAATGCTTCAAACAAGAAAAGTGAACATTGTCTCACTGGGAATATTCTGATAGCTTTTTAACTTTGATTTAACTGTGTTTTAACACTGTCACCGTCATGTCACACATATATGGGTGACACTTCTATTCAGTCATTATTTGAGCATGTGTAGCATTAACATATTGAATGCCGTAGGGGTCGTCGGTGACCGACACCTCGAATTTAATTTAACACGTTGAACGCCACAGTGAAAACGGCCATACCTAATCAGACACGATATAATTTACTATTTTTTATATAAATCGTAAAGAAACAAAAGATTTGAGTACTCCACCGTGTTCTTATGTTCATACATTATTATTTCAGTATGAAGTTTGCTCAGAATTTTGCGATAATCAATAATTATTTAATTAAATTAAATTTGAGGCGTCGAACACCGGTGACCACCACGGTGTTCAACGTGTTAATCAAATAATTATTGATTGTCACAAAATTTTGAGCAAACTTTATACTGAAATAATAATGCAGTAACAGAAGAACACGACTGAGTACTCAAATCTTTTTTCTCTTTACGATTTATATAAGAAATAATAAATTATATTGTGTCTGATTAGGTATGGCCGCTTTCATTGTGCCAGTCAACGTGTTAATCATAATATGGCGTTTGTGTTCGATGTCATGATTGGGTTTAATTTGAAATAATATATTTTAATTTTTATAACGTAATTCGTTTGTTGAATTATAAATTATTGAATATATCGACCTCACTGTGGCTGAATTTTAACTTAACGAAATAAACATCCCTCTCTTTCCACGTACTCAACAGTATTAAAAATGAGTGCAGTTGATGAAGTATTTCCGATTGTAGTCACATCTGAAAACAATGTCACTGTCCTAATAATAGAATGGTTCAAAAATAGTAAAAAGGCCCAACGTGTCATAATTACAGTATTAGTTTCGTATATCGTAGGCAGTGGTATATTAAAATATAATGTTAATATTTTAATTCTAATATTGCGTGAGAAATTTATTTTCCACGCTGATGAATCGACGAGGGTTGCAAAGCACCCTTCAGAACGATTTTAGTTCTAAATGCTGCATTTAGTGGAACAACTTTTTTTAAAGGTAATACTGGCAATTTAAACATTCCAGTTTATTAAAACAAATTGTATAGTAAGTAGCAGTGAGTTATTGTTACTTTACGGAGCCTCTGGAGTTCGAATTTGAAGAAAAATGGTGGCACAGCGGAAAGCTTGATAAATAGTGTCGAATGAGACTCGATGATATAAGATATATCACGTGAAATCGGATCTATGGCTACATATTTCATATTCGATGTCATCGCGCCAGCGTATTGTTCTCAAATTGGAAGTAATTTGGAGGACGTCCAATCTGGAGGAGAACCGAGAGAGAAATGATTTCGAAATCTCTTGTGTAACTCGTACCAACTGTTCCTAAAAATTGTCCCACTTTTATGATTCCAATTTATTTCTTCCTGGACGATACTAAAATATATTAATCGTTTTCTTCATCCCAGGTACATTGTACTGCACTTGCTCTAAAATTACAAATTTAATATGTAAAACATTCCAAACGATACAGGATATCTCTAGATATTCAAATTCCATTATATCAAACTTCAGAGAGCAGTACTTAAAAAAATGAAATTTAGACTAAGTTTAAAATGACTCTAAGTACTCAAATTGGTCAGTTAGGTTAGATACGGTCAAATTGAGATGCGTGAAGTAAGGTTAGATCGTATTACGTTGACCTAAATAGCTTGAAATTTGAATGTGTAATACTTTCAAAAAATTGCACGTAATGTTAAGATCAAGTATTCAAATTTGTTGGGTTTGATTGGGCTAGATTAGCATTAAATTTGTAAGTATAATAATTTTAAAAAATAGCATGTAATGTTATGATTAAATATTCAAATTTGTTAGGCTAGATTGCCCTAGACAAGCTTCGAAAATTTGAAAGTATAAAATTTTTAAAAATTCCATGTAAGACCAAAATGAAAATGATACTAAATATTCAAAATGGTTGACTTAAGTTGTATCAGTTTAGGTTTACATTTGTAGGTGTAATATTTAGAAACAATTACACGTCTAAAATGATTCGGAATAATCGAACTGGTGAATCGATCAAGTCTAAAATTGCTCTTCGTTTTTAAAACTGAATCTTCGGAATAAAGTCGTAGCGAAGTAACTATCCTCACAGCCGGTGTGTTTGATCTAAAAATAATATCGAGGGCTAATAGGAAACCCGACTGGCCGTGAACAAAAGTTTCCATTCACTCTCGATCTCTCGATCCAATTTGCTTCACTGTTCCATGGACTTACGAGTAATAAATAACGATTTGAAACGTCAACCAAGAATTCGCCGCGGTCAAATTGATACCATAGATCAAGCTATGGAAAAATGGCTCCGGCATACCGAGCTGGCTCTTCTTTCCAACGATAAAGCGTTATCGACGAGCCATCCCCCTGGCGGAAAAGACTTTTCGAAGTCGGACCTTGACAATTGATATTATCGTCCAAATCTTCGGATGATAGAGCCTCCACGCTATCTGATCAACTGTCGAAAGATATCCTAATTGTAAGTACACCCCCGTCCATAATTC
The DNA here is from genome assembly GCA_916610135.2 of Macropis europaea. Classification (NCBI taxonomy): domain Eukaryota; kingdom Metazoa; phylum Arthropoda; class Insecta; order Hymenoptera; family Melittidae; genus Macropis; species Macropis europaea. The sequence continues at coordinate 11,656,189 of OU744352.1, read as the reverse complement.
ATCTGACAATTGCTGATTCTTAGCAAATTGATTATTAGAACATGGATACTATATATTGGCTTGATTTTAATATTTTATATGGTTCTATTTTCATCTATTGTTACGTTAATATAATACCTGAATACGATATTAATAATATGCACGTATAATTTAAATAAATATTTGAAGAAACGACTGTGCACGTAAGTATGTTTCTAATGCATCTCTAACTCGGTCAGACAATAATCTCTACACACTTTTCGTTTGTTTTGGAAGTTTTGTCCAAAGTGAAAGAAAGACTTATGGAAGAACTTAGAAAGAGGTTGGAGAGAAATTAGTTTCGAAATATTAAAACCTTTGATCGAAAGAATGCAGCTATTAGTTCAAGCGGTTATATAAGATTAATTACTTATTTTTGGTAAGATTTTTAACATATCATCCGAATTATATATTCTCTACATTATAAACAATTAAGAGATACTAACTTTATTTCATAATGTAGGTCATTTTATAATGTAAAATCGTTCAGCTCCTAATTTTACTAATTGTAAGTGTCCGGTGACTTATGCACAGGAGTATAATAGAATCTCCAATCACCAACTGATTCGTATCAACCTACACACATTAAATTATTACCAAATAAAGAAGATGGGGAGGCAAAGAAAGAGTTCAAGACGAGCTAAAATACCAAAAAGAAAACCTGAAGGATCACTCACCTATCTCTAACCTCTGTCTAATGTAACTTCGGTCAGGAAAAGAACAAAATGACCAACACAATTTTTTGAACACCTATTTTGCATCCTGGCATACTCAAAACTGATTTCTAGAGACATCTACGTGTGTTCAGTTCTCAAAGAATACTTCTAATATTTTTTGTTGTATGTATATTTGTGTGTAGGTTTTTGGAATCTCCGGATCAGGGTGCGAGAGCAGATCTTGTTGGAAGCTTGCGTGGAGAGTTTTGATGAACATTGCATAGAGTTAGAGTGCAAGGAGTTATTTTGTTGCTTGTATCGTACTTTCGTGTTTGTCTTTTTATTATTTTAATATACATATTTTATCTTATAAACTCAGTCACACATTTATTAAAATCCCACATAACGTTTTATCGGGAGTCCATGGGCACCCCACATGAATACTTATGTTTCAGAATTCAACTGCAGTGTCTCAAACGAACATCCTTATCCCCTTGCCTTATGATTTTTCTAACACCTGTCTGCACTCAAGTTTATTACTCAACTGTTCTAACAGCGAAACACAGTAAGAATATTTCTCAACATGTACAATTCGCTGCAGATAATCCTTTGTAAGTCAAGGTACTGTAAAACAACATATTTAAGAATTCATATTCGAGTAACCTCATGCCTATAACATATAGATTATAATCTGCATCACGAGTGTGACTCGTTATTATTATTGAACAATTTCTTTGCTGATGTTTGGACGAGATAGGAAGAGTGTCATAGACGTTTAAGAGTACGATAAGAGCAGCTGTTCCCGCGCTGACCGGTCCGTGGACGCGATTTCCGGAAGATACGTCGCCTCTTGCATACACGGCGGCGTGTATCGCGGTAAAAGTGAATTTGGGAACTCGCCCAAATGTTAGCTCATCGGTTAAATCCATGCGCGGGCGAGAGGTATTTAATACTGCGGCTGCGGAGGTGGTTGCGGTATAGGCAGCCGTGAGCTGCCAACGGACCCCTCTGTTTACCATATAGATGACTCGTTAGCGAATGTTAAATTACTGTATTTGCCTAGTGGAGATTTATCATTCATACCGCGGGCCAATCTACCCAGTCGTCGCGATAATAAGTCAGCTTCCATTCTCCTCCCACCTCCCCTACACTGCACACACCATCCCTCCGGAGCCAGCTGAAACACGCCGACGGCTCCGTAATCGATTCATCGCCGTGCCGATTCTTCCATCGATTCTTGATTAGCGTCCCGTGAATGCTGCACCACATTCTCTGACCGTGTTTAGGTTAATCGTCGTCGTAAATTAGCCTAACATCGACACGTTTGCAAGATATCGCCTTCAGTGTTCCCTCTTTGGACCATCAGGGAAGAAATAAAGCGTTCGTTGTTGTTGAAGGTGAAAAGTTTTAAGAGTTTTTTGTTTGTTCGGTTTAAGAATTGTATCGATTATTGATTAGCGTCCCGTGAATGTTGCACCACATTCTCCGATCGTGTTTAGGGTAATCGTTGTCGTAAATTAGCCTAACATCGACACGTTTGCAAGATATCGCTTTCAGTGTTCCCTCTTTGGACCATCAGGGACGAAATAAAGCGTTCGTTGTTGTTGAAAGTGAAACGTTTTAACAGTTGTTTTTATTTGTTAGGTTTATGAATCGTAATCGATTCATTACTGTGCGGATTCTTACATCGATTCTTGATTAGTGTCCCATGAGTGCTGCACCACATCGTTTGATCGTGTTTAGGTTAATCGTCATCGTAGATTAGCCTAACATCGCCACGTTTGCAGGGTATCGCTTTCAGTGTTCCCTCTTTGGGCCATTAGAGACACAAGAAGGTAAAGCGTTTGGCTTCAGAAGTGGAAAGTTTTAACAATTGTTTTTGCTTGTTGGGTAGAAACCTAAGTAGGTTAATTGCCCTTCTAAGTGTAGAGGATTTTGTAGTATAGTGTTATTGCTCTGATTGTAGTATTATGTAGGATGTTTCACTTAAAACAGGCTACCTAATTATCTCTTACAATTGTGGCAGTATGAAGGCTACTCCATGAATAGTTGCAAAGAGTATATCTTTAAACGGGTCTCTTGACTCAGGTCTCCATAAATAGAGCAATGCTATTTTAAGTTCGTCATGATGTCATATATGAGTGGTTGAGATGCAAGTGCACATGCCCTTTCACGCAAGAAAACAAATGTGGTGATCTTGAAGACACTGAAAACTGCACACAAAGCATTTTTTATGCAGCTACAACTACAGAAGACACTTAGGTGTTTCATTTGGGTTTCCCTGTACAGTAATTGCAGTAATTATAGCATTCCACGGTTTCTTAAGTTCACACTCATACATAGTAATAATAATAATAAGTCTCTGTTAGACCAACCTTGCATACAGTTTACAAATAAAAAAAGCTGAGAAAAAATCCAAAAAGATCAATTAACACTTTGACTGCTAGGTTACCCATGTGTGGGTGACACTTGAATTTAGTCGTTATTTACTTGACTGCGAATAGTATTAGTCGAAATATCTAAAATTGTCTAACAAAACCAGTAAAAAACAATGAAGAATTACTAACGTCATTGATTGAAAACAGCATAGTTTGAGACTACGCTCATGTTGTATCAAAGTCGAGAAAGGTATGCCGTTTTCAGCCAATATGGCGTGGCAGTCAACGTGTTAATAATTTAGTTGAAATTAGAGCAGACGTGTGCTGTTACAAGCCTAACTTAACATGTACAGAAACATTTAAGCGTACATAAAGTACACTCATAATAAGATGAGGATAGAATTTGATATTACGATAGCAGAAGTAAGAAGTAAAGCTTAACTTTTAAAGCGGATGAAGAGGAGCTTACAGAAAAGCTGTGATATCAAATTATAGTGTCCAATTGTTTACCCGTAACTTCCAGATCACACGTGGTGGAAGAAATTTTAATTACGATCTGCTATTGCGTGTTTACTTGCTTTTCTTTTGACATCTCGCGGCTCGATTGGGTACTATATATAATAGGTTTACTTCTGAGACTGACCGCTAGATAGCGACGCAGATACTTGCTTTTCGCTGCAATACATATTTGCATGGACCAGCACTTAAAGCTCTGGAGACAGTAAACTGATTCAGGAAAACAAACAATGTCAGAATGAAAAACATTCTAAAAAGCAACTTTAGGTTTGATTAGAAGCTGCTACTGATAACCTGCTGTAAACGACAAACTTTCTAGTATAATATTTTTGCATATTTACACTATTACTGACTCTGCATAATAAAATATACTATGACACATGCCAAAGGTGTAAAGTGCTTTAACTGAAGAAACTATTTAAATAATAGATACTATGCCAAACAGTTAGGAAGATCAAGATAATCCATCCAATGTATATTGCATATAATAGTATTTTTATTCGATACTTATTAATATTTTTATTAAAAGATAAGTAAGTTAAGTGTGTGATCATCAGACCGTACACTTTATTATTATTATTATCAACAGCTTGAGCCTGCTACACAGTGTACAACTACCAAGTAACATAGATTAATCTTCTCGAATTTTAAAATACCACACCATGTATATTTTGCAGTGAAAATATGCCTCAAATTTGGGACTGAAAGATATACAAGCATTCGATCGAAAGTCTCAGAAATGGTTCCGTACAAAACAACAATTTTAACAAAAAAACTAAATATACTTCTTTTGTCCCTTTTTCAGATAGAGGGTGTTCGAGAGACTATCACATAAAATTATCGTTCACACATTGATAACCGAACGAAATGCACATAACGAAAATCGTTGCAGGAAAAATTCCGTTTCCATTCGAACGCAGCAACAATCGTACGCATTTTGTTCACTTGCCAACGAGTCAAAAGTTATTTTAGACAGCAGTTTCCAGTGAATCGTTCTGTACAGAATGGAATACGTACGCTTCGAAGCGTGCACCTATAGACGAGTTCTCGCTTTGACAACGATTCGAATCAATAGAGATATCTAACAAGTAGGAGACTCTCCTCCCCGTTTTCGTGCCAACAGCGGAGAGTAAGAGAGACAGAGATAGGGAGAGAGAGGGAGAGGAAGAGAGAGGAGACGATGTGCGTAGAGCAAGTTGCTGAATACTGGCAAGGGCTGGAATTTAATTTTCCGGTTTCATTGTGAGAAACTTATGTCGGCCAGAGATCCACGTTGACGCTTCCCCTCGACCCGGTGCTGCGTTATTATCGCCGACCACCGAACCGTGAATTAACGGAAAAAAGAAAAAAAGAAAAGTCAATCGTCAGTCGCGAAAATTCTTTCGAAATGCCATGCAGAACCTACCGCACGTTTTCCGATATCGTTTACTGTTGGAAATAAAGAATATACGCGTTATACTGTGCAGACCTTTTATTTTGTAATTTTGGGGACAGACTCCCTTACTCACTATGATTAACACGGTTAACAATTATTATTTACGGTTTCAGACACTCTATATCAGAGATGGCCGTCCGGAGCAAGACCTGGCTCCAGCCTACCCCCTATACCAATTGTTCTAATCTGTTTAGGTCTGTGCGTGTATCCTCGTTTCGAAATTTGATAGAAAAATTTATTATTAACACTTTGACGGCCGCAAAAATGTTGCAAATATCAACTATCTTTGAGATTTTTGCAAGAATCCTTAAGTAACACAACATTTTACATGACTCGCTTTATGTTGAATATTCTGTAATTTCCACATTATTAGGACCTGAATATTTATTCGTCATCAGTCATAGATATGTTTATTTATTTAGTTTACAAGGGTTTCTTTTAAATTAATAGAAATCAAGTGTACATGACAGCGGTTGTCAAAGTATAAACGCATTCCGTGCCTCAGTAGAACATTCCGTAACTAGACAGACACGCGAAAATGGCTATTTATTGATACACGTAGTTGATTGTGCAAATACTTATCTTTTTGGTATTACACGATCTATTTCTACTAAGATTTTAACGTGTATGTTCTTCAAAATTTCATAAGGGTTGGTAGTTATGTGATCAAATTAAAATTTACGCGTGTACCGAAAACGGTACATGTGGCAAAGAACGTGTTAAATAATTTTTGAAATTTGATTATCCTGTCATGTATTTGCTAATAATTCGTCAAATATTAATTTAAAATAACTTAACACTCTATAACCCGAATTTTTCTGTGTATGACGAGAATGATACATCTGGTATATAATAATGATAACTGATAAAGTTCGTATCGCTGTATATAATTATAATAATAAACGAATAGGTGGCAGTACAGTCGTAGAATAAAACTGTACGTAGTGATAAATAAACGAAGTAAGACCTAATAAAAATAGATATATAGGTATGAAGATATGTAACTTCCACGTCACATGGCGTTACAGAGGGTTAAATTAACAGCCAAAATGGAGACAAAAATGCTGCAGCTCAAAGATAGCAGAAGTCGTAGATTCTACCATAGTTTCTCTGCAAAAATTTGGAACTCATACGTCCACTCACGCTTTGATATGGACCATTCGATCGTTTCGCTCTCGATTATTCGCACTTCTTATAGTAATCGCTGCATACGCAACATTTTCTTCAGATGCTGCATCATGTTCAGCCTGTAGGTTGGCCAAGGTTTTATTCGCAGCGGAGATAATGGTATCAGGAGCGTTGTCTGAAAGTAACGAGAAGATGGCCGGCTGAAAAGCTTCGGGAAAGGGAAACAAAGGAACGAAGGGGCCGGGAGAGGCGAAATCATAGCGAAATGGAAGAAATCACGGTGATCAACGCGGGATGTAATTACTTCGCGAAGTACAAACGCGGCCGCCTCTCTTTCTTCGTATTCACCATAAAAAATAATGGAGGCCGGAGCTTCCAGCCGCAATTTGAATGCCGGTATGAATGGCCACTTACGCCCGCTTCGAGTACGGCCGCTCGGAGATAAAAAGATATTCATGTTGCCAGCTCGAATTCCTCCTGCGCTGATTTTCTGCTCTTTTTCTCCAATTACTCGCCTGTAGATTAACCGAATTCGAACGGGATCAAAAAAATCCGGAGAAGAACGCTCGAGGAGGATATAATTGATCATTATCTTCTTATCCTTCATGCTGCGAATTTGTCTGGAAAGAAACTAGACGGATTTTAGAAGAAAATTAACTGACAGTAATAACAAATTTTTTCATTCACTCCGAGCGTACTACACGAATTTTTTATTTCTGGTAAATTTTATTTAATCTCTAAGTGTTTTTATTTTGAAAGGAAAATAATTTGAAGAAATAACAATGTCAAAAGTATTAAACCAAAAATATTTTTTAAGTATCAACAATCTTAAAAAAAATTAGAGGGTCTATAATATTCTTTATTTCTTGTGTACTCAACTAAATTGGTGTTTTTTTATTTTGATAGAAAAATACTTTCAAATAATAGCAATGTCTAAAATGTAACATTTTTATATTTCTCATACGCCTCATTTAGTGTGTGCGTATTTTTATTTTGAAAAAAATTATTTTAAGTACCAGCAATCTCCAAAAAATTATCTACAGGTATTAAAATATTTTTTTATTTCTTGTGTACATCACTAAATTTGTGTATATTTTTATTTTGAAAAAAATTATTTTAAGTACCAACAATCTCCAAAAAATTGTCTACAGGTATTAAAATATTTTTTTTATTTCTTGTGTACATCACTAAATTTGTGTATTTTTTATTTTGAAAAGAAAAATAATTCGAAATAATAATTTTGTCCAAAACATTGGTCTGAAGATATTAAAATAATTTTATTAACAACAATCTCCAAAAAAATTGTCTGCACGTATTATAATATTTTTTTTATTCCTTCTGCATGGAATTAAATTTGTGCATTTCTATTAAAAAAAAAGAAATCCAAGTAATTATTCCGCCCAAAACATTAGTTGGAAGGTACTAAAATAATTTTAAGTAACAACAATTTCCAAAAAAAATTGTCTGAGGGTACGGTAAAGTTTTTTTATTTCTTGCGCATTCAATTAAATTTATGTATATTTTTATTTTCAAAACAAACTATTTCATACAAGGATAATGACCAAGAAATTGGTCTAAAATTCTTATATTGATTTGTCGTTTTTTATGTATTCCGCTTAATTTTTCTCAGAAACTGATTTCTGTCCAATTACATTCACCTTGCTTGTCTCATACAACTGTAATTGCCTTACCATAGATACGTATCAAATAACATTTTGTCCACGTAAATTTCTATGTATTCTTTTCAATTAACGACTTCATTATATGCACGCTTGCATTCGAACTGGAACGTATTTAATCTCCGGAAGAAACTGTACAAGTTGTGAACGTAATAGAGCGTGACAGGGAACGAGAGTGTAATAATTAATTCTACGCTTGCTGAAAAGAAAACATCGATAACGTCAGTCAGTGAGAAAAAAATGCATCTAATTAGCTCTCAGTTTGTACTGGGCTGGCAAATAAATTCGCGACGTTCAAAGGTATTCATACGAAAACGTTTATTAAAATTCTGTGATCGTTCTTTCGTCACAGTTCTGGTACTTTCCTAAATTCTGAGACGACAAATTTCAAAAGATCGCAAATTTAATTACCAACTTAACACTTTGACAGCCGCTGTCATGCACACGTGACTTTATTCATTTAAATAACACCCGTGTAAAATGAATAAATGTGCATAGCTATTACTGATGACTAAAGAAATGAAACTTCAACGAAACTGCATTTGCTTCATTAAATGTTCAAAATATCCAACTTTTATTTTGTTAAGTTATTAAACGTCCATTATTCATCAATTTGGATGTATTAAATTGCATAAACATCCGCAGTCTGCTGATGACAAATAAATATTCAAATACTAATAAAGTAGAAACTGTATAATATTCAATGTAAGAAAGTATTGTAATATGTGCAAATTGAGAAAATTCAAAATAAACTTTTGCATCTTATGTCTAATCGTTTGAACATGCTTATTGCACATAATAAATACAATCTAGATCAAATACGGAAACGTCTAAACATATTAACCCTGGAAAATCGTAGAGCCATGGCTGACCTATCAGTCGTATACAAAATCTTTAATAATATGATTCTCCTGGCATTCTTGGTCAATTTTACTTGCATGTACCAAACTAACAACTTCGTAATAGTTCAATCCTCTACATTAACTTTCACCACACTAGATATATGGAATTTAGCTGTATCAATAGGATGTGTTCTATAGCAAATAAACTTAGTGATAGGTTGGGTTTCTTTAACGGATCATACACAACATTTATAAAACATGTTTTCAATGCTCTTAATCAATTGTGATATTATTGTACATATTCTTTTCTGGCTTCCGCAACAATTACACATATTTTATACTTATTGTATACTCAAAGGGTAATACCCTGTTAACCCTTTGGCTACCGCTCCTAAACCCGCGATTCAAAAACCTTTTTCAGTGTTGGATTTTGGTTATGTGGGTCCGGCTGCTTTAAATGTTACATATTCTGCTGAATCATGGCATATTATGACACAATATAATTTTGAACGCATTTCTGTTGGAATTACGCGACAAAATCTGAGATTTGAAATTTGAGGGAACCCCAAAGTCATGTCCACTGCATTGGACGTCGGTAGTCAAAGGGTTAATAAATTTCAATTTCAATTTCAATGTTTCGTTCTTTCAGAATTTTTGTACAAATTGGCCAGAGACAGTTAGTGTCTCCAAAATATTTTGCAGCCGTCAAAGTGTTAACAGATATTGAAATTCTTGGCTCTACAAAATCAATATTCAAAGAAATCATAATTTCTTGAAAAGTTAGAGAAATGAACGTCCGCGGACGGGCAAAATTGCCGGTGAAACGAAAACCGTTTAACGAAAACGATTCTCGCGATAGGCAGCTGCAACGCATAACAATTGGTAACTCGATGAAGACATCGCGAGCGGAAAGGCGAAGTTGTTTTGGCCGATGAAAGAGCTACCCGTAGTATTTCCAGGAGTCCGTGCTGAAAGCACTCGAGTCCGACCGAGTCTGCTGTTATTTCAAGTAATGGCGTGTGTTTATGCACGCGAAGTAACTAAACTTACTTACCTACCCCTCAAACCGAACGAACCTAACCTCCGCGACGGCTCCTCCGCCCGATACCCCTCTCCGCCGCTCACTCGTTTGCTTGTTCATTCTACTCTGAATAATAATAAGATTTGGCTCGTTAGAAGTTTCATTAGAGCTTTGTTTACCGCCTACGGACGGGAGAACGTGAAAGAGAGGGAAATAGAGGCGGAGAACGCTCAGACACGTTTGAAGAGACGTCCCTCGGTGCATCCTTGAAGTGCATTCCTGCTGCTCCCCTTCTTACGGAATCCTTAAACAATCCTTTAGACATCGGTGCCTCGAGGAGACTGAATAATCGGTCTGCTGGTATACTCCGTCATCCTGCAATAATATTTTACATTGGTCGAGTTCACGGGAAACATTTAGGTTAGAATTTGTTCATGAACCCTTTGTACTCCTTTGTCGAGTGTCACTCGATATCGATTTTATTCACAGGTACTCCTACGTCGAGTCACACTCGACATTTGTAAATTGCCAGTGTAAATATGTAGTATATTTCGCAATATTTTTTTTTACCATAAATATCAGATCTTAGCAAAGTTCCAATGCTATTTTCAATATAATTAGTAGAAGAAATTGTTTAAATTGGTTCCTATCAACCAACTGTCTTTTGAAATAGATTACAAATAATACACTTAAAATAATAGGAAGTTATTGAAAAGAAAATTAAAAAAAATTAGGAATTTAAAGGGTTAACACGCTGACTGCCACGTTATTCATATATGGGAGACACTTCGATTCAATGATTACTTATTTAACACGTTAAGCGCCGAGTGTGCCATCGGTGAACCATGTATCACTTTTAATTTCGTCAAATAACTAATTACCCCAATGAAAATTTGCGTAACATCTATGATACAATGATAGTATAAAAGAAGAAGTATATTTTCAAATAAATAAATATTTATATATTCAACGACACATGTAAATAAAAAAATATTTTCGTGTGTCTGACTAGTTGCGGGTTTTTCCACTGCGGCGATTAACGTGTCAATCGTGTGCAGCATTAATAAATATATCTCAGCAGGCCGAATGTAACCAATAAAAAAATTATTAAATTCATTAATACTATTGATTAAACAGCGTATTACTTTGGGGTATATTTGTTCTGTATAAAAATGTAAAAAGTTTGGAATTTTCAGTTGATACAGCGTGGCAATCAAAGTGTTAAGCGGTTAGACAACCTTTGTGTCTTCAGAAATATTACAAAATGGCGACACTTTAGAGGAAAAAGTTTTCTTCGAAGAAAATGAAGTTTAAAATGAAAACATCAGTTAAGTAATTATTGTTTTGTTTTATTGCACATAATGTTTATAAATATTGTGTATCGAGTTTGCAGTGTTTCTGGTCTCATGTCGAGGCAAAGTACTCTGATCTCGATCAGCATTAGGATAGGTGGGGACCGGTCACATTTTCATTTTTTCATCCGCGACTACATCTCTCCAACTAAAAATAACTATAATAATTGATTATACCAGACATAAACAAAAGAGCTTTCCTCCACTTTAGGTCCATTCGCCTCATTTCAGTCCCTTCAGTTCCTTCCAGTTCGTTACTTGTCCCATATGAGGGGAATGGACCTAGTGGGGGAAGGCTGCAGCTCCGGTGGTCATCACTGGCTTAAGGGGTTAATATATTCGGCATACCTTACATTAAAAAACATGAAATAACTCTAGCAATATTGATTTTTTTAATATCGTACCCTAATACGTTTTTATGCAGAATATTTCGAAGAATCGCTCCACGTAAAATAAAGTATACATTTCCATTTAAAAAACAAGGCATTTGAATTTTTTAGGCGCATCGCTGCACTTATAAGAAACCTGAGCTCATAGAGAAATATTCTTGTACCATTCAACTTTTTACTGTACAACTTTATTTTATCTCGAAGCAAACTCGAGTTATAAACGTTCTACGCTCGTAAATATGGTGCTGAAAGAGGCGATGACGCCTTGCCACACCTCTGTTGGCTGGAACTTCACGGCTCCAAATGCTCTTCCAGCCAACCGTGGAACACTGTACCATGCAAAATAAAAATTCCGAAGCACAAAAATGTTCAACAACTCGTACAGATAGTACTGTACATTTACAACACTAGTCCCTTCCAGACAGCCCCACCCGTACTGTAATATAGTGTCTTAATTAAATCAGCGACGCCAGGTGACCCCGCAGCAACAAAAAGATGTCGCGTAATTATGAAATATCTCCGAAATACAAAAATCGCACCGAGAACAACAACAATGGGTCAGAAAGTGTGGAAGACGGCGGACGGAAGAAGGCGGTACGGGGGTTGGATCGAGACGAATTCAGCTGATTCTCAATTAATTAAATACCAACGTACACCGGAGCTTGTCCAAGAGGAGAAAAGGATTGTCCATCCGTTGAGAAAGGTTTCCGTTTAAAAGACGAATTAATTAATTCCGGTAAGGTTTGCGGAAGGGTGACGGCGAGAGTGGATGGAGGTTAGGGATTAAATTCGCCCGCTCGACTTTCTTCCATGCTTAATCCCATTATGTCGTATTACATATTGAACGCGGGGAAAAGACTGAACGGCAGTGCAAACGAATTTCGGATTCAGCGAAGGAGCGCCTTTTCTGAATGTATAATTTCCCGGGGCCGCGGGACGTTTGTAACGCGAATTTTCCACACGTTTCGAGACGTGCCGTTGTACAACATTGAATTATATCAGGTGAAAATCACGTGTGAACGTGTGTGGAATTACACGGACGTGGGGCTCCCGCGTTCGAACGGTTGCCGGCGCAAGAAGCAATGGCAATTATCTCGCCGGTTTTCGCGACGTGATATCGATGCGAAACGAGTTCTTTTGTTCTCTCTCTAAATTATTCCTCGAACTCTCAGACCACCGCGGCATGTGATTACAAACTAGGGACCTTACGATTCTCTCTCTCTCCTTTTTTTCTTTATATCGCGTTGCAAGACAATGACGCTGTCCTGACGCCATTGTTTGTGCCTGTAATCCAGCCCCGGGCACGCCAGTCTGGATTAATCTCGCATGATTTTCGGGAAATCTCCCGCCTCTGCCTCTTCTCTCTTCATCAACTTGATCCTTGTTTTTCCTACCGAGGTGTGCTCCCTTCCAGGCTTTTCTAATTGCACGCGTGAACAAAATCTTTACACCGGTTTCCATTCGAGCCATCCCACGCGGTTCATGTCCAGAGATAAATTGGGGGGTGTTTCGTCTAACTGGGACATTCGGAGACCGGGAGTTCGAAGAATCGGGTCTCGAGGAAATATTATACCGTCGGATTTCGGTCGTGCACATAATTAAGTTGTTGAAAGAGGAAAAAAGAGAATAGTTTTCTCCTTTCATTATGGCCGGAACACGGCCGAATGCAAGAGTACCCTTCCATTGGCAAACTTTCTCGGGAATTCCGACTGCAAAGCGGAAACTTTTTTTAATTTCATTTACTCTAATTTGTAAAGTAACTTTTCAATAGTAATTCTCTCGAAGCTACGGGCAGGAATAGAAGAGGAAAAACGGTGGAAAGGGAGACAGGAGTCGATAGAAGGGACGAGCGACAAAACCAAAGAGTTTCATTAACCTATCGGGTCTTGCAGGTTTGATTAATAGTACGTCTTCAGTCGGCAAACATTTTCGAATGAATCTAACTGTTCATTATTTAACATAAAGAGGTCCAACTGAATTCACGAGAATTAATAAATCGTTTCTGGGTCGTGTCAAGGTCACCTAACCAGCTGTTTGTGTGAGAGTTAATAAAAATCTCCGTAGAAGAAACGAGACTACGTGAAATGTGTGCGAACGGTCACGTGTGCCGTGTTTGCTGCAGCAGAAACAGTCGGCAAACGGGAAACTTAATTTATTTCTTATCAAAATATTGGTGATTGGCGTTATCCACTTATCGGTCTTATCGAGTTTGCGCCAGATAGAATGTGCCCGGGAGGAACGACGCCGCTGCGGGCGCTTGACTTTTTAATTACGTGTCATAAATTGGCCGACACGCTCGGCCCGTTTCAGGACACTCCATTTTCTGGCTGGCCGCAAGTTCGATCCACCACCTTCGTGCTTTGAGATGAGCTTCACGCCGCTACCCCCCATAAATTGTCTCGCTTGATAAATCGACCGGCCAGCAGCCCACTCTGGACGTGTACGTAATACCGGCAAAATAAAGACAAGCATACCGAAATTTCCGCAGGAACTTACGAATTCTACGGTTGGCCTCTGTGGATGCAACGGAAACAGCATCAGTTATGTTGCTCCAGTAATAGAAATGATTCGAAAGAGGCTGTCAACGTGTCATTTACAATGTCATGTCCTTTGAGAGTGAAAGTGTCTTAAAAATAACGAGATCTAACATTTTTACAGAACAGATTGGCTGTTGTGTCTAATATATGTATCTGAGATATTGCGAACTGGCCGATCACGTCCACCCTCACAGATGGAGACACAGCACACAAACAGTCCCCACTCTGACTTCTCTGTGTCACGTTTCTTTTTCTACGAGTCTATTACCCCCTCCCTCACACTCAGTGAGAATAAGCAAGTCTACGGTCAGAGTGTGGGCTGTCAGTGTGCCATGGTGTAGTGTGCAAGGGAGGGGAAAATCGGTCACTTCGCCGTTTCCCAATTGCAGGATATAATCTACGATTTCTGCCTGCAGATCGGTTCGCAAATGAATCCATCCGTTAAATAACATTACTGAAACAATGATCTGAAATATTTGTCCGAAGTAATTCGAGCGATTCCGGCGCGTAGCATTGTAGCCGCTTTTGATATCAGCGGAGGAGCACACGGAGAGGATTCCATCGGATGATTCATGGCGTTCGCCGTGGGAAATAAGTAGCGCTCGACCGGGTCAGACATAGGAGGGGGTGAACAGAAGGGAAAGGTGGCTGCGGTTAGGCGAGCGATTGACAAATCCGAGAACTCATATGCAATAAATCGCGCCGCTGTCCCCGAGTACGCGAGTTTTTTGTATTTATGGCCGGCGAAGATGCAGCCGGTGGCCGAAAAGAGAAGGGACCGAAAATAGGCGGAGGTGTCTGCCTGGCTGATGGTGATGGCGGCTGGCAAGAAGGTTGCCAACTTTTCCCATGCATCGATATGAATATAAATAACCGGGACACGACCACGTGCACACTGTCCTGCACCATCACCAGTTTCCGCTACCACACTCGTACACCTATATTCGATTCTGTAAGCTGATTACTGCTGCAGAGACAATCAAATTGTACACTGATCAGTAATGCAGTTGAAACGATTCAATTATCAATAAGCCGTTAGCCACTGTTACAGACTGAGTACACTCAGACTATCAGGACATCTAAATACCCTGGTAGGCCTGGAGATAGCAAAATATCTTCTTCAGATACTAATCCATCGTGTGTTGGACTTGAAGAAAACAGGGATTACTACTGCAAATACACTAAAAGTGGACCTCTCAGAGACTGAATGAAAAGATTCAGTGAGTCAGTTGAAAAAATTCCGGTAAAAATGAGTTTTGATCCACTGCAATAGGCTGGTACTACTCAGACAATCAGGACACCTAAATACTCTGGTAGTCTGAAAATAGCCAGGAATCTTCTTCACATACTAATCCATCACGTAAAGGGCTTAAAAAGACAGGGATTACTATTGCAGGGACACTCAAATGAAACCTCACAGTGTCTGAATGAAAAGGTTCAGTGATTCAGTTGAAAAGATTCTACTAAAGATGAGCTGTCTACCAATGCTATAAACTGAGGACATTCAGGCAATCAGGACATCTAAATACCCTGCTAGGTCTGAAGATAGCAAGGAATCTTCTTTACATACTGAGCCATTGTATAAAGGATTTGAAGAAAACAGGGATTACTATTGCAAAGACATTTAAATTGGAGGTCTTAGGGTCTGAATAAAAAAGTCCAGTGAGACAGTTGAAAATATTCCATTACAAATGAGCCTTTAGCCTCAGCTATAGACTGAGGACACACAGCCAATCAGGACATCTAAATATCCTGCTAGGTCTGCAGATAACCAAAAATCTTCTTCACACACTGATCCATCATGCAAAGGACTCGAAGAAAAGGGGGAACATCACTGGTGCAGTGTAACAGATCCGGCACCAATATGTGTACATGGTCCCTAGCGAGGGTTGGGCCGATCCGAGAGATCGAGAAAACAATGGAAATGAGTTTTCTGCGGGGTAACTGGGGAATTTGAGGGTCCTGCGAGCGAGGCACAGACGGAGGAGGCGAACTGATATCTGCTGGGTGTAATTGTCATTCGTATCTTATTCGAAGCGACGCAAAGGACGAGGAGGAGGAGGAAAGGGTGGTGGGAAGCGGAACGTGGGTGGAGGATGGTGGGACGGAGCCGTAGGTATCGTAGCTCGGAAGCAAACACCGTCTCGCTACAATGAAACGCAATTTCCTGCTGTTGGTGCCGAGACTGAGCCAGTCGTCTCATTCGTCTTGACTAAAAGCTTCACTCCTCACGCTCGCTGCGTTAAACAATCGTACCTGCGTGGCATTCGTTAAGGAAAGCCGGGGGTAGAAAGGGTTTCCTCATCGTTCGTTGCGATAGCGAAGATTCACGGCTCCTAGTCGAGTTCCCTACCCTCTCTCCTTCGGGCTGCTAGCTCACCAGCACGCCTGTTTCCACGTCGTGATTATTTACAGCGGCCAGCTAACATCATTCTCCATTACTGCTTTTCGCTTTTTCGCCGAATATTCGCCAACCTGCAGCTCGACGTTCCCTTCTTCTCGGGGGATGATAAATGGGATTCTTCGAGGACGCGGGAAGCGGAGGAAGCGTCTACGACCTCTCGATCCTGAGAGGCCTGACTGAGATGAAGAGAGGGCTTCCTCGTGGTCCATATAACATTGAGCCACCGGTGGAAAGCGTACTGTTGGGATTCAGGCTATCTCTAGGTAACTCAGACACAGCGTCAGTGACTCAGAACCACCTAGACTGTCTTTAGACACGTCAAACGCGGTGGAAAGAGTACTGTTGGGATTCAGGCTATCTCTAGGTAACTCAGACACAGCGTCAGTGACTCAGAACCACCTAGACTGTCTTTAGACACGTCAAACGCGGTGGAAAGAGTACTGTTGGGACATAAACTATCTCTGGATAGCTCAGACGTCGCATAATTGACTCAGGATCACCTAGACAGTCTCTAAATGACCCAGACTCCCTATCACTGACTCAGAAGAAATTAGACTTCTTCCGGATAACCCGGATGCCTAGAATGAGACACAATGACTCAGGGCCAACTGCTACCCCAAACGACTAATTTCTATGCTTCTTTGTCCAAAACTAATATGAAAACCTAACTTTGCCTAGTCAGTCATTGTAATAATGCGACACAAGAGTATTACCGGAAGTCACTCCAAATTCTATCGCTATAGTAGTTTAATGTCACCGTACGATCCTCCCGACAACTATAAAAATGGACGAATGAAGATGGAAGATCGAGATGGTGACAATATCTTGTGCTCCGGTGAGAAGACGAAGAGAAGAATGGCAGAAGACTGAAAAGGGGTAGGGTGAGGTTGGGTAGAATGGATAGTACGGCGGGAAGACAGGCGGTATTATTGCTTTAATCGATCAGCTCGATAATTCTATTACCATTTGCGTTATTCAAATGGTATTTAATTTTCCGCAACGTTACCTTTATTTCCCGATTTACATTTCATTCGTTCGGAATTGTCTCCTCCCCCTGCAGCCCCTCCGGCCGCCCATCAATGGTTCGAGTTCATTCTTCCTGTTTTCCTTTTTTTCTTTAGGTCATTTAAAAACTGTGGCCTCTCGCATCTGCATATCGTTAACCTTTCCACGGCCCGCTCCTTGAGAATTCGATTGTCGCGGCCTGAAAATTGCATTACTGATATATCGAAATTCAGTTATCGTTGTGTCGAAATTTCGTTACGAGCCACTGAAAACGTTTCACCTGACGACACCCCGAAAAATTACGCTGATAACGTATAAATTACTTCTAATAACCCGTCATTCAACGAAGTTCTTGGCATCCGACACGAATTTCTGTTAAATGGAAAATCCAGTCGCCGGTCAGACACGCGAAAATAATATTGGGGACAAATACTGAGGACTTGCAAAGTGTATAGAAATGACCAAACTAAATACAAATGTCCAGGAGTTGTAGGTAGCGAAATTAGTAATGATCCAGCTGTAAAGAATGGCGCGTGGAAAATAATTATTTTAGAAAACTGTTTACAACTCTGACAGTATTAATTTTTCGAACGATGATTATTAGACATTTTCTGTTCACATAACCGAGGACCAACCAGTTTGTAAGTTTGGAGTATTTCTTTAGCTCTCTGTAGGCTGTAGGTCTGATTACTTGAGAAGTCTGACATATCACAAACTTATACTACTAGTTTCATATGGACACTCGCAATTTTCGACTGAAATCTTCCTTCCGTTTGAAACACAGACCCGACCAAACCCAACCCAACTTCTGTGTCTAGATTTTTATTCGTTCGATTCGGCCAGGTATCGGACTGATGTCCCCCGGCTGGATTTAATTTTCTAATGCAGTTACCGAAGCCGACGAAGGAGCATTTCATTTCCCGGATGGTGGACGTTGATCTGGTTGTATGTGTATTCACAGGCAAAACTAATAAAATTAACTTACGAACTACTATCTTCGAGTGTACACATTTTGATATCGAATCGAAGACCTCTCTGGCAACAGTTCCGAAACCAATTACGGTATTGGCCCGCCATCAGGCACAAAACTTTCTTCAAGGTTCATGCGACCTCGTTGAATTCTATGTACGAACAGACTGTAACGCCGAAGCTACTCTTTTTTAATTTGTTCGGATATTCGAGGAAACCTGTAGCCTTGAAGGTGTGAAAAATGGTTTCGTCGCATCAGGCATCAAATTTCTTCAAAGTTCGGACGAGCCTGTTGGATTCTCTACACGAACAAACTGCAACGCAGGGACGAGTTAACTCGTCATGACTGCAGCAAATGCAAAATGCCATACTGGTGTCTTATACGGTTATAACAATAAAAAACTCAAAGACGTTCTTCGATAAGTAAACACGCAGTTTCACTTTGAGAAATGAGGATTTTTATTTTATTTTTTATTATATGAATGTGTAATAAAAGGGATGGAAACAAATTAGAAACTAACAAATTTTGTTGTGCATACGAAATTTATGTTTTATTAAACAGTTTGATACAATGTATAGCAGAGATGGTCATCCGGAGCAACATCTAGCTCCAGCCTACCCCCACTCTGCGTCCATTTTCCTCATGTAGGCTGTGGTCTGGACATGGCATCGAAAACATCGGTAATTGTTGAAAACAACAGTGACGGAATAAGAATAATTTTTTTTTATATGACATCAGTTTCATCTGGAGATTACATCTCTAGTTTCTTATTGCGTGAGGGGAATGGGCGTAGAGTGGGGATATGGCGAAGCTAGACGGAGCTCCGGTTGGCCATCTCTGATGTATAGCAAGGTGCGACACATAATACTATTCCGTAGGTGGGTCACCAATATCGTGATTTCTCAAGAATTTTTTCGTACGTAGCTTGGAAAATCTCTTCGAGTGAGGCGTGTCGTTTTTAGGCTAATTCGACTATTAAATAAAGTTGTCCACAATTCTGGTAGTTGATATGAAGTTAAAATTTCCATCTTGTTGTTGATAAACCTTATAAGTAGACTGCGGATGTTTATGCATTTTACTGTTTTAGATTTCAATATTCTTTCAGTTAATATAGCTGATGAAACAAAACATCGTCCAAACTCTATTATACCCTTTAAATGTTCCAGAAATATGCTTCTTATTTTATTTGTTATTAAGTGTGCATTTTTTACATGTTTTGATATTTATGTCCATGTATGTTCACGTTTACCTATCAGAATTGAAACAGATAATATCTAAAAAATGGGAGAACACTTTTTTATAAAATTTCTTCAATCCATTTGTTGATGCCTCAAAACTGCAATGTGCTCTGCAATTTCAAAAATAAGAAAACAAGTAATGCATCGGCCTATGTGGCGACTTAACTCATTCTGCGCGCTGACAGTACTTTCCAATGACCACTTAACTCGTCCTGGGTGCTATAAGTACATTCCAATGACGACTTAACTCGTCTTGTGCGCTGCAAGTACTTTCCAATGACGACATAATTCGCCCTGTGAGCTGTAAGAGCTTCCAATGACGACTTAACTCGCCCTGTGCGCTGTAAGTACTTCGCAATGACGACTTAACTCGGCCTCTGCACTGTAATTACTTCCAATGACGACTTAACTCGTCCTGTGTGCTGTAAGTACTTCCAATGACGACTTAACTCGTCCTGTGTGCTGTAAGTACTTCCAATGACGACTTAACTCGTCCTGTGTGCTGTAAGTACTTCCAATGACGAGTTCACTCGTCCTTTGTGCTGTAAGTACTTCCCAATGACGACTTCACTCGTCCTTTGTGCTGTTATTACTTTCCAATGACAACTTAACTCGTCCTGTGTGCTGTAGGTACTTCCAATGACGATTTCACTCGTCCTGTGCGCTGTAAGTACTTCCCAATGACGACTTAACTCGTCCTTTGCGCTGTTAGTACTTTCCAATGACAACTTAACTCGTCCTGTGCGCTGTAAGTACTTTCCAATAACAATTTAACTCGTCCTGTGCGGTGTAAGTACTTCCAATGACGACTTCACTCGTCGTCCCCGCTTAACAGTATAATTTCCCCAGATATTCGAACGAATCCGAATTCCTGATCTGCAAAATAGTTTCGTCATGGCTCCTAGATGGCGGTTCGAGTCTGGAATCCCAATTTCAGAAGCTTTTCGCACGATCGGAGATCCAGCCTGCTTATCGGCGATCGTCTACCGGTGAAACGAGACAAAAATCACCGTACAATATCAATTTCACAGTAATTGCATGCGACGGGGGAAGTTCGAGGCAGGGCGCTACTGGTTTTTCATTATTGGTCTTGTTTCAGGCTGTCGGTTCGGCAGCTCAGGTGAAAACTGTAAGTAGCGGGGCCGGCGAAAAAAACGAGCCGGTCTCGGCGCGGCGAAGATTAATTTAATTAAAGCGCCGTCGAAACTACGAATTTCCCTGCGCGGGAACAAAGGATTGGCAAGAAGGGAAACAGCCGAGCGGTCTCCTGGCGCAGTCGAAAAACTTTCAAGCACTGAATGAGGGGAAAAACGAGAGCCTGCCGGCGGGGTAGCGGGACGGGGGGAGGGTGAAAATTCTGGGGGCCTTGGCTTATCCAATCACCGCCGGCCGATGTCGGTTTTCTCGAGGAGCAGCTATCGGAAAGTTTCTTTAATCAAGTGTTTGATCAGTGCCCGCTATTCCTTGTATTCATTGACTTCGTTCGTTACCAATCTGCCCTTATTCAGCCACTTCTTCATACTTTGCTAATTCTGTTAAATACACGATTCATAATGGTCTGCGTTGAACGCCCTATTACGTAAAGAGTGTGATTTCACTGACCGGTCAAGACCTGATGTGTGTTTTACAAGGAAAGGACGCTAAATGTCCGACTTCAGTTTTGACAAACTTTTGTGAGATGATGGCATAGAGGCCCCTAATGATATATGTGAAGTATTAGGCGTGGACACTCGATAATTTTAATGTTTCACCGATTTATTCAAGAATGCTACAATATAAATAGTGTACCTCCAAATAACTTCCTCGCGAGAAATATTTTGCAACGTGAATCAAGTTGCTTTTCCAGATGAAATGAAAATTAGAAATGGTCAATGCAACAAACGAACATTTATTATGTGTTCACGGGGCCAGACTTCTTGTGCTTTCACTGTGTCTATGACAATTATCATCTAGCATTATGTACGCTGAAAATGATGAGAATGTGCTCGTATGATTCAATATTTTTATTCTTAGAAATCTTTATTCTAACAACAATTTTATAAGGTGTCTGACTATGTACGGCAGATTTCACTGTAGCACTCAGGATGTTTTATTTTTCATCCACAATGATGCACGTTAATTGGGTTCAGAGACTGTTTATTAAATTGTTGTTGTTTCAATGTAAACGCAATTCTGTTTCCACTTACATCAAAGTTCTGAAAGAAGTAGCATATGATAATAAAACTTTCGTTTCTGTACTTTTAAATTGTGTATCTGTGTGCGAGTAGTAGTATAACTTCGTGTCATGTCAGACAAGTATGGAAACGTACATATTCCTTATACATTTCATAAACGTAACTTTCCTATCAACATCTCTGTTAATAAATTTCAATACGACGGTGCGTTGTTTGGTCTGATCTCCGTTAAATTTATAAACAAAATAAACAGCAGTACCAATGGTGCAACTGTTGATATTTTGTTAAAAAAAATGGAACGATACATGACAATGAGAAATCTGTGAGGGAATCAACTGCTGAAAAGAATTACAAACTCAGGATTTTCAACAGAAATAATTTTTATATAATATAATAATACTTTTATTGGAAAATTTTTGTGTACAATATTTGCAGCTTTTACAGTAGCAGATACTTTATTGAATAGACTGCGGATATTTATGCAATTTTACGTATGCGAATATGTGAATGATACATATTTAAAGTGATAAAAATCGCGTAAAGTACATTTTTTAAGTAGTTAGAGAACAAAATATAGTTCTGTTAGAGATCTATTAGGTTGTCCCAAAAGTTCTTTTCGTAATTTGCAAGCTCAGCAAATCACCGCGATCAGTATTTTGCCAGTAAGTCAAAGGAATTTTGGAAAAATGGCATCAGGGGGTTCCGGAAAGATGGAGGAAGGTGAACAGAATAGATAGTATATACTTCAATAATGTTATACAGTCCATGAAATTTTGTACTCTTAATATCTAGTAAGAAAGCGAAACGAATTTTTGGAACAATATAATAGTTCTCCGAATGTATTAGAAGATGAAGTAGTGAGGTAAAAAGATGTATATTTACATAAACATGTGTAGTCTATTAATAAATAATGAATTATTTATGTGCGTGATCCTCTAATTCTTTTGTGCAGCACATTAATTAAGTATAACAGCTCTGGATATTCAAATGTCCCATTTAAAACATTACATAAAGGAATAAACATAAGTTCACAAATTTTTAAATCGTGCTAACGAGTTCCATTGAAAAGACACAGACGCATCGACGAGAGGAGCGAGAAGAAATACAAAGAAGCTTCAAAACACAGAATGTAAGTGTGATCCCCTAATTCTTTTGTACAGCTCAGGATAGTCAAGTTCCCCATTTGAAACATCCCAGAAACAAATAAAACTAATTTTACAACTTTTCAAATCGTGCTAACGCGTTACAGTGTAAAGACACAGGCGTCTCAACAAAAGGGGCGAGAAGAAACATAAAAAAGCGTCGAAGCACGGAATTATATCGGAGCTTTGTAGAGTCTGAAGGTCCCTCGCCTTATCGATAATGCGTCTCTGGGAACGGCTCGGTTTTTGCAATAAATCGAGCTCGGGGACGCAGTTAGGGGGGATCAAACTGACGTCTCGGATACCGAGCTTGTCTCTCTTTCTCGCACGGCTGATATCGTCGGTATAAATCGATATAAATTTTCGAGGATTCTGACCGGTCGATCCGGGGGTGTTATACAGGCTCGTTTTTCAGGGTCTGCATCCTCTTTAGCCGGCCCCTTCGCCCTCTGCTGCACTCGTGCATGCATTTGCGCGCGTTCCGCCCGAAGATATGCGCTTTTATGGCGGTTTATAGGTACAGTCAATCTTGCAAAGTGAATATTTCGTCGAATTCGAGTCGTTTCGAGCGGTGATTTTAAGGACCACGTCCCCTGGAACAGCTTTAAAACGTCCGACGACTCGATCGTTCGCTCGGGGACACGATCGATTTTTATCCCGTCCGGCGGTTCCGCTCGTAACTCTGCCGTATTTGAATCGGTTGATCGGCGGATAAATGAAATGGTACGCGGTCCATTAATCACGGCGCATGGATTAATTACGTAATGTGTAATGAAGATTGAAATATAGGTGTTTCTTTGGTAATGGTTCATTGCTTCACACGTTCGGGTGGAAAACCGTCCACCACAGACCAGGTGAAATTTTTAGTAGCTTTATGGGAATATTTAGTAGGTGATTAGGATAGAACTTGATGCTATGACTTATGCAGTTTTTGTAGCCAGCGTTGTCATGCAGAACCACAGCTTTCTGATTCAGTAATACAAGCTGTATTTTTTTTAATTTCTCATGCACTATATGTGAGTCAGCACAGTAGTTTTCAGCTGGCATTGTTTTCTCAGTTCTTGAAAAGCTGTAACAAATTCAAATGTATTAACACTTTGACTGCCACGATGTGTTAACTGAATATTACAAGCTTTCTACATTTTTATATAGAGTGAGTATATTCCAAAATGATATTCTTCTTAATCAATAATAATAGTAAATTTCGTAATTTTTCTATTGATTCCATCAGGCTTGCTTAGATATACTTATTAATATTACACGTGATCAAATAAGTAATGCGTAAATCGAAGTGTCACCCATACATGGATGACATGGCAGTCAAAGTGTCACAGAACCTGACTGATTGTGAGTATTCTAAATAATATGTCACATTATGACACTTATTTCGTGTCTTTGTATGTGTGACAATATGTTTTAATGGATTTGGTAGATTTGTCGGTGTCACACATATGTGTCGCCGGTCTCTCTGGAGAATGGTTGCGACATTTATACGCGACACGCGGTAACGAACGTGATAATTTCTTATTAACGTATTGAGCTTTGATACATTCGAAATTAATGTTAGCCTGACGTAAGAATTCGGCCTGTACACTGCCAGGCCAGTGTAGTGGCCCGTAGCACCTGACAAACAATTTTTGGAAATTCTGGTAAAGTTTTCTCTGATTTTGTAGCCTTGTATTTTGTCATGAAGGGTAAGGGAAAAGAACAGAGTACGTCCATTTTCATTCTGCAGGGTTCGACTTGAAAGAAAAATTAAAATAATCTAAAACAATTATATTTTCGCTGATTTTTTTTCTGTCGCTTAATTAGAGTATAACATCATGTCAGTGTAATGGCCCGTAGCACCTGGCGAACAGTTTTCCGAAACACTGGTTATGTTTTCTCTGATCTTGTAGCTTTGCGCTGATTTTGTATTTTGACATGAAGGGTAAGGGAAGAACAGGGTCTGTTCAGTTTTATTATGCAGGGTTCGACTTGAAAGAAAAATTAAAATAATTAAAACAATTATATTTTCGCTCATTTTTTTTCTGTCGCCTAATTAGAGTATAACTTCATGTCATGAACGATACAGTTACATTCATTGGACTTTGTTTCTTTACTGATACACTGAAGTATTAAAAATTGATTTTCTCAATGAAACTGTTTTGTGACATTCCTTGTTTTTTCCCCTTACCTTTCATATTTGCATAGAGTTGAACAAGTGAATATTGGGCAACAATTTGTTTCACTGTAAACTGCTGGAAATATACTATTTTTATGTGATGTTTCGTACGGTTTATGTACGGCACGATGTCGGTGGTCTTGGTGCACGTAACAGTACGTCATAATCGAATTTCGAAAACGCGCTGCGCACCGTTCTGCCGTCCGTTGCGGCCAACTTCGCCGCTTTTCACGCCGGGCCAGCCTGCTAATTCGATTTCGGCGAATTATCACTCATTTCGCAAAAAGGATAAATGCGAACGTGAGCGGAATACAGCGCCGCTCCGTTTTGCCTTATCGCGGCCGCCCGCGCCAGTGACGTAACGCGCGGAAAATATTTGATTCTTCGCCAGACCCGAGCTTTTTCTATCGCAAGCTCATCGACCGAAATTCTGTGCTTCGCGTTGTTTCCGCGGCCGGATGAAATTCGACGCAGACACGTTTTAGTTCCTATTTTTAATAATAACTTGCTCTTCGAGTGGAAATCAAACATTTTCATGTTATTTTTATTAAACAGTTTTAATTAATTTTTGTGAAGTTTCGGTCGGATATAATATTGCGATGACAGTAGACACAGATGTGTAGACAGTAGAATATGAAAATATTTTTTCCTGTATGATTTACAGGTAAAAATACCAAATCATCGTGTGTCTGATTAAGCATGATTGTTTCTACTGACAAGCAAGGGTACTAGATCGGTCCCTTCCGATTTTGATGAAATTTTGCAAGCTTGTAGAATAACCAAAAATAAAAGACACGTACTTTTTCTAACTGCGATACCCGAGTTTAAGGGGTGAAATCATCCCCTGAAAATTGACACCCTCAAGGCGATCTCGAGAAGTATTAAAGATAAAAATATACTTCAAATTGCAAAGTTGTATGGTTTTTTATGTACAATAATTTGGTAAAGAAGATTTTCAAAAGTAGTTACTAGTTTTCGAGATAGCCTTGGGGGTGCCAATATTCAGGGGGTGAGTTCAGTAAGTACAAACCTGCAAGATTTCAGCAAAATCGAGAGGGAATGGTCCAATACCCTTTCTTGTGAGATAATCAATGTGTCTATAGAGTGGAGGACTAAATAAACATTTTTGAACCTGCATAAAAATTTAAATGGGAAATATTGTAACGACTAGTTTAAATCATAAGTGACTTCTAAATTGCAAATAAAACATTTGATTAAATATAAAACGATATTTCAGTAAATAACAAATTTTATTAATATGGTAATTAATTCTTACAAGACTCTGAACAAATTTAACATTGCAACAATAATGGAGGTCGGTCAGTGTACAGTAGAATGCGTAGATATTTTTTTCTCCACAACATATAGGAAAGACACCCAGTTATAATACAGTAGAACCTCGATTATCCGAACACTGGTCATCTGAAAATTCCTCTGCCACGTAAATTACAAACTAAAATTATCATCAGTAAAGTACTGTGTACTTAGTTTTATTCCGCCGTGTATTTTTATATTCTAAACCAAAAGTATCATTTTTATGCGAAAGATAGCTCAAATATGATTAATCTTGTTACGACTTACAGTTCGGACAATCGAGGTTCTACTGTATATGTCCTACCAGATATTACAGTTTCTACTTCATCTCCCAATGTGTTAACAACCGCTCGCATAAAATAAAGGTATTTTAGGTTGCTTTATGTGCAATACGGTCATACAACAATACAACTGCTTCCAACAATTACAAAGCAATAACATGACTCAAAAATTAATAAATAATGAAAAAAATAATCGCGAGAGATCATCGAAAAGTTAACACTAGATCCACCGACAATTAACATGCACCTATTTCATCGAAGCGATCAAAATGACATGTTTTACAAAAAATACGTAATTCGAGGAAACAATGTTTATTTACATGTTTCTTTAGATTTATTCAGCGTCGATTCAAGGTAAACGTAGTAGTCGTCAAAAATAAATTATACAGAATAAAATTGCAAGCCAGTCATCTTGACTGCCTCGGTAGTTCTAGTGTCCATACTGTGTAACATAAGTGTGAAACGTAACGGGGCAACGAGATAATTCAGAAGATCGATGTAAGAAAATGTACGGTGCAATCTTCTGGCGACAACGGGACGGACAGAAGAATAGCGACGGCGTTGTCGCGGCTGATTTCACGGAATCGTCGCGGAACGGAAGTTCGCAATCAATCTCGGTACAACCGTTGTTCTCGACGCCTCGTACGTTACGGAACGGGACAGCCCGGTGGATTCATATTAAACGATATAAAGAAACAGGCCGGTGATTTATGCGCACAAATTGTCCTGTCACCGCCCTGTTCTTCCAGGACTTCAGAAGCTGGCTCGCGCCCGCCGGTTCTCCTTTTGTCGACATCTTATTGTCCGCCCTCGCGCTCTACAATATCTGCTGCATTAAATCCCGCTTTTTCGCGATGTGCCACGCAATATGGTGCCTCCTGTGTCCTTCCTTCCTTCCTTTCTTCCTTACTTTCTTTCCTGCCTGCTCTTAGATCCTGTCGCGACGCGTTTTAAACGTCAACGCGGAAATAATCTCCGTCACTGGCCTCTCGCCAAATTTACCCTGCTCGATCCACCGGAACAATTAATCATAATCAGGTGCGAGGACTTCTTTCTTCGTTCGCTACGATCTTCTCGAGACACTCGGTAGATAGGCATTGGCGTACATGAGTATTCAAACGGTGCCAAATTGCAGCTCTATTAAAGTCTTACTTATAATGAAAATATCTTCTGAGCGTCTTTGATAGTGATAGTTTCTTTTGGAAGAGAGCTGCATGGGTTAATGTATCAAAAAATGTGTGACTGTGTTAAGAAAATCGAATGACGTTGACGATGACGTAATGGCGACGTAATCTTGACGCGACGTTGACGCGCTTTTGAGGTGATGGTGACGCGATTATGACGTGACGTTGACGTGGCAGTAACGGGATTTTGACGCAACGTGACGTGCTCTTGAAGTGACGGCGACGTTAATTCAACGTGACGGTGACACGACGTTGACGTGGCGGTGACGCGACCTTGGACTGACTTTCACATAACGGTGACGTAACGGCGACGTGATTATTATGTGGTATCAACGTGATTTTTACGCAACGTTGATGTGCTTTTGAAGTGACGGTGACGCGATTTTGACGCAACGTTGACGTGCTTTTGAAGTGATGGTGACGCGATTTTGACGCAACGTTGACGTGGTGGTGACTCGACATTAACGTGACGGTGACGCGACTTTGGAGTGACTTTTACGTGACGGTGACGCGACGACGACGTGATTATGATGTGGTATCAACGTGATTTTGACGAAACGTTAATGTGCTTTTGAAGTGACGGTGACGCGATTTTGACGCAACGTTGACGTGGTGGTGACTCGATATTCACATAACGGTGACGCGACTTTGCAATGACTTTCACATGACGGTGACGCCACTTTACAATGACTTTCACATGACGTTGACGTGACGGTGATGCGATGGTACAACCACAATTGTCACTTTTTTCTCTCAGACATTCCTTTTATCCTACAATCTAATGTTTCCATTTAAAAAATCTTTGGACGGTCTTGCGAGGCCCAAATGAAAAGTTTTCTAATTACGTATCAGCCATGAACGCCGGGGCATTCGCAGTTTAAAGTAAACAGTATACGCTTTAGGCGAGGCAGGACATAAAAAGCTCTGGTAACGGAGGTTGTCAAAAGCTGGCCACTTACCGTAAAATTGTACTTTACGTGCTAATGGACGAACCGCTTTAAAAACTCGCTGTAAAGCGCAGCTGCCGGGTATGAATTTTTAATGGAATCGTCTTGGAATCTCTCCTTATCCCTTTCTGCCTTCTCTGTCTTTTTGTTTTTTTTTTTCACATTTTCCTTGTGGTCATCGAGCACCGTAGACGGCGGCGTCCCCGTCCCCATCGGAGCGGCTCGCCTCTGATTCATTTCAGGACTTTGTCTGAAGTGAGTTAGAGTTTCACAAAGGGCACGAAGCTTGAATTTCTTTCCGAAGTACGGTCCACTGTGCTTGAAATTCCTGGCGTAGTGAAAAGGAAGACGTATGCTGAATTCCTATCGCTCAAAGAAACCGATTTACTCGCGGTACTCCGTCTGTGGACAAAGCGGCGCAATATTGTCGAAATGCTTGAGAATTTTACCACAATCTTCACGGTTCTCGTATGACCTCGTACGTTTTATACATTGTTTTCTTTGAGGATTCATTGGAGTCGGAGATTCCGAGGCCAACGGCGTCTACATTTTAACGGAACCATCTAACATTTCTCTCACTTAAATCCATTCGAACGGAGTTTGATCTGCAGCTTGCGTGCAGCAGCCGAAAAATTCGAACGGTAGCAGGTTTACCCGGAACTATAGGATGTTTCTGGTGACAGCAATATCGAATAGAGAGAACAATACTTCTGGGCAACATCTGCTGGAACACAGGGACTGATTTAATACAAGATTCAATACCCTGCCCTGTACTCTTTCCTGTAGCACGGGCACGAGCTACTAGCCGTTCAAGGTCACTCGATTGCAATTTACAACAGACTACAACTATCTGCTTCATATCGTGATGAGTCTCGAACATCCGACACAGCCTCTGCCGCAACATCTTCGCCTGTACTGTTTCACCTAATGAATAGCGATGACAAAGCGACGACACGGTTCTTTCGCCGTAATCAGTGTCCGAAGTCGGTCCATCGTTTCCGAAAAATCGAGCAGAAAAAATAGAGAGGGATGAAGGAGGGCGCATCGAACGTTCCACCGAATCACGGCGACGATATACTGGACAGTGTAAACGGGCTTCCGGTCTGGCACACGTACGCGTGCAAAACGAACGGGCGACGAACAAAAGGAAACACGAGAGGGGCTGGTGGGAGGGAAAAAGGTAAAACTACGAGGGTGGAATGTGTGCGAGTGTGTGTAGGTGATGCGTGCACGCACACAAGAGGGACGCGATAGAAAATTGCTCGTTCAGTGAAATTCGGACCGCGCTCCGGCAAAAGCTTCGCCGATCTCGAGTAATTCGCTCACCCTCTCCACGGCCCCTGCCTCTTCCTCACTTGACGAGAATGGAGGTAATTACCGGATTTCGGCGAAATCCATGGAGCGTAGGGCATTTAGAGCTGTTATAGTTTCGACGACTCGGCACCGCCGACCGGCTGGCCCGTCAAAATGAAACAGTGCGCCCGGTTCGAGGGGGTGGCCGGGGGTGGTGACAGTCGACGAACAACGAACGAACGGCGTTATAACAAGGGCTAGTTAGCGGCACCGCCGTATTACCCTCGCGTAGTTCTGCCGTAGCACAATGGCGACAAATTTCACGCGCTATATCATCCGGTCCGCACTCAGCGGCCGCAGGAAAGACGGAAGACAAAGTGAGGAAGCCTCGACGACGTTCCTGCCATCACTCGATACCACCCTCCGCCTTCGGCCATCTATAAACCCCTAATAACGGCTAATTCTTGGGGTTTGTTGGCGCTTCTGCTCTCTTCAGCTCTGGAACCTTCTGGTCTCTCGAGAGGTGGACCAGAGCCCGTCTACTCGTCAGGGATGATGTCCTTGAGACGGAGCTTAGGGTCATGGATGCTGGATAGAGTTCGGCTGTGTCAGAGACCGTATACGATCTATCAGGGGCTAGGACAAGCATAGCACAGCAGGGCGCTAGCGTTCTCCGGAAAATTTGCGTACACCTATCTTAGAGTTTCCTCTTTGATCAAGGTAGCCTCTCATCCCATCAATCCATCATGTTCATTGCTGTCAAACAGAACTACATGAACAGTTGTCTTGCGGACTGAATCTAACAGGAGAATTATGTCATTCCATCATGTCAATGTCCTTATGGAGTCGACTCTAGAAGACAATCGCAGTCTCTATGCGTACTGAACATCGAGATCCATCCAGTTTTCGCCCTCTTTGATCAAGATAGCCTTTCGTTCCATCAATCCATCATGTTCATTACTGTTAAACAGAACTACATGAACAATTGTCTTATGAACTGAACCTAAGAATAGAATTCTGTCATTCCATCATGCCAATGTCCTCATGGAATGAACTCTAGAAGACAATTGCAGTCTCTATGCGTACTGAACATAGAGATCCATCCAGCTTTCGCTCTCTTCTCATCAATAATTTCCCAAATGACGAGGTGGTGAGATTGAAACCGAGCACCCTGTATAAACAGATCCAGGGCGCACACACGGCGCATTGTTAAAGAAGGTCTGCGGCAGCTACAGCAAGGAATTGCAGGGGAACTCGCGGAGCAGGATTTCTTACTTGAGTGACAAGCTTCATTTCCGCGCCGGGTCGGAGCGTTTCGCGTTAACGGCCGTCGGCGGATTCGATGGAAATTACTTGGTTCCCAGCGGGCGACCGATCGACATCGGGACTATTTACAATCTCGAATCGAAAGCCACACGGCCTTCGGGAGTAGGCGAGGAATATAGAAGTTTTGCCCGGGACTTCCGGCGACCTGTTCGTTTCTTCGGCTCCGTGGGCATGGGGGTAATGCAGTTTGCATTCAATGAGCCACGAGTCTCGAATCGACGCCGCTTCATGCGGCGTCTACATCCTGAATTGGATGCAAGATCTGCTTCAAGGTCACAGACTTCACCCAGCTCCGTTAGAACGCTTCCGTCTGAATACATCAAGGCATCGGCTACAGTTTACACAAGAGATGGCCATCCAGAGCGAAGCCTGGCTCCGGTCTTCCCCCACTCTGCGTCCACTCCCCTCACGTGCTGTGTAGAGCTGGAAAGTTGGCGCGTGTCAGGAATGCGAATGGAATGCGGGACTGATTGGTTAGAGCATAAATAAGCCTACCTAGTCGAACACAATCATAAAAACAGAGCACACGGATTTTGTTTATTGGCCGAAACAGTCACATCTACTAATAAGGATCATATAGCACCGCGACTCGGAAGCATCAAAGGCGGAGCGAACGCTGTACCCTTCTCACCCCTGTGCCGTCCCGCAAGCCAACTTTCCAGCTCTACACAGTACATAGATCGTGGTCTGGATAGGACATCTACAACGTCGGTAAGCACGACATCTAAGAAGGCAGTCACGTAATAAAAATTATTATGGCTTATACATAACATCAGTTTTATCCAGAGATTACATCTCTGCTTTGTTATGTATCATCTGACATAGAGAAACTCAGCTGGCATCATATGTACTTACTCGGTTCTGTTTGATAATTAAAATAATTAAAGGATATCGGGATAAGATGGTAATACTAAGTGAAAATAACTGTACTTTTTTTATTGCTTATGCAAAATAAATAATATTTTACCATAACAGTCTTAGATGTTTTAGTAACAAAAATAATTTTACAGTTATCTTTGGTATAGAAT
The DNA here is from genome assembly GCA_916610135.2 of Macropis europaea. Classification (NCBI taxonomy): domain Eukaryota; kingdom Metazoa; phylum Arthropoda; class Insecta; order Hymenoptera; family Melittidae; genus Macropis; species Macropis europaea. The sequence continues at coordinate 11,623,768 of OU744352.1, read as the reverse complement.
TAAAACCTAATTTGTGAATAAATTCGTCATCTTACCCGACTATTGGGTAAAATGCTGAATATACTGGAGTAAGATGGTTATATTAATTTAATGAATACAATTTTGATATGTAAATAATCCAACCCTTCGATATTTAGTGCAAGATTCATGCTATTAGTTTAAGCACTTGAACCACTGTATCCAAAAATCTAAAGGAGGATCTGCATACAATTCATCACATTCTGGACACATAATATTATCGACAATTTCTTTGTCTTTTATTACTTTTTTCTTTTCCACTTTTAATATTTTTTTCCTTCTTTTCTTCTTTTCGTGTTAGAAGCTTATCTCTTTCTTCTGAACTTCTTTTTAGGGGTAAGCTAGTGATAATGCTAGATGACATTGTTTTTCGTCAAACAAATCAACCACTCCATCTTACCCCGTGTAGATTATGAGGATAAATAATATCAAAATAACATTGAGACATCAAATTTATTCTAGCCCACTATATGATATTCAATTTTGCACTCCTTTAAACGCCAAAATTCACTTTCCATACACTACTTACCTTATTTAAGCTTCTATTCACTAATTTATGATGTCAAACTATTACAACCCACACGCGTAAAATCGTGATTTCGTTCTAACTTTCTATTGCATCATCTAATGTTTACTTTACCATGCTAAACTATATTACCGACTCATATGCAAAGATGGAGTAACAAAGGAAGTCAGCATGTATTAGCAATAGAAGCAAAAAATAATATTGGCCATCTTACCCGACCTACCATCTTACCCCGATCTTCCCTATACATATATAAAATATAAAAAATAATTATTTTATTACGTGACTTTCTTGAAAAGTCGTACTTCTCGACGTTCTAGACATTGTACCCAGACACAATTTACGCGAGGGGAGTGAGTGGAGTGTGGGGGTAGGCCGGAGCCAGGCCTCGCTCCGGATGGCCATCTCTGGTTTACACGGATGTATCACAACACGGCACTTTGCGACGTCGAGGCGGAAATATCAGTTATTTCACCGCGAATCCCCTACTTTCTGCACCGCGCGTCCTCGTTGGATCGTGTGCTCGCATACGTCCGTGGATGAATCGCGGGTACACGACAGAAGCACACAATGGGCGATCGTTCGATCCGTCTGTCGAGTGACGTCGATGTGGTGCGACGCATCAAGGAAAAAGTGCGTTTCTTCTGCCCGTGTCTCTCCGCTTTCGACGCAGGATTTCATTTTCTAGCCCGCCGCTCGGGAGAACCACTCGAAGCGTACGATCGAAGCCGAGGGGGATGGAGAAACGTATGGAAAACAGTCGCGAATGTTGTGGAAGTGCTTTGTCTTCCTTGAAAACGCTCAAGAGGAAGCTACGGGAATCGTTATGGGACGATTCGGAACCTGGACGATCGAATGCGTAAACTGGGACCCTGGACAAAAGCCACATAGTCAAGGTTGTTGCTAGGTCGCAATAGAGGAACAATGTGAAATGATAGGAGACAGTGACTGTATGGGGCTATGTTAGTCGTTGAGGGTCCTTGCACGTACTTTTGACACTCCGAAAACCTGACATTGTAAAAATTAGCAACAGTACTTTGCAAAAGTCTCAGGGCGCCTACGTTGTATTACAACTTTACATTTCTGCAGCTAAGGAAAGTATAGTAGCGGCCACGATATTCTGAGGTCGTAAATTAAAGCATCAAGGAGCGGTGCCGATTGATGTCCTGGCTCTCAGGGCTGTGTACTGCGTTCTGTTTTCGGGCACCGTATAATAAAAGAGCGATGCCTTAGGATCAATGGTATTCATAAATCGACAAATCTTAATTACTATCTGGATTACTTATCATTTTTTCCTATATGCAAATTACCATTGATATTCCATAAAATTCAGTTTAACTGCGAAACTTAAGTACATTGGCACCCTACTAACATTTCTTTGTACGGCACTGGCCTGAGTTTCTTACTTTGACAACTGACGCATTTTACGACTTCAGAATATCGTGGCCGCGACTGTACACAAAGGATTTGGTATTTATATTTTATCTTATCAATATTATTGTACAGTGTACCGTTAGAAATTGCATAAAGATATTATAAATTCAAAGAAACATTTAATATCTTGTGTGTCCTCCTGTTATCTTTTTGTGATAATTTCGGTCGGAACCTTTTGGCACTCTGTTCGCAATACCTCAAGTTCATCTGCTTTTTTTTGTTTCCTTTTCTCCGAGCTTTATCCAAATAATCCGAAACGTGTTCAATAATGTTTATACCGGGACTTTGAGGTGGCCAGTTCATAACTTTTAATGCTTCATTGTCCTCTAAATCTTCTGAAATTGTTTACAATTCCGGCAGTATGTTTGACGTCATTTTTACGTTGGGAGGTAAATTTGTTACCAATTTGTTTTTATCCAGATGGCACTGCATGCTGCTGAAAATTCTCAGGGAAAACATTAACATAGATTTATTTAAATGAAACACAAGCCTGATATGGTGGCGTGAGACTTTTGCACAGTACTGTACCTCCAAATAGTGATTGACAGACTGAGGATCTTTATGCAATTTAACATGTCCAAATGTGTGGAGAATGCACATTTTACAGAGTGAGTGACACAAAAAATGTACTTTTAAACATTTAAACCGCAACATGCAGTCCTGCCATAATTCCGTTTCATCAGCTGCAAGGAAATGAAAAATATTGAGGTGTAAAAATGTGTATCTGCATAAAAATCCACAGTCTAGTCATTGAGAAAGAAAAATCTTGTATCATTAAGTTTCAGAAATGTTAGCCTGTGATACACCCAACTTTCCACCCTCAATAAATTGTCCGAGACATCCACAATGTTCTTCTGGTTGCAATTGCGTTTCATCGGGGAAAAGTTAAACAGTGAGCAATCCCATGGAATTTCGTTAGGCCTATCCACGGAGTTAATAACCGCGTTGTCAGATGATAAATCAGGCGATAGCAGAAGAGGGGACGGAAGACAAGAATGGCATCCGTAGCGAATGTATATTTTAACCAGGTGGAAGGTTCGGTAAGGAGGGTACGCCGAGAGAAAGGGAAAACGGAAGGAAGAGTTCGTAATGTACGGCCTCGTGGGGCCAAGGGGTAAATTCACGGTATCCCAACGATTATCACCCCTCGACCTCTTCGTTACTCACCGTGACCCTCGGGCTCGCGTGACCTTTCAAGAATCTTTGCGAGCTTGTCCACGAGGAGTGACACGCTGTTGCAATATCCTATTACCGTTGTACGCAAATACTTTGCCTCTGCTACATTATGCGTGCAAACACGCAACTCTGATATTTGTGGAATATATTGTACCGTTTATTGTGAAAGGTTTAACCCCGCTTTGAGGTCTGTGTTCTAGAACTGTGCTGTAATTATTTCCATAGCAGGGGATGGGGCGCTGAAGAAACGGGACGGTAGCTCGTTTATTGCGAATCTTGATCTTTGTAGAAATGTTTAACAGTGACTCGTTTATTGCAAAACGTTCAGTTCTGTCACTGAGACCTGTGTTCTAGAAATGTCTTGTAATAACTTCCATAATAGAGAGAACCCAGGTGCTGAAGAAACGAGAGAGGTAGCTCGTTTATTACGAATCTTGATCTTTGTAGAAATGTTTAACAGTGACTCGTTTATTGCAAAATGTTCATTCTGTTCCTGAGACCTCTGTGTCTATAGAGATTCGTCCTGTAATTATTTCCACAGCAGAGGATGGGGCATTGAAGAAACAAGACGGTAGCTCGTTTATTGCGAATCTCGACGTCCTTGTCGAAATGTTTAACAGTGACTCGTTTGTTGCGAAATATTCAGCCCTGCCACTGGGACTACTGCCCTGTAATTATTTCCAGCAGAGGATCAGGCGCTGAAGAAACGAAACGGAAGCTCGTGTATTGCGAATTCGATGGTCTTTGTAGAAATGTTTAACAGTGACTCGTTTGTCGCGAAATGTTCAGCCCTGCCACTGAGAGACCTCTGTGTTCCAGAACTGTGCTGTAATGACTCCACAACAGACGCCGAAGAAAGGAGGCGGCTCGTTCATTGCGATTCGACCGGCCGAATTCCTCGCAGTAAACGAGTCGCCAATGTATCTCGTGATTAGTACACAAGGTGTTAATTTTGCGGCGAGTTTCATTGGTAATGACCCATGCAAGACAGCTGTCTACGGCATTTCTCCGAGCCGCTGGAATGTCAGGTGTGTTTAACCATCAACCGGTAACGGAATGGCAAGGCAAAGGAGCGAGAGAGGGTCGAAACTTGCCTGCTAGACAACGCCAAGGATATCTCGCAGGTCCCACTAGTGCATTTAGAATAAGTTACGGCATCATGAGATTACAAGTCTGTAGCATAAACCCTCCTTACACCGTGCGGGAAGACCTCCGTTGGCATGCCGGCGCCATTAATTAAGAGCTTCTAAGGGCTGGAAAGGGTGCAATCTTCCGTACAGAGAGACCAGCCTGCATTCGGTACCGTCCACGAAAAAAGTATTATCCGGGAACAACGTGTTCTTGGAAACGTACCAATTACCCACTTGGCTCTTAGACAATGCCGCTAAATCGGCTGAGGTCTGTTTGTGTATTTAGATGGGACAATTGAGCGGCCTGAACTTTGCACGAACCTTGCATGATGCTGGGATCACGCTGTTTGCTTTCCGGGTTAAATGAATATTTTTAAAACGCTGCCAAAGTTTACCACATTTGTCAAATAATCATTGTATTTACTTTTGCATGCCTCTGAAATCGTGTAATAATTCAATTACGTGATCACCGCGTCGATAAAAGGATTTATTCCCTGCAACGTACTGTGTCAGTAAATCCTCCATTGTGGACAGTAGCCATGGTCCATGATATTTCAGACTCAGGGGACTGAAGTTGCGAAGTCGGGGGGCACGATTCACCTATCATTACCCTAAAAACAACATAGCATGTGGAGCATAGAGAATTAAGGCCACATCTAATTCAAACTGTAGAGTCCAACTTTCTAAAACTGAAGATATTCTTATTTGGAGGCACTCTCTTTCATCGAGCAAGACATCTAACTCTCTTTGATAGATTGGAAGCAACGTGGCAGTCACGATCGATAACTTTACCTCCATTTACGGTCTTTGGAGATTGGTATGACTACCTGTGGAACAGAGGGAAACAAGATCGCATCTGATGCAAACTATACTTCAAATAAACAAATCCACAAACGATTGATCATCCCCAAGAACTGTATTATTCTAACTGTATGGTCTTTGGAAGAGTCACCTCCCTTATGAGATGACCTAACAAGACACTGCCTTGTGTCAGGATTGGTCCACTTATTTATTTATTCTTTGCCAAGAAAAGAATCCCATGGGTACGTGAGAGGACAACGGGACAGCCTGAAGTTAGCCTCGAATGGCTCGAAAGAAGCTAATCCATTTGCGGTCGAGAAAGGAGTCGTGGGTTCCTAAGTTCGGCTGCACGTAAGGTGAGAAGATTTCAAGGACACCGTGACAGTTCCCGGTGAAAAGTTTTTCGTGCCTTCCGATAGTGAAGTCAGAGGGCGAGGCATCCCCGGCAGGTTCGCGGGCCGGGGCTCGAAACCCTTCAGTATTCAGCACACTCGATCACACAACAGTTATCAAAGGAACTCATTTGAGCGGTTGAATGGATAGAAAGGAAGTCAATCTCGGTGCGCGGAGATAAGGCAGCCGTTTTCCCCCGGTCTCGACAGCCCCACGTAGTCGCGTTTACTATCGTCCCCCTACCCCTGCCTCCTCGGAGTCTGCTTGCTCGGTTCCTTCGTGTGCTAGGCGCCTTAGACGTCTCCGCGACGCCTTATCCCTTCGTATATAGTCATCATCTGGACTTCTCGTATTCGGATGTCAATACTTCTGCACCCTCGCCCCGCTGCGGGCATTGCAAGCAAAAATCCGATCTGCGTGCGGCAACCCTCTTTTTTCCCTACCCCCTCGATTCTGCTCCCATTGTCGTTGAAGAGTCGCTGCTGGCTTGGTTACACCAACACCGGATTAATATCTGAATTAATCCTCCTTAATGGAGTATGCGGAGACACCGTGGAATTTATCATCCTCTCGTGTGATCAGTTCTCATTAGCAACCCACGTGCATCGTACGATGAGTTTCTTCGGGTATTCTTTTCCGCGAGTGTCAGATCGGGTTGCCTCATAAATAAGTGACGAGACAGTTTATTATTTTATTAGTTTCCGGTGACTCGACAGGACGGGAGTGTAACGTAATTTCATGTAAATAAATGTATGGGTCTAGATAGTTGCTGATAGGTAGCCAAAGCTACGGGAAGCGTAGGCGTTAGAGTTGAATGCGGAACTTTGGCCTTCCACCCTCTTCGTAGCTCTTCTCTCCTTTCGCATTCTCCCTCCTTCGCTTCTTCTTTTTTCTTTCTCCTCTGCTGTGTCCTCCGGGCGTCCCCGACACGGCGTACCCCGAGACGATATAATTTTCAGCGGCGCGGCATTCGGCAAAGTTTTTCTTTAATATATTCTTACATGCGCCCCCAGATTAGATTAAAACGGCGAATGCATGAAGCGGCGCGGCATTTGCCTACCGGAAGAAGGCGGACTCAGCCGTATTCGTATGATTTATTTAAGTGGCGCCTTAAGGACGTTGTAGGGCGCCGGAGCGGAATTGGTTAGCTGGATGAAACGAACGAGCTGCCGGGAAATCGGTTGAGAAGCAAATAAAAGATTATCCCTAGCTCGGTTATGATAATACTACCGCGGGGGTAGAGCCGGGCGAAAAATTAAGGCATGGTCTTGTTTGTCGACGCCATTTTCAATCCAGCGGGACATCAGGAATAGGACATCTAACTGCCTCTAGTAAATTAGAGTGAGAAACAGATGTATAGAAGTACGGTAGCAGTGTTCAGGGAAGCGGAGATGAGAGAGCAGAAGGATCCCTCCTCAAGGTTACAGTAAAGATGATCTGTAACTTTATGGCTATACTGCCAAGTCTGTGGGGGGTGAGTAGGGAAAGAATATTTGAAGAAAGGTTGGAGCGTTCAAGGAAGCAAATAGAGGGTTGTCTTTAGCTCAGTTATGGCCATGGCACAGCGAGGGTGAAGCTAGGAGAAGAATTAAGACATGGTCTTGTTTGTCGACACCATTTTTCAACCGAGCGGGATATCAGAAATAGGACATCTAACCTTCAGTAGATCCGAGTTAGACAAGGATGTATAGTTACAGCGTTCAAGGAAACAGAGATGACAGTGCAGAAGAATCCTTTCTCAAGGTTAGTGTGAAGATCATGATCTGTAACTTTATGATTACACTGGCAAGTCTGTAGGGGTTGGGCAAGGAGAGAATATTTGAAGAAAGGTTGGAGTGTTCAAGAAAGCAACTAGAGGGTTAGCTTTAGTTCATTTATGGTCATAGTACAGCGAGGGTAAAGCCAGGAGAAGAATTAAAACATGGTCTCCTTTGTCAACACCATTTTCAACCAAATGAGACATCAGGAATAGGACATCTGACTGTCTTCCGTAGATTGGATGCTAGAAAAAAATGTATGAAGGTCAAGTTGCAGTGCTTAAGGAGTCAAAGATGAAGCTGCAGGAGGAGTCGTTCTCACTCCGTACCATTAAGGTTCAGAAGTATTAGTCCACAACATCTCTAACTTTGCACCCTCAAAACATTGACCAGGTCATCCTAAGTGTTTTGCTTTGATAGCAATTATGTTACATCGAGGAAAAGTTAAATGGTTAGTAATCCTCTGGAACGTCGTTAGATCTGTCCACGGAGTTGATAACCGCGTTGTCAGATCAAGCTTCAGAAGGACTCTTCCTCAAGGTCATCATGAAATTTACCCAGACGTCACTGATCAATACAATATCATCATACGACATTGACAGACATCTTTTATCATTTTTCGATTTCGAAAGTAAAAGAGAGGTCCTTCGAAATGAACCTTAAGACGACCTTATCGCCTTATCGCTTACGATCGATAATTGTACCCCTATTTATTGATCTGTGAAGGTTGGAGTAGAAAACTGTTGACTGCTGTCCTGAATGATCAAGATGATTCACCAAAGTGCAGGGTAGAAAATATTAACCCGGCGACTGTCTAGTGGGAAAACGTAACATAACCTGTGCGGTGGGGTGTCACACATCCCAAACAATTTCTTAAAAATATTAGTTATGTATATATAATCTTTTAATATAATATCAAATTTGACGTTTTTCATTCATATTCAATTAATCTATGATCAAAACAATTGGAAATTATTTTTTATTCTTAAATATAATTAAAAATACCGATGTCGTTATTTTAAGTACAGTCATACAATAGTTTCTTAAATTTAAATTTACTACCTAGGAATACACTACTAAACGATAAAAGTGATTTTTCTAATCCAAGAAATACTTATATTAATAATAACGAAAAGTTTGGAAAACTTAAACTTCATAATAATAGCATTAATCACCCCCTTTTCGAAGAAAGTATTTTTTTCTCATATAATTCTAACTGCACAACAGTAAAGACTCACTGAAACAGAAGAACGTAGTATAGAAAGGAGGTATTGAAAACCAGCAGCATGGAGCAGGCTTAATAACAAAATAATATTATTTTTTAAAATTGGGGGGTATGTCACACCCCACCACACAGTTGCCGGGTTAACACATTCCCTGCCGCAGTAGAATACTCCGTGACTAGACAGACACGCAAAAATGGCTATTTATTAATACATGCGGTTGATTATACAAATATTTATCTATTTCATATTACACTCTCTATTTCTACTATCATTTTAACCTGAATCTTACTCAAAACTTCATAAGGGTTGACAGTTACAGTCACTCCCATAAGTATTCGTACCCCCACTATATCTAAAAGAAGTTTATAATTCTATAAACGAAACATTTTCGTTACCAATTGCTCGATTTTGCTAAAATTTGGACGGAATAAACTTTATACTTCTGTAAAATTATAGTAAAAAATTTATTGGAAAACCTCAGACGCATCACTTAATTTGAACAAATTTCTTTTATAGACAGTCAGGGTACGAATACTTATGGGACAGATTGTATGTGATCGAATTAAAACTGATGCGTGTACCGTTTTCGGAAACGGTACACGTGGCTGGGAACGAGTTAAAAGAAAGGAGTAGGTGGTGTGACGTCAAAAGGTCGTGGTAAGTGAAGGTTAGATTAACAGTGGGGACAAAGGCGGGACATCTGTTGCCATGTTTGCAAGGTATCGCGATCACGCGTAGCCTCGTCGCAGGCGGCGGAACGTATTATTTGGCGTCTCTTTGGCCGTGAGAACCGGCGAACGCGTTCGCAGCTGAAATTATGCGCTCGTTTACTCCGCGGCCGGGTTATCATGCGAACAGTTATGACGCCGCGAGCCACGAGCGTGTGGTAAAATTACATTTCCAATTCATGAAATGTCAGTTATACGAGACGGAGGATGACTGAGCACGGTCCTTCGCGGCGAACGAAAAGAGCAGAGGAAACGTGCGTTGTCGTCCACATCCTCGTCCGTCTTGTTTTTCGGCCGGGCTGTACCGAAACGGGGAGATCGTTTAATCGGATGCCAGTCCAATTTCGGCCGACTAATGTCGCCCTCTTGAAGTTTCCAAATTAGCTGCTTTGTTCGCTGGATTAGGTTGCTCGAAACCGTGACAGCTCGCGGCCGTCGCCGCGTAAAGGGGACAGATTGATGCAGTCGGCTAAAGAAGACGGCCCCGTCGAGGCTCGTCACCTGGCCTGATGTTATTTTTGACGATTCGGCGAGCGTTTCTTCTGCAGATGGAACGTTAATATCAGCGGAAGAAACCTGAACGTTGATAAAGTAGAATAAGTTTTCCCTTCTTTATCTTTTACGCACGAGCAAAGATAATAGCCCGGAGTTATAGAGGACGGCCCGGTTGGAAGTGAAGTTTTATACCGGGTACCATCGATAGGATATCTTTGGCAATATCGATAACTTTTACGGGAAGAAAATTACTGGATAGCGCTCTCCGTGATTCAATCGCGAGCCGGTATTAGGAATATTTTTTTTCTGGAGTCACAGATCCCGGGAAATCTCTCTGAAGATTTTCCATGGCATCGATAAGGGCTTCGGAATCTAAAGGACGGGGACGATAAGGTCGCCTGAAGGTCCATTCCGAAGGACCTCTCTTTTACCTTCGAAATCGAAAAATGATAAAAGATGACTATCGATGCCGTATGATGAATCTGGAGATATTTTATTGATCAGCAGCGTCTGGGGGATCTTTAACCTAATTCGTAAAATGCTGAACGTTGCTCTGCACTGACTTTTCCTGAAATATTTTAAATTTCTCATGTGTTTTGAGACAAGTACAGACTTTTTCGAGTAATGGTGGAGGACATGGTGTTTCTATTTTTCATACAGAGACGGATCATATAAAAAGTGATCCGTTTACATTATTTTGAATTGTTCAAGGTCAATTCATGTCTTTTCAAGGGAATTATATACTGTTTTGTATTTTTTAAATTGTACACATTTTATCGAGTACTTTCAATTCTGTAATTCATAGTGCATAGTGTAATTTGAAAACTTTAAGGTGACATTGAAATTTCCGAAAATACTATTACGTTTTTTGTTACATGGGAACCTTTAATTACAAAGTATTTTCTTCGGCAGTTGTTTTGACATGAGTAAATTGGAAGTTATTTTAGATGGCAGTTCCAAGTGACTCACCCTGTATGCACACGTGAAGTCCACATTGAATGACCTTGAGTCAATCAAAAGTCAAATGACCTAATGTTCAAATGTATACATTCACACACGAAGTCTCTATTGCGTGACCTTGAGTCAACTGGAAGTCGCAAGACTGAATGTTCAAGTTTAAGTATACACTTATCAAATACCTATTGCGTGTTCTTGAGTCAACTGGAAGTCGCAAGACTGAATTTTCAAGTTTATGTACACACTCATGAAATCTCTATTACGTGACCTTGAGTTGAGTGAAAGTCGAAAGACTGAATGTTCAAGTTCAATTATACACTCATCAATTCCCTAATGCGTGTTCTTGAGTCAACTGGAAGTCGCAAGACTGAATGTTCAAGTTTATACTACTCCACAAAATTAAAGGATCACTAAATTTTGACCAAAACATTGTCGATCTTCGAACTGCTGTAACTTCGTTAAAAAAAATCGTATAACAGTCTACCTGGGCGCATTTTAAAGGATGAAGCCTCTGTATTCACATTCTTGAACTGAATTTTTTCAAAGATCCTTTTATATTATAAAACGGAGTGGAAAACTGAGGTTGCTCTTTTTTTTTAAAATTTCACAAATTCAAACGACTCTACGGAGTTTAAAAAATTTGTTTCGAGACTCGTTTTAAAACGACTTTGTAAAGGGAAGTCGCTCCTTTACAATGATCACTAAAAAATTGATGTACGATTTTTTGTCGTCGTTTTATCGCACTATAAATGAAAAGTGTGCCGCCAGCGATGGAATAACCCAAGGTACAACACGAGGAGGTTGCTCGGTCGGATTTGTACCTCGTACGAAGTGTGTGTGTTTAGTGTGTGTCTAGTGTGTGTGTGTGTGTGTTTAATGCGTGTTTAGTGTGTCTAAAAACGAGTACTACCCCGTGGTTGCCTTATCACTTTTTGGTATCGTTCGTGCATGTTGCTGCGTCGTCGCATTAACTCTTGGGGGATTCCGTAGAGTTGTTTGAATTCATAAAATTCAAAAAAAGCAACTTCAGTTTCCCACTCCGTTTTATAATATAAAAGAATCTTTGAAAAAATTGAGTTCAGGGATGTGCAAGTAGACGCTTCACCCTTTAAAATGAGCTCAGACAGACTGTTGTACGACTTTTTTTCACGAAGTTACAGCAATTCGAAAATGGACCATTTTTCGGTCAAAATTTAGTGATCCTTTAATTTTGTGAAGCAGTGTATGTGTAGACACATAAAATCCCTGTTACGTGACCTTCAGTCAACCGAGAGTCAAAAGGTTGAATTGTCACGATTACGTATACACGCCCGAGGTCCCTATTGCGTGACCTTCAGTCAACGGAGAATGAAAAGACTGAATTTTCAAGTTTGCACATAAATGGTTGGAGTGGACGCACCTTCGTATAGGAAATTTCAGGTGAAGCGAACCTAACTATCGGATTATCCAATCCAATCAGCGTCAATTTGTCCGCATCTTATGAGATTAAGCCTCCGTAGGAGAAGGTAGTGTCAACTGTTTGTACACGGAGGGGGCCGATGGCGGTACGCTTGCGAGCCGTCGTAATCCGTAATACAAACAAATCCTCAGAATGTTCAACGAACTTCCGGTAAACACGGGAGTGTACGGGACGTCGGTTCATATGCTTAACCGGCGCTTCGTTTCCACTTTCTCCGATGAACCGTTTCGCGTGCCATAATCGGCTTGATTATAACTTCGACTAATTGTCCTCGATGAAAATCCCCAGCAAACACACGGAACCCTCGTGATCACGGATAATTTCACTGGCTGATTACCGTGTAGGTTGCTGATGCACGATGCCCTACGGTGTCCTGTTTTGAGGTTAGGTTTTACATTAACCCTTAACACGTCCCCTGCCACAGTAGAAAATTCCGTGACTAGACAGACAGGCGAAAATGGCTATTTATTAATACACGTGGGTGATCGTACAAATATTTGGTGTATTTGATGTTACACTTTCTATTTCTATTGTCATGTTAACGTGAATGTTACTCAAAATTTCATTAGGGTTGGTAGTTATGTGATCAAATTAAAATTGATGCGTGTACACGCGGCAGGGAACGTGTTAAAAACTGATACCCAGTTTTTGGACACTGATACGGACACAGACTGTCAGACTCTGATTAAATCATGTTGTTATTAAATATTTATAAAATTAATGTGGCAGTGATTGTTTCATAGAAATTAGACATAACATGTATTATAAATTTTTATTAGAAAATGCTTCACAGTTCCGGAAAGAAGACTTTAAAAAATACAACGAAATGAGAACTTGTTTCTTTTGCAGGTTTGAATACATCTGTATCTGAGTCTCTCTCAAAACTATTTGTGGAATTACAGTAACGTACAAAAGTATTAGAAAAGCAATGAAAATTAATACCATAATTTTGATATGAGAAATATTTCTTCATTTGTAGTGTACAGTTTAAAAATTGTATGTCATAAAGTACATGTACGGTTGCATTTATTAGTGATGATCCAAACGAAAGAAGCATTTCAAAAATAATTTTTATTATTATCGAAATGGGCTAATACTGATTCTAAGATGTTTTCGAGCATAATTTCAATAATTATGTTAACCATATTTGGTATTAAAACGTAGAGATGTGAGGTAAATATTTAATTACAGTAACAAAACACTCACAATTTCAATTTTTCATTAATAATAATTATGTTAAAAAATCTACTATGGTAGGAGTCAATACATATGCTCTGATTAATAATTTTGAAGTTAAACATTGGACACCTTATATTTTATGTTTACTGTTATGGTAGAGGGACATTATCAACAATATTGTTAATAGAGCGGGTAATTATAAGATTGGAATATAATTAGAATTTCCTGTCGTTCGAATAATTAAAAACGATACTGTATACGTGAAAGTATTGTTGACTGAAACGCCTGAAAAATCAGGGAGGTCCTTCATTATGTGTCTGACCAGTTATGGGAGTTTTCACTGCGCACTTATAAAGACGCTACAGCCAAGAAACACAGCAAACATAGGTGTACGCTGTGATGGCCAGTCATGACCACCGGAGCAGCAGCCTTTCACTATTCTAGGTCCATTCCCCTCGTTTCAGTTCCCTCCTCCTCAGTCCATTGTCCCAAACCACAGCCTCTATGAGGGGGATGGACCTAGACGGGGGGGGGGGGGGGGGGGGGAGGCCGTGGCTCCGGTGGCCATCACTGTCTTCGCCTCTCGAGTCCAAAGGGTTAAAATAAAATAGTTCTACCCTTCAATTTCTTTAGTATTTATATTTATGTCAGTTATACAAAATTTCAACAACTTTCTAGAAACAACCTTCAGCACTATTGTATCCTACAGCGTTACAGAAGACCAACCAGCAGGTTAGACTGACTACCTAGCACACTAGACAACCATATCTCACTCTGCTTAGGATTACAGTCTCTGAAAAAGAAATCGCTGCGACCACTATTACTTTGTTTCAAAATAAAGTTCAGTTCTTTTTACCTCTAAACGACAAATAGCAGGATACAGTAGAGACTTTTTTAACTGTCCGTTGCTCGTTAGAGGTCGCCGGCGATAAATTAGGGAAACCACCTTTCTTGTTGCACGTGACGGCAAAAAACCGGGCAGAGTTCGTGTGTACCGTCGATTCCGTGTCGAAGGATTCGTCGTTTTCGAAGGACCCAGCGGCGCAGGATGCCACGATAAATCACGGAGAAATGCGTGAACGCGTTTCCTCCGCGACGGCAGGCGAACCATTCGGTTTTATCCGGAGCGGAGCACGCGGTTGCTCTCCCAGCGAGACACTAAATTTCCACCGCGGCAAAAAGAATTTCCCGTTTTTATCTCGGACGAGATGGTGTTAAGCTTAATTTTCTTTTAGCCAGCCGGTCGGCTCAGGCCCGTACGCTTCAGGTCCGAGCGGGTTCTTGATAAAGAAATTTATCGGCGGAATAAAGAACTTTTTGGAATTACGAGCCCCGCGGAATTTATCTGCGCCGGAAGCGGCGCAATTCCGCGACGGAGTTCCGGTTATTCCTTCTTCCGTTTTTGTAACGGTAATTGTTTCATAAAAAAATAGTCTGCGTGTATCCTATTACCTCTTGCATAGGCTTCGAGTCTAGCTTCAACCCTTTCGGTGTTTGGTCCGTACGACGTACGGGCAAGGCGGAATACACTGAAGTGCTAATAGCCACTGTACTGGCTTCGAAGTGTTATGTCGCCTGCGTTATTCAGCACAGACGCACCGGTGAATTCTGATAATGTGAACACCGAAAGGGTTAAACGAAACAACTATGGTGGGTGGTCCTCCGAATAAGACTGCACCCTGTGTAATATTCAAGTGTGCGATAGTCCACATAATCGTGTAGTTCACACTCAGTTGGTGTCGTTGGGTCACAGATGACCCACAACTTTTCCAATTGCTTGTTTTCTGGCTGCCAGCCATTTTTATTTTCTTCATGATTAGTGATAATATTAGTAACCCTCAGCTGGTATCGTTGGGTCACAGATGACCCACAACTTTTTCGATTGCTCGTTTTCTGGTTCCTAAGTATTTTTGTTATCTTCATAATTAACGATAAGATTAATAATTCTCGATTGGCCTCCTTGGGTCACAGATAACACACAACTTTTTCAATTGCTAGGCATTTTTGTTTTCTTCATAATTAATAATAATAATATTAACAACCCCCAGTTGGTATCGTTGGGTCACAGATAACACACAACTTTTTCAATTGCTACGCATTTTTGTTTTCTTCATAATTAATAATAATATTAGCAATCCGCAGTTGGTATCGTTGTGTCACAGATAACCAATAACTTTTTCAATTGCTTGTTTTCTGGTTGCCAGGCATTTTCGTTTTCTTCATAATTAATGATAATACTAAACATTTTAGAAAAAATTTCATTGTTCCTTCTTCATGCGTATCCCGCACACTTCGTAATGATAATTATAGCAAAAATACTCGTCACTACCTCGACAGAACTCCAACGGGTCACGTATGACCCCACGGTACCAGTTACGTCACCTATATGTCACCATACCACCTGAGGGTTAACGGTATGTGTAAACTATAAATTGTACAATATTTATTGGATTACTGTGAAAGTGTTTTCAATTTTCACATTAAAAAGAAAATATTAATTTTTACATGCTGTCAATTTATTCAATCAATAATAAAAACAGTTTGCCCCTCCATTTTCAAAAATTTACTTTATTTCCAAATGCAGGTAAAGGGGTTAGCGAGAAACGCTGTAAATTTTTGAAACCCACCCCAATATTTCTCTTGTCTTTGTTCGTGCTTCAGAACTGAATAAGATATGGATCGTGACGAAACTACCGCGAAGTTGACCCACAAAACAACAGAAAGTGGAAGCGAAGAATCGCAGGGTGGACCTCGGCGTTAGTGCGGAATCAACGCAATATTTTTCAATAAGGAACCCCGAGACGCATTAAAGGCACGCCCGGTATATATATCATCACGATAATGACACGGTTTGCAGCATTCCTTCCCCAGACCGTCGGGGATGAGTTCACCGGGTAGAACTCACTTGCCAAGTCGAGCAAACCTTATAAATGCCATCGCGAAACCATAAACCTATGATGCACGAGCACCCTCGCCCACCCTGCGTCTCAGTTTTTGCTGCGTTCACTGCCATTTTCTCCCTTTCGATTTCGCGGGCCGCCATGCTCGAGCGGGGGTGAGTCTCCGGCGAGATCATAACGTGAACCGCGGCCATTTCGATCGACTTCTCGACTTTAGAGATGGTTCATTAAGGCAGAAGCAGCTTGTCGGATTATTAACCCCCTGCAGTCGACAAAATTTGTCTCTGTATAGTAATACGCCAGTAACAAGCAATTAAATAATTAATTCTGTGACGACGGGTGGTTACATAATTATAAATTTTAGGTAGTAGTGTTTTAACCCAGATATACCTATTATCCTTCCGGAAGGGTGATTGTAAAGGAATTTACATAACGCCGTGGAGTCAAATGACGAGTCTTGCACGTTGTAGCAACCTAATGAACTTCAATCTTCTATAATACTTTGCAATAAACTGGAGATATATGCAAAAACATACTGTTAATTTTATTAAAATTTTTAATATAAGAACTGAGACTTGTTGCTTTCTCCTGAAGTCTGTTTATATTGACAGGAGTCAGAAAATTAAGTGAGATCCATATGCAAAAATTACCCGAATTAAATTGTATGGCAAGGGGTTAATACGTTCTCCAGGTAGAGGAAAAATGACATTATTTTGAAAAACATCAGAACAAAAAATTCGAACATATCTGAGTTAATATTCAGAAGAGTATCGTTGAAAAAGCGGTGTCCTGATTTCAATCTTATTTTTATAACAAATAAAAATAGAATGGCGCCGTAGCGGAGTTTTTCGAGAGGAAAGGGGTAAAAGATTTGATGTAACATCACCCCTGTAATATTTTATACAATACTAGGAACAGAAAGTCCATAATAGGTTCCAAGTTTTTAGACGGGATAGAGCCTGATATGAAGAGTAGGTGAGCGCCCGGCCGGGCAAGAGTTGCCTGCGCCTGGCCTTTTAACACTCTAGCAATCATTTATTTAAATTGTTTCTTTCATTGTAACAAAAATTGTGTCCACAGAGAACAAGTATAATAGACAAGATTTGCAAGGGTTCTAATTTAAATGAGCGTCCTGAAACAAACTCATGTAGTTAGGTATTCACTTGGACCTTTAGGTACCTCTTTAGGTACAGTAGCGAACAATCGTTTAAGACGACTACCTTTTTGATAGACTGTCGCACTATACTATAGATACTAAATGGCCAACAATTCGTAGTTGTTCTTAAAATCACACTCAATCTGCGAAATGACCTTCAAAACATAAACAGTTCTTGGAATGATGAAAATAATACCTCCCTTGCTCTATTTTCTGTAGTCATTAGTTAACCACTTGGGTCGGAATTTAATCGTCGACTACGTGGACCATAAGCGTCTATTTAACACTTTGAGTGCCGCGTCGCCCATATCTGGGTGATAGATAAATTCAACCATTATCTATTTGATCATGTGAAATATTAAAAATATACCTAGTTAGCTCTAACAGAAGCAGTAAAAAAATGATGAGTGTTACTGATATTATTAATTAAAAGGTAGAATTCATAGTTACATTCATTTCGTATAAAAATTGAGGAAGTTTGCCATTTTCAGGAAATGGAGCGTGGCACTCAAAGTGTTAATACGTAAAAGTGGTATCAGAGTGAAAAGATCAGACCACGAGTGCGACACGTGCTATTCACTTTTAGCCCGAAGTAGCTATAACGTGTGAGAGACATTATTCCAACCCACATGGTTAAATATGAACGTTCAAATACGATGGCGCTTCAAATTGATTGTTCAATAATAACTTAATATATTAAATTTACAATAACAATAGCTGAATTGAGGCGAAAAGCATGGGCGTAGCCAGCAATCTACCCCCACACTATGCTCCCTATGTTGACCACGTTGCTCCTCAGTAATTTTCTCCGTAGTTTTCGTATACCCTGTATATTTCTGCCATTCCTCGCCCTGCTAATTAATCAATGCTATTCAATGGTATTTCCCGTGCGAAAGGAAAATGAAGATAATTGAAGCATTTTTATGTAAGGATGAAAAGGCGCGGTACACCTAATGAGCAAAAAATGGCGGGGAGCAGCGGATATGCTGGCACTAGTTTTATTTGTACGCCGACCTGTTAGACTGGGGAATAATTAGGAAAGCTCGCTCATTATCTATGGAGACTTAACGAGAAATGGAGTTTCCTTTTCCTGTCTAGACAAACTGCCTCCGAAGGATGGAGGGCAAGAAAGTGAAACATCGGATGATCCAACACAAACAGGATCTTCCTCGCGATTAGACTTCCTGACATTCTATGGACGTTGTTTCGGAACTTGGGACGAAGTGCTTCAAACATCTGTGGGAAGTTATCAATAGAAACCTTGATAGACTTTATTAACACAATGACTGCCATGGGGGTCACAATGTTTGGCACCACTTTCACTAGGCGTAGAAAAGAATTTTGTGCTTTTGGAATTACATGACTTCAAAATGAGCTACTTTCCCGATCTTTGGGACATGTAGAGCTGCAAACAACTGTACATTCTTCAAGTGCACTTGAAATGCTGTTTGCTAAAGATACCATATCCTCGCTTCAAATAGAACTGTCTTAAAAAAGTGTTAAATAGAAGAATGTTGAAATAACATAATCATGTGATCAATTTCGTGAGTCACTGTATACTCCATAACTCCATTGGCTCCGCTATGGGGACATTCGTAATTTGCATCCCACTCTAGCATTTCAAGAATGCACATTGTAAATTGTTGCTTAAGGTACTTTGGAATTCTATCAAAATCAAAGTAAATAAATTCTTAAACGTTTACAATTTTTTTTTCCAAATCAAAACTTATAGTTTCCAAAAATGTACACTACAAAAGCGTGCTGGAGTTGCTGGTCGATCGTATAAAAAAATGCTTGGAGTGCAAAGGGTTACAAACAGTAAATTATAATATGTCTGACTAGGTACGGCTGTCTTCACTGCGGCAGTCAACCTGTCGAACACTGTGTGTTTTCAAAAATTTTTCTAAATACATTTGTAGAGTGACAGCGACTAGGTTGCGCTATCGATTAGGTTGGAAGTCGATGCTCACGGCCACTGGGGAGAAATAGTAAATAAGTGGAGAAGTAATCGTTTAGGGTGTCTGGTCGGATGTGCACGTACGTACGCGTACCTGGCACGTGTATTCGTGTCGGTAGGTTCGTAGCAGGCACGCGGTTATCTCTTTGACAGTTCGCACAGTGCGAAATCCAATAAAAAGCTAATTGAATCTGTGACGCCACCTGACTTCCCTAATGAAATTTCAAAGTACCAATTTCACGTTACACCGTTCTGGCCTACCTGATCGACGCCAGGGGTGCCGACCGTTCCAGTACTCGGTCACACCGTTTAAATTCGCGACATCGAAATAAAATCAGCTTCCACACTTAAGTCAGTCGAACCGATTTAATTATAATTCTCCGTTCCGCTGTAGTTCGCGATGGACGCGACTAATTCGAGACAAACCGAGTGAAATTGTTTAAATATTAACCCTTTGAACTCCTAATTTTGTTTTCGTTTTCTTTTTAATAACTCCCTATTCTTTTAAGTGTTTTATTTGAGATGTATTTCAAAAAACAGTTGGTTGATAGGAACCAATTAGGTACAAACCATCATGTATCTAAACAGTTCAAGGACTTTTTTGTTCTATGACAAAAAAGTGTCATATGCATGTAATATTGCTTATCTAGGGTAAAAAAATATTGCGAAATGTAATATGTGCATATTTAAACTGGCAATTTAAAAATGTTGAGATTGATTCAACATAGGAGTATCTGTGAATAAAATCGATTTCGGGTTATATTCGACAATGGAGTTCAAAGGGTTAACCTTGTTAGAAAAACCGAAATAAAAAGATTTTTAGCTGAGCGATGGAATTCATGTTTAAGTTTTGGTATAGTCGTGCTGTAAGCAGAAATGATATTTGATTTCATAATTTTGTTTCTGGAATTATGCGGAATATGTGCGGACCGGTGCGACTAAGTAGTATAACAACGTGTTGTGCCAGACATCGATGAAATAATATACAGGAAGTCCACATATAAGTTTTCTAATTTTAACGAATGTTTAACTGTAGAAAATGTTGATGTTTCAACAATGTTTACTCGGTCAATTCGAATATAATTCCAGAAGAAAGAGAAATGTGGTACAGTGAGGAGATTTTTGGAGAATGAAGAATAAATAATTAGAGTTGCAGTCTGGTGAGTGTTAATAATTTTTTCAGCACTTGCAGGGTATATAGTACTTAGTAAATTGAATAAAAATGTGTAATAACGATGTTACCAGAGCTGTGAGCAATTCTGTGAGAAACTAAATAATTTAAACAATTGTTAGTAACTTAAATAATACTGACTTTTCGACGTATACATATGAGACATTTCCTACTGAGTTTGTTGAGTATTATTTACCTCATAAGTCCTGATTTCGAAAAATGAATCTTATCGGAGCTGTGAACAATTTACTGCGGGAAGAAATAATTTAAACAAATGTCCGTAACTTGGACAATATTGATATTTCGAGCTATACTTATAAGATATTTCTTATTGAGTTTGTTGAGTACTGATTACTCCGAAAGTTCTGAATTTGTAAAATGAATGCTAAGTGAGCTGTGAATAATTTACTGTCAAAAGGAACAATTTAAACAATTGGCCATAACTTGGACAATATTGTTTTTTCAGCCTATGTTTATTAGACATTTTTCATTCCATTTGTTGGGAACTACAAATCATGAATATGTATCACCATATTTATTTTCCTTCTAACCCATCATGCTACGTCTGACTAGGTGCGTCCTCTTTCACTGCTGCATCCAATATATTAACATCGTGGAATCAAATGACGACTCTAGCTCGCCATAGTAACATAATCACAAACTATACAATGAAGAACTACACTTGTCATAACGTTCCAGGTACTAAATTTTTATAATAATTATAAACAAAGTCAGTTTCTGTTGTAATGCGTAAGTGGAAGTAGTACTTTTACTGTATTTTATTCCGAAATACAGTACTGTAGGTCCTCCATAATTCGAACGATAGTTAGTAATAGGTTAACTCATACTACAACGACGTTTTGCATAAAAATGGTTACTTTATTTTAGAATTTAATATACATGCTATAACAAAATTAAATACACAGTGTTACGAATAATAATTGTAGCTTATAATTGACATAGCGTGATTTCTATTAGTTTTAAAAAAATAATTATGACGGTAACATGAATAGGAATTTTGCCTGTAAGTTTGTTGTTGTTTTTTAGCAAAAATATACATGACTGTTATAGCTATCGTTTGACATCACGTCAACAAAAATCTGTTGGCTACAGCCGTCATTTGCGGCAAGGGGTTAAGACAGTAGCGTCGAAAACAATTGGAAACGAAATCATTCGACAAATCGCCGGGCTGGTGGCAGACGCAGCCCTTAAACGGGCACGGTAAAAACTGGAATCACGGTTAGGGAGGAGATTAAAAGTTGTACACGCCTGTACGAGTGGTCTGAACACGAGGGTGTTCCGTAATGGAGTAGGTCATTACAATTTTCCATTATTACGCGTTAACCGGCGTGACAATTGCTGGCGTGAAATTCATCGCGCGCGCCGCAACCTTCTTCGTCGCCCATTATAAATCCTGTCGCGAGACAGCTCCAGAGACACGTATCTCTGGAAAAGTCGACATAATTTCCTGGAAGTTTCGCGAATCTCTTGATGCCGCTGGGATGCGGCTCCGTGCTCCTCTATTTCATTGTGCCGGTGCCTAATGTTGCATCCGCGACCCTTTTTACCCCGCGGGACGGGCAGGGGGGGCTGGAAAAAGGCTGGCGGCCATTCGTATCGCGGGCACGTGCAGGCCCAGGGTTAATTTCGAGAGACGAATGTCACTTCTTAAACTCGCCGTTTCCCAAAAAACTTTTTTCAACTGTAATTGCGGCCCCTTCTTTCGGCCTCCGTATAATTTCGCGGCGCCCTGAAAATATCGTGACTGCGCGGTGCCGCTCGTGTCTCGAGTTTCCACTTTTATATCGTCCCAACTTGCCTCCGTTTTCTCTCGCCTCTTCCCGTGGACAAAATTCATATCTGCCGGTGAACGACCCTGCAGACCCTTCCCACTTTCGTCCACGTGCTCCAGCGATTTTATCGACTGTTTATTACTTGGCTCTGTCATAAATAACTTCCGATTTGTCTTCTCGAATTTAATGATGATTTATTAGAGGGTGATTGTTCTTGCTTCTGTAGCACGTCTACGTTTTAGGGATTCCTGCCCTTCTACATGAAGCAGGAATCAGTAGCCTAGGGTAACTATTTGAATTTTTAGGAAGACAAAAATCTGCTGTGTGTTGGGAATTGTTTATGACAATTTAATATGTACAATTGGTGAATAATGGACATGTAATAACTTAATAAAATAGAAATTACATGATTTAAGCATTTCTAGGAGTGAATGGAATTTTGCTGAATTTTTGTTTATTTTTCTGCATTAACATAGGCAATGTGGAAGTTTAAAAATGTATATTTGCATAAACATCCGCAGTCTATTTATGATTCAACCTAATATACAGGGTAGGTCACCTAACTTGACCACCTAAAATAGGATGAATGAACAGCGGAAGATGAAATGAGATATCAAGGTCTCCTTCGATTTTTAAATAGAATACCTCAATTTTTATTAAAAGACTGTTGTATTATGTTAATAATAATATTATGTTAATATTATGTTACTATATGTAGCCCTCGGTGCCACGAAACTTTTTGGAGTACATATAGTCTAAAAGTAATAGTTACTGAGAAACATGTACCCCTCGATAACACGTAACTGTTGTATGAAACATTTTTTCATGTAATGGATGATTTAACATCTTCAAGGATACTGATACCTATCTGTACGTTTAGTTTGTTTCTCTAATTCAATGGTAATTGACAAAAATGTGACATCTAACGGCCACGTGTGTGTATATTATTTTTCTTACAGATCTTTAAATTTTGTCAATTCTTTGTTTCTTATTTTATGAATATGAATTTATATTCAGTAAATATTACTTTTCCTAGCTTCAACAAATTTGTCCCTGAAGAGTCATTGTAGGTTGTTAGGTTAGGTAACTCACTTTGTGCATATAAATCAAAGATGGCCATCCGGAGTAAGGTCTGGCTCGAGCCTACCCCCACTCTGCGTCCATTCGCCTCACATAGGTTGTGGTCTGGGTGTGACGTCGAAAACATCAGTAATACAGTAAAGCAATGAGACTAATTATTTTTTGATGCATGCCATCAGTTTTGTCTAGGGATTATACATTGATTCACGAAATTGTTCACATATTTCCATCATTACTTTCCTTCCTTAATTCTAGTGCAACCAACCGACTGTAAATTTTTCGAGTGCAATTGAAATGTTGTGTGGATGGCGATATAAATATATATTTTAATTTAAAAGAAATAAAAAGAACAGTGCATATACAAAAAGAAAACGGGAGCGGATCTTTGAGTCAACCTCTCAATATCCTAGCTCGAGATCGACTGCCGCCAAAACTGTTCCTCGAGCCCTGCAACGGTTTTCGTTAAACACGTGATGTCAAAACAAAAGACTCGCAGGGGATCGAGAATCGTCGACATCTTCGACGAACAGCTTCAACGGCTACATACATTGTCATCTCTCGTCGCGCAATCGGCAACCGTTGGCTGTCGCCGGCCTACGACGCACCTGTGTCCGTATAAATGCCTACAGTTCGGCCATCCTGACCTTTCAGCCGTCCCGGCTAAACCCAAATACAATGTTATTAAAATCTTAAAGAAAATTATACTAAATATACACAAAATACAAATATAAGCATAATATTAATACAATTCGGACACTATAATCTTAAAACTAAGCACACAAAATTTCTTATTTTACATAACAAAAAAAAATCTTTTTCTTAATTTCAATTACGCCGCAATATAAGGTTTCATATTATCGGGCGCTACAACCCCATTGTACGGCATTTGGGTTATTTGGAATCCGTCAATGTCGCCAATTACGTAACGATCGCAATCCAGTACCTTTTTCACTTGATACGGCCCTTTGAATTTCGGTAATAATTTTTTATTAACACCTACGGTTGTGTCGATGTTTCGAATCATTACGTAGTCGCCCTCATTATATACAAACGCCTCTTTCCGTTTATCATTGTATTGTTTTTCGTTACTCAACTGATTTTTTCCGATATTCATTGACGCCTTTTCACGCAGTGCTTCTAAATCCCTTTCCTTTTCTGAATCTACTTCTAATAATAGCCGCAAACAATCATTTATTTCCCCCGATTGGTCTATTCCAAATAATAATTGACTCGGCGTTTCTTTTGTTGCTCGGCAGACTGTGTTGTTAAGAGCAAATTCTACCTGATCGAGTACTCGATCCCACTTTTTTGGAACTTCGCACAATTTGGCGATCATAGGTGTTATTATTCTATTGTACCGTTCAATTTGACCGTTAGCGCGAGGAGCACCGACAGCAATTAAAACATGTTCAGTTTTTCCTGTTTCCACAAAATCTTTAAACGCCTTTGACGTAAAAGCCGTTCCTCGATCCGAAATTATCCGCCTCGGCTTACTGTACATTCTAAAATATTCTTTTAAATGTTTAATTGATTCTTCAGATTTAGTCGATTTGCACGGAAACAATTTTATAAATTTCGTGAAAGCATCAATGATAGCTAATAGGTGCTTATACCCTTTCCCCGTTTTTTCCAGAGGTCCTAGATGATCTATATGAATTGTCCGAAATGGCAAATTTTCTTTCGGAATGCTGTGTAAATATCCTTCTTGTTTTCCACTCGGTGGAGAAAATTCAATACAACGCAAGCAGTTTGAAATGTACTCTTTAACCTTTTCTCGCACTTTCGGAAACCAATACACTTTCGTTATATTGTTAACAACCTTGTCAAGACCAACATGACCAAGGTCGTCGTGACATGTTCGAATAACCTTGTCTTCCATTGAACGCGGTACATAAAAAAGTAACTTTTTCATCTTATCTTTCCGATATACAAGTCCGTCGCGCAATTCAAAATGCTTCATTTCCGTCTTCTCCAATTTTTCGCGTATTTTACGAATTTCATTATCCCTATCCTGACATATTGAAAGAGTCAGCTCAAAATTATTTCCCTCGATCACCAATACGCTGTGACATCTACTGAGTGCATCAACGTGACTCATTCTTTTGCCCGGTCGATGTTGTATTTCATAATCATAGTCTTGTAAAAACATTGCCCAACGAGCAATTCGAGGATTTATGTTTTGCCTACTTAACGTTAAACGGAAACTATCACAATCAGTGATTACTTTAAAGGGCATTCCGCTAAGATAAACATGAAATCGCTTTATCGCATTCACGACCGCAAGGCACTCTAATTCGAAGCTATGATACTTCGATTCAGTAGACGATGTGCGCTGACTAAAATATGATACCGGTTTAAAAACACCCTCGGTTTGCTTTTGTAAAAGAATTGCACCAAAACCCGAAGAACTTGCGTCACAATGCAATTCCGTCTCCGCTTTTGGTGAATATATGGTTAAAATCGGTTTGTTAGACAAATGTGTTTGAAAGCCTCAAATGCTTCATTTTCTTTTTCTGCAAACTCAAATTTAACATTTTTCTTTACAAGGTTGTACAATGGTTTTGCTATTACCGAAAATCCAGGAATAAAGCGTCGAAAATAGCTTGCGAGAGATACAAATCGAAGTACTTCTTTCGCGTTGCGAGGAACCGGATAATTAATTACTGATGCAATATTATCGTCGCTCGGACGAATCCCGTCAACATTAACGTGATATCCCAAATAATCTATCTCATTTTGGGCGAAAAAACATTTGTCCAATCGGAACGTTAAACGGTACTGTCCCGCCGCTTGAAACACTTTGCGCAACATTTGGAGATGCTCTTCCAGAGTCTCAGTTGCAATGAAAAAATCGTCAAAAAACGGTAACATTTTATTTTCTCTGATCAAACTTGAAAAAACTTTTCGGATGAATCTATGAAATACTTTCGGCGCATTTGTTAACCCGAAAGGACAGTACAAAAATTCAAATTGGCCAAGAGGAGTCACAAAAGATGTATATTTTACTGAATCTTGAGCCATTTTTACGTTATAATATCCGTCCTTTAAATCAAGAGTTGTGAAAATTTTTTTATTTTTTAATTGATCAATATTATCGTCTATTAACTGACTCGGGAAGTTATCTTTTACGGTTATTTTGTTCAGTTCGCGAAAATCAACACAAAGTCGCATCTCACCATTCTTTTTCCTCACTAGTACTATTGGGCTGGCATACGGTGACTCGCTCGGACGAATAATTTTTCTATTTACCAAATCATCCAGAATAGTTTGCAATTTTTCTTTATCTGCGAAAGAAAGTCGTCTCGGTCGGAAGCTAATTGGTTGGTCATGCTTTAATACCACCTTCATTTCAAAATCACTTTCACATAAACTAGATTCTTTAATCTCAATATAATCGGAATCGTACAAATTTTTAATTTTTTCAATAGCTTCGGCACCGATTTTCGAATTGATTTGTAAATTTTCCCGAGCTTTACTCGGCTCATTGACACATTCAATGTTCATTATTTGATTTATCGCGCAATCTAGTTCATTTGTTGGCCATTCTTTTATTCTCTTTGTGATTACGGGTTTCTCATCCAATGTAACTTTGATCGATGGATGCGATGAAAAATCTCGTCCGAGAATAGCCATGAACGCCATCGTATCATCAGGTACGACATAAAATTTTAATTTTATCAATATACCTTCTATTTCAACTTCGTGATAAAAATGACATAAAATTTTCAAACGCGAACCGTTGATTCCGCAGAATTCGTGTTCGTATTCGGACACAGGTGATCGCGCGTCATAGGGTACAAAACTATTTTTGATTATACTAATAGGCGATCCGGAATCTAACATGGCACTCAATCCATACTTACATTCGTGTCCGTTTTTATCATAAAAAGAATAGCATAAGGAGACCATGTACGGCGTTTGAAGTGTCGTCGGTTGCACCACGTTCGTCGACGCCGTCGCGCTGGGCTCCGTCGCTGCGCCGCTTCCCCTTCGTCGATTCTCTGCTCGCCGCGGACAATCGGCCAACCGATGCGATGCTGAACCACACTCGAAACAAGCCCCATACTGCCTCTTAGGTTTCGGACACCTCGTGGAGACATGTCCGGCCTCCTGGCAGTTGAAACACCTCACCGGTTTTTTCTGTGGTCTCGACGACAAAGCTTCTTTCTGATAGCCACTGTGCCCCTTCGTCTCCTTCCTTTCCTTCAATTCTCGATTTTCTCGATCAATTACTTTTTTCGGGTCCAATGAGATTTTTTCGAATGCTGCCAATAGGTCCGCTGTTGTTTTAAAACGCATGATTCGCGCTTGATCCCGAAGCTGCGGCTCGGTTACTCCGTCGATCACATAATCAATTAATTCGTCTTCCGCGATTGGCACTCGATTACCCAAAATCACTTTATCGTGGAAATAATCTGTGAATTTTTCACCGGATTTCCACATTCTATTCTCAAAGTCTTTACGCAGCGATAATTTGCTCGGTCGATGATCGAACATCACTCTCATTTCTTTTAATAAGTCTTCGATTCTGAGCGTAAGATGCTGAGATTTGGAATGGAACCAGCCGGCCGCACGCCCCTTCAGCTTCGAGCTGATCAGTACTCGCGCCGCGTTATCGTCCAGCTGATAGGTAGCGCGAAGGAGTTCCACCTGCTGCTCCCACTTCCAAAACGAATTGTCCTGACCGTCGAACTCGCTCAGCAGGTCACCAATCGCCCGTATGCTTAGGTTAGCGGATGCAATGCTTCGCACACCAAAACTCGCTGCACTTTCCGTTCTTGCCGGACTAGCGGATGAATTTCTTAGAAACGCCTGCTCTCGCCGAAGAAGTTCCACTTCCCTCTGCATCATGTCTCGTTCCCTTCTCAATAAATCGAGTTCTCATTGCACAATGTCACTCGGCTGCTGCAACTCGGTATTCAGCGTGTCTCGGTCATCTGCCCGATGTTGAGGAGCCTCCAATCTTTCAGCTTCTCTTCTCAGCCTTTCCTCGTCGCGAGCGGCTTGCTCGGCTTCCCGCAATTTCTCTTCGGCTACGACTTCCCAAATGTTTGTATCGTACTGCTCTAGCCGGAAAATCAATTCGGCCTTATTGCCAGCCGAAGGTAAATTCCGCACTCGCAGAAATTCCTTCAATTCGGTCACGGTGTATTCTTTCGACATGTTGAAAATTTTTGTTTTCTTTCAACGTAACGAGAGTCAAATTCTGAATCAATTCGCGCCAATTACGCGTCGTCCTTTTCCTCTTCACACAATTTACGTCGACCACAACACAAAACACAATGCAAATTTTCAACAATATCTGCTACAACAAACTGGACCGTTCAAAATTTTTTCTTTGCACAAAATTCACAATAGCGCGTCCCGTGATCAAATTCGTTTTCCGTTCTTTATCCCACTTCTGAATTTGTGGATGGCGATATAAATATATATTTTAATTTAAAAGAAATAAAAAGAACAGTGCATATACAAAAAGAAAACGGGAGCGGATCTTTGAGTCAACCTCTCAATATCCTAGCTCGAGATCGACTGCCGCCAAAACTGTTCCTCGAGCCCTGCAACGGTTTTCGTTAAACACGTGATGTCAAAACAAAAGACTCGCAGGGGATCGAGAATCGTCGACATCTTCGACGAACAGCTTCAACGGCTACATACATTGTCATCTCTCGTCGCGCAATCGGCAACCGTTGGCTGTCGCCGGCCTACGACGCACCTGTGTCCGTATAAATGCCTACAGTTGTTTGCTAAAGATACCATATCCCCGCCTGAAATAACACTGTCTCAAAAATGTGTTAAATAGAAGAATGTTGAAATAACATAATCATATGATGAATGTCGTGAATCACTGTATCTCTGCTTTCTTATTACATGAGGGGAATGGACGCAGAGTGGGGGTAGGGCAGCGCCAGGCGTTGCTCCGGATGGCCATTTCTGATATGCAAGAACAAATTTATTCTTCTCGATTTAGTGCCACAGTTTTCCTGCTATTGCCCTCAAAAGATGGCGTTTCAAGAGTATTACTCCTATGTTACCCAACGTACTATAATTTCCTGAGTAACTGCAGATTGCTAGCAGGTTCTCCTCCATTTTCTTCCATTTTTATAATGAACAACCAGTGTGACGAGTTCACACGAGACGGTCTAATGGAATAGATGAAGGACGAAATGGGGTCAGGAGCTTTTTCACGGTTGGGTCGCGGTGATCGAATCCGCAAGTCGCAGGAAATGACGGGAGCCCTTTATCCAGAGGCCTGACTGGATGAACTCTGAAATGGTGCTGGATTACCATGTCACATGGCCCGGCACCGGTAGCCAAGGGGTGCCAAATATATTGTCTGTCGCATGCATCGCGTACGCGTACGTACAGCCCTGAGGCTAGCGAGCGTAACGCTGACGCGACAGATTGGCTCGGATAAATTAATTTCATTTACCGGTGATTTAGGCGATCTGCGAATACCGAGGGATCTCTCCATTTGACATTCTACGCGCACCCTCATTGTTGCAACGAGACCGAGACCGACATGGTTTGCGTCTCTTTGCGTCTCGAGTGCGCCGAAGTTCCACGGGAAATTCACTAAACGAGCCTCTTGCCCAATTAGAGGCCTAAATCCAAAATCAGGGGGAATTAAATTGGATTTTATTGAATCAGTCATTAAATTTTCAGAGGAGGTTGTGACACAGTGATATCATGAAATAAGAAGTGTTCTATGTAATAAATATTTGTTTGGCCAGTTTGATGTGTTTAGAGCAACTTTAGCGTGTCTGGCTATACACGAAATTTTTTACTTTTATACACACAGTACTGGTATGAAAACGTGAACTTGTCTGTATTCTGGATAGATACAAACTGTTAAGAATATTATCTCTGAATTTTACGGTAATATCTGCAGAATTAATTTATACACATATTTATGAAAACCTACTTGAGCGTGTCTGGATATATACGGCATTTATCACTGTGATAAAGAATGTGTTAACTACTAATTGCTAATCCGTATCAATTACCGACGTCGATATTGAAGAACTCTCATATAATCGATAAATGAATCCTAGAATCCTAAGTGCACGTCTGCAATCAAAATTCCGTTGCACTAAAAACTCCAGTTTAGCTGTCGATCGAGCAGCGAAGGAAACAGTTTAGCTACTGGCGATCCGCAACTTTCCAGTTTCGCTGCTCTCTGGTTTTAATACAATTACGGGAAAACCTAACACCCCAGGGAACAGTGTGTTTGTGTCAAGGATGGCTTTCTATCGTGCCAACGACAAAATCGATGTTTGCCAACAGCCAGCTGCAATCAATTTTCAATTATCTCCAGCCAGAAATTAAACAGACAGCCAAGGGGAGCGTGGAACGTTTTTTCTCGTCCAGGGAAAAAAGATAGCGATTCAAATGTATCCTATGTTTTCCTTTCGAAAGCGATTAATATTGCAGTAACGGCATGCGCATTATTCAAGGGATTATCCCTTTCACTTTCGGGAGAGTGGTGCACTCATGCGTGCGTCTCTTCTCACCCCTGGTCGCCCTAATCCCCGTATGAAATTGTTATCAGGAGTGCTGTAAGACTGATATATGGTGGATACACGCATAATATCAACGTTCAGACACCCATATATACCGCATAAAATTGTAACCGCGAATTATGTATTAGGGGTCCGTCTCCGGCACCCTCTGTTTCATCCTGCTATTCCGCGTAGGCGCCAGTCCACTTCAGATCCTAACCACTTCATTCGGTCCAAGTGAACACTGTTGTGAATTACGTGCCGTGTTCTTCAAGAAATTCCGAAGATGGTCAGGGGTACACTCACGGTCAGAGCTAGCGTTCTTGTGAATAGTTTAGGTTGATCAATGAGAGTTGGTTTATTCTGTTGCATGAGAGTTATAATTTAGAACAGTATGAAGGTCTGTTTGTTTATACGTTTGTTTTTTGAATCTGCTAATTTGCTGGACTGACAAATGTTGTATACAGTTTTTCGTTAGTGTGGCTAATCAGCGCTAACCTGGTTGATGGAAATTATAAGCCTTGTTGAGATTGTCCAGCAATCTCAGTTGCAGGCCAGTGGTTCTCATTGCGCCTCGATAGTGTGCTTCATCAGAGAGATTTCGAAGGAAATTATGGCTTGATAGAGTAACACGATCCCGTTGGTTAAGGAGGGAGGAGGAGCTAACCTCTACGGGAGAACGAGAAACGGGGAGGCAGATTAATAATACAATCTTAGTATCATTAGCCGCGGTAATGGTGTGAACTTTTAATTAGTTGCGCAGTTCCATTCGGAAACACTTGCCCCGCCAGCAAATCCATTGTGTTTTTATTCATGGCCCAGGAGATAGGCAACAGTCCTATCTTCTCCTCCGAAGCGTGCTCGAACCTACTCCATCCCCCGCTAACCAGAAGCCCCTGGGGCTGGAAACTTTAACTTTCTTCTTCTTCTTCTTTCCCGCCGCCCTTCTTGTTCCAGCAACTCCGAGAAAGAGACGTTACGTATATGTCCATTAACACCCGTAGACTTTGCTCGTTCATCGTTCGCCATTTTGTACCCTGGTGGCCGCGTCGAAGATTCAAAGCTTCACCCCTACACAGTGTGGTAATCGCACACTGACGTTCAGCTATCGTTTGAACTAGTTTCGAAGCAGATTGAACGATAGTTATCAGTTGTGCAGATACCACGTCTTCAAGGTCCATTGAGGTTATGTTACACATAAATGCCTATCATATCTAGGGAAGATATTGTGAAAAATTGTTGGTCAGGGTTTGATAATTCTTTGAAAATATTAACTGGACAGACGGTAGGGGAAAATAGTACCTCAAAGGTTGCTCTCTTCAAGGTTATTCTGTACCCTGGTGACTGCGTCGAAGATCCAAAGCTTCACCCCTACACAGTCTGATAATCGCACTCTGACGTTCAGCTATCGTTTGAACTAGTTTCGAAGCAGATTGAACGATAATTATCAGTTGTGCAGATAGCTCGTCTTCAGGGTCCATTGAGGTTATGTTACACATAAATGTCTATGGTATCTAGGGAAGATATTGTGAAAATTGTTGGTCAGGGTTTGACAATTCCGTGGAAATATTAACTGGGCAGACTGTAGGAGAAGATAGTATCTCAGAGGTTAAGCTCTTCAAGGTCATTTTGTACTCTGGTGACTGCGTCGAAGATCCAAAGCTTCACCCCTACACAGTCTGATAATCGCACACTGGCATTCAGCTATCGTTTGAACTGGTTTCGAAGCAGATTGACCGACAATTGAGCCACTCAAACGTCAAACTGATCAGCTCCGCATTTAATCAATTTCTCAATTTCATTACTCGAGTGCATGAATGTTTATAACATCATCACTTTTCTCTACTAGTCATTTTTTGTTATTCATGGAGTTGACCACTTTGGCTTCTGATTGGTTCAATTATCAGTTGTGCAGGTTCCATGTCTTCGAAGTCAATTGAGGTTATGTTACACATCAACGTCTATTATACCTAGGGAAGGTAGGGTGGAAATTCTTGGTCAGAGTTTGATAATTCTTTGCAAACATTTATTGAACACCCGGTAGAAGAAGATAGTACCTCAAGGTCGTTTCCCTCTCTTGAACGTTGTTCATTATTTCTCAAAACCTCTGTAACTTTCAAAACGATTTGACCATCAGATTAGTTCTTCACATCGGTTACATAAACGCTTTTCTGAGCAATTTGTGACCATTCACGTTAAAAATATACGAAAACAAATGTCGACATTTGGAAAGGCATACTCAATATTGTCTTCTACAATTATTTTATAAAATTCAGCATGACTGGATCTTGGTTTTACATTTCTGATTGCACTGAACTTGTGACGCACATATGAGTGAAACTGCAGAAGCTGAGCTGAGAAATTAGTGTTCAAGTCCTCTGGGTGAGCATCAGTCAGCTTTTGATAACTTCTCATCTCACTTTCAAGTTTGTCAACAATTCTTTAAAAGATGGGGATACGAAATTTCTTTCTGGGGCATCCAATAATGCCTCCCTTCCCTCGATGCCCTAAAAACGTGCTTATTTTGCTTAATAGTTAATCCAGCCCAGTTCATAACCTATTATAATAAGTGTCGCGTGCCTGACGCGCCATCTGGCGGACAGACTCAGCATTAAAACCACAAAGTACCCAATCAGACCGCAGCAAAATAAAAAGGAACATGGAGCGACACGATGGAGGGGGTCGGGGCCCCCTGCTTCAGCGGGCACTCGGTGTTCTGACACGGAAAGGATGAAAATTTTCACTTATGGAGTAAATCTTGATCGACTGATGAATGACACGGAAACCCTTCTAGGTGTTAGTGAGTCGGATCAAGAAGCCAGATGTCCTCGCGATCGGTCAGACGCGAAGAGTGGGCTGCCGGATAATGGCGCGGTCCTTAAAAGGATTCGGTTTACTAATCCCTTCACAATCCGCCCATAAACCCAAACACTCTTTGCCTAAAACCATCGTGGCCCGTCGAATAGAGCCGCCGGCATAAAACGAGTTTGGATGGGTTTAATTACTCAGCTCTCGACCGGCGATGTAAATGATGGCCATTAAATCGCGGAGCCCGATGTTTACCTCGAAACCGCCGAAGTGGACGGCAATACGTTCGAGAAACGTTCCCGCCCGCTGGAAGCACGATTTTTATCATCGATATCCGAACAATTTTCCGCGGCTCCGTTCGATTTCAATCGAGTGCCTCCTCGTTAATTTATTTAATGGAGACGGGATCGAATGCGTCGGCGGCCGGTCTATTTAGCGCGATTTTAATTGCCCGCTTGCTCGTACACGATGGCGATTTCGGATCCGAATAAAAAAAAAACGACTGGGCCAGAGAACTGCATGCTCCTTGGAAAATTATTGAACTTCGATTTTCCTACTGCACGCTTGTCGCTGAATTTTCGATTTCTTACTCGTCGAGGCGTGCTGGTTGGTGAGACAAACTTTGACAGCTGTTGTTTTTTGTATTTCGTGGTGAAGGACAGTTCTCAGATCTTCAGGGTCAAGTTTCAACCCTTTGCACTCGAGGGGCAACCCTCAGTCGCCTCTTGGTTTGATGCAGCGTCTCCAGTGGCGAGTCAGAAGCGACAATGACTGTTTTGTAAACAGAGATCCTTTGCACTCGAGGGGCGACTCTCATTATAAATGAGAAATACTGATCCTTTGTACTCGAAGGGAAAGTAGTTACTCGAAGTTTTTTCACTAAAATGTTGACGAAATTTGTTTGCAACTAGGGTAAATGTACCAGTCATTGACACTATAAGACTCATTGCCGATTGTAATTATTATCACAGAGTTTCATTTTTAGTAAGCAATTTTGTAGGCGGATAACTTGATTCTTCAGCTGTTCTTAAATGATTTGAATTCATTAGTATTGAAAAATAATCCTATAATAAAGTTACAAAAATTGAACCCTCCAAACTGCACGAGTAGTTGACACATCAAATTTCTAATGGCACTAGTAATTGACAGGTTCTTGAACCAATAATTGACACAAGACAAAATAAAATACAATGTTTATTTGAAAGGAAAAATACAAAATCCAAGAAACAGAACAAAATGAAATGCGATAAAATTGCATAGGTAACACATACAGAGCATTTTAAAAAACTTTAACATGCAAAAACGTTGCTTAATACAAAAAAATATATACATATAGTTACATTGAATAAAAAAGGTTTTGAATCAGGATCTAAGATAAAAAGAAATCGTACATAAATTAATCAGTAAACGCACTTTATTTCAATATTTAATTACAGTTCGGATTATCGAGGTCCTACCATGCCCGATATTCTACGATAAAAAAAATATTTGAGATCAGCAAAGGGATGGAGACCCTCAGGAACTAACAGAATTGAGAAGCTGCCTGTTCCTTTCAACCTGCTCTTGAATCGCAGCGGATTGGTTAAGACGCCGGGAAAATCGGAGGTAAAAATCGAATAACGATGCGGGAATCCCGACCCTTGGTCATTTTAACGAGTTTCCAGGGTCTCGAGTGCCTCCGTGAAAAGAAAAATCCCATAGTTCAGGAATAACTTTCCACCGTTCAGTAGGAGATCTCGTTTATCTACAACTAGCACTAGCATGGACAATTAAATTCATTGGATCGACATAGTAAAAGAAAAATAATATCTAATTGTAAGTAGGTATTATTGATTGCAAAAGTTTTGATTCGTTGCTAACACTTTGACAGCCGCTAATAATTGGCCGGCATTAATTATTTTTGAACATTTCTGCAACAATTTCTAAGTAACCGAGCATTTCACATTAATCTGTTTATATTGAATATTCTACAATTTTCAATTTATTAGTACCTGAAATATTCGTTATATTATTTAAATCATTTATCTGTTTTACGTGGGCGTTATTCGAATGAATAAAGTCACGTATACATGGCAGAACGTCAAAGTGTTAACAGATCTTGCTTTGAGAGTTTCCAGGCTTTCACGGTCCGATTCATTACAGATAATACTGTTTGGGGCTTCTGGATGTAAGCCGTGTTCAGTAGGAAAATGTTTTGATCGACCAATTAGAAACTGATTGGATGATTCAATATTCCGGGACATGAACGTAGGTACTTAAGGGGGCATTCCAGTGTGACATTTTCAAAAATTCCATTTCTTTCATTGCTTTCGAAAGCGTATTTATTCAAGAATGTACTGTTAAATATTGGTAAAGAAATTCCAATTATTTTGGCTTCTACAGCTGATTCTAGTGGGAAGCGCAAAGCGTGCGAGACGAGAATTTTCTTCGCTCGCTAGAGTTTTCTTTAATAGGTAAATATAGTAATAAAAGTTTGGACATCGTAGTGAAGTGAAGCACCTGCAAAGCTTGTGAGAAATGAAAAGATCAAGAAAATACTATAGAATATGTTTCCTGTGATAATTATGTTCTGAAACTTTTAAACGCGTTTTTCTCAAAACGTTATTTTTCACCTGGCACAGATGAAATCTAAAAAAGTAGTGAACCAATTGCTCTGAAATTTTAACAGATTATGCTACATACTACTGGTTCTGGCCTGTACCAGAATTACGATTTTATGTTGAGTTTATCATACTTTTTACACAGCATAATTGTCGAAAAACAGGATAAAATTCCCATATTTACACTTTCAACACGTGCCATTTCGTTCATTTTATACACCAATTTTTTTTGGCACCTGCGATAGCGACACTCATACTAATTAAGAAGCTTTTCGAATTTTTCGTTTCAGATAAGGCTACGAACTCAAATCACCTGCGCCGGCGAGACATCTTTTTTGGAACGTGTCATCTTTGCGACGCAAAAAAAATATTAAACAACATTAATTTTAATACCTTTAATATTGTTTTATGTTCTTTATAGGTATCTTCATAAATCAGAAAAAGATTTACACTATTACATTTCGTATTGGCAGATAAAAAAATTATTGAAAACTGCACAATTTTTCGGCCGTCACTGGAACGACCCCTTAATATCCTCACAATTATAGCAGACAATTAAGTGACTTGATTTGAATGGAACATCCTGTCTTATGTCCTCATTATGGTTGCCATACAGGACAAACGGGTTACTCTTGCTGCATCATTAACAAACCGTACATTTAAATTGTTTTCTGAGGATCAATGATTACTTAGATATACCGTCACATACGTTCTTCAACCCCAATTTCAAGGATTATTTCCACCCTTCCAATATGAACAACTGTCAATAATAAAAAAAATACGTGTCGAATATTTTTTCGAGTCCTGTATCGCACCAAAATTGCATAAAAATCGGCGTGCGTCGATTGCGAGTATCGAACACGTTTCTTTCCGTCTTCATCATTCTGATCAGGAGCATTTCAAGCATCTTCGATCGGTGGTTGCTCGGTTTTTCTCACTAATGTAACTCGTTGTAGGACCGTTAACGGCCCCTTCGCCCCTCGTCCTCAGCCGGTGCTCCTCATTCCTGATTTTCCGCGGAACACAAGCCGCCGTCGCCCCATCATTCCCACGGGTAAAGTTATCCCGGATCCCCGCGTCTCACGAGTCGTCGCGTCGCAATAAATGGTTTCGTTCTCAGGCCTGGGTTTCGATGGAAAATCTTTCTCTCGTTCCGTCTGACCGCGAAGGATCACGGCGAGCTGCAGGACGAGAAAGTGGAGCAACGCCATGCGAAACGGAACGAACGAAATCGGAAAAATGCAAGCATCTCCGGGGAAATTAAGGTAATGAGGCGGCTCGATAATTCTTGGGAACGCTTACCGAAGCGTCTCCGCTCTCAGTCCTTCTACGAATTATCTTCCTTTTACGACCGCTTCTTCGTCGAGCGCTCGTGCTTCTCAATTTCCTCCGAATCAACCAAAAAAGCATTACAAGAGCCCTCGAAAATATGACTTCAGACATTGGGACAGTCGAAATCGCTACGATTTCTGACTTATGAGAAACCGTTGGGTAATTGTAAGTCTTGGTGCAATCTTCGGTAGCAATTTAATTAGTCCTTTGACACAACAAGTATTTCGATTAATTGGTTGAGTAGTTTCTACTGTAACCGGACACGTAACAATGTTACCTCACTGTTACAAAAGCAACATCCAATACTGTGTGAGGCTTCCGGGTATAAGCCGTGTCCAGTAGGAAAATATTCCCAACGTTTCGCCAGCATTGCAATTACCTTCATCAGGAGTATGAGGACGTACTGATACTGATGTGCGTCAGGATGTTCACTCTTCTTCGGCGCAGGTGATTCGAGCTCGTAACCTTAGCTGAAACGACAAATTCGAAAAGATTCTTAATTAGTATGTGTCGCCATCGCAGGTGCCAAAAAAAAAACAATTTGTGTTTCGACACTGTCAACAGGCGTTCTGTACAAGATGTATTTCAAATAACCCCATAAGTAAATAATCCATTGGATTTAAGTCGGGTGAGCCCGGAAATATGATCTCCACGACCTATCCATTCATCTGGAAATTGTCCATTAAAAAATTGTAAATAAACAGCTATTATAACACAAAACAAGCTATAACTCGAAAATAAGGTCAAATAGAAGCTACGGGACACCCTCTATACAAAATGTCTACCAACACCGCAATAGAAACTATAATACTTAGGTAGCTGACATCATGCAGCACACTCGGTGCATTTGCATTCTTCCAGGCTACCGTCAGAGCTACCCCATAGGGTAGGCCTGTAATTTACGTCCGTACAGCCGCCAGGATATTCGCAATCCTCAGATCGTCCATGGTCCTTTCTAGAGGGAGCCAGAGGAAGTCTCAGTTCGGCGGTTAATTAATGCAGCTACATTAAGAAGGAAAGGCTCGTCTGAAGGCCCCTTTCCTCTCGTTCGAACTTGCTCCTCGTTTCGTTGCTCCGGCGCCTAGGAATCCCCGGGCTATGTTATTGTATTCGAAGTGTCTGAATGTGGAGGTTAATTGGAAGCCCCCGCGTGCAGTTCTGCGCCAACCCCTGCGATCCGTTTGGACCGCCGCAATGCGAAGCCTGTTGGATGCCTTCGTCGTTCTATTTGCCCCGTTGTAAGCTACAACGCCGGCTCAACTTTGTCTCCTTAGCGTTCCGCCGAATAGCGCCTTAATACCGCGCGAAATGTACAGCCGGAATATATGTTCCGGCGTGCCGGAAACAATAATCGCCCCGGCAACTGCGGGCGCAAGGGAAGTCGAGCGAGTTTAACGGCGGCGGGACGCTTGAAAGTTTTGTAAACGACGGAAGAAACTGACGGCGGGATCCAGTTCAATGTCTGGCCACAGTATTTTCAGGATCCAGTTAAGATCCTTGCCCCCTGTTCGTAGCTCTTCAACGGGCCAACGGGATAGGTGCACCCGGCGATGATAATGGAAAGCAGTGAACAGTGGGACAGTTTCTACTGTCACCTAGGTTCTAGACACATTGCACCATTGTTGACCCTTTGCACTCGAAGTCTTTTTCATCCGATACGCATAAACTACGAATGCAAGTGTAAGGAATCGTAACGGGATGGTTCCTTTTATTTTGAGTACAGCTGTTTCTGTAGCTGAATTGTTACATGAAATGTGCATTGTAGAATACATGAAATTGAACATCATTTTTAGATGTTTATTTAAAATAGGAAATAGTGGGTTGAAAATTAATACAGATGTGGTAGATTTTCTTGCCTATTATAGAGACATTTTCAAATGATATGATGAATCGTCTTCTTCGAATCACAGGTTTCAATGTTCGTTAAATACTGTGGGAGCAATTAGCAGGCGGCTTGTTCATGGCAGTGAAATTTTCACAGGTAGAGGAAACACATCTATCCCGTTTGACGGATTATAAATTATTCTACAATTTTGCAAACGTTTCAGGGGCTCACAGGTACCTCACAATTGAGATTCCAAATCACTTAGGGACCTTGGACCAGCGGTAATTCAATATCTGATCTCGTGTTGGATGCTTAACTTTGGTTTGACCTTGGAAAAACTTGACAAACATTTTAGGGGCTGCTGGGTACGTCACAATTGAGATTCAACTTCACTTAGAGACCTTGAATCAGCGGTAATTTAATATCTGATCTTGTTTTGGATGCTTAACCTTACTTTGACCTTGGCAATATTTGGTTCACATTTGAAGGGTAAGGTGAAATAACAGGGTATGCCAACTTTTATTCTGCAGTGTTCAACTTGGAAGAAAAATTAAAATAATCTAAAACAATTATATTTTCACTCATTTTTTTTCTGTCGCCTAATTAGAGTGTAACTTCAGGTCATGGAAAATACAGTTACATTCGTTGGACACTGTTTCTTTACTGACGCACTAAAATATTAAAAATTGATTTTCTCAGCTGTTTTGTGACTGTTACGAACTCACTGCCCCTTTCCACACCTATGGACCTGTACATTAATTATAATACGATAGTATTGTTGTGTAAGACTCCACCACCGTTACTACTACAAATACCACTGGTGCTGCTGTTGTCAATATTTCCGTTCTTATTATTGTCAATACTACTATTATAATTGTTAATATTATTATCATACTTATAATTATTATTATTTCAATCATTATTGTTATTATCACAGGTATTGTTACTATTGATATTATTGTAACTGCGAACATGACCATCACCGCTGACGTTACGCGAGTCGAAAGGACCCAGGTCAGTCCTAAAACCCTTTTCTCCCACTATAGGACCATATCTACCCCTCCCTTCCATTCCGAGTTTTGATAATTAATGTTTCCCGACAACAAACAGACTTCTACTCCACCAACTGAACAGTTTAGAAATAATGAAAACGACAGAAAACACTCTCAAACATTTATTTTAACAGTGACATTCCTTGTTTCTCCCCTTAGCCCATTATTTCAGGATCTGATAGGCACCTCACAATTGAGACCTAATTCATCTAGAGACCTAGAACAAGCGTATCTTTAACACGTTGAATGCCGCAGTGAAAACTGCCAGACATAGTCAGACACAATATAATGTCCTATTTTAAGTATAAATCCTGAAAGAAAAGAATATTTTATTTTTTGAACGCATAGGTATCACCTTATACTATTATTACCGTAATATTGTTATCCGAACATTTTGTAAGAATTATTAGTTATTTAATGAAACAAAATTTGAAGTGTCAGTCACAGGTGATCCCCACAGCAGTCAGTGTGTTAATATCTGGTCTTGTATTGTTTGTATAACCCTAACTTGATCTTTGCAAAAGCTGGCACTTTAATATCTGGTCTTGGATTAGCTACTTGACCTTCCGTTACGCAGAAACTTGAACTCTGCAAAAATTTGCACACGTTTTAGAATTGGATGATCCCCAACTTAGGGACCTTGGATGAACATCCTTTCAGTACCTGGTCTTCTGTTGGCTGTCTGACCTCCCTATGACCATTATAGACCACTGTTCCTTCTTCTGTGCTGTTTTCCTTCATTTCGGTTCTTCTTCTTCTGTTCCAGCTTCTTAGGTTGGTAGGCCGGATGCATAGCAATGTCAGGAAGCGCATGCGTTGCAGGAAGCGGTACGCATTGCGGTTGTAATATCGCAGGTCGACCGTTTTGCCGGTGCAAGGATATTATACCTAAACCCCGGTGTGGTTTCTGCCTCTCCGTTTCTCCTTCGGTCATCCTCTCCTCGGTTCCCTTCATCCTTCTTCAAGCTTGCCGTAATGACGCCAGCATTTTCCACCTTCCTAGCTGGCGACGAAGGAGAGGGATCCGGAGGAAAACCTTGCGGCTGAAGACAGTCGTGGTACCCCATACATATTCCCGGTATCAGCCCGTAAAACATGGGACCAGTTCTCAAAATCCACTCTCAAAATTTACGAGGGTATTCTACCCTTCAAAACTAGTTCCAGCTAATAAAACTGAAGGCTTGAGTAAATGTTTGAATCCCAGCCCCGAGTGGCTCAAGATACACACGGTTGCTAATATGGAAACTTAGACTCGTTTGAAATGAACTCTTGGGGTTTCACGATGGATAAGCTATACAAAAATTATAGTAACTGTCTGAAGTCACACGCACTGTACAATTGTTGTGTTCTATGAATTTCAAGAGCAGCAGGTCCTAAAAAAGTAAAAGATAGAGATAAGGATGATGATCAGGGATATTACCTCGCAGATAGCGTCAGCTTAGGTCTGATAGTCAAGGTCAAGCTATTGGATGGGTGATCAATCCCCATTTGCCAGAGATCCCACATTTTTACTGACTCATGGTAACTCGAAACCCTCCCAAAACCGTAAACCCTAAATCTATTCTGAAAGAAGCTGCGTATGAACATAATAGCGATCTGGGTGTCACTTTCGAGTCCACGTCATCTTTTTCACAACATTATAGAAACATAATTAATTCTGCGAGTAAATCCCTCGGCTTTGTGACACGATTCGCGACTAATTTCAATAATCCTAAGACTCTGAAGACTTTCTATACATCCATAATTCGTCCTCACCTTGAGTACTGCTCTGTTCTCTGGTCCCCATGTACCACCAAGTACATTACATCCTAAAATTCTCAGATCTGCTTGTTTCCGGCTTGGTCACACCATGCACAAAACCTGTCATAATTACGATCCCATACTAGCGCACCTCAACTTACAAACGTTAGAAACTCGTAGGCATATTCCTGAGCAGATTTATCTTTATAAAATTTTGAATGGCATCATTAACTCTTCTAATATCCTAACTGTGAGTCCCCAGCCTCTGCGTAATACTCCCCTTTTTCGAACTAATCTTTTGCACCTGGATCCTATAACAAAAACCTGTAGCACCACTAATAGTTTACCGAACTCTGTTAACACGTTGTTTGCGGGAGACGCTTAAACGCGTCTTTTGCATACTTTTGGTAGAAAGCGGGAAACGCTTAAACGCGTCGTACAGTAAAAATTAGGCGCCAGCCGTTGTGAGACATGTAATAGGTACTAGGTACCCGGCGATTCGTGGAATTAGGGTCGGGTGACAGACTGTGATCATAAAACATGCACTTGAAATATAATAGCTGTTAGATAAACATTTCGTTTTTATCTGTACATTTCTTCAGTACTGTAGCTTCAATATTGTAATTATTTCATCATTACATATTCTATCATTGTATGATATATTCGTAATCGATCGTCGTTGTGCTTGAAAAGTTATTTGTTAAATATTATTTTCATAATAAAGGGATATTTTTTTCATAAAAAATTCCCAATAAAAATGGACTACAGTAGTGATGAGAGATTTCATTTAAGTCGCTAATAATTTAGTTTTTAGTATTTTTTATTTTAACCTGCATGAATGAGTATTTTATAAAATAATGTCTTTTGATGGTGAGATATCATCGAGGGAATGGTTCATGGTGAGGAATTAAAAAAGATCAAATGAAAATTCACAGTATATTAGTAATGGGAGCGATCTTTTGAAATCCTTTGTCGACGCAGTCAAATCGTCAAAAATAGCGCGCCCCACGTAGGTTGAAGCTTTATTTCGGCTCTTATTGAGCAACCATAGCACAATTTAGTCTTAAGTATACATGCGTGATGCATATGTTTCAGTTTATTTGATTATTAAGCTATGGTACTAAAGGGCTTGCCCCGTATAGAAGCAAATAAATAAATAAATGAATAATTGATTGCCTAAAAATAGCAGAAACCCTGACAAAACCCTGGAGCAGTTAATTAGAAATATCTCCAAGACCATCAGTCCCGTTATTAACAACGTTCTGGTGGTCGTGGCGCCCTGGCGTCGTCGCGACGGCGACCCGAGGACTTCTTGCACGTGTACCGGGTGCCGTCCTCTACGTGGCAGCCTTACAAATTCACGCACGTAATCTCTACCGGGTCGGCTGTGTTTACGCGTTCAAGTGCACGCACACGTGCGACTAAGTGCGACGACTACGAATCCCGTGCGGAATTCGGGGACGGGTCCCCGGTAATTTACAGCCGAGACAATTGGTCAGGGGATGTTGCCGGGCGCCGTGCAACAGGGGATAATGTAGTCCCGTGTACACTAGCTACGGCATTAGGTGTACCAGGGAGAATGATCACTCGACGTTTCGTTGAGAATGCCCCTTGTTAAGATCTCCAACAGCTTCGATTGATTGCTGTCAGGAGCATCAGGTCATTACTGGTAAATCCTTGTTAAGGGCCATGCGTTTCGTTCGGCGTAACTCGATATGAAAATGCAACAGAACCGATGCTTTGCTCCAGCAAAGTCCCTTGTTATGATGTGACACGTTTAACCTGATTGGCGGGGGGCTTCCTGGTAGCGGAGGCTACCCGGTGATCAGACCGCGCGGTTGTTGCACCGATCTTCTTCAGAGGCAGGCAGAAATTCTTCGACAGATCGTTTCAGGGATCGTTTGCGGTTGCTGGAACGTCGAAAGGGGGTCGGACATAATGAAACAACTCGTACGTGTTGGCACTGTTGATTGCGCTCGGTATTTCCAAGCAGAGCTGCACGTGGAGCCGTAGCCGTGCACGCGGCAACCATTAAAGCGCATATTGTAGAGAAACAACGTGCCGCATCTAATCTGTGGCAGGAGTAAGAAGAATAAGGCACCGCCGCGAGCAACGGAGAGCTGAAGAACACGATGTTCGTGACGACAATACAGCCTGGTCCTGGAAATATGAAATACACTAGGATAAGAAGAATTTTAGGTGAAGGTAAGCTGCACTGGCTATGGTCTGAGACGCTGACCGTCTTCAGTGATTCTGTGTCGCCTGGGTAACTGGCCATTGCAGATAAGAAGGACCTCTGAGTAACACCAATGCAACCTATCCTAAGTACAGAGACATACACCCCCGTCCATAAGTCGTGGGACACCTTGCCATTTCTGAATAAACCTGGATTACGATATTATAGTAGACTTGGTTACTTATTTCGATATGAACGATTCTTTTAAAAAGATTTATATTTTCACAACATATTTTGAATGATATGGTTAGTCTTCTGTTATAG
This sequence comes from Macropis europaea, assembly GCA_916610135.2. NCBI lineage: Eukaryota > Metazoa > Arthropoda > Insecta > Hymenoptera > Melittidae > Macropis > Macropis europaea. The sequence continues at coordinate 11,579,076 of OU744352.1, read as the reverse complement.
TTAATATTAAAAACATTTGAAATAATTATAGTACGGTTCAAGACCAGGCTTTCAATGCGTTAAATTTGGGTGACATTTGTTTCGATTTTGTGATCTATAGACTCATTTGCAGCGATTCTGAACAGAAATCCAGGAAGGAACACCAAAAGCTAATGACCGCAAGACTGCCAAGGCTATTTCGAGTTATCATCTCGAAACAGGGAGCATACATTAGTCAGCAAATTTTAAACTCGGTATACAGGGTGTACCACGTAACTGTCGCCACGATTTTTCAGGCACTTCCGATAATCTGACAAAAAAAATGTTTGGATAATTTGGACGTCCGCCATTTTGTTAATTCTTCATCAATCCAATTAGTCCTAGTTCGAGCCATAGCGACAGACATACTGATTACGAATCTTTTTGTTTCTTTTGTTTCAGACACGTGGTTCCTCAAAAATAGTGTCCACAATCGAGGCGTTTTTTTTTAAAACGCATATTACACGTCCCTATTTTGGCGAAAAAAGCATTGAAAAATATTAAACAATTTTTTTTGTATTCTCAAACTATGTATTCGTAAATAGAAAACATTTTAATTTAGTAAAAACATTGTTTTTGTGACAAAAAATGGTGATTTCTTAGGGCGTCACAGTTGAAAGACTCCTTATCACGTTGACTGCTACACTATATTGGTTGAAAATGGCCACCTTTCTAAATTTCTATACAAAGAAAATATAATCTCAAGTCCAAAATTGTTTAATCAAGAATGTTAGGAATATTCATAATTTTTTTATTGATACTATTAAACATTAGTAAATAAATTTATGAATACGAGAAATAATGAAATGAATAATAACTGAATTTAAGTGTCACCTATATATCGGGTGTTAAAGTGTTAATAAAGCAAGTTGTAAGTGTCCGGTGGCTTATGGACGGAAGTGTACACACATCGATACGCCTCTAAAGCACTCAGGCGTCAGAATGAGGCTACTGAAATAATAAATAATATTATGTTCAGCCGAGGGTGGTTCAATTGTAAGGAACGATGAAAAACCGTAACGCGTTTCGAAAATTCGGTAAATCTGCGGTATAATCAAGTTTTATACGTATAATAACGTCCTCCTTATGCGTCTAGCAACTTATAAGTACCATTACGATAGCAAAGAGCCTCGAAAGTGCGTTCACGGCAGAATTTCGAGATTCTCTGAAGATTGTCCCCGGTAGCGGGGGATGAAATAAATTCCAAGTCCGCGGCTCCGGCAGCTTGCAAATTTATGGTAATGCTGGATCACGAATCCCCCAAATGAATTTTATTTCAAGTTTCTTACGTCCGACGGTGCCGTCGCGGTTTGCCGGAAAAACTTTCGAATTCATAAATACGATTTGAATGATTTTCGTTAGCCGGCGGCTTTCCACCGCGAACGAGCGGACAGGTATAACGACAGACGCCACGGAAATGGCTGGACATTAAATGAGCATCTTAAATCCTCCTACAAGTCTCTCAGCGTCTCCTTTGAAAGCTCAACCCTTGAACAATCATTCTCAACAAGTTGATTAAATGCTAATGTTTCTTAACTGTTTCGAACAATTGAATGAGTAAGACGAAGGACGGTAAAAGTAAAAAAAAGCAACACATTTTGAGATATTTGAACAAACAGCTTTAGTTTTCGTATATCGTCAAGGCCATTGATTTTATGGTGTTATTCCGATTTAACACGTTGACTGCCACATTATATAGGTTGAAAACGGCGCATCTGTGTAGACTTTGATACAACATGAGAGTGTCTCAAATTATGGCGTTGTTAATCAATGATGTTAGTAATTCTACAGTTTTCTTACTGGTTCTGTTAGACCTTTTCAGATATTTTTATTAATACTATTAGTAGCCAGATAAATACCAACTGAATTTAAGTGTCATCCATATATGGCTGACATGGCAGTGAAAGTGTTAAACACGATTATGCTAACCCAGAAAAACGTTGAAGTATCCTTCACTACGGTTCAACTTTTTTCATAAATTTGCAATAATTAAAATAGAACCACTGGATTTGCACTATTTTTCAACTCAAGTCACTTTTTGGCCAGGAAATTTAAAAAATGACGCAGTAGTAAAAAGAACGTTTATCAACTGGCGGTCTTCGGGTCTTTTTGGACCCATCGCGTCTTCATTTATTTAAAAAACTTTTGCAATGATGACATTATAATACAGGCGACTGGCTATTTCTAGGTTTCTTTAATCCTCTCGTTATATTATAAAGTTGGAAATATAAGTTCCATACATTCGGAGCATTTTTTATCCAAAACCTTAAGTATACAGGGTGTCCCCTATAAATCGAACCTTGCGAATAACTCCGAAACTGTTCATGATACCGGAAAATATTTCAAATAAAATTTAAATGGTTTTGAGGGGGACATAACTTGAGGTCAGTAGATTTTTTGTAGGAGGAAACATACAGGACATAGAAAGGCCAACTATATTTTTTTTAATGGAACGGTATATTTTTTATTCCATTAATCGATGCAGCTAATCGTTGCCTATAAAAAAGTATTATACTTTTCCTGCCAGAAAGTCGTTAAGTTATGAGATATTTCAATTTCAATATTTTAAGACGCTGAAGACTATCCCCTGTTAATTAATATCGTTCGGCTTTTCAGTTCTAAAAGTTCGGACGTGTTTCATAGGAGCACAGGGGATGCTAATTAAAAATTCCTCCAGCTCTCTGTAAAACGCGTTGAACATGTTCCGTGCCGCGTGGGTCGTATTTGCCCCACGCACCAAATTCGATTATTCTAAGTAAATGGTAATATTCTTTATATCCCAATTAAAACTGTACCAATTAAAATACTACCAAATGAATGGTATATCATAAGACGATTCAATGTTTGTGGTTTTAACGTTATGTATTTATGGAAACTTATTTTCACGCGTCTGACCAGTTATGGAATTTTTCACTGTGGCATTGAACGTGTTAATTAGGTCTGAGCTTACGATCGGGCGTTTGACGGATTTTTCAAAATTCTGCGAATCAGTGGTTTCGTTACAGGTCGTGTGAGCAGGAAGAAAATTCGGTTGGTGGCTGGACTTTTCGGGACCGGTTAATGAAACGGTTGGACCGTTCAAGACACGGTCCGATTCACTCTGGCAGCATCCTTCCGCGTTGGTTCACGCGATTTAGATCGAGCATAATAACCGACGCAACGGCGCCGGCTAGTTCGAATTTTAGTTTAATTGAAGTTAAGTGTCCATTAGAAACTCCGCTCGCTGTCGGAGCGTACCGCCAATGTCGGCGTTACAATTCAAAAGTATCCAATTTGGCAGACCGCACGATGCCCATCATTTAAATGCGGTTAACAATATTACCAACCGCACAGCAATACTCTGTCGTTCCATACTTTGTAAGCTTACAGCGCTCCAGCTTACCGTATTTATAAATTTAACTTTTCCACCCCCTCAAATTACACTGGGCGCTCTCGTGCAATGTTTAACGCTGCCTTGCAATTTGTATTTGCCTGTATGATTGTTATTATTACAGTAGAGAGTCAATTATCCGAACCCCGATTATCCGAACCAGTGTTGCATCGTCGCTATCCCCACCAGTTCGAAGAAAAGACAGTCTTCGATGGTTCAAAAACAAAATTAAATATTACTTTAAAAAATAAACTTTCTTAACATTAACCGTATGTAATTACTACGTATTGTACATAGATATTTATTTTTTTTATTCGTGTAAAAGGATATATCTACATATGTATGTAATAAATGTGTATTGTTACTTCAAAATATTTGTTCAAAAATGAACTAATATTTTGCATAATATACACTACATTTTAAATTACAGCAGTAGTATTCTTGTATTTAATAAGTGATTTTAGGTTTAATTTCTATCGTTATAAACTGGGTAAGTACATGCATGTTTCATTATCCGAACTGTTCGATTATCCGAGCAATTCGATTTTCCGAACCACCTCGGTCCCAATTGGTTTGGATAATTGACGCTCTACTGTATTTATTTTGTAGAGTTCTAGGAACACTGTTCATTGTCTCGCGTGATGCATGAATGTTGGTACGAGACATTTCCAGAAAGGTACCATAGCACTCCAGTTGGGGAGCCAGGAATGCCTGGTGATATCTTAGACAGAAGCTTCGAAAGGTATCTTCAATCCTCGTTGGATTCAGTCGAAGGTATTGACGTAAGATAATTATTCATTGACATGCCTAACTCTGTCTATGAGATAATTTCAGAAACCAACCTTAGCACCCTAGTTAGAAAACCAGGATCTGCCTATCTATCTCTTAGAGGAAAACCTCGAAAGGAAGCTTTAACACTTTGTGGTTTTAGATGAATGTCTATCGATTTAGGAAAATGTTCTGTCACTTGCTAATGCTTCACTCTGCCTATGAGGTAGTTCTAGAGAAACTAGCCAAGCAGCCTCGTTAGAAAACCAGGATCTGACAAGCCATCTCTCTTCAAGAAGAATCTCGAAAGTAGCTTTAAAACCCTGTCTATTCAGACAAATGTCTATCGATCTAGGAAAAATGTTCTGTCACGTGCTAATGCCTAACTCTGTCTATGGAACAGTTCTAGAAAAACCAGCCAAGCAACCTGGTTAGAAAATCAGGATCTGACAAGCTATCTCTTAGAGGAGAACCTCGAAAGGAAGCTTTAACACTGTGGATTTAGACTAACAATGAGATCCATCAATTTAGGAAAAATGTTCGTTGACACGTTTATGACCCTACCTTTGCCTATGAGAATTCTAGTGGAACCACTTGATCACTCTAGTTAAAAGACCAAAATTTTTCTAACGATCTCTCTGGCAGGAACTACGAACCTTTACTCCAATCTTGATTCAGACGAAGCTATCGACGTAGGATAAATGTCCATTGACATACCTAACTTTGTCTATGGGACAGTTTCAGAAAAACCGCCCTAATTAGAAAGCCAGGTCCTACCTAGCGATCTCTTACGGAAAGAACTTCGAAAGAAACCTTTGGAATCAACAATCTCCTGACCAATCCTCGTTACCTAATCCTCCGTCGAAGGTCTATCGTCCCGTAGTCCCATCGCTTTAGCTTCGGTTCGGATGGAATTAAACAATTACTCCCGCGTCGCATTAAATGCATTCAGGCCTGTTGTTCTCGCAGCCCTTCTCTTTTTCACGGGGACAGCCGGTGTAAATAACAAGAACGCCAGTTAAATCTCATTGGTCGTCCAGGTTCGAAACAGGACAGAGACAGGGGGACGTGTGTGCCTGTGTGTGTGTGTGTGTTGAAGTGGAGAGGAGGGTGGACGAGGGATAGCATCCACGTGGGAGCAATGCGTCGGGAGGCAAGAAGGGGTTGGCAGAGGGCGGTTGCCTCTCTGATTTACACCGGGGCGGACTTCTTCTGAATATTTAACGGGGCAAGCCTGAACATCGCCAGTTCCGTCGTGCCGCTGATCCGGATTAAGGGAAAGTGATAAGTTACCCGGAGCTTCGTATGCGACTTCCACTCAGCAGCTGAACGGCTCCGGCCTGCTGTTTCGCTTTTCCTCCTTCTTTTGTCCCCTTCCGTTCCGCCTGTCTCGCACCTTTTCCTGGTAACTTCGTGTTTCGAACCGGCTGCCTCGGAATCCTTGCCAGCCTGCCGCCACGTCCTTGTCGTCCATTATTACTTTTTCTACACTTGCGTTATCTCTGCATCTTATGTTAGAGGAGTTCAGACACCTGACATGGATCTCTGGGGACATCGTGTTATTGTTAATTGTCTCCTAGGTCTGATACGCGCAGCATCGATTAAAAAGAGATTGTCCACAATTATTGAAGATTCACACCTGGACCTTAGGTCCTAAGATCTGATGAATCAGCCTGTATAGTATCTGGACGTTTTGCTCAAGTTTCTCTTCAGACCTATTAGAAAAGAATATTCATTTCTGACGTCCAATAGCCATCTTCTGTTACAAGTCCCCAATATTGATCTGTGGAGCTTCACCCTGTTGCATATTTCCTCCTAGGTCTATTGTACCTAGCAGACATCGATTAAATCTTGACTGTCCAAAATTATTGAAGATTCACACCTCGACCTTAGATCCTAAGATCTGATGAATCAGCCTGTATAGTATCTGGACGTTTTGCTCTAGTTTCTCTGCAGACCTATTAGGAAAGAATATTCATTTCTGACGTCCAATAGCCATCTTCTGTTACAAGTCCCCAATATTGATCTGTGGAGCTTCACCCTGTTGCCTACTTCCTCCTAGGTCTATTGTACCCAGCAGACATCGATTAAATCTTGACTGTCCAAAATTGTCGAAGGTTCAGTCTTAAACGTTTAGGTCGTAACATCTGACAATTCACCCTATATGTTAAACAGCCTCCCTTCCTCTCGAGATCTGTCAGAAAAAAGTATTCATTGTAAAAGTCCAATAGCCAATGTCCTCTACCAGAAGTTTCCAGAACAGATAAGGAGTTCCTTGGAAGTTGTTACTCCGAATGCATTCTTCATCCTGAAATATGTATACCTTCAGCAGCGATAGCATCTACTGCCTTCGTACGGGGAATCCTAACCATAAACGGGTGGAATAGCAGTATGGAATAAATGCAAATAAATCGATTCCCATGACCAAGATGGTTTCTTGTGTCCCGTTGCGTTTCCTGCGGATAATAACGTAAACGCTGGTAAATCAAGATGATCGATGTCACATGCGGCACGCGACGACTCGAAGGATGTAGCAGGGGGTCGGCGAATCCTCCAAGGAACACGGAAAAGGGGTTCGAAGGTAGAGACAACGGAGGATAGCTATTACTATCAATTTGCATGCCTCCGGTCACTCGACCTGCCTTTATCGTCCTTTCATCTTGACGATGCCAGGGGCTTATTTCCGCCCATATATTTCTTGTACCCCAATAAGAGACTCGCAACTACCCCTTGTTCTGCCCTTTGCTATACCACCCTCGAGAATCCTCTGAAAGAACTCCCCAAAGCGTCGCTGGGTCTTCCATCTGATAGCTTCAGCGTGTGGCTAAAGCGATGATCCTTCAACAATTTCTTCATTGTCAAAAAACATTCTTCCTTCTATTCTGTTGATTGCACCATCACACAGGGTCTAGGGTTCTGTATTCTGTACATACTATACAGGGTGTTAAAAAGAACAGTCAATATTTATATGGTACATTGGACACACTATACTGAGTAACAAATCCTTAGCAAACATACGTCGAAAGCTCAACCGTTTCTGAGATATCAACATTTTTATATGTTAGCATGATGATTGACTTACTACTGACTTCTCGATATTTACAGAAGGCGTTCCACATGTCCTCTTTCCATTTCCATACATGCTTGGCATCTTCTTCTTACAGAGTCGCGAACTCTGTCGAAAACTCCAGATCTCTGTCAAATTATTTGGCAAGCATGCTGGATTCGGTTACGTAATTCTTTTAATTAATTTATCTACGAAGAATACACTTTGCTTTTCAAAATCCCCATAAAAAACAGTCCAAGGGATTTAAAGCAGGGGATCGAGCAGGTCATGCAACTGATCCACCACGCGGTTTATAAACACTGAGGTAAACATCTCATGCGACACGTAGAAGCCAGTAGGTCAACCATGATGCCAGCATAAACGAATGTTTATATCTCGGAAACGGTTGAGCTTTCGACCTATGTTTACTAAAGTTTTTTGACTCATTATGGTGCGTCCTATGTACCATATAAATATTGAATGGCTTTTTTCGAACGTCCTGTGTATATGTATTCACGGATTCTACAACTTACGCCACGGTTGCCTTGTCCTGGTCCAGGGGATGTTCTTGATGGCACGGATACACGTCAGCAAGGAAACTGTGCCGGATGAAATAGATTTTCGACTCGTTAGGAAACTAACGCACGAGGCGGCTTTCGAGTGAAACCGCGCATGAGGAGAAGCCTGAAAAAGATTTTCAACGACGCTGGCCTTTTCTCCGTCGGTACGGTCAAAGCCTTTCGTCGCGAGGAACCTGGCCGGCTGGAAATCTACGAAGGCACGCGGGGAGCCCACTCGACCCAAAAAGCATTCGAGGAGGGTCGTCGACGAAATATCAACGACTGGCATGAATGCCTGGAGGGATCGGTTGTGTGGTGTGCGTTATTCATCCTGCGGGTTGTTTCACCGGAGAAGTGCAGGCGCAAAGTATGCGACCTCTTCAAAATCCGCGAGAGTATCACTCGAAACTTAAAACTCGCGGAATGCGCTGAAACATATGCCTCCGCGCCGCGGGCCGGAGATAGGACGGGCCTGAAGATCGGCTTAGTTCCCATGAAATTGCGAACTCGCTGAAGGTGCCGTCGGTTCTGACCCTATTTCAGAAACACGGTTCTGTAATTCAACGATGTAGCGGCTAAAAATAGATTTCGGGTCGTTGGGCTGCTGCGTATCAACTATTTAGACCTAACATCACTGTAGACTATTTTAGAAACACGGTTCTGTAATTCAACGATGTAGCAACTACAAATAGGTTTCGAGTCGTTGGGTTGCTACGTATCAACTATTTGAATCTAACATCACTGTAGACTATTTCAAAAACACGGTTTTTTAATTCAACGATGTAGCAGCTACAAATAGGTTTCGAGTCGTTGGGCTGCTGCGTAACAACTACTTGGACCTAACATCACTGTAGATTACTTCAGGAACACGGTCCTGTAGTTTAATGTATCGGTTAAAAATAAATTTCAGGTCGTTGGGTTGCTACGTATCAACTATTTGAACCTAATACCACTGTAGACTATTTCAGAAAAACGGTGCTGTACTTCAACGATGTTTTTTCTTTCCTGTTCACCTCCTTCCTGTGCAATCTATCAAGAGAAGATATTAAGCACCAATTTTGATATACGTTATGTGGCACTAAATGCATACTACGCCCAACGACGTGTCACAAAACGATGCAGTTTTATATATTAATTTGTTATTTTAGTTGAACCTAGTTGGTAGATGTAGGACATGCTGTCTACGCAGTCTGTATTCTTCGTTAGGAGGATGTATCAGGTTCGTTGCCCGATACTTTGTGTGGGCTTTAAGTCTTTTGTGATAATGTTTGCTGATGCGTGCTATTTCTTCTCTAACAGGTGATGTACCAGTTTCTTTGTTGATTAGTGTGTTCGGTACGTACCAGACTGCGTTTAAGATTCTGCCATATTTCAATAATCTTTATATTCGTGTCATGTGCCGTTCTCCATATAGGGCAGGCGTAAGTCCAGATTGGTTTCGAAATCGTTTTGTACAGTAATAATTTGTTTGAGGTGTTGAGTTGTAATTTTTTGCTAATTCAACAATGTAGCGGCTGAAAATAGTTTGCGAGTCGTTGGGCTGATTCATATCAATTATTTGGACCTAACATCACTGTAGACTGACCATGAGCCGAATGCAGAAGACAATACAGCCGAAAGTGTCTCAATTGAGCACCTCAGGTGTGCACACACAATAAGATTGATCTGTCCACAATGTTTCACTTAATAAATAGACGTTTGTAACATCTAGGTCTGCCTCGAAATGTGAAAACGGAGGAATAAAGTGTCTACGGATCGTTGCTTGTGTCCTGAGTCAATGGGAGGATTAAACTTCATCGTCTTTCAGTAGAACGGGATACAGAGTCGGAATGTTTTACGTCAGGTGGGAAAATGGTATTCCGGTTGGCTCAGTCACCGGTCCCTGATGACTGTGCAAAGAGCTTGGTATCCATCAACCCACATTGTTCCCGTCATCCCTTTCATTCCTCTGCGCCGCCTTACCACTCTATACTCTATCACACTTGCTGTCGCTTGCCGTGGAACTTCTTTGTCCTAAAAATGGGATTGCGGAAGAAGCATTGAAGCCGGGAGGACCGTTGCACCGTCGCGTCGGTATTTAAGCTGACGTCTTAAATCTCGGTGGCATAAAAAACCCGCAGAACAAATTAATTAAGAGCGGCTTGGGTCGAGGATTGATTTTGTTTTGTCGTCGATAGACCAAAGAATAGATATGAAAAGAGGGGACACTCTGATCAGAGCCGGATCTAGGGCCTTGAACACCTGAAGCAATAGCCCAAATTTGCACCCCTATTTAATAAATGTTTTTCTTATAACGAAAAAAAGAAACAACATTGATTTGCTAATTTTATATTCTAATATGTCCAATATTTAAAATTGCACTTTTCTCGCTTTAAGTGAAGCAAAGGATTGGTTAGAGAACTTTTTCGGTAGTATCAGACAACAAAGTGGAAATGCTGTAAATCCAGTAGTAATCCAGTTTGCAAGGACATTTGAGAAATTATTCTTAGCCAATTATTTTCATTACAAATTTATGAATTGTATGGATGATTTTGATAATATATTAAGAAATTCAGCCAGATTATCAAAATTATCAGTCTCCTTATTAATTGTTCCAGCTGCTTGTGAATCTTTTCATATAGAAAATTGTGATTACCAGCAACAAACTTTGGCAGAGCAAAATGCTTTCAATTGTATTGCTGGATATTTATTACATAAATGTTTGAAAATCTATTCTTGTCAGATATGCAAAACATTTTCCACAGACAATGAATAGTTGGATGAAAGTAATTTATTTATACATTTCAAAGCGTATGACACACAGTAGAATCTATATGGGCCATATCAGGCTTCGTACGGCCCGCATGCCACGACTGGTCAGACGTTGCTCTGCCGGGCGGTTACCGAACATTCGCCTTTGAGCCAGAGTCTAATTTTCCAAAGCTCACATGCCTCTAGGCTCAGATTTTGGACTTATTCAAATTAGAAATACAGTGACTCACGAAATTAATCAAATGAACACGTTATTCCAACATTCTTTAATTTAAACTATTTCCAGGGTATTATTTGAGCCAATGTTACAATATCTGCAACAGATAACATTTGAAATACATGTAGTAAGTTTACAGTTAGTTAGTTGCAGTAGAATTAAGGAAGAAAGTAGTTATAAAAACATTTGAACAATTTCGTGAGTCACTGTAAGTCCCGAAGCAGTTTGTTCGACGCTGGGGAGCGTTTCTTCGAACGAGGAGAATCGATACGGTCGGAATGATAACCGAAACCGCGGTTATTAACGCGTTTCACGCAAAGCAGCCGATAGCCGCGTCGACGAAAAGCAAACGTCATAATTGCCACGTAATTATGCGCATTTTAATTCGCGTCACCCCTCCCTGTCCCTGGCCGCGCTCCGGGGCGGCGTATCCCGTGGACGACGAGCCGGGCAATCGCAGCAAATTACAATCATGCCTGTTTGACGTGCGTGAGAGTTTGATTTATTAATCATCGGCCCGCAACGGGACAGTTTCCCGAATATTTTCGCGCCGTCGCTTCGCCGTAATTTTCTCCGCCCGTGTCCGTTGTAATTTATGCCCGCACACATGCGTGGCCGCGTGTTTCGAAGTATTGAGTCGACAGCGATGTTATTTGTCCTGTCGCTCCGTTTTCGGCCCACTTGATTTCGCTTTGTCGGGCCGGTTAACACATTCGCGTCGGATGACTCATGCTTCAGTCTTTGGATTTTCTTACCGGAAGCCGGATGACGCATATATTAGGTTGTCCCAAAAGTTCTTTTCCTAATTTACCCGCTGTACTTTGTTAGATAACGTTTTGGCAAACACGCAGACTGATCTGTTTCTCGTTGATGTTATGGTATTCAGTTGTGTTCTAGCTTTCCGATAGTGCATTTGTACTTGTTGCGTACCGTGTTCTTCGCCGCGATTGGGAAGAGTACACAAGTACACTCACTTGCCGACTTAACGGCGCATGAGTTAGTTGAACGTGGAGAATGATGAGTTTGATGAAAGTTGTTGTATGGTGTATGGTTTATTGATGTGTTTGAGACTGATGGATGTGATTACAAATTTGGGCAGCGTGGAGATCTGCCTCGGTGTGGTGCTGGTGTGAGAATCTTTGTATGTTAAAGCTGCAGGTCTTTATACTGTTTTTGGTAGCTTGGTGCGACCAATCAGCGTGCAGTGTATCGCCGATCGTCCAGGTCGCACTCGCGTACCTGAGGGTGTGAAAGCCGGGTGGAAAAACCCAAAGGGTCGCGCCGCGGTGACCGCTCGCAACGATTTTGAGGGGCGTTTACCTGAGATTTCTGGACGCAGTCGTTGAAATAATAAAAGTTACACAGCTTGCTGTGTCGTGATATTTGACTGTCCAGAAATCTCAGTTTACAGGGTAAAAAATCACCATTGCGCCTCAACAGTACTCCTATGAAATGTCCCTGCCTGTTTCTGTGCGTATTAAAAGACAGAAAACTAGAAAAGGCATATGCGGCATGTCTCTCTGGTCGTTCGAAATAAGTTCTTGAAATTTGATTGGGATGTTCTAATCTCCTTACTCTTCGGACCTTGCTCCTTTTTATTATTACTTGTTTCTTTCGTTCAGAAATTCTGTTCGTAATAAAAAGTTCGGCTCTTTAGTGATATAAAAAAGCATCTCGATCAGTATTTTGCCAATAAGTCAAAGGAATTTTGGAAAAATAGCATCATGAGGCTTCCGCAAAGATGGAGGTAGGTGATACAACAGAATGGATTGTACGTACCTCAATTATATTGTACCGTTCATGAAATTTTATACACTTAATATCTAGTTAGAAACAAAACGAACTTTTGGGACAACCTAATATCAATTTTTAGATTTGTTACACTTCGCAGCAGCGTTTGGTGCCGGGTGATTTAATTAACTTTGTTTATGTGATACGTTTTGACTAAGTTTTATGCTATTTTTAGCCTAAGATTTGTATAAACCTTAATAATAATAATAAACATAACTGTAAGTATAAAAAAGCAATATAACTTATTTTTGAGAAACTTATGACGACAAATTGAAGATGCTTGGAATTTCATTTTATGATAAAAGGAAATTAAAAACTACAGTAGGACCTCGATTATCCGAACGCGGCTCATCCGAAAATTCTTCCACTATGTTAATTATAAGCTGGAATTATCATTAATGACATTGTGTACTTTATTTTGTACCACCTTGTATTTTTATATTCTAAACCAAAAGTATGATTTTTGTGAGAAACACAGCTACAATGTTAGGCATCTTGTTACTGATTACAGTTCGGATAATCGAGGTTCTACTGTATATACATATATTTCTAATTTATTGTATGTATCTGATGTAATGTGACTAAAATACCAGATTTTAAAATTTAAAAAAACAAAAGGTTGAGAATCACTGATAAACGCCAGTTAAAGAGTATAAGTTATTATGCAACGAAGTAATCTACGACTTTTCTCCAAATTTTGTTGAGAACATCTATTGGTTTAATAGTTATAGCATTTTGCTTTTTGAATATAACTTAATTTCGCAAGTTTCCGCAAATTTGCCCCGTCACATGCGTAGCACTCGACTCCAAATAAGCCGACGCGAATGAGTTAAGCGATTATCTATATCAGCGAATTTTCGCGAATTAACCTCGAACGGCCGTTTCCGGTCGACCGCTGCCGTCCATTTGATACAGCGGTCGCGGATTCACCGGATTTTTCGACGAGGCCCCGCTGCTGACATCGAAACGTCTCGTTAACGTCGATGAAGCCGAGAAGCCGCGCGAAAACGCGGCCGATTCGCCGGCAACGAATGTTGTGAATGACACTAACGAGTAAATAATACGCTCACACGTTCGCGAGCCGGCAAACAAGCCGGTTCATTATGCCGTGTTTTCACGCTGACCGGCACGTTTGATTACTAATATTTGATTGACTCGCAAACGCGATCGTTATTCGATGATTTTCGCGCTGACGGTGAAATATTTTTCAATTACCGATTCAACAGTGCGTCAGTTTCTGAAACTTTTCGTGGTTGATTACTTACACGCTCAGGTTTGATTTAATGGTCCGCCATTGCTTGTCTGGTGGAGGATGAATCGGTAGCGCCCGAGCGGGCAAGATTTGTCCATGCCTGGGTCAGACGTAACCTAACTTATTGTAGTCTGTCTGACTAGGTACTGCAGTTTTCACTGTATGGACACGTTCAGTACCACTTATTCCTTATGTTCTGTTGCCTTTATGGTATTTAGTTCGCTCAATCTACAGGGTGCCCCAGTAATCGTGGCAGAACAGAGGAAGAAGTAATTTGTGATAAAAAAAATAACGTTTTTAAATACGGTGATTCATTATTCAGAAAATCGACTTTGAATATTATCCAGTAACGTGTACACTGCAGTAACAATAAATTTGTTTTCTATGTCGTACAGTGCTCCACGGTTGACTGCAAGATCATTGAGGACCGAGAACTTCCAGCCAACCGTGGATCACTGTATTAAGCACACGTAAGATATTGACTCTTAAATAGACACAATTTCAATTATTTTGGGTATAAATTGCTGTTTTAATGTGGTTCTAAAAATAAAATAAAATTTATCAGCTCACTCCTCTTTATTTCATTAAGTAAAAATTTATCCGAAGCAAGTTCGATATTTTCAATAATTTATAACTAAACAAAAAAATACCTTATCAAAACTTTAACTGTACCAAATCGTGACATCACACATTAAGCACCATTTTATTTTTCATTAAATTCATGTACATTCGAAAAATACACAGGTTTGAATTTTTAAAAAACCGAACTTCGTATGAACAAATTTTATTCTTCCATGAGGAGTCATCACTTTCTCAGTTATACCACGATTAGGACATCCTGTATAATGACGGCATGTGTTTAACATGTTGACGCCACAGTGAAAACGGTCTTACCTAATCAGACACGAAATAATTTACTATTTTTTATATAAATCGTAAAGAAAAAAGATTTAAGTACTCAGTCGTGTTCTTCTGTTTCTGCATTATCGTTTCAGTATGAAGTTTGCTCAGAATTTTACGACAATCACTAACTATTAATATTAATATTATATTTTGTAGTGCAAAACAACTAAAACAACTGAACAATTTTCTTCATAAGTATTACTACACTTAGCAATTTGGAAAGGAAGCAGAAAATGATTACGAAATTATTGAAAGGTTCAGACATACACAGTCCTCTTCGATAATTTGTATCAGAATGGAAATATGTATATTTAATATTCTGTCAGAAAGCTTACCATGGAAATTAACATGTTGAGTACTACAGTGAAAACAGCCACACCTAGACAGACGCGATATAATGTACTTTTATTTTTTATATAAATCGTAAAGACAAAAAAGATTTGAGTACTAAGTCTTCTTCTGTCCCTACATTATTGTTTCAGTATGAAGTTTTCTCACAATTTCACGACAATCAATACTTATTAATTTAAAAAGTAAGTTTGAGATGTCAGTCACCGGTGACCGTCACGGTGTTCAACGTGTTAATTACACTGAATTTTCTGCCCGAAGTGTCCTCCAAAATCGTTTTCGTTTTCGAAAGGAAAAGTGCAGGCTGATTCTGTCGCTTTTTTTGACACAAGGTATCGCCGTCGTCGCACTCTGTGCAGGTGAAAAATTTCCGCTGTACTTTCGTTTCGTTTGATTGTCCGCGTCGCGTCTAGACGGTCAGATCCAGTGAATCTATTTTACGATTACACGACTTGATTTCTGCCGGACGACCGCAGGTATTGTCGCATTGTTCGGCCGCTGATTGGAATTTAAATTTTATTCATAGGCTCGTTTATATCCGGCCAGTTATGTATTCAAATCGGGCCGTCCAGCGCGCGAGTCTGTTGTACGTTTCCGCGCACCTAACCCGAGCCTGCATGACGGTCGCCGGGCTCCCGATAATTTGGCCGATTTCGATAGAAATCACCGAACCGTGGCGGGTTTGAAAAGCGGAAATTCGTTGATTTCATTCTGCCGTTTTTCCTCCCACCCCGCGGAAAATGTTAACGACGACGCTGACCAAACAGACAGCCGGTCGCCCGTGAAATAGACAGCGGCGCACGAAATCATGCGATCGCTTATTAAAGCGAAATCTTCCAACGTTTCGACAGCCAGAGCCTCCCACAATTTCGAGGGTGGCTCGTTGTGAATTCCGCACGCGCAGAGTCACCGAGTCGCGGTTATTCCGTCGGTTGTTTAATGATAACTTTCGTGCTGCTTCGAGGGGATACAATACATCGTCAGGAAGATTCTGGACATCTGTAGACACGGACTTCCTTTTTCCTCTTCGACGTTTCCTTCGATCAGCCATTGCGGCATCGCTCGTGACTTATTCCAGACGAGTAAGGGTACGTATTTGGCATGACGTCAAACGTGGATATTAGGATTCCGGGGGGTAGATGGCCAAAGGGGCCAAAGGAGACGAGGAAGAAAAAAAAAGGAGGGCTATGTGGTACCCGTTCGTGCGTCACATCCGTGACCAGCCTACGAGCATCCAGGTCCTTGCCACCGTCATCCAGTTTCCTCCTAAAATCAACCTTCATTTCTGGAGCATCCTCAGCTCTATCTCCGATATCAGTATAGCCGATAAATTGGACCTGATCATACTACTGGTCACTCAAAAATCACACTCTTATGACGATCGATGGACTGACCCAGTCGACAGAGAGTCACAACTGCTGTCATACAGCTTCCTTTTGCAATCAGCCTTGATTTTTGGAAAATTCGCAGTTCTATCTTTGGTATCAGTGTGGCTGATAAATTAGACCTGATTATACAACTGGTCACTTAGAAACTGCACCCCTTTGACTATCCATCGACTAACCCAGACGACTGGGAGTCACAACTACTATTACCAAGCTTCCTCCTAACATCAGCCTTGGTTTTTGGAACATCCTCAGTTCTGTCTTCGATATCAGTATAGCCATGAATTGGATTTCATCATACAACTGGTCACTCAAAAATGACACCCTTCTGACGATCGATCTGACCCAGACGACAGGTAGCCGCAACTACTGTCATCCAGGTTCCTCCTAAAGTCAGCCTTGGTTTTTGGAATACCTTCAGTTCTATCTTCGATATCGGTATAGCCAATAAATTGGACCTGATCATCCAACTGGTCACTCAAGAATCACACCCTTTTGACTATCCGTCGTCTAACCCAGTCGCCTGGGAGTCACAACTACTGTTACCAAGCTTCCTCCTAAAATCAGCCTTAGTTTTTGGAACATCCTCAGTTCTATCTTCGATATCAGTATAGCCCATAAATTGGACCTGATCACACAACTTGTCACTCAAAAATCACACCCTTCCGACGATCGACCTGACCCAGACCAATGGTAGACGCAGGTACGGATCAACATGGGAATAATTCGGAAGAGTTGCAATTTGCAAGCTGATGTTTACCATTTGCCCAGGCGTGATGAATCTCACCGTAAGCAAACTGGCTGGCCGATATGGGGCGCGGGGGGGTTTCTGAAACACCCCTGGAGAAATACAGTAGCGCGAGGCTGATCCTCTTCGTGACAGCGGGAGCAACAGTGGCAGAAGCGACGACAGCAGCAGCAACAGGAACGGCAGCGACTATAGCTAGCTTTGAGACCAGATGTAGCAGCGGCGGCACTAGCAGAACCCCGCACCAGCCAGCGCCGCATCAAGTATCACTCTATTTACCCGTCAAATATTTGTGCTTTTACCGTGGAGCGCGTATCCGAGGCCCCTCTCCTGCCTCCTCTTAGCTATCTACTCTATCCTCTAGTGCCACTTTGTATACAGTGAACACCGTCGGCTGAATTTCCCTAACGAAAACTTGCCGAAAATTTGCAATTCGTAAAGAGGCAGGGCCGCCCTTCTTGCCGGCAGGCACACGAGAGGGAGAAACGAGTGAGCTCGTTTCCCGTCGAGGAACACTGGGATCAGAGACGTTCAAGGACATCGAGCAGGATCATCCGTAATTTTTTTTGACCAGGCTAAAAAGTTTCGCTTTCTGTATGAATGCTGCATCAACGACATCCTTCGTTCCATCAATCCTGAACTGTCGCGGACGTCTCGTACAGTGTGTTCGTAAAATTATGATGGGGTTTCAGAACTGTTTCTGTAACCATATACAGGGTGTGCCAGTTTTTTTCCGCCAAACCGTACCAGTGCATTTTACAAGGAAAAATAAGTAGAAAATGTTATAGATATATACACCCATAAATGCTTTGTTAGAAACTTATAATAATATGAAATATGCAGTAACGAAGTGTTCTTATATACAGTAGGGTAAGGATAGTTCAATGATATTTGCCTAATTAATTTATGGAGCCATGTTAGCTGATTGATACCGTCGACAAAGGTGTGATCAAAGAATTATAATATATTCATTAAGATGAAACAAAATTAACTGGAAATTCGTATAACAGTAAATTCATTTGTATTGACAAAAATTGTTAACATCTTGAAATATAAAAGTAATAATAGTTGACTGAGAGGCTGATATATAGGTAGACAAGAGATAGGTATTTGTATATTTTAACATACATGAACATGTCACAAATGAACATTTCATAGTGTACGTGAAAGAAAGATGAACTTTAAAACTTTAACGACAAAATGCAACTTTGTCTATTTAAATATTATACGTTCAACCAAAAAATATCGACAGCTAAGTATACGTATTTGCATTTACAACAGCAGTCTCACGGTAAACGAAAACTACATTGTTTACCTAGATCGATTGCAATGATTAAACATAGCTTTAATAATAAATTATATAACTACTGTCAAACCACCCTTACACAATACCATACCGTTACTATATTCTATATTTTCGTTATAGCTCTTTAAAAAGCATTTCGGACACACAGTGACTCACAAAACTGTTCAAGTGTTTTTATGTATAATTACTTTCTTTTCTGAATTTCAGTGTAACCAAGCAACTATAAATTTTTCAAATGTAATTGAAATGTTGTTTGTTAAAGATATCGTACCCTCGCTTCAAATAAAACTGTCTTAAAAATGTGTTAAATAGAAGAATGTTCAAGTAACATAATCACGTGATCAACTTCAACAGACACTGTATGATCGTACATGTTCTGCTTATCTCAGCTCGTAGAACATATTGGCACTGATTGACGTTGAAAACCTGGGACACTCTGCATACTCAACATTGTAAATATACATTGAATGAAAGACCAACTCATCAAGATTTTCTGGCATGTTTAGTAGAGTTCTACGTGGCTCTCTTACTCTGCAGACATCAATAGCTTCCCTGATTCTTGCTTTATCGTTTACATGAACACTGTACACTCTTTGCTTGGCGTAGCTTCGTTAATAAAAGTGTAACTCACTGAACCTTCCTCAAAGACTATTTGAGTTGCTCTTCAATGTAGCGTCGATGTCACCGCTTTATTAACACCATAACTTCACGGGCACGCTGTATATTGCGGCGTCTATCTCGACAAGTCGACGGTACTTCCTCGTAAAAACAAAATGTCACACAGAAGGGAAGACACGGAATGGCTGGAGAACATTAGAATCGCTGATGATTGAAAAGCAGACGCGAAGAAACGGTGATCGAGAAGTTCGACTGCCGGGGGTTCGAGTATCTTCGACATTCCGAAACAAATGTTCCTCGGCTCCCCCAGCTGACAGGAACAGCGTTCATTCACGCGTCACCTAACCCCCGTGGATTTTAAATCAAATTTACTCCCATGGATCTCCGTAGAAGTTTGTCCGCGATTTATTATAAACACGTTATGTTGCGGCTGACGACTCTTTTCTCCCCCAGGCGTTCGATAGGCAACAAAGAGATTCCCCTTTCATGACGGGTACACCCTTTTCTGAATCTTACTGCACGCCAGGAATATATTTGCAAGTGGTATTCAACTCGACAGCCCCGCGAGCACTTGTCCCTTGCCACCTGTGATAAGCCACGCCTCCTACGGGCAACAGGGTCGCATAATAAGACGGATCATTATGAAAAAGTAGAATCATTTGGCGGATGAGTCTACAAAGTAGGTGAAATTTTCCCTGAAATATAATTTCTGGACATGATATGCCTCATTATGCGACTGTTGCCCGTTGGAGGCGTGGCATAGACAAGGAAACTGCTCGGTGGTATTCTAGTTGAACCTGCCTGGAGTATAAAAACGTTCGATGGCACAATGTATCCTCTGCTTTAACCCCAGTGCGGTCTTCGGGTCACTTTTGACCCACCACGTCTTCATTTATTTAAATAACTTTGGCAATGATGATATTATAGTACATGCGACTGGTTATTTCTATATTCCTTAGTCCTTTCGCTGTATTATAAAGTTGAAAATACAAACTCCATACATTTGGGCCATTTTTGACCCAAAGATCTTGAATGTATAGTCGAACGGAGGAACGCGCCAGGGTTAAGAACTTAACAATGCGTCGACGATTGAAAGTGAAAGGACATAAGGAAACAGATAATCAATTTTGAAAGAGGATGTGTTGCCTTGAAGGGTCTGGCGTGTCTACTGAGTGTTCAGGATGAATTCTGTATTTGTTCCATGAAATCGGTCGGAAAAAAATTCCCTATCGATGAAAGCGTGTTCCATCAAGGGCAGAAGATTAATACAACAGTGTAGTTCGGCCGGAAGTGGACTTTCGAGTTCGCAAATCAGGAGACGAGCCGACAAAACCGATTCGACATGCCTATTCGTCACCGGAGAACCCTAACGTCTACGGGCCATGATAAACCGAAGCTTCGATTCCCTCCGTAGACTACCCTGGCCATTAAACACAATGCCGCTGCTATTACTCTTCACGGTGTTATTGAACGGGCCCCATTATCATCGTATAATATCGCGATATCTTTTCACCCCGATGGGAGTGGCCGCAGAACGGAAGAACTGCCAAATCGTAGCGGGCTCGTTCCGAGTCTCATATGCTTGGAACACCGCCTAGAAACCCTTGGCAAAGCAGGAGATTCTGGAAAACTAATAGTTCTCAAAAATATACTCGGAAACGGCGCGCATTTCTCTGTCCTTCCAGATTTACCATCGCAACGGAGTCCGAAGTTCGCTGGACTCAGGATGCAGGGCGCCGAAAATAATTTTAAGGGTTTCAGAGAGCACAAAACTGAAGCCTGAGGTCTCAGCGTTAAACTTCTGTGACGTGATCACAGGCGGCGCGGGTACAGAAGTGAAGCCAGCCATTGTTAAGACGATACTCCGCTTTCCACGGCGGAGTTCAGCGAAGCTTTTACAATTTAATACAGTTCCGATTCCGGGTCTGTACCGACGAGCTAACGAACGAGCCAAACGAAGGGAGATCCGGCGTTTCCAAGCTGGCGACGTTAAAGTGGCGGCAGTTCTGCCTGTATAAAGATAAACAGTGGCCAATTATAAATTCCCCGTATGCAAATCCCCGCGGCCCGGCGACTGCGAAGCGCCTACGAGTTGCTTCCTTCCGTGTGGCCGCTCAAGAACCGGAAGAGACAGCGCTGTCGCGAACACTGTACAAATGGAACTAAACGAACTAAACGACAAGAGACGAACAGACGGAGACGGGACGATGCGAGGCTGTCGGACGGATGGAAGAGGCTGCAGTCTGAACAGAGAGGAGCGAACAGTGAAGGAGAGGCTAACCGGGAAGAAGAAATAGAGAGGACACAGAGGATGAAAGGGTGAAAAGTGAAAGACGGGGTGGGTCTGATTGACGACGGCGTTAACTGGGAAAGCTAAGCCAGGATTCAGCTCGGCTGCTGCGTCGTCATCCGTGTGACAACTTATAATTTGATAGAAACCCGCCCCCGTACCGCGCTTTTACCGCTTCGATACCCATCCTTGCCTCGCTTCCTGCTCTCGATCCCTTCAACATCTAGCACCGTCTAATACCTGCACATATACTCCGCGACAGAAAGATCTCTGCTAATATTTCAGGTGTTATTAAGCTACTAACCCTACATCTGACCGGGGTAGACATTTATTTATCTTTATTAGTGTCCTGTAACACTAATCGTCACTTCTCATGTCAAATGTAACTCAATCTAACCATCTTCTTTGTTGCACCAAGTAACCCAACCGTCTTCTTAACTGTACCAGCTAACCTAGCCTAATAATCTTAGTTGCACCACCTGACATAATCCAACCATCTTAGTTGCACCACCTGGCCTAACCAAATCATCATAGGTGCACCACCTGACCAAACTCAGCCATCTTAGTTGTACCACCTGACCTAACTATCTTCCTTGTTGAACCACCCAACCTGACCTATCTATATTCTCAGTTGTCTGATCACACCTAAACTAATCCAACTCAACTATCTTCTCAGTTGCACCACGTAAGTCAAAATAACCTAACACGCCAATTATGGAACATTGTGTCCGAAGTCTCCCATCTTTTCGTGCCTGACTGTGCAACGTATCCGTCCAAGGTGTCCACACGCCATATCGATTGAGCTACCTGTAGAGGGGTTAACAAAATTGGTACACTGCTTCAGAATTGGGAAGAAGAGCAAGGATAGTTTGAATCTGCTGATTATATCGCGCTGTTTGCACAAGGCTGGTGGCGGTTTCGGCATAGTTAGCCGGATGGCTGGGTCTGTCGGAGGAATTCAGACCGCTGGCAATTTATTATGTATGTAAGTCGATCGCCGTGACGGAACTTTCGAAGTCTTCGTGTACACGATTTGCAAAGAGAGTGGCCGGCGCTGGGGAATTGCCCTCGATCACCCGGGTCCCTGAATGTTAACGAAATCCCAGAGTTTCTCGGTGTCGGGTAAAAAGTTGCCGGACGATCTTGAATCTTAATCAGTCGGAACGTACGATTTGCTGGGACACGTCTTTCATTGAATCCCGGTCACCGAATTAGGACAGCAGCATCCCCTTCGAAACTGGTTCAAGATTTTTTAACTGCCTATTTGGATCTTATGTCAGCAAACTTGTGAGGAGTGTAGGAAAGGCAAGCGCCCGGTGTTCAAGATTTGCCGTTGCTTACCGAAGATCATTTACGTTAACGTAACGTCTTGCTCCCGAGTTCCTGCAAGCTATTGACGCATCAGAAACCCATGGTGCACACCATCACTGAACTGAATTGATATGCAACCCTTTGATCCAAGTTTCCCGCGACATTATGCATAGCAAGTTTGCTATAGAAAATCGATGTTAATATAGAGGGTATGATGGAGACAGGTGGTCAAACTTTATGGGCGTACTCATCTTAAACTCCTGATACCATCAGTCCTGGAACACTTCTTTCCACTGGAGCTAGTCTATCACCGCAAAGGGTCCAAGTGTCTGATCAGATCTAACTGTTCCACGCAGCAACCCATGTAAAAGTGTCTCCAACTCCCTTTGACTCATGTTCTTCCCTCAGACCTACATGGTCACCTGTTTCAGACTTAGCCTGTGTTAGGGGCAGCCAAACAGGTCCGGAGCGTCTGATGGTCAATGGAAGCTAGGAAATCGACGCGAGTTAGCGGGTGTTACGCTATTTCGAGGAAGGAATTTCACCGGCGAAAGAGAAGGAGAGCAGAGAGGGAGAGAGAGAGAGAGAGAGAGGGGCGGAGGAATGGAAGGGGACGAGCTTGCTCAGCAGATTGGTATCAATGGAGACAAATTGAGTTGGCCGGTGATCGATGAAGCTCACCGGCCGTGACGCGAAGTTACGGTAGCGTGCACAACGTTTTCCCTTCCTTCTCCTCTCGCGTTTCCGCCTCGATATACCTTGTCTCTTTCTACAACGGCATTCGTTTCAGAACATATCTCGTGGGCCGGGTACCGCCGGTGAATTTACACGTTCGGCCACGAACGATCGAACCTCGCTCCAGGAACTCGATTATGTTTCAGACACGTCTCGAGCCGGTGAAATAGTTAGAGGCTATCAGGGAACATCGAGGCATTATTCGAACAGTTTGTTATTATTGGTGGTGCGATACAGTTGAACCTGACCTAACCTAACCTAACGCAGGCTCTTTTTTTTCTCATGGACACTGCACAACACTCTGGAATTGCTCCAGGCTTCAGAGAGTAGTTTAACCCGACCTGACCCAATCTCTGTCATTCCAACGTGTCCTGTTCTGACAAGGAAGGGTATTAGAACGTCCCCTACCGATTTTGATGAAATTTTGCAGATTTGTAGAGTAACCAAAATTAAGAGACACGTGTTTTTTTTGGTTGTGAATACTAAAGTTTGAAGGGTGAAATCATCCCCTGAATATTTGCACCCCCAAGGCTGTCTCGAAAACTATTAACTATTTTTGGAACTCGTCTTTAACAAATTATTGTACATAAAAAGCAATCGAAATTCAGTCGAACTAAAATTAATCGGACAGCTGCGCATTCCTGCTCTCATGTTTGTCAATCTTAAGTGGCTGACTCATTCAAATTTATACAAACATCCAATTCTGGTCAGAAATAACCATACTAAATACACGGCGATGTTGAAAGGAAACAAACAGGAGGTAAAGTCATCTAAAATTGAATCATTCATACCACCTCTACACGTACATACATATCTTGTTACTTAACTTTCGTCACAGCAATTTTCTCAACATTATTTGTTAATAAATATCGCTTACGTTGTTAAAAAAAAGCATAATATTTGTAAAATAATACAACAACCCCATAATAAAACTGTACCTGTAAGATATTTCAATGGTACCCAAAAACTTACATGTCTTTTTACTTAGCTTGCGTCACAGCAATTTTCTCAGCATTATTTCTTAATAAATATCGCTTACGTTGTTCAATAAAAGCATAATATTTGTAAAATAATACAATAACCCCATAATAAAACTGTATCTGTAAGATATTTCAATGGTACTCAAAAACTTACATGTCTTTTTACTTAACTTGCGTCATAGTAATTTTCTCAACATTATTTCTTAATAAATATCGGTTATGTTGTCCAATAATAACATAACATTTCTCAAATAATATAACAAACCCATTAAAGACTATATTTGTAAGATATTTTTATGATACTCGCAAACTTCTCAGTGTACAGACACTTTTGTACGATAGCGTATTTGCTATTACACCCATTTGTGAAATAGTAATTTGTTATTGGAGTATTTCGGCCGGATTAGTGTCACTGGCACTCAATCAACTAATGTCACGTGCTTACGACGGCAATTTGATCGCGCGGCTGTTCGAATCTGCATCTTCCAGCTCGCGTTCAGGGGAACCCGGCCATCGGTATGAGAGATAGACGATAGTGGCTATTGAGAAGCGGTGTGTAAACTCAGACTACCCGCTTTTAGTTGATTAACGCACACGGACCGTGACTCACTATGGATCTCGAGTACAATGAAAACAGCTTTCGCTGGAAAGACGGATTACTCTAGATTATTGACTTTCGACTCGCTTCTTAGTCTCGCCGCCAGTCAGACAGGATGAAGAAAAGAAGGGATAAGACGGTGAGTTCCGGTCCCGTGGTTAGGTCTGGCCTAACACGGGGCGCGACTACTGAGTGTCTAATTATAACAGAGCATTTAACAAGCCATTGACTCAGCGAATGGATCATGTACGGAGATTGCACAGTTACTTATAATAAATTTTGCAGCGGACCCAAGGATAATCTTGCCTGTCTGACCTAGCACGGGACATGACTACTGGCTGTCTAATTATATTAGAGCTTTCAATGAGTCATTGACTCAACGTATGGGGCATGTAAAGAGATTACTTGATTACTTATAATTATTTTTACATTGGATGTGAGGATAATCTTACCCGTCTGACCTGGCACGGGACACGACTACTGGCTGCCTAATTATATTAGAGCTTCCAAGGAGTCATTGACTCAACGTATGGGGCATGTACAGAGATTACTTAATTACTTATAATTATTTTTGCAGTGGATGTAAGGGTAATCTTCTCCGTCTGATTTTACGCGGGGTGCGACTACTGCCTGCCTAATTATTTCAGAGCTTTTAACAAGCCATTGACACAGTGAATGGATAATGTACGGAGATTACAGTTACTTATAATAAATTTTGTAGTGGACCCAATGATAATCTTGCCCGTCTGACCTAACACGGAGCATGACTACTGGCTGTTTAATTACATTAGAGCTTTCAACGAGATCATTGACTCAGTGTCTGAGACATGTACAGAGATTACATGGTTATTTATAATCATTTTTGCAATGGATATAAGGATAATCTAGGTGCATCTTTAAAACTTTTATTACTTACAAATAGAGTGTGGAGGTGTATGAAATTTAATAAGAGGACTGATAAGTACATTTTGTATGCATAGGAACCACAAAATATAGTTATGTCAAAATTGAATTTCTATTACTATATTTACAGAAAAATTGTTAAGCCCTAAAAATGTGTATTTGTATAAATATCTGCAGTCTACTTATAAATAATCTTTATTGGAATTAAAATTTTTATTATATATATAAATAAATCTGCATATTTTATTTAAATTATCATTTTGTTGTTTTTTCATGTTTTCGCTGCTTTCAGCAGGATAAAATAATGACGATAATGTTCATGTCCGACATACGATTTAATATTTTTCATTTCTGTGAAATAAATAACATTATCTGCATTAATGCGTTTATTCTTTTGAAGTATTCATTGCGATGCTATTTTACACATATGACCCACACGATGGCATCGATGTCGTCTGATATCGAAATTATTTCCAGTAGTCAACGACTCACCATGTGGGTCATCGTGTATTAAAACAAAAATTATCTGAAACATTTTCCTTTCACTCTCACATTTTTTTTCTTATATCTACACAAGTATTATCCAATTCTGGTTATAGTCTTGTAACAATACGTCAGTCTCGAATATGTTAAATATTTCTTTATAATTTTTTAACGAACCTAGGTACACGTTCGTGAAACACTTCTTTTTCTTTTCAATAAAAAGATTTCTTGGATTATTTTTGCTTATAGAAAATGATGGCACAGTTTCTGAACGTTTAAACGGGAACTTACAGAACCCAGAACATCGCAGTGTAATTTTTTAGAGCAGCAGGCAGGTTTCATGCGAGGGATCCTTTTTAGTTGCGTAAAGTATTATCGCCGGAGGGTGAGGCGGCTCTCGGAATCTCGCTGAGATGTTCCGCGATTTTAGAATCTATAAAAACTTCTTCCTCAAGAACTGACGCGGCTCGTAATGGAGCTCGTAAAACGTTTATTTCCCTCGACGAGGCGGACTACGCCAATCATGTGAACAAGCAGGAAAGAATAACATTAAGGAACAAGCTGCTACTGCTCCGGCAATTATCCGTTTTGACTAACGAACAACAGTTTTACGATCAGACAGTTCGTTGGAATTTTCAGCTTTGTAACTTTTCATTTCCATACGGAAGTCTGGATTTTCATGGCGCGGTTGTAAAATTTGTGTAATAAAAATAAATACCCGAGGGTGATTCGTTTTTTTGGTGAAAATTTCGCACCACTCGCTCAGAAATTTATTTTAACGCAAACGGTGCCGAGAATTTTCCCGCGATATCTCGATCAGACCGCATAACACCGCAAGATAAAAATTTACTGTATCTTTCCCTGAGCTTCAAGTACACTTTCGCGGCAAGCGTGCTGTATTGAGACGACAATAAAACCTGCATCCCTCCAATACTTTTTTACACGTTCATTTGCCGTGCCATCGACGTGGAACTCAATACGACTTTGCAAACGGAAAAATACATCAGAATCAATATCATTTGTTTTCTTAGATTTTAAATTACTATGTCATCTCATAAGTTAACATATATAATGTTTAAATGTGACTTCAGGCGTAAGGAAAATAACACGTTGATTGCTGTGGGGGTCACCGGCGTCTCAAATTTTATTCCATTAAATAACCAATAATACCAGCAACATTATTATAGTAATAATAATGTAACGTAAGTAGTATACGTTGATATAAGAAAATGTTTCTTTCCTTCGCGATTTATACTTAAAACAGCAGATTATAATGTGTCTGACTGGGTATGTCACAGTGGAAACTCCCATACCTGGTCAGACATACTCTAATACCTCATTTCAAATACAAATCACGAAGAAAAAGAATCTGTAACTATTCAAATGCATAGCTCTGACCTTCTATTCTTATTCCAATATTAATTATATTCACTATTTTCGTAAAATTAGTAATTATTTAATTAAATGAAGTTTCATGTGTCAGCCACTGGTGACCTCCATGGCAGTTAACGTGTTAATAATTGCAATCATTTTCTTTCAACGAGATACTGACCATTAGCTTTAGTATTATTGTTCTATTATTTAAACAGCTCTTGGATTCCATCTTCGACAAATATTGATTTCTCCGAGACAATTCATTTTTAATTCATTCCAACCGATCAATATCATTAAAGGGGTATCCTAGTGTAATACGTGATTCTTTAAGCTTACTTTGTGATTTTTTTAAGAAAGAAATTATACATTTCTGTAGTGACATTAATAAATTTTTCAAGGAAAAATAATGAAAATGAATGAAACTACAAGACCTCGAACACAGTCGTTTAAAAATAAAAAAATTCAAATGGTTTCCATGATTCCCACCGTTCCGTTCATCTTAAATTAAAAAAAGCGGAAAGATTCTTAATCAGTGTGAGAAAGAAAGAAATCAACAATTTAAAAATGGCAGCACTTTGATATTAACCCATCAATTTCGTAAATTTCTTTTAACTTTCGCGGGGTATAAGCATTAAAAAAAAATAATATTTTGATCTAATTCTTCTATTTACTAAAGTGCACACAAAATTTGGAGTCAATCGATCAAGTAGATCATGAGATATCACGTTCGGTCGATTTTTATTCATCCTGCATTTATTGAACGTACACTGCGTAAGCTACAGAACGACATTATTTATCTATCATTTGATAACCTGATGCTGTCGCATTTTTGTTTTATGATTACAGATTATTCACAGTTCCATTGAATTCGCCGACAATGGCAGAAGTCTAATCGCAACGTAACCGAACGTGCCGAGGGCAAATAAATCCATTCGGAACGTTTTGCAAATTGGGAGAAAGAACCGGCCGGCTATCGAGGCTCGATCCGACGTCAATGGCGATTTCGTATTTACGAGGCATGAATTTTACAACTCGTTCGGTGTAACGTGATTATCCGAATTCCGAGCTCTGGCCGCGGACAGTGTCGATACGCGTGCATGCATGGGCCGAACGCTCTACTCGCTCTATTTCCCGGCATGCATAATGCACGCTCAGGCAAGTTTACATTGCCAATGGCGAATCGAAAAAGTTTCACCCGCGCGAGAAGTGTTTTTTTTTTCGATCTTTATTTTATGTTTGCCGCGATTCCGCGTGAAATCGTCCGCCCCAATCGTTCGGTCAGTGGAGAGAAAAGGGTTGCAAATTAGCGCAATTCGCGAGAGTGAGGTGTCAGAAAATTTTGGAAAATGTCAGAGGGCTTATGAGGTTTTTTTAGGTGGATGCGTGAGGGTTTGGGGATTTTTAGAAATATTCGGCAGGTGTTCTTGTGTCATCTATTTTGTCAGGGTGGGTTAGGTGCATAGCTTAATTGTTGGAGTGATTATATAGAGCGGGATGATTTTTAAAAAGTGATTTATATATTTTGGCAAAATGTATGCTGTATTCAGATATAACGATACAGGCAGTGAATTTAAGGAAATGTATTATTCGGTTTGGTATAATATAGGTTTCGTTTGAGGTTCCTGGGTCCAAGGATACCTAATCGTTAGGTCCAAGATCACCATCGTCATCGTCACGCCGTCACCGTCGCCGTAAGTTCAAGTTCCACGAATTAATTCCTAAAAACGAAGCATGGTATCTTAAAACTGTATTCCGTAATTTCGATTTATTTTTATACGAGAAATCACCTCCTTGTTGATTGTACCACAACTATTGGAACGTCCAGTATATACCAACAATCTGGATCATTTTAAAATTATTTCCATTCAAACAAAAACCGATTTTTTATCAGTGGAAAATAAATTGTACACATACATATACATTTCATAAAATGTGACAGTATATTTCAAAAATTTTCTGTGTGTGCAATGAATTACTAAAAAAAAAATATTCGCAGTTGATGTTGATCCAAGTATCTCTATTTCGGACGTTTAACGAGGCGATAAATATCCTGCTATTTCCATTCAGACGAAAAATTGATTTTTTATCAATGAAAAATATAAACCGTCCACGTGTCGTTTCAGCTACTGAGGCAGTGTATTTTTTAAATTTTCCTTATGTGCAATGAATTAATAAAAAAAATATTCTCAGCGGACGCTGATGCAAGGGTTTCGATTCTGGACACTTAACGAGGCAAGAAATATCGTCCTATTTCCATTCAGACGAAAAATCGATGTTTTATCAACGAAAAATAAATCGTCCGCATACTGCTTCAGATACTGAGACACTATATTTTTTTAAAATTTTCCTTCTGGGCAACGAATTAATAAAAAAAATATTCTCAGCCGATGCTGATCCAAGGATCTCGATTACGGACATTTAACGAGGCGAGAAACCGCGGACCGATCCCAGTGTCGACAAATACCTGTTAACCGGTGTCTGCGCGTACAGTCGCTTGTTTTAATTTCATCATAAAGAACCGACTCGTTTAAACGATGTATGCTAACGCCTGCAGCCACCCCCGGGTAGCAGGGGGTCCCCGGTTTCCTGGCCTAGCGCTTTAACCCCCTCTGACGCTTACGAATACGAGTAGCCGGGATTATTGTACTCGAACGCGGCACGCTGGAAGAGAGAGAGAGAGAGAGAGAGAGAGAGAGAGAGAGAGAGAGAGGGAGAGAGAGAGAGAGAGAGAGAGAGAGAGAGAGAGAGAGAGAGAGGGAGAGAAAAAAAAGGAAAAACGATATTCCAGGAAACAGGCGGGATGGTAGAGGTGGCGGCGGTAGCAGCGACGCGGGGGTTGGCGAGAGGACGAATGGAAACGTATTGCTGGTAGGAAATGAATTTTTACGATATTTACTTTAAAAGTTTTTTTTCCACGCCGGTCGTTACCGACTTCCGCGCCGCGTTTTTCCATCAACGAACCAAGATTCCGGCGCGGCCCGCGAATATCCGAATTCTCGAACGGCCTCGGGGACAAATCGTTTCCGACCGATTGAGCCGACCGTCTAGACGAAATCATTCCTGCCGCACCTATCGACCGGAGACAAATTCTCACCGTCGATGCCGCCCGTCCTCCAAACTGACAGTCGCGAAATTATTGTTCACCACGTGGAAAGTTTCACCCGCTAATTGTCAACGGATGAACATCGCCTTCGTGTTCTTCTCCTTCCGCTTCGTCTACGGCACCGCTCAGAATTATTCGAAACGCATGATTTTTTGGAGCTCGTGCCAAGTTTAGGAATCAGGTATGTTTTAAGGCTCTCAGGTGATGGTATGTGTTGATTGGAGGATAGTAATTTGTCGTCAATGTATAGGGTGTTTCCGAACTCATGATGCAACCCGAGAACAGATTGACACGTTGACTGCCACGCAAGTTTTCTGTGTTTTTCCGTGGGGGCTACAATAGAATTTTCATAATTCTAAGTGCAGTATATCGTAGTATTTAACTTTTATAAAATAATATGTTTTATTACAAATTTTTAATTGTTGAATAGCGTTATTTTTTATTTCACAATGTTCTCTAGTTGTTTACGTTGTTCAACATTTTTTAATCGTTGATATTCATCTTATCTTAATCATTCTAAAAGATGTAGTAACGCCGGTCACAGATGACCACCAGGGCCCTACTGATTGTGAGAAAACAAGCGCCGGTCACCGGTGACCCCCACGGCAGTTAACGTATTAACGAGATTGGATAAATTTTAACAAAATGTATTAGGTTGAGTCATAAATTTCTTTCACTTTGTCTTCTTCAAGTTATTAAATAATTCATTCAAGAATAATTTTCCAAATGTAGACTGAAAGTTTACTTTCTGATGTGGAATAAGATCAGTTGCCTGAATATACTGTTTGAATTTTTACGAATAAACAAATCATGTATGCCAATATATTGATTGTAATTAATTTATTGCTACTGGTTGATTTGTAAGCAGAAAAAAATTGCAATGAGTTAATTCGCCGGCTGAACGAGCACCAGGCAGGTCGATAATCGACTGTACATCGATCACAAGTGTCACAGAGGCGTACGAATATTATTGACGGTACGAATTATCCCTCGCATCACGATGAGATCTCTGGAATAGCCAATAGGGTAATATTGTAGTACATCCCGTCTAATCATCGTACGTGCCTAATTTCAAGGTACCGCGTTGAAACGCACCAGCCGTAACTAACATTGATCAGTAAATGCTGTTAATCTGCAGAAGCTTGACTTCTGCTAATCAGTGGTCCACGAAATGAGAAATTCACAAAATAATCGAAGCTACATTGCTGCTGCAATATTGTGCAGAGAATGGGCCGCTAGTGACCCACGCAATCGGGTTTAATAACCCGGACATCGACTGCTTGAAATTTCGTGCTGTAACGATGATACGAAATTAATAAGAAGCTGCTCCTGTAATGTCTGATCATTGTCTGTATATTCTACTGCGTTATGGAACGTTCCTGTTATACTGAATTCTCTGAATAAACTTGGGATCGAATAATAAATGAAATTAATAATTCTAATAAATTTTGATAAGTTAATAAAAATAATTAGGTACTATAATTATTTACTAGAAATTATCGAGTAATAAATTGAATCAATAATTAAGTAATAAAGTGCTACAAGCACTTCAGATAATTCTCTAAAAGTCAAGGCTGTTGTGATAGAACATTTTTAGCAATTATTATTTACTAGTATGCCTTATAGATGACTTTACCCGCGACTTTTCATTATTTGTTGTAGCCGGGCGAATTCTCTTTCGAGCGCGCGGGCGTCGAGGTTTGCCACCTAGCGGCCGTGCGTGAACTATGCCACCGTGGACGGCTCGTCAGCACGCCGACAGAAAATAGTCCCTTGTTTTTTATTTTGATATATTTATTTTGCGATAAAATATAGCCTATGACACTCTGGTAAATGTAAAGAAGCCATTGTGAAAATTTCATAACAATCAATTTAGTAGTTTTTGAGATTTTCGCCAATATACAAACAAACTCTGTCTCCTTATTATAACACTAAAATAAATAAGTGTAATCTGCAACACGAATGTCACTCGTTATTATAAGGCAAGGAGTTGACGTCAGTCCTGTGGCGTTGAAGCTGTGAAAGGAATTTAATGAACCCTTAGACTTTTTCTAATAAATAGTATGTCCTTCGAAATTTCATTGGATTTTCTATTGAGCTCGTTGATGAAAATTTATCAATAGCGCTTACAATTTCACGGCTACGATGTTACGCTCCCTCCCTCTATTGATACTGTTTCACGGGTGATCAGAGATTGGCGGCAATCGATTAGCAATTACGAGCAGATAATTACCGTGCTGGTCTATCGTGTTCGTGACGAGGCCCCTCCGAGGTGTGTTTCGAATCTCGGCATACAACTTCCTGATAACGCTCGTAACTAATCGATATCACGTTTTCTCTGTGTCAATAATCGAGGTTCCGTCGGATCGATCGTGAAACACCATACCGCTATCAAAATACCCGATCGCGTTTTATTCGAGGTTAAATTGCATCCAGGCAAAGTTGGAACATTTAAAATAAATCATTAAACATTTCAAAAAATTTATTTATGCGAGCTGATGTATAATAATTTTGAAACATTATTAATACAATAATTATTTGTTTCAGATTTCGCTAAAATGTTGATTTAGGTCTCTATTGGGATCCATAGTGAAAACAGCCGTGCCTAATCAGACACGATCCATGTATTAGGTTGATCAGAAAATACTGTCATGCTACTCTGTCGACAATTATCAGTCACTTTCTATTATTTTTTCGATGGGTGCAAGTAAATAATCTGACATACAGCAGACAGTCACAAAAACCTCAGAAAATAAACACAAGATTAAGAAACAAATAAGTTTCAATAATAACAAATGGAATCTTTCTAAAAAATCCCACAAAATTTTCTAATCGACCTAATAATTTCCTATTTTCAGTCTAAATAACTATTCAATAAATGTAATGCAAGTTACTTAATGAAAACACCTTCTTGAACCACTATGTACGTACATCTTAATTTTTTCAAAAAGTATTTCGCTCACCATGCCCTGTATTACTTGTCCATTTTAAGTATCTATTTTCCTGAACCCTGCAGACATTGCACTCACGAATTTGTATTCCATGTCCTCGACGATGATAGCACACGAGGCAGAAAAAGTTCTAACCACCTGGTACTGGCATAGCGTTTAATGCATAGCACTTAACACCTTAGCTGACTCCGGCTACATTGTTAGGAAGCATGAAGCTAACAGAGGGCAGAGACGAGTCTCCGGATGACTAGGGAATATTTCCAACTGGCCGAGTCTGACACCCTAACGTGGCCGTCGGCGATGCATTGCTCGTGGAAACCCCCTAACGAACCGCATTTACATCTGAAAGGTGCGCCAATTACTCCGGCTGCGTTTTACTTCATCGATGTTGTACGGACCGCGTGGCTGCACACCCCGGCTACCATTTCACTCCACCCAGCCATTTTCATCAGCACGCGTTGATACCGTTTTGCTTTCATTTCAATTATTCCTTTTTCGCTCATTCCACTGAGGTCTCTACATGTCTAATCTATACGGTTGTCTGCATGTATCTAACTCAACGTGTTTTCTCAGATTCTGTTTGGTTCTGAATGAGCTGTCTGTTCTTGGTTCAGAATTCTAGATGCTCCTTTTGGGTACTAATAAAGTTGGACCAAATCTTAGCTAATAAATCATAATGTAAAGTATTGTAACTTAACTCTGCGTCATAGAGGAACTCAACACAGACTAAAGTAAGTCAATCTATTTCGGGCCAATTCAAAAGAACCCAACCTAACGTAGGCCTATGTGAAGTGACGTAGCCAAAGTCAGTACAGTCTAAGGTGGCCCAATTTAATCGAAGCTAGTCTAAAGGGACCTAAACAAACCCAGGAGACTTTAAAGTAGATCAATCTAACTCAGGCCAGGCTGAAATAATCTAATCTATGTCAGTCTAATCCCAAATAGTCCAACCTAACCCAGGCTAGTCTAAAGAAACCCAAGAGAACTCAGTCTACTTTAAAGAAATCCAATCAAATCTGACGCAATCTAAAGTAAGTCAAGTTAACCTAATCTTTTCCCTTCCATGGCAAGATCTCTTCCTGTATAACCAGTGGGCTACTCTAATGTCCTTTACATTTTCTAGCTCAACCTAACTCAGTCCCTTATCCTATGATTTGCCTGTTGTTCTTCTAGGCCCAGGTTTCTGTGTGTTTCTTTTGGATAGTGCTTCAAGGTTGGGCCAAACCTAACCTAACACAACTGTTTGTCTGCTTCAGTAAAATCTCTTCTGTCTAACCAATACGATTACAGCCCTTTACATTTTTCTAGTCCAACTTCTTTTCTCATGATCAGTCTTCTTTTCTTTTAGGCCTAGATCCCTACAGGTACCCTCTGGGCATTGCTTCGAAGCTGATGCAAGCCTAACCTAACCATTTTGTAAATAACCCATTATGAACTGTTATGATCTTTGTATGGTCAGGGGATCTACAGTTATAGATAGGTTCCGAAGAACTGTTATTTATCAACAGCAATACAGAAACAGTGAAAATGGTCATCCGTCTTAGTGCCTACTGTGTCCAAGGTAGCTTAACCTCAATGATCGGATAAGAGCCGGTCCTTTCTATGTTCTAACGCTGTTGACAATTTAACCTAACCTATATGTCTACTGTCCTATTCATTTGCGATCTGCAAAAGTTTGAAATGTACTAAGGTAGCTGATTGGTGTCATATTACTATATTAGCTCTGACCCCTAGCTGTCAGAATCCTAAGTACATGGTGGCTAAAAAGGAACAACTCTACACCATATCTGTTGTTATCCTCAACTTCTTCAGACATGCTGGCACAATATGTGCATTATCTCTTGATTTTCCGATCTCCTAATTTTGTTAATCTCCTGTCTGTTCGAAAAGCTACCAATTCATATTCCTGAAGAGTTTGCAGTCTTCCAAGCGCCGACACTTCGAGGCCTGCCGCGATGGTTGCCGCGCACAATGCATAGAGATCAAGGCTATCCACCTTTGACCTTCGAAACTGCGTTTTATCATACACGCAGCTGCTCCGCGTTCCTTTCTTCTTGCTAATGGTGGCCGTGGAAGGGTCGTTACGCAATAGCGCCGTTGCTATATCGTCTGCGACGGCTCTGCTCTCAGGTTAATTCCGGTTGCCTTAGCTTTCTCTCCACCTACCACTCGCCACCGCCTTTCCACCGCAGCACCATGTGTCCATGTGCGTCCGTGTGCACCCCGGCTCTGTACACCAGCCTACTTTTGCCTTCGCGACCTTTTTCGGCCTGGCATGTAATTAAATTCTCTCGCGTCACCAGATCGTTCGACCGTGTCTCCTAAACGTCGTAATTAAGGCCGCCTGTATAATGATCGCGGCGTTGCGGACCAGACCCGTTAACGTTATTTGAAGCACACGGAGCCTGGAAAAGGGAGCTTCCGCTTGGATCGCGCCGCTGGGATCATTGCTGATCGTGAAAACGTTTGAACTCTGCCCGCCCTTCCGGAAAACCAGACACCCTCTCGAGGAGCGCGGTTTTTCTGGAACGCTTTCCGGTGACCACGAAAATTTACACGCCTCGGAAACATTCACCACACCTTCCCAATACATTGTGCGATAAACTTGGGAAATTCTCTCCTCTGAACGAGGATTCGATTCTATTGTTCATA
The DNA here is from genome assembly GCA_916610135.2 of Macropis europaea. Classification (NCBI taxonomy): domain Eukaryota; kingdom Metazoa; phylum Arthropoda; class Insecta; order Hymenoptera; family Melittidae; genus Macropis; species Macropis europaea. The sequence goes on along the minus strand of OU744352.1, from coordinate 11,542,615 downwards.
GCCTCTGTTTTAAATATATTAAACATTCTGCTGAAAACAGGGCATTGTTTTTTTAATGGGCAGGGGTTTTTAAAAAATATTAGAGTTTTGGAAGTTATTCTCTGAAGCTGTTTAACGTAACACTCTAAATTTTTGCAGAAAATAAATAAATTATCAAATTAGAACATTTGTAGTCGATAATATTAGCGAGTATCGTGCATATATGAGTGTTATGGCAGTCAAAGTGTTGAGACACATACATTAATCCTTTGAACCCCTAATTCTTTTTTAATTTTCTTTACAATAACTCCCTATTATTTTAACCATTAAGTGGATTATTGGAGCCGTAGCAGCACTGTCCAAATTCAAACTAATAATTGTTTCACATGTGTTGATATAATTATTTGAAGATTGATGTAATCCTCTATTATCTCATTATGCCTCTAATGTTGCAAGGACAATTGATTTCTATTTATCTATTCGGTAGAAATTAAACAATTATTAGTTTGAAGGTGCAAGTTTTATTTTAAATGTACTTCAAAAGATAGTTGGTTGATAGGAACCAATTTAAACAATTTTTTTTATTAATTATATTGAAAATAGCATTGGAAGTTTGCTAAGATCTGATATTTGTGGTAAAAAAAAAATATTGCGAAATATAATACATGTTTAAACTGGTAATTTAACCCTAGATAACTAAGCTATCTGTGAGTAACGTTATAGGCTGCGGATGTTTATACAAATATACATTTTTAGACTTCCATACTTCCTATGTTAATGCAATTAAATAAATGAAACTTCAGCCAGGCTGCATTTGCTCCTTGAAACATATAAATATGTAATTTTTATTATGCTAAGTTATTAAATGTCCATTCACCAATTTCCATATATTAAATTGCATAAACATTCGCAGTCTATTTATTACTAACAAGTAAACTAAACCTGTAATCATTCGTGAAGATGCCGACGTCAATTAAAAACACGAATATAATTGAATTTTTTTATTTAACAACAAAAGCATTTTATCTTATAAAGAAACAGGGTAAATGAAATTAAATAGTCATATTTGGTATTGAATTTCTTAATAAACAAATAAGCAAATAATAAGCATAATTACTTTATTTAGTAAGCGGATCATCCAATATCACGAGATTCAAATATTCCGATCGTCATTATTACGAAAGGTTAGTTATCCAGGGTTAAAAATGTCGAGTCACGCTCAACACAGGAGTTCAAAGGGTTAATAATAAAATTGAAAATATATTTTATTGTAAACAGTTAAAACTGGGAACAAGGAAAGGGGCTGAAAATTACAGTGTGCCTGCAAGAATTTCGTGGGAATAAATTCATCCCCTACGTCGGTGGAATTCCGCGGCGAAAAAAAGGGTTGAAGTTTGACGTCACGCGCGATTCATTGACATTTGCGAGCGTCGCGGAGCGTTCTGAAAGGAATCTTTTGAAAAGTTTCCTTTTTAGTTTCCCGCCACGGAGGCGGCCGATTGTTTCAGATCCGGCTGTTTGTTCTTCGCGCGAGAAAGCTCACGAAACTCATTAGGCTTTGCCATTTGAATTTTTTATCGCCCGCGTTTCACGGCTTCATTAAGTGCCGCGAGGAAGCGAGACACATCTCTCCCTGCACATCCCTCATTCGTCGTTTGTTGTGCTCCGACTGGTGTCACTAGGTCAAGCCTGATCTCGAATTTACATGTTCCTCGGTGTTTCAATCGGCCACGGAATTACAGTATGCGGTCGCTTCGTTATGTTTGAGTTTTTTTTATGCGCCTCTCAATTATACTGTTATTACTTCATCGTTGATAAAAGTTTGTCAATATTATGCATGGGTCGTTTTATTTCGTTGTTATTTTGTAGCTTAAAATTGAATTTTTCGTTTTTATTGGAACTCGAGGACCGTGAGGATTCATCCTGAGCTTAATTGATTTGTTGTAGTGTCAGGAATATGAAATTTTGATTAATGTTAATGTTGGAATAGTAACAGAACACGAGAAGTGTGAATAAGTCATTATTTTTGAAGGATAACTATTCACACTAATTCAAATTAAATTAAATGTATTGTACAGTGTTTAAGTATTATTGCATATTTTTTTATTTCTCTCAGATTCTTCGTTCAATTTTTTAACAAATACAGAGTTAAAAATACAGTGTTCCACGGTTGGCTGAAAGAGCATTCGGGACCGAGAACATCCAGCCTACCGTGGAACGCTGTAATGGCCTGTTTACACTTGTCCAAATAAGGTATACTCTATTTTAAAGTGCCTAAATACTTTTATAAAAATTCATTTAACATTCTCCGGCGTACTTTGTCGAATTAACTCCAAAGTAAAAATTCAAAGCTAAACATAATGGCTGATTCACACTTGTCCAAACATGTTGTACTCTATTTTAAAGTGCCTAAGTACTTTTATAAAAATTCATTTAATATTCTCCAGTGAATTTTAACGAAATAATTCTAAAGTAAGAATTCAAAGTTTAAAATAATGGCCTGTTCACATTTGTCCAATCATGGTGTACTGTATTTTATAGTGCCTAACTCCTTTTATAAAAATTCATTTAACATTCTCCAGTGAACTTGAACGAAATAATTCTAAAGTAAGAATTCAAAGCTTAAAATAATGGCCTGTTCACACTTGTCCAATCATGGTGTACTCTATTTTACAGTGCCTAAGTACTTTTACAAAAATTCATTTAATATTCTCCAGTATACTTCGACGAAATGACTCTAAAGTAACAATTCAAAGCTAAAAGTAATAGCTGATTCACACTTGTCCCAATACGGTGTATTATCATTTATAATCTCTACACATTATCATAATTTCTTCTTAAATTCACTGGCATGCTATGGCCAATACTCCGCAAATTAAAAACAAGGATAAAAGTAATGGCCTGCTCACACGTGTCCAAAGAAACAGTACTATATTTCACGACTTCTATCATCATAAAATTTCTTTTAAATTCCACAGCCCACTTTGACGAAATGTCTCCATAAAAATACGATAATAAAAGTAATGGCCTGTCCACGCGTGCCCAAACAAAGTGCGCCGTACCCCGCGGTGCCTAAGTATTATCGTGAAACGTTTCCGCGTCTCCTCGGCGCGCTTTGACCAATTATCTCCAGAGTGAAAGCACGATGAATGCAAACGGCGCAAAGTGAATATTTTTAAAGTGTCGACAATAAGAGGAGAAATGATATTCACGGGAATAAAAGGCAGACAAATATTCTGACCGCGTCCACTATTTAAAGACACAACGTTCTGCCGGTGGTTCCGCGTTACAGCGGCGAGCGGTTGGCAATTTAGCTATTTTTGCTGGACAACAGGCCGGCAGGAACGCTTTGAACTTCGGCGTGGCCATAATTTTCGCGGTCGCGCGGCAACCGACTGAAGAGTAATGCGCGCGTCGACCGGAAATGTGTTAGATCCGTGTGAAACTCTTTCGAACGGCATCAGCAGCCCATAAAACAACAGCAGCGCCGTCATCTGTCACCCGAGGCCTTCGTTCGCCTCCCAGCGAAACGATTTCCTATTTTCTCGTATTTTTACTCGCAAAATCGTCCAGAAATTCGTAATCGAACCGAGAGAGGGAATGGTCGAAACTTTTGCCGGTTTGTTCAACGGGAACGCATGGGTCCACACTTTTAGCATGTTACACATGCTTCTGTGGCAATGTGGAGCGCGTGCTCGCGTAACAAGCGTCGTGGCGAGCAGGGTGATATTAATTTTTGTCGGAACCACCGGCGTTCCTCCCTTTTGCGCCATGTTTCGACGCTGCTCCTTTGTCGTTCGTTCATTAAACGCTGCCCGAGCATTTTTAATTTACGTTTGCACGTTAAGAAAGAAGGAAATTGGCGAACGACGCGCTTTTCTGACGCGAGGACCCGGCCAGCGTCTGTTGCGACGACGTGCACGTGGACAGCTTGGAATTCCGACGATGAATAAAATAAATATTATTTCTCAACACCTGTCTGCGTTTGAACAAGATAATCATCTGAAAAACTTTGAAAACGACTTATTATTTATTAGACGGTAATCTGGTCTGCACAGACTTGCATGCATAAATAGCTATTAGAAAAAGTCCAACGCAAATTTCTAAGATTGTTGGCTTATAAATCTGGCCACCCCATATCTCGTTTAGACCACAACTATGACTATATTATGCGTCGATTTAATATTCATACTCTGGAGGACAGAAGATTGGTCAACGAATTGCTTTTCCTTTTTATCCCTTTCAAACCTGAATTTTCTTTTATGAGTAAAAATAATATTTGATTACACATTTTAACTCAGTAGACTGTTTAGATGATATTTCGTTTAATAAAAATGTTTATATAACCCATAGTTTTATAGATATTAAATGTACACACATGTGTACATTAGGACTCAAGTATCGCATGACAGCTAAAAGAGCATAAATTAGGAAAGAAACATACACAGCACTTTATAACATTTAATAATAATGTATTAATACTTGAAACTCAAGAAGACGTGTGGAAAATTGTACTGCTTTCAGGTTCCTACTATTAGCTGTCACTGCACAATATATAATCAATGTTAGTCAATTTTGAATTCACTGGATCTAGTAAAAACATTCAGAACATGAAAAAATTCAAATTTATAAGGAAAATATGTTCATGAACGTGTACAAACGGTTTGAATTTTCAAAACATTCATCCTCACTGAAATATCAGCGTAGAAACTTCATGTACACGAATGTGACCACAAGGGTTAAAATCATTAATAACTATTCTAACAATCCAAGCCTTCCTCACTTGTTAAACTTCAATGGTCCTATGCATCACTTTAGACATGTCCAACTATTTTGTTCACTCATCTACACCTCCAGATTTAGGCATTCAGATCCACTATATAGAATTTGTAATTTAGCCAATTGTTTCAGCGTTACATTGGACTTCTTTTACAGCTCTCCTGGCACTTTCAAAAACAGTGTTTATAGATCGCTGGGTCAGTTTATGAACACTCAAACTGCGTTAATTTAGCATGTCTAGGCTAAGTATACAAATTTTTGCGAAATGAATGTGTTAAGAATAAAAAATGAATGTGTAATGAATCTCTTTTCAAATAAATTTCTAATGCCACGTAAAAACTTGAAACATTTATCTCAAAATCTAAATATAGAAATTCTACAATTTAGAACATCCAGAGTACCTAGCTTAATTTAATTAACACGTTGACTGGCAAGGTGGTCACCGGTGATCGGCGCTCTAAATTTTATTTAATTAAATATCTATTGATTTTTATTATAATCTGAACAAATGTAATATTGAAACACTAATATAGGTGCGCGTATACAATATTGAGTAATTAAATATTTATTTCCTTTACGATATATATATAGAAAAGAGGAATTTATATTGTGTCTGGCCAGGGATGGCTGTTTTCACTGTGACAGTGAACGTGTTAAATAACTATTACTTGTGACAAAATCCTGAAAGACATTAATATTGCAATAATAATGAAAAGAAATTCAGTTTATACCATCTATTCGTATTAAAAACACTAAATTATAGTGTATCTGACTGGATATAACTATAAAAAATTCGTTTGATATTCCAGTGTACTTTGTCGAATTAACTCCAAAGAAACAATTCAAAGCTATAAATAATGGCTTGTTCACACTTGTCCAAACATGGTGTACTGTACTCTACACTGCCTAAGTACTTTTACAAAAATTCATTTCATATTTTCCAGCGTACTTTGACGTATTAACTCCAAAGTAACAATTCAAAGCTAAAAGTAATGGCTTACTCACACTTGCCCCAATACGGTGTATTATCTTTTATAATCTCTACACATTATCATAATTTCTTCTTAAATTCACTGGCATGCTATGACCAATTCTCCGCAAATTTAAAAACAAGGATAAAAGTAATGGCCTGCTCACACGTGTCCAAAGAAACAGTAAGCACTAAATTATAGTATGTCTGACTGGATATGGCAGTTTTCACTGTATGCCTAAAATGAGTTATTAGTCTATACTGTAACAGTTTTCTTCATATATTATGTATACTACCTGTCTCTACACTTTCAATCATTGTACAAAAAGGTATTTTCCCGTATACGGTAATAAATTAAATTAAAAAGAAATTATCCTGAACAGGAAGCATCATTTAAATTCTTCTTATATTTCCAGGGTCACAGTGCAGTCTTCTGCACGCGTTAGACTTCTTCTAATTTACGTGAAACTTTATGGTGGACCGAGTGGTCCTTGTCGCGCAGTTTCGTCTGGAAGGTAGCTGGAGGCCGCGGAATATTTTTGATAGAAGGCAAAGTTGTTCCCGGAGGACAATAAGGAGAAACGGGTATAACGTTTACGCGGTCGATAAGAAAAATCTCGTCGGGGACCCATCGGGTCGGCGCAGTGCCCTCTAGCCGGTGCTTCCGATGTCGAGGCGCTTCGTTAATTCGCCTTCGAGCTTGGAAATAATTTCTAGGCGGAGAATTTCATCAAGACGAGGGTAAAGTAGCCCTTGTAACGTCTGCCAGCCAGCTTAACACCCGTTTAAGTGCGCGTGTATACGTACGGGACAGCGGTTTACTCGTCGCTGACGAAATATTACTTTCGTTATTGTCTGTCTCACAGAGCAGGGGGGAGAGAGAGAGGGAGAGCCGGTGGCAACAACCGAGGGCTGCTTCTTCTCCCCTGCGAACTGTTTTAATTAATTCTCGTCGAATTAACGGTTAAAGCATCTCGAACAGACCTGCAGTCATCGTTCTGTTTCGCGTAAGCCGCTTACTTTATAGCGTTCGTTATTGCCCATGCTTCGGGTCGTTTATTTACAACTAGTCGTAAAAATTCAGGCCTCTGGATTACCTATTTTCGACATTGACAGATATCGAGCATCCTGGAGTTTGAGTCAGGCGCGGGCAAGTTTTGCTCAGCCGGGCGCTTCACCGGCTAGCGCTGTGGTGGGGGAGGAATCGAAGGCGTGGCTTAGTGTCTGCGTGGGAGAGGGGTCCGTGCACTATTCGATAGAGGGGGCAGAGTGGGCGTGGCTCAGTGCCTGTCGAGGACAACGAGAGCTCAGTAGGGCAAGATTGGACCATATCTGGGCTTACACCGGTTTAATTTCATCCCAAATGAATTTTCTTTCAACCCTGCCACAGTGGAATATCCCAAAACTTCTGAAACACACAAAGATAGCTTCTTCAAAAGAGATATATCGTTTAAGAAACATTTATTCATTCGACAATGCACTTGTTTCTTTATAATAAAATGAGTAATTCGTCCTACAGCCAGCTAATGAACTAGTTACAGTGGCAAGGGTAGAAAAGTTTGGCCTGGGTAGTTTATTCGCTCGTCGGACGTCCCGATGAGGAGTCGATCGATGATCCTCCGTGGAGTCGATTAATCCACGGTCATTAGCGTCACGCCGGACGAAAGCAGGTTAGAGTGGAAACTGTTTAACAGCGACATCGGGTTTAATTTCTGTCCTCCGTAATCCTGCATTCACGTTAATCCGAGCTTCAGGATGCTGTCCGAACTACGCCGTAATGGGGACACAAGACTAATGTGCCGTTAATTCGGAAATAATTAGCGACCGGTTCCTCCTCCCGTTCGGGGCTAGCTTCACCTGGCCGACACCAGACCGGCCGGTGACTCCCCTTTAACTTGGCCTAATTTGAACGCGAAACACGAGACAAGTCTTCCCGGGGCCAGCCGATTAAAAGTTCGTCCTTTGAACTCTCTGTCGCCTCGGAACTTTATTGGCTGGTAATTTTATATTTACCCTCGTTCAAACTTCCCGTTAATTAATTGATCACAGAGGGCATCGAATTTAAACCGTCGACGAGTCTCGCCGCCACTCTGAACTCCATCGATGCTCGCGGTATTTATTTAAAGTTGTCAGAACGTTCAGAATATCGTTCATCTTTTTTCTAATGGGCCAACAAGTAGCCGGCAGTTAGCGCGGACTTCCGCGCGGCGGGGAATCTTGAGCATCACGGAGGTTATGTAAGAAACAGCGCGCAGTCGAGTGGAAAAAAATAATAAAAAGGCGAGCAGGAGATGCCGGAGGAAAGCGCGAGGCGGAAACTGTGTTGTACTTAAGCTAATAATGGGGTTTGGAATAGGCCGGAGGCGTAACAGCTTTCCTGAAAATTAGGTTCGCTTAAATTCTTTGTACGACTGGTCGCTGGCGCTGCTCTTCCTCCCGGAACGAGGGCTCCGAGGAAAGCTCCGGCAACTTTTATATGTGCCCGCTTCCTTATAAACCGCTAATGAGTTAGCGTCGAGCCGGCTAATTGCTGAAAACGCGGAAGAACGTTGTCTAACAACTTTTCTGCGTCTCTGAAGTGCTCTGGGAGGATTCCGTGAAGGATTCAGGATTAAAATACAGTAAGTACAGTTAACAAGGGACGTCAGGCAACCGGGACACTCCGATTTCAATGAAATTTTAGTATGATAATGCACTCAGAAGAATATTTGACACGTATTTTTTTATACCCACTGATATCCACTTCGAAGAGGTGAAAATAGTTCCTGAAGTTGGGGATGAAATACGCGTTTGGTGAAATATCTTTAACAAACTATTAGTCATAGGAAAAATCTACGATTTCCTTATGGTACCTGCCTAAACACAGTTACCGAATATGCAATATGGGTACATTTCGTATGTAATTATAATTATTACAAGGGCGAAATTAAAAATTCCAATTTATCCATATTTTCAGCAAAGATCTATAGTTTACGTGTACAAATTTTCATAATAATTTCTTAACATTTTGCAAGAGAAATTTGTAAAAGTACATTATTTTTTAATCCTTTCCACTTGAAGTCTTCTACATTCAATGTGCATAACTCAGGAATGTGAGTGTAATTAAGTTTGACTCGAGGGTTTGTTTTAATCTGAATACCATTGGTTTGGTACTTGTATGCTAATGAAAAGCTTACAATCTAGTTTGTATGGAATAAAACATAATTTTGTGATTTATTTTAAGAGTAAATAATTTGAAGCATAAATATTATGGTGCCTCAAAGTCGCCACTCGAGTGCAAAGGGTTGATATACTTTTTGAAGAAATAATTTGTTTTTAATCTGAATATACTCACGAGTTCTTCATTCAAAAATACACAATTTGCACATTTAAAATTTTTTGCTACGACTAATAGTTTTCGAGATATTTGACCAAACGTGTATTTCATCCCCAAATTCAGGGGCTGCTTTTACCTCCTCAGAGTGAATGTCAGCAGATATAAAAAAATACGTGTGAAATACTTTTCTCAGTACTGTATCATACTAAAATTTCATCGAAATCGGAGTGTTCCGGTTGCCTGACGTCCCTTGCAATTAAAGCCTGAGTAGCTTCTTGTACTCGCTGAAATCTGCAAAGAGGCATTTTAAATTATCAGTCTTGCAAACAAAATTGTTTGCAACACAGTCAGCACTGGACACTCCCCTGTTCTCCATTTTTAGGATTACACTCTCCTATGTTCCGGTGCTGATTGGAAATCCCGGCACGTCATCCTCCAAATCTTCCAATTCGGTCCGTGGCCAGTAATAACAGAAATCGGGGAATGTTATCGTCACCGTCGACCCATTATCGCCCCCATTACTTTTCTATCGACGCGTTTCGTCTATCCTCCCAACACCGGGTTATCTGCCTCCTCTCTGGACCCCCGTAATACTAATATCGATACAAAGTGTTTCGGGGGGCTCGTACCAGCGGTACCATTGTGTCCCGGAGTGATATGGAGTGTCTTTTCCCGCGGTGCAACGAGAACGCTCATAGGCGCAGGGACGTCCAGGATTTTACAAGCTTTTGTAAGTTCCAGCTTACGGGAGGCCGCCATTATCGGACAATACGACCCGATACCAATCGTTTCGCCCTCTGTTAGAGCCGAACCGAGACGCTGCCGGCTGCACAATGGAACCGCATGCCCGGGGACGATCAATTTTGATAATAGACCGTTCGCGGGATATTTCGCGAGAGACCGATTTCGGGAAAAATTCGACCAGGCCGTATTATCCGGCCGTTGCTTTCAGTGGCCGGATTGAAGCGGGTCCGAGCGTTTCGCGACAAAAGGAGTCACAGAAACGTTTTTCCCTCCGCATCAGTGAAAAAGTATTTCAAAACTTACTAACGACATTCGCGTCTCGATGAACGTTTGAAGGTACAAAGATTTATAAATAATAGCTGAACCCCGGCAAATGGGAGCGTAGGGGACGGAATGAGTGCTCGAAAATCAATGACCGGTTTAAGAGGGATGGTCCGCTGTTTGAATGCAAAAACACACTGTACAGCCTAATAGGCCACAAAGAAGTGCTACCCCTGCACATCAAACCGGGGTTGATGAAGCTCTGTCTAAAGAAAGTGCCTGCTTCAAGTGCCTTTCCACTAGATTCCAAAGCACCCTTTCTCTGTACCTTAAAAGGGGCTTGCCGTTGGATCTCTAATGCTTAACCTGATGACAGATAGCCGAGCTAGACCGTAGAATTAAAACACGGAAACGGTATAAAGATTTCGAGGTTTGCGATAGAATCGATGAGTTGACGAACAGTGCAAGTCCAAGATTAGCCATTTTCAAACAATCTGAAAAGTAAACGTAAAGTGCATAGAACTACATGTTGGGACAAAAACAGTGCAAAAATGTACTGAAAAGTAAGAAAAAATTCGTGTTTTAGTAGTGTCTGCAGTTCAATGAGTGTGAAAACAGTATCTGTCATGGATTTGTACTGCTTCAACAAGCTGTTTAACAATTACTGTTCATTAAATAATTGCTGTTTCAGTTATGTTTAAAGCAAGTTAATAAATGTTTTTTTACTACTGTGTTATTTTTTAAATTTCCTAACTAAAATGTGGCTTAAGTTGAGAAACAGTACAAGTCCAATGGTTCTATTTTAATTATTGAAAATTAATCAACAAAGTTTAACCGTAGTTAGACATACAGGGTGTACCATGTAACTGTCACTACAATTTTTCAGGCACTTCCGATAATCTTACAAAAAAAATGTTTGGAATAAAACTTAATCAGCTTTCAATCGGCTACAAATTGCAATGTAAGAAATTTCCAAAAAATTGTTTTTTCAGCGTACAGAAATAAACGTACCTTGTGTAGTGTTGCAGTACCTTTGTGCGTTCAATTATAATAAATGCTCGAATCGTAGCCCATAGTTTTGTAAACACAATTCCAAACGATGCAGTAAATTTGTATTGGCTGCGCTGCTACAATGCTGACACAAGGAACTATTATTTATGTTTATGCTCCTTTTGTAATGTGCGTATGACTAGCATTTTTCTTGTTGAAGCTCGCCATTTAGAAATGTATAATTTGATCGAAATAAAATAATTGTTAACGATAACGTTTCCCGCGATTATACCGACATTTTAAGATTCAGGGTCATTCCAAGGTCATAGTATAGTAGGTCGTTCAACTCGTCTTAACATCAGCTACAACAGTATGAAGTCAAAAATACGTAATGTGATGTAAACAATTTTTTGGAAATTTCTTATATTGCAATTTGTAGTCGATTGAAAGCTGATTAACTTTGATTGCAAACATTCTTTTGTCAGATTATCAGAAGTGCCTGAAAAATCGTGGCGATAGCTACGTGGTACACCCTGTATAAACGTTCATCTGGATTAGCATAACCGTGTTTAACGTTTTATAGGCGGGCGTCATTCTCACTGTTTTTCCAGTCATTGCGCCAGTCGCATGTGAATCAATTTAACATTCTACGAATGTTATTGATTTAAAGGAACTTAATTTTGTATATGAGAGATTCATTAATTACATGTCGATTTACTGGTCATTTTTATAAAAATAAAAAACCCATTTTACAGATAACTAGTATTTAATTAATGAATGGTAACGTTCAAACTGAGATTATAGTCCCCCGTTTTCTACGTTTGTTCCATTCAGGTCTGTGATCACAGTCTCCCGCCTGCAAAGTGTTAAATTCGAACAGCACTATGAAATTAGTGGCTTTGATGATACACTAAAACTAACGGAATATTTCCAAATATCTCAAAATGTTTTTAGGACTTCTACTGTAATTCAACTCATCGATTCAATTATTGAATCGCAGGGTGTACAGAACGTAAAAATCGGAGGAGTTTTTCATCCATCCCGATATGGACGGTGGAAAATACATTGAAAATTCTTTGCCGAACGGCCGGTGTAATTATCGTTAATTCACGGGATCGCTGAGGCGTGGAGTTTGCGAATTTCTTTCGTGAAGCTCGGCCGGCCTGCGGGAAGCCGTTTCTCCCCTCGGGAACCGTGAACGAAGGGAAATTGGATATGCGGTTCCGCAGTTCTGATCGAAGGGTTATCCTCTCTCTCCCTCTCCCTCTCAGCCAGTTCCCCTTAATATTCCGAAATCCTTGAGAAGCAACTGTTAATCCTCCGCGGTGGCCTGCCCTCCGTGCCTTTTAATTTGTCCTCCCGTGAAATTAAAATCGACTTAGTCTTCTCTCCGGTCCCTTTACTCATTTCAGACTCTCCTACCCGATTCTGCTCTCTACCTCCCCCCCCCCCCCCCCTCTCTCTCTCTCTCTCTGCGTCGTTTGTGTTCGATGAGCCCTCCGATTCGCCGGCAGAGAACACTCTTCATCTACTTCGACGCACGCACCGCTTTGATCCAGCCTGATTTTGATTCCCCTGACAGGTGGTGCGGTGTCTCTTCCATTCGCGTGATGAGTCCCGTTTCACTTTATCACCCCTCCGAGCTGGATACACGGAGGCACGGTAGCTGCTATTATCAGTGCACGCTTTTATGTCGGTTGCTCCACGGTGGTTACGGTGTTTTTAACGAGGGACAATATAACCGGGAACAGAATAAGAGGATCGGCGGGGATGCTTTCGCTTAAATGCAACGGCGTTCCGAAGAAGCACGAAAGGGTTCCATTAAATCGATCCCGTAAATCGTGCAACAGTTTAGCCCCGTCTCCTTTCGCTGAGTGCAAGCCTCCTCGCTGGCCGTTATGCGTGCGTTATGCGTGTAGAATAAACGTTCCACGGAGAACTGAATTAACACGTTAACTACTGCATGGCCAGGTGTCCCGTATCGCGATACTCTGGCCTCTAACACTGAACCCGCTGTTATTCCAGCGAAACGGTGCTGCAGTTTAACACTGGTTGTTTATTCAAGGAACTGAGAGCGTACGCCGCGAGAGCTGATATTGAAAAAGAATACTTTGGGGCAGGAAGTTTATGGACAGCTGCGTGTCAGAGTTTAGGGTTAGCGAATTCTGTTCATTCATTCTATTAGAGGAAAGATAAAAGAAGGTCTAAGTGTTCGTGTCTTCCGGGTCCTCCCTGTCTCTCCGCGTCTGTACTTGGTTCTCTGTCTGCCCCTGTCTTTGCCTGACTGTATCTCTTTCTAGCTCCCTCTGGCTCTCCCTGGTCCTCTCTGGATCTTCCTGGTACTGTCTGAAACTTCCTGGCTCCCTTTGGTTCTTCCTGGCTCTCCATAGCTCTTTTGGTTTCTGTATCTCTTCCTGGCTACTCTTGTCTCTATGTCTCTTCTTGGCTCTCCTAGTCTTTGTGTCTCTTCTTGAGTATTCCTGTCTCTGTGTCTCCTCTTGGGTATTCTTGCCTCTGTGCCTCTTCTTGGATATTCTTGTGTATGTGTCCCCTTTTGGTTCTTCTGATCTCTGTGACTTTCTTTGACTCAACTTGTCCCCTTGTCCCTGTCTCTCCTTGCCTTGGTGTCTCTGCCAGCTCTCCGCGTGCCGCCTAGGTTCTCCCTATATTTCCACGTCTCTTCTTAGACCTTCCTGTCTCTCCCTGGCTCTTCTTGTCTCTGTATCCCTTCCTGGCTACTCTTGCCTCTATATTTCTTCTTGGCTCTCCTAGTCTATGCGTCTCTGTGCCCCTTCTTGGGCAATCTTGTCTGTATGTCTCTTCTTGGGTATTCCTGTCTCTCCCTGTCTCCTGGGTTCTCCCTGGCTCTTCTGGTCTCTGCATCCCTTCCTGCCTACTCTTGTCTCTACGTCTCTTGCTGGATGTCCTAGTCTTCGTGTCTCTTTTTGAATATTCTTGACTCTGTGGCTCTTCTTGTGTATTCCTGTCTCTGTGTCTTCTGGTTCTTCTGATCTCTGTAACTCTCTTTGACTCTTCTTGTCTCTATGTCCATTCTCCCCTTGTTTTTGTGTCTGTGTCAGCTTTCCACGTGCCGCCTAGGTTCTCCCTGTATGTCCACGTCTCTTCTTGGCCTTTCCTGTCTCTCCCTATCTTCTGGACTCTGCCAGTCCCTCCTGGTCTCACACTGTCTTCGCCTGGTCTTCTTGATACTTCTAACTGTTTCTATCTGTCTCTCCCGGGTTTCCTTGGCTCTTCCTGGTTTTCTCTGACTGTCTCTCTTCCTTCACATCTTCAGCCAGCTTTCCTGATCACTCAGTCTCTTGCAGGCACTCCCTGTCTAAAAATGCTGATACAGTATTAATCGGACGAAACAGTAGCGGACCGCGGCATGCGATCGATTATGTGGGGACGTCGTTGACCAAGATACATATAATACACGTACCTGTGTATGTATAAGCGTCGGTTCGTAGTTACTCGTTTGAATGCGTCTGCCCAGCGTCCACCGAAAGCGCAATAGTTCTGCCAGCCTGGCAGCGACAATGGCATGCATTAACCTTTGTGCAGTTGTAACTGCAGTTGCGAGATAGTGACTCGCCCTCTGAGGGGGTGAGGAAAGGGTCGCCCCAGCAGACCAGAGTTCTCTTGGCATTTACAACCATTTCGCGTAATCTCAACGAATACATTCATCGGACGGAGAGATCGGTGTTAAGTGGACGAACCAATTACTGGCCTGTCTGCCATTCGTTCGTGCCTCGCCGAATGGTACGCCGATATTTCGGAATCGACTTGAAACTCTCCCGTGTCGCGTGTACATACATCGAACACTATCGATGCTACATAATCTGGACTGTCGACCGTCAACGACTTTTTTTAAAACGCCGACGCACAGTGGCCAATTTAAACGATCTAGGTGGACAATTTATTAATATTCTTCTATTTAACACTTTTTTAAGGCAGTGTTATTTGAAGCAAACGTATGGCATCTTTAATAAATAACATTTTGAATACGTTTGGAAAATCTGTAGTTGGTTGGTTGCAGTAGAATTAAGACAGAAAAGTAATTATGGAAGTGTTCGAACAGTTTCGTGAATCACTGTATCTACAGTTTCAATAAGTACCAGGAACACATAGTGACGGAATAAAATAATAAAAATAGAAAGAATGAAATAAGAAAAGAGTAAGATAATTATGATATAAGCCTCTAACATTTTCTCTACATTTTTATAGTTTTAACAAGTAGTGTAAACACATACAGTCACTCATGAAAGTCATCGTACACCCCATAAAAACGACATTTTGATTAAAATGAACAATAACTCAGTGCAATATCTTATTTATTTATTAACAGATGGGATAATATTGACTATTTTATAACAAAATGTATTATTGTACAGAAATATTTGAACAAATAAGAAGAAAATGAATTATGTATCTTACAAAAGTGATCGTATACTAAGAAAAGTAAAGTTAGAACATTCTGTGCCAAGAAGATTAACACGTTCCGTGCCACAGTGAAAAATTCCATAACTAGTCATACGCGTGAAAATAAGTTTCTATAAATACATAACGTTAAAAACACAAACATTGAATTGTCTTATGATATACCATTCATTTGGTACTATTATTGTAGCGTTCGTTTTAATTGGAATATAAAGAATATTACCATTTATTTAGAATAATCGAATCTGGTGTGTGGGGCGCATACGACTCACGCGGCACAGAACGTGTAAAAAGCTGTTTTAGAGGCAAAAGAAGACCCGACAAAATATTAATGTAGCCCATAATCTCAAAAAATAAGACTGTAATTCATTTTTTCATTATCTGTTCAAATATTCCTATAGAATAATACATTTTATTATAAAATAGTTAATATTACCCCATCTGTTAATAAATGTTATTACACGAAATTATTGTATATCTTAATCAAAATGGCCTTTTTATGGGGTGCACGAAGACTTTCATGAGTGACTGTAGTCTTTCGTCCCGTTCATTTTAAATGTGTATAACAACCGCAATATTCGACTTACACTTGCGTACTATCAGGGCAACACTGTTTGAAGGATCCTGTTTACAGTAGTACGTTTACCAAACGGATCAGTGACGATCGTGATAAGTACCATTGTTTTAAACTCAGCTCTCAGAAGAACCGCATTATTTATGTCATGACCCAACATTTGTCGCCCTGTACACATCGAGTAAATTGTTCATAACAGCGATATCGGGACAGATAGTGTCAGCTTTGTTGACCGAGAGCTGCGGGTGCGTCTGAGAGAAGCGACGCGTCTTATCTCCTAACCAATAAGATCGATGAACCGGAATATCGGAGACCGAGGAGGGCAAATAGGGGTGCGCTTTGAAATCGTCTGATCGCAATGAGTAAAAATGGGAATCGAGAATCTCGGTACCCGCGTGTTCAAGGGGAAACCCCGACGATTATGTCGGTAATTGCGTTCCGTTCTTAGATGACGTCGGCAGCCGGCAGGGAACGGAGGAACCCGAGGGATGCTGGAGCCTGTAATGCGAAAGCTTTTGATGTGCGGAGGGTCAAAACGATGTGGTAATTCGTGGAAACGGATCGACGAGCGTGAGACGGTCCACTGGAACACTTTAAACAATCACGATCGATTGTTTAACGAACAAGACCGACTGCAGCCCCTGCGTGGAGACATTAACAAGGAATACTATTCAACCGATGATAAAATCGTACAGATGTTTTTTATATACTTCGATAGTATATGTCACAAAGGTCACGAAAATGTAAATTAAAAATGTTACCAAAAGCTGGTCTGATCTTGATAGATCAACACAGGCGGAAGGAAGGTGAGAAGAAAAGTGAGGGAAAGAGAATGACAAAACCGTCTGTCCAAAATTAATTATCTCTGTTATATAAAAATAAATTATAATAAATTAATGATAGATAATAATTAGAAAAATTAATGATAATAAATGATAATACTAATAAAATCATAACAGTCTGTAATTAGCCATTACGTTAATGACAATTTTGTCGATCAGGAGCGTTCTGTTTCAAGACGTTGCCAAGTTATGAATGTTTAGACTGTCTCGCTGATCAAGGCATGCAAGAAACAGTATTCGCTTGTTGCAGTCATTGTGAAAATTATTATTGCTTCAATCACTCTTTTAAACCTTCTGATCGACAAAATTATCATAAATGTAATGGATAATTACCCACAGTTATGATTTCAGTAGTATTATCATTTATTATCATTAATTTTCCTAATTATTATCTATCATTCATTTATTATTATTTATTTCTATATAATAAAGATGACAAAACCGTCTGTCCAAAATTAATTGTTTATTCTCTTTCCCTCATTTTTCTTCTTTCCCTCCTTCCGCCTTTGTTGATCTTTCAAGGTCGGACCAACTTTTGCTAGCATTTTTAATTTACATTTTCATGACCTTTGTGACATATACTTTCGATCTATATAAAAAAACATCTGTGCGATTTGATCATCAGTTGTATAGTATTCCTTGCAAGTGCTGGCTCTTGTTCGGTGGGTGATCCGGGGTTTCGAGGCACATTATGCTAACCCTGTGACAGCCCAGGATGCATTAGCCCTGGAACTCAGGCTGAACCGAAACTGAAAGTAATGTAAGGCCGTCTGTCAAGATTCCGAAATAAATTATTTTCCTTTGTCCGGGGTGCGCCGACTTGGATCAAGCAGTGGGCGCTGGGAATGCTCCCCTGCTCGCACAATTTATTCTATTTAGAATTGAAGCTTTCTACGTTGCTCTCCTCTTCTGAAGCGATCAGAAGAGGCAGACACCACCGCGCGGGGGATATCGGGCGAGGAATCTCAGCGTGCGCGATTTTCGAAGCGGATCGATGAACCGGCGCGCCTTCAGGGCAGTTCGCGTGAGTGAAAACGCGGAAAATGAGGACAGGCGTGACACAAGTCGATGGCAGGGGATTCAACGAAGATGCGTAGCAAGAATTTTCGCTGTCCTCTCGATAATCCATGCGCGCGTGCTTCCCAACGACGTTTCAGGGCCGTGCGTCGAAAAGAAAGGTGGGAGGGCAGAATTTTCGCTGGCGGAAGGCAAGCAGGCAGCCAGGCAGGGATCGAAATAGCTCTTCGGGATTCTCAGACAGCCCGAATCAATGCAAACAACTGGATATTGCCGGCAATATCAGTTTCCTTAGAGCGGAGCGCCGCTCAACTGCGAAACGCGCCCAGACGACGACTACGGCGACGAAGGTGGATTTCTGTTCTGGGCCGAACAAAGCGCGGAAGGGAGGGAAAAGGAGGAACCGACCGGGTCTGAGGGAAAGTTTGTGTTACCTTCCCTCCGCCGTCTCCTCCACGAGCTGAGCCTCCTCCCCCTCTTCGACTACGTGATTTATTCAGTCTATTTTATGCGAGACCCCGGCATATGAGATTTCTACGAACACCTTATTTCCTATCCGGCCGCGCGGGCGACCGGAAGCGCGCGATCGGGAAATCGAAGTATCCACCGAGAAGAAGAAGAAGAAGAAGGAGATCTACGGAGGTGTTCGTTTCTCCAGACTGTCGTGGAAGAATCGATTCGTTAGAGGAACGTTGAAAGAAAGCATTTTTTTTCAGGGTTTAGGCGATCGCCGTGTGTCTCGTGCGGGAGGGCGCTAATTTTACTTAACCCTCAATTGGTATGGTGAGGGTCAGATCGGTGCTACACATAAATTGTAACATTTCAATTTTATTATAGTCTGTACGTTGCAAATGTATGGTAAAAAATATTTTGAGTTTTCCTTACTTTGCTATGACAGACAAAGGGATGAAGTTTCGGATCAGTTTGACCCCCACCATGTGACCTATGTGATACGAATCCACGGTAGCAGTTGAGGGTTAATAAATATGATAGATGAACCCTTAAAGGTGTTCTTCGCACTGGGGGTAGGAATGTGCCAACCCTCACACCCTCCTCGGGTAAAATTTGCCCATTTTATTTGTCTAGATATGGTAAGACTTGTTCAGTCAACAGGTTGACTTGAATTGTTACTATGCTTCGCATAAATATGAGAATTTAATTTTTGAATATCAAACATGTGGGGTTGTTCTATGTAGGTAGTATGATAATTTTACCTTGTAACTGACAAGGAAGCATATTGGACCGTCCCCTTCCGAGTTTGATGAAATTTTTAAGGTTTGTAGAACAGGCAAAAATAAGAGGCACGTTTTTTTTTAGCTGCAGATACTCAAGCTTAAGGGGTGAAATCACTGCCTGAATATTGGCACCCTCAAGACTATTTCGAAAACTTTTAACTGGTTTTGAAAATATTTACCAAATTATTGTTCATGAAAAACAATACAACTTTGCAGTTTGAAGTGTATATTTATGTTTAATAGTTTTCGAGATAGCCTTGGGGGTGTCAATTTTCAAAAGGTGATTCCACCCCTTAAATTTGAGTATCCGCAGCTAAAAAACATACATGTCTCTTATTTTTGGCTATTCTAGAAACCTGCAAAATTTTATCAAAGTCGGGAGAGGACGGTCCAATGCCCTTCCTTGTCAGAGAAGGTGACCGGTTTTCGAATAATCGAGATTCCACTAAACGGTAAAATATTCGATCTCTCTTTAATTATATTGTAATTTGAGGTATTTGTTTAAAATATGAAATTATGAGTTGACATATTCTCTAAGATATAGAACGCTATCGAGAGTACGTAAAATTTGCAGGATTCAGTTTAGAGACACTGTATACCCCGGTGTAGTATGCAACCATAATATTTTCGAAAATTGTAGCAAATTAAAGTAAACTGTTTGCTTTAAATTTTCAATTTAATTTTGAATTGCGTGGGGTTGGTCGAATACTAATGTAAGACTCAGGTATAGCATCTAGAGCACCGCAAATCGATCGGTGCATTTGGAATAAAGCTGGTAACGAGGAACTGCCATTACCGTTGGAAGAGATTCCGCGTGGAGCGGCGGACAACTCGCATAATGGAATACTTTTATCAGCGTGGCCAGGCTGCTTAATTATTCAGGATGGATCACGTGCGTTAACCGCTCGTCGATTGGCCCAGCTCGAATTCCCTGCGAATTTACGCCACCGCCGATGATCGGCCAAACAAAAATGTTTTTTTCGATCGAAACGATGCGGCGGACTTTTAAAAAATTGTTAATTTACACCCGTGCGGTAACGCGACGTATTCGACGGTAATTTGCAGCGTATTCGTTTCGTTTCGATTTGATAAAAACAATTCGATCTGAAGGAATTGAACCCACCACTGGATTGCCAGAGGTTTCGTGAAAAGTTTGCAGTCGTTCTGAATGCGGCTGATTCGTTTAAAGTAGTTCAGATCAATCATAGGGGCGACAGGATCGACGACATTTATGACTCTGACTTTCTAGACCAGGAAATCCACTAAAAGGGTGGTTAATGACCTGTAGCAATCCTCGAACATAATAGAACGTACGCTTACAGGCTGGTACCGATCGATCAAATTTCCACCGCCTTTGATCCTTCGAGATTGCACGTGATGACGTTTTTCCTGTAACCGAGCATTTGTTTACCTCGGCCGGTTGAAATATCAATATCGATGGAAGCGTGATAACAAAATATTATTTCCTATCGAAGAGTGAGTGAAATGTTCGAACAGGATGGCAGCAATAAATATCTAAAGATCGAGGTGGCAGGGGTATTTTTCTATTTCAATTTTCTAATTGTTTTTACCTGGCGATAAATTAATAAACGATAATTCATCTTCTCGCCGACGATTTAATAAATCTTTCACCGTAAATTTCAACGCCGCGGATCGGAGGGCTGAATTTATGTTTCTACGCAACACTGTGCGGTATAGTTCCTCGCGTGGCCGAGTTATTTATAGATGTAATTTATTATATTTTACGTCGAATGGAAACGTACGCTTTAACTCGAGCACAATTATATTTGTACAGGAGAATTTTAACGAACCAATTTATTCGAAGCGATAAGGTCGTGGGAGTGTCGAAGCCTGAACGTTTTTCATAAGTAACAAACACTCATTGGAAATATCTTTTAGGTGCTGGGAATGAGGAGAATGTTTTAGGTAATAGTTACTGAACTTAACTTAAGTAGTATCATGAATGATAATTACTAAAGCTGACTCAATTAATACCATAGACAATAATACTTAAATTTAACCTAAGTGTTACCACATACGGTAGTCGTTAAGTCACTACCGTAGATAGGAATTCTCAAACTTAATACAACTACTATCACAAGCAGTAATTATGAAACATAACTCAGCTACTGTTATAGTAATGATTATCCAACCTAACTTAACTACAAACATACACAATAATTATCAAACCTGACCTGACTACCATCACATGTAATAATCACTAAACCTAACCTAAGTACTACCATAGGCAGTACTTATCAAACTTAACTCAACTACAATCATAGTAATAATTATCCAACCTAACTTAACTACAAACATGCACAATAATTATCAAACCTGACCTGAGTACCATCACATGTAATAATCACTAAACCTAACCTAAGTACTACCATAGGCAGTACTTATCAAACTTAACTCAACTACAATCATTGATAATGATTATCCACCCTAACTTAACTACAAACATACACAATAATCATCAAACCTGACCTGAGTACCATCACATGTAATAGTCACTGAACCTATCCTAAGTACTACTATAGACAGTAATTATTAAACTAAACCTAAGTACTATCATAGACAGTAACTATCAAACTTAACCTAATTACTATCACAGGCATTAATTATCAAACTTAACTACTATCATCGATAATGATTATCCACCCTAACTTAACTACAAACATACACAATAATTATCAAACCTGACCTGAGTACCATCACGTGTAATAGTCACTGAACCTATCCTAAGTACTACTATAGACAGTAATTATCAAACTAAACCTAAGTACTACCATCGACAGTAATTATTAAACTTAACATAATTACTATCACAGGCATTAATTATCAAACTTAACTACTATCACAGGTAATAATTATCCATTCAAAGCTAACTACAACCATACACAATAATCATCAAACCCAACCTAAGTACCATCACATGTAATCATTGTACCTAACACAACAACTAGCGCATACTTTTTTACCAACTCAAGGTTCCGTTCAACAGAACATCTCTGCAAGTAGCTTATATTCCTCTAACATAGTAACTGATCAGTTGAATGAAGTCGAAATTGTCGCCGCGCAAAAGGGTTTGGAGAAATAAGAGGAAATAAATTTCTTATGGAAAGCAGGAGGTCATCGTCCTGCCGGAAATGCAGGCGGCCCTGACGCATAGACAAAGGAAACGTATCACGTGATGTAGTCGGAAGAACGGAAAGCCTGAACCTGACCATCATGCGAACTGGGTTTTAAGCTTAACCCAATTGAGGCGAAACGGCAACGATACAGTGCCTGCCGTTGCAACAGCGGTCCGTAAATAACCAGGTTTCCTGGCTTTCAGAACATCACTGGCCGGTCCCCTTTCGCCCTAACGTTCCTCAAATTTATTGTTTCCCAGCTGAACGAGAAATATTTCGTCGGCTCGACACACGACCGGCCTGCAGGCTCGTTTACATACAGCTCCGAGCGGCCCTCCATCTACCTACCGGCCGAGTAAACAAACTTTCCGTCACGCAACACGTGACATGGAACAGTGAATCACCCAATTTGTATGGATTAGTATAGACTCTTATACCATTACTTTATCCTTCTGTACAGGTGAATTGTACTTAACCTACACATACAGGGTGTTAAAAAGTCAGAGGTATTCGATGAATCTAGGTCCTAAAATTAACCCTCTGAGTGTTAGGCCTATAGTAATTACCGTAGGCAATAAATTCTTAACTCCTTGTCTTATAACAACTCTTATACCATTACTTTATCCTTGGGTACAGGTGAATTGTACTTAACCTACACATACAGGGTGTTAAAAAGTCACAGATATTCGATGAACCTAGGTCCTAAAATTAACCCTCTGAATGTTAGGCCTATAGTAATTATCGTACGCAAGAAATTCTTAACTGCTTGTCTTATAACAACGAGTCACACTCGTGACGAAAATTTTACTTCAGGTATTAAAGAAGTATAATGCAGTCTTGTTTTGATTTATAAGAATGAGGCTAACAAAAGCTCCTTTGGTTGTTCTTTGTTTATCAGAGCACTGGAACTCAGTTACACAGCTAATTATAGTCGCCTAATTATAGTGCCCTTAGCGATTAATGCGTTGGCTGCCGAGAAGGTCACCGTGATCGAGGCATCAAATTTTATTTATTTAAATAATAACTCATTTTATTAAAATTTTTAAATAGAATTAATATTGCAATAAAAATAGGAGGGTGAGACCGTACAGCTATAAAGTTACATATTTTTTTCTTCGTGATTTGTGTCTGAAAAGGGATATTATACTATGTCTGACCAGGCGTGGGAGTTTTCACTGTGCAAGGGATTAATTTTGGAGAAAGTGGTTCCCCTAAGTGTTTCATCGAAAGGAAAAATATTCATGAAAACTGCTTTCGCATCGAAGAGCGTGGCGCAGGCCCGGGGTGGCTAAAATTCAAGCGATCTATCACCGGCTGACGTCACCATCCTATAGGAACGACAAGGGATGTCCCAATGCAAACTACCCCGCCATTCGGATGATATATCCATCGGCACCTGTTAGACGACAGCGTCTGAACGCGTCCCGGCGCCACTCTCGTACTCTCGCATGGATGCACGGCTTAAGCCTTCTTACCATGAATTATCGAGTGCCGCTCGCTGGAAAGTTAAGGCCTCGCTCGCATGTCAGGCTTGAGATCTTTAGGGGCCACGATACCCACGCTCGTCCATTGTTTCTGTCCGAAGAAACGGAAAGTAAGACCATGGCGACGATATATCTTTGCTACGTGCATCACGAACACGGATGGTCAAGATATTTGTTTCATATTGGCTGCAATAGAAGCGTCAATGTTCAGAGTTATTTCTTCTCAATTGCACGTCTCGTTAACAATTAGTTAGGTCAGGTTAGTTTATGTACGTGTTTCTGCTTGGTTCATCAGGAACAAGGATGGCTAAGATATTTATTTCATATTGACCACAGCAAAATCATCAATATTAAGAGTAATTGCTGACAATTGCATGTATCGTTAAAAATTACTTAGGTCAGGTTAGGGTAGGTACACGCTTCTGTTGGGTTCACCGGGATCAGGGATGGCTGAAATATATATTTCATATTGAATGCAGTTGAAGCGTTAATATTAAGAGTAAGTGGTACCTAATTGTGGCATGTCTCGTTAATAATTGATTAGGTTAGGTCTCCTTCAGTTAACTTAATTAGTATGTCTCCGCTGCGTTCCTTAGGCTGACAATTTGCTAAAATAGTTATTTGATATTAAATCGAGAACCTAGTCAGTGCAGTAACATGACAATTAAAAAGATCGCTCGATTTCCACTCCAGGCGGGGTTTTAAAAGTATTTGAAAAACTGATCTCCCGCGTTTCACACAGCCTGAAAAAATCGTCGAAGGGACAAAGCCACGGGGTAATCTACGAGATTTCATTTAAATGCAGATGACCCTGTAAGTGGCATCGCGTCATTCGACTTTTAATATCGATGGATACCATTAGTTCACCCTCAACGAAAGGTACACCTCCATACCTTCGACCCTCCCTCTACCCCCTCTCCTTCTTTCTACGCTACAGTCTGGTTACATAACCTACTTCTTCGAAAAGGATGCTCAAGACATTTTCACAATTCGCTCTGACTGAGGTTCTTACGTCATCTTGAAAAAATAATTTGGAAATAAAAATTATTCTACGTTCCTGTATATTTTAATCATCAACTATTCTATGTGTGTTGAAACAATGCAACAAAGTCATTAATTTAATTATTTATAATTAAATTGACAGATTCGTATCGTTGTACGTAGTGTCTGCTACAAGACTATGTACACAAAATGTCATGTTCCGTTTAAAAAGCTCCAGGTGACCTTGAAACCTTCAGAAGTATGAGACTCACAATAAAACTGTTTCAACTAATCGGTGTGCCCCATTGGAAAGAATTTTTCAAGATACTAAATTATGGCGACTCCTCCTGTACGTCGAGTACACATAATTAGTTTCTAGCTTTAATAAATTCGTCTTCGAACAGGTTAAGTAGTCCGCTCAGTCGGTAAGAACGATTCCTTTTTCCCCGAGGAACGTTCGGAGGAAATAGAAATCCAGAGTGGTCGGGTAATCCCGCGAAAACGCATTGTTCTCCGGAAGTTCAATAATTGAGGAAAGTATCATCCCCTGGGAGGCAGCGTATCATTGCATTTTTACTGCCCCCCGCCCCGCCCCGCAACCACCCGCGGAGCAGCTTAACCTACAAAGCGGAATTTTAATGCCCCGAGTTATTACTGGGCGGTCCAAGTATTTAGTTCGAACATTACGGACGGTTTTATTACGATAGGATTACTTTTTCCATTCGAACGACACTCGAGTGGGAAGGAGCCGTGATTTAGAACTACTAAGTGGTCTTTATGAGAAATTTTAGCATCGAGTGGCCTAGCTTTCCCGATTACCGCGAGATTAAACGCCAGTCGCCGGACCGTTCGCCGGTTGGTCGATAAAATTGGTAGTGTCAAGAATAGGGAGGTTCTGCACCTTTTTCCCTCATCGATTCCGATCTGCCCGGCTCGAGTTTCCCTTCGAGAACTTTATCAATGGCCAGTCCCTAATTCACCTCCCCCTTTCTTCCCGTATTTTAATACGGACGGGAACAAGCGGGCAGGAAAACAATAGTACTTCAGCGAACGTAGTTTCGAACTTTGTTTTTAAACACACACTTCCCTCCCCTTCCATCCGCAACCCCCACTCTTGGAAAACTCACGGACGATGGACTCTGTTGGGATTTTACGCGGACCTTAACCCCTTGATTTCGGTAAAAATTATGTTTCTTATATTTTCAGCTGTTTAATGGTTTATAACTAGATCGCGGATGTTCATGGAATTTAAGCTGTTAGCTGTGTAGCCGTATTTTAAAAGTGTCTACCTACGTTGTGTTGCATAAATGAAGCGATGACGAGTATACTCGTCAAGCACAGAGTATGTGCAGCTGCTGTAAAATTGAATTAAATTATAACGAAATGGCAGTGGCTTTTCTGAAAATGAATAATTTATTGTTCAAATTTAGTAATATTGTTGGCGTAACTTAAACATTCATTATTAAAAGAAGAAACAAGGAAAATCAAATACATGAACAAAATTTTGTTTGCTTTTTTCTTATTTCGTTCTCGGCTCAAAGTATTCTAAAATGTCTGATATTTACGAATGTGTTTTAGTTTTCACTAAAATTTTAATATAAATATCAAATGGTAATTACTATTTTAGCATGACGAATATATTCGTCATAACACAGAGAATTGTCATTTGTACATGATGAGTATACTCGTCGTACATAGCTAATATATCCAAATTGGTGAATGATGGACTTTTAATAATTTAGCAAAATAAAAATTGTGTATTTTAAACATTTCGAGGGCCGAATGCAGTCTTGCTGACGTTTTATTTTTTTAATTTCATTGACATAGAAAATATGCAAGTCAAAAAATATATATTTGCATAAACATCCGCAGTCTAGTTATTAGACACAATTTTGGGGGGTGATCTCATGTGGGAAAGCAAGCCAAAAATGTGGAATACATTTTTTTAAGGCTCCATTCCCGACGAACACAATTTTAAAAATGTTTCCTCGATATCGAAAATATAAAATTCCTGCAATAATTGCACGCAGTAAATTTTACAGCATTATAAAACATAGGGATGTTTTATACATTTTGTTTGCATGAAGATTGTTCCATAATCTTAAAAATAAAATTCCTTCAAGAATTGCATGCAATACAATTTTGATGTTTATAAAAAAGATCTTGCTTTATGAAACTTGTTATGTTAGGACACAATTTTTCTTGCTCGATAGCTTCTTTCCCCGGAAATCGATTTTAGACAAAAAAATAAAAAGATTCGATCAATAATTGCACGGAATAAAATTTCTAAGTTTAGAAAAAAGTCTCACTTTATACAATTGTTTTCCTCCATAGCTTCATTTCCGCGAAAATCAATTAAAAACAATTTCTCTTGGATCAAAAAAATGAAAAATTCCATGAATATTTACGTGCAATACAATTTTCAGGTTTATAAAAAAGATCTCATTTTATAAAACTTGTTATGAAGGGAATTTAAAATAATGTTCTTTGCTTGATAGCTTATTTCTGAGGAAACCGATTTCATACATTTTTCCTGGAAAATGCAAAATTCCTTCAGTTATTGCATGCTATGTAATTTCCAGGTTTATAAAAGGAGGGTTTATTTTGTAACATATTATTTGCTTAATACCTAGAACAATTTCTCCTCGGTCACAAAAATAAAAAGTTTCATCAATAATTGCACGGAATAAATTTTTCAGATTTATTAAAAAACGTTCCACTTTATCCAGTTTGATGGAACTTCCGTATCCTCCCAAGGAAGTAGCTTATCCCCTTTTAACTGGCTAAATCTGTACGATAATAGCTGGAACACGGGAGCAAGAAACGTAAACGCATCCTTGAACGGCATCCGATAAAAACACAATGGCCATCGTTGCCGCTCGATTGACCGCACTTACAGCTCGGAACGTTTTTACTGACTTCTGCCATCTCCGCTGTCAATGCTGGGCGAAATGAAAATGGCTGGTGTGAGAGGTAGGCGCCGATTAAGGGGATGCATTCGACTCCAGCACCCTCCCTACCCGTCATCCCGTTCGCTCTTCCCCGGGGGATTACAGAAAGACACAATAGTTTTAGCCTGGACAATCGGTTGATTGGGAAGAATTACCAGACGATTGTTCGGCCTGGTGACTCCTTTAAACGAAGTGGATGCGTTAAAAAGAAGAGCACGGGATGCCGAAGGGGGCCAGAACGTGTCCATCCTTAGCCTGGCTTCACACCGAAAGCATGAAAGGTTTGGGTGTTAGAGAAGAGGCCAAACGCAGCGGAGGTAGTAAGCTGGACTTAGTGTGATCTACTTGGGATCATCTAGAATGTTCCAGGATTTGTTCAAACCATTTGACAAGGATTTTCTATCTGGTGAAAGAGTCTAGCTGATGTGGAACATGGATACCAGCTGAAAAGGGGCCTATGGTTGATAGAGACGGCTGCGAATGGCAGCGTCAGATATTGAAATCTGAAAAACACCGGCGTTGCTACGTGTGCTATCCCCGACATGAAACCTATGGCAGTGAATATACGCATTCGCGGCTACGTAATGACGGAAACTTGTTACGGGATGCGCATGAACTCTCGAACACGTAATGAGACTTCTGTTCGCTTGTAATTGATAGAGGTGGTATTCATCCTAGCACTGAATGCCACAGTGTTCTGGCCTGTTTGTCAGCTGGAGGACGCACGAGCCAGAAAAGGTGTTCGTAGGTGCTCAACGGTTATTATTTAATTAGGCTGGATCATGCAACTGATAATAATTTTTATCCTTGATGGAAAAATGTATTTTTTGGGAATTGGAACAGATTCAAAAAATGCTAGCTGTCAGTGCAGGGATATCTTCACTTGGCCAGTTAAGGTCACCCTTTCTTCAGCCTCACACAATAACAGGAGATGGTTTATAAAAAGATGATGGACTGGGTCAAGTTTTTTGGGTTTGGTTGGTCTAGTTAGGCTAGATTGAATCATCATTGGCTATCATTCTTCTGAATAAAAAATTGAACTCTTGGGAGTCAATTAACGTTCTAAAAAGGGCGGTGACTATTGCAGGGACACCTTTACTTAGCCAATCAAAAGGTAACACATGGCAGGATGGAGTTAGCTTCGTTTAGTTAGGTTGGGTTGAGTAATGCAACTGGCTATCACTTTCCTGAATGAAAACTCGCATTTTCTGGGAATCAATTAAAGTTCTAAAAAGGCTAGGCACAATTTTAGGTACAGCTTCACTTGGTCAGTCAAAGTTAGAATTATTAACTAAACATAGCACATAAATATCTATATCCACCACGACTATCATGCACACAGTCTATCAATCTAAATTCTAATTTTCAATTTGTGTAACACACTTTCGTCGACATTCGCCTGACTCCCAATTATTGCCACGATCAACAACCAATTGGGGACCACCGATGTGAATGATCGATATTTTTTCAGCGATAGAAATGATGGATGCCCGCTGGAACAATGGCTCAGAACAGGGGTTGACATCCTTTTATCAGGCAGGACGGCTCGTTTAGGAGCAGCGAGAACCGCACGGATGAACGACGACGTAGCACGCAATAAAGGGGTAGCTTCGCGAGATAATTGGAAGCTACGGTTGTCCTAGACGAGCGTAAAGACGAGGAAGAGATTCTAATGCAAGCCCCGACGTGGCTGGCTGCTCGCACGTTCGCAGTACCCATCGTTATTGCCTCGGCGATTTACGAGGATAGCGTGGTAGTCCGTTCGATCGAATGTTAGGAATCGTTAATCTACCATCGTCTGTCTGCCGCTGATCGAACGTTGCCCGGGTAATTTACTGTCGGTCCGAATTAAACGCGATCAACCATAAACGCTGCCTGTACACAGGGCGTGAAAAAACTGTCGCGGCGATATGGTCATTTAAATTAGAGGAAAAAGTTGCTAGGCTGGTAGCTGGGATTCTGAACCCAGGGTTCTAGACCCAGGGCTGTTTCGCTATGAATAGGTAATCGTTGAAGGTAAAGGAATTACTGTTCAAGCTTCCCAAGCACATGGAGAGACAGAGTCTCTGTAATTTTATTACGTGACACGCCTTCAGATTTCCCTGTTATTTCGAATCGTGACGTACCCTACTGTAGGTAGATAGCTTATTCGAAGCGATAAGGTCGTAGGAGCGTTGAAGCTTGAATGTTTTCCATGAGCAACAAACACTCCTTGAAAATATTTTTTAGGTGCTTGGAACGAGGAGAATGTTCTAGGGAATAATTATCGAACTTAACCTAACTAGCACCATGAATGATAATTACTAAAGTTGACTCAATTAATACTATAGACAATATTTATTAAACCTAACCTAAGTACTACCACGTATGATAGTCATTAAGTCACTACTGTTGATACAAATGATCAGACTTAATACAACTACTATTACAGGCATTCATTATCAAACTTAACTCAACTATCATCATAGGTAATAATTATCCACCCTAACCTAACTACAAAGGTACACAATAATTATCAAACCTTACTTAAGTACCATCACATGTAATAGTCTCTGAACCTAACTTACGTACTATCATAGACACTACCTATCAAACTTAATCTAATTACTGCCACAGGCATTATTTATGAAACTTAACTCAAGTATTATCATAGGTAATAATTATCCACCCTAACCTAACTACTACAATACACAATAATTATCAAACCTAACTTAAGTACCATCACATGTAATAGTCTCTGAACCTAACTTAAGTACTACTATGGACAGCAATTATCAAACTTAATCTAAGTACTAGCATGGAGAGTAATCATCAAACGTAACCTAATCACTATCACAGACATTAATCATGAAACTTAACTCAACTACTATCATAGATAATAACTGTCCACCCTAACCCAACTACAACCACACACAATAATTATCAAACCTAACGTAAGTACCATCACATGTAATCATTGTACCTAACCTAACAACTACTGCATAGTTGTTCAACGACTCAAGTTTTAGTTCGACAGAACAACTCGGCAAGTATCATGCCGTCAGATTTCCCTGTTATTTTGAAAAGTGACGTAACCTACCATAGGCAGATAGTGTCTACATGTAGGACATAGGTGGCTACAGTGGTCGAGGAAGTCGTTTTGTTTTGTAACCAGAACGATAGCTGATTCGCAGACAGGAAAAAGCTTGGATCCTTCCGGTTAAAGGAACGACCCTGTTAGCATTAGGAATCTCCATAACTTAACGCGACTGGACAATATGGACAATCAAGCTCCTTTACGGTACGCTGGCCAGCAGGTCCGAGCGACTTCAGGCTTGGATTCGATGAGACA
This sequence comes from Macropis europaea, assembly GCA_916610135.2. Lineage (NCBI taxonomy): Eukaryota > Metazoa > Arthropoda > Insecta > Hymenoptera > Melittidae > Macropis > Macropis europaea. The sequence goes on along the minus strand of OU744352.1, from coordinate 11,511,584 downwards.
AGGTGCGGTCGAGACGTGATCAGCAGACGAAAGATGCTGCGACAGTTGCTAGCCTTTCCACCAAGCGTTACGGAATCCCAGGTTATAGTCAGACCGGCGAAAGAAGAGACCTGTGACCAAATGTTGAGAGAAGATTGTCCTACAGCTGCCAGTCTAACTTCTTCAATGTTCAGATTTGTAAGACGGAGATGTTCTAATAGCCCAAATTTAATGAGACGAACCCTTTTAGTAAACATTATATTAATCTTCTATAGTCGGTATATTTTTGGAGGATTCACTTGAAGAAGCTTCAGCTGTATGTAGATAATGTTTCAATAGGGCTCGAGGCTACACGTGTGATTCCTGGAGGACTCTTTTGGACTACAAAAGGTTAACGGACTACTGCAGTGTCTCCAAAGTGTCCAGGCCTAGCTCAGATAGACATAAATGGCATACCCAGGTTGGCACCCTCTGTGCATGCCATTTCTTTCGTTGTCCTGGGTATAAGTGTCAACCAAAGGTTACAGAAACATGGATTATAGTCAGACTGGTGAAAATGGACACCTTCCACCAATCGTCAAGGGGTGGTTTATCAGACATCCTAAAGTCCTACAGCTTCCTATGCAACTTCTTCAATGTTTAGTCTAGTAAACATGAAATTTAATAATGTGAGTATAGCCCAATTCTAATAAAGTGATTTTCTTATTAGTAAACAAACGTATTATAACCATTTTATGTCCTAAACTATTTCTGGAGGATTCACACGAAAACATTTGTCTATAAGACAGTATTCCACTTGGAAAATCTGATCTGTATAGTCAGAAAAGTGCGCATGCAACCAGAAATGAATTTTTTACTGTCCTGAAAGTGTCCAGTCTAGCTCAAATAGACACGAATGCCTTTTCCAGGTTGTTGTTCTCCTTCCAAATCGCTTCTTTCGTCGTCGCGGGTGTAGGTGACGGTAAAACGTTACGGAAACCTAGATTACTCATAGTGGTGTGGGGCCGAGAAAGGTGAGCTTCCGCGACCAACCGAAAACCGTGTGGTGTCAACGAACCCGGGGGGTGTAAGAATCCGCAGGTAGGTCCACGGAAAACAGGGGATGAATTCTGGACACGATCGGTCACCTGACGCGAATTGCACTTCCGCCTCCTCGTTAAGATGACCCGCGAATTTTTAAAGTCATTACACGCTGACCACCGTGGAATCTTGGACGACATTTTCTGTTTGCCTTATCGACTGAGTTATGGCAAGTGGAATTGGAAAAGAGAGTGATGAATTTAACGTGTCTGTCGAAAATAATTATTAACCCTGATTGATGTTATAATGATTCCATAAAATTAGACTCATGCATGCAAGGTGTTCTATCCACTCGTAATGGATTATCGACAAAACTTAAATATTCATTACAAGAAAAGCAAGGAAAATCAAATACATGGAAGAAATTTTTGTTTCCGTATTTCATTCTTGTCTCAAAATATGCTAAAATATCTGAAATCTACGAATGTGTTATAGTTTTCACTGAAATTTTAATTTAAGTAGTAAATGCTAACTAGTTTTTTCGCGTGACGAGTATACTCGTCGAGCACAGCTAACTGGTTAAAGCCCTGTAAGAAACGCACAGTGAGTATCGAGGCACAAATTGGCTGCAGGACGGAGTTATTGGCGATCGAACGGCAAAGAAATTCGCGGGGGTAGGGGTGGCGAGGGGGAGGAACGCGGGTTAAACGGTTAAGGGTGCGACGTGTAGACGTTAATTATCGCGGCTCGCACGCGAGGCGAGCGACGAGCAATAATTATTTTCGCAACGTGCCACGATTAATTCAAGTGGTTGCGGCGAGTGTAGAGGGTGGCGGTGGACAAGCTTAGCACCCCGCCTAGCTCGTACATAAAAGCAGAACGCAGTCACGAGCACTTGGCTTGAATATTACGTAGCAGGCAGCGACGGTAGGCTCGTGGTGTGTACATCGCTTATGTACAGTCAGCTAGATTAGCACTCCTTCCCTTAAATTTCACCAGTCTGCTTATTTCTGAACGTGTTACATTTTAAGCCCGCGCCTCGTTCCCGCTCGTTTTTCCATTATTCAACAGCCACGGTTAACCCCTTTGCGGTCCCCACCGCGATTCGATAAAAATTCTTTGTGTCCTGACTGCGGATCAACGTAACATTCAATGACGATGAATAAGATTTTTTCTTTAATTTTTAGTTAAAGCTCAGCGATACGTAAGATTCTTAATTTTTGTTGAAATAAATAAAGTGAGCGATTGACTCAAGGAAGATCTTTTATGTCCTGACAAGGGATGAGAGTAATTAGGATGAATAATATCGTTGTGTTTTATTTTTAATTGGAATTTAGTGTATTGTTCTTTTTTGTGTATAGGTGAAATTATTCATTTTCAATTTAATAAACAAAAGATATTGTTGATTTTTCCAGACTGTAGCTGAACATAAAATTCGCTGATGAAGAGCAACAATGTTGTATTTAATTTTTAGTTACAATTCAGTGTATTGTTATTATTCGGTAGGTAAAATTATCCATTTTCAATCGAATGAATCAAGCAAATTATTGACTTTTCCTGGTTGTGGTACAACGTGAAATTTAATGACGACGAATAATAATTTTCAGTTAAATTTTAGTGAATTTTGTCTACTCTGTGTCAAGATGCAATTTCGACAGAAGTCCTTTGTGTTCAGTCTGTAGATTAACATAAAATTTGATGACGATGAGTAATGATTTGATATTTAATGTATAGTTAAAATTCAGGGACTTGTTCTCATCGTGTTTTGCAGGTAAAATTATTAACTTTTACTAGAATAAATAAAATTAGAAGTTGACTTGATAGACGTCCTTTTTGTCCAGACTTTGGTTCAACATAACATTCGGTAACAATAAATGATAATATTCTACTTTAATTTTTAATTAATATTCAATGAATTGTTCTTACTCTATGTAGAGATAAATTATTAATTTTTACTAAAATAAGTAAAGTAAATTGCTGCATGTACTCTCATTCTTAGTCATTTTCATTTCTGGCAATCAATTGTTAATAGAATATTTAAATACAGTATATTTATATGGATAACTTGTTTGGAAATACTTCTGTGATAAACCTTACGAAATTTTTACTATGACAGTACAGGTTTGGTTTTAAATTATGGTTTAAAGTTATGAAAACTATTTCTACAAATTCTATACAAAATTCTGATGTACTGCAGTTGAATTATTAACAAACTAGCAATTTCACGGGATCTGTAATCTTCTTTACGAAAGAAAACGATTTTTTCACTCACGAATATGGATAATTCAGATAATTTTAGCGACGTGATTACCTCAAGAATGTAAAGAAGCTATTGTGAAAATTTCATAACAATCGGTTTAGTACTTAAGATTTTCACGAACATACAAACAAACTCTGTCTCTCTATTATAATAGTAATATCTATTCGTTATTCTTCCTCAAAGTGTACTAAATTACAAGTTCTGATCGTACACTAAATCCTAGACACTGTTTTCAGACCAAAAAATAGTACCATACCAATAAATAAATTTCTAAAGAAAAAGAAATCGAAGGAAACCGAATTGTTCAACAATTTCCACCAGTTTATTTCTTCATGAATATTTATACAGGCGAACGAGATTCGTTTTCGCACGAAAGGGACGAGAAAGTTCTCCTACTGTTTCCAGAACACCTATCAGTTGAATTTCTCCGCTAGAATAATCGCCGGGTAATCGGCGGAATCAGTAGAATTAACCCGTCAGGCGTCAGACGTTGCCTCGCGCGGCCAGATAAGCGGATGGAAAAATGTTACGCTGTTTCTGCTTCCGAGGCATAACCTCCACTATGCTAAACGCGTGAGTGTTTCTAGAAAATGCGCGAATGTAACTTGATAGAGCTTGTCCGCAGCGATTTGCCGCGGATATCTGCGCCTTTGTAAACGATCGTGCCGGAGAATTATTATTTACTTACACGACAGAACACTATTAAAAAGAGAAACGGCCCTCGTTAAGATAGGTGTCGAGGAGAAATTGCCGCGTGCCCATCGAAAATATCGCCGCCTTCGACTCGACTTTTCGTGAAACGCTTCGCATTGCATTACAATTTCTAATTTCTCGATTATGCTCACGCGCGGACGGTTTTTATCGTGCAGCGATAAGTTCGTGACAAATGTCTTCAGAAAGCTTCAGCGATTTGTTATTGACGCCATTGGTTTTTTCTTGTGTCCCAATTGTTTCGAAGCGTTTAGATTATTCATTAAGACGTCGATTGACACAGTGAAAAATTAGAATACTGTTTTTTCAGTTTATTTTGGGTTGTGTCATAAAAAACTGTCGATATATAACAGATATTATAGTTTTTGAAAAATTAAATGGTTCACGTAGACTATTAACTTACAGGGACTCACGAAATTGGTTAAATATTTTCATAATTACTTGTCTGTCTTAACTCTAGTGCAACTAAGCAACTACATATTTTTCAAGCGTAATTAAAATGTTATTTATTAGAGATCCCATATCCTTGCTTCAAATAACACTGCCTTAAAAAAGTGTTAAGTAGAAGAATATTGAAGTAACATAATGATGTGAACAAATTGGCGAGTCACTGTATATTTATACTAGGAGCTACAGTGACTCATTAATATTCGGACACTATAGTACTTTATCCATCATTGCTCCATACATCTGACCATAATTAAATTAATATATTTTTTGTTTCTTGTAATGTTAAAGCACGTATTCTACTTAACAAGAATGCAAATTTTATTTATTTAAGCTATTTAATTTGTAGTATAACAAACAATATATTGGAAAATTATTCGGACACTTAAAGACCTATAATGTTTGTACATAAAAAATTCGTATATATTCGATGAACTTATTAACATTATAATATTTTGTTGGACAGCCCTTTTGTTTAAGTACGTGTCGCAATCGATTGGGCATATTGGTAATAATTTTTTGTAAATAATTTTGCTTGATGCCCTTCCATTCTTCGATTATTCATCGCTTTAACTCTTCCTTTAAAAATAAAAAAATATCCTTTAATAAATTAACTAATAAATTTAACAAGACTCACCGGAAATTATTTATGAATCAACCCAATATTATCAAGCTAGGAAATATTTAATTATTCGACTATGCTTTTCTTATTCTGAATAATAAATTATATTATTATGAACTAAATTAAATACTAAATTATTATTGGAACGTTAACGTTGCTCCAGTATTTAATTAAATTAAGAGACATCGCCAGTATCTCCTACGGCAGAGTGCTTGTCAAAACATATTTAATGAACTCCTTGCCTGAATATAACAAGTCACACTCGTGACACAGAATGTCTGTATGTTATAAATACAAAAGTTGACCCACTTGCGTATCAATTTTTAAAGCTTTGCAATACAGCACCGTCCACTTCCCGAGGGTTGTTAAACATGAATTATGTACGCAGACAGGGGCTGAAGGGTTCAAATAGTAACCCTTGTAGCACAAAATTATTAGAAAAATATTTAACAATAATTTATACGAAGTCATAATTAGACTGCAGATGTTTATGCAAATATACAATTTTAGACTTCCATATTTTCTATGTCAATGCAGTTAAATAAATTATATTTCAACAAGACTGCATCTGCTTCTTGAAATGTTCAAAGCATGTAATTTTTATTTTGCAAAGTTATTAAATGTACATCGTGGACCAATTTGGATGTTTTAAATTGCATAAACATCCGCAGTAGGAAAGAATTGACAAATCATAAACAGCGAGTGGGTCCCTTATTATTTTATAAATAATAAAATATGTAGATAAAGTAAGAAAGGAAATTCGCGTTGCTTATAGGGTGACCTAATATATTCGCATAAACATCCCCAGTCTACTCATCAGAAATTCTGTCTCTCCGGATTCACTCTAAATCGACGAATCCTAAATTTTCAGCCAGCGAAGCTGCGTTTTATGAAAGTTCGTATATCACTCATGAAAAAGACTGCAACCCCGTTTCACGAGGAAGCGTGAGATGGTTAGGGGCGGGCAGGGGGGGTTGGTTTAAGGCGCGGTAAGGCAGACCGAGTTAAGGTTAGGCGAGGGATGTTTCCTCGCAATTACTCGAAGCTACATCCTCCCGTTGCTTTATAGACCGACGGGTTGTTCCAACCCCCGCCCAACCTCCCGAATTCCTCCGGTTGCTTACGATCCGACAAATATCCTTAAGGACTATCCGAATCGTACGTTCCCGGCTCGATTAGAGCCAGATATTAATGACACGGAGTAATTCCTTTTTCACCCCTTTAGATCCTCCTTTCTAATTACCCTGCAACTCCACCCCCTGCGATCGACTCTACACTGGTTCTCCTATTTTGTTTACAGGATTATTTAAAGGACTACCTTCTGCCTGAAGAGGGAGTCACTTGCTGTTGGAATAATGGGTCATTGAGAAATTGTTAAATCGGATTTCAAGATCGAAAGGGTTGGAAAATGATCAGTGCGAAGTTTTTGAGAAAAATCTTCAGACGGCAGTACTTTATTTCTAAATTGCTCAAAGTCAGTGGAATGTAAGGAGTACTTTATTTAGCTAACAAATAACGGTGGTATAAACTGTTATTAATTAATTAATACAAAAGTTAAGAATAATGACTCTGAAACTGATGATACTTGTGCTTTCTGTCTGCTTAATACTTTTGACCAAATTACACTTAAACTGAATTGAAGGGTAAGGGGAAAGGACAGGGTAAGTTTTTATTCTGCAGTGCTCAACTTGAAAGAAAAATTAAAGTAATGTAAAACAATTATACATTCGCTCATTTTTTTTCTGTCGCCTAATTAGTGTGTAACTTCATGTCATGAACAATACAGTTACATTCATTGCACCTTGTTTCTTTACTGATGGACTAAAGTATTAAAAATTGATTTTCTCGAAGAATCTGTTTGGTGATCTTGTATTTCCCCTTAACCCTTCAATAATAAAAAAGAAAACAAGAATCGAACAGTTAACACTTTGACTGCCATGTCACCAATGTGTGGGTGACACTCAAACTTTGCATTTATCTGGCTACGAAAAGTGTTATTAAAAATATTTAAAAAGATTCGACAGAACCAGTAATAAACTAACAAGAATTACTAACATCATTGGTTAAAGAAAGCATAATTTGAGATTACACTCCTATGATACTAAAGTTCAGAAGGGTATGTCGTTTTCAGCCTGTATAGCGTGGCAGTCAACGTGTTAACCCTTTGACGTACAATGACGTCTGGAAGACGTCAGTTGTTTCGTATGTCATTTTAGACGTTGACATCTCTGAGACTCTAAGAATTATACGCTGATTGTTTTGAAAAGTTCCATACTCTACAGGACTATTAAGTTATTTATTAACTTGTTACTTAATTATCGTCATTAATATTGTCTACTAACATTATTTTATAATATTTAGCAATATAAATATTCTGTTTCTGGTACAGCTTACATAACTTTAAGTTGAGCTATATTAAATGGTATTTTTAGCACACATCGAGTCCCATTTTATTTGTATGTCAAGGGGTTAAATTGTTCGTTCAGTTATCGGAGGCCAGATGTATTTGAGTTCAAAAGACAAAAGTTACGGCATTTCGCATTTACTGCTTGTAGCCTGGAACGGCACGCAGAGGGTGCGCTCTGGGTAGTTGAACTCTAAAACTGGCCGGTTAACAGGTTAACGGCGCGAATGATTTTCAATTTGAATATCGCAGGATGTTAAACAGAGTCGATTCGGCGGGAAAAACGGTTGGAAACGATGCAGCCACGGTAATGCTAATTCTCAATGACCATTTCGACGTAACACGGCGCCATCAGTGCTGAGCAAACACTAGCCTGGACAGATTGTCCGGGAGCAGGTTGACGAAACCGATCATTAACCCTCCGTCTCTCTCTCTCTCCCTCGGCGGGCTGTTCGAACTGACCTCTGTGTCCAGTTTGTTTTACGAGACATTCAGAAGTGTGTAACCCCCGATTTGCATTTATATTAGCGCTCGACGGAGCGTGAGTCTTGAACTATTGTCCGTCCCAACCCCGTCAATTTGCCCGTCACGGGGCGACCCCGTTCCTGAACCCTCCCAATCGAAAACTTTAAACTCTCCGGGGTCTCTGTTTAATCGCACGGAATGATAGCCGAGAGATATGAGAGCAGAATGGTGCAACAGAAGCCACCGGCCAGTCCGCCGGGACCGAAAGTCGATCGTCGATACAACGAGCAGGGGTGGCACGCGTTAATTCGCTCGAAACGACGCTGGATCCAGCTTCTAAGGGGTGGATCCGGCCGGACGATAAATGGCAAGGAGAAACGACGCGTGAAATACAATCAGTCGCGGCGGAAAGTCGCGAAAAGATTGATCAGCATGTGACGGAGATCTGTAACAAGCTTGCAGAGGGGTGCAGAATTTAGGGACATGCAGTGCTTGCACAAAGAAAGAAAAAATGCCTAATAAACGTAGACAGTAAAATTAGTTCTTGCATTCCGTGCGGGAAACGCCTATAGGCGTTCGCGTGGCGTACTTGTTAAACGAGTTCGGTGATCTTCCGCACGGGAGGTACGGTTCTAGTAAAAATTCCTGCTGTGGAAGTTACTTTCTTTAAAAATTCGAATTAATTTGAGAGCCTATGTTGACTAATTGTTTTTTATTTCGACGAATTTACAGGGTGAGTCTAGTAACTGAGGTAGGCTATAGCTCTGTTCTAAACGAAGTTAAAGAAAAGTAGAGAAGACAAATTAGTACAGGGAAATTTAGGTTCATAGAATGTTTGTAGACAGGAAGCAAAAATGTCAATAAACGTAGACACTAAAATTAATTGTTTGACATATTGTTGCAGTCCGTGCGGAGAACGCCTATGAGAGTTCTGGTGGCGTACTTATTATATTAAATAAGTTTAATGATCTTCCGCATGGGATGTACGATTACGGAAGAAATTTCTGCACTAAAAAAGTTACTTTCTTAAAAAATTAGAATTAAGCTGACGGACTATGTTGATTGATTATTTTTTATTTTAGTGATCACTAGACTGCGGATGTCTATGCAAATTAATATGTATATTTATAAAACTATATTTTGTTCTGTGATTGTTTAAAAACTGTACCATTTATCGTTTTACGATTTTAAATGTGCGTTTTTCAGATATTTGAATCTGTTAAATTGCATAAAAATCCGCAGTCTAGTGATTACTGTATACCCCTAACTTCTTTTTCGAGAAATTCACAGGGTGATTCTATTAAAGGGGACAGACTATAACTCTGTTCTAAGCGAAGTTAGAGCAAAATAAAAAAGGAAAATTCAACAAAACAACGACAACAATTTTTACAGAAATTGACTCTTCAAGGAGTGACCTTGAACAGCCCAATCTGGAAGTCTCTACAGAAGTCAGGGAATATTAATTTTTCCAAAGAAGGGGACAAGATCGAGATTCTGGATATCCAGAAGAGGTCCACGAGCAGCCACGGACCAATCTATGGAAATAAAGTTTTCCCGAGGATTGTTTGCCGAGTCTCGGACCCGGAAACAGCAATAAGACGCTCCACGTTTTTTCCTCTCTTCCCTTTTTTCCTTTCGAGAATCCGCACTGGCCGTACTTCCTTCGAATTCCACGAAAAACGAGCCATCCCCTTTTCGACGTATCTCGCTTAAGCTGGAAATCCGCTTGTTTATACAAACTAAGGTGCAGCGAGCGGGAAAGGGACAAAGGGAGCAGACGAGAAAAATTCTTACACGGACGCATGGTTCGTACAATTTCACCCCTAACCGGTAAACTTTTCTTTTTAGCCCGACAAGCCTCTTATTGTGAGAGACAATTCTAAGAACCGGCGCTGCCCTTTTCCTAGCCGGAGTTTCCGCCCTCTTTCTCCCTCCGATGGCGGAAGAAGGATCTGCGTGAGACTCGCGAGCAGCCGTTTCAGACTTTCTCGTTTCGTTTTCGGTAGGCTCGAACTCATCTTCTCCGTGGAGACTTCATCTTCTCCGCCCGTACCTTCGAAACCTGTTACCTTCCCCTAACGCGGGACACTTTGACATTGTCGAATTTTTCAGGGCTCCCTCCGCGCCTTCCATTCCCGCTGAAACGTGTTTCGTGTAATTTTATTTCCGAGGGGTGCCACCGGAATTTTCTTAACCATGAAGTGCAATCCTTTTTCATTTTATTCATCGATACGGAGTTACTTCGAATGAACTATAAATAGTACGATATACTTCTGTAAGGTCTAGATAGTCTATCCGTTTAATAGATTGACCAAGGCGCCCTGAACATGCAGAGACCCCCACGATTTAGTAAACAGTGTCTTTAGAGCTGGCAGCCCTTTAAGCATGAAGTGCAATCCTTTTGCATTTCATTCGTCGATACGAAGATACTGCGAATGAACTATAAATAATACGGTACAGTTCTATAGAATACAGACAGTCTAACTGTTTAGTAGACCGACTAAAGCGCATTGTAGATGAAGAGACCTTGACTGCGTAGAAATCAATGTCTTCAGAGCTGGTACCCCTTTAATCATGAAGTGCAATCCTTTTTCATTTCATTCGTCGATACGAAGTTAGTGCGAACGAACTATAAATAGTACGGTATAGTTCTGTAGGGTCTAGACAGTCTGACTGTTTAGTAAACTGACCAATGCGCCCTGTACTTCCATGAACCTTCACGATTTAGCAATCAAAGTCTCCAGTCTATCTCTCCACTGAATAGCTAGCAATTATATTACTTCTGATTTCTTTAATTATGTTTTTCGGAGAGTAATTAGCATATTGGGCATAAAAGTACCTAGTTGCCTATTGAGCATGGCAGTACCCAGTTGTCTATTGGGTATGACAGTATTCAATTTCCTCTTGGGCATGACAGTACCCAGTTGCCTATTGGGCATGACAGTACCCAGTTGCCTATTGGATATGGCAGTACCCAGTTGCCTATTGGGTATGGTAGTACCCAGTTGCCTATTGGGTATGACAGTATTCAATTTCCTCTTGGGCATGACAGTACCCAGTTGCCTATTGGGCATGACAGTACCCAGTTGCCTATTGGGCATGGCAGTACCCAGTTGCCTATTAGTCATGACAGTACCCAGTTGCCTATTGGGTATGACAGTATTTAATTTCCTCTTGGGCATGACAGTACCCAGTTGCCTATTGGGCATGACAGTACCCAGTTGCCTATTGGGTATGGCAGTACCTAGTTGCCTATTGGGCATGGCAGTACCCAGTTTCCTATTGGGCATGACGGTACCCCCTTACCTATTGGGCATGACAGTACCCACTATCATGCTGTGGTGTTCCCAAAGGTCCTTAAACACAGTAGAACTAGAGTAGACTCCATTCACATGAATGCAGTGCCCTTTATCTACATATCTGTCTCACAATCGTTAGGGCAGTGTTGCGACAGAATTGTCTCTGCTTCCTGTACTACGATAAATCTCAAAATTTAAAACATATGCAGATATAGTGTCACCCACAGTATAGAGTTTGACACCATAGTTGTCCAGTTTATTTATCATGTAGACTCTGAAGTGCAGTCGGCCTGCAAAGGCGCATACCCCTTCATCCGTAGTCAAATTAATGAGATCTTGCCGCCTTCATTAGCGGCCACAGAGGTTCCTGATGTCCGCATTACCGTAAACAGGTGAACGTTAACTTCTCAGGAGAAACGTTCGCCGTTAGACTCATTGTTTCACCGTGGGAGATGATGGGACCAGAGAATGCGACCACGGGCCAACAATATACGCAAACGTATGCTCAGAAGGTCGGTTGGTGGTGAGATAGTAAACAGTAACGCCTTCTCGGTTCACACTTGCCAGCAGGCCGACTTGCAAGCTCGAGTCCTCAAGGGCGCAGTGCCTTCAGCTGCCCTTGCGGTTCACCGAACCCCGTAAACCCCATAAATAATGACGCGGTGGTCTCCGTGCTCTGCTGCTGTGTGCCAGCTGCGCCGCCTCGTTGGCTTTTCAGTTTCCCTCTTCCACCTTCGTTTTATCGTGTGCTCCTCTGTCGCACGAAATCCTGCAATCCTTGCTATTCTTCGCTTCAACGTTGTTAGCAGGCCTTTCGAGCGATTGGATGGTTGTTTAGTAACCCATTCGTGTCGTTTGATCAGTCCCCGTTAAATTGGGTTAGGACTTCTGGCGTATGCATGAGGATGCTTGCTCATGAATGTTACTGATCACCGTTGATCTGAGATATTGGTGTCTTCATATCTTCAGTGTTATCTGTGCGAAATTTCAGTGAAAAATCTTTATTGGTTGATTTAGTAGCAATTGTATTGTACTATGATCCGTGGCTAACTGATTGGGAGTACCCAATCTGATTTCTCAGTCCACTGTGGAGTTACTTAATGTATTGACGCGGAATATATTCATAGTGATATACAGAGTGTTTCATAAGTAAGTGTCAATGCTTCAGAGGCTGTAGTCTTCAATTCTTGGCCTGTCTAGACTGAATGATTGATCCCACTTGGAGTGTACCCCTATTGTTAGGTGTCCTATTTTTGATAATGCCCACACAAGAAGCAGCACAAGTTCTTGTGATATTAATATTCCTGTAAATAATTTAATGTGTAAGATGTAAATCATTTATTTAGAAATTGATATGTCCACTTTCAACAATACCACTTTTAGTAGATTTCAATGTCCCACGAATTTCCATAGGAAACCCGCGAAAAATCGTTTCGATATTTAATGTAACACAAAGAAAACGCTGTTCCAAGTCCACAAATCTAATCAAAATCAATTCAGTATTATCTATGCAAAATTTGAATGAAAAAACCTCCTTCTCTGATTTTATATGAAATCTTTAATTCCACTATGCTCCCTGGCTGACTGCTTGGGGGTACGCAATCTGAAATCACAGTCCACTGTAGAGTTACTTAATACACTCAAGTGGAATACATTCACAGTAATATACAGGGTGTTTTCCAAGTACACAGCAATGCTTCGGAGGGTACACTCTCCCATTTCTGCACTATCTGCACAGAATCCCTGATACCACTTAGACTATACCTCGCACTGTTAGATGTCCTATTTCTAATAAAACCCTTTCATCAGGGCAGCACAAACTTTAGGAATTTTAACATCCTTACAAGTGCAGTACCCAATTACAAAATTTGAAATTCCATTACCCATCGTTCGTATTAAATAATCAATACAAAGGAAACGTCGTTGCAGGTCCACTAACCTAATAAAATTCAATTCAGTATTATCTATGCAAAATTTGAATGAAAAATCCTCCTTCTCTGATTTTATATGAAATCTTTAATTCCACTATGCTCCCTGGCTGACTGCTTGGGGATACGCAATCTGGAATCACAGTCCACTCTAGAGTTACTTAATACACTCAAGTGGAATACATTTACAGTAATATACAGGGTGTTTCTGAAGTACACAACAATGCTTCAAAGAATACACACTCCCATTTCTATACTGTCTTCATTGAATCCCAGATCCCACTTAGACTATACCCCTCTGTATCTGAATGTACCCCTACTCTTAGATGTCCTATTTCTGATGGAACGGATCCATAAGGCAGCACAAACTTCAGCGATTTTAACATCCTTACAAGTGCAGCACCCAGTTACAAAATTTCAAATTCCATTAACTATAATCCGTATTAAATAAACGATACAAAGGACGCGTCGTCCACGCCTGCCAACCAATAAAACTCAATTCGCCCGGCAACAGAGGAGCGCGGCCGAAAACGGGAGGCGCGCAGGAGGTCGCAGGCCGGCCAGCGGTGCGATAAACGATTAGTTTCTCGTTCATTTTCGAAAAGGCATTCGCTCAGCGGAACAACGGAACATTTTTCGCCGCACATGGCGGCGCGGTTTCGCGCAACACCTGCGCGGGCAATACGTTAATGTGTCAAATTGATGGACCCCTTCGTAATTAATAGAGGAGACTCGGAGAACCGGCGACTGCGCGCTCGAGGGGCGCGGAGGGGCGCGGAGGGGTCGGGGAGAAGGAGGGGAAGAGCGGAGAGATTTGCAACGTGGCGTGGACCGATTTAAAACTGGCAACCGGCACATAGTGTAGCCCCGGCCGCTAATTGATACGTGACCATTAATTACTGTGTCATTTTCGTCGAGCTGTGTTGCGGCCCGCGCACGTGCTCCTGACAAGAGACTACGCTGGCTTTTCACACGGGATCGAACATAAGAGACAGAGAAACGGGGAAATAAATAGATATTCGGAGAAAAGGAAACGGGGGGGTGAAACTCGGCTGGAAGTCGTTGAACTCTCCATAGGATTTATTCTTTCAATTATCGGGTTGAGTCATAAATAACTGCTAACATAGATTTGTTTCTTTTTAACTCTTTGAGTGCCAGAGATTCAATCATTACTTATTTGATCATGTAAAATATTAAAAATATAGCTGTTATAATGAGCTCTAACGGAAGCAGGACAGGAATTATGAAAATAGTTGATATTATTGATTAAAAAAGATAACATTCGTGGTTGCATTTATTTTGTATAGGAATTTAGAAAGTTTGCCATTTTCAGCTAATATAGCGTGGCACTCAAAGTGTTAAAAATCAAATAGTTTATGTGGGCTACTGATTTTTGCTTTAGGTTTGAAGGTAAGAATTTCTTAAACGTATACATGCTGCAGAAGCAACAATAATTGTTCTTTAATGAATCAGTAACCTGTTAATTGAGGAAGACGAGTTAACTCGTCCTGGGAAAATTGCTCCACCATAAGCCAGGTAATTGTTCTTAAGTATTTGCTGACAAATATTTAATCCAGTTTACCGAAAAAGACGATTTAACGTGTCATTTGAAAGTGTCTCTGTGATAGACAAGACAGTTTATTATCTCATATTTATTTGTTTTTAACTACAAACAATAAGCACTCCTAAGCAGAGAACGATCCGGTTAACAGGCTAATGAATTTGAAAAGACTAATTGGAAGTTATTTATGGCTGAACCTAATAAATCGTCTGCGGCTGTTTCGAGCCAATTTTCATTATCAATTTAGAATTAAATAAATAAAAATTATAAATGTGGGGATGAAAAGTGGTCGTTTTAGTAGACTCGCGAGATTATTACATAATAAATAAAAATTGTTTGGAGGGATATTTATGTTTAACACGTCGACTGCTGCTGGGGTTACAAGTAACGTTTTAAATTTTATTTATCTAAATAATTAGTGATTTTTATAAAATGTTGAATACCATTAATATTGTAACAATAATATAAGATAATTACTGTACGTTCAAATAATGAAATTTTGTTCTCCTTCACGATTTATATTTATAGTTTCACATTATACCGTGTCTGACTAGGTGTGGCAGTTTCTACTGCGCCATTCAACCTGTTAATATAGTGAATGTAATAATGTTCTCCTATAATTTAATTCACATGGACTGCTTCAGTGTTGCAAATATTGAGAATACTTATAGTTTCTTTATTGACTTTGTTAAATGTTTAACATTATGTACAAGAAATATATTGATATAGAAAATATTCTCCTGCTTGTTCAAGATGACATATTTGTAACTGAGAGAACTCACCTGGACAGTAATGTTCGGTAAATGAACAAAGGTAGAGGAAAATATGATAAATCGTGCATGGCTGACGATACAGAAGGCTCGATTGTGAAAAATGAGCTATTAAAAACACGGAACTGAATACCCGTTAAAGCTATGCATCATTTTGTATTTGGTGAAAATTGAGGCAACCGTGTATTCACTTTATCGTAAACTGTACAATAAAACGCGTTCATTTATACTCGAGTTATTGAAAACTTGGAATTCATATTTCACTATTATAATACTGTTTGACATTGTATTGTTTATTTTGCTTCATATTCTGAACTTAAATACCGAAAACGAAAATTTGAATAATGTTAATCCTTAAACGCACGATTCTTCCAGAAATAATCAAATGTTTTGAAATTTCCAATTTATGTGTCAAACAGCCATAAATGCAGTATTTTAGAAATCAATCTCACTTTTTATACTTTTTAAGAAAAAAGTCAGTAATATTTTCTTTTTAACCCAATGCCATACTTCTTAGTAGTGTGTATACATTCGAACATACAACTTGCAAAATGACAACACTATGCATTCGAGGGTTAAATAAATAATGCAGAAAATATAATCGAAGCCTCTTTAACACATCCTAAAACTTTCGTACCAATTTCTCAATTAATTTAAAATATCTCAACAATTTGAAAAATAAACGTTCTATGTTTTCTATCTTCTCCTAAAATTGCTCATAATTAGATTAGCGGATGTTTATGCAATTTAGCATACCCAAATATCTAAAAAACGCACATTTAAAACAGTGAAAACATAAAAAGTACAGTTTTTAACATTCACAGAACAGAATACAGTTTTGTCAAAGTTTCATTTCTATAACCATAGTAACGTAAAAAATATTGAACTCTAAGAATGTATATTTGCATAAACAACCGCAGTCTACTCATAATAAAAGCGGCCGGCGGATAAAGCGTTAAAACGTTCTTAAAATTTGTTTACACAGAAATTGTTGTGAAATGCACGTACACATGGAAGATGAATAACGTTCTGACGTATATTATTTCGCGGTGAGCCAAGGAGCAGCGGTAGTTAATTCTCTAATCATGCGACCGTCCATCTGCATACGAATGCAAGCAACAGTTGCTACGA
Organism: Macropis europaea; assembly: GCA_916610135.2. NCBI lineage: Eukaryota > Metazoa > Arthropoda > Insecta > Hymenoptera > Melittidae > Macropis > Macropis europaea. The sequence continues at coordinate 11,494,987 of OU744352.1, read as the reverse complement.
TGCCAATGAATGGACCTCCATGAACTATGGCTCTTTGTACGTGTGAATTGTTTACACTTGTTGAATGTCAAGAACACGCGGCCAATTACCAATGCCCCGGTTGTCTAAGAAATATACGACTTTGCTCGTCGACGTGAAAATAATAATAATGTCAGCGTCCTCTGAAAATCCTATACAAGCGGTGGAAGTCTTCAAAAAAGTATCTCCTTCATAAAATTTATCTATATTTCTAGAGGATGACGAAAAAGAATGACTCGGGATTTAGATAGAATGAGAAATGTTTGATGAACATTCTGTATAATCGTTGTTTATTATGTCAGTAAATATACAGGGTGACCAGAAGAAGAAGTGTTTACTGATTATGAAATAAAAATTATTTTCTTAACAGATTGAGTGCCATAGTGTAGTCATAGTAATTTATTATTTTTTATATAAATCGTAAAGACAAAGAGATTTGAGTACTGAATGTTCTTCTGTCCCTACATTATTGTTTCAGCATGAAGTTTACACAGAATTTTGTGACAATCAATCATTATTTAATTAAATTAAATTTGAGGTGCCGGTCACCGATGACCCCCACGGCATTCAATTTGTTAAATATTATATTAAAGTTCAATGGAATGTTTTTATTCTCTGTCGAAGTAAAATTATTAATTTCAACGAAAATAAACAGAATAAATTATTTCAAGTGCAGCAGAACTTCGATTATCCGAACACTAATCCGAAAATTAGTCAGGTTATATCAGTTCGTCACAAGATAAAGACAGCAGAGTGAAGTAGATATGGAGGGGGCATTTCTCCTATGGCTCTTCGGAGCAGGCCAGTAGGGGAAGGAGCAGCATGCGGCTCGTGAGCCGCCTGTTCGCCACCCCTGCACTTTGCAGTTTAAATTCTACAATAAAATAACTATTTTTATGCAAAACATAGTTGCAATGTGAATTAACCTATTACTAATTACAGTTCGGATTACCGAAGTTCTAGTGTACCCTCATTTTTAGAGAAAAACTGATGTTATCATGTGTTAAAGTAGTACAAATGTACAGGCTGTCGAAAAATACGTAGTCGATGTTTTTACTTTATTTCACACAGCATGAAATATTAATAAATATTTCTTCTTCATTTTTCAGTAAGGGAATATTACGTTGTCAACAAAGAAGGGGGATTTAATCATCATACGAGCCGAAATGGAATTTCCCGGAGACTTCGAAATATTGATTCGTAACAAGTTCGTATTTCGCCGTGCTCTAAGGGGCTTACGAGATTTCCTCCTTCATTTTACTTCCTTCATGTTCGCATAGGATTTTCAGGTGTGTGCCCCGAGTGTATCCTGTTCTTTCGCCGAGTCGCCGGGAACGGATCGAATCCAAATTGCATAATCTTCTCCGGAGAGAATACCTTTGTAACGGCCCTAATTAAATCATCCGCTCGTTTCTTTGCTCATCGTTGTCTTAGAGGGTTTTATTAAAAAACGATGGGAGAAAATCTCGTTAAATATGCCGTTTCACGGATGCTTCCGACAGGTGGTAAATTTACTTAAAAAACCAATCTCGTCGTCGCTTAACATCGACGGTCTCCTTTTTTTTTTCGTGGAATCGCTATTTACGCGTTCAGCCTGGGAAAGCGGATTATTTTCCAGATTAGAGCGCGTCTAGTTTTTACGGAAACGATGTTTTGAAGGGTGAGAAGTTTTAGAGATTGGCACTGTTGATTTGGGAATATTTATGTAAATAATAGTACGAGATGTGACGTAATATTTCACTCTGGGCTTTTGACATGTAAAATGTCCTGAAAAATCGATTTGATCGTGACTCTATTTTTGAGCAAGTAGTGCAAGTTGATATATCTGTACCAAGAAATCGAATCGCATATTTTTCTTTCTTTTTCTTCCTCATTTTTTACATACCTTTTAAACGCAAAATGTCTGTTTACGTATAAAAATCATGTGGTTCTACTTTTTAAAAATGGTGCAATTGCAAGACAATGCATCTGGAGAAAATTATATTTTATATAATTCTTTATTATTCTTTTTCATTTAATATATCATATATGTCTCGAAAAATCATGCAATTCTATTTTTTAAACACAGCAATTGCAAGTCGAGTTACCAAAAAATCATGTCTTATATTTTTTCTTAGTACCTTCTGAGTGTAAAATGCCTTGAAAAATTAGGCCATTTTATGTTTTATATACAGCAAGTGTAAGTCGATCTATACAAAAATCATACATATTTTTCATAGTTTCTTAATATTTTTAAATTGTAAAATGCCTTGGAGAGTCATGTGATTCTATTTCCTAAATATAGCAATCGCAAGTACATCTACAAAAAAGTATGTCTTATATTTTCCTTTATTGCTTCTAATTTTTTTCTTATTACCTTTTGAGTGCAAGATGCTTTGAAAAAACATGCGATTCTATTTTTAAAATACAGCAATTGCAAGTCGATCTATCAAGAAATCATGTCGTACGTTCTTCTAAATTTTTTTCAATGACTTTCGAGTGCCAAGTGCATTAAAAAATCATATGATTCTGTATTTTGTATACAGCAATTGCAAGACGATTTACCAGAAAACTCTTTCTTACATTTTTCTTAACGTCTTTTGAATACGAAGTGCCTTGGAAAATCATGAGTTCCTATTTTTGAAATACAGCAATTTCAAATCGATTTACAAGTCAAGCCGTGTCTTATATTTTTATTTCTTCTCCAATTTTTACTCGCGATTCCTGTTTCTCTTCATTCTTCTTTATAACAGAGCCGTAGCTTCTGCAGCTGAAATCACCGTGTACGTGATTTTCGATACGTTGTCGCATAGGGGGCCATGTAATGAATTTTCCCCAGGACAGTCGACCGCATACACGCCGTTATTATTGCCGGTAGTTTATCATCAGTCTGAGGAACTCAGAAGTCGTTGCTTAAAACTGCATTATACGGTACTTCACGGCGGTCATAAAGCGTTCCTATCGTCTCATGGAAGCATAGAATATTAAGCGCGAAGTAAACACGTTCCACGGTTCAGCCAGTAATAAAACGACGACGCTACGAAAGTAACTGGAAAATTTATTAATGCTCGTTGTTAATAACAGTCCATAAACAGCCGCCGATGGCCACTAATTGGGACGTCTGGAACACCCAAAATAATTATTAAAATATTTGTCAAGTCAGATTTAATTTGATTAAAATTATGTCTCTCACCAGAATCGTCACGAAAATGTTTTTCTTTGTCATATAACGCATTATTGTCATTTGTAAGAATGAGCTTTAGTATACTGGTACTTCTGTTTACGTCTTTTAGAATTTTTAAATTTATTGCTCTACTAAAATCTCAAACGCTTTATCATTGATGTTGTAGTAAGGTGGGTTTAGTAAGATGGTCCGATTGGTATATTAACGAGCACACAACTAATTATAACATATATATTTAGGTATAGAAATGAAAAATAGAAGTAATATAAAATATCGTAAAGAAAAAACTGGAACTAAGAGAACTAAAGCAACATGACTTTCGGCGTCTTCGCACGACCGATTACATAACAGGTTTCTTAATTACTGCCTAATTGCTAAGCCAACGCACCCGCTTCTTCCCGAATCGGCAATATTCGGTTTGTATCGTTTGTTTTCGCACCTTGTCACGCGACGCACACACACACACTGTTATCCTAACGGCTGACTACAATGTGTTAATAATTATCTAATAAATTTAAGAAGACCAACAAAAAATTGTTTTAGGCAGCTTCTATACTTTTGCACTGAAAACAGTTAATTTCTTTCGAAATCCTGCATCCCGTGCGGAAGGTTACTACTCCCTCTCTACAAGCACACTACGAGAACGCTCATAGGCGTTCTCCGCACGGGATGTAGCAATCCAATTCACAATATTTAAAGGGTTATTTAAGTATCCACATCGATCATACATTGTTCGTTACTCCTCGAAAGTACCATAAAAAGCGTACCACAGACAGGTCAAATATTTCCATCCTCAAAAGTAAATACTCATAAAAATTCATTTCCATTCACTGTATCCGGTTCCGAATTTTTCGCCCTGTTATTAAACGTCTACGGCACACTCGGACGGCGGGAAAATGGTAAATTTAATATTTCCATGCAATATTCCGCAGGAAGATGTAATTGTACGGCAGTGGGTTTAATCGAAACTCGCTTTCAACTTGCCCGGATAAATGGAACTTTCCGGATCAGCGTCTCGAAGGCATTGCTGATCAAGATGCAGTTTCTCGAATCGAAGGTAATCACGGCATAGTTGCTGTATCAACGCCATTATTGCCGTAGAATATGATAAGCACAGTGGGTATCAGCTTGTGGGTAATGGTAATTACATAGAGAGCCTCCAGGCAACAGGGGAGGTGGCAACAATACCCTCTGCTTCGGGTGACGCGGAACTATTAGCTCCGAATCTGATACCCATAATTATACTGCTCTCAGATCTTACCATGCCTCCATCTAACAGCGGTAATTGAAATCGTGACACGAAAAACGGTCTGTATACCGAACACCACATTTTTCCTGAATAATCGAAGCTCAAGATTCAACCCTAGAGCGGTCTTCGGGTCTGTTCTGACCCATCTTCAGTAATTTAAAAAGCTTCTGGAATTATGAGGGAACTGCAACGAAATTGTTATTAACCCCCTGACATACAAAGACGTCTGGGATACGTCATTTGTTTATTATGTCATTGTAAAGTTTACAAGACTGTTAGATCGAGATATAATAAATAATATTTTTTCAAGGCATCGAGTTTCGTTTTATTTGTATGTCAAAGGATTAATGTGTTTGCCTTTATCTTTTTAACATTATATCGAAAGCTCGTTTTGTAGGTTCGTCTGATGTGTTGATAATAAAGATGGTTACACATAAGATCTTCGGGTCCTTTTTGACCCAGCATAATTGGGAACGTGCCGCAGTTTAAGGCTCAAGCAAATCAATTGACTCTCCGTTTAGGAAATTATTATACAGGGTTGCAAGAATTTTATAAACAGACTGCGGAGCTTTATGCTATTTAACACACTCAAATATGTGCATAATGTACATGCAACAAAGTAAGTAAAATAAACAATACATTCTCTAATACTTAAAGCATAAAATATAATTTTGTCGAAGTTCCATTTCTTCGACAACATTAAAATAAAAAACATCGCATATATTTGCATAAACTTCCAGAGTCTACTTATAAATATTCATTTTAGGAAAAATTGATTTAGATAAATATTATACAGTTCGAAGAGGACCATACAAAGAACATCTCAAATTTTGTCTATTACTTGCAGTTTTCAATATTCTCAGGTCACTTTGAATTTTTTAACGGGGCACCCTGTATATTTTTACGGAAGTTGATACTACGTTGGATGCTGGACCGAAAAGTATTACACCACAATAGATATAATGTGGATAATTGTCGAGATACTTGCAATAGAAGACGTGGTTCAAGCGGCCAGGGAAGGGCGATCGCTCGCCTGGGCAACATTTGCGTACTCCTGGTACATAATACAGTAGAGCTCCGATTATCCGAATACCAGTGATCCAAAAATTGGTCCACGTATGTTAGTTACAAAGTAAAATTATTATTAATCACACTGTGTACTTAATTTGGTATATATTCTAAACTGAAATTACCATATTTATGCGAAACATAGTAACAATTTGAGACATTCTGTTACCAAATACAGTTTCAATAATCGAGGGCCTACTCTACATAAAAATTACGCAGAATATTCAGAATCAATGTTCTTATACCCAAACTTTCAAATAAACGAGGCTCTACAGTGTTTTCAGAACTTAATGGGGAACTCTTATAGTTAGGGTACTATAAAGGGGCATATATCAATAATATGTCAGATTCTGAACAAAAATGATTCCACCACAAATGTCTTCAAGTGGATAGTTGCCGCTATATTTGCTATAGAAAAGTTCTTCAAAGTGACCACAGAGGGCTAGTGCTCGTCTGGGCAACATTTGCCCACTCCTGCTATATAATACAACAAAATTGCGCAGAATATTCAAATGCGATGTTTGTATAACCACACTTTCAAATAAACGAGATTCTATGGTGTTCGTAGAATTTATTGTGGAGTAACTAGAGCACCCTAGGGAATGTAACTTTAAGAGGCACAGGTCGGTAGAATGTCGAATTCTGAACAAAAAAGATTACACCATAAAAATCGCATAGTGGATAGTTACCGCTATATGTGCAATAGAACATGCGTTCGACGTGACCACAGGGGCCCAGTGCTCGCCTGGGCAACGTTAGCCCGCGCCCGCTACAGAGTACGTACGAGTGACCCCTAATATTCAGGGTGGATGTTCCTGTAATCAAACGTTCGAATAACCGAGGTTCGACGGTGTTTGTAGAATTTACTGAGGAGCAGGTCTAAGGGGCGTAGATCGAAGTTCGCGGAAGTTCGATAGATAACCGATTAGAGGGGTTAAGTTTTCCGTATCGGTCCAATTAACAGGAGAATTGCGGCGGCAGCCGAATCTGCCAGCTAAGAACATTTCCCCGTAACGCGGCCCATATATCTTAATCCAGATTATTAATTAAATTTGCCGCATAAAGCTGTTTCGGCTGGCAAACTCGGAAATGTATTACCCCGAATCAGTGAATTAATGTAGCCGCGAGAGTTCGGCGCACGCGAATATTTTGTCCACGAATCAACCCCTCTCCGCACTGCCCCGCCGCACCACCCCCTCGAGCGAAGTCGAAAATAAAATGTGGAACGAGATTTATCGCGAAAGTCGCCGGCAATAAATTTCGCTGAATTGACGTTATCTCCGTGTCTCATTATACGTGTTAGTGGGCACGTTATGCAATATAAATCTGGACGAATTCGACGAAACAATTTGACGAACTGTACAGGGTGTTCAGGGAGAACAGCGTCGTTTCGAGTGGCGTCCAAAGTATTTTTTCGAACGATGGTGGAGGACGTGTTGGGCATTTTCTTCGAAAGAAATCGAGAAATACTTTAAAATGTCTGCAAGAGCGATTGAGAGTATGCGAGAAGCCACTATAGTGGATCAGGGAATATAAACGTTGTTAGAAAGTGTTGTTTTAAGAAGTTGTTTTATTCGAGTGTTTATAGGGGAGGCTAAAGTTTCTCTGAAAAACTTCGAATGGTTACAAGTGTAATCAATTGTGTACGAGGAGCCAGTATAGTGACAGAGTTAATATGAACACTGTTAGGAATTATAGGATTCATCTTATTCAAGTTTTTTAGAGGAGGTTAAATTTTAACTGAACAATTTGAAATAGTTGCCAGTGTAATTAAGTTTGTACGAGAAGCCACTATAGTGGTAGAGTTAATATGAACACTATTAGAAATTATAGGATTTATCTTATTCAAGTTTTTTAGGGGAGGTTAAATTTTAACTGGAGAACTTCAAATGGTTGCCAGTGTAATTAATTGTGCACCAGGAGCCACTATAGTGGCATAGTGAACATGAATATAGGATTTATCATATTGGAATTTTTTAGAGGGGGATGAATGTTGTCTCATCAGCTCGACATGTTTTCTAGGATAATTAGTTGTATACGAACAGCCACTATAGTGGACTCACTGAATATAAATACTGTTAGAAATTACACGATCTATCTTATTCAAGTGTTTTAGAAGAGGGTTCAATTTTATCTATTCAGCTCGAAATGTTTTCAAGTGAAATTCGTTCTGTGCGAAGAGCCATTATAGTGACACAATGAATATAAACACTGCAAGAAATTATAGGATTTGTCTTATTAAAATTGTTTATAGGAGGGCTAAATTTTGTCTATCCAGCTCGAAATGTTTTCCAGAATACTTACTTCTATACGAGGAGCCACTATATTGGACTCAGCAAGTCACTGTCAGAAAACGTACGGATTATTGAATTAAAATGTTTTAGAAGACGGCAGAATTTTGTCTGAACAACTTGAAATGGTTTCAAGTGCAATTAGTTGTGTACGATGAGCCACTATAGGGGCACAATTAATATGAACACAATCGGAAATTATACGATTTATCTTATTGAAATTTTCTAGTGGGGGGTTGAAGTTTGTCCAAGCGACACGAAATGTTTTCAAGTGTAATATATTCTATACGAAGAGCCATTGCAGTGACGCGGTGCATATAAACACTGTTACAAAACATACGGTTTATACCATGAACATTTTTGAAAACGGAGCTGAATTTTGTTTGAACATCGCGAAAAGCGTAATGCCAAACAGTTTGCTCTGAGAGCTGTCCACTTACAATTTTTGGTCGTTGGACAAGCCGTAGATCATTAACGGCTCCATCGCAGCGTATTTCAAAATTTTTTCGAAGCCGTAACTTTTATTTGATTTTAATTAAAATATCGATTCGTTAGTGCTTAAAGAATTAAGGAGAATTCCCCGACGAAGTTGGTCTGAATGATCGGTCCGCTGGTCAAACGAACGAGGAATCGGAACGTTTATTTTCTTTTTATTTGATTTCAAGTCGTCAATTCGACGGGCTGCGTTGACGAGGACGCGGAAAGCGTGATGACCCTGCTAGGACAAATTACAGGTGACCTGTGCTTTTGATCGTTTTATCAAATTCTCTGAATTCAAAGGGCTGCTGGCCGCCCCTTGATCAGTTTGACGGGACTTTTATTTAATTGCTCGGTTCAACGACCTTTTTTAGATTTGATATATGTGCGTCGATCTTTTACTATGTGATGAGAAATTTCGTATACTGGTTACTACAGGTTCTCCTATTTTTTTCACTGTGGAATAAAAATATTAAAAATATTTTACCAACTTTACCCCTTACATTCCGAATATTTTAAATGTTGTGTGCTAAAATTCAGTATTCAAATGCTGAAGTAGTATCAGTACAGAACACGTACAATTTTTTTTGAGTATCTTTTGAAAGTCACTGGAACTGTGACACGGAGTTTTTAAATTCAAACTTGCATGGGTTAGATGTTTGTAACATATGAAAGGTAATTTGTATCATGAGCAGCACTCGTTATTATAAGTCAAGAGGGTAATTCAATTAAACCTGTGCGACACCGCAGGTTTCATTCAGTGAAATATTGTTTTGAATCCGACATGTCTTGTTAAATTTATTAATTAATTTATTAAAAGATACATTTTTGCTGCATCTGCAGGATATCTGAGTTTCTGAGATAATTACCGTCTACTGTGAATACAAATTAATAGTCCAAATAAACCTTTTGGTTGTTTAAAGAAAAAAAAATAACCCAATCTAGTTAATCTAATAACTTCTGATTCTTACGAAATTTTAATTAGTACTAATATCGTAATATTAATACTAGACAACAGTTGCTTATATGTAAAACAGATACATTAACCATTACTCTGTAAACGTGTGTCAATTTTGTCCGAGCCAGTTCCAAATGTTGGATTATGTGGCTTTATATATTTGCTACAATGATATGATTAAACAAATTATTTTTCAAATCTATTATAATGATCTTTATTTAGAATGTTCAAAGAAGCTATATTAATTTTTTCAGATGTTTCTACCCACCGAATGACGCGTTAGAAATAAATAACCCACGTTTACGGTTTCACATATTGAGCGCTACGTGTACCACTGATGACCCACGTACCAATTATAATTTCGTCAAATAACTGATTATCCCAACGAAACTTTGAGTTACATCTATGTTACAATAGTAGTACAAAATAAGAAGTATATTATTAAATAAATAAATATTCATGTATTCAATGATGCATATTAATAAAAAGGTATTTTCGCGCGTCTGACTAGTTACGAAATTTTCCACTGCGGTGCTCAACGTGTTAACCCATAGACGTACACATTTCTTTCTAGATTGGCCTCACAAACACACTTTTTTTTTTAAATGTTTCTTTGTTGCTACAACATGACTGCTATAACCGTCATTTGCCAGCACATCAACAAAAATCTGACGGCTATAGCCGTCATTTGCGGCAATGTGTTAATGGTACCAAAAATACGTTTACTGGGTATGGATTGTATTGTGTCTGACCAGGTACGGTAGTATTCACTGCAGCAGTCCAAGTATCAACCATATAAAGTAGACCAGACTCCAAGCACCAAAATGATCTTATACAGTGATTAATTTAGTCCAACAAAAATTGATTTCACTTTTTCTGACCGTTTAACTCTTTTACTGCTACAGCTGCTCTATAGAATCGCTCACCGTGTACTGCTAACGCCCATAGGCGTTCCCGGCAATGGCTCTTTATGTACCACCGCAGCTCGGCCGCACGCAGCGTTCGTCTCATTTCAAAATAGCCCACAATCTCAGTGTTAACACTCTCTAAAGTATTCTAAAAAAAATGGCGAATTTTTCTGTGTTCCAATCTTCGTGCCCGAGCCCTATCTCCGTCTCTAACCCTGTCCCTTTGTCTCGCGAGCGGATCGATAACGCGGTTGGCGGATGAAAAAAGATCCCTCGCTCGATATTTTTTCGTCGTCGTATTTTTGATAAGTGTTCGATTTATATTCGCTGGCAAACGATCTATTCACAGGATAAAATAAATATACCGAGCACGAGCGCGGCCGATGACGAAGGAAGACGACGCCGAGCCAGCCATCGAATCGGTTCGCTCGCGTTCCCGCATTCAGCCGGCGCGGATAAATATTTCCGCGTTTTGAATCGACGCTGGAGAACCCGGCGTGCTCCTATACGCACGGAAAGGTCGGCCTCTTTGCAAAGGATGAAAAAAATCCGCTGAAACTACGCCACGATGTGAATACGCATCGCGAGTGGATTTTATTACGCGTGCAATCGGGCCGACGTATCAATGCGACCTCGTTACCGCGGCATCCGTGCAGATTTCCTTTTTCCACGATTATTTCAAAGCGAGTTATTACGTTCTCCGCGTCGTCAGATTTTCGACGCGGCGAGTTCGGAACGCGCCGAATCGCTCAATCACGTTTTCCAAGGATCGTCTGCAGGATTATTTATCGCTCACGCAAAGAATGTTGTTGACAGTGTGGCAGGGGATTTTTATCTACGAGGGCATTTCAAAAAGTAAGCAGCAAAGTAACTATTTTGAGATATGAACTGTTTTTTTTTTAAAGTGGTATAAGTCCATTTATTCATACATTGAGATATTTAAGGGTTTGCGTTTGAATCGACTAAAAAATATTGGCATAAATGATTATCGTTAAAAGTTAAGTAGCTTGAATGCATCTGATTACTTGTGGTGTATTCTACTTTCCCCTTTCATTTCTCGAAAACGAAGACGAATCGACCCATGGTGTATACAACATTTTTTGTTCAAAATGACCTGCCAAACACATTGGCAAAGTTTGTCGGTTGAGATCTGTAACACCCTGTACAATGTTTTAAAAAACATGAAAAAACTGGGACACCCCGTGTATAGATTACGTTATCTTAGTGTTCAAATAAATGAAGTTAATTGTTTATTAATTACTGTCAATCCGTTAATGAACCAGTCCTCATCCATAACGGTATCACTTAAATTACCAAATTCCGTTCAAAATTGTAATCAAATTAGTAATTAAATAAAATTTGCAGCAGGACCGCCGATGATTCCCACGTCAGTCAACGCGTTAGGCAAATAAACAGCTGAAAACCTGTACCGTGCATGACTGCTGGTGTCCGTTCACGAACTCGCAGATCGCATTCTTCTTTCACGTTGCACGGGGCGCAGCAACGACACACAAAGGGTGGCTATTACAATTAGTGGACATTATGGTAGGATGGGCAGCTCGGGCTGTAGCAGCGGGGATGAAGTGACCGACGGATCGGTACAGTCTATCATTGCGAGCCAGGGTCTGCAGCTCAACCGAACCACCGTCCTCTCACCCCTGAAACCCGTTTCGCAACCGAAATACTATCCCCACCGAGCAGTTTCGCCACCACCACCTGCCTGCAGCCCCTCTATCGCCTGCCGTACCCTCCCTGGTCGTAATTACAAGCATTCATTTCACACTAAAAGCCGCTGGCGCTGTCCTGGCCTGTTCGAAACGAGCCCCGCGCGAGTAGCATTTTCGCTACGGATTGCCACTCGTCCAGCCCGCCCCCGTTTCCACCCCCCGCGTCACCGCATCGGCTGTACCAACGCGTTCGAACGGTCCGACGGTCAACCCTTTTCCAAATTTGCGCGATTACAGGCCGACCGGTTGCCTGACGCCGATAGTTCCACGGCCTGGTCCGGTTCACCCTGGACGGGAAAAAAATTTTTCCTCCCCGTGCCCGCCGATGTTTTTCGCCGGTCCACATCGGTGAAAATATTGATGATCGGCTCGTGACACCCCCTGACGGGTCGCGTGGATTTTATGCTCCCTCCGAGTGAAGTGCAGAGAGAAACTGTGCTACCAGGGGTCTACAAACAGACTTCGTGTTGATTTTCACCTGTTTCCGGTATGAATTTTGGAGAAAGGAGGACACTGGGGCTGCCGCCACGGGGTACGATCGATCGTCGGATTCCTGGATTCTGTGGTCCGCTTCCGCAGCCGAGATGAATGAAATAATAAAATGTCCAGTGGTCACAGATGTGGATAGTATTCTTCCTAAGGGGTTGTAAACGTTTTTATATTTTTTTTTAACTATGGAACTGAGTTATGTACGTTTGTTTAATCCTGAAGAATAGGAACGTGGAATTTATGTTACGTTGTAGCAAGTTGAAACACACGTTCGATCATTATTTTATTTATTATTAAATTAGGCAGCGAATATAATAGAGAACGAAATAACAGTTAACCTAATTTCCACACGTGTACATTCTGTTAAGACTGGAAGAAGATACACTTTAACTGTGAAAGGGTAGCAACCCTATTCCAAACGTGAATGGTATCTTGGGGTACAGGTATCCTCATCTCATAAAAATTTGCTATATTTTATTATTATAATACAAAAATACATTAATGCAATACAATTAACGTAATTAATGCAATTAGAGTAGAAATTAGAAATTAGAAGACAGAAATTCAATTTGTTGGTATTGGTGGTGTACACTTGTACCTAGGGAACCCCTAAAGTTAAAGATTTTAACCCTCTATAACCGGAGTTTATTTGCGTATAACTAAATGATACATCAGGTAAATTATAAACTTTGTATTATGGGGTATAAACAAAATAATAATCAAACCGACTCCTTGATGGCTGCACAGTCGTAGATTATACTTGTACATTGCGGACTATCATAAATAGACTGCGGATATTTATGCAAGTATACACTTGTATACTTCCATATTTCCTATGTTAATAAAGTTAAATAAATGAAACTTCAACAAGACTGCATTTGTTCCTTGCAATGTTCAATATACGTATTTTTATTTTAATAAGTTATTAAATATCCATCGTGCAGCAACTTGGATATATTAAATTGCATAAACATCTGCAGTCTAGTAATAAATGTACGAAATAAGACTAAAAATATGGATTACAGATATCTGGTAAGGAATTTCCAAGTTCAGTAGCATTATGGAGGACTAACACCTTGATTGTCACAGTGGAAACAGCCATCCCTAATCAGACACAATATAAATTGCTGTTGATATTATAAATTGTAGAGGACAAAAATGTCTACATATTCAATTGTGTGTGTGCTTCTCAATAGTAGTATTGCAATGTACAATTGGTTCAGAATATTGCAAAAGTCAAGAATTATTTAACTAAAAAGAAATTTAACGTGCCTGTTAACGGGGATCTCCATGGCAACCAACGCGTTAAATTATTTTTTGTAACTTTAACACGTTGACTGACATTGGGGTCACCGATGACTGACGCAAAAATTTTATTTAACACATTCACTGTCTCAGTAGAAAAGGCAGTAATTGGTCAGACACGCGAAAATGGCTATTTATTAATACACGTGGTTGATTGTACAAATGTTTATCTATTTGACATTATACTTTCTATTTATACTATCGCTTTAACGTGAATGTTACTCAAAATTTTATAAGGGTTGGTAGTTATGTGATCAAATTAAAATTGATACGTGTGCCGAAAACGGTAAAAAGTAAAGGGTCTAGCCGAATAAGATGGTCAAAAGTACCCCTAAACCAAATTCGATTTGCGACAGGCCATTCGATAGCTTATCAAAGAAGACCTATTTATGCCAAGTTTCAACTTTGTATCTCGACTTGGGGGGTAGTAAAGGGCAAAAAATGAAAGTCACGTTTTTGCCCCATTTCGCTTATACTATTACCTGGAAAATTTCGAAAAAAAATCACAGACATTTCAGATATCGAGGCACATATTACGGAATTTTCTCAGATTTTTAAACTGAAAATCCAAGTTGTAAAAAATAAAAAACACAAAAAATGCCGGTTTTGTATTAAAGCAGTCGCGGAACTATATTTATATTTTTACTGTAAGTAGATATTATTATTACTAGTATCCTGAAATTTTTCAGATTTTTCGGTTTGGTGCGCCGTAGTTAAACAAATTAATAACCGATTTTTTCATCGTCTCTTACGTTTCAGAGTAACTTACAATGACTCACGAAATTGAACAAATGAATACGCTGCTTTAACTTTCTGTTATTTAACACACATTTAGGGTATTGTTATTCGAAGCAAGGTCACAGTATCTCTAACAAATTAAATTCCAAACACTCCCCCAAAACTTGTAGTTAGTCGGATGCATCATAATAGAAGCAGAATAGTAATTACGGAAATATGTGATCAATTTCGTGAGCCACTGTATACACCGAACTTTCGCACGCTCTTTTTCAAATAAGTGTTTTATGTGATCTTCAATGTCTGTGCACACAGCAAAACAGCATAGGAATGAAATAAAACTAAATAAATCCAACCAATTGAAATTATGCCGTGTTTACCTCTAAAGTCTAAAAAAATCTACCCTATTTCCAACAGCGTTCGTGGCGCAGCGGTAAAACTTCCAACTGCTGAATCGCTGGGAACTTTTTCAACGTAGATTCAAGCCCCCTTTGGACTTATTTCTCGTTTACATTCATTATAATTTTTTTAATTCCCAACTACAAATCACCGGTAACCGCCACGGCATTTAACGCGTTAGAAACGAGTAAATGCATTTGGTAAAAAATGCAGGCCCGTTAAGGCCAACTAATAAGCGTGGCAGTCAAAATGTGAAACGCGGGAGCGGCTGATTATTTTCAGCAGTGATTCGAATTACGAGCTGTACAGGCGCATTTTCCGGGCATTGTGTGCACGGTCGATACCGTTTATCGTTTCACAGCGACGCGTCGGAGCGACCTGAAGCAGAAGAACACCAATGGCCCACCGTTCGCCCCTGAATTTAAATTCAGACACCGCAGAAAATTCTGAAAGGGCCAATGGGGGTCGGCCGCCGGCTTAGACCGTGCGCTGCGCGGGCTTTGCGGTTGGCTGCCGGATTGGCTGGTTAATTTCACACTCCCATGATTATATAGACGAGATCGAGGGCATTTATATTCGCGCGCAGAGAGGGTGTCTGATTGGGACCGATATTTAAAAAATAAAAAAACCGTACCGGTCGAAGCTATCCCCCTTTCCCCCTCTGCCGTCCTCTATTTTCATTTCTCCGTCTCTGTTCAGTGAAAAGACAGTGAGTTTTTCATTCTTTTCCAATTTTCAGTCCTTCCACGTGACATAATATTATTGAGTAGGTAATTACATTCGCAACCCTCGAAAGTTATTCGCATTTTAACCCTCTGTAACGCCATATGACTTGGAAGTTACATACCTATATATCTATATTTTTAATATTTCGTTTATTTATCACGGTTTACGATTATGTATGTATATTCTACGACTATACTGTCACCAAGGACTCTGTTCATTTATTATTACGTTTATATTCTGTGATACGAACTTTATGACTTATTTTTATCATTTATCTGCTGTATCATTTTCGTCATACGCAAAAAAATTCCGGTTACAGAGGGTTAATCTTGAATGTTATTTTGTCATAGTTCTACTAATTTTCTGACTGAGCGATAGTAGAGTTGTCGGAATTTTTACGCGAAGAAATTCGAGAGTAAGGTTAGTTGTAATCTGGTCATACATGGTTACGCCATTGCAAGTACGGTCACTCGCATATTCTGAATTTGTTGCTTCGTATAAAAAAGGATTATTTGAATATCATTTTGGGATAGCAGAGTGGAGGGGCTGTCGACGCCAAGAAAATGGAAAGATTGCGAATTTAGTTGCCAACCTAGTCATACGTGGTTACGCCATTGCAAGTACGGTCACTCGCATACTCTGAATTTGTTACTTCGTATAAAAAAGAATTATTTAAATATTGTGTCGCATATGTTATGAAAATATCAACCACTAATTGTAGTTAGTAAGTATATATAAACAATTGCATCTTAACAATAATATTTATTTGTACAATACATTTTAAACAAAAGAATGTCGCATTTTAATATCAGAAAAATATTCCAACGCTTTATGATAAATAAATATTTTACCTATGAAATTTATAATAAAATCTGACTTCAATACTTTGTAAGGTATCTCCTTTTGTTCAATGACGTCATTTAAACATTTTGGAGGGTTTAAAATAATTTAGTTTTCATATTGAGAGCTAACAAAGTGTCACTCTTCTTTTAGCCTCGTTTTCAATTCTGATTCTGAGGTAACTGGTGTTTTTCGAACCTTTTGGTCTGATTCATCCCATAGGTTTTATATCTCTGTCTCTCTTATCGAACTGGTATCAGATAATCCTTTAGGTATTATTATAATCAGATAGCATCAAGACATCGACTGAAGCGGACGAGTACACAAATTTTCGCAGAACTCCCTTAATTGCAGCATTTCATATCACTCTTCCTCGCTAAAAATTTACTTCCAACTTTAATTAATGTATTAACCCATTTGAAGCCCATGACCCACCACATGCGTCATTCAATTCCCATGAAAATAGACAAAAACCCACGAGGTGCGTCTTGCAAGGTATTTTAACATAAACAGACAAATTATTCCGGTTCCTGGGGAGCTTCTTATGATAATACTTCGAATTCGAATGTGTTAACTTGAAATTTTAACTGCATGTTAAGAAAGAATCCCTTTATCGTTTGGCATACAAGCAACACGATAGGTTGTATATTTTTTTCTAATACCAAAAGTTCGGGCAATTTCTTGAGTAAAATCGAACATTTGGACTTGAACAGTTACCATATCTCGAAAAATAACTTTTTTTTATTGTAGACCAGCCGATAACTATGCATGTATAAAATAAAACCTCATTACAATTTTTTACTTCAGATGAACTGGAGGGCAGGTATCATGTTAACCGTCAGTGAATCAATTTCGTGGAGCATCCTAGTCCACGGGCTGTTCAAACTCTATTTCTGAGAAAATCAAACTGAAACAATTTTTGTAACTTATTAAAAGTATAATAAAACCGTACACAAAGTTTCAGATTAATTAATTTCATACATTCTTCGATAAAAAATGCGAAAAAATCGATATTTCTGACCAAAAAAAGGAAGTACCCTCCTTAATAACTACTTAAAGAACCCTCTATAGTACACACAGCGAGACGAAAATTCGAAAGAAGCCATAGCGGCACGAGAACACCGTAGAACAGCGGAGAAGGGTGGGGGTGGAAGGTAGGGGTAAAGGGCAGGCAACAAAGAGACAACACGGGAAATCGGGGGCTCACGCAATAGCAGAGATTAAACGAAACTGGTGGCCGGGTAGTTTCTGTTTATCGCGTCATATAAATACGGAATTAATTAAAACTGCGGAGTTAATTGAATTTTTATAACCTTTTGTAGGGAGGCCGGTCTCCGGTCCGACGTCGCCGTGGCCGCACTGCGTTAACTGGGTAGTTACCGAGCCTCGACGCTCCCTCTCCCTCATTCCGGTAAGTGTAATAGCGTCACGGAAATATTACCCCTTTTTGGAGCGAGAGAGGTACGCGTCGAGCCACCCTCTATACAGGGTGAGTCGCTAGAAACGTGTCGAACAACCTATGCCATATACGAAAATCATTACAACCTACGCTACCTGTCAGCTTGCTCTCTATACAGCAGACACCCCAATCACTGATCAAACCAGAATCCTGAGAATTGATGACACAGCAATATTAGCTACACACGAAGAACCTGAGGAGTACTGCTTGACAACAAGAAAGGTACAGCAGGTTCGAACAAGTGTAATCAGTAGACTGCCGACGTTTATATAATTTAGTATGTCTAAATTGGTGCATAATGGACATTCCATAACCTATCAAAATGAACATTATACATGTGAACCCCTCAAAGAGCAAATACAGTCTTGTTGAAGTTACATTTATTTAACTGCATTAACATAGGAAGTATGGGAATCTATAAATGCATATTTGCATGAACATCCGCAGTCTAGTAATCGGTAACAGTTACTCTGAACAAGTGCAAATGAACTCTCTGATCCCCCAGGTACGTTCATGAAGTACTTTGGACTACACTGGATGGCAAATTGATGCAGAAGCTAAAATAGAACAGATGAAGCTGAACAGAGACATGAGTTCGTTACTTGGTAGGAAGTTGAAACTCCCACAAAAGGATATTAAAACCAATTTGGATACATGGCTGCAGCCATGAGCCAGGTAGCAAAACTGGTAGCATTACAATCAATAGTCCTCCGGATGATAGTCTACGCACCATGGTTCGTAAGAAACTTACAAGGGGTGATACCCAACCGACACACGCCGATTTTGATGAAATTTTAGTACAGTATAGAGCTCGAAAAAATATTTGACACAGATTTTTTTTTATCGGCAACGATCCATGTTGAAGGGGCGAGAACAGCCCTCAAAGTGGGGGATGAAAACCATATTTTATCAAATATCTCGAAAACCATTGGACATAGGACAACCATTTTTTTTAAGCCGTGTATTTTTTAATTATGAATTGAGTTATGTGAACAATTTTGCCAAAAGTTCATTTGTTTAAACAATATTTAAGAAATTATAACATTTTGCGATTTTCTCTGGTCAAATGTTAGTACATTTTCATCAAAATTTGTATACATGAACTATAGACCAAGACCAAAAATACAGCCAAATTTGATTTTTTATTTTGTTAGATACACCGTCAGTTAAGAATGAAATATCCAGATTCCTGATCAGGCACACGTCTAATCCAACTGGCAAAATAATGTACCATGTATCGTCATTCCCAGGTGACTGTAGGAGGATTCACCCCAAGGACCTTCAACAAAACCGCTATAAAACATTTTTCCAAACATCGAGGACTCTTTCAATGAAAATTGTCTCCAGGTGCTAATAAAACCATTTACAAACTTATTGATTGTTTTTGTAAACAGATAGTTAGGCAATAAAAACTGAGCGCCCTATTAACCATTTGAACTCCTCTGCCGAGTATGACTCGACATCAGTTTTATTCAGAGGTAATCCTATGATGAGTCACACTCCACATTTTCAAATTGCCAATTTAAATATATATTATATTTTGCAATATTTTTTTTTACCTAGATAAGCAATATTACATGTATATTACCCTTTTTGTAACAAACAAAGTCCTTGAAGTATTCAGATACATGATTGTTTGTACCTAGTTGGTTCCTATCAACTAACTGTCCTTTGAAGTACATTTCAAATGAAAAACTTAACCTTTTAACCGGGGAGCTTATTTTCCAAAAGCGCACTCTGTACGCGTCGTAACAAACTTATAAAGACGAGTTAACTCGTCATGCCAGTAGCAAATGCGACATGCCATAACTCGTGTCTGGTACAATCATAACCATAAGAAACTCAATCATTTCAGTGAAAAATATTGTTTGTATGCATCGAGAAGAATAAGTACGGAAACACATTACAAACTAACAAATTAATTAATCAATTCCATTACATTTTTTTGTTTCGCCAATAAAAAAGAGTGCTAAAACATCGTACCAATACAGTGATAATAAAAAATGAATAATATGTTGACTTTTACTACACATGCATAATCTCTAAACTTTCGAGACGAGTTAACTCGTCCGACGCGCTGCAGAAGCATTTCCAAATGACGAGTTAACTCGTCCGACGGGCTGCACAAGCATTTCCAAATGACGAGTTAACTCGTCCGACGCGCTGCAGAAGCATTTTTCAATGACGAGTTAACTCGTCATCCCGGTTAAAAGGTGAAAATAATAAGGTGTTATTGAAAAGAAAATTAAAAAAGGATTAGGATTTCAAAGGGTTAAATCCACCAGGCGTAAAAAAATAAACTGCTCCCGTCTGTGCTTCTAAAATTTGCTCATTCAAATTATCTCGCCTGCCTATTACCTCGAGTAATGATTGCACAGGGATTCCAGCTGATATTTTCCGTCGACACACCCTGTATAGTGCGCAGCGCGCCCTCCCATCCCAGATAAAATCGCCCAGAGGTATTTACGACGACGATGCACAATCTGCTCGCGAATAAACGGCCGTTGTGTACTTTTAACGAGGTAACCGAGCCGCGCCGCCGCTACTCGTACGCTAAAAGGGCCACGGGGCGGGCGCAGGGGTTGGGGGTTGCGCGCTGCGAGTGTCATTATCGCTGTAACCGCTATTTTTTAACTTATCGTTACGTTTCGTGCCGTATCGATTTAACTTTTAAGAGTTACGCGGCCCGGCCGAAACACGCACGCTCCCCAACCGAATCACCGACAGGCTGAAGAGCGTTTTTCCGCTTAGCTATCGGAACTTCTGTTCCCTGGCAATCCGCGCTGGTTTATTCGACGATAGCTGCGCCGGGAAAATTGTTTGGAAAGTTTGAGAGACCGTGGCAGTCGTTGGAACAAGTGCAAGTGGCTTAATAAGCAGGATTTTGGAAATTAATCGCGTACCAGTTGCAAGAGGTAGGGGTACGCTAGGCCTTGCCCTGGGTTACCTTCGTGGGCTGTAGCTGACACCCAGGGAGGGTCGTGTAATTTGTTGGCAGTTCGTGTCTCAAAAACCAAAGGAGAAGACGGTGAAATGCTTTCAAGGACTTCTGAAGGTCAAACGGTTATATCTAATACACAAGGAGGGTAGTGCAATTTGTTGGGAGTCTGCATTTCAGTGATCAGGGAAGAATCGTAAAAATTGATTAAAGATCACCTACATACAGGCCAGACAGTTGTACCTAATAGACAGGGAGGATCGTCCAACTTATTGGGAGTATATCTTAAAAACTAGAGAAGAATGTGATATAACTTTGAAGGTCATCTGCCTGCGAATGTTTCCTTTCAACCACCACCAATGTTGCAATGACAATAGAGCTAGTAGCTACGAACTGTTTCTACATTATTTACAGTCATCGACCTGGCTGCCGTCTATTTAGATGTCCTCTTGAAACTCTCCACAACAGCCCGTGACGCACGTGCGCCCATCGATCGACTCCATCGACCTATCGGCAGAGTGTACGAAATTAAAGGATACAGGCGAGAAGTTGACGGTTACATGAGGAAGTAGCTGCAGAGGCAGTAGTTCCGGATCACTGAGCAAGCTTCTGCACGGCATACCTTTCCGGTGACATTATATGGCTACGTCGGGGAACTTTCGAAGCAAAATATCGTTGCAGAGTCTCACCGTATAGAGATTGGGGGAGGATATTATCTAAAGCCAGTCTGCGACCCGTCTATCGGGCCGTACGTCTCGTTGCTCCATCGAATCTTACGGATCTCCAGACTGGGGGGTGGCCGAAGGGGATGGGTGATCGGTGCAGAGGAAAGAAGTCGGGTTTCCAAAGGAATATTTATCGAGTGGATATTGAAATTGATGGTCGCTACCTCAGACATGCTAATCCGACGAGCGAGCGGATTTCTGATAACGCCCGACGACGGCCAAGAAATAACAGAGGAGTAATTCAAATCGAAGACACGCCGCCGGCAAGATTACTTATGAGGTTTACTTACGTGCCATCGTCTACCTTCCCCTATACTCCCAGCTCACCTTCCAGGGCAGACATTTTGTCAAAAACTCGTCCCGGAGACTTGTGCCCTGAGGCAACAGGTACACCACCCTGGCGTCTCCTTTTGCCAAGCTGAGAGACAAGACATGACATCACATGACACCAGGGACTGCCTGGAGCCTGTCTGACAATCCAGGTGTTAAAGTTAGCTATGCTATTTAAGAAATAAACACACTGTGATGTCTATACTTGGGTACGTATGTAAAGTCCAGATTACTGCTGTTATAGAGACCAGAGTTTAGGCCCTCAAAGTCGGTTATCAATTCGGAGTGACTAAGTGAATGAAAAGAAACCTTGAGGAAACCGGAAGACCACCCTGTACATCATCCCCATCGAGGTTCTGTTTGGTCAAGTACCGTGCTGTTTTACTTCCCCCCGCGAGCATGTGAACGAGTAATGAAGAAACGCTGAAGAAGACTCTCTCCTCTGGAACTGTACTTTGACGAGCGGAAGAGGGGAAACGAAACTTTGCCGGAGAGAAACTAGGAAAACTGGAAACTCGCGAGGGAGGAAAAAACGGGGGGAAGATCAAAGTGATATTAATAAGTAGAAGGAAAAGTTGGTTTGATCAAAACTAAAGCTGGACCGGAGTCCGGCACTAGACCACATCACAGAATGGCTCGAAGCGCCGAAGCTATTAGCATAATTACAATACTTCCGTCTGGCCGATCCAACTTTCTGCTTATTTTAAGCTACAGCCTCTGATATCTGCGCCGTGATGGGATTGCGGGCGAATCCATTACGCTGATGCGATGTTAAAGGGCCAAATCATCGGGATGAACGTTCTGTCAAGCCGTCATTGCTTTCAGCCTTCTCGCGTCGGCTTTAATCGGCCGCCCATTTCCGTCGTCGCGACGCTGCCTCTGCGTTATGAGAACCGCAGCTCATTCTAACAGATTATACATTTACTATCACAGGTCAGACCAGTCAAGGTCAGTCCTTCGACTTCAGAGAATAAGGTACGATATGATGAAACTTGAAGTTCAAGGAGTAACTACTCAATTCTGCAGACAGTGACCGTGAACAGTTCAGTTTAGATGTCTCAATATCTCTACCTAACCCAACCTTGTTTCATCTTCATTAAATTTACTACTGCCTTACCTGTACAGTTACTGTTCTTTCCTTTTTTTCTAATCACACTGTCGTCTCATGATCTGTCTGTTGATCTTCTAAACCAGAGATGGCCATCAGGAGCAAGGTCTGGCTCCAGCCTACCCCCACTCTGCGTCCATTCCCCTCACACAGGTTGTGGTTTGACTATAACGTAGTAAACATCGGTAATTGTGGATAAGTACGGTTTCTGAAGACATAGTGACGTAATAAGAATAATTATTGTTTTATATATGTCATCAAATTCAGCTAAAGATTAAATCTTTACTTTCTTGTTACATGAGGGGAATGGACACAGAGTGGGAGTAGAGCGGGACCATTCATCGCTCTGAATGGCCATATTTATCCTAGACTTACATCTCTGGATGTACATTTTGCGATTCTACCTCAAGTTTAGACCAAACTTAACCCAACCTTTGTATAGAAGCCAGCATCGTTAGCTATAAAACTGAAAACGATGGCCAGAGCATGTTGACATTGTCGATCAGACATGGTAGCTCCATTGACTACAATTTTTTAGGCACACACGTTCTTCATTCTTTACAGCATCGAATCTTAATGACAAAAGTATCCCGTACACCCCCAGATGCCCCACCATCTATTATACATGATAAAGTGTCGTTTGAGAACGCGAGGGTGCCAAGCTGAATCAGCTGTAATCATCGAACCGAAACACCCTTCGCAACTTCCAGCTCGTTTATGTTCTTGCCGGGAATAAATCTAATTCGCGACGGTGCAACGTAGTTGCTATCGTTTCTGCTCGATGGAAGGGAAAAATTGTCTGCCATTCGACCACGTAATCCTCGTCAGGGATATCCGAATTTAAACAAAGTTAAATAGACATATGCGTGGCGGTAGGCTCTGAGGAGGTTAGCGCCGCTTCATCGTCGGGTCATAGTTAAGTCTTCGCATGCAGATGGCGTGCGTGGAGGGTCAACCACGTGACAATAAGATGACCGATGGTTACGTGGAGCCGGCGAGATTATCAATGAACTGAACGGACACAGGGTCCGCGATATAATAGAAATCGAAAGCCCTCCTTCGCGGAAGATTAATCGTCCGGTCGATCGGATCAGATTGCCGATGAGACGTGAAATTCAACGCGGGGATTCCCCGAACGATTGCTACAAATAAAGTTTCGTCTTTCCATTTTCGCCGGCGTGGAAGGCGGACGGCCGCGTACAGGCGAAAACTCACGGAAGTAGTACGCGGTTCCTTTCTTCCGGCGAAAAATCGTTTCTGCTTGAAATACTATTCGAGTTACACGGATCACGGGAGAAACGGGTGAAGAACGGCGGAGACGTATACCGGGTGATTCTAACCTAGCGACGCGGGATTCGCAGGCTCTGGAATCTACGCAAGGTACTAATAAATATAATTTTATAAATGAAGAGTAATCAGAGGCGAGTGGAGAGATATTTTAACTCTTTGCAATCCGTTGGCTCCGCTAGGAGGATATTCATAATATACGATGACTCACCAATTTGTTCACATCATTATGTTACTTCAATAGTCTTCTATTTAACACTTTTTTAAAACAGTGTTATTTGAAGCAAGCGTATGGCATGTTTAATAAATAACATTTTAAATACGTTTGAAAAATCTGTAGTTGGTTGGTTGCAGTAGAATTAAGACAGAAAAGTAATTATGAAAATATTGTTGGGTATATTAAATATCCCTAGATGTGCGATTTGGCAAGAGTTGGCAACAGGGACCGAGAACTCTTTTGTTCTCCTCGGAGAATCTCGTTGAGAAAAGAAAGCGTTGCCTCGTGTGTGTATTGTAAAAGTTTATATTTTATATTTCTCTCTATATAATTTTATTTATTCTTTTACACTGTTTATTTCATAAAAGATCCCAACAAATATTTGAACAATTTCGTGAGTCACTGTACTTCATAACTCCGTTGGCTCCGCTAGGGGGACATGCACAGTGTGTATCTGTACTTAACTTGTTACTTGGGTAATCTTGAGTGCAAATTATTTACATTACAGGTTTTAGTTGCATTACAATAAAGCAGACTTACCAAAGAAATAAAAATAAATAAATTCAAAAGCACTTGTAATTTTTTTCTTTCGCAATGAAATTTTTCTTTTCCAATGAGCTTCACTGCAAAAGTGTACCACAGTTGCTGGTAGATAATATCAAAAAATGTTCAGAGTGCAGAGGGTTAAATAGTGTATGTGTTATATTGAAAGGTAAGTGTACTTGTATTTATTTATTTAGTCTGACGCCACTCTAATCAGCGCCATCTGGCAGACTGTCTCAAAAGTAAAACCATGACAACACAAAAAAGTAGAAAGAGGTTGGGTTACCTTTAACCTAACTTTGAATCAACTTACAGTCGCTCACGAAAGTCTTCTTACACCCCATAAAGACGTCATTTTGATTAAAATAAACAATAATTTCGTGTAATAACATTATTTATTGACACATGAGGTAATATTAACTATTTGATAGCAAAATGTAGTATTCTACAGGAATATTTATAACAAAGATACAACAAAGATTTACTAAAGTTTACCATAGTGTACGATCACTTTTGTGAGATGCGTAATTCATTTTCTTCTTATCTCTTCAAATATTTCTGTAGAATGATACATTTTATTATAAAATAGCTATTATTGTCTCATATGTAATGAATAAATAAGATATTGGACGAAGTTATTGGTTATTTTAATCAAAATGGTTTTCTTGTGGGGTGTACGAAGACTGTCCTGAGTGACTGCAGGGCAAGCGCCCCTAATATCGCCTACCCGTAATATTTTGAAAAAAAAGCGTTTACAGAAATCGGCGATGGACTGAAGTTGTAGCCAAACATGTATAAGGAAACATATTTTATTGACAGCGTTATAAATAATGTCTCTTTTGTTTCAGACTAATTTGATATAAAAATGTCTGTTACCCATTACATGAGAACGATTTGAAATTTGGTAGGCGATATTAGGTGCACTTACCCTATATCTGTGCCTGAAATATTGTTAAATATTTCACTTGTAGAATTCTCTGTATTGAGAGGTTAATGTTTTGTACCTTCTGCGGGTCTACGTCTTAGCTGCAGTTTATGCTGTAAATTCTATGTTTCTATAACAGTCTTTGTCCGTTTTATTTATGTAGCTCTATCGGCGCAGTTTGTTCGTTTATGTAGCGAACACCCTGTATCGACAGGTTTTGCGAAGAATGGTGAATGGGAACGGGGAAAATGAGTTGAACGAAGGTGGTTGGCGAGCAGATGGAAGCGAAAAGCAGAACGAGCTGCGGTGCCAGTGACAGAGCTACGTTGTCGCATGTAACGAAGTAGATTAGTCAGTGTGACAGAAGACCGTAATTTCCTAGGCAAATGACACCGATCGCCCAACGAACGCACTGTGCTTCCACACCAGCTGACTCGTGTACCTGGCTTTGTAAAATCTCCGCCACCACGGCGCACGGCAGCCAGAAAAAGGAAACATTTTTTTTACAAGATCCTTTGAAAGTCCGAAGAATCCATTCATAATGCTGAAATTATATCGAAACCCCAAATGGTGTACATTCTGGGTGCAGACATGGCAGCAGGTCCATCTAGATCAATTGATCAGCTCAAGAATTTAGAGTAAAACAGTTTTATTACGTTCAAGAAGATGAGATCAATAAGATTTTCTGGGAGACGAGAACGAGCTGTAAATGGTTTCCATTGACTCTGAAGGAAAGAGGGCAAAAAAGTGAACAAGGTGGTAGATACACACTGCCCTGAACCGGCGCTGTCTGATCCTGTGGGTCTGGACAGCGAGTGGTCGGAAACGATTACATGTGATTTAAGGAGGTCTCCACTCTCGGATCTCCAGGTTGGTCGAACCACTGCATCTAGCTTGCTCCAGACTCTACTCTGTTTTATCTACGAAGTGCAGCAGTCGTCTCCACTTACACACCCCCTGGCCCTCGTTCTTTCCTACCTAAACCACCGATTACTTGCTTGCATCTCAATATAAAACATACCCGACGATGTTCGACGTCTATGCCCTTCCTCAGGTGCCATCAGATCTATGAGGGTCACAGAGGTTTATGGCATAGCTACCTTGCCATATATTCACAGATTCCTCTGAGAACAGCGTGTCCTGGACACTAGAACTTTGATCATGAGCAAAGACTTGTTTGTGTTACCTTAATTGAAAGAATTGGTGTCCAGTTTTTGGCCATTGCAAACGAAGACATAAATAAATTAAAGGAGAAGCGCTGAAGAGGTAGCTGATGTTATCAGGACCCTGTCAGTTTGAGTTAGCTCTGTGCCTTTCAATCGTCAGGTGCCATCAGATTTATGAGGGTGGCAGAGTTTTATAACACAACAAATTTATGACAGTGTGTCTTAGACTCTAGAGATTTGATCATGAGCAAAGACTTATTTGCGTCACCCTAACTGAAACAACTGGTGTACAGTTGCTGGCCATTGCCAACGAAGACATAAATAAATTAAAATGGAAGCACTGAAGAAGTAACTGATTTTATTAGGGTCTGTCAAGTTAGGATAGATCTTTGCCTTTCAATCATCAGGTGCAATCAGATCTACGATGGTCACAGAGCTTTATAACACGGCTACCTTACCATGTATTCTCATATTCCCCTGAGCACAGTGTGACCCAAACTCTAGATCTTTGATTATGAGCAAAGACTTATTTGTGTCACCCTAATTGAAACAACTGGTGTCCACCTGCTGGTTGCTGCCAGTGTAAATAAATTAAAGAGTTAGATTTAAATGGTAGCTAACGTTGACAAGTCCCTGTGAGATTAGGTTGGCTCAACGTCTTTGCCTTTCAATAGCGGCCAGATGTCATCAAATCTACTAACGTCAGAGGTTTATAGGACACCTATGCCGCCATATACTCCAAGTGTGGCATGGGCAGATCATAAGCAAAGATTTAGTTTTTTCAGCCCAACTGAAGCGGCTGGTGTCCAGCTGCGAGCAGTTGGCAGCGAAGACGTAAACTAATCAAAAGGAGAGCGCTGAAAGGGTGGCTGACGTTGCCAGGAACCCGTCAGGAGGAAGGTGGACGAAGAACGTGGAACACAAAGTCGGTTATTAGCGAATGCGACTGTCATGTCAAAGTCACTCGAGCGGTTGATGAAGCAGGTACAGACGGTACCGTGTCCTTCGAGTGAGCGAGGTTGAAGCAGATTGCAGCCTCTCGAGACAAGTGGCGCCATCGACATGGTAACGGCCTGGTAACTGCCTCGTAAGCTATCTAACGGAGAACCAGCGTCCGATCCTCGTGCGGTGATTCAAGCCCCGGGTTCAATGGCCTCTTCATCAAGGATCACACGTCTAAATCCTCCGAGGTGGACCACGGATCCTCCACTCGAACGAGCCTCGTGGAAATGCACGAGGGCTGCACAGTTGCGTGTGCGGCGAAAGGATCTTGACATTGCAATCTGCTGGAAACGTGGATCGAAAATATCTTCCAGCAACTCTTCAACAACGACGTCTAACATTTTACGTTCCATTTCTGCACGAGCTGGCAATCCTCATTAATCCTTCAATTACCAGAACACGCCAGTCAAACAGTGCTGTGTACGGCTTCAGACAAGCTACCGTGTCAGCAACCTTGAAGAGGCCAACTTACTCAGAGACACCATCTGAACCTTGTAAAAATTTCGGCGGTTTTGTCTTTGTGTGCCCTTGAAGGCCTTCTGCACTGGAATCCGTCGAACGATCATCGAGGGAATTTTTGTTAGCCTGGACAGACAGCCTGGAGAACGGATTGATTAGGATTTTTCAGACCGCACGGATTACACGCGATACGTTTCGCCGCTTAATTGGACTTTAAGCTTTCGCGTATCGTCGGCTGGTAATCGACGCGATCATGGTTACGGCTCCTGCCGCTTTTGACGATGATAGGCGGTACAACGTTCGGTAACGATTGATTGGTCGAGATCGCCTGTACGTTTCCCCGATAATGCTATTCTCTTGTTTCTCTTCCGCTTGGATGAAGGGTGTATTGCGGCTGAAACTATCTCATTACGAAGCCACTGTTTGGTCTGGGCCAGAGAAGGACGGTTCCCCGATGCTAAATGGATCACTTGCGACTCCGGGGCCGATTAGTTTGCGTTTCTAACTCGAGTGCTGCTCGTTCTTTCCTGAATTTCCCCTTTTACAACCATTCCGCTCCTCTGATTACCTCTCAAATTAGAATTGGACCTCTGTGGAGAAAATAAGACGTCATTCTAAATGAAGAGGGAAACTGCAACCTTCTGATGAACAGTTGCACTACGTACATAAACCAATGGTGCCAATGAGACGCTGCAGGACATCCACAATGTCTGCAGTCCTGGAATTAACCCTTTGAGGACGATTAACAAATATATGCGTTCCAAATAATCCTGCACCGTGTGCTAAGGGTCAGCGTACTGGTCCAGTCACAGCTGTTTATTGTTAGCTATAAA
Source organism: Macropis europaea (assembly GCA_916610135.2). Lineage (NCBI taxonomy): Eukaryota > Metazoa > Arthropoda > Insecta > Hymenoptera > Melittidae > Macropis > Macropis europaea. The sequence goes on along the minus strand of OU744352.1, from coordinate 11,465,642 downwards.
CCTATGTATTCGGATGAATTAATACTTCAGCTGATTTTATTAAAATATACATGTTTCGTTACATACTTTGGAGTTTTAGAGCACTGAAGCAACTGAACAATCGACATCACACACACTGTTATAATCTGTACATATATGAAAGTCAAACATACAAAACATGTATGTATGTTCCGTAAAGGCTTCTATACCGTTCAATGTCTCTGCACCAAATTTGGATTAATATTCTCCGACACCCTAGAAAAAATACTATGGTGGTCCCCACCCTCCAACCACCCCCGCTTAACTTAAGAACTCAAAGGGTTCTATACCGTTCAACGTATCCGCACCAAATTTAGCATGAATATTCTTCGACTCCATAGAAAAAATACTGTGGGGGTTCAAACCCCCAAACACCCCTAAAGCCCACCCCTTCTTAACACTAGGTTTACGGACATTTCTTATATACCTATCTCTACGGACACGCGTCAAATTGACGCGTAAACGAAAGCGCACAGTTTCTGTAAGAAACAACTTATTTTATTTAAAAACAATATATTGTACACTATTAACTTATAAATGAAACTATGTGATATTGTATATTTATATAAAATTTATAATATTTAACATTATACAACATTACATTTATTCCGCACGTTTGTAAAATTCGAAATGCGTCAAAATGACGCGTCTTGTAAACCTAGTGTTGACTGAAGTCCGAGTAATTTTTTGTGTAGTAGCTCAATAATTTCCAAGAATTCCAAGGGGGAATTTGTGAGGAAAATTATTCTTCACTTATTCCCTCTTAGAAAGAAAATAAAAAATAAATAACTATGACCTTTTAAAGAAATAAAAAATGTCTGGATGGTTTTAAAATTGACTGTGGAAGTACTAGTTAAACAAAACGGGAAGTGAATGTGTAAAGTGAAATTTGAAGAAGTGAGGATTTAAAAAATCATCGAAAATTTTTTTTTTATTTACCTAAAGCCTACCTGTGCAAAATCCCGAGCAACGCCGGGCACACGCAGCCAGTTAAATATACAGTTTAACAAGTTCATCCATTTGGCGAAAGTTCAACATATAGTGCATGCTTTTTCCTGAAATTTTCAGGGTTCAGACGGTTAAACAAATTTTGCAACCGGTTCTGTTAAACATTGACTGTCATCCGTGCATTATAGACGACATTTGCAATCTGCAAAACCACTTTAATGCGGAGCAATTGGGTTCAGGGTGCGGTCAGACACAATTGCCGATATCCCACGTTTGCGGCGTAGAATGTTCTCGAAATGTTCTGGACACAATAGGACCGCACAAGGACTCGTTAGAATCGATGGACGCACTTGTACCGGAGACTCTAGAGCCTGACAATGGGAAGGCGTGATCGAAAGACGAGCATTCAAATGTTGCATGCAGCGTGTTTTCACCTTGAACAGGAAATTGGCTGACGTAGCGATTGGCCCCCGGTCATTAAACCGTGACGTTCCTTGAATCGGTGTCAGCAGCATCCCATATCGTCTGACTGGGTTTATTTAATCCGGAGGCGGCAGATTGGAGGGATAGCTCAGCCTTCAGAAGAATCGTCTCCCCCATTCAATAGATACATACCCTTTTGTCGAGCACAATGTCGGGCCTTACGATCGTCCAATATTTTCCGTCAACAAACTGCACGCGTTCATCTCGTTATAAAGTCTGTTTGATCGGCAAACATGGCAGCCCGATGCATCGCGTGGTCGCTTCATGTCGGGGAAATACGAGGAGAAACCCCTACGTGTCTCTTGATTACGGAATTCCGCTAGAAAGTATGATCTTACAATTCCACAGTCTAAAATTATACTAATGATCTGCACGACAAGAATATCTCGTAGCTATTAGCTAATACTACTTGCTCTCTAATCAATAATTACGAACAGTTATTAACCTCCTCAGGGTTACTGACACGTACACTTTAATGCTGAATTCTATTACGAATATTTAATGTACTCTAATATTATTATATTGAATAATTTAATTATTTAAATCCTTTAAATCGTTTAAATAATTAAATGTTTATTCGGTGTCTACGCTGCATTATATTCTGCTGCGTGCAGATGGTTTCTAAAGATTTCTTCTTCCATTTCACGAAGACTGAACTGCTTCAGTGTGATTCTCTGTCTTCTTTAGATTAATATAAACATTTAGAATCATGATTCAATGCGAGAGAACTTCAGGTAAGAGCATAAGATTGTTCTGTCGTTCTATCGAAATCATTTTTGTTTGAACATTTACGAGAGCACGATGGGTACAAGAAGAACAGAGTTAAGTATTCAAGTGTGTTTTCAAATACTTGTGCTATCAAACGAAGGATATTTTCTAAGGGAAATTGCAAGAAAAGTGGGAACTTCAAAATTTAGTGATTAACGATTTCATAACTTCTTTCAGGTAGTTATTACAGTTAAGAAAGTGTCCACATACTTTTGAGCGGCAGTGTATGTGTACGTTTAGTTTGTTTGTCTAATTCAATGGTTATAGACAAAAATACGTCATCTAACGGCCATGTGTGTATATTATTTTTCTTACAGATCTTTAAATTTTGTTAATACTTTATTCCTTATTTTGTAAATATGAATTTATGTTGAGTAAATATTATTTTTCCTATCTGCAACAAATTGGTCCCTGAAGAGGTTAACCCTGAATAGCCCAATTTTTTTCGTGGCTTTAAACAAATTTATATAACGTGAAACCAACAAATAGCCACCTCTAAGTACAAATTAATAATGAATTTATACATTTTTTGTTGGTATCTCAGGTTGGAGTTGATAATCGCTGCAAAGTATCTTTTTAGATACCAAGAAGATTTATAAAACAAGATGTATACGCCACATTGCGGCAAAAAATTTAGTTAGATCAACAAGATATCGATATGTTGGTATGTGACTTCAAAGTCACACCGGGCTATAGAGGGTCAATGATACCTCAGGCATTATTATTGCCTGGATCCCACCACTTGAAGGTTCCTCCGTTGGGGACCCTCATTGCCTTATATTAATTTGTAAAATTTTCACATCGTATGTAGCAATACAATAAAGTGTCCAAAGAGTCTAAAGTAACCTCAGAAGTGAAATGTATTCCAAGGTTAAAAATAGCAAAGTATAGTGTGTCTGGCCAGGTGTACTTAACCTGTCTAATCTCCAGCTTTAGACGTCTTACAGAATCAATATCATCTGCTAGCAACAATAGACAAACCCTATTTGCCTGCAATCTTTGCCATAGCTAATGATTGATTGCCAATGATAGTCCGAGGCTCCCATCCGAAGTGATATGTCAGATGGAGCAACGGTTTTCCAAGTGTTCAAGTCTGCAGACGCAGTCTGGCGTTCGCCTAAGAACGTAACAGGTCCCCGGTGCAGGGGTTAGATCATCTTGGGTATTATCAAAGCCGTCAGCAATCTCGACACATTGCATCTGTGCCCAATATTCCAGCCTTTGAGTTGTTCAGCCGGCGGTAGTCTTATGTCTGCGCCGCGACGACAGCTCACCTACGCGGAACACGATGACAAACGTTGCCATCTAAACAAAGGGTCCCGGGGTATATGTACGGCAGACACGCAATTTCCGCGGCATGTAAATCGCGCGAAATGAATTTCTGCCAATCACGCACGTGCGTCAGCGACGGGATCATCAGTGACCCGGCTGTTTGTGGAGTATCACCGCCCCCGACCTCTCCCAAAAAATTGCGACCTCCCTGAATTGGACGGCGGCATGAAAAACAACCGGAACGGGATCAATTATTTGGCGTTGCGGTCCCATCACGGGGGAATATTTGGCTCGACTCTCTTCATCCAACAGGATATGAACAGAAAATGTATTCCGTTTAAACAAAGACAGGTTGACTGTTTGGATTTCCAAAACATAAGGCCTCTCAGGAAGGGTCTGAGGGCCATCTGTGGCTGTGCGACATGGGACGACGCCAGGCATCTTGAGCATCGGAAAACTAAGTTGTATATAGTTATTTATAACTTCTCGATGCTTCGATGTCTCGAAATCTCAAATTTCAGCGCACGTCCCAACTCAGCCCTGACACGCACTTCGAACCTTGGTGGTCCCTGGACCGTCCAGGACGTCTTGCATTGCCCTTTCCTAGACACCTCGAGAGGGTGGAGGGTCAAAATGTAAAACCCGATGAGTTTCGAGAATTGACGCATTCTCTTCCCTCACGAAGTCTTCAAGGTCTAAGAGAGAGAAATAGTGAAACAATAAAGGTAGCCACCCAGAGAATTTCGGACAGAATTAAGCGAACTCTTAATTACTTAGGACATTGTCACTTCTCACGTGAATAACAAAAATAAGTGTGATTATAATAAAATTGTGGAGACTAAGGAATATACAGTCCCTTACTTAACACCTCACAATTAGTCTCATCATTGACCTTGAAATCACCATTAGAAAATGAAGAAAATTCTGGCGTTACTTTAAACACTGCTTGCCTCGGGACACCTACGTACTCCACCGGCCATATACAGGGTGACCGGTTTTAATCTATAAATGCAAATTACTCGTACACTATGTGTTGTATACAAAAATAGTTCACATAAGAAGTGAATGATTTCGAGGGGGCAACAATCTGGTGGAAGTAGTTTTTTTGTAGACGGACTCGTACAGGTCATATGAAGGTGACATACGTTTCTTTAAACGGAATTGTATATTTTTTAATACCCTAATCGGTGCAGCTCGTTATTCTGTGCAAAATTGTATTGAGATATTTTTGTCGAAAAATCATTAGTTTAGGAGACATTTTCATCAAGTGCAGCCATTTTTTTAATAGTCAAGATTCTTACTTTACTTTGGTTCACACCATAGCCACATTCATACTGATCAAGGTGCTTCCTCATTCCTTTGTTTCAGATTAGCAGAAAGGCCAGAGTCGTGTCAGCCAGTAAGTCACTTTTTTTTAAAGGGACTCCATAAAATCGAACATAACTCATGTAATTTTTATTATTTTTACTTAAAACAAAAATAGTTTATATACTCTAAATATCAATAAATGCCTGAGCAGGAAACTTATACAAAAAGTCTTATAGTTCCTTTGGAAAAAAATCCTAAATGTGACCTAATAAATGGCATTCTAAACCAGAATACCCCCTTAAGGCTATTTTAATTCAAAAAGCAGCTGGTCCAGGTTCTGAACATCCCCTGTCAGGATTTCCTGCCTGATCTCTGCGCAAGTAGACAGAGTGCGGCGCAAAAATATTTTCTGAGCTGTGTATTGATGGTATCGAGACATCAGGACTGTTTTTTCGCACATTCATCCGACCTGTCGATTCGAGTCCCGCGATTCGCATATGCCAGCTCGATGGCCCGTCGTCGCTTCCATACCGGTGATTGATGCTCCCTGTCGCTTCACAGACGCGACTACATAAATCAAAAGGCGCCCTTACGCCCGCGAACCCTTTTCTTGTCGATCTTCCTCTCCCTTGCTCCTTTTTTACTTCGCTCCGCGCCACGATGCGTTATCAAATCCGAGGATGACGGACGAGAACGTATTAAATACCGAACCGGGACCGGTATCGATTGTCGCAGCCTGCCAGGCGAGAGACGCTCGGTTGAAAAGGGTGTGAAGTAAACGAACACGTGCATCATCCCCGCGAGGCAGCCAGCGATTGAGACATGTTCTCTCTGTGTGTGCTCTTTCTAGCCCCACCCCCTTCATTCTACGATTATGTGTCCCATGGCGCTTGTTGTGTGCGTATCATTTGGTTCCGCGAGGGTGGAAGCTGGGGTGCTTTTGACAGATTCATTGTGCAAGCTATAATTTTTGGAGGTTTCCCGGGAAGCGAGGATGTTTCTATTTCCTCAGGTCTGGTGTAGATTTTTGGAACACCCGCCATTTCTTAGGCTATCCGTGAAATGAATATGCTTCCTTTTTCTTAGACTTCGTTAGATGTCCTAACATCTTGTGATCCATCTGAAGGTTGCATGTGAAGTAAAGACATTTTCTTTAGGACTGGTTAGTTGTCCGAAACTTCAGTTGTCATATCAAAGGCTACTCCTGGAATATTAGGGTGATTCTGTTTTCTTAGGCTTAGTTAGGTGTTCTAAAGTACTGCAGTCATCTTGGAGGCCACTTCTAAACTGAGGATGTTTCTATTTCCCTAGATCTGGTTATATGCTTTAAAATCCTGTAGTCATTTTACACGCTATTCCTGAAATAAGGAGGTTTCTGTTTTGTTTATGTCTAGTTAGGTGTTCTAAGAACCTACTCGTGAAATAAATATTCTTTCTTTTTCTTAGACTTGGTTAGATGTCTCAACATCTTGTCATCCATCTGAAGGTTACATATGAAGTAAAGAGATTTTCTTTAGCACTGGTTAGTTGTCCCAAAATTCAGTTGTCATATGAAAGGTTACTCCTAAAATAAGGGTGATTCTGTTTTCTTATGGTAGTTAGGTGTTCTAAAATACTGTAGTCATCTTGAAGGCCACTGCTAAAATAAGGATGTTTCTATTTCTTTAGATCTGGTTATATGCTCTAAAATCCTGTAGTCATTTTACACGCTATTCCTGAAATAAGGATATCTCTGTTTTGTTTATATCTAGTTAGGTGTCTTAAGAAGGTATAATTATTTTGAATGCTACAGTGAAATATAGGTGTTTCACTTTGTTTAGGTCTAGTTGGGTGTCCTAAAATACTGTGGTCACTTTGAAGACTGTCCCTAAAATAATTATGTCCCTATTTCCTGAAGTCTAGTTAGGTGTCCTAAAATCCTGTAGTCATGTTGAAGGCTGCCTCACAAATAAAGATGTTTCATTCTCTTCCAAGGTCTAGTTAGATGTCCTAAAATCCTGCAGTTATTTCGAAGACTACTCTTCAAACAATCAAACATGTTTCTACTTCCTTGGATTAGTTAGATGTCCTAAACTCCAGTTTAACCTTTTGCACTCCTAAGGCCAGCTGTACTGCCCAGGCACTGAACAATACGCGTTCGTTCATCATTGTCATCGGGTGTTTATACTTTTCTATGTTTATTCTACTCTTATCCTAATTCGTAGTACATAAACTTTAACGTTTGAAAAAAAGTCGTATAATCTAACAAATTGCCAAGACATTTTCGTGGTCCTTTTGCGTGACTCAGAAATCTAAGGAAAAACTCCTTGGTGTTGACTACCAACTTACAGCCTAATTGCTTGGAGTGCAAAGGGTTAATTAATCATTACAATCATCTCTTATTCCTAATCTTTTGTCTCATGACAACCTCAATTCTTAAAAATTGAACCATCCCTGAAAAGACGACGTTCAGTTTTATGTCCAATACATTCCCTATGCCACATATCCCTTCATTTCTTCTTAATCGGGAGATATTCACGGTTCTTCTTTCGCTCACGGTCTGGCACGATACTCGAGCCGTGAATAGCGCGAAATTCCATTCATTTGCAAGTCATTTGCATCAGACGCAGGCGCCCGCGATTACACGTGTATTCGTAGGCTCCGCAGTATCGATACATCATTTCTGACAAGGAAAAGCAGCCAGAAGCGCAGGCAGAGGGAAGAAAGACGTAAGACATACGAGAAGCGAATGAATCTTCACTTTTGTAGGTTAGAAACAGCTACACGCGTCAAAGGCGATTTTAGGGGCGCATCAGTTCTTCTGCCAACGCCCGCTGCAGTGATTCATGCAATTTGTCTCCAGACGATGTGTCCATCGGACTTATTCTGAATATGTCGAGTCGCTTCAGAGACTTTGAAGAAGCTAAATTAAAAGATATAATGATATAATGATTGTTTATTGAAACCTTAATGGTATACATACACAGATTTACAATAATATGATTATAGATGTTCCAGGAGCTTTCATAGTTCCGCTCGCCATTCACGATTAGCACTAACATATATTTCTTTGAGGTATTCTGACAATAATTATTATAATAATCTTAATATTTAAAATATTGGAAAAAATACAATAATACAAAGAAAAACAGTAACTTTTACATTAAAAGATACCAGCCTATCAAGTGCACTGTGCAATGCTGTAACTGAATTTGAATTAGATATTCTGGATCTACTTAAAAATAAATAATATTATAATCAATTTTTTAATTGTGCCGGTGAATAAGAAAGTGGCCTAATTTTAATTTTGATTTAATTTGAGACTATTCTGCAAAAATGCTTCCATACTATTGTAATGTAATAATGATGTGAATGTAAATCAAGTGAATGAAGACCACTTTCATAATGATCGGCACAATTATCAAACAGATGCGAATAAGTGTATATGACATAATCTCTGATTATAAAAAGTAATTGAAGGGTAAGGAGAACAAACGGGGAACGTCCATTTTTATTCTACAATGTGCCGCTTAAAAAAAAATTAAAATAATCTAAAACAATTATTTCTGTGCTTATTTTATGTTGCTTAATTAGAGTATCACCTCATGTTGTAAACAATACAGTTCAATTACTTGTACCTTGTCTCTTTACTGGTGGACGAAAGTATTATAAATTGATTTTCTCGATAAATAAGAATAATAATGATGATTGTTTATTGATCCTTAACAGTATACACACACAGTTTTATAATAATATGATTCTAGATGTTCCAAGGACTTTCATAGGTCCGCTCGCCATTCACTCTTAACATTAACATAAATTTCATTACGGTATTCTGACAATAATAATAAACTTAATATTTCAAATACTGGAAAAATACAATAATAAAAGAAACCAGTAACATTTGTCTCAATAGATCTGTTTTGTAACATTCCTTGTTTGTTCTCCTTACCCTTCAATTATTCTTATCATGTAACTGTTTTTCTGAGAAATATTCTGGACATCGTACGCAGACCACGACCTACGCGAGAAGAGCGGACGCAGAGTGGGGGTAGCGCGGAGCAAGGGCTTGCTCCGAATGACCACCACTGCCCCAAAGTCAGGCCCAAACATTTCGATACAGCCCGCAGCCCACCTGAGGAGTTCATTCGCATAAGATAAGGGACATCGAAGCGACAGGATCCGAACGATTTCCAGGTGGAAGGTCCTCGTTCCTCGGCGAACCTTCGGATAAATAGTTCGCTCGCGGGATAGCAAAAGAGCTCTTACACGAATTGGCTGAATTCCAAGGACGAACTCCGGGTAGAAGGAGGCCCTTCCTTCTTTGTCCTCGCGCTGTTCCTTTCATCTCTTAAGCGAGCTCTCTTCTAGCCGGGCCGAAGATCTGAGGAATAGTTTGGAGGTTGGTCGATAGTTTCGTGCGCAGCGTTTCGTTCCGCTCGACGTTCCGGCAAACATGTGGGAGGCCGCAATGGAATCGCAGCGGGACGAATCTTTCCCGGTGAAATCAAACGCGGCGAGCATTCGTCGGATTCTTCGGGCAGGACACGCGTCCGCGGCTCCCAGACTTTGTTTAGAAGCGAAAGTTCACGGGTTCAGCCGGTGAAACACGCCGGTTCACGCACGAACCGGCTGATGCCTGAAAGGGAAAACTTCCCGAGCCGGCCGCGTGCCGCTTGTTCATCTGCTCGCGAAAATTTCTCCGCTTCCGCTCCTTGCGTCTGCCGATCGAAAATTCCTTTCCAACTTCCGGAAGAATTTAAATCGGCGGGCATGTCATACTCATGGCTGCGCCGCGATGGGACCATCCAGCACGGTGTTTAGAGACGGCGATTTCCCGACACCGCGGAAATTTGTGAAAACTTTTGGCTGGACCGTCGCGCCCGGATTTTACGGCTTGTTGAGTAGACTGATAAGCCTGATTCGAACATGTTCCACAGAAATGGCGAGTAGCGTAAGCGACGTTGTTACGCGAATGCTAGCTATGAGAACCTGATATATTGCAAGCATGCGATATTGAATGGCATCGTCTCTCCCGTAGCTTCTATGTTCCTCTATCGAAGGAGATATGTTCAGAATAAATTAAACAGAACAATTATTTATCACACGGAGAGGAAAAAATTCGAAGACTTTGGTATGTAATCTAGAAGAATTTATAGACAATAGCAATCTTATGATATTAACAGTAGGTTTACGGACATTTCTTATATACTTATCTCTACGGACACGCGTCAAATTGACGCGTAAACGACACTGTCCATTTTCTTTAAAAAACAAATTATTTTATTTAAAAAAAATATATTATACACTATTAACTTATAAATGAAACTATGTGATGTTATATATTTATATAAAGTTTATAATATTTAACATTATACAAGATTACATTTATTCCGCACATTTGTGAAATTCGAAATGCGTCAAAATGACGCGGCCCGTATACCTAGTGTTAAAAATACTGAATGCTAGCTCCTGAGAAGTCTGAAGAGCATTAGTTCTAATTGAACAGTTACGCTGATTCAAATAAACTCTCTAAGCAATACGTCTGATCCTAATCTGATCTTATGCTGTATATATTATTATACAGATGGAAGATATAAAATAATTATAAAATAGAAAATATGATATATATATTTAGAATATGATCGAAAATATGATATATATTTGAAATAAGATGGAAAATATAATATATATTTGGAATAAGATGGAAAACATCATATATATTTGGAATAACATGGAAAATATAATATACACTTGGAATAAGATGGAAAATATGATATATATTTGGAATAAGATGGAAAATGACCCTGTATGGCCTTGAAAGATCAACATGACACAGGTAATTGAATTCGTCTCAGAATGGGTTACACTGCTAGCTGAACAAAAACATATGGTTCTGTTTAAAAAAACACTGATGACCTTGAAATCTTGTAAAATGAATGTCCTTGACAAAAAATCTGTCATATCATTATATGTGCCCCTTCGAACAGAGTAACTTTTGTTTGGAACATTTTTTCCAATACTGAATAGTTCGTGAGATAATCCCGTGGATTGATTAACATGGGATATCTTGTATAAGTAGTAGTTTCAAGTTACTCGAAATAAAGTTAGGTTAAGCTACTTGTCCTGATTATCAAGGACTGCTAGAGCATGTACACTAGCTGTGATATCTGTAACAAAAGAAGCAACATACGTAAAACATTATACAGTGTTCCACGGTTGGTTGGAAGAGCATTTGGGACCGAGAACTTCCAGCCAACCGTGGAACACTGTAATTAGTTCCACGATGTAGTATTAAATTAGAGAAATCTAGTTTCGCAGGTCATTAAGTTGAAAGTTCAAATTACTATGTATTCCGTTCTGTTTATTTAAACATAAAAATGCAGAAATGCAATAAACGATTCCAAACAAAGTCAAGCTACTCTAACCACTGTCAACGTTAAGATGGGTAACCGTCTACCTTTTCAGGGCTTCCGCGTTGACGTTAACACCTGGTGACTGGAAGCGACCTCAAAACTGTAGGTCTCCGGTTCAAAATGTTGTAAAAAAAAATTATAGTGAATCGCTCGGTATATATACAATAGGATTTGTTACTAAAAACAGTAGTCAAACTGTAGCAATGTAAAGTCTAACGCTTTCAAATAACAACAAAAAATGTCCAGTCAACATATACCCTAAGATTGATCCTGTAAAAATTATAAACAGAGTTGTGCAGAATTAAAATTGAATTACTCCACGAATTGTAATCACAAAGTAATTCAATTACATCGTATTCAATAACATTGTAATTCGCAATTCAGATCTCTCATCCAATTAAATTACAATGCAATTCGTAATTGCAATTGAAGTACAATTACAAAGTACAATGTAATTGAATCAAAATTACGAATTGAGGGGTAATAAGAGGTGGAAAAAAAGACACGTAAAGGTTTCAACCAGAAAAAAATTATAATAGACATGAAAGATAAATATAAACATTTATTTTATTTCTTCAGAGTTCTGAGCTGTAATTGAGTTACATTGTAATTCAGTTACACTCATGATTACAGTAATTAGCAATTGAATTAATTGAAAAGTTTGAATTATGTAATTCAATTGCAACGTAATTGAAGTTCAATGTAATTGAATTACGTAATTAAATTACACTGTAATTCAATTAGCACAACCGTGATTATAAACTTTCAAATTCACTCGATTTATGTTTGCGGCCCGTGCAAGAAACGCTCATAGGCGTTCAGATCCTGTACAAACAAAGAAACTTACGTGTAGCAGACCACTGCGGACAATGTAACTACTCTCAACGATTTAGTAATAAATAAATATTTCACTTGTCAGGACTTATCTCACTGAAATCAAAAGAACATCAATATACGCGTCTTATCGCGCTGGCGAAGTTAATTATTCGCACCACCTGTGCAGTAGCTCTAGAACAGAATAGGACGGTGATGACTTCTGGCAAAGGTGTGACAGTTTACAAGTGCAACGGTAGTTGCGCATTCTAAAATAATAATAATAGAATTAGGAAGACGAAGTGTCGTCTCGGGAAGTCATTAGTTAACTGAATGTGATTATGTAATGCAACTGGGATAACAGGTGTCTCTCATTATTTCATTTTCGCCATCATTTGTTAGCGAATGGGCGACAATTCATTAGGACCGTATAAATATCAACCGGTTCGTGGATGAGACACACAGTACGATACGACCATGTATACTCCGCTGGTGTGCCTTCTCGCCATTGTGGCTGGTGCCACGTGCTTCATACAACTACCGAACCCCGTTAATATTAAACCTGTAAGTCTCTGCTACAACAGCTTTATTCTCTTCTTTTTAATATACCCGGTACACACGGGTTCTCCGACTTCCGGAGAAATATAACAGAATTACTTATGCTGCTGGAAACTCCGCATTTGCCTTTTCATCTCCGGAGCGATGCACTGTACATTAGTTCAGAAATATTAAAATAATCCTCATGCATTATTGAAGCATCGTAACATGGACTTTTTCTTTAAAACAGAGTCTTCCGGATGTGCCATCGATAATAAAGGAGAAGCTGCCGATTCTAGGGTCCTCCGAGTCGTCCCAGTCGTCCGAACGTAGTGATGTTCCTTCAGAAATATTGGATGGAATAGCCAAACTAAGCACAAGCAGCGATAAAACAGTGCAAAAATTCATCAAGAGTATAAAAGAATGGCTACATCACCTTCGTCCAAATATTCCATCTCGCTGTCCTCCTATTCCTTCTAGACCCAACCATCGGCCAACTTCTCCTTCTGGACCCAACCATCGGCCAACTTCTCCTTCTGGACCCACCAATCCGCCAACTACTCCTTCTGAACCCGCCAATCGGCCAACTTCTCCTTCTGGACCTAGCAGCTCTTCACCTACTCCTTCTGCGCCTAACAGGCCATCTACCACTCCTGGACCATCCACTACCTCTAGGCCTGGCAGACCTTCTACTACTTCTAGACCAGCCACTAGCTCTAGGCCTGGCAGACCTTCTACTACTCGTAGACCAGCCACTACCTCTAGGCCTGGCGCACCATCCACTACTCGTAGACCAACCACTACCGCTAGACCTCAACCTTCAACAACCCGCGGTAACAGGAACGCCAGGGACCTGAACGATGTCATGTCTGATTTCCTCAATGGAAGCAGCTTCAATTCGTTGCTCGATTCCAATCCTTTGGGCGACATGTTGTCGGCATTGTCGGACGTCGACTTCAGTAACATCCTGGAGCCAGTGCCGGAGATAAAGCTTCAGAACCTGACCAATATACCTCTTCTGCCTGGTCTGAAACAGAGCATCGAGTTGGCAAGAAATCTGACGGTGACCGCCCTTGGAGGTACGTCTGACATAGTCGCGACCATTCAGACTGCCGTAGACGATGCTATACGCAGCTTCGACCCCGTCAATGCGCTGGCCTCCGTGCTGCAGACTATCCTGAAGGTATTCTACAACGTGGCCAAGAAGGAACCACTTCACGCCATAGGCCTGGCTGTGCTCGCGGACGGTCTGAAGATAATCGGCGACATCGTCAGGAATGTGTTGGACAGCGTGTCCGGCAGACTGTCTAACTAAGAATTTCTCTATTTAATCCTAACGATTCACTAGAACTTATTTAAACGAATGTTTCATTAGACAAATATATCTGCAAGTATCAAACTGAAGTGTCTCTTGGAATTTAGCCCTTACTCCTGTGAACTTGAAGCGCCTCTCCAATCATTATCCCTTCAGATATTGTTGAACTATTTATCTCTGCTAGCTATCATATTACACAAGTTATTAATAAACGCAAGTCAGGCGTTTGATATGCGCAAGCCTAAAGAGCACACAGGCCTAAGTGTCGACCTGACATATTCAGAGATCAATCGACCACTCCTAAAAGGAATGAAGTAGTCCAAGCGGTTCCTAGTATTGATCAGACACTTCTTAAGACCATCAGATCCACGAGGACCCTAACAATCTGTTCCTCCGCCATAAAATCGTCACCTGCGTGCATAAAACATGAGGATAATCTTAGCTATCATACTACACAACTTGTTAATAAATACAAGCCATACGTTCTACAAACTGAAATCGAGACGTGTAAGAAAGCAAGCCTAAAGAGTACATAGGCCTAAGTAACAGCCTGACATATTCACAGGCTTACCAAGCACTCCTAAATGGAATGAAGTAGTCCCAGCGGTTCCTAGTAATGACCAGACACCTCCTAAGCCCATCAGATCCACGAGGACCCTAACAATCTGTTCCTCCGCCATAAAATCGTCATCTGCGTGCATAAAACATGAGGATGTTCTAACACAGACGTTGCGCCTCTATGCCGCAAATCTACACGCGGAAATATGAAAGAAGCTCTCGACTATGGATGTATGTATAGGTGAGGCGGCGTCGATGCCTGTGGGGCTGTCGATGGGTTCCTCCGGAGGTTCGGGTTCGCAAGGCTGAGGCGAGAAAACGGGAGAAAACGAATGGTGTGGGAAAGGAAAGGGTCGCTCGAGCGCATATTTCCACCTTGCCGCCTCCATCGTGGAGCGCTAAAATACATTTTCCTACGAAGTGTCGTCACGGGAGGGCCTCCAGCTGCTGGTTGTGATATTCTACATGCGTAATGCTCGCGCGGATATTTCCATACATAAATTTCATCCCGGAGAAAGTAGGCGGCTGTGCGGTTGCACGTCGACGCTGATGACGCCGTCTTCAGGACGTGCTCGAGAATCTTGCTAGTTGATCGCGTCTAGCAGCGGTTACCCGCCTAGATCATCCTCAAATTCACGTAACACGCCTGTAAGAAATGTCGCAACACCCCCCAGTTCGAAATATGTTCCTGGTGCAACACTGCGTCAGACAATCTTCAAAACTTTAACAGTGAATATTTATTAAGTTATTGATCATGTTCAGCGTCGTCCATAAGAAGCTTCAGGATGTTAGGATCTACCAGGGTAAAAAGGATTATTTGAACACAGCTCGTTAACTTAGTTTTTGGGTCCTGAAAATGGGTCTCGTTATATTCTTTGTTTAGGTCTCACCTTTTATTTGTTGTACCTGATACGTGTCTTGAATGTTAGACTAGTGACCAGACTGTGTCAGTCTAGCCCTACCGATGTTCCATTTGAGTTTAAGCCACGTTTTCAGGGTCCAAGACTAAGTTGTCTGTACTCCTACTGACCCTTTACTAGATCCTCCTAAGCTAGTGAATTGTAAAGTATAAATTCCTTTTATATCTCTAAGAATGACCCTTTGCTTAAGCAACCCTCCAGAGTCCAGGTCTGAATTGTTTAACTCTATTTCTACTGACCTAGTGCTAGATCCTGCTAGTACGTTGTGTAGGGCTTGGTTATAAGCAAATGGGGACCGATGCGTGCGACGGATTCATCGAAGTGTTCTTAGGCCCTAGAGAGTGTATGCGTGTTATCTGTGTGAATGTGTGTGTGTCAAGAGTTAGTTTCGGATGTCGAGTGGATGGCAGAGCGAGAGTTTTACGTGAGACATTGTGAGAGAAAGACATTGAGAGAGCGTGCAGAGTGTAAAGAGCAAATTGACATTTTTATTAAATATTACTGTTTTCCTAAAGCGTATTTCTATTCACTGAAAATCCCCTACAGTTGTAAAAGTATAAATTCCTTCTGTATCTCTAACAATGACCCTTTGTCCGAGCAACGCCAGGTCAGGACTAATTGTAAGTTGTTTAACTATACTTCTACTGGCCTTCTACTAGGTCCTCCTACGCTGAAGTATACAGTTTAAAGCCACCTTCGTTTACATTTTAAAGCCATCGTGACCAATCAAATTTGTATAGCATTTCATTAATTAAAAAGTCAACGTAATTACGATCCTGGAAACGTTTGACTTACAACTGATTCCTGGAGCTGAAACTTCATCAGGCAAGTAGAATGGTAGCAGTTACATCTTGAAAATTGTATTTCTCGAATATGATATGTTCAAGAAATTTTATTCACCGCTTTTAATTAGATTCCGCCTCACACAGAATCACCCCGTGCTCCATTGTATTACTTATATTGAAAAGCATTTGCTGCAGCGCAAATCTCGCCGGCTGTTTCATTGTAAAAGTTTATTATTCCAAGATTGTACATCGTTCAGGGGTTCTCATTAGTCGTGCGATCGACCTTGGAGAGTAAGAGCGTCGATTCACTTCGCGGGCGATAATGAGTGCATCAAAAGGCAACGAAACAAGTGTCGATCTCTCGCCAACATAATGAAATGCAATTACACGTAATTACATGTTCACAGAGCAACGCCGGCCTCTGGTCGAATCCTCGTGCGAGTAGGCTATTCCACTCCAATTAAAATAAAATAAAATGACAAAGTGATTAATTTGTATCAAGTGAAAAATATTTATGGCAATCATCGCTCCAGCGTGCAAATGCACCGACGATTTATTTTCACCAGGAAACGTGACACTTAACACTTCGAATCTTCCGCTTGGCCGTCCTCCACTTGGCTGTATCGGAATCCCATATCGATACGTATGTTTTCGGCGTTGATTAATGGATTCTCGATGCACGCTTGGATCAAATGCGCGACTTCTTCGCAGGTTCCATACCGTCTTGGCGTGAGTTTCATGGAAACCCAACGCTTTTTCTCGTCTGCCTTCTGTGCGGCTGTAAACGAAGATTTGATTGGGTTAGGTTGGGTCATTTTAGGTTAGATCGGGATTGGCTGGATTATTTTATGTTAGGTTGGGATAGGGTGAGAACTAAAAAAGTTTGGAAGAGGTTATGAGAAATTGAGCAAGTTTAGGCAAGGTTAGACCTCCATTTCCGTACAAGTACCCTTCCTAGGCTGTTGTGGGAGATGGAGACCCGAATTCTACTTAATATCAAAGAAGCTTAGGATCGGTTGCGGTAGAGTGAGGAGTAAAAAAGTTTGAGTTAGGTTATGATACATTGAGCAAGTTTAGATTAGGATAGACCCCCTATTTCCGTAGAAGTGTTCTTCCTAGGCTGTTGTGGGAAGTGGAGAACTAAATTCTACTTAAAATTAAAGAAACTCAGGTACCAGTACGCTACGACAAGTCTGCTGTTTTTGAGTCTAGCTCTAATAAGCTGAAAAATCAGTTTTCTAAGAACCTCAGCCCAGCGTCTGACCAGAGGTGTGCAGAATTACAATTGAATTACCTCATGAATTATAATTACAAAGTAATTCAATTACATCGTGTTCAATGACATTGTAATTCGTAATTCAGATCTCTCATTCAATTAAATTGCAATTGAAGTACAATTACAAAGTACAATGTAATTGAATCAGAATTACTAATTGAGAGGTAATAAGAGCTGGAAAAAAACACGTAATGGTTTCAAACAGAAAAATGATTATAGACATGAAAGATAAATATAAACATTTATCTCACTTCTTCAGAGTTCTGAGCTGTAATTCAGTTACATTGTATTTCAATTATATTGTAATTCAGTTACATCGTATTTTAATTATATTGTAATTCAATTATACTCATGATTACAGTAATTAGCAATTGAATCAATTGAAAAGTTTGAATTGTGTAATTCAAGTGCAACGTAATTACTATGTAATTGAAGTGCAATGTAATTAAAGTACGTAATTAAATTACACTGTAATTCAATTAGCACAACCGTACATCTGACACTATAGAAGATCTCCTTGTCATAATAAATCCTGTCTATTAAACTGAGCCTATGTCCTACTTTTCAACCCCCACCATGAACAATTGTCTGACATCTACGCAGTGTTAAAAGTTCCAAAGCTACTAACAGAATTTTAAGGAGTATCGTAATGGAAGCAGCACGTGTACCTGTCAGGGGGCTGTCTATGAACCCAGGACATATGCCAACAACGCGAATTCCTCTTTGTGCTAGACATCTGGCCATAGGTACGGTCATTCCAGCAACCGCTGCCTTCGTGCTACCGTAGGCAACCAGTGCATGTGGTGGGTCATACGCCATAGTACTCGAAAGATTGATAATGATACCCCTCTGTCGGTGTGCATCCGGTTTGTTTTCACCCATCATGCCAGCCATCAGACGGGTTACGTTAAACAGCCCCCAGACGTTCGTGTCGAACAGACATCTGTACATGTCCACCGAATGGGGTTGTTTCTTCTTGAAATCGTAGATATGCTCGTATCCGCAGACACCTGCTGAGTTGACCAGCACGTTCACTCCACCGAATTTTTCTTTCGCGCATTTCATGCTCTCCATCACGTCCTTCTCGATTCTAACCTGTGAAACGGGTTTATCAGTTGCCTGATAATTTACAGCTGGGGTGAGCCTGTCTTTCTAAACAGATTTTGTAAAGGAGCTCAGAGTGAAATGATCTAAAATATATTCATAGCATTTAGTTAAATAATAGAGATCAAATAAATTTTGGCAATAGTAATTTACTCAGATTAGATTTATAAAATTGTTAGATTTCTGTACCTAGGAAATTGATTCCATTGTTCATTTTAATGTTAAAGTCGTTATAAAATTTGGTGCTGGTATTCTGACGTATAAATAAATAAAAAGAGTACAAGAAAATTCTTTTTTTTAAATTTTGTAGCTGTCTAAATTTCGAGCAATATAAATTGTTAAGAGGGACAGTTTATTAAAAATTTACAATACTATTAAATTAATACATTCATTCAAGTAATAGAGAATTTGAAAATTGTTAACTTTAAAAAATTCTCTGCTGTGAAACAGTTCACCATACTGTATATAAATAATATTTATAAATAAATTGTTCGGTTGTCCACTTACAATTGGCCAGTCAAGAATCTGTGTAAACAATATTTATTTAAAATATTTTTCCAATTGAAAAAATTATATAGTGCTCTTTTAACAACATTATACAAGTATCTAACCTAACTTTGCTATCTGAAATATATTCTGTATTTAAAATATTTTAATAAATTGCCTCGCTTAAAAAAATATTTAATTTTCGTTCCAGTTACAGGGTGAAGGGGAAGCAAGAAATATTCTATTATCGAAATAACGAAACTGGAGAACATATTTCTGGTAGCAGATTTAAGTGGGACACCCTGTGTAAGTTTTCCAAGGGTGCAGGTCTTAAAGCAGCAACTAAACGCGGTGTCTACACCTTATAAATTTCCTCAGGGCGTGCAGGAACAGCTTCTGCTGAATCGAAGCAGTTAAAAATATATGTCCCTTCCTGATTCCGCTTTATTCGATGTAACACGTAGGTTTATTTGTTGGAACGGTATCGCGGGGAAGTTCTGTAAGAACTCGACTTACGTCGGTA
Source organism: Macropis europaea (assembly GCA_916610135.2). Lineage (NCBI taxonomy): Eukaryota > Metazoa > Arthropoda > Insecta > Hymenoptera > Melittidae > Macropis > Macropis europaea. Next base: position 11,446,133 of record OU744352.1, on the reverse strand, counting down.
CACGTAAATAAAGCTCTTTCGCCCATGCTCTCGGCAACTTTAGCTCCATTGCAAGATATATCGGCCAACACCACTTTTCCACCCTGGCAAAGTATTTTCTCCGCTACGGCCTTTCCGATACCATTCGCACCCCCGGTTATGTAGGCGACGATGTGCTAAAAATTATTTTCGAAACTTCGTGAAACACGATAAGAAATGTTGATTAGTCATCTAAAGGAAAAATAAACATTTACAACCCTCCCGTGTTATCTGAGCTATAGTTTCCATTCAGGATCATTTGGAGGATGGTATAACATTATTATAAAAATATATGGAATATTTTTTTGTTGATAGTAATGGAGATATTAATTTGATGAAGAATAAATGAATAATTATGTATGATTAGTAAAGACAGGGATTGTGTATATTTAATCTTTTTTAGACAGCTTAAAATGGAGAAAGGGTTGATGAAAATCAGCTAAAAAAAATCTCTGAGCTATCGTTTCCATTCAATGTCACTTGGAGGGTAGTATATGATTATTATGAAAACATTTGGAATATTTTTTTCGTCCATAGTAATGGAGATATTAATGTAATCAGGAATAAATAAATTACTCCGTAGGATTAATAGAACTCAATTTCAAAGTTTTGCATATTTAATATTTTTTATATAGGTGAAAATGGAGAAAGGGTTGATGATAATCAACAAAAAAAATCTTTGAGCTATTGTTTCCATTCAAGATTATTTGCAGGGTAGTATATCATTATTATGAAATTATTGGGAATATCTTTTTCATCGATAATAATGGAGAAATTAATTAAGAGTAAACAAATTGCTCTATATAATCAATACAAATACCACTTTATAATATTTAATGTTTGTTTATGTAAGGTGGGCTCAAAATTCAAGATATAGTAGAGAAAGGGTTGATAATAGTGAGCCAAAAAAAATCTCAGCTTTCGTTTTCATTCAAGGTCATTTGGAGGGTAACATGCCATTATTATGAAATTATTTGGACTTGAGTTTTTTCGTTAACACTAATAGATATATGTATTAACGTAATCAAGGATGCACAAATTATTCTGTATGATTAATAAAATCATGTATTTGCAATATTTAATATTTGTTTATATAGGGTGAGTTGAAATTCAAAGTGAAATGAAGGAGGGGTTAATTCGATATATCGAATGTAATGAAAATGTTTACTTCATTTGAAACTGTGTTTGTGAGAAAAAAATATAAATTTTCCTATTTCATTAATATTTATTTTGCAGTGTAAAAAAGCATTTAAAAATAACATCTTGAAGATCGAAATTTGAGATGTCCACCCTCTGCATAATATTCTTCTGATAACTATTTAAAATATTATTAAAAGAAAACGGTTGCAAGATAGAAAGGAGAATCATTATAGCGTTACCTTCATTTTCCCCATTTTGACATTCCTCGGTTATTACACACCGCAGGGCTGAAATTGGATTTCCTGTGTCCCTTAACTTTTTCCCTCGTTTGGTCTAAGAAGATTTCAAGTTAGTCGCGCACTTTGGGCATTCTGAGAAAAACTTTGAAAATCCGATGAATCGAGTTCCCTACTTTTCCTTCTTAAGTATTCTTATTACACGATGCAATTATTTTCCAGGGCAAAACGAACGCGACGAGGCTCGCGGAAATCCTCGTATCTTTCATCGGAAATTAAACGACTCGTGCAGCCATGAAACGTTCAATTATTAAAGTGATCACTTACAAATTATTCAGCTAATTCCTCATTGGATCGATTGTTCCCTGCTTGAAAGAGTTTTTCGATCGTCTCGATGACAGTTCAAACGTCGAAACAGATGGCAGTCAGGACGACTGTCATTCTTCGTGAATGCGGTCTGAAATGCGGTCTACTATATGGTGAATCGAAAGAAAAAAGTATAATGAATCAAATTTCACGACATTCTAATGCACTTGCAACAGTGAATCATAAATTAAAATTGATATAAAGGGTTTGAGAAATACGTCACGTCTTCAAGGACATTGTACTATTCTTCAAAATTAAAAAAATATCAAATTGATATACGAGTTTCAGTAAGTACCTATTCTCTCCAAGGACACTCTACAATTCTTCAAAATTCAAAAATACAATTGATATGAGTTTTAGGAAACGCTTAATTTCGTCAAGGACATTGTATAATTCTTTAGAATTTAATAAATAAAAATTGATGTAGGAGTCCTACAAAGCAATTAACCTTTTCAAGGCACCGTACTATTTTTACAAATATAAAATATAAAATTGACGTAAGAGATTTAAGAAGCGCCTAATCTCTCTAAGGACATCGTACAATTCTTCAAAATTGAAAAATATGAAATTGATATTAGACTTTTAGAAAGTTTCTAATCACTCCAAGGACACTAAACAATACTTCAAAATTAAATAAATTATAATTGATATAGGTGTCCTATGAAGCATTTAACTCCTTCAATGTCACCGTACAATTCTTCAGAATTAAATAAAATTGATACAAGTATTCTAAGAGGAACCTAACTTTTTCAGGGACATCGTCTACTTATGCAGAATCAAATAAAGTAAAATTACTCTAACAGTTTCTGGAAGCGCCTAAGCTCTTCAAGGATACCTTAAACTTCTTAAAAATCAACTAAACTAAAATTGATACTGCAGATTCAGGAAGCACCTAATCTCCTCAAGAACGTCATAATATTCTTCAGAATTAAACAAATTAAATTAATAGAGAATCGTAAGAAGCACCTAACTTCTTCAAAGACAGCCTAGAAGTTTTCAGAGGCCCTGATTTTTTGTACAAATACTCATACTGAATAAATATATTTTTGCAACGTTAATTAAAAGCCTGAAGACATTAACAAATCGAAATGATATAATTTTCAGTTCCACTCGCGCTTGTACCGTCGCTGATGAATGAACGCGGTCAGGTTAGGCTGTGAACGAGTGTTTGTCACGGGTGAAATTTATTCGAGGCATCGATCTGTTAAGGCGGCAACGTCGGTTGGACGATATAACCTAATTCTCGGCGATTAAATGCAACGGTTGCGATAAGGCTTGTAAATTGAGCGAATTATGCCATTGGTAGTCGTCGTTGCCTCGGCCGATTAACATGCGCATTACAGAGAGGTCGCTGCGCTCAACCTGACATTTGCATTGGAACGTGTCGAACAACCTGAGACCTCCGTAACACCTGGCGCCTCGGATTACCTCTCGGTAAATCTCTGTTTTATTCAAACGAAACCGCTCTTCCAAGAATCTAAAAAACCCAGAGACTACACAGACCGAAACATATCCAAATTTTCTACCAATTTATTCATTGATCCCAATGAACAGATATTTATACAAGCCGCTCAGAAGCTGAACTGATCAACTCCACTTTTAGTAAATTTCTCAATTTCATTACCCGAATACCTCAATGTTTGTAACATCATAAATTTTCTCTACTTTTCATTTTATGGAGTTGATCAATTTGGCTTCTGAGCGGTTCATATGTGACTGGTTCTCTGACCAAGTGAAAAATGTTACTCCCCCGCTAGATTGGAATGATCAAAATATTAAAATTTTGAATTATTCTAAAATGTTGGTAGGCACTGATACTGCCACCCTCATTTGAAATTATTCCCAAGTGTAAAGGGGAATAATTTATTTGCTCAAAGACGATGCTCTCACGGACCTAGACCATCGATGGGTCGATCAGATTTTTGCGGGCAGGCAGGAAACGACCACGATGGGAACACTTCACACAGATATTCGATGAATCATCAGCTCGTACGCTCGACCAATTTCGATTCTCTGCTTGCAATTTCCTGGCCGTCATTACGGGCGTTCGTAAGGCGACCAGGAGAAATCTTACGTTCCCGTTCCAAAGAAGACCAATGGCGGCCTAACTAGCGTCAGAGAGCTTCTGCTCGCGACAGCCATCGGCTTTCTTCCGCCATATCCGCAGACCCTTCACCCCTCCGTCCCAATCGAGTCACGATATTCAGCAAGGACTTCCCACACGCCACGGTTTCCACTGTTGCGTATCCAGGGGGAAGCAGCCCCGTACCTGGATCCTTCATTTTGCACACGGCTGCGAATCCCGTAGAAACGAGGAGGGAGGAGACAGCGGGATGAGGCTGGGATGGGAGGCAGAGATCGCAGAGGTCGGACACCACGTAAATTGCATACCCGATTGCGGTCTACTGAAGAGTGGCGCCCTCCACTGGGCAACCCCCCGCTCTTCAGACCGTACCAACCCCAAACTGGATCTAACAAGCCAGCAACCACAGACTAGGTTCAGCTTGCAACGGGACTGTCACCTCTGGGGACTGCCGGCGGGTAAAGCCGGTGAACTGTCCCTCATGTCCTGACTGGAAACCCCTGTTTCCTTTCTGCCTCCCTCCCTCCTTCTCCTTCTTCAACCGTGAAAACCTTCGAACCCATCCACCCGCCCTAACAAGCCCGCTTACCTTCAGCCTGTAAACCTACTGACGTTGCCATACCCCACGACCTTCTCACGCTGCTTCTCTGATCGGGGGATAATAAGTTGGATTTGGATGGCCACCGCGATAAGTTGTTTTAGGGTGGCCCGTAATAGGTGTCCAGCGTGATTGAACAAATTGAATAATGATAATTCACTAGGGAATCTGCGGTTGGGTTAGGATTCTGTTGGCACAGAGTATGCCTGGACACCTGGAATCCCTCTGGATTCACTCCTAGACCTCTGATTTGATCTAGGAAAGATACTATGATAAGTTCTTTTATGGTGGTCCATGATAGATACCCACTTTGATCAAATAAATTAAATAATAATCCACTAGGACAGACCACTGCAGTTGGACTGGATTTCTATTAGCACAGACTATAATTGGACACCTAAAATCCCTCTGGATTCACTGTTAGACCTCTAATTGTAAGTTGCTCTGGAAAGGGTACCATAATGGGTGGTTTTACGGTCTGCCATAATGTGTGTCCATCTTGATCTAATAGACTGAATAATAATAATTCATTTGGTCACGTCACACGAAGTGGGTTAGGTTAAGTTAGGATTCTACTGACACAGAGTACGACTGGATACCTTGAATCCCTTTGGATTCACTTCCAGACATCTAAAATATTATAAGACTCCTTGTCCCCATTTTTGTTACTCTGGAAGCTTTTGTCTTGAACCTTGTCACTGGTAACAATGTACAGTCATTGGCTCCCATTGTTGTTCCAGGATCTTATGAATCGCTACAATACCGCGAAGAGCTTAACGAGACGCAGTATGAAGTTAGTTATCTCGTTGTTGCCAAAAACAGAAAATCCAGCCGTCATATTCCTGGAGCGTTTCAGGCTGTTTCGATATAAAAAGAACCCTTAAATAATGGGTGTCAGTGGCAGATCCCTGTACTCTCCTCAGACTGTACAATCAAATAAACTAGAAGCGATCGTTTGTATAAAGAAGCGATTAATTGCCAGAACATTGTTAAGGAGTTTACTTTCTTTAAAGAAACGCGCTGCGGTGTTATTTATAAGGAAAATATGTTTACGTAAATCTTTTTTCTTATTCGTAGAGTCTCTGCACACTGGTTGGCAAAGTTCGTCCGTTAAAACTTGAGGCACCCTGTATTCCAGCTGTCGCAACGACACGAGGAAAGAATACCGAAGTGGTATTGTAAACTTTCGACATCCTATTAATGTAAAATACCAGGAATTTCCTCCAGGATCCTCTGGATGGCCTCCGGCGCGTTCAGCCTTTCGCTGGTCACATTGGAATTTCGAAGAATCTGAATAAAACGTCGCATCACGAAGTCAGCCTGTTCGAAAGTTCCAAGGGCTAAGATCAGGACTGGTATCGGCCGTATGACCCGGATCCGAAGACGAATCAATTCCATCAGACCTGTTCGAGCTCCCCTAAACCTGCAGCACCGAGGACGCCAGATAAATTCCAGTTTTATGCAATATTAACCGGGATTCCGCTCTAGCCACCGAATCGGGCAACTTTATCAACAGCTTTTCTCTCCCTTATCCAGGGCTGCTTTCAATTTGATCGCGGTGTTCGCATCCGCGCCGCTCGACCGCCTATTCTCGACAGTCATTCCCGCCGCCTTTACGAAAGGTGCTTGCCGAAAGAGGGTTGTGTTTCAGGTGTCGAAGAAGAAGAAAGACGCCGGAGATGGAAACCGTGCTGCCGTTCAGGAGCAACGAGGAGGAGGAAGCACGGAGGGAGGCTTGCGAGAAGGTAAGAGGCTGAAGAGCCCATCTGGCTTCCAATCAGAGTGTTGCCACCAGCACATGTGTTCACGGCACGTTGAAGGTGGCGGCTCAATCAACGGGGTGCATCTCTCTTTGGCCCTCCTTCTCCTTATCCCCCCAACCTGGCAACTTTATATCACATAATCGAGCTTCGAAGTCGCGCTCCATCCCCCCATCTTCCTCCACCATCCTTTCTCTAACGTTCCTCTTCCTCCGCCGCCTTTATCGACTATCCCGGCTAGGTGTCTTCTTTTCCCATCATCATCCCCCCCGGCCTCGTCTAACCGAGACTTTTCTTCCTTCGCAATTTGACCCCTCTTCTTTGTTCCCTTCCCTCGGCGTCATCAAACCCCTTCGAGACCCTTTTCAATTCCGTCGAACAACTTTAGGACGCATCCGCGGGGCCATCTAACGGTGTTAGCGGACAGGTGATTACAGGAACCAGCCTGAACAGGAACATTCTTTGAGGCTACCAGGCGACGAGATATTGACCGTGGAAAGTAATCATTCGCCGGCTGGGAACTTGCCGAACCGGAGTTACTAATTTCGGAATTAGTCGACAATTACTGCGGACGAGCTGCTGTTCCGCCAAGATGGGAAGCTTCATTGTGATAGCCAGAAGCGTATGATTGAACCGAGGATGCAACTTTCCAAGACAGAAATCACTTTTGAAAGTGCATTAGGCACACCCTGCACGTTGCGTATATTAAATATTAATTGCAAACAACAGCGCTCGCGCGACGGGATACGCAAATTGCCCTCCTCGTACCGGCACACGACAGATCTTCCACCGTCGAATTGAATTTAAATCACGGGGATCACAAACGCCCCCCAGCAATCGGCTCGTCGTAAAAACCCTAGGAGGACAAGACACCGGGACAGCACATCTGTTCGGCCGCCCTAATTGACTCTCCTATCCCCTGATTGCGTGCTGGTCGTTCACACGAGGCGACAATGCCGATATCTCCGTCGCGATTATCGATTTAAAACAACACGATCTCTCTGCAAATGTGCAGAGCCTACTGAAAAACCTGAACCTGACCTTGACGTCCTGGCAACTGCGAGTGACACGAGAAGAATTGAGCAGTGCGTCACGTGGACCCAAAGATCAATATTTATGAAGCTGTCACTGTGGTTAGAGTTAGATGTCCTAGTCTGTGAATGATGGAGACGGCCACAAAACTGTTGCAAGGTCTCGATTTCATTTTTTTCGAATTGGGAAGAGTTTCAAGGACGCAGGCGGAGGGAAATCGATGGTATTCGCAAATTGACGATTTACGGTCACCAAACAGGACGATAAGCGAATGCCTGCAGGCTTAATGGGCCCCTGGGCCATAAGCGACGGGGTTTCGACAAGATTTGCATGACAATGCCCTGTCATTACCCGCTCGGCCCAATCAAACGTCGAGCACACACCGTTTGCTCAGCAAGTGTTTATTACCAATGCGCCATGCAAATGCTACGGCTTCTGTACATCAGTATACACATACACCGTCGCGGTCGCATTAGTAATTCCTCCTTTCGTCGACTTAGATAGGATTTGAGTACTCCTGTTAGTCTTCTTGCGAGATCCTGTTAGATTGTAAATTGCGCCGAGGAATCCTATTGCATATCGACGACGGCCTGCCTGCGGGACACGGCGTCGAAGGGTCTCGGGTTTTTGAAGGCGAAGGGCCAACCGTACGATCGTTCGCGCTTGAAAACGACTTGGAGAGTTCAAGGTCAAGTTTTCTTTAACACTTTGACTGTCACGCTGTATAGGCTGGAGATGAGACTCCGTTTTGGAATTTGATACAACACGAGAGTAATTTTAAATTAAGCCCCTTTTAATCAATGCTGGTAGTTGTCCTTTATGGTTTTGTACTGGCACTTTTACATTTTTTCAGATATTTTTATCAGTACTGTTGACAAGCAAATAAATAACAACTGAATTTAAGTATCATCCACATATGGGTGACATGACAACCAAAGTGTTAAATGGTGCACAGGATGATTCATTAGTTGACTGCGGACGTTTATGCAATTTAATATATTCAAATTGGTGAGTGATGGATATTTCATAATTTAGCAAAATAAAAATTACAAAGCCTGAACATTTCAAGGAGTAACATGCATTCTTGTTAAAGTTTCATTTATTTAACTGCATGAACATAAGAAATGTGGAAGTCTAAAAATGTATATTTGCATAAACATCTGTAGTCTATTCATTAGACACTGACTTGAGAGATTTGAAATAAATTCTGATGGGTTGAAGTTAGAGAAATATTAATCTGTGAAGTATACTGTTTTTGGAGGACTTCAGATGATGAAGAAATTTAATTTTTTATGTGGAAGATTTCAAGATGATCTTGTGATTTTTTTAACTGTACCGTGCAGTATGAATTGTAGGATAAATAGTACTTTACAAACTGAACAATGAGTGTTAATTAAACACAAATCGAGGAATTAGTATTAATTAACAACGCGCTCTAAACATTTTAGTGTGGTAATAATTGTATAGAAAATTGTTTATAACTCAAATAATATTGACTTATGGACTCGTATTCGCTTGACATTTTTTGGTAAATTTACTAAATACTATCTATTCTATAATTCAATTATTATTGTGTAATTTAAAAATTAAAATTGTTCGTCATATGAGCTCCCCAAACACAGGTCATTTTATCCAACAACTTTTTTATTGTATCCACTTGGAGTTGTCAAGGATCATTTCTTTAAATTGTGTATGTATATTCCACGTTATTCTAAACATTTAAACCACCCTGTATATTTCGGCGCACCAAAGAAACTTTGATAAGCAAAATATGAATGGGGAACAGGCGTGTTAACGACGGCTATAGCTAGCAAAACTGATAGCAACGAATTACAAGGTATTACTGTTTCACCAGATGAAGATTAGATTCAGTTTCGCAATAAAACCTCGAAACCAAACAGAGTAGAAGCTAAGTTGCTGCATATTTCTTTTCATTCGCGCTGCCACGCGTAAACTATTACTATCTGTTTAAATCAGCATCAGCCCCTGTGTCTAAGAGCATGCTCGGAATAATGATCGCCCGCGACAAGGGCGATCTATCAGACACGGAATTCCGAGGTGCGATGCTATCTCGAGAAATCCGAGAGGGTCAGTCGGCTGCTGATCGAAAGGAATATTAAGAGGCAGTGTTAGGTTCAGTCCTCCGAAGAACGTTAGAGGAACTTGATTTCAGACGGTAGCTAGTTCTAGGCAGATAACAGAAACAGTGCTGGATCTGATTTATAAGCATGACGAGATATATGCTGGACATGAACTAGGCAAGATAGATAAAATGAGTATGAGGGTAAAAGGTAACAATAGAGAAGAGCAAGAGGGAAGAGGGAAATTAATGCTGGGCCAAGTGGGAAGCTAGATGTCCTAACTCTAAATTATTATATATCTTGGCTCACAGGGTATGATGGTGTCAGCTGATCAGAATTATTTTAACCTAAGATAACCAGCCCATCTGTCAAAGAGACTGACTTTGAATATCAGGACAGTTAGTAATAAAGGAGATCAGTGAACTACAGGCGTCGATCTTAAACCAGGTGGAGTACTAGATGTCCCGATTCTCAATTACTCTGGGTTTGCACAAAATCTTATTTCCTCCGTCTGGTAAATCTCGGAACATCCCATTTTGTACACATCACAGCAGATGACCTGTGAAGGCACTACGTCAGAGAAATTAACCTAACCATTGATCACATAGGCACATGTCTTGAGTATCAGGGTAATAGGTTAGAAAAGAGTCTAGGGAGCTAGGGACTTTACATCTGGGGTGCTAGATGTTCTAACTCTAAGCTAATGTGCTTTGCAACATGAAAACTGTGCGATACAACGGTGTCTGCTGATCAAAATTCCTTTAGCCTAATCAAACTCATAATCAGTCTAACCAAGATCCTGTCTAGCCAGATCTAGGCTTATTCTTTGTTCAGTGGCGTGTAAGACACTTCTGCTGCGTCCAATATTTACGGTCTGTCTAACGATCGACTGGAATCTGATCAGGTCCACCTCAGAAATTGAACGGATCGTTTGCAGGTGTCTTGGAAAGCACGTTTATGCTCTAGCGAGCTGAAGATTTCAGACTTGACCCACGTGAAATGCTAGATGTTCTAACTTTGAATCAATATGTGTTGAAACTGCTATGATGAGACTGCTGATCAAAATGTCTGTAACCTAACCAAACTTATTGTTAGCCTAACCCAAGGTCCTGCCTGACCCGTTCACCCCAACCCTCATTCTCTGTTCAGTGGTGTGTAATACACTTCTGCTAGAGCTAGTATTTACGGTCTGTCTAATGATCGACTGAAATCTGATCAGATCCATTCCAGAAATCGAATGGTTCGTTTGCAGAGGCCTTGAAAAGCACTATCAGACTCTGGTAAGCTAAGGATGTTAGACTTGATCCAGGTGGAGTGTTAAAAATATGAGCTACGATGAAACTGCTAATCAAAATTCCTTTCACTTAACCAAACTCAGCCTAACCAAAGGCCCTGCCTGACCCGTTCACTCCAACCCTCATTCTCTGTTCAGTGGCGAGTAATACACTTCTGCTAGAGCTAGTATTTACGGTCTGTCTAACGATCGGCTGGAATCCGATCCGGTCCCTTCCAGAATTTGCACAGATCGTTTGCAGGTGTTTCGGAAAGTACTTTCATGCTCTATCAAGCTAAGGATTTCAAACTTGACCCAGGTGGAGTGCCAGGTGTTCTAACTTTGAATCAATATGTGTTGGAGCATTAGGAATATGAGCTACGATGAGGCTGCTGATCAAAATTATTTCAATTTAGCCAAACTCAACCTAACTCGCGGCCCTGCCTGACCCGATCTAACCTTGCTTACCCCAATCCTCTTTCTCTGTTCAGCGGCGTGTAATACACTTCTGCTAGAGCTAGTATTTACGGTCTGTCTAAGGATCGACCGGAATCTGATGAGGTCTACCCCAAAAATTGAACGGATCGTTTGCAGGTGTCTTGGAAAGCACTTTCGTGCTCTAGCAAGGTAAGGATTTCAAATTTAATCCAGGTGAAGCGCTGTAAATATGAGCTATGATGAAACTGCTAATCGAAAGTCCTTCAACCTAACCGAAGGCCATGCCTCACCCGTTCACCCCAGCCCTCATTCTCTGTTCAGTGGCGTGTAATACACTTCTGCTAGAGCTAGTATTTACGGTCTGTCTAACGATCGGCTGGAATCCGAACCGGTCCATCCCAGAAATTGAACGGATCGTCCGAAGGTGTCTCCGAAAGAGCTTTCACGCTCTAGCGGCGGAGGCATAACAGAGGAAGCCACTTTGTCCGGAAACGCGGAGGCTCAGTCTGCTCGCGGAACGGCATGAAATTTCCAAAACACTTTCCCGCGCGGGATTTCCTTGGCTTCTATAATCGGACGATTATCGGTAAACAGTTTCCCGATGGCGGAGGATGCGGTACTCGGAATCGAGGTTCACTGTCGACTTTAAATTGTTATTCCCCCCGACCGAAGTTCTCTTTCTCTCTTCTCCCTGGGCTGTTAACCCGCCTCCGCCACCGCGTCGACGCCATTGAGGAACAATAAATGATTATTGTCGAGACTATTACCGGCGGAGCGGCGAGCAGGCCCCATTGGAACTGTTCGGTGGTCAGTTTCTCTCGGTGCATGTGGTCTTGTGTGTACAAGCAGCGCGAGTATACGTGCTACCATTATTTCTCGTATCTCGCGAGTCCATGCACAACCCACCCACCATGGCCCACCCTACCTAACCTACCTTCTCTTCGGTCTTTCATCTTCCCTCTCTCTCTTTCTCACCCTCTCCCCGGCCCGGCGTACTCGTTCGGCCGTCTCTCTCTTTCTCCGCTCCGCTCCGCGCCGCTCTCGCTCTTCTTTACCACGAAAATACTGGCGATACGAGCAAATAAACTGCGCTCGCTTAATTCGCCACTAGGATCTGCCGCAAGGAAGATAAAGCGATTTTCATTGAGATTGTTATTGAAAGAATGGACCAGGTAATTACCGGGGTTGGACGCCCGGTATTAATGTACCCGGTGTCCGGGTAGCAGCTTCAAAGCCGCGTTCCAATCAACGCGCGATGCTGTCAAGTCTTGTTTGATTCGCGGAATGGACTGCCGTTTCCCCTTTGCTACACGTGTTTCAAGGGGTTGCCATTGATCCCGCCGTACAAACACGTCCTGCGAACAAAAAACTCGTTACAGTCTTCCGGGTACAATTGCACGCCAGTCATTGAAACAGCCTCGATGGTTGCCGTGATCAGAAAAGCTGCAGACACCTGTGTTTGCAAAACATCCCCCGTTGTTGAGGTCGGAGTTCTTCTGATGATTTGTAAATAAAAAATTAAATCATTTTTTAATGTACTTCCGCACGTAGCTGCCTAACTTTGGGTACCGTCGACGCACGCTCGTGGGGTCACCGGTGAATTTGCATACGCGAACCAGCCAGAGGTCCTTCGTATTAGCATGATAAAAAATCTTCCGCGTGAACTAACTCGAGTGAGTCGCATGACTTGTTTCTAGAGTTTGGTCCAGATGTTTCTTCAATGCGCAATATTATTCAAATCAGCCAGTAGGCTCTCAACCAGTGGGTATTCTTTTTGAATGAAAAAGGTTGTTCAAAGGGGTAGTAGGAGTGTGATAAAACTGTTTTAATTATTATGTAAATTTGATTTAGGAAGAGGGTTCAATTGGCCAGTATTTTTATTGTCCTCTCTCTGGTGGAAGTATGAAAACTGTCCTTAACGTTTTTAAACGGAGTCCTTTAACCCTATCAGGACAATGATCCCATAACAACGTCTATTTAAGATTGGCTTAGGTTAGGGATACACAGGGCCTCTCTCCTGAAGAAGTACCCCTCGTTGCTCTATTCAGAGGGTCTGGTGCGAGCCAGAAAGTAAAAAAGATTATGTTAGGTTAAGTTGGGTCATTAAGGTAGCAAGTTACAGGTGACTGGCTCTGTATACAGGCCGTTTGTATTTTTGGACAACCCCTATCCATGAAATTGAACGATCCTCGTTAAAAGCTCGATACAAATCTAGAGTAAAACGGGTGCGTTTAGGTAGGTCGGCCCCTGGTGGGGCGGCAGGGGGGGAGAGGGTTGGACGGAGGGGTATGGCCGACCATGGCCATGCGTATCTGCAATAACAGGATCACGAGCTTATAGCTGGAGCTTAGAGGGTTCGATCAATTATTGTTCGCTTCCTATCTACGTCACGCCGGCCTGGAGCGTCGGCCAACAACAGGGCCAGGCTGAGTTGCACTCGCTGTTGCACTTCCTGCTATTATTAGGAAGTGAGCCATCCAACGCGCTAGAAATTGTCATGTTATGATGTTTACGGTACCGCGTTTTCGGGCTAATATCACGTCTGGCTACCGGTTACCGTTATCAGCCCTTGCTGCTCGGATAAGCGAACGAGGAATCTGGAAATTGCTGATCAGAGGGGCGTCAGGGTCCTTCTGGGTGACTACTGCTGGGCCTGGTCACCTCTTCAGGGTTACTTGATCTACATGTGCATTCAGACTTCGTTAATCTTTTATACTATGGTATTGTTAATGGGCATTTTGTTGCTTCTTATTTTCTGTTCTTCTTCTTCTTATTTGTAGATAGTTCAGCATAGTCTGCTGTGATCATTTAGCCGGGGGAGCTACAGTTTTATGTGGGTTCTCACCCTCATTTATTTTCTGTTTTATGCAATTGGGCGATGCTATATTTTTGAAATGGCTAGAGGACAATTGAATGCTGTCATATGTTATACGTTTCTGTATTTTTGTGCATTGTAAAGTGCTACTGTACTCTTTCTTTTAAGCAACAGTATAATTTTGCTTGCATAAATCGATTGCTTAGGTTATCCTGCGTTTTTCAAAGAGTTTTTGAGATATTTGCGTGTATGTGTTTACGTATGTATTAACCCTCTATAACCAGAATTTTTTGTGTATTACGAAAGTGATACATAATGTAAATAACAAAGTTCGTATCACGAAATATAAACATATTAATAAATGAACAGACTCCTTGGTGGCACTATAATCGTAAAGTATACTTATACACAGTGCTAAATAAACGAAATAAGACTTAAAAAATATAGATATATAGATATGTAACTTTCAAGTCAGATGGCATTATAGAGGATTAACAAGAAAATTGATCAAACCACTCATTTTAACAGAACAGAAAAATTCTTCACAATTTTAAAAATATTAACTTTCGACCCCTCTTTATTAGTACTTTTTTCCTCCATTTGGTGAGATTAAGATAGTAATCAACCCTTAAAATTCTGAACGCCTTTTTACCATCTTGTACACACAATGATTTAAAGTTATCCGTTTTATATCACTGATCGTCGAAAAAAACACTAGGTGTCCAGCAGCTGGTGAAGTGTAAATTGTGCGGTTGGCAGTGCGTTAAAATAATCTCCCGTAAATTTTGTTCAGCTCTATGGGGTGGATCAGCCAAATCGATGCAACGGCGATACTTTTATTTCTCTTTGGAAATTCCAGGAAGCTGCTCAAGTGTTGGTCGAACGTTAGAGGATCTACAATAGCCTGGATTATCGTAGATGAAACAGCCTATAACCGGACAGGACCAACTATATCGTCACAGTTAGGCCGCTTATCTCCGTACGGTGGCATGCTAATCAACGAGCTGCTACGCCTACATCTGTATGGAGTAAACGTGTCTGGACAGTTATCTCGATTTGTCGAAATAATCCCAGGACAAATCACAGGGAGCCGCGTTCAACTTCGCCTCGTTTCTATTTTCTCCGACAGCGAGACGTTATTAACGGTTCTACCGTCCTTGTTGACAAGTGTCCGTGGTTTCACACACGAACACAAGGGAAGTTAACAGATTTTTGACACCCTTTATTTATTTATACGTTTCTGTGAAAGTTACTGTCGTTTGTAAATTGATAGTGGGTTAGTGTTACGTAAAAATAATTCATATGAATATTTAGATTGATTTATGGGCAAATTTTTTACTATTTCTACCTCGACTTCAATATTTTAACGATGGAAATTTCTTTACGTTATGCAGGAGTATATTTTATATTATTGTTTAGCAGTCTCTGAATTAATAGTAAGTATATCTGAATCAACTATGTTTATCGTGCTGTATAATGGAAATAAAAGTATATTAAATAGAACTTATTAAATTAAAATTATATTAAATATTATTTAATTACACTAAATAAAATTAAATATTGCTTATTAACACGTATACGGCCATAGAAAAAACAACCACACCTAGTCAGACACGACACAATTTACTTTTTTAAATTTAAATCACACAGGAAAAATATATTTCATTATTTGATAATGTCCTTCATCTCTACATTATTGTTATAATGTGAAGTGCACTCGGAATTCTGCCACAATAGTTATTCAATTAAATTCAATTTTTGGTGTCGGTCATCGGCGTTCAACGTATTAAAATATTTATTGGTTTTTAACACGTTGACTATCACAGTGGAAATAGTCATTCCTAATCAGACACGCTATAAATTACTGTTTTGATTGTAAATGACAGAGAAAGGAAATGTTTAATTACTTAGTCGTATACATGCCTTTCTATGTTAATCTTGCAATGTAAAAGTCGCTGAGAATATTGTCAAAATCAATAATTATTTAATTAACACGCTTACTGCCAGTATAAGAGTTAACTGGTATTGGCAATCAACGTGTTAATTAAATAATTATTAATTTATGAAATCAATAGGATGTTTTACCATCTAGAAGTGGATCTGCCTGTCACAGTAAACTAATTAATTTAAGAAACTGATTATTATAGCTGTTTGTACGTGTCTGTTTATTTATTAATAGGTCCAATATTAATATTTCTGCTTTAGTAGAACCCACACTCAGATCCATTGTGTTGAGACTCTCCAAAGTAGCTATATTATATTAAACTACTTCTTACTAATGTAATAATTATTATTAAATATATTAGATTTAAAATTTGTAATACCACATTTGGAAGAATTATCGTCACTAACTGTGAGTTATTTACTGAGACCTTCACTGTTATTGCAAACTCCTAACTGACTATAGTGACCCTGCATAGAACACTGGCTGCGTACGAAGAGTCACAAACCCAAATTATTTATAACAGAACTTTTCAGGTAGTTGAACAAAGCCACTAAAATTAATATCCAGTGTCCCGATAATTAGGAATATCTGCAGTCGTTAACGATTTATACTATACAAATAGAAATTTATCTGTTGTCTGGCTATGGCCGACTGATTCCACTGTATTAGTCAACGCGCTGGAACTCCCAATCACAGGCTAATTAATTAATCCCATATACTTCCAAAAATGCGGAACCTTCTAAACGATGACTTCCATAGAGAAAATATTGACACCTCCGCGTTCCAACACAGATTCATCCATTCAGTTTGAATTCATCCCGGATATAACTCGATTTACCGTGCAACCTGGCAAATTGCATCGATTCTGAGGCAGTTAGCAGTCCTTTAGAGCCTTATCAAGGTTCGTTTGGCCGGGAACTCGGGGCCAATTGAAAACACAGGTGCACGAAATAATAAGGCCGTTGCTTAAACAGATGATGGCAGGGTGTTGGGTGGGCGTAGGCAGGGAAAGTCGGGCTAGGATGTTTAGAATGAGGTTCGCGACGGGCCCGGGAGCCGGGGGTGGTGAAGTGTAGGTGATTTCGCCGATTACAGAACGAATCCAGAGGATCCCTTTCATGCTCTCCTTTCACGAACGAAGTCAAGTAACAATTCCGAGATTACGGCGCTCCCGAAATGAAATTTCATTCGCGAGTCCCAGAGGAACCGCGTTTCACAGGCGGCTCCTTTTTCTCCAACAGCCGCCTCTCTCGCTCCTCCTCGCCAGCTCTTTCTCTTATCCGACCACTCGCCTCCAGTCTCTTCCAATTTTCTCTTCGTTCCGGGAACGAACGAACGCCGGGTAGGGATACGCCACGAGGGAGTTTACCGGAAAGATATCGTCACGGGACGATATTATTCCGTCTACCCGTTCTCACGACGGACTTACACCCCCAACCCCTGCGTCCTGCGACACCCACCTGCAGAGGGCTGCCCCGATACTCTCCTCAGCCTCCGTCTCCTCGTCGCTCCTTCTGTTCAGAGGACAGGCTACAGCAGAAATGAGAAATAAAATTGAAGGTCACTGAATGAGGAAGTTAACCCTTAAGTGGATTATTGCGGCTGTAGCGGCCTTGTGCAACTTCAAACTAATAATTGTTTAACCCTTTGACTGCGGTGGTCGCATGTGTGCGTTCTAAAACATCGTTCATCGTGTGCTACGAGTCACCGTTCTGGTCCAGGCACAGCCGTTCATTGCGTGTTATAAACCTATGACTTCGGATAAATTATCATCTCAGCTCATATCATTAAAGTGTATATGTTTCGTTACATATTTCGCAGTTTCGGAGCGTCAAAACAATTGGATAATCGATATTAACCGTACTATTATAACGAAATATTCTGTTTAACATATGGAAAACTTCAGCACATAGTGCACGCTTTTTCTCCAAATTTTCAGCGCTCAAAGGGTTAACATATGCTGACATAATTATTTGAATATTTCAGTAATCCTCTATTATCTCATTATGCTTCTAATGCTGTAAAAAACATTGATTCCTATTTTGTCTATTCGGTGAAAATTAAACAATTGTTAATTTGAAGTTGCACAGGGTTGCTATGGCACCAATAATTCAGTGAAGGCGGCCATACCTAATCAGACATGACATAATTTACTATTTTTAATATAAATCGTAAAGGAAAAAGATTTGACTACTCAACCGTGTTCTTCTGTTCCTATATTATTGTGTCAGTATGAAGTTTGCTTAGAATTATGCGACAATCTATAATTATTTAATTAAATTAAATTTGAGGTGTCGGTCATCGGTGATCACGGCGTTGAACGTGTTAAGAAATTGTTGAGGTGATGGCTAGAATGCAGCACAGCCTTTTAATAAAGCAAAAAATTGTATTTGATATTTTGGGCAACAAGAAAAATATGTATAACTTAGGAGCATCGCACGTGCTTCGACTACATCAGTATTCATTATACTTGCAAGAACAAGGAAGACAAGGCGCGAGTCAGTATGATACGAATCAGTATGATTCTCAGTCGATTATCGAATGACGCAATTGCGGTGACAATGTCTAAGAGCAAAAATAACTAGATTCCGATGCGTGACGAATTAGAATCAATTTAGTTCAACAGAAATAGTGAATTTGGACATATTTGGTCTTTTCCATTATTCAGACACCTTAAACTCTTAAAAATGTGTCTCTATTTCGCTACAAAAAATTACACGCATAGCTCAGAATTCAAATAATAAACGCTCCAAGTTTTATTTCAATAGCTCTGGTAGATTTCCTGCAAAAAATGACCAAAAACAGCTACTTTTCGGCCGTATAAAAGTGAAATGTCCCTTAAGTCGAGTAATGTATCATCAAAAGCATAAGCATATACAAAGCGTATATTTTCTGGCGTTATCCGCTTTTTCTGCTACAGAATATTCTTTACTGTTCCCTCAGAAAAGAAATCAAGCGGTGTTAAGTGATAAGGTGTTAAGTTTGACTATCTTTAACGACGTAAGAATCGTTTGAATAACCTTGTATCATACATCGTCGAAGTCGTCTCAACATCCACTGTACCACCAGGTACAAATCGCTACAGCAAGCCATTTAAAAAATATTGATGACCTTGAATTCTCCGAAAAGCTTGCACCTAGAAAAAAATTATTTCTGCCATGTTATGGCACCTACGATACGGTGCAATGTTTATACATAAAGTTTCTTCGCATCTCCAAAAATAACGGAGATAATTAAGGTGATCAAAGTTATCGCCCCACTCTGTATATTATACGCTTCGTGATTGTGACCTTGACCGGCCAACACTTCGCAGCCTCACTACAGTGATCAATAATACCCTGAAGCTCGACTGGCAATCGCCTGTGAATGAACTCGTCGACGTTGACGCTTGCCACGAACCTAAACAGCAATTTGTTTCCGAACAGACGGTGCCTGGGACCTGGTCCCGAGTTTTGCCTATCCTCTTCAGCCCCTGCGACACCTTCTGCATCCGATTTACGTGGTTTTCGAGTTCTCCTCGGAGACTTTTAAAACACAATTTCCCGTGCCGCCCTCGAATTCCCCCGATCTGATCGTTGAGAACGAAATTTCGTTCCTGGAATGAGTCACTCGAATGATTTCGCGAGTTGCTGGGTTCCTCAATTATGTCCTGGGTTTGTGTTAGGTTGGTGCACTGAACACCCAGTGCAGTCATTACAGGGAGCATAAGGATAGACTGATCGTCATTTTAATATTTACGAGGATATTTCCACAGTTCTAGGAGTCGTGCTCTAAATTCTTTATTTTACTCATTTTAGACTATGTTACATTACAGTTTTTCAGTATTATTCACATTTAATTATATACACGTATCCCAGAGCGAAACTAGTTTTTTAGGCTTCATTAGGAGAGCTTTTGGGGAGTCTATCTTATCCACCATTTTTTAGAATCGATTCTTGCAATGCCACGTATATGTATTAACAAAAAATACTGTAATTTATGTACAGGTAAACAAAACAAAGATATGTATAATACTCTAACAATAATGGGCGGTTGTTGTTGTGAAACATTGTCGATATTGCGACAAACAGCTCGTCAATATTTTTACAGATGTCATTAGAGTGTATAGATAAAAATCGTGGTGTCCCATGTTCCAACCATCCCCTCTGCTTGCTTATGCATGATAGCATCAGTCATTAGTAGGCTGCGGATGTTCATGCAATTTAATATATCCAAATTGGTGAATGATAGACATATAATAACTTAGGAAAATCGAGAATATGTATTTTAAACATTTCAAGGAGCAAATGCAGTCTTGTTGAAGTTTCATTTATTTAACTACATTAACATAGGAAATATGGAAGACCAAAAATGTATATTTGCATGAACATCCATAGTCTGGTCATTAGGCCTGAATTCTTCTACTGGTTTAAAATTCCCAGAACTTTGGAAATATGTCCTGTACAAATTTCTGTTTAACTTGAAAACCACAGAAGAGGACATCACCCAGGACAGTGATGGTCATACAGAGCTGACTGCGTCCGTTCCCCTCACGTAGGTTGTGGCCTGAGTATGGCATCAGAAACATCGGTAATTCTCAGTAAATACGGCTTCCCAGGAAACAGTGACATAATAAGAATAATTGGTCTTTTATATTTGCCATCAGTTTCATCTAGAAATTACATTTTAACTTTCCTATTACGCGAGCGGAATGAACGCAGAGTGGGGGTAGGGCGGAGCCAGGTATCGCTTTGGATGGCCATCTCTGATCTAGAATATAGCAGACAAAAATTAAATTGCATATCAGGACAGGACCTTGATCACCTATGTCTAGATGTCCCATCGGTAATTCCATTAGCATCTCTGATTGGAAAGCTTCTGACCTCCCTGTCCATAAAAACCAGTACCTTTGGCTACCTTGAAGACATGAACCCTGCAATATGAAATTTGCAAGACATGAGACTCTGTACAGGTAAAAACCCATGGGTCTAAAGAGAGGAAACGGACAGGGTTCCATGTCGGAGACTTGAAGCACTTTTAAGTGGCGGCACGGCTGGGGTCATCGAAATGGTAAACGTCGACGGCAGGAACGTGGAAAAGGAGGAAAGAAGAAGGTCACGTGGACCTGTTCTCGCAATCGTCATCTCGGATCAATCACGGAGTACGGCTAACGTAATCGGAAAGTCCTTTATATCCGACGAAACTAAGTTCCGAGGCAATTTGTGTCTCTCTTTGTAAGAAGTAGGTGGAGAAGACGGAAAAGGGAGGACAGACAGGGCGCTGGAGAAGGCGGCGACTTTGCATCGCTCGAACCTCGCTTCGTCCTAATACAAGGAGGGTCTCTCCGCTTCTTCTTTTCTCTCCTTCGTTCTCATCTTGGTCCTGTCTTCTCTCTTCACCACGGCCGACCATCCCTCCCGAGCCCCACCGCGCTTCCTTTGCTTTACCTGCCTTCTCCCGACCGCCCTCATCCGCAATTCCCTCCAATTCTTTCCTCGAAACAAGTTTGTAAAACGCAATTTTCTCGTAGGTTGACAAGTCATCTAATCGCACGTTGGGACACCGTCTACCTCCCCTCTCTCTCTCTCTCTCTCTGTTCCTCTCTGCCTCGCCATTTTTCTTCCTTTCTATCTCGCGTATGTCGCATCCCCGTATATCACTCGTTTCGCCTTCCTTTTGCATTCCAGTCACTGGGAGGGGAGCTCGGAGGACGATCGCGATTTCAAAGCACAGAATGCATTTCCTGGACGTAGCAAACATAGCTTGGAGGATCCTAATGCGCCCCAGAATTGGGATAGAATGATTGTTTCTAGTCGGCTGGTCTCGTTTACAGCCTCTGCCTTACGGAGTTCTAAGCTGATTAAGGATTTACAAGGTAATTGCGATTTCGGAG
The DNA here is from genome assembly GCA_916610135.2 of Macropis europaea. Taxonomy (NCBI): domain Eukaryota; kingdom Metazoa; phylum Arthropoda; class Insecta; order Hymenoptera; family Melittidae; genus Macropis; species Macropis europaea. The sequence continues at coordinate 11,424,476 of OU744352.1, read as the reverse complement.
CACAGAATGTATTTCCTGGATGGAAGAAAAAGTAGCATCGAGGGTCCTAATATACCTCAGATTTGGGACAGAATAATTATTTGTAGTCTGCTGGTCCTATTTACAGTATGAATCACAGAGAGTTTCACATTACAAAGTTCTAAATTGATTGCTTAATTGTGATGCGTCGAATTGGCCGCTCTTCCCCTATCTAGCGCACTAAGTCACATCGCACAGACAATCCCCGCTCTCACTCCAGTCTTTGAACTCGCGAGTAAGTGAGAGTGGGGGGTAGAGAGCGTGTCGAAGAGGAAGATGGTCCGCTGGAGTCGGAGTGGGGGTGTCCATATGTCGTGGCACAGTGTGTAAGGTAGGGGAGGACTGGCCACTTCGCTGTATCTGAGTTATAGTCGATTTTTCAATTGATTGAACTCTATGCCGCAGTGTTTTACTTTCTAACTGATCGTTAAGTACGATCGAGAATTTGTATCGCACGCTTTAGCTCCTGTACTCGATTAGCATCGTTGAAAAATTCGGAGACGTCGAAGGGATGATTCTTAAGGGATGAATCGACTTTACGTATCCGTGAAATGAAGCGCACGCGATCTAATTTCCTCTTCTCTCTGATTTACGCTCTCATTCGTGGAATGATCGGATCGAGCGGAGCCGATTTCCCTGGCTCCGAGTTTAATACCGTTCGGCTGCGTATCTACGTCGACCGAACCTGAATTATACGATAAATCTCCTATCGAAAATTAGGTTACTGGGATGCGATAGTAATGGATGGCGGGGAAATTCGGCGAAGAATGGGGCTACGAACTTCCCGGCTATGCAGACAATAAGTCTGAACGACGGGCTCGTTTGATTAATCGTCGTATTGTATACGCGAAAGAACTTGTGCGATCCTGCCGCTGATAATATCCATTCGGATCGATCGAGCATTAGACGTATTGTTCGAGTTATCGTAGACACCGTTTTCGATTCAACCGCGATGTATGGGAGGGTGTCTTAGAGTTATCCGGACAAATTGTGCCAGTTTTATGGGAGAAAATCGTTTTTGCACATCTTGCGTTACCGATTCACTAACTCTTACGCTACTAGCTCACTAGTTTGTTACTTCGGTAATTTTTAGACTATTATTTTATTGATTCTTATACTATCACTTTACTGGTTTAATCGTTTTTATAGCATGAATGCATTAGTTTAATAATTTTTTACGCTACTAATTTTCGAATTTGGTAGCATTCAGGATATTAATTTTCTAATTTAGTAGACTTTACTATACTGATTTTCTAATTTAGTAGCTTTTACGCTATTAATATTCCAGTTTAGTAGCATTCAAGCTACTGGTTTTCTAATTTAGTAGAGCTTACGCTACCGATTTTCTGATTTAGAAGCTTTTACGCTACTGATTTTCTGATTTAGTAGCTCTTATGCTACTAATTTTCTAATTTAGTAGTTTTACGCTGCTGTTTTTGGAATTTAGTAACTTGTACACTATTAATTTTCTAATATAGTAGCTTTTATGTTGCTAATTTTCTAATTTAATAGCTTTTACGCTACTGATTCTCTAATTTAGTAGATTTTACCCTCCTGTTGTACTTGTTCACTAATTTTTATGGTACTAATTTACTAATTCGCAAATTTCTTATGTTATTAATTTATTATTTATTACGGTACGAATGTAGTAGTCTAATAATTTTCCAGGCTACTATTTTTCTAATTTAGTCAATTTTATACTAGAAATTTTTTCACTAGTGCTTTACAAAGTCATTAAATTTTACGCTACTAATTTCCTGACATACTAATTTTTACGGTACTGATTTACTAATTCTCTTCAAAATGACCTTCAGACGAAATTTCATTCAACGAGTACAACATGTAAAGATGGTTAATTCGGGATAATATATTCAGTAGTTGGGTACCTCCATCCGCTCTTCTCAACTAATTTCAATTATATGAAAATTTTTAAACAGAATTTAACTATTAGACTATAGTAATTTATTGTTACGGACTGACGCTGCACCACGTTAGGATGGAAACTTGTCACACTGTATTTATTCTATGGACTTATTTATGTGCTGCTCAGAGTAAAAAGTCAGTAATCAAGTTACTTCACACTTTCACGCAGTATAAAAGACAGCAAATTGCAGTCTGTGGAACTTGTTTGACCGAACACCTGATTGGAGGTTCCAGCATCTTTTGATCAGCACCAGCAAACGCGAAGGGTCAGCAATCGGGTAAACAACATTCGCCATACGCGCGAAACCATCCACATATGCAGTCCACCAGTCGCCTATGTCCTCCCATATGCTAGCTGGACACTTATTTAAACAAGACGAGCAAACTTTCATGCTGCACGGTCAAGCGACAGAAGCGAGAGGCGCGGAGTTATCCAAACAGGGTTAATTCGGTCGAGGCAAATAGCCGAGTTACAGGGGAGGGTGGTTCCTCTGAAAAAACGAAATTTTGACCAAACAACGTTAGGCTAAGTCGTCGAACGTCTCCATGGCTACGAAGTTTGCACACGCTGAATCGAAAAAGGTTTTAGCGCGGATGATAAACTGCTCCCTCGGACATTTCATCCCCTGTTTTTCGCCTAATATAACGACGAAATAAGGAAAGCCTGCAACGGGCGGAGGAGGAGCGACTCGTGCCGTAGCTGTGATTCTTTCGGATTTTACGGTTCAGAGGTATCGAAGCTCACGAGTTTCCACGTCGATTGGCCCCAATAATGAATACGAGCTGCCGTCTTATTTATACCGCACGGATACGAAGTCAAACGGCGGAATTATTATTTTGGCACCGTCCATTTATTCCGGGGTCTCAGTAATCTTCTCGTGGAACGAACTTCGTGCACCGACGTCCAGGAGCTTCCACGTGTCGAAGTAATCCTCCGTCCCCCGATTTTTCCTTTCGATTAGAAGTCAGACATAGTTGGCAAGAAAGTATGAGACTTGCACATGGATTGTTCGTTTGAATCGCCTAATCCAATCTATTCGAGCTGGTTAAGACTCGTACAGATTGTGTATATTGATCTTTTTCTGAATAAATGAATATTCGTTTAGAAGCTCAGCAGAACAAGCCAGTTGGAGGCTGTGGAATGCAAATCTGCTTACGCGAAGACGTAGCCAGCGAAATGCGTGCTTTTTAATGCAAAAAGAACACATGGCAAGCGTTTGCACGGGCAGGATAACGACCAGAGGGCTAAAGGGCTGGACAAACGAGTTTTCGAATTTTCCAGCCGACCGCTTCGATGCAAGGGTCAACCAGGTTAATGTTTCCCTCCTGTTCACCCCAACAACTCTCTCTCTCTCTCTCTCTGTTTTCCTCTCTTTCATTTTGTCTCTCGCTGTCCGTACATATGCACGTTGTCGTTCCTCCGGCCCGATTTCCCCTCGTAACCCGTTTTCCCAACCTCCCGTTCGCTCCAATTTGTGCTCAGACGTTCGGCCGTGTTTTCGAGGCATCGCAGGATGAAGGAGAATCGTCTGGTTGCAACGAAATCCGTAGGAAAAATTCCTATCGAATGAAATATTCTCTGGGGCCGATTGTGAGTTTGGACGTTTTCCGACTGATCGGACCTTGCACCGTGATCGTCGACGCGGAAACCTTCATCCTGTTTCCGGCAGACCGCGTCGCTACCCTCACGACCCCAATCTCTGACACCTACTTTTGATCCTGCGTCGTCAAGGACGAAAAATTGATAACGTTCATGCGTTTCTCGATGTGTGTGCTCTGAGAGCTGGGTTCAGGTTGAAATCTGGGTCTACTGGGTGGTCGTATCTAGGTCTAATAGATGGAAACAGCTCCAATATGTGGACCCAGCTAGGTCCAATAGTTATACGCAACTACATATAACGAGGTAGCTACAGAAGGTGAGCCCAGCTAGGTCAAATAGTTGGATCTAAGTAGGTATAACGAGGTGGCTACAGAAAGTGGGTGCAGCTAGGTCGAATAGTTGGACCTGACTAGGTATAACGTGATAGCTATAGAAGGAGGATCCAGCTAGGCCCAATAGTTGTACGTAATTAAGTATAACGAGCTAGCTATAGAAAGGGAACCTAGCTAGATCAAATAGTTGGACCTAACTAGGTCTAATAAGTGTAGGGATGCAACTATAGAAGGTACACCTAGCTCTAGTAGGTCTAATAGACGGAACCAACTATCTTTTGTAGATGGAACCAGCTAGGTCTAATAGATGTGCCTGTGAAACAACAAAAGGTGCACCAATCTAGACTGAATAGAGGGGCCTAACTCGATATAGTAGATATCCTTACAATTAGTTGAGCCTAATCAATAAACCCTGATGGCCATGCCAGTTGACCCTAGTCAGCTATAGCAGCTATAGTATTTAGAGCTACCGGAGGTAGCTATAGCAAGTTGGCCTAGCTAGCTATAGTTACTATACTAGGTAGACCCACCTGGTAGTCATAGTCCTAGTAAATGGACGAAGGTTACGCATCTCAACTACGAATCACCTCTCAAGTTCCATATGGCTGCTGTAACTACTGTATCCAATGTCAGTGTTATAGAATTTACTGTTTAAAAATTGTATGAAGCATCTGACCAGCTATATACTATTTTCACTGTGGCTCACGTATTAACAAGTTCTTCTGGGCTGTTTTTCTGAATGAAACCTGACTTAAACTGTGATGTTTGAAGAGTATGGACAACTCCTAGAACAGTACAGGTTCCTGAACAGACATTTTAGGAAACATACAGGTAGCTACAGAGGGGGGTCTCTATTGTGTAATCACATTACAATTCAGTATTGGATTCAGATCGTAGATCTCATGATCCCATCGTGCTGCCTGTTTCTGTCCCCCTCGACTTTCTTTTTAAATACACCGAGAATAGACCAGGCCTGCCTGCTCGTCTTATTTTCGCCTATAGCAGTTTCTCGTTCATTACTACGGGAAGCAGGCTTTCAGACTATTACATGGGCGGCTTCTAAATTCACTTCGGAATCGCCATGATGGTACGGGGAAAGTTGCAGCACGGAACAGAGATTGACCACGGAGTTTATCGGTACAATGCCTTCATCGTTAACAATAAGGCTTCAGAAACACGGTGCATTGCCGTGGACGCAGTAAATTCCTCGTATTTCGATACCGTACTCATCTCCCGTTCTGGATACTTTCGAGCACCCGGACAGAGTCAAATAGAACTGCACTCGGCCACTGACCCCCAATCCTACCCTCGTAATGGTATTATAAAATAACATTCCTCTTATGGTTTACAGGAATCTAGGGTTTTTCATATAGAGGAGAATGTTTTGAAAATTATTCCAAGAAGAACAAATTATTATGTCACTTTCCTTGAAGATAATAAAAATAATCATCAAGGACATCTAAAACATTCTATATTGATCCGATTGGGTAAAGAGAATATTTCAATATGATGTCAGGGCTGATTCAAGTATTAATAATGATATTAAACTTATTAAGGACCAAAGGACAGGTAATTGAACCACTCAGCACTGTACTTAAGGATACTAAATCCAAGTACGCAATAAAACCATTCCCTGAACAAACGTCTAGTCACCCGGTACAGTAGAAACATTAAGAGGTAAAAGAAACTCTGTGTACTGGCGTTGACTTTCGCAACGTTTGTCTTCAGTTCCATGAGAACGGACTTTCTGCACGTCCAATTTCATCCACAAGTGTCCACGCTAATTACCTCGTCGTTCCGATGGCGTAGCGAAGATAATCGAGGAACAAAGCGTCCGTGAAACGCCAGGCCGTTCGAATCGTTTCCATTTGTTTGCAGTTTATCGTCCCCGTGTCTCTCGTTATTTCACGTTCCTCTTGTTAGCGGCGGAAAGGTCCGCTTTTCCGACGTTTCTTCTTGACATCTGGATTCCAGGCGGATCGAAGGCTTACGCGGGACCAGGGGACAATCAGACGGGTATCGAGGACGGGGACAATCGTCGTTTCAACCGGACAGAGGACTTTGTCGCTTCCACCTCTCCCATTATCCTTTGACTGACCCAGAGATGAGACAATAATACGAGAGAGCCACTCGTACGGGAGATAAGACGGACGAGTGGATGGTAAGCGGAACCGTTATTTCTCGATATCGATTGTTACGTGCGCGAAACGAACCAACCCGACCGCCACGGCAGAACCCTTTGTGTTTTTCACCGGCACCAACCGCTGCAATGCTTTCGGCCCACCCCTCCCCACCGACAAACTTCCCTGCTGAAAGATTTCATCGATTCGAGAGGATCGACTCCACCTTTGTACGGTCCCGGTGACGTCGACCTGATGCAGCATAAAAGACATTTAGTGTATTGGGGACGAAGCCTGGCCCATAGGTTGATTAGTTACTAAATTGGAGACTTCAACTTCAGTTTGGAGTTATTATAATTTTTCGTGACTACTAGGACCTAAAATCGTTGTACTTATAAATTCTGGGTGTCCTAAGTTTCCGGATCAAATAGGATTTGATAATCATATACAGAAATATGAAAGACAGCTGGTATAGTGGAGATGGAACCAGGTCTATAGGCTGATTAGTTACTCAATTGGATACTTCCACTGCAGTCTGGAGTTATCATAATTTGTCGTGACTACTAGGACCTAAAATCGTTGTACTGATAGATTCTGGGTGTCCTAGGTTTCCTGATCAAATAGGATATGATAATCATCCACACCAATACGAAGAAGAATTGGTATAGTGGGGATGGAACCGGGTTTATAGGCTAATTAGTTACTAAATTGGAGACTTCAACTTCTGTCTGGCGTTATTATAATTTCTCGTGACTACTAGGACCTGAAACCGCTGTACTGATAGATTCTGGGTGTCCTAGGTTTCCTGGTCAGCATGTGCTTGGTCTATACATAGGTGTACTCTACAGGCTGCCCCATTCCAGTTGATCCACGCAGATATGAAAGACATTTGGTATAGGGACGGAACAAGGTTTCTTAGTTGATTAGATACTGAACTAATCATGACTCTTAGGTCCGAAAATCGCTGTAGTTATAGATTCCGGTTGTCCTAGATTTGCTGATCAAATGGGATTTGATGATCATCCACACGAATATGAAAGACAATTGGTATACTGGAGATGGGACCGAGTCTATAGGTTGATTAGTTACTAAATTGGAGACTTCAACTTCTGTCTGACGTTACTATAATTTGTCGTGACTGCTAGGACCTAAAATTGCTATACTTATAGATTCTAGGTGTCCTGGGTTTCCTGGTCAGCGTGTGTTTGATCTATGCATAGGTGGACCCTACAGGATGCCCCATTTCAGTTGATCCTCGCAGATCTGAAAGACATTTAGTATAGTAGGGATGGAACCAAGTCTATAGGCTGATTAGTTACTAAACTGATCGTGACTGTTGGGACCTACAAACACTATACTCATAGATTTTGGGTGCCCTACGTTTCCTGATCTAGCACATGTTTGCTTCATGCATAGGTAGACATCTCAGGGTGTTCCATTTCAGTCGATCCACGCGGATATGAAAGACATTTGGTATGGGACCGGAACAAAATCTATTGACTGATTAATTACTAAACTGTTCGCAACTGGTAGGACTTAAAAGAACTATACTTCGGTATTCTTCCTATGTTTCGACATTGGAGCATTTGAACAATCAACTTCAGTGCAGACAGCGATTGAAAAATCGTAAGGCAAGAGCTTAAACAAAGGGCAAACTATTTTTCGTAGCCTCGAAACTACAGAAGATAATCAGGTGGCCTGTTTCAGGTGAGACGCTCTACGTACACGATCAATATATCAACGTAACCCTTCGTCAAGGTTTGCTATAACAGAACTATCCCAAAATATCATCAGAAATCCACTGAATGAGGTGATGGACTAATCGGACACACGAAACGAAAACCGGTAGCCACCAATGGGGGGTCTGCTCTAGTAGAATGGCGGCAGAATTCATTATTTCGAAATGAGGGAATTAGCCTAACTATCCCCTGGGCTGACAAAGGGCCAAAAGGCTTATGGTCTACATTCGTACGGATTCCCGCTCCACTAAAGCTTGTTGAAACTTCTATTTCAATCTGCGTACTGGCTGACACACGGATGCAGAGCAGGTGCATGCGTGACTATGAAATATGTATTCGTGTCTCGGCGCCAGATGAAAATGTCCGGGCATTCTATTACGGACTTAGGGACAAAGAGGAGGCGGAGAGGGAGAAAGTGGAAAGTAAGCGTGTGTCCTCGGTGGAAGGACCGCGAAGAGGATTAGTCGAACTGCTCCTGTGAAACTGTTGCTGTCCCGTTGGGTTCAGGTCGCTTTGCGTCCGCACAGGAAATGGGTCCCGGAATCCTGTGTGCCAGCTCCCTTATTTCCTGGCATCACGATTCACGACAGAAGGACAATGTCGCGGTCAAAGTCGATGCGCTCCGTTTGATTACACTCGGCTATCCGATTATATTCTCTGCTTCGTCACGCTAACTTTCTGATAGAAGACCTTTGCTGGCACCTGTCCTCAGAATCTCTGGATTAGAAATCTTCGACGTTTACTTGCAGCTCTCCAGTTCATGCGATCTTCTTATAGAAAGCAAGACAAGTCCCTGAGAAGTCCTGCATGCTCTGCAATCGTCATATAGTCGTTTGCCTAGTGATGGAGGACAGTGCTCGGGAGGGTGTCATGTGACCACGCCTGATGTACCTTCCAGTTACATTTGGAGCTAGATCAGGCATGGTATGGTTTTATTTTTTCATTTGGAGGTTCATATTTATGACGTCCCAAGGGTAACTGTTCTTTTATCCAACGAACTATAATCATTAAGAGCTAGATCCGCTAAAGAAAAATTATAAATAAGCCTTGAACAAGCCTGGGGTATCAAGCACGAATCGAACGCAGTAGTTCGGTGAACCGATTCTTCGACATGGAGGACAGGGGGATTGGGAGTACAGCGAGCATATGAATAGGTCTGAAAAGTGTATCGGCAATTGCCATCTCTTTCACGTAGCGATATCTGCTGATGGTATAATCGGGTGCTGCCAGTAGCAGCGGCAATTGAACCGATAGGAATGGCTACCATTAGAGTATCTTGGACACGGCCCAGAAGCCGGTTCTGCGGTAAATGGATTTTCTTTGAAAGACATCATGTACAGTGGTAGCCAGCGTTCGACAGAGTTTTCATAAACTCCGTTCGATTCATCCGCGAAATCAGCGTCCCCCAGTTCGACTTGTTTTCGATTTGTCGAAAGCATCGGGTATCCGGCGGCAATCTTTTCAGCCGGGTAAGGAGCTGCGTGTAACCACGGACTTTCATTGCACTGTTCAATCACGCCATTTTGGTCTCCAGATACAGTCTAATACGACAAAAATAGATGATAATGTAACTACAGAGAATATAACCACATGGAAGCATGAAAATGAATTTAACAGTTTAAATATCACTGAATCTATCCAGAAAGGCCTAATAGAACCAAAATAAAAATGATGGCAGCCATTAATATTATTGATTAATTTGAGGTTATGTTCATTTTGTATAAAAAGATAGAATCTCTGTTAGGTGCAGCTGAAACAGTGCAGCACTCCAAGTGTTGAGGACGGCTACACATATATGCTTCCCCAAAAACGTTCACCGTGTGCTACGAGCCACCGTAGTGGCCCGGACATAGATGTATCTTGCAGTCTATAACTTTACATATTTCAGTGTGTCTTATTAAAGAATAAATGTTTTATTACATATTTTGCAGCTTTATAACACTGAAATAATTAAACAATTCATATCTTGCATATTACTGTGATTAAATATTCAGTTTAACGCGTGTTCTATCGCAAAAAATTCTAGCGTATGATGCGCGATTTTTCGAAGTGTTTCAGGGTTCAAAGGGTCAAAGCTGAGATTTATAAAAAATTGTTTCACCTGAAATTTCGGAGCTTGGATATAGCAAGCTAGCAACGTGTCGAAAGGGCGCCAAATTCGAATTGCTAAGAAAGTCAAAAGTGTAATATTGTGACAGTTTTATCAAAGTATAGTATTTACGGAGGTCATTCTATGGTGCATAAAAGCTTCAGGTTGGACGTTGGAGCAAAGCTTGTCGATTTGTTTATAATCTATGTTATCGCAGGACGCTTGCACGATCGAGTCCTGAGTCCCGGCCAAGAGTTATGGACTAATTAAATCGGTGACAGAACGTATTTGTGCTTTCACCGAGAACGTACAAGACTAATTACCAGTTTACGGGAAACCAATGGCACGTTAGGTGTAGCCGATTTGTCGGTTCCCTGCTAATTGCTCGCATCGACGCTCGTTACGTGCTTGTAATTTTACGTCACGTGCATAGTATAGTAACTGATTATGCGTTAACATTTCCAGACCGCGTTGACATTAGAACAAAATTTCGATGCATACTGTCGAGATTTTGGCCATAATTAACCTTTGCAATCTATTCGCACTGCCACGTTGTTTCTACAGTTGCTACAAAAATGGAGGACATCGACATTCAAAATTCCAGTTACATTTGTTGTAACATCATCTGCATGGACAATAAATTTGCATTGGAATTATAAATAATTTTATGTTATAATGTTTCAGAATCGATAACTCAAGCATGTGTACAGACTGTTTGTGAATGTGTTTGTGATGATCCATACTGAAACTCTTTCATTCGAAAAGCCCTGATGATAAGTACCCTGAGACCACATACTGTACCTTAACATATTCTTGTAACAGGTTAGGGTGAACGGACATTCCTGTTGTAGTTCTTGACCAGGAAGTACAAGGAGCCTGTTGATTCAGATGATCTTCGGCCTGGTCCATCTGTCATTATACTACCTTAAAGAATTAATACCCCTAACTTGTAGGGGTCTGTTCTGATACTGCAGAAACCAGTCTGATTTGAATACATTATAATTTGACTGAACGATTCGCCTTATGAATATTGAGAAAGAAACCTAACCTATTCACAGAATGTCCTTGAAACCATAGTCTAAAGGAATTCATCCTCATGCAACCTGTCTCGCCTAGGGATTGCATCCAGAATTACCTCATGAAGGCTTGTCAAAAATCAATACCCCTAACTTGTGAGAGCAGTTCTGATACTGCAGAAACCAGTCTCATTTGAATACATTATAATTTGATTGAGCGATTCGCCTTATGAACATTGGGAAGGAGACCTAACCTGTTCACAGAATGTCCTTGTCATTATGGTCCTATAGCTATTCATCATTATGCAACTTGACTAACCTGAAGTTTGCTTCTAGTTGATCCAGATGATCTTCATCCCCTTATTACGTCAAAAAACAATAAAGCGACCAGACAATTGCACGACTACTCCAGTGATATGTTGTTGTAATATTAACTTCTAGGGTCAAAGAACCAGTCTTATTCGAATATATTATAATTATTCATCTCATGAATAGTGGGCTAGAGACCCGACTTCCTTGTAGAATGTCCTTGTGCTTGCCACCCGTAGGGATTCACTTTATGTAGCTCGTCTAACCTGGTGATTGCTTCCAGAGCCATCTCATTAGAGCTTCTATAGCATGCCACTGTTAAAAATCAATATGGCGAACAAACAGAGTCAGTGTCACCCCATGATCTACTGGACTGGTATTAAATCGTAGACGTTAGATTTATCAACGACAGAACTAATGTCTTTTACATAGAGTATGCCGAAATTTACGAACATTGAATAGAGTGCCTAACCTCTAAACTGTCTCTATATTCCTCCATACCGATTCATCCTCATTCAACCTGTCTAATCAGACGACTGCTTCTAATCGATCCAGTTGGTGATCCTCAACCAAACCCATCTCATAAATGCTCTCCCGTTATGTCACTGTCAGAAATCAACATGGCGACCAGACAGAGTCATTATCACTGTCATGATCTAGTGGACTGATAGTAAATCGTTGACATTAGTTTCAGCAGCGATTAAACCAACCTCCCTTGCGTAGAGTGTACCTAAATTTACGAACGATTCACTTCACGAACATTGGGTAGATAACCTAACCTTTAAAATATCCCTATACTCGTCATCCAAAGCGATTCAGCCTTACTCAACCTGTCTAACCTGGAGATTGCTTCTGGTTGATCCAGATGATCCTCAGTCAGACCGATCTCATAAACGCTCCACTGTTATGACACTGACAAAATCAATATGGCGATCAGACAGAGTCATTATCACTCTCATAATCTACTGGACTGATAGTAAATCGTAGACGTTAGTTTCACCAGCGATAGAACCCATCTCCCTTGCATGGAGTGTGCCTAAATTTACGAACGATTCACTTCACGAACATTGGGTAGATAACCTAACCTCTAAAATATCCTTATACTCGTCATCCATAGCGATTCATCCTTATTCAACCAGTCTATCCTGGAGATTGCTTCTGGTCAATCCAGATGATCCTCAATCAGACTGATCTCATAAATGCTCTACTATTATGACACTGACAAAATCAATATGGCGATCAGACAGAGTCATTATCACTCTCATAATCTACTGAACTGATTGTAAATCGTAGACCTTAGTTTCACCAGCGATAGAACCCATCTCCCTTGCATGGAGTGTACCTAAATTTACGAACGATTCACTTCACGAACATTGGGTAGATAACCTAACCTTTAAAATATCCCTATACTCGTCATCCAAAGCGATTCATCCTTATTCAACCTATCTATCCTGGAGATTGCTTCTGGTCGATCCAGATGATCCTCAATCAGACTGATCTCATAAATGCTCTACTATTATGACACTGACAAAATCAATATGGCGATCAGACAGAGTCATTATCACTCTCATAATCTACTGAACTGATTGTAAATCGTAGACGTTAGTTTCACCAGCGATAGAACCCATCTCCCTTGCATGGAGTGTGCCTAAATTTACGAACGATTCACTTCACGAACATTGGGTAGATAACCTAACCTCTAAAATATCCCTATACTCGTAATCCATAGCGATTCAAACTGATATAGCCTGTCTAACCAGGGGATTGCCTAGGCTCGATCCAGCCGCGGAAACTTACGAACGTTAGGCACGAATAAAGTGTCGATTTTTCCAAAGGACAGAATTAGGAGGTTCTTGGCTGGCCGGTAGCCAGCCAGCCAAGTTTCCGATATGCAATTCCGCTTTATTTCCGGATCGTTTGACGCGGCCGCGCGTTCGTGCGAGCGCTAATGTAATGGAAACGCCTGTAAGCCCTCCTATGCATATTATTGTGCCACTTCCATGCCGCGTCGCAATGCTAATAATTGTTATGGCCCGATAGAGTGCAATTCCACGCCACTCGACCGCCGCTGGATCCCGCGGCCATTCCACTTTGGCATTGAATAAATTGCAACAGTTTTCCCCGTTGCCGTGCCGAATCGTTTCAACTACAGGATCATCGTCCTGTCCGACCTATCCTGCACCGCCACCTCCCTCTCGACACCCTATCAATTCGATTTCGTCCGATTCGAATTGATTTGACCTTTGTGTCCGCGGCGGCGGTACCGCTGTACACGCCTGGATCGTCGTTCATTCGGCAAGAATGATTCGAATATCGTTACAGAGCCTGGTTTTCACGGCTGATACCTTTTTGCACGCCAGCAACGTAAACGAGCGCGAAATTTTTCCCGCGTCCCGTGAACCGTGCGCTCAAAAATCGCTGCCCGTCGCCTGTTCGACGGTGACGTATCTTTCGTTAGACTGGGCATCATTTTTTCGGAATTATTCGACTCGATGACGTTCCACGCGTCAGTGCCTGTAACCTGTCCCTCTTGCTCTCCAAAATTCCTTCGTATTATACGAAAATAAATTCATCGAGGGGAATCCCTTTCGCGGAACGACCCGAAGCGGCAGTTTCCCGATCGGAAGTATAATAGGGGCGATAAAAGGGAGCAACAGAAAGCCTCGAAAGGATTTTCACGCTTGATTCCGGAACGAAGTGGCTTGTCTTCTTTTATTAGGCCGGGGGAGACGGTAACCGGTAACGTTTCATGCAAAACGCTTTTCAAGTTAGGCCAGCGGAATCGTCGAGATTTGAAATGTAAATGAGCGACTCGCCGGCCAGGGACTCGATAACGTCGAAATTCCGGCAGAAATCACTTGGCGTTACTGCAGTTTCGCGCTTCTATACGCCAGACGTTTACGATTTTATTTTCCTCCGCCGTGTTTCGGCCCGGCCGTACCTGGTCGACACGGTTGCTTCGTATCGGCCATGTAAACGAGGAGATTCCAAGCTGTAACAAGCGGCAACTAAAACGCGTAAGACCGTGCCCGCCGTTGCTACGGCCACCGCCATTGCTTTAACGAGAGCGTAAAAGTTAAAACAGTAAGTGCCCTAACCTAAAAGCGCTTTTCCGCCGCGGTTTTAAACTGCACGCACCCTCGTGTTTTATACTCTCTCCTACAGTTTTTAATTCCTGGGGTAAGCTAAACCAGGAGCTTCCGACCGCTCCAAACTTCTCTGTAGATTTCTGACAGGGTTGTTCCCTGAACGTCCATCTATAGTTGGGCTGACGAAAGAATCTACTAGTCCTGCTGTAGGGAACTTTTCTCCCACTCTGTTGTATAAGTTACGTGGGGCTGGCTATAAAGAGTAGGTAGAATGAGGGTATAGGCATTGGGAGTCCCTACACTTAGTCGAGTCTTTCTTCTGACTATAGTGATGAATTCCAAGACATGGTGATTTGGAATATTCTTATACTTTCGAGAGTTCTATTCTGACAACTCTGGATCTACAGTACTTAAGGGGTAAAGCATATGAAACAAATTGTATGGGCAGTTCTGATAGTCCTCAAATAGCCCAGATAGCTGGTACACTTCCATCTGTTACATTGACTTCATATGTGTTATTAACACGTTCCGTGTCGCGTGGGTCGTATGCCCCCCACGCACCAAATTCGATTATTCTAAATAAATGGTAATATTCTTTATATTCCAGTTAAAACGGACGCCACAATAATAGTACCAAATGAATGATATATCATAAGATAATTCAATGTTAGTGTTTTTAACGTTATGTATTTATAGAAACTTATTTCCACGTGTCTGACTAGTTATGGAATGTTTCACTGTGGCATGGAACGTGTTAAGGGTATCGCCCTAGGCCACTCTTCTTCATCACCTTTAATATTTATCTGCACACCAATATTCTGTATGAAGAAGTTATGAATCCAATCAGTTTCTAGTGTGAATTACGTGTCCTTATTTCTGTAAAATTGGCATCCTGTTAAAGGAATAATTCTATTACAGTTCTAGAGAACACTAAGACCTGTCAGATGAGTGAACCTAACCTTTCACACCAACGGGTTCCACGAAATTGCATCAGGAATGGGACTATGGAGGCAAAGGTTAATACTCGACGAAGGAAACGAGGAACCGGCTACGCTGTGACAGAGAAACCGATACCGGCTAGTCATAGCAATCGTATTAGTTCAATCGCACAAGAAATCGAGGTACCATTGCACAGCTGACTTTCCGCCGTGCGGATTCTCGGTACATGAAATTTTATTCCACGAATAAACGCTCCCCTGCGCTCCTTTGTTTCGAACTTCCCTGGCCAATAAAGAACGCGTTAGTCAGCGGATCGGCCACGGAAAGGAAAGGAAAAGTTTCCAGAGTCATCCTTGGCCTTCCGACGGTAAATTTTGGAGAACGGCGCGGAGGTCGGGGGTTGGGCGCAAAGAAATGTAGCAGCAATGGCAGAAAGTAAGGTCTGGCGATGCGCCACAGCGATTTATTTATTTTTCTCCGCGCAAACTTCTCCCGTAGGGGTGGCGGCTAGACAAACAGGGGAACAAAAACGCTTTATTACGCGATTAAGCTCGATGATGACGATATTTCAGCGGCCGATGAAGCAGCCGGCCAAACTACCCCGAGGCGTTCTTTACAATTCAATAGAAACCTAAAACAATGAAGGGTCGAATAAATATTTTTTTAAAGAAGTAACATCAAGTTTCATAAAACACTCTGATCATTGTTTGGGGTTCATATGTTATGACCGTGGATCCTGATCTCTTCAGGGATGAACTTACGCATGTCCAATTTAGAACTCAGCCTCACAAACTAATATAAAAAAAATAGCCTCGACACAAAGCATCATAGTCAGACAGATAACGAACTCGGACTGGTACATACGAAATACGGACATACTCACTCTGACGAGCATTCCACCAGTAAATACATTATATTTGATCTCTCAATTAGACACTTCATACGCTCTCTTAACCACCCAAATTCTGACATTATACAAACCACCTCACACGTACCTAACAGAAGACATCAACGAAATCATCCATTAGATATAATAGACCGATAATCTCATTCGGTGCTTCTCCCTGCTACCTACCTGCACTACATACACTACTTACACTGACCACACAATTACTCCCATTATCTTCAACAATTAAAACCACGCTAGAAAGAACCTTAAGATAGGATATGTACAATTGTTATTGTAAAAGTCTATTAAACACCATACAGCAACAGGGATGAACACATTAATGTCAGATAGAAATTGTGTAGCTTTTAAAAGGTGATTTACTCTATTTGAATTTATGGGCATGAAGGAGACAAATATAATACTGTAACATTGATAAACACTGGCCGAGTTTGGTCAGAGTGGGTCAGGCTAGGTTAGCTTACATCCTCACCAACAAAAACAATGTACCCACGTCTGTTAGATGTTGCTTAAAGCTCATACTTAGACATTGGTGAACATTGTTCAACACAGGATTTGGTTAGTTTGAGTCAGGCTAAGTTAGCTTACATCCTCACCAACAATAATTTCACTTAAATAAAAACAATGTACCCACATGTCTCAGACGTTGCTTGCAGCTTATACTTTAACATTGATAAACACTGACAGGATTTGGTTAGTTTGGGTCAGACTGGAAGAGCTTACATCTTCGCCACCAGCATATGCATTGAAGTAAAAACAATGCATACACGTGTGTCAGTGCACCCTAGAGAAGCAAGATCCCACTCTGACTCGTAATCACCAGTTCCCTATACTAGAAACAAATCAGCGAAGTTAATCGCGTCTTAACGACACTGTCTGTACACAAATCGATTCCCTCGGAGGCAGGTTCGCCCGCTATGGGGTAGGGTGTGCACCCTTCTCATCGCGCAGATTCCAATTTGCCGAGGCGCTCGAGACACGTACGCCCGAGGGGCCGTTATTTCTAATAGGAGATTTTCAAAAGTTGCATCCGCAACCCTCCTCGTTAAGGGGTCAGTAATTGCGCGCTAGCAACGTGCTAAGATGCTGTCCGCTCGTGAGGCCGATCAGGCTCTCAGCAGAGAGTCGTGACGCTTCCACAGGGAAACGCAGAAGAACTACGAACGAACGAACGAACGAACTACGTCTGAGGGCGTGCTGAACAGGGGTGGAGAGGGTGGAGAACGTTATCACTGGAGATCACGCTAATCTAACGCCTACATCCCCTTTTCACGAGTGTGCGGACCCTCGACTTGATCCGACTTGACTTTTTGTAACGACTTCTCTCTTTCTTCCCATTCCCCGTTCCTTTCTTTTCCTCCCACCCTGCCTTTTCTTCCATCGTCGGCCCGTGTTCCTACGACGATCCGGCTCTCGTTCCAATCCGCGGCAAAGGAGGACTCAGCCCCGTAATTATCCGATAAGCGGAAGAGAACGCCCCGTTATCCAGGCGGGCTGTTGATACATAGCACGATCTTCGGGGATGGTTTCCAATTACACACCGGTACAAGGGAAAATGGCCTAATTCCTTCGTTTTCACCTTCGTCTTCCTTAACCCCGATGCGATTGATGCCTCACCGGCTGCCTACCCGACACCCCTTCCCGCGTCTGCTATGAATCCTCTCGAGACGTTCAAGTGTTAAGAACCAACCGGCAACCCTATTTGAATTTAGATGAACGCTGTACCCTGATGGGGTTGATGGAGAAGCAGCGGAATGTTTATCGTGTTCAGTACTTTTATCTACTTCGTGTTCGCAGCTGATACATTCATTAACTTCTATGCTGAGGGTATTTCGAAGGTCAGATCGTCGAAGCCCTGGTCGTTACATTCATTTGAGTGACAGCTAAAATATGTGATCCGTTTAGAAGAGTATTGGTGACCTTGAGTAGCATCTTGACGATCATCAGCTACAGGGGTATCTGAGGAGATCCAATTACATTGGAACACCCTATAGCTTAACGGCTGCTGTTTTAGATACACGTTGGGCAAGTTTTTCCAAAAATGAGTTTTATAAAAATGATTAAAAATAATGTATTACCGAAATATTTACTGTTAACTCCCTTAGAATTTTTTAAATTATTCACAGCCCTGTAGTTAACTGTTCTGTGTCAGCTAAAATATGTAGTCCTATTTAAAAGAATATCAGTGACCTTGAAAATTACCTTGACAATCACTTGCTACAGGAGTACCTGAGCGGATCCAATTAAATACCCTATAGCCTAATGACCACTGTTTTAGATACATGTTGGGCAAGTTTTTTCAATTCAGCACGTGATGTGAATATAAAAATGACTGCGGATATTTATGCAGTTTAAAAACTCAGCAAAATATAAGTGACATATTTTAAACATTTCAATACGCAAATGCAGCCTTGTTGAAATTTTATTTAATTAACCGCGTTAACGTAGGAAACTCTGAAGTCTGAAAATCTAAATTTACAATTTTAGTTGAATCATATAAGTATAAACCCTGATGAAATTTGGACCACTCGCGTCACGGTGATAGTATAAATAAGAACTGTCATATACAGTACATAAATATTTGAATGTTTCACCAGACATTAATAGCAAGCTTCCTTCAGATGCCTGACTAGTTGCTGAATTTTCCACTGCGGTAGCGAGCGAGTTAACACGTTGAACGCCACAGTGAAAACAGTCATACCCAATCAGACACGATATAATTTACTATTTTTAATATAAATCCTAAAGAAATAAAAGATTTGAGTACTCAGTCGTATTCTTCTGTTTCTACATTATTGTTTCAGTGTGAAGTTTCCTCAGAATTTTGCGACAATCAATAATTATTTAAATAAATTAAATTGAAGGTGTCAGTCATCGGTTCAACGTGTTAACTTACTATTTTTTAAATTATTTATACCTCTGTAGTTAACTGTTCGAGTGTCTCAGTTTTGGTAATCCTCCAAATTGTATCAGAAATTTATAAAAAATGGTACGAACTTCTACCTGGAACTTATAACACGTAAAACGTATTTTGTGTTGGAAACTTTCGAATGGAAGATTACTATGAAAATTCGAGGCAGAGAGTCGTGGTTCCTTGGTGGCAGGCCCGGTGGGAAGCAAATTTTGCGACGATGCGGTTAAACTCGGCGGTCGGAACAATAACGAATCGTCCACTGGAAGGATAGCGGGCCAATAAATAACGCTTTTGCAATAAATAATCGTATTACGTAGCCACGTGGGGCGGCGGCAGATCAAGGCCCGTGTACGTACGGCCACGATGGTATCGTGATAATCGACGTTCGATAATATCCTCCAATAAATTTCAACTGATAACGGAGAGGATTTATATTATTGCTGCGCCACGGACTATAAACGCTGGTTACGATGTGCTACGGGGCCTATAGATTCTCTTCCAACGGGGATCATCTACGCACTATATCACCGCGCTTTCTCTTCATGCATCTTAAAAAATCTAACTCGTGACACTAAAAGTGTTTTTGATTAGGATTTTCCAAATTGAACGAATGATTTGGACAATTATACATGTGAAATTTTTGTTTTCGAAGATGTGTTTGGTACTGCAGGTGCTAGAGTCTCTGAGGATGTTAATTTAGGTGTAAGTGAAGATGTCAAGGTCATTTCAAGGACAACCTGATTTTTTAATTAATTCGTTTGTTTATTCGAAAGGGATTGTACTGCATGCTATATGCTTGATGAGTTCATTAAAATTCTATAAGTGTTGTTGTTATTATTATTATTATACAGTCGAGATGTTAAGGTTACTGCAATAGCAACCTCACTTTTTAACACTTTGAGTGCCACGTCACCCATGTTTGGGAGACACAAAAATTCAATCATTATTTATTTGATCATGTATAGTATTAATGTATATATTTAATAAGGTTTAATAGTGGCAGTGCAAAAATTATGAAAGTTATTGATATTATTGATTAAAAGAGGTACAATTTATAGTTATATTACTTCTATTGTATATAAAAATTTAGAAAGTATGTCATTTTCAGTTAATGCAGTGTGGCACTCAGTGTTAATTAATTATTGTATTCATTTAAATGAGATCATGTTTTTTTCTACATGTTTAACGAATCTGTTACAGTACTACTGTTATTATTATTATTATTGTCATCATCATCATTATTGTACAGCTAAGTTGTCAAGGTTACTCGAATGATACCTCATAGTTTTAAGTAATCAATTTATTTATTTCTACTGGACTATGCTGTATATTACATGATTAACGAATTTTTTAAGAAAGTATTAGGTCATCCCATAAGTAACGTCGTTTCTAAATATGACTTCATCAAACGTAAACAAATTAATACCTGGAGTTGTTGTTACCAACTGTTACGATACTGCTATTTTTAATAATGCTAACATACTGAATATTAATTTTAGTGCCCTTGTTCAACTACTTCAGCAATTTTTTGATCCCATCTTCAACCAATTTTAATTGTTTCAGGACAATTCATTTCAGGTTTATTTTAATGAATTAGTATCCTTGAAATGTTTATCAACTAAAAAATTATCGAGTCATCTGAATAGGTAGTAACTGATACATAGAACATGAATTTGTTCATAAAATTTATGTCTAATTCACAAAATGCTTGGCTACAGGTCTTCGTTGTGGTAGACCAAATATTTATTAAAAAATTCAAAACAGTAAACTTCTCTAACATTCCACCACCTGCGTAATCAAATTTTTATTATATAAACTCGAATAATATGTTTATATTTATTTAAAGAAATAATTACTTATGGGATGACCCGACTTTGTCATTATTATTTTTATCATCGTCATACAAATAAGATGCTAAGGTCAATTCAAGAAAACCCTGAATTTTTAATTAATTCACTTCACAGTGTGTCATGTTTACTGGATTTCTTAGCATTCTGTCAGTATTATTATTATCATCATTTAAAGAAAATGCCAAGATCAATCGAAGAACGCACCGACATTAAAATTAATTAAGTTCGCAGTATGTCACATGTTTACCGGGACGCTTAAAACGCTGTCAGTATTATTATTATCATCATACAATTACGACAGAATGATTTTCCGTGCAGATTGCAGCTGCAGCGGACAATACGTCACTTCCGGGCGGGGGGCCGACAAATTCATTTACCCGAAGTGCGCCTCCTGACAATGCAAAGTAACGAGCAAAACATCGGGTAACAACACCGTTAAACCGGCCATTGTGAAAGGTTAATGCGACCCGTAATCACTTTCGAATTGTTACGCATCTCTGGCATCACGGAGGCCGTCAATAAAGTTCGTTTGTATTTGTCTAATTAACCACCGGCCGCGATTGTCTATGACGATTCGAAGCGTAATTACGGCCCGCGTAGATTGATTCAGATGAACCTCGCGCGTTATGGCAATTTGCGATCGGCTTTTGTCGCGACCCTGACGGAACGCGACGAACTTGACGGCCTTGTGTTGGTCCTCTTCAGGGTCGATCTTATAATCGAAATAATATATCATACTGTTAACCGTTTCGTTACGGCAGAACCTGGGCTGTATACAGGGTGTCCCACGCAACTGGGACAGGCTGTATCTTCCAAACGGTTAGAGATGCATAAAAATGCTATAAGTAAAAATTAGATGGTATCCAATGATGCATAATCTGGAAATAATTTTATGCATTTTTATGCATTGGTGCAGCTGGCAAATGCAATTATATATTTTTTCAAACAGAATCCTGTAGTTTTGACTGCACTATTCGATGCAGTTTTTTAATCGCTACAAAAAGGTACTAAGGTACTTATACCCTAAACTTGTTAGTTCAAAAGTTATTACAGTGAAAAGTTTGCTAAATTACATTTCTGCTTATCAGCACATTTTCGCAGAGATGTTTTCGTTTACTGTTACGCATTATAAAGTACGCATTACAATGTCTGTAAACATGAATCCATTGTTAATATCAACCAGTGTATAATCGAATTTTCGATATGTCGATAATTGAATTTCGTTATATCGATGATCGAATTTCGATGTATAAAGTAAAACTGTTAAAGAAACATTGTATACAAAAATCCGCTAGAATGTGTGCAGACATTTAATATTTTCGCGTGTCTGACTAGGTATGGAATTTTCTACTGCGGTACTATCAAGCTCTGCCAATTATTAATAATACATACGTTGCATTAATAATATAATACATAAATTATATCATTAAATAGGTAAATATATTTACATCAATTCATACTGTATAAAATTATTTATCTGCGTCTGACTAGATATAGAACTTTCTACTGTGGTGCTACTAACTCGAAAAAAATGGTAAATAATACGGATGTAACAATAATAATATGAAAAACCTATTGCAACGTTAAATAGGTGAGTGATATCTTCATCAATTCAGACTATAAAAATTGTTTTCATTCGTCTGATTGCATACTGAATTTTCTACTGTGCTACCACTAGCCCTTGCAAAATTTCAAGTAATATCAAGGTTACAATTATAATATGGAACATAAATTGTATCGTTCAATAACTAAACATATCGTCCACAATTCAGTCCATAAAAGTTATTTCTGAGAGTCCGGTAATGTACAGAATTTTCTACTGCAGTGACACTGACGTCTAAAAAAATTATATATACGGTGGACGTTGCAAGAATAATATATAATGCAAATAACTTCGTTAAATAGATAAATGTACTTCAACTAATTAATACCTACAAAAATTATTTTCAACTGTCTGCAATAACATGTCGTAAAATAAATAAATATACCCTTAACAATTTGTACCAGCAAAAAATTAATTTTGCACGTCTGGCTAAATACGGACTTTTCTACTGCGTGACCACTGACTCCAACAACACTTCAAGCACCATCGACGTTACAACAATAGCTTGAAGTACAAATTGTGTCGTTAAATAAATAAATAAATATCCTTAACAATTCACAGCATTGGAATATTAATTTCATGTGTCTGAATAGATACGAAATTTTCTACTGTGTCTCTACAAACTCCAAAAATATTTAAAATAATACCGACGTTATAATAATAATATAAAACACTGTTACATTCAATAGGCGACCAAATGCTCTATAATTCACACTATAGAAAATCATTTTCGTATGTCTGAGAAAAAAAGTAAAGAAAAAATAAAAAATAAATTAAAAAAATTAAATTTTTTACTGCGTTATTACAAACTCCAACAATATATCAAATAACATCGACGTTACAATAATAATACAAAACACAAACTGTGCCATTAAATAAGCAACCATATGCTCAACAATTCACACTATACATAATTACTTCCATCTGTCTAACTACGTACAGAATTTTCTACTTTGCAGACGAACTTGCTGATTCCCAACTGAACATCGCCTTAACCAGTCAAACCCATTAAAACATTCCATATCAACCATAAATCTTAAAAAAAACTAGTGTCACCCATCGATCACCCAGCTGTCACCTAATATGAACACACCTGAAACTCGTACAACAATTAAGCACAAAAGTAAATTCAATTTCCGATCACAGGTGTCTCCCACGACGTTCACAAGTGTCGATACACGCTAATCTCATCGAATCATCCGTTCCAGCGTAGCCAGGGCACGCGGTTGACAAGAAAATCACTTTAACACGACCTGGCCGACGGTGGTGACCGGTAATTTCCGAAGGTGAGCCTTTGACAATTGTCACGGGCACGTGGAAACGCGTCTGAGAGAGGGAGCGCCGTGGCGGGAGGTAAATGAAGAACATAGGAAGTCCTGGAAGGAAGAAGAGTAAGCGGTGGAGAGGAAAAGGTCCTGGTAATGGTCGTCGGCCGAGGGGTCAATTTAGACTTCAAAGGGTTCGCCGGTATAAAGGATATATAAAAAGAAGTCTGCTCCCATACATCCGGAAGAGAATTCCATCTCGACGAGTTATCGCCGCTATGACGAACAAACTCGCTCCATTATTTCCCAATGAATTCTTAACACTCACGAGACATTTGCCTAAGCTAACTCCAACAAACAACACTTGAGTTTATGGTGCGCCTCCATCCGCCTAATTGGTAACGTCAGTCAGTTGACTGCCATGGCGATCACTCGTGATCGTCATCTGATTCTCTGTGGGTCCATGGTTATCACCTATGACCGGAGCTTTGACTGAGGGCTACTTGAAAACGAGGCGAACGCTGCGTGCGGCCCAGCTAAAGTAATATGTAATGAGACATTGCGTCGAACGCCTATGGGCGTTGGTAGCACACGGTGAACGACCTTGTCAGGTGACTATAACAGTCAAAGAGTTAATGACTGTGTCATATTCCAACGAATGAGAAATGTTGAATAGCGCAAACAAGTAGATAATAGTGTGCACTATTCACTATATATGATAATCACAATTGTCCTTTGCACGTCTAATATGATAACGTTAATTGAATTAATTTCTCAGTTATTATTAGTTTTAGGCCATATGTACTGTAATAGTTTTTTACTCGTAATTTAACACCCTTTTAAATGGTGAAATAAAAAGTGGGGTATTCTATTTGAAAATCCGATGATGACCTTGATATCTCCTTGAAAAAGCAGGTCAGCGAAAAAAAGATGCACGTGTCAAATTTCTCCCTCGGTAACATGCAACTTTTGTATAAAACATTTTTTCATATAATGGAAGATTTGTGAGTTATTTCAGGTGGTCCAGTCAAGTGACTCACCCTGAATATTCCGACGAAAAACATGTCTCGTTCAACCAGCTGTAACTTTGCAGTGGCGACGAATTTTTTAAAAGATTTTGTGTGGAAATATTCCTCAAGTTATAGACTTTCAGGCATAGCTCACACTTTTCCATTCAAAAACAAAATTATTTAAAAAAAAATTCTTGAAAGGTATGCCTTCTTTACCCATCCCAGGTATGCACCTCCGTCCATAAGTCACCGGACACTAGCTCATTTTTATGAAAATGATCATTGGAATGTGGGTACAATTTTTTTGTTTGATTTTATTTTTATCTATATACCATTAATATAATTCCTGAATATGTTATTAACAACATGCACGTATAATTTAAATAAATGTTAAAAAAACAAGACTGTATGCGTGAGTATGTTTCTAATACAGCTCCAAGTCAGTCAGATGATAGTCTACACACTTTTCGTTTTCTTTGAAAGTTCTGCCCAATGTCAGAGGAAGACTTTACAAGAAATTAGAAGGGGGTTGGAAAGAAATTAGGTTTCAAGTATGTATTAAAACCTTTGATCGAAAGAATACCGCCATTAGTTCTAGCTGTCATATACTTATTTTTAGTAAGATCATCAACATATGATTTGAATTATATACTCTGTACATTATAAACAAAAAGTGCTAACTTTATTTCATTATATTTATTATTTATTATTTATTTATTTCATTATATTCATTATTTATTTGGTGGATGCTTTTGTGTGTATTTGTGCTAGTGTTTAGGCGAGGAGAAATTCAGCGCTTGCTAGTTTCTTGTTTAGTCTCGAGGACAGTTTAGATAGGCGAACTGTTTAGGTGCATGAATGAAAAGTGTGGAAGGATTGATGGGATGCGTGGTGTGAGAGGTGCATGCGTTCTCAGAAGTCAAGTATCGAACGGATCGTGTGACTTTCTGGGAATGCAGCTCCTCTGTATGAATCTGGTGTGGAAATGCGTGTGGAATGCGTGTGGAATGTGTGTGTGTGTGTGTGTGTGTGTGTATAGATTTTTGGGACCTCTGGGTCAGAGTGCAGAGGAGAACCGTTTGAGAAGTTGCGTGGAGAGTATTCCGTGGAGAGTTTTGCGTGGAGTCTGTTTGTGAGGAGTTATATATTGTGCTGTTTTTTATTATTTTAATATATATATATATATATATATATATATATATATATATATTTTAATATATATATATTAGTTTTATTATTTCAACTCACGACTCACAGTTTGTGTCATATTTTTGAATCCCACATAAGTAAGTTGCAAGTGTCCGGTGACTTATTGACGGGAGTGTACATATGTAGCCCAGTTAATTTGTATAAACTACATCATCTCCTATTTTCATATCTCAGTTCCGTTCATTACGAATCCTGCGAGAACTAGCTGCAGGTAATTCATTTCAGAATCGTTAATTTGGACATTGTGTTCGGACGAGATACACCGGCTGTTTTTCGTTCTCCGTCGCTTCGCGTGCAAGTCCGGCGCACGAAGTTTGAAGTGGTTTTAAAGTGTCATTCGCGCAGTTTCGAGCGGGCCGTACTATCGATTCGACTCGTTTCGTTCGCCGTATCGATAAACTATAACGAGACAAATGGATGTGGGAGCCTTGCAGCCCCTCCCGCACATTCTCACCGCCACACGTACCTCGGATCTTCGTTTCTTCCCCCTACCACCCTCTCCTCTACACCCTCGCTCTCTCTCTCTACTCTGCCCCTGACACGATCACTTTTGTCTGCTCCCTCGATTCTTTCCGTTTCGTTCGAGCTAACAGAGAGAATCAAAGTTGTAACTGCATGTGGCCCGGCCATCCCATTTTCTCTTCATCCCTTATCCCCCGTTTCATCCCTCACGAACACGTACTCCAGCTAGCCGAACCTACCCCGACCACCTCGCAGGATAGATATAAATGAACTCCTTACTTTCGATCATTTCAGACTACGCTCCACGCTGGTTGCATCGTTCACCGTTAGGTCTGTTAATAGGCTCCGGGTGGCCTGTTGGTGGATTTGGTTGATCGCTGAGTTTAAACAGAAATGTTTAACAAAGGAAAAAGAACGTCAGTTAATGAAGCTCCACGAGAACTAAAAATAACAAAGACAGTAGTTAATAGAATCTTCTGTTTGGTGTCGAAAAAGAAGCATTATTACAGATAATTCCTGCATAATTTGCATGAAGAAGGTTGGTCAGTTTGGATTGCACTGTCTGCACAATTTGTGGGTCAAATAGAAAATGACAGTGTGGTGGATCACATGCCTCTGTGGGTGTTTTTCTTTTAACACGTTGACTGCTACACTATATATGCTGAAAACGATACATCTCTCTAGATTTTGGGACGGCATGAGAGTTATCTGAAATGATGCCTTTTTTAATTAATGATGTTAATAATTGTGTGCAGTTTTTAACTGGTTCTGATAGAACCCTTTAAATATTTGTACTAACGCTATTCGTAGTCAGGTAAATAACAATTTAAATTAAGTGTCGCTCACGTATGAGTAACAAAGCAGTCAATGTGTTAAAAAGTATGTTTTATATAAAAATGGTCTAGTAACATACTATTAGAACATTGTTTAAAAATTCACCCCATTTCGTAAGAATACGCAGCGACTTTCGGGACACTCTGTATAGTCGGTGTGAAAAATATAGTGCTGATGTAAGTTAGTGAGATGTCTTCAGACTAGGGTGGTTTACTATATTATTATTATTATTACCGTCCAATTCACACATGTTTTATTGGTTATTATGGGAGTTCCTATAAAAAGAAACTGTACAATGTCACATGTTTTCGAAGAACGTCGAATTAAAAGGTTTTAATTGCTCTAAAAAATAAGCGAAATTCAGTTAATGTAGATCCTAAATAGATGAGTAAATCCTAAAGTCTAAAAGATTTTACAGCAACCGCGCGATGTGTACAGGAAGACACTAAACGTGCTCAGCATGTACACTAGCTGAACGCCAACAGGCGTTCTCAGCTCGGGCAGTACGAATATCTAGTACGCTTAGTGTAATTATTATTGTAAATATTATATTTATTTCAATAACATACAGAGGACACTGAAGGGATTAAAGTATACAATAAAGACGTTCACAAGTAATATAGACGAAGATTTGAACCGACGGCGCTATCAGTACGTTTATTCTCCGACAGATGGCGACAGCGGTACAGCGCCTCAGATTCCTGTAAAACTCTATTCTCAGAACTTATTTTCCATTCATTAAAATGTACCATTTGTTTTTTATAAACTCACTTGTCTATTGAAAATAATAATTTATTCAACTAACAATATAAAACAATTGCAATGACAACCAAAATAAAAGTATGCAAAAAGGTATCAGCGTGTCGACTAATTCTTCCGAACCAATCTTTCCCATTCATTAAAATGTACCATTTGTTTCTTATAAACTCACTTGTCTATTGAAAATAATAATTTATTCAACTAACAATATAAAACAATTGCAATGACAACCAAAATAAAAGTATGCAAAAAGGTATCAGCGTGTCGACTAATTCTTCCCAACCAATCTTTTCCATTCATTAAAATGTACCACTTGTTTCTTATAAACACACTGGTCTGTTAAAAATAATAATTTCTTCAACCAACGCTGAAAATATAAAAGACTTGTAATAATTACTAAAATGAAAGTGTACAAAAAGGTATCAGCGTGCTGACTAATTATTTCCAACCAATCTATCTTTTCATTTCACTGTAAGTAATTAATTTTTCCAACTGTACATACAAAAGTCGTCCAAAATGTTCAAAAGAATTTTTCCGGACCATTCAAGAGCACTAAACGTTCCAGAATCAGAAAACTTCACCATCATTAATTGCACGAGAAGAAAGTCTCCTTAAGCTCATGCATCCTCCCACCTAACCTGCCCAATCCCACCCGAATCTCGTCCGGCCCATAAATTCCTCCTCCCTCATTGTTCGCTTTAACGAACAGCCTGGTCGGTGGATTCCTCTGCACGGCAGGTGTTTCTTCTCTTCAGCATCGACGCGGGTACAGGAAAAAAACGAGAAACAAACGAAGACGCGTCCGTGGCGGAACAAGAGTTCCTCGTGGGCGCTGGTGGCGCCCTCCTCGTTTCCGCGAGGCTCTCACGGCCCTGAAACAATGGGCCTATATATCGTGCGGCACATGCGTGCGAAATCGTATTAATTTATCGCCGGGCAATTACAAGGAGCCATATATTAGGCAGCCGGCTACGAGCTCTGCCAGACCCGGCGGAAGAGAGGAGCGAAACTATTCGAGGGTCAGGTGGGGAGGCAGAAAGATGGGGGTGCGCGTGTCAGAAGAAGATGAGAGACGAGGTTAGGGGTGAGTTAGAAAGAGACTTCGAGTTCATTTCGATTCGCGGGGTGCCTGCAGCGATAACGCATCTGTCGCATTCTCCTCTTCCGACAATCCTCGAGCCCTGGCTTCTCTACAGCCGGCCCGGCGAAAGAAGGACCCTTAAAATTACACGACAGCCAAATGGGGTACAACGAAAATAACAAACAGTCGTTACAATGTGCTCAGAGGTGCATAAACGTAAAAAGACGAAAGAAATATGGACACACAGGGTGTCCAACATGAAACAGTGTCTTCTTTAACCCTTTCTCTGCGGAGCACTTAGGAACAAGAGATTCTCTGTGTGCGGTGCAGTAAATCGCATAAATTACTTTTCTGTTGATTATTTTCGACTTAATATAATAATTAGTCTGATAACGATAGTGCTGAGCATTTCGTGATATATGTTTTTCGCAAATGAAGAGTATCTAAAAGCACCATTCGCACCTAGTGAGAAGTTAGCGTTGGCTACCCTTAGGCTGAAGGGTTAAAAAGCCAAAATGTGAAGGAAATTGCAAGGTCACTACGGGTACCAAGTTCACTTCCAGGTCAATATGAAGTACTTCTATTAGGTTGTTCGTTTTAAGCAGGACACCCTGTGTGTAGTTTCAGACAGAACGGAGGGCACGACGAAAATTTGGCAATTAAATAAAAGGATGATATGGTTCCGTGCTGTTTGAAAATGGTGTTTGGAGGTAAAACTGACGATGTAAAATTCGTAGAACGATGAATGGCAGAGGCGAGAAAAATATGGAGCGGGTTGGCGTGGAAATTAGCGTCATTACGGTTGATAAAGAAAATGAGAGGAACACGGGTGCGTAAACACCGGGTGATTATCTGCGTACGCACGCTTTAATGGCGAGTTTCAACAAAAATTATCGGCCAGATAATTTTACGAGAACAGCGGTTTAGCATTAATTATTCCGGCAGCCGCGTTGAGCTTCGTTAGTCGGTAAATTGAGAAC
Organism: Macropis europaea; assembly: GCA_916610135.2. NCBI lineage: Eukaryota > Metazoa > Arthropoda > Insecta > Hymenoptera > Melittidae > Macropis > Macropis europaea. The sequence continues at coordinate 11,394,428 of OU744352.1, read as the reverse complement.
ATAAATTAAAAATAACAGTTTAGTTGCAGCTACCATATGTGACGCACTCGCGCGCGCGTGTGTTTGTGTATGTTTTTGTGCGTAATGCATGAACACGCGGTATCTATTATCAGAGTCATACCCGAATATACGCCGTCCATAAACACTAACGATGTTCACCGCGTTAAATAACTAACCCCCTACTGCGAAAATTTATAACATACGATTAACATCTTTATTTATACATTAATAATAATTAATGGCAAGAAATAAATTAAATAAATCCAAATCATAAGGAATTCTGAGAGTTAATGAAAGTTTATGTGCTTTCGCGTATGGTAATGTTTCAGAAATTAGGTCAAGGACATACTTAAACGCTTGTAAGTATTGACAACTTTAAGTTCGAAGTGTTTCAGAGCTTAACTCAAGGGCATAGTTGAACATAGAGAAACTTTGATAGAGTGAGGTTACTTCGGAAATGTTACAATGCTTAGTGGATGGTCACACTTAAGCACTAGTAAGCACTGACGGAGTTAGGTTACAATAGATTAGATTGAAAATATTTTAGAGGTTAGTTGAAGGTCATACTCAACATTGGTGAATAGAATGAATTAGTTTGCAAAAGTGTTGAAGGTTAGATGATAGTCGCACTTGGAAATTGTTAAATATTAACAGGATCAGGTTAGTTTAGGTTCAGTCACACTTCTTCAAATTAGGTTAGGTTCGTTTAAATTAAGTTGGATTAGGTCGAAAATATCTCCAAGTTTCGTTGAACATTAGACTCAGCGTTGGTGAACACTTTATGTTGGAAATATCTCAAATGTTAGTGGATGATCATACTTAAAAATTAGTAATCATTGATAGTGTTAGATTAACTCAAATTGGTTTAGCTTGGTTTAAGCTAGGTTACGGACGTCTTAGGTATTAATTGATGGTCGCACTCAAGCATTCAGAAATACTGAGAGCACTAGATGATTGTCAGACATTTATCACTCTGAAATAACAATCGCATGTTCATATTGAAATATATCAACAAGTTGTCTGTATACTTCTCATTTTCAACCAACATTTCGACCTTGACATCAGTCAGAATTCCATGACAATTTATAATTATTAGACTGCGGATGTTTGTGCAATTTAATATATCCAAATCGGCGAATGATAGGCATTGAACAATTTAACAAAATAAAAAAGATATATTTTAAACAATTCAAGGACCATGTGCACTCCTATTGAAGCATTATTTATTTAACTGCATTAATATAGGAAATCTGGAAGTATAAAAATGTATATTTGCATAAACATCCGCAGTCTAATAATTATACAATCCAATAACGTTTGATACGTCGTCCCACCTAATCCAACGTGGCAGTCAGTGTTGACCCAGAAACTGTCAAAACCTGTAACTGGTCCCCCATGTCCTAGGACCTGCGGAGTCCACCAACCTAAACCCTCAAACAGTTCACGTAGACCCCAAAGAAAATGTATTACTGAAACCCAAAAACTCTCAAAATCTATGATCGATCCCTCATGTTCTAGAACCTACGACGTCCACCAACCTAAACCCTCAAACAGTACACGAAAATCCCAAAGAAGATGTATTACTGAAACCCAAAAACTCACAAGATCTATGATCGATCCCTCCTGTCCTAGAACCTACGGTGTCTACCAACCTAAACCCTCAAACAGTACACGAAGACCCCAAGGAAAATGTATTACTGAGTCCACCATCGATCCTTTTCGAGGCTACCTCAGCAGACCCAACAGACGAACTTCAGTCGCATCAGAGCATTCCAGCACAATGGCGTCGTTAAATATTGAACATAAAGCAAGTGCTCTCGAAACATCGGCTAAACAATTACGTGATGCAATTATTTAGCTATTAAAGGAAACGATCCCTTATTTCCCATCAACAATGGGATCCGCTTCCACGGGGATCCGCGTCGTACGATTTTATTCCCTATCTCTTTATCTCGCTTCTCCTGTAGGATCCGTACGATGTTCCTGGTATTCCAATTTCCAGGGACGATGTATCTTCCCAGTTGGCTCGAGCCTCTCGCGAGCAAGACCGTCGGCTTGCCAACTGGAAGTTCATTAACGAACTAAATTACCGTATCCGTTACTTTTATCGTGCCGCCGCGAACATATAGTGCGCCCTGCAACCCGCGAAATCGTTTCTGACGATATTTGGCTCCTGCACAAGATCCTCAGGACTAACTGCTGCAAACAGAATTTGCGAACATCCCCTTAACACTGATGCATACATACATACACACACACCTGAACATCCGTTGCATCTACGCAGAGTTTTGAATGTTTTCAAATTATCTGTTTCATAGTGTCTGTTCTACATTCTTTGCTACGCTGTTTTAAGGAACTCTCAAAACTGCTTCACTTTTATTGCAACTATTTTCCTTTATTTCTTATGGTGCAAGCTTCGTAACACTGACGCAAACACACACTCAATGACCCGTCGAATCGACGTGGGATTTCGAATGTTTTCGAGTTATTTGTTTTGCAGTGTTTGTTTTCAATTTTTATCTACGCTATTTTAACTACTTCACTTTTATTGCAAGTACTTTTCTCTATCTCGTATGCTGCAGATTCCCTCACACTGATACACACATAGCCAGCGATCCGTTGAATCGACGTAGAGTTTCGAAGATTTTTAAATTATTTGTTTAATAGTATCTCCTTTCGAGTCTCAGCTACGCTGTTTTAATTACCTCACTTTTATTGCAACCGTTTTTCTCTATCTATTATGACGCAAACTCCCTCAAACTGGTATACACATAGCCTTCTATCCGTTGAATCGATGCAGAGTTTCGAATATTTTGGAATTACTTGTTTAACAGTATCTCTTCTCAATTTTTAGGAACACTGTTCTAACTACTTCACCGGTCTTGCAACTGGTTTTTTCTTTACATTACAGTGCACCTCCAATTTTATTTAATTAAATAACTATTGATTTTTTCTGTTTTGGGCAAATTTAAAAATTGCAACACTAAAATAGGTACGCATGTACAATACTGAATACTTAAACATTTTTCTTTCTTTACGAGTTATATAGGAAAGAGGTACTTATAGTGTGTCTGAGTAGCGATGACTGTTCTCACTGTGGCAGTCAACGTGTTAAAATGAATATTTTAACATGTTCCCTGGCACAGTAGAAAATTCCGTAACTAAACAGACACGTGAAAGTGGCTGTTTATTAATACACGTAGTTGATTTTGCACATATTATCTGTTTGGTATTACACTTTCGATTTCTGCTATCATGTTAACGTCAATGTTACTTAAAATTTCATAAGGGTTGGTAGTTATGTGATCACATTAATATTGATGCGTGTACCAAAAACGGTACACGTGGCAGGGAACGTGTTAAATAATATTATCTCCGTCCCAAATTAGCTGTTACATTTGTATATTTTTCTTTCGATTACCAGTAGCGCCTATTCAAATTCATTTTTATTTAACTTAGCGACAACTTCATTTAATTACGCGTAAACTTGACAGGTAATTTTATTTGAGTAACGCGAGTTCTTTTATGGAGAAGTGTTTAAAATTAAGTAAACGTTAACATTTTCAAAATTGCGCCTGCTGTGTTTATATATTTTAGCAGGTAGTGTCAGTAACGGGTGCAAATTTAAGAGAAAGAAAAACAAAGCCGAAAAAAAGTAACCGTGCGGCTGTTATAAAAGCTAGAAACTATTTATATATCAATTAAGTTAAAGTATTTTTCCCAATTGTGTCCAACTTTATGGCGCACACTGTACATTTTTTATTAATAATTGTATTGTACGTGATTTAAATCTGCACCAAATAAAGTACTAAATTGTTTAACTATTTCATTTTCATTGAGTTTATCTTTTAATTCGTTGTTACTTACAAACGTAACAACTATTTCAGAACAAATTTTACACCCTAAATGTAACAACTAATTTGAGAAGGAGGTAGTATAATAAATATTACAAGTACTAGTACAGTGGAAACTGTAAAATATTCAATATAAACACAATAATATAAAATCTGTAGTTACTTAACACTAAACCTACCGACAATTAATATGTACCTATTTCTACTGAACCGGTCAAGTGACCAATCTTTAAATCAAAGTTATATTTTTTGCAATTGAGTGCAGGCAATAATTAATCTAATACAGGCAAAAATTGATTATATGTATATTTTAGGAAAAGTCGTAAAGTCAAGTGACGAAAATGATAACAATGAATGCAGAATGTTTAATCAAAAGTTTAAAAACGGTCATTTGACCGGCCGTGGTAGCTTCAGTGTTAAGAATTCTTGCAAAAACGTCAAAAAATAATTCTATGCCTGGGCGAAAAAGGGCCAACGTCCAATTTACAATTCTTTCTTAACACATGCACATTGGTCCATATTGTAATACACATAACACATTGTCCTCCCGAAAATGTATCAGACTTGATTATCAACAGTAAAAGGACACTGGCCCTTTTCTATGACAACGTTCATGATTTTCACCCGAACAACGGATAAACCCCCACTGAAATGATTCTGGACAATGCCCTTTTTCCACCAGTGCACAGAATTAGCGTTGGCAAAATAGCAGCGACCGTCAAAGAGATAACAGCAGAGAGAGTCGATCCGAAAAGAGAGGAACATAACGAACGAACCCGTTAATGAACCGTGCCACGAAGATTCCCGCGTGTTTATTAGCTGCTCCGTTATGCCGGCGGAATTTCGCGGCCGCCATGGGAGTGCTTTTAACGTTTTATCAATGACCGTGCGGCACGTGCGCGTGTGTGTGCGCGCGCGCGCGCCAGCTCGCATATGTTCGCACCGGTCGGCCAATAAATAGCGATAATGTCGCGGCATTATAGCAATAAACGCAAAATATAAACACAAATTTAGCGGGAGGCCGAAAGTGAGCCGGCGAGCGCCGCTGCCCTGGCCGCTGGCGTCGAGAGGGGGGGTCAGCGCAGGAGGGGCGGGGAGGGGGCAGCCGGGAAGCCGGCTTGTTATAAATTGATCTAATCTATATGCATTAAAAGCGTGTTTCGATACGCACACCTAGCCACTTGGCTGCCAGCGATATCGCATTTTGATAATGCGCCGGGATATTCAAATTAGGCGAGTTTATCAGATTCGGCGGACCGTCGCCGCGGGATCGGCGATACTGAAACACGATCCTGACCCAACCTTATCCCGCGACTGTTTATTGTTTATTTTCTTGCCCGCGCGGCGTGCAGTTATGTCGTTCGACGGTCCGACGGCCGTGTCACGTGTACGTGACGTCATCCGGTTGTACGGTGTTCGTGTGTGACAAATGAACGAGCGTGCCTGTCACTGATAAGATAGTAAATAGTGGAGTACTTTCGAAATGTAGGTTGCAGAATATTTTATTTGCGAATTTGTTGCAAGTTAGAGTGTAATGGAATTATACTAAATAAAATGGGGTTAAATGGTAAGTATGTCAATTGGATATTTGAGTATGGAGTGATAGGTCTGTATGTTGAAATATCCACGTACAAATATAAATTAATTAATTAAAAAAGATTGATTATTGTGGCTTCTTGAATTTCTTTTTGGGCACCCACGTGGAAACCCCTAGGATTTTTTTTATAAATGTGTTTCAGGGGTGACTTTTACGTTTGCATGTGTGTTTTGTTAAGATTTTTATTGTTAATGTCAGGTGTATTTTTAATTAAATTTTCGTGGATCCTACACTCGGGTCTGTGGTGTCGTGACTCACCAAAGTAGCCATATTATATTATGCTACCCCCTGCGGGCATTATTACTAATATTTCTACTATTATTTCAATAATATATTAATTTTAAAATGTATAATATCGCATTTAGAAAAATTATCGCCTCTAAGTTATTTACTGAGACTCACCAATGTATTTAAATAAATTAAGCTACCCCTTGAGGATATTATTCTTATTATTATTATTTGAATACATTAATTTCAAGATTTATGATATTTTATGTAAGAGAATTGTCGCCCTTGAGCTATTTACAGAGACTCACTACAGCAGCTATGTATATTAAGCTACCCCAGCGAGCATTATCACTATGATTATTAATATATGTTAATTGTAAAATTTATTCTACCACATTTTATGGAATTAACATCTATTGTTATTAACAATTGTTATTCGAGCATTTATTATAACTGCCATAACAATTGATAAAAATCTTTGAACACATAACTTTTCAATAACGTATTTTCGGACATAAGTTTATATGAACTTTTTTTTACTTACTAAACCTCATTAACGCGTAGTATTAAGTATAAGCTTGGCCTCGACCTTTTTGGACACCCTGTACAATATTCCATATCTCTATCTGGCGAAAGTTACCCTAAATTTAATTAGAGTGGTGAACTGTAGTCACCTTTTCGCGGCTGATAGGTGCATCTTTGTCACGCGAAATCGACCCTTTCGCTCCCATAGTCTCGCAAATCGGAGACAAGCCCTGGTAGACAACGGTCGAATGAATCATCGGGGATTATCGCATTCAAAATTCGTTTACGCCACCTTTTCTCCGACCAGAGACGCCTCGTAGGTAATTTTCTAAAGAGATTCAATTGACTTTACATCCGCCCGGTGAAATATGAGTCTGTGCCGCGTGAAATAAGAGCCGATTGGATTGAAATTGTATCTCACCAGCACTCGGTATTCAAATATTCAAGGTTGATGTTCCGGGAAACGAAGCCTCGCAGGGAACAATTTTATCCTACATTTTCTATTCTACATTTATGTTTGTACGAACAATCAACCAATTTGCAATTGTATCGCGTCTACAGCAGCATTCTGTATAATAATAATAATTGTTATTTTATTTTTGGAAATACTTACAAGGTTATTGGACCATCCCCTCCCGATTTTGTTGAAACTCAGCAGGTTTGTAGAATAGTAAAAAATATGAAACACGTATTTTTGTTTAGCTGTGGATACTCAAGTTTAAGCGGTGAAATCACCCTCTGAAGATTGGCACCCCCGAGGCTATCTCGGAAAATATTAACCCCTTGACATACAAAGACGTCTGGGGTACGTCATTTGCTTATTATGTCATTGTAAAGCTCACATAATTGTTAAGTTGAGGTATATTAAATAATATTTTTTGAATGCATCGAGTTTCATTTTATTTGTATGTCAAAGGGTTAAGGGTAAAAATGTACTTCAAATTGTAAGGTTGTATGGTTTTTTATGTTCAATAATTTGGTGAAGATGATTTTCAGAAAAATTCAAATATTTTGAAAATAGAGAGGGTAGCCACCCTTGTAACATAGTTTACCCCTTTGATGATAATAACTACAAATGATGTATATTTAATTCTAAATTCAATGACATGCAGGAAGATAAACATTCCATTTATGGAACTTGAGATATTATAGTTAGTAGCTCGGGTATGATGCATGGTTCTACGTAGCGAGGTGCTCACCTGTAGAAACTGTGAAATCTCTTTTTGATTCAAGACTGAATTTGTTTAATTATTTTTTATTTTTCAAACTAACGATAGCTATGGTAGAATATGCTGAATCTAATCCCACATAATGTAATCGAACTCAAATTAAGTGAACTCAACACAACCTAACCCTTTTTATAGCCCTTCTAATGATCCAACCAAATCTCATATAACCCAACACTTCACATAAAAAATAATTTAACATAGTAGCTGGTAAAACAAGGTAAAGTATGCTCAATCCGATTCATCATAATGTAACCCAACCTAAACAAAGTGAACTCCAGCCGGTTTGACCTTCTATATAATAGAAAAGCCACCCTTTACCTAACCTAATCTAATCTAATGAAATATTTCAAATTTAACTCAACATTTCACTTTGGAACCAAAATCCATCCGATCCAATATTTTTTACGGTCCATCTAGCCAACCCAACCTAATCAAATTTAATCCAGCCTTTCACTTTGAAATACAAATTAACCTATCTTTGCTTTATAGTCTCTCTAATCAATTTAACCCAGTGATGGCCACGGGAGCTGCAGCCTTCCCCCACTCTAGGTCCATTCCCCTTAGATGGGCTGTGATACGCGACTACGATGGACCGAGGGGAAACTGGAGGGAACTGAAGCGAGGGGAATGGACCTAGAGTGGGGGAAGGCTGTAGCTCCAGTGGCCATCAGTGGCTTAGATGGACTCTTGGAGCATAAGTTTGAGTCATTGACAAAATAGCTAGTCTATTGAACTTGATGTGCCTTAACAACTATTTAACGATAAAGATAGGTACTGAGATGCTTTCCAAAGTGTAACTAATTGGAAAAAGTCTAACGAACGTCCTAGTTGCATCTGATACACACAGGTTGATCAATGGTTCATAAAATTATAGAAATGTAAATTCTAAGAATACCCTCGAGTGTTTCTAGGCTATCGGTCCAAAGTTGGCAGTTCATGGACTCGTCTAATGAAATTCATCTCACAATCAGAGTAAGACTTCCCTAACTTGCGACGTAGCACAGAGCTAACGCAATTCTGAACCAGTCTAATGCGGTTACCTAGATCTTCAAAGGGTGTTTTAATACAGAAAATACAGAAAAGGTCCAAAACATATCTGTCATAGACCGACGTACTGAGAAAGTTTGCTACATGGACAAATGTTGGTGCATGATGCAGTCGCTCCTGAATAAAATATTAATCAGAAGAGCTAGTAGACTGCAGTGTCCCCAACAGTTGAATTTGTCCTGACTGTAAGACAATGAGGATGTTCCTATTCCAGACACTAGTTTCTATTTCTCTGTACGTCGAACATGTCAGCCATCGGAACGAGAGGTGAATTTTGAAAGATTTAATAAAGGAAAACCGATAATTAACACGTCACACGCATGGCGATGATGCGTCCCCTTTTTTACCCTTTCAGACAGCTTTCACGTCGGTTTCGTTGCTGCTTTTTCCCCGTTGCATGCATCGACCGGGTCGTTAATTAAAAATTAATAACAAAGATAAATCATCGATGAACGTCTGCGGTGAAAGGTGCGGCGTCGACGTTGTTGCGTTCAATAGGAAGCGAATGACGAGCAGCTTTTTTTATCGCGAGCTAAACATATTGTTCTCTTTTCACCGTGGCTACGTTTCTCAAGGGAGACCTCGTCCTTTATAGCTATTAAAATCTCGTCAGGGTATCGATTCCCTTTCAACACGGCCTCCGCTGATACACACGGGCCCATCGACCGTTGAATCGTAATCGAATCAGCAGCGCGACTCGTTTTTACGATCATGCTGACGCATATTGATAAATTACACGTTTTTAATTCATTCCGTGTTGGATGCAGCTTGATTAGAGATTGGAAGTGAGATTCGTTTCGAGTAATGAAAGAAAGGAGGATACGGTGATTAATAAATGTTTCACAGTATTCTACATGCGTTGCTGTTGAGTGTCGGTGACCTGAAAATATTGTCCAATTACAGCATTTTAAATGTGGAGGTGTATAGTGTATGATAAAATAAACGAAACGGATTCAGTAAATATAGGTCGAAGAGTCAGTCATTTTCGAGATATGAAGAGGAATTCAATACCACTAAAACAGACGACACGAAAAGACAAAGTTATACAATAATTTCTTTAATATTGATGATTCTAACCATATGTTCTTATGGTATTCGATAAAATGAACAAAAAACTTCGAATACATAAGCGTAAAACAATCGATAGCTTTCGAAATATAAAGGAAATTTCAATACAATCAAAACGATTGATACCAGAAACTGACAAAGTTACGAAATTTGTTTAAAATTGATGGTTTTAACTATGGTTGCATATGATGTTCGACAAACTAAGCAGAAAATTTCCAATAAATAAGCGTGAAAAAAATCGATAGCTTTAGAGATATACAGATAAATACAATACCATCAAAACTATTGATACCAGAAGCTGACAAAGTTACAAATTTTTTTAAAATTGATGGTTCTAACTGTGGTTGCATATGATGTTCGACAATCTAAGCAGAAAATTTCCAATAAATAAGCGTGAAAAAAATCGATAGCTTTAGAGATATACAAAAAAATACAATACCATCAAAACTATTGATACCAGAACCTGACAAAGTTACAAATTTTTTTAAAATTGATGGTTCTAACTGTGGTTGCGTATGGTGATCGACAAAACAAACGAAAAAATTTCAATAAACAAGGGTTGAAAAATCAATAGTTTTCGAGATGTAAAGGGAAATTCAATACCACCAACACCGGAAGCTGTGAAAGTTACAAAACAATTTGATTAAAATTGATGGTTCTAGCTCTGTGTGCTTATGGCAGTCGACAAAATAAGGGAAAAAGTTCCCATACATAAGCCTCGAAAAATCGATAGTTTTCGAAGTGTATAAGAAAATTCAATACCATCAAAACCATTGATACCAGAAATTGACAAAGATACAAACAATTCTTTTTTAAAATTGATGGTTCTAACTATGGTTACATGTGATACTTGACAAAACAAGCAAAAAAGTTCGAATAAATAAGCATCGAAAAATCGATAATTTTCGAAATATATAAAAAAAATTCAATCTCATTGAGACCAATGACACAAAAAGACAAAGTTATACAAATTTTTTTTTAAAATTGAAGGTTTTAACTTTGTATACTTATGGTATTTGATAAGCAGAAATATTCCCATAAATAATCAGCGAAAAATCGATAGTTTTCGAGATATAAACAAAAATTTCATCCCTTTATCATATTCACTTCACGATTTCATTGTTATCTCGAAAACTATTAATTTTTGGTCCCATATTAACAGGAACTTTTTCATTCATTTCATCGCGTACTGCAAGAACCCCAGCAATTTTTTAACACCTCGCACATGTCACCACCCTTACAAAATCAAACATTCCTCTGTATCCTGAAAACAATTCATTCATCGAGCCACGTTCACTGAAACTTTTCCATATATTTTCTCTGTCAGAACCTAACCCTATATCTATGCCCACCAATTGTGGAACGCCCGGTATATCACTCCCAGATCACGCGACAACGAAATTTCTCAATCTCAAACCGTCCATTAAACTGAACGGTGGCGCGATTACACGGGCACATTAAAATTCACTCGATCGGCGTGGGTGTGACGCGGAACGGGCAGAATCGATCCGATTTATTATCGACTGGCTGCTAATGATCGACCGTGATCGGCAGCGAAATTTCCGTGAACGTCGGTCCGTTGCGAAAAGAAAATCCCGACCACCCGTGTATAGAAGAAAACGAGGCAGTAACGAATAATCTCGGTGCACACGGTCTCATACATATTTATCCGTGACTTGTGTACACGATGAAAGCAGCAACGATCCATATGCATGTGACGACCGAACCGCACATTCGAGGTGCAGGTTAGCCGTGTAAAAGGCCTCGTTCGTTGCCGTAAAGCGCAATCATTTTCTTCTTCGCTGATCAATTTTTCATTATACACGAGCACCGCCGAGGAAAATTCGAAATTACTTCAAATCGAACGTACAGGGTATGTCACATACAACAGGACACCTATGTAGCTTTATAAGACTGGAGGATCGAAAAAAATGTCTGAGGGGAAAGTTTCTTTGTGCGAGGGTGTGAATGCAGGGGTATTAAAGAATTGAGGGGTTCGTGACAAAAACAACCCTTGTGAAAGTTTACGATGACAACACAATTTATGCAACAGTACAGTTCTTCTGCGATGTAATTACAGATAAAACCCATGTAATTGTGTATTTTGTGGTTTAATAAATATTTTGTTACAAAAAAGTTAAAATGTATTGAAGGAAAATTGAAGATGCTGGAGTATTTTTTGCTCTCCTGAAACAAAAACAGGATGTTCAAGGATGAGTACCTTCCCATAGGAATACAAATTAATAATCTAGTTTAGATATGGCCATCCGGAGCGACGACTGGGTGTGCCTTACCCCCACTCTGCGTCGATTCCCCTCTCGTAGGTTTTGATTGGGTATCCAGAGATTATATTTCTGTTCTGCTACATGTCGTTCGTCATATACAAATTTAGAGGACATCATATACAGTTACTTTCTCGAACCTCTTTCAGAATTAAAAAATTAATTACAATATTACTCATTTTTAAAAAAATCCAGTACATATATCTAATTCAAATGCAGTCCTATCAATGCGCAAGCCCCTTGAGAAATTAATATATTTTAATCTAGCATGCTTATTAATTGTTCGGATCTCCTTAGAAATGAATAATATGGTAATTAATTTTTTAATTATCAAACAGATCTAACTAAGTGAGTGTATATAATGCTCGCAGAATCTGTATGTAAGAAATTATGTACAGCAGAGTAAAGATGTAACCTCTAGATAAAAGTAATGCGATGTATAAAAAATAATTACCGGCAATTACCGACGTTTTCGTCCTCGTACACATACCATAGTCTATGTGAAGGGAAGGGACACAGAGTGGGGGTAAACTGGTGCATGGTCTTGCTCCAGATGGCCACCTCTGGTACAGGTGAACCATTCGATGTGTTAGAAAGAATAATATTTAGTATGTATCGGAAGTTATTTATGACTCAGCCCAATATTTTATAGTCTATCTAGTTTGTTATGCTTCATAAAAATACGCCATTGGCAAGATTACTGCCATAATTTCAGTGGACGCCAGATACGGTTGCATGGGGGTTGAAATCGATCGACAGGAAGGGAACAGCAGGCTCGCGGGCCATTTACCAATTACCGACGATTACCCGCATAATATCTTCGCTAATAAAATTCTTAATTACAAATTGTGAATATCGGGTATCGGTTTCTCCGGTTGCCGCCGATTATGGCCGCGATAATTTGTCCCGTCGATTATGAAGTACAAATATCAAGATTACGAGTGCCTGTCATCGAGTTTTAATACTAACGGCGAATCGATTATGCGATGATCTCTGACCGATGATAATCGCCGCCGAGTTGCCTATTCAATTTATCGGCTGCATAATTTTTTGCAGCGTAATTCCAGTGCAGTGGTCCGGCACAGTTTCGTTGCTAAACTGCACACTGCAGAGTGTTTAAAAAAATATAATTACATTTCGAATAAATAATTAGTTAGTTGTTTAAAAAATGGAAAGCATAATTATTATTTTTTGTTCACACTGTATGGATGATTACACGGATTTACGTAAAACGTTATCTTGTTCATTGTGTAATTATTGCAAGAAAATCCTTTTGTTAAGGGATTATTCTACTGTAAAATTTGGAAAAAGTCGAGAATCGTTCTCTGCTTTAAAAAATATATAAAAATATGCTAGAAATTCCTGAGTGCGAAGCTGTGGAAAAATTCAAAAATTTTTTTATCGTCCATTCTCGAAGAAAAAAAAATAAACCTCTGTCGAAAGGGATGTAGTATGAAAAGGGTGGCTAAAAAAAATCGATTTTCTGCCTCACGAAAACCAAAACAGCGAAATCCTGTGCAACATCCACCCTTGCATAAAAAGACACATTTTACGAAAATTGCTGTATCTCGGTCAAATATTAATATTTTTTAATGCAATTTAAAATAGAGACAGCTTAAGATACGTTACAATAAACTACAAAGTATCAAAAGAATCGCATTTTTACTTTTGCAGCATTTTAAATCCAAGGAACGTCCACTTTTCCACATCCAGCTTAATATGAGCTATGGAAAATTCTAATTCAGGAATTTTGCCATAGTTTCAACTTCGAGAGGACGCTTTAATCAGCGTTTCCCTTTAGACTGTTCTTCGCCGTTCATGGAATCGTCTGATCGGTCCAGGAACTTCATCGTTTCTCGTTCAACGACTCACGAATTCGCGGATAAGTCGCTGATATATTGACGATCGAACCGCGGATAAGGAACGTCTTTACGAGTAATTTATTCCCGACGGGGAATACCCCATGGCGGTAGCTTACCAAAATCCAGCCATTGTTTCGCTTTCGTATAATTTTCAGAGGCGACTAGGAGTCAACTCGTGGGAATTTTTCAGATAAAATAACGTCGTGTTTGCTTGAATATCCTGAACGTTCAGAAAAAATATAATCCATCGTTATATTTTGAATAATGCTGCAAAGGTAACTGAAGAACAGTACTGCTAGGCTCAGACCTAACCTAACTTAACACAGATGTAACAGCCAGTCGTAGAATGTAACTTAACACAACCTAACCTAGACCTAGGCTACGTGTATTCTGCGTGTTCTGATGAATGTTCACTTATTGTTAGGCAGGTAGAGCGGGTACAATGGTCCAATAAGATTGAGTGCCCAGCAATGTCATTATCATCAATAATAATAATAATAGGCAGATAGACAGATATCATGGAGTCTCTTAGATAATGTTTGAATTAGACTAGTATGGGAGAGTTATATGGGAGTTCAATTTGCGGGATCAAACCTAAATCTGATGCAAAAGTAGTTGCTAAATCAAGAAATGTAACCTGTACATTAAAGTCAATCGAATTGGTGATTCCGCTGAACCTTGACTTGGACTACATCTGCCCTGTAAGTTCTGGTAACTGTTTGAACCTAGTCCAGTTATGCATAGGAATATTTAGCGGATGACTAGACCTAAGCTGTTGTACAAGTTCTGATGAACGTCCATTTAGGCATAGGAAGAGTTGGGGTTATACCTAACAGGCACCTAGCCTATGTCTGTTTGATACGTTCTGATGTATGTCCACTTAGACATGGGCATACTTGTCGATTGTATGAAATACAGATCTAGTCTATGTCTGTTCTCCAAGTTCTGATGAATCTCCATTTACATCTGGTCCATTTAGTCAAAGGAATAAGAGCTGATTCTATATAGCCCAGTCCTAGCACTGGCCTGTTCTGCAAGTGTTGATGTATGTCCATTTAATTACAGGAATAATTACTAATTCTACCTAACCCAGGCCTAGTCTGTATCTGTCTTGCAAGTCCTGATGAATGCCCATTTAGGTACCGGAATAATCGCTGACTCCACGTAATCCAAGCCTAGTCTATATCTATTCTGAAAGTTCTAATGAATGTCCACATAGGCACACGAATAATTGCTGAATCTACCTAAACTAGACATAGTCTGTGTCTGTTTTTGAAATCCTGATGAACGTCCATTTAGGTACAGAAATAATTGTTGATTCTACTTAACCCAAATCGAGTCTGTCTAGTCTGCAAGTTCTGATGAATGCCCACTTCGACGCACGAATATATGCTGAGTCTACCTAATCTAGACGTAGTTTATGTCTGTTTTTGAAATCTTGATGAATGTCCATTTAGTTTTAGTTCAATCAGGCAAGGAATCATCTGTGATTCTACCTAATCTAGACATAGCCTACGTCTGTTCTCTAAGTTGTGATGAACGTCCACTTAGACTGGTAGTAAATAAGTTAATACTAAATGGCATCTTGATGGAATCCCCTAAGTTATATCCAAACCAGACCAACTACATAGAAAATAAATTTATCTTCCAATGGTGGTTCAGCTAGGAAATAATTCAGTAGAACAGAACGAAATAAAATCGACTGAATGTTTAGCAGGGAACTTGTGCCATAAGTTAGGACGAAAGCGGGGTCTGTTGACCGCAACGGTTGCCCCGTTCACCGTTCGATTGTTAATCGTCCCAGACTGACGTAAATACCTTTCGAATCTCCGGTCTGCGGGCTGAGATTGGAGGTAGAAAAAGGCTGGGGAGGAGCAGAGAGCAAGAGAAGAAACTTTGTCGCGATTTCCCAAGCGGTGCACCTGCTTTACCCGTCGCTCCAGTTCTCGATGCAGATCGTTCCGAGAGATTTCATCGCCTCGAGACACGCTACTCGTGTTTTCTGCCGGTTCCAGGGGTTCTCGCGGACACCTGATCGCCCGCGTCCAACCGGTCTACATATGGTTTCACGTGTGTCCCGAACCTGATGTGGTACCAAGCTCCTTGGATGACCAGGTGGTCCGCAGATGCCTGCAATTTTATCAGAGGTGGCGGTAAACGCGAATTATGATTGCAAAAGCTGTCACATCTGATCCTTATGTCGCCAACAATATAATTTGGAAGAATTTTTGTGGAGTTGTGATTACAGGGAGTATCAATTTTTGTGTTGCGGTTATACAAGGGTCTCAATTTAGTGTTGGAATAATGGAATATGTTTCAATTATATTGTGGGACTTACAGGGTGCTCTAATTATAGTGTTGAACTTACACGGTGTTCTAATTGTAATGTTAGAGTATTATTACTAGACTGCAGATAATTATGCGAATGTACATTTTTAAAGTTCAATATTTTTTATGTTGATGCAGTTATAGAAATGAGACTTCGACAAAACTGTACTTTGTTCTGTATATGTTTAAAAATGTACTTTTTATTTTATTACAGTTTTTCATAAGCGTTTTTCAAATATTTGGGTTTGTTAGATTGCATAAACATCCGCAGTCTAATTATTATAGTGTTGGTGCAGTATAGGATGTACCAATTATAATGTTGAAGTTACAGGGTGCTCTAAGTATAGTGTTGGAATTACAAGATGTTCTAATTGTAATGTTAGAGTATCATTATCGTGCTAGAGCAGTAGAGAGCGTTCCAATTATAATGTAGGAGTTACAGAGTATTCGAATTATAGTGTTGGGATTACAAGGTGTTTTAACTGTAATGTTAGAGTAGTATTATCGTGTTAGAGCAGTATAGAGCGTTCCAATTATAATGTAGGAGTTACAGAGTATTCGAATTATAGTGTTGGGATCAAAAGGTGTTTTAACTGTAATGTTAGGGTAGTATTATCGCGTTAGAGCAGTATAGAGCGTTCGAATTATAATGTTGGAGTTACAGAATATTCCAATTATTGTGTCGGAATCACAAGGTGTTCTAATTATAATGTTAGAGTATTATTATAGTATTGGAGCAATATAGTGCGTTCCAATTATAGTGCCGTGGCAATATAGACGTTTAAATTATACTATCGCAGTAATACAGTGTGTTCCAGTTATAGTGCTGAACTGATACAGGATGTTTCAATTATTTGTATTTCATGATCAGTACAGTCGACTTCTACTTTCTAAGGGACAGATCATTTTTGTACAACACTGTTCATTTAATATAAATGTTCAAAATACATCAATTTATCTGTAAATGGAAAAGTATAAAACAGGGGAATTTTCTTCCCGGTATATCAGTGTCTACAAACTTCTCAATTTTTAACATTTGTAAATATAATTTCTCAACTACTTTTGGAACATACTGTGTTAGCTATGTCGCCCTGTTCCACATCGTAGATCAATTTCCGGTCCCATTTTTACGAAAATTACTGTCTTAACACGACACACCTAGTGTTTGAATATAAAATACTAAATTCAGCCATCAAATATTCTAAATTGCTGGAATAAACAAAAATCACAAAGTTCATCAGAAACTCGACATTGACGACGAATTAAGTTCTCATTTAAATTACAAAAACGAAGGCAGCTCAGCTAGAATTCTCCCTAATAATTCACGATTCGACCGGAGGAATCAGTGTGCCAGAATCATCGCAAAAGAACATGAAAAACAATAGCCTCTTGTCAGTGGCACGAATCGGAAATCGGAGACCCCAACGATCAAACTCGTTACCTTTGATCTTCAAGTCGAAAATGAAAAAGGTATCTTCGCCGGTGCCCCGTGCACGAGGAAGAACCACCTCGATCGAACGATCGGAAATTCTGTGAAATA
This sequence comes from Macropis europaea, assembly GCA_916610135.2. Lineage (NCBI taxonomy): Eukaryota > Metazoa > Arthropoda > Insecta > Hymenoptera > Melittidae > Macropis > Macropis europaea. Next base: position 11,376,868 of record OU744352.1, on the reverse strand, counting down.
AATTTGAGGTAAAAATTGTTCAGCAATTAAAACGGTTTATAAGACGTTAATAAATATCGATCGAGGCTGTTCATTCATTAAGTGGCGCGCGATACCGGCCTCCGGCTCTCGAGTTCTCCGTGAAATGGAAAATCCGGTAACTCGGAAAAATCAGTCGCGCAGTGAAACCCGGTGGTGGGGGCTCCTTTTTAATTTTCCATATTAGCGGCGAACATTTCGTCCTTCACAATTCTCGCGTTTTTGTACACGCGTACGTACCGTCTGTGCGCATGCAGTTTTCATTTGCGTAAAAGGTATCCGCGTATCGTCCGAATCGGAAAGTAAAAGCGAGAAATATCAACACCGGCGAGAGCGCCATTCGAAAACGCCGCCACGCACTTATTCCTTTTAAATCAGCCGCGTTTCCAATCCGGCCGCTGCCTCGCCAACGAAATTACACCGTCCCTACGTAAGATCGCATAATTCCATCCGCCCACACATGCAAACCCTTTTTTTACAGTTGGAAAAGTTTAATTAATATCGACAGTGAATGCTGCGTCGATGTATTGTTACATAAAACGCACCCCCGTGAAATTGAATTTATGGAAGAAATGGTATCTTTATTGAGATAGTGGAGTAATAAAAAGTTTAATTAATTCAATTGGATTTATATATGTAATTTTTAGTGTTAATTGTACGTGTACGTGTGGACCTGTTTAGCTTTCATTATAAAGGGAGTTACAACTGAAAATTTAATAATAATCATTTTGACCTATGGTATTTAATAATCTGTCGAGATTATTACCAACATGAAATTATTCAAATTTAAATATGTACTCATTTATAAAATCTGCATTAATAAAAATATTCAACTTATTTATTATTCAGGAATTAAGAAATTTAAATTTTATTTACACAGAAATTTTTCATATAATTATACAACTTTACACACACACTTTTAATCTATCTGTTTTATTTATGTTATTAATTATCATCATAGAAACACTATTAATATTCAAAGTCAAATACTTTCATTTTTTCCGTATAAATTTAAAGGATCTTAATTTTCTTATTTAATTATACGAAAATTCATGAACTTTTACACTAAAATATCAGAGTTTATTTCCGTAATTCGAATTTCTCCAGTGCTACAAAATGATAAGAAAATAATTTCCGAAATATTCCAAACAGAATGCCTCCGTTGGAGCCACCCGGTAGATTCAGAGGTTACCAATAAAAGCAATAACAAAAATATTCAACTTATTTATTATTTATGGATTAAAAAATTTATATTTCAGTTACACACAAATATTTTAATGTAATTATACAACTTTACACCTGCAATTTAATATGTCTGTTTTATTTATGTTTTTATTATTTTCATAAAAACACTATTAGTCTTCAGAATTAAATATATTAATTCTTTCCGTATAAATTTAAAGAACCTTAATTTTCGTATTGTGTTACACGAAAATTCATTAATTTAATCCTAAAATATCACATTTATTTCCGTAGTTGGAATTACTGTAGTGCTACAAAGTGATTAGAAAATAATTTCCGATACATTCCAAACAGAATCCCTCCGTTCGAGCCACCCGGTAGATTCAGAGGGTACCAATACATCCCGCGAGCGTTCACGGGGCCACCGTGTGCGTAAACGCGACAACGCCAGTAAAAATAACACGATAACCTCGCAGATGTCACCTGCCAGAACACTCGCGCGTCCGACAACTGCATCTGGGCAATGGAAAAAAAAATGCACGGCGGCCCACTTATGAAAAAATCCTGATCGCTCTCTGTCCTTCTTTCCCCTACCCCCCACCACTCGCCGCCGCCGTCTCTTCCCCTCCACCGCTCCGCGCCATCACCGCCGTTCTCCATGATTTTTAATTAGCGATTATCGGGTCCCAGGTGACGGTGACGTAGCCGACTTCGATCGGATTTCGATTGCATCCACATCGAATGTATTGCACGCCAAACTTCACCGCACGCATGAGTTATAACTTTAATTATATAATAAATCTCTCAATTTCGGCGCCATAACGCGCGCATGCGCGGAAGAATATGTATGAACGGCTTCCACCTTGATTTGTGCTCATTGAGTCGGGTAAACATTATTTCAAGTATAAGATAGATACTTGTAGTAGTACATGTCTGTTTGTAAGTTTAAGGTTATGTCAAGGTCATGCCATTATGGGCCACTGAAACCATTTTAATGGCAGCTACAAGGAGATTGAATACAAATTTTATAGTATCGTTTAAATGAATATCGATGGCTTGGCATGACCTTCACTGTGACCTTGAGGAAGATTTTTTTGAATGGTAATATTAGCGGCCCTGAACTGTAGCATTTATATACCTGATAGTTTTCGCTGTGTTTGAATCTATCAAAGTTATTTTGGTGCTGTACTGTATGATTATATGTACAGGATGTCCCAATAATTTTCGATATTTTCAATATAACCGCAAGTTTAAGTCATAAAAAGAAATTTTACTGAAAAAAGTTTCAATATACTTTGGAGGTGGACACAATATAGGGGTAATTGTTTTTATGGGTAGAAGCATAGTCACCTTCATTTTTAAAACAGAACCATACAATTCGTTATGCATTATTTCACCTGTATTTTTTTGTTTGTTTGTAGAAACAATTTATGTTGCTAGAATGCCACGGGAAAGAATACATAATTTATTAAATAATAATTGTAATTAAAGTTCCCCTTTAAATTTGTGAGAATGGTCGTATAAATAACAATAATTCTAAGAATCATACGAATTAATATTATTGAAGTATGTATTCGTCCACTGTAATTATTGATTGTTTATCGTTAATTAGCTTAGCAAAAGAAAGAAGTATAAATACTATTATGCCAGTAATGTATTGTGTGTAAATTTATTGAAATAAAAATTGAATTCATATTTGTTTAACAAATCTCGTATAAGATGGAGACCGACATTACTTGTGAGATAATCTAATAGTCGGTGCTGCCACCTACAAGTCAGTTTCGCAGAGGAAGCCTATAGTCGTTCTTACAATTAGTATCCAGAGATCGTTTTGCAGCAGGAGACTATAGTAACTCTTAAGTAGTAACGGAAAGGTTAAAATTGATCAAAGTGCATGCTATTGGGTTGAGTCATAAATAACTGTTTTCTAAAAATTTCTACAAATCGAAATACTTCATCTGGGCTACTGATATTTGCTTCATATTGCAAGCTAAGAAGCCCTAAAACGTAGGCATGCTGCAACAGCAACAATAATCATCCTGTGATAAATCAACTATAAATTTAAGAAGACAAATCGGAAATTACTTATGACTCGGCCAAATATACGGTACGTCTTAAATTATTCAGCAGTGATACTTGTTGGACTGTGTCAATTTTTGTTGTATGCGAGATTGCCAATGCTCTCTACGATCTAACACGACAATCAATTCTGGCGGTACTCCCTAGATTCGCCACCAGAGGGATATCGGCCCAAGGCGTTCTCACAAGTTCCCGCCTTACTTTTAATACCTATATACAGGGTGTCCCATATGAAGCTATTATCTTCCAAATTATTTGTTATTCCAAGAAATGTTTGAATTAGAACTTAATTTGTTTCGAAGGGGACATCTTATGATAGTCACAAATCGTATCTAAGTGGACGTGCCTTCGAGATTTCCAGGTGACCCTTTTTCTTTTTAATGGAACTGTATGTTTCTATTTAGCTGAACGTGTAGCTCATTCCGTGACGAATTCATTGACCTACAATACGTTGGTCTTTCAAGGTCATTTATTGCTGTTCAAAACTTACCCTCGTTGAACGTCCAGAAATTGATCCTCATCTCCTGTATTCGATATATAGCTTGGGAAACTGCAACTTTCAGACAGCCTAACCTAACTTTACCTTTCCAAATCTAACGAATTTATACAGTTGCGATATATAGTAACGAAGAACACATTGGCGCTGATAGAAACTCCATAAAGAAATTTGAAATATAAGATTGATCATAATTGATAATTTTACTTCAAAATATATGCGTTTAGAATTCTAATTTAACAAATATCTACATAAGCAACATAACCTCAAAGTTTCATAGACCATCAAATGTTTTGCAATGCGACATTACAATATTGTCCATACGTACATAATTAAGCCTCTAAAGCCGGAATTTTCTTACGTATGACGAAAATGATACACCGGGTAAATGATAAAGATAAATGAAAAAAAATTGTACCGCGGTATATAAACATAAATAAATATAATAATAAATGAACAGACTCCTTGGTGAGAGCAAAGTCAAGGAATATAATTGTACACAGCGATACATAAAGAAAACAAAACTTAAAAAATATAGATATATAGGTATGTAACTTCCAAGTCACATGGCGTTATAGAGGGTTAATTTAAATACAGTAGAACCTCGATTATCCGAACACTGGTCATCCGGAAATTAGTCATTCAACGTCAGTTACAAACTGAAAACACTATTAATAACACCGTGCACTTAATTTTGCTGTACTCTCTATTTTATATTCTAAAAGAAACTTACCATTTTTATGCAGGATTTAGTTGCAACGTGAGTTATACTGTTACGAATTGTAGTTCGGATAATCGAGGTCCTACTCTGCTTTGTTTGTCTATGAGCCCAAATTTAACAATTTTCAATTCGTTCAGTATCTGTATACAGGACGTTATTTATGACTCAAGCCAATAGTAGAGTTCGTCCATCAGACGTTCGGAGGAACGTCGCCATGTTTCATCGCGAATGGTCGCATCTTCGTGTCCGCGACTTTTATTCCCGCAGATAATCCCCGAAATGCACCGAGTCCAGGATTTTTCAAGCATGGTTACCGGATTTCGCGGCGCCGCTGGATAAAACGGCCGAGCCGGCGTCCCCCGAATTCGCCGCTCCTCTAAAATGCACACGACGGCCCCATTGTTTCGCATCCACGCGAACCGGCAACTGTCTTATGAATTTTTTAACCGTGCCGCTCGTCCACGCAGAATTTCCACCTGTTTATCCGTTGAAAAACGCCGGCTGCGTGCCGCGTTTTCCGCGCGTCCGTCTCCTCGACGAAGACGAACGGCCGACCCCCTCGTGAAATTCCCTGCCACCGCGTTTCCACTTCGCCGTATCGAGGTGTACGTGTTAATAAATGATTACTGTTACGCGCGTGTTCGAAATTAATCGTGTGGCCAGGACAAAAATTGGGAAACTCGCCTCTCGAACTCTGTGTCATGTCTTTTGTGAATAATCAGTCGAATGACAGCCGGTAGCTACACGCAGTGTTGGGACTAGGGCTATTGATTTGAATCGGATACTCGGTTGCTTATCCATAAGATACCCGAATCGATGACATAGTCGAGAATCCCGACTTGGAAGCCTATCGTGTTTCGGTCATTTTCGACTAACATCAGTATGAACGGAATAACCTGCAAACAATTCAATATCTCTACACATATAAAAGTCAAAATATGTATTTATGTTAGGTAAAGAGTTTTGTACCGTTCAACGTATCCGAACCAAATGTAGCATGAATATTCTTCGACACACTAGAGAAAATACTGTGGGGGTCCCCATTCCCCAACCACTCCTAAATCCCACCCTCTTTAACACGTTGAATGCCGCGTCGGTCACCAGTGACCGATACCTCCAATTTACTTAAGTTAAATAATTATTGATTGTCGCAGAATATTGAGTGAACTTCATACTGAATCAATAATGTAGGAACAGAAGCAGACAATTCAATACTCAAATATTTTTTTTCTTTATGGTTTATATGAGGAATAGTAAATTATATCGTGTCTGAGTAGGTATGGCTGTTTTCACTGTGGCGATCAACGTGTTAACTGAAGCTCGAGTAATTTTTTGTGTAATAGCTCAATAATTTGCAATAATTTTAGGAGGGAATATGTGAGGAAAATTGATTCGCCACATATTCCCCCTTAAAAATGAAATAAAAATAAATAACTATGACCTTTTAAAGAAATAAAAAGTATTTGGACGGTTTTAAAATTTATTGTGGAAGTATTAGTTAAAGAAAAATGGGAAGTGAATGTATAAAGTGAAATTTGAACAAGTGAGGAGTTGAAGAATTCTCAAACTTTTTTATTATTCACATAAAGCCCACCCCCTCAAACTCCGAGCAACGTCGGGCACACGCAGCTAGTAATAATATAAAATAACTAATAATCACAGAAATTCATTTCTGAATAATTATCAACATTTATTAACTACAAAATTCGTTACACTATATACGCAACTAATGAAACACAGTACAGAAATGTGATTACTCAAACTAAAATTTGTTCACATGGTAACGGCATTTGTTTCCGTTTTTCTCAGTCTTATCAAAAGACATTCCAGTATAATCGTAACGTGCGCAATGCCATATTCAATTGTTTGCAGTTTATTCCGTTTATTATCGATTTTGGTGGAAAGTGTACGAAAGACGATCGGCTTCCATATCGAGATTCTCGACTATCTCATTTATTGGGGTATGTTATGGATACCCGGGTAATTTTCGTCTACTCGGGTATCTCATAAATCGACAACTCTAATGGGGACACATATCGCATCGATATTATTATATGCACTCATACGCGCTCCACAATAAACAAAGGCAATTTTCTGAAAAATGAAGCGTTGTGTTCGAAAACTTTATTGTATAATTTCAATTAATTTTATTCTTGTACGAGGAATCTCCTTTTCCTTGGTTACATCGCGATTACTGGAGCACCCTGTATATTGATAAATAATAAATCACAAATTCTCCGATTGAATGGACCAAAAATGTTTCCTCATTACGAGCTACATGTTAAGACTTTTAAATGAAATAATTAATTACGACATTTACACTGCTCAGCTATTTCTATCACTTATAACCATTTCCATTCACAACGACTCTACTCACACACTCCTTTAACACTTTGAGTGTTACGTCACCCATATTTTGGTGACACAAAAACTCAATCATTCTTTATTTGATCAAGTATAGTATTAATGTACATATTTAATAAAGTTTAACAGTAGCGGAAAAAAAATATGAAAGTTATCGATATTATTGATTAAGAAAGGTACAATTTATAGTTATATTAATTTTATATACAAATTTAGAAAGTATGTCATTTTCAGCTAGTGCAGCGTGGCACTCAAAATATTAATTCTTTTTCTCTCTAACTCTGCTTGTCTTTACTAATTAAAATTATCCTTTAATCAATAACTGTTTTACCACCTTTTAGAATATTAACAGCGGTAAATTATAATGTGTCTGGCCAGATACGACAGTTTTCACAGAAACTTCAATTTTCCAGCATTTACACAGTCCTCTGGAAGGTGTAACAGTATTAGTGTTCTTCAATCATTTTTGTGATCGAACACCACGTGTCACGAGTCAGAGAAACAGTTGTCGGAGCCCGAAGAAATTGCTCGACGTCATCCGGTGCAAATTCCGTTCGAATGGGCCCCGTTTCATAAAATAATGGACCCCGAAATCTGCAGGGACGTTGTTCAAAGGTCCGGACATCCAGCCAGACCATATGAGACCCGGGAGTCCATCATTATCGTTACTTGGACGGGAATCCAGTGTGAAACCGGTCGATATTACCATAAACTCGTTCGTCGAACTCTTTGGCATTGTTCCCTTGGAAAATGGCACGCGATCTTCTCACGAGATCGCCTTTCATAGCGTCGATCGTCTTTCACGGACTTTCTGAATGACCGTCTTTTGGAACATAATCGACCTACCAGGCTGCTGGAGGCCCCGTCCATTTAGGCTCGATCAGGAACGGCACCTCGGCCATTTTCCCTTTTTAAAATTCACGCGCCGCTGTCGAATTCGATAGAGTGAATTCCCTGGGAAAAAGTAAATCGGGTGAAGCATATTTTGATCGATGAAATTTCAGTGAAGCCAGACAGATAATTTCAGAAATTTCAAAGCTCAAAACGAAATTAATTATTACCATAGACATCGGATAATTTCGGTTCTCCGATTGTTAACCCTCCGTAGGTAAACATACACTTTTACACTAATACTTTTACTGTTCTAGGCTTTCAAAAAATCTGAGAAATTCTGGAATACTGATCAAAGAGTCTATTCTATTATGGGATTGTTCGTTACATCAAATGTTTAAAAGTTTATTTAATAAAAATACAAATTTGGAGGGTGGTCCGAGAAAAATGATGATTTCGTTTGAGCCGCCAACGATTCAAATTGTCTACGGTGTTAATTTGATGCAATAAACGATTTAACCCTTTGTACTCAAATGACGAGTTTGGTTCGTCATAATAACGTAATGAATTTCAATCTCCTATAATGCTTTGTAATAAATTGAAACTATACTACCAAACATAATTATTCAAACGATACTAAGCTTGTGTCCAATTTGTCAAATTCATTTAAAATAATTTGAACAAATGTTACATCTGCATGTTATCATATTCTGATTTAATATTTAAGATCATAATAACAAACCATTTGAAATAATAAATATATTTCACAGTAACTATAATGCTGGCGATGAATACTCATCAACAGTTCTGTATGTACAAAAATATACTATTCATTAATCTAACGACTAAAACATATTGTTTTCCTTTCAACCACTATCTATACCAGAGATGGCCATCCAGAGCAACGCCTGACCCGCCCTACCCCCACTCTGCGTTCATTCCCCTCACGTAGTAAAAAAGTTGACCTACGTGAGGAGAATGGACGCAAAATAGGGGTAGGTTGCAGCCAGGCCTTGCACCGGATGGTCATCTCTGATCTATACCTATAATTATATATCTATAATTAAATCGTATCCACATGCAAAAATAATCTGAATTAAATTGTATGTAAAAGGGTTAACCCTTTGAACTCCTTTATCGAGCGTGACTTGACATCGATTTTATTTACAGGTGCTCCTATATCGAGTCACACTCGACATTTTTAAATTGTCAATTTAAATATGTATTATATTTTGCAATATTTTTGTTTACCTAGATAAGCAGTATTACATGTATATGACCCTTTTTTGTAACAAAAAAGTCCTTAAAGTGTTCGGGTAGATGAAAATGTGTACCTAATTGGTTCCTATCAACCAACTATCTTTTGAAGTACATTTCAAATAAAACACTTAAAATAATAGGGAGTTATTGAGAAGAAAATTAAAAAGAATTAGAAGTTCAAAGGGTTAAGTGGCATTGTCTAATCACCACGTTCCTTTTCCTCGATCAGCGGCGTTGTCCCCTTTCTTTTGGAAGAAAGTCTGATCCAGGCAGATTTTCATTAAGCAAAAAACGCGACGCGGTTCAGGCGGCTTTGTGACATTGTATGCAGGCGCTGCAGTTGCCGAAAGGCCACCAGTTATCGCGGCCGAACTGCATTCAGAGCGGCCCCTTTCAATGCGAGGAAGGGGGCCGAACACGAAGGGAGGAAAGTAGCAGGGTCTTTGATGCCGATGCATTATTTATCACGATGTATGACAAGCATTTTCATGTTAATAGCCGACCTCCAGGTCATTACTTCCATGTAACATTGTAACGGCGCAGGATCTACGATTTGGAAAGTGAACAGGGAAAAAACGAGAGCGAAACTGGCTGCACACATGGGCTACCTTATGCTGTGCTGCAGTTATCGATTCGGTCGCTCATGGTCAGAAACTTCGTGCAGAAGTTTCGAATGGAACATTGAAGATTAGAAGATTAATAAGAATGATTACAAAAGGCTATTCCGTTGAGTATTAAATAAACAATTTATAGAAATGAAAGTACAGAAGTACAGGTTGGGTTTCGTTGGGTCACGTTGGTGTGGACAGGTTGGTTTGGTTACGTCGGTCTGATTAGGTTGGGTTCGTCTTAAATACATATTCAGTACCAACACTAATTGAAAGTATTCAATAAATAAATCAATAATTACTAAACAATTTGCAGAAATAAAGCAGCAAATGTATACTTTGGGTTAGGCTGGATTCTATTAAATAAATATTACATACCATCACTAAATATGAAATAAACAATTCACAGGAATTCTAATTTAACAAATGTCTACATAAGTAACATAACTTCAAAGTTTCAGAGAATATCAAATATTTGTTAGTGTGATGGGCATTTAGTTTTAAATAGAGTAGTTTTAGATAGTGTTGAAAAAAAGGCCTAAAAGGGCAGATTGTACGAAATTAGGTTCACTAATTAGTTAGGTAAGAGTGGTTAGGTTAACTAAACATGGTTTGATTAAATATTTGGTTAAAATAATTAGGGTGGTTTACATAGATTAGGTTAATTTAGTGTTCAATAAATACTCAATATCAGCTCGGTGTATTAAATAAACAATTTATAGAAGTAAAGTCACAAAAGTATAGATTGGGTTAGATTGATTGAAAGTTACACTATCTAAAACTACTCTATTTAAAACTAAATGCCCATCGCATTACAAAACATTTGATACTCTCTGAAACTTTGAGGCTATGTTGCTTATGTAGACATTGTTAAATTATATTTCATTATTTATATTTCAAATTTCTTTACGGAGTTTCTTTCAGCGCCAACATTTTTTCTGTTAATGTATATCAAAGCTCCGTGCACTAGTTACCTTAGATAAGGTAAAGTTGGGTTAAATTGACTGAAAGTAGCAGTTTCTCAGACTATATCAAGCTAAATAGACATTACATTATAATGCATGCGATATTCTCTGAAACTCCGTTTCTTATGTATACCCTTATTATATAAGATAAATAGGAAAGTAATGAATTATCTCTAATCTCGTGTTTAAATTAGAATTGTATATGCATATATTTGCCAGTAAAATTATCCGTTATCTTAAATTTCCCGTTTCAAATTTCTTCATCAAGTTTCCAACGGTGCCAGTAATTCGGCGAGTCGCTGTATATCGGGGCTGCGTGAATTGGTCACGTATGATTCGCCCGATCGCGCTCCGCCGCTTTCATCGGCAACACGTGACCGATGATTATCGATTAGACGCATCTTCGATCTCGCATAGTAATGCGATCGTACATCGTGAAATCACGTAATGCCTGTCGCGAATGCGCGAAGGGATTTGCATGTGTCAATCTACCGCCACGAAATTCACGGCGCGTTCGTGTTTCCAACGACACCGCCGTTATATTCAGCTTTTCCATTTTTGAAATTAATAACGATCGACACGAAAACACGAAAATTCACCGTCACATTTTGCTGCTCGCCAATTTTATATCATATTCCAACCGCTTTTACGTGGCATGGTTTACAGTAATATTATACATTTCAGCAAAAATCAGGCAGCGTGTGCTACGAGCCACCGTGCTGGCTCGCTAGCAGAAATTTATTGTACGATATAAACGTACGAATGTGAACGATTCGTTACGTCAAGCTGTCTAAATAAAATTTATAGACATTGTTAAGTATTTTACAGACTCACAACTCTGATGTAATTGAATAATTATTATAATACACGCTATAGCATCGAGGTATGTAAAATAGCGTGCGTTCCATCGCAGAAAATTTCAGCACACAGTGAAGATTTTTCTTCAAAATTCCCTAACCCAACGTACTATAATGATTAGAAATTTATACAATTAAATAAATAGAGACGAGCGACATTTCGAAAATTCTTCCAGTGGCAGATACAAGCAAAAATTATCATTCATGACTAGACTACGGATTTTTATGCAAACATACGTTTTTATAGTTCAATATTTCTTATGTCACCGGTGTTATAAAAATTAAATTTTGATGAAACTGTACTTACAATTAGTTCTGTGAATGTTTAAAAAATGTACATTTAATTTTTTTCATGGTTTTAAGTGAGCTGTTTTCAAATATTTGGATATGTTAAATTGCATAAAAATCCATAGTCTATTCATAACACGATGTATTTATATATATTACGTTTCAAAATAAAATTATCATTTTTATGTAACACATAGTTGCGGTCCGGGCCATCCCGTTAAAAATTGCAGTCCGCATAATCGAGGTCCTACTGTACTTCGTTTCAATATCGGTCGGGTCAGGTTGGCAGGTTTTTTCCCTCCATTTTTTCGATCGTTCCCGTGAATAGATATTGCCGGTTACACCTGTAAATCAGGCCCCCGAGGCGGTTACCACCCACGGGATTCGTGGGCAGAACACGCGCGGTCAGATCTACAGATTATACGGACGACTGGTATCTTGTTGCTTTCCTTCCCTCTCCTCGTGTTTCACCTCCCCTCCTCCCCCTCCGCTGCCCGCAGCGTAGTGCGCTCATGCACACACATGCACAGCCCTGCTTACCGAGAACATCGGCCATCCCGGCCAACGTGAAACAACCTACAGCCTCGCCTGCAATAAGCCAACGAATAGGTAATTTAAGATCGGTTTCTGCTTGATACGATTCATTTTCAGCCGTTGCTACCCCGGTTGAACCGCGTATTAACTCGCCACTGAAACTTTACACGCGAGTGCTTAAATCTTTGAGACTTTTCTTCTGTTCAGTGCGGAGACATCAGTCTGTGCGAATGGGTTGATTCGTCGATATCTTCAGCGATCAGTCTTCCGTGCTTCCGAAGCCGAATCAACTGGGGTGAACTCAGGATTTCATATTCTTCGTTCATAGTCAAACCATCGATTTCTAATTTCTGCGTCCTCATGTCTGGAAGGCGATATTTCATAACGATTTAGCATGTCAGTTGAAACTGTCGCTGTGTTGGGCAGGATAGTGTACTTTATTTTCAGCTACAATAGATGTTCCAAGACAAGTTAACAGGTTAACCCTAGTGCGGTCTTCGGGTCTTTTCTGGCCGATCACGTCTTCATTTATTTAAAAAACTTTTGCAATGATGACATTATAATACAAGTGACTGGCTATTTTTAGGTTCCTTATTGTTAGTCTTCTCATTATATTATAAAGTTGAAAATATGAGTTCCATACATTCGGGGCATTTTTGACCTAAAGACCTTGAGTATATAGTCTAACGGAAGAACGCAGTGGGGTTAAGATACTTTTAAGTTATGTTTTCTTCCTTCATGGTGTATAATCAGCGGTGACTGTTATGGTTATTTTTATCCAGGGATCTGCAGTCTTAGGTCGAGTCACCAAGTGGCAGTAAAATGATAATTGTGAAAAACGGACAGCCATCCTAGCGCAGACCGCCAATAAAGTAGCTTCACCTGTCCAGTGAGACGACAGCCGCCAACCTAGTTACTATTTCTAAATTTCTTCAATTTTCCATTCATCTGCTTTAATTTCGTGTAATTTGTACTCAAGGTCATCGAATTTGGACCTACAAGAGACGAATGACTTTTTCTATACCACTATCGTGGGAATTAGACTTCTCTCTTCTTTGAACGCAACACAGCATCAACAGCTATGTTCATTTTAGCCTACGATCTACAGTTCCAGATGAGTCCTGAATCACCGTGTGCTACTAAGAACGGTCACCTTGTTATGCTATACTTACTTTCTGATAAATGACAGATTTATTATAACCAAAGGTCCAGGATCAGGTACAGAGTGGTCAACATGGTACCCACAAGGGTTGCAACTACTTGATATCAAGGTTATCAAAGGTTCCACGAAGCCTCCTCAGTTGTCAGCTGGTTGCATTTCAGATCAGTCAGGGACAAAAGAAAGTTGGTGCAGGGTGCAACACTTAATTAGTGAGCAGGGTTATTCATAGCAACTGTTTGATACCAAAGACACCGAAGGTTCCCTAAGACTGCTCAGTTTGTTAGCTAGTCGCATTTTCTGTCTGTCAGGGGCAAAGAAAAGTTGGTGCAGGGTGCACAATTAATAAGTGAGCAGATTTAGGCATAGCAACTGCTTGATACCAAGGTTACCCAAGGCTCCCTAAGACTGCCCAGTTTGTCAGGTGGTCACATTTTCTGTCAGTCAGGGACAAAGGAAAGTTGTGTTGTATACCGCTCTAAGCTAGGACATATTTTCATATTTATCATTTAGTTTAAGATAAGTCACCCCAGAATTTCCATCTATCTTCCGTACACAATTACTCATCAACCCCGAATCATACGCTTGAACCTCTTACTCATCAACCCCAAGTCATACGCTTAAACATCTTACTCATCAACTCCTAGTAATATCCAAGAATGCCTATTGGACCTTTTCCTTCTCCCACTATCTCCTAAATCAAACCTTCGAACCTTCGTTAAGAATACGCTAACATTAATATTCACTTACGTCTAAGGTCCTCAGACAGACACACAGAAGAATTGCTACATTCAAACAGTTTCTAGAAACTATAGTCTAAGTGCTTTTTACAAACTTGTAAGATTTCGTGTACAAAAGTTTAGTAGAATAAAATTATTGTTTTTTTATTTAAAATACTAAACATCGGAATCTAACAGTTGGTGCAGACTGCAACAGGGTCCATATATGGAAGAATCTGTTAGATCCCAGAGGTTGTCGCAGTGGAGGCGATAAGATGCTAGGAGTTAGCCTAAGGCCAGCTTGTCTATCTTGACTGCGTGACGGCGTGTCATCCCATAACAACCCATCTCACCGCTGACCGTGTCCAGGGTAGCTGAAGCTCAGCGATGGGACAGGATCCTGTGTTTCCAACGTGGGAATCGGCGTTAACTGTTGTTCCAAAGATTCAAAGCGGCTGAACGGATCGTTTGGTCGGCCATTCCGCCGTCAGAGTGGAACTCCTCGCCTCCGTTCTGCTCTGCCCGGTTATTATCGTGCTATTTTCGCGCGGGCAATTACGGAAACCACGGAATCTCGACTTTCTTTCCCGGCTGGCCGTTCCGGGACAGCCGTGCATAAAATTGCAGATTACGCAATAGCCGACGGCGCCATCGCTTACCGGCTGCAACGGGGCTTAATGCCGTGACGTTCGTTATACGCGATAAAGCGCACTTCGGATTCGCCACGGAGGAACACTCTCGGGAATTCGCAGCCGGGGATTCCTTTTGCTCCTGCTGCGGGAGCTCGTGGCCCCTGTTCCCCGGTGTTTCGACCGACAAAAAAAAACTATTATTTATGCCCTGCGAATACGTACTAATTCACGCCATTCAGAGCAACGCCGGGAACGATACACAACCTGAAAAGTGACTAGCACGTTGGATTCCAGTCAGGAGGTTCGTAAGCAGAGCTTGGAAAGGGCTGCATTCGAAATTACCTTCAATTGATTTTTTTTTAAAGCTTACAAGAGTTCATTCTGGTGTTAACCCTCGCACTATCAAGGGAGGGGATACTTTGTGTCCACCCTATCATACGTTGTGCATTTATTTTGCTAATCAATCCGGTCAAAAGTCTGAAAAAAATAGTTATTGTTGAATATATCGAGCTGAAGCATGTGCTTTATTGCGGAGTAATTTGAATGCTGTGTTTTCGCAGAATGTTCCTTATCATTCAATCCGGCATTAATTTGCAAGATGTAATTACTTCTTGAAGGTGGGCACTAAATGCTCCCTGTTGGTAGTTCCAGTTCCAAAAAATACCTTGCTAGTGCGAGGGTTAAATGGTTACTAGATTTCAGGGATGGGTGTAAGGCACGAGACATGGGAATATTCTAGCTTTGAAGAACTCTGACCCTGGTGTAGTAGGTAGAGGCAAATTGGACCTCACAGGGTCGTTACAAAAATAGGAAGTCACTTGCTGGAGTGATGATCCTGTACTGCCTATTCTGTTCTTAGCCAACCAAGGCTCCCTATCATAGCCAGGTTACAACTAGTCTGGACACTCTCTGTTTCAAGTTCAATCCACAAAATTATCTTAAACTTGCATGAAGATAGTTAGCTATTAACACATTGACTGCCTTTAACTTTAAGAGGTTTGCTACCACGGCCCAAGAAGTAAAACGTTCACCACAGGTCATGTTTTGTTTTCTGAATTTTTTCACAATATACTGCAGATTTTCAGAGCAGAGTCCATTTGTTCATGTGGCTATAACATAAAAAATTTCTGTTGTCACGTATGTCTGACGTTGGGCCCTTAGAAGAGAATCAGTCCGTTACGCATATATGACGCTGGTAGCGAACGTGTTAACGTTGCAACACTGGTGTAAAAACTGATGTACAGGATTAGATACGTAAACATTATCTTTCCTCGCGATTCATGCTAAAAACAACAATTTATATCGCGTCTGACTGGGAGTGACTGTTTCTACTGATCCAGTAAACGTGTTAATGAACTCGTCTATACTGAAAATCCTATGAAACACACTCCTGAAGAGCCCACAGCAGCATGCCATAACCGAGCTCAGCCACGACAGTTCATCCGCAGACCGTCTAAATTGTCCAATACTTCGAACCGGCGGTTAAGTCCACGGGTATACACAGTCAGCGAGCAAAGTTGAGGGGAAGTTCGAGAAAAATATCCGCGAGGTTGGCGGCGGTGCGGCATCAAAAGGAAACGAAGGGAAACGACCGGACGTGAAATAGCATAGAATTCCGAAACAGGGTTTAGTCTGTGGCGAGCAGCAGGGTGGTCGGCCCTATCGATGCAACGACGAATGGTTGGGAGGAGGAGTTCATTACGCATGGAAAAATAAACTAAAGGGAACTGCTCGACTGCGGGGCCGGTAGAGGAAGGCCGGTGCAGCATTCAATGCCACGGCTCCCCTCCTCTCCCTTCCCCTTCGCCGTCCCTCTTCCCGGTCTTCCTCTTTCTCATTGTGCCCCACGGCGGTATCCATCATCGAGAGTACCTCCATGGCCCTTATCCTCCTTTGCCTCTTCCTCCTTCACATTGTGTCCGTTCTTCCTCTCCCGCCGTCTCGTTGCTCTGCCTTACGCCCACGCGGCCCACCTAATGATTTAACCTCTCGCCATTAATCATCGAAATTAACTTGCGTCCACTCGTGCGACAGGAAGAATTAGGATTCGATCGAATCGGCTCTTCTGTACAGAGGACAACGGTCTGATGACGCTGGGATGCATCAGGGTTGTTTTGATAGTATTTAGAAGTGGTCATGTGCACCTGGATGTTCTTTGTTCAGAAACAGAGGTAATGTGGTGATTGTAATGTTAGGATCCAGACTTCTCAGGCTGAGCAGATCCAATCTGGAGATTCCGTTAACAGGAGTCTTGTAACTTCTGATGAAGCTAGCTGGGTGAAATTGTAGTGTTCATCATGTTGGACATGGTGTATACCAGGAATCCGCGAACTGTCTGGTGTAATGTTGGGTACGCATTCTACTAGACACGGTTCACACCAGGAATCCTAGAACTGTCTGGCGAAATGTTGGAGTGCTCATTGTACTGAATGTGGTCTACAATTAGGAATCCTCGAACTGTCTGGCGAAAAATTAGGGTACTCATTCTACTTGATATTGTGTAACTGGCTGGCCAATAGTTGGAGTGCTCATTCTGCTCACTGTGATCTACAATTAGGAATCTTCGAACTGTCCGGCGAAAAATTAGGGTACTCATTCTAGTTGATATTGTGTAGCTAGCTGGCCAAAAGTCGGAAAACTCATTCTACTAGACGTGATCTATAACCAGAAATCTTCAAATTGGCTGACGAAACGTAGGGTACTCATTCTAGTGGACATGGTCTACAACTAGGAATCCTCCAACAGTAACTACTGTTAAGGAATCAATACCAGTTGGACTTCTAAACCAGGAGTCCTTATAGTACATTTTACTCCTACACTATGAATCTAGGCCTGATGAACTCCTCTAAGGTGTCCATGGGTTAGGGAAACATTATGGACTATCTGAGTCCTCCTAGGACAGACCACCCAGATTAGGTGTTCATCAGGGCGTCCAGCTGTTACATAAACTGATATAGAATATCCTTGGACCATCCTCAATTTGACTAACAGCCAGTGTTAGGCCGTAAAAATTAGTTATTCGCTAATTAGCCGGCATGGAAACTAAATTATTTCATGAGAGCCTTGCTGGAGGACGCGCACACACGTGGACATCACCTGCATTAGGCCAAACTGAGGAGGACAAAATTGACACCCACACAATAACGTTACTTGCTGTTTGAATTTAGAAAACAATTTTCCACCCTCACTATACCAGACACACTCAAAAGACAGGAACAGCAATGGAAACAGACTTCTCACACCTCGTGCAACTCACAACACCTATAAAATAGCATACACAGCCGATTTTAGAGACTCCTTGATGTTGATTCCTCTCTAGAGCTTAATAAGCTCCAACTCCTACATGACTGCAGGTTTTTGAAAATTTGCCTCTGTATGAACATGCTTGCTGTAACTTCTAATTTGACTGCCATCGTGTCACATAAAGTTCAGTCCATTTGTTGTGGGGCATATGGAGGCATCTACTCCGGGTGGGTCTACAAGATTCTTAGGTTAAACCCAGGCTCTGTCTGCTAAAAAAAAAATTTAGAGACTTCTGGATAAGTTTTCGAAACATACACACATATTTCCGCAGACTACACAGTCGATACATTTATGCAACTATACATTTTTAAACATCCTTATTTCCTATGTTAATGAAATAAAATAAATGCAACTTCAACAGGAGTGCATTTGCTTCTTGAAATATTTAAAATACGTTATCTTCGTTTTGCTGTGTTATTAAGTGTCCGTCATTCACCAATTTGGATTTATTAAGTTTCATACACATCCGCAGTCTAGTTACAAGTAATATACACCTTTTATTGACACAGTGTGTAGTTCTATACAATTTAATACAGTCCACTCCTATACAAATTTCGAAAGGCATCGCCAGGTCTGAATCTAGTTCGAAGTTCGCGTCATCCGATCGTAGCGAAGTATAGCCGTCGACGCTGTGACGCGAAACAGCCAGAAATAAGGGACACTCGGTATTTATGCGACACAGAGGGACAGAATGAAGCCGAAAGGGACCTGGACGATCGTGTGCGTAAATTTCGAGGATAATTCGTGTCTGTGTTTTTATATCCGGACCGAGCCGATAAATTCCCAGTCAGGGGAGCGGAATTTTTGTTATCCTACCTCGCACGGACATGGTCGTTCGTTTTTTGTCCGCTAATGTCATCGATTATTGACGTGGCGCGTTATCAACGATTGATCGCGCGCAATTAACACGACATTACAGGTGGCCAGATACCGAAAACGCGGGCTTGTCCAGTGAAACATGATAAACACTCGCGTATCGACGTTATCGATCGACGTGTCAATTTAACATCGTACTTGCGGCCGAACGTAAGTGCGTCCCCAGGGGCTGGAATTCGGTTATCGTGACAGACCGTTCTGCGAACTTCGTGATCAGTCTCTCCTGGTGTGCACCGTGGATCACGAGCTTCGTACACCCGCACACCGGGTATAGTCGATGAAAAAGTACGTTCAGAAACTAGGGGGATGTCGAACACGTGTTCTGTGGTGGAACAACTATCGTGGAGGTCGTTAAATGACGCCCAAGGTCACCTGAACTGTTACCCTGTTGCTAGGGTGGTTACTGCTCCCATTGCATAAATCTTTTTAATGATTGTTTTAAATGGTACAGGCCTACAGACGAATATAACGTGGCCTGCATAGAAACTATTGCAGAGATACTCAAATTAGGAAGTTGAAGGTTGTTGCAGCTTCTGCAGTGTACCTTGTCCTGAATTTTACTTCAGGGGTATGCAGGTGGATGAATAAATGGAACAGAGAAATCAATGAAAAGACAGGGAGTGTTAAAAGTGAGAAAGTCATTTAGGAGGAGGATATCACCTTGAACAGCCAAAGCTAGGGGCATTCAGTGTCCTGGTATCACTATATTACTACTAATCAATGTAATATTAAACATAACACTTGACACCTCAGTGGGTTTACGAGTGGACCCTATCTTTTGCACTGGTTCCATCCAGATTCGCCAACACTAAGATTAAAAGTGTTATAGACCTAACCTGCCCTAACTAATATTGTCCTACCATTGTTGTGTACATAGGGAAGTACAGAAAGTCTAAAATATACATCTGCTATCAAAAGGTACAATATATATTATTATATGAATGAAGTGACAGTCAGTAGTACCTAACCTGACCCAACCTGATTTTCACAACGATATCGCGTGAAATACCCGACACCTGGTCCAGTTTAGGGCAGAACTATGTCTTTTGCACCGACTATGCATCGGTGGAAATCCGCGTAGCCAGGTTCGCCAAGTGGACACAGGGAAACCAGCAACGTTGGTGAATAGGACGAGGAGGCAGGGAGGGGATTCAGGCAATAATGATGCGTTTCATTGGATCCATTGTGTCCAGAACTCAAGTTCACAGATACAATTGATGTGTATCTATTGCCGCCACTGTCGAGCGACGCCATTCAATCGACTTTCAATCTCTGGATGGTGTCGGCCTGCGAGCGTGGACCAAAGGAGGCTACACCCTCCTGTTTCCAGCGGACATTAGCCGCATTGTATCTGTCGAGCCGGACTGGAATCGAGTCTGAACTTTTTACGTCGACTATGGCGTCGGTTTCGAACCTTTTCTTCTGTAAAATGAAAATTACTTACAAAATATTAATTGTAAATCTGAATTTTCGGTAGGAATATGTAGACTAATGTTAAACCAGTCCAAGGAGTACCTAACATAATTATAACCTTTTATTTACGTTGTTTAGATCGGATAGGTGCAACTTGATGCCCTGACGGGCACCTGTCGACGAGGGTGTGGTCTAACGGCATAGAAACGACTGTCCTGCCGGCAATTAACCTTCATAGGTAATTTACAGACTCATTTTACAGAAAAATAAATGTTATTCAGTAGAAGAAGCTTCTTCGGCTAACTCAATTAAAAATGAAACGAAATTAATTCCAGTCGCAGAGAGTCATCACTGATAAGAGGGTTAGATTAGTTAATTTAAAGAGTTGTTGTCTGCGGGGGCGTGGCTTACGCCATAAACAAACGCTCGGCGGGCTGTCGAGTTGTACAGGGCTGGATTAAATACTTTCATATAAAAGAATAAGAATTCTTAATCGATTGCTACGTTTTAATTTTATTTCTCTAAGGTCTTAATACAACTAGGCAGCGTGTCCAGTTACGTTGGGATTTTTTTTTCTTTCCTTTTCGGTAATATTCTTTCTTCGTGTAGCAACTACAAGAAAAAGGTGGAGACGTGGAGGACAATAAGCAGTCTCACTGGTAACTAATGGTTTCCTTTCACATCAGCTGATCAGAGATCCATAGAATACTGATCAAAATAATTCCGTGCGAAAGTTCGCCTAATTATGCGATGACAGGACATTGTGTACCAGCGGTATCCAATTGAATAGAAACCATAAATCCCAACGCACCAGCTATTGTCATAATGACCACGAATAATTGATAATGGAATCGTGTAATTATTATTATATTTTATGAAGTTGTGCATTACCTCCGCAACTGTTTCGGAATTATTTATTTAATAAATAGAAATACTGACAGAGATTTACAATTATTATTAAAACTAACAGATATACTAGTTCAATTTACAATTTTAGTCGGCAGTGTCCATCGTGAGAATCGTAGAGGGATTTATTCTTGTAATTGCTTGAAAGTTTTTTTACGTGTCGGGGAAATTACATTGACGTCGCTTTGAAGTTAAAAAAATCTGCTTTTTGTACGAGACACCTGGAACACAGATAAAAACGAGAAATCAGATTCAGGATACGCTTACTCACGGTTATGCATCGCACCGGTTCCACTTTCACATACTTTCCTCCATGCGTCAATTAAATCCGAGATTGCGGTTGCGCCGGGCGTTCCTCGTGAAAGTGAAGCATAAATCGACTCGAGGAAAGAAAAAGTGTATCGTTTTCGACGGATCGAAAGGGACAGTTAATCGACCGTTACGTAAAACACCCATAAATTACGAAATTCAGGACACCGTTCGTGATTTAATATTTTCAGATAATATTTTCAGCGAAGTAAAATCATTTTATCGTGTGATCTCGATCGCTATCAGTTAAACGTACTTGAGAAAATTATAGGGATACGTTTTCGATGTTTCACAAAAGAATAATTGAAAGAGTAGTGACGGTAATGGTTTTACGGTGCCAATTATTAAAAAAACAGCAAAAGAAAAATCAGAATGGTAAAAGTAGAGTCAGTATGAATATCTTTTAAAAATAATAATCTAGAGTACATATTGTAAATAAAAAAGTGAGAGAACGACAGAAATTAGTCAACAAAAAAATTTGTGCGAGAGACGAGCAGATGGAGCAGTGCCCTGCTATATACCTAACACAACCTAATTAATGTTGCTCATTTATTGCTATGCACATTGGGAGGTGGAGAAATCTAAAACACACATCTGCTATCATAATATACTATGTATATTATACTATAAGCAATTTGCTGGTAGGAAACCTCAAACACGTTCATTAGTAGTACCTAACCTAACCAAAACTTTCTTGTGCTTGCGTTTCCCATCCCTCAAAATCATCTTCAATATAGATTATTCCTGCTGCAAATCGACCAAACCCAACGTGACTTCATATGAACTGAGCCAATCTCTTCAGAAATACTAACAAGTCTATGTGCATTATTATTATTATTTAGTCATAAGTAGTGTTTGCAAGAATTATATACCTTAAAATGACTACATTATTTATACAATTTTTCAACTTTACTATCATTTTGTTAAGTATTCATAAAGTCGTGTCAAACAAATGTAAGTCGAACGAAATCTGAAAAGGTTAACCTCAAACAATAATAACAATGGACAGCTTTCTTCGGAAGAAGTGCCAGTATGAAAGGCCTTCAAGAAACTTTGAAAAATCCATACCTTTTTTGAACTATAATCTGAATATTTAATCGAACCCTGAAGGGGCTAACCTCAAACTGTAATAACGATCGACAGCTTTAATTAGAAGGCATTCCCGATGTGGAAGGCCTTTAATAAACGAAACTTTTCTGTAACTATAATCTGAATACCTAACCTAACCCTGAAGAGGATAACCTCGAACAATAATAACAATCGATAGCTTTTGTTCAGGAGAAGTGCCTAGTAGGAAAGACTTTTAAGAAACTTCTGTAAATCGAACCCTTTTTTTAACTATAATGTGAATAACTAATCAAAGCCGGTACAAGTTAATCTTAAACAATAATAACGATGGAGAGCTTCAATTAGGAGGCATTTCCAGTATGAAAGGATTTTAACAACCGAAACCTCTCTGTAAATATAATTTCAATACCTAACCTAACCCTGAAGAGGTTAACATATATACGTAACCTAACCCTGAAGAGGTTAACATGAACACGTAACCTAAGTCTGAAGAGGTTAACCTCGAACAACAATAACAATTGACATCTTTGTTCAGAAGGAATTCCCATTATGGAAGGCTTTTAACAAACGAAAGCTTTCTGCATCTATGATCTGAATATCCAACCTAACCCTGAAGAGGTTAACCGCGAGTAACAATAATAATTGGTAGCTTTAATTAGAAGGCATTCCCAGTATGGAAGGCTTTTAACAACCGAAACCTTTCCATAACTATAATCTGAATACCTAACCTAACCCTGAAGAGGTTAACCTCAAACAACAGTATCAACATGCAGCTTTGATTAGAGGGTGTTCCCAATGCGAAAGGCTTTTAAGGAAACGCGTGGATAATGCACCTGGCGAATTATATCCCCGAAAAGCGGACGTATCGGCGTATAGAGTCGAAATTACGAGCGATCCCGTGCTTTTTGATCTAAAAAGCGAGAGGGGTCGGAACGCCAGGAATCCCGTAGTATTCAGGAACCTATTGTCACGAGGAGATCACGTGTGTGATGCGTGAGAGAGTGGAACTCAGCCGGCCTCGGGACACCGAATAATAGATATTACCACAAAAGCGGCGTGTGCCGTCACGTTGAAAATTGATTGGACATGTACCGGTGGTTGATAAGGCAGCCTCTCGTTACACGCGCCCCAATATGTGTGCGCGTGTGCGTGCGTTGTCCACGCAACGAGAGCGCGGGCATACGTAAATTACAAATACTTTGCTTTTCCGCGAATAGGACGTATGCAAATGAAACTGTGATCGAGATACTGCGCTTCTATTCGATTCCACTGAATTCTATAATAATCGAGGTATGAAATTGTTCATAACTGTAACAGTTATTCGGTCGATGTTTCAAATCAAAGACCAATTGTGTCCATATCGAAATTCTAGGATAATTTTATTTTGCTATCAATTGCGAGGCTAAGGGCTGATTAATGTCTGTAATAGATTTATTCAAATTCAGTAACGAGTTTGTAACAATTAATATTGTGCTTTTAGCACAGAACATGAGAAAGAACAGTCTGAGAGCCTAGAGTGTTCCCCCACTCCGATTTTATTCCCCTGACGCGGTCAAGTCGCGTAAGGGGAAGGGAATCGGAGTGGGGAGGCTTCTCCGGGCTCGAGCGGGCACGCACTGCTCTAGTGCAGCAGAATTTTTTAGTTTAACCCTTTATGGGATAGTGGTACAATAATTTACCACTTTATTAAACAAATATGGTTGCCATATTACTGGGTATAATATTCTCCCGTCACATTTGTCGCATGATGAGGTCACAGCTTTCAATTTTTCTTATTTTTTAAAGATTATAGGAGCCCTATACTGCATACAAATTAGAAGAATTCAATTCAAGTCGGTTGCTTTTGTCTTTGCTCTCTGACCTACCTGGGGTTAATACGAGAAACTTGAAAATTTATGAATTTTGTAATGCTAATGCTATTATTTCTTCTTTACTGCATTTTCATGAGAGTTTCTTTTTATTGAAGTAAACTCCTCCAAACTCGGGTCCGTGGTGTCGTTACTCACCAAAGTAGCATAATAACGCTACCCCCTGCGAAGTATTCTTTTATTTCACACCATATAAAACATGATGGGGAAAATATATGCATAATACCGTCTGTATTGAAAAATTCTCACTGTTTAACACGTTGACTGTCACAGTAGATACGGCTATTTTTAATCAGACACAACATAAATTGCTGTTTTTATTATAAATCACAGTCAAAAAAATATTTAAGTAATCAATTGTGTACGTGTGTCTGTATGTTAGTGGTGTAATGTAAAATCCCCTCAGATTATTGTAAAAATCAATAATTATTTAATTAAATAATATTTAACGTGTTGGTCACTGACTCTCATGACAGTCAACGTGTTAATCAAGCAGCCAGATCTCAAGCTTAAATTGTCAACTCAAATGTCGGCCAGTAGTATTTACTTTTTATATGGCGAACTGGCCGATTTCCCCTACTTCGTCCAAAAGTCGCCTCAGTCCAGAAAATAGGAGAAACGGAGCACTTTCTAGTATCTCTCGCTCAATGAATGTCCTTACCCTCTACGAACAAGGTCAGCAATACCTAGAAGAGTATAAAAAACCTCATCCTAATTCAAGGGACCTCGAGAAAACACTACTATTGCTGTCCTCTCACTCTCACTCTCTCTGTTTCTGGATACTCGTTAACATAAGTCTCAGCTTTTTCCCGTGGAATGATCAAACGCATGCACGTTACATCATCGTCGTTCTTGCGGTATGGATGCTTCGTTTTCCTGTCCCGGTGTCTCCGTGAATTCCCCCGCTCGTCCAGAGCGCGGATAATCTAATTATCCTGGACGACAAATCTCGTTAGCCGTGCTATGCCCGTAGCCGACGACGCGGCACGGCGACGAGGACAATGTCGTCCTTGACGATGTAAACGCAACGGCGTAACGCAGAGCGGCTCGTCCCGCTCGGAATGGAAGAAAAAAAAAAGAAGGGAACGGTAGACAGATCCCGAATTGGACGGAGAAGGAAACAAGGAGACAGGGAGCAAAAGGGATCGGGATATCGTTAACGTAATCACGAATTTCTCCATGAAAATTATTCGTCCGCCTCTACTCGGTGCCTGCCGGGGCGGAGGAGGGTAGAAAAGAAAAACGTTTACGGGGGCTTATGCAAATGCAGGTAATTAATTTCGCGAATCCTATTAGCCCTGCCCAACGGTCGTAGGTGCAGCAAGGCGGAAATTCTACGACCGCCCCTCCCAACCCTCCACCTTTCTACGATACTACACTTTTCGAGATCTTCGACTTTCGAACCCTACCTGAGGGTTCATTCCCGCCAGAACGACGATTATACGTTTCGGGACTGCCCGGTTAATTGGATCCCTGTCTAAACTTGCGACTCTTGTATTGAATGCAGGATCTCTGGTCTGGTACCTCCACTTCTGGATGTATATCAGGATCGGGGACCGAGTTTTCTCTACGCCATCGTATACTATCCACGAACTCCCATATGTTTGCGATTGTTAACACCTCTGTTGTCACCTGATCCACCTGAGGTTCAGAACAGTTTTCATGAAGAATCTTCAGCGATTCTAGATGTCGTTTTTTCTGATTATTCAGTTTGGCAGAGCCACCTGCAATGGTCTTGACTTTTAAATAGATATGCTATCAAGGTCATTGCCCTGAATAAGATAGAAGCGATGGCCTCCAAAGAAAGTTAGACTGGGGTAGGTTGAATTGAAGAGAGAGATAGTTGGTTGTGTTTAAACTAAGGTGAGTCAGGCTGAGATCTCCAAAGAGTGTTAGGCTGGAGCAAGTGGAGTTATAGAGAGAGATAGACTAGTTTAAGTCCAGCTGGGGTAAGTTTTATTCGATTAGGACGAGTTAGGATAAGTCAAGTCGAAATAGATTGATTTAGGGTGAAAATCAGATTCAGTTAGGTTAAGCTGGACGAAACAAGATTGGTCCACGTTAAGTTCAGGTGAGTTAGCTTGCGATAAGTCAAGGTGGCGATGGCTAGGACGAATTAGGATAAGTCAGCTTGGAGTAAATTGAGAATTAGCTTGGGTTAGGTTCATCTGGAGGAAGCAAGACTGATCCAAGTTAAGTAGGAATGAGTTAAGTTGGTTCAGATTAAATCGCAAGTACAATTGGGACAAAATTCGTTAAAATTGTCGACTCCATCATCTAAGTCGTAAGCATATTCTTTGCCATAAATGTTCCAGTTCAATCCACCATGGGTACATACACCCCTCCACTTATATTCGATCTCTTACACCTCCCTCCCAGTTCGATCCTCCAAAATCTGGCTTATATTCATACTGTCCATAAAGCATATTCTAATACATCCACCGACCATCATGATAGCTCAATCTGTACACCCAAATTTGGCTCCCCCAACTTATCCCCGCATGATAAATCATCCCTTCGTTTCGATGTCAAGCAAATTACGACCTGGATAATATTTCTCCCTGCAAAAGTTCCGCTGCAAAATTGCATCAGGCCGTTTTTTTTTTCTTCCGCGGGGTGGTGGTTCGATTGTGTTTCTGTCATTCCGCGGGATCGGGCGCATCATTGTCATAAACGGTTCGACGCTTTTGCTGACCGAACAGCGGCACCAGTTAATGTGCCTATCGTGAAAAATTCGTTAATTTCACAGTGACTGAGCCCGAGTGGTTGTTCCGCGTTGTCGTATACAACGGAGGCCCTCCAGTTCGTGCGCGTGCACACACACACAGTTGGATGTGTACGGAGGCAGGCGAACCAGGACGACACTGCAGCAGCTTTTCGGGTTCCCACCGGCGAGGGTTTCTGCCGCCCTTCCGGCGTCACGTATTATTGACGGCTTAAATTCATTAAATTCTCTCGCGGAACCATAGGGGGAAGGGTAAGCTCCGCTGGGATGCAACCGAAAGGCGAACAAGGGAAACGGACAGAGAAAATAGCGGAGCCTGCGCCGTGTTTCCCTATCGTGATTGTTAAGGGGTTATCCTACGGTAAAATTGTGAAAAAAAATCGATGCGACGTTCGACCACAGAGTGTGCGTTTTTCGAGAGAGTGATCAGGCTCCATGTCCCGGCTGGAGAATCGAGGTCGATGCAAGATGGTCGTTGTTTTGATATTATAACTTTATTAAGAAGACTAGTTAATTGGAAGAGGCCAAATGTGGAAGGAAGACTGTTTTTCATTCTGTCTGGGGAAAACTGGGAAAAGTTAGGAGGGAGAATCGCTGGGAGTGGGAGAACCTTTGGGCCGTAGAGAGGGCGGGCCCTGAAGCGGTAGCGAGTGGAGGGGCCCTTAAACGGTAGTGAATGGAGGGGCCCTTAAGCGGTACTGAATGGAGGACACAAGGGTTGATCATTGTGTTGTGCTATTTTATGTATATACATCGACTCAAATAATAATAATAGTGATAATGATAATACTGGTAGGAGTACCGGTAGTAGTAGGAGGAGCAATAACAATAATAATAATGGCAATAATAATGACATGCCACCTATTTTAGTAGCTCGACAGCTTTTTAGCTGGCAAAAAATTCAATGATACTAATATATATAAGTACTCTTAAGTCGGATACTTAATATTTTTCCAAGTTGTAAGGAATTTGCTATATTTTTCTTCGCAACACTGAATTGTTTACAGGCACTGAATAATAGTCATTTTGTCAATACAAAATTTATAGGGTAGGTAGTACTCAAGAAATTGAATAAAAACTGCATCGTAAGTTTAAGTTGAAGACTCAATAATTTCCCAGTTGCAAGTAATTTTCTGAACTTTTTTTGTATCAGTAAATCGTTCACAGTTCCTGTAATATTTATTGTGCCTCTTCATGATTCATAGGGCATATAGCACTCAACAGATTGAATGAAAAGTGCAGAGTAAGCTTAATTACGGAGACTCAATTTTACAAGGTACAGGAAATTACGTAAATTTTGCTAGAAACATTCAATTGTCCACAGTTTCTATAAAATCAATTGTACGAATTCAATATTTATAGGAATGATGGCATTCGCCAAACTTAATAAAAAGTGTCCAGTGAATTTAAGTCAGAGACTCAATATCTACTTAATAATAACGGATTTTCTGAACGCATTTTGGCACCACTTAATTGTTCGCAGTTTCCATAATATTCATTGTACAAACTCAGCACTTACAGAAAATATAGCATTCACGAAATTGAATAAAAAGTATTGAGTGACCTTAAGTAGGAGACTCAATATTTTTCCAGGTATAAGAAACTTTCTGAACTCCTTTATGCACCAATCAATTCCTCACAGTTCCTATAACATTCATTTTATGAATTTAACACTTACAAGGAATATAATACTCAACAAATTGAATAAAAAATGTCCAACAACTTGAAGTCGAAGACTTAATATTCTCCACCTAACAAATAATTCACAAAAAATAGTTCACAACACAGTATCGTCCACCGTTCTTACAATACTCATTTTTTGACCCACATTTACTCTTTCGTCGCCTGGAGAACAGGGCGGGAATTTCTCGAAACTTTCAGAGCTTTCGACTTACGAGCTCCAGCGTACATAAATGTTTCATGTACTCACGGAAAATATGAAGTTCCTGCAAAGTCCTACAAATTGGCGACACGTCGATCGACGGGGAGCGTGCCGCGAGGGGAAATCCGGCCGATTTCAGCTCGTGATCCGTGTCGTTATGGTCCGCTAATACGCAGGAAAATCTCGGTGAAAATTCGCCGGAAAATTCCACCCTTTTTCTATCCATCGATTCATTTGTCTGATCGCGATTGAAAGACCGCGACGGATCGATGACCTATCCTACTTTGAAATCAATCGTCGGCTATGTGGGAGAGCAGCTGAAAAGCCGACCGGTTCGGTGAAATGAAACCTTGGGCTCGCCGAATTCGTTTCCACAGGACGAACGGAGGGCCGGAAAGGGACGGAGACAGATGCAATTCGAGGAGATTGAACGACGGAGGCCGAAATGAATTAATTCTTTCGATCAACCGTTCCGCTGAGTCGAAATATTTTATGCCGCGGTAGCTCGCGCGTCGACCCAATAACCCGGAAAATCCCTTCGATTTTCCCATATTTTCCCTGATGCTGCCTGAGTAGCACAGAAGAGAGCTTCTGCGTTGTTTAGTGTAAACAGGAATTAGCTCAATACATTGACTGCAGTATTAGCAGCTGTATTGTCTGAACACTTTTTCACAGACCATGCGGAGGTTATTGCTAGTTGAAGTTTCGCTCCGTTTAAAGGTGGTAACTACAATCAGCCAATTTTAATCTTTAAAAAGAATATTGTATATTCGTAAAATAACTATAGAAATGTCTCGAAACGGTGAAGAAATATATGCAGATCGATTATCAGGTATAGATAGTGACATCGATGTAGACAGTGATAGTGAATCGTCAGATATTGGAAATGATATTGTGATGACAAAATTACCTTTAAATAATACATATTTCATCAAATAAGTTAAGATTATATGTTGAAATTTAAATAATGGAGATGGATTCAATGCATTTTTCTCAAAAAGTGTATCGAAATTACACTATGACAGTGTATAGTGATAAGTAAGAGTCAATGAGTGAAATGTGCAGTCATCAAAGTGTTAATAATAGTAGTGATTTCTATAATTTCCTTATTGTTTCTATTCGAACTTATTAAATAGCATGCTCTAGACACGAGTTTTCTACGTATAGTATTCGTAATGTTTTTTTCCTTATGTCTTGTAGCTGGCCGAATTCTCTTTCGAGCGCGCTGGCGACGAGCTTTGCCACCTAGCGGCGGTGCGTGAACTATGCTCCCATGGGCGGCTTGCCGGCACGCCGACAAAAGCTTGTAAACATACCGTGAATAACAGAATATAGTACTACATACACACAAATATCACTAGAGGATACTGGTACAATGCATTGCTGAAAAAAATTAAGGCGCATGATACGCGTCCATGAGATCAAACTCAGTTAACACGTTGAACGCCGTGGCAGACACTGGTGACCGACACCTCAAATTTAATTCAAGTAAATAATTATTGAGTGTCACAAAATTCTGAGTAAACTTCATGCTGGAACATTAATATGGGAACAGAAGAAATAACATTGAACTATGTCGTGTCTGATTAAGTATTACTGTTTTCACTGTGGTGGTCAACGTGTTAACTACATCTTTGAGTGCTATTAATTAATCATTATAGGTGATTTTTCAGAACAATTCTTACGTTTTCTGATAAAATAGATAATCTATTACTGATTTATAATGTATGTATTTTTACAAATCTTCAGCATTATCGAAATTCAATTTTATTCCGCTGGGTCGTTGAAATATCACTCTGTGCGACGCAAAGATCAGGCTCTTCAAGGTTAATCTCCCCTCTCGATTTACTCTGCGCTCTATTACGTACATTATTTCTCACATTCATTCCAATGTTCAAGCGGAGCTTCTCATATGTTTTATTTTATTCTGGTGAAGCAAATGAGAAGCGCTTACTTTCGACGCCAGTACTAAAGAGGTATCGTGCAACGTGTTGCAGTAATTACTCGAAGAAGGACGGTAAAATTAATATTCAGTACAGAAAGATGGGAATCAATTGTTTGAAAGACACCGTCTCTGCGATCAAGTAGAGACAGGGCCAGCGGATGAAGAGAAACCGTCTTTATTCCAGCGGGTTCGTATTAATTTCACGATTATTAATTGCGGGGACATTATTAACTCGAGGCTCGGCGGCGTTTCGCAGGGAGGGGCAAGGTGAGATATAAGGGAGGGAGACGGTTTAAAATGTGACAGGAATGCGCGCGGCAACGGTTGAACAGACGAGGAAGGGCATAGGACGAAGGTCACGAATGCTGCGTTAATGAAAGGGAAGTTAATCACTCCGACCAGACGATAAAGATGACGGCGTGATAGTAGGAGACGCGTTTTCCACTTGAGAGCTTAAAGCCCTTTAAGCTGCTGGATCTATCTGGAATTCTTAAACTACGTTTCCTCCGGCCGATAAACCCCGCTGATATTTTCAGGGAGGATCAGAAGACGAAATTTCGGAGTAATGAGTTGCTTCCTTAAATGGGGGTATGCCATGCAATAGAAATGAATATCTTACGATTAAAATAAACAAACAGAGTTTGTTTGTATGTACGCGAAAATATCAAAAACTACTAAACCGATTGTTATCAAATTTTTACAATAGCTTCTTTACATTTCCCGGAGTACCATAGGTTATATTTTATCGCGCAATAAATAGTATATCGAGATAAAAAGCGTGGGACTATTTTTTGTCGGCGTGCCGGTGAGCTGTTCAGGGGGGTATAGTTCACGCATAGCCGCTAGATGGCAAAACTTCGCGTCAGCGCGCTCGAAAGAGAATTCGCACGGCTACAGAATACAAAGAAAAAAAAACAATATTCTGAATTCTGTACAGAAACGTTGCGGCCGAAACCATGTACTGGGCATATACTAGTGTTTGATAAAATAATTTTGAAGGGTGTCTTCATCCTTTCCACATGTATGTTACAATATTATAGAGGAGGTGGTCTAAATATGGGCTAGCACTTTTATTATAGAACCTACTGCCAACCTGTACGAATTTTTTAAGATGCAACATTTTAACCTATGTTAAAAAATGTTTGCTTTATGATATGTAATTAAAATAAGCTGGCAAAAATAGTGATCGCCTCAAATTATGTGTTTAAAATAAAAGTAAAAATGTTCAGTTTTAGAAGTATAGTCCAAATACGGGCTACTCTCAAAATATTCTAAAAGGAAAATTAAAAAAGTGCATACTTTTAGATTGATATATTTAAAAATATATCCAAAACAATAGCCTGTTTACAATAGGCACAAATGTATACACATTTTTCACTTGTGTGCCCGCATATAACAGTGAAAACACTTAACCCAAAATTTTCCCACTGAGTCTTCAGACAACAGTCCTTCGCAAACAACTCTCGTCCACGCCGTAACTATAGTCTCCTTGAGGAACTTCAAGGTCGCTGTAAGCGTCATTCAGAGGAGAATCCTGAGGCATAACAGTATCTTCTGAGTCCTTAGTACCACCTTTGTAGTCCATACTTGGACCATTTGTTTAGGAACGCTTAGAACGGTGGCAGCTATTACTACCTAATGCTATTCATTGCATATGCTAAACCGAGCTTTCAGTGTCAGTAATGTGGTGATCTTAGTAAATTAGCTCTTAGTTCAACAGATTATTTTTAAGAAAATAAAACAAATATACCTGTGAAACCTACTAAGGTGGTACAATAAGAAAAATGACACGTTTTGTAATATAACAACTGAACACAATGATTGTAAACAACTAACTACTTACCTCAACTTCTTTTGCTTCTGAGTCGTAGTTTTACATTATTGCCGCTAAGCTGAAGTATTTATCATGACCTTTTTCATTAAGTAGCCCATATTTAGACCCCAGCCCAGTGATGGCCACGGGAGCTGCGGCCTTCCCCCACTCTAGCTACATTTCCCTCATATAGGCTGTGATCTGTGACGACAATGGACCGAGGGGGGTGGAGGGGCGAACTGGAGGGAACTGAAACGAGGGGAATGGATCTAGAGTGGGGGAAGGCTGCAGCTCCGGTGGCCATCACTGCTCTAGTCTATATTTGGATCACCTTTTCTATTAAAATTGCATGAAAATCGGCATATGTCAATTGGTTAACGTCCTTCGTTACAATTAAAATTAAAATGATAATTTGAAATCAATATTGCCTATGATATGCAAAAGTATTTGAAGAGTATAATCCATTTTGAACTATTCAGGCCAGCAAAATGAAGGAAAACAAAAGTATGTCCCCATTTAAAGAATCAAAGTGCCCCAGATTGAGAGACAATAATTCCGAAATAATTACAGTCACAGTTTATTCTGCGTTTAAATGTACAATTACGGCTACTTCCGTTCTCTCTTTTCAATCATAAAAGATTGTGGAAGCCCTGTGTATTAATTCGATGGGGAGAGCACGACTCGATGAAGCTTCTCGTAAATAATAACTAGTCGGAGAAAGAAACGGTATCGTCGGGCATGTTACCCCGCGAAGACTTTCCCAGCGTCGAACCAAAGAAATAACTTACGCCCCGTCCTCGCCATCGGAAGAAAAATGCGTTTGCACCAGGTCCACGATTCGGGCTACAAAATGGATGATGGAGATATAATTCGAAGAACGCCGACGGACCCCTAAATCATCCCTTTTATGGTAAATTGAACGAAACCTGTCTGTACAGGGCCCGTGTAATTTTCTTAAAATCCCATGGAAACTCAGTCCCTTGCAAAGTTAATGCAAAGATTGCCTGTAAAATCTAATTCATTTTTCCGAAATGAAGCTCCACGTTTTTCGAGAAATTCGACACGTTGCACTATACGCCTATAGTATATACGTCGAACGTATGTGGTTCAAGGTCACCTCTCACTTGCTTCGTTAGAATAAAATACAACATACGAGAAAATAATATACCTCGTGCAGCAGGACACAGAAAAAAGAATGTCTGAACAAATTAAGAGGGTAGCTTGACCTTGAAGATACTGTTGAAAGCTAGTAGACAAATATCCAGTGTAGAACAAATTTTAAACTACCAATCGAATGCTAGTATTTTAAATATGACTTCATCAAACGCAAACAAATTTACAATTGCATTTATTTTTAATTATCAAGATATTGAATATTAATTTTGGTCTCATTGTTCAATCACTTCAACAATTCTTTCATTCCATTTTCAACAAATGTCTACTGTTATAAGATGATTGTTATTCAAGCTGTGAACAATTCAGAGTTGCAACAAAATTTCAAAAGAATGCTAATAACTTGGCTAACTTTGATTTCTCGACTCACATTTATTAAACATTCTTTACTTAATGTATTAAGCACTGCCTAATCCCAATTCTGAACCTTCCACACTACTATAAAAAAAACCATACATCAAATAAAAGCTCCCTACAAGTCGTTCAAAATAATCAAAATCCGTCCAACCAATTCTTTATCTGAGCAGACTAGAAAGCAACACCGTTCATCCTACAAATCATACGAGCATCGAGAGAAAAGATTGCGAGTGCATCTTCGAAGTTGCGCGAAAAAGCTCCCCAGCAAGACAGAAGAGAATCCGGAGCCATTTAATTTTCCCTCGCATCATTTCATTCCACCCGAAACCGTTTCACCGACACGTTTCGACCCAGTTTCCCGTGTAACACCTTGCACGAGTCGTGCACACTTAACACACATTTCTGTACACTTTTTCCAGGCATCCCACGGTGCTGTTGGACCCACTGCCGAAAGTAGGCGAACGTGCGTTCCAGTTAAACAGGCGCGCTCGGTTCAACGCCGAGAACAATATCTTCGAATCGAATGCAGCACGCTCGTTTGACGACAGAAACAAAATCTGAGCCCCAGTTTCCCCAGCTGGAAACGTTCAGCGAATCCCTTTGCCTCCGCCGATCACCCGGAGGAGCGAAAATGACGGCGACGCAGTGACAACTCGTTCGTGGCATGAATAATCATGCACGAGGCGAATTGTAAAGGGACGCGCCGCTCGCAATTCTGCGAAATGTATCCCAATCTCGCGGTACAGGCACAATTCGACCGAAAACACCGAACATCATCAAAGAGGAAACGCGTTTCTTGATCTGGTTACTGGAAAACGAGAATGAATGCGAAATCCGAGGGACGGTCGGAGTCAGGGACAGACTTCTGGTGTTTTGAGATTCTAAAGATTAGTGGCACATAGCTTGGAAATATTAGCTATTTATTATTAGGAAACCTGTGTTCCACTAGGACTTGGACACTTGGAGGGTGTTCTGTGTTCTAATTAACAATTGACGTATCATAAACCCCTTGTGCGCAGCGGGCCTAGGCTTACGAGTTGGGAGGATTTTTCCCAAACTGAAAATGTACACAAAATAGGCACGATCTACCTATGTGTATAAGGTTTATGACTCGCCAAGTTAAGCAAGAGTATGTTCACAACTTCAGTCCATGACAATCTATCACCCCTTCCTCTCAATTATCAAAATTTTCTAGAGAACTAGCTGGCCTGACCTAACCAGAATCCCTGGCGCATTAAACATCTTCAAAAGTGTCTCTGAAGGAAATGACAAAAACGGCGAAGAGTACTCTATGATACCCAGGTAGTGCTGTAGAAGAGGACGTCTATCACTGACTTGGACTTTTTCCTTCATCCTGCATGAACAGAATCCGCTACGGATCCCTAGCTTGCGTAGTCTGACTAGGATCCTTAGCGCATCAGATATGGTCAAAAGTGTCGTTGAAGAAAATCTGGAAATCGGTGAAGTTATAGTACTCTATGACACCCAGGATGTGTTGTAGGATAGAACATCTATCCCTGACTTGGACCTTTCTCCTTCATCCTGCCTGAATTGCATTCGCTACGGATTCTTAGTTCACCTGGACTAATCAGAATTTCTGGTCTATCAGATATGGTCGAAAGTCTGTTTCATGAAAATCTGGGAACTGGTGAAGTTACAGTACTCTGAAAGACGCTATAGCAGAGGACATCTAGCTCTAACTTCAACTCTTTTCGTCCGTTTTACCTGAACACCATCTACCTTAGCCCACCTGACTTAACCAGAGTCTCTGGCGTATAAATCATTGTCAAAAGTGTCTCTGAGGGACATCAGAGAACCAGTTAATCTGGAGTACTCTAGGAAATACTGTAGCAGAGGACATATAGCCCTTATTTGAACTTTTTCCGTCCCTTCCACCTGACCATCATCTATCTTACATCACCTGACCAGACCAAAGTCTCTGGCGCATAAGGTATCGCCAAAAGTGTCTCTGAAGGAAATCTGGAAAGATGTGAAATTAGAGTACGCTAGAAGATGTTATAGCAGAGGACATCTAGCCCTTGTTTGAACTCTTTCCCTCCCTCCTACCTGAATACCACCTACCTTAGCTCGTCTGACCTGACCAGAGTCTCTGGCGCATAAGGTATCGTCAAAAATGTCTCTGAAGGAAATCTGGAAAAATGTGAAATTAGAGTACGCTAGAAGTTGTTATAGCAGAGGACGTCTAGCCCTTGTTTGAACTCTTTCCCTCCCTCCTACCTGAATACCACCTACCTTAGCTCGTCTGACCTTACCAGAGTCTCTGGCGCATAAGGTATCGTCAAAAGTGTCTCTGAAGGAAATCAGGGAACATGTGAAGTTACAGTACTCTGGAAGGTGCTGCGGCAGAGATCTTCCGGTCCTTATTTGAACCCTGGCCCTCCTTCTGTTTCACCACCCTGTTCCTTTTCCATTCCCTAGCGAATGGAAAGTGGTGGCTGGTCGCGAGTGCAATTAACTGCAGCACGGACTGGCACGGGACGGAAACTCGTGCTCGTAATTCGTTAGGTATTTCGTGCGGTTAGACAGAAGTTGGTAAGTTTGGCGCGTGACACCTGCCGCGCGTAATCAACCTGCCGAGTTAACTGGGTTTCTCGTTCTCTCGGTCGTTGCTAACCGGGTCTGCGTGCATTCCTTTTGCAACTGCGCCGCCAGCCGACGCATATTGTCTCAATCTCCGGTTCACCGTGGATTCATGCCTGATCGACCAATGGAGAGGACGGCGTATACAATCGTCGAGCTCCTCGAAATCCCCGGATCCCTTTTCTCCTATGACGATCCCGCTGAGCGTCGAGCTGTTTCCCGGAATTTCGAAGCCCTTGCTGACGCGAAACTTCTTCTTTAATGAATCCCAACAGCTAGAACGATTCACAGGCCATAGTGGATCGTACCCTAGTTCTAAATGAACTTCTGGTGTATTTTTTAAGCCATCTATTTATTGAACACTATTTTGCCAAAGTGGATTGAGAATATTGTTGGCATGGTACTTGGGATAATAGTGTTAAGGTTTCTAAAGGTTCTGGGTGTATACTGTGTTCTTCATTAAGGTTCTGAGGACACACTGTTAATTGATCAGGCTAGCAATTAAAGAATAGGAGGAGGGGGTTCCAAATATTACTTAGGTTAGCTTAGATGACTGGTCCATCGGGAGCTTGCCACCCACATCCACGCTGATGTTCTTGGGATGTTCTGAATCGCATCCTTTTGCCCTGGCTAAACCATCTTGGCTTCCTTAAAAAGAACATTGATACTCCGTGACTATTTTTATTTCAGATACTGCCAACTGTACATAGTCCAGTCCATTTAATTTTAATAATGTGTCCCCATGATAGACCACATTCTTCCTGAGACTGAAGTAGCCATGAAGGCGCTAAGTTATAATGATTCACCCTGTAAATTTCCAATTTCGGGGAAGCTTTCGGTGAAGTACGATATCATTTCGAGGCAGACTTCCTGAAAGGAAATTAATTGTTGGAGTTGGTACCGATCCCTCTAAGACAGAACGTGTGCGCGCGCGCACGTGAACGTGTAACGCATCCGCGGAGAATACGAGCGAGAAATGTAACAAGAGAGCAAGAGCAACAAGTGCTCAAGACGTAATTACCCCGAACTTCGCTTCAGAGACCGTTAGCCGGCCTAACAAATTTGCGTCCTGCAGAAACAGCAAAATAAATCGTCAAACTTTAGCCGGGATTCACGTCGAAGGAACTCATTAAATTCCTCCTCCGAAATCTACCGTCCTCTGAAACATTCAAAGACGCATCCTCGGCTGGAAGTAAATTCAATTTCGGGTGCTAAACGAATCAGGATGAAACGAATGCATACTGTGCTACCGATCCACTAGTATTTGGAGACTTAGAATCCCTAGAAATAATCCTGGGCCATTCTTGACTGGAGGAACACGAAATCTTATCATCTAGGTGTAAAGTCCACCATTTAGGAGATGACCATGTAGCTAAACAAACTTGTTAAAAATTCCAATATGCATCCGATCCTATTTAATAAACAATAGTTAAGTGTTTGTGGGCATCCTAGCACTCTGAACGTTCACATGGACGCCAACAGAAGTGTACATCCGATAAAGTGAAGTCAGATGTCCAAGTGAGGATTAGAAACAAACTTGTACCGTGTCACCACACTTCCACTATTTAGAGATTTAGAATTCCTAGACATAGTCCTAAACATCTGTCATCCGGAGGAATACCACATTTGACTATCTAGTTGTGGCGTGGATCCTTCAATGGGATCACCAAATTCCTAAAAATTGCAATACGTGTGTGATTCTCTTTAATAAACAATGTCAAGGTGTCTGTGATCAGCCTAGGTCCTGACCAGAACCAGCACTGTCTGAACGGTGGGGTGTCCGTTGCCAGAAGTGTGCACGAGCTGAGTCGTAGCTAGGTGTCCAGGTGAGGGTTGGATAATGAGGTGCAGGGCAGAAGGGAAGACAGAACGAGACAAAAGTCGTGAAAGATGCGGAAAAGGAGGACGTGTAACCCCCTGGCAACCACCCTCCAGTCGGTGGATGCACCTTCGCGAGGAACAGCCTCAGCCTCCCTCCAAAGCATGAAACGTGGCGCATGCCCATCCGGGAATCGAACCCGTGGAGGCACAACGTCACCGGCGAACCAGCCGCCGGGATCGTCAGTGCGTTTGGCGAACAGTTCACGAACGGACGTGTTCCTCGTGTAGCCCTTGGAGAACGCTCTAAACACGAGACGCGTTTTCGAGTTGGTAGCAGCCAACGAGTACCCGTTATGTTAAGAGCTGCTAGCATCAGACGCCGTTTCTTCATGGTCGACAACGCCGAAGAACGTCGACGGGATCGCGTGTCCTCGTCGTAGAATGCTTCCTCTGTAGATCCTAGACGTCTGGCCGTGTGTCATTGCACGTTCTCCACACGATCCTGGAGACCGTCCATCCATGCGTTGCTGACCTTCTCGAGGAACCAAGGTCGCGATCAATGAACGCCACGTGACGCCAGACTCGTGGTGCCGCAGCGTTTCTTCGAAACTCTGCAGACTGTTTAGCAATTACCAAACAGGGAATCAGCTGGAGTCAGATCAGGGATCTGTTCAGTCTCTTCGTGATCTTTGCGCGATCCTTGCAACCTGTCCAGAGATTCGATCAGAATCCTTGAGGGTCGAACAGACTCGGTGATCAGTTCGTGACACGTGACTGTCCCATTGAACTGTCGTCCAGAGATTCTTCAGGTCCTTGCGTGATCGTGTGGTGGTGAAAGAGAAGTTTTCAGTCTTGTGGACATACTTTCGGTCGTTGGTTGGCATTTCGGACGTTCGATCAGTTCGATGAGAGAGCAAGAAGGGACAGAGGGACAGTAGTGTGCTGTGTGACGTGTTAAGGACACCCCGGGGACTATGAAAACTCTGGAACGTGACATGCTGAGGAAATCATAGATGAAGAGGGTGAGAGCACGAGGAGGGAAAGGAATCTCGATCTGGTGAACCGTCCTGGGATTTTTCGTTCAACGTGGCCGGTGAGTCGTGCATAATTATGTTGAAAGAATTTTTCGAAATTTTGTCTATTATCAAAGTTGTCAAAAAGAGGGTAAAATGCTTTTCTTTACAAATTCACAGCCTCGTCAACTTGTAGGTTATTATCATTTCGTTTCTAAGTGAAATATAGCAAAAATTTTCAAATTTAGGAATCCCAAAATAGATCGACTAATACTGAAATTTGATTTTTCATCGAAGATAATTCTTTCAGAGCGTCAGGTATATTAGTTTCAACAGTCAGCTCTATCACCCCATATACGATCCCTGTAAAATCATTCACAGAGTGCTATGGGCCACTCTAGTGGTTCGGTTGTAGTTTACCCAAATTCAAACAATAAAATCATTAATTCTGCTATTATCATCTGGCCCACCAATAAATGAATAACGAATTTTAGAGAATTAAAAATTCTCCCTTTCAAATTGTCGTAATATAAAATAACAGGTGTGTCTTTGTAGTCGTGTCAGGTGTTTTCCGCAGTCGGTGAATATTTTCGTAGCCGTCGAACGATCGGGTGTGAACATTTTTCGTATTACACGAAAGCGCGGCTTTCGTGGAGCTTTTATTCCAGCAAGTTCGAGGGGAGAATTTGGTGAATGAGAGGCGTGCTCGACGGGAAATGGAAACATCAATCTTTTGCAAGGAGCCCGGTGAAAGAGCAACAAGTGTTGCTGATATTGTACCGCGGAGACAATCTTCGATATGAATTTGTAAACAGGCCGGCCGAGCACGCGGCCGTTTCCGCGTCACGGAACGAAATCGCGGGATTCCCCGTTAATCTGGCCGGGGATGGAAAAAAATAAAATGGCCGCTCTCGTCGTAATAAATCCCCGGTTGGGCGAGGAGGGGACGGAGTCATCGAAAATGCTCGTCCGAAGGAACGTAATTTCAGCGAGACCCGGCGCGACGACCGACCCAGATTTTTCCCCCGTTTAAATATTCAAAGGCGGAATCCAGCCCGTGACAATTTTCTAGACGCTGATTACCAGCGGAGGGAAATCCTCGAGGAAGTATTTATCTTTTCGTTTTTTACCGCGAAATAATCGTGCAAATAAAAAGTCGCTTTCTCGCTTGAAAATGCTGCTCGAATAATGATATAGCTAATAGAAGATTGTGTAAATGAATAAAACTTTGAAAAAAAAGAGGGAAATCTGTATGGTGATCTATCCGTTTATAAATTATTGTTATTGATCTTATGAGGGGCGAAGTTGTTTACTCTGCTTTCCAATTATGAACTCGGTATAAATAGAAGATTTACTGGATTTGTTGTTATTTCAGTGCTTTGAAATGCCAAAATACTTATAGGACATCACGATGTAGGCACAGTATAAACGGCGATCGGGCCAGTATAGCGGCCCGTAGCAGAGGTAGCACAATTTTTGGGAACCGCAATAACCTATGTTATTATTTTTATTACTATTACTGACTTCCTCCTGGACGAATTTATTTAAGTTGTTTCTGTATTACGAGCTCGCTGAAAATATAAAATTCACATGTGTTTGAGAAAATTACACGTACGTGGCCATTTGACGTTATTTTAGTGCTAAGGAACTGCAGAATATGTACATTTTAATAGAACACCCTGAAATAATAATGTATCTAAATATAAAGCTCCACAGCTCACGATAATCGGTGGTTGGACCAGCATAGTGGCCTATAACACACGTAGCGCTATTTTCCGGGAAGAAAATGAGCTAAATTATTATTATTATGGACCTCCTCATGGACGAGTTTATTTAAGTTATTTCTGAATTTATAACTTGCTAAAAATATAAAATTACACGTACGTGGTAACTGGATGTTATTTATCAACAATGTGTTATTTCAGTGTCGTGAAACTGCAAAATACTTAACAAAATATATACATTTGAATAGAGTATGCTGACATGATAATTCATTTAAATATAAAGCTCTACAGCATACTATAATCTGTGATTGGACTAGTATGGTAGCTTATAGCGCATGGAACATGATGTATCAGAAGCTAAACAACTCCTTAGAGAAAAAAATTGGAAACATTTTGAAATTGAAATATTTTCTTGTGCTACGAATATAACGAAATATTCAATTTCAGATAAAATATAATTAATATTTATAAATATGAATAATTGAACGTAATCAA
Organism: Macropis europaea; assembly: GCA_916610135.2. Taxonomy (NCBI): domain Eukaryota; kingdom Metazoa; phylum Arthropoda; class Insecta; order Hymenoptera; family Melittidae; genus Macropis; species Macropis europaea. Next base: position 11,334,863 of record OU744352.1, on the reverse strand, counting down.
GATTATAAGTAGAATTAATTATTTAATTTTTAGTACCATCAGATTAGTCTCTAATTTAATCGAAATTGTTTATTTAATTTTGTTATAAGTCTTTAACTATTAATGTGTTGCACACTTCAAATGATTGGGACATTCTTTCATTATTACTTGATCCGTTATTAGTGCTATGAAAATCTCATATGTTGTGTTTCATATTTTGCAATTTACTAATTTTGTGTTAATTTAAAATATTCTGCAACTGAATAAAATAATTCTAACGAACTTTTCCTCTGACTCGATTTTAAAATATTTAAAAATCTCATTTAAAAATGAGCAGTAAGTTAATTATCAGTGAACTCGGTTATCGTAACGCGGGACCCGGGGACATTTATTCTCGTGATTTATTAATACAATTACCATTTAATTTGAGTTCATTCATCAGCATGTTCTTCGTAATCGCATGGAGCGCGATTAATCATGTCACCTTCCGTCGGAGTAACGAACCTCTGAAAAATATTTATCAACGCGGCACGCGATTGTTCCACGTGTGTAGAGTTGAAAAGGCCGCGTTCGCCGGCGAGCAGAACGAGAAATAAATATCGATAACTGCTGACAGAAAAAAGTTCCGCCGGGAAAATCGTAAATTAAAGGATAAACGGGGCCGGCACTTTATCGAAGGCAATTTCGTTCGATTATTAAGTTATCTCTTAAGCGTTATTCCCCCGGAACTAACTGCAGAAAGATCATTCGAGTGAAAAACTTTTAATAGCTTCTGAAATATTTCCTAAACGCCTCCACGTTTGCATCTGTTTCGTAATTCTACTTTTTAACTGCTTCGTTGTTTACTGCGAACAGTCTTTCGATTACGGAGTTCGAACAAGGCGTCGGAAAAAAAGGAACAATGCAAGTGGAAGCAAATGAAAATTCAAACGGTAACGCATACATTCAAGTAAATAGAATTTTGCAATGATCAATAAATACATTTTTAAAAGAAGGTGCAAATTCATTCGAATAAATTTTTACTTTGATAACGTCCATTTTTTGTGATCAAATTCTTCGTACACCTGATGAACGTTTAATGTTATAAAAAACATGAAATTTTCTATAATATTGACTTTAATAAACTACCTCATTAACTATATCCATTTTCAGATAAATTAATAAAGATTAATTAATTTTTACTTATAAATGCAAAGCAAAAATCAGTAATTCATAAAAACTATTTGAATTTTCAGAAAGGAACAAATTTGTTATGTGTCGGAAATTATTTATGACTCAACAAAATATAAATTTTAAGTTGACGGTAAGGTCCAAAATTGGCCATTTTGTGTCTTTGTCCTTTCTGAATATTATCTTCCAATTTTTTATTGGCAACCAAGTCTAAAAATGGCTCCTTTCTGCCATCATTTTTTAAAAAATGTATATAATAATCCAACACTGGCAGCGAGGTTAAAAAGAGACCATTTTCTGCCATGATATTTTTAGAATATTATATAAAAATCCTTCTTTTTCAACGAGCTCCACAAGTGGCAATTCTTTAAAATTGCCCTGTCAGAACGTTATATGAAAATTCTACGTTAACAGCAAGATCGTAAAATGACCAGTTTCTGTCATTGCCCTCTCAGAATATTATTTAAAAATTCTATGTTGGCAATGAGGTTCACAAATGGCCACTTTTTAAAATTGGTCTTTCAGGACATTATACAAAAATTCTACCTTAAACAACGGAGTCAGAAGAGATTATTCCCTACCATTGGCCTTTCAAAATATTGTTTAAAAATTCTACGTTGACAGGAAAGTCTACAAGTGACCATTTTTTAGAATTGTGCTGCCAGAACATTATATGAAAATTTAACGTTGACAATGGGGTCTGAAACTGCCGATTTAGTGCCATTGTCTTCTCAGAACTATACACAAAAATTCTACCTTAAACAACAGTGTCAGGAGTGGCCATTTTTTACCATTGGCCTTTACAAATATTGTTTAAAAATTCTACGTTGGCAGCAAAGCCAGCAAGTGGCCATTTCTTAAAACTGCTCTTCTAGAACATTCTACAAACATTAGCGAGATTAGGAAGTGACCATTTTCCTTCACTACCCTCTCAGGCTATTATTTAAAAATTCTATGTTGGCAACGATATCCACGAATGGCCAATTTTTAAAGTTGCCCTTTCAGGACATTATACAAAGATTCTACGTTGCCAGCGCAATTCAAAGTTGGCGATCCCCTCCCACAGTCCCTATGATTAATTCTTCCACGAAGGACATTTCCCACTTGTAATTGCCTGGCTAACCTATACAACTGTATGAAAAAAGGAGGAAGCTGTTGGGAATACTGTGGGTTCCGTTATCGGAGAAAAATTCCCTCGTAATGGATCTTGTAGTGTCTAACAGGTCGACGTCATGCGATCCGAGCGACGAGTAGCGTCGCAAAAACGACGCCACTCGTCACGGGCCAGGCAAAACGAAACTTGTCGCCGGAAGAATTCCGTGCAAATATTTTCTGGGCCATTTCAGACGAGACACGGAATTCTTTCGACTTCATTCCAGCGAAAGATAAGCCGCGATATACAAAAGGGTCCTCGCGTGATACGTGTCCATCGATCCAACGTCAGACGACCGAACATAACCTCCAACTTGGTAGCTCGTTAATTTTTCATTAGAATTTAAATGAACAGGATGCACAGCTGGTTGCGTTCGACGCGATAACACGGTGATACGTGTTATGTGCTATCAACGACCGCTGGTGAGAAAATGATGGCTGATAGGATTCGTTATAATTATGCCAGTGATTAACCCTTTCAACCTCAAGCCTGAAAAGAAAACGTTGCATTTTTTTACACAAAACATGCGTTCGACTGAATATTTAATTTCTGTAATGTGTACGACAGTAATTGCTCAATTATTTCAGTGCTGTAACGCTGCAAAACACTTAATGAAGCACATAGATTTCAATCGGATATCCTGACGTAATAATTCGTCTAAATACAGAGGTTCGTGTTGTTGAATATATATCTGCGCTCGTGCCACCGCGGTGGCTCGTAGCACACAGAAGTCGACCTCTTGAAACCCATATATGGATTCACAAGCCTGACTGGGTGAAACTGAACGGATTATAGATTGAAACATGACTGACTAATCTCATGTAAACGAAGAAAAATTTCTAATAACTGTACGTTAGCAAATAAAAAGTTTTCGAAATATTCAACGGTTCAGGTTTTAACATAGAAAATTTCATAGGTTTTTTAAACGGTTGTTTAACAGGACAATGTTATATAAAATTGGGTGTAATTTTTCTAAATCAGTATACAATATTGTAAAATTCTATATACTAAAAGTCACAGAATGTTTATCTAATTTTTATTAAAATTAAAGCTCATCGTTTCAAAGCATTGTGTCCCAAAATGAGAGGGTTGAGCATTAAATTAACACATTCACCGCGAAGCGTATTTCAGACAACTTCCCGTTCACGGCAACCGTATTATTTGAAGCAACAATAATGAAATATGACATTGAATTATAACATTGCATTGTACATAAATATTACACGCACTACTGTACGTCTCCTAACAACAGCCGAATTTATTCATAATCTTACAAATGTAAGCAATTACGTGTTATACAGGCAGTGGTGCCAGATGTAGGGTTTTCTTCGCTTAATCTGCGCAGGTGTGCCCCTATATAGGGATTTGTATGAACGAAATGTGCAGCGCGTTTGTAAATAACGGTAATTCTGTGAAAAAATCGTACATGCAGTGCTTTCGAAATATTCTAATCAAATTTGATATTGAAATCTGAATCTTATCGTTGCACTAGGGACTTTTTTCAGCGCCACTGGCGTTCATAGAAAACGGTAATTTCATGTGAAAAGGTCAGCTAGTTTTGTATGACGTGATCTTGTCCTAACAATAGGAATTTCTTCCGTCACCACTATATACAATAGAATTTCGATTATCAGATCAGCAATCAAATTGATCATCTTTTGTTAATTGCAAGTTAAAATTATCATTAATGATACTGTGTACCAACTATGTACCAACTGTGTACCATTGTGTACTTTATATGCGCATATAAAATTAAAATTTATATACAGAATATAGTTAGAATGTGAATCATCTTGTTACTATTATAATTACAGTACGAATAACCGAGGTCCTCCTGTACAGATTAATAGTCAACTGTGACAATCACCGGTGACTGTCATGGCGGTGAACGTGTCAACGAGCACATACCCAAAAGACAATTAAAATCATACTTAAAATACAACTGTCCACGCAGGAAATAAAACTAAATCTCCGCTACTGTCCTTTCTTTGACCTTGTAATCACAATTCACCCAAAGTTTTCACCTCAACGCTTCAAGAGCAGCTGACCTGCAAATCCGAGGCGCGTGCTAACGGCCGGCCGCGAAATTCCCTAGAGTTTGGTTAGCTGAGCCTGTAAACACTGACGTCATACTGGCGGTCGCAGGAGTGAAAAGTTGTTTCAAGGCGATTCGGAGCGACGCTTTTCACGGGCCCGTTCGAAACTGGAAATTACTTTTTGCTACGACGGGATTGTACATTAGCAGGGTAGCACGGCAGAGTAAAAACGGGTAATACAGTCCGAAACATTGGATGACAGCCGGTAAACCCCCGTCCCTATGGGGCTTATACTCCATCGGACAAATTGCCGCCAATCATAAATAATTGACAGACAATCACGAGGGATTTAGATTTTCCAGCTCGGGATGTCTATAAACTTGATACTGGTCGCGTGACAATTCGGGACTCTAATTTACAATGCGTTTCTCGTATTTATGTCATCGTTCGCCGTGCTCGGATTTGTCAACCCGGAAGGGAGCTGGAAATAAAAATTGGTAATAAAACAGGCCGGCTATTTTTGATGAGTCTTCCTCCCTGACAGCGTGATCGATACTGTGTAATAATGATGATACGTTTTTATTGCGCCAATCTGGAACACTTATTTGAAGAATCAGGGAAAAAGGGACAGAGAAATAAAATAAATTAAATTAGTGGTTCAGACGAGGTACAGCGACGAACTGTTGTGAATATAACCTCAAATGTCTGTCATGTATGTAGTTCGTGTAATAGATACCTATACTAGATATCTGAATGATGTGATACGTATCTTCTATTGAATTTGTATAATGCAGACGTAACCCGGCCTGATAAATATATATCTTCTGTATAATTGATGTAATCAAGACCTAACCTAAATATCGATCTTCTATATAATTAGTGCCATGAAGACCTATCCTAAAATATTGATATTTTACAGTTTTTCTAATAAACACTTACTCTAACCTAATGAATATGTACCTTCTACATAATTTGTGTAATAAAGATCAAACCACACTTAAAATATCTTCTAGGTAATTCCTGTAATAAAAACCTAACCTAGCCTAAAACATTTATCTGGTATATAATTTGTTTAATAACGACCTCACTAGACTTTAAATATGTAAACCTTCTATATAATTTGTGTAATAAAGACCCAACCCAACCTTAAACGTGTATACGTTCTATATCACTTGTGTAGTAAAGACCTAACCTAACCTCAACAATCTCTTTAATCACATATCCATAGACAGTGTTCCACGGTTGGCTGGAAGTTCTTAATCTCGAATGCTATTCCAACCAACCGTGGAACACTATAATTTAGCATTTATTACAATTTTCGAATTTCGGATTCGAATTTTTGCGTTTGAAAGCCCCTTTATACTAGGCTCAAAGGGTTTCCTTTTAGAGGAAAGTTGTTGTCGGTTCGCGTGTGTCTCTGGAATTTGTAGGGCTCGTGATTCGAGGAACAGACGTCACGGACACACGTATACATCAAGATCGCGAATACTAAAAGTAGCACGCCCCTCGTAATCAGATAACCGCATACATAGAACTACAAACGAAACACCCCGAGGGTTACTTCAACCCTTGTAACACCGACAAAACGCCGTTCGCGTATATTCAAACGACAGGTATCGCTGTAATTTGTAAAGCAAACGTTCAGATTACGATCGATCAGAGGCGACTTTAATACTTCATCAGCTATAATACGGACTTGTGCCTGCACCGGTCATTTTTTTCGTGCATTCTAATGTACAGAGTGAATCAGTATTATCAGCTTCACTATTTTAGAACCTACATCAATCTCGAAACAAATTTTTTTTCACTGAGCGTAGAGAAAGATTATTGGGTTCTTTAAGGGGTTCCTTATAAGCAAATGGTAGAAATTAAATATACAATTTTTTAAATATTTTGTATTAATACTTCGAATAACTAATTTCGGCGCTAAGCCACGCCCGAACGCTGAGCCCCGCCCCCCTTACAATATTATTGAGTTATGTCATAAATAACTTCCGACATATAATACACTTTTTATTCTTAAAAATTCAAATGGTTCATCTATGCAACTGATCTTACAATTAGTTTCATATCAGAAAATAAAAAGTACTGAAACTTAGACATGCTGAAGAAGTAACAGAAATTATTTTATAATGAATTATTCAGTACATTGAAGAATACAAGCTAGAAGTTATTTAGGACTCAATTTAATATTTTCCCTAAAACTTCAATTCAAGGAACGTCACGCCTCATCGTGCGTTCGTTGCATCTGGGAAACTGCCCGGTGATCTATCGAGCTGCACAGCCCTGCAGTATATGCTCTTAAAATTCGACCACTCTGTTTAGAATCGTCATGTATAGTCACAGAAGTTACGATCTCGTTTCAACAGCCTACGTTACATGCCTTCGTAACCCACAAAGTTCTTAATTAAACAAATTATCCCTATCCCGACCATACAATAATTGTCCGTCCAGAGGCGTGGCTTGTCGTCAAGGAAACTGCCCTGTGGTTCATCGAGTTGCACACTCCTGTACTTCGTACTCCTAAAACCTGACCACGCTGTTTAGAAACGGCCTGTAAAGTCACAGAGTGTTACGATCTCATTTCAACCGCCTACGTTAGATTTCTAACCTACGAACTTCTTAATTAAAGAGGTTAGGTCTCGCGTTTCCTTTGATTTCAACGATCGAGACCACCCCACCCACCTGTGTGCGATTTCAGTTTAAAGTGCCGCGGCGCCGCCGGCTCGTTGGAGGGGCTTCTTTCGCCGTCGCAAGTATGATATTTTCGTGGAAAAGTTAAATCCCCCGCGCTGCGTGCTCGAGAACTACATCGGGCGTACATTATTTCATTAACCGTACTTTCCCCTCCCACTGACCTCATCGTTGCCTCCGCCCCTTCGCTTCCTACCCTCCCTCCCTCCCCCTCTGCCGGGCAGCCGCCTACGTCGACTCTTTCCGACGCTGTGAAGCTTTGGCCCAGCGTTATTCTAACCGGCTTTTATATTAATTAATTTGCTCAAGAGTTTTAACGACTTATTGCACTTCTATTAACTCGTTTTAAATTTCATAATCCGGTGACGCCGTTGGCGGGGCGGAAAATTCGTTCGGTAATGAACCGACGGCTTAATTCGGCCGCCGCTCTCCCGCGAACGCCGACGGGATCCTAACCTCCTCGTCGAATCATGGTAAACAGTTTATTACGCGGTCATACGTGCCCTGTAAGCAGCGCTGAGGAAAAATGAATTTGTGGGGGAGAAAATTTCTCATACAGTCATGCAGTCGTTCACAAGCACACACACACACTTTTGACATATCTTACAGATAGCATGTGTCACTTTTTGAGGAAAGCTATCTATAGAAAAATTTTCTATGTTCTTCTTGACCTACATGCAACAATAAACGAAAATATCATACAATTTTTTCAGAGCTACCACATTTTCGTAAACGTGGAAGTTGAGCTGAACCCGTTAAAGGGCAAGCAGCGACTCTTTCTCAATTCTTTTCTTAATACGTTCCATGCCACAGTGAAAAATTCCATAACTAGTCAGACAATAAGTTTCTATAAACGCATAACGTTAAAAACACAAACAATGAATTGTCTCATGATATACCATTCATTTGGTACTATTATTGTGGCCTTCGTTTTAATTGGAATATAAAGAATATTACCACTTATTTAGAATAATCGAATTTGGAGCATGAGGCGCATACGACCCACGCGGCACGGAACGTGTTAACACGTTGAACGCCGCGTCAGTCGCCGATGACTGACACCTCAAATTTAATTTAAATGAATAATTATTGATTATCGCAAAACTCTGAGCAAACTTCATACTGAAATAATAATATAGGAACAGAAAAACATGATTGAGGACTCAAATCTTTTTCTTCTTACGATTTATGTGAAAAATAGTGAATTATATCGTGTCTGATTAGGTATGGCTGTTTTCACTGTGGCGTTCAACATGTTAAACCTAACCTATTTTCGATCGTGAACAACACGAGTAGGATTCAAATTACTGATGTATACCATAGTGTCTATATCGAAGTTAGTCGTTAGAGATTTTTTTATTTAACCCTGTGAGTGGTATCGGCGCCTATAGACGCTTGACAAAGTGGTATATTGTGTACTGTCGACGCCTATGGGCGTTCGGTGCAATGACTCACTATACACAGCTCGTCCACACGAAGGGTTCGCCTCGTTTCCAAGTAGTCCACAGTCAAAGGGTTACAAAGGAATTCGAAAGGTCACAAAAGTTACCAACCTAATAACACGTAATGTAATGGAAAATGCTTACAACATTATACAAAATTAAAAAGCACTCGGTTTTACAAACCTACAGACACTCTTCGAGTATAAATCATGAGCAGATTCATTACAAAGGTGAAACGATGAATTCCAATTTATCGGTATTTTTTATATTAGTCCATAGTTCTCGTATCTAAATTTTCATGAAAGTACGTAAACATTTTGTCAAAATGTTAATTTTTAACACACTTTTTCAATAAGTTCAGCAGTAAAATATGCAAAAGTCATCCACTTAAAAATTTTCTCTGCAATTTTCTCAAATAAACGTCCAAATATGTTTTACAACCGTAACTTTGAGGGTTGTTTTCACCCTTTCAGTATGATCGATTGCTGATCAAATAAGTATGTGTAAAATATTTCATCACGATTTCTTTTACAGTTACAAAATTATTCACGACACGGTTCTCATCGTTAAGAAACAGTTAAATAAAAAATGTTGCTATTGTTCAATTATGAAGAGCACAACAATTATTCTCAACCATAATTTACGCGCACCCACAGATTGTTTCATGCAGCAGTTTTAACAAAAGTTGCAAATGGGAATGGGTGCACCTCCACGATTTCCTTTCGGCTCCACCTCCGGACGCTCGAACGTGATCGATTAAATGTTTAGCTAACGATATCCACCCCCGTTTGCTATTTAATGCGGAACGAAAGCCGCAACATCGAGGGTCTGCTATTGTGATCGGGCAAACAGTTTCTGAGTTTCAAGTACGGGAACAATTTTTAATTTTTCCGACTATAGCAAGTCGACGGTAACGATGCTCGTAAGCGAAACTCTGAGAAGGCGGGCGAAACGTTTGGGCCCTCGAGGAACCTAAATTCGATCAATTATTGTGAATTGTAAAGAGTTGCGATAGCTGGTACAGGTGCTCGAATTCTATTCTTCGCGAGGTTCGCCAGGTGAAAAGCGCGCCATGTTCTCTGAAGTGGCTGTAGTAATTATATTTATATTGAAGAACGTTGAATTTGTCTTTAAAATAGCTATCATGTACAGACAAATAAAACAAACACTCCATTTAAAAAACAAAGTTGACCTTCTTATATCTCATTAACCCTTTCCAATGGAATAAAATTATTGTTACTATATGCTAGTCCCCATAAAACTTTATAAATTTGGTAGGTAATATTTACATGGAATTTTAGTTACAGCAGAAATATTTCAGATGATAAAGTTAGGTCAGTGATGATCACGAGGGCTCCGGTATTCCCCCACTCTAGGCCCATTCCACTCGTATAGGCTGTGATCTGTGACGTCGACGAACTGAGGGGGGGACCGAAACGAGTGGAATGGACTCAGAGTGGGGGAAACTGAGTTAGGTGAAACATTCTGTAGTTTCTTCTTCTCTGTTCGTACTGCAGTCTGCTATTAGTCGATAAAAATCTTGCACTATGCTCTGAATTTTAGTTCCTTTAGGTATACCCCATATTTTGTTCCACTTTCCTTTTGTTGTCCTTTTTATGTGGTTGATAAAATCCTGACACGGGATTGCAGTTACTATTTCGTTCGCTGTGGACATTAAAATAATTTTTGTTTCGATGAATGAACTGCAAAATGGCAGCGTGAGGTGCTCGAAGCCGTTTGAATTTTTCTGACATAACTCAAAGACACGCATGCGGAGGAGCTGATGAAGAAGGTGAAAGAAGCGGCGGGCGGGAGAAATTTGCAATTCATAAGGCAGAACGACATAACACATTTATTATCTTTATGGGGTTGGAGGGATCCTCCGGGCAACAACAAAAACACACTTTCGGCCGTTTAATTCAAAATTGCCGGGGAGAAACATAAATGTCCGGATGAATCATGCCGCGAAATATTCGCCCAACTATTTGCCGGGAAGTTTGTTGCGCGGCTAAACAAGTGTTACGATGAAATTATTTTTTAAGGAAACCTTTACACCAGCCCGAGGATCCTTGGCGGCGATAAAATTTCCGCGAGAATAACGCGCGACGTTTACTGCTTCGGCCACGGAAATCCGTTGCTCGTTCCATTAAGAAACTCGTGAAAACGTTAGAAACTACTTATTTAACGCAAACTAAATGTGAAAATTGTTGCACATAATTTTAGACGGCTTTCGTTTGAGGTCAAGCTATTCTAGTTGCGGTCGGTGCTAAGAGGGGTAACCGTTTTTTATTTTCTCGTGTTGTTTTTTAGACACAGATAGTAAAATTCACTTAGAACTGTAGGTCCCTGAATAAAATGGCCACGGAAACAAATTATAGTGCTCTTGCCTGGTGCATAAAATATAATAAAGGAGAGAGCGGATGGGTTTTTCAAAAATAGTCGAACTATGGGTGCTCATAATACTTCCAAAGAGGAATAGAAAATGTCTAATGAACATAAGTCTTAAAATGGATCATTTAAGTGTTATGAATAGTTAGAGGAGCTGCATATACTCCTACGACCGGTGCGGAAGACGCCTATCGGCGTTCTACTACTGTACTTATTAAATCTGTATAGAGCCCATCCGCACGCGACGTTTGGTCATCGCGTAAACCTCTACCCTAAAGAAGCTTACGTTTACTAGTCTTCTATCTCTGACTAAAATGATCATCGGGCGCCTTATGAACCCCCTGCCTTGCGGATTTTATACTGATTTTACGTGATATACGATCCAAATCCTGGAGTGACCGAAAAAGGTGAAGCTCTGTTTCACTAAACGTCGTGTGATGTAGTCATTAACAGATGACATGCCCCGATTATTCCGTACATTGCAAATACTTGTACGCTGGTAAAAATACCTACAGCAGTTCTGTAACCTAAAAACATCTGAGACAAACAATCCGAACCCGGAGAAACGAAACCTGATTCGAGAAAGGGGCGCGTGTAAAATCGGGGAGAAACGAGGGTAGAAAAAGTGAAAAGAAAAATAACGATGCACAGGACGATTTTGGGAAAGAGATGAAGAGACAGAGAGAGACACGGGGAGCACAATGGCAGAGTGAGGCTGTTCTGAAATGAGGTCGACATAATTGCACCCCTAGTCATAGTGCAAGCAAGCGGGGTGATAATGGAGGGGGTTGGTCGCCGTCTATTGTCTCCTGTAGACCCGACTCGGTCCTGATTAAATACTTGACACATCCCCGCCCGATCCAGGCCGGCATAACTTTGTTCGAATTGTAATTACGGGCCGGATCGGACTCCGGTTACGAACGAGTTCCAGCCGGTCCGAAAACCCGTGGAAACTTCGTCGTACCCCTTTCTGCATGTCGCGGTCTCCTGATCCTCGACACGGCTTTCTCGAAACAGAGATCCGCCCTAGCCGAGCTATGCAGAGAGAAGGGACTGCGAAAAATATTGTAGGATTTATTTGGTATAACCCCAACGTTCGTGGGATATAATTGGGAGGAAAGCAGAGTGGGAGTATGGTGCACAGGGTGACTGATTGGCGACAGTTTGATTTCACCTTTACAGTAAACAGACAGAGTTTCTTTGTATGTTCACAAAAATCTCAAAAACTAACAAATTGATTGTTATGAAATTTTCACAGTAGCTTCTTTACACTTTCCGGAATGTCACAGGCTATATTTTATTGCGAAATAAATAATGTATCGAGACAAAGAACGTGGGGCTATTTTTTATCGGCATGCCGGCGAGCCGTCCACAGGGGCATAGTTCATGCGCAGCCGCTAGGTGGCAGACCTCGGCGCTCGCGCGCTCGAAAGAGAATTCGCTCGGCTACAAAAATAAGGGAAAAAAACAATATTGTGAATTCTGCTGTGTTAGTGAACTAACTGCCAGTTTGGTATAAAATCAATGTTGGTGGGATGTGATTGTGAGGAAAGCAGTTCAGGAGTATGGAGCACGGGGTGATTGATTAGCGACATTTTAATTAAACTATATAGGGAGAGTCACGCAATGGAACGGTTTATAAATCGAGTTTGGTTCGAGATAGAAAAAAGCTGCAAAGGAAAAAGTTAAATGGTATGAAAATGTCTATTTTTCTGTAAGCTCGGTTTTTTTTATGAATGCAACAATGCGCCTACAAAATGCAAATGCATACTTTTATTTGCGTGGATCGTTTCTTCAGAACATTCTGCATAAAGGAGTGTTAGAGTACAATGTTTAAAAAATCAATATTTGGAGAGATATAACAGGTTTTTTAATCAAAAGTATTTAAGTCAAGGAGAATTCAAGGTCCTATTGTGATAGGTGGTTGAATTCGTTTCGATGCCACCTTTCTGATGGTAAACAAACAAAGAGGCCATTCCATTTAAAAAAGGTTACTACCAGTAAATTTTCTGCAAGCATTTTTTTTGTAGCTTTACAAATAAAAAAATAATTGAAGGTGACAGAATCAGGAGGGACACCCTGCATACAAGCCTGTGGTAACTATTTCGATTAGGTAAAATAGCAGCGAAACAAAGAGATTATTCGTTTGAACTCCCCCATTCAAAACGTTAATTTCACACGCACCAACCTAATAATTGTCGTGGTTGAAATAATTTTTTCAACGGTTCAACTCGAAGCTCACCTGCTTTTTCCACGTTCCGTCGATGAACCGTGCCGGAATTGGCCGTTCTCCCCTTGTTTCACCCTTTCGTCATGCTCGTCCTCGGCGACGCGCGCGTCCGCTGACTTCACTGAAAACATTCAGTCCTGCGAACCGGTTTTAAAAGGTCTAACGAACTGTGAAGCCGAGCTAATTGAGACTGTTGCAGAACGTCTCCGTCTGGTTCCAGTCCGGAACCAGTTTACGTCGGTGCGACAGGTGTAATGCGAGGCTGTTTCACCGCTTCACGGGCGCTAATTATCTTAAACGAGGGCAGAGGGACTGTCAGCAGAGGAGAAAAAAATAATTTGTGAATCATTCGGCGCCTCGACCGTGCCTTCCGTCGTGCTTGATTATTTCTGTAAGCTCCAATGCCCAATTTGCAATTTTTGGGGAAAGGGTGTACATTCGCTGTATTTTCTATGTTAATTACCCCATACTTTTTGGATTTTCTTCAGGTTCGCTATATTTGTCTCAATTAAGGTTTGCAACCTGTTATACCAGTCTCAATGTCAGAAAAACTTTCTCAGACATTTCCAATTCACCTAAAACCCCAATAGATCAGTGCCCGGAGACATCTCTGGCTAATGTGCACTTCAGACACAATATACTATGTTAGTTACAAACAATAGTAAAAATGCTGGCTAGTAACTGAATAAACATCCTGTATATTTCAATATAAAATAATAATATACCCTTTCTCTGTTATACCAATCTCAGAACAATTCCAACAGATATTTCCAGCGATCCACCTAATAACGCAACTGAGCAGTTCTTGGAGACCCTCCAGCCACCGCGCACTTCAGACACAGTGCTATTATGTTAGTTACAAACAATAGCAAAAACGCTGGTCGGTAACTGCGTTAACACTCTGTATATTTAAAGATAAAATAATAATGGACTCTGCTGGACCAATCTCGAAACAATTCCAACAGACATTCCCAGTAATGCATCTAAAAACGCAATAGAACAATGCCTGGAGACCTTCCCACTACTTCAGACACGTTCCTCAATAAACAAACAATAAACACCGGCAGGGCGACCGGTCTCCCGTAAATCGGGCTTTGGGTCGAGCAAAGATCCGGCCCGGTAATCTTCCGTTATCGGAATGGATCGTATAATGCCTCGTAACGAGGATGCAATGTCATCTGAAATCCCTGCCACGTAGGGCGGCTCTGCGGAGGATCGTTGGATTCACAGGAATGACGAAACGCATCTCCGTATGTAACCGGCGCAGCTACACACGTGCATTTTGGCTAGCAGGGAGTCCGCCGTGCAGTCCAGTGTGTCGGACAGAGAGGAGGATAGGGAGAAATAGCGGAGGGAGAGAGAGAGGACGAGAGGGAGAAGCGTAAACGGACGAGCGTGCGAGGCAAAGGCAACCAAGCGGGGAATCGGTGGGAGCTAGAGCTGAATTAGCATGGCTATCTGGGTAATATATTGGACTGTATCGTTGGACACGACCAGCCAGAGCCACGTGATATACTGACACCCCGGCTTTTATTGGCAGTACGTAGTCCACCCTCCCTTTTCAGCTGGCCTCACCTCTGCTGGCCCTTGACGCCCGGCTTATCCACTTTCCCCGTTAATCCGGCAACCGGACTCCGCAGTCCACGCGAAAAAATCTATTCCTCTTCCATTGCCTCTCAAGTACTGTTCTTTCGTTCATGCAATCGCCAGGAACTATCATTCTCGTCCTCCATTAGGCCAACACTGGGAGCTCCCGAAGTGGTCGTCTCAGATTTTAATGAACTCCTGCGTGTTGATGTATGGTTTTGGGCGTGGATCAACTATGGTTTATAAGATGCTCAATGTCAAAGTTTCTCTGCCATAGTGTAATCTTATCTACTATAGTGTAATGGATGCTTTCGAGTACAAGAGCCTGGAGCAGCTGGTTAAGCACTAGGTACCTACGCGGAGTTTCTTCTGCATTAAGTATCTTTTAAATTATTGACAGTCTACGTCCAAAACCAGATACCACATGCAGGGAGAGTCGTAATAACATGATCTATTAACATGCAAGAGCTCGTCGAAATCTAAGACTACCACTTTGGGAGCTTTCCTTGTCAGGCTACCGTCGATTCAAGGACGGATGAATTTGTAATGTGCTGACTGAATCATACACCAACACTTCTCCATATTGCGAACTTTCTTCGCACGCCAGCCTGTGACTCATTCGTTCTAGCCCTTTTCTGTATTTACTCCCTACTTCAAGACAGTTTGGATGAATCAGACATCCCTTTGAAAACCTACGTGACCACGTTGCACGGCTGACAATGAGTGTTGCGTTAGCTCTGCTAGAACGAACTTGTGCCAAAGGTTAGGATAAAACTTTCTAAGTCGAATCTTGGTTCGCTGGGTATTAGCCTGTGTGATCTCCAGTGCATTAGAAATTGATTCAGGTAACTATTCACAAGAAGTTTGCGAACTGCACGATGTTGAGTGTTGTCCATCTGACTGAATACGCATTTTTGTGATGGACGCTGACAGATACATCCCAATACTCTTTTATAGAATAGAAACAGCTCTAACAATTATTGCAATCTAAATATACAGTTTTGTTACCAACAATGAAGGTGACGTACCAAATTACTGGCACATTATATGCCCCTCGGAATCATATATTCAATTAATTATTCTACAGAGATGAAAAAAATGCAGACACACTGCTCGATGACCTTTGCTTTCACATGCGTGTGTCCCGCAAGCTCTGTGTGTATACGTATGTCCACTAAAGCTTTTTACAGATTAAACAAACTACAACAGTATCTGCAAGGTTTCCATTCAGCATACGAAATAAGAGGATTGCGGATCAGTCTTTATAACATTTCGTGCCCTTTTGTAGGATAAAAGCTAGAAAAAAATTAAAGAGAATACATTTATAAAGAGATTTATTCCTGAAAAGGAAGGATTTGCTTTAAAACATTATTTAAAATATTCTGTGAAGTTTTTCTCGTATAAATATCGTCCAGCCCTCGGCACGATGTTTTTCTAGATTTAAATTCTTGAAGGGTTAGAATTCGATTGATTGTAACAATAGCAGTTGTCTGACGGTTTCGAAAAATCGTTGGCTGTGAAATTAAGTGACCGAACAGCGTCGAAAATTGACCTATCGCGTCACCGCGATCTCGAGTCTCGGCTATCGATCCTGGGACGGTAATTAACGCGCGGTACGCCCGAGAAAAATCGAAAGCGATCAAGAGTCGGTACGTGCTGCTAACTAATTACCCGCCGTGGATCGTGATTGCATCGCTTTGTCAGTCTCTCTGACTAGACCTCGGCTCACCTGCTGGATTTGCATTCCGATATTTGTTTCACAGAACCGGCGCCACCTATTTTTAACCTGAAATATCACGACCGAATTCGGCAACGCATCACCGCAGCCTGTGTTGTCCACTCAACGTCGCTCTATCGTCGTACCGATCGATATTATCCCTGGTTCCTCCGTTCGATGGATAAATAGAGATTTTAAATCGATCGGGGTTAATTGGATGAACATATTAGCCGCCTATGTACAGTTGTTCTCATGCAATAAATTTTTTTCGATCGAAAACTTGTGGAAATGTCACTGCAGCTGGTACCCGGCGATCTGGCCGCT
Organism: Macropis europaea; assembly: GCA_916610135.2. Taxonomy (NCBI): domain Eukaryota; kingdom Metazoa; phylum Arthropoda; class Insecta; order Hymenoptera; family Melittidae; genus Macropis; species Macropis europaea. The sequence goes on along the minus strand of OU744352.1, from coordinate 11,318,143 downwards.
CTTCCCCTCTCTTGCACACTGAGACAGGCCGCACAGACGACCCCCACTCTGACTATCCCCCCCACTTTCGTTTCGTGGGACAGCTCCCACTCTGACTCGAACGGAACGAGAGTTTAGGCGAGAGTTGGAGTGGGGGCGGTGCCATGGAACGAGAGTGGAGGGGAGAGTTAAAGCGGGGACCGTCCGTGTGACGTGCCTTAGTGTGCAAAGGAGGGGAAGAGCGGCCAGTTTGCGGTCTCCAACCATAATACTACTGGGTTAAGTTACAAATAACTTTCCCTTAGTCTTCTTATTTTATTGAAGTATTTATTCAAGGATGATTATCACAACAGAAATATTGTTGCACTATTAATATGATGCAACAGTCTGTGATCTGGATAAACTACTTCAATTTTTATAAAAATAGAAAATCTGTTATATATCGGAAGTTATTTATTGCTCAAGCCAATACTTTCAGAGACGGTGCAGTATAGATTTTTAAATTTGTAGTGTGAACGTTTTCTGCCTATATATTACATATATATTTTATTTTATTAATACTCAGTGGGATTGGTTCAGTTTATAATCAAGAACAAATAACACCAATCGAGTTATAATCATAATATAAAATTCTACGGTACATGACGTAAAATATAGAAATTAAACTGTGTAGCTATATACTAGGTGTCTCTGTTAAATACACCCTCTAGAACGTTCCCAAAGCCACCAGTGATACCGAAAAACATTTCAGATGAAGGTTGAAGGGTTTCAGAACATTATACAGGGTCTCTAATAACTCCGGAGGAATTTCAAATAGAACTCATATTTATGTGAATCCTTTTAATCAACCCAACATATTACAGGGCATCCTGTGCAAAGTATTACATTGTGAATTCACTGATACGGATGCTTCTACCATCTACGAACCCTGGAAGTCAGTTTACGATAGGAGAAAATTGATATCTACGGCGCAGTCGACAGGAATCGAGTCCTTTCGCAGAATAAGTCGCCCGGGGGGTTCGTTTGGTGCAACAACATTCTTTTGGAAGGTGGTAACGAGATATTCAGCGCAGGTGCGGCTCTAGCCTTCGCTAGGCGTCACACAACTTTCCGGTTATTGCGACCTGCTCTTCGACACAATCGATTTATCCCCGAGATTTACTCCCTTTTAAAATCCTCCCTAGCTACCCCTTTCTCGCGACGTGGAAGTTTTACGATTCAAAGTTCCTTCGCTGTTCGTTAAAGCCGAGCGAATTCACCGGCAGAAGATTGACGACGGGAAAGCCACTTTTGAGCAACGCACGATCGTATTATTTCACTCGCATGAGGCCCCCGGCTGTTCGAGCTTTACGACCCGCCCTCAATTTCGTTCTCCCGCTGGCCAACTTATTCTTCTTCCGCCTGTGACCTTGGGCTTTCTCACCTTTTATTCGCGCTCGCTCCTTTTGTGCCTGAGAAACGTCCGTCTCGATCCCATTGATTGGTCCCATTGTCCTCGGTTAATTCCTGGTATCAAGAATTCCGTGCAGCGTGAAAGGACCTTCATTTTTGCTCGATAAACAGAAGGAGGCTGGATGTTCATTAGAAGAAAATTATTGGCTATCGATTCCAATGGAATACACGATTGAATTATAAACGAGCCCGTTTTATAATTGGCAATTAGAAGATCGCAGAGAATTCCACTCGTTCGATCGTTGCTCAAGACTATCCTCAAGTGGTACTTCCATTTGCGACTATAATTCTCCTATCTTAGTCAGAATCAGGTGACCATTCGATCGTCGCGGATCCGACAGGTGTGCAGAGGCCTTAATGCACTGCTGGCGCGACGAATTTTCGCCGACGCGTGACCGTAGCATGCAAAGCAGAAGCGAATGCGCCATACTCGTTCATTCAGGAGCAACAAATCTCGCATAAATCATGCGTCGTCTTCCTTTCGCGAATAATAAGATATGGCAGTGAAATTCAACAATAAATAATTCACTCCGTCCCTTTTCTGTTTATTTCGAGCGAAAGGGACGGCGGGGCGGCTTTGCAGGCTCCTCGTGCTAACAATCGCTATTGTTCGGCTGCCTCGAAGAAGGCATGCACGCGCATAAAGATTCGAGGGATTTCACTTCGTCAGCGACGGGTCAACAGACGATATGCTAATCACCCCGTGGGGTTAATTAATCTCTCGAGCTGCCCGTCCTCGACACCGTCGGCGCTTTATTCGAACGATTGCGAAACTCATCCCGGAACTGCCTGTTTCGTCAACGTGAGCAGGATCCACACGGTCTCCGGGGTTGAATCTTCTCATCAGGTTCGCGAAAACTTCTCATCATTACTTAGTGGAACGAGCAAACATGTTCTATCAAAAATGATCGCAGTGAGATTCGAGGATTTAAGGTCTACACCCCAATTATTCCAATTAGTTGCCAATAAGGTCATTATATGATAGCCAACGATTGCACGTAGCACCGCAAGAAGTGTACCTGAAGAGGACCCTGAAGATCCTCAAGCACTGAGGCTGGCCGACGTAATTCAGTGTTAGATAAGTAGGGAAGTGTGACCGGCGACAGCATAAACAACTCAGGAAACTTCGATTGTGAAACTTTTCTGGGATAAGGTGGCGGGAAGACGGCGAAGAGACCCGATATGCGTCCCGTCTTCCGCGATCCCGTTGGAAAACAAATGTCACCGAGCTATTAAAAGTTCCGAATCCCACGACGGGCCAGAACATAAATAATTTTCCGGACGCGTGCAACGTGATTTATCCACCGGTCTCAGACTTTTGCAGACAGCCTGCTACGGTGACATCCTCTCCAAAATATTCGTTCGGTTCGATCAGACGAAGTACAGCCGCACGGGAATGTTTTGTGCGGAAAGAAGAAGACCAGAGAAAAATAGTCTACGTTAAGGGCAATCCATACTGCAGAGACGCGTACGGAATGCAAGGGGATAAATTCAGCACATTTCACGCTGTGAGGATACGAGTCGAACATTGAAAGAGGTACTCGGTACATTTCAGACTAAAGATATTCGTACTGAGAGCCGGAGATATTTCACTTTTTACACGATTACAATATTAACGTTGAACCATCACGCCACTATTGTATTTACTGACATCGTTCTTACACACGCACAGTTTACCATAATTTTCGTGTTCTTGTATACACTTTACGTTTCAAATACCTCGTAAAGTATTGTGCTTTCTATGACCTTACATTATACCTTTATACGCAGAATGACACGAGGAATCAATTCATACAAAACAAAATCGTAGGGTTCCATTTAAAAAACAAGTGCAATTGCACTTTGCAACTGCACCGATGCACTTCTGTAAAAAATCGCACTACGCGATGATAGAGCTCGTTAAACAATGCAAAATTGTCCTCTGCCATTTTTTTCTATGTTCAATAGGAACAAAGTTATAGACCGGCCCAGTTACTAGACTCACCCTGTATATACGTTCGAAACATGATGTTAAGCCTGTTCTGTACTGTAGAAACATGTATCGAACATAGGAGAAGTTCAGCACATTTCAGACTAGAGATATTCGTGCTGAGGACTCGAAAACAGGTTAAGGACATTCTACAGTGTACAGATACGATCTAAACATGATGTTAAGCCTGTTCTGTACTGTAGAAACATGTATCCAACATAGAACGAGCTCAGCACATTTCAGACTAGAGATATTCGTACTGAGGACTCGGAAACAGATTAAGGACATTCCACACTATACAGATACGATCTAAACATGATGTTAAGCCTGTTCTGTACAGTAGAAGCATATATCGAACAGAAACGTGAGTTTAGCATATTTCAAACTGAAGAAATTCGTACTAACGACGGGAGAACAGATTAATGATATTCCACACTATACAGATACATACGAAATATACCTGCTACGGTGACATCAGCTCCAAAATATTCGTTCTGTTCGATCAGATGAAGTGTAGTCGCACGGCAGTGTTTTATGCGGAAAGAAAAAGACCGGAGAAAAGTAGTCTACGTTAAGGACAATCTGCACTGCGGAGACGCGCACGGAACGTAAGCAGATATGTTAAGCACATTCTATGCTGGGAAAACACGAGTTGAACATTGAGAAAGCAGTTCAGTACATTTCAGACTAAAGATATGCGTACTGAGAGCTGGAGAACGGGTTAAGGACACTCTACAGTGTATAGATACGTTCGAAACATGATGTTAAGCCTGTACTGTACGGTAAAATCATGAATCGAACATAGAAAAGAGAGTTTAGCATATTTCAGAATGGAGAAATTCGTACTCACGACGGAAAAACAAGTTAAGGATATTCCACACTGTACAGATATGTACGAAACATGACGTTAAGCCTGTTCTGTATGGTAGAAACATGTATCGCACACAGGAAAGAGAGTTTTGCATATTTCAGACTGGAGAAATTCGTACTGACGACGGGAAAACAGGTTAAGTTCATTCCATAATGTAAATATACGTACGAAACATAACGTTAGGCCCATTTCATACAGCAAAGACACGTACCAAACACATGAAGATATTCTAAGCACAATTCAAACTGTAGATATATGTACTACACACGAGAATATATTTTAGGTACATCGCACAATAGAATTACGTATGAAACCCAGTGTTAAGCCCATTCTCCGCAGTAAAGGCGCGTTAAGCACACTCCACACTACAAATATAAACTTCAAACACAACATCAAGTCTATTTCATACAGCTGAGGCTCGTACAAAACTCAGCAAGACACTTTCAGCCCGTTTGACACTGTCTGCGACGCCTTCGTTTTATTGCAAGCATAACCTTAAAGATCATGGCCCACCTTCTCCAACATTCATGGCATAACAAACTCATTGCTGTCTTTGTAAGAAAGAACTGTGCGGAAGGGGTTTCGTTAAGCACAAGTATACGCCTAAACAATGTTCCAAACAAACTTCAGGCAGCAAACGGAGAGCTTTCCAGAGCGGAAGTGCGCGTCAAGTGTCGTTTTTCAGCGTTCAAAACGCGGCGTGCACGGGCAGACAGCGGCAGCAATCGTAAAACACGTACACTAATGCGCGGTGCATCTAAAATGCAGCGGGGAACGCAGATTGCAGGTGTCAGCGGCTCGGCGGTCCGACGGTGAACTTTCGCCAGGCAGTATTTCATAAAAGTCGACATGGGCCACCGCAACGAGCAAGCAACCCACTCGAGCTAGCAGTTTCACGCTGCTGGAGCAACAGCTAGTTTATTCAAATTTGATGTAATGCCTTTCTAGATGCTGCGCGGCCCACCCACCGGTTCCTCGATGTCGGAAAAATCTCGTTCCGCGCGGTAATCCCGCGTGATATTTTCAAACCTGACTCCACACTTTTTTATATCTTCCTGTACAGGGGATGACCTGTCATACTAGGCTGTTTGAAATAATTTAAGGATCGCACGGTTATTCAGGTTGTGCGTTCTTTATTTAAGTGATAAGTAATATGAATGTTCTGCTAGTTAATGCAGCAAGCCACGCCTACTTTTGACTTGGGGAGGGGAGAAAACCGCCCGCGCGGGCAGCATGCGCCCGTGCCTGTTGTATACGCTAAATATTGAATGATACTTATTAATATTTGATAGATAATCGTTGTAAATCGTGAGCCTTTGGTTCAGAGCTGTTTGTTGGAAATTTTAGGCTAGGAGTAAATGTTCCTTGATGGATACTTATTGTTTGTGTAATTTAATAATTGTTGCAGGTGATTTAATTGACTTTGGGAAAAATAATTTATAAATCAGTGGACCAAGCGAGTGACCGACAGAAAGCATGAAATTGGAACAATAAAGGCACTCAAAGCGAGGATAATTTTAAATAAAAATTGAACGTGAAGAGGCATTTCATTTCGTTCGAAAATGTTCCACTTGAATGCATGATACTTCGGTAATTCTGCGGTTAATGTTGACCGATATACGTTGTAACAATACGAATCTGCTGCTGAATGGCCATTGAGGCATGAAAATGTTATAACATTTGGACCAACGAATAATAATCAACCTTATTTCCAGTACAACATAAAAATACTTGCGAACGAACCTCTTTAAAAATTTACCACAAAATTCATTTTATTCTCTGCGATTCAGTGTTGCCGTATTTAAAATGGTCACACCATTATCTGTCATAAATATTGTAGCAGTAAAAGCTGCGAGAATTTTTCTCAGATTTCTCTGCATATCTCTGTAATATACGACGAATATGCATACGTCTTTTTCGTTATTGTTATCCTAACGATACATGGTTTCTATATTCATCCAACAACATGATATTCTCCCAGCGTTCCCCCGTATTTCTGCAAGTACAGGATTCCCTGCAAGCTTCAAGGCCAAGGAAGGATAAACGAATTACACAGAACGCTCGGGGCAGTCGGCTGTCTTCTTACTATCGAGATACGTCTTCAAGGGATCGGGAGTTGAGGAGATCTCGAGGCAGCTATGCATAGTTTACAACAATGTTTCATGCTAGTGGCTTGGCCCGAGCATGTGGACACAGGGAAAATCCGATCACGTTCTTTATGGCGGCCATTCTTTCGGATCGCCCTTGTCCGGTGTCTTTGGCAAACAGTTCGAATATCTTCTTGGCGACGAAGAAGGATCACGAGGATACAAAATTGTCATAGCAATCGATCGCTGTACCGTGCATTCTTCTTTGAGGTTTAACGATAAATTTATAATTTGAGAAGGAATCGTTTTCTGACAGATACGTTTCCGTTCTCAAATAAGTATGTGTGGATGGGCCTTAAGGCGTTGAATAGCGCAGTGAACACTGTCGTATCTAGTTAGACATTCTTGATTATGCTGCATTGTATGATACATTTTTAATTTAAGGAGACATCACAAAATGATGTAATTTTTTAAAAATAAAGTGTGGACAGGCCATAACTCGTTAAATATTACAGTAAAAACTGCCGCACCTAATCAGGGACACAGAGTAAAATTTTGTTTAGAATTCACAATTGAAACAGGAATTATTATTTTCTCCCTCAAGTCAATAGGTGTGTATGGGCCATAATTCATTAAACAACGCAATGCAAATCGCTGTATCTAATCAAGCACACACACAATAAACTTGTGTATACATTTGAAAATATGAATAATTTTTAGGGGAGTATTTATACGACCTAAACTCGGCTATAAAAAAGGTAACTACGGTCGGGCCATAACTCGTGAAATGCCACAGTAAAAATTGCCGTACATAGTTACACACAGATACAGTGAATCTTTGTTTAAAGTTCAATGAAAATAATTCTAAGAAGAATCACCTTTAAATTATTCTCGTCCTTAAAAAAGTAAGTGTGAATGGGCCTTAACTTACAAATGGCACAGTGAAAACTGCCGTACTTAGTCAGACACATAATATCTCATTTTCAATATAAATCACAATGGAAAAAACATGTATGACCGTTTGATCGTACAATTATTACTGTATACTGTTATTACAGTATTAATATTGCTGGAAATTTTATGAAAATTATTTGTTACATAACTAATTCAAATGTAAAGCATGAAACATCTTTGACAGGATAAAAATTTTGTTTTCCTTCACTTTTGGTTATCAAAACTTGCTACTATAGATCTCTAAATTACGTTATGTTGTTTTGATTGTTATAAATAAATAGAAGATGAAGCATCGTTGCAAATAACATGTTTTACATTATTTCACCGTACTATTCGTCGGTGTTTGGCACCTCTGTGCCGGATATTAGCCTACTGAGCATTGTGCCGGTAATTTAATTAACGTCGGCGAAAGAAATTTGTGTCGAATGAAAGACAGGTTCGCGAGACTCTTTTCTTCGAGGAAGTTCGCTCCTTTCCGTTTCTATCTGAAAGATCGGGCTCCTATTCTCCGACAGGCTTCGCCCATCCGCCATTGGCTCGCCCTTCTTATCTACAAAAGTCCGAAAGGCCTTTCGCTTCTTTGATTCGGCGAAACAAAAGACTGCAGATTGAAATTCGCTTGTTGTAACTCGGCTATCGAGTTCGACGTTATACTTCCGATAAAGACTCGATTCAAGATGCCTGGCCGTTCGATCTTTCCTTCTGTCGTTTCCGCACGTGTCTCAAATTTTGATTTCTAGCCAAAACTTAATTTCTTAACACATTGGCTGCCATGGTGGTCAGCAGTGACCGCTGCCACAAATTCTATTTTATTAAGTAAGTATTAATTTTGACTATGTTCTGAGGAAACTTATTAATGCAACAGTAATATAGGAGCGTATGTACAATGCTGGATACTTCAACATTTTTCTCCTTTACAATTTGTGTAGAAAAGAGAAATGTCGTGGCTGACTAGAGATTGCTGTTTTCACTGTGACAGTCAACGTGTTAAGTAACTCTGTTTATTCTTTACATACAGGCTGATTTATGAGGGAAGTGGTAAAATTTAGTAGCCTAGAGTATTGCCTACAAAAAACGCCTAATCAATATAGGGTCTAAAATTGATATTCTGGTAGTTACATAGGGTTCCTGCGGTAAACGCCTATGGGCGTTCAAGTACCGTGCATGTTAAACGAGTTCAGCGACCATCCGCACGTGACGTTCGGTCATTACACAAATCACTACCCTCAAATAATAATTTCTCTTAAAAATTGTAATAAATTCCCAGACGTACGCAGAATTAACATTTTTCGTCCCAGTGAGTACTATGCCCTAAATACGTACCACGAATACTCACAAGATACGAAATTACATTATTTCTATTTTTCTTTTTTGAAATTGTTAATGTATTATTAAAATAAAGTGTCTTCGTGAGACTACGAGGCTCCAGAGAAAATGTAGGAGCGTACAGCGGCAACCATACTCGCGGAAATAAAAACGACACTCCTTAATCCCCGGAACAGCCGCATCGGAACTATTCGCAACGTATAAAGTGCACTCGAGTCGGACTTGTCGCGGCGGGCATTAAATGCGGTTCAACATTCCATAAAACATGCCACTCGTCACCGTGAGAGCATGCTACGAGCCACCATGCTTGTCTGAGTACCACACTGTCAGATTCATGGGATTATTTACGGGGGAAGCTGTTCGCCCGATGCTCGTTTTCTCGCTATTTATTGGCCCTCGTCGCGCGGGAACGTTTCGCGGACGAAATCCAGAATCGATTCGGACCGGCTCGAACGGCTCCTTCACTTAGCCTATCGTCTCGAATTCGACATATGTATAAAGGGTGTCCCATTAAGAACGGCACGATCCAGCAGCTGACAAGTCTACACCAAGAAACAAAGCGAAAAGGCAGTTTAACGTTCTTTTGTTTAATATGTTCAGCCCAGATAATGTCAGAAGACGGCACAAACCTCATCAGAAAATGTGTATACAGGGTGTCTCTAAAGTAACCATCTATTTTGCAAAATAAGAGGAATTATTAGAAAACATCTTCATGGAGTGGTATTACTATATATTTAAGCATAAATGCCGGGATTAATATAATGAATATCGATGATATTGGCCTGAAGAGAAAACATAAAGTATTGACAAAAGAAATATGGGAAGCGATTGAAAAATTATAAATACATATGTTGGTATTGTGCATACAGTTATGTAAATATAACAATAATTTAAATTCTTCGTTATTTCACCAAAATAGGTGGTCACTTCAGGGACACCCTGTACAGGGTGAAAAATTTAAGTGGGAACTCTTAAACATCTCCGTTACTTATGATTGTATGAAAAAAATACCTTAAGACAAAGTTACACAATTTTATGGGGCACACCTAATGGTAGTAAAAATATTTTCTCGAGGTCATTTGTTTATGAAATGTGATTGTTATCGATGTTTTTTTAAATGGAACTGCATGTTATTGTTTAGCGTGGTCTTTCAAAGTCATTGACCATCGATTAAATTCTACCTTCAGAATCAAATTAAATCATTATAGGGTCATTCCACGCCAAATCGATCACTTTTTGACGTCGATGTCAGGGATTTTGTTCAAAGTGGAATATGATGTGGTGCACGTAAAATAAAGGGGGGTTTAAGTCATCATGTTGCTGGTTATAAATTTGTTTAACAAATACGGACCTTTGAATTTTGCAATTTTTGCCTATTTTCATGAAAACAGGTTGTACTTATGAATTTGTATCTCGAAAATTATTTGTCCAATTGAGTTCGTTTTTTTTATTTTTATCTAGAAAGTCTGACCCATTGTAATAATATATGTTAAATTTAAAAATTAACTTCGTAACATATCTGAATTATTAACAAATTCTTATGTTGTAAATTTCTCCTTGAAGGCGATCTGTGTTTAAATTTAAAAAAAATATGACCATATTCTTTGAAATTTTACCTACAAAATAAGCCTTCGATCAGGTTGGTGTCTTCAAAATTAACGTTGCAATGGGCTGTTAAAAGACCGGTCTGCCCCCGTATTAGGCAAATGAGCCGCGCAGGCAGTATGAATGGTAATATTATAATTATTATAACGTTATATCTTTCTCATTTCTGGTAATATTATAATTATTATAAAGCTTCACAATAACTTTCTCATTTCTACTAATATTATATTTCGTCGCACTTCACTTTTCCAGTGGTTTCACAAGGTAGATTTTGATTTTAAGCTGATTTATCCTATCTTTCGATTCAGTTCATTCCAGATTCCCTCAATTGAGTTCAAATCGGGAGGTTGCATGGTTTTTATTTTATTACTCTCTTGTAACTGTTTTAACTATATTTCGCAAATTTTTGCAATAATTTCTTTAACCTTTTGACTGTGGGCTGCTTATAAGCGAGGCGAACAATGCGTGCGGCCGAGCTGCAATGGCACGTAATAAGCCATTGCACCGAACGCCCATGGGCGTCGACAGTACACGGTGAGCGGCTTTGACAAGCGCCTGTAAACACCGTTCGCAGTCGAAGGATTAACAAAAATGACAGGTGTCCTACAACTTATAGCCGGCAGCGTAGGCCTTCACGGGGATTAAAATCGACTCCGATGAATTCTGTATGGATCATCTCTTGATAAATCCTGCTGACTTATTTATAGAATTCGTATTTTATCCGTGGACGTGGCTGCTCTGTAATATATCCATGGTCAAACGAAATCTGCAAACTGTACGTCCGGTGTATCGAACCGGCGTAGCTGAATCTAGTGAAACGATGTACAAGCAAACGAGTTAGGAACGCTCGGAGGGGAAGGGCGGGCGAGGGGGTGGGGGCGAAGGGAGCGGTCTGTGACATCGTAGCCAGTTTGTCGAGTTTGTTCGCCGATGTTTGCCGAATGCAGTCAAAGTGCATGCGAATTACCGCATTAGTCTGGACTCGACCTCTACGTTGTCAGCGTTGCGCGTAATTAAAACATTCTTGCCGCCGGGGGCGAAGCGTCATCGCAAACAGAGGTGCCGATCATTTTCGATTTCAATCCATTTGCCCGGCCGAATTAATTAGCGCCGCCGGTTTTCTTTCCCGGACTGGAAAATCGACGCTGCCTTCTGATACTCCGTGGACCTGGCGCAGCGTCCTTAACTATACAACTTTTGTTCTAGGGTGGAATTCTTAGACCGTATAGATTTTTCAGAAACTTCAATAGTAATGAGAGGAATTATGTTGCTGATACACGCGATTTGATATATAGTTTTTTTATTGGGAGAGTTTCAGATCAGGCGTGGGCAGATGTTGCCCCGCCGGGCGCTTATCTTCCCCTGCTACCGCTATTTTATGAAGCAACGACGAAATGCTCTGAGGGAAGGCAAGGTGAAAACATGAAGCAGTCCAAAGATTATAACAAAAATGTAGTAGTATTAGAGAGATTTACGCAAGTGATGCACACGATTTGATATGTTTCTGTTTCATTGGGTAATTTTTAAGTCAGGCGTGGTCAGACGTCGGTCAGTCGAGCGTTAGCCTTCCCCTGCTAATGCTGTTTTATGAAGTAAAAATGGTGGGAGTGAAGGTAAGTTGTTCAAAGGAATTTACAAATTTTCAAAAATTGTAGTAGTAACAGGGAATATGAAGCAAGTGATACACGCGATTTGATACGTATTTTATTCATTTGTATGTTCGCATAATGCGCCTCAGTACGAGACGCAGCAGCTGCTCCACTAATTTCAAATTATTTTTATTCACAAATTATTACTAAATTATTTTATTCACAACAAACAGAAATGGTCAAGCGTCTTTTGTACGAACGAGTGAAAGAGTAACAAATTCCGTCTGGCGGCTCGCGTGGACGTGCCCGCGGGCAATGTGAACACAAATTCGCTCCACAAGCGGCACTTCGTAAGCTTGACCCCTGACTGTTCAAAAACCAAAACAAAAAAGAATAAACGTCTAATAAATATTCATTTGAATTTCTAGAAACAAGAAACTCTGTTATGCGTCGGAAATTATTTATGACTCAACCTAATATTTTACTCACAACAATCCCAAATTGTCAAGCGTCTTTTCTACGAGTCGAGTGAAAGAGTAACAAATTCCGTCTGGTGGCTCGCGTGGACGTGCCCGCGGGCAATGTGAACACAAATTCGCTCCATAAGCGCGACTTTGTAAGCTTGACCCCTGATCGTTAAAAACAAAAATAAGAAAAAATAAACCTCTAATAAACATTCATTTGAATTTCTAGAAACAAGAAACTCTGTTATGCGTCGGAAATTATTTATGACTCAACCTAATATTTTACTCACAACAATCCCAAATTGTCAAGCGTCTTTTGTACGAACCGAGTGAAAGAGTAACAAATTCCGTCTGGTGGCTCGCGTGGACGTGCCCGCGGGCAATGTGAACACAAATTCGCTCCATAAGCGCGACTTTGTAAGCTTGACCCCTGATCGTTAAAAACAAAAATAAGAAAAAATAAACCTCTAATAAACATTCATTTGAATTTCTAGAAACAAGAAACTCTGTTATGCGTCGGAAATTATTTATGACTCAACCTAATATTTTACTCACAACAATCCCAAATTGTCAAGCGTCTTTTGTACGAACCGAGTGAAAGAGTAACAAATTCCGTCTGGTGGCTCGCGTGGACGTGCCCGCGGGCAACGTGGACGTGAATTCGGTCTATGGGAGCTCTTGAAGCCCCGTCCCGTAATAGGAAGCCCCGAAAATCCCGCCGAGGATTAAGTTTCTGTATGCGATATTCCGCGGTGGTCGGTCATTTGAACGCGGCATATTTCCCGTCCGCATGGACCGTTCGCCCATTGGCAAAGCTTTCACCCTGTCTCGTCCGCAGCCGGACGTTTCGGTCGGCTGTGAATGGATTTTTCGATGTCTTCTCGGCCCAGCCCCATTTTCAACGTCCAGAAAATGAACCATGCGGAACGCACTGCGTGCAACTGATAAATCGTACGGAATATCGTCGCCCTCCGACGCCGCATAATTTCGCGAAAACGATACCCCTGCAGTTCGCGTTGCAATTTATTGCACGGACCGGCAAGTCCTTTCACTGGGCTCGCACACTTGCCCCGCAAGTCGAAATGAACGGAACGGTTTGAATTCAGGGGCATTCTGAAATTGTTTGCGAAGGTCGGGTATGCAGACTGGCTTCTTTTTTATGTTTTGCGTGTTTTATCGGAGATATTGAAGCTCTGCTTGATTGTGTAATTATTTTTCAGTGCATCGGCTAGGCAGAGGATATTCCGGGTTCGTTTCATTTTGTAAGGGATAGGTTGTGATTTTTTGGGTTTCATTGAACGTGAAGTCTGTTTCAAGGATAATGATTCAGAATATTTTGTAACATAAAGTATGATAAAAAGTCAGCTATCATTGTGAAGGTTTTCGTATGAAAAAATTGAAATGAAATTAAAAAGAATTTAGAACTCGCGGCTAATTAGGTACGGTAGTTTTGACAAGGGCTATTCAACGAGTTAAGGTTTTTCCACACTCACGTTTATCCATTCACTCTCACAATGATATTTTTAAAAAATAATTATGAAGATTTATATTTTTGTTTGAATTAATTTATATTATTTTGTGTTTGTAGTTCAATCGAAAATAATTTTTTGTTAATCTAAGTACAAATTTCACCGATTTTTTAATAAATTTTGTATAAGTATACTGAGAGAGCGAATGGATAAACGTAAGTATGGAAGGGCCTTAACTCGTTGAATAGCTCTTGTCAAAACTACCGTATCTAATTAGTCACAAATTCTAAATTTTTCTTAAATTTATTGTACGATAAATTTATAATTTGAATAGTTTTAGAATACTTTTTGAATAAAATATGCGTGTTATCTATTTTCATCCTCTAATTACAACATGAATCTGCGACTAAATCAATAAAATGTGCTATTTCGGCCGGAATATAAGCATTTTTACATGAAACTCGTATACATGGGTAAGAAAATCAATAAAAACTGATATTTCTCTGTATTTTTACCGAAACTGAGGTTAATTTACAAGAAATAAACATAAATTAATGCATTACAACACGAATTAGCCACAAAATCAATAAAATCTGTTATTTCGGCAGGAAAGTCTGTATGGGCCTTAACTGTTTGGATGACACAATAAAAAATAACATGTCCAATCAGACATATGATAAAGTAAATTTTTATATCAATATAACAATACGTTACTATAATAATATAATGTAAGCTTTAACAATATTTACTATAACAATGTACAGTGATATCTCGATTATCCGAACTGTAATTAGCAACAAATTGTCTCTCATTTTAACTACATTTCTCATACAAATTTTAATTTTATGTTAGAACGTAAAATACATAATAGTATAAAATAAAAGTACAGAATTACTAATGTTAATTCTAATTCGTAATTAACATAGATGATCGGTATTCGGATAATTCAGGTTCTACATAGTAAATTCGAATAATAATTACTTGTAAATTTCTGTTTAAAGTTTATTGAAAGATAAATTTATAATTCCAGATGGTATCATTTTTGTACGAATCTCTGTAAGGTCTATTTTCGCCTTTAGAAAAGTCAGTGTGGATGGGTCTTTACACGATGAATTGGGCAGTGAAAACTGCCGTACCTAGTCAGACGCAGCACACTGTTCCGTTTTAAATATAAATCACGAAGGAAACAAATATTTTGCTATTTACTTAAACCGAATTCTAAATCATTTTTTCATGTATATTGTTCACAGTAAGAAATTGACTGCAACTGCAATATAACAAAATTGTTGAATAAGTTAAAATTACAGGCAAAAATAAAGATCAATAATGACATGTCGACGATTTTATAGAGAATGTCCATCGAATCACGGATGTAATTGTCGGTGGATACAGTTCCCGTTAATTCGTCAACGTAAAACCGTGTCGCAATTATCAGACAAATTGCTTGTTATCGAATAATCATGCGTCGGCTAACGATACAATTCACTAACTTCCGCCACTGATTAAAGGTTAATTGAGTAGAACCAGTAGGAAACATTTTACTGTGTAATACGAACGACCTTATAGATCGAATCGCGCGCCAACCCTTAATTCCACCCGGCAATTTTATTCTTTTATCCTAATTTTACACACGCGAGCGAAATTATTCACTTCACGTTGCAATCGAGCGAACAAATAAAATATAACTTCCATTTCTCTTCATAAAGACGTAATGATAATAATTTTGTTTCTATAATTTTGTCTAATTTTACTATCAAAATTATTTCCATGTGGTTCTGTGATAGCAAAAATTTAATTTTATTTTTTACAATTAATATGGCTATCCCTGGAAATTGTAAATTTTTACAAAATTCGAATCTGAAAGGTTAAAGGCTTCTTTGGAATCACAAAAATTGTTTGACAAATTTTTAAGAAATTCGAAATTGAATGGGTAACAGGCAAGAAATAATAGTTTTTGTGAATTAAGAAAATTTGTTTGACAATTAGGAGACCTCACAATACAGTCAGCGTTACTAAAAAATTTAATTTAATTTTTTTATAATTAATATAGCGCTCTCTGGACATTCTTCAGAAATTTCAAGCTGGCTAGACAAACAACCAATGAGGGTACTTCTTGAGTATTAAAAAAGTTAGGAAATCTCTGAATCGATTTAGTGTTATTAAATAATTTTATTTAATTCTTTTATAATTAATATAGCACTCTATGCAAATTCTTCAGAAATTCAAAGCTGGATAGACAAGCAGACAATCAGGGTACTTATTGAGAATTAAAAAAATTAGGGTATCTTCGAATCGATGCAGTGTTATTAAATAATTATATTTCATTTTTTTATAATTAATAGAGCTCTCTCTGGAAGTTTTTCAGAAATTCAAAGCTGGTTAGACAAGCAGCCAAGTAGGGTACTTCTTGAGAATTAAAAAACATTAGGGAATCTCAGAATCGAGTCAGCGTTATGACATAATATCTAAGAAGGGCATGGTGCTTGTGAAACACCCTGTATAAAGATTTCTGTAGAAGATCCGAGGATAGACAGGCGACGATATAATTCGTGGCGGCTGGAACCATTTATTTTACCCATCGCGGCTGCTATACGTGCTCGCGTATCGGAGAACGCGTACGGGATAATCCCATAAAGTCAATTATTCCACGGGGAATATTCCATTGCGGGAATATCGACGAATCATCGACAGAAACGAGTGACTCGATTCAGGCTACGGACCGGGCGAAAAAGGAAAATTAAATTTAGCCAAAATTTCTGCGCTGATCGACGCCCGGTCTACGTGCCCAGATTTCCGACGTTCACCAACAAGACAACAATTTTCACCTATTCGTGCATAGGCGATTCCTCTGTTTTTATAAGTATCGGTAAAAATTGTTGGGTTAGGTTAGTTTAGGTTGATTTCAGTTAAGCTGGGATTTGTTAACTGGCGCATGGAAAGTTTGAGTGAGGCTAGGTTATTCCTGTACAGGCGATTCCTTTGTTCTCATAATTCTCGGTAAAAATGGTTAGGTTATGTTGGTTTAGACGGGTTTAAGTTAAGCTGGGATTTGTTAACTGGTATATGGTAAAGATTGAATGAGGTTAGGTCGAATTAAGTTAAGCTACGATCAGTTAACTCACCTAAAGTAAAGTTCGTGCGAGTTAACTTGGTTTAGATTAACCTGGGATGAGTTTGCTTAAGTTAACATTGATTGTGCTAGGTTTCAAAATGGCTATTGGAAGGGAGAGGCCTTCTTAAGCTTCGCTTAATTAGCTTTTTTAAACTTGCATTGAAGCTCCATTTATTGTATATAAATTAAGACCCCTTAACGGTGGAATAAAAACTTTGAAGGAGTTCGAGTCCTCAGAGAAAAAGAATATAAATATATATGTAGTCATTATGTTCTACATCTTTGAATTTAAAATAAATGTACACGTAGACATACGTTAATAATTCTGAAGAGGTTAGGTAACCTAAAAAAATAAAATTAATTATTAATCACTATTATAAAATCAATTCAGTAACAGATAAAAATGTATAGATATTTAATATTATTAATAAAATAGTCTCCCATTATAGAAAATAAATAATATTGCCTAATGTTACGCATCACTCGTTATATATCTTTGTCAGTGAGAAAATTATTTAAATATTAAGCTGTAATTTTTCTAGTTTCGTGATAATATTAATTCAAAATTAAATAATTGTCACTGCTCAGGCTAATATTTTTGGATACGCTATCATTTTGTATTGCCTCAGAATGGAAAGAAATGCGGAGCGATATCGCTTTCCAGATAAATGGTCCAATTATATGGAAGAAATGGCAACGATCAGAACGTGATTGCAGAATAATACGGGGTGTACGTTTCGATTGTTGTAATTATTCGTATCGAGCAAATGGCGGAACAGGAAGAACCATAGAGAACGGTTGATTTTTGTGCAGACGTACGCGTGGTGGCACGTTAATCGAGATAAATCTCGATATTTATAGTCGACAATCGACCGGATACATCGGCCATTGTACTTCTATAAATGCGCCGACGTATCTGCAGCTGCAGCCTCGGATATAACGTTCGAGCTTATTATGCGCGGTGCAGCGGCGCGTTTTTGCTCTCGCGAGCACCACCTGAACACGGAAGAACTGCATCCGCAATTTACAGTACGCCAGTTCGCAAACAAAATCTCGACAACAGTAAATTAAATTCGTGGAAGCACGTTAAACTGTTTGTCAACGATGTTTTTACCGCCCAATATCCCTCACTAAAAATAGTTTTCTAATTTTGTAAATTACTTTATCAGTTCTCCAGTAGGTGGAGATGGACTGATAATAACAAAAATCAGAACTGTTACAGTGGTATACAGTCTTCATAGTTTATTAAAAAGATTCAACAACGTTTGAATAATTGTCCCTATTGGTGCCCTTAAACCTCGTTTCGATTTTTGCAATACATAGCAATACATAAATTCAGATATATTCTTACAAAATTCTAAACAATTTAACTCTGCCTGGAGATAGGTAGTATTTAGCCAGACACGGCCGTATCTTGCCCGCACGGGCGCTAAGCCACGCCCCCTGCATAGACTGAGCCAATAACATCCCACCATGGAAGCACGTGCGCCGAGGAATGACAGCATTGGCCTGCCTGGGCAAGGTTTGAACGTATTTGAATCAAGCAATTGACTCCATCAACGCACCAGACCAATAAAATGATTTCCAATTACTTCTGGCCATATACAAAGTGTTGGGCGACTTTCGTTTCTCGTGCTCCACTATTGTGGGTGTCGGATTTTTTTTCAGGCGCAGGAGCACGTATTCGTCGGCGTTGCAAATGAATTCGTTGATGGCCATCGCAGCAGAAATGGAATTACCTTTCGGGCAAACCGCAGCGTGACTTAACTCTGCCCTTGCGGTAACGTTGCCCTGCACTTTGACTGGCGTCTAGCCTTCTCGTTAGCGAAGAAACGGAAATGAACGTCTCTCTAATTGTGAAGGCGAAAAGAAACACGCGTTTTAAAGCGTAGAAAATAAGAATGAAAAGCGGCGGAACGAGCGTTAGCCTGAACAGCCGCTTACCCCTTAAATTCTTCAAACATAACGCGCCCTTTCTGCCCTTTACTTAGCCAGCCGTACGGCCGCCATTAAAGCTCCGCGACATGTTTTCAAAACTGTACCATTCAAACGCAACTCCGCGTGCATAATGAAACTCTTGTCTCGAACGACTACAAATAAAGAGCCCGGCGGTTATCGTTCAGACGTTTGCGCGAAAGTCGTTTGAAGTCGAAATAAATTTTATCGCGGCGAAGCTTGGTAGTCAGAAGAAATTTTTAGTGGATCTGATGTTCTTTACACAAAGATTGAATTGGGTTGGTTTAGGTTGCGGGGAGTAGCGTACCGACCACAGAACTACTGCCATAGTCGGTCCCAAGCTAGGTTGAGAAAAGTAGAGGGGCCCAATCACACCTAACCTGCAGTCCCCATCGGCTATCCGATGCCAGGTTGCTCGTGGTGCCGCCGTGAGGCAAATTCCTAGCACCTGGTCCAAGGATTTTACCTCCCTGATAATTTCGGTTTAAAGGAGAAGAAGTGGTGGTTTGGAATAAGTTAGATTGAGTGCGGTTGGGGGTGGATTCTTCTGAAGTAGTGTCATGGTGGGTTACATATTCTACTCTGGCCCAAATAGTGTGAACTAAGGTAGAGATGACGATGAAAAAGAAGGTTAAGTTAGGTTTAATTGCGTTTGGTTCCCTGATGTAGTACCTTCGCAGGCTACACACTCTAGTTTGGCCAAAATAGCGTGAACCAAGGTAGAGATAGCGGTGACAAAGAGAGTTGAGTTAAGATAGATTGGGTTAGGTTCCCTGATGCCTTCACAGAATAAGTGCTCTAGTTGGGCTAAAATGGCGTGAACTAACAATAGGATAAAGATAGCGATGAAACAGAAGTTCACGTTAGGTTCTCTAATCTAGAGCCTTCACAGGTTAAGTGCTCTTGATGGGCCAAAATGACGTGAACTAAGATCAAGATGGCGGTGAAAAAGAGGATTGAGTTAGGTTAAGTGGGCAGGCTACCCTGACGTAATGCCCTCATAGGTTACATGCTCTAGTTAGACCGATATGGAGTGAACTAGTAGATAAAAATGGTGATGAAAAAGAAGGCTATCTTAGGTTAGGTTGGATGAGATAGTTAGTTTTGAATATTTGCGTAGAACTTTCCAAAAAAATGATTATTAATGTCAAACCATTGGTTTATTGATTCTATAGAGTGGATGCTTTAAAATTGATCGTTTCAACTTCAGGTATGTATAATATTCGACAGAATAAACAAAAACGTTCCAGTAAACAAACGTCGAAAAGTCAATAGTCTTCGAGATATAGTTCTTTATCACTAAAAATAGTGATGAAGGTACCAAATATCTCTGTATATCTAAACAATTATTGATGTTTCGACCAATGTTGATTAGACCTGTGCTTATTTTGTCGAGTTTAATATGTACCCAAAATTTGAACCCTAAATTTTCACGAAATTTTTTCGTGACTTTCAGTACTATTTTTTACCGTTGATGGCTCTAATGGTATTACATTCTCCTTTACATCTCGGAATCTATTGATCTTTTGACCCATGTTTATTCAACCTTTTTTGTTCATGATGTCGAGTACTACATGTACTCGAAATTGGAAACAGCAATCTCGATAAAAATTTTTTGCAATTTTCTGTAATTTTCCTTTATATCCCGAAAATTATTAATCTTTTGACCCATATTTATTAGAACTTTTTTATTTATTTGGACGAATACTACATATACGCAAAGATGGACACATCAATCTTGATAAAATTGTTTTGTAACTTTCTGTATAAGCTTCCAGGGCCGATGCCTCTGATGGTATTAAATTTTTCTTTATATCTTGGAAATTACTGATTCTTCGACCCATATTTGTTAGAACTTTTTTGTTTATTTTGTCAGGTACCACATACACTTAAAGTTAGAAACATCAATCTTGATAAATAGTTGTTTGCAACTTTCTGTATCATATTCGACGTTCCTGTCTTGAAATGATTAGATATAATTTTCTACACAAAATCATATTAGTCCTCTAACCTTGCATATTAATTCAAAAAGCGAAAACCTCTATTTTAACTCTCCTATTTCTCCCGCATTAGTCAGAGACCAAACAATATTCCACAAAGCCACGATTTCCTTTACGACAACACTAAAAATTATGTTATCACTCCACATAAAACCACAAAAACCCATCATAATCTATTCTTATCTATATATAGCTCAAACCATCAGAAACTCAGTCGCAAAACTAACTTTCAAACCGATTATCCATGTCGATTCTACAGCAACATGCTTTATTCGTCTTACCCCTCCGTTCACACTCTCTTTTCCGCGCACACGGACAGATAAAAGGGAAAATTTTACGGTGCATCAGGAGATGACCATAAGCGGCTTAATTAAAGTGTATCCGCTGTATTAATAAATGGTCGTACGAGTGTCGAAGCGTCGACGGACGGAAGATTATCAGTCCAGGTGGCGATTTTGTAGGAAACGACCCCTTTGATCAATCTCGCCAGCGAGACGTAAGCACCTTGTAATTTCTGTTTGACACGTGACGGTGTATTCGAACTGTTTTCGCCGGATCGATCCTATCCACGTCCAATCGACAGATAATCGGCCTGCAAACCATACGCTCGGTGTGTACCTATCCGCAGAAATTGCTCCCTTTTGCCAGGCCGTGCGAATTTACGATCCGGCCCCGTAATCGTCTCGTAAAGAGCCTAATCGCGAGGCGCGGGCGAAACGCATGCCCCGAGATCTCGAACGGATCGATCTTCACCCTTTTCGAGTGGTCGTTATTAAGAGGACGTCGTCAGCAACCTGTCCCGCGTGATACAGCCATAAACGTGTTTCAGAACCGCAGCGATTCCTTCTCGCGTTTAGGCTATTGTTGCATAGGAACGTTGAAGGATGCTAATGTGATTTCTATTTTGTTATTTCTAGCACTGAATGTTAATATTACTGTCTTCTTCAGTATGTTAATTTTAGGATTTTTATAACGAGTATGATTAGAGTGCTATAAGAAAGTATACGATGGTTTTTAAGCGTGAATGGTGAGTGGAGCTGTAAACGCCTCTGAAACATCTGTAATCTAACTATGTTTATTTTATAATTTTATTTAGGACCCGAGTACTTTGTTTTACCTACATTTTGATTTCCGGTGGTCTTAAATCGCTTTGAAAATTTGTTTCGAAGTAATGTTGTCTGTTTGGAATGTTCTGTTTACCTTTTTCAGTGTATTTCTCTTGTTTTTTCGTGCTTGTATTAGTTGTAGGGCGATTGTTTTAATTTTGGTTATGGTGAAGCATGTAAGAAATTATTTACCTCTGACAGAAAATAAATTATATTATCTAATGTGGTCAAAAAGTTAATAATTGTTTGATTAATTTTGGTCGCCGAGTGAGTAAGTGTGGATAAGCCTTAACTCTTTGAATTTCGCAGTGAAAACTGCCGTACCTGATCAGACACGTGTAAGCTTTTGTTTTAATTTCATTAAACAATGAACTTATCATTAAAAAAGGACTTGATTTTGGACAAATGTCTGTATAACCTATTTTCGTTCTTAAATAAGTGTGTATGCAGAGTCTGAGGCCCCTTAACTTACATTTTTACATTTATATTGGGAAATAGAATATTATTCTGAGTTTGGCAATTATAAAACATGAAAAATATTGTCTACCTACGCCTAGGAAAAATAAGTTGTGTAATTACATTTTGTGGTAAAGTCTGTTTTTTACCTATTTTCGTCCTTAAGTAAGTAAGTGTACACAGGCCTTAACTCTGATATATCTCATATTTATAATGACTAACAGAATATTATTCTAATTTTGGCTATCGCAGAAAATGTAAAAATCTGTTTATTTCACGAAGAAAAAATAAATTATACGGTTACATTTATTAGTGAAGTCAATTACATTACCTATTCTCGTCCTTAAATAAGCAAGTGTATATGGGCCTTAACACATTTCTAATATGCATTATGACCTACAGAATACTATTCCAATTTTGGCTATCGTACAAAGTGTAAAAATCTCTTTACTACACGAAGAAAAAATAAATTATACAATTACATATATTAGTGATGTCAATTACATTACCTATTCTCGTCCTTAAATAAGCAAGTGCATACGGGCATTAACTCTCACATTTCTCATAATTACACCAATCAACAAAATATTTTCGTATACGTGAGTATCGTACAAAATGTAAAAACTCTCTATCTTCGCCAAGAAAAAATTAATTACACAATTAAATTTTCCCATAAAGTTAATAATAGTTCTGAGTCTTATAATTTCCAATGTACACCTCCGTCACACCCGAGCAAAATGTTTCTCCGGTGTAAATAATTTCCCTGTGGCCCGGAGAAAGGAGCAGAAGTTAATGGGCGATCCGACGAGAGAAGCTCTGATTTATTTTCATTTTATATTAGATCTCAGGTCTGCCGCAGCAAAACGAAACTTTATTACGGCCCGCTCTGGTCGAATGCCTCTCGCACGGCGTCATGAAGCCGGCCATTATGATCTCTTCCCAGCAATTACGTTTCTTACGAGGTGTGCGCTTTTTTCACCAGTCTCCCTTCCGCCGACGAAAAATCTCCAGCCCTTATCTCTTATTTCACGAAAGCAAAGAAACCTCGATTTCTTCAACCGACCAAGTTATAAAATCACTTTTCACACTCATTAAATTTTTAATCAAATTAAAGTCACAATTATAGTATGCTACAGGAAGTGTTCTATGAGGTACTTATTAAATATTTTAGAATTTTATAAAAGTCTACTTATCTACGTTTGAGACCTATGACTCAGCATACGAGTTAGATGCTCATGATGACTCACCTCATGGGTCATTAAGTGTTAAAAATCATCTGACACACGTTCAATTCGTTTTCACACTTTTTCATTTCCTTTAATTTTTCGTATAATTGTAGAAGCGATGGTAGTTTTTGAGTATGCTTATAAAAGGCGAACGCATTTATGCGTCTGACCACACACGGAGTTTTTCACTGTGCCACGGAATGTGTAAACATTGTTGACCGTATGTTTTACGTAAACAGTAACGTGTGTCACTAAGTATTTTGGTAATTGAATATTGAAATGCATAAATCTGAATAAACGCAATCAACAATACTATAACAACAGCGTACGTAATTTTGTGTTTTAATAATTGCATAAATTGCTGCATGTGCAAACACGAGTGTACTCGTTGGAAGTAACACTGCGTTAGCTTTGAATTAAAATTATATCTGTTGAATACAAATGGATGAATAAACATATAGATAGATGAATAGGATAAGAAATCAGAAGAAGGAATTTAACCCTCATTCATCCCTTATGTCAATTTGACACATTTTTCTCACCAACATGCGATAAGTGTAAAGAAACAGTATACCTTCCACATCGCTTTATTATTTATAAACATTGCGAACAATCTTATGCCTGAATGTACTGAATATACAGAAATTTGATTTTCTTATTTTCAATAAAATAATTTGCATATTTAATGACCGACTTTTTACCATTGCATCAATTTTGACACTAGGGGACAAATTAAATTGGGAAAATGAGGGACTGATTAAAGAAGAATTTATTTTCACACTTTTTCATTTCTCGTATTTTTTTTACCACTGCAAAAATATCGACAATTTCTGGAGATAACTTGGTGAACACGCGTCTGACTATACACGGAATTTTTCACTGTGTCACCAAACGAGTTTAATTCAAATTATCACGTTCCCTGCCGCGTGTACCGTTTTCGGTACACGCATCAATTTTAATTTGATCACATAACCACCAACCCTTATGAAATTTTGAGTAACATTCACGTGAGAATGATAGTAGAAATAGAAAGTGTAAAATCAAATCGATAAATATTTGTACAATCAACCACTTGTATTAATAAATAGCCGTTTTCACGTGTCTGTCTAGTTACGGAATTTTCTACTGTGACAGGAAACGTGTTGAATATTGAAGCGTGAATGAGAAATTAAAAATCTCTGAACATGGTGATGGAATTTTCGGAAAATTGGGAGAGTCGAGGAAATGATGGATGCAGTCGACTATCCCCGGCCATAGTATTTCATGGTGACCGTATCTGTTTCGAAACGTAGATAGGTTCCGCGTCTCGAGATCGAGCGCAGTTTTTCCAGGGACGGCACTTTAAGAAAAGCAGAGGAGAAAGCAGATCATCTCGCTTTATGGGTTGTGTACGTGTCCACCGTAGCTTTCGAGTCGATATCGCCGCGATCTATGGTATTGTCCCGGGTTATTTATCACCTTTCTCCGGATACAATTCCGTGGCTCCCACTCCCCGAGCTTATGAGCGCTGGATGCGAGTCATTTCTTTCGAGATTCCTGCCCCCTGTATGCACTGTCCTTCCATTTGCAAGGATGGAGCTACGCAACAGTTTCTGCAAACACATTCAGAACGATTTTCTGGATCGACTGAAATTGATAACGTTATTTTATTTTATTTCTATATTCAATTCTTTTACCAACTTGTTTTTTATTCTCATACAATTTTTAATGCAGCGTTCAGTTAAATGATTGGCAATCTTGATTTTAATCATGGATATTTTATTATTGTTGCAGGTACGTACGGAGATAGCTTGCAATTTGTCTATAATCCTAGCTGAACAGTGTATGGTAAGTAGTGTGCAACTATAGCGATTACTGACTGCAGCTGTAAAGTTATTGCATTTTTATGCTGGGTCTGGGAAAAGGGGCGCAGAAGTTAGTCTTTTGGAGGCATCAGTTGGTTCTAAGTCATTGTGTCTCATCGTAGATGTCTGGGTTATTTAGAGACATCCAGTTGGTTCTCAGTTAGTGACACTGCATCTGGGATTTCTAGAGACAGTCTATATCCTAACAGTACGCATTTTACCGCTAACGCATCGCTACTAGACAACACGTATGGGTTGCCTAGAGCCAGCCAGTTGGTTCTGTGTTAGTGATGCGGTGTCTGGGTCATATAGAGACAGACTATATCCTAATAGTACGCTTTCCACCGCTAACTCAACGCTACTAGACAACGCATCTAGGTTATCTAGAGACAGTCTGTTTGATTTTGAGTTAGTGATGCGGTGTCTGGGTTATTTAGAGACAGTCTATATCCTAATAGTACGCTTTCCACCGCTAACTCAACGCTACTAGACAACGCATCTAGGTTATCTAGAGACAGTCCGTTTGATTTTGAGTTAGTGATGCGGTGTCTGGGGCACCTAGAGACAGTCTTGGTGGTTCTGAGTCAGAGTAACTGCATCTGGGTTATCTAGAGAGCGTCTATATCCCAATCGTACACTTTCCACCGCTAACTCAGCCCTGCTAGATATAGCCTTTGAGTTATTTAGAGCCAGTCTAGTTGGTACTGAGTCAGTGACACTGCATCTGAGTCATCTAGAGACAGTTTATATCCTAACAGTACGCTTTCGATCGCTATCTCAGCGCTACTAGACAACGCATCTAGGTTATCCAGGGACAGTCTGTTTGATTTTGAGTTAGTGATGCAGTGCCTGGATTATCTAGAGGCAGTGTAGTTGGTTCTGAGTCAGTAACACTGCATTTGGATTGTCTAGAGATAGTCTATATCCTAACAGTACGCTTTCCACTGCTAACTCAACGCTACTAGACAACGCGTCTGGATTGCCTAGAGACAGTCCTGTTGGATCTAGTTTAGTGATGCTGCGTCTGGGCTATCTAAAAACAGTCCAGCTGGGTTTGAGTCAGTGATAGAGCATCTGGGTTATCCAGAGATAGTCTATATCCTAACAGTACGCTTTCCACCGCTAACTCAACGCTGCTACTCAATGCGTCTGAGTTATCTAGAGGCAGTCTAGTTGGTTCTGAGTCAGTGATACGGTATCTGGGTTATTTAGAGATAGTCTATATCCTAACAGGCGGTACAGAAAAAAACGTAGGACATCAGGGGGGGTGCATCTATCGGTGAGAAGAATGATCTAACCGTTCGATTCTCCGTACCGAATTTCTTCGACTGGGTTCATGGTCCTGGTGGACGCCCACCGACGACGAGTCTTGTAATCAAAAAGTCATTACCCGCGAGCCCTCTAACTTTCCGACTCTCTCTCGACCACAATTTCTCGCAGAGTTCCCGGCACCGGGCCGATGCGAAACGAGAGACAATGACACTACTTCATATTAATTCTCCCTGCCACCCTCCTCCGGCCACCCCCGTCGATCTTCCGCCTTCTTATTCTTTTTGCCGACAGGCCTCACTCGACGATTCCTCTCGTAACTCCCCCGCTGGCACAGGAAACCGCATTGTTACCGCTTGCTTTCATCTTCCGTTTGCCTGGCCAATTTTCCAGCATCCACCGGCCGCGCTTCGCATCCTCGTCCAGTATGGGATATCAGGAGAGAACGGGTTCCGGTTCGGTGGTCACTCGACGACTGCCCGCTTCAGACGTGCCCGGTATTTCAATGGAATTATTTTCAATTTGCTGGTCAAATTATAAGTTGTCTGATTGGGGCCGATCGGCACAGGAGAACTGTCAAACTGAAATTCTGTATATTGATTTCTCGGCGATATCACTTCAAGGTCAACTTGTTTCGCCTGCGCGAGGGTGCATGTTTTTGTTTAGGTGTTGATGGATTAAAAATTAGAAATTCAGCGACTTTACCACTACTTTACCACTTCTGACACTTAACGGTGTAAAGCAGCGGTTCTTAACCATTTAACTGAGGAAGATGAGTTAACTCGCCCTGTGAAAATTGCTCCGACATAAGCAAGACGCCTGTGAACTGTTCTCACAGTATTTGCTGACAAATATTTAAACCAGTTGATGGAAGAAGACGCTTTAACCTGTTTTTTAAAAATGTCTCTGTGATGGACAAGACAATTTACCTCATATTTATTCATTTTTAATTACAAACAATACACATTTCTTATCAAAGAACGACCCAGTTAAAAGGTTAAACTTTATGAGTTGGAGGACCCCTTTCATATAATGTGGATTTTGCCAGACCCGTAACCATTAACTTTATACTTTTGTTGTTAGTACAAGGTAGGAACATATTTTCATGTATACAAGATATTTATTTTTCACTATACAAATTATTACAATCTCAAGTTTAGTCGAAGTTATTTTTATTATATTTGTCATAATGAAATTAAATAACGTATCGAATTCTAGTTTGAAAAATCATTTGCAAACCCCTGACTGTTAACTCTCGGACCCCCAGGGGTCCGCGGACCACAGTTTAAGAATCGCTGGTGTAAAGCTTACTCACGTTACTACAAGAAGAAAATACCCCAGGAGGATCTAGGAAATCTGCTCCTAAATAAAGCGTAGTTCAATTAAATAACTCATCTGTAACTTTGTAAGGAATAGCTAATTTTGGAGAAACATAAAATGCAATGAATCTCACCTGAAATCTCTCCAGAAAAAAACAACAGTGTTTGCATTCAATATGTTAGCCAAAACTCTATTTAATTTAGAGTTTTTAATATTAGAACTCTTAAGGGGGCACGCCACCTCGATAGCCTGTAAATTAAGTCTAAATTCAAAAAATTTTTTACTCGGAACTACTTATCAGAATCAATTAATTTTTTGTCGATATATTACTCAATCATACCTTAATATGTTGCCTAAATATTATTAAAAAAAGATGAAAAACATGGCGGCTACAGCCCGATGCGTGAAGGTCCTCCACCGGCGTTCGAGTTCATGGGCGACCAGATTACTCGGATGTCGATGATCTAAAATCAAAAACTGAACTATTGTCTGAAAAATACGGATTTTCGAAAATTGTGAACACTCCGACTGTGTACTAAAATCAATATACCCAACTCCATGAAGCATGCGAGGACATTTGTATCCCACGAAACCACCGAATACAGCGTACTCTTTAAAACAACGACACCCAGCCCCAAATCAAAGGAAATAAATCCTGATTATAAAATCGAACGAGCGTGCGGTCCAAGCACAGTGGCATAGTGATTGAACAGGCGGCGGGCTGTCGATCGCGCGAACGTTAACGCGAGGCCGATGAATAAGATCGCGAGCAATATGGTTCGCCCCAATCATGCAAATGCGGCCCGGCCGATAATTCGAATTCACGTCACAGGGGCGTAAAATACGAAAATACCGGCAGGAAGCCCCGAATAAATAACACGTCAAACGCGGACAACATTTTTTATCGTAACACCAATCACACAATGCCAACGGCCACTCGATCATCGGCCTTGTCGCGGCATTTGCGAATTTTCGGTACGTTGGATGGCTGGCTGACTGGCTGGCGGAGAATCGAGTTTGCGGGATGGCAGACACCAACCGCGTCCACCATCATCGTTGTCCACGCAGAGAGGACCGGTTCCGTCTGTTTTCGCTCCTGTCCCATCGACCGGGGACGTCCCGGTCTATTTACATGTTGCACACACAGACGGCAAATAAGCGAGGCGCTGATTTAAATAATGCATCGGCAAACAGACCGCCTGCGAGGTGCGATGTCGACTCTTTTGTCACGGATCTGAAGCCCCACGCGACGGCAGAACGTCTCAAACGCGGACTCATTTTGGATTCAGCATGATTTTTTCAACCCTTGCGAAGATGGGGACCTTCTGCAGCAGACGTGGTCAACTGGGTGACTCTGCGGGCCGCTTCGCGGGTGATGAAGTGGTGGGGAGCGGGCCCAGCCCACTTGCGGCTCTCCGCCAATTGGGGAGGCTGTAGCTTTCCCCCACTCCGACTCTGGGTGATCTGTACAGCGTGAAGAGCCTGTAAGTGCTCTCTAAATGATTTC
This sequence comes from Macropis europaea, assembly GCA_916610135.2. Taxonomy (NCBI): domain Eukaryota; kingdom Metazoa; phylum Arthropoda; class Insecta; order Hymenoptera; family Melittidae; genus Macropis; species Macropis europaea. The sequence goes on along the minus strand of OU744352.1, from coordinate 11,288,582 downwards.
GATTGAAATTGATTATTAAAATTATTGATTTGAACATGGTGTGACTGAGCCTCTCAAATCTGTCCAAATTCAAACGGCAACATGGCCACGGCCCTGTCTGTTCAGGACTAAATACCGACACAACAATTTGAATGCAGAAAGAAGTGTCCGAGAGAAAAATTGCATTATTTAAGGGCCTTCCTCTTTTAGACAACCAAAAAGTAGCTGTCTTTGGGAATTTTTTGCAAGAAAACTACCAGAGCTATTAACATTAAACTTGGAAAGTTTATTATTCGTGTCCTGATCTATGTATTTAATTTTTTCGGTCGTAAAATACAGTATAGTTTTTGTGTGACGTGAACCGGAAGTAACCTTTGCACGAAAAAAGGGGTTCTCGGTGTGCAATATTTCTCGGTTCAGAGACACCTGAAATTAAAATGCCCTGAGGAACTGATTATGTGGTAGTTTAGGTAGGACATCATCCACTGTGGTTGAAAAAATACCAAAGAATAACAAAATGGCCGCACGTCAAAGACGCTTCGAGTTTTCACCCTAATATCATTGATTCTGGGGCCCTTAAAAACAGTAATTTTTGGAATTTGATGTTTATAGTGCATGCTGCTATACCTACATGTGTACTAAATATGTACACAGTTTCAGAAAAATTCGTTGGATAGGTTCCAAGAAATCTAGTATAAGCGTTTTGAAAAAGCGTTTCGATTTTACGTAAGGGTTATTTTTAATACTTATACTCCTATGGACATACCGTAAAATCCTTTCAGGAATATATTTTGAAAGATTCAAGGCATCAAAAATACCAAAATTAATTATTCCTTATAATAAAGGCATCAGTGTGGCGGTAGAAAAATTCTTTCTCATATATTTTCATTCAAATTATGGTAGCAAGTCTGAGACAATAACGTGAATACGTGCAATGAAAAGGAATTGAGAAATCGAATTAAAAAGGGAGGAATCGGTGGGTGAAAAAATCGAACGGGTGTGGTAGTGCAAATACACTTTTGTGTTGTAAACTATTGGCTCCCGGCTGGAGCCAGATACCAAATGGACTGAAAAATTTAAAATGCCAATCAGCGATGCGTTTCAAATATATATATATACGTGTATATAGGTATATATTTTTCGATCGATCGTTGTCGTAAAAGGCAATGGCCCGATGGTAACAGCGCCCTTGCTGGCTGCATCCAAATCTGCACGTATACCTACGGAAATTTTGTTTTTACACTCTTCTCCAACGATTTTGAAACTCCTTCCATGCCTCGATTCACCGAACACGAACGTTTACGTGCTTTTTATTTAATGGTATCGACATCTTTCTTTTGAAATGCGCTGGAACCTCCATTATCCGAACTATAATTGGTAAAAAGATGACTACCATTGTAACTGTGCTTTGCAGAAAAATTATCATTTTATTTTAGAATATAAATACGTAGTGGTATAAAATTATACAGGGTGAGTCACATGACTTGTTCACCCTGAATAACTTCTAAAGTATGTCTTCTACAAAAACGTGTTTTATTTAGTAATTGCACGGTACCGTATGGAACATATGATGCTGAAACGTTTTTTTTAAATAAACTATTTGTTTATAAGATATCAAGGTGATCTTGAATTTTTTAAATGGAACATGTACTGTTTTGTATCGCGTTCCATTTAAAAAATTCAACATCACCTTGATATCTCGTAAACTAATAGCTCATTTAAAAAAAACCGTTTCAGAATCAGATGTTCCCTTCAATACTGTGCAATTTCTATATAAAATACGTTTGTGTAGAACACGTACTTTAGATGTTATTTGGGGTGGACAAAGTATGTGACTCACACTGTATTGTGTCACTAGTGATAATGTTAGCTTCTAAGTGACAAATGATGACTAATCTTGGGATAATCAGTGTTCAGATAATGAAGGACCTACTGTAATTATTTATCAATTTTACTGTATGAAAATCAAGTATTATTATTATTAAATTTGCTGTGACGTATAATTCAATGTAAATGTTTTTTAAACCAGTGGAACGAACTAAAAGATAGCTATTTATGAGCATAGATTCTGCAGGCTATATGTTGGAGATTGAAAATTCGAAAGAAAATTTCGTTGAGGTGGATAAGAATTTTCTAAACTATAAAATTCCCTGAAACTAAAAATTCTGAAATAAATAATGAAACTGTTGAAAATTTGAGGATATTTGGAATTTTGCAATGAACAAACTGGCACTGAGAATTTTCTAAACTACAAATTCTGAAATAAATAATGAAAATGATGAAAATTTGAGAATATTTGGAATTTTGCAATGAACAAACTGGCACTGAGAATTTTCTAAACTACAAAATTCATTGAAACTAAAAATTCTGAAATAAATAATGAAAATGACGGAAATCTATGGATATTCGGAATTTTGCAGTCAACAAATGGCACAGAGGATTTTCTAAGCTATGAAATTCCCTAAAACTGAAAATTCTGATATAAATAATAAAAATTGTAGACGTCTGTGGACACTTGGAGTTTTGCAATCAACAAACTAGCACTAGTGTTTCTTCGTGAAATTTAATTAGAAGGCGGCAGGCGATGTTTAAGATTCTCCGCGCGGTTGTCCGGCAACAAACAGCAGACGCCAGAGCCGAAAGTTGCAAACGTCGTGGAAACGATCGACAAGGACTCGAAAGTGTACACAGACTTGGCCTTAATTAAAAGAATCTTCATTTACACAGGCCGGTGTGTCAATCACCGTCTTTAATTACTCGCCACTTTCTTTTTCATTTAAACTTTTCATCGGGGATTAGGGACGTTCGTACGGCGGCCTCATTAACATTAGTCGATGTCATTCCGATTATCAGACGTAATTGCAAGTGGTTGCAAAATAATTCAGACCACGATGTGCTGACGAAATTGTCATTAATCACAATACCTACCATGATTTATTAACTTAACTTATTTCTGATCACAATTTATGAATCTCTACATATAATCTGTTTCCTCCTACTATTTAATATTCATCTAAACCACAGGCAGGGTCACTGAATGCCCGTACGGGCGCTCGTGCCTGATCTAAACCTACCCTAGCTAAAATAAACACCTACAGAACTAACGAAGTGCCACACCCTATATATTTTCTTCCATTTATTTATTGCAAGATCTCGTTACGTATCAGAAATAATTATTAAAGAATGGTATACGCAATCATCTAATCTTAATCGAAAATTTAAAGAGTGCTCTTTTCAAACCATATCATTTCCAAAAATGGGCATGTTATCTGACCGGAAAGATCGCCCGATTTATCAGCGAGCGACTATTCTCTTTCGAGATATCTCAAAAGCATGGTGTATACTGATCGTCCACACACCATCCTTGAACTTAAATTAAAAATCCAAGAAGAAGTCGCGAGGATTCCATCAGATACATTAAGGTGGGTAATGGAAAATTTTCGATTAAGATTAGATAAATTCGTGGATCGAAATGGTGCTCTCTTGTCAAGTGTTATTTTTAAAAAATAAAATAGCATTTTATATCTAACAAAACTACATAAGCGAATTTATGTTAAAATAAAGATTCATTTAATAATTACGTTCTGAAAATTTCCCACTTCACGAAACGCCCTACATAAGGACAGTGGCACCTTTTTCTGTGATAACGTCACGATTTTAGTGTGAACGGAGCACAAGGCTCAGGTGCAATAAGTTTGGACATTTGTACAAGGCGCAGGAATCCAAAATAAAGCACACCGCATCCCGCAGCGATTACTCTTCCGGATTCTCATTTTGAAGGCGAGCTGGCGAAATTTCGGCGCAGCTAGACAGCGCGTGCCACGCATCCCCAATAATTGGAGCTTGCACAGCTTGCGAACAATTAAATGCGCGCCGAAGTGGCTCGCCGCGGCGCGGCGCACGGAGACTGCAGCCTACGTTACAAATTAGATATTATACAATTACTTAGCGATCATATTAGACGCCGCTAAGTCTCTAACGTCGAGGGCGATAGATGGGGAGCGGAGGATCCATCTGATGGAGCTTGCGAGCTTTGCGAAACGCCTCGCCCTAATTTCTACCGCTGAACAATGCGTGGTTGAACAACATCGTCACCTCTCTGATCAGCTCATTCTATCATCGCACAGAGACGCAGATCAGACGGCTCAAGGACACCCCTGCCTTTCCAGTTGACAGCTTACGGTGTCTATTATTCTTCACGTTTCAATGTTGAGAATGATGAGACCTTCAGAGTGGAACTTTGATGCGTATCAGTTTGGCTAAGTGAATGAGGGTGGCCTTGAAGCGCTAGTGTCGGTGACCCAAGGCGATGTTGGGTGGTCCAGCTGCCTTATCTACTTAACAGCTGGGGTCAAACTTCAAGGAGTTGTGCTACCTAGCAGGGGTAGGCAAAGGAACTATGAGTAGCTCGCGGGAACGCAATTGCTGTTATGTGGAAGTTGTACGAGAGACGGGAAGGTGTACTGTATGCTCATGGAGCACCTGATTAGCTATGCTATCATGCCATAGTATGCATGATTTGACTGCCATGACATCTAAAAAGGCAATCATCCAACTTACTTGAAGCTTAGTAGCGTCTTCAGTACAAGTCTCATTCTCGTTGGTATTAGAATTAACGAGGGATGATTCCTAACAGTCACACACCGATTTTGATAAAATTTTAATATGATATCAAGCTCGAAAAAATATTTGACACGTATTTTTTCTATAGGCAAATGTCCATGTAGAAGGGGTGCAATCATCCCTCAAACTGGGGGCTGAAAACCATATTTTATCGAACATCTCGAAAACTATTGGATGTAGGACAACCATTTTTTTGTAAATGATGTATTTTTTAATTACGAATTCAGCTATGTGAGCCATTTTGCTGAAAGTTCATTTGTTTAAACAATATATTAAAAATTATAACATTTTGGTCATCTTTTCTGGTAAAATATTAATATATTTTCATAAAAATTTGTGTACATAAACGACAGTCCAAGGCCAAAAATATGGATAATACGTAAGTCAATATTTGCAAAATTCGAATTTTGAGACTTAAAAAACAAATAACTTTTTTCTACAAAAATTGAAGCTTTTTCTTTTAGACGCTGCCATTCTTTTATTTTTCGATATTTTTCAATCATTTTAGTACCGACTATAGCTACACTCATAGAGATTTAGAATCTTTTTGTTTTTCTGTTTATTCAAACAAGTCCGCCGGCAGGTTTTATGGCAACCGTGAAGACAAATTTTTGTTAGGCGCACTGGCAGAAGCGCTATAACATTGGACAGAGTCACTATTTTTGCATACAAAAATTACTGCGTATTCTTCAAGCATTGATTCATAAAGCTACAAAGTTTTAAATTCATATGTTTGTTACTTTTCTTTATAAAAATTCCCCAATATCGCCTCATTTTTTATCATCACACTAGCAAGGTCCCTTAAGTTCACAGAATATAGATCTAAAAATATTCAGGAAATTAATTACCGATAATTAATTACCTAATCACCTTTCACAACAATTGTTGCAGGAATTCATAATTAACAAACCATGTCACACGACTCCCTTTATACAGGGTAGGTCATCTGAAACAGGCCACCTGAATAACTCGCTTGTTTTTGATGATAGCCAAAAATACATAAGATCCCAGCAATTGGAACAGACTATAACTCTGTTCTAACAATACGTGAAGATAGAGAATCGATGAAAGAAATTTTGGAGTGTTAGGTGAGGTCTGACCTCCAACGACCAGATGCATTTCCATACTGCAGTTGAAAATTTTTTATGTAGAACCGTATGATGTTCTAAAATCGCTGAAAAGTTGATGATTAAGGAGATACTTCTCTAAGCATTCTAAACATTTTGTTGTACCTGTTTGTTAGGAGATAATACGAAATACGTCTTAAGGTCGACATCCATGATGAGAGAGAAATTTCGTGTCCCAGGAGAGACTTGAAAATGCAGTGTTCATATTAAAGGATACTTTCATACCTTGACATACAAAGACGTCTGGGATACGTCATTTGTTTATTATGTCATTGTTAAGTTGAGATATATTAAATAATATTTTTTGAACGCATCGCGTTTCGTTTTATTTGTATGTCAAAGGGTTAATCTACCTCAAATTGAATTCAATGCACAGGGTGGCACAGAAGTAATGGGACAATAAAAATGACATACTAACCTTGACATAATTTATTCACTTCTCTGTGGAGAACATACTATTGATACACTGCAATTTTTACAACACCCCAGAGAAAAGATCATAAATGGTCAACAATTACATTCCTGAAACAAAAATATTATACCAGGTATTGTTGTTTCCCCCACTGCTTCGCCACCCTATATAATATTTCCTTAATTTCTACCGAATTTCTGAAGAGATCATAAAGATTCTTATATTATTATTTATTTATTTTCTCGTTACTGAGACTTTTGTCTCGCAGGAGGTAAATCTCAGGGTTCCCAACAATGTCTCGAGAAGTCGGTTGACATAAAAAAATCATGCAGTTCCATTTACAAAAATACCGCGACTGTCACAGGAGGACAGAGCTCAGTAAAAACCTTTTCTATCTCCGCTTAGAACGGAACTGCGGCCTGACCCAGATACCGCGCTCGCGCTGTCCTTAAACAAAAGAAAAAAGCGTAAAGACTGTCCCGAAATCTCTGAGAATGCTTCTGCTGTCGTCTCTGTCCCTTCGGAGGGAGCAAACAAATTTTCTTGTATTTTCGTGCCGGAGTTTCCGCACGGGCCGCGAAGTGCGTGGAACGTTTGAGGGATTTCTTCCCTCGTTCAAAGGCCGGTCGTTTGGGTTTTGTTGGCGGCATTCAGTCATTGAGGCCGTTACAACGCGCCGGCTGGGTGGCCGATTTCCACCGTCCATCGTCATCGTCGTCCTTTTCGTCGTGGCGATGTTTCGCGAGGCGTTTCGCCAGCCGAAAATAGTCGCGCGCCCGAAACACAGGCCGCCCGGTATTTCTGTAGACGTCCGTCGCTGCGGATGGAGGTCCTCCGGGACGCTGCCACTTCCGGTCGAGTCCGTCAGGGTGGTCCAGGTTGAAATTATCATTATTGACAAATCCGTGCTCAGACGGAAGATGAATCACGATGTTCCACGTATCTTAGCTCCATCCACTCGACCGAGGCCTGTGTTCTAACCGAATCAGCCTAACGCTGCGTAGGACGGTGGTCTCCAGCGATGGGTTCGAACCGACGGCATACACTGTTGTTCGGATTTGTTCTGCTGTCTATATCTGAGCTCAGGGAGTGGATCTGGAGCTGGCAGATAATGTTGGACATGCCTGGATCATCCAGATTCTGTTTTGTTTTGAGCCGGAAAGGTGGAGAACATTAACCCTTTAGAAAGCGTGGATATAGGGTCTGGAAAAGTACTGCCTCATGTGCGAACGGTCACTATAGTGGCTTAGAGAAATGATGTATGCAAATCTAGAGTCACATTAGGAAATAAAAATAAATAAATGTTACTGCTTCATTTTATATTATTGAATTTTTTCCAGTATTTTAAGTGTTAAGATTATTATAACAATTATTGTCAGAATACCTTAAGGAAATATATGTTACTGTTAAGCGTGAATGGCGAGCGGAGCTATGGAAGCTCCTGGAACATCTATAATTATATTATTATAAGCCTATGTATGTATACCGTTAAGGTTCAATAAACAATCATTATTATTAAAAAAAATAAATACATAATAACCGAGAGCACATAAATAAGTAATAAATGAACCGTTTGCTAATACAAAAATAGAAAACATAATAGAAGGAATGCATGAAAGAAATCCAGCATTGTTGCCCAGCTATTATTAATCCACACATAGTGGATGATTTTCATTGAGAGTGTGCTACAGTCAAAGGGTTGATTAGTGTCTACTGTTTGTCCGGAAATCATCATGTCATAGATCACTGAACTGGTCTCAACGGTATTAAATAATGAATCTACAGTGAGATCCTAAAAATCATCCATGTCCCTGAAGTTATAACCATCAATGCGATTTTTAGGAAGAATCCTTTATAACCTCCATATTAGCCATCTCGAGCAGTGCAACTTTCTTCTGAAACACTTTTTCCTATCTTCAAGTCTAACGAAGTTACTTACAATTAGTTCCAGATGATCTGCGAAGGAGTGGGGGAAGAGTGCTCCGACGGGCACGGGTTGTTCTAGACCATCACCACTGCATTAATACTACTCAAAATCAGTTATAAGTAGCTAATGTATTCAAATTTCATCTATTTCAAATTTTGAAAAATTCCCAGGGAGCGATACAAATTTTGAAAAATGTTCAAACATGTGCTCTGTGTGACGTTACGTTCGAAACGCGGCCATCCTTGCGTTTTAATCGTTTTTGAAAAATTTCCGTTCCTACGACAGCCGAGTCGTTCGTTCCTCCGCGCTGCTTCCTTCGGCGCTCATTCGTATAAATTTTAAAGGCTCGCCGTAAACTCTTGTTACACGAACGAGTTTCTTCCGCCGTAAAGATAAATTTTCCCCCGGAACAATGTCTAAAATGCCCCCCCGACCAACTTTCGCCAGGTACGCGTAACGCATAAAAAAAGACGCGCGGGCGGAGGGGAAGCGGACGGGCGGAGAGGGGAAGCGGAGGGGGGAGGGGAGGGGGTGAAATCGATCGTAGGAGCGGATTAAGCTCGGCACGGCATCGTAAAAATGTGCTTCTCCACTTTGTACACACTTTACACCCTCACGCACTTACTGCCATCACGCCGCTTTCGGTAATGCAACCGTAAATAACAAAACAACCCCCTCTCCCCACGAAGGGCGCATTTTTTCCAGTGGATATTCCTTTTCTGAGAAGAAATCTGGGCGTCGAATTGAATTTAAACCGATAAGTAGACTGCGGTCGTTTATGAAATTTAACATCGAGGGTGGTCCAGTTCTACAGGGTGGACAGCGTAACTTGATCGTAACTTGATTGACCAATACAAATTCTTTTTTCTTTAACCCTAAGGCGTTCCTCCGTTTGATTATACACTCAAGGTCTTTGGGTCAAAAATACCCCGACTGTATGGAATTCATATGAATCTTTTATTATTGTAAGGAAGTAGATCCATATTTTGGTGAAAATTAAGTTATGCGTTTAATCGATTGTAGGTAACCCAAACTTCCGGTTATGAGACCCAAAGAAACATCAAAAGTGTGTTTTAATATCTCCTGTCGATTCCAATTGAAAATACCAAATAAATATGATTTCGAAGAAAATTAGACAGTTTTAATTGCCTAGTGTCAAATTTTAAAAAATGGGCATACGCCCTTTCAATAATAAACGATTCATATGTTCAACTGTATAATATAATGAGAGAACGTAGGAATAACCAGTCGCATGTATTATAATATCAGCATAGCGAAAGTTTTTTAAATAAATGAAGACGCGATGGGTCAAAAAGACCCAAATACCGCACTAGAATTAAATACCTTGGTTTAGAGGGACCTATAGGCTCATTGTAGTACATTTTTATAGATCATTTTTGTTTCGAAGTTATCAAGGTCATCCTCAGTTTTTTACATGCAACCCTATATTTTTTTTCTATGTTTTTATAGAGCATAAAAAATTAATTCAATGACCTTCATGACCCTACCGTTCCGATCATTTAATCTCGAGATATCTGCATCTGACGGTAATTAACCAACTTTTATTTTTATTCCAAATTTTATTCCATTAAATAACTGATAATTCGTTTAATATTTTGGGATATTATTAGTATTTTAATAACAATATAAGGTGATATCTATGCGTTCAAAGAGTAAACTATTCTTTACCGCCACGAGGTATATTTAAAAGGGGACATTATACGGTGTTCCACTGTTGGCTGGAAGTTCTTGGTCCCGAATGCTCTTCCAGTCAATCGGGTAACACTGTATAATGTCCTGTTTTAAATACACATCGTGGAGGTAAAAATTACTTTACTCTTGTGCATTTAACATAAATATCGTGCTCGAGAAGGTGATGACAACTTGCCCTACCTCGGTTGGCTGTAACTTTTCAGTCCCGAATACACTTTCAGGCAACCGTGGAACATTGTAATGCGTCTGACTAGATATGGCAGTTTTCACTGTGCCATTTAACGTTCCATCATCCAAAGACGTTCTCCAGTCATAAAAAAATCATCATAGCGTCCATTTGCAGTGGATCAGCCACGTGCGCAGAATATCGCGAAACGTGCTACCATTATTTCGAATTCGCTGGAAATCTCGGACGATATCGTGGACAATGGCGTCATTCACGTGGAGGGGAGGAAAGAGAACGAAACGGGGGGGAAGACAGAAAGAAATGATAGCAGAAATCTGCAAGAAGACTGACAGTGAATTAGCAATGACCCTTCGTATCGGTATTTATATTCAATCCGGCTGTTTGCTCGCCACTGAGCGATAACATTGTCGTTTGTTCATCGACCTAGCGTTAACTGGCCTCGTCGACAATGCACACTTGAAAGTATCGGCCACCTTATCGTTGGAGCTTTGCCTCCTAACTTCCGCAAATTAATGAACGACGCCTTTGACTTCGCCGTCTCCGCCATTTCTCCTCCACATTATCTCCGGCTTGTTTTCTTCGGTTCAATTATTCATAGGAACCTTTCACCTTGACCCTGCCACATCCGGTCGACGTGCGGCTCCGCGTGCAACGACCGGCCAGTTCTACAGGGTCCGCCAAATTTTCCGTTTAAACGTGTTTCGGACTCGATTTCGAAATTTGGTTACTCGAACATCGAGTGTCGAGGACAAATTATTGTCAATTAGAAAAAATGTGGCAGTTAAAAAAAAAGGGAGGAAAGAGATGAATGATTTAAAGAGTACTATGTCTGTAGAATCACATGTTGTTTGCAAGTCTAACGAAGCGTGTGCATTTAATGATTGAATTATTTTTTTTAAATGAAAATGTATATTTTTCGCGAGATATTTTAGACAATGGGCTGCCAACGAAATTAAAATTTTTGGAACAATTTTCTATTCAAAGTATTCAGATTTTAATTTTGAATCTTCTTTCGGCATAGTTCTGGCAATTTTTTGACTGCGTGATAGTAGAGCTAAGGGAATTTTGAGGGGGAAAAGTTCGAAAGTTTAAAAATTAAATTGCCAGTCTAATAAATAAAAAGAATCCTTTAGAAGATCTGAGACTGCACTGTGCAATAATAACCAGAGATCTCCTTAATTCAATTATGAAAACAATTGCATAGCGTTGTATTAAATGTGTAGGAGAAATTATTATTATGAGTTGTGATTTAAAAATTAAATATACAATAGAAAACTTGATTTTTTAAGGGAAGAATTATTTTTGTTTTGTATTGTATTAGTTTATTGGATTGCAATAGAGAAGCGTTTAAGCATCACTTTTATCATTCTGAATTAATCATTTTTCGACCACTGTACTTGAATAAATTCAATAATTTATTGTTTGAAACATTATGTAGAAAAATATTTATAACTCGATTAATATTGATCTTTCACTTTTTATTCAGTTAATTAAGTACTATCTATCCTGTAATTCATAGTGCATAGTGTAGCTTGAAATTTTTAAGCAAAATATGATCCGCATAAACAATATAAATTTCTTTATCAAATAAAGCCTTCCAAACACAAAACATTTTTATTCAATGATTTCTTTTGAACATCAACGAGTTAAAATATATTTAGTGGCAGTTTCTAGTGATTCACCCTGTTAAGAATATTGATTCAATTTTTACGCTTTGACAACAAAAAGAAACTATACGCTAGTTACTTTTTTCCAGTGTACAAATCCGTTACGTTTTCATCTCCCGTTCACTCTTCTTAAGCTAAACAAAAACAATTGAAAATATTTCTTTGTCTTATACATCCTAACTGAAAGTTATTTGCGTCCAAGTTAAACACACCCTATATATTTTTGTGTTTTAACCTGGCTGAGTAGAACCTAAAATTCACCCTCATTCTAGGGACCATTTTCAAGGACATTGTTCAGAAAAAAATATTTCATTTTACTATTTAAGACTCTTAAGGCGCCAGAAATTTGTATATTATTGCAAAATGACATAGAGGTTCGAATAAAAAATTTCCAAAAATTCGTGTGCCTTCGTGCGAGAAAGAAAATTCGTTTTACTACGTCGAAACAGGGTATTCGCGATTTTATCACGATTTCCAGAGCACAACGCGAGCAATTATTACCGAATCTCTGAGAACACTGGCACTTTGTTTCGCCGGAGTTCGGAAAGTTCGCTCTAATGAGCGAAAGCTTGTAAACCAGCCGACTCCATTCATCTTCCTTTTGTTTACCCCGCCCAGCGCACGTGATTACGCGTGCTAGGGGAAATTTCGCATCGAGGATCGCAGCGCTGGTTATCTGCCTGCGAAATCTCATACGGAAGCCTGGTTATTTTTACTCGAAACGCCGGAGGGTGAGCTTGTACACGGTTTTTTCGAACTTTCTGCGGGGCGATACATCTTTGCGCTTGTCTTCCGAGTTTCTATTCACGCAACTGACTAGCTCGTTCGATATTGCTCGACGTGAGAGGAATAAATCGAAAGGAAACGCTTTGATACGGTAGCCGTACCGTGCTACCACCTAGTGTCGGGTTGACAAGTGTTCTTACGGCTGTCTGAGTGGGGAACACCGCATTTATTTTGCGCGTGAATGTGACCCCCCGTGTTGTGAACAGAACTCCTTAAAGTCCATCGCAGACAGGAAGTACCGAAGGAAAATAAAAATTATTCGAGTTGCAAACAAATTTATTTCGATGTGAGTTAACTCCTTACCGCATGGCGTGCCATATATGGTACAAACCAAATTTTCTTTCGTTAGTTTTAGTATAAATTGCTAGTATAGTTCTGTGCAGAAATCGATTTTTGTAGTAGATAAACGATTTAATATTGTTAAAAATTTTGATCAATATTTTTCTCATAAAAGGTGCACCTTCTTACACTTAATATATTTTTTCCATAACAAAAAAATCATGCGGTGAGGGGTTAACTTTGGGTACGTGGGGTATTTGATAAAATAAGGAATAAAGTTCGAGTAACTATGGGTTGATAAATTAATAATTTTGGAGCTATAAAGAAATGTTTGACTCCTTCGTCAGGTGTAGTCAACTATTTACTGGTTATTTCGAACAATATTAATTGCTAATAATAATACTTATTTTGTTAAGTAGTATAAGCATCCAGAGTTAGAAGTAGCTGAAGCAGAAACAGAAAATTACAGAAATAAATTTTGATAAAAGATTATGGTTCAAATTTTAGGTGCATATGTAACTCAACAAAATAAGCAAAACAATTCCAATAAATAAGGGTCGAAAAATTAATAGTTTCTGTGATATAAAGGAGTATGTAACTCCTTCCTCAGTTATTATGCAACACAGTTACTTATTTCTGTCTATTAACTGTCTTTTGAAGTATGTTTCAAATGAAGCGCTTAAGATAATAGGGAGTTAGTAAAAAGAAATTTAAAAAAAATTAGGAGCTCAAAGGGTTAATGCATCCCAGAGGTACGTAAAAATTAAACACCCTGTATAACGTGCCCATCGACTCTCCCTAAATTATCTCCCCGGAAGAATGCTGCAACTGGTGAATGGTTTCGGTTACAGTAACATATTCACCGGTATTCCAGGACGTGACGTAATCGGTCAGCCAAGAATTCCTCGGGAGAAGATATCCTCCAGGTCACTTCTCCTTCTGGTTCGTTTGTTGTTTGCGCACGTGCTAGTCACGCCAAGAAATATAAGAATATTTGTCGATGGACGTCAGGCCGGGAAACGTGGCGGAGCCGTTCGTGTTGTTACACGAAAGGGATTCGTTCCTTTTTTTCTTCTCTCCCTGTCGACGAAATAAAAAGGAAGGCGAGGACGGGACATCGTCGGATGGTCTGTTTGCTTAGGATGCGAGCGAAAAACTGGCCGTTAAAAGCCGCGCGACTCCTCGAAACACTCGGAGCCGGGCCACGGAGTTATGTCAAGTCTGTGGAACGTTGGGATAATGCATCCAGTTCGCCACAGAGGGTCAATATTTTCATTATTTCACCGGGTCCCAGGCCGAAGACGACCTAGAAATTTGACTGATTTATTTTCGCACCCCCTGAGGGCACCCCTTTCGAGGTAAACTGCTACCGAATATTCCTTTCCTTTCTTTAACACTTTGACTGCCATGACACCAATATATGTCAATTGATGTAATTATTCATCTAACCAGGTCTGAGGGTTTCTTCTTAACAGGCCTATCATAGGAGTCACGTGTAACTAGATTAAATTTGCTCCTTGAAATGTTTAATATATAGTACTGATAACTGCTACGAGTTTTTTATTTGTTCTATTAGAGCTGAAAGTAAATAAATAATAATTGAATTTTTGTAAGTGTCACATACATGGGAGCCACAGCAGTTAAGGTGTAAATTTATTTTCTGCAACCCCAATGAGTATTATTGAGGTAATTACCCTTGTATCAACTTAAATATATCTTTAACGGTTGTCATTTGAGAGGGTACTCATAAATTATAATCACTAATAGAAAACAATTTTTTATTTCTATTTTCTGAAGCTTCATTTTCGTAGGTATTATTTTGTTTGAGATAAATATTACTAGACTCGGGACCGTGGTGACGTCACTCACCAAAGTAGCAAATCATGCTACCCCCTGCGGGATAGGCTGGCTTACAATTAGCATTATTAATCCAGGAAACAATGAATAAAAATTCTTGTACCTTATCATATTTTCTGATGCTGTTTCTGTAAAAATGGTTACAGAAGATGGTTTACATTACTGGTCCGCTAAACAAGAATAAATTCCGTCGTTATAAACAATAGAGCGAGATATTGTTAATACTGAGTATGCTATTTAAAAATTATTATTCTAAATATTTTCTGGTTTTATTTCTATACAAATAGTACCAGGAGATGATCTGCTATAAAACATTCGATTCCTTCGTTATAAACAATAGAGGGAGATATTATTACCACCGAATATGCTATTTAAAAATCATTATTCTAAGCATTTTATGGTTCTGTTTCTACACACATGGTACCAGGAGACGATCTGCTATAAAAAATTAAATTCCTTCGTTATGAATAACAGACGAACATATTATTACTATAGAGTTGTTTAAAAATAATAACACCAGAGCATATTTTCTGACTTTATTTATATATAAATGGTTACAGAAGATGGTTTACATTTCTGGACTGCTATAAAAAATTTAATTCCATCGTTATGAATAATAGAGGGAGTTATTACTACAGAATGTATTTTTAAAAAGTAGTATTTTATATATTTACTGTAACAGATGATGGTTTATATTACTGGTTGCATTAAAAATAAAAATAAATTGTTCCCGGTGAATAATAGAGGGTGGAAAACATTTTGTTTCGACGGGTGCGTGTCGAACGCTACCGTGGATCAAAAAATGATCCGTTTCTCTCTTAAACGCTTCCCGAACGTTCGACAGACGTTTTTGCGGTCTCACGCGTGCATAAGCGACGCCAGAAAATGATTCAGATGGTTCCTTCAAAGCGTTTAAGAAGATTACAGAACGGCATTCGCACGAAAGACATCAATTGGCAGAGGAGGAAACGAATGTCCACGAGCGGCTCGTCAGAAATCTGCCGACCGCAAATTGTTCTCCGTAAACGGAAGAACCGATGCTGTCCGTGAAAAATGTTTTATCAGAGAGCCAATAAGACATTTCGAAAAAAAGGACTGCTTATTGTAATTGCAAGATTTCATTTCCGTGCTAATTTATTTTCAACTGTATTCGTTTCGAAGCAGATTTATTTATTTATCGAAGGGTAATTGGACCGTTTGATTTACATATTAACATCCAAAAATTACAAAAATATCAATAAAGCTCCTGTTTTTGTACCAATCTAAAATACATATATTGAGAACTTAATTTTAGGTCTAATTTATTTTATAATTCAACATTTGGGAAATATCATTCTATAAACTGATCACAGTACTTTTTGCCATTTCAAGCACAAGTCATTATTCATTTATTGATTAACAGGTACCTAGATACTCCAATTTACACAGTAATCCTAACAACTGCATAAATACTGTCAAACTTGGTTTTCCTCTGTTAATCCAAAATATATTAATTGCCCTATAATTGTTTAAGCCTTAATCCGCAACTTCATTCAAATCGTTACATAACAATATAAACAAAATTACTAAACATTTATGAAAGGGAATTCTCGATTATAATTTTCTGACTGAACATATAATTTAATAGAAAATCTGTTTGACAACCATAATTGTCGAATACTGTAACAACTACTGTAAGAACAATTAGACTCAACCGTTCACGGTCACACCCCCCACCACCAAAAGGACTTTTCACTCATAAGGCAATCTCTACTTTCTACACTATATTTTACTTATCCCACCATTCTGTTGACATATTCTCTTTGAAGCTCTTAAACTAAAAAAAAACAACAACAAATTTCACCAAGGATTGGGAAGTGATTTTGAAGTGAATAACTATACACTACACTATAAAATTACCTGCTCCTAAGAGGACGTCGAGGACTGTGGAACGAAGACAAGCACCGGTGCAGTTGCAAGGATCTGTTTACGTGTACCTGGGACAGGGAATCCTTGATGGTTCGTTATCGTAACAGCTTCCTCTGGTGTACCTGTCTTGTTACCAAGCTATAATAAACATCAAAACGTACTGTTGCGTTTGTCTAACCTCAGCCGAGTCGAACTGAAAACATTGTTGACCGCGGGAAATTCCAGGTCACGCAAATGTCCGATAGATCTTGTTATTTTACAGCTTCCGTACGTTTCCTTTCGACTGCTCTCGGCACAATAATATGAGAATCGCTGCAACCAGAGTCATGTTTGTTGGAAGTTTCTAGTTTATTCTGTCGAGCACTCTATCCAGCTAGAGTTAGAACTACAGGAAACAGACATAGAAAATTAAAAGAAAAATTTTATTAAGACTGGTGGTTCTAATTTTGGGTACTTGTGGAACTCGACAAAATAAGCAGGAAGTTTCCTATAAATAAGGGTGGTAAAGTTAACAGTTCTCGAGATATAAAGAAATATTTGGCTCCTTCGTCACATAATAGTACATACAGTTACTTATTTCTGTGTATTTCGAAAACTATTGATTTTTTTACCTACATCTATAGGAACTTTTTTGCTTATTTCAGCGAGTACTACAAGCACTCAAAGTTCGAACTACCTGAAAGAAACACAGACAATTCAAAAAAAAAATTTTATTACAAATTGATGACTCTAACTCTGGGTACTTGTGGAACTGGACAAAATAAGCAGAAAAGTTCCTATAAATAATGGTGGAAAAGTTAACAGTTTTCGAGGTTTAAAGAAATATTTGGCTCCTTCGTCACATAATAGTACATACAGTTACTTATTTCTGTGTATTTCGAAAACTATTGATTTTTTTACCTACATCTATAGGAACTTTTTTGCTTATTTCAGCGAGTACTACAAGCACTCGAAGTTCGAACTACCTGAAAGAAACACAGACAATTAAAAAAAAAAATTTTATTACAAATTGATGACTCTAACTCTGGGTACTTGTGGAACTGGACAAAATAAGCAGAAAAGTTCCTATAAATAGTGGTGGAAAAGTTAAGTTTTCGAGATATAAAGAAATATTTGACTCCTTCGCAACATAATAATGTAAATAAAGTAAAACCTGGATTATTCGAACGTGAATCATCCGAAAATTGTTCATCTTATGTCGCTTACAGAATAAAATTATCGTTGGTGATACTGTGCATTTAATTTTGTACCATTAAACATTATACATTCTAAAATAAAATTATTATTTTTATGAAAAATATAGTTACAATGTGCGTCATCCTGTTGTTCATTGTAGTTCGAATAATCAAGGTCCTACTGTACGGCAAATATTTGTTATCAATATTCAAAGATTATAAATTATCCAAATAAATTTAAAACTGTATAAAAATGTGCTCCAAAGCTACTCAAGTATTTTTTATAAAAAAAAACTGTTCCATGGTTATCTGAATATTTTCTTATAAAACACTGTTTCTCACTGTTTCCTCTGCTTAGTCAAACGACGAAATCTGTCGAAAAGCCCGGAAAATAGCTGCATACTTATCTCGAACCCTCCCTCCATTATTCATCAGTGTATTAATCGATTTTTCGCTGGCGAGTTTCCCCGGTTGTCGGTTTGTTCATGGCCCGTCGAGTTAATAATAATGCGACGAAGCCCGATGTAATCACGAAACCGCGTTAATTCGACGATGCCCGGGACGCGGCTAAGAGTTTAACGAGGAAAGAGTTTCACGAACTTAAGACTCGTCGGCGATTCACGATGGCGGGAAAATGTGAAAAGTTTTCGGTCAGAAGCCCGCCCGGCCTCCATTCCCGTCTGATATTAATTAACATCACGGTCTCACACCCCCCACCCCCTATATCCCGCCCCCTTCTTTGTTCCTCTCATTCTTTTCTTTTTATTCTCCCGCCTCTGTTCGTACCTATCAGCAGCAATACTTGTCAGGTACCTCTGAAACTTTCGAAGCCTTCTACAGGGTGGTAAATAGATCCCCTTCGAACGTACAAAATTTGTACACCGTCATAATTAACACGGTTCTGTATAAACTATCAAGGAACATAATATTTCAGTTTTCCATTCGTGCACTCGCTTGAAGCTGTGTAAATTTTGAAAAATCAGTGATGTAGTGGAATGGTGTATTTTTCTTTGAATGCGTTCGGTGACTAAAGTTCGAAGAGAGAAATTTGAGAAAAGAAAGTTGACCTTCAAATAATCTTCAAGACGCCTAAAAAATAAAAAGTAAATAGGATACTTGTATTTCCCCCCTCGAAACCGTGAAACTTTTGTATTTAACATTTTTCCCGAAAATGCGTTGTTTTCGAGATATTTAGACTTGAATTTTCCAAATGAACACACGGTATATTCTTCTGGTTAACCAGTCATCATTCTACACACTAATCGCTATTACTAAAATTTCAATATTTTAAACTGAAAAAAGAATTGTTTCCACTTAAACTTCAGTCGATCTCCCAGATCCACCCCAATGTTGACCAAATAAGCTCACTCTAGGCTTAAAAAATATTCCAAATCCCTCCAAATAATTTGCAGTGTCCGAACTGACGTCACACAGCCTACAAACACTAAATCTTCTACTTACAATTAGGTTTTTCCATTTCTTCGAATGGTGGGTCCGCTTACCATCGATCCGCCAGGAAAATCGGAGGACAATGTCTTCGAACGTCTTCGAGTATTCCCTTCGAGCGGAGGAATCCCCGTTTCGTCCGTCCGTTTGTTCGATTACCGAAACTTCGCCGGCGGTCTCGGGGAAACGGCAGGATAATTAAAGCATCTGCCGATAATTGTTATCGACGTGACGGCGAACTTTCCAGGAACGCAGTTGTCAATTGGGGGATCCGGCCACGCGATTCCGCCGGCGGAGTGGGGGCAGGACGAGAAAGTTTCGGAGCGGAGGAATACCGAGCGAAGTCCGGCCTGACGTTTGCTGTTTACATCCGGAGAAACAGGCTGCCGGTACACCCTCCGAAGAAGCCGGCCGATGGAACTTTTAATTGAACGTTCTGAATCTTTCCACGGAACTTTGCCCTCGTCGAAAGGGTGTTCGAGCCGATTCGACAGCTCTAATCCGTCCCCACTCCCCCCAGCGCCCCGTCTTCCGTCTATTTAGCGACCTTAATTGCTTCGATTGTCCCGATGCCCGACCTCATACCGAATTCTGGCCGATTGGTCCAGCGATTATCCGTGATCCTAGGTTTTTCTTGAAACAAAGCTTGGAGTTCACGCACGTTGCACTGTTATCAGATGTACCGGCAAGATCGACAAGCTGGTCTTAGGCTAATTGCAAAGATCGTGGCGTTTCTGCTGCGACAGTATCTTCTTGCAAATACAATGGATTCCGGTTATTTGGGTATCACATAAGTAAATAGAGTAGTTAAAATGATATAAAACTATAGCTCAAATGAGCAATGGTTTATTTAAATATTTTTAGAATAAATCAGAGACAAATATCGAATACGTATATAGATATTCTTCGTACAGGACTTTCTGTTTTCAATCTTTATTAATAACCAGCAGTTTCATTAACACTAGAACTACCAAGGCAGTCAAAACGACTGGATTGAAATTCTACTATGCATTATTTATTTTCGACGACTATTATGTTCATTTGGAATTGACGCTGAATAAAGCTAAAGAATAATACAAGTAAACATTATTTCCTTGAATTATGTAGTTTTTGTAACACGTGTCATTTTTATTGTTTCGATGAAGTAGGTGCACGTTAATTATCGGTAGATCCAGTGTTAATGGATTATCCGCGGATACGCACGCTGTCATTAAAATCCTCCTAAAAAATCCAATTAAAGCAAAATGCACAACATATTAGGAAAAATGAGTGAACATTAAAGATTTAATTTATATAAAAACCATGCTCTCGTACTTACTCTCGAACTTTTAATTAATTATTGACGGAGGAATTTATCCAATGCACCCTGTCGCATTCTTTCGATTGATTGCGTATCAACAAAATCAGCACGTATATCTAATGATGATAACGGACTACCTTCATTGCCTTTCTGAATGAAGAATCATCGTAACCAGTTGTATCTGCTCATAGAGTACTGCAGTCATCTGTCCCAATTATGTGAAGAAAACTAGGGCTATTTATTCGATTAGGTTCTGTTCTTTGAGCTTTGTCCCAAATAAACGGCTACCTCGATTAACCGATGACTCAAATAGGCGAAATCCATTGTATAGTGGAACGTCGATTATTTGAACGTGAGTCCTCTGGAACTTGGTCATCTTATGTCAGTAATAGGAATGGAACCCAAGTCTCTTGCATTTGTAGTTGTCTAGCTTGTCCACTACGTCACCATCAGACCGCTGGCGTCTCTACTTCGAGGATTCCTTTTATTATTGGGTTTTGAGGTCCTGATCCAACACTCGGCCATTCTGTTCCAACATTCGCCCCCGAATGTCCGCCTTCTGTCTTCGTCTATTGCATACAGTGCTCTTTCCTTTTTGCTATGTTTAGTTACAGGATACATCTCCCCACTCTTCACAACTCTGTCGCAAATGTCTGGTGGTGTCCTCTCATTCTGTTGCACCAACCTTCTTCTCACTGGAAAAATTCTTAATTTCTTAATTTGTCATGTCATGTCGTGGCCATAATCTTTGGATCAGCCGTGTGGTCATCGAACAGTGTTTCTCCTCCATCCCGGACAACCCCCTACATTAGTAGGAATTTATGAAAAACAGAGACTGCCTAAGTCTACTAAGTTTGTAGCTGGCTACCTTGTCCACTATGTCAGTCTACTGACATCCCTACTTCCAGGATTCCTCTTGTTATTGGACCTGGAGGTTCTGACCTTGCATGTATTCTACATCCTAAAATAAAATTATCGGTTTTATGTGACACGGGGTCACAATGTGAGCCACCCTGTTACTAATTGCAGGTGGGATGATCGAGGTGGATAATCATTGTATTCTGCATCCGCTTTTCTTTGTCTCTGGCTGTTATAAACTGTGACCAACCACTAGGCAGTCTTAGGGTAGCCTTGATGTCCAGCGGTGACAATCTGTACCACTCTGCACATGGTCCTGATGCTTTGGTTATAATAAAATTGCCATTTATCGGGAAGTAGCTTTGAGTAAATTTTTCTTGTTCTGTCTTCCTTACTACCGCATAACGGTACCTGTTTTTGATCAGGGATACTCAGAGGATGATTGATCAGGATGTTTTGCAAGGCCTGCGATTCATGCGCGGCCCCAGACATTTTTAGTTCTGGGTATAAATAGATGAATTTCAGTCAGTGCAACGAAGTAAGGAAGGAACGGCGACACAGAAACGCGGGGATAATTTAATTTCAGGCGAACAGCCCTCCGAAACTTGTTTTCCCAATTTCGATGGAACTCTTCGGAACAATCTACGTCGTATTAATCGGTCATCGGTTGCTCCCCGGGATCGCTGCTTCTCGGTGATATTAAATTTTCCGTCGCGAGAGTTTCGTTGCTCGGATTAACCGCGACGAAATTGCGTTAATAATCTCGTCCACTTGGTCGAGATTCCATTTTGGACCGTTTCCTGTGGAATTGTTGAGCGCTGCTCGAGGAACGTTGAGCAGGATTTTTAACAGAGCAGATAGTAATAAGAACTGATGTTAATACGAAGGAGAAATGCTTAAATTTGTAAAGAATTCATAGAATTTTCATGAGCAGTTTGCGGATCAACGAAAATAATTTTCAAGGGAGAAGCTACTGTTTGCTAGTTCTAATTTGTGGACTTCATCCTGTGGGGATTGTTTTTTTAAATGAATGATATTACGAAAGTTAAGAGACTGCAGAGATGTTTGACGATGTTTGAAAATGTCTGTACAGTTTTTGTTAAATTGAATCGTTTGTATGCTGAAATTCAGTTAGGTAGACTGAAGACTGTGTTAGTAGTAACATTAACAGACAACCGAAGCATCAAAGAGATACTGAAAATGTTTGATAATGTTTGGATATATTTGCACACTCTGTTCTTGTCGAATTGCATACTTTGCAAGCTCGTATACAACTGGACAGTCTGAAATTTGTATCAGTGATGCATAAAGGCGATATTATAAATGTTTGACACGCTTATAAAACGTTTGACAAAGTGTGAAGATATTTGCGCACACTTGTTGCGACAGATTAGATAGCTTGCATGTTTATATACGTTTGAATAGTCTTCAAATCATCGCAATACTAACAGTAGCACAACAAAACTGTCAAGAAGATTTCTAACAAGTTTGACTAAGTTAGAAAATGTTTGTACACTCTGCTTATGACAAATTGGATAGTATGCAAATTCATGTACAATTGGAACAGTCTGAAATTTGTATCAGTGATGCATAAAGGCGATATTATAAATGTTTGACACGCTTATAAAACGTTTGACAAAGTGTGAAGATGTTTGCGCAGACTTTTTGCGGCAGATTAGATAGCTTGCATGTTTATATACGTTTAAATAGTCTTCAAATCATCGAAATACTAACAGTAGTACAACTAAAGTGTCAAGAAGATTTCCAACAAGTTTGACAAAGTTTGAAAATGTCTGTACACCCTGCTTATGACAAATTGGATAATTTGCAAATTCATGTACAATTGGAACAGTCTGAAAATCGCCCTGATTAACACTGAGGGAACTCAAACTGAAGAAGGTACTGAAAATGTTTGCACAGCTTGTTTGTAACGAAGTAAACAATTTGCATGTTCATACACAATTGTATAATCTGAAAATCGTCTCTGTACTAATTCAATTGAATCATCAAGAAAATAATGAATATGTTTGACAAGGTTTAAACAAGTTTGTATATTCATGTACAATTGGAAGAGTCTAAAAATTGACCTAATTAACACTGAGAGAACTCAAACATGAAGAAGGTATTCAAAATGTTTGCACAGCTCGTTTATAACGAAGTAGACAATTTGCATGTTCATACACAATTGTATAATCTGAAAATCGTCTCAGTACTAACACCAACACAACTGAATCATCAAGAAAATAATGAAAATGTTTGACAAGGTTTAAACAAGTTTGCAAGAATTCGTTTAAGCAGTACCTACACCTGTCGACGAATATTCAACGAAGAAAAAATATATTACTTCCGTAGAAGCAGTGTATCAGGATTCCTCTCCGTATTGGTCGTACCGCGGTCTTCAGGGAGCCATCTATATTTCACGAAACATATTGCTGCACACCATATCGAGGCACGTGTGGCAAGCAACATTGATGCAAAGGTGGTCTACTGCAGGCAGCACATGTCGAAAGGCGGGATGAATCGTTAATGGAGACTCTTACCAATTCTTGGCTGGCCTTCGGATACTATAAAGGAGGCAAACAAAGCGCAATTTTCTTACTGGATGCGAACGTTCTAGACATCTTGAAGGGGATCCCCCAGAACCGAAAACGATTTTCTAGCAACGCGCAGATCTTTCAAATAGGTTCTTCGCTGCAAAGTACTGTACTGAAGCTCTTCAAGGTCACCTAATGACGCCAAAATGTAACACCTGTGAAGCTTCACCTTCAAAGTCCTATTATTTGAAGATTAGAGTGATAGAGAAAACAATGGCGTAGAATACAGAGGTAAGAATGACTCCAAGGTGTTCAAACTCTGCTAAAAACGAAGTTTAGAAGGAATCGTCGACATTCTTCCAGAATGATATTTAAATCCTTGATCTGGTGGACCTGGCGGTAGGTTACGTCCACCCTTACCCTTTTTCCCAGTCTGAAACGAAAGGGTGGTTCGAAAAGGAAGCGAAGTCGAGGGATTGACGAGTCCTCGAATTCCCGAGACGTTTTCCACGGGACAAGGGACGAGTTAATAATACCTCCTAGCAGACCGACTGTTCAGACACCGTTAATTAAAGTCGGAGGTCCTGGGTGCTAGGTCCGACCTCTCTTCGTGGCGTTTCGTGGCTAGCCTGCGCCCTTTCCCTTCCGCCTAATTCGTACAACAATGTCTATTATTCAAGTTGCCCGTGTACATTGTACACCCGCCTGGCACGGCTGTTGTAGGCTGTGGACAAGTTTGCCTGGGAACGCATAACTCCGAAGGCTTACCAAGTTCGCCACA
This sequence comes from Macropis europaea, assembly GCA_916610135.2. Classification (NCBI taxonomy): domain Eukaryota; kingdom Metazoa; phylum Arthropoda; class Insecta; order Hymenoptera; family Melittidae; genus Macropis; species Macropis europaea. The sequence goes on along the minus strand of OU744352.1, from coordinate 11,264,023 downwards.
TCGAAAGTGCGAGAAACTCAGGAGGCTGACTGGCGTAGCTTCTCCTTAACGTGACGAAAGACTCATGACGTCTTCATTAATCTGAAGGATTATCATCATCTGACGTCGAAGGAGCATCGATACCCTCGGATAGCCTATCCACCTGATCAAACTTCGCCCTGTCTTCACCAAAGACATTTCCCTTCAGGTTGTTCAGTCCTGGCTACCCAGGAGGTTGTGAATGTTAATAACGGAGATTCTGGCACATCATTGACAGACCCGCGCATTCGTAGAATTGTTTCGCGAGGGGCGAAGCCGCTCGAAGAATGCAACCGCGGCGAAGAAACGAGGACACGACGCTGAAGAGTGCGCGTGCATACGTAGAGAAAGAGAAAAGCGGAACAGACCACAGGATTCCTCCCGCGATATTATAAGACCGGTCCCATTTTTGCGCCGGGGCTAGATTAAGATTTTAATTGTGCAGTACAGTAATTACAGAGCAAACTTCGTCCCGTCGCAATTTGCCTCCTCTTAAGGCGGCTCCTTCGTGCATTCAAAGAACGAGCCGCGGCTTTTCCATCGTCCACCAGTTTCCCGTGGAAATTCGCGCGGTCACCTCGCGGCTGCACCGAATTTCCCTGGCGACAACAACGAATTCCTGCCGCTGGAACAGCTGCGAATAGACTGAATTTTCTGAACTGAGTCAGAATTTCAGCTGTCATTGTGTCAGAAATTAATCATCTCAAGTCTGCAGTGGGACGTCCAACATCTCAAGCAGTGGTCAGTAGATCAATGTTAGATGTCCATTTTCTTTGTTCCGTTGTTGCAAGTAGCTGTTTCTGTTAAAATCAGACCCTGATTTATAAGACCTAGTCTCATAGTGTACCCAGTTGCCTAAGACAGTTCCAACATTCAATATCCCAAACAATGATCAGTAGATCAGTGCTAAATACCTACTTCCTTTGTTCTATTGTTGAAAGATGTTGGTTCTGTTACTTAAAACCAGGAGAGACCTGGTCTCATAGTGTATCTATTTGTCCAAGACAATCTCAACATCCAACATTCCAAACAATGGTCAGTAGTTCAATTTTAGATGTCCTAGTATTACAAGTTGTTGGTCCTGTTCCTAATACAACCAGATCTTAATGTCTTATGACATAGTCTCATAGTGTACCCAGTTGCCTAAGACAGTTCCAACATTCAATATCCCAAACAATGATCAGTAGACCATTGCTAAATACCTACTTCCTTTGTTCTATTGTTGAAAGATGTTGGTTCTGTTTCCTTAAAACCAGGACAGACCTAGTCTCATAGTGTATCTATTTGTCCAAGACAATCTCAACATCCAACATTCCAAACAATGGTCAGTAGTTCAATTTTAGATGTCCTAGTATTACAAGTTGTTGGTCCTGTTCCTAATACAACCAGATCTTAATGTCTTATGACATAGTCTCATAGTGTACCCAGTTGCCTAAGACAGTTCCAACATTCAATATCCCAAACAATGATCAGTAGACCATTGCTAAATACCTACTTCCTTTGTTCTATTGTTGAAAGATGTTGGTTCTGTTTCCTTAAAACCAGGACAGACCTAGTCTCATAGTGTATCTATTTGTCCAAGACAATCTCAACATCCAACATTCCAAACAATGGTCAGTAGTTCAATTTTAGATGTCCTAGTATTACAAGTTGTTGGTCCTGTTCCTAATACAACCAGATCTTAATGTCTTATGACATAGTCTCATAGTGTACCCAGTTGCCTAAGACAGTTCCAACATTCAATATCCCAAACAATGATCAGTAGACCATTGCTAAATACCTACTTCCTTTGTTCTATTGTTGAAAGATGTTGGTTCTGTTACTTAAAACCAGGAGAGACCTGGTCTCATAGTGTATCTATTTGTCCAAGACAATCTCAACATCCAACATTCCAAACAATGGTCAGTAGTTCAATTTTAGATGTCCTGGTATTCCAAGTTGTTGGTCCTGTTCCTAATAGAAGCAGATCTTAATGGCCTATGACCTAGACTCATAGTGTACCTAATTGCCTAGACAATCTTAACACCCAACTTACCAAGCAATATTACATGCCCATTTTCTTCACTCCGTCGTTGCATGATGCTGGTCCTGCTTCCATTATACCCAGCTCCTATTTTCTAAGACCTGGTCTCATGTTTACTCAACTGCCTAAGACAGTCCCAACACTCAATATCCACAACAACAGCTGCACTAGAATAGGCTGAATTTACTAAACGGAGTAAAAACTTCAATTGTCAGTATGTCAGAAAGTAATCATCTAACGTCTGCAAGGAGCAAATATTGCCCATACACGCGCTTGTACAGCCACGCTCATCGATGGAGTCTCTAAAAATCGGTATAGGAAAAGGAGCCAATCACCTGACTGCTGCCGAATTCTCAAGACCGAAGGCAAGCGGCAAGAAACGAGTGCTGGGATGGAGCCTTCTCCTACAGCGCTTTTCAACCGAGACTCCAGCAATGCTCGCGATTGTACCTTCAAATAGCGCAGCAGGCGCGTAGCAAGCGCTCGACGGGGCAACACTTGGCCATACCCGACCTAACGCGGCTATTTTAAAAAAATTCCAGCTTGATACGACGCAGACCTCGCGTAACAGTCCATATAATCGAAAAAACCGTATGGACCAGGTCTCAGCATGCTCTCGCTACCGCAGGTCTCGCGTTGAGACATAAAATTGTTGCTAACTGCCCGCCGGAGTATCGTGGCGGGCGGAAGGTGGTTGAAAAACGAGGAATTCCCGAAATCATAAAATTTCATGGGGGCAGTGAATCGACCGGGTGGCGGGTTAATAACATAAAGCTCGGCTGTAATTAACACGGCCGGGTAAGGTCGGAAAATAATATCACGGTGAATTCCGTGGGGCTCCTTAGGGATATCGTTTCACGGACGAGCAGTGACCCGAGGCAGTTCGGAGGCTGGTTTTCGAGAAGCTGGGAGTTTCTTAATCTGCTCGTAAGTCAGGAGGGTTCCAGCGGCAACGAGCAAGGCGTTGCCCCAGGAGTGCGATTCAGCTTTTCAACTAACCTCGTATTACACCGTTGCCTTGCCCGACCTGGCACCTCCGAGGCTAACGCGATTTTTCACCTAGACCCTACGGATAATTGGGGACAGTCCCCCCATCTATCCACCCTGCACACCATATTCTCAAATTCCGATTCAGAAAAAATAATATCGATTTTACTGCACTGTGTCTTTTTATGGTGATCAGAAAACGGACGATATATGGACGGTGTCTCATAATACGTCAGCCTAACTTAAGAGGTGTCAGTAACACTCTTGCTAGCTCCTAATCTAAGCCACAGTTTATCCTTTGGCAAACTCTAGAGATTTGCTTGTTGCTTCGAAAAAACAATGGAATCCTTCCTGCTAGTTACAGGAAAAATGGTGGGTACCGATGGGTACAGACCTCGCAGAGGTTCTCCAGGGAGTTCAGAGATGTTGTGGATGAAATCGTCGGTAAAATTGCGCGATTTTGTGTGGGCTTTTCAGCGGATATTATGACTTCAACAAGGCGTGAAGTTCGAAAGGACGGGTTCGATGCAAATGGAACAGCGTGCTCGTTCTAACCCTTTGTAAGCTAACGTTCAGGTAACTACAGAACATTCGGCGAGCGAGTCTGTTGTTCTGGCGGCGGTTGTTGGCTCGCTAACTGCTCGGTCGACCACCTCTCTCGCAAATTACCTCCAATTTACCACTAAAGTTGCATCGGTGCCTCGTTGTCCTCCTCGCCTCTCCTGGATATCCATTGCTGAGCCTTCCCTTCCCCCTGAATAATAGTCCTCTGTGTGTTATGTCTGCCACGACTCCTCCAAAATTCCCACTAGAATACGTTCTTTTCCTTCATGCTGCACTTTGGTAATTATATTATTGCTGATGAATTGCAAGTAATGAGCTGATGTCTGATGCATGACAAGTGAACCTTAGGGCTTGTCATTTTTATTATGAACTATCGTATAGAGGATGTGTCTGAGACACCTGGTCAAGCTTTCAGAGTGTTTACTAATCAGATGGATGGAAAAGGATAATGTGGAGATGAGTCTAACCTTAATTTTCTTCTTACAAGGATTTTTCATAGGAATGCAGTTTGGATAGGACATTTAGGATCTTGAGGGTTATTTACTATTTCCTTTGCGTTGATGATAAATAATAAGGTTACTTCTTTTGGTCACATGGGTGTTCTAGATATTGTTAGGGATACTGATCAGGGCAAGGGAGCATAATGATCTTGGCCCTGGATAGGTTGGGCTGCAAACAGTGTTCCTCACTGCTATTCACTTATACAGTATACTCTCAAATTGGTCTACATGGACATTTATAACATACAATAATTTGGATTGCATATTTTCTAACAGTACTTCACATTTAAAATGTCTGGGACTCCAAGTAATGTTATGGTGATTTTTTATATTAGCCACTGCAAATTTTCTAAGTGTCCAGGAAGCTACCGAGAGTCTTAGCCTCGCTGAATCATCTGCAAAAACTATTTCCTAGGTTTACTAATTTCTAGTACCTTGCCTCATAGTGTACTCAGTTGTCTGAGACAGTTCCAACACTCAACATTCCAAAAAATGATCAATAGTTTAATGTTAGATGTCCATTTTCTTTGTTCCGTTGTTGCAAGTAGCTGGTCCAGTTCATGTTAAAATCAGATCTTATCTCATAGTGTATCCAGTCGCCTAAGACAGTTCCAACACTCAGCATCCCAAAGAATGATCAGTAGATCAGTGTCAGATGTCTATTTCCTTTGTTCTGCTATTGCAAGCTGCTGGTTCTGTTTTCCTAAAAGCAGGGCAGACCTGGTCTTATAGTGTATCTATTTGTCCAGGACAATCTCAACACCCAACATACCAAGCAATGTCAGATGTCCATTTTCTTCACTCCGTTGTTGCACGTTGCCAGTCCTGGTTCCATTAGAACCAGCTTCTATTTCCTAAAACCTGGTCTCATGTTTACCCAATTGCCTAAGACAATCCCAACACTCAACATGCAGAACACGGTTCAGTAGCTTCAAGTGGACGTCCATTTTCTTTGCTCTGTTGTTCCAAGCTACCGGTCCCGTTTTCCCTGTCGAAAGGTACGCCGCTTAAAAGTCCCTGGACTGGTTCGATGACGCAGGCTGTTCGTTGTTAGAGCGGCGAGGAGAGACAGGAGACGGCGGAAAGCCTCCGGTGGAAGTGGCGGTATGCAAATGTCCAGTCGCGGCAATCTGCTTAACTTCTCGTCTAGAAATTTCCCGACTTTCCCCTGGAGCTTATGTAAAGTCAGCCCGTCTATTAATAATGTATTAAGTAATTACGAATACGGAAAAAGAGATGTCGGGGCCGGGCAGTTTCAAATGCGATTTGCACGCTTATAGACGCGGCCGGGTACGGTCAAGGAGAACGGAATTCCGTTCCGCGTCGGAGGAGGGGCGCCGGACGTGTTCGCAGGCTTTCGAGCGGCGCTGAGAAAACGTGCACCGGAGTTTCAGCAGCTTTCGAAGGGAGGGAAAAAAGCGTCGTATCCCATGGTTTACGTGGAACGCGAAACTTCCGCGATAAACTGGCTCGAAGAATATCCCCGAGCTACTCTTCTTTGCACCTGTTTCTGCCTCTGCGCTCGCGGAAATTTTGCAAAATCGCGCCCGTGTCTCTCCGCGGATCCAGGGAATTCCCGCGAATTATGCGAACGACTTTCTCGAGCTCCCGTTCCAACGACTTCCTGGTGACTTGGACTCTTCTGGAATTAACTCGCCGGGCTCCTCCATCGATGGGTGCATGCACGAATCGTGGTTACTGTTCGGAGTCACTGGCGATCCGCAGTTATGATGTTCCATGATTTTCATCAAATCTTTGTAATTTGTACGAACTATTCTTCCAGTTATAAGTTATATCAACACTTTGACGGCCGCAGAAATTTTGCAAATACTGATTACCATTGAGCATTTTTGCAAGAATCCTTAAGTAATAAAACATTTTACATGATTCCCTTTATATTGAATATTCTATAATTTCCACGTCATTAGTACCTGAATATTCATCAGTGATAGATATGTTTGTTTATTTATTTTACAAGTGTTCATTCAAATTAATAGAAATCACGTGTAAGTGACAGTGGCCAACAAAGTGTTAAAATAACAAATTTTAAATGCATAGAAGGAGGACAGTCTGTAATAAGGAAGTATGGCAAAGTACTTTGCAATACAATTGTTCTAAGGTAATATAAAAATAACGACTACCACGCTCTGTTGCTGACAGAATCATTTTCACTCACAACTAGTTTGACAATAGAAACAGAGGAAGATAATTATCATGATCGTCCAGGTGAGACCACTATGATCTTGGTCACTCCTAGAATAGGTGGTCGCCCATTTCTTCAATTTCTCAGTAGTATAATAGAGGCAAGCATGCACTAAACTAATTTTATGATAAGAGACGACAACCGACTGTTGTTAAGAACAACATTTTCACTCGTAAATTTTCATAAAAACATCTTAACATTTTGCAAGAAAAATACATAATTTTTTAATATATTTTTTTAATGAATACTTTTTTTAATCTGCTTATACACATGAATACTCCATTCAAAAATACACAATCTATACAATAAACATTTTTTGGTACAATCAATAATTTTCGAGATATTTGACCAAACGTGTATATCCATCCCCAACTTTAGGGGCTGTTTTCACCCTTTTAAAGTGGATGTCAGCAGATATAAAAAATACGTGTCTGAAATACGAAATTTGATCGAAATCTGAGTGTTAGGGTTGCCTGACGCCTCTTGTTAGTATTCCAATAAACATACGAGAACGAGATAATTATGATGATCATTCAGGCTACCACTATGATGAGTGACTGTACATCAGTGATGGCCACCGGAGGTGCAGCCTTCCCCCACTCTGCGTCCATTCCCCTCATGCACGAACGAGGAGCGAACTGGAGGGAACTGAAAGAAGAGGAATGGACATAGAGTGAGGGAAGGCCAGAGCTTCCACGGCCACCACCGCTGTAGCCACTTCTAAACGACCATAACAGTCGCTAGTATAGTAAATGCAAGTAACATCTACCTCCAAACTGTTCTTTCATGGTCACTGAACACAATTTTCCAATTCCAACAATTTCTACTGTTTATGTCACGTCAGACGTGTCTACCATAACTGACCAAGAGCCTCCCCTACAGTGACTCACGGAATTGTTCAAATATTTTCATAATTACTTTCCTTCCTGAATTCTAGTGCAACCAGCCAACTATAAATTTTTCAAGAGCAATTGAAATGTTGCTTCCTAAAGATACCATATCCTCGCTCCAAATAAAACTGTCCTAAAAAAAGTGTTAAATAGAAGAATGTTGAAATAATATAGTTACGTGAGCAATTTCGTGAGTCACTGTACATCAAGGATCAGAGAAGGAACATCAGAGATGCTACTGAGCATTCCAGAAGACACAATGAATCACGATAATTGTCCTGTCACCCTGTTATTAATCACCCCGAATAATTGATCTTCCAGTTCGGATGATCGGCGTTCGAAGACGAAGGAGGGCGTAAAATTTAATCGAATATTTCGTCAGGAGGTGCGCGGAGTGCGATTGAATCGAACGGCGAATTGGTCAGCCGTGTGATCGAATTAGCAAGGGTATCGGTGTTTGAAGAGTTCCCAAACTAATATCACATAATCGAGGGCCAACGGTTCGCGCGAGGGAAAACCGTTCCCGGTTTTACGATGCGCCTAATGAAGTTGCAGCGATCGGCGTTATTGTCGCCGATAACGAGGTCGGCCGAAGGAGCGGCGCGGCCGATCCTCAAAACAAATCCACGGGCAAAGCTCGGAGCTCCTTCCGGATTTACTGCCTCGGATTTGCTCGGCGGAGCTTTAAGCCGAGCTTTCTGTTCTTCCGTTCGGAAACTGCGCTGCCGACTCGAACGAACCGAGTGATTCGATATTAACCCTTCAGAAAGGGAGACTGTGCAGCACTGCCCAAGATCTGAGAGCCACCAAGGTTGCCCAGGGTACATTCATTGCATGGGAATACTTCTTTTTGGTAATTTGTTTATTGCCTGTGTCGAGGCGCAGTGAGGATCACTGACATTGCTAACTGAGCTTTTTGGACAGTCAAACAGCACATTGCTAATTGTCTGAAGAAGGGATTATAATGATCACGTTGCCCCAGGTCATTGGGTGCGATGTGGACACTTTATTGAGCACAACCATTTCTGGTCATTGGTTGCTCGATTTGATGTCACGTACTCTATCAGATGAACTGGTGACATTGCAGGGGAATGAAAGAATTGTGAAAGTTTGTGATACGATGGATTAATCATCGACTGTGAAGAGAAAAAATTTTGTCTGGCCAGTTCTGGCTGTTTTCACTTAGAATTAGATTATACACACATGTATTATACATTGACTCAGCAAGAATATGATTTGCGATTTTTAGTGTGTGTAATTATTTAATCGCACAGTTTGTATGGTACATTATTATTGCAAAACAGAATTTTATAGTATTAAATTAGTTCAAATCGTCATTGAACCTAAAAGTGTTTTTTTTTTAAACGCACAGTGTTAGAACAATGTACTAAAGGCTTACAGGGTGAATAGTCCCTGTCAAACTTAATTAAAAAATGTCTGATAAGCGTAGATGGAAAATCAATAATATTAAAATTATAAATAATTTTTTAACAGTAAATTATTTACAACTCAGATATATTTTTATTCAGCTTATCGAGTACTATTTGAGCCATCATTTGAAATGCCTAATGCAATTAGAAAGCTTCAAGGTCACCCTGAAATCTTACAAATTATCGTCCATATAAAAAATAAATTTATTTATGATATGGAATCTCGCAAACATTACATATTTCGTTTAATACTTGTTTTCGGAACATCTACGAGTCATAATTACGTTAGATGGTAGTTTCTAGTGACTCACCCTGTATATGCAGCTTATACTTTATTTAAAAAACTTTTGTGGTGCTTAGTACACGCTGTGGCCTCCAATACTGAAAATATGGAGTAAACCATCGAGATTTTTTAGTTAAACTACCACCGTCTGTCGAAAGAATTATTGCGACATAAATTTCACCATAACTCGAAAACAAAGTCAGATAGGACACATCTTTATCTGTACTTTTTTTATTCTTTTGATGTGCTGAAACCATCCCTAAAGTACATGATTCCAACGTGTTACAGGACACCCTGTATAGTAGACTTTTTGACAATCTAAAATATTAATCACATCAAACCACATTTAAGAAAAAATTCAACAGCTATATGGCAGACCTTTTGACAGTCTAAAATATATTATCTCATTTAATCCCACTAATGAAACATTAATTTCATCAAACCTCATTGACTAAAAATTCAATAGCTATATAGCAGACTTTCTGTCAATCTAGAAAATTAATATTCTTCATGTATATTCTATTTCTGTTACAATAACAAAATATAACCCGTGTGCCATAAATTGAATCATTAACGAACTGTTAAAGTTTAATTAACTTTATTTGTTATTGAATCGTTTCATATTTACAAGAGGACGGTGTTCATGTATATTTAAGGCTTCGACGTACTTCGTTCAGCCACGTTTTTTCCTATCATTAATGTGCCAGAAATTGCTCGAGATGGCAGTTACCGGTGACACACCCCGTATAGAAATCGGTCTGACGGTATAACGTCGGCACGGGTAATTTCTCGTGGAACGTTTCGTACAAACGCCGAGTCAGTCGCGTAGTTAGCGTTAAAATACCTGTCGTTAACCTGAGCAATCTAGCCCCGGGCATACGGAGAACGTATTCACGGGGGAGTCGAATATATCGTCCCGGTGCCAGCCCCGTGACTACGTGCGAATGTTCGACGAATAATGCTTACCCGCGACATTTCCGAATCGATCGACAAATATTTTTCGTCTTTGGAATTCTCTATTATCAATCGATTCAAATATGCTGTCAGTAAGTTCGAACAGTGAGCTAAGGAGGTCCAGTGGATGAAAGAAGTTCATATGAATAGCACGTCTGAAAATGATTTATTACAGCACTGACTCGTTTATTGCGAAAAGTTTAATTGTGGTGGGCAGGAGAGTAAAATGTAAGATGTTCTCAAATTCACCTGAGAATCAATGTCCATTTTTTGTACATTCTGTTGAGGCGATTCTATGAAATGCTAGAGTAGAATCTTTCGCAATAACCGAATCACCGCCGTATTGTGAACATAACTGGAACTTCTAGGCTCCCTGGAGGGTCTGCACGTTGTGGTGTCCCTAAATTAGACTCCGAAGTCGCAAATCTGACGCAGAAAGCGATCAGGATGAACATGAGGAGAGAAAGGAAGATAAGGAATCGAATCGCGACTTAAGGAAGATAGTCTATGAATAAACTGACTAAGAGTGACCCAAATGTATGATTCTATTCTGAAATTCACCTGTAAATCAATAGCAATTTTCTATACGTTCTATTGAAACTATTCTACGAAGTAATCTGGCAGATTTTTCGCAATAACCGAATCACCACCGTATTATGAACCGAACTCGAATTTTTAAGCTTCCTGAAGGGATTGCATGTTACGGTGTCCCTAAATAAGAGTCTCAAATCAGAAATCCAACACAAAGACCGACTAGATAAAAAAAATAAGGAGGGAATGAGAAATGGGGAATAGAATCTCCTGTTAAGCAAGATGGCCTATGATCAAACTGACCAAATGAGATCCAGATATAGGATACTGTTCTCGAAATCACCTAAATATCAGTATCTATTTTCTATACACTCTATTAAGACAATTCTACGAAGTAACAAATTAACATCTTTCGCAATAGTCGAGCCATCGCTGTATTATGAATCAAACTCGAATTTTTAGGCTCCTAGAATGGATTGCATGTCATGATATCCCTAAACAAGAGACTCAAATCGGAAATCCAACACAAAAAGCGACTAGTATGAAAAATAAGGAGAGAATGAGAAATGCTGAAAGGAATCACCTGTTAAGCAAGATGGTCTATGAACAAACTGACTAAACCTGATCCAAATGTAAGATACTTTCTCAAATCCACCTGAGAATCAATATCCTTTTACTACACGCTCCATTGAGACAATTCTACAAAGTAGCAGGTTAAGATCTTTCGCAATAACCGAATCACCACCGTATTATGAACCGAACTCGAATTTTCGAGCCCCCTGAAGCGTCTACACACTTCAGTATCCCGAAATTAGTGTCTGAAGTCGCAGATCCGACGGAGAAAACGCTGAGTATAAAAATAAGGAGGGAAGAAGAGGGGGAGAGAGAGAGAGAGAGAGAATCGAACGACGCGTTAAGGAGGATGGCCCGTCGCTAATGAGAATTTATGGGCTGTTCTCGAATCGCGAATACAATTTAAACGCTGTTGATCCCGCCGTGACAAAGTGGCTCGCATGATGGATGCGGCCGTGCTTGCGTTTGTTACGCTGTCGTTGAACAGGGACACCAGCTGACAAACGACAGAACGAGAGAGCGAGAGAGTGCGGGTTATCGAGTGGACAGGCTGTAAACAGAGGAGAGAGGAGACTATCGAGAGAAGCAAACAGAGGGCGAGAAAAAGAGGGAAGTCGAAGAGTGGGGCTGCGGGGTGGAGAATGGGGAGGATGGGGTTGCCTCGTGACATCCTATTTAGTCTGTAATTCGCGAGCCATTCATCTTCATGCGGCAAGTTTGATCGAACTTTCGAACACGATCGAGGAAACTTTGTCGTCTGATTCGGCCGGCGAGAGAAATAAAATACGAGGGTATCGACTTCGGAATCGTTAATGGGAAACTTTTTCATCCTTTGCTCTGGCCCGGCTGGCGAGCGTGCAGTTCGTTAAATCGTTCGGCCTGCATTGCACTTTTATTGGAAATAAGAACAACACGGTAAGTGATTTAATGAACGGTCGATTAAGCGGACCGACCGTTGCTCTATCGGAAATATCAATTTTTTCCCCTGACCTCGGTTAATTTAAGATCGCGTTTCTTTTTCCAAGGATCCATTAGTTCGGTGGTTCCCGCTGGGAGACCTTGGTCGAACGCGAGTAGCGAACTGATGAAGGAGGCAGCAACTTTATCCGAAGTAGACAAGCGGAACAGCGGTGAATTGTTTGAGAATTTGTACGGAACAGCCGTGGACATGAATTTTGCTAACGAGCAGCAAGGAACTCGTACGGGGAAGCGGCATGATTATTTAAGCCCGGTTTGCAGCAACAATGCACCGTGAACAACGGCGAAAGAACTCGAGATAAATATTTACATGTGCCGTGTTTGCAGCAAAGCCGCCGCAACGATATCATCGCGGGTCCATTGTTTCCGTCGGTCTCTCCGCGAGTATCGCCCGCAGTGGCCTCTTATCTGCGCCTCGGAATAAACACACCCTTGCCATACCAACGGCTACTTGAAATAGAGCCAGTGCCACTGGTACTTGTTGGCCCTAACCAACTTTGGATAGCCCAATATTTGAGAAACACGGTAAACCCTTATCCGAAATGATTGGGGGAGTCGCTGCTTCCATGAAGCAATGACTGGTCGCGTTTAGGGAACAGTGGGTTCCTTTTCCTGAAGAAGACATCTAAATACACGGGGTGGACCAAACGGGACAAACGGTTCTACCTGGCAAAACAAAAGTCAACTGTAATTTTAAGAACAGTCGAAACTGTGGTACATTTCAGAGGTCTGGACAGTTGTATCTGTTCACTCGTCAGCAACACTGTCAATCTAAATTGTTAATTATATTTCTTTAATTGTATCAAGTGAAATAACTTTCAAGTAGAGTGGCAGTGTGAACGAAGTCAAGGAGAAGAATATAGGTCATTATAGCTTCAGCATTGGGTATCCCAATAGCTGACAAACACAGTAGAACATTGTTCAAAATAATTGGGGGAGTCACTGCTACCATAATCCAACAACTAGTAGAGGATATTTAGGATACAGTAAGATTCTTTTCATACAGAAGACATCTAAATACATAGGATGGACGAAACAGGACATAGGATTGAACTTGACCAGACAAAAGACATAGCCAAATCTAAAAAACTTACCCACAAAATAGAGATCTGAATAACTCCAGCTGTTCGCTGATCAGCAACACTGTCAATCCTAATTCCTAGTTTGCTACACCAGCAAGCATAGCCTTCATGTATAGTGACAATATGAACGAAATCGAGAAGAAGAATGGGTTGACTAATGTTCAGAGTGTACAGTGCCAGAGATTGGCCTGTGACTGTTGACCTCAAACTATTTTAGATAGCCCAACAGCTGAGAAACCCTGTGAACTCTCATTCAAAATGATCGGGGGAGTCGCTGCCTCCATGAACTGATGACTACTGGCATTTAGGGTATAGTAAGATGCTTTTCATACAGAGGACGTCTAAGTACACAGGATGTACCAAACAGAACACATGATTCCACTTGACAAAACGTTCAGGAGTCATAATTAAATCTAAAGAACATTTTCCCAGAAAATACAGGATCCGGCCAATCACAGCTGTTCACCGATCAGCGACACCGTCAATCCCAATTGCAAATTATGCCTTCTCTAATTGCCACAATGGGAGCATAGTTAAAGCGCTCTGACAACACGGACGCGACGATGCAAAGAACATCAGCCCGCGTTCGAGTCATAAATGCAGGCTGTCGTCGCGGGCAGGGACAAAGCAAAGGACAGGAAGCCAGAAACTGCAGTACATGAATATTCCATGGATGAGCGCATGCGCAATGCGGCTATCAACCGGCCAGGTGATTACAGCGTATCGTACGTCAGCGACGTGTGCGAACCTACGGGACACTCGGCGGGAGCGAGGGAGGGGCAAGGAGGTCGGGATCGGAAAGTGCAGCCAGGGAGTCACGTTTCAAGCAGGTAGTCGGCACCAGGACTGGCTGAGGGAGATTCCGGAAGTCACCTGGACGTTTCCTATTTACGGCACTTCCTAGCGAGCTAAATTAACCGAGAAACGCCGGCGATCCTTATCCCCCCTCGCGTTTCGCCTCGTCCTCGAGGACCAGCGAGACGAGGAAAAGGAAAAGGGTGCGGGGCGCGGCCATGGAGGAGGACATTCTCGCTGCTGGGTCTACGTGACCAAGCAGATAAGAGGGCGAGGACGTCGTTAGTCTCTGGCCGAGAGGCGGAAGAACGTCCTGGTGCACGCGAAAACTCCGGCCTCGTCGAGATTATCGGCCGTTACTTCGTTTACAAATTTCCCTACCCTCCTCCCTGCCTGCGCTTTTTATCGTATTATTTAGCAGCTTCCACGTATCTTTTTCGCCTCGTTCTCCCCGACTTTATCACCCCGTCCACCCCACCGGGATCCTGACGTACGAGCCGCTCGCCCTTTACCGTTAACCGATCCTCCTTCCGCCGCTGTTTCCTTTCCCTCCGCCCCTCTTTCGCCGTTTCCCGATTAATTACCATCGACTGTACCGTAAGAGGATTTCAGGCTGGCCGTTTAATCTACTTTCTTCGGCGTATAAGCGCGGAATCGAACGAAGCCACGGTGTATTATTAATACAGCGAAGCCTGAATCGACCGAGCTGCCGTTACAAGAGGAGGAAGGGTGGAAAGAAGCTTCGGGAACAGCAGGAAATGTTTCCGAGCACGCTGGGAGACGCTGACTTCCGTTCGATAGCTCGATAAATCCTACTGGTGGAATTTATCGCGACGTTAAGTTCGGCAGGGACACTACTGTGAAGGAGTTAGGCTTTTATTGAACTGCCAACATGTAGGGAGTCTCTCAGAAAGATGGACTCATCATGCTGGGTGCTAGGGGAGCCAAAATGAGGATCGTCATTCTCGGAAACATCCTTTTCTACTTTTCGTCAGTTCTAATACCTGAAGGGCTATTTATAGCAAGTGTCAACGCTAGAGGAAAAATGAGAAAATTCGTTTAATCGTCACAGCGGTACTAGGCGGGGGACTCTAATCCCAGGGAGTATCCCAAACTGCGGTGCAGCTCTAACTCATTTTTCTATCATGCAAATAAGTCAGCAAACCGACGTTACAGAGTTTAAACAAGTAAATCCACGTTGATAGTCGGTGTATCGTGAATCTTTTTCTTCTCGTCAGGTTTAATGCTTCTAGAGCTATTTATAGCAAGTGTCAACGCTAGAGGAAAAAAGAGAAAATTCGTTTAATCGTCACAGCGATACTAGACGGGGGACTCTAATCCTAGGGAGTATCCCAAACTGCGGTGCAGCTCTAACTCATTTTTCTATAATGCAAATAAGTCAGAAAACCGACGTTACAGAGTTTAAACAAGTAAATCCACGTTGATAGTCGGTGCATCGTGAATCTTTTTCTTCTCGTCAGGTTTAATGCTTCTAGAGCTATTTATAGCAAGTGTCAACGCTAGAGGAAAAAAGAGAAAATTCGTTTAATCGTCACAGCGATACTAGACGGGGGACTCTAATCCCAGGGAGTATCCCAAACTGCGGTGCAGCTCTAACTCATTTTTCTATAATGCAAATAAGTCAGAAAACTGACGTTACAGAGTTTAAACAAGTAAATCCACGTTGATAGTCGGTGCATCGTGAATCTTTTTCTTCTCGTCAGGTTTAATGCTTCTAGAGCTATTTATAGCAAGTGTCAACGCTAGAGGAAAAAAGAGAAAATTCGTTTAATCGTCACAGCGATACTAGACGGGGGACTCTAATCCCAGGGAGTATCCCAAACTGCGGTGCAGCTCTAATTCATTTTTCTATAATGCAAATAAGTCAGCAAACCGATGTTTCAGAGTTTAAACAAGTAAATCCACGTTCATAGTCGGTGCATCGAGAATCTTTTTCTTCTCATCAGGTTTAATGCTTCTAGAGTTATTTATAGCAAGTGTCAACGCTAGAGGAAAGTAGAGAAAATTCATTTAATCGTTACAACGGTTCCAAGCAGGTGCCCCTAATCCCAGGGAGTAGCCTAAACTACGGTACAGCTCTAACGCATTTTTCTATAATGCAGATAGGTCAGCAAACCGTCGTTGCACAGTTTGAATAAGTAAATCCACATTAATGGTCGGCGTATCGTCAATCCTTTTGCTTCTAGTCCCTTTTAATGCTTCTGGAACTATTTATAGCAAGTGTCAACGCTAGAAGAAAACAAGAAAATTCGTTTAATCGTTACAGCGGTTCCACGCGGGTGCCTCTAATCCCAAGGAGTAGCCTAAACTGCGGTGCAGCTCTAAAGCATTTTTCTATAATGCAGATAGGCCACTTATAGCAAATGTCAACGCTAAAGGGAAAAAGAGAAAATTCATTTAATCGTTGCAGCGGTTCCAGACGGGGTGCCTCTAATCCCAGGGAGTAACCTAAACTGCGGTGCAGCCCTAAAGCATTTTTCTATAACGCAGATAGGTCAGCCAACCGTCGTTGCACAGTTTGAATAAGTGAATCCTCGTTGGCAGCCTGTGTATCGCCACTCATGTTAAACCGAGTTTCGTTGGAACTCTCTTTTTCCCCGACTCTGATTTAAACATTCAGCCTGGTGAATAATGCACGGCAAAGCGGCTAAAACTCTATGAACGGATTCAGACGGTTCGCCCGGAGTCGTAGGCGCGGAAGCTCGGTCGAATTATTCAGAACATCATCCCAGCTTCTCACGTTTTTGCTCCGCATTGTCTCGCTCAAACGGCCGTGTCCCACGATATCGCGCCTCCATATGTAATTAACGATATGTCCGAGACCTGGACGCGACACGGGATCGTGTCTCGTTGCCCGAAATGTGCCAGCGATAGGTGTAGAACCCCCAGCAACAGGCACCATTTGCTTCTGACAATCCTCTGAAATTCAAAGGAACTCCGTTACAAAGTTTTGCGACGCTGCAAAGAGGGATTCGTGTTTGTAGGATACAGGCCATGCTCCGCGTCATGAGTGAACCTAGTTAGCATGAAGAGAGGGATCAAATGCAATCAGAACTATCGGATTAAGTTGCTACAGCGTCCTATGCTCTATAATCGCAATGGATGCGAACTGATCAGTCCCGGTTGGATGATTGAGTGATGAGTTCTTGTTTATCTTTGTTAGAATATGTTGTATTTCTACGATTTACAAGTGGACTGTATGAACTACTGTGCTGTCTGACCATGTGAACTGTGTGGCCGTTCAATGGCCACTGTATGATTGATGTGAACTGCGTGATTGCTTGAATGGAACTATTTTATTCCCTCTCCGCTAAATGTGATGAGTCGGGTCTTTTGATTGAAATGCATTAGCCGATTGGTGGACTGTATTTTAGAGGCAGATACAGTTTGAAAATGTAGCTTTAGAGGCAAGCGGAGGTGGGAATTGCAGAGATGAGAAAGAAAAACAATTTGTTATGTCGATAAAGCTGAGAATGGCAAGGACAGGGGCCTCGGGTACTTGCATTGGACTGAGTTAGGTCTCTTCAGGCTCACGTACACAGATCTCAGGCTTAATTTCAGATGGTTTTGCACCTTCTACCCTGGTGTAAAGGCAAGATCGTAACAGTTGCGATAATAAAATAATTAATTAAACAGATCTAAACTATAGCTACAGCTATGACTACACTGTAGGCCTTCATGCAATTTAACATATTCAAGTACATCAACTGTAAATGTTTGAAGATATAAAAAAAGTACGAAGTACATTTGTAAAGCTCCTTCTTTTAATTACGTTAAAACAAAAAACACTGAAGAGTAAACATGTTCATTTGTATGAACATCCTCAGGCTGACTATGACTATGCTCGAAGGATGGCCGATGTTCCCCTACTTTACACACTGAGACACGTCACACGGACAACCCCCACTCTGACACCTGCCTTCACCATCGTTCATGCGAGTAGCAGTGGGGGCTATCGGTGTAACGTGTGACAATGTGTGGGGGTGGGCGAAATCGGCCACTTCGGCGTGCCTTAACCATAACAATGAAGTGATTAGACATAGTGAAACCTACCTGACAGCCTAAACGTCTGTCCGTCATAGTAACGAGAATCTGAGCCCTAAAAGAGTTCCCCAACGCTGTACAGTGTATAAAGTTCACAGCGCCGGAGAATATTCCAAATTAATCAAGCTGCTCATGAATTATGATCATTATGGGGCAGATTATATGACTCATGCGAAGCTGGAACAGAAATTGATGTTCGACGAGGAATCTGATGATCCGTCTACGCGGATAGCGGTCCCGTAACTACGAGTCGTGAAATTTGATGTCCCGCAAATAACGGGCCGCGATGTTTTATGATATCCGAATCGAAATTTCATGTCGCGGATATATACGGTTTAACGGGGAGGTTTCGCGAGAGGAGACGAATTTCGGGTATCGGTCCTGGAGGTTCACTAGACGGTGCAGCGGTGTTTGTCGGCCGGGAACCTACAACGATTTCCACTTACTTCTTTTCGCCACTCCGTACAGAGATAGAGTTGCGTTGTTTTTTCTTTCAGTCTACTTCCACCGCCTCCTGCCGCCTCCTCTTTTCTTCGGCATTCCACCTTCGACTTGCCGGCCGGCTTAACCGAATTCTCGAGGCTGCTATCCCGGTCAGCGATCCCAAATCGGCCTGATTTCAGGGGAGACAACAGGGTAACGGCCCAAAAAGTAAAGGTACTTTTGGGAATTTATTCAAAGAAAACTACTTAATGAATCTTTTCGAAACTTTCAGGACTTTTTATTGGATATTCAAGTTATAAGAAACAAATTTTTGTAATTTATTTACCGCAGATTTGTAAGTTGTACAAGACCAGTAACTTAGCGCTGCAAAGAAATCTCCGTTGACTGGTTGGCAGCTTTTCGACCGAACGGTTCCTCTGAAATAGAAAAATCGAAAAGTTTTAGAAACAATATACGGATGGCTATAGCACGACGTAGGATCTTTTTGATTGGTCGTTTCTTTCTATCTTTTTGT
Organism: Macropis europaea; assembly: GCA_916610135.2. Lineage (NCBI taxonomy): Eukaryota > Metazoa > Arthropoda > Insecta > Hymenoptera > Melittidae > Macropis > Macropis europaea. The sequence continues at coordinate 11,245,189 of OU744352.1, read as the reverse complement.
TTCATTGAGTGGGGTTAATTTTTTAACAAAATTTCAACACTTTTCTTCGACAGTCTGCCATTTTGTTATTTTCCGAAATTTTCAAAATCGCCTAAGTTGTGCCATAGCCATCCGCATATAGTTTCTAAAACTTTTCGGTTTTGTGATTTTAGATGAATCGTTTGGTCCGAGAGCTGTCAACCAGTCAACGGAGATTTTTTTGCAGCGCTAAGTTATTGGTGTTGTACACCTTATAAATCTGCCTTAAATAAATTTAAAAAATTTGTTTCTTATAACTTGAATATCCAATAAAAAATCTTGAAAGTTTCAAAGAGATTAATTAAGTAGTTTTCTTTTAATAAATTCTCAAAGGTACGTTTACTTTTCGAGCCGTTACCTTGTTGTCCCCCCTTCAGCACCGTTATTTACCCTTTGAAACCCTTTGCCTCTAAATTTACTCAATTCGTTTTCCACGGAATAGAAAAATTGCTAAAACTATAGCAAAAGGTCATCGTCTCAAATGAAAATTATTAATTGCAAGATTTTAACACTTTGACTGCCATGTCACCCGTGTATGGATGACACTTAGATTCAATCATTATTTATTTCATCATTTCTAGTATGCATGAATATACTTATTCGAGTTTAATAGTACCAATAAAACAATTGTGAATATTCCTAATATTGTTGATGAAAAAGATTGTAACTTGAGCTTATAGTTACTTTGTATAGAAATTTAGAATGTTTGCCATGTGCAACCAGCTCAGCATGGCAGTCAAAGTGTCAATATACGTTTTTGTGTATAACGTTTCGAAGGTGGTAAATTTAGTTGATTGACCTAATGTTTTGGGCAACGCCGTAATTTTTTGGAAAATTTGACGACTTCTATCAGAAATTATACACTACTTGTTCAGTAAAACCTACAAGTTTCTACGAGCCTTATTTATTAAAAGAGCCTTAGCTTTGTGCCGCAGTAGAAAAATCCATCTCTGATCAGACATGCTAAAATAGTCCCTTACGAATAGGTATTATTGTGGATTTAAATATACTGCTCAAAGCAATTACAGGTTCATTGTTTTCAATCAATTTTGATGATTTGTCAAATATCTGTAATGGACAAAATATTGCATGTCTAAGTTTCCAACATTTTCATTCAATATTTACTCTTTACAGTATTTAGAAGATTCACAGTGTTTATCATTTTAATGACCAATGCACTATTTCAATCTATGGCCCTCTAATTATTTTGACCAGTGTATTTCTCAATTTGATGTTATTTTTCACAGTCAGTACTGCCAGTGCAATAATCCTAGAATGATGTAATCTCTTTTTTTTTCAAAAATTCCGTTTCGATAGAGGCGCCATGTTTCATCGAGGATGCAGCTCTCTCTGTAAATATTTAATTATTCAAAATCGAGCTGATGGTTCTCGAGCACAGCCAGCGAGAAGCTCGTGCAAGAAAATCATAACCATTTCGATATCCGTATCGCTGAAACTCGATCCGACCTACATTCAAAACTGCTATGCAGGAATATTATGGATGGTAGGTGGCTTTCATTGCGCGAGCGTAATGGCCTGTAATCTACGATCTGCCGTGTTACCGTTCAAAATGCTCAATTGAAAATGAACCAACGCTGACAGACTTCAATTACGCTCATTCGTATTTCACATGTGTGCCGTGAATTCTGCGGATAACTCAAAATTCCTGCTTTCAAAAATACGGGATATAAATCCCTACGTTCCCTTTCATATAGTACTATTGGGTTGCTGCATACGAAATTGGCGGTCGCGGATTGTACAAAATGTAAGAACGATACTATTTCTTCTGCATCGTGCAAAAGACATAAAACAAGTATTAATTGCTGTTTAAATTCCTAAAATTTATATTTATAAAGGTGCTTTTTGTTCGAGGAAACTTATGCTTACCCTATGGAAAAGATTATTCAATAAAAACTGCTATTTCTGGCGAAATATAATCGTTTTTCCACGAGACACGCATATATTTGGACATTTCAGCCTTGAATCGATTATTATTTAATGGAAGTTGCTATTTTGCGTTATTTTTGGCAAAATATAAGCGATTTTTCACGAAATACGCACAGATTTCAGCATAAAACGGCCATTATTCAATGAAAACTGCTATTTCATGCAATATTTGTCGAAATATAAGCGATTTTGCATGAAATACACATATGTTTGCGCATTTCAGCATGAGTCGGCAATCATGTAATAAAATCTGCGATTTTGCGCTATTTTTAACGCAATATAAGCAATTTTCCATGAAATACGCATGGATTTGGGCATTTCAGCAAGAATTGGCGATTATTAAATAAAAAACTGCTGTATGGTGGACACAAAAGGGAATTATTCGTTACAGTTTTTTAAGGACTGAAGTAACAATAACAGTTGGAAAATGCTGTGCAGAATTGCACACAATGCACGAGAAATTAAAAATGTGAAATACTTCTGCATGACAACGCTAGAGCTCACATTACAAAACCTGCATCAGTTCACTGTACTCACCGTACCTGTCTGCGACCGATTTTCATTCATTCGGAAGCTCTGATAATATTTTTACAAAATGAAAGATTAAAAAATGAAGTGGCTATAAAAAGTGCTTTCAAAACATTCGTCTCGTCAAAGGACGATAACCTCTCTCATAAAGCCATAAGTGCTCCAGTTGACCGTTGGGAAAGACGTACGCAATCCGGTGGTAACTATTTCGATTAGATAAAGCAGCAATAAACATTTCTGCATATTCATGGGAATTTCACGTGCGCCGGCGCAGTATTTACTGGGGCACCGTATGATAAAAAAGTCTCCCGTACAATTTACATCTGTCCTATATTTCTCGCGCGGAATAAATATAAATGAAGTAAAATGGCGCGACGCGGGTCTGAGGATTCGGCCGACGAAGGTAAGTGGAGTAAAAGCGTGGGCGGACGGGATAATTAATTCGATCGGGATCGAAGGAAGAATTCGTGGAGGATTTAGCGAGAAGCTGGAAAGGAAGAGAAAAAGACACGGCCGGTTGCTTCTGCAGTTCTATGTGGGTCCACCCCCATCCCGCCCCCGAGCCCACCGGCATCCCCATTAGCAAGCGCCGCGACGAAAAGGGAGAAATTAAAGCGAAAATAAAGCGGAAGGGAAATAAAAATAAAAGCGTTCCTCTGGCATGGTTGTGTTAGGTTAGGTTGGGTACAGGCGGCAGCTGGGTGCACGGGACTCTGGAACAGTTTCATTTACCTGCCCGTAATTTCATAGCCGCTCTTCCTCACCTCCGTCCCTTAGCATCCCTTCACCTTTGTGCTCCTGCATGCTCTCTCCCTCCCTCTCTATGTGGCTCCTAGTGACGAGGCCACTAACATGTTTCTCCCTCCCTCTGCCTACCTTTCTCCTTTTTCTTTTCACTATATGTATATTCTTCTTTTATCATACAGGGTGTCCGGGGAGGATTCAACAGACTTCACCCCGCGTGTTCAGCAGGTCAACCTGAACAGAAAGTTTCATATACACCGTAGCTCTATTCCGTTTCGTTACTGAGATAACCATTGGTCATAGTTGGGAGAGTCCTTGCGGCATAGTGGCTAGCTTCATCAGGGTCTGTAGACGCTATAATGACGTGCGTGTGCAGGGTTTCTTTATTCATGATCAGTGTTCAGGTTACTGTTCATTGATCAACAACTGCAGATTTTAATTGATCAGCTGATCAATTAAAGACTGGGAGAAGAGTGCTCCAGGTGACACTGAGTTGATGTCCAGTGTCTCTGTTGGTGCTATCAGGGTGTTTTAGGATTCCAAGTGTTTTCCTATATTTTTTGGGAAACAGCCTTTGGGTCTTGGTATGACCTTTGTTTAGTATTGCATGTCCTTGTGTGAGATAAACATGGTTTATCTTCAGGATAACCTGCTGAACACGAGGGAGAAATTTGTTGGGTACCTCGCTGGACACCCTGTGCATATTCTTCTTTTATCATACATATGTGTGTGGACATATAGGTATGTTATGGTCTCCAGTATGTGCACCCTTCCGCAGTCCATCAAATGTCCGTTTTATTGTAGCTCTCCACGGGCGGAAGTGAAATTCGCAGGCGAGAAGGGCGTTGGCCCTTGGTCCCTCATAATTCGATTCCGCGAGGCGCAGCCATCGGTGCACAAGGGCTCCCGCGATTTCGTCTGAATTTAGTTAGACGGGATGCGCATCAAGCTGATAACGAAGCACCCCAACCCACCGCCGCCTCTCTGCTGTTCTTACGCGGTTTTTACAGTCTAGGGATTTCTGGCGCGAAATTTCCTGGGAATATGACTGAGGAAAATTGACTTCGTTGCCGTGACTTCTGCGCTTTTTGAGGACGGAGGTGTGGAAATCCTGCTGTACGTTTGCAGACTCTGACGTTTTATTGTGAGGGTCTGGTACAATGTGTACGAATTAAACGAAAGAAATTTATAAACTTGGAAATTTTTACACATCTGGCAATGAGTCGTTTTTTGAGGACTTTAACACGTTGATTTTCACAGTGAAAAATTCCATACCTAGTCAGGCACGTTATAAAATGGTTTATTGAATGCAGATCGTTAAGAATGAAGACTTATCAATTTCTACTGTTACTTTGTCATTGGCGTTAGTTTTAATTTTATGAGAATTAACCTTTTGCACTCCAAGCAATTAGGCAATATGTTGGTAGTCAACTTCAAGGAATTTTTTCTTAGATTTCTGAGTTACACAAAATGACCACGAAAAAGTCTTGGCAATTTGTTAGAATATACGACTTCTTGCAATCTTTAACTTTTTAATTTTTCTAACTTTAAAAATGTAAACACCCAATGACATTGCTGAACGAACACATATAAATACTGTTATCTATAAATGATAAAATGTGGGCAGTAACACTGGCCGTAGGAGTAGAACGTCTCTAAGTGCCTGGGCAGTACAAGTGCAAATGGTTAACAATTATTCATATCGTCAATATATGATACGCTGGTTCACATAACACTGCGTGGCAAACAACGTGGTAATAACTGAAGGGCTTTGGAAAATTGTAACGCCTTAGTCCAGTGATGGACACCGGAGCTGCGGCTTTCCCCCACTCTAGGTCCATTCCCCTCATACAGCCTGAGAGCTGGGACAACGATGCACTGAGGGGCAACGGGGAGGGAACTGAAACGAGGGGAATAGACCTAGAGTGGGAGAAGGCCTCAGCTCCAGTCGCCATCACTGCCTTAGTTATTTCTGTAGTGCCATTTAAATTCTCTTTTATGAATTCTTTCAAACTTAAAGCATTCTAAGAAAGTGTGTTTGATTCTTTGTACTATGTTACGAACTCATTCGTATTTCCTGTTCTTCATGATTAAGAAATCATGAGTTGGTTTAGAGTGACCAATTCGAATACCAGTTGCAACGACTTGATCCTTTCTGAAAATTATTGGTACTTTCGGATTTTTAATTGAATTTCCTGTGTAAACAAAATAGAAACTTCAAGAAGCAAGTGCAGTCTAGTTAAAGTTTTTTCTAGAAGTGTCTAAAAATGTATATTTACATAAATAATACTCAACTGTACCACCCCTGCGTACAAAATAAAAATCAGTAGACAAGACAGCAAAGATCTATAAATAAACGAAAAATAACATTCATATCAGAGAGTGGTACTAATAATCCTACATTATATTAAAATGCAAAGAGTACATTAATTATTAAATCATAATTTCGCTTTTCTACCTGCATTGCCCCGATTCTAACGAGGAGCAGACAAAAAGAGACGCAGGAAGATAAAACCAGGGAGCAAGATAGAGAGAGAGAGAGTCTTGGGAAAACATTTTGATTTGCTTCTGCGAGCAAGTGCAATTGTGCAAGGAAACATAAATAAAAAGTTGCAGGGGAGCAAGGCGTGCTCGCACACAGCCTCGAATGCATCCAGCAGCCGTATTTCTCGGAAGCTCTCCCAGGTACTAGGTACCTATCCGCCTCGCGTAGGAAGCCGGGCAGAGTGGCTTGTTCGTGACAGCTGGAAAATAAATATTTGCACGTATTTCAACGATTAGTCCGCTATAAGCGACGCGAGACGACTGCCGAGACGTCGTTGTACGGTTACTCAATCCCCCGTTCCCATTCACCCTTACCCGGGCCCCTCTCGCCCCTTTCGCCGACCCCGTGTCCCGTCAGCCGAGCCTGACCAGTTATTCCAGCCGATATTGAAAGACCCCAAGGACATAACTCGCGGCTACGTGTGTTCCTGTTTGCTACGTTTTCTTCTTTCCCGGACTCGTTTCTTTCTGGTCGCGTTCGAACGCTACACGCTGGCCGCTTTGTTGTCCGATGTTCAATTCGGGGATTTATTACGGTGATTTAAGAATACAAGATATTGGCTCCCCGCGTCAGGTTTTTATTCTCGATTATATCCTGTGCTTCAGTCTCTGAATAGAAGGAACTGAGACGCCAGTTGAAGGGAGGCGCAGGTCCAGTGTTTAAACAAATTCGTTTATTGTATACATTGAAAGGGTTAATGACGTAATCGCAAAAACGTTCGTCGTGTGCTGAATATTACGTTGGAGCCAGTGCTGGACTGAGTATTTTATTATTGTGACGTGTATGCCTTGAATTGAGTTGTTTCATTGTTGTGAAACCGCAAAATGCTTAACCCTTTAACATACGAATAAAATAGCACTTGATGTGTGCTGAAAATACCATTTTTTATAGCTCAACTTAAAGTTATGTAAGCTGTACAAGAAATAGAATATTCACATTGCTAAATATCATAAAACAATGTTAATAGACAATATTAATGAATAATAATTAGATAAATTAATTAGTAACTTAATAGTCCTGGAGAGTATGGAACTTTTCAAAACAATCAGCGTATAATTGTTGGTGCCTTGGAGACATAAACGTTTAAAATGACATACGAAACAAATGACGTCTCCCAGGCGTCATTGTATGTCAAGAAGTTAATAAAGTGGATTTTAATAAGATTCCCTGATGCAATAATTTATGCGAATATACGGGTATATTGTGTGCAATAAGCTTCTGCGCGTTGGTCAGTATGGTGGCTCGTAGCAGGCGGATCGCCATTTTTTCGGAACCCATATACGAGTTCATAGGGTTGAGAAAAGTTTTTAATTCTCTGCTGATTAAAAGTAGAGTTTTAAAATTGGCAATACAAACTTTTGATTAGACGACAAAACGTACACTACCGTAAGAAAGTTTGGTAACAGTTTCTTATTCAGACTAAACACTATTGAAAATGAAGTAGTAACCTAATTAAAAGTAGTGCAAAACATGGAGGTGGGGAACAGACAACTCCTCAGATTCAATGAAAAATAGTTTCAAAAACATTCCCCGAAAGACTAATAAAAACACCTGTCAAACACCAATGATAATTCTTACAAAAACATAAAAACGGAAATTAATTTGTAAAACTATCATCCGCACATGCTAGTCACCCAAACATAAACTTCAATTCCAATACTAATTGTAAGATGTACTTTACATTAATTCAAACAGTACACTAAAAACTAGCAGTAATCCTATCCGCAGTAGCAGTTCCTGAATTCAGACGATGATGGAAGAGGTAAACAGTAACGCCAGTTTGTCATAATAATAAAAAAAGCAGCACATTGTCTGCACAGATGCAACGGAACATGTATTCGCACGCAGCGCATTGCAGTCACTGCCGTTGACAGCGAATTGGGCCGAAGCGTGGGTCCTCTGGTCACGTGAGCGCCGGAGATTACCGAAGCGGCGGACCGGAGGTTCCCGAAGCTCGCAGCGCGTGCTCGCGCCTCGAGCATCGCGCCGTTGGGACCCGAACGCGCCGAGTGGCGGCGGACTGGGCCGACACGTGGGTCCGCCGGTCACGTGAGCGCCGGAGATTCCCGAAGCGCGCCACCGGCAGTCGTGCGAGCGCCGCAGGTCCCCGTATCTCGCAGTAGCCGTCCGCCCGTTGGAGGGGATGCTTGCTGCTGTGTCCGAGTGGACTCATCCCCACCATTTCTCGGACCCAACGGCCCTCCTGCAGCGACTGTGACTCATTCGCTGCTTCCAGTCTCCCACTAACAAACAGTTAATTGATTAGCCTCTTCCTTGACACTTTCACTGCCCTGTCATCCATCGATCACGCTTGGATTCAGTCTTTATTTAGGTTACTGTGTATGGTATTATTCATTTGAGTGCTGTCGATTAATATATGCGTTGTTTAAATGTTACCAGCCTGGAGGATGGTGACATATGTATATTTTATAAATTTCTTCGGCTGTGTATTCGATAGTAGGGAAATTTGTGGTGTCGCTTATTGTTAGAGTATGTGTGTTTTTGAATTTATGCAAAATGGCAGTATGGCAGTAAATATTGTGCTAGTGAGGTCTAATGGAATCTTACTAATATAACCAGCAACGATTAACGTTTCTACTGGAAGCATCAAAATGACAAAGTCTTGTTTATTAAAGAATCTAACATTCTTAAAAATTGAATCATACAGAATAAAATTGCAAACTAACTATTTTGCAAACTAACAAACCATTTTGATCGCTCTGGCAATTCCTGTGTTAAGAAGGGTATAATTTATCCTGTATAAAAAGTTAGAAAGTTCGTCGTTTTCAGTTAATACAGCCTGGCAGTTAACGTGTTAATGATAACGAAAGTGCTTTTAATGGATCGGCATAGTTTTCTCGATGAAACTGAGACCAAGCACGAGCACACTCCGTTTATTTTAAGCTGATAGCGAGATAATACTTTCCTGTTAAACGACGCTTCTGATACTTTTAATACCTTCATGAAAATAGTTTAAATAATTTTATGAGAACTAGTCGAGAACCTGGTCACTTGAAGAAGATCGTAAATACGACCTTCACCTCTCAAGACCAAATCTCGTACAAGCAACAATAATTTCGTGATTTATTCTGTGTAAGACCATGGTTTGTGCAACTTTAAACATTCAGGGTACAAATAGGAATTAAAACGACTACTCTTAAAAACTAATTTACATAAATTTCTACCACTGTTCTACGCATTTCCAACAAATTAAATGTTTAAATATACAGTTTACAAAGGAATGACAGAAAGTTTGCTTGCGAAAAGGGGCAATTGTTTTTCTGCATATAAAAACGGATATCATCGGTAACATGAGAACTGTTTGTGTCTCGGTTATAGTCCGTCTTCGTCTAGCTACTGCTGCCACTGCGAGAGTATCAGATGTCCGGAAGCCGGTCCGGCCGTCCGCTTATCTTTGTTTACCATACAAACTTCTTTTTCGGGAACACTCGAGGCCGGTGCGAACAGAAACATACGAGCTCGATCGAAAGAAACGTTCAGCACGAATTGAAAGCATGTCGAGTGAACGGTGCGCTGGAATTCGCTTCTTCATTTTCAAGCTGCTATTAGTTTTCATTTCTTCGCGTCCATCCGTTAGAAATTGTTGAAATGCGAGCTCGGAGTTTACAATGTTTATCTCATAATACGTCGTTTCTCATCGTTTCTCCGTGGACAAAATGTGCTTGCTGTTTATCTTTCGCGAGGAAACATTAGCTCCCTTCTTGCCGCGTCCCGTAATGGATAAATAGTCGCGGCGTGTTAAGAAAACACAAGATGGCGGTCTCTCTGAAAGCTAACCATTCGATTCTGTAACATTCCTCTGTGGATCATTTTAATGAAACTCGTTCACCGCTTCTAAAAATACACAACCGCGTTGAAGATAAAGTTGAAAAGGGACAATTTAAATCGTTCACTGTTCTCCACGACCCAGTTTCCCTGAAAAACTTCGTTCACCGGTGGAACACCGCGCAATTATGTGATACACGCAACAAACACCCAAGCAAAGGAGATAAAAAGCGGACCTTTGATCGCACAAACATTCGAAGCAATTCTCCGGGGGAAAAAGACGAGCTAAAAAATCCAGCAGGATATCTGAAACACATTTTCTCCTTGAAACATGCAATCAACGGTACCAGTCGTTATCACAGAGACTGTTGACGCGCGGTTTGAAATTTTAAGGTTAGCCGGGTGCTTTCGGAAACCACCCTTCCGACGTGTTTAACCCTTTGAACTATTTTCCTTCAATTTTCTTTCCAATAACTCCCTATTATTTTAAGTGTTTTATTTGAAATGTACTCCATCAGGTAGTTGGTTGATAGGAACCAATTAGGTACCAACAATCATTTACCTGAACACATTAAGGACTTTTTTTGTTACAAAAAAGGGTTATATACATGTAATATTGCTTATATAGGTAAACAAAATATTGCGAAATATAATACATATTTAAACTGGCAATTTAAAAATGTCGAGTGTGACTCGACATAGGAGTACCTGTGAATAAAATCAATGTCGAGTCACACTCGACAAAGGAGTTCAAAGGGTTAAACTGTAATGCACTAACCTTCTGATTAGTATTTTATCTAAGACCAACTGAATCATACACCAACATTTTTCCTCATGTCAAATCTTCTCCACGCGTCAGCCTCTGACATATGTACTTGTTTTGCCCCTTTTCTGTATTTTCTCTGTAGCGGCACTTCCTGACCTCGCCAGCAGAGGGATCAGCGGCGCACAGTCTTTCCCGCAAGTCCACGACCATCCTGCTCTCTGTATATATACACCTACAACCTGACCCTCAGTATTCCGCGTCTAAGGCACGGGCCTGCTAGGTAGCCTTACCGATGAGTCCACTAACAGGTCCCGGACGAAACGCTCTATCCTCTTTCCTCCTTCCTTTCTTTTCTGAAAATCGCTGCACAGCACCACCGCTACATTCTCCCTACTTAAAAAAATCCGAACGAATCAGCAGCTCCCTTATAAACCTAGATAACCACATTGCATGAGTTCAGTGTGCTGCGCTAGTCCAGAGTTACAGAAGCTCTGTCAAAACGAACCTGTGTCAAGACTACAATAAAATCTCTTCGTCAAAACTTGGTAGTCTGAATATTATCCTATGTAATCGTCAGTCCATCAGAAAGCACCTTTCATCCGCTTCCCTGGAGCGAACGTGAAATTTTGACAGGCCTGGTGGAAATGTCCAGCGTAACGGAGGTTCGCAAAGTAGATCGGGATTTCCCTTTAACGCGGATCGGGCACAGGGACCGGTTAAACGGCATAACGTGTCGCCCTTTAAGGGCGCTTCCACAGGAACGCGACACCGTGCTGACGACGTGACACGCATCGACGAAACGCGATTCACGGCGCATGCTAATGCCACCGGCGGAAAATCTGAAACGTCAATCGGGCCAACGGTCGCAACGGGAACACCGGGGACGTCTACAGGGATTTCCTGGAGATTCAATTCGGTCCGCCGGCGAACGTTCGCCAGCGTTCGTGACGATTTTCCGCCGGACGAGGGTGAACGCTGGGATTTCTCCATTCGAACGTGTACACCCTGCTGAAGAACCGGCGACAATGCTCCTCGTGGATCCGTTGTTACGGATCCCCGCGAGCTGACACACTTCTCTGTGTTTTTCCTCTGAAAGTCGCAACTTCCAGTCTGTCCTGTGGGCTCATTGTTTCTACTTGTTGCCGTGAACCTCGGCTAACAAGCTTTGCGTCGCATTCTTCAAACCTGCGCGCTGCACTCTCTGTTAACACGTCGACTGCCGTACCGTGTAGGCTGAAAACGGTGCGATCTTTCTAGACTTCGATGCAACGTGAAAGTAATCTGAAATTATTCTCTTTAAATTCTTATTCAGATGAATGACAACTGAATTGAGAAGTACCTTCTTTATGGTTGTATCGCGATTTCTGAAACGCCCTACGTGGTACTGTGCAGAGATGACTATTTGACTAGCCTAAGGAATGCGGGTTTAATTGGTTAACAGCGGAATAGGCCCACCTATTCCGACACAATCATAAAAACAGAGTACACGCATTTTCCTTAGTGGCCGAAACAGTACTGTGCAGAGATGACAATGCACTAGCGGAACGGCACAGGAGCAAGATCCGCCTCTGATGCTTCCGAAACACGGTGTTACATGATCCGATTAGTAGATCTGACCGTTTCGACCAATAAGGAAAATGCGTGTGCTCTGTTTTTATAATTGTGTAAGAGAAGATGGGCCTATTCCACTATTAACCAATTAGACCTGCATTCCTTAGGCTAGCCAACTTGTCATCTCTGCACAGTAGACAGCATGGCAAATAATTATGATAGTCTACTGTAGTGGTAGCAACGGGAGCTGTGGTCTTCCCCTACTCTAGATCCATTCCCCTCGTTTCAGTTCCCTTCTCGTTCCCCCTCCGCTCATTTTCGTCCCAGATCACAGCTTATATGAGGGGAATGGACGTAGAGTGGGGGAAGGCCGTAGCTCCTGCGGCCGTCACTGGTTTACAGTATTGTGCGAATTAATGTAATGACAGCGATCATTTGAGATTTTGAGCTGTTGTACATACAAGAGACCCGGAACACTAGTGTCAATTGAAGAGATAATGAATAGTCAAAAGTATAAACAGTTGCTAGAACAACATTTGGGTTCAGAATTAGAAAATGCATGCCCTACTGGCGAAGCAATTTTCAAACAGGATTCACAATCAGCTGCATGCTACCCATCGAAGTTTATGCAGCGATATTTTCGAAAGAAGAGGCTAAGTTGCTTAGGCTGGGGTGAGAACTCATCCAATTTAAATCCCATCGAAAATCTGTGGGGTATTTGCAAGGCCAGAGTACTTAAAATGAATTGCATCATTAACAAGGAACATCATTCAATCCACACACGCCGATGTTTATGAAACTTGGCACATAGGTAAAGCATTCGAAAATGTTCGACACATATTTTTTTTAATGACGGATATTCATGTTTATGGGGTGAAATTTCCTTTCAAATTTGGGGGATGAGAAACTCCAAAACTAACAAACGTAGAAAAAGATGGTACAGACAAAAATTACTTGAATTTTTATGAGGAATAACATGACGTTAAAGAAATCTGGTCGAAGTTATAGGTGGCACCACAGTAGCCATTGTAAGAGAAGAATGATGGAAGCAGTAACTCAGGTATGCTTTCTGGACCAGAAAATTTGGTAAACTTGACAAAAAGTAATTGATTCCATGTGTAAGATAATTAATGATATCTCTACTGTAATATTGAATGTACGAATTCTTTATAGTCTAAGGCTTAGACAACAATTCTACAAACTAGATAACAATTCTTAACCCTCTGTAAAGCCATGTGACTTGGAAGTTACATACCTATACATATGTATGTATATTTTTTAAATTTTATTTCATTTATTTATCACTGTGTACAATTTATATTCTACAACTATACTGCCACCGAGGAGTCTGTTCACTTATTGTTATGAGTATATCTCTCGATTCAAACTTTATCATTTACTTGAGGTACCATTTTCGTGTACTTAAAAATATTCCGTGTGTGGAGGGTTAAAAATTTTAGTAATTAGCGAATAATAGTTCAGGTTTAAGTGTCTTAATACTTATGAAAGGGGGTGTCCGCATAAAGCGCCATTACTGCCACTTATTAACAAAAACGAGAAAACATTTCGACCCCCGCAATATTTCGAACGACAGAAATTTCGAACAATGAACAATTAGCATGAGGCAGGAAATCTCGCGACAATAGGTATAGTGATGTGCGGTTTGTTATAAGTTCTGGATCACGGAAACATCGTCAAGGCGGCGGCGCGTCCGGCTCCATCCCTCTTTCTCTCTCTCACCCCCTCGCGACCCGGTTTTCCCTCGCGCTTTCTCTATCTCGGGGTAGTATCGCACCCCACCGTCACCCCTTTTCCACTCTCCGTCTCTGTGGCCCCTGCTGGTGCCGTCAGTCGAGTCCAGAGGACTCCGCGATCCGCACTTCGACCTTCCTCATCTGCCCACGCGACCTATGACCCTCCGCCAGTCACCAGACGATCTTTAATCGACCTCTGCGTGCTTCCAAAAACCTTCGAAGAACCTAATCAGAAATTCAGCGCAGCCTGATGCCCGCGGACTGACCTTGAATCAGATGTCTCCAACTTTCGTTCGGAGGATACCGTGAACGCGGGCTCATTGTCAGCCGTCGCATGACAGGTTCAGGGTAGTTCCAGACCGAAGGTCTGTCGGTGAAAACCCTTGGAAATCCTTGGCGACCGTGGAAGGTCGTGGTAACACGATACCAAGTAAACACTGCGCGTCAAGTGCATCGTCTCGGCGTCATATTGACAGGCGAACACGTGAGTCCCCCTCGCGTCTCCGCCGCTCGCCTCACCGAGCACTTTGGCTGATGTTATCGGAGCACTTCGATGTCTGGACGGTCTGAAAACGCGTTCGAGTGTCTACGCCGGCGTTCCAGCCGCGAGAGGCTCCTGCGACGCGAATCTCGCCGGGGATTTTCTTCAGAAATAACGCGTCCACGGTGTGGGGGAAATTAGGCGGATCTTCGCGAGACTCTGGGACCCGCGACGCGAACCTTGACCTTGGAGGATTGCCGTCGCGCAGCTCAAAGTTCACCTGGCGCAAAAGTTTCGTGAAACTGTGCGGGAGTTCGCGGCCGCTGCGAGTCGCACGTGTGTGCCGATCGATCGATTCAACGTGCTCCGTGATGAATGTGTCGTTTCCAACCATCTACTACGGATTGTTCGGATGAATTTTCGATGGACGAACCGCTTTGGTGCGAGGTTTTCCTTGGTTTCTAACTGACAGGACAGTCATTGTTGCCCTTTCGCTATTGCAATCCGCGCGACGCACGTCCAGAGGATAACCAGAGCCCCGGGTGAGTCGGGTATTAATTATTTTGTAATTACAGTTGGAGTATTATCGTTCGGACGTAAAAACAGCTGAAAGATACTGGAGCTCTCATAGATGAGTAAATACCGTTTCAGTTGATTGTGCTGCGTTTTTGTTTGTCCATGCGACGGTTTCGGTCGCCAGCTTCGTGTTTGGAGACGGCGAAATATGAATGCTCGCGAAAAAATATAGTGAAAATGTGTGTCTCTATCGAATCACATCTCGATGTTCGGTTTCATTAATTATATTCAAAGCTACTCTTGTTTGTGGACACCAAGGTTATGATTCAAATTGCCACAAGCTATATGAATTTTTCTGTTTTATCTGGCACAGTAATATGTTTATAAATACTCGTATTATTTTATGTGAAGAGTGTAAAATATTCTGTGGACCAGTTCGATATTCGATGAAATACACTATCGGCCATAATGGAGGGGTACATAACGAACACAACCCTTGTCAAAGTGCACGCTGACAAGACAGCTTCACACATTCATGATTTAATTAGATACAGTTCTTCACAGTAATATTTCGTTAAATCCAATTAAAAAATCAGACTCGAAGTCTCTTCTGAAAAAAAGCAGGGTCTCGAAAAAATTCAAGGTCTCGTTCAACATAGTCTTAAAAAATTTTACGTGACAGTCAATATTAAATGTATTCTCATTTTATAATTTAATATTTGACATCCTAATGGCCAACTACAGTGACGATTTTTCTCGACAGATTGAAGCGTTCGAATGCTTACGAATGGCTTCGTATAATACGAAGCGTGGGTCCCCGGCGACCCACCCGGCACTTTAATATCCCCCGGAAGGTCGGACGTTTTTCGCGCGACCGTTCGTCGTTCTTTTTTATCCGGCCTATTCCGTTTCCCGAGCTCTCGCGTGCACAGCTTTGACCTCTCCGAGATTCCTCAGACGTTTCCTCGCTTCTCAGAGCGAAAGGGTAAACTTCAGGGACGAAACTTCCGGAAGTCGGACTAGCTGAGTACACTGCAGGCTTCGAGCAAATGCTCGACGGCTTTATCGGGAATCCAGCAAGTTGGAAAGGGACGAGGCGTATCGTGAGAATATTCGACTTTCTGCCCTCTCAACCGCCCCCTCCTGCCCCAACCTCCCATCCTCCCGCACCTATCCCATCCCCCCGAGTCACCAAACCGACGGTGGAAGCAGCCTTGAACGCAGCACGCTTCCAAACTCCTCAGACGACGGTCTCGATTGATTTTTGGTAGCAGCCCTCTGCTGAATTACGCGCCACCGGTTCCTCTCGCGATTTATCCTATTCAAACGATCACCGAGGCTGGGTTCACGATCGAGCCAGTCCCACGGGTTTTTCATCGTCTCGTTCTTTCATGCGAATCGGGATGTGGGTTGGTAAAGTGGATGATGTGAGGTATAAAGCTAACCTATGTTTCAGCTTTTTTGTACGTCGGTTGATGAAGTAGATGAGGGGTGCAAAATAGGGGAGGTACGACAAGTGATGTTATAAACGTAACTTAAACGTCTGTGACTGAACCTAGCCTGTGTTTTATTGCTTCATAAGGATTGGCATGGTAACGGTTAATGAAGTAGATAAAATTAGTGTGAGGGGTCAAACACAATAGTGTTCTGGTGAAAACATAATGTAAGTTTCTCTAACTGAACCTAATCTATGGTTAATTGTTTCATAGGAATCGTCATGGTAACAGTCGATGAAGTAAATGGAATTAGTGCAGGGGGTCAGGCAGATTGTTATAAACCTAACTTATGTTTCAGTTTTTTGTATGAGGCATCATAATGTCAGTTGTTGAAGTAGATGATGATTGTTGAATAGGGGAGGTATGTCAGTGATGTTATAAACCTAACTTAAACGTCTGTGACTGAACCTAGCCTGTATTTCATTGCTTCATAGGAATTAGCATGGTAAAAGTTAATGAAGTAGTTAAATTAGTGGTGGAGGTTAGACACAGAAGTGTTCTGGTGAAAACATAATATAAATGTCTGTAACTGAACCTAATTTACAGTTAATTGTTTCATAGGAGCCTTCATGGTAACAGTCGATGAAGTAAATGGAATTAGTGCAGGAGGTCAGGCAGATTGCTATAAACCTAACCTATGTTTCAGTTTTCTGTATGAGGCATCATAATGTCAGTTGATGAAGTAGATGATGATTGTCGAATAGGGGAGGTATGTCAGTGATATTATGAACCTTACTTGAACGGCTGTAACTGAGCTTAACCTATGTTATGACTGCTTCATAGGAATTGTCATGGTAACAGTTAATGAAGTAGATGAAATTAGTGCAGGAGGTCAGGCACAGCAGTGTGCTGTTATGAACCTAACCTACACTTAATTAAATGTATTTTAATTTAATAAAATAGATTACATTAATGCAACAAAAGGTTTCATCAGACTGATTATAATAAATTCTACGGTCACATGTTGTGCATGTGTATTGCTATGAGGTCATGTTATAAGTAGTTGAAACCACTTTTTCTTTCAACGAACAGACATGTATATACTGTATCTATGCAAGTCAATATCTTAAACAACTTGACTTTCAACCCCTCATATGTAGTATTAATAAGTGTATCTAGTAAAGTCTAATGTAACGAACAGAAAAATTATGAACAACACTAACAATATTGATTAAAAAGAGTACAATTGGGGGTTATATTCAGTTTCTATAACAATTTAGAAATTTTATGATTATCAGTTAATATAGCATTCCACCCAAAGTGTTACTAGAGGAGCTTACAATTAAATTATCTCATCGATTAAAAATGATTATTAAACAGACAATGTATGAACTCGTTTTTATTGTTTTAATAAAAAAAACCCGAGGCGTTTATAGACAGAAAATGAAGTTAACAGATCGAAACAAAAGTTCTGATTCCCGTTTAATCTCCCCATCGGTCGTCCGATGTCTCTCTGGCTAGGCTTCTCTGAAAGCTATGCGATCGACCAACGGCCAATATCGGTGGACTGGGGTGTAATAAACCCTCAGGCATCGAGCAGATCCTCTCTCTTGCTTCCCCGTTATTTAGGCAATATTATATGACATGGCGTGTTTCTGCATACGCACCTCGTAAAACACAGAGCAAACGTGTTGTGAGTCCTTTAACGCGTTCACCACCGCAAAAATTTCCCGAGATTCAACGTGGCCAGTTTCTAAAAAAAGCAGTAACCCTATGCCTGGCAATAACGAGTCACACTCGTGTGACTTGTATCGTCATGTACAAATGCTTGTACACGATTGAATATTTAAATATATTTTACTTTATGATTTCTATTAAAAGTGAAAATTTATGCAGCGTCTGAACATGAGTGTCTGTTTCCACTTCCATTGTTGCAATACTTCAATAATCATATACGAACACTTGCAAACAATTAAATATTTAAATTTAGTTAACTTTTATGGTTTATATTAATACGTTGAATGACGTGGGGGTCACCGGTGACCGCCACTTCAAATTTAATTTAATTAAACAATTATTGATCATCCCAAAATTCAGAGCAAACTTCATACTTAAACAATAATGTAGGAACTGAAGAACACAGTTGAGTACTCAAATCTATTTGTTGTTTACGACTTTTATGAACAATAGTAAATTATATCGTGTCTGGTAAGGTATGGCTGTTTTCACTGTGACACTCAACGTCTTAAAAATGACAATTTATATTGAGTCTGGCCAGTGCTGTCTGTTTCCAATGTGATACGCAACGTGGTAAAATGATAATTTATATTGAGTTTGACCAGTACTGACGGTTTTCACTACGATACTCAATGTATTAAGAATAACAATTTTTATTGAGTCTGATCAGTGCTGTCTGTTTCCACTGTGATACTCAACGTCTTAAAATTAACAATTTATATTGAGTCTAATCAGTGCTGACTGTTACCACTGTGATACTCAGCGTATTCAAAATGACAATTTATATTGAGTCTGACCAGTACTGACGGGTTTCACTACGATACTCAATGTGTTACGAATAACAATTTTTATTGAGTCTGACCAGTGCTGTCTGTTTCTACTGTGATACGCGACGTGTTAACGTGACAATTCTTATTGAGTCTGGCCAGTGCTGTCTGTTTTCACTGCAACGGTGAACGCATGAATAAAACTGCCCGCGTTATTCAATATAAGTGTAAACGTCGTAGAGGTTAGTTTCAGGTCCGTTTTAGTGAGGTAGCGTTAGTTCTTTCAGTTTAAAGGAAACTTTTGTCCCCCGAATGCCTGGCCGGAAACTCTTCTTAGTATTCTCCTCGCGATACTTCTGCATGTACGCGCGGCAATTCGGTCCGCCATTACAACAGCGTCGTGTGCACACGCTGTTATGCGAACAAAGAGCAAAATGCAATAATGCAGAGGTTGCTTGACAACGGAAAAAACTCGCGATTCTGCATTAACTTACACAGCGCGGTACAAATGGCACAAAGGTGTAGGAGAAAATTTGACTGAACAACACAGTGCGTCTCCGTCTGAATAAACAAATGATCAATCTAAAATATTTTTGCCGGTGTACGCTGCTTTTTGAGTTCGTTTGAAAGCCTTTTCTGCGAAGAGCTCTCGAGTTTCCGCTGGATTATTAATAATAATGAAAACGATTCTGCGGAATTAGGTAGAGTTCACGCCTTAGCAGGGACGAACAAAGCAAAGAATGCAACAGATTGTCCCGGTGCAGCTGCCGTTCATTAAGGACGAATTAGATTAATTCGTGATTATTCTGGAAGTTTAATTAAACTACGCCACTGCAGGGACGTCATAGGAAAACTGTTCACTGATGTATGAAATATGAAATTTCTTCAATGCACGTACTATGTACGCTATTGACAAAAGTCTGGAATCGCTTGCTGACTTCTGCCAAAGTCAAATGTTCTCATAAATTTTGTACTGATCCTTTGTTAACGCTTTGACGGCCCTGTCACGCACAAGTGATTTCTCTTATTTGAATGACACCCAGGAAAAATAAATAAATGAACATAACTGTGACTGGTGAGAAATAAATACACAAATACTAATAAAGTAGGAAGTGTATAATATTCAATGTACAGAAATTATTGTAAAATGTTTCGTTACTTAAGAATTTTTGCATAAATAACCAAAGACGATTTGTGACTACAAAATATTTAAGACCATCAAAATGTTAATATACCAGATGATAGTCTTTCTTCTTCTTTTATAAAATAAAATGTATATTATAAAATGGTTCAATGTTACTATTTTCAACGTTATGTGTTTGTGAAAATTCATTTTCGCGTGTCTGACTAATTATGGAATTTTCTACTCCATATGGTTTCTTTGTTTCATATGTTTTATCCAGTATTTTGATTTTAGAATTATTGTAACGGCTATTATTAGAACAATATAAGAAAATGCGTGTTAGTGTTTAACACATTGACTTCCATGTTATGTTTTGTGGGCGGGTGCATTGAAATATTGCCGAAACAAAGAATTATTAACTCTTAAAGAATTTTGAGCGATGACAGTGTCAGAATGTTAACAGAAAATACTAAATATACGCTCGTATAATTCAATATATTTATTCTTAAGTATTTGTATTCAAAAATTGATTTAAGCCACTTTAAAAATTAATACAATTGCAATTACATTTAATGTCGAAACTTATGTTGATCCAATGGCAAGAAGTGTCAGAAATATAGACAATAAATTATTTCATTTGATTATTAGCTTTAAGTGATTTTGGGAAGCTAACTTATTCCAGCTTCAAAATCTAGTAATTGAAATCTATTACTTAATATCCGTCTTTATGAAATTAACCTCTAGCCTTGCAGTTTCCGTATAAATAGATCTATTTGTAACCAATGCAGTTTGAACTCATTCCGGAAAACTGACTTACACCACTTTCAAAATCGATATTATTCGCAAATCCAGTTAATATCTAAATTTCTTTCGACCCTTTAGCTCTGATTTTCACAGGTACTGACGATAAATTATTTCCAGATTAGAAGATCTACTTATAATCGAAACGACTTTAATTCTGACATACTCCACTTTCAAACTCTAATAATAAAAATTTATCTATATGAATTTAATATCTAACTTTCCATTAACCTGATAGCACCGATTTTTAGAGTCACTCAGAATAAACTGAGTCTATATAAGAAGATCTGTTCCTAACCAACGCAACTTAAACTCGTTCCGGAAAACTGATTACTCCACCTTCAAACTCTAGTAATTAAAATCTATTAATTAACATCTATCTACATGTAATCAATATCGAACCTTCCATTAACCCGATAGCAATGATTTTCACAGTGACTCAGAATAAACTGTGTGTAGATAAAAAGATTCATTTGTAACTGATGCAGTTTGAACTCGTTCCGGAAAACTGACTTACTCCACCTTCGAGCTCTAGTAATCGAAATCTATTAATTATTATCTATCTACATGTAATTAATATCGAACATTCCATTAACCCAATCGCAATGGTTTTCAGAGTGACTCAGAATAAACTGTGTGTAGATAAAGAGATCCATTTGTAACTGATGCAGCTTGAACTCGTTCCGGAAAACTGAATTACTCCACCTTCGAGCTCTTGTAATTAAAATCTATTAATTAACATCTATCTACATGTAATCAATATCGAACCTTCCATTAACCCAATCGCAATGGTTTTCAGAGTGACTCAGAATAAACTGTGTCTAGATAGAAAATTTATTCGTAACTGATGCAGCTTGAACTCATTCCGGAAAACTGACTTGCTACACGCCACACCGAAAATAAAGTTCCCAATTAATGGCTGGCTCCGTGAATTAATCGGCAAAGGGGGATTAATGGGATTACAAACAAAGCGGGCAGGTTATTGCGCGTAACTTAGCCGAAACGGAATGCAACGACGGCATTACAACGATGTGATTAGATGTAATCAAGTACGCCGGTGTCTGCCTTGAAGAGACCAGACAGAACTGTCCAACGACACGGCTACATCAAACGGCTAACGGAATGCCTATTAAACGTGGCGATGCATCATCCAGTAATTACACCGGTGTAATTTCTCCGAGATCGTCGGCCGACAAAGAGGGAAATGACTGGCGATCGATTGATCACTATCCTTTTTTCGAAGAATCGTAAACAATGGGGACGTGTCCGTAACAGGAAACCCATGCGATTGTCTTCCTGCGTGATTCGGTCGGTCTAATTAACCGTCGTCCAAACGAACGATGCTGCTTAGTTTGATTTATTTCACGAACGAGTTGACACATTATTAAAAACAAGAATGATAATTGTTCGTTGAACTTTAACCGTATACACCTACAACGTCTTGCACATTATCAAATCACAGATGTTCCAAGGGCATTCATAGCTCCGCTCACCATTCACGCTTAACAGGTTGGCAGCCATAGTGAAAACTACCGCATGCTGTGAAACGCGTTATAAAATGTTTTTCCTTTTAATTTTCGATAACGAGTTGAAGCTATTTCAGTTATAAATACATCTTTTTATATGAAAATAATTCATTGGCAGTACTTGTGACAATTCTTGCCATTGGTTCCATATAAGTTTAGATATTAAGTGGAGTTACAAACATATTAATTTTGAAAGTAGTTTAAGTCATTTCTCCGGAGAAAGTGAGTTAAAGCTGTTTAGGTTATAAATAGATCTTCTGATCCCGAAATAATTTATCGTTATTACCTCCAAAGATCATAAAGATTGGGTCGATAGAAATTTTGATGTTAATTGAAATCGCAAATGTATTGATAAATAGAACTTCTCATCCAGAAATAATTTATTAGCAGTTCCTCTGAAAATTATAGCTATTGGGTTAATAGTAGTTCAGATATTAAGTTGAATTACAAATATATTTATTTTGAAAGTCGTGTAAGTCAGTTTTCCAGATTGAGTTAAAGCTTCTTCGGTTAGAAATAGAATCTTAATACCTCTCTATTTAGAGCCAGTGTATTGTCAGTACTTCTAAACATACTTTCTAATGATTCATTAGAAAATACTTTCTCATGATACATTAACCAGAATTGTGAATATATTGATTTTGAAAATGACATAAGTCACTTTTCCGAAGAAAGTGAGTTGAAACCCTTTCGGTTATAAATAGATTTTCTCACCTAAACATAATTTACCATCAGTACTTTTCAAACCCATAACTTAATAGTCAATAAAATTGATTTTCAACCTGCCATGAGTCACTTTAAAAAATACGATCACTCAAACGCAAAATACAATTTTCAGAGTGCACCAATATTTTCAAACTCTGATACACGTCTGCATAAAAATCTGAAACAATAGTAGCCATCGTTCTACTACAAGATTCAATTTACAAAAAAAAAAATATTCCACAGTGCGTATGATTTCACTCTTACGCTTCTAAAAACAACGAAAAAACTATCGTACACGTTCGGCTGCACCGTTCGAAACACATTTTCCTTTTTCACCATATAAAATATTTTCGTTTGATCACTCACCGCATTCCGTCGACGAAGAAAACGTTCATTTGAAACGGTGGCACCAGGATTAATCGTGTGCCCGTGCGTTGCACGCGACCGTGTCGCGAAAAGTGCGTGGAATGAAATTTCCCGGGATCGCGGAATTTTCTGGAACGACCCTTTTGACGTATCATTTCACATTATTCCTTTGCCGCGTAAATTTTCGATGATTTTGATTTTTCATGTCGCTGCGTGTTATTGACGGCGAAGCGATGGTCTTTGACGCATATCAGAAATGTAATTATTTCGTTAATAGCTTGCCGCTGCCATGAAAAATCTGTGCCCCTCGATGGACGCTCAAAATGCGGCAATTTCTGCTCGGTTCGCCTGTTAATTGGGTAAGACGAGTTAACGCGTCATGTGTAAACGTCTTTGCGGTGGCTGTGACGAGTTAACTCGTCGGGAGACTTTAACACGTTGAACGCCGTGAGGGTCATCGGTAACCAACACCTCAAATTCAATTTAATCAAGTAATTATAGATTGTCACAAAATTCTGAGCAAACTTCATACTGAAACATTAATGTAGAAATAGAAGATCATGATTGAGTACTCAAATCTTTTTATCTTTACGATTTACATAAAAAATGGTAAATTATCCTCGTGGCCTCTGTATTAAAAAACCGATCTCATTTCTTTTTAATTTAAAAAAGTATCCATGCAGGTGGCTGGAAAATTCGCCGGCTTAAAATAAAATCCATTCACAACTGTCCACGACATAATTATTCATTTTAAAAGCATAGCCCCAATATTTGCTGAGTATTTATAATATTTTATTAACAAATGGCTACATTTATTAAAATTTCTAAAAAACATTTTCAGACTGTGAAATTAAAATAGCATTGTTGTTATTATTATTAATAAATCTATTTCATTTCTTCATAATGTGAAAAACAATCCGTACACACAGGAATTCACGAAATAATTATTAAATTAAAATGCGTTTTTTAAAGTTTCTAAAAAACAATCTCAGATACTTTAACCGAATGCTATAAATGCTACACTGTAGGCAAAGGAAACTGAAGTAGCATTGTTATTATTATTACTGCTCGAAGCTCTTGTATTACTAAATCTATCTCATTTGTTTTTAACTGAAAAAAATCCACAGAGGTGGTAATGAAATTCATCGACTTAAATTTCTTCCCTTGGCATCCTCGAAATAATTATGAAATTGAAAAACAAACGCCCAACATTTGCTCAGTGTTTATAATATTTCATTAACAAATGACTACATTGCTTAAAATCTCTAAAAAATATTTTCAGCCTCTGTAAACGAATGTCACGGATTCTACACTGGAGACAAAGGAGAATTCGAGTGGCATTGCTGTTATTATTATCATCCGCCGTGGCAATTAAACGAAACATGGGTCTGACGGGTTAAGTATCGTTCGTCAAGGTCATAATCGTAATCGTTCATCGGAACGGTCGCGTTTGATTAAATCTGATCCTATAAGGAAGAAAAGCGTCGCCGATGTAAGACATATGGGAAACGAGGCGGGCTCGAATCATAGCGCGAGGTTCGACTAATCTAATAAACAATTGCCTTAACGGGACAACAATGGAGTCGCAATATTGCTCTGGTTCCTTGCTAACGATGACTGGCAGCGGTTTTATGAACACTCTTACACGCAGTCACGGTCTCTGATTTACGCACGGCAGGCAGACACAATATTTAAACAATCGTTTCTACTGCGAATTTGACTTCTATTCACATTAATAATCTTTTCTAAATTTGATTTATGATAACATGTGGAAGAGAAAGGGGAATAATTGTCAGAGAAATTAATTTTAAAAATTGGAACAGTATTTTATAATTTTTCCTTCATTTTTGCAATATTTGTTTATAAATTGTTATCGTTAAAATTTGTGTATAAGGTTTCATTGATTGAATTCCGTAAACTGTTTTGAAACGTTCGTAGAATTCCATGCGTACGAGGGTACAATGTAATTTATTATTAAACTGCAGTATATTTAGAGTATCAATTAAAATTATTTTTTCTGATTGTTTTAAATACAGGATTCAACTTTCATTTATTTATCACTTTTTATTGCATTGTTCATCGAAGCATACATCATTTTATTGTAATTATGGAAACGTTCGATCAATTTCGCGAGTCACTGTATATCACGAAATAATTAGCCAGTAAAAATACAAAAATAATTACACAAAATAACATGAATATAATATAAAACTTTCAAACTTTTAATATGTTTACGCACAGCTAGATATTCGATTCTAGGCAATGTTGCATTCTTCCAAACTCAGCACGACTCTAATTTCTCCATTTCTGCCGCTCTAGTGTACAGTGTTCCACGGTTGGCTGGAAGAGAATTTGGAAGCGAGAACTTCCAGCCAACCGAGATAGGGCAAGTACAATATTTATGAGCGTAGCTCGAGAAGGCGATGAAAACTTGCTCTACGTCGGTTCTCTGGAAGTTCTCGTTTTCCAATGCACTTCCAGCCATCCGTGGAAAATGGTATCACGTTTCTGTGTAAATTCTGCAGATAGCGAATAGAAAAACATTATTTATTCTCATTTTCTTCCAAGTATTCCGTAGTAGTATCCCTTAAAAAATTCATTAGTGGTGTAAGGAGGTTCAATTTTGAAAGTCAAGCTAATTCTAGAGCACGAATTACGAAACTCTTAGCGTGGGTCATAAGTGACCCGTCATCGGTCTCCCACATGACTACCAGGCAATCGGCCGTTCCAGACTGTGCCGATGACATACAGAAACGCCTGGAATACGTCATTCGTTTATTATGTCATTGTAAAGCTTACATGATTGTTAAGTTGAGATACATTAAATAATACTTTTCCAACGCATCGAGTTTCATTGCATTTTCATGTCAAAGGGTTAATAGTTCTTTCGTGAATCATGCTTATTGTTAGTGAATCATTCGGTTCCAAAAAACGTTCTCCAATTGATATTCCCGAGCGGTGATCGATTCGGTTGGCCACCAGGAAGCTCGAAACAATGCGTGTGGCCCCCAAACTGCAGTCACTCAATATGAAACGACGCTTCCGGGACGAAGGCAGCGTCGTTTTAAGTCGTCGCTCGTAGATGGACGCAGTAAGGTGGAATTAAATTTCTCAGGACGAAATGACTCGTTTTATTCGACCGTGTGTCCGGGCGCTGGCGTGCACGTGGGTGTGTACAGAAAATGTTTTCTCATTGAACGTTACGCACATGATAATGAAGGTGGGTGAGGCATCTCGTTTCTGTCGCCGGATGTCACGTGGTCCGTTCGTGTGCACATGGGCGATCATTGTGAACGCAGCCTCGAGTTCTTTTATCTAATGAGATGTTAAGAAATAGGTATTCCATCCTGTTGAGAAGAAAATTGGCCTTGGAGTGGCATTTGAGAAATAATTGAAAAGATTTAATTTTTATACTGTCAGGTTCTACGTTAGAAATAGAAGTGAGCCGCTACTATTATTTGAACAAATACATTATTGTTCGACGCCCTGAATATTACAAAAATTTTGTTTTCATTTCTAAAAGTTGTATTGGACTTTCAGGATACGGTACTCAGTGACCCGATTAAATTATTTTATTTTCTTGCAGAGATAGGGAAAATGACATTCGAGTAACTTGAAATGATCTTTAAAAAATAATTAAGATTTCTTTTTCAGAGTTTCAGAGTCTTGATTAGTGTTTGAATATAATTACATTATTGTTGAACACTCTATTTACTACAGCAATTTTGTTTTCATTTCTAAAAGTTGCACATGCAGAAACAGGGAAAATTATAAGAGTGTAACTTGAAATGATGTTCGAAAAATAATTAAAAGATTTAATTTTCATACTTCCAGAATCTTTATTATTCGAATATAAACACCTTACTGTTGGACAACATATATATTGAAAAAAATTTTGTTTTCGTTTCTAAAAGTTAATCGTGCGTATATAGGGAAAATTGTAATGGAGTAACTTGAAATGATATTTGAAAAATAATTAAAAGATTTCATTTTCATACTGTCAGATTCTTTACTGTTATTCAAAAATAAATATAATATTGTGAGACACCCTGAATATTAGAACAACCCAACCTTCGTTTCTGAAAGTTCAACCTGTTCGGACAGAGGAAATCAAATTGAATAACTTACAATGAGAATTAAATCTGATTACCAATACAGGGTGTTAAAAAAGTATCCAAAACTTACACGGTAGATCATACTAAACAAAACTGAATAAGGAATATCCAAATTAACTTAGGAAGCATTTTATTTAAAATACTGTGAACCTGGACTAATAATTTAATATTCTAAATATACAAAAATTGACAAGTTAAAGGGTTCATAATTCGTTTTAAAATAAAAGCCAGATTAAACTCTACTAAAGCTACTGCATTCCCGAAGCTACTGGAATCAAACCCCTTCCTTCGCTCAGCGAAACAAAAGCGTTAATAAAAATACTACGAATCTGAACGAATAATTGAATGCATCCAATATAAAAAAATGGAGAAATTAAAATTTCATATTTCATTTCCGACTACAAGCCAAATGAAACGCTATTAAAGCCAGTGTGTGGAGCTCGCGTCAACGGACTTCCCCCACTCTAGCAGCCAGGAGCCTTCCCCCACTCCGTGAGGCTTCCCATAAGGGGCAAGGGAGCCGGAGTGGGGGAAGGCTAGCGTCTCTCGCAGCTCCGGCGGGCACGCGCTGATTAAAGCCATCGTTTAACTTCGTCTGCCGCACAGAGACAAATTATTCTACAATGAACGAAAGAAGTGCGTCGCCCGCGAGCACGGTGAAACGTTTTAACGATTCGCGTCTTGTTAAAACGCTCTCGAGCCCATTGTTTCATTGCAATAGCGCCAACGGTCTTTGTAAAATACATGTATTTATTTTCATTCGTTTTACCATTGTTTCCGAATCGCGGAGGATATTACGGAGTTCTTTTATCCCCGCTGCCGGTATTAATCGGCGTGCCACTCCGGGAAGGAACGAGCAAAGGCAAACCATTATCCTAATTGGTCGACAAACAACTTCCGATAACCGGCGGAGCATTGTTCCAATCCTTCTTCTAGCCAAAGAACGAACACAGCTTTTCGAGCACAGAAGACAAACACAATAAAACGAGGGAGAGCGGCGCGGGATACGGCGAAACTAAGAAAGTCTAGGATTGAAGAGGGAGGAAAAAGAACGATCCGGACGACTCTTCTGCTTCTCGTCCGTTCTTCTTCAGGGAGAAACAATTGTAACTCCACACAGATTCCGCGTCTTAATGAGACGCCGTTTCGGAAAATTCTTTTCAGTTCTGCAGCGTATGACTTGCAACTCTGGTCTTCATTTACCCTTCTGGATGATCTTCCATAATTTTTCTATGAAAGAGGAAGGGGGCAATCTAAGATTTAGATCTGAGATGGTCATCCGGAGCACAGATCCTCGCTGGCCCACCCCCACTCTACGTCCATTCCCCTCACGTAGGTTGTAGCATCGACGAAGTATATCTATACGTGAGGGGAATGGATGCAGAGTGGGGGTAGACGAAATCGTGGCCGCGCTCCGGCTGGCCATGTCTGATCTACGGCACTGTTTTGTTCTTTCTGTTTCAAAGAAATTATACAATATTTTTTTTAAATCTGTTCTACAGTATATGGTTTCATAGAAAATGTAGGTGACCTTCAGGGTATCCCCAAGCAAGAATCTTCTTTTATCCCCATATTGACCCTTTAGGACACTGAGATAATTCTCCCAGAAATTTGTTGTCTATCTTTCAATCTAATAAAGGCATTTAGGCGTCCTTTTTAATGCGAATCAGGCACTATTGTTTAGGGTATAAGAATTTTCCTGCTCATCAGAGTTCAGAGTAAATCCGGCCTTCCTGCAGGTCTGTCCGGTAATTTTGTATAACGAGGAACTTTTACATCTGCCGGCATTCTGGTTGCAGCTAATTCCAAAGCGTTCTCCGGCCGGCATAATGGAAATTTCGGATAAGCTGCATTCCGATAATCGGTAGCTTACCATACTGGCAACGCTACTTCGCCCTGGCAACCAGCAACACGACTTTCCTATTAAAATCATGTAACGCGCCAGGTAATTGAATTCTATAGTTCTGTCGAGTTCGAGAGAACGTCCGACAAAGTTACGATCATTTTTAGCCTTCTATGGCGACGCCTAAACTGTAGTGGAGGCACTCAAAAAGGGCCCTTTAAGGTCGTTCTCTCTTGTTGGATGCAATTGAAGATTTAAAAAAGTGATAGGTTAATTTAGAGACACATATATGACCTTGGCCGTCCTGTTAGTTGATCTGTATTATTAGCTGTAGTGGAGGCACCCAGATGAGGCCCTTCAAGGTCATTCTTTCATGTACAATGTAACTGAGGTCTTAAAAAAATGGAAGGTTAATTTATAGATAACCGTATGATCTCGACCGACCTGTCAGTGGGTCTGTACCATTAGCTATAGTGGTGGCATCCAGATGCGACTCTTCAAGGTCATTCTCTTGTGTACAATACAACTGAAGGTTCAAAAAAGTGATAAGTTAATTTACAGATGAACATATGACCTTGACTGATCTTTTCAGTTGGTCAGTATCATAAGTTATAGTGGAGTCATCCAGATGAGGACGTTCAAGATCATTCTCTCGTATACTTATGGTAGCTTAATTTATAGACCAACATGTGACCTTGACCGAGCTGTCAGTTAGTTTGTATTCTAAGCTATAATGGAGGCACCCAGATGAGGGTTTTAAAGATCATTCTCTCGTGTTCAATCGAAGGTTAAGAAGATAATAGGTTAATTTACAGGAAAACGTACGGCCTTGGCAGATCATTCGGTTGACCTGTACCATAAGCTATACTGGAGACGCCTGTGTTAGACCTTTCAAGGTCAGAATTCCGCCCACAAATTACTGTACCATTTTTGTTTCTAGGATTTCTAATACTTTTTATATTCTACTGTGCCTTATTTATTTCTGAGTCATGTATTTACTATAGCATTCTCGAAGTAAAACAATTTTAAAGACCTTGAGTGTCTCAATCTACATGTGCCTACTGTACGCTGCTCAAGGTCCCCTGTTTTCATTTTCACAAACGATCTAATAAAATGTACATCTGTTGAGACGGTGGTACGTTCGAAACTTTATCGAAACTCTGTTGAAAATAAATAACACAAAAGAAAATTAGTTGATGTCATTAAGACACTTGAAAGAATCAGAGGATGGCGGGTGCAGACTATCTTCCAGTTTAAAGTATAATCACTTAAAACAACCAGCGTATTGTTACCTACAAAAAGGAAACAGAATAAAAATTTGCGACTTCGTCGCTGTATCAGTTTTACAATAGAAACGTACGCTGCAATTATTTAAGCGTATGATTTAGAGGAAGCGGATTACACGGAATCCGGGAGCGCTGGTCCGCGCGGAGGCAAAAATGTCGCGGAATAAAACCGTGCGCTCGCGAACTGTGATTATGGAGCAGGCGAACAGTTTTTTTACTGATCCGCGTATACTTTCCAGCGGAAGAAATTCCGCAGTTTTTACGACAGTGTTGCACGTTTAAAATTGCACGTTGGATGACACCGGTGAGTACGGATTTATTTTTCGCAACCGCATCACTTCTGCGGTTCGCCCAACCTCCGCGAAGCTATAGCCGGCACGGCGTAACGCGTTATGCTAACGCCGACAGTTTCCCCCCTCTGCACACTCGTCCGACCTAACTTTCTGCTAAGTGCTAAGGGACATTCGAGAATAATGAAACCATTCGATTAATATAAAAACAATTTAATGGAACATGTACAGTGAGGTAAAAGGGTTTCTTCACACTTGACCCTTTGCAGTCAGAAAATTTGTTAATACGATTAACCAGGTATTGCAAGACATCTGGTGCCACTCTGGCAAATAGAAGTGTTATAAATAAATGCTTATAATTTAAAATTAATTCATTGCCTTTGTTACAATAAATAACAGTTGCATTTTAAATTTCGATGTCTCCTATTTTAAGATATCCATAAAAATAATTTTGAAAAGCGAACTTGACCATCACATCTCGGAAAATAATGATGTAAGAAAAAGTTCGTATTCATTAAAAAATTGTGCCCTCTTGTAGCATGCGATTTTCATATAAACAATTTTCTTGCATCTCCAATACGTTAGGAAATAATGGACTGTCCACGTTTACGGCGGACACCCTGTATATAGCAATAACAGCCTCAGTGGAGTGTGAAGAATGAACATTCCAACAGAGCTTCAAAAAATACCTGGTCACTCTAATTAAAAAATAATGCATCATAGATTACAACTGTAGCCAGTGACACATTTTTCAATCTTCCTTTATTGAACCCAACCTCAAGGTCAACTGCTCTGCCGCGCCACTGCTCCGAGCCCAGCCCCTGAAATCAATTCGAAACTAATCGTCGAGGTCGAACAACACCCAGCCGCTCGAATAAACAGTGAACCATGGCAATCCAACAAAACACCTTAGAGATCAGGGTGATTAGGGGCTCGGGTGTCAGGCAAAGCGGTCCCGTCACGTCAACCGTACTCCTAGGGTTATCGCCATGATTACCGTAGCTTCCGTGGCAGCTTCTTCGTCAAGCCTTGCCTCAGGATTCCGTTTAACTTCGACGATAATCGTGGACACCTAAGACGCGGCCGTCTGGCCAACTTGTCGACTGTGAAACGCAGCCCGCCATTGTTCAGTCGATAGTTCTTTTCTATTGTGTACGCACGGCATGGTCTGCGAGAGATGGAAGCAGCCGATGGAAGACGGTAATTAAGGATCGGCACGCCGTGACAATTGGTGTCGCAGGGCCCTGTGTTTCCTCGTCGTTTGCGTGACGTGGTTGCGTGACTCGGTGCGAGCATCAGGCTGACCAAGTGGATACGAGGCCACGACCCCGTCATTATCGGTGAATCGTGTTAAACTGGCATAAACCACGCACCAAAAACTCCCACAGCCGCTAACTGGACGTGAAATCTGCTCCTTCCTCTCCTGCCGCCGCCCTCTCCGGCCTGGCTTCTCGCTTTATCCCCCCGACGCTGTTCAGCTGAGCAAAACGATAATACCAGCCTGCTGAACTTCATTCTTAAGATATTACAGGTACTTCTGCCTCTCCAAGTTGCCTGTCAATTACTTTTCAGTTGATCTGCAGGGTCACGTCACCTGATACGAGTTAGCACTGTGCTGTACTTTGCTTAGGACATCATCCCTGTTTCTGATGCGGGGGACAGTATTTCTGCAGCTGTTTTCTGGACGAGTGAAATGATCGAGCCTAGTCCCTTCTAGGCATAAGCAATTATTTGATGAGTCTGATGATCGGTTTAATAATCCTGATGTGAATTGCTTGTGTAGAGTGGGATATCTGATTTGATGTCTGCCTGATAGGGAGAGGAGCATCGTTTAAATAATATTTAATTGTGTACGAGGAGATTGTGGACCAGAAATGTCATTCTGTTTGCAGAGCATAGCACGTTAGGCGTGAAAGCAACGCATCCTCCATCAGGCGGGGGTAGATGGACGGTTTCTTTTCTCCCCGTGAAAAATTCATCGAGGAGAGCCATCGGCGCGTAGAAAAAGAGGGAACATTAGGAGGAAGATAAACACGGGGCTAGGATCCTTTGAACTTGACAAATCGGGGAGGAAAGGTCACGGAAAAAGAGTAAACGAACCCCTGGTCCTTGAACCCTCTCTCTGTGTGTATTATACGAGACGGCCGCGCCTCTGGTAATGGCTCCTTATGATTTAGCGAGAGTGTTTTCTTAGTTTTCGCGAAAGTGGCGCTCGCGTAATCGTTTGTCAAGCGGCCGACGAAATAATAGCCGGCGCCGCCTCCCTCTCGGTCCGACCCAAACCACCCCGTTCTATCTTTTCGTAAAATCCCGCTGCGATATTTTACCATCATCGCTATTAAAGGCCATTCCGTAGATGAAGAGTAACGACGCGTCCTCCGCACGACCGAACAACCCCTGCTGGCCCCACTTTTCGGAGGATTCGGACTTGTGTCCTTAAACTACCATCACGTAGCATTTTTTCCTCTGCTGATGCCATTAATGGACGTCCTTCCGTCCAAGGTGAAGAGCTTTTTAATTTATCATGTTGCACGATTCTATTCTATGCTACAAGTTTCTATCTAACCATCGCCTGATCGCAGTTGGTGCAGCAGTACTTAATATCTGATCACTGGATCATTTACTACTTAATGTCTGACCACAGGCCACCCACTGACATTTAATGTTCGACCACAGGAAACATGCTATTACCTAATACTTGGCCATGCACTAATAAACGGTACTGTATGCGCGACTATGGACTCCTGCCAACTACTTAATCTCTGACCATAAACAATAAGTCGGTACAGAATGTCTGACAAGAGTCCAGTCAATTCTACGTGATACCTGACCTGGTACAGGCAAAGAATATTTAATATCTAGTGATCCACACGTTGCAGACTAGTTAATATCTAACTGTGTGCCACCTGAAAGTTGATGTCTGACTATATGTCTCCCATTACTGCTTGATACCTGACCAGGGCTCAGACAGTACTACTTATAAGTACTAATGTCCAGCTTCATATCATTCATGGCTATTTATTGTCTGACTGCAGACCATCCACTGTCATTGACTGTCTGACTACATAAAACCCACAGCTACGTTATGTCTGACTATATACCACCGTTACTGCTTCCTATCTCACTACGAATCACCAGTTGCTATCTGCCTAATTCCACACTATCAATTATTACTTAATGTCTGAATATATACCATTCAAATCTACTTAATTCCAGACTATGAACGGGCCAATGGTACTTATTGCTTGACCGTATACACACCGTAACACATGTTGCCTGACCACCTGTCGACCAATATTACTTAATATGTAGCTGTAGACAACCCACTACTATTTAATGTCCAGCTATGGGCAACTCACTAGTACTTAGTATCTGACCCAGGTGGCCCACTGCTACTTAATATCTGACAGAGGTGGGCCAGTACTTTTTAATATCTGACCCAGTCAGGCCACTACTACTTAATATATGACACAGGCAGGTCACTACTACTTAACATCTGACCCAGACAGGTCACTACTACTTAAAATCTGACCCAGGCAGGTCACTACTACTTAATATCTGACTCAGGCACGCCACTACTACTTAATATCTGACCCAGGAATACCGCTACTACTTAATAC
Organism: Macropis europaea; assembly: GCA_916610135.2. Lineage (NCBI taxonomy): Eukaryota > Metazoa > Arthropoda > Insecta > Hymenoptera > Melittidae > Macropis > Macropis europaea. The sequence continues at coordinate 11,210,938 of OU744352.1, read as the reverse complement.
CTGGCCCAAGCAGGCCACTGCTAAATGCCTGACCATAGATATGCAGCTATTATCACTCCCTATCTTAACATCGCCGACCTTTAAACCTCCTACCGACCTGTACTGATTCACCAATGCGTTGTCAGGCACCCACTAAGTGCGCAAGAATGTGTAACCGGCAGACTCATGCAATGCGTGCTATTCGGGCGAAAGGAATGGTCAGACGTCATTTGACGATTTTGAATCGTGATTCGTGTCGGAAGACTTCAAACTGACTTGCTATTCACACGACGTTCATCCATTTCGGGTATTCCCCTAAAGGTAAAAGTCTAACGCAACGGAACACGATTAGTCAGTCAGCTATTAGCATGCTCTGTGGATCCCATGCGGTCATCAACACTGAATTCCTTACTGCGTGTCCAGAGTTCCAAGCTAGCCCACCTGGTTGCCGTATTGCTTTCGTATTTCATCGACCGTGTCCGGCAACGTTCGCCCGCGCCTCCGCCATGAATTTTCAACATGTTCCCGCAATTCCCCAAGGTTTTACGACGCCCAGTTCCTTTTTCCTCGAAAGCTACGATCCCTTTCGCGACTACGACCTACCTTAAATTCCACTGTCCGTCGCGCAATTTTCCTCGGCCATTGATGACCCACTTCCTCTCCAGCCGGTACTTTCCTGAATTATTTAAGTGTCCCTGGAACAGGGACCAGTCAGTTCATAGGGGAGCTTGAGAGAAATCTTTATGCTCGTAGCGCGACTTTTCATGAGGAGTATCAATTTCATAATGCTAGCTGTGAGAAAGGTTTATGCTTCCTCAGTGCTTGCGGTTCTTACTATGATCTTGATGGTAGGACTATCATCCTAACCTGCCCAGATTTAGCTGTATGATGTCCGAGAATCCTAGCCACCTCGATAGAATGCTAAAATATTGTTCCTCGATTTGATGGGATACCATAATAATTATATCTATCCTGTGTCTGACAGCTCATCAATTTAAAACAATGGCGGGTATTGTATGAAATTTAAGCGATTAAACGTAAAAGCAGGTGGCAAAGAAGAACGTAGTTTCTGGTAACAATGGAGAAAAGTGAATGAACGCTTTCCTTTGAGGAATTTTCAAACAAACCAGTCAAGGGTCTCCGGTTCACCACTTATCAGCGACACCGAGCCCCCGACTTATGGCAGAATAGGTTCCAGCAGAAAGACGCGTCGCTATCTCGTTTTTTCTTCTTTACAGAAGTTAGGGGTTCCTCTTTTGAAGGGTCTGGTGATTCCAAAAGAAGCAGTAAGTGGCTGCTCGCATAAAGACCGTACGTGACCCGGACTGGTTTACTCTTCTCGCCGCAATCCTGGCCGAAATGTCTTCGTATACGCACCACACGATCTGAACGTTATTCTTCTCCGCTAACAACTGTGCACGTGTAACCTGCCTATCGTTTTGGAACCCTTCGTACGAGCTATACTCCAAGATCCATCGTCCTGCCATTACTTCTCCCCCCTACTTTCGACGAATATGTTTCATTGCGACCGCTTCATCCTCGGATCCATTAGGTTCTTTAGGGTCTTTCATATCTTGCTCTATCATCTAATTGGGGTGGCAGTTCGTTGGTCCTGATTGACAGCAAGCAGTCGAAACGTTCGAGATTCTCGAGCACGCTCGGATTTCAGCGACAGTCGGAGGATTCAACATGGTCGGAAGAAATTCCGATTTCCGAATTGGCGGGAAAGAAGACGTTCCAAGGAATTTCGATCGTATTGCGGTACATTGGAAACAGCGCACATATAGGTACAGCAGTTGAGAAACGTTTTGAGGAGGGTTATCGCCTCGCTTCTCTTCCCTTCCTTTCTCCCCCCGTTTATCCAGCCCTTCTCGTCCCTTCGTCTTCACCTCATCCGCCGTCGAAGCTAGGGGAATGAAATAAATTCCGCGTTTCTGAGAAATTGGAGAGCCCCAAGGGTAGAAGACATTTTCTCTGGACCCCCGCCCTTCCGGAAAACTCCTTATTCCGCGTCATCTGCTTTTCAATCAAGGTCGGGTATCGGGCCGGGTGAGATGAGAAGAAGGTGAACTCGCTTTCAAGCCCATAGAAGGTCGACGGCCACCTTCGCCTCTAGGTTTACAGATAAGTTGATATCGCCCCCGTAACACCGTCGTTTCACCCGCCTCGCGCCCTTCGACGGACGGTTTTTTGATCTTTCGAGCGAAAGGATGAACCACTCTGACCACCATGTCCATGTCTGCATTTTCTGTACACGGTATGCCGTATGCTAAGAATTAGAAACCAGTGTGCACTTTATGAATATATAATTAAGGCTACGGTTTCAAGAGGTAGCAAATATAAATTTTCTTGAGTGACCATTTGGGTTTAATATTAGTTTAAGGTCACGTACTTGGTCAGTCAATATTCCTTTGCATCAGTTACTAGGCAAAGACATCAGAATTCACTTATTCAGATTTCAATTATTCGGTGCGATTAATTCGAGAGAGAATATCTTCTGAAACATTGTTTTTGGAAACTCAGAAGAACCAGAGATGCTAGAATATAGCTGGGTGATTTCGAGTAAGTCGATGGCTGACTATGTGTAATTTTATACTATTTAATATTTGGCTACAAGCAGTCCACTGTAACCCCATGTCTGACCGCAGACAGCTCACTGTTACTGCATGCCTGGCAATGACCAGGTCTAAATTACTCATTACCTGACCATGAACATTCAAAAGATACTCAATGTCTGATCATTGGTACATCTTTAGTATTTAAACAATAACCAAGAGCAGCCACATGCTACTCAATGCCTGATAATGCACAGTTTCAAACTGGTTAATATCTGGTCATAGATAGTCCGGTGAGTCCATATTAGATCATTGGCAGCCAATTTCTACGTAATGCTTGACCTAGAAAACCGTGAAATTATACTCACCTTTCTACCACAACCAATCGTACTCTACTTTGCTAATACCTGACCAGATACTACTTAATGCCTGGCAGTAGATGATTCTGCAGTAATTAATAACTGACCATATGCAATTCTGCGCCACTTAATGCCTGGCAACCGTTAGTTCTGTAGTAATTAGTATCAGGCCATACGTAATCGTACACTACTTAATACCCGACCATAGACGGCCCTGTAGTAATTTATATTTGACCAGATGCCATCTTACAGTACTTAATATCTGACTATAGTCTGTTCTGTAGCACTTAATATCTGAGCATGTGGAATCTTACACTACTCAATGTCTGACTATGGGCGGTTCTGTAGTAATTAATATTTGACTATAAGCAATAGTACACTACTTAATGTCTGACTGCATATGGTTTTGTAGGAATTAATATCTGATCATATGCAATCTTGCGCTATTTAATGCCTGACCATAGACGGTCCTGTAGCAATTAATATCTGAGCATGTGCAATCTTACACTACTCAATGCCCGACCATAGACGGGTCCGTAGTAATTAATAGCTGATAATATGTAACCTTACGCTACTTAATACCTGACCATAGACGGTTCTATAGTAATTAATGTCTAGCCATATGGAATCTTACACTATTTAATGCCTGGTCATTATCGGGTCTGTAGTTATTAATATCTGCCCATATGAAATCTTCTATTACTTAATGCCTGACCATAGACGGTTCTGTGGCCATTAATATCTGACCAAATACAATCTGACGCTACTCAATGCCTGACCATAGACGAACTCGGTCATTGAATATTTCTTTGCATCAGTGACAGCGCAAGGGAAGTAGTCTGCATTCAATTGTTTGAATTTAAATTATTCGATCCATTGAACAGAAGCGTTTTCATCTTCCATACAGCGTACGATCATCCGCTGAATTTCTGTCCCGAAGATTACCTTCTGAATTTATCGAACGTTCTCGTGGGGTGTAGCGGCTCGTCCGCGGGAACGTGTTCGATGTTCTAATCAAAAGTGAGTCACGTATTCAAGCGGCGAAGGATTTCCAGTAACATGATGGAGAATAAAATATTATCCGAGCACGGGTAACGTTTTGTCGCCGTGGCCGGGAGATATAAGTTTTGCGATTTCGCCGGAGGCGCGATAAGTTAAGGTTTCTCCTTTTTATTCTCCGCAGGCCCGAGTTTCTTTCCAAGTTTGTACTTTCTCCACCTTCTTTTCACTATCCAGACGGCCCTTGTTTCTACCACAATTTTAGTTCAGTTGGCCGCCAGTCACGCATAACAAATGATTCTCTTCCTCAATCGGTCCTCCTCCTCTTCACGGTCTTCTTCTTCTTCTTCCTCCTCCGATTCTTCCTGTACGTCTTTTTGCCGGTGAAACTTTTCTTTCCCCGTTCGCAAATGTAAATACATAAGCACAGTGAATTACGGGCGCAGCGATAGTCTGAAACGTCTGAAAGAGTTGTGAAACACAAATCGAATATTTCTCCGGCGTTCGCGGAGTGGAACTTCGACACGGTCGCGCTCGCGCGCGCGCGGCGAGAGGAAAGTTTCGACGATGAGCTTTCGCGATTACTCGTGCACCGCGGCGCGACATTTTTGAAAAATTATTTTCTCAGCACACCCGCGAAGTACCCATTTGTCGTGCGTCCGACCAGCCACGGAATAATTCACTCGGTGGTCCATTGAAACGCTCGACGTCGCTATAAAAGCGGCAGAAGTACAAGGTAAAGAAGCGATAAAGTTACGAGCTGTGGTTGTCGAGGCCAGGTCGTCGAAGAGGTCAGAAAGATTGTTTGAACAGCGCCGGAGAACACGAGGGACCAATGGTCAATCGAGTAACCTCGGTTTTCGAGTTCCACGCGGCGGTGGAGGTGCATCGGTGAGAAACAATTGAAGCTTCATCGTGTTTTGGGTCTCTTGGATGTTTCTATAGAAAGGGAGGTGGGTGCTGGACGAAGAGGGACGGGAGTTGGGGAGAACAAAAGGCTGGCAGGACGAACGGACGGGCCGGGATGCTGGAACCAATATGTAGCCCACTCTTTTCGCTCTTCCTCGCTGCCTTCCGCCCACTTTTCGTCCCTTCCTCCTTCAGCCAGAGGCAAAACCTTTGTTACTTGTTAGTGACTTTTATCTGGTCGCCCCCGGGTGCTCGATTTATCTCGCTCTTCTCTCCTCTCCCTGTCGGCTTTTCGTTCCTGCGCTTCCTCTTTCACGTTCAGCTTGCTATCACCTACCAACAGCCCGCAGCCTCGAACAGTCCGGAACTTCTTATTCCGGATTTCAGACCCGTAGGGGAAACTCTTTCTTATTCCTTTTTGTTCTTCCCCTACGCCCGCTCATCTCCCGCCTTCTTTTTTCCCGCGATTTTCGCTCCTTATTCCACTTTCACCCCGGACCACCTGCTCCTCACACCAGCCGGCTTGCTCTCCGCCAGCAGTCTCGCCGGAGAATCGTGGGATTCGGCTGGATGATCGCGATCATCTCAGCTGACCTAACCTATCAGACTGATCCGTTTGATCCCTGCTACCTGGTGCTAACGATGAATTTCGTCCTGATCCATTCGTGGCTCGGGACAATTTTTTTCTGTGACTCTGCCTGCTGGAAGTGGAGGAAGGCACAATGGTAATTGGAAAGTAGGGAGCTTCTCGAGGCAGAGGCAGAGCTTCGGTGCTTCAAGTGCAAATGAAGAAACATCGAACGTAGCAGGGGTAATAACAACTTGCATAAATAATGAGAGCTGGTGTCTATGCGGGAGGTAAATGTCGGAGCAGCGTAACTGGAACAGGAAAGTTTCGTAATTTTGAAACTCAGACTTGTTACAGCCGGCTGGATGCATGAAAATATGTAAACAGCTGGGTAACCCTCGTGCTTGAGGGTAATCCGGAACAACGCGTTAGTTGAACTGACGGGCTAACTATCGACGCAACCGTTTAGCGCATTTAAAACATTTTACAGTCGGTGCAAATGATTTCGCATGATGTGACACGTAAATATGCTATAGAACTGCTTAAACGTCTGCTAAAACGTCACAGTTTCGAAAAATTCTGTACGATATGGTACGGAGAATTTTTTGACTCTCAAGAAACAACCTCAAAGCAGTCGCTCTGTTAGCAGGTTTGCAAAAGAACCAAAAATAGGCAACGCGTATTTTATCGTCAGTGGACACTTAAGTTAAAGGGCGAAACCACGATCTAAAGATGACACCCTTGAGACTATTGGAAACTATGAGAAGCGCAGACAGAAGAAATTAGGGGTAGGGATTATCTTTATATTAGAACTAGCTCTGAAAGTGCTGCATAATTGATTCTGGATTTAACCTTGTATACTAAACCGTCTGACCACGGACAATCCACAACTACTCTATACGCGCCCATAGCCAGCCATGTAATACTCAATCTTCGATCATGGATGGTCATATATTGCATGCGGCCTGACTATACGCGATCATATACTACTTAATTGCAGGACGTCCATACACTATTTGTCTGGCTATAGGTGCCCTGTACTATTTATCCAACCGCACATGGTCATGCACTATTTACTTAACCATCAAGGCTACACACTACTTGCCATAACTAGACCATATACAGCTGTTGACTATGTGCCGAAACCTTGACTGCCCTGCACTATTAGTAAGTATAGCCTGTCCTTTACTATTAGTATGCACTATATCCTGTACTATACTATTAGTCGGCGGTTCTGTACTATGATTAGATCCCATAGTATTATTAAAATCAATCTTTATCATGCACGATAGTTGTCTGATCAACTTATAGTAATTATCTGACTACGCACAGTTTTATGCTATTGTCTGCCCTGTACTATTTATTTTACCATAATCTGTCCTACACTGTTTGCCTGTCCATACAGTGCAGTCGTGATCTCCGTGTGTGACCATATACTATCCTACGCAAGTCGTCCGTATGATAGTAGAAGTATAACCCTATACTACTTGCCCTGTAGCAGACGGTCATACACTGTCTGCCTGGCCACAAGTGATCATATGCTACTTCATGTCTGACCACTGTCTATCATATACTGCTTAATAGCTGATCAGAGGGTCTTCTGTGCTACTTAATGCCAGAATATAGTCAGGCCTATACTACTTAAAACATTCTGTATTAAGTGGGTCGCATACGCGCCACGCAACAAATTTAATTTAATCACAAAATTTCTGACCCCCATTATAGTTTTAATAGAACTAATATCACACTGATAGTATGTCACAAAAATTATTCGATGTAGTAATTATATATTATTGTTTATTATAATTACTATATTCATAATTTGTGTGCTTAAGTACATATTTTATTCAAACCTTCTTATTGCGTATGACTAGACACGGAAGTTCTCACTGCAGCAGAGGACGTAATGTCTGTATGATACTACAATACTTAATGCCTGGCCATATTCGATCCCAACACAATTTCGTGCCTGACTACAGACTGCTTTATGATACTTCATCTCTGGCCATAGAATACGCTACTGTTTTGCGTCTGACCAGTAACCGTTCAGTACTACTTGATATCCGACTGTCTGTAACTTTCGGGAACAGCGGGACGGGGTATTTCGCAATAAACGAGTCGCTGCCGTTTTCGCGTCGGAGTATCCGTCTCGCGGAGGATGAAGCTTCCTCTGATCCAGCGGAAGAGACAAAAGACTCGTTTCACCGCATATCGTTCTTTTATTAAGGATCAAGAGGTGAAGAAACGCGCGATCGTTTCCCGTTAAGGACGCAGGTGCGACGAGCAGGAAACGCATCGGAGACGACAGCCGACACAGGTGCGCAGTAGACATCTGTCATTTCTCTTTGGCGTCGCGGAGAGGAGCCAGGCTTTCCTTCCGGCAAGACGAAAGCGTTTTCTTTGGTTCAACCTCGCGACGGGGGTATTTCGGAAAGCGTTATCGAAATCGACGATCATCCACCGCTCGCTACATTGCCTTTAACCTCCAATATCTACTGTTGTTTCGCTTAATACGATGTAGCATTCACGATTAAATTTTTGAGATCAACTCGAAAAACAGGTTATTGTGTGCTACGAGCCACAGTAGTGGCTCTCGTGGAGTCTGATTAAAATACATATATTTTACCAGATATTTTGCAATTTTAGAACCCTGTAGCAATTTAATAATTGACATCTTACTATAGAAAATTATGCAGGAAAGATAATATAGTTTATACTGTCATTGTTTAATTTATGTCAGCATTTTTAAGTTTTCATTCAGATCATCAAAGTCTCGATTTCGTTTCAATTTAATTTCTTCGATTAGGTACGGTGCAATATGCACAATTAAGCCTTTAGTAGCGATCTGAGAAATCATTCGGGTTGTGCTACGGGCCACCGTAATGGCTCAGATAAAGTCTGATTAAAGTATACACGTTTTACCAGATATTTTGCAGGTCTAGATCCCTGAGGCAACTTAATAATGGACGTCTTACTGTAGCAGAATAATCAGGAAAGATAAAACATACTGTCATTGTTTAATTTATGCCAGCATTTTTCAGTTTCCTTTCAGATCATAAGTTTCTCGATTTCATTCCAATTTCATTTCTATCCAGTCGTCGAGCAAATAAAAGAAGCAATTTCGTTCCTTCTCCGTCGATCAGGATCTGAGGGATTTGTTCCGGTGGCTAGGACACTGATTTATTATGCGGTGGTCACCACCTTTCAAGCTCGAGCACCGGAAACCTCACCACGGAAACCAATCGAAGAATCAGCCTACTCGCGTGCCCGCTAAAATCCTATCTAGATACTGACGGTTCATTCACGCGAACATAACAGAAGACTAATTGAGGTGTCCCTGTTATCAGTGCCCCCTACACGTCAATAGAGATTCTATTTTCAGCGTGGCCAATCACTTTCTAACCTAATTGTCAGTCCGCGCGATCGGTCGATCGGAAAAATTTGATCGATGGCATTATTATAATTATACAAATAACGGTAAAAATGCAATTAATTACGAGGTCCGGCCAACAACTGTTACAGTGATTGTTAGTGATAATGAATCGCTTTTAGTACTAAAAATGTATATATTTTTGTAATTATATATTTTGGTAATTATTTTTAACAGAGGCTGTTAAAAGAAAAATGACTTGTAATTCAATACGTGTGTTCAGACCGCCATATTGGTTGCGTATTCTAACCTCTAAATGATCGATCGAGTCTTCCGTCCTATAGGTTCGAAATCTACTAATTTCCTGTCGCATATAGTCTTGTATAGTTAACTAACTATAACATACTTAAAATAATAAACTAAATACAGGGAGATATGTAACCTTTTTGAATATTTCACAGGGCAGGAATATCACCAGAAATTCTTGGATACTTATTTATACATGAGGATGTATCTTTTGTTAGGTTAAGCACTTCTTTTTATACACACATTCCGTCTCTTATTATTATTACTGCTTAAGTTCGCTGAAATACTTCAATTTGTGAATATTCTATAAATTACGTTTGCCTAACGATTTTTATGATTTTTGTTAAAGCACATTTCGCATTTGTCTGATTTTATCAGAGCTCGTCGAACGAGATACGCGGTCGTTTGCGAGACGTACGAATTTTCGTACGATGGGAGAATTATTTCCGAATCATACGCGAAGTAATTACACCGTGATTACATTACTCCGTTTTACAAAGAAGAGGATAGGAACTCTCAACGAGATTACTTTTCATCCTGCATTCTATTTCCTTCGCCGCTACAGATTCCATGTTCTACCGCGCTGACCTCACCTCTATTCAACGGTCTACCTGATAATATCTCTAACGAGCCTATTCGCTTTTGACGTCTACGAACATTGTATCCACGCGGAACAAAATTCGTAGATGAATTACGAAATCTACCCACGTGCAGGAACTGCAATTAAACATGTATTTTACTGATTGAACTGATTTTTACATTCGTCACACGGAATTGGAAATTTAATTTAAAGTTTGTGTTATATTTAATAATTGTGAAATGTTCTTTATTCAGGATGAATACACTACGGTCTACAAGTTTAGGGTAACCTGAATTTTATTTTATAGCAAATTGAGTTGATTTCACAATTTTGCAATGTACAGGGTGGTTCGTTTGTATCACGAACATGGAAATTCGTTAGATAATTTACTAATTCAATTTATTTCCGAATTCATATTTAAATTTATTTATGTGGAACTAAAAGTTTAATTTGGGATGTATTTTATATAATTTAATAATTGTGAAATAGTCCCTTTATTTAATACGATGATCAAATTCTAAACAATTTTTTTCCATCTCAAATAAATTGGTGGGGTCAGGTAAGAATTAGTTAAAAATTGTTTGCAATTCAAATAACAGTGTCTTCAAGTTGACCAAATACACTGATCAAAACCTAAACAATTCTCTTTCAACGTAAATTATTAACTCGTGAATAAATTAATACATGAATATATTCTAGTAAAAACACAAAAATTAAATATGATAGTGTAAACAATTTCTCTAACAATAGATTCTTTTATTCCAGGTAAGTTGCTGAACATCGACGTTTTTCTGCCTCGCTGTTAGTAAGTAAAAATACAATACTAATTTTAAAACTCAACAAAATCAGTGCACGTATCCAAGAATCGGAATGGAAGAAAAGGTTCGCGTAATCCAATTCCGCAGTGTTTTGCCATAACTGTGGCGATATCGCAAAAACGAAATTAGCCTCGATCGTTATGGTTCGTCGTTGAACGTTTTGTATTCACTATACTGACCGTAATTACTGTGGGAGATTCGGTTAAGCGGTCTCCACCAAAATGATCCTGACTCGTAACTGCGTTGTTATCGGGCTCGTTATCATAAGACCGCTTTTCTATCCACGTCAAAAGTTTTATTACCGTGTGAGACCATTCTTTACTCTGTCGACCTGATTCTGAATTTAAACTTGTGTAGGAAATTATCTGACCATAGACAATCAAGAATTACTCTATACCAGACCATATCCAGCCCTATACTACTTGATCTGCAATCATACATGGTCATATGTAGGTCATTCCATACAGAATGTCGTTGTAAACATAATTTTAAGCCTAAATAAATTGATAGTTACAGTGACTCTTAATTAACGAGATACTGATCATTATTTTCAATGTCCTTGAACCACAGTTTATGTAACTTTTTTGTTATTTGTTCAGCAAGTTTCTACTACTTTCATCCATAAGATTCATGTAAAACTGATTTTATGCAATCAATACCATTCAATTCGATTATCAAGTAAAGAACTGTCGAGCTTCCTAACTAATTAGTAGCTTGATACGTATGCCGCTCCTCTTCTAAGAGTGATATCTAATTGACAAAATTTGTTAAGGTAGATTTCTGTTATTATAGTTTTCAATTTTCTTTTAGAAATTTACAATCGATTGCATCAGCTGGACTTTGCCATATTTACACTCATCACAGGAATAAATTGAGTAATTTGTTCCTATTTACTTCGCATTAATTATGTAAAAGAACAAATGATATTACTTATGGTATGATCTGATACATAGTGCCTGTCCATCCGCTATCATATATTACCTACTTACTGCCAGGGCGTTCATAAACTATTTTCCTGACTACAGGTTTCCTATACTGTTTGTCTGACCACATACGGCCATAGTGTACTTATCTGACCGTATAGGTTGCACGCTACTTGCCTGGCCGTGCACAGATGTTCAAAGTTTGTCTGAACGTTAACTGCCCCATACTACTTTTTCAGACGTACAATATCATGCAGTAGTTACCAGTTTATGAAAGCCATATACTACTTGTCTGATCATACGTTCCTAGTTAGCACCTGTCTACGTACAAACAACCCTATATTATTTATCTGATCTATACTAGCTGTTGTATAGCAGTTCTGTACTATTTATCTACACTAGTTTTATACTAGTCCTAAACCAGTTGCCCATACCACTTCTATACTAGTTACTTATACTAGTTATTTATACCAGTTCTATTCTAGTTGTCTATATCAATTCTATACTAGCTCTATACTAGTTTTATACAAGTCGTCTGCACCAGTTCCACATTAGTTGTCGATAGTAGTTCTATACTAGTTTTCTATATCAGCTCTATACTAGTTGTCTACCTCATATTGCACATGCTACTTGTCTGACCGTACCCTCTTGTATATTATGGGCCTGGACATGTATTGACCTATACTACTTGATTGATAATATAGTATCTTATACTATATGCCTGACTATATACTATCTTACGCTATAAATCCGGATATTCACAGACTCACACTGTTTGTCTGACCGTGCACGACCCTATACTACCTACTCTACAATGGGTGATCTATACTACTTCCTTGCCCACAGTCGAACCTATGATACTTGATGCCTGGCCATGAAGCACATAGTATTTATTAGATGAGCGTCAGTTACTACTTGCCTGACCATGTACAGCTGTTCACTACTTTTGTTATCCAATTTCACGGCGGAATGGCATAACCGTGTCGATTTCGCAGAGATCTAAATCGGCCCTGTTCATTATTGCTCGTCGTTGAATGTTTTGTATTCCCCGTACTGACGTAATTAGTAATTAGTACCTCGAGGAATAAGTCGGTTAACCCATCTTCCTCGGAATGATGTTCCGGACTCCGTTGTTATCGGGCTCGTTATCATTAGACCGCTTTTCTATCCACGTGAAAAGTTCCATCGCGTGTGAGACCACTCTTTACCGTTTCGACTTGCTGATTGCACAACGTTTTCTAACCTTTTTTACCGCCCATCCGCCAACCTGACCGTTCGCTGCTGTCGACGAAATGTTTTGCTTGGCCCCGAATAATAATCGGAAAGCTACGCTGTCTGCTGAAAGTGAATTTGGAGAAATGTCTGAGCGACCAACCCTGGCGCGCTTCAAGTTTTCTGAGCAACTCAATGTTTTTGTACCTTACATAGCTAATATTTTTGAAAAACTGCTGAGCTTTTGCAACGTAGAGCATCTGTTAGATTGAATATTTAAATGCTGCATATAATAAAATACTCTGACGTAATAATTCGTCCAGACACACATGTTCATACAGTGAAGTTGCGCCTGACCCAGGACGGTGGCCCGTAGCACACAACACGCGATTTTCCAGACAAGTTCGCAGAGACTGAACGAGCCGTTTGTTTCAAATATCCATTGTTTGCATAAAACATGACGAAGCGACTACGATGAATAGCCGTAACTCCTGGTTTGTTGAAATTACGCAATATTTTTGTACTCGATGTTTAAAAATGTAATTCGCTTTTGCATTATTCACGGGTATAGCGTAAACGCGTTTCATGCAAAATAACGCGGGCTTTTACGTGTTCCATTGTACGACTTTAATTAAAGCCACGCCGAACAATCGCGGAATTTTAATTTAACGGCGAAACTTATAAAAAAGGAATTTTGTTTTAATTTAAATTTAAATAAATTTAAATTTGTTTATGCGTTAGAGAGATTTGTTTATAGAGAATCCGGCGGCGCGTTAGAAATTTAACGAGCGCCCGGCAGACGTCCGCGAAATTTATTTGACCGGCTGAAACGTCGCGGATTAAAGAATTCATTATCGTTATGGTTTTCGAGGTTGCGCCAGAGCCGCTCTATTTATTTTATAGCGTCATAGGTCCTTTTTTATTGGCCAATTATGCAAACTGCAGCGAGGGCAACGCTCCTCCGACGGGTTCAGCCAATATTTTTCGGCTTTGCCGTATAATCAGACGCGGTTTCTTAACATTAGACGATAAACGCGATTAAATCAAAGCTGGGGGAAGTTTGTACCACAAAAATATTTTAGATAATAAACAACACGGTTTGCGCCAGAAAATTATTCCAGAACATTAAATCACAGTAATGCTTGAAGGACGAATATATTTAAAATTTTAGTTTAAATAAGAAGTACCACGGCGTGTGTAAATAAAATTGTATACATAAATCAGAACATTTCAGCAATATTTAAAACTAGGAATAATTGATATGATACAAATATTTTAAATACTGTTTTAAATCATGAATATACCAGTGTGCGCAAATCAAATTGTATGTATCTAAAAGAGAAAATATCAGGAAAATCTAAACGATGAAAATATTTAAAATAACAAATATCGCAGGGTGTGTAAATAAAGTTACAGCCAAAACAGAAAATCTCAGGCAAATTTAAACAACAACAATTTTGAAAATTACTATTTCAAATAATCAATATACAGGGTGTGCGAATAAAATTATATCAAAAGTAGAAAATGTCAGGAAAATGTAAAGAATAAAAATGTTTAAAATAATACACATCACAGGGTGTGTACATAAAATTATATCAAAAGCCGAAAAGCTCAGCAAAATTTGGATCTCAAGAATATTTTAGAATAATGTTTTAAATAATAAATATCTTAGGGTGTGTAAATAAATTTATATCCAAAGCAGAAAATTTCAAAAAATAGTTCCATTGAAATAAAAGGCTACTGAGAGAGTTGTTTCAAAAATTTGAAAATGGTGTTTCTGGTTAGACCTACAATTTATTTATATTTTAACGCAGTCATGTGCAAAAAAAAACAAGAACAAAATATCATCTACAACAAGGAAGAATTTATAAAATCTATAGCACGGAACAGTTAATCGATTTCGGAAGGTCTACAAAACCTCTACTACCTCGTTGGATCTTCCAAAAATTTAGCACAAGATCATCCACTTGTCTATTTTCGAATTTCAATTTAAGACAGGGTTAATGAACTCGCAAAGCGGCTAAATAAAAATACTCAAAATTCTACTGAAGCGGCTCAGATATTTCTTCAGCAATTTCTCGAGAAATTCTTCAGTCTGGCCGAGGCTGCGGAGTGCCACGTCTCTCGTCACGATCACTATAGCCTTGGCAGGAAATAATCTCTCCCTTTGTCCCGGCGGCGGGCCGAAACACCGAGATATTAATTCACGGCGATTAATCACGTGAGTCTCGAGGCGTGCAGGCAAAATGGCCGGGGCTGGGAACGCAAACGCAGCGACGATTCGAGTGAAAGGGGTGAAACGATGAAAGGATTCGTAACACTCGGCGAAACGAGATCTCCACTTTGAAAACGTCGCTCGGAATTTTCTTTCGGCTTAAAAAAAACAATGTCCGCCAAAGAGCACTCCGGTCGGCCGGCTGGCTTATTCTCCGGCTCGTGCTCCTCTTGAAAACTGGAAATCTCGAAGGCGTTCAAATATTTTTCTTGCTGCGTGCACCCTTCAATTTCCACAGCACTGCGTTCCTTCGGTTCGTTCGTTTTGTTCGTGCCTCCGGAAGCTTCATTTTCACTTCTTTATTGTTTTTTTCGTGTTCGTTGCTCGATGAAGTTGGTCCAGGGTGCGGTTTATTCGATTCTCCGCCCTGGGGTTAATTTTGAATGTTAGGTTAGGTCACCGTCTGTTGTGTAAATTGAAGTTTTGTTGACTTTCTACAACGCCATGTGACTTGGAAGTTGCTTACCTATATATCTATATTTTTTAAGTCTCATTTCGTTGATTTATCACTGTGTACAATTATATTCTACGATTATACAGCCTCCATGGAGTGAGTTCGTTTATTATTATGTTTATACCCCGTGACACAAACTTTATCATTTATCTTTATCTACCTGATGTATCATTTTTGTTTATACAATTCTTTGACGTTAGGATTTGATTGATTCGATCCTCCGCTGCTGGAGTTAATTTTGAATGTTAGGTTAGGTCAGATTTGTTGAGGGAATTATAGATTGATTAAATGTATTTGTTATGAATGAATTGTGGTTGTTTATGCAATTCTTTGACATCAGGATTCAATTGATTCGATCCTCCGCTGTTGGGGTTAAGTTTGAATGTTAGGTTGAGTCAGGTTTGTTGAGGAAATTAAAGATTGGTTAAATGTATTTGTTATGAATGAATTGTGGTTGTTTATGCAATTCTTTGAAATATACTGAAATGTGGAAGAGTGACATAAAAGCAAGATATGCACGGTGTCCAATTTTAATCTATAAATACGAATTACTGGTGAACTACCCGTTATATACAAAATGGTTCAGATAGGAAGTGAATGATTTCGAGGGGGTCATAATCTGGTGTAATTATTTTTTCTGTAGATGGACGCGTAGAGGTCATATGAAGGTGACATGCGTTTTCTTAAATGGAATCATATAATTTTTAATGCATTAGTCGATGCAGTTCTTTATTTCCTATAAAAAAGTATTCTAACTTCAAAGTTACAAACTATCTTTTTATAAGAAATGTGTAAAAATCACAAATAAATTGTCAGTTCATATGCACAGTTCAATATTTGCCAGTTTCTGGTTATACAATTTTTATTTAGTCAGGAAAAAGAATTGGGTTATGGGGGGTCAAGCTGATCTTCGAAAGGTCGTCAGCCGGTGAAAAGCGCGCGAAGATTTGCCTGTCGGCGTCTCAGGACGTCAAGTCACGTGACACGGGGCAATAAGTTTGACAAGGCACTTTGACGTTTCGAGGCCACGTTTGTTGCTGGCCGACGCACAAGCCGAACAATTCCGTTGCTAATTGCTCATTAGGTCGGATCAGAGACATTCCTATCTGCGCGAAACTGTGCTGCATTTCTGCTCGGCTAAATGACAGTTCGAATTCCTGACCCGGTTCTGTCCGATTAATCGACCAATCGAAGCGTCTCTATAAATCCAGCCAATGTACCTCGAAGCTCGTTCATTAATTATATTACGTTCTTGATATCGATCGTACGAACGATCGTGCTACCGTGGAGACGGCTGGAGCAAGCTTTTCAAGGTCATAGCTCTGTCTGCAGCTTGACTGACATTTATCAGCGCCATCTACGATTTTTTCCCACTGTTATATACGAGCTGGTTCATTAATTTTATTACGTTGTACACTTCGATCTTTAGAACGTTCGTGCTATAATGGAGACATCTAGAGTAGGCTTTTGAAGGTCATTACTCTGTCTGCAGGTTAACTGACATTTGCCAGCGCCATTTTCAATTTTTTCCCAATGTCATTCATGTTCGAGCTGGTTTATTAATTTTATTACATTCGCCATTTCGATCGTTAAAACATTCGTGCTATAATGGAGACATCTAGAGTAGACTTTTCAAGGGCATAGCTCTGTCTACGGGTTAACTGAGATTTCTCGGCGCCATTTTCGATTCTTTTCCAATGTTATGTACGAGTTCAATCAGTAATTTCATAACATTCTAGGTTCCGAACGATCGTATTATAGCGAGGACGCCTAGAGTACACCTTTCAAGGTCGCAGTTCTGTTTGCACGTTAACTGGCGTTTTTGAACAACATGTCGATTTGACCTTGATTTCGGACTACATAACACTAAATTGTTATGGAACTTTACGCAATGTAACTTTGAACTGATTATAAGAACCTAACCTAACCTACCTTAAACTGTAGTACATAGGTCTTCCACAAGCTTCGAGTAGAAGTTTGGCGGTCCTATATTTTTACATTATAATCCACTTATCTACACTATTTATACTATACTAAATATGCATTGCACAGTGTTAACTTTAAATTGTAAACTTATTTTAACTTACGTTAACTTATAGTGTGATTCATTTCTCGCGATTTCCAGCGGGATTTCTCGAAGTTACTCGAGTTCTTCACAAAACCAGCCTAAGTCAACTCAGCCTACTCTAGTCATGAGTTTTTTTCTGTAACATATACTCTACATTTGCATATGTCACTGCATAATTTTTTAGTAACCTTGAGGTATCATTATGTGTCAAAAACTGATTTCATACCCTGACCTAATTCAAATCAACTGAATCTAACCTTATTAAGCATAACTTGACTTAACCTTTTCCTTTGTCTCACCAACCACCCACCCTACTAATTATCTAGAACAGCTCTAGGCATACCTTCAGGCAGAACCTGACCAAATTTACCTGAAGCCTGTCCAACTTAACCTAATTCATGCTTGAGTTTCGTATAGCACAATTTATGCTTTTATTTACACAATTGAGCAACTTTATAGTGCCCCCAATTACCTCAAAAATTCGTTAAACACTCTAATTTAGCCGAATCTGACGTAACCTAACGTCGGATCTCGTATTATACGATGTATGCTTCCTGTTACATAATTGAGTAATTTGTGCATGACTTTGTGATACCGTAATCGTCAGAAGTTTGCTTAGTTAACGGTTGAAAGATTAAGTAATATTATTCCGAAAGAAACAATCATGCAAACTGATTTCTCCTATTGTTTCGTCTCGAACGTGACGGCATGCCGCCTGGCAATAAATTCCCACGTTAATCGCTGCGAACTTCATTATCCAGAATCACTGCATAACTTAACTGACGTTTAACCTAATAATGCAAAGCACTTCGTGACACGTGAGCCGACCATAAAAAACTCATTAAATCGTTGTTTAGCGGTTGCACGATTATCCTAATCGCGGGGAAGTTAATTCAAATGTCTAAGTTGCATAACGTGTTAAAAGTCGTATCAATGCACTTATCACATCGAAATAAATCGAGGAAAGTAGAAATTCTTAGAAAACTGGTAAAGTACGAGTATACGTATAAAGTAGATATACTTAGAAAGAAAGTAGGAAGATACTATTCAAAACGTATTGTCTCAAACTACAGTGTTCCACGGTTGGCTGGAAGAGCACTCGGGTCCGATAACTTCCAGCCAACCGTGTAACATTGTACTACGACTTAATCGAACATAATTTCACCTAAATGTTATAATAATAGGACGAAACTTTAGCTTGAAATATGTAATAAATAAATTAATTTACAGCCAGGTATTCCCTTAAATTTTTTATTTAACCGTTTGATTAAACTTGTGAACACAAATTTGATTATTTATTTGTTAATATAAACATATCTAACGAACCTCTCGCAAACGCTATCGATCAATTTATCTCACGTACGACAGTTTCGTCGGAAAATTTTACCCCCTGCAACTTCAAATCCCTCCTTTCGTGTTGGCTTTAAAGTTGCCTACGAAATGTAAGCTTTAAGTTGGGAAATATTTCGAGCAGTATTAGAGTTCCCTCTGAAGGGTTTCGAAATCTTTTCTCGGTTAGTATCATTAGGCTCTGTCATAAATAATTTACTATAAAAAATAAACTTCTTATTTTTAAAAAATTCAAATAATTCCTCCAGGTTTTTATCTCTGTAACTTGTATACTCTCGTCCATAAGTCTTAAGACACTTGCCATCTGTACTGCAAGTATGACATTTTGCATAGATTAGTGCAAAATTTTGGAAAATTATTCAGAAGAGTTTCAAGAGAGCGATGAAGTAAAAATAGAACACTGGCCCTTCCAAGAATCTGACTTGAACCCAGTTGAGGTTATGTGGGACGAACCCAACCAAAAAGTATGTCAAATCTGTCCAAATGAAAATTTGATTTGTGCAAAGCTTGTAACTTGGTATGGAACAGAATATTAGCAGAAATTGTTTAAAAATTTGGAGCTAGGATGGCAAGATTTGTTGAAACTGTAATCAAGGAGAGAGGGAGGCTATAGAAACAAAAAAGAGAATTTAATAGTTATGTAATTTTCATGTATATTTTCTTAGTGGTATAAAGTATGAACGGGAGCAACAATAATCCTTTAATAAATAACCCAATAAATTTAAAAAAGCAAATTAATAATTAATTATGGCTCATCTCGATAAAACAGAATTCCATTAATATTGCTATATCGTTGCTTTAAAATAATGTAAAATCTCGAACGATCGTCTCGAAATTGTTAATTAAATGTCACCGGAAAATAGACTTCCGCAGTTTATAGGATGAGTCCGCAGCTGACTCGAGTCCTGCGCTTGACGTCGTGAAGGTTAGGTGCAGGCGTGCCGGCGGGTGGGGAAAAAGATGAACAGGAAGGGGAAGGTCGGCCTAATTGGATGTCTGAGGCGCAATCTTGTGGTCTCCATTTGTCATTCGAGAACCTGTGAAGCGATCTCATCCTTTTGCACCCGCTGCTTTTCACCCATTTCCATTTTTCTCTACTTGTCCCCCACCTTGACGGTTCACACGATCGCGAGATGTCCG
This sequence comes from Macropis europaea, assembly GCA_916610135.2. Lineage (NCBI taxonomy): Eukaryota > Metazoa > Arthropoda > Insecta > Hymenoptera > Melittidae > Macropis > Macropis europaea. The sequence goes on along the minus strand of OU744352.1, from coordinate 11,191,073 downwards.
TCGGAATTTGGCAGGTGCGACGATGACCCGATCCTTGGAGTTCTGACCCTTTGACCTTCGTTGGACCCACGTCGTCTGATGGAAGTGGGTTCGATTTTTTATCTGTAGAATTGGCAACAGTGTGAGGCTGTTTCAGCAGGTTGTCTGACCTTTGCTTGACCTTCGATGCGACTTTCAGCTTGCAAGGGTACAATTGTAGGAGAAATATTTTCTTCAAGGTCGTTTATAGGGACATTTCAAGGTCACCAATGACACTGTATGCTTTTGTCATCGAGAGTACTTCGGGGAGCCATTACGAAGTGACCTTTAGGTAACATTGATCACGAAATATTTGCAAACAAAGATTAGTTATGGGATACAGTAGGGCCTCAATTATCCATATTGTAATTAGCAACAAGATGACACACATTCTAGCTATATTTCGCATACAAATTTTAATCTTATGTTGCAATGTAAAATACATAGGGTTATAAAATTAAGTATATATGCAGTGTCACGAATGAGAATTTTAACTTGTAATTTACATAATTATGCTGGCTAATTTTAGTATGGTCTGAGTTCGAATAATCGAGGTTCTACTGTAGTTTATAATAATTTAGTCTGCTACATCAAAGGGTGAACCGAATGGTGTTAAATGATTATTTCTGGACCAATGGAATGAATTGTACACCCTGTGAAGAGGGTGGATAGTCGTAAAAAATTGTAGCAACCACAAAGGGTTCTCGATTGTAAAGCTAAAAATGTGGTTTCTTTATTTTTACGTCGGAGCATGTGCATGAACGCTGCAAATGATGCATCGACAAGTTTCGACGGTAACACCGTTTCCCTGTAACAACGATTTTTAGGATCGGCCGAATACATAAGCGGCTTAGGTGTAAAACATCTACCCCCGAGGGTAAAACCTACCCCTCATTATCCACGTGTCCCGCACTTGAGTTACATTCGACGCGCATACACCCTTTATGTCAATTTGCATACTAAACTCGTCGAAACAGCTAACAAGAATACTGCCGGGGGTTACCTGCTAATATGCAAAGTATTAGCAGAGGCCGTTTTGAATGGATGGAAAAATAAAATGCTAATTTATTTCAATACATTTTTTTATACTCTTTGAAGGGTGAGGCGTCGAGAAACTTGTTTTCAATTTAGATATCACAGAGTTCTGATTATAAAATGCACGTATTAGAAATTGATAGGTGTTTCGGAAGGGTTGACGCTGTCAAGTGGCGCCGCGGGTGGGAAATATTCGTATTAGACTGTATAGAATTAAATTGATGTACTTAGAATTTAATACCTTTTATTATTGTTTTGTTAATGTTTGTGCTCGTGGTTTGAGTATGCTAATTTTTTAGTGACCCTCAAGTACTCAATGACCATAAAAATTTGTTTGAAGGTCTAATCTAATCTAACCTGATCTAATCAATCCCATCTAATCCATTTGTTAACAGTAGCATAAGCCTGAATTGTAATATATCGAACCAAGATATCGATTATTTAAACTGACCCAACCTAACCCAACCTTGAGTTTCTTATTACACGATGCATGAATAATGTATCCTTTTTAACATAATTGACTAATACTAGAGTGACCCTAAAGTACTTTTAAACTGAATGATAATTCTTTTAAAGACCTAGTCTAGTCCAATTTAATTCATATAACTTACCTAACCTAATCTAATCCAGTTTAATCTAACTTTGAGTATCGTGTTATACAGCAAGTGTGTTTTTCATATAATTGAGAAATTTTTTTATTGATACTGAAGTTTCGTCGATCCAGAAAATTCGTTTAGAAACGTAACCTAAGCTAATGCATTGCAATATAATTTAGTTCGTTAAAAATGGCAAGGGGCTGTCCTGTAATATATCGAGTCGTAGGATCAATCGTCACAAAAATTCATTTAAACGCGTAACTCAACCTAATCAAAATTAATCTAAACTGACTCAACATAACCAAAATTAATCCAGAGTAACACAACTTAACCAAACTTAGTTTAAACAGGCTCAATCTAACCAGGATTAATTTAAACTGTCTCAACCAAATCAAAATTAATCCAAACTGACTCAATTTAACCAAAATTAGTCTAAACTGTCCCAACCTAACCAAAATTAATTCAACCGGCTCAATTTAACCAAAATTAGTCTAAACTCACCCAATCTAATCAAAATTAATGTAAACTGACCCAACATTAATCTAAACCGACTCAATAAAACTAAAATTAATCTAAACAGACCTAACCTAACGCAAGTTTGTGTTTCGTATTGTACAATACATGCTGTTTTATACAATTGAATAATTCTTGATTGATCCTGAGCTATCATTGATCGTTCAAAAATTCATTTAAAAATCTAACCTAGCCTAGTCCAATCTAACCTAATCCTGGTTCGTTGAAAGTAGCATGAGGCTAAAGTGTAATATATCGAGTCACGGGATCGATTGTCGCAGGTACTATGAACCTCGATGCAATAACCAACGCACCCCTCGTTCTGGATAATCGTCTCATAATTCACATATCCAGCGTCATTATTATTCATACTTCGAGTGAGACCACGGTATGCAGAGGCAAATTGCCAGCCAGCCCGGCAAATACCGCGTTCTACTCCGTGTACGTTACCCACTTAGGAGTTTAGCTTTTCATCGAGCATTATGTAACGCTCTGGCATTATGTACAGACCCTGCCAGAACGAAAAAAGTTTGCTCCAGAAACTGACAACGTGTTTAACAACTTAACTCTCCGAGCGCCCTAATTAAACAGGACATCTAACTTTCCAACACCTAAAATCGTTTTACTACTACAAATATAAGGGATTTATTTTTTCTTGTTAATAATTGTCGGTCTGACTATTATAGTCGTGCAATACAATTGTTGTTTATTGAATTATTTTATTTTTAATTATTGTTCATTTCTGAGGGGTAGAGTTATGGCTAGAATCTCTCTGGCGATTTTTTTTTCAAATCCATTGAATTTTTGGGGAGCATTGTTGTTGCACATGGACGTGCTGTTCACAAAGAATTAATTAACAATTATTTTATCGCGACTGTAAATGATTTAAAAATATTTAAGTAGTGCCCTATTATGAGAGGTAGAATTTTGTTCAATATCAACCCTGCAACTTTTATACTTTTTTTTTGTGTAATTCGTGCAATTCTTAAGGGGAAAAATTATAGTTGCACGTGAAGATACGCCTTTAGGTTCGACTGTGGAACGATCGATCGCGAAGACTGAAGGAGCAGGCTGAAAGTTAGGCTATCCTGCGATAAGTCAAAGCTAAAAATTGAAACCCTTTACGTAACAAATGACACTCATAAAGAATTTTCATATGGAAGGTACTGAATATAAACTAATCTAGCTTACAAACAATTAACTAACAATTATTTTGAGTAAGATTAAAAAAATATTTAAATAGTGCTCAACTATGAAGGGTAGAATTCAGTTCAGATTCTTCCCTGCAATTTTTATTATTCCTTCTCAATTGGATCCAAGGGTTGAAATTATAGTTGCTCGTGTAGATTTGGTTTATAAACAATCAGGTAACAATTATTCAGATCGCAATTATAAATTATCCAAAAATAATTCAGTAACTCCCAACTATGAAGGCTTGAATTCAGTTTAGAGTCTCCCCCGCAAAGTTTATTATTCTATTTAAATTCGTGCGCTTCTTAAGGGTTAAAATTATAGTAGCACGCGTACATACGGTTTATAAATAATCAACTAAAAATTATTTTAACATCGCGATTATAAATGATCAAAAAATAATTCTTTAAGATCCGACTACGAGGGGCAGGTTTCAGTACAGACTCTTCCCTACAGTTTTTATTACTTCATTTTAAATTCGTGCGATTTTTAAGGGTTGAAATTACAGCTACACGTGTAGATATGGTTTATAAACAATCAACTAACAATTATTTAGATCACGATTATAAATTATCCATAAATAATTCATTAACTCCCGACTGTGAAGGGTAGAATTCAGTTCAGACTCTCCCCGCAATTTCTGTTACTCTTTTTAAATTGTCGCGGTTTTGAAGGGGGAGAATTATAGTTGCACGCGGAGATGCGGCTTCAGGTTCGACCGTGGGGCGATCGATCGCGAACGTTTCGGTTCGCGAAGTCTGTAGAAGGGGTGTGGGAGTTAGGCTGTCCCCGCGTGTCAAATGAAAATATGTCACTGCCAGTCGGTGGCAGCCGAAATCCGGATGCGGTAGCATTCTCATCAGCATGCGAAAACTTTGTTATTTGTTTGAACACGTTCAATTATGCATGCGCAATATGCTGACGCTTTTCAAGGGTGCCGGGCGTAGAGTTTGAAAGGGTGGTCAAGGGTGGCGCAGGGAGATAACTGTGGTGCCGTATTACGGAGGAGAAGAGGAACAACGGAAATCCTATTGAAAGGTTGCGCCTTTCGTTCCTCCGTAATTGAAATAAACGAAAGAACCTGACCGGCCGACCAATGAGCGAGCCGATCTCAAGTTTTTCATCCCCCTAACCAGCCCTTAACTTACTTTTAAATACGTCTCACGAAGCAGAAAATATTTCACTATCCGATCGCAAAATACAAGAGTATCAATTCTATCCAAAAGTTCATGTAATTCAGTTATTTATATAAATGTAAATTCACCCCCATGACGGACAGTTTATTATTATTTTTTATAAATATTAATAAATCGATAGGGATACGAATAAGCATGTAAATATAAAATTATTAAAGATTGTGTGAACCGCGTAAAGTAAAAATTACTGCGCCTAATTTGACGACGAAAAGTAATCGTAATTTGTTTAAATATACAGGGTGTCCTGGATGTTTGTATTCAAATTACAAAACGATTCGCGTGTTCAAGAGTGAATTATTATGAAAAATAGCAACGTGCATTTGTAATGAATTAAAAAATTTAAAAGAAGTGCATTTATGTTTCCAGTGAATGCCAGTAAATGGATTAATTTTATAATGGCTTCGATGTGTAATCGATATTAAGTGAAATATTCATACATAGTATCATTAAAATTGATAGCTCTATGCGCGATGAGCACAGTGAACTTGCAGTTTATACGAAAACTACTTGTTGGCTATAATGTTCCAATTAAATTCATAATTATTAATGAAGTATCCATTTCACCAAATATCCATTTCATTCAACAAGTTGTTGAAATATTGAACTCAGCTGAATAATATACCGGTATTTACAGAGAACTATGCAATCGAATATTACACATATTCATTCATAAATTCTTTCATATTAATTACATTGTTCATGAGAGAGGGCAGGGTGCTTGGAACTTTAGTTCTGACTCAGGGTTATACATAGTTTTCTGTTTTTTTTTAATAATTCCACTAGGTTGGTCTGAGTTTGACTAGGTTAGGTTGCTAATGTGAAACTGTTTTAGCTGTGCCTGGACTTTGGTTAGGTTAGATTAGTATTGTTGAATTATTGAGAATGATTGGGTTTTGAAGCTAGATTAGTAATGTAAAACTGTTTGAGAAGTCGTTGGGTTTGGTTGGGTTTGACATGGTTGGATTGGCTTTGGTTTGGTTTGGTTCCACTGGATTTGGTTCGGTGCTCTTGACTTTGCAATGCAGTGTTAACCTTTGAATTAGGTTAAGCTGAGTTTGTTTAACAGCGTAAAACCGTCTTAGAACTGATTGGACATGTTTGAATTAGGTTGAGTAGAGTTCATTTAACATTGGTTAGATTGTGCTACCAATTTAGAACTGGTTGAATTATCCCAGGCCAGGTAGAGTTACTTTGAAACACGTTAGCTTATCTTCCTAATTCGAAACTATTCAGAAGGCTAGGCTAATTGTAAGTTCAAAATAATTACGTCGCTTTTATTCTGTTTGGGTGAAAATGAGTTGAATTAGACATTGCTGACTTAGTTCAACAACATAAAACAGTTTCAGAAACGATTAGTTTGGTTTAGATTCGGTGGAGTCCACTTGCCATAGATTACATTCAGTCACTAACTTACAACTGTTCCAAAAATGGCCGACTTGAACCAGATTAAATTAGGTTAGCAACGCGAAACAATTCCACCGATCAAACCACTAATTCAAATTTGAATATACTCTGACCACGCCATCAGCCACCTTAAATTTGCCTGATTTACTCCCACACGAATCTCTCACCTAAACAATACAATCCTCACCCTAACTCTCTGTCCTCGCAATCAACAATTATTTCAACCGCTTGATTCCTCCAATTTTCGCGGTCAAACGACCGAATGACTCCCAACCCAACCTGACAGGCTCCCACCGTGTCTCCAGCCGCAGGCCCCGCATTTTACATTTGACACGGTCGTAAGTTATGCGCGCGGTGAGCTGCGTGTGTGGCGTATTTTTTGTTATCCGTGAGCAAACGAACGAACGGACGTGACATGGCTGGGCTAATCAAAATCCGATGCAGCAGCAACGAGCGCCGATTAAACGAACCCTCCCGCGAAACCATCGCGCCGCGTATCCGAAATCGCCGACGGGGTTCGACCGCTTTTGTACAAGGTCCCTCGCATATGCATATTTGCGTGGAACGGAGCTTTTGTTTCGGCCACACAGGAGGGTGGCGGGGCCGTGAAAACGGTCAGGTTTGCGGCTCGCAGAATTACCAGGTGAAATATTCAAGTTGGCAACAACTAATCTGCAGAAAGTTCGCATAATACGGCCAAGTCTGCGGGGCTCCGAGGGGGGGAAGCCGGTCAATTGGAAATGGGGTGACCGAGTTTCGAGATTCCGTGCCACTTTTACCCCCAACTCCTTCCAGGATCGCGTCGTCAAGCCTGGCATATCGAATTCTTCGCTGGACTCCGTGGAATGCCGAGAACCTGGTCGACCTTCTTCCCTCTTCGCCCTCTTCCTCCTTTTTCTCCCCGAGAGGACGCGAAGGAAATAATCCTGAGAGGACGCCTCGCGAGTCCTCGATGACTTAGCTCGTGCTCTCGAGTTGTTAGCTTGCTGGCCCGAATCGAAGCAGGCTCGGAATCACACGGTACGCACATGAACGAGATACTCGAGGGCGAACACGTAGCGTGCTGCTGAGACCTTAATAGCCCAGTCTCACGGCTAAAAGGGATTTGCGGTGGAAAAGCTTGAAGGGTGGAGCGGGCTCTGACTGTTAGCTACTGCATTTTCAGTTGTTCCACACAACCGGTTCACCCTTTGATAGCACTGACCCAGATTCAGGTCAGAGAACAGAGACGTCGAAACCCAATCGATAACCACTTTTCATGCAATTAAGTCCTCCTAATGGCTTGCCAGGGCCCTCTGCGATCGAAACTGCGACGTGTGTAGTCGGAATATGGTGCAACTGAGGGAATTAATTAGGGTAGCCAGAGATGGAAATTACAATAACTGCTGAGACGATTCTTTTAGGGTATCCATCCCACCCCAACTGTCTGTGGCCGCTCTGAGCCTGAAGACGCCATCCCCGATTCCACGGTGTCGCGTGACGTCCAATATCACGATTCTTTCGTAGGCGTCCTAGCCGCGACGCCCGCGTCTCTGGCTTCCGTCTGGAACGTCATGCGAGCTCTTATTAAAGGTGGCGATTTATCGCCAGTAATAACGGTGCGGTCTGGTGCCACCCGGCAGCGAATGTCTCTCCGGGCTTCCTAGGGGAACGCCGCTGGAATGGCACGGACTCTACAAAACCGTCAAGGTCGCAAGGTTCAAGGAGTTGAAAAACAAGGGTGCGCTGTCGACCTTCCAGGAATACCTAACCCAGCATCGCTGGCGTGCTACGGTAAAGGCCAAGTGGAAAGGTCGGTCAAGGTCATAGATTCATCTGCAGATTGACGTCTCATTTTTTAATGCACTCTTCATGTTCTGAGTGACTTATATCCAGCGTTTCTCATTCGGCCATGTGTTCGTTTGTGCAGATCTGAATTAAGAAAGAGGATGTTCTTCTGGATAATGTGACCTCGAGAGGTCTAATAGGAGAAACTCTAAAATAGTGACAGCAAATTAACAGTTTTTTGGGATTTTAACGCTACTCCTAGCTAGTTAACTTCGCGAATGGTCTCTGAAGGTTTCTAGAAGAACGAATCTTGGTGAAATGACACGAACTCCGGAAAGTTCACGGGTGTCGTGTGCAGGGTGAGACACCTAAACGTCTCTGCAACTTCTGAAACTATAAAAAAGTATCTTAGAGAACAGTTCCACTGTTCAGGACAGTTCTTTGAAGCAACCTTCAAGATCGTTTCAAGGTCACCGGGGTTCCCTCAACTGCACTATATATTTCTAAGTCGGCAGCTTCACAGTCCTTGTCAGGGTGAACTTTATGACCTGTTATGCTTTAACATCCGCATAACCTAGATTTCATCAAGAGACCTTGAATTCTAAAACCTCTAGTCTATTGTATTAAACAGTTTAATCTCATTTGAAATAGAAATAAACAATTGATCAACTGATCTGCCAAGCTTCAGAGTCGTTGTCAGGATGAGCTTGATAACCTGCCATGACTTACGCCTTCACATAACCTAGATTTCATCAAGAGACCTTGAATTCTATAATTCCTCTAACCTGTTGTACTGAACAGTTCAATCTCGTTTGAAGTTGAAACGAACAGTTAATGAACTGATCTGCCAAGCTTCACAGTCCTTACCAGGATCAGCTTAATAACTTGCCATGCCTTACACCTTCACATAACCTAGATTTCATCAAGTATCCTGAAATTCTGAAACTACTCTAGCCTGTTGTATTGAACAGTTCAATCTCGTTTGAAGTTGAAACGAACAATTAATGAACTTATCTGCCAAGCTTCACAGTCCTTGTCAAGATGAACTTAATAACCTGTCATATCTCAATCTCCACATAACCTAGATTTCGTCAAGAGACCTTGAATTCTAGAACTCCTCAAGCCTGTTGTATTGAACAGTTTAATCTCGTTTGAAATAGAAATAAACAATTGATGAACTGACCTGCCAAGCTTCACAGCCCTTATCAGGATGAGCTTAATAACCTGCCATGCCTTACAGCTTCACATAACCTAGATTTAATCAAGTGTCCTAAAATTATAAAACTACTGTAGCCTGTTGTATTGAACAGTTTAATCTCGTGTGAAGTAGAAACGAACAATCGATGGTATTCCTCTGACAAGCCCGAGTCAAGGTCACGAGCACCAGAATTAATGCTCACTCGCAACCACTGTATTAACAATTCCTGACGTTTTAGTACCGCTTCAGATTCGTCGACGCCACCAGAAGCAGCGGAGTGCTCGACTCTAACGAGCTCCGGGATTGATTAACCTTGACGTGGAGCGAGTCGACTTATGCCAGTCCAGGGTCGACAAACGAGTCGACGTCTCGATCCCGCGGCAAAGGATCAACGGAACCGTAATTACGGGTGATTAATTGCTTCTTCGACGGACTGTCGGATGACGGTAGCAGGGCCTGTCACGATTTTTCCCAGCGAACTTTCAATTTACTAATCTTAGCTCCTCTTGAAGGCTCCGTCCGGTGTCGCAAGAACGTTCTATGTATTATTTAAGTTTTATCAGTTAGAGGAAACTTCTGGACCTTCTGCTTCTGGAGCCGTCGCTTCTTTGACGTTGAAGTTCGCGGGGAACGTTTCGAACGAAACTGGAAACGCTTCAGCGGTTTGCCGCCGTTCTTCAGCGGCCAAACGAGCGGCTAAGCCCCAAAATAGATTAGAAACGCCATATTTCAGCCGCCATAAATATTCCCCTTGAACGTCGCAGCTCCTCTTTTTCGTGGCTTCTTTCAGCCGAGTCTTTCGCTGCGCTCGACACCGCAGCGATCTAATTGGAATGAGACGAATTTTTGAACCAGGTGGCCCTTAACTGGTCGGCCATAGTTACGGGTTGCTGCGTGGTTCTAATTACTGCGACCGCGCCGCAAACCTTTGCACATGCACGCGTGACTCCTGGAACAGTTTCGTGGATACTGGAATCAGCTAAAATAGTTTCTGGCTCCTTGATCTCAGAACAAATTTGTTTAATAAAATATATGCCGTGCTGCCTCGTTAGCTGACCCTGACTTGGGAATCTCTGGCCAGCTATCAAGGGAGTTAGAGTTGTAGGTAATCCCTGTTTATGGTAAATACATAACGCTGGAAGCTCATTGCAGGAAGCCAGTGCCAAGAACTGGTGGGGATAGCGATGGTTAGCTAACAATAAGGTAGCACTACTGTACATGAAGTCTAATGCCACTAGAAGCCTCCATACCTACTCTAACGTTAAAATGGTACTGGATCTTCAGACCTGAAGGTCACTCTGATTTTTGTTATCGAACCTACTATATTTTGTCCAGACAGTTTGTGAATACAAAGGTATAATTTCTGGCTGACCCTGAGGTGTACCTAGAGTATACACTTACAGTAGAGCAAACGTTTATTGATGAAGTCATAGCATGAGTGTATAAGCAACAATATCTACAAATTTGTCTACATAAAAGTTTGCTAAATAAGTACATAGAAAAGCTGCCAGCGCCATCTGGGGCGTTCAGCAGTTTACAAATTTACAAGATTCGCTTTCCTCAGATCATAGAATGCTTGAGTGCATCAGACGTTGGTTGTACTTCAAGAATGATTGCAGAAGTTACGGATATCAACTTGTTGAGTCAGCTTCACGTTCTGGCAGTCTGAGCACGACGATCTTCATCCCAATTTTCCTCCGAAGAATTCCAATACTGAATCTCTCCGGAACCGAAGATCAAGTACACCACGAACGCACTTACTTGAGAGGCGACAGTGATCCAGAAGACGTACCTCCAACTTTCCATGGTGTGCTGCATGATAAAGACGTTAAATCACCAGCGATAAGAATTCAGGTGTGAAGATTAGCACGTGTCATCTAATTTTCAGTATCTAGAGCAGACGTGGGCAAATCTGGCCCAACCGGGCGCCGTGGTGGGGGAAAAGGAGGCGTGGCTTAGTGCAAGCGCCCGGCTGAGCACGATTTGGCCATGCCTACTCTGTAACTCGTTCATTTTCGTCAATGTTTCAGATACTGAAATATAGTGGCTCATAATTTGAAGACTTGTTGAACTGATTCTATATTATATTATACAAGAGTGTCTCGTGATACGTGGAGGCCATTTTAGGAATGAATTGAAGATTTGAAAATGGTAAAAATATGTTATCCGACATTGTACTGGCACTCTGCGTTTAGTTGTATTAACAATAGATGCTCAAACTGATTTAGTTCTCTTCAATGTGAAGCTAGAGACATCTTGTCTAGTTTTCACAATCTTACATTCGGCTTATCCACACATTAAGATACATATCAGCTATTTTTAATTAGGATACCTTATCTTGCCACTTCAAAGACACTATATCACAAATCTCTGACACATCACGTGTTTCCCAAAATAATAAATTGTGAAGATTGTTTGTAAACAGTCAAATGGAATTAGACCAACATCCTTTACCAAAAGAATGATTTCGAACTGGAATAGGACATCAGTTTACTTAAACTTTTATTCTCATTTTCAAATGTTAAATCCACCTTTGAAGTTGCTACCACATATTACGGGACACCCTGTGTGTAATAAAACCCTTTAACTGGGTGTGAGGCCACGTCTGCAGGGGCCAGGCGCTCGCCAGGGCAAGAATGGGCCACGACTGAATCAGTAGGCTGAATGGTGGGGGGTCCAGGTCGAATCCTCCATCATTAATTACTTACACCGCCTTCGGTGAGTACGCCCACCAGGGCTGGCAGGATGAACGCTGAAATCGTTCCCGGTGTATTCGTGATGCCCATCAGGATTCCAGCGTAATTCGGCGCCAGGTCGTTCTGATTGCAAAGATGTCCGACGAAAATCGCACCACAGAGCACTATGCTCAGTATTAATAGCACCGTGGCTCCTGTGCGATTGCAGCCCATATAGGCGATTATGATCAGACAGATGCTAGGCGGGATGCAGCCTGGAAATCAAGTGGTTCCCAATGTTTCGTGTCGTTTGGACAGACGACCTTGAGGATAGAAGTGTTCTCACTTATGAAAACCGCGATTTTTCGAGCGACAGTCTGCGTCCAGACTCCTTTCTGCCTGCCGAAGTCCAGCAATTTTCCGAGCAGCGGATTGGTCACTGAGTTTATTAGATAGGGGCAACAGCTGAGAGCGGCATTCTGTGTAGTGGAATTAATTGAAAAGCGCGTCAGTAATTGTGGATGATAATTGAATCAGGGAGGTTATGTTTTGTGCTGACTCCATGCTAACAAGGGAACATATCCAACTCACACACGCCGATTTTGACGAAACTTATACGGAAGATAGTTCGCAGAAAAATATTAGACACCTATTTTTTTTTATCGGTCATCGTCCATGTTGAAGGGGTGATAGCAGCCCTCAAAGTTGAGGGTTGAAAATATATTTTTTGGAATATCTCGGAAGCTAAAAGTCGTACGAGAATGTTCTTTTCTTTAAATTGTATGTTTTTGAATGGGGAAGATATTCACATAAAAACATTTAAGAAAAAATCATTTGTTTAAATAATATGTAAAAGATTTAAATTTTGCAATTATTACACCTTAGTGTAAATTTGTGTATGTGAACTATAGACGAAAATAGGGGATACGTGTTTTTAGAATTTGTTGCTCTTTGCCATTTTACGATAATTATTAAATGCATTTTTAATATATTATTTAAGCAAATGATTCTTCCTCAAACTTTTTATGTAAATATCTTCCCCATTCAAAAACACACAATTCAAAAGAAGGAACCTTCTCCTACGTCCTTTAATTTCCGAGATATTCCAAAAAATATATTTTCAACCCTCAACTTTGAGGACTGTTGTCACCCATTCGATATGGACAGTGGCCGATAAAAAAAAATACGTGTCTAATATTTTTCTGCGAGCTATCACCCACATAAGTTTCATCAAAATCGGCGTGTGCGAGTTGGGTATGTTCCTTTGTAAGTTGAGCACCCGGACTAGTCAGCAGTGAAACTTAATTTAGGACTAGTGACTTCATATTATGTCAATATGAAATGGAATCACCGTTAATCTTCACTGAAAATTGCCATCAGATTACCTCAACATCGAGTCACAAATAAATCTGATAACCGTCAAGTGGACGGTTGATTAAAGACTCTACAATCACTGCAGATAAATCCCCGATAGTAGTGTCCTGATATGAGGTGACGCTGTATCATATGGAGGTGTTGATAATGGACATACCGACTTAATATCGAATCTGAGAATCTTGTTCATGTACAGTGGCAACTGGGTGAGCAAGAAGTACCAGCAGGTGTTCCCGAAGGTGTTGGTGAATATCAGAGCCCAGAACGGCGGTGACGTGAATATGTGCTTCCAGGGTATCTTCATGTCGGCGGACGCCGGTGTTCTGTGGCCGTAAGTGTTTAGGATGAGCTGTCTCTCCTTCTCGCTGATGTACCTTTGCTTTTCGGGGCTGTCGGCGAAGAAGAAATAGAAAACCACGCACCATAGCAATGGCAGCGTACCGTGGATGTAGAAGACAGCCTCCCAGCCCAGAGAGTCGAGGATCATCCCGGAAGTGAAGATGGATATCACTGTACCGAGTGATGTCCCGGCGTAGATGATTCCGACCCACATGGACTTCTCTTCATACACGATCCAGTTGCCGACGAGCACGTTCACCACAGGAAGATTCGCAGAACTTAACAGACCAGTCAGGAATCTTAGGATGTACAGCAGAAGCAGAACATTGGCTGCCACCGGCACCAACAGGGTCAGAATCGCGTTGCCTAGCACGCAGATCAGCAGCACGTTCTTTGTGTTGAAGCTGAAACGTTCAAGAAGTACCTATTAGGGACTATAGACGGTGGTTAGGACAGAGAGATTCAGACCAGGTCGTTGAAGGTCATTTTCTTCTCTACGGACCGACACCTCTTGGTCTTTAATCGGTGGACTCTAGTCGATTTCGTCTTTTGAGAAGCAGGACATCTAGTTAGATTAGATAGATAGTCAAAGTTTTCTCTATTAGGTTTCAAGACACGTTTGTGGCAACTTGATGGTGTAAAAACAATTCTGTCTGAGGGTCAGTGTACAGTCTGTTCACTTAGACGAAAGTGGAATGATGTACTTTGAATTTTCTCGAGGGATTCAGGACATCCAGATAGAAGTAGTCAGAAGTATTATTTTAGGCTAGCTGATGCACTGACCGGTCTGAAAAGTATCCAGCAGGGAACATCCCCACAAGATAGCCAGCGAAGTATATGCTGACAACCAGGCCCTGTTCGGTCGTCGACCAATCGAAGGGACCATCGATGTCCACCTGGGAAACGTCTTGACTTCCAAATCCACAGTTGTCCACAGCATTCCCAATTTGGTCTCCAGTCTTTTTAGCCTTCACCATGCCCACGATGGCAGTCGCCATGTTCACCTTCAGACCGTAGATGATCATGTTCGCGATGCAGAGCATGGTGGCAAAGAGGAACCTCACTATTTCCGCTGTCATGAAAAAAGTATGATTCCTTAGGATGAGTCCTTCCTATTCTGCCCTAAAGTTAGCATATTAACGTCCAGTTCTGCTCATTGGTGTCCTGTTAGGAACATGGTCAATGACTGATCTAGACAGTCTAGGTCAGGGAGCTAATTTTCAGGGAACATTCATACATTGATTGAAATGAAAATTATTTATTCAAGCACTTTATATGTCTACTAACGAAAAATATTGATTGACACTATGGCCAGTCTTGCATGAATTAGCTGCATTTAATAAAGATGCAGACATAGCATGATCGATAGAAAACATTCAATAATAAAATCCTCATTATACATTGAGCCACCCACATATGTCCCCTGGGAACGTTCCTTCCTAACCTCGACAAATCAGAAGTAATTTTAAAATGTCGTTGATAATGACGCCCCATGAATAGAAGATGACGTCTCCTGACGTTAGATCGTTGAAATTGCAGTGGAAGTTCCACGTCGAGATTCCTCGAGGCCGACAGACAGTGAACTGTTAAAACGTTATCGGCGAAAGTTAGCGGCGGCGCGCGATTTGACACTTAAATTCGGTCTCGTGAATATTTAACAGCCGATTTACATAATACCGTTGGAGGGATAAAAATCACTGCTCACCCATCCTTTAAGCTTTCAGGGTAACCTCTCCTCCCCGTCTTCGTTGATAACCATTACGTTTGACAATGTACGCGATACTGATTGCCTGTCTCGATCGATTCGATCTCGAACTACTGTCTCGGGAAGTCGCGCATTCGCCGGCTCGATCGCGACTATCTAATTATCGTCTTATCCACCGACGAATGATACCGATCTCCTTCTCCGTGGATTTGCTTCTTCGACGTGACGCCCCGGCTGTTTCCATCGAGACGAGATTACGCGCGAAAAGCTCTTTCGTTTGTTTCGGAGATAATTGTACACGACGCGTCGACACGTCGTAATACAGCTCGACAGCTTAGTCTTGGGTAGGGAAGGCGGGGCATAGGGAAGTTTTATTGAAGCCACAGCGAATTTACTGACGTATCATTGTCGTTAACCCTTTGAGGACGATAGACGCATATATGCGTTCCGAAAAATCGTTCGCCGTGTGCTATGGGTCACCGCACTGGTCTAGGTACAGCTGTTTATTATACGCTTTGAGCCTATCTATTTGGTTGAATTACCATCTCAGTTTATTTCAGTAAAATATATATGTGTTGTTACACATTTTGCAATTTTAAAAGACTAAAACAACTGGACAATCGGCATCAAATATGTAATTATAATGAAATATTCAATTTAACACGTGTTCTACGGCGGAAAATTTCAGCAACGGTGTACGCTTTTTCTCGTAATTTTCAGGGCTCAAAGGGTTAATATTCAAGGTACTGACGGTCAACTTCGACCTGAGACAAGTAGACTGGAAACAGAGATATTGCTACAATGGCAACGAATCTACTAGCACATTGTTGTTAGTTAAATAATATTCCTTTTGTATTATAATTTGTGATACAGTTCGAGTGCTTAATCTGGAGTACAAGAGGCGTGGAGCAGGGGGACGACTTTATTGAAGTGAGAGAGAATCCGCTGGCATACTACTGTTGTTTACTAATGTTTTATTACAAGTCAGGGTACTGCTCGATGACTTAAATTTGGGATCAGAAGGCGTGACATAGAGAAAATTTGATAGTATGTTTTTGTACTATAAATTGTGGTACTGCTCGACTATTTAGCCTTGAACTCAAAAGGTGTAGTATATGGAAACCTTTATTGAATTATTATTGTTGTTAACTTGTATTTCTTAGTATTATAAATTTTGATACTGCTTAACTACTTCAGCTTGGAATCAGAAGGGTTAAGAGACCCTTTGACAACGGCAACGAGTTCACTGACACAATATTCCCATTAAATAGTATTTTTTTTGCATCCTCAGTTGTGATACAGCTCGATTACTTAGTTTTCAGATCAAAAGGCTTCGCACAGAGAATTCTTATTAAGGCAACGTCGAATTTACTCGCACATAATAATCATTATGGAAAATAATTATTACAATATTAAATTTATTGAACGAATGCCTGAGTGAAACCTAACCTAACTTATTGGAAGATTCAGGAACAATGAAAGGGTTAATTAAAATATTTTTTAAATGAAAAATCACGTGCAACATTTTTAATGAAAAATAGACGATTCGTGGAATCTGACAGTGTTAATTGTTTCATTACATTAATTGCAGGGACGCGGTCGTTCTTATCTAACGCTGGCAACGATGTTTAAAGATGCATCAACCGCTGAAAAGTTTTTATTGTGCGACGTCAACCTGTTGAACGTTCCTCCGCTATATACAATACATTTTCACGACGCTCTCTATGAATCTACTAACACTGCCGATTCGTATCAGCGGATAAATCGCTATAAATATTGAATAAACGCTCGCGTGTACGTTGTTGAAATTTCGGATACGCAAACAGCGAGCCTGTTTGTCGAAAGCTGTGCCGTGTCGACAGTTCGCACAGGAGGCGGGATGTTTGAAACGACAGGCGATACAGCAACACGCGAAATCGCGTGACACAAATTTTCTACGATTTTTGATCGATAAAGCAGTCAGAAATTTAATTTAACTTCACTAAGAACGACGACAGAGAAGAAATCAAATATTTAGTAACGATTGAATTTCTGGCGAAATTGTTTCTGCGGTGACAGCTCGCAATGAAAACTGTGTCAAGAAATAATTAAATATTTCCATTGTTGACGGTGTATAATTATAAAAGTTCATTTTGAAGTGTCTGGCTATACACGGGATTTTTCACTGTGAACCATACAATCAGCAATTTCTGTGATTATAATTATAATCAATTAAATGTAGTACTGCTTTAACAATGCTTCAGCTGAACGCCATGGTCCTTCGAAAAATATATTTAATTGTCTTCTGTATGTTTTATAAATTTATGGCAATTTTATTTGCAGTTATTACGTCTTTTTTATTAATTCTAATTTTTTTTGGAATTCAAAGCAGTCTTATCTTCAGTCTCATATATTCTTCGGTATTTACGTAACGTGTTTTATTGACGGTTATATCATTCGCTTTATCTATATGATCCCCACTTAATTTGCTTTTGCTTCCTGGGGCTGCTTTAGCACGCGTTGCAATTTATTCTGTGGAGCAGCGGAGGAAGAGAGCAATATGTCCCACATTGCATGCAATTTTCTCCATCGGCCATTCTATAGACGTTCTCTCGGACAAAAGGCCATTGACACGGAGTGCTGATAAATTGGTGCATAATTAAGTGACGCATAAACAATCTGGCCGAGATATCGGGTTAGTATCGGTTGGTACACGACGTCACGATCATCGTCGCCTTTGCGTAATTTATTGATAAGGTGAAATCGGTGTGTCGTGTTGTGGGAATAATAAATATTACGACACGCGTTCTGATTCGATCTCAAAAACTTGTTTTCAAGATTTTTAATTCATGCCATAGGAAGATTTAGGATTGTGTTACAATTTAAAAATATTGGTAAGGCAAAAAAATAATTGGGGCTTTTGAACGACCTACCAAACAGTAAAAAATGTGATAGAGATACTGTATTTAAAATATTATATTATTGTCACTGAGAGTCTGTTAAGAATAGTCTGCAGAGTGGCTACAGTATGATACATAGGTTCAAAGTTCTAACCTGACCAATATAGTGGCTTATAGCACAACAATGAACTGTGTTATATGTAGAATCTAAATATAGGGCTGGGTGGATAAACAAAGAACTTACTGAATTTTTTATTAAATTTAAACGTTTGCAAGAGAATAATAGGTATGTTCGAATCGTTGGAAACGATAATTAAAAAATAAGTATTTAACAAAATCGTGACATCTGTTAACTATAGCATCATCATCAAGCGAGGCAAAAAATTGTCTAAAAATTTCTCGAAAGGAGATATCGTTGATGACGGCGTAACGAAATAGGCTAATAGCTGTGCTCACCTGCACCAATATAGTGGCTCGTAGCACCTACTGAACTACGTCACGAAAGTGAAATATAGAATTGAATGAACTAGCCTAAAAACAATTGCAAAACATGTTACTACAGTTAAAGGTTCAGGAAAGATTAACAGACCCATTCGAGTCGCTGTAAACAATCATTCAAAAATAATAATTTAATAAAGTCGTGACACCTGTGAACAATGGAATCATCATCAAGCAATCCAAAAATTGTTTAAAGGCTCCTCCAGACAGTATATCGTTGATGACGATTTACAAATTGGACCAATAGCTGCATCCGGGCCAATATAGTGGCTTACAGCACCTGCTGAACTATGCCATGAAAGCGAAATGTAGGACTGAATAAATTAACTTAAAAAAAATGGCAGAACTTATCACTACATCTAAACGACCGCAAGAGAATAGCAGACCCATTCGAATCGTTATAAACAATAATGAAAAACCAACAATTCAACAAAATCATGACACCTCTCAACTGTTGGATGCCCAACTCATCGCCTACAGATGCGTCAACTTGTTTACGCATCACTTTCCAAGTCGAACACCGTCTCCAAACGAACGCTACCCTTACAATTAGTCATCAAGGGCAACGTTCGTCAAGGCTGGTCATCCATACCCCTTCTCTTCCCCTAAAACAATGCCTAGAAATTAGGGAACATTCAAACAGTAACATTCTTCCAAGCGTCACGGTCACACTTTTGTAAGCGCCGCAGTCAGATTCTTGCAACGTCATACTCCGATTCTTGCACAACGCCACGTACACTTGAATACACCTCTTCTTCGATTTAAAAAGTGTTGTATTCGATTCCAAGACACGGAATCCAACACAGCCATAGCATAATCAGCAAGGTTTTAAAAACTTCTCCAGACAATATATCGTTGACGACAACCGAATAATCGGCACATAGCTGCGTCCGGCCCAATATAGTGACTCGTAGCACCCACTGCACTATGTTATGCAGCCTAAATATAATTAAAAAAGCAACAGTCCAACGAAGTTGCGACACCTCTCAACCGTAGCGTCATCATCAAGCGTGACGAGGAGCTTTTCTAAAAACATTTCCAGCACGATATATCGGCTGTCGACGAGTCAGCGAAACGGCTGGAGCATCAGAGGCAGATCTACCCCCACCTTTGTTCCTGAAGAGAGTCTGGTGCATTCATTCGGGCGACGGCGGAGCGCACGGATGCTCGAGAACGCGAAATCCGCTCGAGAAAATGCGGAGCTTCGGCGCGTTAAAAATGAACGTGCCACCGGGGGGGATCGAGCAGACGCCGCTAGTGGGAGGGAAATAGAAAGCTGCGTGCCGTCAGAAGAGGCCATCCCGTTTCACGTCTCCGGGAAACGTTCAGGGAGACGGCTAGGATGACGACCGATTAGACGCGGAAACGCTTGAAAATCCCACGACGGGAACCGGTCTGAGGAGGCTGAAGACCTCCTCAAGTCGCTGCATTGTTCGGCGACGTGGTCAGCCACTTTCCCGCCTTACGATTCCCTCCAGAATGTAAACACGGCTGTCACTCGAACAGACCGCAGCCCACTCGAAATAGAATCAGTCAAAGGCTGTCACTTCTCGCCGCTGGAATACCAATTAGTCGTTGGGAGTACGCCCTGCTAACGAGCGCGATGCCTCCTCGACCTTCTTCATCATCTCGAAACCATTCGGACCACCCACCGCGAACCGTTCCGATACAAAGCGACCGTTTCTTTTCTACGCTGCCCAGCCGCGACTAATTATAGCCGCTCTGCCTTCATTTCTCTTCGTCGTTTCCTGCTACCTTCTTCCCAGCGGATTGCGCAAGGACACCGTGTGGATCTTCTGAAGCTGAAATGCTGGCTGAGTCCCTCGAAACTGTCTGAGACGACGCATGAAATGCTGATGTTTGACAGATATTGTGTTTGGAGGGATTCGTGTGAGAATATACTGATGGTATTGAAATCTTGGAGATATGAGCCTGAAGGGAGTTGTTTGATGATTTTGATGTTCAGTTTGACGCAAGGAATTTGTTTCTAAGATGCTTCTCTGTAGCTTTAACTGTAATAGGGATACTCAAGGTGTGATAAGCGGGATACCCTGTATATTGGGTTCCTAACACCTGGATTTAGCACCTGTAGCCGTTATTAAATATCATGAAATTCGGTGTTTATTTATACAGTGACTTTAAAAAGAGGCAGAGGATACTAGACAGGTACTTGAATGTACCATCCCATTTAGGGACTTTATAAGTCTCATACCTTGAGTGTGTGTCAATACCCTCGTCAGCTGACCCACCCGACAGCAGGGCAGTCAGGTATAAACAGCGTCACATTTAAATCTTTTTTTAAATAATATATTCACCTTCTGTATTATTAGTCTTCGAAACCCTGGTCTTAATTTAATGATCGACAACATGCAGAAAATTTAATTGGCACTGTGGTTGGATCTCTGGTCTTCTGACCACGCCAATTGATTTATTTAAGAACAGGGCAATCAATTTTCCACAGTGTTTAAATGCTTGTGTTTTAAATAAAATATCCTCTTCAACGCTAACCATGCCCTTCAGGAACTATCTCTGAACTACTTTAGTGACGCAATCAAGATACTTAGGGACCCGAAGAAATTTCATTAACGCTGTAATTAGACCTCTAGACCTCCAAACCACTGTCAATTGCCACAGCGTTAAATGTAATCACTATTTTTTCAAATATCCATGTGTTTTATCATAAACTAGCTCCAAACTAATTTATTGGCTGAATCCAGGTACCTTATGATGAAAGTGCATTTTCAAAGGAATTTAAGAATCTCTGTAATTAACCATCTAGATGTCTGCTCCCACCACCTGACCTGTGTACATCATAGCGTTGTATAATCTTCAAACCTAAATCTCTAAAGTAATTTACTGACCGAGTCCAGGTACCAGGTTATCTTAAATCTTCCAAAAAATATAATTGATGCTGTAATTAGTCCTCCAGTTCTCTGATCGCACCATCTGGCCTATCTAACTACAGACGAATCAAGCTACCACAGCGGTATATTTAAATCTCTGTCTCTTATCAAATATCCATCCTTTTCATCACGAACCTTCAAGAGCTACCCCCGAACTAATGTATCACCCGGATCCAGCTACCTGTTCATAAAAATGAATTCAATTAACGCTGCAATTGGTCCTCCAGTCAATTGTAAGTGTCCCAATCTGATTCCGAGCCGCTTTGACCAGCGTGGTCCGGTTGGTATCAATAAATCCACGGCGGATAGACACGTTTCAGATGGAAGATCCGCGGGTCGATTGCTGGCAGACCGGTAGCGACATGGATGGCGCTTAAATGGAAAACGCAAAGGTAAAGCTAGCACGGCGATACCCATCGTATCACTAAAAATATACACGGGAGACGAATGGCTGATATATGCGGGCATTAGTTATACAGGAGATATACGAGGTACCGGTGCCGTCGGCTCCTCTCTTTCTGTTCCACCGGCCGTTGAATTCCACCGGTGCCGTACACATCCAACATAATCGGGAACGGCCCATATTTCCCCGCCGCAATGCGTCAGCTTCCCCGCGATTCCGTTTCGTACCTCCATTTTTCATTCCTGCCCCGTGATCTCGGTGTCCAAATTCACCTTCCGTGTCATCGAGAGCATCTACTATTCCAGCCCTGTCGCGTTCATGCTTACCCCGAAGAGAACCGAGGAAGTTCCGTCAGGAATATGGAACGGGCCAGAGATACCGATCAACGATATTAGAATGACAAATAGCCGCCGATACCTCCCAGATAAATAGGGAGACTGGTAGCCTAGTGTTTAGGGGTCAACTGGGTGTGATGGCGGTGGGGTATAAAGCAGGAGTGCCTTAAGAAAATAACAATTGAACAGTGTTTGTATAAAACACTCTAAGTGCCAAAATGGAAAAATTTTGTTTTTTTATTGAAAAGTGTTCTACACGCCAATGGGAATACTGTAGTATAGAATTATAAGTGTAATTTCCCTTTGTAAATAGTTACCAATAGTATAATATATAAACAATGTAAGTGCCAATAATTGTAATTATTTAATTATTAAGCGATAGCAATCAAGCTATGCTAGAATGCATGGACACTAAATATCACTAATTTTATCAGAATTTACACGGAATATTATAAAATATACTTTTGTAATACAGGATATTAGAAAATAAGAAAGAAGATACTGAAAAAATATATTTTGGGTTTTCTATGTATACAAGGTATCTAGGAACAAACAGGATTGGCACTTACAGTGCTTGCAAATTTAAATGAATGGCACACGCAGTTTTTTCTACAACTAACAATAAGAGGTGGCACATACAGAGTTTTCTACAAATACAAATTCCTTTTTCATGAATTTGGACTACATTCATGCAAAAAAATAGAAAATTTTGTGATGCATTTGAGTTATTATATTCTTAGTCGCATTTAGCAATAAAAACAAATCAAATTTCGTAAATAATTTAAAGACAGGTATGTTTTTCTTTCTGCTGCAAAATTTGATTTTTGGCACTTATAGTGTTTTCTACAAGTACACTTCAATTGTTGTTGAAACAGTTTTAATGATTTTACTAAAACGATAAAAATTATTATGAATAATACGATTGAGAAAGCATTTGACGATACCCACCTGGGCAGGATGCGCCCATGTCTATTGCAAACTGTACAAAAATCATTGTAACTGGTGACCTAACTGTCATGACCTCTCCTTGTCAGCTTGCAGATTGAGAAGGCGACTAGAACCTAAGATTAGAATATAATTACGCTCTTCCATTTCTGTTTCTAGCAGAGCTGTAGTCGTTCCAATTACGACGCCATCGAACGACGGTAAAACGCGTGTTTGTTCACCGGGTTTACACAGCTTTCAAAGTCAACTCTGGTAGCCTCTGTTTGAGCATCGTCGAATGAAATGCTAACGATGATGGATGACCAGCGACTTCTTCCTTTTTCTCTGTAAACAGATGTCAAAAAAATGGGAGGCCGTCGGCGTAGGAAGCTACGAGGTAGCCGTGGAATAGATTGCCTCTAAACTGTTACTCGGTCATTTCGGTTTGTAATTAAGCTCACCGGTTCTCCATTTGCATATTCAAATGAACCGCGGGCAAAAAATTCGAACACAACGTGGGTATATTCATGGTTCTAATTCGGTGGTCCGGTTTCTTTCGGGGGCTCTAATTCATGCATACAACCTTCCTCCTTGTTTGGAGTTCCTTCCCATCGAGTTCAATTTCAGGATAAAAAATTGGGGCCTTTCGAACAGGCTGAATGAAGTCTAGGTCTCTATAACATCTGCAGTCTTCAATATGTGTTCAGATCTAAAGTAGCCTAATTCACCGCTTCACCAGTTTCACCAGGTGTAGGTGTCCTCGCGGGCGAGTCACCGCTAACTGGACACGATAGGCTGGAAATAGACGCGACACCCTTTATCGCATTAAAAGCCGACCAGCCGACACCTGGACAGCCATACTACCCACACTCACTGTCATGGTCCCTCTTTCACAACCTTCTCGCCTTTCGGATCAAACCGGAACGTCTTAGGGATCCTGCACGATATGATCCTCTTAATGTGTCCTAAGGCTTACAAGTATTATGATATCCCCTCCCCTAATGGTCATCGTTCCCAGAGCCTAAGCTGGACGAAGCCCCGACGTACGTCGGATTACATGCATACTGATGTCCTGTCCTTAGCTACATATTATCACGCCAACAAGGAATATGATGTTTTCAGACCAAGAGATGGAGTCTCCAGGAACAATCGTACGTCTACCAGGTCAGGCTCTGTGTTTTCCTTCAACTGGTCCAGGTGAATCTGGACACATTTGGACGATACGGGGTCTTCGAGCGATCAGTCATAACTTTTTCTTGCCTTTGGTCCAAGTTCGGGTTAAAGGACACTCTAGACTCAGTCTGGACCAAGTTTGATCCTGCAGCTTTCTTTAGCTGGTGCGGCTAGGTCTGGACACCTTTGGACACGGAGTTCGTGCCCATTTCAATACAGAAAATCCCTGAACGCAATAAAGAACAGCACAGTCACGACTATCTGGAGGATTTTAAATACCAGGGTAATAGTCGAATCGGCACGCAAGCGGAGCTCAGGTCGCCGGAGTCTCGTATTCAAATCAGATAGAAATTCTTTCTGGGTATTCTAAACAATTTCCTGAAGTCTATCTAGAAAAAGGAAAGTTCGAGGCGAAACGAGGACACGCGAGCTGGAAAGTTAATTCGACTATCGTGCTACGTGCCTCGATCACGATTCGAGGAACTCGTGCCTCTGTACCCAACTACGAAAACGTTGGATTCCAGCCGGCTAATCCTTCGCGTTTTCCTGAAATCGTCCTCGTGGCGCGGTTTCGACATGGTCTCGTCGACTAAGCACATTTTCCAACCGCATTATGATATCCCCGTGCTCACGAGACGCCGGAAGACACAAGATGTGACGCTCGTCTTGTTAGCGGCACTAGGTGTCCTCGTTATCGCGACTGACGCTGATGACGATGCAACTACGTGAATCCGAAATTCCACGAAACGACGAGAAACAGAGATACGAGGCAGCTTGATGAGACATAAGAAAGAAGGCCTCTCTACCTAGGGCCAGAAAGCTGGAAAAGGAAGCTCAGTCTCGTTAGAGCGGACCAGGTCCTCTGGAGCGGTTGCTTGTAATCACAGACCTCGATTTTTCTGCTCCATATATCATACAGTCTTTCGACTTGTTAATTGGAAAAATAATGATGCGGTTAGAATATGTGAAACGCCACATGGAGAGGGGATGAAAAGGTGAAAGGATGTTGACCTACAGAGGCTGAAGCCATTGTGGATAGTCTGTGTTTTCATATTCATCTACAGGGTGTATCTGAAGAAGCTGACCTCCATTCGAAATTGTAATTTGAATAATTGGACACTGGTGCCTAATGAGGATTCAGTTTATCAATTTCTTAGGGTCTAGAAAGTGGGGGTAACTTGGTAGCATGCCTCCATATCCATCAGAAAGGTTATTCATAAAATTGTTCATAACTGATTGTGAGTACTATCCACCCTTAGGTTCTGACTATGAACAAATTTTCAGGAAATTGTTAATGTCTCACAGTTCTATCCTCTCAGAGGATGTTGGCACAACAGAGGTGGCTGCCTTTGTGGGTAGTCTATGTGAAAAACTAGCCTCCCTTAGAAACTGGAACACGAATGATTAAACACAGATGCTCTATGAGGGCTCGCTCCAGCAAATTCTTGGGGTCCAGGAATTGACGATAAACCGTGCCCTGTTTGCATGTCAAGGAGGTTAGGAATCCGACAATAAATTAATCAGTATGTTACGCAGCTTGGAATGAATGGTGACAACGGGTTTGAGAATAATACATTGCATTCCGAAGCCAATGGAATGGTGACAGTCGCAATCAGTGATCCTCTTCGTTGGCTTCCCTTTAACGTCAGACTCTGTTATTCCTCGGTAGCCGTGAATCATTCCTGATTCGCGAAACCAATTATTCCATTCGCAGCCGGAGCAATTTGGCCGACCAGCTGTTTCGCCTTTTGCAACGTTTAGCAGGATCGAAAGTTTCCTCCATATTTTCCAGTTCCGGTTGATCTGCCGCGGGGCATCGGGCTTCTTAAAATTCAGCGGCTTCAAAGAAATGCAAACTTGCCGGGGCACTTAAACATCGCGAGCTGAATATTCAACCTACTTCGTCGTGCAAGTTATTCGGTAGAGCACGAACGAATGCGGGTCCTTTGAGCCTGGTCCTCGAAATCAAAAGAAAAAAAAATCAATTTAGAGGGGGAGTCAGAAAACAGGGCGGAGTTGCTCGATAGATTCAAATGATATCAAAAATATTCCTCAAAACGTTCATATCGCTGACTAAAAGCGTCCTGGCTGCCAATAATGTCCAAATAACAACTTCGTTCCTGTAGTATATTTCCAACTCAGTTTATTCGCAAACTTTGTCACAGCCCACGTGCTCCGAATCAATCCCCCAGGAAGTTAGGACGTCCAAATAGACGTCAGTTCAATTTCCAAGCGAACAGGTCCGAAATACTTTGGACGAGGTTAAACTGCTTCGACCGGCGTCCGAGTGTAACAGCCTAGTAATATATTCGCCGGAGTTGGACCGGATAATCGCGTATCCGTTCGCGTGGCCGGTAAACGCGGAAACGGGGTCAAGTGTTCAGCCAATATGGCCAGCTGACGTTGATATTCCGTCTTGTGGATCCGATCCGGAGTTCGGCGGATGCCTAATGCGAGCATAAGAGGAGCCTGTTCTTGGGCCTCGAAGTCTAGGGAACTCTGGCTGGTGATTACAGTCGAATGGTTGGCGGCGCCGGGTGTTCGGTAACGAAGTCTCTGGCAAATTATCAACAGCCCTGCGACCCAGGAACCGCTTTCCAGCCCAATCTAAACAACCGGGGCATAAAGTTACCAACTTTCCCGACGTTGATTCTCTTTGCCGGCTAGCTGGACGGAACACCAGCCACTCGACGGCAGGCCAGCAGGGTGTACAGGGTGTTCCAGCAATCCCGACACGCCTGAACGAGGTTCATCCGATGTCTCTCCGAGCGGACACACTCGATTTCGCTTTTATTTCAGCGTGGAACGGTTTGAACGGCTCGATCGAGGTGTTCCTGTCGAGCAACGCCACCGAAACGCTGTAAAACTGTTTGCCTGAGTTTGAAAAGGTGGATGGACACGGGATGCCGGGACAGTTGACGGACGCTAGCTTCCCACGGGGGACGGTCCACTTTTCCCTCTGTAGACACTGTCCACTGCAATTTCCTCGATTGTATCCCACTTCCTGCTGTTGTTACCCTTCGCAACGTCCTCCTCATGCTCCTCGATGTTTCACGTCTTTATGAGAGTCCCGAGAGATCGATGCGTCCGCTTCGAGTTGCTCGCGTTAGCCCAGTTTCTCCGGAACGCCACTCGACCATAAACGGAGATAAGGAGGGCAAAGTTTTCGCGCGAGTAAAAAGTTCTAATGCCCCCCTCTGATCCCGCAGCCACTCCCCCGGCCACCGAACCCGTCGCGAACATTTAAAATCCGTAAATTTTCATAACGTCCGCGGCAAGTTCCGCTGGTCGGGCCATTAGTGCGGGAGGACTCGTCGGTTCTCCACCGAAAGGTTGCACCCTTCCTCGAACAATGTGTTACATTCCGAGACAAAGTGCACACCTTCACTGTTTTGTCTAGTTACTATTTTTTTTTAATGAAATGAGGTCTACGTGTACCTGAAAACTAATCAGGTTTAAATTAAATCGTGTATGTTCTGTCATGTGGATACATAGAGTGAGTTAATGAAAATTGTTATCTGAGGTGACTTTAAGTTTGTTGACGTTAGAAAACAATTGTGGCATGAAATATGGTGTCTTCAGAAGAGTTTATGAAACAGTTTATTATGAAAGAATGTAATTTTTTATACAGTCCATGTTTTAGGAGATTTCAAGGTGACCTTGGAATTTTTTAATTGTTGTGTGCACTGTGAATTGCAGGGGGCATTGTATTCAACAAGGTTATTGAAAAACGTTTAATATGCATGGGTGGAAAAATTAATATTAACCGTCTCGTGAAGAGTTCAGTACTGAGAGAATTTTTAAAAAAATTGTTTATAACTAGGACAATATTAATTTTTCGATATAGGTTTATTAGACACTCTTTATTTAATTCGTCGAGTACTATCGATTCCATAAATCTTGCATTTGAAAAGTAATTATTGTTCGAAATATACACAATTCAGTCTTTAAAAGCAATTGTTCAGAAAATTGTTTATAACTCGGACGATATGAACTTTTCGATATATGTTTATTAGACACTTTTTATTTAATTCGTCGAGTACTATCGACTCCGTAAATCTTGCATTTATAAAGTAATTATTAGTCGAAATTTGCACGATTTAGTCTTTAAAAGCAATTGTTGAGAAAATTGGTTATAACTCGGACGATATTAATTTTTCGACATATGTTTATTGGGAGCTTTTTATTTAATTCATCGAGAACTATCTACCCTTCAAGTCTTGCATTTGTACAGTGATTATTATTCGAAATTTGCACAATTTAATCTTTAAAAGCAATTGTTCAGATAATTGTTTATAGCTCGGGCGATATTAATTTTGCGACGCATACTTATTAGACACTTCTTCCTTAATTCGTCGGGAACTATCGACCCTATAAGTCCTAAAACCATGCAATGAATATTACTCTAAATTTGCACAATTCAGTCTTCGCGCCAAA
Organism: Macropis europaea; assembly: GCA_916610135.2. Lineage (NCBI taxonomy): Eukaryota > Metazoa > Arthropoda > Insecta > Hymenoptera > Melittidae > Macropis > Macropis europaea. Next base: position 11,162,510 of record OU744352.1, on the reverse strand, counting down.
TTTTCAGAAAATTGTTTATAACTCGGGCGACACAGATTTGTCGACATATGTTTATAAGACACGTTTTATCCAATTTGTCGAGTACTGTCTACTCTGTAAGTTTTAAACATTTTCTGTAACATTCTACGTAATAATAATCAGACAGCATAATAACCATGCTAATGTAGAACATATTAAAAAAGGTATTCATGTGTCTCGAGTGAAACGCAATTAACTGATTCGTTGTGCGCAGCTTGTTGACTGACAGCGATATTATTAAGGGTTAAGATTTCCGGGAGCACGATACATAAGGCATTCTCTGTGGATACAATGGTAATTAGTCTTATCTCCAGCGAACAAGATTGCAAGGGAGGAAACCGAGTAAGAGAGAAATAGACAGCGAAGCCAGAGGAGATTGTTTCCAAGCTGAATTCCTGCACGTTTCCCTTCGCGTCTATCGCCTCTGCTAATATCCTGTGTCCAAAATCTAACGTCGAATCTCGGCGTTCAGATGTCGGCGAGAATGCCAATTTCGCCCTCTCGGAAACTAGTTCCGAATCAGCCAGCCTATCTTCCTCGATTGCTGATAACATTCGGGAGAAACGATTCTTCTAATGGCGCAGAATAAAATGGAGTAACGTTTCCCTTAACTTCCACGGATCGATGTGTTTGCAATCGTAAACGTTAAAATCCATTCCTGATCGCTATGCTGGGATCCTTTACGTAACATACAGTAGCTCGCGAAATTGTTCAAACGTTTCCATAATTGCTGTTCCTCCGTAATTGGGGCGCAATGAACTGTAATTTGGTACAAATGTTGTATCTTTGCTTGTATAAACAATACCATAAAGAAGGGCTAAACAAATGAAAGTTGAAGTAAATTATTTATAGAAATGTTCATATAATTTAGCGTAGATAGAACAATTTTTTCTACTGCAAATATTTCAATATTTTATTTCTTGAATTTTTCGAAGTATCATATAATGTAATTAAAACGAGTGCCGCAGTGGAAACTGCCATACCTAATCAGACGCCTTATAGATTGCCTTTCTTTTTAGTATAAATTTTGAAACAAAACAGGTTTTAGCTATTCGATTGTGTTATTTGTGTTTTATATTATTATTTCGATGTTAATACCATTCAAAATTTTATGAGACCTGATAGTTACTTAATTAAATTATACCGGGGTTACAGGTGATCCCCGCGGTATTCAACATGTTAAATAATCAGGGAATAGTACATATTTTCGAATTTCAACTTTTGTATGGGTTTTTATTTTGAATTCATTTCTGTATATCGATGCGCAAATTGTTGCTTTCAGTTTCTCGGAAGCATAGTAAACGTCTTACGGCTGAAGTCGAACACTGGATTAGCTCATTTCAATGTAAAATCCTCGAGCGCAGTTTCTATATTAGTTTCTAAACTCATGCACATTAAAATACTGTACACGCTACTTCCGATATTAGTTTTCCAAGTAATGCATATTAATACGATTCGATACATGATATTTACTGCGTGGCGGTCATCAACTGCTTCCGTAGCACAGTGAAAAATTCCGTGTGTGGCCAGACACGACGAAATCCATATTATTAAAATAAAACCTAACTCGAAGGTGTTACAAAAGAGTTGTTGAATTAAATACAGTGTATCTGGAGGGCTACCTATGACAGAAAAATTTTAATAATCTAGGCGAATTGAGGGGGAGTAGGGAAAAGCTTCTGTGCCTGTCGCTCCAACGGGCACGACCTGTTCTACACTGTTCTTATAACATAACCCAAATATCTGAAAATCGTGATAAAAATGAGTGCATTTTGTAAACATTCACACAACAAAATATAGGTTTCTCCATGTTTCATTTTTATAACTCCAATAACGTGCAAAATATTGAATTATAAAAGTATATATTTACATAAACATCTGGAGTCTAAAACTTTTGGCCAGCAGTGTATATCAAGGTCATTGAAATAGAGAAAGTAGACCCTATTCCGCATAATTACCCTTCATTCTGCAGGTTTCATTTATTTTTGCACAAATCACCTCCCTCTCGGTGGATCCATAATTACTGAGACACCCTGTGTGTTCGTAGCTACTGGTCGACTGCGAGATCGTCGACGAATTAAAGCGCGGAGTGACGTTTGTGTTTGAGCAGGAACTTTGATTTCCGGCCGGCCAATAACCGCGTGGAAGTTCCGCGCGGAAGGATACGCGGTGTAACCTAGTTTACAAGTTGCGTACTTCTGATTACACCGTCGAAAAATACAACGGCCGGCGAAATCACGTTTTAAGCACAGTTCCCGAAGAAGTTAGCTTATAGGATCGGCTGGAGGGAATATAAGACACCGGAAGCGGCGGAACTTGCGTGAAAGAAAGTTTCCCGAAAATTCCCGGCGGACTGAACAATCTTATCCCTCTCGAAACCCGGATATTTCTTAACTAACCTCAAAGCCTCGTATACAAGCTTCCGGTGTGTCTACGTGAAATTTCAAGGAAATGAGAACACGGCAACAGCCTCAGCTTCACACCGAAACGACCCGAACCGACCCCGTGTACTTGCGCCCATCTTTCCCGCGACGCGTGGTGTAACGTGAAATTCTGCCAGCCACGAACAGGAATACAAAAGACAACAAATCTCGTTCGTTGTATACACCGTGCCGGAACAATGGCCAGCAATGTGATTTCGAAGATTTGAAGAATATTTTATAATGGCGGGAATAATAGAGATGCTTGGTCCACTTTGGTTAACGACCTCCGGCTGTTTTGTTGCACGAAATGGTGATTCGAATAGAAGCTACACGAACTCGAATAATAGATTTTATGGGCACTTTGGGGGTACGAAAATGTGTATACCAGGTTGGGTCAGGTTAGGTTGGAAATATAGCAGCTACTTTGAATATTAAATTCATGTACAGAAAATGTTTAATAGGTTTGATTTCATTAGGGTAGAACTGGGTGGAGTTTGCTGGGTTACATTAGATTAAGTTCGTTCCGACAGTAATATTGTATGATTTAGGGCAGGTTGGATTAAGTTGGGTCAGTTTGAGTAGAGAGTATAAATAGTATTTTTAATATTAAGTTCTTTGGAATAAATACAGTTCCTAGTTTAGCTTACGTTGGGTTAGGTTTAATTAAAAATATAATGATTGTTTTAAGTATTAAGTCGTTTTGTATGAATATATTTGATTGATTGAATTGGATTGGGCCAGCTTAGGTTACTTTGAATGAAGAGTATAAACATTCTTTTGGCACTAAGTTCTTTGGAAGAAATGTAATTTATGGTTTGCTTAAGACTGTGTTAGTTTTCGTCACACTGGTTTAGGTTCGATTAGTAGTATATCGATTATTTTGAGTATTAAGTCCTTTTGCATAAGTATACTTGACTGGATCAGTTAGGTTGGATTAAACTCTGACAATCTGAGTAAAAAATACAGTAGTTATTATATATATTAATTTCTTTGATGCACAAATATTAAACTATTCCAGTTAAATCAGTTGAGGTTGAGTTAGATTGGATTGAATTGGTTTGGGCTGAGTTAATACTATAAAAATTATTTTAAATATTAAGTCCTTTCATACAGAAGCATTTAACAGTTTAGGTTGAGTTAAATTGTATTGAATCGGTTTATACATTACATTAATAATACCGAAATTATTTTAAATATTAAGTCATTTCTGACACAAATATTTAACAGTTTGGGTTAAGTTAGATTAGATCAAAGTGTAGCATATTTAAAATAATATGAGTTACAATAAATTAAATTTCTGAATCTTAATTTTTAAAAATTAAATAAAACTGGATTTAAAAGTAAATAAATTTAAATTATTTTTATTAATTTAAGTTAAGTTACATCAAATAGGGATACATTGGATTAATAGCACAGAAATTGCTTTAAATACTACATCCTTTTGTACGAAAATAATTAACAATTTAGGTTAGGATAAGTAGGGTAAGCTCACGTCAGTCTCAACTAAAATCACTAAAATCGTTAGCAACCAACAGTTCCCCTACTGTCAATTTAACCTAAAAATTCAAAATTATTCTATCCAGATTCCACGATGAAAAATTCAAATGAGAAAACAAATCGTGTAATAAAGAAGAGCGATAAAAAGGTACAACCGGCAGTGAATTTTTTAACTGATCAAGAGCTTGATATCCCTAAGAAAAATATCGGAAAGAGGGAAAATTTCTTTTAGAACGTAACCTTATTCAAAAGGTTCTAGTGGAGAGGTTTACCCGGGACTGATTCTTTCTTTACAACCAGGATCATCGTCTCAAAGGGCAGAAAAGTCAAATTGCCTATAGCAGAGGGATGGAGGGTAGAGTCTCCTTTCTTCCACCTCCCGCCTACCCCATCTGAAAGGGGATGCCTCGTTCGTTTTTCCTCACGGGTTTCCGTGAACGGAATCATTTCAAAGAGTGGTCGTTCCCTTTAAATAATTTCGACTCCGGCAGAATTTTATTAGAAGCGCAGCCGTGAGTCCCTTTCTCTTTTTCCCGCCCTTTCTTTTTTTATTCCGTAATTGATCATAACTCGACGGCGAAACTGGCAAAGGAACTTTTGCTCTTTCGCTGTCTCCCTCGGTCACGTGGCCTGTCAAATGTATTCACAGACTGACGCGCTCGAGCCGCCATTCGATATCGGTATATTAAAATTCCAGTACGAAAGGGGCTTTACTCTCTTCCCCTTTTTTTTAATATGTCACACGGTTGCTGATAAAAACGAAATGGTTATTTACAACCCTCCGGGAATTTTTAGAACTCTCTGTATAACTCAGTGACGACATCTACGATCATTTGTCATTATGAGAATGCAAAGCGTGTGGGGGAAGACTCCTGGTCTCCCGGCTCTGACGGGCACGAGCTGTTCTATACTGTTGTTATAGAAGCAGTCTCTCTCAGACTTTGACGAAAATTCAGAATTACTGACAGTCACGCTGCAATGGTTTTTGTTTCAAATTATCAATCGATTGCAAAATAGTCGACGAATTGACTGTATAGAGTGTGAACGACACGATTGTTTAGATTTCGATACAACATGAAAGTAATCTGAAATTATACTGATTTTAATTAACCTTCGGTAGGCAAGCTGGACCGTTTATATCCAAGCCTAATTTTGTTACTGTTCTAGGTTTTCAGAAAATCTGAAAAAATTTTTGAATACTTATCAATGTCTCTACTACATTATACAATCGTTCGTTAAATGAAATATTTAAAGTTTTTTTCAGTAAAAATAAAAATTGAGAGGAAAGTCTTGGAAAAGTATAAATTTCGCTAGTGCTGTCAATGACCCTGATTGCCTGCAGATGGTTAATAATGATAGTAATTATTTAGAGTTCTAACTGGCACTGTTAGATCTTTGTCAATATTTTACCAATTGTCTTATTGCTCAGATAAATAACTGAATTCAAATATCACCCATGTGTGAGTCACACGGCAGTCAAAGTGTTAAAGCAGAAAGCAAAGAAGGAGAAAGTTACAACATAAAAATTTGTTTATAATTTTCAATGTTTTTAAATTAATTCTTCAATTTAAAAAAATATTATTCCAATAGGTGAAACCTTCTAGATTAAAATAAAAAAAAACGAACTCAATCGGACAAACAGATTTCCAAATAAAAATTCATAAATGCAGCCCGTTTGCATGAAAACCGGCAAAAATTGCAAAATTCAAAGGTACGTATTTTTTAAACAAATTCGAAACCAACAAAATGATTACTTAAACTCCCCTTAATTTCACGTGCACCACATCATATTCCAATTTGAACAAAATCCCTGACATCGACGCCAAAAAGTGATCGATTTGACGTGGAACGACCCAAAATTCTACATCGTTAACCGTATAAATAAACAGTGACGTCGCAATAGTTTATCTTTGAAATTACCGAGCGATTGCAAAACCGTCGACAAATTACAGCACAAAGCAGAGGAGAGAATCGAACCGAAAGAGGACAAGCGAAACGGTCTAGCAGAGTTTGCCTGTGAAATCGCAGGCCAGCAGAGCACGTTGAAGGATATTTTCGCTGCCACTGCACCCTGTACAGTCGGTCATTATTCTTTCCAGTTCGCAGATGAAATTACAACGCGTTATAGTCGCAGGGGAACGTAATAACGTGCCATTAAAGTGTAACGTGTTTGAAGGTGGCCAGGTTTGCGCATCCGCTTAGACGGCGGCTTACGAACCCGATACAACCTAATTATCGCCGGCTGAGAACACGGCCGCCTAACCTATTATTTTCAACCGATAGTACCCGGGACTAATGTAATTATACATCCATTCCGCTTTTGATGCGGTTTTAATCCAGTTCCCGGCACGGTGTCGTGGAGCCATTCTTCTTGTCGCCACTCTTCATCATCCGGAGGAAACAACGCGCTTCCGGTCGTCGCAAGGAATTTATTGGCTCGCCTAGCACCTGTGCCACGTGCTGATCGATCTCAGCACGATCGTTCGTTGGTAATTGATTAATGTTTAACCCGCTGACGAGTTAACTCGTCCGTCGAGGATGCCTTCAACGGGCTGCCCCAGCTGTGGCACTGGTGCAGAGGTTAGGTGCTTCAAGGTGACTTAAGCTTCTCAATCTTCGCGTAAGGGACGTTGTAAGACACAAACACCAATTTTGAGGACTGTCATGTCAAAATTACATAAAAATCGGATTGTCAATTGGCTGTCAATTGAATGATGTCCTTTGGCAGGTGTATAGTTGAATTTTGTACATTCATTTGAATCATCCAAATGATGGAATCTTGAAACTGGAGCTTCAGGTACCCATGTGATCGTATATTGAGATCTGAGAACTGAAGACTGACCTTCTGGTGCCAGAAACATTTCATTCTATCACGAGAATTAAAAACAGTTGTTAGGGCAGTCTGTTTTAAATGACTCACACTCTATATCTCTTCAACACTTTCACCCACAAATTGGTCATGTCGTAAGATGTCCTCCTTCGACCAGAATATTTCTTACACGAACAGTTTCTGCTTATCTCTTTTAATTACGGAGGAAACTCAGTCGAGAACCTTGCAAAAATGAGTTTCTAAATTTGAAAATAATTTTCAACACACTTTTCAGTGTAAAACGTAAATAGTAAGGCTGTCAAGGTATTGAACCTAGAAGAAATAAAGTGATGTATTGCACCTAGAAAAGATATAGCGAGGTATTACATTTAGAGGAGATATAGCGAGGTATTGCACCTAGAAGAGATATAGCAAGGTATTGTACCTAGAAGAGATATAGCTAGAAGAGACATAGCAAGGTATTGTACCTAGAAAAGATATAGCAAAGTATTGCACCTAGAAAAGATATAGCAAGGTATTGCACTTAGAAGAGATATAGCAAGGTATTGTACCTAGAAGAAACATAGCGAAGTATAGTACCTAGAAGAGACATAACGAGGTATTGTACCTATAAGAGATATAGCGAGGTCGTACCTTGCATCCTCAGGTAACGGAAGTAATTGATACTGCAGGATCCGGGTCTGTATATACTATAAAACTGTAGGCTTCCAACCAGAAAAACGTTAAATTCATTAGTCTAAAATACCATCCTGGTTACCATACACCCGCTTCTGTTCAGAATCCTCCACAAATTTGTTGGAGGTAGAAGATTTAACTTCTTCTAGGCTAATAGTCAGTTAAAAACCGACCTACCAAAAAAGTGACAATCTCTTGATCCAAAACCGCAAACCTGGGAACTGTGAGACCCCCGCAGTCTTTACGACCTTGCTACATCTTTTGTAGGTACTACAGTATAACTGGTTCCGTCTTTTAAGTGACGAGTCAACTGGTCCGCCCTGGTTAACAGGTCCAGGAGTTGAAAACAGGTCCAGCTCGCGCGTTGCCACCTGTCGATCTCATCCCTGCTCCCCAGGCCACCTGTCTTGTCAGGACTCTCGTTAGCCAGAGATTTGTGACCGCCCGGTCCCATTAGGACGCCATGGCGAACCCCGTTCTCTTTCCCACTGTATTTTCCGCCTGATGATCACCGTAAGACCCCGCAAGATTGCCCAAACAACCAGTTGCGACTTCCCAGTTACTCCAATAAAATTGCAGGGTATTATGGTGGAACAATTTCCACAGACACTCGTTATTGACTTCTTTACTGACTAGCCTAGTTTCCTCGCTACAGTATTGTAATTTTGTGGCTATGAGCAGAGCCTTTAGGTGCTCGATGCTAGGTGATCAATAGGCGCTCGTCATTTGCGGAACACAAATGCCACGAAATGATCAGGATTATCTTCGTCAGATTGTTAACAGAAAACTAATTGGGGTAATTTACTGTCACTAGTAAGGAACGCGTGATGTATGTTAGTGGCGGTTGCCGTCGCCTCTGCACCACAGGGAACGTCTTACACAATCAAAGGATTATACTAAGTTCTACATTAATCTTGTTATACTATCTGAACACTAATGTGTTTCAATTGCGAATATAATGCATGCGAAGCGGCGGTTGGGTGCTCATTGACTGGTTAACCTGGCGATTATAAATATCGATCCAATTTGTCCAAATCACGATTTCCAGAAGTATCGATTCGCATAATCACGTGACGACCTTGAAGATTCTAACATGCTCTGTTTCTACTGTTCGGGTCCAGAGCTTCCTGAAGCACACCGCCCAAAAAATCCCCAGCTTCCAAGTCGTCGCTGATTCCGTGAGTACAAGGCTGAAGCAGGAGTCTCGAAGAGCTCCTAATGAGAGACCATAACCTGGAATATCTGGTCTTAATGAGAGTTCCGGATGACCGTAAGCTGCTTTGACGCTTGAGAGACGCGCACGCCTTTTCTGTTACGGCATTTCGCGTCAATTTGCAAAGAGTACTTCGATAAACGATCATTACCGGGTCGCCCTTCCGGCCAGGACTCATTAGTACCGGTAACTGTCACGATTCGTACGGCGGACAGGTTCGACCTGACTTCCCCCACTTCCTTTACCCCACCCCTACGTTTCATTTCTCCGCCGCCCGCCTCCCCGCCACTGTCGCAGGACTTAATCGTTCGAGCGAAATGACGGAGAAAGTGTTTTCTGGGTGTTAGAGTTCGCAAATAAGAACTCTGGTACTTGTAACACACATATGAACTTTACTCGTTAACACTTTGACTGCACCGTCACCCTTCTGTGAGCGACACTCAGATTGAATCATTCTTTATTTCATCATGTATAGCGTAATAAATATATCTAATGAAATCTAACAGAATCAATGAAAAATTATGGAAATTACTAATATTACTGATGAAAACGGGAAGGACTTGAAGTTATATTCATTTTGTATAAAACTTTAGAAAGTTTGGGAGTTTCAGTTAATAAAGTGTGACAATCGAAGTGCTAATAACATAACCTTACACCGTGTAAAATAGTGTTTAAGTCCAACCTGTTAATAAGTTCAGATTATAAGTCCTTAGTACAATTCGTTTAGCAGTTCCAGAAGTTCAAACTAGTTCTTACTGGTTCTGACGATCTCAAAATAATCCTAACGAGTTCAGAAATAAATAGCCGATTTAAAGATGCCAGACTTTACCATGTTACTATGGTAACAGTTATCTGTTATCAATTGTTTTATGTGGCAATAAAGTTTAGTGTTCGCAATATAAGGTACCAGGTAGTCATAGATATCACATCCTAGTACAGGTAGTCCACGAAACTGATAGAGATACGGAGAAGCTGTCTATACAGAATATACAGTGTTACCCGGTTGGTGGGAAGGGCATTTGGGACCGAGAACTTCCAGCCAACCGAGTGACATTGTATTTTATAATACAGGGTGATCTTTCAGAGGAGGCCGATCCAATTGTCCACAAAACTGATAGAGATACGGAGAAGCTGTCTATACAGAAAATACAGTGTTACCCGGTTGGTGGAAGAGCATTCGGGACCGAGAACTTCCAGCCAACCGAGTGACATTGTATTTTATAATACAGGATGATTTTTCAGAGGAGGCCGATCCAATTGTCCACAAAACTGATAGAGATACGGAGAAGCTGTCTATACAGAAAATACAGTGTTACCCGGTTGCCTGGAAGTTCTTGGTCCCAAATGCCCTTCCAACCAACCGGGTAACACTGTATTTTCTGTATACCGGTTCACCGTATCTCTATCAGTTTCGTACAGAATTGGATCGACCTCCCTATAAGGAACACCCTGTATTATCGAAAGTACATTATCATCTTGTTTCGTCTTTCGCGAAAGGTTTCATTGCGTGTTGCACGTAGCTGTTTGCCGTACTTATTTTCTGTCGTGGAGCCTGATGAAAGTAAATATTGCATTAGCCACGGCGTACACGTTGACGTCATTAACGTGTCGTTGCTGCAAGCTGCAAGAAGGCCGACGCACAGAGAGCTTGCAGCATGTACAAGCTCGGTGCTCGCACGTGCAACGCGCTCTGTTCTCGACGCGTTTTTATTTGAAACTTTTCCATTTCGCAGTCGTCAAACCACGTCGGACGCGTGAACATATTTTGCTGGGGAAGAAATTGTTTAACCCGCTGATTGCCACAGTGGAAACGAGCACTCGTGGTCAGACATAGCATACCTTGCTGTATTTAATAGAAGTCATCGAGAAAAAATGTACTTAATTTTAAGTGCTCGTGTATGATCGTTGCAATGTTAAATTTGACAAGAATTCTGTCGAGATTAGTAGGTATTTCATTAACACATTGACAGCCGAGAATATATTGCGGAAACTAATTGCCTTTCGCCATTTATGGAAGAATCATTGAATATCAAAAGTGTCCACATTATTCTTTTTATAGGAGTTATTTTACAACTTCTGTTTTATGAGTGATGGGGTATTTATTTTTTATTCGTGTTAAGTATGTGCATTTGTTTGTTCCACGTGTATTTCATTCAAATGGAATTTTAACCCTTTGACTGATTTCAGCGTCTGTAGGCGCTTGAGAAAAATGCTCACCGTGTACTGTCGACGCCCATGGGCGTTCGGTGCAATGACGTACTATGTACTACTGCAGCTCAGCCGCACGCAGTATTCACCTCGTTTTTAAGTAATCCTCGGCCAAAGGGTTAAATTGAATTTGGTGCCCTGGTCACCGGTGAACTTAATACAGTCGACGTATTAGCACTTGGATTCAGTCATTATTTAATTAAATATTAAGAAGTGTATTTAAGCAGGTTTAATGGAGCCAATAGAAAAACTATTAACTTTACTCAATATTACTGATTAAAAAGCACATTGTGTTGGAGTATATTTATTCTGTACCAAAATGTAGAAAGTTTGCAATTTTCAGGGTGACAGTCAAAGTTCTAAGTTAGTGTTAATTTAAGACTAATTGTAGGGTTCATGATGAAAACCACCCTTGTCAATTTTTTTCAGGAAAGCAAAAAAGTACTCATATTTAATTTTTTATTTTTCTACAGAATATTCATCACATTACACAGTTGTTGTGAACGTTATCTGTAATTATATCACACACGAACTGTATCTAATTAAATCATGAAGTTGTCATCGTGAACATTGACAGGGGTTGTTTTTTTATGAACCCCAATTATTCTGAAAGCTGAGGAAAAATGAGCTCGGATTAGTGGACGTTCTGTTTCACGATATAATAAAGTCGTTATCAGAAATTTCGACCCAACCGGAGTCGAGAAAAATCGAAAAAAGCATCTCCTCTTCTGGGTGCAGAAGGAGCGCGAGACCTTGAAGTAAGAACCAGTCGCGACAGCTGCTGCCTTTGTAGAGCCGGCCTTGTTTAAGGGCCGATTTACACAGGTATTAGCGTGTAATGGGAACTAACTGGGCCCTCGGCGTTCCTTTTATCAAACCCAACGGCAATTTAACACGGTTCAAACTGCCTGAAATTGGCGGTGGATCGTAAAGAGGTGCCCTTCCACCGTTCCGGCCGAAGGATCAAAATAAAAATTCAAGAACATCCAGGTTTCTCGACCGATCGATTTTTCGGAAACATTCTTCCGTTCCTTCTTCCGTATTCGAATCTTTCAGCTCCAATAAATGAAACATTTCGAATCCTGTAATACAATTTGTTAGAAAAAGGAACCAGAAAAAGAGGTTAGGTTAAATTGGGTTAGGCTGGCTTCGAAATACAACAAAAAACACATACGAAGATCACTTTATCAACCACAGCTAGATAACCAAACATCCTCAAACCAGACCAACGACTCGTTTATAGCGAAACGTCGCCATGTATCATTCGCAATAGATGAAACTCTACTCCACTAACTCTGGACACCAGAGGCCCCAACGCACTTCCGCATTTCGTCACGATAACGAGCGATAGACAACCAAATATCCTCAAACCAAACCGACGGACGACTCGTTTATAGCGAAACGACGCCACGTATCATTCGCAATAGACGAACCACTACTTCACTAACAAACTCTGGATACCAGAGGCCCCAACGCCTTAAACCAAACCGACGACTCGTTCATAGCGAAACGACGCCACGTATCATTCGCAATAGACGAACCTCGCCTCCACTAACAAACTCTGGACACCAGAGGCCCCCACGGCGCACTTTCGAATTTCGTCACGGTAACCAGCAATCCTCCCTCATCTCTAATCCACGAAACCGTTTACGTCTAGCTAAAAAGCACGTAGCACGAGCAGAGATACTCGGTCGCATTTTTCTCCCGGTCTTATCTCGTATCTTGGCGCCGGGAGAGACGGCAGCGGAAAAAGAAGCGGAAGGATGAAGAAGCCTCTCTTCGTCGGAGGCTGAAAACGAAGGGGATCTTAGAAGAAATTACTCGCTCGGAAGACGACGCGGCCGGTGGAGGGGGCGAGCGGAGGGGAGGGCGGCCAGTGGAGGGGAGCGTCGCTACAGTGAATCGCTGCTTCTATAAAAATTACCCCTCGAGCCGCGGAAGGTGGGATGCCGTCCGGATTGGATTGAACGTATCCGTCTTTCCTCACGGGAACTGTCCACGCGAACCGTCTCTCCCGGCAAGCCCGCCATTTAATAACGATTCCTTTGTTGCGACGGAATTGCGATTACGAGCGGCGCCGCGACTACAGCGCCGCGCCGCGGCCAACGGGGGAGGCATCCCCTAGGTACGCGCCGTCGTCCAAGGGTAATGAGAAGGTCGCCCTGGGGAACAGCCACGGGGGCGGCTGAAGAATGGAACGAGCGCGATGCTGCCAGACCATGGCGCGAACGTTTTTCTATTGAAATCACGACACACCTTAAATTCAACCAGGGCGCTGTTGAAAGTGCTTTGCACACAAATGGCGCCTTTATGGCACTATAGTATTTATGTTTCTAATTTTTTTTTCTGTTTAGTTGCATGAATTCTACGTTTACACATTTTATCAGCATTTTAAAGTAAACCCTCTCATTGAAGTCAATTATAGTTGCGTTTTTAGGTTATGTATGTTACATGCGAAAGATTTTGAGTGCAATGGGTGAATATACTTGATGGTCAGAGTGAATTTAGTATATTAAGTTGTGTTTTGATGGACAGACCACTCCGACTTTGTAATACAGTGTTCCACGGTTGGCTGGAAGAGCATTCGGGGTCGAGAACTTCCAGCAACCCGTGGAATACTGTACGTTAAGTGGATGTTCTCTTCAACTTGTGATAAGTCGAAGAATCGACTTGGTTGGTGAGGTACTCGCAGCATGGTTGCTTTATCTCTATGCAGCTAAATCAGGCATGGGCTCATGTTGCCCAGCCGGGCGTTGGAGGCGCGACACAGTGCCCTTGTCTCACTTAAATACGTCTACTCTGCCAGTTTATATAATTTCTTTGTCTGAATATATTTCACTTCACTCCAACGATGACCCTAATTCAAATTTCTGTTAAAATTACTCCCAGTCTGTAGCGTCACTTTGATACCAAAATTTTGTTCGACCGGTTTCACATGCAATTAATTCGAAAATCTTTCGAGCAATCGGTTACTCGGATACACCACGAGTTCTTCAGGTTCGAGATCAAAGTATTAGAAAATCCAGGCGGATGCCACGTGGTCGGGTATCGTGAGAGGTTCCTCGGTAATCCTCATCGGTGTCGACCAACCGGCCTCTTTAATCTCGAGTGTATTCTGCCGATAAGATTTTCGAGGTCTGGGGAACGTCTGGAGGAGCCGCAGCAGCCTCTCCCGCCGCTCATTACTCACTGGAAGAAGAAGGAAACGACCACGAGGAATAAAGGCATCCCTCTTCCCATCAGCCGTTTAGATCACCTCTATGAATCTTATCCGAGCCGCGGGTTCCTTCTCGTTAAATCTCACCGATCAGATACCTATACACGCAAGTACATACATCGAGGATGCTCGGTTTCGTGGCTCTGGTGGCCCGTTTGCGCCGGATAAAATACTGCTTCGGCAGATGGTACCTTGAGCTGGGCTTAACCCACTCGATTGTTCACACACGCGTGTGTACGCGATCTTTGTGGACGATACTCATCGTGATTTAGTGGGCCAGCCTGCCCCCTCTGACTGCGGCTGATATCTTCAGAGGACCTGCCAGTGATGGGTCCGATACCATACCAAACAATGAGACCAATGTTATTCTAGATTTACGTAGCCCAATCTTCTTTCTGTTGTCTACTCTAGAAATGGTCAAATCTGTAGTGGAAATTAATTGTTCGAATTTCTAATAGCGTGGACATTTTTGTATAGGGTGAATTCTTTTTGGGATGTGCCTGCCTGTCTCCTCTGACTATGATTGATGTCTTTAGAGGATCTGATAACGATGGGTCTGATACCGTACACTCTGTCCAAACAAGGAGACCAATGTTATTTTAGAATTACCTGATACAGTCCGCTTGCTGATGTCTAGGACCTGAATGTTCAGGTCTGTTTTAAACTGTGTGAAACTGCAATGGAAATTTATTATTCAGAGGTTTTATAGTGTGGATATGTTTATATAAATTGAATTCCTTTCTGAAGTATGCTAGTTTGCGTTCTCTGAATGTAGGCTGATGTCTTCAGGGGACCTGGTAGCGACAGGTCTGATACCGCACACTGTTCAAACAATGATACCAATGTTATTTTAGACTTACCTGAATGATTAGGTCTATTTCCAACAGGCCAAGACTGTAATAAAAATTAATGGTTTAAAGTTTTATTAGCGTAGACATGTTTGTATAGGGTGAATTCTTTTTGGAACATGCCTGCCTGTATCCTCTGACCATGACTGATGTCTTCAGAAGATCTGGTAGCGATGGGTGTGATACTATACACTGTCTGTCTAAACTATTAGACCAATGTTTCTGTCAGATTTACCCAACCTAGCCTTCTTTCTGATATCTAGGATCTGCATCTTCAGATGCATTTTTAGATAGTCAAAACTGTAATGGAAATTAATTATTCAAAGTTTTAATAGCGAGAATTTTTTGTGTAAAATGAATTCCTTTTGGAGGGACGCCAGTTTGTGTCTTCTGACTGTAATTTAATGGTCTTGGTAGCGATGGATCTCTACCATGCAGAATCAGTCCAAACAATCGGACCAACGTTATTTTAGGCTTATTTGAACGTTTAGGTTTATTTTAAACTGGCTAAGACTGCTATGGAAATTAAATGTGCCAAGTTTTAACGTAGTGAATATTTTTGTGTAATGAGAATACTTTTTTGGCTGATGTCTGACTATGGTTGATGTCTATAGGAGACCTAGTAATCTATGAGACCAATGTTACTTTAGACTTACCTAACCCAACCTAATATCCGAATGTTCAGTCTATTTTAAACTGGCCCAGACTGCAGTGTAAATTAATTGTTTGAAATTTGAATATTGTGATTTTTTTTGTGTAATGTGAATACATTTTTGTCGAATGACTGACTATGACTGATGCCAAAAGAGGATCTAGTAATCTATGAGACCAATCTTACATTAGATATGCCTAACCCAACCTAATGTCTGAATGTTCAAGTCTATTTTAAATTAGCCAAGACTGCAATGGAAATTAATTATTTGAAATTTGAATATTGTGAATATTTTCGTGTAATGTGAATAACTTTTAGGCTGATGCCTACAGAGGACCTAGTAATCTGTGAGACCAATGTTACTTTAGACTTGCCTAACCCAATCTAATATCTGAACGTATAAATTTATTTTCAAATCAGTAAAACTGCAATGAAAATTGCTGAAGGCAATTCGTCAATTTTCTCAACATTTATACTTTTTAATCTGTTTATATAGCGCGAATTTCCATCGGGGGATGAAGTTTCTGTCACTCCAACCGGTCGTTGGGAGCACTAAATATCGAAGTTGTCTTGACGAACGCTCTTCAACATCATCGCCGCGATATTGGAAGATGATCGACATTTCAATGCATTATCTTCCTGTCAGGTGGAATCAAATAATAGATTTTCCGTCACGCGACTCACCCGATCAATTGCCGGCATCGCTAAAAAATAATGACCCAAAAAGCGTTTACGAAACGGATCGATGCCGCCGCGAATCCCACGAGTCCGCGATCGTCCGTCAAAAAACGAAAATAGTGAAAATATTTATAATGAATTTCCGCGTTTCCGCCGTTTGTGGCGTCGTTAAAGTGTTCGAAACAATATCTACCTGGCGGGATTGCACGTTGCCGGTTTAGTCTGCCGTGAAACGACTGGAACAGTCCGTAATTTCATTTTCGGAGCCTGTAACAGATTGTTCGTTTCTTCCGCCCCAGTTGGCGAACCTGGGACCTGCTAAAAATACCAGGGATATCGTGAAGTGTATCGAATAAAATATGAGTACATTCAGTAACTGTGAAATACGGAGGCTGCAGCCTTCACGGGCAACAGCTGCATTATTCCCGTGAACCTACGCTCGATTACATTCAGTGCACGTTCCTATGTTTCACCGTTAACCAGAACCACGTGCAATTGGAAAATTCATCGAACAAGTCGAATAAGAAAGCTCTCCCAGAAGAAAATCATTTACGACATCATTTCACACGATTTGCGCATACATAAAGTAGCCATGAATACGCGAGTTTCTTTCATAATGAAGCAGGAGGCGTGGCCAACGTCCAACCGAGTGCTCGGCCGGGCAAGACGTGCCCACACTCGACAAATAATTTAAAAAATGGAAGACTTTAGGTACTGATACTTTTTTGATAAAATTGCAATATTCTTGCACGAAAGAATTGTTAAGCGTTTCGTTGGCAGTGAAGGAGATTTCACGGTGAAAATATTTAGCAAACAATATGGCGACCGCGAAATCCATCTGATGACCGTAGAGTAACGGAACGAAGGGGTCACGCGATACTCGCTTATATTCTTCAATCCGAGTCGTGAATCGCGAACAGATAAGAGCCGGAGGGGAAAGGGCGATTGTTATCAAACAAAGGAGACAGAGGAGAACCCTTTGACTTCGGAATGTTATCGCGGGAAACGAAGTTCCTCTGGATGGCGTAGCTCATTCGGCAAAGGAAAGGGCAGAGCTGTGTCTCCCTGCGGGGCGCCGAACAGTTCAGATTCACCAGATACGGGATATTAAAAGCGACATTTTCCTCGTACTCGCGATAACTTCGATCCGCCTCGTCGTCGTGAGCCCGCGCTGCCTCGAAACGGATACGGAGCGTCACGAGCGACATCTGGGAGCGAAAGAAACATAACCTTTACGGCCACGATTTTACTGACGTCGGGACGAACGATTTCGTTTTATTTCATGCCACGAAAACTTTCATTTTATTCTAAAATTAGATTTATTCAATTATTGGGTTGGGTCGTAAATATAATAGTTTTTATTCTTAAGAATTTAACTAGTTTACATATTTAAGTGATCTTAGTTTCATATCTCATAGAAAGTAAACGACCCTGGAAATTACTTGTTAGATACTCTACAGTAGTAACATAATTATTTAATAAATGGAAGAAGATACACCGGAGGTTATTTTGTGACTCATCCTAATGTTATATAATGCTCCACGGTTGGCTGGAAGAGTACTCGGGACCGAGAACTTCCAGCCAACCGAGGCATGGCATTTCAATGTCAAATTAACTTTATTTCCATAGACTGCCACACTTTTTATGTCTCGAACACGTTTGTAATGATAACGATGATGAAAAAACAGTGAAAATAGGAAACAGAGCAAGTTAGACGATAAAATATATAAAATTAGTACAAGAAGCAGTGTACAGTAACAAACCTAACCTAAAAATTTCATTCTAATGTCCATACTGTGTTAATAATTCTCGAATTTCAAAATAGAAGAGAATAAACTATGAAAAGGTAGTTCAGTTTGGAGGAGGATATTAAGTTTATTTAATTCATTTACCTAATTCATTATTTATTTATTATATATCATCAGAAAATTAGTACAATTTACACATAATAATGTTGATGCGTTTATCGTTTCGTGGATGGAGGCGATGAGATGTCATCTCAAAGTCAAGTTAATTTTTTCCAAATGCTGTACTTTTTATCAGAGGTCACTTTAACACGTTGAACGCCACGGTGGTCACCGGTGACCGACACCTCAAATTTAATTTAATTGAATAATTATTGATTATCGCAAAACACTGAGCAAACTTTATACTGAAACAATAATATAGGAACAGAAGAACACGACTGAGCACTCAAATCTGTTTTTTCTTTACGATTTATATAACAAAAATCAATTACATAGTGTCTGATTGGGTATGGCCGTTTTCACTGTGGCGATCAACGTATTACGATCAAATTAACTCCTATCCCACAGTGTGCCACATTTTTTGTCTTCGGAAAATGTCCAGTCGCCATTATATCGATGGAATTAGCAGAAGCGGAAGTCCGTTATAGAATTATCGCGATCAAGTTGGCAGATTATCCTCGAAAGTCGACAGTGTACCGATGTGGTATCCTTCTAACGTTTCACGTGCCGGTAATCCGATAGCCATCTACAGGATGACAAAAAATATACGTTCTGCCTTTCGCCGGAAGCCTGAGACCGAAATCATTTCGGACTTACAGCGACACTGAAATTATACCGGGTGAAACCGATCATCTCAACACTTTAATGGATGCTGTCACACACACGTGATTTGAATTCATTCGAATAATTTATTGCAATACAAATAAATAGAGCGTAGGTATCACTGAAGAAAAATAAATAAATAACCAAATATTACCAGATCTGGAGTGCCAAAATTTGTAAAAATCGTAATGTAGAGATTAGAGGACTATATTTGTAAAAAGAAGGTATGATTTTTTACTAATTTTTATTAACACGTTGAATGCCGTGGGCACTCAAATTAAATTTAATTAAATAATTACTGATTGTCACAAAATTCTGAGCAAACTTCATACCGAAACAATAATGCAGGAACAGAAGAGCACGATTGAGTATTAAAATCTTTTTTTCCTTTAAGCTTTATATAAAAAAATTGGAAATTAAATCCTGTCTGATTAGGTATGGCTGTTTTCACTGCGACACTAAACGTGTTAATTTCCATGTTGAGATTTCTGGCACAATATTA
Source organism: Macropis europaea (assembly GCA_916610135.2). Taxonomy (NCBI): domain Eukaryota; kingdom Metazoa; phylum Arthropoda; class Insecta; order Hymenoptera; family Melittidae; genus Macropis; species Macropis europaea. Next base: position 11,143,179 of record OU744352.1, on the reverse strand, counting down.
AATACACATATTTCCATTCTGATATAAAGTATGGAAGAGAACTGTGTATGTTCGAATCCTTCAATAATTTCGTAACCATTTTCTAATTCATTTCCAAATTACTGAGTGTCCTAATACTTATGAAGTAAACTGTTCAGTTGGTTTAGTGTTTCCGAACTGCATAATATATACAGACACGTGCATTATAATTGAATAAGACACGCTGTCATACTAATTCGAACACGTAGGTTTAAGACGTGTGCAGAAACCAGTGCGGTGGCCCGTAGCACACGGCGCATGATTTTCCGGAACGCAGAAGTTTAAGAATCGAGACGTCAGTAAACGATCGAGGGAGCGCCTCGCTAAAGCTGAAAGTAATACAAAAGCGATATAATAAAAGCGAATTAACCCTTTACGGAGAATTACTGAATTCCCTGGGCGTCAGTTCCGAATATTCCAGCACCTCGAGGAAACTTCGGCTGGAAGTTAATTGAAATTCCAGCGTGAGGAGCAATCGTTATAAATAATCGAGCGTTCTTAATTCCGCGATCGCCAGGTGTGTGGAAGCACGCTGTAACGAGTAGAAACTTACGTACCGTGGACGGAAAAAAGGTGGATGAAGTGGGTTCGAAGGCTTAGGTTAGGTTAGCTTTTGCCACGTGAAGTCGCCGATGTCGGAATAATTGACCTGGACAGGATATTTCAGAAAGGCTGGGCAAAAATTTGGATGCAAGTTCTGTGTGTCGAAACAAGGAAAAAAGTTTTCAGTTTAAAGCAGAGATGGCCATGCGGAGCGACGTCAATTTTCCCCCTACGTGAGGAGAATAGACGTGAAAGTGGGGTTAGGTTGTAGCCAGGCTTTGCTCCGGATGGTCATCTCTGATTTAATCTATGAAAATTAGAAAACGCGTATTTTTATAATCCTAATAATTATTAACACGTTCGCTACCAGCGTCACATATGTGTGACCCGTCGATTCTGTTTTGAGAGCTCGACGTCACACATGTATGACAGAAATAATTGTTAAAAATATAGGGTGGTCTGTGGTGGACGTTTTTCTCGAATTGACCTTGGTAGCGAACGTGTTAATGAGGGTTTTCACATTTTATTGACATGGTATAGGGTGTCTGACCAGGTATGGGAGTTTCCACTGTGGTAGTCAACGTGTTAATGTACAATAGTATAAGCTTTGTCATCCAAGCCTAACTTTTGTACTGTTCTAAGCTTTCAAAAAATCTAAAAAAATTCTGGGATACTCATCAAAGTCTCTGCTACAATATACAATTATTCGTTACGTCAAATGTTTAAACTCTTTTCAATAAAAATAAAAATTCGATGGAAAGTCCCGGAAAAATAGGAATTTACTTGAAAATGCATAACTTTGCAATAAATGAAGATTGAAAAAAGTTATCGCAGGGTTTTATACCTAAGACTGTGACCTTTCGAAAAAATACAGACATATTTGCGACGGCATCAAATAGTTCAATTATTTTGAGAGCTGAAAATAGAAAGCAAGATTTTTTAAAAGTAATCAATATTTATTGCTGTATATTAGAGAAAAATTATATAAAAACGTTATTTATAATACAGAATACATGTACTACTAGTACCCTTTTTTAGGTTGAGAAGTCAGGTCCCTCCACCCCTTCATGTTGAAAAAATTCCGCTTGTCCCGTCAAAACCTCAGATTTCCTGCGGAGGGTTGATTTTTATAATATCTCGAAAGTACATCGTTTTTATTTCGATCTATAAAAACGACAGTTTCATATGGTACGACCTAATATCTGGCAGCCGTTTAGCCAACCATTCGCTTCGATTCCTCGCTATATGCTCTTGAAGAAGTTCCCGATAGCCGGGACGACGTCAGGAGTTGGAACGAACGAGTGGACTGTTTATACGATTCCAATAACCGCAGAACAGTTGCCAACTGTCGCTCCCGTCGATTTCCACGGTCCCTCCGTTCGCGAACTTACTTTCTCCGCTTGCCAATCTCGACGCTGGGATGGCCCGATGTAATCTGAATTTCGGAATTCTTCGCCGCATTCCGTGCGGTACCTTCCCTGCGGATTTCCTTAATAAGGTGGAACAGGAACGAACGCGGTGAAAACGTCGAATTAACTTTTTCGTACTCTGCCGAGTCCATTTTAAGTGGGACTCCGTGTTTCTAGCATTTTCGCCCGTTCTCTGCGACGTAGAACAAGCGATTTTGATGAAATTGACGTCATTTATATTTAGGCTGATGAATTTGCTGAGTTTTTGTGGTTGGTTCTTTGATTTTATTTGGAATTCAATAGAAAATGTCTATTGATGGTAGGTATATGATTTATTCAAAATTTTCTGAAAATTTGTTTGAGTACTGAATTGTTTATAGTCCGCTTAGTATTCAGCTTTTACAAGTAGATAGTACTGGACAAATTAAACGAAAAATGTCAAATAGATATATATTGAAAAATCAGTATTACTCGAGATATAAACAATTTTCTGACTATTTGCTTTATAGATTAAATCGTGCACAGCTTATGTAATAGTCGTTTGTCAAATCCTGAACCTGCAGAGGAGATAGTACTCGACAGATTATACGAAAAATGTCTAAGAAACTATATAAAAAAATGAATAGTTTTCAAGTTATAAGCAATTTTCTAAAAATTCGATTTCAGTACCTAATTGTGTACAGCCTAAATAGTACTCATTTTTCGAATCCATAACTTACAAAATAGATATTATTCGACAAACTACACAAAATATATCCAATAAACAAACACCGAAAACTTAATACTTTTCGAGTTATACACAATTTTCCAAAAAGCTGTTTCCGGTATAAAATCATTCACAGCTGGTGCAGTATACAATTTTCACCCCGCATGTATTAGACATTATTTGTTCAATTTGCCGAGTACTATCCAGCTTTCAAGTTTCACAAAAAAATTCCAAAAATTTTGTTTTTTCAAAACGACCTGTCGACGCACGGCGTTGTCTGCCAATTAAAAATTGATTTTCCGTCACGTCGTCGGGACACTCGTTACGGTGGATGCAATCTTGCGGTAACCCCGTGATAACATCGACAATGACTAGGTGGAAGGATCACAAAGGAGCTTCACGAGACACACGGTGACGTTGCACGGCAAAGTTAGCAGCTTAGCGTCAACACTTGACAAATTGTGCTCTTCCTTCTCTTTCAACGTCCCGACGACGATCTCCAGTCGCAGCATCCACGGCAATGACGTTCATCTTTCTCAGACTCTGTCACTTAGGGCGCCTTTTCAAGCGACTGCGACGACCAGGTGTACGGGCCGGCTGCGACGTAATTAATAAGACCAAAAGTAGACTGGACGAGGTAGCGCGAGCAATTTTGATTAATCATCTACTCACTCTCCTGGAGAATCGTCGGAGGGTCCCGCCTGAAATCCAGAAGCTCCATTCTGATCTCGTTTAACGCGTGATCCTCTAATCCTTACGTTGTGTAAATTAGAGCAAATCCGAGCGGACGTCGTTAGCGAGCCTCCGACACGAGTTAACGTGGATAAATTGATAACGCGATAACGGAGATTCAACAGGAGCGTAGGAACTTTTGAACATTTTTCTATACTCTTGATGTTCCACAAGATGGACTGTGCGAATTTTTCTGTCTATTGCATGTGTTAGCTGGGGACATTTTCCGACTATGGGACAGATTGCTTCATGCCAGATGATTCTATAAATGAAGTTTCTTATTTTGTCGGGACAATTTGGTCTAATTTAACCTTTATGTTGAATATGGTTTTGAGTTAGGTTGAGTAAGGTTTCATACCCTGGTACAAATGTACCCATTTATATGTTTGGACCAAAAATTTGCACAGTTTCTGTTAAAATCTCGACAAATCCTTTTGGACCACCTTTTAGATTCAAACATTTTTAAATATAGGGGCTCAAAACTTATGTGCACTGTTATTTGCTCTCACGCGAAAGGGTTTAGGTTTATGGAGAATGAAGGAGCTAAAGGGTTGTCTTTTTAAGTTTATGGCTGTTTTCACTGTGGTACTCAATGTGTTAATTTCCATGATAAGATTTATGACATATTATTAAATATATAAATTTCTATACTGATACAAAGTATGAATAAATTAAATAAAAAATTATTCCAAGAATTTTAATCACTGTTTTTATACAAAAACTTTCGAGGGTTGCGAATTTAGTTGCCAACCCAACATTATAGTCTATGGAATTATTCAACAAATAGCGATGAACATAAAATATACAGTACGTTTTGCATTATACAACAACTTATGTATCTAACAATAGTACGGTCTGGAGTTCTTTTCCAACTACTCCAAAGAAAGATATAGGTTTGAGAATTACGAAGCCACTTTTATGTACTTGGAATTCGAAGGAACCATAGCATTGCAATTAGTGTTAAACATTTTCTAAATCTTGTATAATACATAATTATTTTCCTATTTACTTTATGTAGTATGAAATATATGCCCTACGGACCTAGTCAGGTCTGAAACCTTATAATATAAATAAATATTGCCCAACCTCTGAAAATGTTGAGTACCCACATGGAGATTAAACAACACCATAGGAGTGTCCATTTGTAATAAAAGCATATAGAATGACACCGATGAGTTAAGTTGGAATCGATTGGATGAAAAGCTGGAACAGACGGCCTGATTGACCCCATTGTTCACAATAATTCAATCTGCGAGTTCTCATATCTGATGCGCCTTCTTCGAAAGAAGAAGAGGAAGAACGGTGGGTTAGGTTGGGCGCAAAGGTGGAGACCCCCAGCGGGAAGAGGCTGCTTCCTTTTTTCTTGTTGCCGCTCGGGGGGAGTTCGGGGCGCCTTTTATCACGATGATGATCTCTCCACGCGATCTTATCTCGCCAAGCACTGTCTGTTTTTCACGCGTTTTCAGCAGCTTTCAGACAGCCGTTGCTGTTCGCGAGACGAAATTCGCGGAACGCATGTAAGATTAATCGCAACGCGCGAAACAGTCTGCTGCCCACGACTGCGAACACGTGTTAACCATTCCGCCTCTCTACTTGGGTGGTTCAGCCGCTCTCGAAACGACCGATTAACCTTGAAATCCCGAGCCTCGGTGTCTTTTTGCCGTACGCTGCTCCGTAACGGAACTACGGGTATCTTGTCGAAATCTGTTCACACTTTATGGTGGGAGGTTATGTGTTTGTTGGGGGAAGGAGGAAGGTAGACTCAGACCAGTTTGGTGGTCTGAAAATTGGGGGTTCTTTATTAGTTGCAAGGTAACATTATCATTAGTGACACTGTGTATCAAATTCTGCAGAATTATGTAATTTGCATTCTAAAATGAAGCTGATATTTTTATGCAAATCATAGGTATAATATAATTATAGTTTGGATAATCGAGGTCCTACTGTGTTTATGAGATTAATTGTACAGGGAGACTCAGTTAATTTAGTTAGATTGAGGTTAGGATAGGTCGTTAAAATTGTTTCACAGATTGCTAATACATCGTTTAATGAAGTAAAGGTTTTGCCTAGACTCCACTATGTATAGAATTAAAATGATTGCAATATTGGATGGACTGGTTGAAATGAATCTAACCTAACTTAAACGTTAGACCTAAACAGCAATCTAACACAGTTTGGCCTGAACATTCCAGTTTTATCGAAACATACGAACTGAACGACGTATTCTAAACCAACCTGACGTAAACGTCACAATCGAATAACCTAATCTGACCCAAACTAAACTGAACATTCCAAATAAGAGTCCTGACCAAACCCAACCTGACTTGAATATCTTAACTAGACGTAAACATCTCATGTAAACAACAGAACTAAATCCAACCTAACCTCGCGTGACCTGGACATTACAATTAACACTTTGAGTGCTACGCTGCACTAGTTGAAAATGACAAACTATCTAAGTTTTTATAATATCAGTAGCTTTCAAAATTTTTGTACTGCTACTATTAAACCTTATTAAATATATTCATTAATACTATACATGATCAAATAACTAATGATTGAATTTTTGTGTCACCCAAATATGGGTGACGTGGCACTCAAAGTGTTAAGCAAACTAATCTGATCTAAGCGAACCGAAACATCCCAGCTGAACGAGCCAACCAAACCCAATCTGATTTGAATATCTCAGTTTATTTTAAACATCTCAATTAAACAACCTAACCTAGTGCAACGTAACTTGAACATCCTAACTAAAGAATCTAATACAGTCTAACTTAGCCTAAATCTCACAATTTAACAATCTGATTTAACCCAACCAGGCCTATACATCCTAACCCAAACATTGTAACTAAACAACCTAACCTAAACCCCTCGACTAGGCAAACGACGCTAAAGATCCTTATTAAACAATTGCACCTAATCATCCTCAACCAGAAACCTAATCTGAACATTACAACTAAATCACCTAGTCAAAACTAATCTGAAGTACTAATCAAAAGTAATTTGATCAAACCTAGCCTACCTTAAACACTCCAACTAAAGAACCTCACCCAAGCTAGCTCCACCGTCTGACTTCTTCACAAATAATGTCTCCAAACGCCTGAGCAGGCGGAATTATTTTAAACGATCAAGTTATCTGGAATATCCCAAATTATACCCGAATATATTTAGCGACTGAAGTCATGGATTCTATTGATAATCATCGATATCCGACCGTCCAGTAATCAAGCAAATGTTCCTGGTCTATACCGATCGGGCTAATTATAATATTTATCGTGTGTGCACGGGAGCCTCTGAGCATCTTCCTAATTAAACACGCAGGTACATCAGAGCGGGTTGATATGCTGGTACATGGTGGTCCCGGTAAAATAGTAGATGGCTGCGAGCTAGCGTAACGCACACGATCGCTAGCTGTTCAGCGGCGATGTACACAGGCATTCACGAATGAATACTGCAGCCTGCATTCGGTCGTTTAATATTTTAGAGCGGCTGCCAGCATCGCCACCGGTTTTGGCGACACACATCCTATCCTCCGCGCCCTGTCGATTCCCATGAGTTTATTGAAACACCGACGGTCGCGCGCTCGGAAAGCCCATAGCTTCCTTTCTGATCCACGAATAATGCATCCAGCCGCACCCGAGCACACGTTCGCCGGGGTTCCTCTTGAAGAATTGCCCCGTGAAAAATGTAGGACAGCTCTTCCTCTCGGCAACCTTACGGCCCGCCGCGAAATCATGGCGTTCCAGGGATTTTCATGCCGGCACCCCATCGTGCATTGTTACGAGCAATCGTCGCCGTAGTAAATTCGCCCATGAAATTTCCACGGGGCTTTTACGAGTTCGCTCCCAACGGAACCGGAATGCACCAGGAGTCAACATCCCGACGATTCCATCCAACAACACTGTGGCGACTTTTTTGCGATCACTCGCGACTGCTAGGGTGCTATCGGCGGTTCGTTCGAGTTTCATTTAATCAAATGGTCGTCAGGCAAGTTCATGTTAACCTCTGCAGCTTCAGATAGTCTCAGCTGACGTAATATTTCAGCCTCATCTTTCGTGGTATCTGCACGTACATACGATACACTTGGCAACACCTTGCGCATATATTAGCAGCGTTTTAGATTGCACAGGGGTAGAACATAAATTGTACCACGCGCAGTGAATTCTCTGCGTCTGGAACGGATGAGGTGAGCTGGTTAGGGCAACGTTTTCAGTAACTTATACTTACAATAATATGAGACCCAAGAAAATTGAAACGGTCTTTCATATGGACACCCTCATTGTCAGACACGTTGCATGATACAATTTAAGGAGTTCCTTCAGAAGGTAGCCTTGCGTTCAGACGCAGACAGACAAGCATGTTAGAAAGTGAATTGAAGCCTCGAATAAGGGTCTATGGCACGTTTTGGTCAAAGTTGAATTAACAGTAAAGTATGGTTCTACAGTCCCTGTGGATTGTTTCAGTACACACAGGTTGCAGATATTTCGTCAGAAGATGATGTAATGTGGAACACAACAAACACGTTAGGTGTTTGAAACTTATGGAAGCAGGTCTGAAGCACAGTTTAGAAGTAGGGGGTTTAAATGTTACGAGCGTTTCGCGGTTTACGTTTGCCGAAATTTAGTTTATCCAGTTTAAATTAAGGATGTCGAGTGAGGCGTACGTGTATAATAATGATTGAACTAAGCACGAGCATGGTTAATCTGTCATTGACGGATATAAGGAAGATGGTGGATGATAGACGACGAAAACGTCGAGCTGATCCTTCTGATCAGCTTCTCGTTCAATCAGGTTCTATTGATTGTTTCAATGGAATAAGGGTCTAAGACACAGGAGAAATTCATCACAACTTATCGAATACAGTGTAACATAAAAGCCGCTTTTTCTCAAAATGTACTAAATGTGCTCTAGACCCTTCTTCGAGGTTTCCATTTAATTAATCATGGGGTCAGGGTGAAAGTTAAGAAACTTGTTTCTTGATGGTTCTGTGGCAAGTGGGGAGTGGTCCAACACAGTCCTCTTACCAGAAGGCATACTCCCTTATATGAAGGCGTAGTCCTTCTTGGTAAACTAGCAGTGCACGTCATCTGCCATATTTAAACTCTCTCTCTCATGCCTCTTCCAAACAATCAGTCCTACAACACCCAATAGCCACAGGACTTCGAGTAGCTGGCTGTCCACCCATCAAGCCATACTCTAGATCAGGGCTCGGCAACGCGGGGCTCGCAGGCACCTAAGTACCCGCGAAGCATTTTCAGGGTGCCTTTGCAAAAAATGTCTAACCCATGGAACAACTCTTACATTAAAATGATTAAAATTACCAAGCCATAGCTCCATTAGAAGCTTATAGTTAATCAAACTTCAATCTGAATTTATTTAATTTCAGATCATTGAGGGTTGGCAGGTTTCTCCATCACATGGCCAAAGTGTCCCTTGTCATAAGCTATCCGTTCGAGGTGGCCTTTACAGTGAAATGGTTGCAGATCACTGCTCTAGACAAACAGGCACGAAACAGTCCTCAAGCCATTCATAAATAAGGCTAAAGCAGAACAGTGTCGAGCTATCTGGCTGCGACCTCCCTTAAAATTACGTCGACGCTAGCAGGCAGAGTGGAAGGCAGCCGGTAACTGTGAAATGTTCACAGCTGCGCTCTCTAGCTCCCAATCGGATTACAAGCCGGCGTGTCAGCCGTGCCGTGTAACCTGCAGGTAGCAGCGAGTCCAGTAAATATTACAATTAGCCTGTTCGGTAACGATGTAACTCGTTTACGCGGCGGCGGCTCCCCATGCCCGACAGGGCAGCGTTGGAGGGATCCCGTGGAACGCGGTGCAGAGTCCCATGGCGGTGTTGGGGTCCACTGTATTACACGGAGCAATCGTTCGGTGGTTGAATCGAGTGACTCCCGATTCCCAATGCGCACTCCATACGGCACGTCAGCCCAATTTCCTCGGAAAATACGTGCCGTTACGGTGCCTCCTGCTCCTGTCCGCTGATGCACCTATCGCGGCGTTAATTAATAAATGGGGATTCGATTTGCCGGGGATAATTGAGGAATTAACAGTGCTCGATCGACCAATCGCTGGCTGCTTGAACGGGAACAGGCTGCTCGTCCGACGCTGCTCCGGCTAACGGAAAATCGGTCGAGTGGCTGAATTAAGGACGTTTATTAATGTATCGGCAACGGGGTCGGGTTTCTTTTAGATCTGTGGAATTGTATCGATCTCTGTGTAACCTGATAACAAGGTGGCATCATTGGTGGTTTTATTGGAGTGAACTGAATTGAATAAGGGAGGCTGGCACGGCGGTGGTCCACTCGGAATATTGCAGAGGGATCAACACGAATGCTATGGGGGTCACTCGTAATCGGCGCCAAAAATTTTATTTAATTAATCCTAGTACGGTCTTCGGATCTTTTCCGACCCACCTCTTTCTTATCTATTTTTAAACTTTTATGGTCATCGAAGAAATGCAATGAAGTTCGTATCAATATGCTTTTTCTTTTCCCTTCACATTATATTAAATGTTTATTGTCTGGGTTCGTATGGCGTGTCAATAATAAAAATTGTTACGTATGAGGTCTCTGGGTCTTTTTCTACCCAATGTGAACGTGGCATAATCCAGTAACAAAAATGAACCATGTTCAAATCTTACAAACAAGTGGGTGATAGTATAATCGGAAGAAGAGGTACAAATAGCATAAAATGATTAGAATAGCTTTATTAATGCTCAAAAAAGAATTAATAATTATTGTATTGTGGGATCCGAATGGGAGAAAATTTATATGCAAACAGCACTGTTACTAAGCATGTCAAACCTGTTGTAAATAAGCAATTTGGGCAAAGTAGGTTGTTTTTCTATAATTAAAGCTGTTGTAATAGCTGCGAGTAGATGGTGCTATACTTCTTTAATTCTTCCATTGTATTATGAAGCTGAAAATATGAGTTCCATTCAGGTCATTTTTTACCTAAAGACCTTAAGTGTATAGTCGAACGGAAGAATGCTCTAGGGTTAAGTAACTGTTGCTTTTTACTAGAGTCAGAGAAAATTTAGAATTGCAACATTGATATTGGAACGCATGTACAATACTGAATACTTAACATATTTTTATTTTACGATTTATGTAGAAAAGAAAACTTTATATTATGTCTGACTAGCGATGGCTGTTTTCACTGCGGCAATCAATGCGCGACATTACTAATCTATTGCCCTAGTGTATTGTAACCATTTAATTTACTCAAGTGGGGACTTGATGGACTTGTGGGTCACTAACCTGTGAACCTGTTGATGTTCTTTAGTAATGTTAGAGCAGGCATGAATAATTATAATAATAATAATAATTGTTTATTGATCCTTAACAGTATGTATACACAGATTTACAATAATATGATTCTAGATGTTCTAGGGGCTTTCGTAGCTCCGCTCACCATTCACTCTTAACACTAATATAAATTTCTTAAAGTATGTTGACAATAATAATAAACTTAATATTGAAAGTTCTGGAAAAACATGGGTAATTATATCGATCAGGACACATATCACCGATTTCATTGATTTTCAAACATGTTGTCAGTATCACGATTCTGAGTAATTTCACTTATACATATAATCACCGCTTGGATTTAGTTTTCGAGATATTCAAAAAATATTTTTGATACTTTTTACTTTGGTGTGTGTTAGGTTTGGGATAGGTTTGTGCACGCACATGATTATATTATATGTTTGTACCGCGATGGTTTATACGTCTCACGTTTCAATTTCTAAACACAGGGAGATATGAAAGGTACTCAATTCTGCTTAGCTATTCGAGAGCATATACTTCAGTAAACGTCAAACTTTCGTTCTTTGATACTTTTTAGTTTGATTTTAGATTTGGGTTAGGATTGAGTTAGATAATACATAAACAATCTAACCCACACCAAAGTAAGAAGTATCAAAAATATTTTAATTTTAGATTTGAGTTAGGTTTGGGTTAGATAATACATAAAGAACCTAACCCAACCCAAACCTAACCCACACCAAAGTAAAAAGTATTAAAAATATTTTTATGAATACCTCAAAAACTAAAGTCGAACGGTAGTTGTATGTATAAGTAAAATTGCTCAAAATGTTGACCTTAACAACATATTTGAAAATCATTGAAATCAATGAGGTGTGTCCTGATCGATATAATTACCTAGGCATGGACTAATCTTGCCCAGGTGTGCGATTGCTTTCTCTTACCGTTTTCCGGAGATACTAGTCTGCGCCTATTATAAGTCACGTTATACACCTTTGCACATTGCAAAGGTGTTTCAGTAAATTATACGTCACGTTCTATCATCCTGCTTTCCCCAACGCGTACGTGTGAATCGATCAAAACTGACCCTGAAGATTCGAGTCCAAATACCCAGGCGTAGACACGCGACAGATTCTAGCACCTGCAGGTGGTTAGCTCAGTCTGAAAAGGAATTCACCTTGTCAGGAACCAGTTTCGAGCCACCGAGCCAAACCTACGATTTGCATGCAAGCTTGCTCCGACTTTTTCTTCAGGGTATTCAGCCCTGAAGCACTCCACGCACGGTAACTCCAGGTTCGAATGGCATTGTTTGGGGACAAAGTCGCCTAACACAGTTGGCACGAGCTAACGAGAGTTTAATTGTCCGCCGTTCGCGAGACACGTTCGCCTCTTTTGCGAGCTCTTCAAGTAGAAAAGCGTTGACCCAGAAGATGCCCACGTCGACCGGTAAAAGTGTGATAAATGACGCTGACTACGAGGCCATATTGCCTACCTGCTACACACAATAAATAACTGGAGTCCGGCTGAAATTGCTGTCCCTTGGGATTCCTCTACAGAGAAAGCCATGGGTAGCGGCTGAAAATGGTGTTGCAGAGACACTGGTGCGTCATTTGTGCCAAAAGATCTTCAATCCGCTGTGGAGATATGAAAATAAAATCGTTTGGATTTTTCGGTTGGCCATTTTCAGGAATTTTGTTTGCAACATTAGGTGCATTTACCTTCTTAGTCATGAGATCTCCATTGAAACTCGAAGAATATACTTTAATAGGCTAGGCAAATAAACCTAATGTTTGGACAACTCGATCTACCACTGCTAAACTGATTATAGATAGTTTCTGGTACCTATGAAACCCCAGCAAGAAGCGATGAAGAAAATTAAACCTCTGATGCAAAACCTAATTACATCGAACAGGATCTTGTTACCTTTTACACTAAACAATGTTTGCAAAATGTAGATGAAGAAACCGCACGTGAATCTTTCATGCTGCACCGTGCACGGTGAACGCAGATCGCTGTGCACTGACGAGGATGAGAGGAGACTGATGGAAGGATGAAAAGGGTGAACCACCCTGAGAGTTGGCTCACATTCAGACTGACGTGGTAACGCTGATGAATCCGTTTAGCAACCGCAACATCTCATGGCAAAGGAAGGAATAGAAGGGATATGTAACGAGGAAGAGTATCAACGAGACGCGGGGAGATAGGAAAGTGTAATCATGTTCGTTCTCTCAGAGGGAATCCTTTTAACATACGACTACAGGCAGCTGCATCATTCTGACGTTCACTGGCGGACCATAGTGCAATGATTAATGCAACACAAAATATTGCACCCACCCAAATCTGGTGTAGATCGATAACGGATCATTCAGAAATGTAAGGTCAACTTGCAGGTCCAGTCATGACCTTAAAGGGATCTAATCGGTTAGCCAAGTGTTTCAGGAACGTGGAAAAGGCGCAGGTGTCGAAAATGTATGAGGACAGGTGGAAAGCAGGATTCTTAAGCAGAAAGTCGCGGATATTGACATTCGCTCGCTGGTTTCGCTGTTAAGGCGGCAGATAAATTCTCCTCGGCGCTTTATCTTACAGCAGGAACGAACGGTTCACGGTGTGGAAACCCGTGTGGCAGTCTCGGCATTGCAGCGTGTCCCAACCCCCTCAGAGCGACGCCGGGTTCTCCACGGTCGTCGTGTAGGCAAGCGACGGGGGATTTAGTTGTATTTTATTCAGCCACTTTATTCCGGGAGTTGTCACAGTTTTACATTTCCATCGGCTGCAGCCAGCATCTGGCGCGTCGCCGGCTATTTCTATACGTATGCGCCACGCAACGTTTCTCCGCGATAGCTACCTCATCAGCAACTCTTCTCCCCTTTTCCACGTCCTTTCGCACCTTCCGCACACGTGTTCGCCTCTTGCTTTTATTCCCCTCCCTGTCGTCCACGTCTCAGGACGCTTCTTTGTGGATTTCATTCGGAATCCTCAAACCCTCCCCATGGATTTTCTCAACGTGGTGCAAGATTTTTAGTGTTTACCATTATTTTGTTGCTAGAATAGATGAACTCCTAGGGTAGGTCAGTGTTAGCCTGAGTCAGGAGCCTTGATAACGTTTGGAAGACTGAAGCAGGTCATGTAGATTCTGTGACCCCCTGTATGTGGACAGTCATCGGTTCGATCTTTTGGGACACTTATTCTGGGACTTCAATTGAAACCACTCGTCCACTAGACTGTGAATTGTTTCCAAATTTACTCAGATTTCATAGGTCCCATATGGTACAAGCTTTTTGTTGTTTACCATTATTTTGTTGCTCAAATAGATGAATTCTTACAGTAGGATAGTTCTAGCCTCAGTCAAAAGCCTTGATAACGTTTGGAAGACTAAAGCAGGTCATATAGATTCTGTGACCCCCTGTATGTGGACAGTCATCGGTTCGATCGTTTGGAACACTTATTCTGGGACTTCAGTTGAAATCCACTCGTCCACAAGATCATGAATTATTTCCAAATTTACTCAGAATTCATAGGTCCCATATGGTACAAGCTTTTGTTGTTTATCATTATTTTGTTGCTCGAATAGATGAATTCTTAGGGTAGGTCAGTGCTAGCCTCAGTCAAGAGCCTTGGCAATGTTTAGCAGCCTGAAGCAGATCATGTAGGTTCTGAGACCCCCTGTATGTGGATGACCATTGGCTTGATCTTTTGAGACACTTATTCTGGGATTTCAATTTAACTCCACTCGTCCACAAGATCATGAATTATTTCCAAATTTACTCAGAATTCATAGGTCCCATATGGTACAAGCTTTTGTTGTTTACCATTCTGTTGTTGCTTTAAGCGCTCAGTTCTTGAAATAGGTTGGTGATAGCTGCCAAGAGTCTTCCACCTCTTCTGTGTGTGAGGTGAACGGACATAGAGTGAGTGACAATAGAGTGAGAGATAACTCATGGCTCTCAGGGCAAGGTTTGGCAGGCTCTGGAGTAGCTACTATACGCTCTGCAACGCTCCCCACCATTCAGATCATGGTTCTAACTTTTCCGGAAATATTAAGCCCTCTTAAAAATGCTATTACATTAACTCAGCTGTTCATAAGTAGTTTAAAGGGCCACAAGACATTCTCGACGACGAAACCATCTAACAAACTGGAAATCCTTTCTAATCATCAATGTCTTCATGATGCCAGCAGACCTGTCCAACGATCGACTGTCAGGGAATATTTACATGCTCTCATCGCACCTAGTTTGGTAGCTTTTTGAGGATCTGTGAAGTGGTTGCGCTTCCGGTAGAAGGGAACGTTCGTTTTAAGCTTGTGAAAGGTGTAGGCGAGTTAACTGGAGCGACAGTAACGTTCGTCCACATTCCAGGGGATGGGCCAGCGTTTCCATTCCTCTTCTGCAGGTATACATACCGGCGGGTACCCTTGGATGACCGGATGCATTATCTCGCTGTTCGGACAACGTGTAAGTGTAATTAACACGCCGCCGCTCATAACGAGGACGATGTACGCAGTCACACTAACGAGAGCAAATTAGCTCGTTTGTGCCAGTTTAGCTCCGTCTCCTTGCTCCGCCGTACAATCATCTCCAACGCTGTCCCTCTCCGCCGCTATTTGCGGTCAAGAATGCAAATTTGGTCGTTTCGGGCCTCTCTCCTCCTGTCCACGCTGCGATGAACACGAATTTCTGCACGGAGACCCGGTGACGAATTCACTCGACCAGCAGGTCTGTGGCACCACTTTCAAAATTCATGACGGCGACGCTGTCCCTTCCGTCCTAAGGGACACCGCTGATCTGTTGATCCTGTTGTCGAAACTTTGGCGTCCTTGCAATGCACGCTGGTTGGTTGAGTGACTGCGATTTTTGTATCAGGTTGGTTGGATGATACCAATTGGGGACGATAGACGTTTGGCCCGCGCTGACTTAAATCTTTATTCCTTCACTTGGTAACTCTTTACAGGATAAGATACCACTTTATTTAAATAAATACAACTGATATAGGTATTGGTATAATGTTCCCCTACCAGGTTTGTGTCTACCACCACATTTGACGCATCATGAGGTCACAGACTTCAACTTTTTTATATTTCAAGAATTGCAGGGGGCCTAAAGTCTACGCGAAAATTCGCAGAACAAATCAGTTTAAATTAATTTTTTATTTCATACGCACCAGCCTAATATAATTTTTATTGAAGTCCTGATATGTCCTGTGTCTAATAATGTCTCTCCCTTATATTTTTAATTTAATTAAGATCACAGTGATAGCACAGAAATTGTACCATAGAATGATTAAACATTTGTATTATTTATGTTGGAACTTTGTATAATCATGAATGTTCCAAAGTCGAGTGTCAATGAATGTTTTATCTTTACATTCCTTCGGCTTGTTAAAGTATATGGTTGCAGAGGTTCTGCACGCTGTTTCTTTGCCAGAGTAAAGTCAAAGGAGCAGCTCGAATCGATCGTGAAATAAACTCGTCCCGATAACAGACGTTCGAGCTGTATCGAGGCCGGCGTGCCAGGGATACCTCTGGAGATTTGCATGGAACTGAACCGTTTCAGGTTCTTTGAGACGGTGATAAGTATATTTTATCCGAGTCAGCTGATTTCTTTCACCCCTGCGACACTTTTACCTATCCCACTTCGTCGAGTGAACTATATTTCGCCACCGAGTGTAAATTTTCTGCAGGAAACAATTTTATGTCGACATAAAATATAATGCAGTTATATAGTTTCAACTATCGAGCTTTGAGAAGATTTATTTGAGGATGTTAGACATTTTTCGTTGGTCATAGAAAGTAAAATTGAGTTGGAAAAAAATGAGTCAATGAATTAATCGCAAAAATTCAGTTCGACAATTTCTCAGTGAAATATCTTGCAATCGTCTTAGGAAGTAGAAAATGTGTACATTAATTTCTATACACCCCCTTCATAAGTATTAGGAAACTTATCAAATTGGAAATAAACCTGAATAAAGGTATGAAGTCATTGGAGAATTCAGAAAAAAAGGGAATGTTTATTTAATATTGTATCACAAATCTCAACACGGAAATTAATTAAAAATCACATCATTGCACTAATACAGATCCCTCCCTTCTTCATTACAGTTGCTACCAACTTTGGCATTCTAGTTGTTAGTTTCGCAATAAGTTTGAGTTTCGGGGAGTTTCTCAATAAGTTTGAGCTTCGGTGAGTTTCTGAATAAGTTTAAGTAGCAGTGAGTCTCTCAATAAGTTTGCGTTACAGTGAGTTTCTCAATAAGTTAGAGTTTCAGTGAGTCTCTCAATAAGTTCAAGTTGCAGTGAGTCCCTCAATAAATCTGAGTTTCAGCAAGTCTCTCAATAAGTTGAAGTTGCAGTGAGTTTCTCAACAAGTTTACGTTTCAGTGAGTTTCTCAACAAGTTTGAGGTCCAGTGAGTCTCTCAATAAGTTTGAGTTTCAGTGAGTCTCTCAATAAGTTTAGCTTGCAGTGAGTTTCAAAACAAGTTTGAGTTGCAGTGAGTTTCTCAATAAGTTTAAGTTGCAGTGAGTCTCTCAATAAATCTGTTTCAGCGAGTCCCTCAATAAGTTTAGGTTGCAGTGAGTTTCAAAACAAGTTTGAGTTGCAGTGAGTTTCTCAATAAGTTTAAGTTGCAGTGAGTCTCTCAATAAATCTGTTTCAGCGAGTCTCTCAATAAGTTTAGGTTGCAGTGAGTTTCACAACAAGTTTGAGTTTCAGTGAGTTTCTCAATAAGTTTAAGTTGCAGTGAGTCTCTCAATAAATCTGAGTTTCAGCGAGTCTCTCAATAAGTTTAAGTTGCAGTGAGTTTCACAACAAGTTTGAGTTTCAGTGAGTTTCTCAATAAGTTTAAGTTGCAGTGAGTCTCTCATGTCTAATAGTACTACATTTTGCCCCATCTAACTTGGAACGCAGATTTTAATTTTGAACTGGCTTGTCGTGTTTTTTGATCCAGCCCATTCCACATTTTCTCGATTGTGCTCAAATCGGGAGATTTAGAAGACTGGTGCACTGTTTCTACTGCATCCCTGCCTTCCAACCGTTTTAACTGTATTTTGCAAATGTTTGCAGTAATACACGTAAAGTATCGTATTTCTTTAACAGAAAAGGCGAGTGTCCTGGAACTTATGGACACCAGTATAGATGTGTGATGTAAATTATAGTGCAGAAAAACATAAAGAATGGTTAGATCCATCTAAAATGGCTGAACTTTTTCTGCAGCATAATGCACATTCTTATGTTTCATTTATACTTCGCAGTCGACCGGCGTTACAGTCTTTGCTGCATTCCCCGTGTTTCTGATCCTTAAGAAGTTCCATAACCAAGTTTTATTACGTTGCAAATACATTGAAAGTTTTACACTGGGAAATAGTGTTATTGAAACGATGTACCATTTCACTTTCTTCCGTATTCCGTTCTGTCTTATTTTCCGTCCACTTTTCTTGCCTCTGTTCACGCAGTTCCACGTAACAAAATTTTAATGCCGCGCCGTAGCATCGCGACGAAGTTACTTCATCCTTCTTTTTTTTTTGCTCCTCGCCTCTCTTTTCTTTTCTTTCCCGCTTTCTTTTTGAAAAACTCGGTGACAATGGTATCAACGATGGTTTTCGTTGGAACGGGAACAGGCCAGCTATAAGCGACTACTTGGAATATTCATGAAACGAAGTACATAGCGACTTTAATTTAACTTTTGCTTTAAAGAATCTAACTGTACAGTATTTAACTTTTTCTTTCGGGAAAGTTATGCACGTTCCGTGCACGTCATAAGGGGACAGTTTAAATATTACCCGTGGAGTCTGCGCCCTTCTTTCAGGCTGCTCGACATTTTTCCTTGGTCACGGAAAATGAATTTATGGGGAGGAAAAAAATCATGTATGTTTTATAAACATTTGTATGATGAATATGTGACGAACTTAAGGAAATAATTCTAAAATTCCGGTTCCTGTTGCAGACTAGATTAGTTTGTGCCCGTCGGAGCACCGAGGGCTGGAGACTTCCCCCACTCCAACTTTATTCCCCTTGCGCGGTTTATTTTTCTCGGATGAAATCTTTTTTATCGAAGTTCTTCAAAAGTTTCTCATACGGGTTTGACATAAGGGGACGATGTTTGGCCTGCACTGACTTAAATTTGTATTCTTTCACTTGTTAGCTCTTTATAGAATAATGTAGCATTTTATATAAACAAATACAGCTGCCATTGCTCTTGGTATAATATTCCACCACTAGGTTTATGTCCACCATCACACTTAACAGATGGTGAGAGGCCACAGATTTCAAATTTTTTTATTTTTGGAAGTTTATAGGGATCCTATAGTTCTACATAAAAATTCGCAGAACATGTCAATTGTTTATCTCAACTTTCTCTCCTATCAGGGGTTAAAATATGCAAAATTAATCCAAGTCTAGCTAAAATTAAAATATAATCTTCAAGATGAGTGAGTTGACGAGATGCATATCTGAATAGATAATCTCTCTTCTATATAGGGCGTCGGTTCACCTAACTATCCCGAAATTGGTTTTACTATTTTGTTTCGTGGACGTACATGTGCATGCAGAAAGTGGACGCCTACGTTTTGCGAAACTGCTTCCATTCATTGAAAGTCATAGGTGCTGGGGAGTGGATGACAACGAGCACTTTTTGGGTCAGAATTGAATGAGTTCGCTTAACTTTGTGAATAATGAAATGTCCTGGATCGAGTATTGGCCAAAGTTGACGCATCGGCAATTGTCCGGCTAATGTATACTGCACATAACGGGATAACGTGCAGCCCAAAGAGCAGATAGGTTGGTCATTAGATAGCGTTTGCTAGTCAGTGGAACTAGTTTGACTCTATCTTTTTTGCAACAGATACGTATAGATCTCATAGACACATACAGGTCTGTGAAACTTTTGTCACACCGGGCAATCCTAAATACTTTTGAGTTGACTGTGACTCACGACAACACCAACAAAGTCAACGACAACAACAACATCCATAACAGCAACAGCGAGAATACTGACGAAGATAAAAATTCATTCACGACGACAAGGATAACAACAACAGCGACAACGACAATAATGACGAAGATAAAAATTCAACGACAACGGCAACGACAATAGTGACGAAGATAAGAACGCAACTACAACGACAACGACGACAACGATAACAACAACAGCGATAACGACAATACTGACGAAGATAAAAATTCAACGACAACGACAATAGTGACGAAGATAAAAATTCAACGACAACGACAACGACAATAGTGACGAAGATAAGAACGCAAATACAACGACAACGACGATGACGATAACAACAACAGCGACAACGACAATACTGATGAAGATAAAAATTCAACGACAACGGCAACGACAATAGTGACGAAGATAAAAATTCGACGACAACGACAATAGTGACGAAGATAAGAACGCAACGTCAACGACAACGGCAATACTGACGAATATAAGAACGCAACGTCAACGACAACGACAATACTGATGAAAATAAGAACGCAGTGACAACGACAACAATGATAACGACAACAGCGACAAGACAGTACTGATGAAGATAAGAATGCAACGATGACAACAATGATGACAACAACAGCGACAATGGCAATACTGACGAAGATAAGAACGCAACGACAACGACAACGACAACCACAATAATGACAATAGTGACGAAGATAAGAACGCAACGACACCAACGACGACAACAGCGACAACGATAATTGTGACGAAGATAACAATGCAACGATAACAACAACAGTGACAACAGCGGCAAACATTGCATCGCAACGACAACGACAACAGGAATAGCAAATCAATAATCAACGAACATTCACCTGATCATAGTCAAAGATCGTCTAACAAGTCAACGACGAAAGGACACCCATTGTCATATCTAGCCAGGCTGCACAAGCTCTTAGGCGCCAATACGTAGATCTAAAAATAGGGGACTGACTTCCAGGCGATAAAGAGACACCAAACAGGGTGTAGAAACGATCCAGCTAACATCGAGGCTGACGCATCCGCAAATATTGTAAGTCTATCGTGCACCTTCGGAACAAACAGGTTGAAGCAGGCTCTCCGAGCAAGGATCAATAGCTGAAGGCCGAATTGTGCAGCGATCAGGACCAATCGTGGCGGCCGTGTCCCGTTACCAGGGGAGCTCCAACTTCGAAATTCGATTTTGCGTGGGAGCCTTTTTTCAATCAGCGTTATCGGCCAATTGGCAACCCTATCGGCCGTTGGGATGGGTAACAAGATAGAGTGGTAGGGAGGACACCGAAAGAGAGAGGCGGATAGAGGGCGTGTGTAATCGAAGGGACACGAAACAGAGAAAACGAGACGGGATCAGCGTGCAGAACCGAATCACCTTCGGATTCCTGCCTCCGTCCGTTTCTTTGAGGCCGGGAAACTGCGAGGCGGCTCAGCAGAACCTTCGAGACTTTAAGTCTCGGCACGTCGTCGATGAATGGTCTGACGAGACTCCGCGAGACTCTGTCAGACAATCGCTGGGGAAATCTGTGGACCCGTTGATCTATCCTCCTCTATCCTCATCCCTCTGTCTCTTCAGACCTGTCTTTCGATGTACTCTCACGCTCCCGCTCCTTCCTGGGGACCTCGCTCTCACCGGTCTCACGTGATGTCGTCGTTTAATCGTACGAACGGCTCGCGATGAAATTTCTCGACAGCCTCGGGACTCGGTGCCTCGGGAAAAATGGCTTTGGCCGAAAGATCGGACCTTTCGAAGTCAGCACTGACCATCAACAGTTGTCTTTAAACCTTTGGTCACCCGATCGCCTGGCCGCGCGTTTGGGTGACAGTGTCGTTCGAATATTGCGAAATCTCCCGGAGCAGAGGGAAAACGGGCGCCCTCGACGAATCGGTCGCCCTGGGTGCGGCAGGGAGGTCCGCTTTGTATTAGCGCAGCAAAATTTGCGGACCTGGCCAGAACCCTTCGCTCTTGACGTATTAATTAGAAGCTCGCCCTTAAAGCACCTGCACGGTCTAGCCTTAAAGTACCGCGGTCTGGCGAATTCAGTACTCGGATTTCACGTAGCCAGACTGGAGTTTAGTACACCGTGGGGGTAATTATTCAAGCGGCATCTCCCGTGGCAAGGGAGAGTCACGCGAGGGTACGAGGGGGTGCGGATGAGGGCTCAGGGGCGAGGGAGAACGAAGCAGAGAGAGGGTTTCTGAGCTCGTCATCCATCACTCTGTAACGTACGCATGTAGTCGCGAGTGGCCTGAAATAATTGAGCAAGCGCGGAGAAATCGTTCCTCCGTTAAGCCCGGCAACAAGGATTTCGTAGATATTCAAGCACGGTAAATAATAAATTGCCCCCGCTTATGCGAATGAAGTATGTAATATTATGAAAGTATATTTTTAGGAAGTGGCTCGTTTATTGAGTCTAGTACGTTGCGTCAATTTGCAATAAACGAGTTAGTGGGGAGTGTTGTGTATATCGGACTGTCTGTCTGTGTTGACTGGTGTTGGAAAAAAGGGAATTGAGGTACTGGTTCCGTGTTGAAGAAGATATTTTCGCAATAAACGGATCATTACTGTACTCGAAGCAGATTAGTTTGAGAGAAAGAAATTTCATAGTCAGGATTCGAACGATTCCAGGAGACAGTAGCGCTGATTTGTTGTTAATAGGGAAACTGAGGTAATTGACTTCATGTTGGAGATGAAATTTTCGCAATAAACGGATACTTACTGTACTCGAAGCAGATTAGTGTGAAAAAAATTTCATAGTCAAAATTCAAGCGATTCTTGGAGACAATGGAACTAATTTTTTCGCAATAAACGAGTCATACTCTATTGATTTATAAACGTAGGATTACTGGCGATATCTATGCCACATTTTGACATTTTTGCAAGGGTATTCCACATGAATGAACTATTCATAGCAACGATTACATTTTATAAATAATAAATTTGTTTGGTCGACAGATTAAGTGAAGCCGCTTCAGATGCTCAAATATATCCTAATTAATAAGTTACTAATAATTCTATGAATCATTTTAGTTCTCATCGAATGTTCCACTGTAAATCTCTTGAGAAAAAAGTGCAGATCGTCAGAAAAAAGTGCCCAGTGAATAGGAAGATGAACCTAATCTAAGAGGTGGCGAATCGTGAAACGTTTAGAGGGCGCTAATGCACATTATCGCTCATTAGGCGGAGCAGCACGCGCGCGGGGATAATTAGATATAACGTTTAAAGTTAAACATAATAAATTCGCTGGAAAATGGCCGCTTCGCGAGGACGTTTTCGGCGGTGCAAGTCAAGGAATAATTTCTAAGTGGAAGGAAGTAACCGACCGAACCCTTCCAATTTAACGAGGTAACTTGATATTACCCGATCCCAGGTAACCTACACTGCACGCTTCAACGAGATTGCGAAAGTTTTCATGGAAAGTAACGTCTATGCATAAATCGTTTGGCAGTGACTTCGCACGCTTCCTTCTTTGGAAAAAAAGGGAAGGGAGGAAAACGAGAGGGAAGCTATGTGTAAAATACGAAAAATACTTAAGAGATCACTTATGCTTAACTCTTTCATTTATTGAGAATTAAATATTGAAAAACAATACAATATTATGTACATACGATTTTTTAAAATAATTATTGAAAATCCTGAGCCTCTATTTTGAGCAATATACAGAATAAATAAATTATCAGTTCATTAATTTTCACAAATAATTTGAAGGTTATAGGCGTGGTTCAGCTGTTGATTTATGACCTAACCTTAATTAAGAAATCTGAAATCTTTCCTAAGTTATGCCTGTCTGCAACAAACTTCACAGATCATATTTTGAAATAGAAGTTTCTTTGGATAATATATGCTGAAAGTTCCGATCCACTCTATGCGACGGATAGTTCATAATGAATGAGGAAATGATTAGAAACCATCGACAAACACGCCGTCATGCATAAGATAAAGGTCGATTCCTGGGACATTATGAGACACCTGTAACAAGGTTAAACCGTGAGCTCGCGGCGCGCTAATTTCCATCGTGGATTTAATGGCACTTAAAAGCGCCGTTAGATTAAACGACGAGAGAAATCTAATCAATTCGATCGCAGCGCCCTCCTGCTCTGTCACTTTCCCGCCAATTTCTTTCCTCGAACGAAGACGAAAGGGTCGCAAAACGGTCGAAACTGATGGTCTAATCTATAAAATAAACAATATTGAGATAAATAATTACGTTCGACAGTATTTAATCCTTTCACTGCAAAAGGCGTATACATACTGGGTGTCCCAGTTGTTAGTATACTCTACAGGTATAAATAAGAAAAAACTGTTGTATAAAGATTGGTCATTTGAAGCTTTATTAAAAAGTTATAACAAAAATATTAAATGCAAAGGGCACGGTAACGGGCCCACGGTTACTATAATACAAAAGAGGAATAGATTAACGATATTTACGTATAGTCTGTTTATGCGAACTGTAATTGCTATCTGAAGTCATTGAAAGTATCTAGCAGTCTCAGCAGCGACTAATACTCAATTATTCCATTACTCCATTATCCCCTTGCCGTTCCCTTTGTATTTCGTATTTTTGTATTAACTCATTAATAAACCTCCAAACGACTTATGTTTATGTAAAATTTGTTTCTTATTTATGTCCATACAAGATATTGACAAAGTTTGTCCGGAAGAAACTGCGTCATCCTGTATACAAGTCCTCAAGAAGTAATGTAAGAAGTTACATGTACGAACGGCCACTATAGTGGCTTTGAGAACTATTCAGTTCCCTATAACCTATAAAAATGCCTGGTCGCGGTGCAAGATAAAAATTCATACTAAACAATAACCGGGGGTATACAAAAGATTATTAATACTAAGATAAAAAACAAAACATAATAAAAATTGCAGAGTTAAAAAAAAACATTTATCTATAGAGATTATTGTCCGTTATGATTTATTCGGACGCAGTGACAGGCACGGTAGCCAATAAATCCTCGAACTCAATTTTCTCCAAAACGAAGCGTCCGACGAAAAAACATTGCTCCGCATTATCGTCCCGTTTTTTCATCCCGAGTCACCTGGCGCCAGGTAGACGTCGTTTCGTCGCACCGTGTATATAATCACGAGGGGCGAAGGGGGACGTTGAGTAACAGATGCTGGACCGGCACGGCGGAGGCTTTGCTCACGAATCGTCGTTACGATTTTTATTAGTCTACTGCCGTGCCATTAGTATTCCCGGCTGTCCGGGACGGGGGCGGCGGGTTGCCGAACAAAGGAGCAACGAGCTAAAACGTGACGGAACACGCCGTTCCAATTTATAAAGCTGCCTGCGAAATTAAGAACCGGTAAATCTGCGATCCCGAATTAGTATTCCGTCTGACGAGCCTGGGAATCGGCGTCCCGACGCGCGCCGCCGGAGGAACAAAGGGGGCGCGTCTGCTTTACCGACGGCCGGTAAGAACGCGCCAGCAGAGCGACAGGGAGCCAGCCGGAGAAATCTAATGAAGAAACGTAATCCTCCGTTTGGCTGCATTTCATTCCGTCCCCATCAAGGTCACGTTCCAACATTTTTGGGGTTGTAGAGGGTGGAATACACACGCACACCCTGGCGGAGAGAAAATATCTGGAAAGGGGATAATCTTCGCGAAATATATCGACGATCATTGCCCTGGGACATGATGACCTAGCACCTTACTCTCCCGCTGAAAGGCGACGATATACTCCGTGTGTTATTGCCGTGACGTGGGAATTGCCTTAAGCTGGCTTGATAGATTGTTGAGTCGCCTGTGTGCTGAATTAAGTTATGCTTTTTGTTAAACGAGCTCCGGCGAAAATGTCGTGACAGTTTTTAGGAGGTAGGAATGTTTCTTTTGGTACATTTCGAATAAAATGGATGTTCATTTATCTGTTGGCTGTCGAGCGTAATCGTTTATTAAGATATTTCGAACGTGTATGTTATAGTAATCGTAATATTATATACGTCATTGTGAACAAAAAGAATTTGTATAAAATTGCAATGTGGATCGCATGCGGCCCATGCTGTTAATTCTAATTGTTTATTAAATTATTTATAATGTGCATCTTATAATATTCATAATATTGGCAGAAAGGATTTTAATAAAATTTTAAACGACAATTTTTAACGAATAATACAGAAATTAAAATACAAGGGATAACACAAAACACATTGAATATTTTTATTTTAACATTTTGTAGTAATGCTTTCTTTAATAGCGAAAATATAGATCGAAAACTCAACATGGGGCGTATGTGACCCACGTAGCACTAAATATTTGCACATTTAATTCTACTTACTCTATTTTTATGAATTATATTTTCTGTTCATTTTATATGAGCTTTGGACAATATAGCTAAACTTGTTTAGATATACTTTTTGCTTCTTAACACAACAATTGCCATCATAGGGATTACAGTATACAAAAATTAAAGAAAAATATATTTTCAATTTTTGTAATATTACTATATTCTTACATAACTTTTTTAAATATTTCTTCATATTTATTAAATATTTCTGTGTTAGTGTATATATTTTTTTAGTGTTACTAGCAAAAACTCTTTTAATTTTTTTTAGATATTACTGTGGTAACATTTTTTTTTATATCATAACCAAAATTGTTGCACGCTATCGCTCCCGAGAGCATTGCGAGAGTTATAATCCGTTTTAAATAAGTCCAGTTAAATTCATTGTAATGGCCTCTGTGTCATAGTAAACACGACATGTATTCCAGCGAGAACAGTATGCGAAACATTTCAATTGACAGATTGTAAACACAATGGAACGCTCTCTGATTCCGCTATACACGAAACGCAGACGTGTGGGCGCGGACGAAGCCAAATAAAAGTATTCCTGATTGTCAATAGAAAATACTATCAATATAATCTGGTACATTTCGAATTTTCTGAATATTTGTTGGGCATTTTAATTAATAACAATATACGCGCTTTTATTAACCATCGAGTACTGAAGACTATCTTCATTTTCAATTCTGTAAATCTCAATTTACATTCATTTCCTACTTTCAACACAAAGCACAAGAAATCGACAATTTAACTATTGTATTGTATAGTTGTTACGTTATGTGATTATTACAGAATTAATGCAGCTAAAAATTGCATAAAAGTCGATAGTTATTTAACTGAGTAAAATTTGAGATCCTGATGGTCTCTACAAATGTCGATGTATCGAATAAAGTGGATATAACTTTAATTAAAAATCGTTTGTTTACCTGAGGGACTATTGTTAACAAAATTTTAATAAGCCTGTAACAAGAAAAATTCGATTTGGAATATTTTTTATGGAGTACTACAAAGTGAAACGACGCAAGAAACAAACAAATTATACTTAATTCAGCCTTTGAATACTACGTGCCACTATAATGGCTGCCCACTAACAATAAGTGATTGTTTACTACGGACACCACTATCGCAGCTCACTTATTTTGAGGTTTGCGTTGAGAGATCATGGATATCCTGCTAATCAGCAGTTTCTTTAACTTTTTATGTATCGTCCTACGAATATTTTGACAACATAGATACACTTTATTATTTTAATAAAACGCTTTACATTGCTATTTTGTATTATTACTATTGTACAACGTACATTACTATTGTACAACGGCATAGCTTTGCGTTTAAATAATCCGTAGCCAAAGGGGTAAACAATGAAGTATATTTAACCCACTCAGCTCTCAAAATTTCATCACATCAATTGTTAAATTATACCAGTGCTGTAAATCCTTAAAACACAAACCACACGAACTATAATCAGACAACTGACGTAATAATTCATACAAATCCACAGCGTCATAACGTACAATAAAAATTTGTGCTTTAACCAGTACGGTGGCCCGTAGCACGCAGAGATTGATTTCTCGGAACTCACATTTTGCTGAACGAATTACGTATACTCTGGCAAATAATAAATTACATACATTTAAATATACTTTAGAAATTAACAAATAATTTTAGGAGACATATAGTTAACAATTCTGATCTTTCTAATGATTTGCAATAACTGTAAATATATATTTTTTTTGTTAGACATTGTTAGGAGAGATAATATTATTTGTAACTAATCCCAACACTTTGCCTCGCTGTATCAGGTGAACATGACAAAGTTTCTAAATTTGTATAGAAATTTAACGTAACCTGAAATTATACTTTTTAACCCTTTGAGTTCCGAAAATTTCGGGAAAAGTCGTGCTCGTTGTGCTGAAATTTTCCTCAGTATAACACTTGTCAAACTGCATATTTCCTTATAATAATATGTACGATGTCGATTGTTCAGTTGTTTTAGTGCTCCAAAACTGCAAAGTATGTAACAAAACGTATATATGTTAATAAACTAAGCTGAGGTGACGATTCATCAGAAGACACATGGTTATAGCGTACAATAAACAGCTGATTGTGACCTGTACCTGGCTCAAAAGCAGTACTGTGGCCCGTAGCACACGATGCACGATTTTTTTAATTAATGTTACTAGTGACTCATAATTTTTCTACTGGTTATATTAGTAGATTTAAATATACTTCAGTAAGCAACAAAGTGAAAACGGTAGCTTTCGTTTACGTCACGCAGCCCCTGGCAATCGATTAAAAATGATAGATTCCGGCAAAATCGGCTGGCCGGTCGTTTCATGTGAACGGAGCCATTGTGCCACCGGTTCTTAACAAACGAAACGCATCCGCGCCGCGGTGAAATTAATGTACGGTCATTCGATCAAATCGGAATTATTGTTTCATTAATTATCGACAGGACACGTGTTGTTCGACGGAGATGCATTATTTGATCAATCGATTTGACATTGAAGTCAATAAATAGCGTAGCTTGTAATACGGGCGGCGTGCGATTAATAATTACGATTAATTAGCGAATCGTGTCGCCGGCCGGCCAGCTAAAGCATTTGTAATGAAAGCAGAATGGCCGTCGAATTCTGATTTGATGCGCGATAAACAGGAGCTGTATCTGGAAATCCCTTCTGCACTGTAAACTTCGTTCCAATGAGGTTTAAACAATTTTGACAAATGTTCTGATGATGAACTCGATAGCTCAGACGTCAAAAGTGGATGGTTCAAGGTCACTCTTGATTTAAATAAGGCATATCAGAATAGAGAAGAGTCAGGAAGGAAGTCTTGCGTATTTTTTTTATAAAAAATAGTTTTTTATAAAAATAGTAAAAATAGTACATAGTAAAAAAAGAATACTTTTGCAATTAAAATTGTTAAAGTCGATGCTCTGTAGCGTAGACGATTCAAGGTCACTTCTAATTTAATTATAATCGTATATATCTTTCTTTCTAAAGAAAGAAGCCTTGTATAATTTCTTTTATAAAAAAATAACATTGATATTTATAGTTCAGCGTCAGCTTGAATTTGTAACAATTGAGAATGAATATTTTTACAACTGAAATTGTTAAAGTCGGTGTCCTATAGCGTAGACAGTTTAAGGGCACTACTAATTCAATTAAGCGTGTCTGAACTGAGAACAGTGAAAAAGAAAGGCTTCTATAATTGCTTCTATTAAAAATAGTCCTGATGTTTAGAGTTCAGAGTCTGCTTGAATTTCTAAAAATTGAGAAGGAATATTTTTGCAACTGAAATTGTTAATATTATATAGGAGTTGTCAAGATTGTACCTCATTCGTGTGATTTATACTGATTAAAATGAGTCAGCCTGTGTACCTGAACCTATGAATCCGGATATTTTACAGGGTGATTCACGCAACTGTAACAAGCCATATCTTTTTTTTGGTTGAAGTTAGAAAAAAATGTCACAGGAAAGAAATGAACGGTTCAAGATGGACTATATATTTACGATCATATTTCTAGTTACCCTAACACTTTTTTACGTAGAATGACAAGAGAATTCGATGTATGAAACAGAAAAAGGTTTCCATTTAAAAAAATAATGCAACTGCAAAATGCACATGCAATATTGGACTTGCGAAAAAAATATGTTCGTGAATGTGTAGCCCACCTTTAACCATTCATCTTTTTCCTTTAACATTTTTTTCTAACTTCAACCAAAAAAGAGATATGGCCTGTTACAATTGCGTGAATCATCCTGTATACACCGCGTGACGTAACCTAACATTGGTAGATACACTGCCAGCCAAAAGTTTGCAATCAATTGCTGAATAATAATATTTTTTCTGTATTCTTTAGAACGTTGCCTCGTTGGCACACAAATCCTGATGCAATTATTTCATATCTTGTTGTGGCAGCAATGCCTGAGAAACTTTTCTCGCTTCTCATGGCTGCGATCAAACTTTCGGGTAATGGTGTATATGTTGCGAGGTGGAATAAAGATGTTACACCCCGAAATGATTGAATATGCGTCAGAGTGAATTAGCGGCGGCGTTGAATTAAATATAAGACGCTCCGGGGGTTGGATCTTGGACGGTGGTTGCTATTAATGTCACCAACCCTAACCACGGGTCACGGATATCGTCGGAAGGGTGCATTCTTAATCAGCTGCGCCTTTCGTACGCCCCTGACGCGATGATATAATAAAACTGCATCCGCGGCAAACCCTAATAATTTCCCAAAATCTATTCCAGCCAGTCCGGAGCACCCCGGAGCCCATGGGGTATAATTTCCCGGGAATAAATGATGCGCGATCACGAATTACTATAGAATGGAAACTGAGAAGAATAGCGATCGAATGCGGCCGATTTAAATAGTTTAATATGGAACAGAATGCAAATACTCCGGCCAAGGAATTATTTATTTATGCATTTTGTACGTTGTATGTCGTATAGGGGTAGTTTCTATCAGTTTGCTTGGAAATATATTTTTATTAATTATTTCGGAAACTGTAAAGTGTTTTGTTGTTTCCTTGCGTCGGTTTGGAAGAAGATAGAGAATATTGGTTGATAGATAAGGATAGAGTATGTAAACAAAGTTACGAGGAGACAGAGAGAATGCAAACACAGGAGTCACATACCCCAGACGAGACAATTAAGAAACGAATACTTCGAATTATGAAAAGTACAATTACTCATATTTATAACACTAATATTTCTGTCTCAAATTTATAAATGTGCAATATTATGAAAAAGATGAGATGAATTTAAATAAAATTATTAAATTTTAAGTTATATCAAATTACTTTAGTCGAGATAAATTGATAGAAATTAATAAATACACTTTCTGATTTTTTCAACTGATGAATAATAATATAAATTAAATATTTTTTAAAACAGTTGCTATTTAAGTGACCAGTACTTTAATGATGACCTATGCAAATGCTATTTTGAAATAAATAATTCATTGAAATTTAAGTGAGCAATATTATCGATAAATATTCTTTTATTCTTTATAAGCGTAACATAAATGAAAATTAAATAAATACTTTATTCGTGCTGAATCTCATTGTAAGTTTGAAACAATATATTGTTCATAGAATATAAATTAAGTAACACTTTTAAATAACATTTCTATGTACCTATATTTTGTTTTATATTCTTTCCCGTAACCCCTTTCATTAATTCAGTAACTATTAAAAAAAATGTACATAATTTTTTCCAGGTGAATATTTTGCAATACTTTACTTTTTTTTCTTATTCTTTATAGCCTCCAAGCGACTAGAAAAATCACTATAGAAAATATCATTGCAAATGTCAAGGTACCCCTTCTTGCAATTTTTAACTCAGCTTGCATTAATATTACTTTTTTGTCATGAACAAATCGATGTTTAAAGACGCCCAGTTCATCTAAAAATTTTTCTAACACTGTAATTTTACTGGTTTTGAAAAATTTAATATCGACAGATTTTTGTGTTTTACGCAATACTACAATTTTTTATTCTGCGAGTGAATAGTATTATTCCGCGTTGTCATTTCGAGCTGTACTGATTATTAATTTTTCCTAAAAGTTTTTAAATATTTTTGAATCTTTTATTCATTTGTTTCACCACCACAAATTCATACAGTAACAATAATTATACGTTCTTATTGCCTCGAATGACTAAAAGATTCATTGTAGACAATATTATCATTGCAAATGCATGCAAAATTATTTTTTCCAACATCAGCAAAGCGATTCTTAAAAAGGCCTAGTCCATCTGAAATTTTTCCTAACACTGTAATTTTATTGGTTTTGAAAAATTCAAAATCGACAGATATTTCTTTAGAATATCTGTTTTCCTATTTTCCATTCCTCTTTCATGCATTTTAATTTAAAACAGAATAGTATTATTTCCTACGGGTATTCCAAGCTGTAATGATTATTAAAAAAGTCCACATGTGTGTACACAATTTTTCCCAAAAGTTTCTGACTCTTTTATTATTTTATTTCACCAGCATAAATTTACGTAATAACAATAATAATACGTTCTTATTGCCTCGAATGACTAAAAGAGTCACTATAAACAATATTATTATTGCAAAAACATAGGATAGTGTTTTTTGCAGCCTCGACAAACCGGTTCATCCGAAATTCATCCCGATACCACAATTTAACTGGTTTTGAAGAATTCAACACCGACAGATAACTCGCATCGGCGACCAGCACGATCGAATATTTGTGTTTTCCTTTTTTTCCCTTCCCTCTGTCGAGACGTTTTAATTTACGACGGAATAGTATTATTTCGCGTGGGTATTCCGAGCTGCCGCTTGAGAATTTTTCATCTGTTCGGCCCTCGAACGGCGTTCTCTCCGTTTCCTCGATATCTCTTTCCATTAGGATCGCTAATCGTTTTATCATCTCAAGATTAATGGGATCAACGGGCCGCTTTTAATTTCTGTCGTCAAGAACCCGCCGTTTACGTCAGCTCCTTTTGCCGGCGCGGCCGAATGAAATTTCTCCTTTCATATTCCAGATTGGAAATCCTTTTTCCGCGAGCCCTACAGAAACGGTTAAATATTGAAGTACAGGGACAATTAACCGCGTCGATGACTTTGTGAAACTGTCTCTGAAATGTCTGAGCGGACCCACTTTCTCTGATTAAAATTAATGGCACTATAATCCAAGTGAAATGATTCCATTTATGCATGTATGCATACAGTGGCGGACGAAAGTATTCGTACAGTGAGGAAATTTGTAAAAGAGATAATTGTAATTTGTTCAAATTAGTTAGTAAGTTGCGGAATATAAACTTTACTTCTTTCATATATGTTTATGTTGAATATTACTT
This sequence comes from Macropis europaea, assembly GCA_916610135.2. Classification (NCBI taxonomy): domain Eukaryota; kingdom Metazoa; phylum Arthropoda; class Insecta; order Hymenoptera; family Melittidae; genus Macropis; species Macropis europaea. Next base: position 11,110,401 of record OU744352.1, on the reverse strand, counting down.
TAAATGTTGTAGAAAATTCATTGAAATAAAGTTATTCGTTTACAAGTTACAATTATCTTTTTTATAATATTTTCACTGTACGAATACTTATATATATATTTTTAAATTGTTTACCAAGGTTTACCATTATCATTTTATATACACTGCCATAAATTACATGCCAACAGTTTAATATAAAAACATATTTCCTACCCTGAATTTACAACAATATTTAAAAATATTCTGTTACTAGAAAAATTGTATTTTATGTTGTGGGTCTATGCATTCCATTTATGTATCTTCGTTAATTATTTAGCAAGATCATTACCATTTTATATACACTACTGTGAATTATATGTTCAGAATTTAATACAGAAGTATAATATCCTACACCTAACAGGCAAAACTGTTGTAAAATGTCCTAATATAAAAATAATTATATCTCCTTATACAATCTCCTCTGTTCTATTAATCTATACTTTGTTATTAATTATTTAGCAAGTCTATTATCACAACTCCTAACCCACAGCACTGTTGTAAAATACTCTATTACAAAATGAATTATATTATATTCACTTATTTATCATTTTTCTACAAGATACAAATGTATAAACCTATGATTATTCCCTATATGCAGTCCATAGAATTTTGAATTGTACTCATTCCAAAGAAGTACTTAAACACTCCTTCAGCAACTTAACTAGACAACAAACTGTGTAACCAAATTTAATTACACGTGCTCGTATTCCTTAATCCATTTTTGCCGAAGAAACTGGCCCTGTTGCTTTAGAAGCATTTATTATTGAAACGCTGCACATGTAAAATAGAGTACTACTATATCACCAATGCAGATACTGATGTTATCTCTCGTGGGAACATTCAATAACCATTTAACGTAATGACTACATACAAGAAAATTTTCTACCGCCCAACAGATGCAGCTAGCAGGCGAAAATGTGCGTGTACTCGACTGAGTACAGTGGGAAAAAATGGGTTAATCATTCAAATATCATTTCAGTCATCCTGTAACACTCGTCGCGGCGTTTCACCCACACGACAAAGCCACAGACGATACGTCATATTCGCAATGTTTTCTTAGCTCGCCGCCAGGGCGCTCAGCACCCCTTCCTTTCTCGCAAGTACACGCCTGAACTACGATTCCTATATATACTCCGTCTGAGACAGCTCCAGTATCCCGGCGTCTGAGGCACGGGTCTGCTGGTCGCCTTACTGACGAGTCCCCCAGCAGACCTTAGGACGAAACGCCACTACACCCTTTCCTTCTCCATCCAATTCTGTGCCAATCCGAGGTGGCGACAACGAGGAGGACAACGCAGCGCAGCAGTGAAGAATGACGGGAGGGGTCACCCAGCGTCTTCGCCAAGGAAAACGTCGTCGTGTGCCCCCCAGGGGGGTGGGGGATCCGCGCGGCCATCGAAGGAGCCGCCACACACGACACCCCAACGATGATCGCATTCCTCGACAGTGCACGTTGAAGAAGCATTTAAGTTGGGTGGATGCAACTTCAACGGAGGACAATCGATCGGGAAGTACTGGCACCAAGAAGGACGGTCTGGCCGTCGGAACTCTGCAGCTGCTGGAAGAAGTCGAGAGGGGAACGTGGTGGGAAGAATCAAAGCGAAGAAAAAAGAAAAATCCCCCATCCAGCTCGAAGGACCAAATCCAGAAACCTAGAATCCTGAACACTTACAACACCCTGAACCCGCGCGTCTAAGGCAAAGGGCCTGCTAGGTAGCCTTACTGATGAGTCCTCTGGCAAGCCCTGGACGAAACGCAAATTCTTTTTGGTTTCTCTAAAAAATTAATAAATAATTTTAGAAAACTTACAACTTTTTTGCTTTCTGATGATTTGCAATAACTGTTTGCGAATATAATATATTTCTGTCAGATATTGTTAGGAAAGTTAATGAAAGTAATTTTAACAACTTGCCTCGCTGTATCAGCTGAACGTGACAAAGTTTCTAATTTGTATAGAAAATTAATATAATCTTAAATTATATGTTTTCATGAATCTTAGTAGTGATTTTTGTAATTTTTTCTATTGGTTGAGTTAGAGCTTCCTGGAACATTTATTATCCCTTTGTACTCTGACAATTTTTTAACACTTTCTCTACCATCGTGGTTTGGAGAAAAATGACCAGCATAGATCATGCTTTATTTTCTATGTTTTTGCAATATATGCCGCAGATTTTCACTTACAGACGTATAAAATGAAGAATAATGAGCACGTTTTTCCAATGTGTTGCAAATATTATGTGACTCTAGGTTGTGTGAAAAATATTTTCGATATAATGAATAGACTATTTGGTGGACAATAATGATTAAGTAATAATTAGTTAATACAAATTTATTTTTCGGAGTAAAATCCAGTTTATTTGCATTTTTTTATACAATCTAAAACATTTATTAGGACATGACCGTATTGTTTCGCCACTGTACGTTGAAATAAAATAATCGAACTTCGAACGAATCGCGTGGGTTATCCCCTCATTTGTTTACAAACTTATCCGTTAAGTTCAGAGCAGGCTTTATTTGTTCGCGCGACTGTAAAATGAAGAATTATCGCTGGTACATACAGTGACTCACAAAAATAATCAAATGAACACACTATTTGAATTTTGTCTTATTTAACATTTCTTTAAAGTATTAATATTTGAAGCAAGGTTATAATATATGTATAAAATTATATTTTTCATACGCCTCCACACATTGTAAAATTAGTTAACTGCACCATAATTAGGGAAGAAAACAGTTATGGAAATATTTTACCAATTTCGTAAGTCACTGTATGTGTGACGTCGAACTCTCAAAACAGAATCAGCGCGTCACGTATATGTGACGCTGATAATGAACGTGTCAATACGAGCGTCTGACCACTCTAAAGTAATTTTATGCTGCTATTTCTGAAAATGAAAAACATTTTTCCAAAAAAATTGCTGAATGTTTCTAACTTTCATTGCATTCATTCATTTCGTTGATTCAGTTCATATTGTAGTAAATAAAACTTGAATGTTAGTTCACGAAATGTTCCATGATATTGAATTTGTAAAAACAATATACATATGTCGCTATAGCAGCGCCAGTGGAGGGCAAAGGGTTAATACTATACACGAGCTAACAAATGAGCCGCTCGGAAGCCAAATTGATTTACTCCATAAAATGATAAGTAGAAAAAAGTGATGATGTTACAAACATTTAATGAAATTGAAAAATTGACTAAACGTGGAGTTGATTAGTTTCGCTTCTGAACGGCTCCAATATTAATTGAGTCTAAGCGTGTGCTACATATGCTTCACATATCACTGAAAGTATTAAAGGAAATTTCAATTAGTCTAATATTTTATTTGTCATATGTGTGCTGCTTCTGCTTCGAAGCCTCAGAAAAAAATAAAATAACTTAATAACAAGTCACACTCGTGATGCAGATCATGGTCTATACATTATAAATATGAGTCTCAGTCGAATATTAATTTTTTAAAATTTTCTGTTGCAACATCGTTTATTTCCAAAAACTTATCTAAAGCAAATTGCACACATCATGAAGACAATCGGACACCTTAATATTAAAGTTTAGCGCAGGTAGCCCCTAACCCTTTTGAGGACGATGGACGCATACATGCGTTTCGAAAAGTTCTTCACGGTGTGCTACGGGCCACCGTAGTGGTTCATACACAGCTGTTTCTTGTAATTGTTACTTATGTATTCGGATGAATTATCACTTCAGCTTATATTATTAATTTGCAATTTTGATGCACTAAACAACTGAACAATCATCATCACACACATTATTGTAATTAAATTTCAGCACAAGGTGCATTTTTCTGAAATTTTCTGGGCTCAAAGGGTTAACACGATAAAAACAATTTTTTTTTAATATTATAATTATATTTACAACTGGCTCTATTGAGCCAACCAGCAAATTTGATACATGAGAATATCGTGAGCTTCTGGATAACACTCAATAGTGTTCCCACTATATTTTATTATTTATTATTTCTGTAGATCGGATGGTTTTGCTCTCTTCAGTCTCCTGATTTCTGGAGTTTGTGTTAAGCTTCTTGCCAGTTCGTTAGGGTGTTCCTCTAATCTGTTTTTGTGCGTTGTTGCGAATTTTTGTATTTGATCTTCACTATATTTTACTGCTAGATTTTTATGGAGAGAGTCTCCACTGACATACCATGGAGCAGCAGTTATTGTCCTTAAGGCTTTACTTTCGAATCTGTGGATAATATTTAAGTTGTTTTTTTGGCACAGCCTCAACGTTGATTGCCGTATGTCCATATTGGAATATATCGTAAAATGAGGAGTTAAATCATGTCAGCCTTGTCTAGGTACGGTATCTTTGCCGGCAGACGTTTGGCATGTCCATCGTTCAGCTCGAACGGGCCGAAACGTTTCCTGAAAACTTTTCAGAAAATTACACGGCCGTCGAACGTTCGTCAGGGGGACGTTGCTTTTCAGACGCGTGTCTTCCGGTGGCGGAAGAAACGCAGCGTCGAAAGTTTCGGCGGAAGTTTTCGCGAAAGTCCGAAAACGCGACATATCCTCTGGCAAAAAGAGCTCGTCTCCAGCTGGAAAGTACAGCGACACTTTCTCGCGAGGAACAAGGGAGAGTTTAAAGCTTCCCTATCGGGAACTTCATCCTCCCTTTGATGGACGCCGGGAAATCTCCTGCCTACCACTCTGCCAGTCGTTTCCACGCTCAAGGCCATTCTCTTCATCATTTCTAATTTTATTTCAGCAATTTCTGCGTCGTCTGCTCCACGCACACTGATAGCTCATTTCTAGATAAAGTCTGCGGGTTAAGCTGCTCTGTGCACGGTCATTGTGAGATGGGTGACCGTCTGCGACTTATGGTAGTTCTGACTTAACGCTGAACTGGTTGGAAATAGCAAACTTTCTACTAATATAATCTCAAGTTAAAATCTTTTAAATCAACAATATTAGGAAGATTGACCATTTTTTTATTGGTACTATTAAACCTTAGTAAATATATTTATGAATGCTAGAAATGATCGAATTAATACTGATTGAATCTAAGTGTCACCTACATACGGGTGACATGGCTGTCAAAGTGTTAAAAGGAGAGGAAAAGGCAGACATGTCAAATAGTTTAGATTATTCTGAATACTTACGCCTATGGATATTTATTTATCCACTTACTATCGAGGTTTTTTAGTGTTGCTGTCGATTTATGGTACTTCTAACTTAAACCTGTAGATCTCTGGACCTAAATGTCCATAACAGTCTCTGCTGAGTTACATGCAAAAGAAGAAGAAAAGGAGGGCACATCAAGTATTTCAGGATATTCTGAACACTTACGCCTATGGATATTAACTTGTCGACTTGCTCTCAAGGTTTTTCAGCGTTGCTGTCGATTTATGGTACTTCTAACTTAAACCTGTAGATCTCTGGACCTAAATGTCCATAACAGTCTCTGCTGAGTTACATGCAAAAGAAGAAGAAAAGGAGGGCACATCAAGTATTTCAGGATATTCTGAACACTTACGCCTATGGATATTAACTTGTCCACTTGCTCTCAAGGTTTTTCAGCGTTGCTGTCGATTTATGGTACTTCTAACTTAAACCTGTAGATCCCTGGACCTAAATGTCCATAACAGTCTCTGCTGAGTTACATGCAAAAGAAGAAGAAGAAAAGGAGGGCACATGAAGTATTTCAGGTTATTCTGAATACTTACGCCTATGGATATTTACCTGTAGCCCCAGTCTCGAGGTTTTTTCATGTTCCTGTGCTTCTCTAAACTTGACTCTTCTTGTCTTACCCGAAACCTCGGCTCTCCGTGTCAACAACCCGTCAGCTGACTACTATTGCGCCTTTGTTGTCCCCAGGTTCTGTCCTTCTCTATCTTCTGCTACTCTTCCTCTTCCGGAGGCTAAAGACCTTCAAACTGTATCAGCAGCGATGTTAACGCTGCCGTCAATTTTCTAGGAATTATTTAATGAAATTTCAGGCGTCGTATAGTGATCCAGATCGAATAATTTAGTGATATTTTATTACAACCTTTAAACTACAGGGGGTATGGGAATGAAATTTGCACTGAAATATATTAAAAAATAATCATTTTCTAATAGTATATAATGTAATATATTTTGTATTTGTTTAATAGTTTTTTTAATTTTGTAATTTGAATTGATCTAAAAAAATTGTAAAAACTGTTTATTTGATAGCTTCTTCATTGCTTCTTGGGGTAATTTACATCGCAAAAAGTCGAGTAAAGAAAAAGTCGAGCAGTATTATTAGAGATTGTGACGAAGTCTATAGTTTAATTAAATATATATTGCGAATAAAAAAATCTGCTAAAATTATATTCAGTAGTTTCGATTAAACATAAAGTTATAATATAATATAGTTTTCTTGTAATTACTTCCTAAAAATGATCTATTTTAAAGGGCTCTAGACCGGAGCCTTCCCTTAACCCTTTCACTGCTATCAACGGCTATAGGCGCTAGACAAAGCTGTTCACTGTGTGCTGTCCACGTGAAAGTGTTAAACAAAGTAGTCAGGGCATCTCGAAGTAAAGAAACAGTTTTTACTGACAAAAAATGCTATTTTCAAAATGTCCATCTTTATTCGTTCCAATTACAATTTTTATTAAATTTTATTAATTCCTTCATTTTCAAGGTTGATGGACACTAGCAAACAACTTGCGACATTTTTTCCAAGAGTGGCACACCTGAGAGTGAAGCCAGCATGTTCAGTTCATTTGTGACTGATCTCATCAACTCTCGCAAAAAATGTCTCAAGTTCTTTGCCAGAGTCCTCGAGGCTTTAGGAGGCAAAGCAGCTGCAATGGATATCGCTGTGAAAAAGTTAATTTTTAGGCAGAATGTCACTAAATTCATGAATCCGGACCAGTGTGCGTCGGTCAGTAACTTCCTAAGCGGTCCATCGTTATAAATTACCATTGAACGATCGTTCGCGAGAAGACGACTCGGCTGCTATCGAGGCAGCAACGTTCCTTAACGTCTACCGCCAGAATATCAGGCGGGATGAATTTCCTGGCGCCCGGGGGCACGAATCGATCAATTTCCATGAACCTTAGAGGCGGAGGCTCTTGAAAACCGTGGAGGCAGGGGGGCATTGAAAATGAATTCACGAAAGGCGGATAAGATTCTTTAGCCAGGAGCCGGTTCGCGGCAATATGGGGGAATAAGGTCCGGCCATTTGCAGGATAAAAGGTTCGGCTGGGTTGGACGGCCGGTAGGTCAGGTATGTAGGCTCGTAGGAAACGCGGGATGGTCACGGGCACCGGGAGAAATTGAATTATCATAAAGAAATTGCGTCCGAATATTTCGTCCGGTTCTATTGAATGCCAACGAGTAGATGAGAAGGCATCGATAGGTTTTCCAATATCGCCGCGGGGACCTGCATCAGGAATTTTAAGAATCGGGACCGCCCTCTCCGCCGGCTAGAGGTCAGCACGTGCGTGAGCTGCCGGGGAATCGAACAGAGGGAAGAAGAATCGGATGGAGCCTGCTCTTTGAACCCTTTCGAGACGCTGGTCGACCCCTGAATCGCTGTTCTATGACCTGCGACTCGAGAGCAGGCTGCGAAGGGCCAGAGGTGCCGGCTGAAAGAGCAACACGGATTCAGTTGTCGCTTCGTTAAATACTTCTTTCGTTCGTTTCTATGGACCTGGCTGGAGCTGTTTTTTACGGTTGGCTGTTCGTCGTAGGGTCCTGACCGGTTAGTCCAACTGGCGAATGATAATTGCAAATATCGACAGTGAAAGGAGGAGCAGACTGGACGTGTAGGATAGGGTAGTTGTACCTAACATGGTAATAGAGACTGATATTGTAAAAGTCTATTGGGGCTAGTAATAATAATAATAGTAAGTACCATCAGTTAACACTGAAAACTGGACCAGTGTAGGTTAGGTTTGTTTTACATGACATGGTAATAAAGAATGATAGTGTAAAATTCTACTGGAGTTGGTAATAATAATAATAATAATAATAATAATACAAATAAGTATCATCAATTAACAGTGAAAACTGGACCAGTGTAGGTTACGTTTGTTGTACATAACGTGGTAATAAAGAATGATAGTGTAAAATTCTACTGGGGCTGGTAACAACAATAATAATAATAATACGTATCATCAATTAACAGTAAAACCTGGACCAGTGTAGGTTAGGTTAGTTATAATTAAAATAGTAATAGAGAATAATATTGTCAAAATTGACTGAAATTAGTAATAATAGTAATGAATATTAAGTATGATAACAGAGAAAACTTAACCAGATGAAATGTGTAGGTTACCTATACCTAACATGATAATAAAAGGTGATACTCTTAAAATCTATTGGATCTGGTAATAATAATAATATTACATTTCAATTGACAGTGAAAAGTAAGTCACACTATTTAGTCGTGTAGGTTAGGTTAACTGTTGCTAATATGATAACAGAGAATAATGTTGTCAGAATCTACTGCGGCTAGTAATAATAATGTTGATAAATATGAATTCGCCGTGGAAATTAAACTGGACTAGACATATATGTTAGGTTAACTATATATTATACAATAATAAAAAATTACATTGTCAAAATTTACTGTTGAAAATCATATATAAGCTGTCTTCAAGGGAGATTATGTTATAACTTCTTAATTCCCTCAAGCCGAGATCTATAATTTGCAATGAAATTTAATGCTTAACACGTTCAGTGCCACAGTGAAAACAGCCACACCTGATCAGACACAATATAATTTACTACTTTTTATATACAGTACAAAGAAAAAAAAGATTTGGGTACTCAATCGTGTTCTTCAGTTCCTACATTATTGTTTCAGTATGAAGTTATCTCACAATCTTGTAAAAATCAATAATTATTTAATTTAATTAAATTTGACGCGCCGGTCACCGGTGACTCCCACGGCATTCAACGTGTTAAAGTAATTTATTAACAAAACAGATTAAATGTGGAATAATAATCTTTTGATTGCGGCATACTTCCAATGAAAATTATTCACTATGTGAGGAACCATATTTGTTTTCTTTTGTTTATTTATTTTATTATCTCTTATTCTTTTGTGTTAGCAAACTCGTCGACTATTATTTATTTGTGTACTCTCAATTACTATTTATTATGTATTTTTATCTTTTTCCTCAATTCTGGATACTCATGTATTTGTCTAAACTATTAACGAGTTCTAAAAGCCACTATGGTGGCCTTTCGCACATAAAAGAGTATTTTTACAAATCGTACATGCGCATCTTTCGCAGTCAGATACCTCCGAACCTTCTTATTTCATATTAAAAACTAAAAATCTGAAGTGTTTTAAAAGCGATTAATTTGTTTATTTACGTTCACTTAAACTTTTCCTTGTCTCCGTGCATTCTATGAGCCAGTTGACTCCTAACCTATAATTCTACCACACTAACACCAATTTCAATGAAATTTTAATGCGATATAGTATTCGAAATCAATCATAATCAACAGGTACAGTAGAGCTTTTCGTATCCGAACCCCCGTTATCCGAATATCCTAATATCCGAACATTCTATTCTCCAATTGTTCTCTTATCCAAACAGCCGTTTCCTGAAAACTTATGTGATTTAGCAGCCAAAAAAATATGAAACAAACTGTGAATTTCGTTGTTCTCTATTTGAATAAATGAAGCTTAATATAATAAAAAGTGATTGGTCTATTATCCGAGAGTTCTGTTATCCGGTCACATTTGTCTCCCTATTAGTTCGGATACGGGAGGCTCTACTGTACTTTCTTATCAGCCGACTCTTACACTGAAAATCTTATCTGACTCTATATCTCGCAGATCATTCGCCATAGACAAAAACTATACACACAAAATTTCTATAATTTTCAATTCTAAACCCAACCACGTTAGCGATTTCCCAAACAATTAATTTATTAAAAAAATATACTAAAAATTAGCACATTTTTGCAAATTGTCAGCAGTTTTCCAGGGTACACCGACACGAGCCCCCCCGTCTGTGCATATCGATATATCGCTTAATTTGAACGACGCTGGAGGCTTATATAATGTAAACGCAATACCTCGCGGCGTGCATAGAGTGAACGGCATACGATCCGACCCTGAATACGGGCATCAAATCCTCGACACGGCCATTATACGCTCATTTCAGGTTAATACTTGGCTGATGTTCGTGCGGGCCATCTAACGACCGACACCACCGGGCATTAAGGTTGAGCACCGCTGAGGCCCCATCCTGCCGGCCGCATTGTCTGCCCTTATTTGCAAAGTTGCCGTGCAAATTATCTTGAGGATTTCGCCGGGGATATTGACAGTGTCGAGCATCCGGTGGAGGCGAGAAGAAACGTTTGTTTACGCTCAGGCGAAGGCGGAAGACTTCGACGGTTTTCACGCTGCCGCTCGAGGAATCCAGCCTTTCATGGAAACCGCCCTAATTTGCCCGGTGCGCGTTTCATGGAAAATTAACTTGTCGCGCAGCTCGTTCAGGCTTTACGCAAAAAGTAATCACGGTCTGTTTGTGTGCTGGATAAGCTGCAGCCATATATGCGTTTGTATCCGTACAGAGGAAGGACTTTGAATCCTGTTCAGGAGGAGCAGAAACAGCTGCGGACTATGTACGGGCTGTCCCACGCAACTGGAACAAGCTGTATCTTTGAAACGGTTAGAGATGGACAAAAATGTCTTAAAACAAAATTAGGTGGTATCGAATGAAGCATATTATGAAGCTAAGTTTAGACTATTTTAATTTTAAGTTACTGCGTAAATATCCAATGACTGCTGATGCGCCGAAAAGTGTAGCGACTTTCAAACTGTAATAACTTTGGAATTAATAGTTTTATGCTACAGGTAGCCTAACACTTTTTTGTAGAGACTGAAAAATTGCATCGACCAGTGCAGCCAAAATATGGAGTTTCACTTAAAAAAAAGGTGTAGTTGTGTTTTTCAGACGCACCGATACATGAAAATGTGTAAGCTTAATTGGAGAAGATGCTTCATTTGATACCATTTAATTTCGTCTTATGGGATCTTCTTTTATCTCTAACCGCTTTAACACTTTGACTGCTACGTCATTCATATGTGGGTGACGTCTAAATTCGGTTGATACTTATCTGGCTACGAATGGTATTAGTCAAAGTATCTAAAAAGCTCTAACAGAACCAGCGAAGGAACTACAAAGAATTCCTAACATTATTGAACAAAAAGGGCATAATTTATGATTATTCTCATGTTGTGTCACAGTCTAGAAAGGTGTGATGTACGGCTTGTCCCAGTTGTGCGGGACACCCTGTATACTGTATTAGAGAGAAGTTGTTGAAGCCACCGGTGGCACACGCAATGATTTTAATTCGATCAGAGAGCTAACCATTATGAAATTTTGAGTAACATACGTTAACATGATGAGAGTTTTGAGGTTTTCACGGTCGAATTAGTTACAGTTAATACTGTTTGAGGATTATGTGTGTAAACAATGTTCAGAAGGGAAATATTTCCAACGTTTCGCTAGTATTGCAGCTAGCATTGTTAGAGGTCTGAGGATGCACTTATATTGATGTGCGTTAGAATGTTCACAATTTTAGTCAGTCACTCTTCAACGTTTCTCATAAAAAAAAGAGTGACCATTCATACTTTTTAAAGTATGTAGCAATTCAACTGATCACCAATTCAATTCAATCTGATCTAACTAATTTATGAATTAATATGATAAGCAATCTATGCATCAATATAGTAACCAATGTGTGCATTAATGTAACGGTCATCTTATTAATTATTGTAATAATTATTCGATGATTTAAGCCAACCTAATGTTATCTAACCGAAACCAATCTAATTCTACCTAACAGAAATGAAAGCAAACCCAGTCTAACCTAAAGCAAAATGACTAAAGCAATTTATGAGTTAAAATGATAACCAACTTATGAATCAATATGAGAGTCATCATAAGCATTAATGTAACGGTCATCTTATTAATTATTGTAACAATTATTCGATGACTTAAGTCAACCTAATGGTATTTAACCGAAACCAATCCAATTTTACCTAACAGAAATGAAAGCAAACTCAACGTAGCCTAATCCAAACTGACCAAGCCAATTCTGAGTTATTATGATAACCAACTTATCAATCAATATGAGAGTCATGATGTACTATAATGTAACGATCATCTTATTAATTTTTATAACTATTATTCGATGGCTTAATGTATCAATCAAGTTAAATTATCTTAAGCTAATTTATCTGAAACCAATTCAATTCTACCCAATCGAAATGAAAGCATACTCAACCTAACCCAATCCAAACTGACTAAACCAATTTTGAGTTAATATGATAATCAACTTATGAATCAATGTGGCAATCAACATATGCATCAATCCAACAATGAACGTATTGATTATTAGAACAATTAACTGGTCATTTAATATATGAATCATCTTAACCCCATTTATGCCATAGTGATTCAACCTAACTTAATTCAATCGAAACCAACTTAATTCTTCCCAATCTAATCCAAACAATATATGCCTCAATATGACAATTAACTTATCAATTGATAAAATAATCAACTTATGAATTAATTTGAATTCACATTTGTTTAAAAATGCAACATTTGTCCCATTTTTCATTGCTAGGACGGAGAACGGGTATTGCGCAGGATTTTCTCCTTGTTAGCATTCAAATGTATCGTCTTATTCAGAGTAAAGCCTTAAGAATCCGATCATCTTCCTAAAATCTCCTACATAATCCACCCCGTATCAATTTATCTGAAGCATATCGAATCGCCCCCACAAGTGTCCTCGCCCTTCTTATTCCTTCGCTGGCAGGAGTTCCCCCATTAGGTTCCTCAGTCTTAGGACGGATGGTTATCCGATTATTTCGGCTAGAATTTTCTTTCTTAGGACGAATGCATTCTTCGATTACCGTGCCGGTTCCGATTGTATTTTCCTAAGTGGTATTTGCTGAGACAACTTCGTCCACTCTCCTCTAATTGTCTTTCCATGCGTCATTCCTCTCAAATGGACACCCCAAGACGAATGATAGTCGGTCGAACTAATACTAATCGAGCTTCCCGTAATCCGTGCGACCAATTGTTGTTAACTAATTAATTGCTGAAAAGAGTATGGCGATTGATAGTTCTGGAAAATTCCTGTAGTTGGAGAATTTCGTATCTTCGATATTTAATTTAGGGAAGACTTCGTCTTCATTAAACAATATTTATGACTAATAACAAAAGCACTGGAAGCTTCCTGATTGTACTGATTTATAAAGAAAACGTGAATTAGACCTAATTCCTGATATTACTCCTTTTAGACTGTTTCTATTATTCTAATTTAATCACAGAAGTCGGAAAACAATTTTTACTTTCACGGTTTCTGTTTTTGGAAATTATTTTGGGGGTGATCTGGCACTCAGCCTCCAAAATTCATTAATTAAAACATTTAATTAAACAACTATCTATTCTTGTAAAAATTTGGAATATTGTTAACCCCCTGACTGCAATGTCTCAGTACGCACTACTACAGTTGGACCGCATGACTCGTTTCAAAGTAGCCCGCAGTCAAAGGGTTAAATAACTAATAATTCTTATAAAATTTTGGGATAATATTAACATTCTAATGATAGTATAAGATGTTACCTATCTGTTCAAACAGTAAAATGTTCTTCTCCTCTAGAATTTATATTTAACACGTTCACTGCCACAGTGCTCACCCGTAACCGGCGCTTGTCTTCTCAGTGGGGCCTTGGTGGTCATCCGTGATCGGCGTTGCTACATTTTTCAGAATGATTAAAGTAAGATGAATATCATCGATTACAAAGTTTTGAACAACGTAAAAATTAGAGAACATTGTCACCATTCTAACCAGCGAGATAAACGCACTATTGATAAGGATATGATCTTACTGAACCATACTACTTAATATTTTATCATCATATATTTAGAATTATGAAAATTCTATTGTGGCCCCCAGGGCAAAACATATAAAACTTGCGTGGCAGTCAACGTGTTAAAATAGGACATTATATTATGTCTGACCATGAATGGCAGTTTCCACTATGGCAATCAACGTGCTCACCGATCGATAAAAGTACTGATTGCAACCGAAAATCGTATCAACACTGTTGCAAGTACCCGATACAATCGTGTTCACGGAACCGACATGGTCGATAACAGGGCTGGAGAGAAAAAAAATCTCGGAAAATAAAGGGTTAACGATTTAACACCTGCAGAGTCGGGGGGTGGAGGAACACAATTAGGCGGTGGACGGTAAACGGAACGTTGCAGGTCGAAAGGAATAAAACAGTCCGATACGTACGGTTATTAGAGGGAACGGTCGAACTCGTTTCATAAGTTGCTAATTAGCTCGCCAGATGGACACGTAATTTGCGGTGGTATTGGCTTAGTTAGCCAATAAGTCGTTCTCGTATATTGCCACCGCTAAGGGGGTTTAACGGGTCTGCGTAACCAGTCTCGTGGGCACTTCGATTTTCCAATCGACAACGGCGTTTCAGACGTACCGGGGGCAAAGGCAAGATGGACGGAGAGAAGACGGAAGGGAATGGAGTTGTCTGATCGATACCGGCAGAGATCACTTATTTTATCGACAGACCCTTCGACCTCGACCAGTCGTAAAGTGATGGTAGATCGGAGTGAATCTAAAACTGGACATGTTAATGAACAGATGGATGGACGTATGAATGAATATATTAATATACACGTACATCAAAATCTGGGTGAAAGTTCATGTGTTAATATAGGTGTACTTGTAAATGAACATTTGGATGGGTATATACATGAACACATACACTGCCGCTCAAAAGTATGTGGACACTTGTGATTTTTAATGAACCGATATTATCCGACATAAATTATTATTGTTCAACGATGTTTATTGATAAATCCTATTACGAATATTTAATGTACTCTAGTATTATTACATTGAATAATTTAATTATTTAAATCCTTTAAATCGTTCAAATAATTAAATGTTTATGCGGTCTCTACGCTGCATCATATTCTGTCGCGTGCAGACGGTTTCTGTTTTCTTCTTTCATTTCACGATGACTGAATTGCTTTAGTGTGATTCTCTGTCTTCTTTAGACTAATATAAATATTTAGAATCATGATTCAATGCGAAAGAACTTCAGGTAAGAGCATAAGACTGTTCTGTCGTTCTATAGAAATCATTTTTGTTTGAACACTTGCGAGAGCACGATGGGTACAAAAAGAACAGAGTCAAGTATTCAAAAGTGTTTTCAAGTACTTTTGCCATCGAACGAAGGATATTTTGTAAGGGAAATTGCAAGAAAAATGGGAATTTCAAAATTTAGTGACTAACGATTTCATAACTCCTTTCAGGTAGTTATTACAGTTATGAAAGTGTCCACATACTTTTGTGCGGCAGTGTATGTAGGTGATTATACTAGTCAACGTACAAAGGAATATATAATTGAACATTCAGATTGAACATATAATTGAACATATTGATAATCACGTATTTCAGATGAAGATTCAGGAGAACATATGGATGAACATATAAATGAACATATGATTGAACATACGAATGAACACATGGATGGATATATAAATCAACATATTAATGTACATGTATATCGAAATTCAGGTGAAGGTTCAGGTGAACATGTAGATGAACACATAGGCGATTATAAAAATGATCGTGTAAAGGAATGTATAAATGAACATTCAGGTTGAACGTGAAGGCGAAGATATGATTGCACATGTAGATAAACATTTAAATAAACACACTAAACATTAAGGTGAACAGATGATTGAACATATAGATAAATATTTAAATAAACACTCCAATAAACATACATATAAAAATTTAGATGAAGATTCAGGTGAATGTACAAATGGACATGTAAATGAACATTTGGTTATACGTTCAGATGAATGTGGAAGTGTACATTTAGATGAGCATGTTGATGAATACATATACAGGTGAACACATAGGTGACCATACTAATGACCATATAGAGTAATATATAAATGAACATTCAAAGTGAACATTAAGGTGAACATATGAATGAACATATTAATATACAGGTATATGAAAATTTAGGTCAGAGTTCAGGTGAACATATCGATGAACGTATGAATAAATATTCAGAGCGAACATTAAGCTGAACGTATGAATGAACATACGAATGGTCATGAAAATGAACATATTAATAAACATGTGTATGAAAATTTAGGTGAATATTTAGGTGAACATATAAATGAACATTTAGATGAACTCATAGATTGTACATTTAAGTGAACATGTGGGTGAACGTATAGGCCCGCGGCTAAATGTCTGCAGAAGTCGAAGCTGGGATACAATACAGGAGAAGTGTATAATTAGTATATTTCTCTGCCCTTGTGAGTATTCATTTGAACCGTTCAGAGGCGACTTTAGTGGAATTAAAAAGGAACGATTGAATTTTGTTTATTTAACGACTTCAATTGACTAATATTGAATTGTTTGATACATTTTATTTATTATTCAACTGTACTCAACTATTAAACCCGCTCCCTCAGTGAATTCAATTTCTTCGGCTCTACTCGGTTACTTATTCTACGTGTTCAACAAATTCCATTTCTTCAACTTTACTGAATTATTTATTTTGTTTGGCTAGTAAATTCATAGCTATTAAACAAGCAATTGAAAAATATTCTGCAGCCTTGGAAAATAGTGCACGGGTATATGGCCAGCAGACATATATTTATAAACACTATTTAAATATGCGAAAAATACTAGCATTCACATAAGTGTCCCTGAAGAGCTTTTAAAAATATTACATACCGCGTCTGACCGGGTACGGTCATTTTCACTGATTCATTTAACGCGTTAATGAGATTGAGATCCAGAGCCGCAGTGAAAACAGCCGTGCCTGGTCAGCCACATTATAATGCACTCCATTTGCTATAAATCCTGCAACAAATTACTTTCCAATGAATTCATAAAATTTCCTTTTCTATTCAAACGCTTACACTAAATTTAACAGCGCAGTAATATAGTCTAAGTACTTTTAATCGCATAATCGTACTCGTGGAATCGACGTCGATGCATAATCGAAATGCACTAAGACAGAAGTTACAGTAAGGACGTTTCTAAAACCGTTTCAACCGCTATGTTTGTGTGCCAGTGTTGGATTTAATTTCGGATACTCTGTGAAACTAACCACTGACACGTTTTCAATTAACAACGTCACAATCTAATTATCCTATGTTAATGTAATCATATTTAAAGCTCGTTCGACAGTTAACTGTTCCTGAAATTATCCAAAACGGGTATAACGATAGCCGTAGAAGAGTTTCAATGACCGTTTGCATCAGAAATCATTCTTTTATTTTCCTCGATGCAACAGAGCCAAAACTTCATGTTTTTAAAACTATTTTTATGTATCGTTAGTTGAAAAATTGAAGGGATGGTATGAATAAAATTCTTTACTATTTACAAGCATCAGGACGGTCGAAATCTTCCAATATTTAGTAATAAACGATCAGTACACGATTAGGATGGTTGACACAGAATTAATTACAAATTAGAGAGTCTTGTCCAAGTATCATTAAATAAAAATTGATTCGATTATTGTTAACTTGATAATTTGCAAGATTCAATGATATTCTATTTAAGAAATTTGTATTTTTATTCATTTTTCAATTGTACATTATAATGGTACAGCGAACAAAATTATTATTAAAATGCTACCGTATGCAGTGTTAATTAAAATTGCGATATCGCTTATTGTTAGTCATTTCATGATTTTCTTATAAATTGAATAAAAATTTCTATGCAACAACAGTGAGGTTTTCAGTAACTTGCACATTAATATAAATGGTAATTATTAAAATCATGCAGGATCAATTAAATGCAGTCGATGATACAATATTTACAAAATAATCAATGCAATGAGAAAGCGAAGTGTAATATGAATACAATCTAGTACACGCCCGTAATATTATTATCGTTCGTGCGGAGACCGCCCATGGGCGTTCAAACGTCGTACTGAACAAATACGCTCATCGATCTTCCGCACGGGAAGTAAGAAAGTACCCAGCAAACTTTAAAGCTTAATTTTCTTGAAAACGGAACCTTGTGCAAAACAATTTTATTCTACATTTTCGTCTCCTTTTTGTGTCGAGAATGCTCTCATACCCATCCCAACGCACTCTGCATACAACAAAACAATTACATCCTTATTATACAGGATGACCATCTTAACTTGAACACTTTGAAGATCTCACTTGTTTTTGATGCTATGAAAATGCATATTTCATACTCAGGATCACATAAAGGTAATGCTATCATAGCTCATTGGACTGGCCTTGACCTCAATTATTATTACCCACAATGATAAAATTATGTAATCGTATTAAAAAAAGTATCCATGACCCCGAAATTTCAAAAAGTGTGCCCTTGAAAAAAAAAATTGTTTGCTCATCACAATATTTGCGCCTTTAAGCAAATCATGTTTTCCTCTCACCAAAAATAAGTGAGATACTTAACCCTAGTGCGTTCTTCCGTTCGACAATACACTCCAGGTCTTTGGGTCAAAAATGCCCCTAACGAATGGAGCTCATATTTTCAACTTTGTAATGCAATGATAGAACTAACAAGGAACATAGAAATAACCAGTCGCATGTATTATAATGGCATCATTGCAAAAGTTATTAACCCTTTGACTGCTATTTTATTTATTCTACCATTAGAATATTAATATTATCCCAAAATTTTACAAGAATTATTAATTATTTAACCCTTTGACTGCGGGCTACTTTGAAACAAGCCTATAAGCGCTTGACAAGTAGATAACTAAATGCGTACGTCTGCAAAGGGTTGAACAAATGAAGATGCAATGGGTCAAAAACGACCCGCAGACCGCACTAGGGTCAAGGTACTCAGGTTAGGCGGAACGCCCCGTACAACAGAATGATTGTACAAAAGAAATAAGTTACTTAATCCTCAACTACTATAGAACGTCTGTGAGACTGCTCCAAATATTCATTCATCCCTATTTCCCTTCTTACGTAACTTATCACCTTCTCACGCCATGTACCTTTCAATCAGAGTCTAATGTTCAATCAGGCTTGAGTCTCTTTATTATTAACGTACAAAGCACGAACAATTGGATTTGATCTTTATTCGGCAGTTGTATGTGCGTAATAACGCAGTAAACATTAGCGGTCTGTGAGACCTCCTATAGTAGTTGCGTAAGTTTCAACGTCTATAGTAGTTAAGGGTTAATAAATAGTCGCATGGGGACATTTCTAAGAAAAAATTGTCTGATTGCAGGTGATAGCACATGTCGTGGACTGCGACTCCGTTCAGGAGCGAGCGTCGAGGTGCATGAAAGAAGGACATGAACTACTCTCAAGGTAAACGTCCGGGTTTTCAGGTGAAATCGAAACTGACCGGCCCCGGTTTCGCCGGAACGTTCACAGAGGCGAGACAGGGGCAATTAGGCGTGCAGGGGGGGGGGGGGGGGACGATACGTAATAGACAGTGCACGCACGCGGAAAATCCGTGGAAGGTTTATCGACGTCCGATCTCAGGTGGGGAGGGGCGGGTGGCGAGGGCGGCGCGAGCGGTCTGAAACAGTTCGGAAATTCACTGAACTAATCAAATACCGCTAAAACCGCTAAACAAGTTAGGTTAGCAATCTACGTGCTTCGAATGGCAACTCAGAACTGTTCTGCGGCTGCGAAGCGCGAAAACGCTCGCGACTGCTTCCGCAATCCGCACGCCGCCTCCGTGCGCCGCCCTCCTCCGCCTGCGGAATCCCTTAACTAGGAGAAACGACTCCGCGCGGACGTGTCCAAAGACTTCCACCTCGCCGACGGATCTACAGGGTGGCCCGGTTCCTCTGAACAGCCTGTCCTTGCCAGGTGGTCTTGCGGAACTAGAGGTTCGAATATGTGGCGGGTTCGAGAGATGGAGAACACGTGTGAACATACGGGTGGGCATGGTGAACGTTTAGGTGAAGTTTAGGTGAACATTTAGATGAATATAGGAAAATTATTGCGCTATGGATGCAGCTGGCTAGGCTGTTCAAAGGAGGCGACTACTCCAAGGATAACGTTTAACAATTAACAAATTTATGAATAATAAACTGACTAAAATGTATAACAGTACAATTATCAAACGTCCTATTCGCTTGCAATATTATATTATACTGTCCTCTCGCACTCGTTTCTCGATCACACCAACTGTTCGCGCTCTCACACATAGGGTAAGTTCGCCTAACATCGCCTACCAAATTTCAAATCGTTCTCAAGTAATGGGTAAGAGACATTTTTATATCAAATTAGCCTCAAACAAAAGAGACATTATTTGTAACGCTGTCAATAAAATATGTCTCTCTATACATGTTTGGGTACAACTTCAGTCCGTTGCCGGTTTCTGTCGAGACTTTTTTTTCAAAATATTACGGATAGGCGATATTACGTGCTAGGCGGTATTAGGGGCACTTACCCTACTACACATACACATACGCTCGGGTATCCCACACACATTGAAAACACACGTAGCAGATTCCTACATGAATATGGAAGCGGACATATAAATATACATGGAAAACGACCTTGAATGACCTCGAAACACCAACATGTCATATGTTATTGAGTTCGTCTCGGAATGGACTACACACCTAGCTGAACAAAAACATATGGTTCTGTTTAAAAAAACACCGATGACCTTCAAAACTCGTAAAAAGAATACCCTTGAGAAAAAATCTTTCATGTCGTTACATGTCCCCCTCGCAGCAGAGTAACTTTTGTTTGAAACGTTTTTCCGAATAATGAATAGTTCGGGAGATAATCGCGTGGATCGATTAAAATGGGATACCCTGTATGTTTAGATGAACATGTAAATGAACACACAGATGATCATATACATGATCGCACACATGGGCATTTAGATAAACGTTTAAATAAACATTTAGATCAGAGATGGTCATCCGGAGCGAGGTCTGGCTCTGGCCTACCCCCACTCTGCGTCCACTTCCCTCGCGTCATCGACAACTTCGGTAATTGTCGGTAAGTACGATTTCTCAAGAAACAGTTAGGTAATAAAAATAATTACTTTGTATATATGATATCAGTTTTATCGAGAGATTACGTCTGCACTGTGACATTCATTATTTGTTACATACAAACTCAGCGAACATCATATAGACTCACTTATTCGGATAATTAAAAAATTCATTACAATATTATTTATTTGTAACGTCTTCAAGGGTTCTGACACGTATGTGTACGTTTAGTTTGTTTCTCTAATTCAATGTTTATAGACAAAAATATGACACCTAACGGCCATGTGTGTGTATCTTATTTTTCTTACAGATCTTTAAATTTTGTTAATTCTTTATTCCTTATTTTGTAAATATGAATTTACATTGAGTAAATATTACTTTTCCTAGCTTCAACAAATTTGTCCCTGAAGAAGATCTGGAGTATCTAATTCAAGTTCAGTTATAGCAATATCCAATGCACTTAAGAGGTTGATATCTTCTAATCGAGTGGGCTTATTAGTTATTCGAATCTCCATAAAAATAAATAATATTGTAATGAACTTTTTAATTATCAAACAGATCAGAATAAGTGAAATCGTACATACCAACAATTACCGACGTTTTTAATGACACGTCGTACCCAGACCACAACCTGCGTGAGGGGAATGGACGCAGAGTGGGGGCAGTCCAGAGCCAGCAGTGGCTCCTGATGGCCATCCCTGACTTAGATGAACATACGTACATTCAGGTTTGCGTAGGTTAATCTTCAAACACAGAGGGAACCCCACAGTGTCTCACCTTCGTACAACTAATTTTTCATTCCCTAAAAATGAACAGGAGCCCCCATCATCCCAACTGCTGTGCATTCTTTTCGATTCAATTTATATTTATTTTGATCTCCCGTCGGCTAATATTCTCCTACCCGGCTGAAAGTCAACAAAGAGGACGAGGAATAAATTCCACGGCGATTTGAATCGTCTTGTCTCTGCGAACAATGGAGGACAGGCTGCGCATTTGCATGTGAATGTCCATAAAGGCGCGTACGCATTAGGCGACAGGTAGGCGAGATAACGGAGGCCCGTCAAATATCGGGACAATTAGGGGAGAGCAGAGGGTCAGAGGGGAAGAAATGTCTTCAAGGGCCAGCCACACGTGTCTTCTCGCCCTGGGGACACAGTGACCCTTCGGAACGATGATTCCACGATTAAAAACTCGTTCGGGTTATGTAGTGGACTTTTGGCGAGTTTTTGCTCGTGGCGTGACGAGGGACGCTTAGGGTCTTTTACATAATGTCCAGACTGCAGATGTTTATGCAAATACACATTTTCATTTTGACATTGGCAAATAAACGGAATTTCAGGAACATTTTGTTTGCCTCATAAAAAGTCCAGAATTATATCTTTCATTTCTGTCACTTCTCAAAATGACTATATTTTACACACTTCAATATGTTAAATTGCATAAATATCTGCAGTCTAATATGTAATGTCTGTTCGGGGGAAATTAAATTCTGTGCGAATCATATGGTAATTCATTGTTTATTCTAGAATATTGAAATCAGGATAGGGGCTGCTCCAATTAAATTTATTGTATGAAATATGTTCTCTCCCTTAACCCCTTGCACTCCATAGGCGCCGATACAACGACATACATAATATAAATATTCTGTAACGAAAAGACGTAAAATTCGAAATTTATTCTTCATGCAAAAAGAATCAATAAAATTTCAGATATAACAATTTACAGATCTTTTCTTTGGTAAAATAACATTTTTTAATTTTACCAGCGGTGCCATAAAAATGTCTTGGAGTTGCTGGTAGTAGAACATATTACAAGGCTGGCTGGAGTGCAAAGGGTTAAGTGTTTAAAGAAATATTACTCGTAAATGTTGTTTAATTTTATTCTGATTGCTGCATGATTAAATTAATTGCATTGTATATGGTCACTCACTTAAATTTACTATCTGAAATATCTTCCCCCTTTTAGGTGTTTAAAGAAATACTTTCTACAAGGGTTATTTAATTTTATTCTGATTGCTGTCTGATAAAACTAATTTCATTATATATGATGACTTACTTAAATTTATTATTCGAGATATTTTTCCACTTTCAAGTGTTTCAAGAAATACTTTCTGTAAAGGTTGTTTAATTTTATGTTGATTGTTGTATGATAAAATTATTTTCATTCTACATGGTGACTCGCTTAAATTTATTATTTGAAATATTTTTCCACTTTTAAGTGTTTCAAGAAGTACTTTCTGTAAGGGTTGTTTAATTTTATTCTGATTGTTATACGATAAAATTAATTTGATTGTATATGGTAACTCACTTAAATTTATTATCTGGAATATTTTCCCTCTTTTAAGTGTTTAAAGACATATTTCTCATAAGGGTTGTGTAATTTTATTCTAATATACAGGGTGGGGCATTTAAGTGGGAACACCTAAATATCTCCGTTACTTATGAGCGTATGAAAAGACACCTTAGGACAAAGTTACACTATTAACATCTACCGGTAGAAAAAATTCTTTTAATTCTATATACAGTGTTCAAAACAACCCCAATTATAGGTTTCTAAATAATTCCTAACAATTGACCAAACATCAGTAAAAAATACACACATAAAATCAAAACATTTTCAGTGAACATGATTTTCCACTTTTTTAAATTATATGTTCGTATTAGAAATATACTTGATTTCAGCATAAAGCGTACGATCAAACGGAAAGCTGGCCATAATTCATGCGCCGGGTCGTTCGGTTTCTCTGCTGTTCCGAAATTACGGAACACATTCGGAAATGACAAACACGTGTAGCGAGCTTTTGAATTTTACATTTCGGATCATCAAGCACGGTAAAGAGGAAAGAGCATTTATATTTCAGCGGGATCCGTGGCCGGACACGTTCCGATACGTCCCGTCGATATTGTGTACAATCGTTTCATCCAAACTGTTCTAGTATTAATAAATACGAAATAAACATTTAATCACGCGAGACGAATTATTAACGTGGGTCCACCCATTAATTTCGCAGTGCTCGAAAAACCATGGAACGAGACTTATTGCGCCGGCCAAAAGTCATTGCCGCTCTGGAATTATTTATGCAAGCGCGTATTTCTTGTATGAAACATGAGTAAAACTCTGTCACCTGAATGGAAATTTCTTTTAACATTTTGTACGGTTCGTATCCTTTGCATATTCGTGTTTAACCCTTTAATTGTGGGGTACTTGGACACGGGGCGAACGCTGTGCATGATTTTCTTTATAGATTTACTGGTTTCCAAGAAACTGGGTCACCCTGTATTTATTTTTTGTATGCACAGATATTTGTGCAATAAAAAATACAGTAAACTTTCTTAAATATTTATGGTCAGATGCTTGAGTTAATCTACGAACTAACTTTGCAGTGCAATCAAAGATATTTTATAAAATTGACATAAGAATGATTGATCGAGAATTAGTCAAACAGAGAAACACTGTTTCATTGTTTCCACTATAGTTCTATCATGGTACACATTGTACATTGTAACCATGTTCTCAGTCCGACATCAATTTCTATTACCACCTGTTTGTTGGTTCTTAGCGTTAAACTGTTCCAGACACGTCACCTCGTTAATCGAGTTCGGTACTACTATTGAACTTTGCTCGATATCGAGAAACGACCTTTCGATCACTCGCCACAACTGGGGCGAATAATAATTCACTTTGATCCTATGTTAATACACAGACAAGCGAAAGCAGTGATTGGATATTATTTGTTGTTGTTATCAACGTGATTAGGAGGATAGTGTAAATCTGCGGATACAGAAAAGTGCATCGGTGACTCAGTCATTCATGTGTTCATTTCTATGTTCATTTCTATGTTCAGTTCTATGTTCATTCCTATATTTATTTATATGTTCATTTCTATATTCATTACTATGTTTATTTCTACGTTCATTTCGATCTTTATTTATATGGTCATTTCTGTATTCATTTCTATGTCTATTTATATGTTCATTTCTGGATTCATTTCTAGGTTCATTTTTGTATTCATTTCTATGTCTATTTATATGTTCATTTCTGGATTCATTTCTATGCCTATTTATATGTTCATTTCTGGATTCATTTCTAGGTTTATTTCTATGTTCATTTCTGGGTTCATTTTTATGTTCATTGCTGTGTTCATTTCTATCTTCATTTATATGTTCATCTACATGTTCATTTCTATGTTCGTCTATATGTTCATTTCTGTGTTCATTTCTATATTCATCTATATGTTCATCTAAATGTACAATTTACATGTTCAACTGAACCTTTATTTAAATTTTCGTGTATATACTTATTAATACGTTTGTTTCTATGTTTATTTATATGTCCATCTACATGTTCATTCACAAGATCATCTGAATCGTTATCTGAATTTTCATGTGTATGCTTATTAATATGTTCATTCAAATATTTATCTATATGTTCAATTATATGTTCCGTCTGAGTGTTCATTTGTATGACCATTTCAATATTCATTTCTATGTTCATTTAGATGTTCATTTATATATTTATCTAAATGTGAAATCTATACGTTCATCCAAATGATTATTCACATGTTCATCTGAACTTGTATCTAAATTTCATGTATACGCTTATTAATACATTCATTTAAAGATTTCTCTACATGTTCAATTATATGTACAGTCTGAATGTTCATTTATATATTCATTTATACATTCATTATTATAATCACCCATGTGCTCACCTAAATGTGCATCCATACGTCGATCTAAATGTTCATTTATACGTTCATCTACTCTCAATTTATACGTTCATCTATTCAACTCTTTCCTCTACGACTTTTCTCTATCGCTAACAAAACCTGAAGTTTTAAGTGAAGTAATGAAAAATGCTGTGAAGATAGCTCAAAGTTGAGAACCGTCTACAGGTGGCCATTTAATGGATATACTTTTCCGTACGTGGTTTAATAAATACTATCTGAATTACTAAATAATTTCTTGATCAAAGTTCACGTTTCTATTTATTCCTAAAAAATTCGCTGTGAAAGAAAATCAGGAAGTGACTTTTGACCTACTCTGTGGAATGGAAAAGAATCGGCGTATTATTTGATAGGAGGGAGGCTGTCTAGTGTCGATATTGCATGATCAATAATACATCCCGATTTCGAATATTGGATTGAGCGCGTGCTATCAGGACCCTTCTCGAGCGACCCCGCGATCGAAACTTCCTTTCGAGGGTATAAAAGGAAATTCAGGAAAACGGGCCGTACGCCAGCGCGAACCGAATAGAAGGCAAATAATGAATTTAGTCTCTTTTAAAGAGGTTATTGACGGAATCCATTGCTGCTAAACGCATGGCCGGCCGACCGAGACAGCCAGAACCGCCCCTCGTGCTTCCACCCCTCCCCGATAACGTAATTACGAAACTCGTCCTCCAAAGGGGTTGTTTCTTCATCCATTTTTTCCCCACTCGTCCGTCCCTGTGAAACCGATGTTTACTCGGATCGCCACTTTCGCCGCAAATCTCGATCGCATAGTTCACGTGACAATGGAGATCGGGGGGTGTCCTTTCTCGAGAATACTTTCGGAATTTCTTTGGATAAAACTGGATTATATATCTTTATGAAACTTTGTAGGTTTATCGATATATGTTTATACTTCCTTCATGAATTTTTGTACGCTGATATCATTTAAACTGTAGTGATTATTCAGAGGGGAAGTAGACAGGATCGAGCATTTTAATAACTGCAGCAGAAGTTGTCTGTAAAGAGAAACTGTAAAAACTCTTCAATTAGTATGATTGTGGTTAGCGCATGGAACATGGAAAACTAAATGTATCAATATTTACGATTTTTAGATTGGCTTGAATGTCAATGTACTAGTGAAAATCGATAGTCATTCGTCATATTGATGCCATTTTGTGAAAAATCATTTTTTTTCGTTTCCTGTATAGATACTGTAGCCATTATAGTGGCCTGTCGTCCTGGATGATAATTCAGTAGGCAGCCACCACAGTGGCCTCTCGTCCTAAGCTATCACTTATTGGTAGTAGGAGGCCAGTATAGTGGCCTGTAGCCCCAAACAATTATTTAAAGGGAAGCCACTATAGTGGCCTGCAGTCCTAAATGATTACTTCGTAGGAAGCCACTGTACTAGTGGTTTGTCATTCTAAACGATTACTTACAATTAGTAAAAAAAGCCAGTATAGTGGCCCCTAGTCCAAAAGGATTACTTACAATTTGTATGCAGCCACTATCATGGCGCGCAGCAGACAAAGGATTAATATGTCCGTCTCTGATGACGTCATACTAACGTTCCAGTGTGATGAAGTGCTCAAATTTCCAGGAACATAATTTTCTGTCTGAAGCTTCGTTTTTGAGAAAATAATACTAATCACTGTTTTCTTATTTTTATTTAATGGAGCACCCTTATTATTTTATGAAATTTAAAGAATATCGAATGCTGAACAAATGATTACTATATTGAATCAGACAGGTTTAAAGTCACAACTTTGAAACTCTCAAGTAGAGTTTAATTATTCCATTAGACTCAATGCAACTGATTTAATCTTATCGTTCTTAGAGCCACTATAGTGGCGTATAGCAGTCGACCGATTAATGCATCTATCTGTGATGATGTCACATTTTCGACTGTGTTATAAAGAGCATTCATTCACATTCCGATCGGTGCGATCGAATTTATCACCGACGACGGTGTAAATTTAACTCTGACTGCTACGCGCCACTATAGTGGCTTCTCACTACCAATAAATGATTGTTCAGGATGATATACCATTGCAGTGGCTCATCAATTTTTGGCCTTCATTGAAAAATTATCGATAGCTCTTCCTAATGGGATATTTTTACAATTTTTTTATATCATCCAAAAAATAACCTTATAGAAATAAATGAAAAATGCTTTATTATTTTTATTATAGTATTTTATATTGCTATCTGTGGTACAACTCTAAGTACACCGGTGAAACTCTCTGTCTCCCTCACCCAGAGCCGAAGGGTTAACGTTTCGCGCATTTCACATCCCCACGAACTTCCATTGATCAAATTTCCAAAACCGTTCACATGATCCAAGATAATTTTGATTCCGCCCCGGCGGTGTCGTCTGTCAGCGCCGAACTTGAAGAAACGCCGTCAGAAAGGCGGCACGTTCGACAACCATCCGACTTATGTATTGTAAATACCATGTAATCCGATGACCCCCCGGCGACGGTCCCTTCATTACCGGCGCGGTTGCCATTGTTCCGTTGCTATAATTGAATTCCCAAGGCAGCCGCTGGCAACCGGTCCTCATCCTCCCGGCATCAGCGATCCGAAGGCACCGCCGATTCCACGTCGAAACTCGACGAGACCCTGATTTACCCCATTCAGTCGGGAATAATGCGATATCCCGACCCCGAAGAGCCGCGTCGAATCTCACTTCGAGCGGAGTCATCTTAGCAGGGATTAGCCTGATCTCGTTGCCCGATTCTAAACGGTCGTTCAGCTCGTCGATGTCGCCTCGCCGGCCGCCACCTGCCCGGACGTGATGTCCATCTTGAAAACGGACACCGGCGGAACCGCGGCGTTTTATTGCTGATCACCGTCTGTATCTGATAACCTGAAACGGACGGTCGTTAGCCGGGTTTAATTAAAACACTGAGAAACGAGTACTGATGCGTCCACTTGACTTCAGTGATTGCGCAAGCATGTTCTTCGTTAGAACGTGTTCCGGGGATGAAATTCAATTATGTCGGCGTCAGAGACCTATATCTAGACCTGTTCTTTTCTTCCACGGGGGCAAAATCGATGTAGAGCTACCGGAGATCTAGAAGAACTGTTTAGGAACACATAGAGTAGGCAGGGTTGGGACATCAGGCCCTGACAGTCACTCCCTAGGGTACCTGTGAACCTGGTTAATAAGATCATTTATAGTTCCCAGAGGAGGTATAGACACTTGGATCAACCTGGTAATAGGATACCCAGTTCAGGTGTCTACAACTCTACTGTCCAATATAAGGGACAATCGTAGAGTGAAACTCCTTCTTGTCTCTGATGATAGATGTACCTGTAAGAACCAGTTCAACTCTAAAAGTCAGTTTTTTAGCTCAATATAGGGAGACAAAGTCACTCGAGTTTGCAGTAGAGTTGTAGATACCTGGACCAGCCTGATACGCAGGTATCCAGTTGGTACAGGTGTCTATAGCTTTACAACCCTCAATAAGAGACATGGATCTATTTATCTTCTGTTAAGGGACTGAATAAAAGAGGTAGATCTGCCTGCCTCCTGCTAAGGAACTTCTTTTCGTCCTAAGACAGAATCTCCAGTGACCCAGTTGCTATAAGGAGTTCAATTCTGGAAATTAATTCTTCAGCCGAAGATAAGGAAGTAGGCCACTTGTGGTTTGCAGTAGAAGTGTAGACACTTGGACCAACATGGTACCCGGGTATCCAGATAGTCCAGGTGTTTACAATCCTACTGTTCGCAATAAGAGACATAGATCTATCTCTCTTCTGCTAGAGGAATTGAATATGAGAGATAGATCTGTCTGTCTCATGCTAAGGACCTGAATTCTATAGTGGAACGTCTTTTGCTATAAGAAGTTCAATTCTGGAAATTAGATCTTCAGTTGAACATAAGAAAACAGGTCACTTGAGGTTTGGAGTAGAATCATAGACACCTGGACCAACCTGGTACCAAGTTGAACCAGGTGTCTATAGCTCTACAGCCCTCAATAAGAGACATAGATCTGCCTATCTTCAGCTATAGAACTGAATTCCAAAATAGAACTCCTTCTGCTCCCAAGATGTAATCTCCAAAGTCCCTATTGGTATGATATCGACGTTGAATACATAGCTCGGGGATAGGGCTTCTTCGATCAGATACGCGGTGACTCCCCATCATGAGATTGACACGGTTTACATCAAGTCATCGAGGAGAGGGCGCGAGGTGTCTTTGTCCTCGGCTGTACCCACATGCGGACGCACGCAGTAGGCGTATAAACGCGAGCTGGCCGTACGTGCGGCCTGTCTCCGCCATGACTGATGACCGGCATTACGATTTGTCAATAACAATTGTGCTGGGTATAACTGCCTCGCGCAAACTGCAACTGATGGCTAACATCGATTGTTCACGTCGACGCAACTGTCGGCCACCGGGGTGACCCATAACGCATCCGCGCCAAAAATCTGCCGTCGACAGGCCAAAGCGAATCCCGACGAAACGTCCGCAACGATGTTATCTGGTAATGTCCAACGTCTGTACTTGGATTAGCCTCTACACGATCGTTCCGGAACGATTGTCTATACTCCAGGTCAGAGTGGAAGTTTCGGAGACATTTCAACGTCATGTATATTTTTCATCCATCCACATGTGGTCTGAGGGACTGGAAATAGGCAGCCCACCTGCAGGAGTATGTTCTAGGTATTTTAAGGATAGTTCTGAAAATCCTTCTTACCCTGTTCTCATTTGACATAGTTCTGAACGTCGATCAAGTTGGGATAACGACATTTCTGGGAGTTCTTGAGAAGGAGTATTCTTAAATTCAAAAGGAAGCGTTCAACAGAATCTATTAACATCCATAATTCGATTGAAACATGTAGCCAAAGTTAGACCAGCTGCTCCAGATTTACTGGGGGTTCGTTAATTATATTCGCGGGTAAAAATAGGACAGCCTGTTTTGACAGCCTGTACATTTAATTAGTCAGATTTTATCTAATTCTCCTTCCAAACCCAACCGAAGGAAGAGAAACGCCGCCGCAGAGCTGAATAGACGGCAGAGGCGGTCTCGCGGGCAGGAAAAAATATATTCGTTAGAAAATAAGAACGCAACGTTCGTGTCTTATTACCCGCAGCAATCCATTATCCATAAGAGTATTAACAAAGCGGGTTAACTCCATTCATCTTCGGGGGGAAAAACGGGAAACACGAACGCGAGACCCGGTGGGGTCTGTGCGAGTGAAATAAGAAAAACGAACGAGCCAGGCTGCACGTTATAATACCCTTTTTTCGCCCGCAAACAGAAGATAATGTTGCTCTTCTTAACGAGATTTTCGCTTCGTTTCGCTGTTTCGCGTTGAATTCCGCGCCGAAGAATAACGCGGCGCCCTTTTCGACCTGGATTCGTCGATGGCGTTGAAAGATCGTCGCCGACGATCGCGTTTGCCACGTTTTCCTCGGTGCTTTAATTAAAAAATCCTCGGCCGTTGCTCTCGTTAGCGGGAATTTCACGGGTTCTCTTTTAATCAGAGTGGTGTGAGCGAGGAAGCGGCGGTGTCGCGGCTTCGCCGCGGCTACGGAAAGGGAAACAGACGCGGACGTGCGGAGAAATTGTGGCGCGAGACACTCGCGAAATGTAGGACGAACGACAGGGGGCGTGCAATCGATAATTAGGACTGACATTACGATATAATGCAGTCCGGAAAGAGGGTCAGCGCGAACTGAACCGTAGAAACACAGCTTGAAGTACAAAAGGCAGCTGCACAGGTTCATTTGTTTTTAATCCGTTTCTCGTTTCTTGGATCATTAATTTTTTATTACGCACCAGCTATATTCTTCTGTTAGTAAAAGTGATATTAATATGAATAGAATTTTCACTGTATTGCTGATATTGGTTGCTCACGGGGCAGCTGTAGGCTCAAGAGACGCTAAGCCACGCCCACCGCGGGCAACAGAGACACATGGAGGGGGAACGCCACTCCCAGAAGGCGTGAAGACGTGGCAGACGGGCCCCAACGATTGGTTCAAGTGTCGTGGTGGGGAGGGGGCGTGGCTCAGCGCCTCTCGGCGCGAGAAAACGACTACCCAGCGGGCAATGAGTCGAACATACCCGTAAATACACCAGTATTCAGTCTCTACTCTGCCTTATTGTACCATTTTGATGAATCGCTATAAACTAACTGTACCCGCAGCGTCCACATGCCGATTCGCGATTTCTTTGGTTTCATTATCGAACCGTTTATGCGATAAAAGAGCGCGAAAGTGAACCGATAACGGAAATTGGATTTTATCGGCCTCACGAATCTCGATTGGCCGACGGTTCCAGCGGTGTAACGGGAAAAAGGAAATCGAGGAGAGAGAAGGTGCTCGTATTGTGCATCGCGCGAGATGTTTCTCGTTCTACACTCGTCGTCGTTTTATTCTTATTCTTCAGGGCAAATTTATCGTTCGTTTACTCACAGCTGCAGTAGCAGGCGGTAGCCTTGGGAGAAATTGGCGAGTGTCCTCTCGGTTTTCTCCACCGGTCCCTCGACTTCCTCTCTTTTTCCCTTTATGCTTGCACGATTCAAGATTTCTTCGCCGTTTTCTTTTCCGCCCTTCCGCAGCCACCGGGTTATATACGCGGCGGGCAACGCGTGGCGAATACCGGAGCGCGTGAAATATTAAAGCAGAAGACAATTTCGACGCAGTGAATTTATGTTAAACGTTCTGTGGGAAATAGAGGATTATTCTGACCTGCTAAAATTGAATAGAAGACATGAGTAGCACGCGGAAGTCCAAGTCCACTGCTCTAAACGGCAATCTGTTTCTATATCGTCAAGAATATCATTTTTTAAATTTTGCGCCCACTTTACAAGTGAACCAACAGTCCAACGCGTCTGAAGGACGGTCCAGGTGACGAGCAGCGACCGTACCAGGCATTCCAGTGTCTCAGGACTATATTGCTCCGGGTTAGATCCGATTTAGACTGCCTCACGCTCAACCGGGTTCGCAAAAAGCGCCAGTTTCTGAATGGACGAAGAAGCGGCGGTATCTGTAAGGAAGTTAACGTTCAGCAGAAGCTGCCCCCCACCAGGAACCCGGTGGCGTGCTCGAGGGCCTCTATTGAATTAACTCCATTCACCAAATTGCTCTCGCATTATGCTGGATCACGCCTGAGCTAAGTTCCACCCTCCGCTGTGGTCTCTCTGTCACAAACGGCCGCAACGAAGACAAAGTCTTCTCCGTACGATTGAAATTCGCAGCCCGTTGCGAGCAGAGCGCGATGCCCCCTTTGTAATTCATCAAAGACCACTAGCTGCAGCTTCTTGGTCCTCCAATTTTACTTGCTCCACGGAAATTTTACTCACAGATGGAACGCTGGCCCGGACACCGCTGAAAGGATTACACACGGGACACGGCGGCTGTTCAAAGAGGTTCACGCGTTTGCACAATATTTTCGACTCGAAATGGATCCCTTTGGACGTCCTCTAACGCGACGGGACGGTGATTTCGCTGAGAAGATGCTGCAAAGTGGATCCCAGGGTGTCCTATCGATCAGACTGCGCTGTTTGATTTTCAAATTTCAACGTAGCCGTATTCTTCGGTTTTTGGTGAATCGCACAAACACAAATTGTTGGGAGTTTTCTTGCATTCTCTGTGCATGGATCCAGCGTTGAGGTTCCGGTAAAATTATAGAAAAGAATAGAGATCAGGTGAAGGTGGGTCTTCCTCGTAACGAGGCAGAAAGGCGCATTATTTTACATGAAAATCAATGTGGAAGGTGAATGCAGATCGCGGTTTCCTGCCGATGATGTTAATAAGAGATCCTTGTTCCTCGAACCATCCCATTGGTCTTCCTTTTGTTTCGCAAAAGGTCTCTCGATGGTAGATTCTTCAAGGAACCAGACCGTTAGAGAGGAGAGGCCTTCGCGGGCTTTCACCATGAACGTTGACGAGAAGTTAGTGTTATTACCGTCATTCTCGGTCTCCGGAAACGGATCTCAGATACGACCCTTAATTTACCGCAAAACCCACGTAACAATCTTTTCCAGAATTTAGTTTCTCGTGTGTGAATGGGTGGTCACAAGCCTCGTGATTTTGACAGAAAAAGGATACGAAGTCATTTCTTATCATTTATTAAAAACGTTTATTTGATTAAATAGTTAATAATTTTATGAATTTTCCTCTCTATCTCGTTTCTTGAAAGGACTATATTTTTTGACACCCTGTATGAATAAAACTGTCGGAATGGTTATTAATTATAAGAATCTCTTTTTTAATAAAAATTATTAGATAACTATGAAAATTCTGCGCCAGTTATGGGCAGAGTGTGCCCAGTGGGCGGGGCAGCTCTTCGCAGGAGGCGTGGCTTATTGTTAGTGTCACAAGGGCCTGTCTCGGCAACAATTGCCCACGCTTGATCTAGACTGTGTTTCTTCTTTCCAATCCGTCCATTACTGCGCATCAATGTAATGACTCGTATTTTAACGACCTGTTAAAGAATGTTTTGCATTATACTATGTAGGATGTTCCACACAACCGGGTCTATAGCTTTAAAATGTTAGAAGATAGAAAAAAATTCTATTAAACAAAATTAAACGGTTTCGAATGGTGCATCCGGAAGTGGAGGAGTTCCAAAGATTTCAAGGTCACCTCTAATTTTTGAAACGGAACTGTATACCTTAAAGCAGGGCTGTCCATCTGCAGATTAAGCATCACTGCATATACAGTGTTCCACGGTTGGCTGGAAGATCTTGGTCCCAAATGATCTTGCAGCCAACCGTGGAACGCTGTAACTTGTTTTAGTTATGTTTGTCGAGAGTGTAGAATGTAAGAGTCAAATGAGTATAGCGGGGGTCGTTTTTCTATGGCTCAGCGGGACAGGAAAGCTGGGGAAGGAGCCGCATGCGGCTCGTGAGCTGCCAGTTGCCCAGCTCTGCCTTAAAGTATTAAGGAACTTGTGTCAAAAATTTACTAGTTTAAAAAATATTTGAACTTTGTACCGCGATATCTTTGAATTTATTTTCATTCGAGTTTCATCGAGGGATCGCTGGTCCAGGTCGTGACCTCTCCTACAGGGTTATCGATTTGATGTATTTCCTTTGGTATCGTGTTACACGAAACTGTTAGCCATTATCTAATTCACGGAATGGCGGGGTTACGAGTTCGGTGGATTTCTATTAAGTCATTGCACCGCGTCGAAACGCGGCTTCCTTATCGGCTCCGTACTGCACCGCGGCGAGACTTTTTCCTTTATGGCTGACCCCGGGTTATGCGCCGTTAAGGTGGCCGCAGTTTAGGCTCGTAATGAAATTTAAATGGTAGCCAGTTGAACAGCGTCGGCAATTGCAGCAAGCCGACAGGTCACGTTAGGCTTCTTATCGAGCGCACACTCGCTCCTGCAGGTGACTAATCTATTCTTTTTACATACTCATCGTTCGCCTGATCTCTCGACACGCGCTCCAGTTTCGTTGGTACTATAGCAGAAACAATTTTCCACCCTTAATTATTAAATTATGTCAAATCGAATGGAGCATCCTTCTAGCACGCTTGGCATTGCAATCATTTAATTGAAAATTAATTTTATTGATCAGAATATGCTTCGGTAGAGTAGGAGGTACATACAGGGTGTGCTGAAACCTTGCAGCCTCTAAGAAAAATTCTTTCCACCCCTAACTTTTAAATTGTCGCAAATTGAATGGAGCATCCTTCTATGAAACTTTAAATTCTAGTCTATTAATTAAAAACTAATTTCATTGATCAGAATATGCTCCAGTAGGGTCAGAGGATTTATGATAATCATATACAGGGTAGGCTAAAACCTTGCTTCTTCTAGAAAAATGTGTACCACCCCTAATGTTTAAATTATTGCAAATCAAATGGAGCATCCTTATAGGAAACTTTAAATTCTAGTCTATTAATTAAAAACTAATTTCATTGATCAGAATATGCTCCAGTAGGGTCAGAGGATTTATGATAATCATATACAGGGTGTGCTAAAACCTTGTATTCTCTAGAAAAATGTTTAGCACCCCTAATTCTTAAATTCTAGCAAATCGAATGGAGCATCCTTCTAGGAAACTTTAAATTTTGGTGTATTAATTAAAAATTAATTTCATTCACAAGAATATGCTGCAGTAGAGTCAGAGGACTTTTCATAATGTTACACAGAATTTGCTTTATGTTTACCCCCAGCAGAACAAAAATTGCAGCCTTAAAACATAAATTGCTGCAAATCGAATGACGTATCCTTCCACATATCTTTTCTTCAAATAAATATTATATGAATGGGCCACATGTATAGCAAATAGTTTGAACTATAGCAGAAGCACCGAAAGTAGTCACCTCAAGGTCACTTCTTATTTATTTACATGCATCATTGAAGCTTCTGTCAATTTCGAAAGTCGGAATGTGAAAAATAATGGACATTTTACACCAAGAGACATACAGTAAACATGTTTGCACAAACTTAGGAAGGGAAGTGACCTTCAGGCGCCTAATCACCGTGTCCGTACAATAGTTCCGTCCACAATTTTTTTTACATTGAAAACAAGTCCACAGCCCCTCGCATCGGCGCACTTTTTTTCACTCATTACCCTCCTACCGGCTTTCGCGTTAATTTCTCTTTGCTGTTCACCCTCTTTCGCCATGTCCGACCTTTCTGGCCGCTTGACCATTATTTACACCTAACCCCTTCCCCTTCCCCGGCCACCCCTCCGCCGGCCCTCTTCGCCTTGTTCCCGCTCGATTGTATTCCAAGCGTAAATAAATGACCCCGTGATTTTTAATTGGACCCGGCTGAGCTCTCGAGTGCTTCAGAATAAACGAGCTGTCGGACAAATAAGTTCGCGATAGAAGTTGAAGGAAACGGCGCGTCAATTTCCTGCTGGAACTTTTTTTTCGCGGAATCCGCCGCCAAGAGGGCCTAACGATCGCATTGTTGAAATCGGCGGGGGCTAAATCAATTGTTTCAGAGCAGTCGGGTAGAAATATTTGAAATGTCGAGTGCATTTATTTTAGCAGAACGCAGAGAATGAAATTTAAACAAGGTAAAAGTCTTCAGACCTGAGAAAATGGATAAATCTTCAGTGATTCTAGGTAGTAGGAGTGTTAATATTTGGAGGATCTTCTTATTAATATGACTGATGAGGAATTTTTATTATTTTAGTGTTTATTTATGGCAGATGTGGTCACGTGTTGCCCAGCCGGGCGTTTATCTGTGGTAAGCGCAAGGTAGGCGTGGCGTAAGGTCGCAGGAGGCGTGGCTTAGCGCCTAAGAGCGCCCGGCTGGGCAAGGTAAGCCCATTCCTGCTTCAAACTCATCAATTAATTCACCTTAAATCTGCTTCACACCAAAGGCTAACCGCCACATCGCTTCACAAATCGTCAAGATACATACTAACACTCAGCGCTTTAATATTTATAATAATCCTCTGTATGGTAGTAAACGAAAAGGATTTTCTGTAAAAAATATATTTCGATGCAACTGAAAAAATTTCAGTATGGTTCTCGAAATTTCCATTATAAGACATAATTTGATAACCATCTAGATTTTTCTAAACTTCTTACACATACCAGACATTCTTATTTTTCTTACACCTGCACGGTCGTTTGAAGTGTTCAAACACATAGTGTGTCCCAGATATACACGTGTATAAAGATGTACAGGCTGTCCACAAACTCCTGAACGAATTATCAAAATTGCTGATTCATAAATTGTCAGATTTTTGTTCATGTGCTGACAAATGACGGGATGTGCAGGCGAAATTCCTGGTAAATTTGTTGTTGCTTTTTTGGCAAAAATATACATGAACGAAAATCGTATTAATTAACTCTTATAAACATTGTCTTTTCATCTAATTTCCTGTAGCAACAAAGGAACATTTAAAAAAAAGTGTGTTTCTAAAGCCGATCTAGAAACAAAAAGTGTGTGCCTATGGGTTAAGTAATGTGATTTTGTCGAGACTTCACGGGCACCCTGTGCATGATGCGTGCTTACATCGACAGGAAATTCGTGGGTGTACGTTTTCCAGGCGAAATCCAAGATTCACGTGATTCCAGCCGAATACTCCCTCTACTTAGGAATACGTTAATTACTCAAAGGAATTCGCCCGTCCCCTCGTTCAGCCTTATCAACTTTCACGGATTTAGTAGCTACGCGTCACGGAATCGTCGCTCTGAAAGGCTCTGACGGCCGGGAAAAAAAAGGAACGCTAGCACCCACGCGAGAGTAATTAAAACTTTAGGAGATTTCCGAGCAACCCTTCGCGGGGATGGGACTTATTATAAATCAGTAAAGTGAAGAGCACTGTAATCCGCAAGATTTCGTTGGATCTGAACCGTTAATACCGTCTGATGCACAAATAACGATTCAGATCAAAGGAAGAGGCGCGGTGGAACGTCGAATATGCGAATATCGCTGGCGACCCGCGAATCAAATTCTATTTAATCAAATAACTACCCCCATTAACACATTCGCTGCTGTCGGGATCACCGGCGACCGCTGCTTCAAATTTAATTCACCCCTTTCAGCTCTGCGAATCCATACACGGCTTTCCACAAATCGTGCTCGGTGTGCTACGTGCCACCGCAGTGGCTCGGGCGTTGATTAACATCGTACAGCATAAACCGGTGTATTTAGATGAATTATTATATTAGGGTTTCTGATTAAAGTCTGTATGTTTTGTTAAATATTTTGCGGTTTAACAAGGATGACATAATTTAATAAATGATGTCACAGATAAAGTAGTACTGAAATATGTACTCAGAAAAATTCAGCAGACGGTGAACGGTTCTTCTCGAAGGTTCTATTGTTAGTGATTAATTTCTGGGTAATTTTGAACGATATTAATATTATAATAATAATGTAGGATAAGAACTATACGATCATATAGTTAAATATTCTCTTTCTTCGTAATTTATTTTTGAAACAGTATGTTTTAATGTGTCTGATAAGGTATGGATGTTTTCACTGCGCCAGTAAATGTGTTAAG
This sequence comes from Macropis europaea, assembly GCA_916610135.2. Classification (NCBI taxonomy): domain Eukaryota; kingdom Metazoa; phylum Arthropoda; class Insecta; order Hymenoptera; family Melittidae; genus Macropis; species Macropis europaea. Next base: position 11,071,738 of record OU744352.1, on the reverse strand, counting down.
TTTTCTAAAACATTTGTAATGAATCGTTTTATCCAGCCATATGTTTTAAGAATTACTGCAAAAATTTAGGCCATCTATTGTGAGTATTAAAAGCGGAATAATTAAAATTTGAACGAATGACAGAAAAGTACAGAAGCTTAAGAGTTCAATAAAATATTCATGAGGTGTCTCGCCATTCTTGGAAACGAATCAAATATTCACCCACTTTGAAACCAGCAAAGTTGTTTAAATAAAAACCTGATTCCTTAGACGTCTGCCGTCGAAGTAGCCAAGAAAACTACAAATTAAAATTAAGACGTCGGTAATAACCAATGATGAAATAAAATGAAATTTTTCCCATTCCATGGTACAAAAATATTTTTATAAAGTCGCATTGAATTTTTACGTCAAAATACTGTGTGCCGAAATTTTCTGTGATACAACGCATACTAATTAAATATTTTATTTTTATTTTACATACAAGGTGACTAATTTGGAACTGCCATCTAAAATAATTTCTGGCATGCTGATGTTAGAACAAAAATGATTGAATGAAACCTGTTCAAGGAGATCTTACACTATTTAACAAATTGATTAAAGAAATATCTCCGCAGCATTGATCGAAAAATCAATATTAACCATTTGCTAAGTACTTTAGTGTAGAGAAAACTATTTAGAAAATTGTTTATAACTCGAATAATCTTAATAGCGTAATTTAAAAATTTCAAGTTCACCTTGACATCTCCCAATATACATCCCACATAGAAAATTAAATTTCTGTGTCACGAAACCCTACAAACACACATGACATTCTCTTTTGTCTCACCCTATACATTAAAAATTCTCCAATTATTTCTGCGTTATAACGTTTCAAATATTTAACACAATAGACTTTAATTACACAGTCTAAAGAATTCATTTAAAGGCAAATACAATAAGCGACTGTATCTGGACCTGTATAGTGGCTCCTAGCACACGACACCTGATTTTCCAGGCGGAATAATTAAAGAAGTTCTGAAACACGACCCAAGTCAAGAATTAAATTTCTTTATCATATGAAGTCCTCCAGTCACAGTATATTTTTATACAACAGTCTTTTTCTAACATCGAGGAGACAAAGATCAGTTTAAATGACATTCTGTACAGACTCACCCTGTATATTGAAAATACTCAAATTGCTTCTGTCTTATAAAATTACAAAATATTCAACACGATAGACTTCAATAACACAGTCTAAACAATTCGTCTGAAGGCAGATACAATAAGCAGCCGCACCCGGGCCAGTATAGTGGCTCGTAGCACACCGCGGCCGATTTTCCGTGTGGAATAATTCGAAAATTTCCGAACAGTTTCGAACGCCTCCGGGTCGCAGTTGAACGACAGGACCGGCAGCAAAACGCGATCGAATTTCGCAATAAAACGAACGCGACCGGCTCGCATCGGCGACAACAGTCGAACGAGGGCCAGCACGAATCAATTAACTGAAGTTGACGCAGCGAAACCGAAGTGTCATTATCAGTGCCGGCTAATGCGTAATGCTTTTCGAGATTGATTTCGAACGGTTCGTTTCGAAAATCACCAAGCAAATAACAAACGTAGAACGCGGGCGCGACGAGTGTAATTTGTCTTTCGCAATTTGAACGCGAAAAGCGTCGATCCGCTAACCCTCCGCCCTTCAGCCCTCTGGCATTTCCGTTGTTCCGGTGTCGCTTTTCCAATCCCGAAATTTCAAGATCTGCCACCGCTTGTTCCCGAAATTCTACTGTTCCTACAACAAGTATGTTCTCACGGCTATATTTTGCAGGTATTTATTAATATTATAAAGGGGAAATTAAAAATTCAATTTTATTCGTACATTTAGAGCTGAAATTTTCGTGAAAATCGATTAACTTTTGCGAGGGAAATATTCCAAAATGTGTCAATCTTCAATATACGGTTTAAACAATTTGATTTTTGCAGAAAATGTTTACATAGAAAATGTTTCGATAATTTAATTTGTCAAGCACTATGAATCCTTTAAGTTTCAAATAGCAAAAATTAATTTTACCGTAACTGTGCACGATTTTTAATGCTGACATCGAATTTTCAGAAAATTGTTTATAACTCTGACAATACTGATTTTTCGACTCATCTCTATTGGACATTTTCTGTTCTATTTGTCAAATACTATCAATCAGGTAATTCCTAAATACCAAAAATAAATGTTACCAGGACTATATACAATTTAGTGCTAACAACGAATTTTCGGAAAACTGTTTATAACTTAAACAGTATTGATTTATCAACTCAAGTTTATCAGACACTTTGTATTCAATTTGTCAAGTACTATTAATCTTGTAACTCCCAAGTACCAAAAATATATTTTATCATATCCGTGGACAATTTTATGCTGTTAGGAAAGTCCCACAAAATTGTTTATAACCCAGACAATACTGATTTTTCGACACATCTCTATTGGACATTTAATATTCAATTTGTCGACTACTATCTATCCTGTAATTCCCAAATACTTCCTCAACAATTTGCATAGTATTAAAAATCATTTGAAAAACGATAGTTTCCAGTTAGGAAATCTCTACATGAAATGGCCGAATGAATACTAACAGGATTAACGCGACAGCGAATTGGGAACTTCGTGCCTCTTATCGAGCACTTGATTTCGATAATTTATTGTTAAAACACCGAACTATCAACAATCATCGCGCTATTTGCGAGCCCTTTATTATGATCACGGCCATTGTTTGTTCATCATGCACCGTAGGTATTATTCGCCCGAATGACGCACGTTCACGATAATACGTGGACGGATCACAAAAGATAACATTAACAACGTATGACTGGAAGTGAAACGTTAACAGCAATCACGTAACAGCTGACTGGAATTCAGAATCGTTTTCTGTACAATTATTTCATTTATCCTGAATTTATTCCCTTCGGTTTTCTGTATAATTATTCCATTTGGTATTACAGCAATCGAAACTGGGAATAAACTCGACACAATATTTCTAGTATTGTCCGCTGCTTTTATGTTATGCTGTTTCAAATTTTATCGTGAAAATTAGTGTCCGAACGACACAGAAAAAATTATCCTGGGTCACTGCGTGTATGGAGAATGAGAAAATCGTGTTCCAATTTTGCTTTCTGTCTTTGTAACAGAGTTACGTGCACGTTTGTTATGTAAAGGTAGCAGCGTCGCCGTGTGAGAGGAATAAATAATTCCTTGGGCAATTTGGATGATATGTGTGCGCATTAACCTGTTGAAAGGGGTATTAAACATTTACAAGTATGAATGCTCTCGTTGTACACGAGATAAACGCGATTAATTTCAATTATTTATAGAAAGGTACAGAGTAACGCAATGAAGAATTAAAACTGTTCATCTGCACATAAGATTACCAAATTTGAAGTCAATATTAAATGCGAAAGATCTGGAAAGATGTTATCACATTTACAGTAGAGATAATATTGTAATAATACTAGTATTTAATTATACAATCAAATCGTTCGTTACTGGGTGATGTATGGGTATATAAAATAAAATATTGCGGTATGTCTGACTAGGTATGGCAGTTTTCACTAGGCACTAAGTTCGAGCTTATATTTTCAGCATTAAGTAGGCTTATATTACAATAATACTTCCGTTTTATCTCTGGACATAAAACATCTTGGGGAAATGTAGATAAAACTGTACTGGATACCGTATGCGGGAGTATGATTAAAGTAATTAATAATCAAGTAATCAGTAACAGTCAGAGTCTAAAAGGGTCATGGATTAATCTTAGAAGGAGACGACTGAGTAGGATGAAAAGAGGATACGGAGCAACATGAGGATTGTAAAACAAAGAAAAAGAATTTTTGGATCATTGTCGGTTTAAGCTGCATCACTCGGTGTCCAGTCAACAGTAGTTGTCAGTAGCTCACTTGTGAATAATTGTCAGTAGTCCACTTGTCAGTAGTTTACTTATTAGCAGTCCAATTGTCAATATCCAGTTGCCAGTAGTCCAATTTCCAGTAATCCAATTGACAGCAGTCCAAATGTCAGTAGTCTACTTGTGAAGAGTCCAATTGTCAGTAATCTACTTGTCAAGAGTCCAATTATGAGTAGTTAACTTCTCACCGGTCCATTTGCCAATAGTTTACTTGTCACTATTTGTCAGTAGCTGCCAGTAAGTCCACTTGTCACTATTTGTCAATACCTGTCAGTAAGTCCACTTGTCACTATTTGTCAGAAGCTGTCAGTAAGTCTTTTGTCACTATTTGTCAGTAGCTGTCAGTAAATCTACTTGTCACTATTTGTCATTAGCTGTCAGTAAGTCTACTTGTCACTATTTGTCGGTACTTCAATAGTAAGTACTTGTCAGTGACCCAGTTGTCAGTACTTGTCAGTAGTTCATTTGTTAGTAATTTCCAGTGGTTGTCTGGTAACCATCTCCAAGGTTTGTAATGAACTTAAGTAAGGACTAATAGATTGTAGATTGAAGAATTCTCTGCCATATCTAACGATTGATATGTTCTGAATCTTGGTACCCAACTGGACACCTTAAGTTTGTAGCTAATCTTAAATAGCACACATCAAAATTCTAGAGCATGTCCTGACTCCTGATGTCCAACTGAATATTCTAAATTCTCAGTTGATCCTAAATAGCAAGCATCAGAATTCCAGGATACTTCTACACTCCTGGTGTCCAACTGGACACTCTAATTTTCCAGCTGATCCTAAGTAGCACATATCAGAACTCTAGGGCATGTCCTGCGGTCCAAATCCAAACCAAAAATTCTAAGTTCCCTGTTGGTCCTAAATAGTAGACATCAGAATTCCAAGATATGTCCTGAGTTTGATGTCCAGCTGGACACTCCAAGTCCCTAACTCATCCTAAACAGGAGACGTCAGAATTCTAGGACATGCCCTAAGTCTTGGTGCCCAATTGGACACTCTCAGTTCCCAGCTGATCTTGAATAGTAGACGCAAGGATTACAGGACATGTCTTGAACACTGATGCCGAACCGGCCATCCTAAGACCCCAGCTGATCCCCAGCAGCAGACACCAGCATCCCAGGACACCCAACAGCCCATCTATCATTCGCAGGCTGATCACGCGTAAGATAAAAACACCCATCAAGGAATTCGCTGGCGCCTAGACACGTTAGACATCAGGCACCGTCTTATCGTTGGTAAGCTGTTCTGTTTTCTATTTACCGGGAACGAGGCGATTCAATTTCACGCCTACGAAGCATGCTGCTCGTCCGCTGCGACTTCGCTCGTCTTTTTCGGACGTCGGATCGATGGATCCGAAGGCGGAAAGAGGAAGGACAAGAAGAAGGAATACGTTTTCTACTGACCTAAATTCACGTGGGCCGCGCGTGTGTAGGCAGCGTTGGAAACGGAGAAAGAGGCGAACAGAGAGGAACCTACCGTACACCCGGCAATCTGCATATCGATTTCCGGAGGAAATGCGTTATTCATGGGAAACGGAGTCGTACGTCGTGGAAACAGAAGCTGATACGCGCGATCGCGATACGCCGAGCCCATTTGAATCGAGACTGAACGACGACACACCATCTTCTCCCACCCCCCCTACCTGACAGAAGGGGATGAAAAGAAAATGTGAAGAGACGAGTGCACTGTCGGACAGGCTAACGGAAGACGGGAATTTTCTGTGAAAGTAACAAGCATAGGGGACCATCATACGACCCATGTTTCATTGTTATACTTCTTAACCTTTCAGCTACGGCTGCTGTAGACACGATAATATAAAATAATGTACAGTGATCCACGGTTGCCTCAAAGAGCATTCGGGACAGAGAACTTCCAGCCAACCGAGGTAGGGAAACTTCTTACCTTCTTGAGCACAATATTTACGAACGTAGTTTGAGAAGGCGATGACAAATTGCCCAACCTCGGTTGACTGGAAGTTCTCGGTCCCAAATGCTCTTCCAGGCAACCGTGGAACACTGTACGGAGGTATTTTGGTAATGAAAATAATAAACTGCTTGTAGACTAAGTCCTCAGAATGTTATTGGGGGGATTTTGAAAGTATTGTAGGTCATATTTTATGAATGTAAGGGAGAAGAGGGGTAGGCCACTACATTGGCTCGTAGCATGTCCTGAATTCAGGTGTCTGGAGGTTTGGGTCTGCAATGTGTGCGCCAGAGTGTTAGGTTTTGCAGGAATGTTCTGATGAATTAGAATGTACAAGTATACAGTTGTGGTTCGATTATTGCGAAAGGTTCAGTTTATCTATTTGCAATAAACGGGGAATTTATTAGAGACAAAGAATTATAGTTCCAGAAGATTGATCTATAGATTGATCTATTGTTATGGACACCACTTTACTGGAGACCTTGACTTTGTGGAAAATTCGTTGCTTATTACTTAATGGCTGACGTAGAACGCAATATAAAATATTAACATAACTTGTGTTAGTGAAAAATAAGCCACTTCTGGTCCATGTTCTCGAAATGTTCTTTGGACAATGTAAACAGAATTAGACAAACTCCAGTTCATACTGTCTGAATACAAAACAAAGCAAAATCAGCCACTATAGTGACGTTTCGTTCTGAATGATCGCTTAATGCGTCGCCACTATAATAGTTCAAGGGTTATGGTGCTGGTAGGTCGAGATGTATGGATGCGTTCAGCAAAACATCATTATTTGATCATTATACAGATTTTTATAGTAGTGACTCGATTATTGCGAAAGATACACTGCATTCATTCGCAATAAACGAGTAGCTATACTCATTTCGGGACATTCATTCCTCCAACTGTAGTGTCAGTAGCCAGAAAAATACGAACAAGAATCTCAGATGCAACTCTTTTGCAATAAACGAGCTCATTTGTTTATCGATTTCAACACCTATATGTTTTACCCAAATCAACTATTTTTTCTAATATAACTTTCAGATTGCCCTGAAGGAAGCCATCTGAATTTTTTCCTCCGACATTTTTCATGAAACACCCTGTACATCGACAGACACAGTTAATATCTGCCACATAAATTTCCGTATCAATGTTGCTATCGCGGTCGACGTATTAATTCAATAAACAGCTGGTGCAAATTATAAGCACTCATAAATTCCGCTGACGGACAGGTTTTATTATTTCCCGCGAGCGAATGTGAGGCAACTGTAACTAGGAGAGGAACAATGAGGGATGAAAGAACCTGTTTGCCCTGCCGCGGGCGTCTTTCGCGAAAATAAAAAGCCCCGAGACGCCCGGAGCGATCCTATCGCAGACGGGTTATGCGTTCTGAATGCGCTTTATTATAAGCATCATTTGTTATCTGTTTAAAAATGACAATGTCCGCCGTTTCGTGTGGGTGCGACTGACGAAAACAGACACGACAAACGATTTATCAGGGAGCCCGCCGTGACAGGGTCACTCATCTCCTTCTCGTTCATATTCGTTACGTTGGCAGGCCTGTAGCCCTGCAAAGATATTCATCTAGAAAATACGGAGCCTCCACCGAAACGCAGTGGATTCACTTTGTTTAATTTGTCCGTATTTGACGACAGTACTGTTGTGATTACTGATACATCAGAGCCCTTGCCCACATAACCTAAAATTCATGTTATTTTGAAAAATATGGAAACTGTGGTTCTTGTAATTTTCATAAGATTTATGTATCACTTCAGTAATTTTGAAAGTCTTCAATCTCGATTTTTGAAGTATTAATACTTTGTGTATTGTCATTGTTTTATTAAATTTTGTTGGTGCTGTAAAATCGACAATGTTAGGATAAATAATTTATTTACTTTCTGCACGTGTCCAGCTTTAATATAATAAATTATTATTAATCCTTCAAGCCGACGAATTAATTTTCAATCAACTTAACATTAGCCTTTGAAATTTTTTTGGTTTTCTAAAAAAAAATTAAAAAATATGTGTTTTATGCTTCTTTGTATATAAAATAGAATAAATTTCCAAGCCCAGATTGAGGTTCATTAAAAATGATTAGAAATACAGTGTTCCACGTTTGGCTGGAAGTTCTCGGTCCCGAATGCTCTTCCAGCCAACCGTGGAACACTGTATTTTGAAAATTCTAGTGGTTTTTTTTTAATAGAACAGCTTATATATTATTATTATATTACACATATTTCAAATTAAAAAATATATATAAATCTTTCTTCCTATTTTTATTCTAGAAACAAAAAACTTTTCAGGTACAAATTTTGGGTTTACTGGAAATTGTTAGAAATTTTCTGAAAATTGTACTAAAGTGTTTTTTATAATATACTGTATAATAAATAAAAATTTATTTAGTACACATGTATATGTATATTTTTTTTAATTAAAAGCCTCGGAGCACGAACCAGGTTGCGGGCCCGCGAAATTTAAAATGCACTGTTGACGGACGACCGACGAACACGAGATTTCAGCGTGGGATACTTAGACTGAACACGCTGCTAATGGTAGTTAATAGTGGCCTACACGATTTACGCGATTACAAGAGAGACAAATTGATTACACGAGCGCGATTTATCAGACAGGTTTGTAACAAGGTCACTTGTCTTGATCTTGTTCGCTCTGCCCTGCCGGACGTGAAATAATCGGTCATGTTTTACACTACGGAGGCCTCTCTTCAGGACTGCTTCGCTGAAATTATCTACGAGGAGCATCAAAGATCCCTGCAGTCTTCTAATCTCTTCAGGGTACAATTTATTCAAGCTGGAGAGAATGTTTCAATTTTTCCACAACCTATTAAGAAGTTCTAAAGAGGTTGGGTAAACATTCTTCAGGGTCTACGTGCACCTAGAATACCAAAAGACACTCCTATTTAAACAATTTTTCTAACGCAACAAAATTTCATTTAAAAATATATTTCTTACTCCGAAAGGTGTACAGGCGTATCTAACAATTAAACAAAAGCATTGGAAAAAAAATTAAAAAGCAACATTCTAAAAATTCTAGAAAATTCCAGAGAAACCTCTGAACGTTTTGGAAACATCGACTCCTTCACACACTCTCGAAATTACGTACATTACGAAAATACAAGGGTGTCAGGGATAGGAGGTTTTCGTCGTGCCTCGAATTTCACGGCGCAGGTGGATAGAGTAACCTTGTTTCTGGCTGGTGGAAAATGGAGCAACGGGATGCGGAGCTAAAGTCGCATCAGTCTTCACTAGCTAAGGAGAAAAGCATCAGGCCGGGTTGGTAACCCCGACAGGGCAGATGCAAGGTAATCTGTCAATTTACCCATCAGCGAAACTTTCACTGGGTTACCGGAACTCCGTTGCATCGACAGGCCCGGGTATACTCCCTTCTTTTCCCAAGGCGCTACCTTGTCGCGTCAAGAAGTCACGTACCTTCTGATCCTGTTCCACGGATATCGTACACTGGGATCTCGTTCGAACGATGACGACCCTCTGGAACAAGCGAGCATTTCGACTTCTGACATCAGAGCTGCTCGTTATCGGCTAGTTCCGTGAGATTCGGTCGATCACCGTGCCTTTCTGTCGCTCGAGCACCGGCTGAAATTGAAAAGGATCCTCTCCTCGGTGCCAGGCGTGCTGCCCTTTTAGCCCGCCAGCTGAAAGAGTGAAAGGAACTTATCTGCTCCTGGATCGGTTGCCGTAGGTTGGCCTGGTTACAAATGGAATATTTCAGAATCTTTGAATACGCCTGAATTGTCATAGAGGGAGGATTCATCAGGACTGACCATCTTGGCGACTGGTGTAATTGTCTGCTTGGGAAGATTTAGGCCATTTTAGAAGAATCAATTGTAATGTACTTGTTGGTGTAGTCTAGGAATGAGGATGGACCAACTTCTGAATCTGTTTTTGATGGATTCAGACACCTGGGTGGTTCAGAAGAATTTTAACATGGAACACTGAGTTAGTCAGGGTGGTCCATTGTCATATGCAAAATTAGGTACAGGATAGGGATCAGCTGGAGCCCTCCTGGAATTAATTTAGAATGCAACCCTCTTTCGATTTTTGTGCCCGTACCTAGGGTGTCCTATTTAGAAGCTGAAAGTGACCCTAAACATTCAAGACCTGTAATAACACTCATCTAAACCACACATAGGCGCATCTTGATGCGATAGATTACCACTTGGACCAGCTGAAATAACTTCATCCACTTTATAATTCAACCCCTTTTCGATTTTCGTGCGAATATGTAGCCTCTCATTTAGAAGCTGACTGTCGCTTTCACCATTCATCTAAACTGGACATGGACACATCTTGCCTCGACAGGTCACCAGCTGGACCGATTGGAATCACGTCAATCATTTCACTATCCAACTCTCCTTCGATTTCCAAGCAAATATACACAGTGTTCCATTTGGAAACTGAAAGTGACCTGGAAACCTTAAAGACGTAAACAAATACTCTGCTAAACCAGGCATGGACACTTTTTGCACCGATGCGCCTTTGCCATAACGTTTGTCAGGAAAACAGAGCAAGTACCCACCAAGCTAAGAAGCGCCCATGCTTGGCCTCAAACAATTTTTGCTCCAAATTAAAATTCGTAAAGGTACTAAAGTGATTCCAGTTGGATGTTCACCCTGTATGTACCCGATATGCTTCTCATTAACATGAAGCATAGCTCCAAACTGACAGAATAGACGTAGCAAGGAGCAGGATACTTTTTCTGGGATGAACCGACACCAACTAGGCGTTTGGCGACCCTTTGAAATTCCAGGGCACAGGCAGATGTCAGCAGTCCGGGAGAATTGCCGCTGCGAATTAACCGGACGTTAAACGAGGGACGGTATTTCATTTGACGAAATCCGTAAATGCGTTAGGAACTTTCAGCGAATTACACGAGCCGGTAGAAAGTTGGCGGTAACTCGGTTCCTGTATCACCCCTTGGGAAAGTTAGCTGCACGGCACACAAGTCCCGTCATGTCACGTAATCGTACAGTGATCATGTTAATCGGGTAACCGATAAACCAACTTGAACTTCAGCTACCTCGAGTCGGAGCCTGATCATCCTCGACCGTCCAGAGATTCTCGAACCGTACTTTTTTCTCCTATCCCCCTTTTCCCGCTGAAGTACGTGCGCAGCTTGGAATACGCGTTATTCCTCCCCGTTTCTCCACTTTTTTTCAACGCAATACCGTGGCAACGCAGTGTACAACTTGCCTCTTAGCAGCACTCCAGAGAGGGTTGAAAGTGGTCCAACCTGGATCTCGGGAGGGAGAAGGAGGAGCGCAAGGTAAATCCATGAATGCAGGGAGTAGAGAGAGACAGGAGGCAGGCTAGCAAACTGGTAAACTTTCGAGAAGCATAACCGTTACTGTAAGGCAATGACGAAGTGGCACTTCTGGCTTCGTGTACACGTAGATTCATCTATTCACCTCCCTTGGCTGTTTTCTGCACGAAAAAAACTTCGTCGGAGTAACCTTGCGCATTTTTCTCCGGCTACCTGTAAGGATTTTCGTTCGAAGGTGTCAGATCATTATTCAAATGTTCTGGAGGATTCTGAACACCGATAGTTCAGCTGGAAGGGACCGTAGGACAGGCGTGGGCAGATGCTGCCCGGCAGGAGCCTTCCCCTTCCCCTGTAGACGCTAAGCCACGCCTCCGGCTGTTTTCTACACGAGAAAAACTTCGTCGAAGTAAACCTACGCATTTTTCTCCGGCTACTTGTAGGGGTTTTCGTTCGAAGGTGTCAGATCATTATTAAAAATATTCTGGAGAATTCTGAACAGCGATAGTTCAGCTGGAAGGGAGCGTAGGGCAGGCGTGGGCAGATGCTGCCCGGCGGGGACCTTCCCCTTCCCCTGCAGACGCTAAGCCACGCCTCCCTCTGCAAGCAGCACGTTCTTGGTGTCACACCAGGGCAGGGGTTGACCTTATCTACTGTAGAGCTTTCAAACATCTTTTAATTCTTTCGACCAGTATATACTAGAATCAGAAATTATATACCTGCAGCAGACGCCAAGCCACGCCCCCTGCGGAGTTTGTGGAAGGAGCAAACGCTCGTTTTGGCAAGATTTGCGCGTGCCTATTGTATAGCTTCCAAACAACATGATTCTCTAACTCTTTCGAGTCCTATCACAAGCAGAAATTGTATACCCCCATCAGGAGCTTAGCCACGCCTCTTGCGGTACTTGCGGAAGGGCCAAGCGCAACCATAAAACCGTAAAAAAATTCCGTGACACAAAATCGTGCTGCCAAAAATATTCCAGTGGTCTACACGGATTCGTTTCATCCCCGTGTACAGGCTACTGTTGGAAAAGTAAAGAAACTCGCAGGCTAATGTAGGTAGGAGAGAAAAAACATTGGAACCGGCCGATTGTAATACGGTGCAATCTCTCGAATCAATATTGGAGAACGTATCGCGTCAGAGACTCGATATCGAAATAAGTCTCCGGGATAGAACTATTTTCGCTAGTGGAGACACAGGGAAGATTCACGTGCTCCGTGTCCGCTTGCGTAACCCTTTTTTTCCATTCGATCAGGGCTGCGTGGACGATGGGAGCCGTGGACCCTCGTCTTTCTGTTCCTCGGTCATGGACTAATCCGGCAGACTTAACCGCTCGACTTTACGTATCCTGTGGAATTAGAGGATAAAGATTATTAAGTGACGGGTCGAAGGGGTCTTTCGAAACGAAGGGACAGCCGGAAAATCCGGGCTGACGTCCCGTGAGACTTCCCCTCCAGCCTCCGGATCCTCGCCACGGAACGCGGCCTCGTTTGAAATAAAATTTTTCATTCGAGACGAGGAAAAGACGGGCGGAGATGGATGCCACTTCGAAGTCGGAATGAACGTCCGACGGCCTATTTAAATATTCTCCGGCACGAGGATTATTCTTTCGCTGGGATATCGACTCCGCTATGATACTAACACCTTCTGACGATTGATCAAATTTTTAAGCTCGCTTTTAGAGCTTTTATCTCGACACCACTGACAGGAAGACTTGACAAGAATTGATATAGAGGAGGATGGAAATTTCGAATGGCGTCAATTTTTAATGAGGTCCTTTGTGTACTCAAACAGTTGAACAGTGAATTAAAGAGTTGACCCACGAATCTGTGCCAGTGATCAATTAGTCGCAGATTAATTATTACGGTTAGCAAATAATCACTGGTTCCCTGCGTATACTGAACGCAGAGGTGGAAAATGAATCTCCAAATTATAATTCGTTCGAAAGCTACAATAATTCATATAATACCCTGCATTGCATCGTCTGAAGGGTCAGAATCCTCCCATCCCTTGACAGAATCAGGGGTTAAACTTTTACAATGGAACAGACAATTATTAGCTGCAAATGAGCTAACAGGAGCAACATGCAAACCTTGTTCAACAATAAAAAGAAAGAACGATGAAGAACACCAGGTGGTTGCTTCTTCATCGTCAGCTGAAAATCTCTTCACCGCCGAATCCTCAATCTCCTTTTTCTCTTCCTGTTGTCACGGCGTTATGCCGAAGGATTTCACGGTGGTTTCCACGGGGTGTCCCTGGGATCGCTTGGGGCCACGTTCGCAATATCCGTCGAAATCGACACAGTTAATAATTACCACCCTTGAGATTCTGTTGGTCGGGTGGCACCCTTCGCGCCATTTCACGCAACGCTAAGTTCGCGCTGAGATCTCGAAGGTGGGCCGCTGTAAGCCCGCCTGAGTGCCTCCGCTCGCACCCGTTCAGATATCGCCCCTCCGGGCTAAAATCTTGCCAGGGGTGGTTGGGGATGGGGCGGGGAGGGGGCTGCAATTCGGTGAAATTGAGAGGATGAAACCGGCTTTCACGTCGCTCAGTCGTTACATTTTTCTCGCCGCCCGTTTCCCGATTGATGCACGCTCGATCGGCCACGATATTATTCCGGAAAATTAGCTGGCAAATGCTGGACCCGATCCATGGTGTTTCTGATAACGTTCACGAAGCGTGCTGCGTTTTCCAATCTCGATCTCGATGTTTTCTTGTCTCTGACTAGGATTAGGACTCTCTGCTGTTATTCGTGTTCAGAGTACGGGTGCTTGAAGAATCTGAAATCAATTATGGTGCGAAATGTTGACCGTTTAAAGTCACTTGGTCGATAAAACAACCTGAGATATTTTTCGTATGACTCTGTATATTTATCTTCTCCTGTGTGTGGTCTTAAATGGATTATATTGGATAAGACTGCAAGTATGTACAGTCTTCTAGAGACCGCACGTACTCGCTGTTGGGGGCGTGGCTTAGTCCGTTAGGGAGGCGTGGCTTACAGCTCCGGCGGGCAAGGTATTGCACGGACACGATCTGTGAACTCTGGTCATACGTAAAAGCTACTAAAATTCATTATAAATAGCACATAAGACGATGTAATAAGTTACTACAATACAGAAATATCTGTAACTGTGGAACGACGTCGAATACACGTCTACAGCAATATTTTTTATACGACTCTGTACATTTACCTTCTCCTGTGTGTGGCCTTAAGTAGCCAATACTAATTGGGTTTACTATAGCGTAGAGTCTTCACAATGATCTGCAAAAGAGACTGCAAGTATGTACAGTATTCTACAGACCGCACGTACTTGCTGTTGGGGGCGTGGCTTAGTTCGTGATGGAGGCGTGGCTTATAGCTCCGGCGGGCAAGGTATTGCACGGACACGATCTGTGAACTCTAGTCATACGTAAAAGCTACTAAAATTCATTATAAATGGCACATAAGACGATGTAAAAAGTACTATAACAGAAAAATATCTGTAACTGTAGAAGGAAGTCGAATACACGCCTACAGGAATATTTTTCATCATAGTCACCGAAGTAACAAGTATATTAAGACGTCCATCGGCGGCGAAGGGGCCGAGAAGGAAATTTTGCGAATTATACGCATCGTCTAGGCGGGGCGTAATTCAGGAAAATTGGAAACAACCCTTCTCGTCGAGAGTGAAGTTAGGGGATTTCGTAGGAGTGAACATGCTCTTGAGGTACTTCGTATGGAAGGTTTTAATAGCCAATCTGCGGGGCGCTGAAACGATCTTTTATAGCTCAACACGCTCGCAGCTACTATCGTCCGTGTTCTCTCTGTGGAGTTTAATTCGAGGGTATTTGGATAGTTCGAACGATTCACGTCGATTTACACACACACGCGCGAAGAAATCATGTGGTACACGTTCGTGTCAATAATAAATTAACGTCAGGGACGCAGCGGCGTTTTAAATAAATTTCAGAACTATCGTGTGACAGTTATGGTGTTTTACTAGCCGACACCCTGAATTTTTCAGGGTGTAAACAAATTTTATTATCGTTACTACAACCATAAAGCAGCACTTTATGTAAATTTACAGAACGGTTGTAACAGCGTAATTAACACCGACACGAAAGAAGATCCTTGAGTATATGCAATGTGCTGGAAATTTGCGTGTGTTCCAGTCAGTTATTTTGTTTATTTAATGAGACTACTATTTTGTACATACAGCACAGGAAATACGTATTTATTATATCCCTGTCAGCATTGAAAATCTGGGCAGAAATAGTGAACCTTGTGCTGAAATTTTCCTGGATAAAACACTCGTTAGATTGAGTACTTCATTATTATAATACGTGTTATGTCAATTGTTGTGGTATTTCAGAGTTTCAAAATTGCAACATATTTGACGAAGCATATTTATTTGAATAAGTCACGGTTATGTAATAATTTATTCGAATACATAGGTTCATATCCTGCAATAAACAAATACGCCTGGTCCAGTATAGTGGTCTGTAGCACGTGGTGCTCGATTATTCTGAATTCATGTATGGGTTTATCGAGCTGAAAGGGTTAAACACGTTATCAGTTACACTTCTCTAATTATTAGTACCATGAAAATTTATTGTGTCACTTTTTCTTAAGAATTCAGTGCCTATTGTTATAATAATACATGTATGTAATAAATAAAATTATATATAATTCAAAAATTCATGTTTTCCGCGCTTGAAAACTGCAAGACTGTATCAAACAATATTATTCTTTATTGATTGTAACAGTATTTCATTTCCTCTTGCTCTTAAATAAATACTATAATTTTTTGGATTTTTTTATCCAACAATGCAATACTTGAAAGATATGAAAATTCATAGTGTAGTATATAATGTAGCACTATTCTGAGTAATTCAGTACACTTGGTTATACCTTTGTGTAAAAACAAAATTACACATCTTTCCAAAATTAATTAAAACAAACATTCGTGACAAAAATTTGAAGCTCACTATCTTAAATGAAATAAATTGTATAGGTATCACTGTATCAATCATATTGCTATTAAAATCGTGCGTACTAGCCATGTAAATTTAAGAGTGATGCAGTAAATATTGCCAGTGCTGTATAAATATTACTGTACCCCAGGTGTGCGCAGCAAGCTGCCCGTTGGTGCACTGTAAGCCACGCCCCCACGTGTAGTAGCCACAGCGTGGGGGAACTGTACCGTGTCCTACGTAGTCTTCTCCCTACCTCTTTGAAACTCTAGCCCGCCACAGCTCCGTTTGTGCATGCTTGGTAAAACCGAAATATTGTTACATTAATTGCAGTAAAGTCGTGTCTTATCACTCGAGCCAATTTCACGGTCGATTTCACGTTGATTCTGGCACACTTCGTCGCTGGTCGTGTTCGCTGAACGTCTAATTGCATTTTTCTGCTGGTCTGGGGGACACAAAAGGGAAAGAATAGAGTCTGGCGTAGTCCGACGTTGGATATTCGACGGGAGAAGACGGACCATGATAAGAAAGGGCTTCTCATGAATACAATAATAGCACTATGCCCTTCGAGCGACCGGTCTCTGCGACGTACGTTTTAATGAGGAATATCGCCGATGTAGACTGTGGTTCTTAAGGATCTGTATTCTCCTGTTTCTTCGTTAATTTCTGACGGAAAACGTCTTATGCGCCGCGACGCTTCCGTATTGATCTTTCATCGACCAATATCTCTCTGATAAGATGCTATTGTAGCAAGATCAAACGCTATTTTTCATTAAATCGGTTTCATGTAATTGAAATCCTCTGGCGTTATCGTCTGGCCGCTACTGGTCAATTCTACTAGCATTATCGTTGTTAATACAAAATTATGATCCTTTCCAGTTATACTGTACCTGAGAGCTCACCCTGTATATTTATAATTAACACATTTTGTGCTAACAGAAAATCTTGCATTTCGATTTAAATTAACAATTTAGAAAAATTGTTGTAACTGAAAAGGTACTGAATATTTTGATATGAAATTTGATCAAAAATATATACTATGAATAGACTGCGGATGTTTATGCAATTTAACATGCCCAAGTATATGAAATATATTGTTTGAAGCGAATAATATAAATAAAATGTGTGCGTCTGAGATCTGCTCAAAATAGAGCTAATCATTCTTCATGCCCCATTTGTTTATTTGTATTCAATGTAAAAATACTCAGGAATAAATATATGTATTTGCATAAACTTCCACAGTCTAGTTATGGAGTACTTGGAATCAGAATTTTTTACGAAACAATTATACATACTTAGTGTGTCAACTTTAACCCATTTGCATCATACGGAAGAATGAAAAATATGCTCTTATCACCAACTTCTTTTCTATTACATCTAAGTACTGCGCGTACATATGGGCTCTGGTGATAATGACCAGGAAAATTGCGCGCATATGTGCTCTAATGATGCAAATGGGTTAACACTTTGACTGCCATATCAACCACATGTGGGTGACAATTAGACTAAACCATTATTTACTTGATCATGTATAGCATTATAAATACATCTAGTAAAATCTAACAGAATTACTGAAAAATGATGAAAGTTACTAATATTATTGCTGGAAGCGTTTAGAATTTAAGATTGTATTTATTTTGTATACAAATGTTGAAAATTTGCCATCTTCAGCTAATAAAGCGTGGCATAATAATTATAGTGTACAATAATTTTGTAAAAAGTTTCTAAAATAGCGGGGTTAGCTACCCCTAATGGTACAGTTTACCCTTTCGATTATAATATCGAAAAATGACATATATAATTCTGAAAATTTTTGAATTTTTTAGAAAATCTTACTTACCAAATTATTATACATAAAAAACCACACAACTTTGCAATTTGAAGTATAGTTTTGTCTTCAATAGTTTTCGGATAGTCTTGGGGGTGCCAATTTTCAGAGGGTGATTTCGTCCCTTTAAACTTGAGTATTCGCAGCTAAAAAAAATACATGTCTCTTAATTTTGGCTATTTTATAAATCTGCAAAATTTCATCAAAATCGGGAAGGGGCGGTCCAATACCCTTCCTTGTTAGTAAAATCTCAGAAGACATGACTTTGGGATGATGTTAAGTTCAGCAGAGTTAGATAGGACACACTATATACAGGGTATTCTTGTAACTCCCAAACGAATGATATTTGGACCCACATTCATTAAGACTTCTCCGTTTCTTTCGATGAGTGTTACATACCCCTGCAATTTGACCCCAACTTTTTCGAGCACCCTGTACACAGAGAGTCTCGCGGATTCGATCCGGGCTTCCGCGAATAGCCCATTAAAAGCTACCATCTAACTTGGAATCAAGTAATCGCTGTTTGCATATTAATTGTTCATTATGACTCCGTAGCCTACGGTGGAAACGGAGACAGGGGGCTCTTGCTCGACTACCAAGACGAAACTTCGTTGACTACCCTAACAAGCGGACGTCCATAACGCCTCTCTCGCTTCGATGTCCAAGTCACCCTCCGTCGTTAAGCCTGACGATCGTTCGGTGAAAAAAAATCTACCGCCGCCCTGGGACCGATGTATGCAGATTTTCGTTCCACCCACCCCTTCGCTGGGATTAAAAAACAACGGAGAAATTCGTCGGCGGCCTCTGTTATCCATTGTCGTTGCCGCGCTCCACTTTTCCTCTCGTCGAGGAAACGGCGGGTCCTCAACGAACGACGAACTGGGAAAGGGAAAAGAAGAATTCATACCTCATAGAACATTCATTCACGACCCGCTGGGAACGCTTGAGAACGCCGTTTCTGCCGACTTCTTCGCTGAAATTCGAGGACGAAAGTTTTTACGTCGTTTCAGGTCGTTCAATCAAAACTGGGACTCCTTCGGGCCCTGTTTCTCAGTTTCGAAGGCCATGGTTCTCAGTTTTCGAGGTTTCTTTGCGATCAAAGTACCGAGCTAAGGGGAGGTTTATAAAAATTGATTTTCTTCAATTTTTTTAATCTTAAACCTTTTAGGAATACGCGTTTAAAGGGCTTTTCCGAAATTTGAAAAATTCCCAAAGTTATAGGGACCTGAGTGGGGGCGGATACATGCGTAAAACCGCCCACGTAGAACTTTAACCCTGCAGGAGCACTCTACAGTACATTTTTTTGACATAACTTCATAACATTCACAAAATGAGATTATTTGTAAAAAGTGTAATGAAAAAGTTTACTCTTCAGTGTTGGAACTATTTAATACTAGTTTCAGTCTAAGCCTCATTATTTAAATAAATTTACATACACACTCTTTAGCATAGATACAGCAGAAATGGACAAAAACGAAATAGCGTAATTTTGTACCCCAAAAGGTAAATTTTAGAGCACAGTCCTATGAGGGTTAAACTTGTTTTTCTCAAAATGGTGTACCTCAGACTAAAAATGAATATCTCGAAAAGTCATGAATCGATACACTTGCGATTTTTTTTATTTTAAAGAATATATTTTGTGGCAGGCGACAAATCTCTAACATTTTGAAATTTTGGGAAATTCTATTTTTTCAAGACGTTGAAAGGATGAAATTCTAGGGGAAAAACGAGTTTAAAGTTTAAAGTGTCGCCATTTTGTAAAAAAATTGCTTTTTTCTAATTTTTAATGGCTGGCCCTCTGGGAAACTCTGTGCTCTTTAATAATTCTGTTTGGTTTTTTTAACTCACTTCAACAGTTTGGGAGCAAGACGTCCCACCGTTTTGGATGTTTTCTTTTAAAGTTTCCAATTCAACGACTCTTCAGCGTCATCTACGATGTCGAATTAAACCAAAAAAAAATAAATTTCTGTATTCGAAGACATCCTTTATAAAACGCAAAAACTGTCATCAAATTATGTTTCGTAGTTTTCGTGTAATTAATTCTTAAAAATGACCTATTTTAGAGGGCTCTGGACCTGAACCTCCCCTAAGTATAACTCGTTTACTTTTGGCGATAGAAAAAACTCCATCAGGCCAGTCTTGCTTGGTTTCAAAGGAGAGATAATCTGATGTTAATAGTTTTTTTCAGGTGGAGGTGTAGAGGAACTGCGAAGATCAGTATTGTTTATTTAAATTGAATGATATGTTTGTTTATTTAAAGTTTAATAGAGCGTTTTAAGACGCATGCAGTCGTTTGGTCGGTAGCATATCGCAAATTAATAATAATGTTCATGGATACTATTATCTTTGTTTACATTCTACGATTATTTCAAGCCTGATAAAAGTATAATTTTGGAAAAAGTTCTGAACATTTAGACATTTTGGAACCTCAAAACTAACAAAGAAGATGTACTGGTCATCAGTCCCAAAATCGTTAGTTTATGACATAGAACGACTGTTGTGTTACAGCAGGCGTGGGCAGACGTTGCCCAGCCGGGCGCTGGCCTTTTAACAAAAAATAATTCGGTCATGGTAATCTTATCTTTTGTAAACACCAAGAAGATATTTTTGGTTAAATACATGTATCTTATGTCGAAACCGGTTACCTTCAGGACAATTAATAACTTAACTCGTTCGTCTGATTGACAAGGTTTATTATAAAAAAAAAATGAATTTAAGATACACTTAGTGGAAAACACGGTAACACAGTACCAAGCAATGTTCTTCAGGACAGGTAATACATGTATCAACCGAAAAAACAGAGGACGGGTAGTATAACATTGAAATCGCGCTTGCATGTTTAAATAATTTCTTATTTTAAACATCGGAGATACATTTTTAAGCAATTTGGACCCCTGCAATTTTTATCCCCCAGCCCCCGTTTCGCAATATTCGAACGGCGCAAGATTGAGTGTGAATCGCGAATTAATCATGTGGAATTGTAGCTTCGAATTTGCAATCGAGTAACCTTCAATCTGTTCCGTTTAATGGCCGCACGTTTGTCTCGTTTCTTTTCATCGCATTCTGCTCTATCGGGCTCGCCTCGTTCGATCGATTCTCCGTCTCTTTTGTTTGCCATGCTCGCCGCAGCGTCATAATTGCCGCCAGGTCATTTTTCACTGGTTTCACGTGGCAGAGGTGCAACAAGGGGCAAAAGAAGCGGCGGAGGGGTGTGGGTTGGGGGTGGGGAGGATGATTGATGATGCTGTTTTTTCATTGTTTCATAAATCTGGATTCACGGTATCGATTGATAGGTAACGCTGCAAGCTTCTTAATAAATAAAATAAGCTTCGACTGATAAACAACATACCTAAAAAATGTCATTATATTAATTCTATTGAACTCTAAAATTGTACAAATAAAACAGAACTATAGTTAAGACAAGAAAGACTGAAGGAGAATTAAATAGAGAAATGTCAATGAAGTGACCCTTAGCGCAGGGGAAATGGCCCGTTCGAGCCACTATAATGGCCATTAGCACACTGATATTTCTTTGCTTCCGTCAAGAATTAACTCTTGTTAAAATGCACGCTCCACTCCACTGGGCTGTGATAATAATTTTTCTTCAAGGCATTTCATACGGCTGGCGAAAATCCACGAATGAGGGAGTGGAAGGATAATTAAACAAATGAAAAATACTGTCAGTAGATCGGCGAATCGAATGAAAAATTGCTTGTCAATTCGTCAGACGGCACAATGGGAGTAATTAGCGGCGGAATACAATGGTATTAAATCGAGCGGCCATTCAAGGGGTTGTCTATGATCTGCGGATCGTTGCGGCGCGTTCGAACGACAGGCCCGCGAATTTATATTTGTTAAACAATCGTACGGAACGCGAAGAACTGACGATGCTGAACGGTTTAATTAAACAATATGCTGTTCAATATCCGGCTGCCAGCACTCAACTCGTCAGCCGAACATTCTAATCTCTGGCCCGGCGCGTTATTAAACCTGGTGTCAACTTCATTTAACCGGGGAATCATCCCTGTGTACGAGCAAAAGTTACGTGACGTCAGTTCTTCGAGCGAATAGCCTCTCGAGCGAAATTACGATCGTAAACTGTCGCCTACTCAAAATTACAAGCTTACAGCTTTTCCTGCCCGTCGTAAGGCATAAACACACGCCAGAAAGACGGAATCTGATATAGCGACGGTATAATTTTAATTTACAGCCGCATTCTGTGCCTTAAAAGTAACGAAAAAGTTCTAATAAACATGGGTCCTAAGGTTATTCGTTCTTGAGATACGGCGGTTTTAGGGAAAGTAGGCGTGGTTAGGCGCTAAGCCACGCCTCTCGCTCCTCCCACACCCTGCTATAACGTCTGCTGAGGGAAATAGGCAAGTGCTCTGGTGGTCAAGGTTTGCCCTGATATCATCGAAGTTTAGTAACCTTTTCTTGTTCATTCTAATCTAATAGATTAACCCTAATATTTTGTTTTATAACTTTAAAATATGTCTGTGCAAACGTGTGAACATTTTAGACAAATATGATTAGAGACAAAATTGCGTTTAATTGTACACCCAACTTTAAATACAGTGTTTATTATATAACACCAATCAGTTTAGGGTTTATTTTTGGATCTCAGTGCGGATTAAGCGTGAATGATCGACAGGGCAGGATTTGCCCGTAGCTGGGTTAACACGTCTGTCACAGTGAAAAAAGCCTCCACGAGTCAGACACAATATAAATTTCTCTCTTGTATATAAATCGTGAAGGAAAAACACGTTTAAGTATTCAGTATTGTACATGCGTACCTATACTAGTGTTGCAATGTTACATTTGCTCAGAATATAGTAAAAATCAATAGTTGTTTAATTAAATAAAATTTTAAGTGACGGTCGCTTTCCTCATAGGGGCTCCCGTGCATAATAATTTATAGGACCATGGTTTCTATTTTGATGTACAGTATAGCTCTGGCAATTTTGTGATAAGACTTCAGACTCACCCTATATATAGATATAAATTCTGAATAAACACGATTAGAGAAAAAATTGTTTTAAATTATAACTGGCTGTAATACAATGAACTATTTATAATATAGACCACAAATCTTAAAAATAAGAGATGGGACCATATATCTCGGGTTCACCTTCCCTGTGACTAATTTTCAATTTTATATCGATTAAAATTCGAAATAATTGTCCTACGGACAATGGAGGAACAATTTGACTCTATAGTTCCGATTTCTTTTGACAAAAATGATCAACCCGTTTCGTCTCTGTCAGAAATTATATTTCCAGAAAACAGTAGAAGTGATCCTCAATGATCAGACACGTTAACCAAATGCTACAAAACTTCCAATTAGTTTTCTCGAAAACGAAGCTACAGATATGTGCACAAGTACATTGAAAATTGTGTAATAAATTAAAATATATAAATACTGTAAAAAATAAGAAATAGGACCACAAATCTCAGCTTCACTTTCCCTGTGACCTATTTTCAAGTTCATTGGGTTCAGTCATAAATAACTGCCAATGTGTCTTATTCAATTTATGAAACGATCATTTGTGCTGCTTTTGCAGGGACGATTATCTTCTAGTATGAATACAAATTAGTAGTCTACGTCAGAGCTATATAACTGATTGATCACGAGCAACGGTGGCTCCCACTTCTCCTCCCGAGTTACCCCCACTGTGGGGCACGAGCGAGTCAACCTGAGCCCCAGAGTGGGGGTAACTCGGGAGGAGAAGTGCAAGCCACCGTTGCTCGCGAGCAATCAGTTGTACACCTCTGACTTAGGTGAACCATTTGATTTCTCAGTCAGACTATTATGTAATTATTTATGACTCGACTCAATATATCACTCAAAACTCCAAATAATTGGTCTACCGAAAAGTAATCCTAAAAAACTGACCAAACGGAAAATTGTGCACGGCGGGGCGATTCGACTGCATACTTTCGACTTCTTTCGACAGGAAGGATCAGGCCATTTCGACCGAGCCGCGAATTACAGCGGGCTGTGCATGTCGCGGGGCGAAACAAAGGAATACAATGAATTATTTCCGTTAATAACATGCCCTCGCCACTTTATTGCAGCGCGACGCGCCGGGACGCACCGTCGCTCGAACTGAACCGCGCATTCGTAATATACGAGTCAATTTGTTTTCATATAACACCCTTCCGCGCGGTTTCAGACAGTGTTCAAGTGCATCGAGGCCCGCGCTGAATGTCATATTAATCAATTAGTCGAACGTGCGCCGTACAAAGGACACCGAATGGTTCAGTCCATTATGCAAGCGGAACCCTGGAAATCCGGCAGAGAAGCCCCCCTGGAGCCCGGCCCACCGCGTAATAGACGGAGTGTATGCAAATTAGTCGACCAGGCTAACGCATAAAGGTTAATACTTAACGCAACGGATGTGGAAAGATCGTAAAACGATCGACTTTAACCCCGTCAGGAGCACGACTCTGAAAACGAGAAAACATTCGTCGTGTGCTGAATTTTTCTAGGAAGGAACCGACTTTGGATGGAATATTTCGTTATTGTAAGGCGTATGAGGTCAATTCTTGAATTGTTTCAGTGTTACCATGGTGTGAAATGGTTGAGAAAGTATGTAGGTGTAATTGGACACTCTAACGTAATAATTCGTCGAAGTATACTGGTTTATATTGTACGGTAATTGTCTGCGCTCAAGCCACTGCGATGGCTTGTAGCACACCGGGCACGACTGTTTGGAACCCATGGGATTATAGAGCTATGTAAGGTTTACTAATAATTTCAGTAAACAATTTATGCTTGTTATGCGATTCTGAGTGAATTTCACATTGCAATAATAGTGCACATTAACAATTTATGGTTTATGTTACAATATAGACCTAGAATATTAATTTGTATTCATATTAGAAGATAATTGTCCTTGAAACTCAGCTATGCTGCAAAAGCAGCAAAAATGATCTTTTAATTAA
Organism: Macropis europaea; assembly: GCA_916610135.2. Classification (NCBI taxonomy): domain Eukaryota; kingdom Metazoa; phylum Arthropoda; class Insecta; order Hymenoptera; family Melittidae; genus Macropis; species Macropis europaea. The sequence goes on along the minus strand of OU744352.1, from coordinate 11,046,878 downwards.
TTTAACAAGACAAATTGAAAGTTATTTCTCAACCCAATAAAATTGAAAATAAGACACAGAGAAATTGAACCTGAGATTTATGGTCCTATCTTTTATTTTTGACGATATTTATAAATTTGAATTCATTACACAATTTTGAATGTACTTCGGCATACCTCTATAGTTTCGTTTTCGAGCAAATTAATTAGTAAAAATTTATTAGTAGGTTGTTAGGGTGTCTGAATATGACAGACCACTTCGACTGTCCTTCAGAGCTGGGCGTTATTTTGAAATTACATTAACACAGTGATGGCCACGGGAGCTCCGGCCTTCCCCCACTCTCGGTCCATTCCCCTCCTTTTAAGGTTTATAATTATTGTGTGTAGATTTTGCACTGCTTCTGGTCTTATCTCGAGGCAAAGCTACTCTGATCTCGATCAGCATTAGGATGGATGAACGGTCACATTCTCAATTTTTCGTCCGCGACTACACCTCACCAACTAAGAATAACTGTAATAATTGATTATACCAGTGATGGCACCGGAGCTACGGCTTTCCCCCACTCTAGATGCATTCCCCTCGTTTCAGTTCCCTCTAGTTCGCTTCTTCTTTCCCCTCGACCCATCATCGTCCCAGATTACAGCTCGTATGAGGGGAATGGACCTAGAGTGGGGGGAGGCCACAGCTCCCGTGGCCATCGCTGCATCAACACGTTGACTGCCACAGTGAAAACATCCACCACTAGTCAGACAGAATATAAATTTCTCTCTTCTACATAAATCGTAAAAGAAAAAATATTTAAATATTCAATATAGTATATGCGTACCTATATTACTGTTACAATACTAAATTTGCTCAAAGAATAGTAAATACCAATAGTTATTTAATTAAATATAATTTAACCACCATGAAAATCCATGTGAACCTTCCACTTTTAACCAGCCGAAAAATAGCTATTCTTTCAGAATTTTTTACACCAAAACTACCGGAGCTATTAAAATAAAACTTGAACCATATATCATCCGCACTCTAAACTATACAGACAATTTTTTTCGTGCTAAAATACAGTATCCTTTTGCGTCAAGCGTCCCTCGTACAACCCTTACCCGAAAATAGGAACTCCCCCCATATAGCTTGTAATAAAAAACATACAAAATCAAATATAACCAAATTCATAATTTTCTCAGGTAAAACGGGGCACCAAAAAAAAAAAATTTCCATCATTCCCAAGGGTTGTCTGTTCGACGGGAACCGTTTTTCGCAGACGCTTGCTTTTATTGGCAGCATCGTGGGAAATGTTTCGAGTGTCCAGGGCGAGAGGAGATTGCGCGCGAAGGGAAGAAGTATTATGCGCCGCAATATTTTACAGTTAAATATTTCATGATCGCGAATACCTTTCGCTGTGCGCCCTGATCGCGGCGACAGGGCCATTGAATTGTAAATTTAATCGAACCGCGGGAATACCCGTTCGCTCGCGAAGGATTCCTCCGCCCTCCGTACGTTGTATTTTTCCGCATAAACGTTATCGCGACTCTCTGTTGTTTATTTTTTTGTTTACCCCCGGCCCGATCCGTTTCACGCGATCCGGACTTCGGAATTGATCGCCGGCGCGTTGCCGCGCATAAAAAACATTCTCGCGCCGCGCGTTCTTCGCCTCTTCATATTTCCGCGGGGCACGCCGAGACAACAGTAGTTTCCGCTCTTTACACAAATTGCGTAATTTATATTCCGCAGCGGGGGCGCTACATCGCCCGCCCGTACAGCCCCCGTGAAATTTTTTTCATCACGCCAAGCCGTAAGCGGCCGCCGCAGATGAGAAACGAGGAGGGTAAAGCCGAAAAATTCGGAGCACAGCGACGCCGGGCGTTTCTTAATAATCGCCGGTGAACTCGTTTCGCGACGATCTCGAGATGTACGGGGCTGATGGTGTTCGATGAATTGATAAAAAGTGTCCGATGGACGTGGGAATAATTGAGGACCTTGAAAGCGAAGGGTTGCAGCTCTTCTTTTTACCAACTTCGAGAAAATTTGAAAAAAGTGTTTGTAAAATTGTTGCTTTGATTTAACATTGAAAAGAGAACACTAATTGAAAAATATATATTTTGACACAATAAGCAGTAGGTATTGAGTTGATAGGTTTTTATTTCTATTTTTGGCGAATTTTTCAAATCTGGGGCTGCCACTGACTTGCACCAAAGCGTACAAAAAATGGTTGCTTTTTGTTAACTATGCACAATGAAGAACGCAATTTATTGGTTTATTGTTGCTTTATTAATCAAGTATGAAAACAATATGTTGACATTTTTTGTAGACATCAGAAAATAACATTATCTGCATTCGGACTGCACAAAACAGTGATGGGTGCAGGTCCAAAATTTGCAATAAATCGCTTATTCGTTATCGAATTTGCATTAAACGAACACCAAGCGACGTAGAATTTTTTTACGTATATTACACGTCATAACTAAGAAACTGTAAAAAATGGAGCTGCACCCCTCTTGCTGCAAGGTCCTCAATTGTGCCGGTGATTATGAAAGTGAAGTATGTCATATATTTTTTGTTTTGAAATATTTAGACTTTTACGTTTGGGTTAATTAGAAAATATTTTGCAATTATAATATATAATTTTTCATTTAATATTCGCTCTAATAGTATGAAACTTATCTGTGGCTGTAGAATTTTACGAAAATCTTTTATGAAAATGTTTTTCAGAACGTTAAATGACTTAGACTATTTTCAAAATTAATGATGTAGCTGAAAAGTGACTTATAGCAGCAAGAAATTATAAACTTTATTTAAACAGCGAGTTAAAGACATACATACTGATGTACTGTTCATAATTATAACTGTAAACGTCACCTGAATTTCGTTCAATTACATAATGACCAACTTCATTATCAATTCAATTTATGGCTATTCTGCAAAAATTCGTCCATATTATAACACATCATTCGTTTAGTAGTTTTTTACATTTTTGCGAACATACAAACAAACCCTGTCTGTTTCTTATAATAATAAGATTTCATGTATTTTTGCATTATACAGAACGTAATATTCAATGATGGTCGTTTGTCGAGTGTAAAGGGTTAAGATATTATTTATTTATTTTTATGTCAGTCGTAAAAAAATGTTATCACCTTTTTAATAAAAAACTTCGAGTCGCTACTTCTTTATACGAAAACACCTTCGGGTGCAAAGTGTCAACATTGTCCGTGTTATAGCAGAAATTTTGATTGCATTATAATACAATTTTACTCAAATATTTCGCCATATTTTGGAAATTGTTTATTTTTTTACCCATGTTTACCAGACATTTGTTATTCAATTCGTCCAATTTTAAATATCCTGAAAGTCCAGAATATTATTCTATTAACAACCTATATACATGTATGATTGTTATCAACAATATACAAGGTTTTTTGAAGAACGGTACCTATTCAGCAGTTTGGGGGTTGAAAATATTCGACGAATAAAATAAAAAATGTCCAATAAGTTAACAGCGTTTGAGTTATAACGAAAAATTTGTTTCTATTGTAACGCAATTTTAATAAAATATTTCGTTTTGTTTTGTAAATTGATTTTTCAACCCATGTTCACTAGACATTTTTTATTCAATTCATCGAGTTCTGTGTATCCTGCAGGTCTAGAATACTTTTCTGTTCACAACATGCGTATATCTATTATCATTATTAACAATACACAAACTTTTTCTTGAAAAAATTGTCAGCGCTCACAATCCTCATAGTACTCGACAATTTGAATGAAAAATATCCAATACAAACATGTGTCAAAAAATCAGTACTATTCAACAACGATACATTCGATTGAACCCACGTCATAGTAAAATCAACATTTCCACTATAACTTCGAAAATGTACAATTTTCGACCCAGACTTACTAGCAACTCAGCTCAAAATATTTACCAGTCCAAAGGATTGATTAAATCAGGAAAAGCTAATACCCAATAATACCCGCGAACGCCGTTGAAATTCATATTCACGAGTCGATTCTATTTTTTCCCCATATTTTCTTTGAAAACGCATGGAAGATGAGTTCGACGGGGCCGCCTGTGTTTAACCAGCGCTGCAGCGAATTTCCGATCCGATTTTTCCCGGCTCTTTTTTATTTAATATTTCCCTTCTATTGACATTCCATCGGACGAACCGAAACGGCGCTTCAGCAACGGCGGATCATAGTTTGCGATCGCGCCGATACATTCCCATGCAGAGTCCGCGATGCCTGATTGAATTTGACTGCGTCGAAATTATCGGGCTCTGCCTAAGGAGGGCCGGCTTTTCAGCTGATTCCGATTGATCGAAAAGCCCGTCTCTGCGTTATGACGTCGCGGAACTTCTGGCGCGAAGCTTTTCCACGTGCGCCGCATTGACAGCGGCACGAGCTCGCGATAGGGTAGCTTTGTGCGTCGATAGATCGATACAGCGGTCGCGACTTCGCGTTTGAAAAAAAAAAAACGAACGTTTGCTTTTCGCTGGATTCTATTATGCTTGACCCGCCGTGAAAGCTGTGAGTAGATCGATCGTTTCGACGAGCACCAGGATCGATCTATCCTCCCTTTTTTTTTCTACCTCTCTCCCTGTACACGAACGCGTCACGGCCGCATGCGTGTGTGCACGCGTGTGTGTGAAGTGTGAGTGTGTAATAGCTGTGCAATCGGCTCCCTCGTCAATAAACGAACCTCGCCTCTATTTACTTGTTACTTCATCATTGGAATCCGTACTTCTCTCCCTCGCGCCGGCAATCTACCGAGTCGCTGATTTACACGGCTGCGAGAAAAATTTCAACGGGAGATAAATCTCGTTCGGTGGCTCGCCCGCACAGAGACTCTCAATGACGTCCTTTTACGGCATTAACGGTTGGCCAGCCTGATCGATAACATCATGCAGCCCCGCGAATGGAAACGCGGCTGCGATAGTCCTTTCGACACGATGTACCGGGTCGGCCAAAGGGTGAGAACGAATAGATAATGTGGGATGACGTTCGTTCGTTTCGCATCTCGTTTTCGAGAGATTTGAATTGGAAGATTCAGAGGCTACTCGGTCCTCGAGTTTGGTATGCTCGTTTGGTTACTGTATTGAGTCACTGAGGTTGCATCAGTGTTTTAACTATGACTGGAGCGTGGCGAATTGGCCGGTTACGCCCTCCCTCATACACTGAGGCGCGAAGGAGAGAATCCCCCTACTCTGACTCTCATGTCTTCCCCTCTTCCACTTTTGTGACATGGCAGGAGTCAGAGTACTGATTTTTATTGTTTTATACTCTATTTGGAAAGTGTTGTGTGGTTGTAATTGCTTGGAGGCTCTTATGATACTGACTTATAGTACAGAATCGTACAGAATTAACTTCAATCTTACAGTCGATGCTCAAATTATTAGAGCCACTTGTATAAATTGAGGATTTTACGCTAAAACAATTTGTATTATTCAGACAAAGGCTCTGACAGTGAGTAGCAACACAATAGCAGTCATATTGAACACTATGTGTAGCCTTATTAATAAGGCATCTGCTTCTTTCTATTTCTTTCATTCCTGAGTTTGTATGAGTTTGAAGGTCATTGTATACCATGTGGTTGAACTCGTCGTAACAGTTGCTTGAGTATCACATAAAAAAATGCATAACATTCCATTTAAAAAATTCAAGTTCACCCTTGCGTTTCGAAAAATTGACGTATTCTATTGCATTGGTCATAAAACACTGTAGAACTTTTTTCTCTGTTTACGAAAAAAACGCTAGTTCATAATAACACGAACAGCCTGTATAACGCCATGGTTTGAACTGTTTCAAGTTACAGAAAAATAGAACAAAACGTTTGTCTAAAAAATGTATACTGTTCTCTTCTTCTCTCTTCGGTAATAAAAAAGTTATAGAACATCCTATGCATACCATCGTTAGGGTAAATGTACCAGTAGTTGACACTGTAAGACTCACTTCCTATTATAATTATTATCACAGTTTTATTTCTAGTAAGCAATTTTGTAGGTGGATAGCTTGATTCGTCAGCTGTTTTTGAATAAATTTAATTCATTAGTATTGACAAATAATCCTATAATAAGGTTTTATTAAAAAAAATTGTCAACTACTAATGCCAGTCAGAATTTACGTACCCAGTGCTTGACATTCCCCAAACATTATGTAATGTATAGTTTATGATGGTCAAATATTAAAGAATATCTTCCTTTAATATGTATAGTGGATTGAGAATGTACATGTTTGCATTTAATAGTTAGAAAAGAAGATATTTTTCGTTGACTTGACTAACCTCCTCAACAAATCTATGAAGGAAAAGAAGAATCCAACAGCAGACAGAGTAGAAACAAAAGCAATTGTTCTGGCATTTACACCCAGAATGCATTCAATAAAAGTAGTTATAAATTTTCACACTAGAGTGAATACCTTTCAAACAGCACACTATTAACACGTTGATTGTCACAGTGGAAACTGCCATACCTAGACAGACACGATATAATGTCCTATTTCAAACATAAATCGTGAAGGAACAGAATATTTCACTTTTTGAACGCATGGGTATCACCTTATAATATTATAACAATATTAATATTACCCCAAAATTTTATAAGAATTATTAGTTATTTAATCAAACAAAATTTGAGATGCCGGGCACCTGTGATCACCACGGCAGTCAACGTGTTAAAAAACATTTTTTTAGCAGAAAGTTTATTTATTGTGACTGAAAATAAAAGTGTCAACTACTGTTACACTGTCAACTACTGGTACATTTACCCTAAACAGTGCAATAAAAAGACATTCGAGATATCTCGTCCGAAGTATCGAACGGGTCCAATACAAACACCAATCTTTCGCGATCTTCCATAAATAAATCTATCCGTTTCTGTTTCAGGTGAGTGAATGCAGGTAGCCGAAACTGCAGCAGGGATACCCGGAGGGGGTGAGTGTTCAGTAGACCACTCGAGCGATTAAGAGACATTTTGAGAACTATGCAGCGACGGACAACTGAAAATGACGATTCCATGGATCCGTTGCGGAGTGGGGACGTTTTGTACTTGCAAGGGGATAAATTGAATGGCGCGCAGGTAGCGGCGGCTACTCAGTCAGTGCTTGACTCCGCCAGCGGAAAGGGGGAGCGAGTTTTTCGCGAGTTTGACTGATTGCGCGCGGCCGCGTATCCGCTCGCGGAGGATCGCAAAAGGATTTTATGGCTATGAATTTAATTTTCGTACAAACAACCCCTTTCGACGATCCCAACCGTCCCCCTACCACCGGCCACTCGACGAACCGAGCGTTACGTGCCAATGCAGACGTGCTGCAACCGAGCACTTAGAGGGGGGTGGCTCTCGCTCGAGTGCCGCGCGCTGTCCCGCCCGGTTGCCCGTAATCCAATAAAACCGGGAGACACAAACGAAATTTAATATCCAACACCATCAAAAGTCGTTGAAATTGTTTCCAGCTAGTTGTAACTCTTGTCGGTGTACTCGACGCGCGTCCTCCTCGACCGATGTTTCCATTCATCGACCGGGAAAAGTCGATGGTCCCCGCTGCCATCGCGACTTTCTTCCCAACGATTTTATTAGCATCCACCCCTAACGGGTTCTAGCTGAAACTATAGACACACAGATTTATTTATTGGCTTATACAGGGTGGACCGCGAAGCGTGATCAGCTTAGATTGTTCTGCTGTTAGTGGTTCGATCGGAAGTTTTGTTAGCTAAAATATCATGGTTCGAGGAGAGCTTTAAGATGATTGTACCAAATTGTTTGTCAACCCTTTCTTCCAGAGTTATCAAGGTCACCTTCAGTTTTTTATAGGTAAACCTACCATTTTTTACACCCATCTTTTAGAAGATACTGAGACGAATTCGGCAAGCGTCATAACAAATATTTTTGTCTGAATCTAAAAAGACTGAAGAAAACTCCTAGTTGGAAGAATTTTGCAAGCTACACTGTTGTACACTTTCCAGAGCTGTTGACAGATTAGTATTAGTCATTATTGGCTTGATCTCTCGCGTACTCTTTGTGAACATTTCGTTCTGCACCTTGGAACACATTTCAATTGTAGATGCATGCTTAATCATCGATGCAGACGTCATAGAAAGAACTAAGCAGTCATTTCTTAACCGTTTCTGCGAGTGTATTGCTGCTAGTGGACACCATTTTGAGCATCGATTCAATTAAGGTAAATGATATTTTTTTAACGTTTCTTTGGTTCAGATGAAGAAAAAATACTTTTTATGGTGCTTGCCGAATTCGTCTCAGTAGCTCCTAAAAGATGGGCGTAAAAAAATTGTAGGTTTACCTATAAAAAACTGAAGGTGACCTTGACAACTCTGGAAAAAAAGGGTTGACAAAAAATTTGGCACGATCATCTTAAAGCTCTCCTGGGACCATGTTATTTTAGATAAAAAAACTTCCGATCGAACCTCTAACAGCAGAACAATCTAAGTTGATCACGCTTCGTGGTCCACCCTGTATACGGGACAAGCCCCTTAATACAATAGCTTAACATTAAAATAAACGTAAGCATTACATATGTAGAGGATGTATCATAACATGTGGGACCCACTTCAGGAGTGGACAGGAGATACAGAAACAATGAAAAAAGTTCATACAAGCGTGTCCTATTTGACCTTGTTTCAAAGTTATAGCCATTTTTGTGGTTCCATAATTCGCAACTGCTTACCTTCATAGGAGGTGCTCGAAATGGCCACAATCGTGTAACAAAGCCGAGAGATTTACTCGCAGAATTAATTATGACTCTATAATGTTGTAAAGAAGATAGCGCGAACTCGAACGTGACACCCAGATCGCGTTTGCTATTAATAGTTATTATCAAACAGCGGTCTAAAAGATACGAAAACTTTATGTTAGTTCTCTTACGTGAGAAGTTCATAATGGAACACTTTGGGATATTAGAATTTTATGAAAATTTCCTTTCTCGTGGAGTGGTGAATTTTTTTCGACTAAATTTTCTGATAGAGGAATGAGTTCTAGTTTTGCTATTTTGAAGCAAACTCTTCAGGTTCTTCACTGGGTGAGTCACTGAAACCTACCATGTTCCTGGAAATAAGTTTATTGACTTAAGTGCGATGTGTTTGGAAAATTTCGAAGATTTCGACGCGATCTTCAAGTTTCCCAATACTCAAGTGTCAGAATGAAAAATGTTTGACAAGTATTGGACGAAAATCAATATTTACAGAGCTGAAGAAATGATTTATGTAGAAATTAGAAAAATTGTTTATAGCTCGAACGATATTGGTTCTTCGACTCATGTTTATTAAGTCTATTTCATCTAGTTAGTCAGGTACTGTTTCGCCTGTAATTTATAATGCAGTGTGCAATTTGAAAGTCTCGAAGTCAATAACATGAAACACATAAAAAATTGAATGTCATCATATCGTTCATTTACTGCAACAACGACACAACTATAAATTCGCCATTTTTGAGTTATTGGTATAGAAGTGTCTGTTAATGTTTATAGTTTCTACTGTTAGAACGGTATAACTGAGCTTCTGAAACCCACCACGAGTGGACGGTTGTCGAGGAGAGATGTTTTTACAAAATTGCAGTGCTTCGAAACATTCAAACTCACATTCCTAAAAATCGTTCTTTTTGAGTTGTGTCATTGTTGCGGCAAATGAGCGATATGAAGCTGTGCCAACGCGACACACTTCGTTCAACAAATTCACTAACATCACCATGTCAGAAATTATTTTAACACTTAAGTGAATTATTGGGGTCGTAGCGGCCCTGTGCAACTTCAAACTAATAATTGTTTAACATGTGTTGTTACACTTATTTGAAGATTTATGTAATCCTCTACTTTATCATTACACTTCTAATGCTGTAAGGATAATTGATTTCTATTTATCTATTCGGTCAAAATTAAACAGTTATTAATTTGACGTTGCACAGGGCCGCTACGACCCCGATAATTCACTTAAGGGTTAAATATCACATGGTCAAATTTTGCCCAGACGGGCGCTTGCCCTCCCACCCCACAAAGTATTTAAAATTCGACTCTACCGCCTGTGATCCTCCAATTATTTCGGACAGCGTACTAACAGGAGGGAACACTTTTCCCAAATTTATATTCGAGCTTATTTACGGCAGGCCGTTAAGGGCAGTTCGCATTAAAAGACCGCGACGCTGCGTTCCACGGAATGGTTTTACGGAAAGGAGCGAGTCAAGATGTAACGCATACATCTCCGCATTACCAACTAAATCCGACCGAAGTACTTACCCTATGGTAATCTGCTGGACCGCCAGTTTATCCTCTGCGGTGTAGACGCATTCGTACTTATCGTTATTAATTAGTTGAACGTGTCCTGTAAGGTGGGACAGGGGTCGAATTACTGTCCCAACAAATCCGCTTTCCCTGGTACAACCCGTGGCAGGAACATCCATGGCAATCTCGTTCTGTTCATTTATTTAACGTCTGCATCGTCGATGCCATTGGGTTGGGTACTTTTCGGAAATTACGCTGGAGACGATATTAGTTGTCTGTGAACGTACTTATAAATTTCTGACAAAGCAGACAAGAGGAGTTGCTAATAATAATACTCCGTGGGTTGTACAGTCGCGGCGCATGAATAGCTCGAAAATTGTCGTGTTCCAATAAACAGATCCCGCACACACGGCCATCTGTCAATGTGATTGCAGAGAAAAATACCGTACTTCCGGATGGAATACGTTTTATTGGGAAAGCGATCGATTTAAGAACAGGGAAATGAAACATCTGGCTTCGTGTCGGTGCAGTGTTACCATAGCCTCCCCCGTCTGATCTTGCCGTTGTGTGTTCAAGTGTTCAATGTCGCTCTGTACAGCTGAGAGGCTCTACGGTCGCCTCAAAAGATACACAATCTTCTACTTGGAAAAATAACAATAACACGAGTGTTTCCCTTGTAACCACAGTGCGCCGCCTGTCTGAACTCCGGTGTAGGTTTTAACGAAATAAAAAAAGGTGTTGATTATTCTTCGAAAGGTCTTCCTCCACTCGTGTGTCTTTTTAAAAAAAATATTCACGGTGTGCCTGACAGGAAATGCTACAGATGCTAACTAATTTTACTGTAAGCTGTATAGGTAGTTAGGTGTCCTGTCGGATTGGATAGTTAGATGTCCTATGCTACTCGATAGTTAGGTGGCCTGTACTACTCGATAGTTAGATGTCCTCTATCAGGTAATTAGGTGTTTTGCACAATTAGATGGATAGGTGTCCTCTGCTGGATAGTTAGGTGTCTTGCAGGACTCGATAGTTAGGTGTTTTGCACTATTAGATAGTTAGGTGTCCTCTATTGGATAGTTGGGTGTCCTGCATTACTCAACTGTCCTATGCTACGGGATAGTTAAATGTTTTGTACTACTCGACAATTAGGTGTCCTCTACGGAACAGTTAGGTGTCTTGTACTATTGGATAGTTGGATGTCCTCTAGTGGACAGTTGGGTATCCTGTAATACTCAATATATATGTGTTCTATACTGCTGCACATTTAGATGTCCAATATTACTCGACACTTAGGTGTCCCATACTACTCGATTGTTAGGTGTCCTATGCTACTCGGCACTTAGGTATCATCTACAGATCACTTACGTGTATTTTACTAGTTCATAGTTAGGTGTCCTATGCTACTTGATAGTTAGGTTTCTTATGCTACTCGACACTTAGGTGTCTTCTACAGAACAGTTAGTTGTCTTTTACTACTGCATAGTTAGGTGTCCTACACTACTCGATAATTAGGTAGCCTGTATTACTCGATAGTTCAATGTCCTTTACTGGACAATTAGGTGTTTTGTACTATTAGATTTAGGTGTCCTGTACTGGACAGTTATATGTCATGCAGTACTGGATAGTTACGTGTCCTAGGCTACGCGATAGTTAGATGTTCTGTACTACTCGACACTTGGGTGTCCTCTACGGAACAATTAGGTGTCTTGTACTACTGGATAGTTAGATGTCCTCTAGTGGGCAGTTGGGTATTCTGTATTATTCAGTATTTAGGTGTTGTACACTACTGCATACTTAGATGTCCTATGCTAGTCGACACTTAGGTATCCTCTCCAGAACACTTACGTGTATTTTACTAGTGCATAGTTAGGTGTCCTATGCTACTCGACCTTTATTCGTCCTCTACGGAACAGTTAGGTGTCCCGTACTACTAGATAGTTAGATGTCCTCCTCGGACAGTTGGATGTCCTGCACTATTCAATATTCAGTCATTCTGTACTACTGCATACTTATATATCTTTTTCTAGTTGACAGTTAAATGTTCGGTACTATTATACAGTTAGATGTCTCTTCCTATATCAGAGTTAGAGGTCTTGTACGCCTAGATAGTCAAGTATCCTGTAATACAGAATGACTAGGCGTGCCGTGTTAGACGATTCACCTAATACAGAGTATTTGCGACGATTCGTCACTCAGAACGGCACGTAGACGATCAGGGCCGAAGAACCGAATCTGATTGAACGAGAATCCCTGTCGCACTATACACATCCACTCCCCGGCGCGTCGCGCCATAGCGGTGTGCATATTCGGGAGGATAGGTTCGATAAGATCGTAGCAGCTTCGCGAGACGTTTCGAAAAATAAATGACGGGGAAAAATATTCCCTGCGATATAGGAACCGATCAAATTCCTTCAGGAAATTGCCTGTGATATTACGATGGCCTCGCGCCGTTCTTCTCCCCCCCACCGTCGCGTCCTCTTCCAACTCCCACCCTATTCTATCATGCTCCGCAAGTTTCCTCGTCCTCGAAGACGATCTCGTCGTCCCCGGGAGAGTCGGTAGCAAGCTTAAGCCGGAGTTAGCTCCTCAGCTTCCGGCCAATCCGTGTACCGCGTTATTGTCGTCCTCCTGTTCGCTCTTGTCCCGTCCTCCGACGACGACGTGATCGTCGTAACGTTCTCCCTCGTTGCCCCGGCTCGTCCGGAAGTTCTAGCTGGCGGGCATAAGTTCCTCCGTCGACGCTTCGCGTTTGCTCTAAAATCACACACGACCCGTTCGCGACTCGGATTCGTGAGTATCGCTTCCGATGCATTCAGCCCGTGTTTGTACGCCGCACGTCGAGCAAATGCCCGTACAGAGCGCCATCACGGGAAACTATCGTCCAATCGGGCGTTCGACGTTCCGTAGCCGAACGTGCAGCGACCTTGACGAAACTTTCGCGCCTCCGTCGACACACCGCTAATATCAACACAGCCGGCTAATTTCGGGGAAAAATCACGATAGAGGCAGCTAGAACAATCTAGGTCTGCCGAATCACATGAATCCCGAGTGGAGATCTTGAGGAAAAGTTTCTGCACGCCGTCGTATTTGACTGTTTAACCCGTCGACTGTGCGGTGGGAAGACGTAACGTAACCTGTGTGCTGGGGTGTCACGTACCCCAATCAATTTTTGTTTAAATTTTATTTCTGACTGTACAATCTTTTAATATAATATCAAATCTGACTTCTTCCATTCGTATGCAATTAATCTATGCACGAAATAATTGGAAATTATTTTTTATTCTTAAATGTAATGGAGAAATATAGATGTTATTTTAAGAACAGTCATATAATAGTTTCTTAAATTTAACCCTTTGCACCCCAGGCACTGACAATGTCAAACGTTCCACTCCAAGTGTGCATCTCAGGCACTCGGTTGGTTTATCAATTTTGTCTACTAATTTTTGTGTATCATGTCAGAAATGAATTATTTCTTAATACGTGATAGTAAGTCAAGCGTAAATATTTTATCTCGATGAAGTTTTCGTGGAATATAAATTATTGAAAATTAACATTTGCTTGCAGTAGCTCGCAACCATATTGGTTGCATCGTTACATTAATTTTGTTGGAGTTGCTGGTCTGTCATATCAAAAGATGCTTGGAATGCAAAGGGTTAAATTTACTAAGCAGGAATATATTACTAAACGATAAAAGTGAGTTTTCTAATCCAAGAAATGCTTATATTGATCATAACGAAAAATTTGGGAAAGTTAAACTTCATAATAATACCATTAACTAGTGTTAATCACCCCCCTTTTCCAAGCGACTTGTTTTTTCTTTTATAATCAAAACAGTAAAGAACGTAATATTATTTTTTTAAATTGAGGGGTATGTCACACCCCACCACACAGTCGCCGGGTTAAGGGGTTAAACTACTGCGACGGCATGAAATAGTAGATGGTCTTCCGATGCAAATTATTAAAAAACGAGACATCTTATTAAGTTGCAGTTTGGGATTTTATTTTAGCATATTAAGAAGTGTTACAAACAATTATGCAAGTTAAAAAAAGATGTATATATACGTCATAATACAGCTCCAAGCTAAAGGTTCATTTTGCGGAGGGTAAAACGGTGTACCTCCTAACTCAATTTTGGATTATTTGAAACAAACAAAAAATGAAATTTCTCCATTAATTATATTGTAATGCCTAAGCATTAACGGAGCCATTTTTCAATTTTTCGAAAATCTACTGAGTACCAGCGTATTGAAAGGAAAATGCTGATTTTCGCGAAAAATTTGTCACTAATTTGCTTATAAATCCCACAAAAATAAAATTTGCCAAAAACCATCCGTCAATGCTCAAAGAATGTAATAACAAAGATATCTGCTGAATTTTGTCGTAATTGCATCAATACAGATTGAGAAATCGTGTACACCGTTTTGAAAAGTGTCGTGCTGAAAAAATCGCGTTTAAACTTAAAAAAAACGTACTATTTCTACGTCATACGAGTGTGCGTTCGGCTCTGTAGCTCCGAAACTAAGCCTCAATTACATTTTAAACCTTTTGCAATTCATTCTAGAGACTTCAGACTATCATTTAAGCGAAAACAAAGTTTCAGAAAATCGAAAATTTGACAGTAGTCTAACCCCTTAACCCTCGCCCGGCGGATACTTTTATGTTAACACTATTTCTATCAAAGGTGTCAAAAGACACCTTTCACAATTTTAACTCAAAATTATTTTCTAAGATAATCATTTTTCCTCACTTAACTTTTTCACTTTTCCTATAATCATCATAGAACAATCATTATAGGAGAAGTCGAAAAGTCAATAGAAGAAAAATGATTACCTTAGAAAATAATTTTGAGTTAAAATTTTGGTATAAATAGTGTCAACCCACGCACGCGATAGATGACTGCTCGGAATTCGTTTCTCATCGCTGTGACACAAGAAATAATGCGTCTCCTTTGCCGTAGCAAAGATAGTGCATGCTGTGGAACAAAGTTACAGCGTGACCGAAAGTATTACGGCGATAAGAACCGAATCCAGAGTCGCCTGTCGTGTGCGGCGGGTCAAAAACGACCCGGCCACCGCCAAGCGGTGGTTAATTATACAGGTGGCCCGTTCCAAGAAACATGCTCTCCGATCGATCAGAATCGCTGAAGGAATCACGAGACCCTCTCTGGCCAGACCGGAGAGAGCCGAACACCCGTTGAGCTGTCCTCGTGTCTCGGTGGCAAGAAAACAAAGCGGATGGCTAGCGAAACGTAGTCATGTGCGGCGCAACATTCGAAAGCCATAAAGCATGGAGGCCGAGTCACATCCGGCGCATAAATCTCACGGGGGTTAGTGGTTCGTTCCGTGTGTGGGGCCAAGGGAAGGCGAGCGTGACAGGACGGCACGCAGCCGGAACGACACGACAAACGTGTGGCAGCGGGTAGGTGGAGCGGAGGACAACCAGTTAATGGTCATTAGCGAGTCGCGGCAGTTTTAAATCTTCTGCCGCCTGGCAGAAAGGGCGTGCGCGACCCCTATCAACTCCCAAAAAGGCTTCTACCTAGTTGCACGTAGCCCTGCGCTTGCAAATTACCCTGCTCTACCCCCTTTTAACCGGCTGGTTATTACGTAATGCGGTGTTGAATGTAAGGGAGCACCCTTGCGAGCCTGCCAATTATTTGCCTACCCCCCTTTTGTCCCGCGAGTCATCCGCCGGCTCTCAATGCGTTTGCTCGTGTACAATGCGCGGCCGCGATAAATTATACGTCCCGACGATGTCCCGGTGAACGGCCTATCGTTTTTACCTCATGAAACGATGCGTTTTCATGGCTACGATGAATTTTTTTCCCCGCGCATAGCAAAGAGGAGATCTACAGAGCGGTCCGAAATTCATGGTACAAATGGGGTCAGGGTGATTGTATGGGTCGAAATAAGATGAACATGAAGAATAACGTATATAAGATTAAATTTACAAAATAAAGAAATAGATGTGTTTCACAAATATAATGATCTGAATGATACAGGATTTGGGTGGCGCACTGAAGAGCGTTCCGTCTCTGCACAAGGGTGGTCCAAGACTGACTCCCCTCGTTAGAGAAAACGTTTTCTAACCGTTGCATGCAGCAAAGCTGCATGAGAGTCTTTTAATTTATGGCGGGTACGACGCCATAGTCTTCGGGTCTGTCGCTGCCCAAAACCCTTGGCCTGCGGCGTATCCATCGGGGGCCTACGCACGACACCCCCAATGGCGATGACAGGTGACGTTTTCCACATGACCTGGACGTTGCATTTTCTTACACGAAATTGCGTGAGAGGCTTCGTTTTTGGGAAAAATGTATTTGGAAATCAGTCGAGTACGCGTTCGCTTAACACATTGTATGCGGGCTATCTTGCGTGCTTCAACCTATGTGGTGCGAGCTATTTTTGACGATTGGAGTGCGTCGGAAAAGAATTTCATAAAATCGCTCTAATTACTAATATACTGTGAATTTTCATTTGATCTTTTTTAGTCCCTCACCATGAACCGTTCCCCCGATGATATCTCACCATCAAGATACATTATTTTATAAAATACTAGTTTATGCAGGTTAAAAGAAAAAATACTATATACTAAATTATTAGCGACTTAAAGGACAACGATCTCATACAAAACAATATATTTAACACTAACCGTACCGGCACTTCACATATACCTATTCTTACCGTAACCGGCCATAAACAAGCCAGGCGATGAATTTTCCTCAGTAAAAAAAAGTAGCAAAAGAACAAAAATTGAGAAATTGATTAATCAGATAATATAAGAATTTACATAAAGTTAGATGAACAAAAGAAATAACAATGAATGTACAGTTTTAAATTAAATTTTGAAACCGGTCATTTGACCGGGCCTGGTGCGGTTAGTGTTAAAACTCTAATAATACTTCATATTGCAATACTGCTGAAAACATTTTTCTGCATGAAGCGGTATGCAATAAAACTTGCAAATGTAGCAGGTTTCGCTCCACTCTTATGGCCACACACAGCTGACATTGTCGTTGTGGTTTTTTTTTCTTCCCCGTTGCAATAATGTTTCCTAATTTATGCTTCCACACATTCATGGATATGGCTTTGATTTTGAAACGTTTTGATCGCTGGCAAATAGAGATGCGCGTCCACATTTCAACCGACGATATGTTAAAAACGTATTAGTACGTGACCCGCAGACTACCGACAATATACGAAAAATGTACTAGTACGTGTCCCGCATAGAATATGTTAATTAATGACCGATATTACGGATTTCATTACAGACCGCTGCTGCGACCAGAAGCAAAAAGAAAGCTAATTAACACTAGGTTTACGGTCATTTCTTATATACCTATCTCTACGGACACGCGTGAAATTGGCGCGTAAACGACACCGCACATTTTCTTTAAAAACAACTTATTTTATTTAAAAACAATACATTATACACTATTAACTTATAAATGAACCTATGTGATATTATAAATTTATATAAAATTTATGATATTTAACATTATACAACATTACATTTATTCCGCACATTTGTGAAATTCGAAATGCGTCAAAACGACGCGTCCCGTAAACCTAGTGTTAAGCTCAATTAAAAATACAATGGTTATTTTATTATCGTTATTTATTACGTTTCATGTATCTTTCGCATACGTTAAGAACGCGTTAAGAAGTAAGTATTGATAGTAAACAGTGCCTGACATTGTATCTTGTGCAAAAGCGGTCATTTTTTAAGATTAGAAAACAGTAAAAAATTATGGTAAAAATTGAACACTTTTGGTTAAACCGTTCCCATTCCGTTTCTTCTGATGATAAATAAATAATTCTAGTTCCGGCTGTAGCCACAAATGTGTTAATGGAAATAACGTTTGATTTTCTAATTTCAAACCACTAGGACACCCGGCAAGACGGACACCGTTTGGATCTGTCGAATAATTCAAGTCGACTTTAACGACATCTGTCTCGAAAAATTTCCATACTTTTTACATCAACAAAATATTAAATTAAAGCCTGAACCTTAAATAATGAAAAACAAAAAACGGTAGTTTAAATATTTATTCCATTCTCCCAGAAAAAAATCCTAATCATGTGCTTAAAAACAGTGTGCTGAACTAAAAATCCCCCTTAAATCTAGCTGATTTAAATTTCTCGATTGCCCAAAGAGGAGATACACCAAGAGGCAACACTCCTGACGAAGGAACCACTTTCAGAGAGAGCTGAACGATACAACCAATTTAAATGTCTATTCGGTAATGATCGATAAACTTCGGTAATGATCGTTGAACCCTCAATCAGGATTGGTTAGAAAACTTTTTCGGTAGTATCAAACAACAAAGTGGAAATGCTGTAAATCCAACAGCAATCCAGTTTGCAAGAGCATTTAAGAAATTATTCTTAGCTAACTATTTCCATTCAAAATTTATGAATTGTATGGATGATTTTGATAATATATTAACAAATTCAGTCAGATTATCAGAACAAGCAGTCTCCTTATTAATTATTCCAACTGCTCGTGAATCTTTTCATGTAGAAAATTGTGATTACCAGCAACAAAGTTTACCAAAGCAAAATGCTTTCAAGTACATTGCTGAATATTTATTATATAAATGTTTGAAAATCCATTCTTGCCAAATATGCAACACATTTTCTATAGACAATGAACACAAGTTAGATGAAAGTAATTTATTTATACATTTTAAAGCATATGGCACACGGTAGAAATTTATGACACAAATAGATTTCCAATTATCAGAGGTTTACGTGAAATAAGGATATTTTAATACCAGAGCAATTACCCAATATCTTCCACGAGCTACCTCACAATAGAAAAGACCAAGTCAAATTATCCAGACTACTTATCGGACACACAAGATTAACACATAATTTCCTACTACGAAGAGAAGCTCCTCCACGGTGTGAATTCTGCGACCTACCACTCACAATTGAACATATAATCATAAAATGCACAAAACTCGATGAACCACGCAACAAATTCAGAATCCCCAAGGAACTCAAGGACGTATACCAGTCGGAACAAAGCACGGAAAACCTCCTCAAAGTCATCAAATCGACAGCTATATGGGACGAGCTCTAGACAGTGATATAGTCGTCGCTAATGACCTAGTTGTCAATGCGACGTTAAAGAAAGAAAGAAGAAGAAGAAGAAGGATATTTGAAATCCAGATGATTTAAATTTCCCGCTTGCCTGTACAGCCAATTTAAGGGGGCAGCAAGCCTGTCAACTTCAAAGGTGCCGCTCGGAGTGTCGCCTCTTGCTGTATCTACTTTTTGGTGCATACCTCGTGCGGGATTTCTCTAGCGGAGCCGTATGATCACGTCAGCTGTCCAAATCCTTTTATAGCGATCTGTACGCGCTGGATACGGCTCACAATATGAATCAGGGAGCACCGCGTGGGAGCAAATATTGTTGCATCGTTCCAACGAATTACAGAACGATGGCATTGAAAGAGAAGTTGGCCGCAGGAATGATAGATGAGCGCGTTTCAGTTTCGAGCCGAACATTTTTGACCGCGAACTATCGCGATCCGGCCGTAATAACGTGCAAGCTCCACGAGAGGCTAATAACTGTTGGCCGGCGCGGTGCGTTGTAATGCATCAACCGGCAGTAATTAAAAGCTGTTTCGTAGTGTCGTAATGGTCGGTGCCCGTTACGATCATCGGCGTGCCGCCATAAATCTTACCGTAGGCGGATAGGCCGCGCCGCCGCATGGTCGATGCTTTTTTTTTTCTGTTTGCGCTCTGTGTTCGGCTGGCTGGGAACGAGCGTCGCCCCACCGTAGCCCACGCGCTTGTCATAAATAAAAGCGGAACATGTGGCGGATCGTTTGGTTAATGATCATTAGCGGTAGCAAACGATGGGATCTTAAATCTCGAAGATGCATCGTCACGGTTCATCGCGGAGTCTTTAGTGCCTTCACGATTGTCATGCGTGATTTCAGGCCCTTTCACTCTCTAATGCGCCTCTAGAGAAGCGAGCGTGTTACAGAATGATAATTACAGAATGAGACTGAGTAAATATTTGAGCAATTAATTTATTTTTGTGTGGATTGGTTCGTTTGGTGGAGCATGGCCCATTTCTGTGAATATTTCTGGACTTTTCTGCAGTTCTCTGTGTCTTCCTGGACGTTTCTGGTGGTCCCTGTTTCTCTATGTTTCTTTTTGACTCTCCTCGGAACTCCGTGTCTCTCCCAGGACCTCCCTGTATCTCCCTGGACCGTTAGGTGTCTCTACGTTTCTCTCTGTTTCGCTCTGGACATCTTAATATCTCCCAGGACCTCACAATCTCTGTATGAAGCTTCCGGTCTCTCCCAGGACCTCACAGTCTCTCTATGAACCTTTCAGTCTCCCTCGGGGCCTCAAAGTCTCCCTCTAAACCTTTCAGTCCCTCTCAGGGACTCATAGTCTCTCCCTGAACCTCCTGGTCTCTCCCAAGGCCTCACAGTCTCTCCCTGAACCTTCCAGTCTCTTTCAGAGCCTCACAGTCTCTTCCTGGACCTCCCGGTCTCTCCCAGGGCCTCATAGTCTCTCCCTGCATCTCCTGGTCTCTCTGAGGACCTTACAATCTCTCTCTCTGAACCTCCCAGTCTCTCTCAGGGCCTCACAGTCTCTCCCTGAACCTCCTGGTTTCTACGAGGACCTCACAATCTCTCTCTGAACCTTCCAGGACTTCACAATCTTTCCTCAAACTTTCCAGTGTCTCCCAGGGCCTCACAGTGTCTCCCAGAACCTCCCAGTCTTTTCCCAAAGCCTGACAATCTACTCTTGAACCCTCCGTTTTCTGATAGAATCTCAAAGAGTCTCCCGAAACATCCCTGTTTCTTCTAGAACTTCCCTGTCTCTCCCTGAACCTCTCTGTGTCAAGACCTTTCTGCCTCTCCCTGGACCTTCGTGTCTTTTCCAAAACTTCTCCGTCCCTCCTTGGACCTCTCTGTGCCTCCGTGCTTCTGTCTGTCTCTCCCTGACTCCCAGGTGTCCCAAAACGATACATGGCTTAAAGATTTCAGGCAACACATCTCAAGAAAGTTATCCATGGCAGACGTGAATGCAAAAAGTACGCAAGTCAGTATGTTGTGAAAGGATACCACATCTTAATCGCCCGTAGAGAATATTTTTAAAATAGACGTCCACTTTCTGAGGCAAGGAAGGTGCTAAACGGTCGCAACGTTTGCACAGAGTGTCTCGAGGAATGCGTTTAACGGTCAACACGTACCCCTCCCCGGCGATTAATCCTTTCGCCGTGCAACACGAAGCAGTCGACGCTGTGAACAGCCAGCTGCGCTTAATCCGTCAGACTTTCGAGATCCTGGATTTCATGGGTCCTACTACGGGCTTCCGGTATTATCCTTGGAGTCAGCCTCCTTCGAGTCACTACAAGACACCTATTTTCTAGCGAATTATTGGGACCTCGTGACGGCGTACAGTCCACGAAGGGAAACTTGTGGAGCAGCTTCTGCAAACTCCCATTTCATCCGAATAAAACGATCCAGAATTTTCTGAGGACTATGTAAATCCCGCTGAACTGCTCGGTAATTTTATAGGAAACGCTTCTTGTCAATTAGGGCGGCGGTCTGGAGGCTCGTAAGAATAAGTGCCCTCCAGTGACCTAAAACTTGGCACCAGGGCAATTATATAGCTGAACCGTCTCTGCGGTTGCCGAATTACCCTAGCTACATCCGAAACCATGATCCTACTTCACCGGTGCGTGGTTATATTTATTTTGGACCGGGGCAATTAGTTCGTTTCACCGGGACAGCGAAGGGTTGCCATTCGTAAAGGTCGGCCAGTGTATGCACACACGTACATACATCCTGGATCGTTCTGGGTATTGCGGACGTGTTTCCAGCAGGATGTTCTTAGTGCTCGTGGAGGTGCCGGTTTTACGAAGTCGGTGTTAATTGCCTCCGGAGGTACCCACCGCTCTACGGTAATTCACGCATAAATACATGAAATTACTTTCTCTTATTTAGGGGCTCATTAAGCGGATCTACTGTTATTGCCGGTGAACCGAAAATGCGGCCGGAAGACAAGTTTTCACTTCTGGACACTTCTGAATTCATGACTCCGTGCTACAGTCCACGGAATCCCCAGCAATTGCCATGCGCCTGTAACCAGGACATCCAGCGCGAAAATTCTTGAGGATTGCCCAATGATGGAGAGGAGTCCTTAAAAATTGCCATGCTCCAGTAATCAGGGCAGACAGTGTAAAAATTCTCGATGATTATCCAATGATAGACAAGAGTCCTAAAAAATTGCCATGTCCTAGTAATCAGAGCAAATAGTGTAAAAGTTCTTAATAATAGTCCAATGATGGTCAAGAGACAAGTCTTCACTTCTAGACACTCCTGAACTCATGATTCGGTGCTACAGTCCTCAGCGTCTCTAGCAATTGCCATGGACCTATAACCAGGACATCTAGCGCTAAAATTCTTGAGGATTGCTCAATGATAGATAAGAGTTCTTAAAAAATGCCATGCCCCAGTAATCAGGGTAGATAGTGCAAAGGTTCTCGATAATTACCCAACGATAGACAACAGTTTTCTAAAGATTGCCATGTCACAGTAATCAGAGCAAATAGCGTAAAAATTCTTGATAATTGTCCAATGATGATCAAGAGACAAGTTCTCGCTTCAGGACAGTTCTGAATTCATGAATCAGTGGCAATATAGTCTACAGCGTCCCTAAGAATTGTCTTACTTCAGTAATCAGGACAGATAGCACAACAATTCATAATAATTGCCTAATGATAGCTAGGAGTCGCAGGGTAGCTAGAGCAAAAATTCTTGATGACTGTCCAATGAGGGGCAAGAGACAACATTCACATATGAACACTTCTGAACATTCCTGAATAGGCGGTACAATTCTCAGCATTCCTGAAAATTGACCTGTTTAAAAAACCAGAACAGATAGCACAAAAATGCTCGAGGATTGTCCAATGACGGAAAAGAGTTCCTTAAAAATGGCCATGTCCCAGTAATTAGGGCAAATAGAGTCAAGATTCCTAATAATTACCCAATGATGAACAGGACACAAGTTGTCGCTTCGGGACATTTCTGAATTCTTGAACCAGCGGTGCAGTTCTCAGCATTTCTAAAAATTGACCTGTCTAAAAAACCAGAGCAGATAACACAAAAATACTTGAGGATTGTCCTATGATAGACAGGAGTCCCTAACAATTGCCATGCCTCAGCAACCAGGGCAGGTAGCGCAAAAATTCTTCAGCATTACCCAATGATAGAGAAGAGAGAATTTGTCACTTCTTCGTACAGTCTACAGTGTCCCTAAAAATTGGTCTACCTCACTAACCAGGGCAAACAGTGCAAAGAGTCTTTATGACAGTGCAATGATAGACAAGGATCCCTAAAAATGGTCATGTCCTAGTTTGCCAGTGTAGCAAGCGCAAAAATTCTTGTTGACTCTCCTGTGACAGACCAGAATTCATCAGTATTGCAGCTAGAAGCTCCGAGTGTCCGTACCAAAGTTCTCGAAACCCACTGATCAAACTCAATGAATTCTCCAGGTGGCAACCTCCTTATCCAGTTGCTTCTCCAACTCCATGGGTCCACGTATCAATGCTTGCGGTGACGGCAACTAGAAGAGCATATTTGCCGTGCAGATCCCGTTGATATGGAGACCAAGTTGTCCAGAGGAAGAGGCATTTGCTGTACCCGCCATTCCACCTCTGTTTCGATGGAACTATGCCACGCAAGCCAAACTGTTTGAGTAGTAGCCTGGGATGTATCGAAGCTATCCCAACTCTTATCACCATTTGCATACACGCAGTCGCCTGTTAGCTGAGACCACTTCCATCACGGTTCAAAAAGAATTTCTCAAACCGGTCCAGAGTGTCTAAGCAAATCTAGAATTTGTTGTAAATAAAATTACTAGCCAGGCGTCCAGGGACTGCTCATCCGCAAAGGGTTGAAACGGCAGAAGGGCGTAAGGGAGCCGTAAATGGGAGTCGAGGAGGGTAACCGATACGGAAAAGAACGCGTCCACGAGCCTTTTCGAAATATACATAATCCGTCTTTCCCCTCACTTTTCGTATCTCGCTGCGTAAATAGTGGCACGTGCAAACCACCGTGCAACCCCTTTCGGCTCGTTGCTACCGAACCCTGAGGCCTTTCGGATCCGGTGCTGTTTACTGGCACAATATTTACCCGCGACTTATAACCATCGACTGTTAAGCCGGGTGTAAAGCGGTTACACGATGTGCCGAATATATTCATATTTATTTACACACGACAATCCCTCCGCACACGTACGCCGCACGCGCCCGTACTTTGTTTTGCTAGATTTCGCTTAATTGTAGCGGCACGGAAAATATTGGGGCTGGGGAATATTGCCAAATGGGGGCACCGGTGTCACAGGACTCCGAGGTCCTTGAGTCCCTGCTAATGACGCTACAGATCCTGCTTTCATTCGAAATCAAATTTATATACCAAAATTACGAGGATCGTCCGTGACAGTGTCCATGAGGACCATCCTCTAAACAAGTTAGGACACTTATGACATTTGCAATAAGTTTGAAAAGGTTATGGAATTGTTGGAGAATTCGGAGATACATTGTCCTGTTGCATACTTCGTATTCAGAAATTAATTAGTAATCAAATTTTGTTTTCGTTGATATAGCCACCCTGCTTCCTAATTACAACCATCAGGAATTTTGGCATTTTAGCTGTGATTTCTGAATGGTTCTTGGTAATATTGTGTCCCATTCTTGCTGCAAGTGAATCCATAAGCCAGATTTTGATTTTGGGTACACCTGTTGTATTTTTAAGTCCATTCTGTCGGATAACCAACCACCTTTATCTATGACTATGTCCAACTCATCGTCTACACTGATTGCGAGTTAACTTCTAATATTTATATTTTTAATAAGATTTTTATTAATCCGATTAAATATACTTATATTTATATACATTTATTTAAATATACTTATATTTTTGAAAATCAATACTTTCATTATTTCACTGAGTCCCAGGCTGAAGACAATTTACAAAGATTGATTTCTTTCGCACCCTTGAAGGCACCCCTTTCGAGGTAAACTCCCACTGAATATTCTACTTCTTTCTTTAAATTCAATTACAAATATGTATTTGTCATTGTTAAGTTACGTATCCACCAAAGGAATGTTGGATGACCAACCACTTTTATCTATCACTATGTCCAACTCATCGTCTACACTGAGTTAACTTCTAATATTTATATTTTTAATAATATCTTTATAAATCTATTTAAATATACTTATATTTATATACATTTATTTAAATATACTTATATTTATTTACATTTATTTAAATATACTTATATTTTTTAAAATCAATATTTTCATTATTTCATCGGGTACCAGGCCGAAAACGACCTAGAAATTTTGACTGATTTCTTATCGCACCCCTTGAAGTCACCCCTTTCGAGGTAAACTCCCATTGAATATTCTTCTTCTTTCGTTAAATTGAATTACAAATATGTATTTGGCTTTGTTAAGTTACGTATCCACCAAAGGAATGTTGGATGACCAGCCACTTATCTATCACTATGTCCAAATCATCGTCTACACTGATTGTGAGTCAACTTGTTTACGCGAAACTTTCCAAACCGAACACTGTCTCCAAAGAACTGGTCTACTCTTAGTCATCAAGGGTCGTGTTCATTAAGGTTGGTCATCCATACCACTTCCCTTTCCCTAACATATTATACATATGCCTAAGAAGTTAGCGAATTCAGACAGATTCATGTGCAACGCCACAGCGTATACCAGAACAGACCTCTTCTTCGATTTTAAAACTGATGCATTCGATTCCACGACACGGAATCCAACAATTCCGTCCCATATTTTTACCATTAGAATCAATCGAATGGTTGGAAGGTTCAGTACATGATTTTTATTTAACCCTCGCGCACCGAATGCCGGGTCATTTTGACCCGTCCCATAGCTCGCCTGTCGTTTTATCGCCCTAACAGAAACGATGACAAATCGACACTGTTGCGGCGGATGGAAACTCGATGGATGTTGCGTGTCAGTATTCAGTATAGCAGCAAAGAAGAAGTGTATCTAGCAAAGTTCTATCTAATAAAGCTCTAGCAAATAACAAAATACTGCTAAAAAATAATGACAGCAAAATTTATTACAAAATCTTCCCTTAAAATGAACAAATATGTCTCAACTTTGACTTTGGGCCAGAATGACCCGGCATTCGGATTCCGCGTCGTTGCTCGAGCATTCGGTGTCCGAGGGTTAATTATTTTCTTGCAACTGTCCACAATGATTTTTGCAGACGTTTACAGGAATCCTGGAAAAGTAACATGTTTTTCACGGAAATAGCAAGTGTCCTAAGACTTATGAGCCGGTGTTTTGCCAGCTGACTAGTGGTCGAACGGACTGACTGATGCTGGGGGTCATAGCGGGGAAAAAGTTCGTTAGCCCTGCTTTATGGGATGACCCAATAATTTTGCTGATTGACTGTGCTGATCAATTTAATGTGAACTAAAAGAAATCGTCTGTGATAAATAATTGCTGTTCTGTTGAATCTCTCTGTTGTTATGTATGCGTCACTGTGCTATGTACGCGTCACGTCTGCAGTGACTTCCATTTTAGATAAGCTACCTCTAAGTCACCTCTGTACAAAGAAAACCATCCCCTATATAAACCTCGCCAAAGGAGCCCCTGGGCAGTCTGTTACAAAAACTTGAAAGTATTACATCAACACTCCTGGTCCTGCGACATCACTTGTACTTCGAAATAAAAGTTTTGTTATGACATTTGGATCTATCAGAACGAGTCTCGTTTGATTCCACAACGTAACACTGTGACTGTCTCAACAACGGGTGTGTAAGAAACGTTATAATATTGCTAGGACATCTAGCGCGTAAAATGTCTTTTGGTCTTTCAAGAGCGCGTGACGTCGTCGGTGACTCGTCACAGAAACACTGCCGTCGCCCTTTTTCGACGTTGCGACGGTTCTTCAACGAAAACATAAACCGATCTCCT
Organism: Macropis europaea; assembly: GCA_916610135.2. NCBI lineage: Eukaryota > Metazoa > Arthropoda > Insecta > Hymenoptera > Melittidae > Macropis > Macropis europaea. The sequence goes on along the minus strand of OU744352.1, from coordinate 11,019,686 downwards.
TTCGATAATGGTGGCGGGTCATCGGCTTCCCAGAATAAACGTCGTTGCGCAGCATTCGGCACGTATCAGACCCTGAAGCTCCGCGTTAAAAAGAACGTGCCTTACAGGTGCATCCTGGAAATTGGGTCCAATTCGGCATTCGATGCATGTCGATGATCCTAAACAGAGGATGCAGAGAAAGCTGTCGTTGTGAAGGAAGGAAAGGAACGGCGCAGAGAGAAAGGGAGCCTGTGGGTTCGGTCTGCTCGTTTTTTGCTCCGCGGAGATGCAACCACCACAAATAACTCGACGCTATCTGTAAACTACGGGCGCTTTGTGCTACCGCCGGGGTTTTACGTCGCGGCGACTACATGCTCTATAATCGTAAAGCGAATTCTTATTTCTCCTTCGTTTTTCCGTCGGCCCGAGCCGTTTCGATCCTCTCCGCATACGAGCGGACTCCCGACGAAATATACAATCGTCAGGGGGGAAAAAAGGAGGCGACCGGGAAACGACCTGACCCACTGAATTCCGACGCCCCGAACCGCCTCGTTTTATTTTCGTCGCGACACGTACAACTTGATACATGAGGAACACCCCGTACATTTTATGCACAGATTGTCGCCTTTTTTTCTGACACGTCGTACGAATTAATTGCGAACAGAACGAACTGCCAGCAGGTTCACACTTTGGCTGCCATTTCAGCCGCGTTCACCCTCCTTCAAAAGTCTTAGGACGCCTGAGGTTTTTGAATAAAACTCTAGCATAGATTGGCGTAGATTAGGGACTTTGAACTTCGTTTACTACATACAGTAGAACCTCGACTATCCGAACTGTAATCAGCTACAAAATACCTCATATTGTACCTATGTTTCTCACAAAAATGATACTTTTGATTTAGAATATGAAAATACACGGCGATACAAAATAAAGTACACAATGGCACTAATGATAATTCTATCTTATAATTGACATAGAAGATGAATCTTCGGATGAGCCGCGTTCGGATAATCGAGATTCCAATGTAATATAAATATGTGCAGGTGTTCATTGTTTGTGCAAATTGATAATTCAATTATCTGAGTTAATTCAAGCTGTATTCGTACTCCTTCGTGGTATAACTTGTAAATAGTTTCTTATCTTTTAAAAAAAATTGTTTCAAACGAAATAACATACCTTCACGTCTTTCAACGATTACTTCCTTCTTTCCAGACTTAAATGCAAATAGGACAACTGTCCTATGTCTTTTGACTGGGAGTGTATACAGGGTGTCCCAGCTTATCTGTTACAAGCTCATATTTCCTAATTTATTGAAAACACAAAAAATGTTTTACATGGAATTTGCATGGGACGAGGGGGCTCATCTTTTGGCGAAGACAAATTTTTTTTACATTATTATTTTAATAGTACTAAATATTAGATATTATTAAAATTAAAAAATTAATTTAGTATTATTGAAATAGTAATTTAATGAAGGTCAAATTCGTTTTCTTAAATGGAACTACATGTATGGGTGACACCAAAATTGAGTCATTGAATAATAAATAATGTATCTGATAGGGCTTGATAGACCCAACAAACAAATGACGAAAGACACAGATATCATTCATTAAAAAGGGAATAGCTTGAGGCTGCATTCATTTTGTCCAAAAATGTAGGAAGTTCGTCATTTCCAACAAACACAGCGTGGCAGTCAGAGTGTTAAAAGGAGCTGTCAGAAGCAGGACAGGGCGACATAATACAGCACCTGTCCCAGAATTCGGCACAATGGGATGACCTGAGGAAATAGTGCAGCAGGTCACTTGCTATACACTCCAATTCAGGTAGCAGACGTCAGAGCCCTTGCAAGGACAATAGGCCCAGGGATTATAGCTGCTCTGGTGCAGGAATCCTCAGTTTCAGCCGAAGATGAAAAACAACAGATCAAAAAACCATTTAATGTTTCGATAGGATTTACTTCCTCTATTGCAACAGCTGGAGTTAGGTCGCTACGCAGAGTTTCTTTTTGCATTAACACATTGACTGCCATGTCACCTAAATTCGGGTGACGGGCGTATTGGCTGCATACAAATGATCTAAGTAGGTGTTTGGAAGGATAGTCGACAGGCTGAAGTGAATGGACGAATAAAACAATGTAATAACTGAGAAATATAGAACTGTGAAACATGACACAGTCAATTGGGGTTGATTACGGCAGATTGGACAATAAGTTTTCGTTTTTTTTGTACATTCAGTCTTGCCTTTGACCGACCCAGGTAGCGCATAACATGTTATTTGCGTAACATAATGTACATGCGCGTCTAATGCTTCTATTGTGGATATCTCTTCTGACTGCAATAATATGGTGATCACGACGTAACTCAGGACGAGATTGTCTTACATTATATTGTCAGTTGGTCCTAATACTTCCGCAGCTAATAATTCTCAGAACCGTCTGATCTTCATGTTCTTCTTAGTTACTGATTTGTAAATGTCCAAAGCATATACAACTGAAATTCCTAATACAAGTAGTTTTCCAAGTGCTCTGATACTACCACTCCTGGTTAGGTACCTTTTCATAACAGCCTTGGCCAGACGGAATTTTCTGAAAATTTTCTTTAGCAGTCAACGCGTTAACTATCTTTTCAACCATTGACTATCTACACCATAGAGATCCATAGAGAGATCTACCAACGACAAAGCCATCCATAGAGAGATCTACCAACACGCAAGAGCTCAATAAAACCTGAGACGCCCGCGTCGAGTCTTATCTTATTGGCACATTCGGCGTATCTTCTCGCAGACCCACGTGACGGTCAGACGTTTAATATTCCAAGCAGCGACTTCCCGGTCGTCGGGATTAGGATTCTAATTACGATTACCGTCGATATCGCGGCGCATTGACAGGTCCGTCCAGGCGTGTGCCCCTCCGTGACATCTGTCGAGTCAGGCCGGTGCGGCGCGGTCACGGAAGACAGGAGTGGGGGAAGGGAGGTAGGGGTGCGAGGAGGGGCGGAGGGGAGCGAAGGAGCGAACGGTTGGAGCTGGCCGGGCAAATGAAAAGCAGTAAGCCGAGCCGAAACGTGTTTAGGGGATAACTGTGTTTGAGCAAGGCACGTGACCAGGTCCGCGGCAGCTGCGAAAAGGCTCCTCTTTCTTTCACCGACCCGATTTCACCCTGTTTACCCCCGCAATCATATCGGCAAATACGGCGCACAATTAAAGGCAATATCACGCGACCGCTCTTGACATGTGCATCGGCACGGAAAATTTTCCGGCAGAATTCTGAGGAGAGGGGGGGTGAGGAGTGTGTATTGTTCGGTTGCGTGTGCGGCGGCACGTTGCGCTCGCCCGTGTTAATTGAATTGTAATTTTCGGGGACGCGAGCGTTAACGCGTCGGATGAACGTTTGACGCGGCGGGAACGGCGAACGGCGAACCAGCGACGGTTTTATTAAATTTTCTGGCACGACGACCAGCCACCTTAGTAATTAACGCGCGCTAAGACGCTGAAAGATTAAAGGGATTCCAGAGCCTTGGGAGCAGACTGATAATTACGTGGCAATTTAGGGTGGAATCTAAGCAACTTCGAAGCGGCCGTTATTTTTAACCTCTTCTGGGGTGAATTTATTGCAGTTGGCGAATATATTAATGATTTTTTAAAAGTTGGAAATCCTGCAAGAGAGTTATGTGAATGTGCGGGGAGACTAGACCCGGTGTCCTTGGTATAGACTGATAATTACGTGGCAATTTAGGGTAGAATCTAAGCAACTTCGAAGCGGCCGTTATTTTTAACCTCTTCTGGGGTGAATTTATTGCTGTTGGGGAATATATTAATGATTTTTTAAAAGTTGGAAATCCTGCAAGAGAGTTATGTGAATGTGCGGAGAGACTAGACGAGGTGTCCTTGGAGTAGATTGACAATTACGTGGTAATTTTGGGGGGAGATAGAGACGATAGTCAGGTATTATTTTTAACCTCTTATGAAATGAACTTGTGATAGTTGAAGAGTACATTAATAATTTTTTAAGACTCAGAAATCTCTCAAGAAAGGTATGTCGAAATGTGAGAACACTAGATGGGGTGTTCTCTGAGTAGACTGATAGTGACCTGACACTTACGTGCAAAATTTAAGCAGGAGTCAGGCATTACTTCCAGCCTCTTCAGGAATGAGCATATTGAAGTTGAAAAGTACACTATAAATTTTTAAAATTAACAAATTCTTGAATAATAATCTGATACTGCGAACGTACATGATTACTAGTTGGGGTATCCTATGAGTAGACTGATAATTATCTGAGAATTTAGTGCAGAATTTAAGCAACGGTCAGGTATTATTATTAACCTCTTCAGTGATAAATTTATTGCAATTGAAAAGCCGCAATAAATTTAAAAGTAAAAAATTCTCGAAGAAAATAATGTGGACACACATGGCTACTCAAATAATTCGGGTGTTCTCTGAGTAGACTGATAATGGCCTGACAATTTAGTGCAGAATTTAAGCAGACGTCGGGTATTACTTTCAGCCTCTCCAGGAATGAACATATTGAACTTGAAAAATACACCACAAACCTTTAAAATTAAAAAATTCTTGAATAAAAATTTGATAATGTGAACGTACATGGGTACTAGTTGGGGTATCCCCTAGCAATGAGTAGACTGATAATTACGTGGCAATTCACAGTACAATCAAATCAACGGTCAGGTATTATTTTTAACCTCTTCAGTAACAAATTCACTATAACTGAAACAACACAACAAACTTGTAAAATTGAAATTGAAGAGACCTTGAGTGAAATGATATAAACATACATTGCCTACTAGTTGGGGTGTCTTCTGAGTCGTCTGATAATTGCTAGATAATTTAGTGCAGAATTGAAATAACGGTTAGGTCCTCTTCAGGAACGAATCTATTAAAGTTAAAAAGTACATTACCAATTTTTAAAATTCAAAATCTCTTGAAGAAAATAATGTCAACATACAAGAATACTGGCTAGTCACACGCATGTCAGTATCCCTGAAGAGGTTAGAACACTCCCTGGCCGGAAATCTGGACAGGAATCGTCAATTCGATCTATTCAGGGTGTCTGGACACGCGTCAAAACAGGTGTCACGGGGATCAATGTTTCCAGTCGCCTCAATAAAGCGGGGGATGACTTTAATAAAACGAAAATAATGACCGGCCGAAGGCTCGCGAACCAATTTCACCTTCCAACTTGGTCGATGGTAGATTCTCATTTCCGGTGCTATTTCACTTCGTGCTTCATCCACGGATAGGTATATAAAACGGGATTAAAAAAAATAAAAGGCAACGCCGATGGAAAGAGCTGACCGTGGGATGGGAAGACGACGACGACGACGGAGGCGCGGAGGGTCGGCGGAGGGGCGAGGTTGGAGGGGACCAGCAGAAAGAATAGTAAGGGCAGAAGCACTGAACCGAAGTTAAGAAGAGAGAAAACGTTAAGAGGGAGCACGGTACGATGTGTAATCTGCAATCCAATCTTAAGTTAAATGAGAGAAAAACTGGGAGCTGGAGGGGCCAGCGGAGAGGCTGGGATGTAGAAGAGAAAAGGGACGGGAGATAGTCAAAGATAGAGGCGGAGACCGCGCGATTACGACGAATAAAGGAGACGCAGAGACAGAGGGAATGCTGGATAGAGAGTCCTTGGCATCTATACCCGGAATCCCTTCAGGATCTCTCCAGGATCTCCTCTCGCGCTGTCTGCAGAAGTGTGTCGGCACAGAGGCAGGGTAGGGTAGGGGCGCAGACAGCACAATGCGCACGAGGCTCGCGAGACATTATCACCCCCTCCTGCTTCCCTCTTCAGCTTCGCAGCCACCGAAATCCTGGAGACTCCTCTTTGTTTCTGGCTTCTCGAGCGTGTGAAAATTCCAGCACGCGAGCTGCATTTAGGCCACGCAGGAGGATCGTCGGGGATGTTCAGGAAACGTCGGGCTCCGCGAATTATCCGACTGGCGACGCTTCCGGCAAGGTTAACTGCCGTTGCGGATTCCTGTCAATTTGTTGGAACCTCCGACTCCTTACAGCTCGCAGGCCATCCAGAATTATTCCTGTAAGGTGTTCGGTGTCTTCATGTCCTCTTGTCTCAACTTTTTAGCAGACACCTCCATTGTGTCGCTAAATTTGGACAAAATTGCAGGATCACCAGGTGTCCAGGGGTGTACTGAATTAGTTTGATGATGGATGACGCAGAATCAGGTTTACTGTGACTCTATGTAGCTATTGAAGTTTGTATTACTGGTAGAGACTTCCTGGTATGGACCAGGTCCAGTAGAACGTGAATTCCAATGATTCGTGAGCATTGCAGTCAGCTTCATGTGGTTCCTGGGGAAATACTGAATCAGATCGAAGAGGAATGACGCAGGATCAGGTTTACTGTAACTCTATGTAGTTATTAAAGTTTATATTGCCAATAGAGGCTTCTTGGTATAGAGCAATTCCAATACGAAGTGAATCCCAATGTTTCGCTAAAATTACAGATAGCTTCACCAGGTGTCCAGGCACACAATGAATCAGTTCGATGACGAATGACGCAGGATCAGATTTACTGTAACTCTATGTAGTTATTAAAGTTTATATTGCCAATAGAGGCTTCTTGGTATAGAGCAAGCCCAGTACGATGTGAATCCCAATGTCTCGCTAAAATTACAGATAGCTTCACCAGGTGTCCAGGGACGCAATGAATCAGTTCGATGACGAATGACGCAGGATCAGATTTACTGTAACTCTATGTAGTTATTAAAGTTTATATTGCCAATAGAGGCTTCTTGGAATAGAGCAAGTCCAATACGATGTGAATCCCAACGTTTCGCTAAAGTTACAGATAGCTTCACCAAGTGTCCGGGGACACAATGAATCAGTTCGATGACGAATGACGCAGGATCAGGTTTACTGTAACTCTATGTGGCTATTAAAGTTTATATTGCCAATAGAGGCTTCTTGGTATAGAGCAAGTCCAATACGAAGTGAATCCCAATGTTTCGTTAAAATTACAGATAGCTTCACCAGGTGTCCAGGGACGCAATGAATCAGTTCGATGACGAATGACGCAGGATCAGATTTACTGTAACTCTATGTAGTTATTAAAGTTTATATTGCCAATAGAGGCTTCTTGGAATAGAGCAAGTCCAATACGATGTGAATCCCAACGTTTCGCTAAAGTTACAGATAGCTTCACCAAGTGTCCGGGGACACAATGAATCAGTTCGATGACGAATGACGCAGGATCAGGTTTACTGTAACTCTATGTGGCTATTAAAGTTTATATTGCCAATAGAGGCTTCTTGGTATAGAGCAAGTCCAATACGAAGTGAATCCCAATGTTTCGTTAAAATTACAGATAGCTTCACCAGGTGTCCAGGCACACAATGAATCAGTTCGATGACGAATGACGCAGGATCAGATTTACTGTAACTCTATGTAGTTATTAAAGTTTATATTGCCAATAGAGGCTTCTTGGTATAGAGCAAGCCCAGTACGATGTGAATCCCAATGTTTCGCTAAAATTACAGATAGCTTCACCAGGTGTCCAGGCACACAATGAATCAGTTCGATGACGAATGACGCAGGATCAGATTTACTGTAACTCTATGTGGCTATTAAGGTTTACATTGCCAATAGAGGCTTCTTGGTATAGAGCAGGCCCAATACGATGTGAATCCCAACGTTTCGCTAAAGTTACAGATAGCTTCACCAGGTGTCCAGGGACGCAATGAATCAGTTCGATGACGAATGACGCAGGATCAGGTTTACTGTAACTCTATGTAGCTATTAAAGTTTATGTTACTGATAGAGGATTTCTGGTATAGAGCAGATCCAATACGATGTGAATCACAATATTTCACTAAAATTATAGACAGCTTCACAGGTGTCCAGGGACACAATGAATCAGTTCGATGGCGGATGACGGAGGTTCGGGTCTACCGTTTTTCTATGTCGCTATTAAAGTTTATGTTACTGACAGAGGCTTCCGTGTATACAGCAGGTCCAATACAATACGAATCCCAACGTTTCGCCAGAATTGCAGATAGTTTCATTAGACGTCCAGGGACACAATGAATCAGTTCCATGACGAATGACGCAGCATCAGATTTACTGTGCCTCTATGTGGCGATTAAAGTTTATATTACCAATAGAGGCTCCCTGGTATAGAGCAGGTCCAATGCGATGTGAATCCCAATGTTTCGCTAAAATTACAGATAGCTTCACCAGGTATTCAGGGACGCAATGAATCAGTTCGATGACGAATGACAAACAGACGAGTATACTGTGATTGATATGGACCAGGTCCGGTAGAACATGAATCTGAACTTTCATCAACATTGCAGCCAACTTCACTAGGTGTCTGAAGACCTACTGAACCAGTACAAAGATGAATGACACAGAGATCAGTTTACGGCGTCCCTTAAAATGTACGTTACTGTCAGAAGCTTCCAGCTATGGACCAGGTCCAGGTAGCTATATCAGGAGTCATAATAGAACTTTTTTTGTCCTGTTATCACTAATGCCAGACGCTCATGTTACATCTCAGCGACCCCCAACATTGTCGTTAATTTGTTCAAGTCTAAGGACATCAGAGTACTCCAGACATCGTGTGTCTCTGTTGAGATCATTTAAGTGTTTTCTGACTAATGCCTGTGTCCAGCTGGCACCTTGGTTACCTCGAAAAGGACCTCCTGTCCTCTGAAACCGGCCAGAAATCTGGCAGACACCCTGTACCTTTTTTTCAAACTCCGCAATCCGCAGACGTTCGTAATTCCGCGGTGACAAACGCACCTAACGGATTAACGACGATCCTAATTCGCAGTCGGCATTCAGCCCCTAATACCGAAGTAACCTCGCGTGATAGAGTTAGCGAAGTTTCTAGGAGTGTCGGCGAGGGTACATCGGCAACGCATCAGACGGGAGACATGACGGCGATACACACGTGCAGGCTAATCCCTCGATAAGTCGTTCGGCTGTGAGACCTCGTTAGTTCCGTGATATGAAAGAGAAGGTTGACGGAAATTCTGGAGAATCAGCGGTTCCCCGACTAGTTCCATGCCTGCCGACGCAAACGTCTTCCGCCTCTGCTAATCGTCCCGATGAATCAGCTAGACGATGCAAATCCGACAGCCCGGGCGGCTGGGAGCGGGAGAGGCCAGTCGAAAGATGTTTCATTAATTCCGGCTCGATTCCCTCTATCCCCCGACTATTTCGACCCGTAACGATTCGTCGGATTTCGAGTGACACGGAGTCTCGCTTGTAACCGGGACCATAGGAAATCTCGCTAATGACACTATAAAATTACTTATGGCGCATTGGCTACCGTGGCGGGTACTAATTTTAACGGCCGGATAATGAGGTGCAGCGGCGCGAGCGTAAATAACGCCTAAATACACGTAATCGCCACGTGCGCCATTGTCCGTGCTGCAACCGGAGACACTTTTGCCGGCGGAACGGCGGCCGGTTAACACTTTGACTGCCACGTCACCCATATATGGGTGACACTTAAATTCAATAACTATTTATTTGATCAATATACTTAATAACGTTTAATAGAACCAGTACAAAATGATGAAAGTTACTAATATTATTGATTAACATTCGTAATACCGAGCGGGGTACAGGTGTACCCCAAGCATCATGTTTTTGTTATAATTTCAAAAATAAATTTTTATACACTTTCTCCGCTTTATTATCTATCACATATACATTCTTGATGCAGGATATAAAGAAATTTAGCTGTTCGTTTTTTTTTCTGGAAGATAAAGCTATTTTTATTCGTTGGGGTGAAGTTGTACCCCGGCCGGTCGTTAAGGGAATGTATATTTTCAACATCTTATTACATCACGGTTTTATCATCTTCGATCAAACGTGCTAATCAGAACTAGAAAGCACATTATAATAAGACAAAAGGTACGGTGGATACAACCGATAAATTATCAAAAGAATATACAACACAAAGAAAAAGTAATTGGTGGCCAATGGCAATTTTTCTTTCATCTGTGTGATATTGGTGCCATCAATGCTTATAAACTTTGGATGCTGGCAAACCCGGACTGGAAAAAGCATCGTTTAGATAATAGAAGAATTTTTTTATTAGAACCAGGTCAAGAGTTCGAGAACAAAAATATAATTCGCCGATATACTACTGACGAGTCGTTGAACCGCAGTATAAAACAAAACATGATTGCTATCCTACCTCAACTAAGTATAAGAAAAGAAGAACCTGAACCGAGTAATTCCAGACCTGGACGATGTTACCTGTGTAAACGGAATAAAGATAGAAAATCGCGAAAGACTTGCGTGTAATGCAATCGGTACGTGTTTGTAGAACGTTCTAAAAATATAACTCTTTGTATTGACTGCAAACGATAAATTTATACTACGGTATGGTGTAATATATTTATTCTATCGTCTTATTTACTTATATATGCGTTTAGTAACAAGTAGGACAAAAAGAGCGTTGGGGTACAATTGTACCCCACCCGGTACCTAATGTCAGATTTCGACCCCGGTATTATGAAGGTTAAAATAGGTTCAATTTCAGGTTACATTCAATTCATATAAAAATGCAGAAAATTTGTCATTTTCAGCTAATAATGCATGGATGAGAAAGTGGTAAACAAGACATTTTAGAACGCTGCGCAAAGTGCTGGCGGATTGAAACACAGTACTCGGCTTTTATACCCCAGCCTTTACTACGTTAGATTGTAATGGACACGAGAAGAAGACGACCTACCGTTTTAATAATATATATTTATTAAACTAACAATAAGAGCTAGAGTAGTACAGCGTTGCTGCTGTTACGGATCTGGACTCTGTGTCAGACTCTGGTGGCTGTTAGAATTATAATGACGCTTATGGAGAAAATTCAGTAAGTTTTAAGCAGTTTCAAAAGTAAGAGAGGGGATGGTAGGATAGGGCAAGATTTTGGTACTATGACACTAAGGGTGACGTAGTCTGACAGACTTTGACTGTTTAATATGATGCATATTTGTGATTACGGAGAAAGTAGAAACGGAACAATATTTGTGTATGCGCGGAGTCGCGAATAGATAAGCAGAAGTACATTCCAAGATAATTGTTTCAACCGACAGGTTGCAATAACTTTTCATAAATAAATGTCGGCTGGAAACTGTTGAAGTTTGAGTCGTACTGTTGCTGCAATCTTGGCGCAACTGCACCCCCTTTTTCTAATGAACCTGTGATGGACTGGCGATTACACAGGATAATATTCAGACTAGCAAGTGTTGATGAAGAGGTTTTACTGCAAACTTGACACAAACTCTGCAACACTGAGCTGACGCAACAGACTGAACTCCTACAATGTGGATACCTAGGTTTTTAGAGAGGTTTTTGATTCATCCGGAGTTTCTTGAAATATGGAGTATATACCGAAAATGGCCAAAGCAATCAAGTCACAGGCTGGCGTGTAGAGAAAGTTTGCTATGTGGACAAATGTTGGTGTATGATTCGGTTGGTCTTACAGTGTCACTTTCGATCATTTGAAGACCACTACTGAAGTATACCGTAATATAATTACTTAAAATATCATGGAAATTTATTACCTGCTTGATTTTTACGCACTCATGGACTCAGCCTTGCAGACAATGCGAGAAAAGTTCAACAATAATAATTTTTTTTATAATGCAAAAATCAAAATTCCATTTGATCCGTATTTTCTACTTCGGTGTATACTTTTCATATCCAAATGTACAAGAAAATGGATTAACATTTGACCAGAAAATTTAACAAAAAAGTGTTATTTTTTAATGTATTATGTAAACAAATGCAGTTTTGTGGAATCTGTTTAAATATTCTGATTCCTTATTGAAAGCCACAAAATTTTGCCATTTAGACCATTCTTCTAGCTTTAATAGTTTTCGAGATATTCGACAAAATATGTTTCACCCCCCCAACTCTGAGGGCTGTTTTCACCCCTTCAATATGAATGTCGGCAGCTGAAAAAAATACGTGTCGAATATTTTTACGAAAACTATATTATACCTAAATTTCATAAAAATCGGCGATTTATACTTCGGGATGTTCCCTTGTTAGATAAGATTTAGTCAGGAGTCTAAATAACTTCTATACTAATCATTTTCAGGCATAAGATTGTCAATGCCGTTTCGTAGAGACACACTGAGTCGATCAGTATACCCAAAGATACGTGATTCCATTTAAAGTATAACTGCACTTGTCAACATGCAGCGTCCGACACCATTAGACTCTCCCCCATATGTTCTTGCGCCTCCAACCACTCTGAAGGTGCAGCTCATGCCAGTTGCGCGGGACACCCGGTATAGTAAGCAGTGGCGCGAAATAGGTGGAAGGGCCGGCCGCCCAGCTGCTGGAACTATCATAAGCGAGAAAACGAAAGAAAGAAAGGAAGGAAAAAGCGGCGAAAAAAGGAGGATAAAGCCGGCTCTCGGAAGTTAGGAACGAGTTGGCGTTAGGGGAGAAGGCAATGAGCATCCGGGGAAATCTTGCGAAATAAGAGGAGCCAGGGTCAGACAGTGAGAGGGAGAGAGAGGGAGAGGGAGAGATTGCGGCTCGTGTAGCTTCCGGGTCCGGTTACACCGCAAACCCGATAGCCCAGTGCTCCCATTGAGTAGCCCGCTTCCTGCTATGTCTAAAGATATCCTCCTTACCCGAAAAGTCTTGAAACTTTCCACCGTCCCGCCAAATTCACCGGCAGACGCGTAAAATTTCCATCGTGCGTCTCGTTTCGCCGGACTCCGTCGTGCCATGCACGAAGGGAGGAAAATTCATTCAAGCGGGCCTGTGAATTCGATTGGTCCTCTTCAAAGTGAAAAGCTAACTGCAATAGAAGTCCAGTCATCCGATTGAATCTTTGACTGCTTCCTTGGGATACTGTGAACAAACTAGGGTACGGACTCCTCGGTCTGCCTGTGTTTCAAGGTCTTGAATGCGGAAGACTTCAGAGTTGGACATTTTCTGTGGATAGAATAGCTGTGGTGCACTTTGTGTCCTGTCATGGCTTGGATCTTTGAATGAATTTGAAAAGATGACGCAGTAAGTGGAATCGTGATTACTGATGTTACGGTGGGATTTATAGGATCATTAGTACAAGATTTGATGGAAGGACTGAAGATTTTGCTGGTGTAATAAGTATAAGCCAGAGAAATTTAACAGACGCATGTATGGCGTCCATGCTGATGACTTTTGGGGCACGTATATGTATGTGTATACTCCCATAGGATTCAGAGGATTAACAACATCTGTCAATGTAAGGGAAACGTATCTTTTGAACAGGGGCACTGAATGTAAACCGAATTTTTAGAGCAAAGGTAGCGATAGTATTACGTGCTTGTTGCACAGGAATTACCTACAGGGTGTTTCTTAAAGACGGGTAAATATTAGCTACATATAGGACGGTCAAGCACGTAGGACATTTTGGTAATTTGCATCAGGTAGTCCGATCACTGCAGCCTACCTATCTGTCTGCTCCGGACAACCTTTCTCGTCACTTCAATCTATCCTTCTGGCTATTCAGGTCTGTCTTTCTGGCCATATCTGTTCATCTTTCTGGCTACTTTGGTTAACTATTCTGGCCACAGTGGTCTTTTGTACCATGTCGGTCCATGTATCTGGCTACTCTGGTCTATCTTTTAAGTCTCTCCGGACAATTGTTTCGGCCACTCCTGTCTACATTTCTGACTATTCTGCCCTATCTTTGCAACTACTCCAGCCTATCTTTCTGGGTGTTCTGGTAAATTCTTCTGTCCACTGTGGTCTACTTTTTCGATTAAGCTATTAAAGCCTATCTTTGCAGCTACTCAGCCTGTCTTTCTGGCTATTCAGGCCTATCTTTCTGACCATTTCTGTCCACCTTCCTGGATATTTTGGCTAACTATTCTGGCTACAATGGTCTATCTTTTGTACCGCTTTGGTCCCTGTATTTGGCTACTCTGGTCTATCTTTTGGGTCGCCCTAGACAATTCTTTCGACCACTCCTATCTTTGCTAGTACTGCTAGGTACTTCAGCTTATCATTCTGGATATTCTGGTAAATTCTTCTGTCCACTGTGGCCTATCCTTTCGATTAAGCTACTGAAGCCTATCTTTGCAGCTACTCAGCCTGTCCTTTAGTCTAATTTTTCCGTGCATTGTGGCCTATCTTTTCGATTAACCTATTGAGGCCTATCTTCCTGACTATTTGACCAATTCTTTCCATCATTCTTGCCTACGGTTCCGATTATCCTAACTTATCTTTTCGGATACTCTGGCATAACTTGCTGACCACTTCGACCAGTTCTTCCGACTATTCCGGCCTACGTGTCTGGCCACTTTCTTGGCCTTCCTCTCTGGCTATTTCGACCAGTTCTTTGAACTATAGCAGCCTAACTCTTCGGCTGTCCGGCCAGTCAGGCATCTTGCCTTTGAAGTCTGTTATTTAGTAGAGTCTTAGAAACAATGTTCAGACGTAACACTGTACGCAACTTATCAGCACTTTGTGTGTCACATAACTTTTGAACATGGATACTGACATGAGTATTTTATGATTTTCGAATTCTTCCGCACCTTTTCACTTAAAATAGCGTCACTGAGTGCTTCGTGTCGCGAATGAACGTCTGTTCACGATATTTTCAATGTAATTTTCCTTCATCTTTGTCACAGAGGAGGAAGAATAATATTACTGTATCCTTATTGCCCTGAACGTAACTATACAGTGTGGCCATAAAAATAGGGTCAATCATTTGCAGGATACTATGTGTATATAACCGATTTTCTTGTGTAAAAATAAATTAATATACAGAACCGCAGTCTTCGTCTGAATCTTCTTATTGAAGAAAATCAAAACTGAACCTTTTTAAACTGTTTCAAGCGTATTCGTCAAACTCTCTCGACGTGATCAATCACATTATAAATTATTTAAGAATTGGTTTCGCCGTGAATGCTCCGTTTTAAGCTGGCCAGCCAGAAAATGGATAGTCCGTCTTCGATCGGCAGATTCATTGAACAAAATTGATGTTTTTGTTCTGGAAGGTTTGTCGAAACGTGAGCACCGATTCTTCATACGTTCGACAGGAGAAAGTCTCGTGTGAAATCGCTCGTTCGTTTGCCGCGTTTTATTTTATCGGTGGAAATCAAATAAAGTCGGAGGTACGCTCGTGTAAATTTTTACGGGCTTCCATGCAGTGCAGAAATTGATTGGGATTCGACCGGGTAATAGTGATTGATCGTGATCGAGACGGTTTGTGCAGATTCTACGAACACTTCGTATCCTCCACGTCAGAATTTCTTTATTCCTTATTCTTCTATTTAAGATCGTAACAATAACGATTATAATAATTAATCGATTGCCGAGGAAGATTATGGTCTCGATAGGGACTGTCAGAAATTATTTTGGAAATTTTTCAGCTCACCGGTTAAGAGAGATACTAAAAATTGTCGTTTTTTTTGCCGGGCGAAGTTGAAACCTTCAGCAGTCACGTTTATTCATTCGGCACTTCGTGTATTGAATTAATATCTTTTTAATTGAATGCCACTGTCCATTCGATTCGGTTAATAAAAAAACGTAATGCCTCTAACGAACAGTAGCAATCCGTTTTCATACGATACACGCGCGGATTCGTGAACAAAAAATAGTTTAACGAGTCCCGTCAACAGTGTTCAGTGTTTGGCCCAGTTCGTCCGTACAATACAGGGTGACTCGAAAGTAGAATCGGAAAATTTTCGAACGTATTCCGAAACAGTTTTCGTAAACATGAGTTTTGAAATTATTTAATTTTGAAATATACAGAAATTAAATTTGCGGTGAGATTTTTTTATGCTTCCATTATACAGGGTGTTTTGCAATTTGTTGTACAATCGAGAAAGGGGTTATTCTACATGAGAAAATATAAGACAATGTTTTGTTCTCATGGAAAGTAACTTTCAAAATTTATTTGTTACATACAGACTTAAGGGATGAATTTTCAGACGTATTTTTCTTGAAATTAGTAACTGAAAATTTATTAGTTACATTGAGACTTCAGGGATGAATTTTCAGAGCTATTTTTATGAAATTAATCATCTTCAAAATGTATTACTTACATTCAGACTTAAGGGATGAAATTTCAGAGGTATTTTTCTTAAAATTAGTAACTTTAAGCATTTATTAGTTACATTCAAATTCAACAGATGAATTTTCAGAGGTATTTTTTGAATTTAAAAATTTTCAAAATTTATTAGTTACATTCAAACTTGAAGGATGAATTTTCAGAGGTATTTTCCTTGAAATTGGTAACTTTCAGCGATACTAGAAGTCAAAGCTCAATAAAAGAAACTTTGAAATTTTTAAATTAAAATTTTAGAATCCAAGGTCATTTTAAAATGACACTATTATGCATTTCCAAATATACATCGCGTCAGCTACAGCATACAGTAGAAAAAAATATGTACACACTTGCAAAAAAACATGGGTGACCTTAAAAAAAAACAGAAAAAAGTGGCGTTTATTATGTGTATAAATTCGTAAAGAATACAATGTCGTATACGCACTTTATTTGTTGTCATTTTTTATTCTACTGAGCCCAACAATTTTTAAGGTTATGTTGGGCTTTCTGCCAAACTAAATATTATTTCTAATAGTTGTATGTCAACACTATACAACCGCAAAAATAGTGGGAAAATCAATTGATTTTAGAACCAACTTTTTAACTACTGAAAAACATTTGGATTATTCATTTGTACACCCAATGTTTAAAAACTTATTTTCTGTCTCATTCACCCTTTGAACCCATTCAAATTACATACAAAAATTTTCTCATACCATCATAATTAGAGAAGATGATCAGGGGGCTATTTGCACGCGGCCCACCCTATATTTTCCACCTCAGAATCGGCCACGATTCCCTCACGAACTGCCCGTGAAAACTTCTTTTTCTCGAAAAAAACACCCCAGAGTCGTCGAAATTTTTTCACGCGAAACTGTTGAGTCCACGTTCACGAGAGGCAACTTGCTTTTTTCCTTCGTCAAGCCTGCTCCCGGGCGGCGGAGAGAATCGGGGGTGGCGCGGGGGTGGCACCGACGAAATATCGACACTGTGAAATTCAATGGGTTGATTTATGACCGCCATAAGTCATCGGTGACGTCACGCACCCCCTGCACACAGGTTACTCGACACGAGCAACCCCCGCGGAACGCCACCCCTTTACGACCACGCGCCCCCGCGCCGTTTTCATCCCCCGGCACCGGCCAATTTTCCTTCTCCTTTCTGCCCCAACGGCGTCCGTCCTTTTTCCACGGCGGACGGGGGCAATAAATGGAGGAAATTAATTGCTCACGATACACCGCTGCCTCGTTTGATCAGTCACGCTTCATGACGCACTTTACAGGATCGAAGCTCGTTTCCCTGGAATTAACCAACACGCCGGACACCGTATAGATCCGGAACGATCGTTTTTTCCTTCTTCGCTGCGGGGTCGCGTTTCTCGTTTCACGATCGAACGAGCTTCGAATGAATCGCGGTTATTATGGCCGTTCTAATTAACTCCTGCGGAACTGTGCAGTGATGCGGTTGAAAGTGCAAGCCTTAAGCACTTGCACTTGGAAGTAGCTTGGCTACTCCTGGCGAACGCTGGCCGTCGAAGGGTGGGGACCAGCTGCACTAATGCAGGAAAATAATAGAATTACAATAGAACAATAGAAGTCTTATGCTGTAATCCTAAAAGGGAAAATAAAATCAGTGTGAAAAAGAATACCTCGTTTCAAGAATATATAATTATCAGTGAATACGGTTCTCCCCATATACTAGTTCTGATAGAGAAATAATGACACTAACTTTATTTACAGGAAAACTATATACGTACACAGCCGTTAACAAACTTTAGGACACCCGCAATTTCTGGTAAAATAATAAAATGTGTTATCTGTATTATTGGGAAGTGTAGCAAAAAATATTTAAAACAGTTACAAGAGAGAAATAAAACAAAAATCGCTTTCCCAATTCTCCAATTTGAACTTGATTGAAGAAATCTGGATTGAACTGGATCGAAAAATGCGACAGACGTGCTCAAAATCAAAATCTGCCTCCTCACAGTACTTGCAAGTGAAATGGAATTTCACTGTGGTAATGGACCTGTTAACACGTTCGCGACCAGCGTCACATATTTGTGACGCGTCGATCTGTTTTGAGAGGTCGATGTTACACATGTGTGACAGAGGAAATTGATAAAAATAAAGCGTGGTCTATGGTGGACGTTTTTCTCTGAATCGACCATGGTAGCGAATATATTAACGAGAGTTTTGACATTTTATTGCCATATTATAATGTGTCTGACCAGGTATGGGAGTTTTCACTGTGGTCGTCAACGTGCCAACGTGTTCCGTGCCACAGTAGAAAATTCCGTATCCGGTCAGACACGTGAAAATCGCTTCTTACTAATATCTGTCGTTAAGTATCCAAACATTGACCCATTTAACCCTCATCCGTCCCTCATTTTCCCAAACTAATTTGCCCCTTGGTGTTATATTGACACAACAGTCAAAAAGTAATATAATGAAAACACAAACAGTTACATTTGCAAATTCTTTCATTGAAAATAAAAGAATGAAATTTCTGTACATTCAGTACATTCAGGCATAAGATTCTTCGCATCGTTCACAAACAATAAAGCGATGTGCAAGGTATACTCCTTTTTCACGTTTATTGTATTTTTGTGAGAAAAATGTGTCAAATCGACACGAGGGGTGGATGAGGGTTAAGTAGTATTACATTAAAGAATTGCGACCATAAGCTGCAGAGCGTTTGCTAAACAATAACTTCTTTTTATTTTAATTTTTTAAAACTCGAAAAATTGCTAGGGTGACTATTGAGCGCCATGTTATGGATATCAGGCGTCGGAAATTTTTGCTCTGACGTTTCAGGCCGCCCGGGCAATTCGCACAACGTTTTCTACTGAAGAATTTTTCTTTATTTCAATTTTTAAAAATTCTAAAAATACTATAGTGTTTGTTGAACAGCGTTCGCAATTAATTCCAACGATTTTTTAAGAGGGGAATTATTTTTATTATACTAACATTAATTAAAAGTATAGTAAGTTCATAACGTAATAACCCCTGCCTTACGAGTTCATTAATCATCAAGTATACAATAGATAATTATTTAAGTGTCTCAGAACTCTGATAAACAAACATGCATTAAAATGTACAAATTTGATATTCATTTGTTTTTGCATAAATTTTATAAATTATTGTATTGGCAACTAAATTCGTAACCCTCGAAACTTATCTAATTTATATAATTTATATTCAATTTTAATAATGATGTATTCAAGTTATTTACATTCGAATTTGGAATCTTCTTTCGTCACAGTTCTGGTAACTTTCTGACACAGTGATAGTAGAATTCAGGGAATTTTAAGGCGAATTTGGTTACCAATCCAACGGTACAAGACTGCATCATGTTGTTCTAATCATAAATTTTCATCAGGCGTGCGACTCGTTGTCATAAGGCAAAGAGTTAAAATATTTCGAAATGAATTCAAGGCAGCAGGGTATAGGCGTGACGCCGTCATATTGGTACAATGATCATTCATATTGATGGAAAACAGGGAGGGACCGGATACGCGTGACTTTCCTTGTAAACATTGGCAATGGCCTTCGATACAATATACGATAGGCTCGACGAGATGACTATCGATGTTACGGACCATAGATATACGCGTACGTGCTCAGAATGCGTGGGCAGCTAAAACAATACCCCATGCTGTATTAAGATTGATTAATTTCCACCATAACGTTTCTTAGGCACAAAAAGTGACACGTAACATACACATGTACACCCCTCCCTATAAGTCACCGGACACTCGCTCACTCGGAGTAAAATGATTATTAGAACGTGGATGCAACTTTTCGATTGGTTTTGTTATTTTATGCTGTTACATTTATTCATTAACGCTTTTACGTTACTATGCATATAATACCTGAATATGATATTAATAATATGTGCGTATAATTTAAATAAATATTTTAAAAATGAAACTATACTCTTAAATACTCTGTACACAGTTTTCGTTTGCGTTGGAAGTTTTGCACAAAGTCAAAAGAGATTTATGGAAGAAATTAAAAGAACGTTAGAAAGAAATATTAATACCTCCAAATTATTAATACTTCCAAAATGTTAATAACTTTAATCGACAGAATGCTGTTATAAGGTCAAGCTATCATACTTGATACGTTTGTGTTCATCAGGTGTCTTTATTCTTAAATTGTATGTATTGTTTCCTGACATTTCGAAATTGACCAAACTGTGTAATCACTGTGACTCATACCAACAACGAAAAAATTATGAAAAACATAGTACAAACCTTAAATTAAGTGTATAACTTAGAGATATATGCCTATCAGGTCATTAAGTTTAACTTATACCCCTTATAAACCATTGCTTTGTTTATTTGCGCAAACATTTTATGCATATTTTGTAAAGAAAAAGTGGGTTAAACAATTTAAAAAAAAAATTGATACGTTGGCTGTCACAGTAAAAATTTCCATATCCGGTCAGACGTAGTACAAAATATTTTTTTTGACAGTGACTCACGAAATTGGTCAAACGAACCCGTTGTTTCACGGTTCTTTCATACAACAATTTTTCGGGGTATTGTTATTCCCAACAAGGTTACTATATCTGCAAAAAAATAAATTTGACATAAGCCTCCGAAATTTTTAACGAGTTATTTGTAATCGAACAAAGGAAGTGAAATAATTGTGAAAACATTCGATCGATTTTATGAGTCACTGTATACATATAGATTCTTATGAATAAGAGTACTGAATTACATGTTGGTAAAATTATTATTTACCATTACGTATTATTTCAAGATTGACGTCAGTCAGAGTTTTATCAGAATTAATAATTACTTAATTTGGTCATATTTGGTATGTTTACAGAAATTAAGCTGGTAGCATTATACAGGGTGTAGCACGCGACTGTCACCATGAATTTCAGGCACTTCCGATGACTTGACAAAAAAAATGTTTCGAACAAAAGTTAATCAGCTTTCAGTCCACAAATTGCTCACTTTCCTGACATTGCAAATTTCAGGCTACACATTGCAATACAGAAAATTACCAAAAATTGTTTTTAGGTAAGAAATCAAGGTCACCTTGACTTTTTTAAATGACACTACGTATTTATGACTTCATAGTGTTGTAGCTGCTGTCAAGACGAGTTCAATAACCTATAATACTATGACCTTGAAATGCCGTTGAATTTAGAAATGTGGGGTCCATCAAGGGTAACGTTATGAAGTGTCTTAACCCTTAACTGGTGATGTAGGGTCAATATGACCCTGTTCATTTTGTTTTAGTTACTCCAACTCCACTTATATTTCGTACTGACTTGTCATTGTGAGTACCCTCAAGTTGGTACACTTTAAACGACCCGAGAAATCGGACGTGTGTATTGTTACTCAAAGTTTTTACAGGGTCATATCGACCCTACGTCACCAATTATTGATAATTTAACTACGGGATCTGATGGACCCAACATTACCTGTTATGTAACGCAAACGGCACGTCACCAGGTCAGGGTTAACTAACAAGTATCTAAAAACCAGCCAGCACTTCCTAAAGAAAGCTCCTGAAGTGTTCGTCTCAGACTTTTATGAGCTTTGGCATATTGGCAGATCATGTTATTACGAATCCCCCTATATATGGTTTTGAGTGTAGACGGTCAATAGTTGAAAAGATATTTAACCCGGGAGAGGTGACCTTGCGTTCACATCTTTATTACTTCTAATAAATCAATTCTCTAAAAAGTGTTTCTCTAGATTTCCAATAACATCTACGCATACATCTTTGCCAACAAAACAGCAAATAAGCTGAAAAGTAAACAAAAGTCGCAATGTGAGAGAAATCCTCACGGGACACTTTTAGCGCGACATAAATAAACGACACCCCTGCCGGATTAATGTCAAAGTTTTGATAGTATTGTCAGCACAGAAGATAAGACAAACACCAAATGTAAATATGTAAACTTCGATTCTTCTTAGCTAGTTTTACCCAAAGTACAATAGGTATCAAAGAATAGCCACATCTAAAGAATATACCAACAATCTGAAAATAAACCATACAGCAATAAAAACAAGACCAAACAAGGGAATAGTTGCAAGAGCCTAGCAGAGCCAGATCATTAGATTAGATCCAACAGCGTCCCCTACGGCAGTGTATAACCTCGACCATCAAATGTACCAAATTTCTAAATAAAACACTTCGCTAAAAAAGGAGGTTCCGTCAGCGGGAGGACGAGCAAAAGGAAAGTCGTCAGGCCACAGTATTTTGGGCGCGGGAAAACGGGGGTTCCCCGTTTGGGATTCTTTCACGCGAGGTCCGTGCAAAAAGGCAGGCTGGTACTTATCGGGCCGCGGGCTGGCAGCAATAATTTATACAATTAGCCAGGCACGTCGACGTTCGCGAGAGGCTCGCTGCGGCGTATAAATTAAATTATCAAAGGCCGCCATCCTACGTGGCCGGGCGAATGCACTTTGTTGTCGTCGGCCGGCCACGAATCGGCATAAATATGTGGCTGCTCGCGCGCGCGCACGCGCACACACCCTTGTCGAACGCGTGCGCGCGTGTTCACATCGTATTTACGGCCACGATTATACGTGTCCATCCAGCGTGCACGGAAACACACACGCCGGCACACCGAAACACACGGTTTTACTTTCCAACGAGGGAATGTTGCCGCGCTGATTTCGCTGGCACGAAAAGGTTCTTGCCGAAGCTAATTCCGGAGGCACGCGAATACGCCTCGAATCGATGCTCGGTTCGTTGTCTTGATTTATACACACGCTGCATGGAGAAGCTAATTATTACCGAGCCCCTCGTCCCCGGCAATTGGATCATAAAAGAAGTTTGTGCGACATCCCTGCGTCACGTGCGGATGGTCGGTGCCCGTGCTTCTTGGGCACGTCGCTTTGACGCCCATGGGCGTTTCCCGCACGGCGAAGGTGCGGAGAGTCTTAAATGGGTAACCCTTTGCGATCGGATGCAAAGTGGCGGCATTTGAAATTTGTCTTCGAAGTCGGATGTCGCCGTTATCTTTTTCTGTGAGTACATGTGTTATTACCATACTTTGCAAAATTACAAAAGTTTGAATTTTTTTATTTTTATACACTGTAAGTAATATGCAACAAAATATATTTGCCTCAAAATAATTTGTTTTTTTGTTTTAATGTCTATGTATCCACTTATATAACATCATATGCAACAATTATTTTAAATATGACCTATATTCTATTGTATACAATTATAGTATATATTTATATACTGCACTGTAGAGTATATAACCTATATAACCTGCATAACCTATATTTAAATATACCTATATTGAGTTTTGGGAATAGTGCATGCTTGCAAGGTTTCGTGGATTCTTTGTTGAACTAACTTATAGAGAACCAGGTGGGATGTATCTTGATTAGGATGATTCTCTAAGTGATTATTTTGTTAATGTTTTTCAGTGGTACTTTTCAAGTTTTGTATGAACCTTCTCCAGTGATGTCATGAAAAAGTAGATTTTTCTGCGTGGATGGCCACTATAGTGGCTTCGTAAAAATCCAGAGCTCTTATGACATAAAAATAAATAATAGATGACTAAATCAAACGACAGAAATGAGTAAGAAATAACAATTTTTCAAAATAATTAAATAACAGAATTCAAACTAAGTTGCTGTATTATTACAGTGTTCGAAGACAATATTAACAGGCGTTGCTCGAAAAGGCGATGACAACTAGTCCTACCTCGGTTGGCTGGAAGTTCTCGGTCCCGAATGCTCCTCCATCCAACCGTGGAACACTGTATCATCAAATTAAAGTCAATAATTAATTTTGTTTACAATGAAAAGGAATATTATCCGAAAATAAGCCCCGGAAAATTAGATGTCCCTATCCCGACAGCCTATGAGTCTCAGACAGGTGCCATCGAAGATAGACTGTCACAAACATCCACGTAGAATAACGTGACCTTAAATATCGAAAGTTTAGCGAAGGTTGTTAGAACCTGAGCCATCCTGTTGGTTCAGTTGTTTGCCCCCCTCGTCGATATTTCTAACAAGCAATAAGGCAAGGTTAAATGATTAGTCGGCGAGATTATGTTGCCCACCGGACATTCGCATCTCCAGGATCAAATAAAGTGCTCTGACCGACTAATAAAGACACATATCGGAGGGAATGGTCCTTCCTTCCCCGCCATAAAGATCAGCAATGGCCCATATAATTCGACGAGGTCCGAGCGGCGGGTCGTCTTCGAAGAAACCTTAATTGGAAGACGAGGAATTAAGATAGTTCGCGAGGCTACAGTCCGGTGGAACAGGGGCCATTTGTATCTCAACTCGCGTCCAGTGAGTCATCCACGAAGCCTGGAATCAATATGTGACTTTCTCTAATTTCACGGAAACGTTTTCTTCCTCCAGGAAATAAATTGAAGCAAAGTCTGTTTGGACCCTTCAGTCTTCAGAAATGCTTGACCAATTGTTCGAAAACAGCCAACATAGCTCTATTGTTCATCTACAAAATTTCTGGACTAATAATAGAAAAATCTCTTTATCGTTTTTGGCGAATTTGTTCCTGATGGGGTTAGTTGACCCAACTTCTTTGCAGTTACCAGTCAAGGAATGCTTGACCAATTGTTCAAAAACAGCCAAAATGACTCTGTTGTTCATCTAAAAAATTTCTGGATCAATAATAGAAAAATCTCTTCACTGTTTTTAGCAAATTGGTTCCTGGTGAGGTTACTTGACCCAACTTATTCGCAGTTACAAGTCAAGAAATGGTTCTGTTGTTCATCTAAAAAATTTCTGGATCAATAATAGAAAAATCTCTTCACCGTTTTTAGCAAATTGGTTCCTGGTGAGGTTAGTTGACCTAACTTATTCGCAGTTACAAGTCAACGAATGCCTAACCAATTTTTCGAAAACAGCCGAAATGGCTCTATTATTCATCTAAACAATTTTTAGATTAATAATAAAAAAATCTTTCTACCGTTTTTCGCGAATTTGTTCCTGGTGAGGTTAGTTGACCCAACTTCTTTGCAGTTACCAGTCAATTCATACCGCCAAAGTATACAAATGCGGGCATCAGCCATACTAACTGGTAATTACATGCATAATGGGTTTTGGTTGACCCAGTTCGCCGACACGATACATTCGACCTCCCATTGTGCGGGAAATTGCGGAAAGTTTCACAGAACCGCCGAAAAGGCCATAGCCGGCGCAGCGTGTATCTCCGTTAAAGTAGACAGAAACTAATTTGAAACAAATCTTGGCTGGCTGGGATTCGTTTGAAACAAGTCTTTATCGAATCTTGCCGGGTTGCTGCAGACAATGGTCTCTCGATTACTATCACCATCACTCCCAATCAACGATCAGAGTTACCCTCCCCACCTTCGCCGGACGTTCAGTAAAAATTCCCCCATTTCAGGAGAAAAAAAACTTTTTCGAGCCGTCTAGGGGATTCGCTGGCAGAAAATCGCGGAACGCTCCCGTTGCAGCAACGTGGAGCAGCTCGCGGATAAAAAGATTCCATGAAGTTCGAGCAAACTCGCCTCCAGGAGCGTGCTCGCTAACTTCGGCCATTTAAACTATCATTATCGAGCATTGTGTACCGTTTGTATGCGCACGGGTACACAGATCAATTTTCAAGTGCCATAACCGAGTGCTCGCCGGATGCCAACCTCCCCAGTCCGACTCCATCGGATTCTTCCCTCCCTGTGCGCTTTATCTCCCCTTCTTTTTGCGCACTATACAAAGATTTACTCAACAATACATTCTGCGAGGCTGCGGTGTCCTACCCTTCTGTACACGTGACAGACATCAGGGATCGCTTCTAGATGACTCACTTAGGACTACGGTCCTCCGGTTCCGGCCTATCCACCTGCCTGGCACTTGTTGGGGTGTTTCCTAACTTGTGAAGTATTATAATGAGGAATCCAGGTCTTAAAAATGGGAAAGTAGTTTGCCTGGTGATTCTGGGAATAGTATGCAGTATAGGGAGGTTCGTAATAACATGATCTATCAATATGCAAAAGCACATTAAAGTCTGACAAGTGGGCCGTTTTGTGAGGCAAGCACTTTGGTAGTTTCCCTTGTGAGACTCTGCTGAATTTCTCTTTTCACATTTCTAATTTCTGGCCTAATTGTTTATTGGCTACGTTTCTTATTTTTTTAAAGCTCATGTTTGCACTACATTGCATTAATGTATTTTTGCCTTTTAATAATAAAATATTCATTGGGTATAGCTGTAGTCTAAGGTACTTTTCCAGGGTTTATGATAGAAGCACACCAAATCTAAACATGGTTTACATTGTCCTGGCCTAGAGGGGATCGTTTGTTATTGATTATGCTAAACAAGTGTAGCATCGATTCCATAGTCATGTGGGAGAATCTTCTTGAGATGATCAGAAAGCATCTGTCGTTACTGGACTGTCCTAGCTATCTTCTATAAATGTTCTAGATCATTGATGTTGTCTTTAGTTTGTTTAATGATTAACTGAACATCCGGAAAGAGTTCTGAGACAATGTAGAGCTAGACCTGCCTAGGTGTATACTGTATAGGACCCTCAAAAGTTGCAGTAGGACTTTTTTCCAACTGTGTAGATGTCAACTGCTACTGCGTTAGTCAGAGGACTTGACAGAAGATAGCCAGATGCTATTATGCCATCGAAGGATCTGCGATAGGGTCAAGGACTGAAGGCAGTCTAGTAGAGTTCTGGGAATGTGTTCTGATAAGCGGCACCGGATGATGCGACGTTGTGTAGCTGTAGGGTGTCATGTGACCGACTGTTTGGAAACGTAGAATCCTGCAGGATTCCAGACGACCCTTCGTTTCGCTGCATTGAAGAATAAGAATGTTTCTGAAGGACCTGACTAGAGTGTGGGGACGCGAGGGTGCTCAGTATTTACCCTAGAAATGTCAAGGACCTAGTCGTGTCAAAGGAATCGGCTCGTCCCCACTCTGTCTGATACACGTGGCCCTATCGTTTAGGACCTACACAGTTCTGTTCCTGTTGGACCAATGCAGTGTTTCCTAATTCGGATCTTGTGTATTGGAGGTAGAATTAAATACAGTCTCTAAGAAGAAGAGAGTTTTAAAGTGTACAGTTACAACTCTGTCTCATCTAGGTAGTCCTTAGGTTCTAAAGTTCAGGGCCTAAACAGTTCTGTTCTTCTTCGAGCAGACTCCTAATTTTGTTTCTAACCATCCTATTCGTCAGTAGTCTACTCAGTGAAGTGTCCAAATGGAAAAATTCAATCATTCCATCAGCAATGTCAGGGAGACTAAGAAACGACCGTCGTGATCCACATTGCTTAAACAGTTCTCTTCCTTTTTGACTGGATAATAATCTCCTAATTTTTATCTCATACATTAGAAATAGTATTAAATACTATCCCTAAAAAGAGAAAAATCCCAAGATCTGGAGTCTTCACTTTGACTTACACACATGGCTCTGAAGTTTAAAATCTAAACAGTTCTGTTCTTCTTTGACCAAGCTCTGGTCTCCTAATATTGAACCTGACCACCCTGTTCATTTCTAGCTTACCCACTGAAGTATTCAAATGGAAAAATTCAACCACTCTTACACTAATGACAGGGAGTCTAAGAAGCTACCGTAAGAGTCCACGTAGCCTTAAAGTTTGGGATTTAAACCATTCTCTTCATCTCTCATCTGACCCTAGTCTCATCCATCTGATCTTAATTGCCCTATTTATTAGCTTCTGGTTTACCCATTGTCTAAGTGAAAAAATCCAATCGTTTCATCATGAAAGATAGAGAGTCCAAGAAACAACCGTCAGGTTCCACATGGCCCTAAAGTTTGGGACCTAGACAATTCTGTCCCTTCTTCATCAAATCATAGTTTCCTAATTCTGATCCTACTCATCCTATGTATTGACTTCTAGCCGACCCACTGTCCACATGGAAAAATCCAATCGTTTTGTCAGCAATGATAGAGTCCAAGAAAAAACCATTAGGAACCACGTGGCCCCACAGTTTGACATATACACAATCCTCTTCCTCTCTGACCACCCCATACTCTCCTAACTCTGATCTGGATCGTTCTATGTATTAACTCCTAGCCTACCCACTATCTAAACAGAAAAATCCAACCGTTTCGTCATCAATGATAGAGAGTCCAAGAAACAACCGTTAGGTTCCACATGGCCCTAAAGTTTGGGACCCACACAATTCTGTTCCTTTTTCATCAAATCACAGTCTCCTAATTCTGATCCTAATCACCCTATCTATCAGCTCCTAGCCTACCCATTCTCTAAATTGAAAAATTCAACCGTTTCGTCATCAATGACAGAGAGTCCAAGAAACAACCATCAGGATCCACATGGCCCCATAGTTTGAGATCTACACAATTCTCTTTCTCTCTGACCACACCGTACTCTCCTAACTCTGATCTTGATCATCCAATCTATTAGCTCCTAACCCACCCACTGTCCAAATGGAAAAATCCAACCGTTTCGTCATCAGAGATAGGGAATCCAAGAAACGATCCACGTGTTCGATGAGTTGCTATGGTTCTTTGTCGGTTCCCGATCAGAGTAGAAAAGAGAACAGTGGGCCAAAGAAGAAAAAAGGGAGCCGCGTCCCCGGAGAGTCGGCGATGCAGATATTCTCGTCTTGGTATCGCAAGGCTTTGGAGTTCGCCGAGGCAAAGGAACGACTAAGCAGGTCTATGGGGAGCACCGCGGAGGGGCGAAGGGGCGGCTGGGTTGGGTAAGGGCGCATTTGCATGCCGAACCGCAGGCTGACTACGGTGCAGTGCCCACCGGTGGCCCGGGCGTTTTGTTCGTTCGTTTCTCAAGCAGTCGGCATTGGAATTCAGGACGAAAAGTGAAAACGGATTTCTCCGGCGTCTCGTCTTCCGTGCCGACGAGGCGACGAATCTCTCTCGTTTACCCCTTTCTCTCCTTCTTTCTCTCTCCTCGTTGCCACGCGATTTCCGGACCGCCTGCTCCCCCGACACTTCGCCGCATTGTTTCACCTGCTTCTCATTCTCAGCCTCCCGTTACACTCTGTTGGACTCTTTGCCTACTCCGACGTCGCTGAACAAGCCTTCGACCAGCTCTCAAACCTCGTTGTCGTGATTCATGCGCGTGCTCTGCGTTGCTACAGCCGGCCAGCAAGAGAAGTAGGCGCTTCAAGGTCACTCGTTTGCTCAGCCGCACTCACAGGTGCGATTTTTAACCCCTAACGAACGGCAACCCTTTGTTGATGACTTAGCGCTGGGCAGAGTTGGGTGTTTTACCAACGGGGGACATTACCCTAGTGTCAATCATCGATTTTAATGAGGTTTTTGCAGAAAGTAGTTCTCAAAAAAAATATTTAACTAATATTAGAGTTATAAATATTTAATAGATATAAATATTTAACTAATATTTTATCTTGTATATCTGAAAAAGTGTTGGTCCTAGAAAAAAAGTTTAAATACACGCTGTGCCTATTTTTTAATGCAGAATTCAGCTGTATAATCAGTTTCCAGAGAAAGTAGTTTGTTTAAAGAATACATTAAAAATTAACTCGACATGAACTTTTGTAAATTGAAACTATGGACCTTGGCCAAGTTAACTTTAAATATACTTTTAAACATTCAACATCACCCTAAAAAATGTGTCGCTGTTAACAAGAACATTTCAACTTATTCTATCTTGTCACCTCCCATGTGACACGTATCCCATGCGGTAGCAATGAAATGTCACTTCAGAGGTGGCATACGTTCGACAAGGATTAAGATCCCATCATTTTGAAGGTTGCCTTGGATCTGAGGACTATTATGCGCCCTGGACTGAGAGGAAGAAGACCTTGAAGCGTCTAATCTCTGCAATAGCCGGGCCCATTTCCTAGTGGATCTCTGAAATACTTTAGAGCTAACTTATGGGGTGTCTCCTCATGATACTACCCTAAGAAAAATATTTCCTGTGCTATTTCAATATTTTTAAACAGTTCCTTTGCTCACGCGCCCGGTTGCAAGAAAGTTATTAGGGGAAAAGTTCATTGTGGAAGGACAGAACGGAGGGAATGGTGAAATGAAACTAAAGACCGGTTCGCAGCTACGGAAAAGAGCGGGCGTGCTATCTGAAAAACAATGTGTGCGCGCAACTGCACTCAAACGAACGCTGTCAATGGGAACAAGTGGATTGCAATAAACTCGATAACACGGATACTCGTTCTGCTTTCCGGGTGACAGAATTACACCGGCTACGGACCCAGGCACCGCATCTATCCTCTCCCTGATGAACGATTATTTTGTTTTCTCTTCGAGGGTCCGCGATTGATTGGTCCGCGCGTTACGACATCGAGTTACTCGAGTTCCGCTGAAGAAAAACACGGAAACCTGGGAAACACCGAAACTTAGGACCTCCTGTGAAAGGAGAATGTTAATAGTGCGTTCTTCCGTTTCATTGGACCAGTGGTGGTCACCAGAGCTGCGTGCTTCCCCCACTCTAGGTCCATTCCCCTCATATAGACTGTGATCTAGAACAAGGGGAAACGAGGAGTGAACTGGAGGGAACTGAAACAAGGGGAATGGACCTAGAGTGGGGGAAGGCCCCAGTTCTGGTGCCCATCATTGGACCATACGCTCAACCTGATCGGGTCAAAAATGACTTGAATGTACATAAATCATATTTTCAATTTCACAATATCGTGAGAGGACTGAAGAAACATAGGAATGTCACATGTATTCTAACAGCTTTAGCCCTTTGCATTCCGTTGGCTCTGCTATGGAGGCGTTCATAATTTGCATCATAGCTCAGCATGTCAAGAGTGCACACTGGAAATGTGAAATTCTAAAAGTTCTTTAGAATTTTATCAAAATCAATGTAAATAAATTCATAGTCATTTAGCATTTTTTCTTATGAAATTAAAACTTATGGTTTTCAAAAATGTACACTATAAAAGTATGTTCGAGTTCTGGTCGATCGTATCAAAAAGTGCTTAGAGTGCAAAGGGTTAGTTATAGAAAAACAATATATTATGCCTAAATTATTTATTTATAACAGGCTTTACGTAATTGACTAAAGGTCTTACACTGGATACATAGAGTGAAACGAGGTTCTGCGTGGTACCTGAATTTATATACCAACATTTAGAAATCATTTTATTTCTGGTATTACTAAAACTATGCGTTATTACACTGTGTTATTTATATCCTTTCTCTTCACTTTAGTTTCTCACATTACTTTATAGGGCTTGAATCAGTCATGGCCACTGGAGCTGCGTTCTTCCTCCACTCTAGGTTCATTCCCCTCATATGGGCTGCGATTTGAGACGACGATGGGTCGAGGGGGGACGAGGAGGGAAGTGCGACAAGCAGAATGGGGGAAGGCCACAGCTCCGATGGCCATCACTGACCTAGTCTATTAATTTGCATTCATATTAGAGGGTATTCATCCCTGAAACTCAGATATGCTGCAGATGCAACGAACAATTATTTTTTTTATAAATTTAACAAGGCAAATCGAAAGTTATTTATGACTTAATCCAGCAAATATGCGGATGCAAAACCGGTGAACGTGTTGTTGGTTGCTGTTCTCATGTAGCAATGATCTTATGGTATTTCGCATTTGTTTGATTGCATCTTTCGATTGATTGATTTACCTGTAGATTTTCTCAAGAACTATTTTTTAAATGGATCAATATCTAAAGTACAGGAAGACGAAACGTAATGCATACTTGAGTCCTCACGATAAATGTTTATAAGAGAGTGGATGTGTATCTGATGCTTATAAGCACAAAATTATGGATGTTTATGCAATTTAATATATCCGAATTACCAAATGATGGACATATACAATAACTTTGCAAAATAAAAATTGCACATTTTGAACATTTCAAGGAGCAACTGCACTTTCGTTCAAGTTTCATTTATTTAACTGCATTAGCATAGGAAATATAAAAATCTAAAAATGTATATTTGCATAAACATCCACAGTCTACTTACAACATTCTTTATTCCTCTGAAGGTACTCTTACATGACCTGCAAGAATTTTTTGTTTCCACAGGACCAAAAATGGTCACTTTTTAACATCCTCCTTCATGGACATCAATTTCAACCCTATCCAGGGACCACAGGGGTTACTATTCTATTTTTGTATTGAAACGTTTTAATTAACACGTTGACTGTCGTGAAGTCACCGTTCACCGACACATCAAATTTTATTTAATTACATAATTACTAGTTTTAACAAAAATTTTGAATAGGACCAACGTTGCAATACGAATACAAGAACCAGGCTGCGTAATTGAGTAATTATATAATTACTTCTTTTGTCATTCGTGTTTGAAGTCGGATATTACAGCACGTCTGGCCAAGTATGTCAGTTTTCACTGCGGCAGTCAGCGCGTTAGCCATCGGGTTAATTAAAAATCCAAATACGCATGACGAGTGCAGTCGTCACGTTGCAGAAGCATGTCGACGCAAATATTTTCCGGTGGAGTGGGGGTGGAATATGCAAAAGAGGGTGTTATCTCGAAGTGGCTGTCGCGGACGTCGAACTTGCTACTTACCGCCACCGTGCCGGCGATAAATTAATTAAATTTCCCGTTTCAATCATCGAGATTAAATTCAAATAAACATTCGCGCACCGCGGGGGAGTTTGTGTTTCGTAAATTAAAAGGGCATTATGAGCCGATTCGTAATGGACGCCGGCAGGATCGTGGCGCGCGCGCGTTATCGATTATTAAAAACTCTCGAAACGCAATCACGCCGGGCGCACCTGCAACGATTATCAAATCATCGGTTCTCGGTGTGACCCGGAGAATTTTGTGCCCTCGAACCGAAACGACGATTTATTTGCTGTTTTACTGAAGCGCTCGAGTGTTTTGAGCCGGAGTTAAAAGGAAGTGGGATTATTAACAGGGTTTAACATTTTATTACCTTCCGGATGGAGTTGTTGGGTTGACAATACTCGATGAATAAAAAATTGCTACTAAATGGGCGTTTAAAGGTGAATACTAAGCGAACTGTTAACAATTGAGCGATGAAAATAATTTTTCGAAACATTGTTTATAAGCTGGCCAATAATAAATTTTCGATTTATGTTGGTTAGACATTTTTCATTCGATTTGTTGAGATTTTCCTATCCTCTGATTTTTTCAATCACTTGTATATTGTTAGTGAACATATAAAAATTGGTTAAAAAATACTCAAATAATAAACACGGTCGAAATACTAATATTAACCGTACTGTGAGCAAATATTGTGTTAAAAACCATTTTTCAGAAAATTGTTTATAACCTAACCATTATTGAAGTTTCGACCTATGTTTGTGAGACATTTTTTGTTGTAATCGTTGGGGTGTATCTGCTATTCAGGTCCTGAATATTCTTTTATCCACCTGTATATTGTTAATACACATGTAGTAATCATAGGCGCATCCGTAGTCTATTAATTACAATTCGGATAATCGAGGTCCTACTGTACTATCTACCGTGTGAATCCAAAATATGTTTGAACACCCTGAAAAATCATCCCTTTTTTACCAAAATCTGCACCGCTGGACGTCCAATATATTAACACTAAAACTACCAAGACAGTCAAAATAACTGATTTGCAACTTCACTGTGTACGATTTATGTTTGACGACTACTTTGAATAATTCAAACACTTTTGTCTAATTTACTGGAAGTTAGTAAAAATGAAGCTGCAAGGTTCTCAATTAAGGCCGAATAAAGCTAAAGTAAAGGATAAATAAATATTGTTTCCTCGAATTACGTATTTTTTCTAAAACGTGTCATTTTGATCGTTTCGATGAAGTAGGTGCATGCTAATCGTTGGCAGATTTAGTGTTCAGTCAGAGATGGCCATCCGGAGCGTCATCTGGCTCCGCCCTATCCCCACTCTGCGTCTATTCCCCTCACGTATTAAAAAAGTAGAGATGTAATAAAACTGATGTCATGTATAAAATAAATTATTCTCAGAACGTCACTGTTTCTTGAGAAGCTGTACTTTCCAACAATCGCCGAAGTTTTGGACGTCATACTCAGACTACAGCCTAAGTGAGGGGAATGGCCGCAGAGTGGGGATAGGCTGGAGCCAAGACTTGCTCCGGATGGCCATCTCTGTATTTAGTTACCCAAATTCGCATAACTGCTCTCAACTCTACCATCACCGAGTCAAAAAATTACCAAATCCATGGCAAGGGAACAAAATTCAAATGTGAATAACGAGTCTAAAATTATTCTAAGAATTTAAATAAATATTTTAACTCAAAAACCTTCCAGCCTTCTAGTCAAAAATTATTCTAAGAACGTGAATAAACGTTTCAACTCAAAAACCTTCCAACCTTCTAGTCAAAAATTATTCTAAGAATTTTAATAAACGTTTTTACTCAAAAACCTTCTAGCGTAGCGAATTCAGTTTCCAAGCCAATAATTTTCAAATTTCGCGGCTGTGGAAGAATATACAGTCGCAGGACGAGGCGAAGGAAATTTGAACAGGCCATTCGTCTCTCGATTTACCGGAGCTGGAAGGTGCGAAACGAATTAAACACAGCCCCATCTCCATCCGAAAAACCCTCTCCAGGAAGGGCCGCCCTCTCGCTTCATCTTTCGGCTGTTGCTCGCGCGCTCGCAGCGAACAATGAACATTGGATACTCGAGACAGAAAATATGGGTGGTCGTAGTCGGAGGATGGGGTGAGCCTGGTCGTGGATCAGCAGATGATTACGAGGTCGTAAATCTTACAGGTTCCAGCGAGCGGTCGGCGGTCCTCTGCACTGCATCACGTTGATGGTGCGCCTGTTGCAAAAATTGCTACGGCCCGCTCTGTTAGCCGCCAGGCCTCTCGCTCTGTGTTTATTAATTGAAAAATCATTACGGATGCGTCCACGAGGCCAGTCGTCGACCGAGTTCGTGACCTACCAGCTGATTTTTATGTTGCCGCATCCTCCGGAGCAGTGATCCCCCTGGAGGACTCTCTCTTCTTACGCCGCGCGGACTGTAGCGGGTAATTACTGCTCTGGGAATCATTTCAGGGATTCGGTGCTTGACGTATTGAAGACTGCACCTATTCAGGTCTAATTAGTATGATACAAACTCGGCTTATTCTGCGGTTGTGCCTGTATGATTACTATCCAAGTTCATCATGTTTGTGCTGTAATTAGACTGCGGAGGTTTATGCAATTTAACATGCCCAGGTATATAAAATATATTGTCTGAAGCAAATAATATACATAAAATGTGTACGTCTGATATCTGTTCAAAACAGACCTAAGTATTGTCTGTGTCCCATTTGTTTGTTTGCATTCAATGTAGAAATATTAAGAAATAAAAATCTATATATGCATAAACTTCAAAATTAAAATATTTATAATTAATCTTTCCCTGAAAAATTAAATAAAAATTACAGCATCGTCCAATGCATTACAAATTATATGATTTCATTTAAGAAAACGTATGTCACCTTCAAATGACCTCTATGCGTCCGTCCACTGAAAAATTAATTACGCCAGATTATGACCCCCTCGAAACCATTCACTTTCTATCTGAACCATTTTTTACGTAACAGGTAGTTTACCAGAAATTCCCACGTACAGATTAAAATCAAACACCCTGTATACACCACAATCTGCATCACGAGTGTGGCTCGTTGTCCCAAAGGGTTGAACACGCCTGGACGAAGGATCCACGAAAGAACGGCGTCCGAGTTTTTCATTCTCCGGCTGGTTAGCCTGATTACACGCACGATACACTTTCCATCCTCTCTCCGGCCGGCAATCGGCCATTTGCCCGCGCCTATGGATCTTCCGACCTTTTGGCGCGCTATGGACGTCGGAGCTGAGCGTCCCGAGGGACAGATGGACAAACCGTACACGGTGGCCAGTCAGCGTTTCCCGGCCGCGCTCCATTTTCCACTTGGATATCGCCTAATAATTTCGGGGATTTTCACCCTAATCCTTTAATGTCCTTACTCACGGGCGGCGGGCAAATCGAATATCCCCGATGAAACGGTTCGACTGTATCGGCCGTCCGGCGTACGCGAAACCGATCGCGCCCCACGATACCGATTATATTACTCGTTACGAATCTGGATATACGGGCTCCACGCTCGAGCTCCCTTCGAATTCAAATGCCCGGGGAGATACGCGTTTTTTTTCCCTCCTCGTGCCCGCGCGAACGAGGAGACACCCGATGAGATCGTTAAACGGGCTCCGCCCACTCTTTTTTGCCCGCGAGCCACCGCTGATTGATCGTGATCAAAGGATCAGTGGGTGTTGCCAAACAGTTCACGCTGTCCTCCTTCTTTTTTTCGCGCGACATTTCCAGGATGCAGAAAAGTGACGTTTACTGTGACGTCTGAGCAATCGATTTGGGATCAGATGGCGTGTGGATTATACAGGGTGTGTCACGTGATCGGAACGGGTTGTGACTCGAGTTTGAATCGAGATAAAAGAAAGTCGTATAGGAAAATGTTGAATGGTGTAAGAATGTCTATTTTTCTATGAGCTGCTTTTTTTGTAAGTGAAACGACGCGCCTAAAAATGGTAATTGTATAAAAGGGAAATGGAACATGGAGACGTTAATAGGTCCTCTGACGTTTCTTCGAGCATTTTTCGTTTAATCCGTGGTCACAATTCGGTAACAGCGTTACCCCGGCGTACGGACATCGTTAAAGCCCGTTTTTCTATTTCGATTGTTCGTTGTTTGTCTATGCTCCGAGTATTCCCCGCTACGAATTGATATGGCAAATCGAAAGCACGGGGAATACGAGAGACGAGAAATTTCTGTTCTTTGTGCCGATGAACTCGAAAACTCGTCAACGTTTTTCGATGAAGTAACAGCCTTGCTTTTAAATACAATTTTAAAGTCCAATTCATATTCGATTTCAATCGATCTCCATTCAGAATCTCGTTCTTCCGCAATTGTTTAAAAGAAAAAACATTTTTGTACGGATCTCACATGCAATAATAACAATTTTTCCATTCCATAGCTTTTGGGACGACAAATTGAATTTAATTAAACAATTGTTTACCTTACATGTGAAAGATGTACTTTCAAGCAGACAAAGAGAATTAAAAGCACTTCTTTTGAATATTTTAAGAATACAGTATAATTTGAACAAGTTTTGTTTCTTTAATTACACTAACAGAACAAATATTGGAGTGTAAAAACATGTATAGTATCTGCATAAACTTCTGCAGTCCACTTATGAAGCTTTAAAGCTACAAAAATAGTAAAGAACATGCCGTGGGCATATTTTGCTCAGTCGAGCGCTTAGCTCCGCCCCCTGAGGGCTAAACCACGCCTCCTACGCTTCCACTACAGAGCACCGTCACCCGGAGCAGGCAGGCAAGTGCCCGACTGGGCAAAATTTGCCACTGCCTGAGAGAAAATATTCTAACGAGCCGTTTTCGTGTGTCTGATCGGTAATTGAATTTTCTACTGGCGCACAGAGTAGTTAGGAATTATTTTCTGTGCAAATTCTTCTTGTGTTTTTTCTGAGATCGTTTCCAGCAAGTAGTGAAAAAGATTTAGACCGTACGTGGAGGTATTTCTGGCTGACAAAGTTGGCAGCTCGAAGGATGGTCGCTCCTCGAGAAGCAGTTTACTGATCAATCGATGAATCTTTCATCCGGCTGTCGTTGCAAGGACGATCATGAATTCTTGGCTGGCGGAGCAGCGGCAACCAATCCCGCGAGTACATCGAATCACGGGATGAAATCACAAAGGGATTCACTGCGAGATATTACATAAGATAGTCCATTTAACGTTATTACTTGCCGCAAAAAACGCCGCCGACGAACCTCGTTACATTACATCGAGTTCATCTTCCGTTCAGAAGCTCCTGAGCGTTTTAATGCATTGCTATCGTTCGCCGGTTCGCTGGTTTTTATAAAGGGGGCACCGGGAATGGGTAAGCGATTTTTTTTAGTTCGCCCAGAGACGAAGAAAAATCATGAAAAAATTCTGTTCGACGTCAGCTGAACGATAAATTTCAAAATTGGCAAATATTGCACTTTCTTTTGTTAAGCCCTGTATAACTGAATTTTCCACTTTCATATTCGATATTTCTGTTCGTTACGTTCTGTAATTTTAAAGAGCCTTTGAACTCGGTTACAGAGCTGTTTATATTATTTATTAATATTGTAAACGGCAGAATGTAAATTCTGAAGTATTTTATTAGAATATAATTATCGTTTTGGTTTAAACTAACAATTTGTATAATCAGAGATAATATTTTGAAGCATCGAACACATGAGCCCGGTTGGTTTATTTCTCTCAGAGTCATTTTCTGCAGCACTGCGCATTATTATACTAATTCGATTATTACATTTTGATTGTTCATTATTAATTTGTTATCGCGTAATTAATATCGAGTATAATAACTACGAAATAAACAACACTACATGATTCCCCTTTGTGAAATATCAGGATTACGTCGTTAAATTAATACAGAAATTATTTATTATTATTTCGTGCATGCAAAAATATTTTTATTATTATCGAAATTTTGCAAAATCAAAATTATAAACTTTAGCTGCTATATTATCGTTTCCGAGTTATGCTCGTTAAGACTTTTGCCATTCACTGTGGGCAGAGATGGTCATCCGGAGCAATGCCTGGCTCCTCCCTACCCCTACTCTGCGTCCATTTCGTGGGATAGGCTGGAGCCCGGTCTTTCCCCGGATGGCCATCTCTGACTGTGGATCTAAAAATTTGCCATCCTCTGTCTGAGACCCCGTCTATTCAAAAATCGAAATTTTCATCCACACGCAAATTTTTGTTTAAAATAAAGCCGATGAGTAGAATCACTACATACGATTACGTTTGGGGAAGAATAGGAGCAGAATGTGGCCAAAGGGACACAATTAGACGGCAGATGAGCGGGAAAGGGAGGGGTGGGTGGGGTTGCAGAAAATCTGAGGCAAAAAAGAACGAAACTATAAAATAAATTGAGCCGGCAGAAGGACAGTATCAGGATTACCGGAGCGATGCATTTGTTTTACCGTAAAATCCGATAGCCATCGGCTCTCACTCTATAAAAAAAAAGGGAGGGGCTGAGCCTCGGAGTCCGCTGCGATTTCGAGATTTAAAGGAGAACGACCCGTTCGGGCCGCGTTCAATTAGACTTTATGTTTATCGTTTAGTTTTGCAGCAACGAACGGTCGTTTTGTTAATCGGGTTCAACGATTTTACAACAAAAAATCAGCATTAACCGTGCCGCCATAAAAAAGAGCACAACACGATCCAATAATTTTTATTGCTGCCGTATTATCCGCGAATAATGCAGGGAATTTATCGAACGAAAAATGCTGGTCTCCGAAGTTGTTAGGTTAAGAGGCTTTGTGGATAAAGGCGGGTCTAATAATAGGTTAACAGCAATTAATAACAAATTAACAGGACCGATTTGAACACTAAGAAAACGTAATTTTTTGAACATGGCATGGCAGAAACAACTGTACATTGTCAATGTTTAAGATAAAGAAATTTACAGATATTACGCATTAGGCAAATTAAAAAATTGGCACAATCCAGCAAACGTGAGTTAATTTGGCCTCAATTGAAGGATCAGAAGTATTTCGAAAGAAAGATTTGTAAAGCTTGAGATAGTATTGTTAACCATTTTTCAAAGCGCAGAGTGAAGAGTAAAGAAATGTGAACATTTTCTTTAAACGTCAACTTAAATCAGGCGTAGCCAAAGCTCTGCCCCGGCGGGCGCCAAGCCACGCCTCCTGCTTCACCCCCACCACTGCATAGAAACGTTAGACTGGGTAAGATTTGGTCACGCCTAATTCAAACGCAAATTAACGAAACATGTTACAATGCAAAGCTCATTTTTTCCAATCTCCTCAATCTTTCTGATGACATGATTTACTTCAGATGTCCTCATTAAGAAATTATACATATTCCGACAATTATTTCTTTTTAGAGAACAGAATATTTCATACAAATAACTCACAAGCATAAACCGTACTAAAATAAATTCTTTGATGTTTTAAATTACCCACCTGTTGGAGCTACAGTGTCTAATCATTTCAAATTAATATATAACGAATTATAAACAAGTAGCTATTAGAATGATCGTATTTTAAAAATGGCTTACTAATACTGTTCTGTGCGAAAAATTTCGAAACAAAGATACACGCACAGATTGCCATTATTGTTATAGTATTGTACAAGTTTTACGTGCAAAACAATGTCGTTTAACTGGAAGATATCAAGCTGTGCTGTGCTCAACCAGAGTTGCTAACTAACGCGAAATTTTGACGGATGACTATAGTCACCTTTAGTTTACAACGAACGCTCGTACGTTGGCTGACTATACTCACTTTTAGCAACGAAAGGGTTAATTGACGAACAAATCCGCAATGGCGGGTGTGCGGGAGCATTACAATAGCGTGGCCGCGTGTATGTGCAAGCGTTGCTCGCGAGTCCCCGCCCACTCCGCCCCTCGCCTCCCCTCTCGCACCGCTTTCTATGTTACGGCGAATCTATTCGAATGCACGGCGCGCGCGAAAGTTTCGACGAGAAGTAAGTTCAGAGGAGTTGTTATCACGCTCGTTTAATCATTACAAATTATGTAACGGGAAGAATTCGCGGTTAATTAGCCGGGCAAGATACGAACTCCGGTTCGACGATATCACTCTTCCTCCCGAGACTTTCGCGGATTCTACGAATAGTTCTGGCGAGAACGATTCACCTGCTCGCTGGATCTTACGGATTGCTATTGTACGCAGACAGGTATGCAACAATTGCTGGGTTAAACATTCAGAGAGGAGCAACAATTGCTGGGTTAAACATTTAGAGAGGAGCGACAATTATTTCTGGCAATTGTTCAATTCGATTGACAGCACTTTCTTGGTGTAACAAGGAAAAATAAATATGAATATTTTGCGGTCGAAGAAAGTTGAAAAAATTAATATGAATTTATAGAAACCTTGTATTTTTTTAAAGGTGTGAATTTATTCAGTTTTCTGTGAAATGGCACATTTACTCCCCTCACTCCAACCTTTGTCGATTTAGAAAGAGTGTTACGCAAAATAATTATTTCAGAAAAATTATTCTAGATAATTATTGCACTAGTAATATTTTGCAAAAAAAAAAAATGATTAAACCATAAGCGACGCATGTTAGAGAAGGGCTGAAAACGTGGATCGAAGACTGCGAAACAGGTCCACGAGTGTGCAAAGTTTATAAAAACATTTATTTGTTCGAGGAATTGTAGCGAACTTCCGGAAATAGCGTGTACGGAAAAAAAGTGGTACGAATATCGGCGGAAATCCGGACAATCGGAGGCCGCGTCGGCGGATAGGGGTCGGATAAAATGAAATCGTTCCTCAAAAGGTTTCTCTTCGCTATCGGTTTCGTCTCGTATCTCTCGGACATCTCTATTCCTCCCCGACTTCCGGCCGGGGAAAGGAGCGGACGGGTGAGAAAATTCCGGCGTGAATAAAGAACGAAAATGGATGCCGGAATATTGGAAACCGGCTTCGGGGTTTTGACTCGCTGAAATATTCATTGAGCTAAAGGCCGTGTTAGCATTCCGTTGCCTCCGCTCCTCTTTCTTTCCCTTTCAAAGCTATTCGAATCAAGCTGCGGACATCACCGTGTCGCCGCTTCTTCAGCCAGCCGCCAGAATGCTGTACCACCTTCTCAGCTGAAGCGATAGCTCGCGCGTCGCGAACGAGCCGGTCAGTCCGTTCGCAATAACCGAGCCGGCGCGCATTTTAACACTTTGACCGCCACGTCACGCGTGTGTGGGTGCCACTTATATTGGATCATTGTTTGTTTGATCATGCATAGCAGCGGTTCCTAAACTTTATGAGTTCGGGGACCCCTTTCATGTAATGCATATTTTGCCGAATCCATAACCATTTACTTTATACTTCTGTTTAGTACGAGATAAGCAAATTTTTTCGTGTATGCAAGCTATTTATTTTTTACTATACAAATTATTACAATTTCAAGTTTAGTTTACGAACTTTGCAAAAATTAGCTTTGTTAATGATGAAAAAATCACTTGTGGGCCCCTGACTATTAACTATCGGACCCCTACGGGCCCGTGGACCACAGTTTGAGAATTGCTGATGTATAGCATGATAAAGGTATCCAATAAAGTTTAAGAGTGCCAGTGGAAAATAATGGAAATTACTAATATTATCGATGAAAGAGAGTAGATTTAGAAGTTATATTCATTTTGTATAAATATTTAGAAAGTTGGTCGTTTTTAGCTAATAAAGCGTGGCAGTCGACGTGTTAATCGAAAAATCCGGAATAATACGTTAATTTTCAATATATTTTGTGAACAAATTATTTTATTTTGCACAGCTGAATTCAGTATTAAAAAAAAGTAGCCTGTACATTTAAGTTTTTTTTATAAAATCAATAATTTTTTAGATATATATAAATTTTTCCGCGTATTAACTCATATTTATTTATTTCTTTGAATAATATCAAATAATTGTAAAGAATATACACAATTATACTTTTTCTTAGTAGAAAACACACCAAATCAGGGAAACCTAAAATTCTTTCGGTGCAATAATTTTGTTCTGCTAGATTGCCGAAAATGTTTCCGGAAATCTGAACGTATAGCCGTGGTATATGTATAAACAAAATGCGTTTATCCTGTCAGAGAACGGGTACACACTTGTTTGTTTATATTAAAAATATGTTTTTCATCCTCAATGAAAAACAAAAACACGGGGGCATTTGTTCAAATGTTTTTAAGGGAACCTTTGCAAACAGTTATTATAAATTTGATTCAGAGTTTGCGGACAAAAGTATGCAGGTGGAAACTAGACGTAAGCAAGACAAGAAACGAAATTACTTAAGCCTACTCCACACCTATATACAAATGTTTATGAACATCTGCCCACGTACAAATAAACAAATCAAATGTATATAAAAAGTTTTAAAAGGCATCCACACTTGCTTGTTGGTATTAAACACATATTATGTCCCATTGTATTAAAAACACGGGAGCATTTCTTTTGTTTTTATGTTTGTATTCGAACAATTGTTTGTAGGTGTAGATTAGGCTTAAGCACGACAAGAAACGAAATTACTTAAGCCTAGTCCACACCTAAATACAATTGTTCACATACAAAAACAGAACCAACTATACATAGAAAGTTTTACAACGCGTTCACACTTGTTTGTTTGTATTAAAAACACATGTTCTCCATCCTCAATGGAGATAAAAAAACGCGGGGGCATTCGTTTAAACATTTTCAAACGAATATTTGCAAACAGTTTTTATACTATCTTTACACAGTTTTTATACAAGCAAAAGTGTGTAATGTGAACCAGGCTTTGTGTAACGACCCGATACAAGCGCGTTCGCCAGCATCGCGCGACTGACAACAAATTTCGCAACC
The DNA here is from genome assembly GCA_916610135.2 of Macropis europaea. Lineage (NCBI taxonomy): Eukaryota > Metazoa > Arthropoda > Insecta > Hymenoptera > Melittidae > Macropis > Macropis europaea. The sequence goes on along the minus strand of OU744352.1, from coordinate 10,976,387 downwards.
GATGCTGCACTGATTAAACGTCTGATTAAAAAAATGTCATATTGATTTTTCATGCTCCTTCGTTCCCAGTCGTCAGGCGACAAGTGGAGTTTCCCCGTTTCCCGAAGGCGGAAGCGCAGAGGGCGGACGCAAAGATGGAAAAGGGACAGCCGCGCCGGGGAAAAAGTAAACAATTTATGTTAATTAACGTTGGCCTTTGCTCAGCGTCCTGTGCCCGTCAAATGGGAACGATACGTTCCTTTGCACCGTCGGAAAGTCTCTCGACGTTTTTCGTTACGTATTTCAAAAACACGTTTCGCCCTTTGATCATTTTAAGGCACCGCTCCCGTCGCGCAGCTTTGTGGACGTAACGAGTCCGAAAAGAAAGGAAAGTAATAAAGTATCGTGCACCGGGAAGCTTTTATTGGAATTTCTATTCCGGCCTGTAATTAATGCGTCAACTGGAACGACACAGACAAATTTCCTTGCGCACTTAACCCCTTCGTGGACGGAATACCCTTTTCACACAATCCTTCGTTTATTTACTGGCTTATAACGTCTCTATTTGATGATATATCAATATCAATTTTTAATCTTTCTAACATTTTATGTGCGACGTAAGTATTTATCCCTCTAGCCCGGAGATGGTCATCCGGAGCAAGGCCTGGCTCCGACCTACCCCCACTCTGCGTCCATTCCCCTCCGGGGATACTTTACGTACAGCCCTATATACAGGATGTTTCACCACACATATTACAAGCCGATATCTACGAACCTGTTAATGATACGAAGAAGATTTTTTTGCAGCGTCATCGTTTGGAGGGACCTTGTATACTATGTGAACACAAAAGATCCAATTCCACTCTAAGCGTGGAAAACGGAGGGTACTCTTAATTTTTTAAATGGAGTGTGGTCACATAGTCCTTACTAAACTGACAAGTAACTTTTGCTTGAAGCGATTTTCAAAATATTGAACATATAAAAAGTCATAATGGTTTGAATTCTCTGAGCTAGGGTTTCAATTTAATATATAAATCAGAGCTGCATAACTGATTGAAAAAGAAAAAGGAAGAGAAAAAAACACTGCTATGGTGAATCCCGCGTCTCCCCACCACGGCTCCAGAGAGTCAACCTGAGCCCCATAGTGGGGGTAACTCGGGAGGAGAAGTTCGAGCCGCCCGTGCTCGAGAGCAATCAGTTGTACAGCTCTGACATAAATATTTGTACATATCACATTTATTGACTCTCACTATGCGTGGTATAACTACAATAATAGTTCTAGTTTGCAAACTCCACGGAGAAATTTTTGTTACTGGTATATTGAATCTCGTTGTTTTGGGTAATAGAAGAGACTCGTTCCGGTATTCGAGCCACCCCATTGTTTCTAACGGGCAGGTAGAAGTTTTATCTTGTTATCAGTTCCTGACGATGGAGCCAGTTTTTGCTATGCTTCGTGATACCAGCTGCAATCTCTGCGCCTTCGCATTTCACTGAAACGGTAGAAAACGACGACGATGAAGAGAAAAGAGGAAAGCATTGTCCACCTCTCGATATTACCATCGACCTACTTATCGTCGTTTGATCGACGACAGTGAGCACCAATGGTCGTATTTTTTTAAATATTTTCATTATAAAAAACTATCTGGCCATTCCGTTAGTAGTATCGTTCCCTATCTTATAAAACATATGTTAAATGAATGTTATAATATAATAAATATTACGAAACGAATGCTAAATAAATATTATTTTATACGTTTTATAAATATTTTACAAAACAGCTGCGGAACATTATATATGCAGAATGGAAAAATATGAATATAAAAATGATAAAAAAATTAATTGCTGAGATGCGAAAATTAGTAAAAGCGGTGGATATGTAGACGAAAAGAAGCTTTAATTAATATTAATGATTTTGATAAGATCTTTAACAAATTAACAAATTATTGCACACGCTTGTTATTGTACGTATAGTTAATTTTGTAAAATATGAAAAAAGGCGGCTTACTTTTAAACATTTCAAATGTTTCGGGGTCACCGGAGACCCCGCACATGAGAGTGATAATGTCCTCACTGTTTATGTGTCTTACTATCAAAGATGCTACGTTTGTACTGGAAGCAACAACGAATACAGTATCATATGCAATAATAGTAAAAAACATTTGCGATAAGCATTCTGTACGAAATTTTACAATTTTATGCATTAAGTGTGATGAAAAATGATAAATACTATTTATGTATAATTAATTAATAAATTTGTATATTACAAATTTATTTTGCATACTTGTTATCCTTACTTTCATGTTTTGAAATTTGAATTTACACTTTTAAAGTCTCAGCGTGGGTCGCGGCTGACCCAGCCATCAGCTTCCGAGGATTAACGATTCCAATAATTGTGTTAAGTCTTTATGAAATTTTAGTAGGTGTTCTACGAGTTATAAGCGAGATTGTATCTGCTCAGTCAGCCAACCGAATGATTCGCGTTCGAAACACGGATATTAATAATCAGTTTGTAGGTTAAGTGTCCTTCAGATCGATAAGCCGTCCGTATTCCCGCGCGGAGTCGTTCAGAACTAAAAAAAAAACGTGTTTGCAACGGTGAAGAAGGTCGTAGTCATCACGGGAACATCCATCAAGCAATTCAGCGCCGATGTGGAAGCGAGATAGCTGGATGGGTGGTCCCATCAATTTAAAATCCCCGCGCTGTGGGGGTGCCAACCCTCGTGGCGCGATCCCGGAAGATTTGCATCGCGCAAGGTGCAGGCGTGACGAGATAAGACAGCGGCAGGGTTAGGGGATTTCCATCTTCGCGGGATTACCGCGTACGGCGTGGTAAAGATGGAAATTCGCGCAATGAGCGCAGGAAAAACATGCTCCACCTGGAAAAAAGCAAAGAAAAGGGGGTAGATAATCTAAACGTGACATAGAATCGCGATAAATAGTCACGTGGCTGTGATAGGATAGGTCAGGGAACCATTCAATGCTTTCCGACATTAAGGATGGATATTCGTGCATTGAGCGAGGGAAAAACATGTTTTCTGTAAAAAAAAACAAAGAAAAGAGGGTGGATGATCTAAAACTGACATAGAGGCGCGATAAATACTCAATGATCGCAGGTACCAGACGATAGAACGTTCGGACATCATGTGGCCATGATAGGTTAGGTCAGGGAACCATTCAATGCTTTCCAATATTAAAGATGGAAATTCGTGCCATGAGCGCGGGAAAAACATGTTCCAGCTGGAAAACAGGACGAAGAAAAGAGGGTGGATGATCTAAAACTGACATAGAGGCGCGATAAATACTCAATGATTGCAGGTACCAGAGACGATAGATCGTTTGAACGTCACGTGGTCAAGATAGGTTAGGTCAGGGAACCGTTCAATACTATCGAACATTAAAGATGGAAATTCGTGCAATAAGAGCGGGAAAAAGACAAAGAAAAGAGGGTGGATAATGTAATACTGACAAATATTGAACAAATTTCTTAACAATGTACAGAAATCGCACAAATTTAACTTTTCTGAACACAGATGGCAGATTCTATTTGAAAATCATAGCATCATAGTGTATTGGTGAATTTATGATACATGTTTTACCTAAAAAATTAATGGAAATTTGGTTTGTGCTATGTATAGCACACCAAGCAGTAAAAGGTTAATAACTTAGCAAAATAAAGATAACATTTTGGACATTTCCAGCAGAAAATTTAGTATGGTTGAAGTTCCATTTAGTTCTCTGCATTTATATAGGAAATATGAAAGTCTAAAAATGTATATTCGCATAAATATCAACGCAGTCCACGGCGTGCAATGTCTCCTCTTCCTTTCGACCACATGTCATCATCTCTCAGCTGATCGCAACGCGTCTCCTTGCCAGGTCGGTCGGACGGATGGCCGCGATGAAAAACGCGGGACCAGCGGGGCGGCGGCGGGAAAATTCGCAAAGCTGGGGGTAGGTGCGCGGGTTCTCTCGTATTTGCGGAATCCCTCATTTCGCACTCTCCGCGTGCGGAATTCCCTTGCGGATATCTGTCCGACGTGAGCCGTTTTGCGCCGCTGGCGAAAACATAAATTCCCACCAAAAGTGAATTCGCCGGGCGTTACCCATATCGAGCCGCGAGGCAAATGCGTGCTGAGCCACGTGTTCACGCACACGTGTGCGTGTGTTTCTTCGTGCATGTGTGTGTATGTGCAGCAGCGCGAACTGACCAAACGTTATTCGTCGCTTTATCAAGCGACTCCTTCTGCTGGCTGATCGCCAGAGGCACGAAAAGGTAAAAGGGTGTGGAAGAAATAAAACGGGAGGTCTAACGAAGTCTGAGTCGCATGCTCGATGCACTTCAATTCTTTTTTCTGTCTTTCCTCCTTTCTCCTCTTCGCCTTCACAACCACCCTTCTCTTCAGGCTCATTCGCTGACTAAATTTACCGTTTCTTCGTCGCAAGAGCTCGTTGCCCACGTGCACGCTGCCCCCCAACATGTGGGCCCGGGCAGAATCTTCCTTTTTTCAATTTTGCTCAAATTCATTGTCAGTAGTGATGGACTAGCAATCACTTCGAGTACAGGGTGTCTCATTTGAATCAATCCAGGTAATTCTCTCCCGAACTGTTCGTTATTCGAAAGAATGTTTCAAATAGAACTTATTCTGTTTCGTGGAGAAGTCACTCCGCGCCAAATCGATCAGTTCTTGACGTCGATGTCGAGGGATTTTGTTCAAAATGGAATATGATGTGGTGCACCTGAAATTAGGGGGAGTTTAAGTCATCATTTTGCTGATTCCGAATTAGTTTAAAAAGTACGGACCTTTGAATTTTGGAATTTTTACCTATTTTCATGAAAACGGGCAGTGCTTATGAATTTTTATCTGGGAAATTATTTGTCCAATCGAATTCATTTTTTTATATTTTAATCTAGAAGGTTCGATGCATTGTAATAATATTTTTTTAAATTAAAAAATTAATTTTGTAGCATCGAAAATTATAAACAAATTCTTATGTTGTAAATTTTTCCTTGAAGGCGACCAGTTTTTGAATTAAAAAAAAATATGACCATGTTCCTTGGAACTTTACCTACAAAATAGCCCTCGATCAGGATGGAGTCTTTAAAATTAACGTCGCAATGAGCTGCTAAGGGATCGATGCCGCCCGTTTCAGGACATTTCCAGGACATTTTATGATGGACACAAGTCTTGTCTAGGTGGAGGTGCTTCCGAGGTTTCAAGGTGGCCTTCGTATTTTTAAATGCAACCATATATTTCCATTCAGCTAGGCCAGTGATGGCTACCAGAGCAGCAGCCTTCCCCCACTCTAGGTCCATTCCCCTCGTATAGGCTGTGATCTGTGACGTTGATAGATCAAGGGGGAACGTGGCGCGAACTGGAGGGAACTGAAGGGAGGGGAATGGACCTAGAGTGGGGGAAGGCCCCCTATTATATCACTGATATAAACAATGGTAAGCGACCTTGAAAGACTAACATGTTAACTGAGTTTTTGTTCTGCTAAATAATTATGCAGACTCCTAAACAGGTGGGAGTGTGTTGGTGCAACGTCTGAACTACATGCCAGATCATTCTCTCCCAACTTTGGTTCCATCTTCCATTATTTTCCATGTGAACAAATGTTTTGTTGCCGATGTTGCATTCACGCAACCGTAGGAGTAAATGGGTTACACCTTTCGGCGGTCTCTGGCTCTCCCAAGGTCTGAAGCCCGAGATCCTACTGTATTTCCCCGGATCCATCAGCGATCGAACGCTCAGACCGCAGTTTCCAGCGGATCCTTTGACAATACTTTCCACGAGTGTGATGTTTAAGGCAGAAAAGGCAATTCGGCCGGCCTTTGTCGGTAACATTTGATAAAAGAAACGAGAACGAGGCTGGCTGCGGGACGAAATGGCGTTGGAAGGATCGCTTAAAGGGAGGTAATAACGTTTGTTAGGTGAGAAGATAGCTAGCCTTGTCTCCAGTTTTCCTTCCAGCCGGATTTTCCTCGATTGTGGTAGCACTGGTCGGTCGATCCGTGGCGTGGATCAGGGGACTTGGAAACTCAGAGCCCCGGATACGAGACGTTATTAGTTCCACGTTCGAAGGTCTTTGCTGGAACATGAACCTGGCCTCCTGCCTCTGTGCCGGCATCTCGCATCCTTAGGTCATCTAATTAATCCTTTCACAGTAAATATTATTCCAGCTTGAATTTTTCTCACTCAGCAACGCAAGAACCCTCTGTTACAACTAAACAACTGCAGTCTAATCTTCTTACGAGATTAACGATCATAGGACCGAGCTCTAAGACTTACGCATGCATTTCTGGGCGAAAGAGTATGTATGTAAATTTATTTAAAGAATTAGACAAACTGCAACACTGAAAAGCAAATTTTATTTATTACCCTTACTGCAAATAATTCTATTTCGCGAATGGTTCTATGAGGGTTGATTAGCAGTTTCTTTATGTGTGTAAGGTTGTTTCCAATTGGAGAAAACTTCTGCGTGTTGTTTGTGATCATCTTTTGATGTTTTCTCTGTTTCAATCTTCAGAGATAGTCCGCATTTTGTAATATAATAGTTGTGATGCTCCAGTATTAGGATGTGGTTGCAAGCCAGAGATGACCAGCCGGAGCGGGGTCTGGCTCCGCCTTACCCCTACTCTGTGTCAATTCCCCTCACGTAGACTGTGGTATGGGTAGTACGTTGAAAATTTCTGAAATTGTTGGTAAATACGATTTCTCAAGGAACAGTCACGTAATAAAAATAATTACCTTTTATATAAATGTTCTTATTACGTAATTATTATGTAGTTATCTGTATTACGTGATTGTTTCTTGAGAAACCCCTCTTCTACGCTTCACTACTGTCTCCTCCCTCTAAGAGATGGGAATGGACGCAGAGTGGGGGTAGGCCGGAGTCACGCTTTGCTCCGAATGGCCATCTCTGTAGCAGGCTAAGCAAAGCAGTGATCTTCTAATATCCTTGACACCTAACAAAATTCTTTCGATATGTTCCAACGCCCTTCAACACGCAGAAACGTTTTTTTTTTAAATTCGACGTAGTTGTCGATATGTAAATATTTATAGTTAAAAACGGCCACCCGCTATATACGCAGGTCGTATCGTACTCGGACAATTATGTGGAGCTGATAAATCGCCGGTAAATTCGGCAGCGATTTTGTTGTATTTATGCAATCCTCTTAAAAGCTATAAATCAGTGTCGGTAGAAAAGTTGTTGGCACGCAGTCGATACCGCGGCACCGAGCGCGCTCGGATCAGCCTGCAAACGAGAAATTATTAAAACCGAATCCAACTGCCGTTTATTTGACCGAACGACGATTAAAAAATTATCTGTAAACCGTTCAAACTGTTGTGTGAATGTTTCTAGTTATTTTTCCACGTAAAGTTCTCTGTCGACGACTATTTAACAGTTCCGCAGTGGAAAATCCCGTAACCAGACACACGAAAACAGTCATTTATAAATGCACAGGATATGTCTTATTTTATTTTAGACGTTGGGTGTACAGATTATGCTCTGACTCAGGCGTGAGCGCGTTTTGCCCGGCCGAGCGCTGAGCCACGCCTCCAGCTCCGCCCACTTTATGAGAAGAAGCGGTTGGGTGGACAGAACACGCTCATATCTGCTCTGTTTCTTCTTAACAGCACACAGTGATCATATCAGTTTGCTGACGATTCAACAAAGAAGAATTCTGTGAATGAAAATTGTTGTTTTTTAATAATTAAGGGAACTATTTTTGGAACCGCTCAACGCGCAGTAATTTCGAGCAACGCGAACGGCGGTTGTTTAAATGTGACGGCGAAAGTGTTTCGCGACCCAGCGTTCTCTTCAAGAACGATGGAGAGACCGAAGAAGAGCGGGGAGAAGTGGGCGGTAACAGTTTCGGCGGGAATAGGAGATAAGTAACTTCCTCTCATTTGATGGAAAAGTGGGTCCGTTTCCTATTTTTACGCGCTCCTTTTTTTTCATTCGTTTCCTCCCGCAGATGAAGGGAAAAAAATTGCTGGCGAACGACGCGAGGAGGATCCTCTCGACCCGAATTTTCCGCATTTCCCAGCCGGAAGTGCGGTACTTTCACCGTTGGGCGCAATATTTTCACGGATTATCTGCCTGCGAATCTTCATCGACGAATATTTCGCTATTTTGACTTGTTTACGATATTTCTGATGAATAAACTGTTTTTTCACTCGGTTGAACATAACCTACAAAATACCAGATTTAACTGTACGGACGGTCAACGTGACCGCTGCCTGAATTTAGGAGCTTACTTTAGTAAGTTATTTTGATAATGTAGATCTCTGTAAATCTCCATGGAGCAATTCACAAATAAATTAATTTTTCACTGTGTGGAAACTAACCTAAAAAATAACAGATCTGACTGTATAGAAACTAACAGCCTAAGCAGTTGATATGAATTTGAAAGCTTGTTTTACTATGAAAATTAGTTTATTTTATAAGTTTCACTACTGAAACTTTTCATTAATGTTACTATTTATTTTATTTTATTATGTCATGATTTACAGTATTCCTAACTACTAAACTAATTTTTCACTTTGTTGAAGCTAACCTAAAAAATAACAGATCTGACCGTTCACAAGTCTGCAACCCAATCGTTGCCATAAATTTAAAATCTCATTCTGTTTAGTAAATATATTTTATTAAATTGTCATTTAGATAGTACATATGCCTAACGGTTGCTTAAAAAAAAACAGCTCCTCGATCATCTGTAAGATAATTCATCGCATCACAGAAGCCGGAGGATCCACCGTCGGTAACGAAATAAATATCAAATTTCCCGTGAAAGGTTACGGCGGGAATCCAAGCATGGGAACAAAGACGGTAATCAATGTATCTGCGATGTAACTGCCATAATCTCCCCTTTCAAGCTGATCCGCCACGCAGCCGTCTATAAAGGGAGATTAATTCAAATTAAAATCCAATTTCAGCGTCTCTTATTCCCCGGTCGAGAGGAGGCACTCGTTATGCTTTAGGAGGCACCGGAGCTCGTTAAGTTCTTGTCGAACTCAACAACCGACCGTCCTTCACGTTATTTCGTTCTGGTGGCTCAGTCGTTCCGTCGTTTCGCTCGCAGAAATTCGGCAGACGACGTTCGATCAGCCGAAGATGAAGGAAAAAGTGTGTCCACTTATCACGGAGGCTCCGGGTCCCGCGGCGCCATTACCGTGAATTGATTCTATCAGAGAAACTGGGTGGGATACATACGTCGAAACGAGAGTTCCTCCGAGGGAAAGCTTTTCAATCGGGGCACACGATTGATCCGGCTAAGATTTTTCATCACATCGTGAAAGGAAAGTTATAAGATACCTGGAAGGACCGTGCGAGCTCCCAGGACGCTGCGCTCTCTCCCACCGGTATGGAATCGAATCCTACCTCTCCCTATTGAGAATCGGGATAACAAATAATGTGTCTGTTGTGTGAACAGGCTACCAGGTTGGCTTAATTACTCTGTTGATGGATGTAGAATCTTGGAAACACTGGGTTTTGTAGTTGGGTAACGGGCATCATCAGGGATCAGGACATCTAACTTTCTTTGGGTGCTCTAGATAAATGGAGAATAGTTCTGGGATTTATTTATGGAAACGGTGGAGCAACCAACAGGTTATCAATATTGGAAATTCGAGTTTTAAATTGTGAATTTCTGGTTAGTTGAAAATGAATTTCGGTATTAACCTCTATACCCCGTATAGACACCAGTTAGCATCATGTATCAGGACATCTATCTTTTAGATGCTCTAAATGGATTGAGAGGAATTTTAGGATTTCTTTATAAAAAGTATAGAGCAACGAACAAGTTATCAAATTAAAATTAATCACCTGCCCTACAAATCGACCTAAGAAAAGTTTGGTACGTAGTTAGGGGATATCATGTTGCGCTGCCTTCTCCCGCCGGCATGGAATTGAATATTCCCTCTCCATTTTCAAAATCAGGATAATGAATAATGTGTCTGTTCCGTTAAAAGATTACCAGGTTTGTTCGATTACTGTGCTGATGGATGTACAATTTTGGGAGCTCTGGGTTTTGCAATTGGGCAACAAGCATCATCTGGAATTAGGACATCTAACTTTTCTTAGGTGTTCTAAATAAATAGGGAGGAATTTTGAAATGTATTTATAGAAACTGTAGACCAATCAACAGATGATCAAAATTAATAATTCTATTTTTAATTTAGAAAATTTTGCCTAGATGATGTCTGTCAATAGGTTGTCAGGGAATGTAACAAAAGATGCATCTCGTTAATCGGTCAAAGCACTGGGACATTTAAATAATAAATACATCACACTTAATAATCAACAAAACTGCATCACTAATAAATCAAGTTCATTCAATCAATATTAACCTTAACCTACCCCACGTGTAGCTCCCAGGCATACAGAAATTCCAATAAACGTCATCCGCAAACTCTACTTTTTCGAAGTGAAACAATGGCTATCAAACAGGAAAATAACTGCTTTAACACAGCTGCGACTATAAAAAAAAGTCTGAGAATTATTCAGCTCGTAAAAGATTGACTGTCCTCCAGAATTTCAGTTGGGTGTCATGGGTTGGGTTTAGGGGTTCCAAACACCGTGTCATCCTCCGTAATAATTCCGATTCGAAACGAAGTCGAGCATCCGGTCGAATCTCCGTTTCTCGTAATAATGACGGAAATGATGGAAAGCACGCGTCAGGACACGGTCTGAGGAAGGATAGCGACACGGCGAGGTTGCAGGAGGATACAGACGTTAAGGGCTTGGGTGAGGTTATTCCACGAAGTTCGTCGGAGATGCCCGAGAACTGAACGTTGCGCGCGGCGCCCCTTCACGATCAATACGGGAACCCTTGTTGTAATATTGCGTTGCCGTCCGCGTGCAACGCAGCTACAACTTTTTAGCAAATGCTGCTCTTGAAATTCCTGGTTGCTCCAGAAACCTGTCCTAGAATTAGAAACAACCGACTGGGTACGAAGAATAGCACGGTGGCACCGAATTTGGGTCGTGACGTATAGGTTAGGTTACGTTTTAGGACAGGGGTTGGTGAACCTCGCCTTTGCAGTTTGTTGACTGTATTTCATCTCGATATTCTGTACTTCTGGTCTGCTGCGCTAATAGATATAGTGATAATAATAATAGTGACTGGCTTTTTAGAACATTTTTTTATCAACAGTAGCGTATGTAGCAAGTTCTGCTCTTGGAATTCCTGGTTCCTGCAGGAACCTATCTTGGAATTAGCAAAAACTAACTGGGTTCGGAGAATTGTACGGTTGCATCGAATTTGAGTAGTAACGTACAGGTTAGGTTAGGTCTTAGGTCAGAAAGTTGCTAAATCTCGCCTGTGAATTTTCTTATTGGTAATATTTTGTACTCCTCGTCTGTTATTTCAATAGATATAGATATAGTATAATGATAATAATGACTGACATTCCACATTTTCCATCAGTTATAGTATGTTCAACGAATTCTGCTCTTGAAATTTTTAGCAGATATTTTATCCTAGAATTCTGGTTGACTGATTCACAAATCCGACGGGATTCGAAGAATAACACAGTTGCATCGAATTTGGGTCATAGGATATAGGTTAGGTTAGGTTATGTTTTAGGACAGCAGGTTGCTGAACCTTGCCTATGCATTTCGTTAACTGTATTTGTCCTTAATATTTTATACTTCTCGTTTGGTGTATCGGTATAATAATAATAGTAACCTATAGGTTGATGAATTTCGACGGTGCATTTTGTTGACTGCATTAATTGTTAATGTTTTGTACTCTTCATGTGCTATAATAATGTTCATATTAATTAGATAACATCAATAATAGTAGCATGTAGGTTAGGATAGGTAACCGTGTGTATGCATTCTGTTAACTGTATTTGTCCTTAACATTTTATACCTTCCCTCTTACTAGATGAATATACAAAGTAGTAACAATAACAATAAATTTATTTGTGCGACATTTTCCAGTAATAATGTACTTACGAATTTTGTTTTTGAAGATCTTAGAAGTTGAGCAACCCTATCCTAGAATTCTGACCAATTGCTTTAGAAAACCAACGGACCTTAAAGATATTATATTTATTTCGACATTGCATCATAACCTACATAGGTTAGGTTAGGTTAGGTTTGAAAATAGAAGATTGATGAATCTGTGCTTTATATTTTATCGATTTTATTTACCATTAATATTTTGCAGTAGACTGCTTGCTACTCTAATGCAGACAGTAACAACAATAGCAAGAATAATAATAATGACGGTACGCGTCGAATATTTGGTCGTTAAAATTTGTTCGAAACACGATCCGTTTATCGGAAGCTTTTCACGGCACGAAAATCGTGCGAATTGTTCCCCGCGAAAAATCTGCAAGCGTCGAACCCCCCGGTCCGCTATTCATGCATTCAGCGGAAAGCAATTTATTTTGGCTTAATGAAATCTCTTGGCTGAATTTAATTGGTCGAGCTTCTGTACACGAGCGTCTTTGTTACGTTTCAATAAAGATATCGTGTCTTTGATATTGAGATTCGAAGCTTCGGACAGAAAGACAAGTAATTTCCATGATATTGAGCCACAGAAGGAAAGAACGGAATTTTTTCATAATTGAGCCCGGGGATAAGGCGATCGCGGAATAGAGATCGGTGTGCCTTGAATACACTGCCTAAGGATTCCGTGACCCACATCGACACTACGAGCCAATATTTTTCTATCCCCTTCATCGTCTCCACGGCGAAACGTATGAATATTCCATTGGACTCCAGGCAACGATACTAATGCCAGACGTCTTTGCAACAATTTTATTGAAAATTCTAGCAATCAGAACTTGAACTGCAGCGCAGGCATGAGCACACTTTGCCCATCCAGGCGCTCTTATTTTTCTCTGCACAAACGCTGTTCCGTGGAGGAGAGGGAGCAGTGGGCGTGGCTTAAGCGCCCGCAGGGGAAAGAGAGTGGCCGCTCGGCTGGGCAACTTGCGCCCACACCTGCTATACGGAGTTGCTAGACTGCAATAGAGTAGAAAATCCTTATGCAATTTTTAAAGGGTTTATTTAATACTGATTTTAAGGGTGGTTGTGAATTATCTGCGTAACTAACATGTGGAATTTTCAGAAATTTAAACTTTATTAAAGGAGACTCGAGTGCCCTTATGGAGAGTAAAATACGTATTTCTAAAGAATTTGTTTAATTAACAACATATTGGCAATTATTATCTACAACTTGTCTCCACTTGGCGGGCACCTTGAAAATTCCAGATACACCAGAAATTTCCATCCCTCTGGCAGAACAATTCTGACATCATTTTCATTGTTAAATTTATTCCCATTCAATAAATTCGTAGTACTAGAAACAAGCGGGAGTCTGATGATGCAACAATCTCCCCTAACGTGCTGCACAATTATTTCACAGCTTACTTATTTCAAATATTGCAAATTAAAAAACAAATACAAGTGTAAATTCCAAAAGCACGTGGTCATACAAAGACAATTAAAAGGTAGCTTCAAAAAGTTAAAAATTTCAAGGGGGCCCAGTCTCTCATCACCGCAGACTATCGTTCTAAAAATAGCTGAAGGTTGCCAAAAATCAATTAACCGCCATTAAATATTTTACATTAGTAAAGATTTCATGTGCAACCGACTTTCATTAGATCTCGAAGCGAGTCTCCTAACCTCCACGACAGATCGTCCCGTTGCGGGGGTCCCCGCGGCACCTTTCTGATTTTAAACATTACTCACGCCGCTGGCATTATCCTCATCAGCCATCGATGTAATTACCGCGGAAGGGGATTTCCAAGGAACCGAACGGAGGCGGTGAGGGGGGGTCTGAATCGAGGCGTGGGGGCACGGCAGGGGCGGGGAGGGGGCAAGAGAGGCGAGTGGAGGTGGCAATTTCCAGTTATAACGGCTAATCCGTATTTCATCGCCTAAACGGCGCTCGTTCGTCTTCGTTTCTCTGCGGTTGAGAGAGCCGGGATGGAAGTCGGAGTCGAGTCGCAGTAAAATATAATTGGGTTTCGGGGATTATTCCGCGGCCGACGTAGATCTCCGTGCGACTGGCTCCACGAGGTGTTCCTTTTGCCCTCCAGAATCCTCGGCAGCTCATCGTTTTCGAGGAAACGCGGGAGTCCTTGCATATCCGTCTGCGAATTTATTAACCCCACGCCAGATCCGCCGTTCTTTCACCCCTCCGCTGCCACGTGCTCCGGCTCACCGTGAATTTTTAATCGTTTGCAATTTTTCGGCGATTCTGTAAAATTGTGCGGGATTCATTTTGAAGTAGGTGTGTAGGGCGCGTGTCCTTTGCTTGAGGATAGCCACCTTGCTGGCTCTCCGCACAGGGCAGGTCAGGGGTGAGCAACTTGTTGCCCTCTGTAGCGGAGGGTTCAAACGGTTCTCGTGACAGTGAGGTCGTATCGTTGGATCTGTGTTTTCGATGGGAAATTCAGAAGTTTAGACTCGCTGAATTGTTTCAAAAATGATTAGACAACGTGGTTTGATAAATTAACCATCAGGGAATAAACAGTGAGTCTTCTGATCTATCATTGTCTGTTAAATCAAATAAATACTGCTTGTGATGTTAATCAGACTTCCGTAATTTATCATACCGTGTAATTACCTTTTCCCATAATTATTCATAAGTCACTCCGGAAACCTAATTACGATAAGTAATCATCTTTCATTTTATCAGACAGAGCGTTAAGAGTGACCATTAATTAGGACATGGCTGGAAGTCACTGATCATAATTAATTACGAGTGTTCTAAAAAATTGACTCTCGACCATCTTGCACGACTCGAGTGGGGCGAAAATGTACGTTCCTTCGTCCATTCGGACCCGAAGACATACTGTCACAGTAAACAATCCGCTGCACAATGTTAGAAACCCTCGCCTTCGTGGACGGAGATGCAAACGGGGGTCCAAGCAGCGTAGTCAGAACGTGAAAAACAGAAAAATTCCGGAGGAATGCGGACTAACTAACCACTCAGTAAATTGGCTTCATTTATGAGAGAACTTTTCCGCCTCGATACGGCGCACTTCATCATTGATCGTTACGGAATGTGCTAGAAGTACGTCCGTTGATTCTCATTCGCCGCTGCCAGCGATTGCCCGATGGTAATTAATCTCCATGCGAGACGATACCGACCGTCCGTCCGCACAGACCCATTCTTTTTTTTCCTAGGCACCAAGGTATCCGCTTGGTCCCGCACCAGCCCGCCATTTTTGCCGCGTGTTTCGATTATACCCCGCTTCCATCTGGATTTAATTTCAATCCCTTTTTGCTCCGATCGCAGCGCAAACTCGATTTTTCGTATTCAATCTATCGGCGGGGGCGTCGGGCGGGGGCTGGCGGAAAAGAGAGCAGAAGGAAGCGGCGCGCGGCACGCTGTATCAATAGAATAAAATTAATGAAGGGGATGGAAGCGGCGGTAACGGGACGTCGGACGTTAGAAAGCAAAGGTTCAGGCGATCAGCCGCTCGCGCGGGCGTGAAGCGGCGCGGGCTGTCAGCGAAAACGAGGAAAAAGTCTGGCGCGTCACACGGTGTCGATCAGGAAAAAGGAAGAACGCATGGGGCAGGGGGGGTGAAGGGGGAGGCGCGAAAGTGAGAAAATCGAAGGGAACGTTGGTCGGACGCGCGAGAGGAGGCTAGAAGAATTCCGCGAGAGCGTCGATGGAGCAGAAAGAGCAACTCCGCGAGAAGAAATAGCTCCTCTCGAAGGAGAGGAGAGGAGAGCCCGGATGGAATGTGGCTGACTGCATTGTGCATGAAGCTCGACTAATGAGAATGGAAACGACCGGGGTGAGGTTCACGCCGACGCGAGAACGTTGCTGAAGAGGAACGCAAAAGGACCAGGACTTAAGGGAATGAAAGAGGGAACGGAGACGGTTTCAAGCAGCCCTGGATAAGGATAAGCAGTCAAGAGAAACGGCGGACGACCTCGAAAGTTCGGGACGCAGGGACGCTGCTGGCCCTCGGTTTTACAGTATTTCATCCGCAGGGCGAACAAATTTTTTGAAACACTTACAAGAGGATGAAGGGATGGAAACATGCACTGACAGCTCAGTTGTTTGATCTGAAATCAATTGGGATGATTTAGGATGGTTTAAAGCAAAAAGTACGCCAAGCCTAGTTGGAGTGAATTTGCAACAGAAATTCGACAAAAAGTTATCAGAAATCATAGAGACATTCATAGTTAAGACTCCATGACTACTGGAAGCAACAATGAATATAGGATTTTCATTAACACATTCCCAACCGTATGACTGACTTGCCTAGGTACAGGACACCTGGGGTGCAAGCTAACCTAAACCTAAGCGTCAAGAGCTCCCGTACCACAGTGATAAACAACATAAAAGTTATAAATAAAGCTCAATATGTCTCCTTAAATGTCTGAACAATCTCAGTGTATCAGAACCAACCATAGCTATGCTTGCCTTAGAAGTGCAGTTCGACAGGGAGCAAAATACGCGATCCCCCAGCAGTTGGCAGAGCGTCTACTCGCATGGTGATATTTTTGATAAAATATTGACCGAACAGGACGTCTCCTTTCTGCTACAAAGCATGGAACATAGAATTGTGTCCTTAAATCCTCCAATGACATCACAACCTCTTTCAGACACATATGAAGTTAGATGTCCTAGCGCTGGAGGTGGGCGTACATGTGTATCCGATCGAAATAGCCGATTGCGGGGATAGGGAGAAGACTGGAAGCTGGCCACTGTGAAACACCATCAGAATATCGAGGAATCGTGCAGGAAAGCGAGCTGCACGCGTGGGCGCCAGCTTCAGCTGGCATTATCTGGAGACACGCGCCGGATTTCCTGTGCGCACTATCCAGAGGCGATTAAATGGTTAGATAGCGGTTGATAGCTTCGTTTCGCGACGATTTCATGGAAGAGACTCGAGGAATCTCTTAGGTAGCGGGAAGCTGTACACAGGGTGTCCGAGAAGTATTAATTAGGGTGTCCCGAGAAGGATGTCCACACTCCTGGCTATGCAATGTCGCTCAACTCTTGTTCATCTCTGTAAACGATTACATGTTTGGAATCAGGATCGCGAGTTCATGGATCTGTTGGATGACCTTTATCTATGACCAATCCAACTCATCGTCTACGCTGAGTCAACTTGTTTACGCGAAACTTTCCAATCCGAACACTGTCTCCAAACGAAAGCTACCCTTAGTCATCAAGGGCCACGTTCGTCGAGGCTGGTCATCCATACCCCTACGCTTTCCCTAAAACAGTATACAGGGTGACACAGAAATAGGTGGACAAACTTTGGTACTGTATTCTACTGTTCCTAAGGATGGAAAAATGTCATATAAACATAGATCCGAAAACTCTTCCTTTCCGAGATATACACACTTTTTGCTTACATCGAAAATTTACTAGAATAGCTGTCAAACGTGGACTTTCAAGCACTATTATCATTTCTTTTGCTAGAAGTAAATAATATGTTGCAGCAAGTTATGTTTACATCGAAGGCAGCGTGTTTCATAGTAAATCAGTATGTATCTAAACGTTTCACAGTGAAGACAGTGCTATCAGAATGATTTATTCTAATATCGAGTGGGCAGATATTCACTTTACGTATGAACGAGCTAAACAACATTTTTTTTAAATTGTAGCACGTCTTCGATAGTTTTTGAAACGTCAATGCGAAGCATGTACTGTTACAGAAGGAAATCATTTTCAGCAATTTCATTAAGTTGGTTTTAAAGATCCCTGCAATACTCCATCATAATCGGAAAATGTTTGTATCTCGGAAAGGAAGACTTTTCGGACCTATGTTTATATCACCTTTTTTCATTCTTAACAGTAGAATATGGTACCAAAGTTTGACCACCTATTTCCGTGTCACCCTGTATATGCGCTTAGGAATTAGCGAATTCACACAGATTCTTGTACAGCGACACAACGTACGAGGTCCGACACAAAAAAACTGACCTTATAGCTCGGGAACCAAGAGTCGGAGGGGCGAGATAAACAAATGGCTATAGAAGATGTTTTGATTAGCGACAATATTGCAAAACTCAGCTCGATCGCTTCACTCAGTACAAGTGGAGACATTTTCAAATATAGACACGTTCTTACGCTCGGTCGGAAAATGTCGGACTGCAGAAGTGACCAACGAGGTAGCATCAAGTTTCTTGTTAAACTAAAGAAATCCGTGGCGGAAACTTTTCAATCATTGACCGAGGCTTACGATGAAGATTGCATGTCTCGGCTTCTACCTCTTCCCAAAGATCAAATCAGTGCTCAAAGGTACCCACTTTTTGACGGTGGTAAGTGTGAAAGCAAAAACGACGGAGATTCTCAACAGCCTTACAGAACACGACCTGCGGAATTGTTTTGAACGATGGCAGTATCGGTGTCGGGAGGAATTTTTTATCACTGGAGTCGGAGTTGGAAGTCGGAAAAAAACATGCCGACTCCGACTCCATGTTAGTAAATCTTATAAAAATAAAAAATGTGCTCAAAATAATTGAAAGTTGTAATAAAACTAAATAAATACTGAAACAGGAGTTTGTATCAAATTGTATATTAAATATTAGTAATTTAGTTATAAAGATACATATACTTGTTAGGTTAACAATTTTTTATAAATGTAGGAGTCGGAGTCGAAGGTTAACACGTTGACTGCCGTGGTGGTCACCGGTGACCGGCGCCTCCAATTTTGTTAAACTGAATAACTAATAATTCATGTACAATTTTGAACAGTATTCTTATGATAACAATAATATAAGGTAACTCCTGTACGTTCAGGTTATAAAATATTTTCTTCCTTCGCGATTTATACTTAAAACAGTGGATTAGAGCGTGTCTGACTAGGCATGGCAGCTTCCACTGTGGCGTCCAACGTGTTAAAAAAAGGGAAGTCGGAGTCGGAAATTTTGACTGCCGACTCCGCAGCCCTGATATCAACTCAGAAGGGAACTACTTTGAGGGCGATCGTACTTTATTTTCTGAATTTGTCTAACAGAAAGAATTACAAGCATAGCCTCATTTTTGTTTAGGACCTCGTATACCTGAATAAACTTCTTCGATTTGAAAAGGTGTTGCACTCGATTCCAAGACACGGAATCCAGCAGATCGTCCAGGCCTAAAACATTGAAGGAAAGGCCTCAGTGACTCGATACGCTGGTGCATTTCGCCAAAGTCAATATCCTCCGCGGCGGAAATTCTTTTTCCGCCGGCAGCTTTAAATGTTTCAACGTGCGCCCCGCGGATTCTTTGACGGCGCGCACTTCAAACGGCGCGGCGTCGTCCGCGAGCCTCGTCGACGGGCTAATTAGGCGATATTTTTTATTTCCGTCGAGCGGCCGCTTTGAGATTAGCATCACAAACGCTCATCGACACGCGGATCTGCAAAAATTACCGGGGCGCCGGTTGGAAACGAGCGCGGAGTGCAAAAATGCGGCGTGAATCCGGCGGCTGCGACATCGATAGACGGATTATATTTACGTATCAGTGTGTCGCGACGCGGGGGTGTCGGGGGCGGGTTCGGGGCTCGCAGAAAAGGGCAGATTTTGCATTTTCCAGACGAACTTCATGATTACGCGATGCAGCCGCCGCCGGTTGCCCCTCCCGTCCCTCTGCCCCCCCGACCCTCCCACCCGGCCGTTTCCATTTCTGCTTCTCTCTTTTCTTTCCTCCCTACACACAGCATCGGGAAAGTTTCGCGAGCTGCGCGCCAACTGTTCGAAAGTTAAACGAACGACTCCAATTATGCAGCCCACCGTTACAACGAGCCGCCCGCCCCCACCCCAGACCAGAGCTGTTTATTTTACAAATTTATTATTGGCACTACGTTACGAGGAATTACCAAACTTGCTTGCTCGACGAATTTTCCTCCTTGCCGCAGCGCTCGCTGCCTCGTAGGAACCTACTGATTCTTCGACACACGTCCACTGAGACTTTTCTATTTGCTTTACGGAGCACCGTGATCGTGGAAGGCGATCGATTTTCAATCAAATGATCAACTCTTCCTCGTGCAATTTTAACCCTTTGAGGACGATGAACGCGCGTATGCGGTCCAAAAAATCGTTCAGCGTGTGCTACGGGTCACCGTACTGGCCCAGACACGGTTGCGCATTATACGCACGGTGACCATATTTTTTCGCAGAAAATAAGGACAACTTAAAAATTGTTCCATGTTTAAGAAAAATTAAATTTTGATACTTTTCACAAGAATGAACTCTTTTCAACCCTTTGAGGCCGGAACATTTCGGGAAAATCGTGCACCATGTGCTGAAATTTTCCGTGGTGGAACGCGTGTTGAATTGAATAATTAATTATAATTATATATTTGATGTCGATTGCTCAGTTGTTTTAGTCCTTTAAAATTGAAAAATATGTAACGAGACATATATATTTTAATGGAATAAGCAAAGATGATAATTCGTCTAAATACATAGGTTTAAAGCGTACAATAAACGCATGTGCCCAGGCCAGTGCGGTGACCCGTAGCACACGGTGAACGATCTTTTTGAACGCATATATGCGTCTATCGTCCGCAAATGGTTAATAAACCAGATTTGTGTTTTGAAAATTCATAAAACTGTATACAATTCATGTCAAAGTTGCATTTGGTATAAATGCATGCTTTCTATACTTCGATTTGTAATTGGGTTTTTTGACTAGTCCATATATTGTTCACTAATG
This sequence comes from Macropis europaea, assembly GCA_916610135.2. Lineage (NCBI taxonomy): Eukaryota > Metazoa > Arthropoda > Insecta > Hymenoptera > Melittidae > Macropis > Macropis europaea. Next base: position 10,955,767 of record OU744352.1, on the reverse strand, counting down.
AAAATACTCTTTCAGTGGGTGCATTAGATCCAGGGAGACATAAACAAAATTCAACGATTCTTAAAATATGACATGAGTTTCATGTTTCTATGGGCCATGTGCTGCGTTCCAATATTCAATTTACTATTTCAATTCACAAAATAAAGGACAAAATGGCCATTTTAGAAAAAAAATACATCTAAAGGACAGGGCAGTGAAATAAGGGACTATCCTCTTAAATAAAGGACGTATGGTCGCCGTAATTATACGCTATGAACCAATTTATTAAGACGAATTATCACGTCAGCTTATTTTATTAAAATATATATGTTTCGTTACATATTTTGCAGTTTTAATGCACTAAAACACCTGAACAATCGACGCTATAAAAATTCTACCGTAAAAAATTTCAGCACTCTGTGCATGCTTTTTCCCGAAACGTCCAGGGCTCAAAGGGTTAAGAAGTGTACCGTGGAGGGAAAACGGAAGGGATGCATGATTGCAGACGTAATCCAGCAGTGGACGAGCGTCGGTCAATTTTCTGCTCGCCAGCCACCGGCAAAACAAGTCGTAAAAAATTAGCGGGTAAAAAAGGGACGGTTAAGGAGGAGCTACCGATCGTCACGGTCCGCCGTGCCCCGACCCTGAATAATTAAGCGGCGGCCTTGCCGCTGCCATAATCCTTAGACGTGGACCGTAAAAAGAATTATTAAAGAGGGACTGCCCTCTTGTCCGAGGCAGATATCACACCGTGGAAGGATCAGGCAGCAACGAGCTGGATCGTCGAACAAAACGTCCGCCGCCAACCACCTGTGCGGCGGCGGCGGCGGCTCGTTCGTCGAATTTTTCGCCCTGTCCGCACAAATTGCTCGTACATATCAAACAAAAAAAATTCTTCTGTCCTCGATGACAAACAACGCGTGCACCCCTTTTTTCCCGCTCGTTACGCAAAACATTGGCCGATTGGTAAACGTTCGGTACCGTTTCTGATTGTTCCCGCCACTTTTGTCTGGTCCCCGTGAATCGCGTTGTCCTTGATGACTTCGATTGTGATTTTGCTGTCCCAAGCGCTGATGAACTGAATGCTGACCTTTATTTTGTTTTTTAATTATTACACACTAGATATCAGACTGTGGTGTAGAAGCTTCTTCACGAGTTGAACTCCTTGGCAGGTTTCGAGATTGGGCAAGGTTTAATGAGGCTAACTTTTGAGTAGAGTAGAGTAGAGTAGAGGCTCGGCTGGCCTTCGATTGCTCTGGTACCGTGCCTGATGAGATCTTCTGATGCTCGTACGACTCGACACGACTGGATATAGGATGTTGATAAAAACATCGGGTGCATAGAAAGAAATAGGGGTTTTCTGAAGGATCTACAACTGTTCATAAGCAGTGGAGTCTTCCTGAATGTCCGCCAGATTGTGTCAGGTTGTTTCAGATCTATTTAGCGTGTGGAGATCTCAAATGGAATGATGTCAAGATAGGGGTAAACTCTTGCCTATCATAGTTGTAGACACTGGCCTAGACAAGGTGGATTCCTGCAACACCATATGTCTGGAGAACAAAATTATATAGTATTCTGGTACTGTCCAGTTCGTAGGGTCTAGAGCTGGTGACTTGGATGGGGTATCTGGCTACTACTGAGTTTTAACTTCAAACACCGGGTATCATCCATGTGGCTCCGCGTCTACATGGGTTAGACCATCCAGTTCCTGCCATTGGCCCAACTAAAATGGATTCCTTCAGCACCATGCAGCTGGTGAACAAAATTAAATAGTATTCTGGTATTGTCCAGTTTGTAGAGTCTAGGACCTAGCAATCTGAACAGGGTACCTAAATACTCAGATTTATCTCGAGAGTCTGGGTATCATCCACGTAGTTCTACGGCTACTTGGGTTAGCCGAACATCCAGTTCCTGTCATTGGTCTAACCAAAATGGATTCCTTCAGCATCATGCAGCTGGTGAACAAAATTAAATAGTATTCTGGTATTGTCCAGTTCGTAGGGTCTACACCTAGCAATCTGGACAGAGTACATGAGTACTCAGTATTATCCCGCCATACTGGGTATCACTCGAGTAGTTCTACGGCTACTTGGGTTAGCCGAACATCCAGGTAGTCTAGAAAAAATCATTCAGCCAAAAAGGATCATATCCACTGTTAACAGAAGTCTACCGACAGCTAGAGTGTCTCAAGGAGTGTCGTATATTATCAAATGGCCTCAAGTCAAATGTCGCGGAACGATGAGGACATCCCAAATCCAACAAGGTACCCCTGTAGAGTCTATCTAGAAGTTTCCTCATGCCCTAAGCATCCAGACAGTCCAGGTGTCAACAGCTGCACTCTATCCCCGCGGAACACTTTTATCCAGCCGCCTCAGCGTCCAGAAACGACAATTTTCGCCTCCACTGAAGAATTTGACTTACTAAGCAACAAACGCTTGTTCTTCGGCCGGAATTATCGAGCGACGACAGTGAAACGGGTTGGACAATTCGACTATACGGAGGCATAATTCGGTACGAAAAGCCGGTGCATGAGCAGACCGTTGGAAAGCCGCTTTATATGCTCGTGTATACGCGTCGCGCGTGCCTATAGGCCGGATTGTTCCGTGTCGGAATACCGTAATGGGTGGAAGTTCCAATAGCTGTCGAATTATTGGCGAACGATTAAAGCAATGTAAAGTCTGCCCTGGCTCGTCCCGCGACGAATAATTTAAGCGAGCGATTACTGGGCGGGCAAATAATGCCCGTACGATAAACAACGGGTCCGCCGACGCAAGTTAATCGCTCCATTGTCCGATTGCGTCGACGTGCGTGAACGACTTCCATTGTCTACCGCGCGAATGTGCCTAAAGCTGTTCACCAACACCCTATCTGGACTTCTGTTTCATTAGCGAGGCGCTTCTGCACACACGGCCCGGCAAAAATTCCTCCGCGCTGATCACACTACACTTACGACGTGCAGACTGTACAAGGTGAACCGCTACGTGCTCCTGATTGTCTACATAGCTACAGCGACCGGAGGCAAGTCCTTGCAGCACAGGTTGCACGCTAGAAAAGGTGATCACCGTACAGAAATGATTCTTTCATGGTCGAAGGATGAAATCAGAACAATAGGGGGATCAGGATAATGACATCATTGGTACACAGGAGCTTCAGTTAACACATTGCCGTCCGGAGGCATAAAAATATGGTTTTGGTTAACTGCTTGTGAAGCACCGGAGACACATAAATAGGGTTTTACACACTGTGCATTAAATGCCGGCGGCCTATAAATATGTGTTACAATATATATGTTAAAGATGAGCAACGTATCTCATAAATTAATTGTAAAATAATTACTATATAAAAAGTCTTCACTCCAAATTTCATAAAAAAGTATTTGATACTTTGAAAGTTACAACCATTTTTGTAAAGCAATGCAACATAGTCGAAAAACCTTAAAATATGCCGGCTACACGCATCAGTTTTCGAGCAAACAGCCCGGACTGTATTGTGTTAATAGAGAATTTGATAAATTTCTAGCGAGTGACCCATTGATCCACTGCACAGGAATCACTCACGCGTTCCGATGAACGCATTATAGGAATTGATTTATCGGATAATGTAACATCAGATGAGTTAGAGCGCTCCGTTGGCAATACACAGTGTTCCACGGTTGACTGGAAGGGCATTTGGGACCGAGATCTTTCAGCCAACCGAGGTAGGACAAGTTGTCATCGCCTTCTCAAGTTGCACTCGGGTATATTCTGCTCGAGAATTTGACGACAACTTGCCCAACTTCGGTTGGCTGGAAGCTCTCCGTCCCAAATGCTCTCCCAGTGTTCCACGGTTGACTGTTAGAGCATTTGAGACTGAAACTTGCAGTCAACCGAGGTAGGACAAGTTGTCATCGCCTTCTCAAGTTGCACTCGTGAATATTGTGCTCGAGAATGCGATGATAACTTACCCTACCTTGGTTGTCTGGAAGCTCTCGGTTCCAAAAGCTCCTCCACTGTTCCTTGCTTATCTAAAAGAGCATTTGGGACTAAAACTTGCAGCCAACCGAGGTACGACAAGTTGTCATCGCCTTCTGAAGTTGCACTCGTGAATATTGTGCTCGAGAATGCGATGACAACTTACCCTACCTTGGTTGTCTGGAAGCTCTCGGTTCCAAATGCTCCCCCACTGTTCCTCGCTTGACTAAAAGATCATTTGAGACTAAAACTTGCAGCCAACCGAGGTAGGACAAGTTGTCATCGCCTTCTCAAGTTGCACTCGTGAATATTGTGCTCGAGAATGCGATGACAACTTACCCTACGTTGGTTGTCTGGAAGCTCTCGGTTCCAAATGCTCCTCCAGTGTTCCACGGTTGACTGAAAGACCATTTGGGACCGAGAACTTCCAGCCAACCGTGGAACACTGTATAATCGAGCGCAAGTGTGCGATGTCGCTGATCAAAATTCACGACCAAACCGCAGAAGCAGCATTTGAAACACAGTTCCCAAAAATCTGGTCCAGACCTGTCCAAGTGGGTGCAGCGTAATTTGCGACCGTATCGAGATGGCGATGTCATGGAATCGGGCCTGCTGATCGACAGGCTCGACTCGAGGTTTCAATCGTCGGGATTCCACAGGGTAATCCGATAAGGAGGACCTGCGGAAGCTAGTGCTTTCGAGAAAATCTCATCGAACGGGATCTCATTCTCGGTTGGGATTATCGCGCCCTGCCGCACTAACCGATGGGGTCCCGTGGGTTGTCTGCGCGACCCCATCGGCAGGGTAGCCGCGCTGCAAAAAGGGAGCTCCGGTGGTTCGAGTGGGCGTGCATAGTTATGACGGAACGCGGAACACGCGAGGCCAACACAGCCGTAGGAGGGAAGGCAAAAAGTCAATCAATCGCGGCGGCATTGTTTGCACGAGGCTTAACGTTAATTCCTATTTGTAGATCTGATTGGATGGACGACCGCACATCGGATTTCCTTTTCATAATCCGAGGCCGAAACAGGGGATCGTTATCGTGCTTCAGAGGACGACGACTCTTGGCCCCGGCGATGATAGATTGCTTGTCTCCCGTCGAAAACGCGCGAACGATTCCCTCGGTTATTAATATGCTTACTTGAGCACTGGAGCGGTAGCTTTGCAAGGCTGTTGGACAATCTTGCGGCTTGCGGTCCGTTTCTGACGCTCACAAGGAGCACTCGTCGACTGATGATAAAATCGCAGAGATTTTTTTATATAGATCGAAAGTACTGTGCGTTGCTGGAAAGATGTCTAGCGGGACGGCACAGGGGTAAGAAGGGTACACCGTTCGCCAGGTGCTGTATGATCCTTATTAGTAGATGTGACCGTTTCGGCCAATAAAGAAAATCCGTGTGCTCTGTTCTCATGATTGTGTCCGAATAGGTGGGCTTATTTATGCTTTAACCAATCAGACCCGCATTCCTTCCGCTTGCCATCTTTCCAACAACGCACAGTATATGTTGCAAAGGTCACGAAAATGTAAATAAAAAATGCTACCAAAAGCTGGTCTGACCTTGAGAGATCAACAAAGGCGGAAAAGGGAAGGAGAGAAGGAAAGTGAGGGAAAGAGAATGACAAAACCGTCTGTTCAAAATTGATTATCTTTGTTATATAAAAATAAATTGTAATAAATGAATGACAATAAATTAATGATGAATAATAATTACGAAAAATTAATGATAGTAAATGATAATACTAATGAAATCATAGCAGTGGGTATTTATCCATTACTTTTATGACAATTTTGTCGATGAGAATGTTTAAAAATTGACTGAAGCAATAATAATTTTCATAATGACTTTTCGAATTATTATCTATCATTCATTTATTATAATTTCCTCTCAAGATCAGACCAGCTTTTGGTAGCATTTTTAATTTACATTCTCGTGACCTTTGTGACATATACTTTCGATCTCTATAAAAAAATTTGTGCGATTTTATCATCAGTTGAATAGTGTTCCTTGCCAGTGATTGTGATTATTATTATGACACGGAAAGATATTGTCTGACTGTTCTTTACGACATCTCACAAGGAAAGGACCCCAATTGTCCAACTTCAATTTTAATGAGCTTTTGTAAAATGATGGCATACAGGTTCCTAATGTTACCTGTGAAATATTAGATGTAGACACTCGATAATTTTAAAGATATAAACGATTAATGGTACGTACTTTCAAGATGTACTTAAATATAAATTGAGTTTACCCAAGTTGCATTGGCAAAGTGAAATGGTTCTGTGGCTGATAAATCGAAAGTCCTGGCATCGAGTCCTGTTCACCAAAATAATGTTTGTTTACAATTTTATTACGGCAACAGCGTAAATGATAAAAAGAATATACTGTGAAAGGATACTGTATTGAAATTGTTCATATTTAAAAGTAAAATTTCAGTACTGTGTTAATAGTATTTCTTAAAACCATTACTTCAAATATCAACCCTAACTTTGTCCTCCAGTAGAACACACGAGAGACTACAGTCTTTTCGGAAAACCTTGCAGAGAATAAAAAGATGCAGGACACAGGTATATACTCATTTTTCATAGACATGTTGATACCTAACAGCAGATAGTGAACAGTCTTGCCCAGGTAAGTGTGTAGGAACTTTTTTAATCTCCTGGACATTCAGTAGACGCGTGTAACAAAACGACCCGTTCAGTTATGTTATCGTTGACGATACTGACCGGATGATCCCGGGATGGCAATAGGTCCACGAGAATTGGCCATTCCTTCAGGCAGATTAGGTCCTGACGATCGTTACTTCGTCCTTATTGTTGGAAAGGGTCTCAGGGTGAGCTAAAAGGTTGCAACGCCATTCAGCAGGAACGTGTGCCACCCTGGCGATAATACTTTCGCCAAGGACGTAAACCCTCGAGTTCGGTGAAAGTGGTAGGACTGGAAGGACGTGGAAGAAACTAGCAGCTACCCCGGATTCGCAGGAATACATATCTATTCCTTGGGAGCCGTTAGCTGGAGTATGACTCCCGAGGGAAACCAACTCTCAGACTCATCCTGGCAAGTAACGACCCACGTTTCCTTCTCTGATGCCACTCGATCCTCTGGCCCTTCTTCTATTCTCGTTACCCCCGCATCGACCATTCGTCGATCTTTAACATTTCACCTTGTACGACCATTTAACGCGCGCTTCTACCCGCCGAATATGTTTATCTCCGTCCGTCTTCTTTACGGCCCGACCTGTATGGCAATTGAACCCGTTTATCAGGATTTATCGTTCGGGATTACTTTCTCGTTTTCTGCCATTAAGTAAGATTGACCGATTTTCGGTGCCAGCTACTCTGTACCCTCTGATTTACCGCCAGTTCGATAAAGGAATGTTTGATGAAAATTTGATTGGCCTCGCGTTAGCGGAGTCCTCTTGTTGGGTACCATCAGAATGTCTATTGCTGTTTTAGGGTACCATAGGAGTGTCTGCTCCACTTCCTAGCGGACAGAGCATTTCTAGAGGCACTGTGTATCCTCTTCTTGACAACCTATGTCTTATGACTACCTGTGTATCTTCTTATTGGCTACCTGTGAATCCTCTTATTGACTACCTGTGTATCCTCTTCTTGACTATCTGACAGTTAAAAAACTGTTACAATGCGACGACTAACATGTTGATCTCCTTTAAACGATTCCCAGCCTCTGATTGGCTTTTACCTGGAGAAACAAATGATGCAAAATTGATAGGCCTCTAATTAGCGGTGTCCATATGTTAGGCACCACCAAAAAGTCTGTAGCTGCCTTAGGGTACCTACGCGGCATTTATTCAATTTTGTAACGTACAGAAAATTTCTGGAACCAGAGTGTACCATTTTTCTTGAGTCTTTGGTCCTTTCAAATCTATTACTACGCGGCAACTAAAATGTTGATCCCCTTTAAAGAAATCCCAGTCTCTGACCCAACCTTCTACCTGGAAAGCAAAATGATGAAAATTTGATAGGCCTCTGAGTAATGGCATCCTCTTTGTAGGCGCCCCAGGGTATCTGTAGCTGTCTCAGGGTATCTAAGGAGCGTCTACTCAACTTTGTAACGTACAGAAAATTTCCAGGGTCACTGTGTACCCCTTTTTTTGAGTACTCGGTTCTTGGAAAGCTATTGCTATGCGACAACCAAAATGTTAATTATCGTTAAACGAATCCCAGCCTCTGATCCAACCTTCTACCTGGAAAAACAAATGATAAAAATTTGATAAGCCTCTGAGTAATGGCATCCTCTTGGTAGGCGCCCCAGGGTATCTGTAGCTGTCTTAGGGTATCTAAGGAGCGTCTACTCTACTTCATAATGTACAGAAAATTTCTAGAGACACTGTGTACTCTTTTCTTTAGTACCCGGTCCTTGGAAAGCCATTGCTATGCAACAAGTAAAATACTGAACTCCCTGAAGCGAATCTTAGCCTCTGGTTTCCTTCCACCTGGAGAAAAAAATTATGTAAATTTTGTAATCCTCTGATTAATCATGTCTCTCTGTTAGGCACCACCAGGGTGTCTATTGCTGTTTTAGGGTACCTAAGGAGCGTCTACTCTACTTCATAATGTACAGAAAATTTCTAGAGACACTGTGTACTATTTTCTTTAGTACCCGGTCCTTGGAAAGCCATTGCTATGCAACAAGTAAAATACTGAACTCCCTGAAACGAATCTTAGCCTCTGGTTTCCTTCCACCTGGAGAAAAAAATTATGTAAATTTTGTAATCCTCTGATTAATCATGTCTATCTGTTAGGCACCACCAGGGTGTCTATTGCTGTTTTAGGGTACCTAAGGAGCGTCTACTCTACTTCATAATGTACAGAAAATTTCTAGAGACACTGTGTACTATTTTCTTTAGTACCCGGTCCTTGGAAAGCCATTGCTATGCAACAAGTAAAATACTGAACTCCCTGAAACGAATCTTAGCCTCTGGTTTCCTTCCACCTGGAGAAAAAAATTATGTAAATTTTGTAATCCTCTGATTAATCATGTCTATCTGTTAGGCACCACCAGGGTGTCTATTGCTGTTTTAGGGTACCTAAGGAGCGTCTACTCTACTTCATAATGTACAGAAAATTTCTAGAGACACTGTGTACTCTTTTCTTTAGTACCCGGTCCTTGGAAAGCCATTGCTATGCAACAAGCAAAATACTGAACTCCCTGAAACGAATCTTAGCCTCTGGTTTCCTTCCACCTGGAGAAAAAAATTATGTAAATTTTGTAATCCTCTGATTAATCATGTCTCTCTGTTAGGCACCACCAGGATGTCTATTTCTATCTTAGAGTACCCAAGGAGTGTCTACACCATTTGGTAGCGTACAGAAAACTTCTGATGCCATTGTGTACCCCTTTTCGAGTACTCGGTATTTGAAATTTGTTTCCGATGTGACAACAAAAATGTCAATCTTCTCTAAATGGACTCTAATCTCTAATGAACATTTAGGGAGCCTTTGACAAACGTAGCCCTCCTGTTAGGCACCACCAAGCTGTCTATTACTGTTTCAGGGTACGTAGGTAGCGTCTACTCTATTTTGTAGTACAAAAATTTTCCAGGACCACCGTGTACCTTTTTCTGTACGCCCGGCAGTTGGAATTCTATTGCGATGCGACAAGTAAAATGTTGATCCCCTCTAAACGAATCCCATTGTATCGCGTCTGTGTGAATCCTGCGACGTGGGCGGAGCATAAGCGGATAGAGGCTACAGATGGAGGGCAAAAAGGACGCGGCAAAATGATACGGGACGGAACGGGCGCAGCAAGAACGCAACACTAATTTGTCCAACATCGCGAACATCGTTGGTTAATATGTATGATGTACGAGTGTCGTGTTACGTGTGGTCGATGTCGCGTATCATCTTTATCCGCCGTAACGAACACGACTTTCTTGTCCTCGGACTGCGAAACAATGGTCTTTAGCTTGTAAAGGCTGGATTCGACTTGTTAACGAAGCCCCCCTCCCTCTCATCGTGTCTCGCTGCGTGTGTGCCTTTGATTACGAGACCGAACACAAAGTCCGAAACAGAACCAACTCACGGCGCATGGAAAACAATTCATTACAGTGACAAAAAAAAAATCGAAGAAATTATGAAACGTGTAATTCCGAGCTCGTTATGGAACAAGCGCAATTCCAATCGACGGTCGAACAATAATTAACGCCAACGGTGCCAGCTCCTGCTCCTTGCAGTACTTTGAACTCTGAGGACCGGGCGTCCAGGCAACAGATCGAAGAATAATATTTAATGTTGTTCCATGAAGCTGCATTTGAATGTTAAAGGGGCGCGGCCGACGTGAGAACTAGACACAAAGAGTCTTTGATGTTTATAAAAAAGGAAGTCAGTAAACATTAATCGAATCCTTTAATCAAATTTGCTTTCATCTCTCGATAGCCGGTCTAAAATAGGGAGATGTTGCTTATCGATTCAAACGACTACCCTTAACACGGGACCGGAGTCAATTCACAGACCCTCGGACTCTCAAAGAGAGAAGGGATGTGGCGGATGAAAGAGAGAAACGACGGAGGAATAATGGCGGAAGATGGTGGAATGGAAGGTTTGCAAATTCTTTACGTAAAGACCTCTCGGTCGAGCTCAGTAAAAAAATACATTAACCAGAGCAGTGTCATTGAATATACAATCGTGAAACGTCTTTATAATAATAACGTAATCATATCTTGGATTGTTTATCATATACTACCAGCTCTTGCTTCTGAAATTAACAAATAGTAGCAATGGTTACTATAATCCGCTCTACAGCAGGCATGGACAAACCTTGCTCAGCCTTCCATCCACGGCGGGCATTAGGCCACGCCTCCTGCTTTCCCCCTCCACGGCACCGTCTGCCAGGAATGGACAGCAGGCGCTCGCCTGGGCGACAATCGCCCTCGCTTGCTCCAAACTAACGAACAATCTTCATGAATTGCAAAAATGTATTATACAAAACACTCCGCAGCTCTACTGTGAGACAAAGTGCACGTCTAAAAAATAAACAGCCTGTGGAGCCATGTTTATTGGGGTTTTTTTCAATTTTGAAAATGTAGAACCCTTTGACGCCCTTTCAGACTCGCCCTGTGTACGCTACGTGTCTACAACGAGAATGTCAAAGGACTCGAATGTCGGAGGTCCGTAAAATCTGGGATTTCAGTGAGAGATTCGAAAACGCGGAGAATGGGAGCGTTATCGTTGGCAACTGCCGCGCGGATAACTTTCGGACAGTGAAATTGAACGGAATAACGCGCGAGGCTCGACGTTTCCTTTGTTCGGACAGATTTTACCGCGGACCCAGTGTCCAGTTCTGTCGGAGTTTCGTTATATTTCTCAGCATTACCATATTCCTCGCCTAGCCGCTTCAATATTGCGCTTCTAGCCGCGAAAATTACTTCTGAGCTCCCGAGCGGACCTGCCCTGCCATACACGACCATGTACACGGTGTTCAATTAAGAGGGTATTCTGGTTTAAAATGCCATTTATTAGGTCATCTTTAGGATTTTTTTCCGAAGGAACCATAAGACTTTTCGTATAAGTTTTCCGCACGCGCATTCATTGATGTTTAAAGTATATAAATTATTTTTTTGAAGTAAAAGTAATTAAAATTACATGAGTTATATTTGGTTTTATGGTGTCCCTTTGAAAAAAATGTCTTACTGGCTGACACGATTCCGGCCATTCTGCTAATCTGAAACAAAACAATGAAGAAGCATTTTTTTCAGTATGAATGTGGGTATAATGTGAACCAAAATAAAATAAAAATCTTGATTATTAAAAAAATGGCGGCATTTTGAATCTGGAGTATTGAGTTTTTCAATATTTTTTCATCTTTAGCGTGGTAAAAAAGTAAGAAAAAAAGAACGAATTTTAAACGTTCTGGTTCAGGCGTTAACAGCACATGTTCTGAAGATTCTCTCAAAATCTTAAGTAAATCGGTCAACTAGAACTTTAAATATCGTGTCAGCTATTTTAGAAAATGAGGTTTCGAGGAAAACACGTTTAAAGATTTACCTATCAATTATATAGATATGTGAGCAATCAGAATACCCCTTTAACTTCGTTACAGGACATGTTCCAAGAATCTACTGAACCTTTCAGTGATTACAATAGTTCATACTTTTTAAATTTCTAATTGTGCTTTGCCAAGGTAATAATGTAGCCAACAACTGTCTAGTATGTTAAAATTGTGAATCGGGACACTTGACAGGTCTAGAGGAAGTTTTTAGCTGTTTCTCAGGGTCCTTCGTCCCTTCTGACTCTTTGAAACATCTCAACGACAGGTCACTGGCATCTTCAAGGATCTGTAACTTTCCAATCAGTCGTGACGCTCTATAACTGCAAAGTGTCACCATCATCTGGTGTCTACTCATCAGGACTGACGAGCTCTGCAGTCACCGCATAGTCCTTGATCTTGTCATAAATCCTTCAAAAAAGACATGGCGTCAGGCCAAAAATTTGTATCAACACATTCATTCAAACAATTTTTAAAATTCATTTTGATCGTTTATATGAAAAAGATATTAGAACAAAATATTGATCTTAATACTATCACTGATAAAAATATAATCTAAGGGGTAAAAATATTGTTATCAACAAAAATACTAAACAAAATTTTGAAATTTCATTTTGTTCTTTTATATGAAAAAAATATTGGAACAAAATATTGATCCTAATACTATCACTGATGAAAATATAATTTAAAGGGTAAACAAATTTTGAAATTTCATTTTGTTGCTTGCCTTCATTCCTCTCAAAAAATACGCTGTGGGTAAAAAGCACGCTGTCTGTAGAAAGATGGAATCAGTAATAAGTTCAGCAGCCTAGTTAGAAGAGTACCCTAGCTGATGAGAGTCCCGGAGGCTTGTACTCCTAGTCAAATTTACCCAATTTTTAACCTTTATTTAGTGAACGTCTATCTGTGATAAATATTTGTTGAAAAACGTAAAGCTAGGCGGAAATCTTCCGTCTGAAGTGAGCATGTACGAGATGATGCGTGCACGTGTGACAGAAGCACCGAATTATCGGGGACCAGTGTCAGGAGACGATCAAAGTTACGACGTCGTTACAGGGATGTACGTGTACGTACCGCCCACGCAAGGCACGTTAATGGTAATTGCATCGATGGATGTCCATCCGCGGTAACTTATTGCATTGCCTACACTGAGATCGTTCGAGCACCGTACACTCACTTTAACGATCACGCACGGTATCTTCAATCAGCAAATAGATCCCTGCTCTACTTTCATTGGGTTCATCATGAAGTCTTCCTGGTTTTATATTTTAAATCAATCCGATGCACTGACCTGTCATTTTTCAGGCTGCCTCATTCTCTTGATTTCGAAGATCAGGATTATTTTAGTAAAGTGTCATGGGTCACTGGACTCACCTTAACCCCTTCAGGGACGAATTTTTTACAATATTTTCAAATCAGCGATTGTTAAGTAGAATAGAATATTATCAATGCTGCCACACGACGAGTTTTGTGTTCTTATTGTTGAGAGATTCTGTTGTGAATAGTTCTCCACCGGATTTTCATTTTTCTTTCACTGAGAATAATTTTAATTTAATAAAAACTGAACGTACACGTATGTGTCAGTATCCCTGAAGAAGTTAACATTGGCTAGCAGATAGATTCGTGTTCTTCTTTGGGCTGATCAACATTCTGGCTTGTTTTTATTTTAAACAAATTCGAACAGTGTATTAACCTTCTACTATATTTCAGACTGTCTCGTTCTCCTAATTTCGAAGATCAGGATTATTTTAGTAAAGTGTCATGTTTCACTGAACTCATCTTATCATTAGCTAGCAGACAGCTTCGTGTTCTTCATTGGGATGACTGTTTCGTCATTCTTGATTGTTTTTATTTTAAACAAATTCGAACAGTGTATTAACCTTCTGGTATATTTCAGGCTGCCCCATTCTCCTATTTTCGAAAACCAGGATTATTTTAGTAAAGTGTCATGGGTCACTGAACTCATCTTAACATTGGCTAGCAGATAAATCGGTGTTCTTCTTCGGGCTGATTGTTTTTATTTTAAACAAATTCGAACTGTGTATTAACCTTTTACTACATTTCAGGCTGCCCCATTCCCCCAGTTTATAAGATCAAGGTCATTTAATAAGGTAATGTTAAGGATCACTGAACTCATCTTAACGCTGGCTAGCGAGTAAATTAATCTTCTATTATACTTTGGTCTAATCAAAAAGTATTCCTGATCTTTTTATTTTAAGTAAATTCAAACAATGTACTGACCTTCTGCCATATTTCAGATTGCACTATGCCTCCAATTTCAAAGATCAAGATCATTTGAGTAAAATATTGTTAAGAGTCACTGAACTCACCCTAACGCTGGCCATAATTAATAAAATATTAAATAGAAAATAAACAGTTTACAGTGCCATGTAGAAGAACATCGATGACCTTCATACCACCTTTACGATAACCCTGAGAAAAAATTTGGTGCTCCTCCGAACAAAGCAACTTTTCCCTCAGACATCTTTCAAGGATAGTTAGATGTCCTGTTTCTGATGACCCCCTCCAGAAGCAGTTCCAAATGACAGACATCAATATTAATGTTCTCAGTCTCTCACCGCTCGAGATGATTAATTAACCCTGTTTTAAATGACAATGTAGACGAGGATGACATCAAATCATCAGATTCTGAATTCCATAGTGCAAGTGTTTGTCAAGTTTCGGGACAACTACAACCGCCTGTGGTCTAGCTGGATATGCAGAAAACGCGGCAATCAACGCGTGAACACGAGATCGCAGCCGGGTCGAACATTCCTGAAATTCCCTTGAAAGATACAACCGGTTACAAACGTTTCCGCCTTTGTTCGAGATACATGGACACCGGTTTCCAATCGGGTCGCGGCAGATGATCGCCCGCTGAAAAATCCGGGACGCGAATAACTTCATTCGTGCTCGCCGCGCGGCCCTTTATCACTCGAATTTCAATGGCCTCGGTAGAAACATCATCGGCCATGCGATTTCCACGGTGCACCGTGAACCGTTTCTGAAATACGTTCGGTTTCCACCGATTTTTCAAAGCGATTTCTCACCCTGCCGCCCAAGCCAGAGTCCGCAACCCGAGCCAAAGTAATTCGGCACCGATGCTGAGGCAACTTCTGTTTCGATGGGACAACATCGCCACGACGAAGTTAGAAATTGGAACTGTATGACGAATCGCTGGGGTGTCTCCCAATTAAATAATGAAATCGTAGCAACATAAATCCGAAAAAGTGAACTGGAACCTGACTTTGATTTAGGAGTAACTGAACTAGACTGTGGCAGAAACAGAATTAGAATCTCAGGACACAGAGGGTTGGACGTCAGGAGAGGTCTAGCAGAGTCTGAGGAGTCATCAAAAGAGAGGACCGCTTCTTGAACATATTTACGTAGTCACTAACAACTAATCTGTGATCTAGACCTAGCCTAGACCCAGAGACAGGAACTGATACAGTACTTGTCCTAACTTTGAACTAGTTCTGATTTGCAGGAGGCGTATGTCAGCCCAGACAGAGGAAAGGAGCAGTTAGAGCTAACAGTTTGATAGTCACAGTCACTTGCTACCGTCAGACTGCCGGCTTGAACAACAAAGGGAATTTTTCGTGTAGAGGTCTTAGCAAAGGGGGTAACAGAATTGATGTCTTTCGCTCTTCATCCGGTTCGTAGAACAAGAAGTCGCGGCTCTTTTACATACAACGGCCATCCCGTCAAGTGCAAACGTGGAGCAGCTTCTGCGCGGGTTCCGGATCACAAAGCACGTCCCCCTATCCGTCGCTGATCTGCGCAGTCTTAGGTACACGCTGTTGCGAAGCCTTTGGATTTAGTGGATCTCAGCCGTAGCGTCCGTTAGTTACGCGGACCCCGGCTATCCATACATAAATTTCTGTATCAGACAATGGGTAATTGTGCGCGATCCACCCTCGACACGGCCAACTCACGTGTGCACGATCTACCTGTCCAACGTTCGCCAACCGTGCCAGTCTGTGTGCAAAACGTTCGGGAAGCTGCACACGATCGCCAAGTGTGAGTGGGCGTTGCTCTTATTGTTAAATGCCTGATCCACCGTGTAGATAGTCCAAACGGAGTCTGTGAGTTACGTTCTCCTCTCCTCGCGATTGTCCTCCTGCCTCGGTGACTCTCGGTGCAACATTTTGAAAATTTTTGGCTTCAGAGTCTGAATGAAGATTTGTTTAATCTCCTGTCCATTAAATGGATCGATTCTTTCAGATGCTTGTTCCTGGTTAACAGTTCTGAGACTTTCAGGGCCTGGTATTCCATAGTTACTATTGATGAAGACTATCCGGGGTATAGTGGATTGGGTATCTTAAGGCTTTGGCAACATTGCAGGGGTCAGAAACTAGGTGATTATTATTATTAGTTGGTTTTATGGTAAGAATGAATAGGTGTTGGACTGTAGTGTAGATGGTCCAAACAGCCTGAATCTCTGTGATTCTCGGTGCAACATTTTGAAAATTTCTAGCTTCAGAGTCTGAATGAAGATTTGTTTAATCTCCTGTCCATTAAATGGATCGATTCTTTCAGATGTTTGTTCCTGGTTAACAGTTCTGAGACTTTCAGGGCCTGGTATTCCATAGTTACTATTAATGAAGGCTATCCAGGGTATAGTAGATTGGGTATCTTAAGGTTTTGGCAACATTGCAGGGGTCAGAAACTAGATGATTATTATTATTAGTTGATTTTATGGTAAGAATGAATAGGTGTTGGTCTGTAGTGTAGATGGTCCAAACACAGCCTGAATCTCTGTGATTCTCGGTGCAACATTTTGAAAATTCCTAGCTTCACAGTCTGAATGAAGATTTGTTTAGTCCCCAGCCCATTAAATGGATCGATTCTTTCAGATGTTTGTTCCTGGTTAACAGTTCTGAGACTTTCAGGGCCTGGTATTCCATAGTTACTATTGATGAAGGCTATCCGGGGTATAGTGGATTGGGTATCGTAAGGCTTTGGCAACATTGCAGGGGTCAGAAACTAGGTGATTATTATTATTAGTTGGTTTTATGATAAGAGTGGGTAGGTGTTGCTCTTTAGTCTACATAGTTCGAACACAGCCTCAATCTCTGTGACTCCCGGAGCAACATTTTGGAAATTTGTGGACATGAGCTCAGAATCTGAATGAAGACCACGTGTCTAGGCATTTGTTTAATCTTCAGTCCATTAGATGGATCGAATTCTTTAATTGTTTGTAATTAGTTAATGGTTCTAAGACTTTTAGGGTCTGGTATCCCAATGTTATTACTGATGTCGGTTTCTGGGTGTCCAATGGGCAGAGTACCCTGACGTTTTGGGAACATTGCAGCTAGGTTGAGCAGGGGTCAGAGACCCTATGGTTGTTATTGTTAGTTGGTTTTATAATAAGAGAGAGTAGATGTTGCTCTTTAGTCTACATAGTACGAACATACCCTGAATCTCTGTGACTCCCAGAGCAACGTTTTGAAAATTTGTGGACACGAGCTCAAAATCTGAATGAAGACCACGTGTCCGGACACTTGTTTAATCCTCAGTCTATTAGACAGACCAAATTCTTCAATTGTTTATAATTAGTTAATAGCTCTAAGACCTTTAGAGCCTGCTATCCCAATGTAATTACGGATGTCGGTTTCTGAGTGTCCAGTAGATTGAGTACCCCGACGTTTCAGAAACATTGCAGCTAGGTTCAGCAGAGGTCAGTGATCCTCTGATTATTATTATTAGCTACATTTATGATACCTGAAAGACCATCCGCATAACATCATATAGACACGATAATTCCACGTTCTCGCAACTCCGGCGGATAACGATTTCCGTGTGTACTTGGTTTCAGCTAGGACACCTAGCACAGACTGGCTGTATATTGGTTTATACGCGCGCATAAACGCGCCCGTACGAGCGTACGAAGTTTCCCCGACTTGGGAAATTTAACGATGGAAGCACTACACTTTCCATCCTCATTCTGCTCGATGCGTTCGCGCGATCCACGTAGCGGAAATTCCATGGTTCCAGCCAGACGGAAAATTCATCATGATCGCTATCCTTCTTTATTAAATAAGTTAGACGAGAACCACCCTTCCGTGGATTTGAATGCTGGCGAAGATATGCGTGTCCTGATCGAACGGACATCGCCGCGGAGGCAAGAGCTTGCCTACCGTTACACAATAGCGGTCTAAAAGCGCCCACGGACGGACGGTCACGATTTTTTTCACTTGCACGCGAGTCTGAAGAACGGTGCAGGTCGGAACAAAGGAGGACGACTTGCACGCTTGCCCATTGTGAGGATATCGACTAACACGTGTCCGAGACAGAACCGGGGCATGAATAATTCATAGCTGTTCGAAGTCCTCCGTCGAATTAGGGTGGGGCTCATTAGAATCTTTTTCCCCGTTTCGGTTGGACTGCCCTTTAGCGCCCAGTGAAATAGCAAAACGTTCGAGTCGGACGGGTGGGCACAGGTAAAATGATATTCCTGGTCGGGAAACAGTGACACGGTTCACCACGTCACTCTTCATTTGCCACCGCTGTTCCCGGCCATACGTGTTTAAACTTCGCCCTTTGAACTGTTCGTCCCCCCCTCCTTGTCAGCCGCTTTTATTTACCCGGGCAATATCACAATACTAAGTGGCCGGCCTGCCACATGGGCAAATAAGGGACGGTTGCTTTTCCGTTCCTGTGTCGGCGTTTTAATGCACCTGCCAGCGATGCTTGTTTGGACAACGTTACGTCACGACCATAACAGCGTCTCCTCTTCTCCGCCGGGAGAATGAGTCCGCGTCCACGGTGTCCATCGTTTCAGAAAGGATCGCCGACCGTTTTTCCCGCTGGTCCCGCGAGAACCCTTTCCAGCGAAAATCCTGCATCCAGCGCGACAAGCATCGACGGTTAGCCGCCACGAGGCTAACCTAAAAACCTGGCAGACGCTGCAGAGGTCTACGGCAAGCCCGAGATTTATGTAAATTAGAAAGTCAACAGGATCTTCGAGGGATCTCGATAATCCGGTCGATGGTTCGCGTGTGTCTGAATGATCATACAGATAAGTCACGTGTCGCGCGGGGGACTTGGCCTACCGGACGCCAAGAGCCCTTCTGCCTCGCTGCGCCTAATCCTCCTTATCGTTCGGGTTTGCTCTATCTAGATCATTTTTAACGATCGCTCACGCCCATCTAGGGCTAATTGAAAACTCTGCCGCCTTTGATTTACGCGTCTGAACCGATACTGTCTGCGTCGCGGTGTATCGTTCGATTGCTCCCCGGTCATTCGCTGATACTCTTATCTGGGTGTCTCGATTTCAAAGGGGGCTGATCTTCTCGTCTACCAGTCAACGTAATCGATTATGCGACGATAAGTGATCATTCCGGCTCGTTATTGGCATGGTCCAGTGAATTCCGTTCTATCGGTGCATAAATCTAGGGAAATACCTCAAACGTTCCGATACGACACCATAGCAGTGTCCTTTTTTTTAAATAAGTCACTGATTTATTATTGGACCCCACGTAGTCGTTATCGATGCTCCCGAACTTGAATATACGAACGTTATCGGTGGAAAAGTTTTCTAATTGCAGCTATCGAGCGCTGGTTGCCGTTTCAGAATCGTTCTCCTTCGATAGATTTCCGATCCGATAAAGTTGGAAACTCGAATATAAACGGAGCGGTTTCACGGTATCACGGAGTCCCATTTTCTAATTAACTGGAACGTCGTAGTACACCGTTCGCTTCTTCGGGATTCAATTAATGGTACCTAATGTAACGACAGATTTAATTAATTAATAAATGGAGTATGGAAGAGCAATTGGAGAGCGTACTAAAAATGGGCGCGATTCTGATCTTGAACGATCCTGTCGGAACGGCATCATAAGATTTTGACTCATTTTTTGTGTGATATAGAACTCGAAAAAATATCCGATACATGTTTTTTCTTATGAATAAATAACAGGGATGAATGGGTGAAAACAACCGTCAAAATTGGGGTTGAAAAAAATATTTTATCGGATGTCTTGGAATCTATTAGGTGCAGACAATAAATTCAAAATGTGAATAGTGTTTTTTAAATGATAAATTTTACTGTGGAAGGAATTATTCGAAAAATAAAAGTGAACTAAAAATTAACTTATTTTTGCAAATTTTGTTTATAAAACGTTGAACTATTTTTATCAAAATTTGTATACGCCAACTACAGATCCAGATACAAAATATGGATAAACTCGAATTTTTAGTTTCATCGTCGTAGTAGATATTATTATGTTGCGAATTATGCTCACATTTTGCACTCGTTGACCCTCTTCAGGTATGCAATTGGTTTCAATTTAAATTTGTATGACCTTCTGGCAATTAAATTATATTACACATTGTTAATGACCCCCTGAATAGTGAAAATTAATTTTTCCTTTTTGTCTACATCTAATAGTTTCCGAAATATTTGATAAAACATCATTTCAACCCCAACTATGAGGGCTGTTTTCACCCCTTGAACATGGATGTTTACCAATAAAAGAAACACATATCGAATATTTTTTCCAGTTTTACATCGTATCAAAATTGCATAGAACTGTACGTGTGCTAATTAAGTGATGTCCTTTGTTAGTATTACATAAAAAAAACGGCAGATTTAATATTTTGACGGTCGCTGTCACACATGCGTGACTTCATTCGTTCGAATAACACCCATTTCAAACGAATAAATATTTCAAGTGCTGATAAAGTGGAAATTGTAGAATATTGAATACAAAGACAATAATATAAAACAATTAGAGTGTTCCACGGTTGGCTGGAACTTCTCGGCCGCGAATGCTCCTCTAGCCAACCGTGGAACACTGTAACTACTCAAGTATTCTTGCAAAAATTCGAAATTAATATTCACGAAATATTAGTGGCCAGCAAATAAGTGTTAATTATCTACTAAGTACACTATGGGAGAGCAATTGAAGGTCATTTTAGAATTACGTGGGATTATGACCTTGGACAGCCCAGTCAGGACGCCCTGGCAATAGAATCTTTCCCTAAAGTCAAATAAATTTAATTAATCTACAAATGGAGTATGTGATAGCAATTGAAGATCGCTCTTCGAGTGCCTCGCGAACCCACCAAAATTTGTCATGGTTCTAGAGGAACTTCCGGTCGTTAGAAATCGCCCACGTGCAATCATTTCGCCGATAACAACGGCGGCTCGATTTTAATATTAATTGAGAATCGACGGTGAGCGGAACGCGTCAATTATTCGAACGTCGCGAAAGTAACGCGCGGAACAATTGAACGTGGCCCGGTATAAATTCGTTTTGACCGTTGCATCATACACGCGAAGCCGGCTGATAAATAACGCAGCGGGTAATTAACGGAGGATGAAACAAACGTTTATCTATCTGCGCAGACGCCTTTATCACGCCCCGGCCGCATAACACGTTCGTACGACATGTATACGGCTTGCGTAGCACCGCATAAAAGCAACATTATGCGTCCCACAAATTGCGTTACCGATAACGTACGACTTTATGTTCTCCACGACCTTTCCGCCGCTCGAACTCCGTACGTATTTTACCATCCCCGCTTTACGCGTCCGACCCTACGTTCTCGTTCCTCCTAATAAATGAATTCATTGAGCGAATAACAAACGAGAAATGAGTCCGGGTCATTGATAAAAAAGTGCATTGGAAGCGGTTCAGTGAGAAGGTGTGCAAGGTTTGCAGGAAAGAAGTTTCTAATTCAGGCGTGGGCAAGTCTTGCCCTGCCGGACGCTTGCCCCTCCACGGCAGACCGTGAGCCACGCCTTCCGCTTCGCCCTCACCGTGTAACATTTGGCCGTGTCGGATGTACACTACATGTAATTGGCTTGTGAGTGTTTCAGTCTTGTACTTTTTCAACTACGTCGCTACGTACGTGACGTAGAAACAGAAGGGGGTTCATTTCGTCAGCTGTAAGAACGCAACCGCAGTTCATTCGAAGCTCGTACGATCGTGAATTGGGACATCCTGGTAAGGAAGAAAGTAGTTTGGATCTGTTTAACTCAGTTTCTGATCTATTGTAACTCTGTACAGCAGTCATGGGCACGTGCTGCCCAGCCGGGAGCCCTTACTTTGTATGCACTAAGCCACGCCCACTACTCCTCCCACACCGTGGGATATCCGTCACCAATATAGACATGCAAATAAGTAACTCAGCAAAATTTGGCTGACTTCTATTAATTTATGATAAAAATAGCGAAACGCAGACTATTGTACATGGTCTGAACAGCTCGTTCCATTATGAAGCGAGAAATCCTCGGGAGGGAAAAGATAGTTTTGGATTTGTTTAAGTCAGTTTCTGATCTATTGTAACTCTGTATAGCAGTCATGGGCACGTGTTGCCCAGCCGGGAGCTCTTCCTTTGTTCGCACTAAGCCACGCCCCCTGCTCCGCCCACACCGTGGGATATCCTTCATAGTACAGGCATGCAAGTAGGTAACTCACAATCAGCATAATTTGGCTGACTCTTTTTGTTAATTTACGATAGAAATACTGAAACATAGACTATTGTACAGGGTTTGAACAAAAATAGTGGTTGTCAGGTATCGATATGAGCGCCAATCTTTTGTCAACAAAATGCGAGAGACTCAAGACGACCGCCTCACGCTACGCACCTCATCATTTTCAAATAAAATATTAGATTGTGCAATGCCAATCAACAACCCGTTCCGACAGCTTTAACGAGCCGAAAAGTGGTGATAGAAAATTTTTCGTGTAACGTATTGAACGGCATCGCTTCTTATCGATCACCGGTGTAGCCTGGGGTGGGAACCTGTTCGCGTGTGTAGGTTGCTTCTCCGCTGACTCTTTGCATACGGCCCCCGGTTCATATTTTATGCGAGGAGAGCACGTGAACCGACGAGCCGCCAGGAGGCCCGTCGCCTGACAAACTGCGAAACGATTTTCGCGTTACGCCGTAAATTTCTGCTCGATCGGTGTGTGCTCGCCCGGTGCTCGTGTACACGTGATCGATGGCCCGTGGATGCGCGCACGAGAGACCGGAGCACAATGCTCCTCGGCTGTTCGTTTTGGCCCGCCAGGCCTTTCATAAGCTCCGCCGCTATGGTCGATCGCGAGACCCGGGTTTAAAAACAGCCTCGCCCATTGGAACCGCGCGACCAACGTTTCCATTCCGCGAATCGACAGCCCTGCAAACGGATCGCCCGTATGATTGACGGATCTTTTAAGTCGCGAACACACTGGGACCCTACGCGAGATGACACACACGACTCTGTTTCGACTTGTACTTCTATGTTCAGGTGTCAGCAAGATTTATGCATCGCGGCGCAGGCATGCTCAGTTTGTAGCCCGCGAGGTTCTGTGCAAGCGCGACACGAGCGCGTAAGCCACGCCCCCCCGGTTGACTGACCCTACGGGCCTGTTGCTGACTTCTGACGTTGTTGCATGCTTCAGAGATGGGCGAATCTTGCCCTGGCGGGCATTTGCGTTACTTTCTAGGGAAATGTCCCATGCATACATATTCCGTAAGCAATGTTGTCTTCTATGTTATGAAACGTACTTTAAATAAGTGTGAATCGATTATTCGACTTTATCTACTAAGGAATTGTGATATTGTTGTGAATGTTTTAATAAATATTGGATTATCACAGCAAAGACCCGTAGACAACAATTTTTTTAAATTGGTGGCGTTTGAGTAACTGAAAATTAGTTGTACATATCGACTGCTACCTGTTCAGGTGACCTGACGATTTTTTAGTTGACAAACAAGTCAATGATATCGATAAGTTGAAATCAACCTGAAATGAATTGTCTTAAAATAACAGAAATTTGTTGAAGCTGGGATCAAAGCACTGCTGTACCAGTTCAACGAGGACACTAAAATTAGTATTCACTATTCTGATAATTAAAAATAGCTGCATTTGTTCATTTGTTATAACCGTGTAACGTTGTAACTAAAACCCTTTTTTCGTGCAAGGGTTACTTCCGGTACACGCCACACAAAAGCTATTCTGTATTTCACAGCAAAAAAAATTACATGCATTGATCAAGATACGAGTAATAAACGTTCCAGGTTTCATTTGAATAGCTCTGCTGGTTTTCTTGCAAACAATTCTCAAACAACAGCTAGTTTTTGGCCGTAAAGATGATGATAGCCTCTTAAAACTGAACACAGGTGTCTGCTACCACGTGGGAGTGATGCCAAATGTCTAACACAAAATCCCCCGAAGTCTGATGTTTCTAAGCCCACGCAGTGTGGCTTTTTCACATTTGTATCTTCACCGATTGAACCAACCGCGTATGTTGGACGCATCTTGAACGCCATCCCTGTCGACAAGTGTCCATTTATCGCGTTAGGGTCTCGATAATGACTTACGTTAACAGAGCTTTCGTGCATCGCGTTCATGCGAGCAGGCTAATAACAGTCATCCCGCGGATGAGCGTTTAACATGCGCGAGATGACGAGTGATAGCGTCGGAAAAAGCGGGATAATGATAGTAATTGCCCAGCCCCTGTTATGGGAAGCGCCTCTCTTGATTTTTTCACGGAGATACCGACGATCACATGTCGTCTCCTGTGATACCATGTAACGCTATGTTTCATGCACTCCTAACCTAGCTAACTGTGCCCTATGTCCCCTGTTATCGTTTTAACTAACCCTCACTGAATCGAAGTTACGCCATCAAACATGCGACGGCGAGGACGGTACTGAAAACTTGGGACGTCCAGTTTGCGAAAGTAGTTACAAAATGATTTTTACAGTCAGACAGTGTTTACTATGCCCCAGACTAAAGTTTCGCTGCGTGGATCACGGAGTGAAGCACAGTTCCACAGGATCGAAGTTTCCACTTATCGCAAAAGTGTGCTAATGTGATCGACCTATACCTTATCCGTACGTAGACTATGGTAAGCCGTTACACGACTATCTGCATATTTAATTCGGCTTCCCTTCGATACTCGAACCAGCGCTGACAAAAGTTCCACAAAGTTCCCTGAACTATGCGATAATGTTTTCCTGAGAGGCAATCGATCTTTCAACGAGTTGTTATCAAGGTGGTGTAATTAACCTTGCATGCGAACGGTGTGTGCATAATTTTAGCAAGTAGCAGAGGGGCCCTTAAGAACGTGGAAGTATACTTCAGGTTAGATGTATAAGGTGTTAAAGTACAGGGTTCAGGATTGTTCAGAATAATTGTTACTGGTGGACAAGTTGGCAGTGTCAATCAGAATTGATTACACGTCTAGAGGTCTTTATATAAAGTGTTGGAGAACGGATTTGGGATGTAGCAGTACATCCTTTCATGGAGCTAAATAAAAAATGTCTAATAAGCGAAGATCGAAAACTCAGTATTTTTTTAGTTATAGCGAACAAAATTGATTCCACTAGAGAGGGGTATGGCGTGGTTTCAGTAAAATATTTCGTCATATCTTGAAAATTATCGATTTTTCAATCAATGTTCATTAGACAAATTTTATGCAATTTGTCGAGTTCTGTCAACCATGTAAATTCTGAATGCCCTATTTAAAAAATCCCTGTATGCTGTTAATAATAGTTACACAAATATACAGGCTGATAACAAAAATGTAGTATTGAGTTACTGGGTATGTAGTGTTTAAGAAATTGAACAGAAAGTGTCTAGTAAATGTAGATCGAAACTCCTACAAATCGCGAGTTATATCAAAAAAATTGATTCCACTAGGCAGTGAAAAACTGCATCCTTCAGTATAGCCAAAATGATAGGGTTCTATTTAGACATAAGGTGCAATTGCACTTTTCGGATGCACCAATGCATAGAAATGCATCAACGTAATTTCAGAATATGCTTCACTCAATACCATTTCGGTTTGTCTTATGACATTTCTTTCCATCTCTGACCGTTTTAAAGATGCAGCTTGTCCCATTTGCGTGGGACACCCTGTGTCTCCTTCTGGGACGGAAGTGGTTCGTTTTGTTCAGCGAAGGTGAAGTCAGAAGGCGGTTGGTCATCGAACGACGTCGTCAGAATTTTCGCAGGGCTCCGGCCGTTGTTCATACCGGCTGTTGCCATAAACTCCTCTAATTTCTGGGTTATTATTTGCGCTGGAGATAGCGCCGGGATTATTGCCGGCTCGACACCCGGGATCGCTTCGCAAAACGGTAACGGCCGTAGCCTGGATCGTCAATGACGCACCTCGTACGTGCCTGTACACCGTTTCTCATGACGCTATGAAATAATACTGCCTAGTCGATAACGATATATCGGTATCACCTGATTATCTAATGTCGTATTTGCCCGGGGGCCGAGGGTGCAGGCCCATGAAACAGCCGTCCGTGTGTACGTACAACAGCACGGCATCGTTCGAGCTACGCCGTTATCGATTTTCTCGAGGCTCGTGTGAATAGCCGGCGACTTGACGGGGTTACGAGGTAAACGAGTTCTCTCCACGTCCATTCCACCTAACGCTGGACGCGTTATCTTGGATCGTACAGAGTGTCGCGGGAATAGCTTCAAAACCGATGTACGCTCGTACGTCATAGCAAAAGAAATCGAAAAGTCCTTTACCGTTTTGCGATCAGACGCCTCGTTTTCGAGATATGAGCAATTGAATATCTGGGCCTCACTCTTGGCGCCATGCTTAAGTCCCAGGAGATTAAGTGCACGGCTGATCGCGAGATGTCACATCTACGCACACACGTTAGAATACGGTCTTATACAGTGTGCCGTCGATGCTGGCAATATGTGTGAGTGCAAGTCTACGTGTTTCTGGGCCTTAAATAGCGGGATCGTAAATCAGGCCCCTGATTTTTAATTGCTCATGTATCGAAAACGAGGCTTTATGTTGTAAAATAGTAAAGGACTTTTTGAATTCCGTTGGTGCAAGGAATCTGTATGTTTCAGCATTTAAGTTATTATTTAGGGCCTACCAAAGGCCCAATCAAATCTACGCAACACACAGAAGAACAAGGGTACACATAAACCAACACACTTTGTCAGTGAAGCGTCAGATCGTTTAGCATCGTCAGTACAATGTGTGAACGTCTAGTTTTGCGTGTGTGACGTAAATATGGTTGGGTCTTAAATAACTCTTCCGGAAGTCTGGCCCAAATTTTGAATTGCTCATAACTCGAAAACGAGGCTTCACATTGCAAAATGGTAAAAAACTTTTCGATTTCTTTTGACGTGAAGAACCCGCGCGTTGCAAATTTGAAGTTATTTCTCAACCATCCTGATCTCAGGTAAAAAGATGCTGTAGCGGATAGGGCGATAGACGTTTCGTCTCTTGGTCGGGAAATCGAATGGCAGCCTCTCAGAGTGATCGAAGCGTTCCAGCATGTCTTCGAGACGTCCGAAGCGTTCTCGGATTAATTCATTCGGACGATGGCCAAGCTCGATGAAATGTAACAGCTACAGGTTACTTTTATCTTCATGTACTCCTGGAAGCTGGTGAACACTTTTACTACACGGAGTCTCCCCAGTCTCTAGAAAAGTATCATTCAATGCCTAACCACTTTCAGGGTACCTAAATTAGGCTACCGGGAAATGTTGTCCACTTGGACAGAGTGCTGATAATTCTCTAGAACTACATATTAGAGTCCAGGAATAGAAAATACACTTCAAGGTCACACTGATACAAAACACATGTTATGTTATTTTCTGACGGTCTTATCATTACGAAAGAATGAAAACGAAGCTATTGGATGTCGAATTGCATTTAACCTTGAAGTGTTGAGAAACATTTTTGTGCACCCCAATGAAGTCCCCGCTAATTGGCACATCTTGCCAGTAATTATAAATATTTATGAAATTCCTAGCATTCTGGATTAGTGAGATGTGAGTAGCAGCCAATATGGGACGATAAAAAATAAAACAAGGTGTCGAGCAATGGCAAAAAGGCGCATAACATTTACGCGGAAAAGCGTAAGCCACTTTCGCTTTATTATTTCGTTCGATATCGATGCAAAGTGTTAGCAGATTATTCACACCAGAGCGACGTACAAAAGGCGGCGCAGACGGGCCGCAGACAGCCGTGTGAATTGCCGTTCACGGCGATAGTCCCCAATAAAAAGCGAAGAAAACGGATACAAGGTGTGATGGTGCGTCAAAGGCTGAGATCAGGTTAGTCAAACGACGACCTCTCGGAACGGAATACCTGGGGAAAAGGTCAAGCATGAAATGACACCACCAGCACGACAATTCGAATCTCCGAAACCGGAAAATCCGTGCAGACGATGCAGCAGAACTGCTATAGGAACGTTAATTTTTTTATTAACATATTGACCATACAGCAACGCCGTATAAGAATTTTTTATCAGATTGATCAAGAGCCAGGATCTGCAAAAGAAACGAAATCGATACGACCATGTGGAAATTTTAATGTTCACAGCCGTTGTTTATAACAATAGCGAAGCGTTGGCGGATAATATTTTAGTAGTTGTTTATATGCATTGATAGCAACATTCTGAGCTATGTTTCATCCAAAAAGCTCACCTTTCGACCGTATCCATCCCCTGTCAGTCATGCTCTCCAAAACAAACGAATTCGATCCGAAAACATCGAAATTTGACTGTTTAAAGCCATTGTTTATGACAATAGCGAAGCGCAGGCGGGTAATATTTTAGTATTTGTTTATATTCATCGATAGGAACATTTTAAGCTCGGTGTTATGCAAAAAGCTCTCTTCTCGACCGTACCTGACCCTTGTCGGTTCAGTGAGTACCGTTCGACGACATTGAAATTTTAATACTTAAGCCCATTGTTTATAACAATGGCAAAGCGTTGGCGTTTAATATTGCAGAATTCGCTTGTGCTCATCGATAGCAACATTTTGAGCTACGTTTCATGAAAAAAGCTCTCACCTCAACCGTACCCTAACCTCATCAGTGAATACTGCTAACTATTACAACCGAGCTCTTCTCAATCATTGGAAGTTGAGCCAGGATATGCAACAGAAACGAAATCGATCCGACGACATCGAAAGTTCAATACTGAATGCTGTTGTTTATAACAACGGTGAAACGTTGGCGGATAATAATCTAGAATTCCTTTATGCTCATCTATAGCAACATTCTAACCTAAGTTTCATCGAAGAAACTCTCACTTCAACCGTACCCTAACCTTACCACTAAATACTCCGAACCATAACAGCCGAGTTCTTCTCAACCATTGCAAGTTGAGCCAGAATATGCAACAGAAACGAAATCGATCCGACGACATCGAAATTTAAATATTAAACCCACTGTTTATAACAATGGCAAAGCGTTGGCGTTTAATATTGCAGAATTCGATTGTCCTCACCGATAGGAACATTTTGAGCTAAGTTTCTTCCAAAAAGCTCTCACCTCGACCGTACCCTAACCTGACCACTCAATACTCCGAACCATAACAGCCGAGCTGTTCTCAATCATTGCAAGTCTAGCCAGGATATGCAAGAGAACCGAAATCGATCAACGTTTATAACAATGGCAAAGCGTTGGCGTTTAATATTGCAGAATTCGCTTATGCTCACCGATAGGAACATTTTGAGCTAAGTTTCTTCCAAAAAGCTCTCACCTCGACCGTACCCTAACCTGATCACTCAATACTCCGAGCCATAACAGCCGAGATCTTCTCAATCATTGCAAGCTGAGCCAGGATATGCAAGAGAACCGAAATCGATCAACGTTTATAACAATGGCAAAGCGTTGGCGTTTGGTACTGCAGAATTCGCTTGTGCTCGCCGATAGGAACATTTTGAGCTAAGTTTCATCAAAAAAGCTCTCCTCTCGACCGTGCCTTACCCTTGTCAGTTCAGCGAGCACCGTCAGCCGTAACAGCCGAGCGCTTCTCAGTCACTGCAAGTTCGGAACGAGCGAAATAAAAGTTTTATACGGGAAAGTTGCGAGATTCGCCGGAGAAACGTTGCGTGGAAACATTTTCCGCGGTGCTAAAACGGGGGAGCAAGAAATCGAATATGACCGTTCATCGGGAACGGGCAAGTTGTTGCAGACGTACCTGCCTGACCGTTGACTCTAGATCGATATTCGAAGCACGCCTTACATAGCTCGACACTCGTCCAGGTGAATGCCGTGCGCGATGCTGCCGCAAGAAACCTATAATTTCCTCTAAACACCCGTCAGCGGACGGACATCAAACGTCACTCCCTACATGGTGACCCGTCGAAGACACCGGCGAGCTTCCCTTTTTCTCGAACCGCCGAGAAATTCCACTCCCAACCGATCGGTTCCTTTTCAGACACTTCGGTCATCTGAACTATGCGAACGCCATTACGATGTCCGCAACGTTCAACCTCTCTCTGGGAATAATGAAAGTGAGAATGGCCGTTCTTGTCGGTGAACTGTTGGAATCCGGCCGACGGATAAATAAACTCTTCCAATCGAATAAATTTATTGAATTTCACGATTGCAACATACAGGTTTTCGTTACTAACTTTCCATCCTGCCTTACGCGACTACTCTAGAAAATTAGAAACAGTGACTACGAGAGTGCAAGGATCAAGGTTAGAATTACAGTCCCTGATGCTGCCGGTTTTTGGAAGATTACAATGGCGGACGAAAGTACTCGTACAGTGAGGAAATTATAAAAGAAATAATTGTAACTTGTTAAAATTAGTTACTAAATTATGAAATATAAACTTATTTTGTTATATATGTTCATGTTGAATATTACTTTAACCCTCGGACACCGAATGCTCGAGCAACGACGCGGAGTCCGAATGCCGGGTCATTTTGGCCCATAGTGAAAGTTGAGACATATTTGTTCATTTTGAGGGAAGGTTTTGTAATCAATTTTGCTGTCATTATTTTTTAGCATTATTTTGTTATGTACTAGAGCTTTAGTAGATAGAACTTTGCTGGATACACTTCTTCTTTGCTGCTATACTGAATACTGACACGCAACATCCATTGAGTTCCCATCCGCCGCAACAGTGTCGATTCGTCATTGTTTCTGTTAGAGCGATAAAACGACAGTCGACTGTTTGCAACAGGCGAGCTACGGGACGGGTCAAAAGGACCCGGCATTCGGAGTGCGAGGATTAAATGTTGTAGAAAATTCATTGAAATAAAGTTATTCATTTACGAATTACAATTAACTCTTTTATAATATCCTCACTGTACGAATAGTTTCGTCCGCCACTGTATATACAGTGTTCCACGGTTGACAGGAAGTTCTCGGTCCCAAATGCCTTTCCAGCCAACCGTGGAACACTGTACTAGGTTCTGAAGACGGAGGAGGTATGGATGACTCTTGTGACGCGTCGTAGTGAAGCTTGGGTGGCTAATTTCCAGGGGTAGCAGACATTGTTTGTAGAAACCGTCCGATTTGGGAAACCTCGCGGAAACAGGCTGACTCACAAGGAAGGGTATTGGACCCTCCCGATTTTGATAAAGTTTTGCAGGTTTGTAGAATAGCCAAAAATAAGAGACACGTATTTTTTTAACTGCGAATACTCAAGTTTAAGGGGTGAAATCATCCCCTGAATATTGGCACCCCCAACGCTCTCTTGAAAACTATTAACTATTCTTGAAAATCTTCTTTACCCGATTATTGTACATAAAAAACCATACAACTTTGTAATTTCAAGTAGATTTTTATCTTTAAGGAGACTAGGCAGTCAAAAAATGCATCTGTTTTATTGTAATTTTCGAAAGTACTATCCTTCGCAAGCAAAATGCCGTTCGAGTCATATTAAAATTCGCAAAATTAGGGATTTGACAGGCGAAAAATTCGAGCGTGAGGTATGTAGTAGTTATCGTCTTCCAAAACTTTAAACGCGTTTTTCTCGAAATCATATTCTCTCTTCGTTTTGCAATGATTGCAAAAAAATGGAGGTTCAAATCGATTTGAAAAAAATTGAGCAAACGTAAAACATGTCTAGTTAAGGCCTGAACCTACGCATAACTCTGCAAAAACTCCTGTTTTGTCCAAAAAAAATATAAAATAGCTTCTGTTTTAATGAAAAATCGCGTTTTTTTAACTTTACTGCCGCCATTTTCACAACTTCGATCTTTTCTCTTTTTCAATAGGTTCAGTACAGATCAGGGGCCTACAGAGTACCAAATTTTCCAGGATATTTCATAATTCAATTCATTATGGCCAGGATCACTGCAAAACGGCAACGACTCCAGAAAAAGCGCCTAAACATCAATCGACTGTAAAACCATCATATATACGTACATGTTATTCAAAAAAATATTTTTGTACAATTTATAGTATTAACAAACATTCCCTAGAAGTACTAGTCACAATATGTATTCATTTACTTGTAATTAATTCTCAAAAAAAGTTACATTTTGACCAAATCTGACTGCCTAGTCCCCTTAATAGTTTTCGAGATAGCCTTGGGGGTGTCAATTTTCAGGAGGCGATTTCACCCCTTAAACTAGAGTATCCGCAGTTAAAAATAATACGTGTCCCTCATTTTTTACTATTCTACAAACCTGTAAAATTTCATCAAAATCGGGAGGGGACGCGATGGTTCAATCCCCTTCCTTGTCAGGCTAAACCAGACGTGTCAAACGTTTTAACTTGCCTGGACCGCGTTGAGCGAAGAGGAATTGTCTTGGGCCGTACATAAAATATATAATATAATTCATCTGTATAAGTAACAAAACTTCGTTTATTTCTTATATCTTTCAAGGACGCGTGCGCGGGGTGTCCTTCGGAGACGCATAAGACGCGGCGGATAAATGATTATGGCCCTCAGCCAATCCCATCGATTTGTACCACCTGCTCTCTCGCATTGCCCCGTCGAACGTTACGCCACTATTCTTGATCTCGTTAAACGCGATCATCGGCGGCTCCTGCACGCGAGGCCGGTTTCACGAGAAATATTGAAAACATCCAGCAGCTGTCAGATCATTCCGCGAACGGTCGGCATTCCTGTTTGAATCGTTTCAGAAATGTAGCATGTAATATTTATTTAACACATCCACTGCCGTACTTCGATACGGTATTATAGTGATCTGAAATTATGCTCTGTTTAACCATTTCACTGCTACGCGCCACTATAGTGGCTTCTCGCCGAGTGATCGCTTAGGACGACACGGCAGTATAGCGGCGCAGCTTCAATTTCAGTTTAATTTAAGTTCAGTTGCTTAACACTTCGTCAGCCGCTGTCACGCATACGTGACTCCACTTATTTGAATAACGATCACTTGAAACAAATCAATGAGCATATTTATCAGCAATAATAAAATAAAAATATGTAATGATAAAGTTGAAACTGTGGAGTATTCAGTATAAATGAGAATAGTATGGAATGTTTTCTGGTTTCAAGATTCCTATACAAACAGCGGAAGATAATTAGTTTTCGCGAGGTATTTGCGACCATCAGTCCATAACAAGGAGTTAATATAATAATATTAATTAATATTAAATAAATCATAATAACGAATTATTAAATAAGCTCCAGCTGTAACTAATGTTGAAGAATGAACTAAAGATGAAATTGGAGTAGGAGCCGTTATAGCAGCAGGTAATCAAGTACTAAAAGGAATTTGAGCTCTTTTAGTAAAACAACAAATTAATAATATAATTATTATTAAAATAGTTATATTATAAATTATACCATTAAATCTTCCATTTATTATACATAAATTAATATTAATAATCTAATATCTCCAATTCGATTACATATAATAGTAATTATTCCTGGATTAAAAGAAATTTTATTTTGATAATAAATTACTAAACAATATGAAATTAATCCTAAACCATCTCATCCTAATAAAATTCTTAAAATTCTTGGTCTTATAATTATTAATATTATTGAACTAATAAATAATATCAATAATCAATTAAAACGTTGAATATTTTTTTCTATACTTATATAATTAATTCTATATATTATAAAATTAACCAACAATGTTAATTTTTGTTATATTGTTCAAAAAATATTTTGAGTATATTCTTTGTACTTAACACTAGGTTTACGGACATTTCTTATATACCTTTCTCTACGGACACGCGTCAAATTGACGCGTAAACGAAACTGCACATTTTCTTTAAAAAGCAACTTATTCTATTTAAAAACAATATGTTATACACTATTAACTTATAAATGAAACTATTTGATATTATATATTCATACAAAATTTATAATATTTAACATTATGCAACATTACATTTATTCCGCACATTTGTGAAATTCGAAATGCGTCAAAATGACGCGCCCCGTAAACCTAGTATTAATTTCGAAATAAAATAAAAGGAAAAAGATGAAGCTGTAAAGAATTTAACGGAATAGTACTGTGCGTATAGACAAATATTGTAATCTGATTTTCTTATGATATTATGTCATATACTATATCTACTTTTTATATATAGATAGTAAACATTATATATGTTTTATTTTATTTACAAGCTATAATTAATATTTGGGATGTATTTTCGGATTACTGGAGGTTAAGAGAAACTCTACTATGATAATGTTAATAATTATTTATAGTTCTTACTAACACTATTAAATCGTTTTAAATATTTTACTATATTTAAAAAGATAGTATTCATGTTTAACACGTTGATTGCCACAGTGGAAACTCCCATACGTGGTCAACCATACTATAATGTGTCAATGAAATGTCGAAACTCTCATTAACACGTTCGCTACCATGGTCGATTCGAGAAAAACGTCCACCACAGACCACGCTTTATTTTTATCAATTATCTCTGTCACGCATACGTGACGTCGAGCTCTCAAAACAGAGTCGCCGCATCGCACATATGCGACGCTGTGAGCGAACGTGTCAAATAAATAACAACTGAGTTTAATTGTAAGTATCATGGCAGTCAAGGTGTCAACACATTCAGTTCCTCAGTGAAAAAATCTGTATGCGATCAGACACGTAAGAATGAATTTTTGTAAATAAATGCACACTGGTAAATTTGAAGTATTTATGGAACACTTCGTTTTGCATACTGCTACTGTGACATTTGTTTCTAAATTTGACGCTTGGGTTTCCTGCGACTTCATGCACCGATTGCCGGCTGTTGCAAAAATTGTTTCATTTTTTTGGTGAATAGATAGTACTCGGCAAATTGAATGAACAACATCTAACAAACATTGTTCGGAAAATCAATATTAACCGAGCTGTGAGGAATTCAGTGAGGAAAAAAATACATAAAAAAATTCCTTTCATCAGGTTTTCGATTCGCGTGTATTCAACGTTTTCTTTTCAATTTGTTTATTACTATCTATCCTATCAGCTGTGAATTTGTAAAATAAATATCAACTCAGTTGTAAAGAATTCAATGCTAAAAAATATTTTGAGAAAATGCGTACAAGTCTGACAGCATATTTTTGATTTATGTGTATTCGACATTATTTGTTAAAATTGTTTATTATCATCCACTCTATTAACTGTGAATTTCTAAAATGAATATTAACCGAACTGTGATTAATTTAGAGGTAAACAAAAATTTGTATAACTCAAAAGATATGGAGTTTTCGATTTATGTGTATTCACCATTTTCTGTCCAATTTGTTTATTACCATCTACCCTATCAGCTGTGAATTTCTCAGATGAGTTTGATCCGAGTTGTGATGAATTTAGGGCTGAACAAAAATGTTCAAAAATTTGTTTTTAATTCATACACTATTAAATTTTCGGCCAATATGTATTACACATTTTTTATCCAATTTGTAAGTACTGTCTACCCTACAAGTCGTCAATTCATAAAATTAAGGTTATCCAAACTATAAACAATTCTGTGTTAAATAAATTCAATTCAGAAAATTGTTTATAACTCGAACAACATTAACTTCTCGACCCACCTATACCGTGCATTTGTTTATACATTTTATTGAGTACTATCCCCCCTATAAATTTCAATATTGTGTTATATCATTTTTTAAATTGTCGCTTGACATTAGTATTACTTTCTTTACACAAACACAGGGCATTTTGAAATACATGTACAATTCGAAACAGTGCAGAACAATTTTTCCAGCTCCGTCCGTTTTGCCGTTGTTCCTCGTCGAAAGCTTCGTGCTCGTTACTGAAAACTGTCTCACAAATATTTTATCTGTGCATGTCGGATCGCCCCAACACGGTGTCACGACACTTCGTTGCATAATGACACCCACACAAACACAGAGTGTGTATCAAGCCGCGTGAAGTCACGCATTAACTCTATTTCTAGCACAGAATTTACGTTTAAGCTTCGTGTATGCACGCAAGCTCCTCGACTTACACAAAATTCCCCTTAAATCGTCATTCACTGTAGGGGAATCTGAAAACACCTGAAAGCTCATCCTTTCTGTTCTTGAAAATAAGAAAAAATTTTTATTATCAGAAAGGAGGCGACAGCTTTTTTTCAATTAAGCTTCGTGAATGTACGCAAGGCTTTCGATTTGTATAAAATTCATTTCAAATCGTCATCTGGCCTGCTGAAATCTGAAAATACCTGAAAGCCCTTTTGTGCGTCTGAAAATAAACGAAAGAATTTTTTGCCCAGAAAAGGTGACAATTTTTTTTCGACTTAACTTCGTGAACGCACGCAAGCTTCTCGGTTTACACAAAAACGACTTCAAATCTGCTGAAAACTAAAAGTACTTGAAAATTCATCCTTTCTGCGTCTGAAAATAAAAAAAAATTTGTATTGCCCAGAGACGAGCCCACAAATTTTTTTTCGATTCAGATTCGTGGATTCGCGGAAGCTCCTCAGTTTACAAAAAATTCACCTGAAATCGGCATCTTCTGTGCTGAAATCTGAAAATACCTGAAAGCTCATGTTTTGTTCGTCTGAAAATAAAAACAAATTTTTATTGCCCAGAGAAAAGACCATAAATTTTGTTCGATTAAGCCTTGTGAATACACGCGAGCTTTTCGATTTCCACAAAATTCTTCAGAATTCGTAAACCCTGAAGACCACCACGAAGCTCATAGTTTCTGTCCGAGAAAATAAAAGGGAATTTTTACTACCCGGAGAAGAGGCGACAAATTGAAAAAAAGAACTGGTAAATGAGCTTGCAGGACGCACATACATTCGAAGCGCCGAGTTGGATCGTATATCAGGGAAAGGCGAAAGTTCACTTTTATCCGAGAACAATTTTTCGCCGGCAGCAATTCATTCGGTGGCCGAAAACTGTCCTGGTCGCATAACATTGAAAAATTGCGCTCACGTTCGAATGTATTGAATTATTTTTAAGCGGGGAAGTTGTAGCTCGAAAACGTCCGAACACCCTCCGCCAACTGTCAGTCGATAATCGATACGTTTTATTTAATACGATCAATCGTGGCACGTACGAAAATGAAAAATTGAAAACAGAAGAAGCAGAGTTTGTTATGATTTATAAACAAAGGCTCCTCCTTTAAAGAAAGATAACAAATAAATTATTTTAGGGTAACTTTAGGGTCCTATCACCCAAGAAAATAATAAATTTAGGAATATTTGGCTTTTTACAAATCTGGACACGTTGAACCCTTGAGAATATACCTTCGAAAGAATCTTTTGAAGTTCGAAAAATTGCCGTCGCTATGCGCGTTTAACTTTTATTCGTACAATGATTACTCGCGTTAAACTTGACACAAAAAGGATCGTATTTCGGTACAAAAAAAATTGTACACGTTGTTCAAGGTACGAATAATAAACGCTATAAGTTTCATTTCGATAGCTCTGGTAATTTTTTTGCAAAAAATTCCCAAAAACAGCTAGTTTTCAGCCGTGCGCGTATAGTAGGGAAACTCAAATTAGGCCACTCAAGGTCATTGCGTCGTATTTAGTAATGTGGTCTGATTCGTATGAAATATGTCGTTTTCGGAAGGTTGTATATCATAAAAAAAGAGTTGAGTTTTCATTCGAATCATATTTCAGAAGATTTCAAGGTCACCTTGTGCTTGATACTGTTCTGTACCCTCTAAGGTTTCCTCATTACGTAAAATGTCTCACAAGCTAACATTTCTACAAATTTTTCGAACTTTCCAATTTTTTAACCCTTAAAGGTTATCCTGGATAAAATTTCACCCCTGATAGCCTTTAAGGTTGACGTGATTTTTTTTATGGTACCTTTTAAGGGTTAAATATGCAAAACGAACGCGGACAGATTTTCTTTTGACGACCTACAAAGGTTGGGTTAGTCTGTTGGCCTACTCGAGGGTCACATACATCAGCCAAGGCGACGTTTCGTTTATGTCTCCGAGGCTGCAAGAGAAGGTAGAGAGGTTCCCTGGAAAACTTTGGGTACAAGGGGACCTAGTCGAGATGTAGTTGGGAACAGTTGATGAAGCCTGGACCAACCTTGACTTTCTGCGTTCTTGAAATACAGTTTAATTCAGTGCAGACTTTGACTTCTTACTTTTCAACACGTACGTATGTGGAGATTAAGACTTTTGAGTTATTGTGTACGTTCACTGAAACTGGTGTCATGTTTGAGGACACCCCGTATAACAAACATGCAAAATATGTGGGAGTGTTTAGACTTTTGTTGTGATCGTCTGAAAGTTGGACATCGTCCATGATCTGAAGGTATTATCACGACGTCAGATTGGATAAGGTAGAAGAAAAATGGCCACTAAGGTACAGGAAGACCCCCATTGTGTATAATGTCTCATGAGCTAACATTTCTATACATTCCTTGGAGGTTTTACTTTTTTGGCCTTGTATGAAGCCTAATGAGTGTCTTAAGATTTCTGAACACCTGGGTACGTTAACTGGAACAATTGTATCTAAAATTGCGTTTCCTTTTTACCAGACTATAAACTGATGCCATCTTTGTTGGCACCCCATATGATAAACACCAAGTATCTGTGCCTATGTTAACTTCTGTTCTGACTCACAGTAAGTTAGACATCGCCCACGATCTAAAAATATAGTCAGGATATGAAAAACAGTTGACTTAATTTCAATAGGGTAGAAGGAAGTTGGCCACAAAGACATGGGGAGACTTCCGTTGTGCAAAATGTCTTATGAGCTAACATTTCTATACATTCTTTAAAGGTTCTACTTTGTTAGCCTTATGTTAAGACTTCTGAACACCTGGGTACGTTTACTGGGACTATTTTGTCCCAAATTGTGTTTCCATTTCACCGGACACCAAACAGGTGCCATGTTTCTTGACACCCCATATGACAAATCCCAAGTACCTCTGCGTACGCAGACTTCTATATCCAACTGTAAGTCTTCACCTCTTTATTAATAAAGATCCTTATTGCTTACTACTTGTTTATAAAAACAATCAATGAATTTATAAACAAGTGGTTAGTATACTGAGGAGGAGGCAACTTCCATTGTAAGATTCCTCGCTCTGTGTAAAATTGTTTTGTTTAGGCGATTTTCTTGAAGATCCTTGGGACGAATCCTCCGCAGTCTCCTGGCAATGACAATGATTGCCTCGACGTGAGAATGAAATGAATTTAATTTCGATAGGTTCGAAGGAAAATGGCGAGGATGAGTTGGGAGCGAACCGGCGTGGGAAGAACTTAGACGAGGCGTGAAACGATCTCTTCCACGCGGATGCACGCCGGCCAAACACTTTGTATATTCCGGCTACGCCGTCAGTGAGATTCTCTTCGAATTTCACGTATCCATAATACATTATCGAGTTACCATGGGGGAATATTGTGGCCACCATAGAGACTCCTGCGATCGTATATCCAGCGTTTATGTGCGCACGTGCGTGAAGGCTTGTAAATTTCTTCGTAGCCGCGAACGTGGATTGTGTTAACCCACATAATTCCATCATCGTTCCCATGATACTGCAGCGACGAGCGCATTCATCGTGAATCTATAATTTCATTAACTCGACGCGAAAATGTTCGCTAACCGGTTGACCAGCAGCATAAAAAATAAAATAAATTATTAACCATTTTTAGTCCTTCATCATTAAGGACTTGTTACGATGGTGTTGGATACCGCTCTAAGCTAGGACATATTTTCATTCTTACCACTTATTGTTAGTTTAAGATAAGTAACCCCAGAATTTCTTTCTATCTTCCATACACAGTTACGCATACGACCCTTGATTCTGATACTCATCAACCCCGAGTCATTCGCTTGAATCTGTTACTAATCAACACCGAGTCATACGCTTGAACCTCTTACTCATCAACCCTTGAATCTGTTACTCATCAACACCGAGTCATTCGCTTGAATCTGTTACTAATCAACACCGAGTCATACGCTTGAACCTCTTACTCATCAACCCTTGAATCTGTTACTCATCAACACCGAGTCATTCGCTTGAATCTGTTACTAATCAACACCGAGTTATACGCTTGAACCTCTTACTCATCAACCCTTGAATCTGTTACTCATCAACACCGAGTCATTCGCTTGAATCTGTTACTAATCAACACCGAGTTATACGCTTGAACCTTTTACTCATCAACCCTTGAATCTGTTACTCATCAACCCCAAGTCATACGCTTGAACCTCTTACTCCTCAACTCCTAGTAATATCTAAGAATACCTATGGGACCTTTTCTTTCTCACACTACATCTTAAATTGCACCGAATCTTCGTTAAGGATGAGTTAAAAATTAGTCTTCACTCACTTACGTCTAAGATCTTGAGACAGACACACAGAAGAATTTCTACAACCAAACAGTTCTAGAAACTATACTCTAAGTGCTTTAAAATCTTGAAAGATGTCGTGAACAAAAGCTTAATAGTCTAAAATGATGGTTTTTTTATTTAAAATACTAAACATTGGAATATAACAATGGAGAACAGAATAAGCTTCTCAAGGTCACAAGGATGGCCTGCAAAATTACTTCTAACTTTGAACACGATTGTTACACCTAATACACAAAATGTCCCTAACATGCAGTACCCCAGTTGGTTCGCAAAGGAAAGCTTAAAAATGTATAAAAATGTTACCTCAGGTGATATTTTACATAACGTGGCAACCCTGATGTTGATAACAGATCAGAGTCAACGTATACAAGTGCTCATGTACACGGTTTCAATATTAATTAATTTCTCAATTGCTCCTGTGCAAAAGTGTCCATTGGAGTCTTTTTGACCTTGACTACCCTTCTCTTATTTGCCTGTCCAGTTCATTCCATGGTTCCACCATGGAGTCCAGGTCTGAGGTATGGATTGACACGTCCAGGAAATTCATTTCGAAAATATCTCACCTTCGTTTCTATTTTTAGAGCAGAATATGATAGCTTCAACAGCAAAACCACCAATGGCGCAATTCCACAGTGGTTGTTCTGGCGATAATATAATTTATCTGATGTAATAATACTGCGTTGCATCGAGTCCCTTTCACGGGCCGTCAATAGTGTTAAAAATTATCGAAAAACTCGGGCAGCGGCCGGGAGAGTTGCAAACTCGCTGCACTACACGCAGACCATAATTAAATGTCGAGCAACTCATCGGTGATGGATACGCCTAATTCCATTCGCCGCCGGTGTAACTTTATTCAATATTTTACGTCCCTTTTACGCCCTGGCCGGTTCTTCTTCGGTGATTGAGGTTGAAAAAAATCCGCCGGCGTTCGGCGGGGCGATCGGTCTCCCATGAAAAAAGATTCAATGATTTCCAGCGCGGTCGTTCCGGGATTAAGTGATAACAAATCTGTCGAATCCTTTTTTCCCGCGAACGTATCGGCCCCTCGGGCGGTTCAATCGATCGAAAGCTAAAGAAAACGGAGGCCAGGGTATCGATGTCTCGATAACACGGTTCGTTGATGGGGTAGCTCGTGGCAGGCGGCCGGAGTCAAAGGTCAAAGGCGGCCCGCATCCATCATAGTTTTCGCGCGATTTGCTTCAAACGGCCTGCCAGGACGTCGTCATCAGTTCTTTTTTTACTCCTCCTGCGCGCGGCCAAAAAGCCGGTCTCCCTGTTCGCTTGTCGCCTAAGAACATCTGCTACGCCTCGGGAAGTCCCCTGGCCGATGACAACTCGCGATCACCCGTGGGATCGATTAGTCTTCCCGGTTCCGCGACAAAAACGCGGAAATCTCGAGGTCTAGGTGACCCAGGAAAGAAGCACGACGACACGGTCACCTACCCGGGGATACTGAAGGAGTATTTTCCCGTTCAGGACTTCGACTCCCTCGGGTGTGTCGCTTCTACCATCCGGAAGTCTGGTGGTCCTCCTGCCCCCGTCCAAGCGTGTGTGACGGTCCAACTGTTTCCTTGAAATCCTCCCGGACCCTGCTGTGACTCTGGTGAATGGACACCTTGGTCACGGTGTCCCGATTGATGCTCCCTGTTAGGCTACCAGAGGCTAGCTCCGCTAGAAACGCCGAAGTAGATAAGCCAAACGCTGTGCAGTGAAATAAGTGTGTAGCTGACGGATTGAATGTTGTTCTCTTCAGGGAAGGGACGGCTTTACCCGGCCTACAGTCTGAGCGGCAGCGAGGGTGAGGATAATTCGCCAAGTTTGCGCGGCCGTGTGCCAGCTTACCCCCAAAATAATCACCCGACCACGCAATCACATCTGAATCACTACAACGCCAGCCAGCATAAACAGCGCGGCTATCAACAGCAGCAACAGCATCCGTTGTATCATATGCCCAGCGCTGGAGCCGGCCTGAGTGACACGCCGACCTCTGGAAACGCATCCGACGAAACCCTCACCGATAGTGACCTAATCACCGTCGCCCGTGACTCGGCCCTGCTCGTTCATAACGGTGAGTACGCACGAATATTACGATCAATTTGTACCACGAATTACGCAACCCGTTGTCACGCACTCTGACTGCTAATTCGATTCCGCCGCGACTGTGTCTGCTCGCGAGAATACACCGGGTGTCCCACTTCGAACGGGACACCTGAGTGTCTTTGTTGGATTGAGAGGTAGGAGAACGTGTCTGAGAAAGTTTCGATGTTTAAGGGATGAATATGAGGGCAGGAAGAAATTCTTGATGGTGTTGGAGGTCCTGAGGCATCTGGAGAGCTTCATGGTGATATGCAGCATTCGGATACTCTAGACCAGCGGTTCTTAACACGTTCCATGCCACAGTGAAAAATTCCATAACTAGTCAGACGCGTGAAAATAAGTTTCTATAAATACATAACGTTTAAGACACAAACATTGAATTATCTTATGATATACCACTCATTTGGTACTATTATTGTGGCGTACGTTTTAATTGGAGTACAAAGAATATTACCATTTATTTAGAATAATCGAAGTTGGTGTGTGGGGCGCATACGACCCACGCGGGACGGAACGTGTTAACCTGTGGTCCGAGGTCCCCCGGGGACCGCGAAATCCTGAAACACGCAAGTGAATGACTGTGAGAAAACACGTGATATTTGTTTGTTTATAATAAATCCCTTCTCTCCAAATTTGAAGGTTGTTGATGGGCAGTTGATGCGTGTTTTAAATATATGTACATATTTGAGGCACATTACGGATTGAAATTTTGAGTTAAGTCTTGGGGGTCCGCGACAACAAAAAATTATTTAGAGGGGTCCGCAGTAAACGGAAGGTTGAGAACCGCTGCCCTAGACCGCACCGTGGAACATCTTCAAGGGCCTTACGCCTCATAAATTATTGCCAGGACCTTAATCTGCAACGCAGAGTTTGTAAACATATATTTCCACTTCCTCAAAAAGGAAAAGAAGGTCCTCCACTTTCGAACGGACCAATAGAAACTTTTTTAAAAGAAAATGAGAAAAGCGCGAAGTTCCATTTGTATCCGTTCGCTTTGCAAGAAGTCGACATAATTTATGAAATAAATTAAAGTTTCTATAAAAACCGAGTTCGATCCTGAATCTGGACTCCAGCAATGGTACCGTGAAGGTCACGTCAAGGTCACCTTCGATTTTTACAAGATAGTGTATTGTTTTGGGGGTTATTCGACGTAGGTGTTCACTTACAGTAAAAAAGTGTTTTTGTAGGAAAATATTCATTAAAATATTTGGATAACAACTTTTACTCAAAACTGTCCTAATGCCTGTAGCATTATGAAAGTGTGGTTTCATTTAAAAACACAACGGTGAACTTGAAATGACCTTGAAGATGACGTCTACTGAGAGTAGATTTGTCCCCTTAAATAGTAGAATTTCTTTCTGAAACATTTTTCATTATCTCCAAAATTATCAAAGATAATAAGGTAATCTAGTTTAAGTGGGACACTGTATAAGGGACACAGGATGAATGTTTCAATTAGAACAGGATATAACTGAAGATAGAAGAAAAGGTCTATGGCTCTTATAAACCCATTTTTCTCTAACTGCAATCGTGTTAAAGAACATAGATGGGATATAGAAGAGTTAGGGTCAGATGGTCCAGCAATGGAGATATTGAGAATACCTCAGCTAGCCTGTCCTCTATTCCAAAGGGTGATCAGTCTAGGAACTACATATCACGAGTGATCAGTGATCCTCATGTAGATCTACAGATGATAAGAATTTGACAGAATCCAATTGGTATACTCCGGTCTATCTTTTTCTGATCACACCTAACACAGACATTAATATAGTTTATTTTAGATGGGACACTCTGTACAAGGGACACAGGATGAATGTTTCAATCGAGAGAGAATGTAACTGCAGATAGAGAAAAAATAGTTTTTGAATCGTATTAATCCATTTTTT
Organism: Macropis europaea; assembly: GCA_916610135.2. Lineage (NCBI taxonomy): Eukaryota > Metazoa > Arthropoda > Insecta > Hymenoptera > Melittidae > Macropis > Macropis europaea. The sequence goes on along the minus strand of OU744352.1, from coordinate 10,911,411 downwards.
CCTGACTGCAACCGTGTAACAGAACAAAGTTAGGGTCAAATGGTCTAAAACTGTATTTAGAATTCCTCAGCTGGCCTGTCCTTCAATCCAAAGGGTGATCAGTCCACAAACTATCACCAGGGATCCGTGATCCTCGTACAGATCTACTGACGATAATTCAACAGAATCCAATTGAGATTCTGTGATCTACCTCGAGTCCTCCTGGTCCATGTACACGTCAGATAGCCCCAGTTAGACTACACTGAATCTTATATAAAAATGGCGCCCTATTTTGGTACACCATCAGTTTTCAGACAAGCGCAAGATCAAGTAGGTTGATTGACACGTCAAGTGTCACATTGAGGTGATAAATACCTTCGAGGCGTAAGCGTCCGGCTCGTTCATCGAAGACTCGCCCGAACATAGAGGGTCTGCAGGTGCTATATTAGACGAAGGTAGCTCAGGTCGGGGTAAACGGGCCCGAACTATGGTGTAGTATACCTTTGGAGCGATACGTCATCCCTGACAAGCTGGTGTGCCGATAACCTCCGTCTCCGACAAACCCCCGTGTGTGGCCTCACACCTCATCACAGCAACGGCCATCCATCATGTTTGAGTAATGTAGGGACACGATTTCACGTTATTGCGAATGACCGAGTCCGATGTGGCAACGTTCTTCCACTCTCGCTAGATTATCTACGAAGGCCTTGCTCCCTTATTATCTGCCGCTGTTATTGATTGTGCAAAATATACTATATTAAGAGCGAAATTGTACCTAAGCGTAGAACTGTACCTTTTGGGTGAATTTTTGTTGATTATTGCAATTTTTTAACTGAGTGGACAGTGCTTAGGGATGAGCCAACGTGAGCCGAGAAATGAATACAAGGGAGGGGTACACAAGTGGATCATGAACAAATGTTTGGGAAATTTGTTTATGAGTAAGAAGATATAGAGGTTTCGACCTATGCTTGTTAGATACTTCTTGATCAATTTGTTGAGTGCTATTTACCCTGTGTCTCTTGAATATTGTCTTTAATTTTCAGTATGTTGTTAATAATTTTTTGAGAATTATGTATGTACGCAAATTGTTAGAAAAATTTTGAAATATAGAGGGGTGGTAATACTGGACAAATTGATTAAAAAGTGCGTAAGAAACATTCATCCTAAAGTGAGTAATTTTCAAGATACACTGACAGTTTAATGAAACGGCATGATAGTGGAATTAATTTTTTTGCTGTAACTTGGAAAATATTAAGTTTTCAATCTCTGTTTATTAAACATTTTCTGTTCAATGTATTGAGTACTATATACCCTGTAGGACAAGAATACTTTTTGTTGACAACCTTCATATTATTATAATTATTATTCACAATTCACAGGAATTTTTTCTTAATTCATTCAGAATTTACATAAGCGATAGAACTCGACAAATTGAAGAAGAAATGTTTAACAAACATTCATCGTATAGTCAATAATTTTGAAGATACACTGACATACTTTACTGAAACCGCGTCATAGTGGAATTAATTTTTTCGCTATAACTAGGAAAATATTGGGTTTTCGACCCCTGTTTATTAGACATTTTCCATTCAATGTGTTGAGCATTACATATAGCGCAAGTTAACAATACTTTTTTGTTAACAATTTGTACATTTTTATAATTATTGTTAACAATTCACAGGAATTTTTTTATAAATCATTCAGAATTTACATAGTCGATAGAACTCGACGAATTCAAGAAAAAATGTCTAACAATCATTCATCTTAAAGTTAATAATCCTCAAGATACCCTGAAATATTTTACTGAAACGCATCATAGTGGAATTAATATTTTCCCTATACCTTGAAAACTATTGAGTTTTCGACCCTTAACAACTCAACACTTTTTATTCAATTACTCAAGCACTATCTACCAAATAAATTCAAACTGCACGTTTAATCCACCTACAATCTCGCCACTGTTTCACGTTGCAGACGGTCGATTACGAATTACACGGTCCGTGTTCGGAGCACGTAAAAGATTATCAAGGCATTCATGCAGCGTTCATCCCGCATAAATTGTCGTCCATGCGATGAGTAGCTTTCAGACGCAATCAGACCTAAATTCCGCCGGATTCCTGCTCGCGAACGGTGGCTGGTCGCGTTTTAAGAAATTACACGCTCGGAGATTGAATTACCGTCGCGGGCGGTGCTTATTGTAACCGAGTCGTTTCGAATCTATTAAAATGGGGGGACGTCTTGCGCCTGTTTACATCTGTCCACGACGGAGCGAGAGAGCGTCGGCGTATCAGAGGCAGGATATTAGCGAGGATGCACGTTAATGGCTCGTATTGCAAGCAAAGCGTTTAACGGCGATCGTATATTTCAAAGATAGCATCTCGTGCCAGTTTCCGACGAACGAGAGGAGACATAACGTTACGGTAATATATACTCGTGAAATCTTTTCCGCGAGATGAGCATCTAAATGGAAATGTTCTTCGTGGCCCGGAGAATGGATCGCGGACAGAAAATGACGTCAGCGTTGCCGCTAACGCGAGTCACACTCCCGACCAAAAAGGAGGATGAGGAGGAAGATGAAGACGAAGGAGGGGAAAAAACGATGCTGTTCGAGCCTCCCCATTTTTATTGACCGTAATGGGAAACAGGCGAGTTCATAATAGACATTCTACCGCGGCTCCCGATACTCCATTACGGTTCCAGCTGAATCACAATGACTGTCGCGAGTCGCACAAGGCGACCAGGAAAATGAAGAGACCCGCGGAGGATCTCTCCAGCGTGACGATTCTGCCCATTCTTCGATGGAGCGTGACGAGTCGCGATTCACCGACTCCATCATCCATCAAACGCACGATTTTGTTCTTCGTGGCCGGGCAGTTCCGGTGGCCCTCCACGGTGTAACGTAGGACACGTCCACAATGTCCGCGGAGGCTGTTGCCACGCATAAATCAACAATTACGTCTCGTCGTAGATTAGCATGACAGTGGAAAGCACCGAGTCATCCGCTCGAGGGTGCATTCGATGATTCCGTTGGAACGTCCATGTGCAGCGAGCCGGCACGGATCAACCGTAGCGTCTTCGATCATTCGTACGGTAGCGAATCCGCCACGTGACTCCTTGGTGTGATGGATGATGGACGGGTAGAGACAAGTGATATTGGTCGCCCAAGGTCATTTAAATTCAATGTAAGATTAGTCGAGGGAAGTTTATTATCATATCGATCGGTAGAAGTGCTTCGATGACGTCACATCTTTCTGACTCTCCTGTCTCTCCCTGGATTTCTGGCCCTCCCTATCTCTAACTTTCTCTCCCTGACTGCTCTGGTCTCCATGGCTATCACTGTCCTTCCCTGGATCTGCTCATCATGTCTACTATAATCAACAATCGAAGTCGTGACCTTGAACAGTCAGTGCTAGATGCCCCTGCTACAGGTGACCCGATGTTCTTCACACTATGCACAGTAACACGTCAAGAAATCTTCGTGAATGAACACTGCAGTCTGATTCCTGATACAAGTGCTTCGATGACATCACATCTTTCTGACTCTCCTGTCTCTCCCTGGATTTCTGGCTCTCCCAATCTCTAATTCCCTCTCCCTGACTGCTCTAGTCTCCATGACTATCACTAGCCTTCTCTGACTCTGCCTACCCTGTCTACTATAATCAACAATCCAAATTGTAACCATCAACAGTCACTGCTAGATGTCCCTACTACAAGTGGCCTGATGTTCTTCACGCGATGCAAAGCAACACGTCAAGAAATCTTCGTGAATGAATCCTGCAGTCTGATTTCTGGTCAAACTTCACCGATCCATTAGGAAATCCTTGCTCTAGCACTGAACGCCTCGACGATGTTATTAATATCAATCAAAGTCGATTCGTCTCTCCCTTGGTCGCCCAGTAGGTTTTCAATTTGGGAGAAACCTCTCCGATCGGACCTCTTGATTTACCGACGGCTGACGAAGTGTACGTCTTCAGAAATCGCGAAATGGATTACGTGCACGAGTTTGATAGCGGCCGGTGATTCATGACGGTCAACCAGGACGGCGGGTGATTTTACGAGTATCGCTTTTCACGCGGCCCGACGTGTAAGTGATAAGAAAGAGTCAAGCTTTACAGCCCCACGGTACACACAGCGTATTACGTTCACGATACTCCCTTTACGGTACTTCTAAAAGCGATCCCGTGAATGAAAAATACGTTAATCCGCAGCTAGTCCTCGGATATAAAACCGCGTGACACGAATGAAACCACAGGAGCACCATTAGATCCTCGATCTTTTAACCAGCGGAGGCTTCTCTGCAGGAATCCTTCCGCTATCTGGCTTCATCGTAGGATCACTGTAACAGAGACATCTGAGAAATTCTTACGGTTCGCTTAGAAAATTTTTTTTCTCAGTAGGTTCACTCTTCTCTGCAACAGATTACCACGTTGACAGAAACGTGTAAAAGCTAATGGAGTGTCTTTGAATTAATGAAAAACTGTCCAAGTGTTAAATATTAAGAACACCATCAGGAATCCTTTGAATGTGCCTATGATGAAGCTAGACTGCTATAGACACATGTATGAGATTGCTACGAGTGGGTTAGAAAATTATTTTTCACCCACTGTATCTCCCCTTCAACTGATTGCCACGTCGACAGAAATGTGTAGAAGCTAGTAAAGCGTCTTTCAATTAATAAAAAATTGTTTAAGTGTTAAATATTAAGAACACCGTAAAGAATCCTTTGTATATCCCTATGATGCAGCTAGACTGCTATAGACACATCTATGAAATTGCTACGATTGGGTTAGAAAATTATTTGTCACCCGCTGTATCCCTTCTCTGACAGATTACCACTTTGATAGAAATCTGTAAAAGCTAATGGAACGTCTATTAATTAACAAAAAAATGGTTTAAATGCTGAATATAAAAAATTCAACAGGAATCTTTGCAGCACCCCAATAAGTTTGGTACAAACTGTATTTTGAAATATTCTCAACGGATCAAACAATTTGTAACAATTTTCTGCATTTATTTAATGGTCTACGTTCACTACAAATATTATATTTTATACTCCAAGTACACGTGCACAAATTCGCCCATTTTATGTAGATCAGCATAGTTCCTCTAACAGCCGGACGACCTGGTTTCCCCGACTACCAATGCGATCGTTTTCTCTCAGCCCGGGCAAAGTTTTGACAGAAACTATTCACTAATAGTCTGTGATATGTGAACGACTGGTATGTAACGGATAATGGTCGGCGGAGAAAAGAGTTCACGGTGCAGTGTACTCGTGGAATTCAAGGCAGTCGAAGAGGGTGGTTGAAACATGGAATGTGTAGACGGGGATGGAACGGTACCAGTTCGGTCTGTTCTTTTCGCAGACAAAGAAAAAGCCTGGAAAATGAATGGTAAGTGTCTTCGTGCCGGCCGTATATAAATTCTTCATCCAACAATTCGAATTATAAATTTCGAACATTCCCATTTTTTTCTCACCGTCTGTTTTCGCCTTTCTAGATTTTTGCTAGGATGAATAATCTTTAGTCTTCTTGTCTCTATGACTCTTCAGGTCTCTTTCTATCTCTCTCATCTCTCTGTACTGTCTAATCGAAAGAGTGACCTTGAATAGTCTCTGTTCGATGGCTGCACTATAGGTGACCCAATTTCTGTCCAGAAATTCATCATCCAGAACTGTGAGCTGATTGTTGTGACGTCTTTCTCATTGTGAGGTAGCCTTATGGAGTGCCTCATGTGTCTATTTTGGGCCCTGTCGATATTTGGTAGGAACAATCGCCTGCTTGTCCTTCTCTGTCTCTCCTTGGCACTGCTTAGCTCTCCATGTCTCTGCCAGTCTCTCTGACTCTCTATGTACTATCTACTATCATCTACAATCGAAAGAATGACCATGAACAATTCCTACCAGATGTCTCTACTATAATCGACCCGATTTTGATCCACAAATTCTTTATTCAGCATTTTGAATTATAAATTTCGAACACTCCTAACCTATCCGGGTATCTGATGAGTCTATTTTGGTCTTCGTCGATTTTTGGCAGGATCAACAATCGTCCCCTGCCTCTCTCTGTCTCTTTTTGGATTTGCCTAGCTCTCCATGTCTCTTCCAGTCTGTCTACTATGATCTGCAATCGAAAGAATGACCTTGAACGATCCCTACCAGATGTCTCTACTATAATTTACCCGATTCTGGTCCACAAATTCTTCATCCATCGATTCGAATTATAAATTTCGAACACCCCTACCGTGAAACACCCTTCCTGGTGTCTCGCGAGGCTGTTTCGGTCCCTGTCGATGTTCAATAGCGAGAACAATCGCAGACGCAATCGGAGAGAATTATAATTGCTTCCATTTGTAGGGGACCTGGAACAGAGACGAAATATCCGTCCGTTCCGACCCGGGGAGGCCGTAGATCAGAAGAAGCTTCCGGAATGAACGTTCAAAGAGAAGAAAGCAATATAGCGGAAGGGAGATTAATTATCTGCGAGACGATAATTCGTAAAGAAGAGGGCCAGGGAAGGTGTCTGTTCGTGATAAAGCGCGGTTTTCCTTCGTGTTGGAGAGCGTCGAAGGTCGGAAACGACGTGGATTAGAATGCACGACCGGAATTTCGCGGGAAAATCCATTTCTACGCCGGAACCATGACCGACCCTGGAGTGCTTTCAACCAGGACGAATGAATACCCGAAGGGGGGATTACTTCCGTCTCATTAGCGTGGCTCGCGATTCCACCAGGCGGGATCGAGGAATTCGTCACGCCCGCACCCACGAAAATCCTAATTCATGCCACGCTCCTCCTCGGAAGCGTACGCACTCATGATTAACAGTTCCATCACGGGTGCCGATTTATTTGCGACGTATCATACAGTGTGTTCGGAAAGTCATGCTAAGGTTTCAACCTCTTAAAACGTTCCATCAAAACAGAATAAAGCCATTCGAGAGCAACCCAAACAGTTTCTGAAGGGTGCACTGAGCTTTGGATACGCGCGCAGGAAGTCACGCGACGCATCACGTCACTCAATCAGGACATGGACAGTGCAGAGGAAGGTTCAGTGAGTCAGACTTCTACTTCTGGGGCTACGTCAGGCAGAGAGTGTACGGTGTTCATGTAAACGATATTGAGCACTTGGAAGCAAGAATCAGAGAGGCTGTTGAATGCCTAACATCTGATGTGCTTAGTCGTGTCTGGCAAGAACTGGAGTATCGTTTCGATGTCTGCAGGGCAAGAAACGAAAGCCACATAGAATTGCACACAGAAGTTGCAATGTTTAGTATGTATGGTTATAGAAATCAATAGTCCTGAAACCCCACCATGACTTTAGGGGCACACTGCAGTACTCATAGTAAGTGGGAGAAATGTAGTGTGATTCTACGCTATTCTAGGGTACTGTAGAAAACTCACTGGACTAGGTGTACTGTTTTGTTTAGACAGGACCTTTTTAGCTTTTCTTGGCTCTCTTTGTCAATTCTGCTGTTGTCACACCTTGGCTCTCTCTGACTATTTACCCCTAGCTCTCCAGGTCTCAATGGTTCTCTCTGGCACTCCCAGTCTCTCCCCGGTACTACCTGGCTCTACTTGGGAATGGTTGTCACACCTTGGCTCTCCCTGGCTATCTGCCCCTAGCTCTCCAGGTCTCAATGGTTCTCTCTGGCACTCCCAGTCTCTCCCCGGTACTACCTGGCTCTACTTGGGAATGGTTGTCACACCTTGGCTCTCCCTGGCTATCTGTCCCTAGCTCTCCAGGACTCAATGAATTTCTCTGATAATCTCAGTCTCTTCCTGGCACTCTTTGGTAATGATTGTCACACCTTGGTTTTCCCTGACTAACATCCCCAAGCTTTCCGGATCTCAATGATTCTCTCTGACACTCTCAGTCTCTCTCTGATACTCCCTGGCTCTCCTTGGTAATGGTTGCCAGATCCTAGCTCTCCTTGACTATCCCTAGCTCTCCAAGTCTGCATGGTTCTCTCTGGTACTCTCAGTCTCTGACTGATGCTCCCCGGTTCTTCCTGACTCTCTCTGGCCTTCTCCGGCTCTCAGCGACTCACCTTGTCTTTTCTTGGCTTTCTCTGGCTCTTCTTGGTATTCTGTGGCTTCCATTAATTCTTCCAGCCTCTTAGTGTCTCTCCTTAGTTTTCTTGGCACTACTTGGCTATCCATTTCTCTTCCTGGCTCTTCTTAATACTCTCTATCTCTCTCTTAGGCTCTCCCTGTCTCTCGCAGGTTTTCTTGAAACTCCCTGTCTCTCCCTGGCTGCCCATGTCCCTCCAAGGCTCTACCTCTCTGTGTGACAGACAAACTACGTAAAACCATCCTGCCTATTACATCCTTTGTGTTCTCGTATTCGATACCGGCTGTTAACGATATCCGAAGGTCCTTTGTCTAGGACATTGCGAGTACAGTTTATTACACCTAAGGACTCCATTATTTATGTATCAAAAGGCGAAAAACCTTTGTCGTCAGTGGCGTTAAAAGGGTCGATGCTAAACTATCGAATTTCGTCTTTGCTCCTCCAAATTAACGAGCGCCTAGCCTTTGCTGATCTTTGTCTCCGCTGGATCGAACAGCTACGGCCTTGAAGCCTTGTTAACCATTCGTTTTATCCTATCACAGGCGCTTTTTGGTGTATCCCTCGCAATTTCAACTTTCATAACGTTACAATGTAACAGACATAACGCTCTCGATCTTCTATCCACGGAGAATTACATAAAATTACTTAGAGACTCGATCCTCTAATTAATCAGCGCAGATGTGCTGTCTGAAGGATCGTTTCAATTCTCTTGTCAATCTCAGAAACGATTCTCAGACCCCGAAGTCAAATTCTCCGCTCTTCATGGCGTCTATCCGGCAAGGAGCTAAAGAAAAATCAATATATTCCTCGGTATCTCGTTCCCAAGCGTTACTATTTAACATTCGCTGTTCTGTGTCGATCGCACGGGGCCACACTCTTACGTTCTTCTTGTTCGCGTTCTGTTTCGCGCCCAATTTGCGGCCCATCATCGCTGCGGAAGAAGCAATTTCTAACTTAAATGAAACTCCCTCTCACTCTCTGGCTACCCCGGGATCGACAGAATACCCCGTGCCCGTCTTCGGGTTTCATCGAGGGACGCCACGGAAGTTCTTCTCCCGAGACGATCGTGCTGGCCTCTAAAACGCCTACACGCAACTCCCTAGCTTCTCGTCAAAATCCCGTATCGAGTTCGAGCTTCCACCACGGCACGCAACTTCGCATTTTAGAGATCCCGCGTACAGGGTGTTTCGAAAATCACGCCATGCGATTTAAATGGAAGCTGTTCGACAATGTTTGAGGATGTTTCACAGAGTTGGAAAATGGTTGTACGCTGTAATAGCCTGCACTGAATTGGGTGCTTTGAAGTTCGAGGCAGAGTGCAGTGTACGGACGTGCTGAAAAATGAAAGAGCTGTTCGACGGTGTTTGAGGATGTTTTACGGAGTTGGAAGACAGTTATACGCTTTGTTGGTTTGCACTGAATTGGGTGCTTTGAATTTGGGGACAGAGTGCAGTATGCGGATGTGCCAAAAAGTGAAAGAGCTGTTCGACAGTGTTTGAGGATGTTTCACGGAGTTGGAAGGCAGTTGTACGCTTCGATGGTTTGTACTGAACTGGGTGCTTTGAACTTTGAGGCAGAGTGCATTGTGCGGGTGTAGAAAGATTGCAAGAGAATAGAAATGTTTGATGAAGATTGAAAGTTTCTGATTAAGTTTGAAGGTGTCGGCACAGTTCGTTTCTAGAGCTGGATTGGGTAGTTTAAGTTTCGAGGCCAACCACGATGTACGAATCCTTCAAAAATTACACAGATTCAAAATGTTTGATGAAGTTTCGATACATCTGACAGAGTTCAAAGGCATTTACACAGCCCCTTTCTTGATTGAACTGGACTTTCTAAATTCTGACATCCAATAAAATGTTACATGTTGCCAAAATTGAAGCTAGAAAGGTACAAATAGAGTCAGACGATCAAACTTCGTTTATACCTCTGTAACTTCAATTTTTGCAACACGTAACATTTTATTGAACGTTCGAATTTATAAAATCCACTTCAATCAAGAAACAGTGCGTAAATGTCTTCAAACACGGTCAGACGTTTCCGTACTTCATCAAACGTTTTAAATCCATGTCATTTTTTAAGGATTCGTACATCGTGGTTGGTCTCGAAACTTAAACTATTCGATTCAGCTCGACAAACAAACTGTGCGAACATCTTCAAGCTTAATCAAACCCTTTCAATCTTCATCAAAAATTTCTGACCTCTTGCAATTTTTGTTTCACTCTCTTTGTACAAATTGTACGTATGTATCCCATGAATACAAACAAAAAGAAATGTTTCAGAAACACAGCAATGCTCCAAAGTCGTCACATAGAGTCATAAAAATTTGTTTGGCTGTTACTAAAGCACGATATCATTTCTGATAATAATCATAGTCTAACAAAGCGGAGAACACGCAGCGATCGAACAGAACGTGCAGTAATTTCACAAAACCAGCTGGCGAATATTCGCGTATTTTGAAACGATCGTACAAAGGTGCTGCGTGATCCTATTTCCGCGAAATGGCGCGCAAAGAAGGCGCGAAAAGGCTAATAAATTTAAGTAAACGCGAAGCTCCTGCTTACAAAGCTCTTTGAACTGTTCCCGTGGCCTCTTCACCGTTGTCACTTTTTCATCACTTTCATTAAAAATATTTTCACCCGTACAAAGGGGCGGAGAATGAAACGCGCAGTAGACATCCCTCGCGAGCTTTCCGAGCTTTTACAGACGTATCTCGCCACATCGAAGGGAGTTAGACCGAATTCAATTTAAAACTTACGAGTCAAATTTTATGAACAAATTGTACAAATCTGACTGTGTTAAAAAATAACGTGTCGACTGCCATGTTGATGCTGACGTCTGAAATTTCACTAACTATAAATTAAATAGTTGCCAATCTCTATCAAACTTTCGGCGACATTAATATTTTAGTTATAATATAAAATAATAACAACACATTTGAACAGTTCAATATATTTCTCCTTTATAATTTATATTTGAAACAGAATATTATGCTGTGCCTGAGTATTACAGGGACAGAGACTGGACACCTCAAGGTCACCCCCACTTCTTCTTTATTTTGTCAAATGCTATTAATTTTGCGTGCCAAGGCACGACGTGCATTCGTTTTGGAGAACCACAGAGCCTTCAAATTATTTTTCTCTGAATAAGCACAGGTGCGGTGACCTTGAATTGCCTACTCTCGGCGCCTGGGCTATAGATGCGGCTATTTTCATGGTAGCGTCGTACATGTCTCATAAAATTTCATTGCTCGTCGTTCGACAGTTTGGTAAATATCAACACTCTACTTCGATACGCTAAATCGCATCAGGGTAACGGGATTAACCTGATATACGGATTAGCCTACTTTCTCTGAGACGCATAGGCTGGCAGCGTCTCGAAACCGCTTACAAACTACTTGTTATACTCCTGTCAGGATCATCACAGGAACTTGGATTATCTTGAAACTACACGCAGCTCGATAACGATTTAGACCTCGTCGCCATCGATGGTCCCTCAAAATTTGCATTTTTTAGTTTCAAAATTGCTCCTAGAGGGTGTTCCTTAGAAAATCGTCTAAATCGATTAAACTTTGAAAAAGCAATGACGGGTTATAATAATCTTAAAGTACACCCTGCAGAGCAGCGTCGTAAAAGTTAGATGTCATTTTACAGGTCGACATCAGCATTTTGAACACCTTTAGGACTCCTTGGGGTCTCGCTAATTTATGACCGTCTAGTACGTTGAATGAGCTTATGTGGCACATTGCACTCTACTATAAAGATGTATAATGCTGCATTGAAGAAAATGAGTTGATCTTGAAATCACCCCTATAGTTTCACACCACAGACTGTCCCCTCTAGGAGATGTACCTGTGTTTCCAGTTAAAAGGCACGCAGGTTGTGTTACGTCGAGTTTTGGATTGGAATTTTTCTAAGAGGTTCAAAACGACCTGGAGAAATTGTCGATATATTTTCGAGACGTCCTGTACACCGAAATATCCCCACAGAGGCGAAACAAATCGATAGATGCTATCAATGACCCCCCGGCGTATCAGCTCAGAAAGGAGGTCCGCCCGATGGACGTTCAGGATATTCCATTCTCCTGTTCGTTTTTTTTTCGCCCATGCTTCGATTCGAATGGATACATCAGGTTGGCGGTGATGAAACGGGGCCAGCAAAGAAGCCTGGCGCCGCGGTATAGCGCGCTGAAAGTTCGCAAGATTGCTTAGCAGCCTCTCGATATGGCCGAAGTGGGAGCGCGCAGAACTTCGATAATCTTCTCCGCAGCGGCCCGGGGCCCCAAGTTTGGCAATCAATGCGAGGTAACAGTTTAATTAAATACGGGTAACCCTTCGTCGACTCAGCGCTTACTTGAAGACAGAGTAATCTTGGCCGCGGCGTCTCAAGGGCTCCGGCATAGATTCCCTGAACGAGAATTTTCGATAGACTGCCAGATCTGTCCTCTATCGCCGTCTATGCTCGTGTCATATACCGTTCCCTGTGACCCTTCAGGGTGTAAAATCTGTGGAGGGCGTTGGAAAGGATTGCAGTTTTATTAACAACGCTTTTATTTGACTGAGCAATGTTCTCAAAAATTGGAGATGCTTTTTCTACGATTCCTACATTTATACATCTTTGCGGTATCAGCGTCTGTGACAACGTACATAACAGAAACCATAAGGTTTTGTTCGTAGAGGGCCTATTGCATGTCTCCTTGCCTCTCCATGTCCCTTCTGGACTCTCTCTACCTCCGTTTGTTCTTCTTGCCCCTCTAGCCTCCTCTGGATCTTCCCGGCTCTTTCAGTCTCTCCCTGATTCTCTTTGTTTCTCCTTGACTGACCCTAGTTCTTCGTAACTTTCCAGGTCACTCTGGCTCTCCTTGGCTTTCTCTGGGTCTTCCTGGCTCTCCCAGTCTAGGTCATTGTGGCTCTCCTTGGCATTCTCTGTATCTTCCTGGCTCTCCTTGGCATTCTCTGTATCTTCCTGGCTCTCCCAGTGCAAGTCACTGTGGCTCTCCTTGGCTTTCTCTGTATCTTCCTAGCTCTCCATATTCAGGACATTCTGGCTCTCTTTGGCATTCTCCGTATCTTCCTGCATCTCCCAGTGCAAGTCACTGCGGCTCTCTTTGGCTTTCTCTGTATCTTCCTAGCTCTCCATATCCAGGACACTCTGGCACTCCTTGGCTTTCTCTGGGTCTTCCTGGCTCTCTCAGTCTAGATCATTGTGGCCCTTCTTGGCTTTCTCTGTGTCTTCCTGGCTCTCCCAGTGCAAGTCACTGTGTGGCTCTCCTTGGCTTTCTCTGTATCTTCCTAGCTCTCCATATTCAGGACACTCTGGCTCTCTTTGGCATTCTCCGTATCTTCCTGTCTCTCCCAGTGCAAGTCACTGCGGCTCTCTTTGGCTTTCTCTGTATCTTCCTAGCTCTCCATATCCAGGACACTCTGGCTCTCCTTGGCATTGTTTGTGTTTTCCTGGCTCTCTCAGTCCAGGTCACTCTGGCTGTCTATAGTTTTCTGTCTTTCCTGGTCTCTCCCATTAAGGGCACTCTGGCTCTCCTTGACTTTCTCTGTCTCTCCCTGGATTTTCTCGTTTCCATGGCCTACCTTCGCTCTCTCAGTCTCTGCCTGCTTCTCTTTGTCTCCTGTTGGCTGACTCTAGTTCTTTGTAAGTTTCTAGGTCAGTCTGGCTCTCCCTGCCATCTCTGTTCCTGGCTCTCTCAGTGTACGTCACTCTGGCTCTCTCTGCCATCTCTGTGTGTTCCTGGTTCTTCCAGTCCAGGTCACTCTGGCTCTCCCTGCTATCTCTATCACTTCCTGGATCTTCTAGTCCAGGTCAATTTGGCTGAACTTGCCTTTCTTTGTTTGTTCCTGGCTCACCAGGTTTTCATAGCTTCCCTTGTTTCTGCTGTCTCTGCCTGGCTCACCTGGTTTTCTTAGCAACCTGTCTGTGGCGTCTCTCAGATCCCTTCCTAGCACACCAGGTTTTCTTAGCTCTCCCTATCTCTGGTGTCTCTCATGTCTCTCCCTGGTTCACCAGGTCTTCCTAGCTCTTCCTGCCTCTGCTATCTCTCCCTGACTCACCAAGGTTGCCTAGCTCTTCCTGTCTCTGCCGTGTCTCACGTCTCTCCCTGGCTCTCCCAACTACTTGACACAAATTATACTCCCTTACAGCCACACACACGTTTGCTTCTTTCGCTGGTTTCCTAACTACCTCACGTGGTAGTTTTTGCGAGCGTAAAGAAGCGGCGTAAAAATTCTACAACCAGGCAGGCGGCACCGATAACGATCTCCGATCTTCCTTTTACGATCGTCAGCAGCCCGGTATTAACTACAGCTTTTACACGGCTCTCCATTCAGCCGGCGAGCTACCATATTCAACGCTTTCCCAGCTCGATTTTTACGTTCTCGTCTCATTATTATTGCACCAGCCTTAAGGGTTAAGACGCGACGCGGAAGGCAAGCACTGTGCGCCGGATGGAACTCGATGTCAACGAGGTTCAACCGTGAAGTAATCGGGCAAAGCTTGTAATGCTTCCTCGCAACCTTGCTCAGGATCAATGTTGCTCTACAAACTCTACCTAAGGCGTCTCAAAATTTGCAATTCTACATCTTAGAACTAAAAGAAACAGTGCTATTCTTTTATCCATTTTTGCGTACTCAGAAAGATCCTTGAGCAAACTATAATTCAGATAATTTTTGGCTAAAATTGACTCGTACTGTGGTTTACTATAATAACAACAGCAGGACCTCGAGTAAATAGTTACAGAATGTATCAGATTGTAACCATACTACTCAGGAGAATAATAATTTTATTGCAGAATATAAAATACTTTGTGGTATAAAATGAACCACAGGGTGTCGCTAATGATAATTTTTGCTTGTAATCGACACAGGATGACTAATCTTAGGATGACCAGTATCTGGATAATCGTGGTCCTGATGTAATAAATCGTATACAATAGCGAGCGAACTATAAAAATCGTACATACTCCAAAACCTCTATTTTTTACTATTTGTTCATTTAAAGGCCTCTGATATATCTTTATTCGGTTGAAACTTACGAATTTTAACTTAATGAAAAATAGTAAACGGTAATTAATGACAGCCATTCAAATCTATGCATATGCAAAGTTTGAAAAAACTCTACAGGCTGGAAGATTTGGAGTCTTGAATAAACAAACGTACTCAGATAAATAATTCTCAAAATCTGGCAGCCAAAAATTGCTACAGAACTGCAGCTTTTCCTGAGAAAATTATCAAACGCGAACAGACACGTCCCGTGATAAAGTATCGAAGCTCAAGCGTCACGGTCGAGTAAGCAGCACCTGCTTCGTAACATCACTTCATTCTTCCTTCTTTTCTTCTTGCCAGCCCGGACCCGTTCAGCCGCCAGTGTCGCGAGAAACTTTTATCCCCGAGGGAATTTCCTTACGCCTGATTTCGATTTTCGATGAAACTTTACCGTTCTGCCCTGCGTCCCTTCCGCCCTTCCCTACACGATTGGCCGCCTTCGATCACCGTCGAGACCCGGCCAACCTTCTTCGCTTGTTTACGAATTACCAGCCTCATTTCCATCCGTGTGTACCCCCGCGAAACTTCGTTTCATCCGAAGGACCTGCACTTTTGCTTCACTTCACAGAAGGGTCGGACAAAGATGGGCTTACCCCTTGACGACAGTGAGAGTTCAAATATGAACATCTACGGGCATATTTTAAAACTGCGGAGACAGTACAAAATGTCGTCAGATTATGCAGATGACTTCGTTGTTAATCGTTTTGATTGATATTGGGCACTTCTTGCCCTGACAAGCGCTTGCAAGGTCCCCAGACAGGCACTGAGCCACGCCCCCTCCGGAACGCACCAATACTGGCCCGTCTGCTGTCTTAACGTCACGTGGTCGCTCCCCCACTACGCGAAATTGCGTCGGTGAAGCGCAAGGCAGGAGCCCACCGGGCAAGAAGAGCCGTGTGCCCGACATTGTCAAATTAAAAATTGGAAGAAATAATAACCCTTTTTCTTTTTCAACGAAGGATATGGAAAATTGTTGAATATGTGGGGTTTTGAACAATTTTTGAAAACACGTACATTATGATTGAAGAGTATCGTTGCACTCTTTACAACTAACACTCTGGTTGCCATACTGTGTGGCTAACAATGACATAAATTGCTAAACTTCGATACACCATGAAAGTAACCTGAAGTATTATGCTTTCAAATAATACTGTTAGTAATAATGTATAGTTCTCGCAGGTTCTGTTAGATTTTCTTAAATATTTAACTATTAATATTAGTGTTGGGATAAATAACAACTAAATTCAAGTGTCACCCATATATGGGTGACATGGCAATCAAAGTGTTAAGCATTCACAAGAATTTTATTTAAATGTTTCTTAACCTGTTGACCGGGTCGTTCTTTGATTTGGAGTGTCTATTGTTTGTAGTTAAAAACGAATAAATATCAAGTAAATTGACTTGTCCATCATAGAGACACTTTCAAATGACACGTTAATTCGCCTTCTTTGATTAACTGTTTAAATATTCATCAGTAAATACTGTGAGAACAATTAACAGGTGCCTTGCTTATGGCGGCGTAATTTTCGAAGGACGAGTTAACTCGTCGTCCCCAGTTAACAGGTTAATAATGTGAACTATATCGTGAACAATTTTAAACTGCGAAAGAAAATGGCGGGGTAAGTTTGTTACCTGAGATAATAAAAGATAGTGTATTCTCAATATAAGATATTGTACTATCTTTCTACAGAGAATGACATGTGCCATGTGGCATGAATATGTGTGTGTGTGTGTGTTTTAGGACTTTATTGTCCCCTAACTCACTGGCTAAATGTGGCGAGTTAACACTTTGAGTGTCACGCTGCACTAGCTGAAAATGACAAACTTCCTAAATTTGTATACAAAATTAATATAACTATAAATTGTAATTCTTTTCATTAATAATATCAGTAACTTTCATAATATTTTTACTGCTACTATAAAACCGTATTAAATATATTCATGAATATGACCAAATAATGATTGAATTTTTGTGTCGCTCCAATATAATGACGTGGCAATCAAAGAGTAAATACGTCAGGCCCAGCTGTAGTTAGAAAATACTAAACAACAGCTGAATTTGATGAATAGGTCCTCGACTTTTCTACCACTCTCTGTCTAATTGCGTCCGATCGATTCACCGAAGAAACGAAATTCGAGAGTTCGTCGCCGGCCGAACTTTCTCGCTGGAGTTCGATCCACTTGCAAAGTAAATCACGCGAGAGGGCGAGAGAAGGTCCCATAAGATTCACTCGGGCAATCTATTCTGACTTGTCTCATAACTGAGAATCTTGTAAAAAGTTTTGCAACTGGCCGTCCCGGGCATATTACCTGCTCGCGCTCTCATTGATCAAATAATAAAAGGGGGCGACATCGAAGGGCGCATTAAGTCTGACAGCGATCGCCGAAGCCACTCAGACGTTCGCCGCAGCTCCCAGCGATAATATTGTTCCACGGGGAGCCGGACGAAAAGAGCATTTTTAATTGGGGGCCCATGGAAAATGGAAAACGCAGCTTTTAACTTCTCGCTACTTAGCGCTGCCGAGTTGCCGTTCAAAGTCTCCGCCAAGACTTTCGGTCTGAGCGCCTTTTGTCCCCGTTTTCTCATTGTTCCTACCTCCCAGGCTACGGAGAAGTCCCTAATACCCCACACAGCGGGACTACAGAAACGGTGCGCGATTTTTCTGATATGAAACTTCGAAGAAAAACTGAAATTACGATAAGAGGCTCCTCTATAATCGCCTGTAGACCTGGATAAAATACACGCTCCTCAAAAAGTATAAATAAAATTGTGAAAATCCAAGTAATAATCTTCATTCATCAGAAGGGGGTTCATAGAGGTCTGAAGGGATCTCTGGTCGCTCATTTTCTGGATAAAATACTCTCGTTTGGAGTCGACGAATTTTCCTGACGAATAGGCTCGATGGAATCGCCTGGCCGGCCGTTTGCCGGCCGTGAAGAAGGAAATAAATATTTGCATGGTCACCAAAGACGAGCGTGAGGAGGTTGGGGTGGTCAATCGGCTGGATACAGAGGTCTCCGTTATTTGTTCGAACTTTGACACAAGAAAATTAAAGTTTGTGTCTCGGTACCTTCCGGCCGTGGAGGCCAGGAACCCGGTGATTTTAGAAGGCAAACAAAGGGAAAAGAAATTCGACGGCAATACCGGCACATGTGCTCGCAGAGAGCAGCGTGAAAAGAGAGGAAGCAGAGAATCGATACGAGGAGCGGAGGAGGAAGTTCCGTTGTTCCTCAAACGAATTGCCGAGTCCACGGACCAGCGGAATGCGTATCCTTGGAAAACATCAAAGCTACATTTGGAACGATTGAAATTGTTTCCTCGACTACACCGGAAAGATCCTTCCTACTCCTAGCTGACTGGCTCCATGAGTATCTGGCCAGATCCCTCTGCAACCGGTGTCCCTCCGTCAGGACCAATTCCTCGATTGTCTTTTGCAGACAACAAATTACATTCCCGCACGTGTGTATCCTTTCGCTGATCTTCTCTGTATCTCTTTTCCGATTTGCCCGAACGGATCTAACCGATCTGGCCAGACTATAGGGCTTCCCTTCTTTGTTCTCCAGCGCCGTTTGGACAGCGCAAACGTCCAGGCGACTCCACTGACCTCACCGTCTTCTAGAACAATTTCAGGATAATTTCTTTGTCATCTTGAAGTGAAATGTCTAGTGAAGCAAGTGTACTGTTTAACTATAGAGGCTACATCATGTTACTCCCTGGTTTTCGATGTCTTCTCTTGGTCTCTTAGGCTCTCCAGGTGGCTCTATCTCTGGTCTCCTCTGGCTGATGTATCCAGGTTGACCTAATCTCCTCGAAATTCCCTGTCTCTCTCTGGCTGTCTGACATGGTAGCCTGCCGTATCACACCCTTACGCTCACTGTCTCCCTGTCTCTGGTCTCCTCTGGCCGTTAACCTGGTCCCTTCGGCACTCCCTGTCTTTCTGTGGTTGTCTGACTCTGTACCCACCCTTACACCTTGACTCTCACTGTCTCTCTGTCTCTGCTCTTTGGTCTTCACTGTCTGATGTACTGAAGTTTACCTGGTCTCCTCGATACTCTGTATCTCTCTCTGAATATCTGAGTCTGTAGCCACCCCTATTTCAGACTGACTCTCACTGCCTCTCTGTCTCTGATCTCCTGTGTCTGATATCCTGAAGTTGTTCTGGTCTCTTCGAAACTCCTTATCTCTCTCTGGCTGTACCTGAATCTGCAGCCTTTCCTATCTCACCTTGACCCTCACTGTCTCTCTGATGTCCTCAAGGTGACCTGATCTCCACGACACTCCCTATCTTTCTCTGGCTGTACCTGACTCTGCAGCCTTCCCTGTCTGAACTTGACTATCGCTGTCTCTCTTCATCTAGACGACATGCAGAAATTCGTCTGCAATAAGTAGTTTCGGGAGGTGCTTCTTATATCAAACTGTCATTCAAGTCACCGCATTTACAGGTCGCACAGAACTCATCAGATGGTCCATGAGAAATGTGCGAGTGAAGGTTCAATCAGCCAATTTTTGTCGACGTTTTATTTGGGCTCCAGCACGCTTGTAACGACCGAGCAGAAAATAGAACGATCTGAATCCCTTTTAATATCGTACTAAGTGGGAAATGATGTTCTTCCCTTCTTCGTCAATAATCGAGAGCGGCTCTATTCCACGGCTTTTGCTACATTATCTCGCTCACGGTTCAATCTATGCATTATTCAGGGGGAAGAGTAGGCGCAGCGACGGCGGAAAAGAAAGAGGATACGAACCAGGAGAAAACCTATTAGCATGGAACCAAATTACTTTTTCGCGATAACGTTATACGTGCAGTTCCCCGCTGCTGGTCCTCGAAAGGTTTTCCTGGAAACGCTGCATCCTCTGTTCCTAAATAATTCACTTCTCGTTAATAAATAATTAACGATTTGACGTCAGTGGGTCAACCTATAGCTTTTTGACCCTGTGGCGCCTCTACAATGGCTTCTCAATAACCCTTCTGTACAACACGCCACTATAGTGGCTCATACGTTCTACTGCTTGCGTTGAAAGATCATATTATATATAGCTCATGCTAACCAACGATTACTCTGACTGCAGACTACAGGTTGTCCGATTCTAATCTATAAATACGCATTACTGGTGAACTTCCCGTTATATAAAAAATCGTTCACATAGAAAGTGAATGGTTTCGAGGGGAGTATAATCTGGTGTAATCTGGTGGCATATGAAGGTGACATACGTTCTCTTAAATGAGATCATATAATTTTTAATGCATCAGTCGATGCAGCTCTTTATTTCCTATGAAAAAGTGTTAAGGTATTTATGTCGAAAAATCATTAGTTTAGGAGATATTTTAGTCTGAATATTGCAAGGAGATACTAGTGCGAATACCTACTACTCTGAAATGACGTTAGATACTAGTACCACTTTGCAATGTTCAGACTAAAATATCTCCTAAAGTAATGGTTTTTCGACATAAATACCTTAACACTATTTTGTAGTAAATACAGAACTGTATCGAATAGTGGATTCAAAATTATATGATTCCATTTAAGAAAACGTATGTCACCTTCACATGACCTCTACGCGTCCGTCTACAGAAAAACCAATTACACCAGATTATGACCTCCTCGAAACCATTCACTTCCTATCTGAACGATTTTTTATATAACGGGAAGTTCACCAGTAATTCGCTTTTATACATTAAAATCGGACACACTGTATATGTTTTTATTATTATATTATAGAATTCGTGATCTCCGGTTGTCGTTTGTTCGAAGCGCGGTATAGCAACGTCAGCGTCCGGATTCATGGTGGAACGGAACAGCAACGGTAATAACGGCGGGGGCATTTCAATACTTCAACGACACTCTTTATGCGTCTGCAAAGTTCTTAAACGTTCATGCAAAGCGCGTAAAGGCAAAGGGAAGCCGAAGGTCGGCCGGTGCGCACTAAATTCAAAATGTAATGGCATTATCGACGGTATTCCTTGCACGTCCGCGATGCCAGTGGCAATCGGAAAAGCGTAGCTCGCGAGACGGTGAAACCGAAAGCGCGAATGCGAGGGAATAATAAAAGAACGTTTCGAAGGAATCGAACGTCGATGGGAATCCAGCTCTTGTGCACGAAAAACGAACGAGAATGAACTGTTGGTGACGACCGAGCACCTGGATCGACAAACGGTGCTTAACCCTTTCCACTATAATTGTTTTCCTACTTTCGTCTTGGCCAACTCTGATTTTATTTTTTATGGTTTTGATATCTCATCGTAGGTATAAAGAAATCGCTTGCAGTTATTTAAAGTTTAGACTCTTATTAATAAAACGTTTGTTTATAAAGAATGCATAATGTCGAAATACAAATATGTAGTTTATTGTTATTTATGTTTCTTTAAAGTATGATGTTTTTTAAAACAATTTCCTGTATGTAAAAATGGCTTCCTGTCGCAAGTTTGACAAAAGTATACTGTCGTTCGCCTTCCACCTTTTGCTTTAAGGATCTGCGGTTATTATATGTAATCTATCATCCAGCCGATTTTCCTGGTTTGATGTTGAGGGTTTTCCCCGGTGTTTCGCACCTTGTCGGAAAATTCCCGCAAATAACTCCACTAGTTTGCGAATAAAATTTATATGTTTCATGGGTTTGATGTTATCTCTTTTATATGAATTAATTTATCTCTAAATATCTGAATTAATGGAGCAGACTTCTGGACCCCAAAAGAATAATTTTCTCCACTATTTTATAGATTTCCGCATAAAACAGTATGTTGCAGCGTAATGGTCCGCGAGATCTACGCCTCCTATGTACTTATTATAATTGCAAACTATCTGAGGTTTGTTTAAAAAAGACAATTTTACAATGTTACACTAGCTAATATGCACTGAACCTTCAAGCACGAGAATAAAACCAATACTAACAATAATTGAATTGCATATAAACTGATCTCTCCAAACAATCTGGAAGTATGCTATTGTGTATAAACATTTCATAAAGAACATTAATATCATTAATATTTCAATGCTGAGAAGTGTATAATACAAGGCATTCATGTACATACACATACACTTTCACAGCAATTTGTGAATAAAACTGTTGCCTCCTGTTTTGTTTTATTAACTACATGAAGTGTCACGTCAGAGGTGACTCGAGAGTTCTAGGGAAAAATAGTATTGTCACGCCAGAGGTGACCTCACGGTGCAAAGGGTTAAATTTATTAGAGGAAAAATTAATGGATATTAATTTTGTATGAGACAATCTTCTGTCGTGGATTCATTCTTTGCACCAATCTACGAATGGAATAGGGAAACTTGCACGGTGTGTCTGTACATCAGCATGGCCCCCCTGAAATTAAACTGTAGCTCCATCGTTTCCCTCCTTCGGTTGAGTTACTGCCATAAACTTCGCGAGTTTATTGTTCCCCATACGGAGTAATTTAAAGGACCTACACGGCTGGCAGGCCCAGGACCGTGGCGACATTAAAACGACGATTACCCCTGGAGCATGAGCCGCCATCCGTTCAGGTAGAAACGACTGCATAAAGCTAGGACGATAACTGTTGTCGTTGAAGCCATGCAAATAATATTTGGAAAACAGATGTAAAATCTAAAGGAATGAATATTCATTGAGGTTTTCAAAAGAGACCAGGGAGGGTACAGCAGGAGTACTTCTTCATGTGGGAGTGTCTGACAAGTCTCACAGTACAGTAGACTTTTCTAGATCCATAGACAGAATTAGGATAAAGGTTTCTATAATGAGTGTTTTAGAATTTTTAGTCCTATTGGTCCAGCATGGGCGCTTCATCATGTAGGAGGGTCTGATAAGTCTCAAACTGTGCCAGCCTCTCTTAGGTCCTATCACAAAGTTAGGCTAGAGGAGTCTTCAAAAGGTGTTCCAGGATTTTAGACCAGCTGAGCTAGTAAAGGTACTTCAGTGTATGGAGAGACCAAGCACAGGGAGTACCTGACAAGTTCGAATCCGTGCCAGTCTCTTATAGGCTCAAATACCAAATTAGGATAGGGGTCTCTTCAAAAAGTGGTTTAAGATCATCAGACCAACTGGTCCAATAACGGCACTTCTTCATATGTGAGTGTCTAACACGCAAAGTGTCTCACAAGACCCAAATTAACCCAACTACTTCTAGGTCCAAACATAGAATTAGGCAAAATGTTTCTGTAATAAGTATTTCAGTATTTTTATTCCTACTGGTCCAGTAAAAGTGTTTCAGCATATAGGAGGGCATAAGATAGGAAGTGTCTGATAAGTCTCAAACTGTGCCAGCCTCTCCTAGGTCCTATCAGGAAGCTAGGCTAGAGGAATCTTCAAAAGGTGTTCCAGGATTTTCAGATCAACTGGTCCACTAAGGATACTTCTTCATATGGGAGATGTTTAGGTCTATAGACACAATTAGGATAGGGGTTCCTTCATTACATGTCCCAGGATTGGTAGAACATCTGGTGTCAATAGATTGCATTATCAGAGCATTGTACCTTTCTAATTGCCTTGTACAGTCTACTGTATTACGCAGCATTGAAGTCTAACGACTCCATTATCTAGTAGATGATCTAGAACAGTTCCGAAGCTACCTGATACAGCATACATCGTTTCGAGTATACATTATGCGGAATTATAGGCTTGTTACCACAAAAGAAGCAAGGGAGAGGAGTAGTTCGGTCCATATATTCTAGAAGAGCCTCAGGGCGTCCCATTTGGTTACTTTAATTCGGGACCTGTTCGATGGCGATATTTCATCGGTGCCGCAGGAACAACGATTTCAGCCTTAGGTTATTAGTAACCTATGCTTGCCTCTCCCTCTTCGTCTGCATCCTTCATGCCCGACGCCCACACGCATTCAGCTGCCACCCTCGAAGATCAATATCACCTCCCGACCTTTTCCAAAAAGAAACCTAAAACTGATCAGTCGATTCCTTGGCAATGGTCTTTTGTTGTCTTTAAATTTTAGAGTCGAAGGTCAATGAGAGATTAAATTATTCATGCTATGGTGTACTCTCGACGGCCATATTTCTTTTTAAGCGGGATTTCTGGTTTAGGACACTGTTTTTAAGCGCATATTTAAGATTTTTTCTGGGACAATGAAATAAATATTATAAAATGCCGTTTTTTGCTTTTCATTATTTAAGGTTCGGGCTTTAATTTAATATTTTGTTGATGTAAAAAATATGGAAATTTTTCAAGACAGATGTCGTTAAAGTCGGCTTGAATTTTTCGACAGATCCAAACGGTGTCCGTGCTGCCGGGGGTCCTAGTGGTTTGAAATTGGAAAATCGAACGTTATTTCCATTAACACATTTGTGGCTATATCCGGAACTAGAATTATTTATTTATCGTTAAAAGAAACGGACTGAGAACGGTTTAAACAAAAGTGATCAATTTTTACCATAATTTTTTGCTGTTTCTAGCCTTAAAAAATATAAACAATTAACCTAGCAACATAATTCTAGTTCCAGCTATAGAGGGACGTCGACTGAATATGCCTGTAAAATTTTAATGAAATCAACCATGTAGTTTTTCTCTAACTACGGACACCAATTTCGAAAACTGCGTTTCCAGAACACTTCACTTTGTGCAGTGTTACGCTTGTCCTTGCTATAACTCCCTTAATACTGAAGATTTTCGCAAAACAATTTGAGAACATATTGCACAGAGAACAGGGATTAAAAAAGGGTAAAAAAAATCAATTTCTTTCACCGTCCAAACCCGAAGTCCCCCTTAAAGGCTGCCTGATCTAACCCCTTAAAAAACGCACATTGAAATCTTTGCTGTGTTGACTAATCCTTCGGAGGATAGACGTCCGCGATGAGCGGAAGTTCTCTCGTCGAGAAAAAGTTCATCGTGTCGATTCTCGCGGCGGGAAATTCGATTTCCACAAAGAGGTCTCGACGAGGGCCAGAGACGGCGTTCTACGCGGGAAATGAAGAGCGACGGGGAACAGCGGCAATTTAAGAGGCGGCCGCTGAGGTGAACAGAGAAGGTGAAACGTGCGAATCGAACGAGTGAAAGTGACAAAGGTGAAAGAAGGTGAAAACTGGAGGCTCCATGACTGGCTTTGAGGCTTCCCGTTCTCCCTCTGTTTCAGCGTTTCCGCCCCCCTCACACCCGCGGGTTTCCGTGCTCCACGCTCGCCGTGCCCTCTGTCTTCGTTCCGTCTTCTTTGTTTCAGCCCGGCTGAATCCTCCTTTCTTCCTTTCCCCGCCTGTCTCCGGGTTTTCTCGCTTGTTGCGGATATAAACGAGGCGTTGACTATAAAATAATGAAAATTTATGGTACCCCGTCCACGGCCGCCCGACGGGCGAACAGAGCGCGAGGGGTACGCAATTTGTAGAGCTTTCAGGAGAGCTTTGCTCTCGGCTTCTGATGAAAATGGCGGAGCAACAGTGACAATTACCAGGAGCCTTGTCGCGTTTCATCCCCCGGCCCTCCTATTCCCTGGCGTTTTCTTTCTCCTTCCAGACCCTTGTTACAGGTGTTCCCGTTTTGTCCCCGTCGCCTGATAGACGCGCCATTTTCCCTCGCGCCCGAACCGACGGGACTTCGAAAACGGGGTGCATCCCTGCTGTTATCAGTGAGCGTAAATTATCGGATGGTGCTGCAGAATTTTTTTAACGCTCTGGATGAGTTTGGGTGCAGCTGAAAAATACTGTAGGATTTTATTGTATACCCAGAAGTAGCGAGATGTGTATTGTGGGGGCAGCAAATCGGGAGTATAGAGCACAGGATGAGTGATCCATGATATTTTACTTTTAGTTATATTGAGAGTGTTTAATTATAGCAATAGTTGCACTGAATTACTATGTACTCTGCACTGTGTACTCTGCACTCTGCACTGTGTACTCTGCACTCTGCACTGTGTACTCAGTACTTTGACTCTGTACTCTGTATTCTGCACTCTGCACTCTGCAATGTGTACTCAGTAGTTTGACTCTGTACTCTGTACTCTGTACTCTGCACTCTGAACTCTGTACTCTGCACTCTGCACTGTGTACTCTGCACACTACACTCTGTACTGTGTACTCTGCACTCTGTACTGTGTACTCTGCACCCCGTACTGTGTACTTTGCACTGTGTACTCTGCACTCTGTACTGTGTACTCTTCACTCTGCACTGTGTACTCTGCACTCTGTACTGTGTACTCTGTACTGTGTACTCTGTACTGTGTACTCTGCACACTGCACTCTGCACTGTGTACTCTGCACTCTATACTATTAACTCTTTTCTAACCCTAAAGCGGCTAACTCTATTTTCATTCGCTCTCACGATATGTCCTCTTTAGCCCGAATCATTGTTTCTCTTTCTCAACCTAAACATTGCACCTCGAACTTCGTTGCATTCCCCAGTCACGCTGCTTATACCAGTCTAAACAATCTTCATGCTATCTCGTCTCGATCATCCTCACAAGGTAATCACCCAATTATTACTCAATGATTTTCATGCAATTTTGGTACAACACATAACTCGACAAATATTCGACACGTATGTTTCTTTATCTACAAACGTCCTCATTGAAAGGGTGATGACAACCCTTGAAGTTAGAATCAGAAAGTCTATTTGATGGTACATCTCAAAAGTTATTGGTCCTAGAAAAAAAGTTTAAATGTATAGTTAGTTTATTCTTTAATTCTGAATTCTGCTTTAGAATCAGTTTTTTAATATATTAAGAACTGACATATTTTTTCAAATTTTTCTATGGACTTGGGTACGTCAGTCAAACGCAATTAGGATGCTTACATAGCGTACAATATGAACAGCAAATTTGGCATGACGAATATCCGCAGATTATAGCTTCTATCTGAACCAAATAAGTTCAAATCCTGCCCCACGGGGTGACAGAGGGACAAGCGTTCACCCGGACTCTACTTACCCAAAATAATTCCCGGAAAATCACCTAACCCTCCATCTCAACCAGCAACTGAATCGCCAATCTGCCAATTAATTTATTCCGAATTGTGTCTGGTGCTTGGAGGTTAGGTCTGGTCGCAAATTGAATAAGATTACACGCGCTGGAGCTAATTAAATCACCGAGACGGGTATACTTTTAACGGCATGTTCCACGGGGTTAATTCGACGAGCAGAGAAACTTCGTAGCCGCGAATCCAATAAGTAGTTTCTCCGTTTCCGGTTCTATCGTTCGTGAATAGTTTATGCCCGCTTGTAGAATAAGGAATAAGCGGTCTCTTTGCGCGTGAATGCCTCCGATATGGCGGGCGTGGATTTGAATGCAAATCGGACGGCGAGCGTCGGATATCCGCACGTAAAAAGGTAATTGCGTCGAATAAAGAATTGGAAATCGCGAACACGTATACGGCACCGCTATTCCGGCGCAAACACACCCGACTCGCGATTCCGTGCACTGGATGGCTACACGATCGGTTCGTATATTTCGATACCCCGAGGAGACCCTGAAAAAGACCCGGAAAAAGTTACCGGCATCGGAAAAACCGTACTAAAGCGGTTACCGAATTTTTCATTGGCATTAACCGTTCGCATTGCGATTTTTTCAGCGGCCATCTGCCTCTGTACTTTGACTCTGCACTTTGTACTCGATACACTGTATTCTGTACTATGTACTCGATACTCTGTATTATGTACTGTGTACTGTGCACTCTCACTGTGTACTGTGTACTCTGTATTGTGCACTCTGTACTCTGAGTACTGTGTACTGTGTACTCTGTATTGTGCACTCTGTACTCTGAGTACTGTATACTGTGCACTCTGTACTCTGAGTACTGTATACTGTGTACTCTGTATTGTGCACTCTGTACTCTGAGCACTGTGTACTGTGTACTCTGCTCTTGTACTGTTCACTGTGCACTCTGCACTCTATACTCTGTCATGTATACTATGTACTATGACTCTGTACTCTGCTCTCGTACTCTCTACTGTGTACTCTGCTCTTGTACTCTGTACTGTGTACTTTGCACTGTGTACTCTGTACTCTGTAATCGGCTCTTGTACTCTGTACTATGTACTTTGGACTCTGTACTCCATACTCTGCTCTTATACTCTCTATTCTGTACTCCATACTCTGCTCTTATACTCTGTATTCTGTACTCTGCTCTTGTACTCTGTATTCTGTACTCTGCTCTTGTACCCTATACTTTGCTCTTGTACCCTATACTCTGCTCTTGTACTCTGTACTGTGTACTTCATACTGTGTACGCTGTACTCTGATTCTGTACTCTGTATTGTACACTCTGTACTCTTTATTAACGCTTCGCCTTAGAATTTTCTCAGCGGCAGATAGCCGCTGATGTTTATTCTTCATTGTTATGAATATATTGTACATTTTTGTGCGAATATACATTTTTTGACTTAAATATTTTTAATTTAAATGTATCTGATGAAACTCAACTGTGTACAGAACTGCATTTTGTGATTTGTATATCTCGAATCATTTTCTGTAAAACAGAAACTGAATAACTATACTGTTATAGCACAAAATATCATTGAACTTGAAACTTTCCAATTTTATTAAATTTTGTGAAGTCGATGGACAAAAACGGTTTCCACATTCGTGTTCGGCGCCTATCGATGTCAGAAACTGAAAGAGAAGTTAAAATTTGTCGAACAGTGTAATCGTTCCTTTGTCCTGTCACGAATTTTGGACCGTCCTGTACAGAGACAGTACTTTTTCCAGTTCTGTAACCTGAATCCCAGGTCGAAAAGTTACGAAACTGGAAACAGGGCGGCTGGGGTTCGGCGTCGATTTCCTCGGGGACGTTAAGACATCGTTCACGGACAAAAGAAATGTATTTACAACCGCACGGGGAGGCGAGAGGAATCTCGGTAGCGTCGTTAACGCTTCTCGCGGAAATATTACCATGTCAATTCGCGGAGATATTGCGTTGCAGGCGGCGGGTATCACTTTCCTCCGGGAGTAGAACGCGGACGCGCGTAAACGACACGATTGATACGCATCTTCGCGAAGTAAGGAAATCCTGTAGGGAGCCATTATGAACGTGTTCGCCACTCCTGTCTGTCGTATTATATTGCAGCTGCGGGAGTCTTCCAACCGACGTTCAAACTCATTCCCTTAAAATTTCGATTTTAACGGCGTACAGCGAGCTCGGTTGATGAACGGCGTAAGTCCAAAATTTGGGTAAAAATGTGGAAGACTTGCAGGGATGTAGGGCTCGTCGAATTGAATGAGAAATGTCTAATAAATGACGGTCGAAAGACGAATATTAGGCGAGATATGAGCGGTTGAGTGTTGAATACTATTTGTTTGAAAGTTGTTTATAACTTTGACAATATTGGATTTTAGATGTATGTGTATTAGATAAGTTTTGGTCAATTCGTCGAGCACTGCCTACCCTGTGAGTTTGGAATTTGGAAATTGAATATTAACTAATTTAAGCACAATTCAGTATTGGATAACTATTTTTGAGAAAATTGTTTATAACTTTGACAGTATTAAATTTTAGACGTATGCGCATTAGACACCTTTTGTTTGATTTGTCGAGCACTATCTACCAAATAAGTTTGGAATTTGTACAATGAATATTAACCGAATTGTGCACAATTCAGTATTGAACAATTATTTCTCAGAAAATTGTTTATAGCTTTGGCAGTATGGAATTTTAGATGTATGTGCATTAGACATCTCTTGTTTAGTTTGTCGAGCACAATCCACCATATAAGTTTGGAACTTGGAAATTGAATATTAACCGAACTGTGCAGAATTCAGTATTTAACAACTATTTGTCAGAAAATTGTTTATAGCTTTGGCAGCATAGAATTTTAGACGTATGCGCATTAGACGGTTTCCGTTTAATTTGTCGACCGCTATCCACCCTGCAAGGTTTGAATACTTTTCATATCAAAGTGTCTGATGTCTGACAATTAACGGAGCTCGTGAACATAAAGAGCAATGAAACCGGCAGGGAGATTCATTTTCCAGCCAACAACATCTCTGATCTCATAGAACTCCCTAATCTCTGGAACATAGTATGTAGTTGCCAGGACTCTACATTGTGCATTAATCGCGGGATACCCGAACCTTTGAAAACGGATTATCACGTGTAACGAGAATAGTTCCCTGATAGTTCAGCTTCGTGGTAGTTGATTATTGGCTAACACGACCAAGAAGACTTGAGAAGTATCTATAGCTGGGGCGTAGAAGGCTTCCGGAAACTACTTTAAACGCCAAACATGCTGCAATTACATCATTCAACTGATTTCTGTAACAACAATGATAATTAGTTCGCTATAAACTACATAAATTTCATTAACGTATACAGCAGATATGTTACCTCTAATATCAGATTCTGCCGCACTAATGTATTAATGATAATAATACTATGAATATTCCGAAGATCTTATTTCACAAAATGAAAATTTATTTCACTGTTCTAGACGTAATAATGGAAACAGATAAAGAAAAGTAAAAAGGATTTTCAGTGAGGGATGTTTCAACCTAGACCTCCGTCTAAACTTTTAACTCAAATTTCTAAAAAAACGATGCTTCATTGACAAAAAAACCTTCTAGCATTTTACAATACAAGATGTGCAGTAACACTTCACAAAATTTCACTCGAAAACAAGATGTCACAACCAGACGACCCCCTGTAAATATTCCTAATCAATTAAACCCATTCTCAAACAAGGTCTGATTACAGAGTCACAAAGCATACAATAATGAGATTATCAAACCATTGCTAACCCACTGAACTCTGAAACGTTCCACAAAAAACAGTCTCCGTG
Source organism: Macropis europaea (assembly GCA_916610135.2). NCBI lineage: Eukaryota > Metazoa > Arthropoda > Insecta > Hymenoptera > Melittidae > Macropis > Macropis europaea. Next base: position 10,880,628 of record OU744352.1, on the reverse strand, counting down.
TGCTGAATATTTTCCCCAGTCAAACCTGCGTTACAAACACTCTATTGCTATAGCAACTACAACACTAATCATCAATTCACTTCAGTGTTATCGAAATACCAAAACCTTCACAAATCATATACACATTTCAACCAAAAACGCTGACGCAATAATTCATCCAAACACTCACCTTGAAATTTCACGAAGTCTGCGCTTGAGCCACTACGGTGGCACGTAGCACTCGGAGCACGATTTCTCAGAACGAATATTCGGCTTCGTACAGCCTAAAGGGTTAACGGAGGCAGTTCTTTTTTTCAGATAAGAGGCAGGCTGGAGTTAGGGGCGCGATAACACCGATTAGCGAGTTTACGAGGTGACTAACGTCGCCGGATAGGGCTGTAAACGGTGCAACTCCGTTCAGCTGCGCCTAGCTACACGGTTTAATTTGCACGCGCTGCATCAGGGATCAGAGCGATAATTACGTGATCGCTGTCACATGGCCAGGATATTAAAATGGTTAGCATTAATTAAAAGCAAGCGAATTACTGATTCCGACGCGCTCGCGACGAGTGGCGGCGCAGACGTCGCGCCGTTCACCGCCTGGGGGTGAAATTCGCTTTACAATTAATGCGACTAACGAATACTTTTTTTTGTTGATCACTTCGCATGTTTTTCTCGACTACGGCAGAACTTTCGAACATTTTTTTTTTTTTTTCAAGAATCACGCACGCAGTTAGTCCGACTGTGGTGTTTTTTTGTGAACAAGAGGATTAATTTTTCTTTAAATATTTATTTGGTAATAATAATTTATTATTTGGTAAAAATAATTTATTTGGTAATAATAAATATTTAAAAAAAAATTAATATATATATATATATATATATATTAATTATATAATATTATATAATGAACGCTGTATATATTATTTGTTTTTGTGTTCTGATTTGGCGTTGAATTTTTTGACAATCAAATGTCAAAGCCATTATAGTGGCCGCTCGCATGGATGACCATATTTTCCAGAGAATACACATTTAAGAGCCACTTAATTAATAAATAGAATACTCGTTCATTAGGTCCGTTTAAGATTTTTCGAAGTACTTTACTTCGACGTCAAAATTTTCGAAATTGTTTTCCTCGCTTCCAGTTATTTTCTACAAAATTAATTTGTCTTGCAATATCCACCCTGTAAGCCCTGGATTCCAAAATGTAATATTAACCGAACTGTGCACAATTTAGTATCGAACAAAAATTTGCTAAAAAATTGTTTTTTTGACATTTTTAAAAGCTGAAAATTATTACCGGTGCCCTGTTTAATAACGTTCCTTCTGCGTCGACGTCCGAGCACCGATTTCTCGTTAATTGTAAAATTACCCCGCCGGGTGTGAAACTGTTTAATAACAGATATCGAATGTTAAACCGATTCACACCTGAAAAAAAACCTGACACGAGTTATAAAGCCATAATTCGATATTGTGAATTTTTCGCAATATCATTTACTGCTGTTATCCGATTACCGACACTTCCGAAAACATTCCCATAAATATCCTGGTAATTTTACGATTAAACCGCTGCTTCGTTTAAAGCGATAGTCCGGCGCTGACATATTTTTCAAATTTTCCACGCTGGTGAAATTGTACAGAAAATTTTGAACATCCTACAGATCCTTTTTTACAAAATTCTTGTTTTCGTTAAGGCAAAATTCTATACAGTAATTTAAGTATCCCTTCACCAAAGAAAATGATGAACTTTGGCCGTATTTGGTTTCTTTTTAAATTTTCACGCCTTGAACTCTGGAACCCTTGGAAATGGACCTTTTTAATACGTTGAGCGCCGCGTGCACCACCGGTGGCTCACGTAACAATTTTAATATCATTAAATAACAGATTACCACTATGAAATTTTGAGTAACATTTATGTTACAATGATAGTATAAAATAAGAAATATATTATCAAGCAGACAACTATTTGTACAGACTTTCAGACTTTCTCTCCTCCCAACGAACAGAATGTGTTGAAGTAAAAAAAAATTTTAAATTAATTGTCAATGCTATAAACAATTTTGCGGCAAGAGTTTTTAACAAATGTCGACCGATCCAGAGGTGTAGATTCATCCCTGTAAGCCATGACTAATAATTTTTTTACATCCTGTAGATTCAACAATATATGGTAACGAACAGCCGCTTTCATGTGGCTGATTAGTTACAGGATTTTCCACTGCGGCGCTCAACGTATTAAATTCGAAAATTTGGCATCGCTATGAGCATTTAACACTTTGACTGCCATGCTCAAGTTTTATTTAATTAAATAACTATCAATTTTAGAAATATTTTCAGAAATTTTAACATTGCAACACTGATGTAGAAACTGATGTACAACATTGAATCCGTAAAAATAATTTTCCTGTATGATTTACGTTGGAAATGACAATTGATGCCCTGTCTGACTATGATCGTCTGTTTTCACTGTGGTACGAAGTAATGCGCAGGGGACACCCCTTTTTTCGTGTAATGGTACCTTGCGATACACTTCACGCAAAAACAGTACCGTATTTTGCCACCAAAAAAATTGCAGGCATAGCTCAAAGTACGAACAATAAACAATCCAAGTTTCATTTCAATAACTTCGATAATTTTCGTGCAAAAAATTCACAAAAAACAGCTATCTTCGAGTAAAAATAAAATGCCCCGCCACATTTTTGCATACTCCAAAATGTTTCATGTCTATTTTGAAAACTAATGAAGATTTTTGGGTATCTCTGGCGGCTCTCCTCGTTTAAAAATAAAGTTGTTTCAATGATTAATGACCGATTCTGGAATGTGAAACGAGGAGCGCGGTGACAAATATACAATAATTATATCGGGCGGTGTAATTTTCCAGCGGTCGATTCGGCGGGTTTTTGCGTTTCTGAATAAAGAGGCGACGGTATTTCCATACTGCGACGATTAAATACGAGAGCTCCGAGTTAATGGCATTCGTCGTAACTCGGAAAAACAAATAGAGCCGCGGGAACGCACGGTCTTGCCGGAGCTCGAAATAAATGAATCCTCGTTAAGTCAAACTAGATGGATCTTCGTTTGCGTCATTCCTAAGGCTCTCGATTAAAATGAAGCCTGATGTTGAAACGAAAATGTCTGGAGGAAAGCAGGTCGACGTAGCAGCTTATAATACGCCGGCTGGAAATTGCGTTATTTCTGGAATAACATCGGCTCATTTATTCTCATTGTCTCGAGACGAGTTCTCGTATCCGGCTATTCGGGACCAACCACGAAAAAGTTCAGAAAATTCTGTTTTCTTTTTTTAGGGGGGGATTCTGTGTATTCAAATAAACAGGTAACATAGTTTCGGAGATTGATTAAAAATAACTGTAAAATTGTTGGCGAAGTTTCTGTTCACCTACATTTTGTTTTAATGTATTTACTGTTTTTTTAATGAATTGTTGGGTTTGAGGTATTTTGTTAATGTTCAACAAATACTTACTACTATTGTTTTATTGAGTTTGTAACTGGCTATTGAAAATTGTTGAAAAAAGGTCACTAATTTTTACTTACTGTCTTTGTGAAGAATTCTGTGGATTAATGAAAATGAGTAACGTGCTGTTTCATTTAAAATTTAGTTGAACAATTTTGTAAGTAACATAATCTTCAGTTATTGGTTAAAAATAACTGGAAAATTGCTGGCAACGTTTCAGTTCTTCTACATTTTCCTTTAATATATATAATGTATTTTTAAATAAATTACTGGGTTTAACCTATTTGATTAATATTCACCAAGCACTTACTGCTATTATTATTATTTTATAAACTGTATGACTGGTTTTTCAAAACTGTCGAAAAGAATTCAAAAAAGTCTATTTATTCTTTCTAAAAAAGTCTGTAGATTCAGGAACATAATTAACCTTTTTTGTATGGAATAATGATCAATTCATAATTTAAGTTTATATATTTCATTTATTATAAATTAGCGGATATGATCTATTTGATTAATGGTCAGCAGACACTCACTATTATTATTACTGCACTGCAATATTCATTATGCCAGTGAACGCATTAATAATCGCATGTTCTTAGTGTGCCAGTCTTAAAAATAAAAAGAGAGAAGCAAGAAACATAAGAAATTAATAAGTAACAGAGATAAAAACATTGTAAGAATCGAGTTATAGCGGTGGGCCGTTATAAACCTAACCTATTATAAATCTAGCGTAAAATATACCCAACCTAATATAAATTGAGCGCATCTCAAACCGAACCTACTATAAACCCAGCTTATCACGAACTGGACCTACCGTGCTCTTCACAAACCTATTATAAACCCAGTTTTACACAACCTTGACCTACTGTGAACCCAGCTTAACACAAACTCAACTGACTATAAAACTAACCTAACCCAATCTACTGTAAACCCATCTCAACGCAAACCTTACCTGCGACAAACGCTGCCCACCACAAACCTAATGTACTATAAACTTATATTGTTATTATAATTTGAAATACTACTATAAACTACCAGATACTTCTATAAACCCAGTCTAAAACCCAGCCCAACACAAGCCCGACCTACTGTAAACCCAGTCTAATACTAGATACTACTATAAACTACTAGATACTACTCTAAACCCAGTTTAAAACCCAGCTCAACACAAACTGAATCTGCTATAAACCCAGTCTAAAACCCATCTCAACACAAATCCAATCTACTATAAACCCAGTCTAATACTAGATACTACTACAAGTCCAGTCTAAAACCCAGCTCAACAAAAACACAACATTCTGTGAACCCAGTCACTAGATTTAGCAAGTCTATTACTAAATGGATACTGCTATAAAGTACTAGGTACTACTCTAAACCCAGTCTAAAACCCATCTCAACACAAATCCAATCTACTATAAACCCAGTCTAAAACCCATCTCAACAAAAACACAACATTCTGTGAACCCAGTCACTAGATTTAGCAAATCTATTACTAAATGGATACTGCTATAAAGTACTAGGTACTACTCTAAACCCAGACTAAAACCCAGCTCAACACAAACTGAATCTGCTATAAACCCAGTCTAAAACCCATCTCAACACAAATCCAATCTACTATAAACCCAGTGTAATACTAGATACTACTAAAAGTCCAGTCTAAAACCCAGCTCAACAAAAACACAATATTCTGTGAACCCAGTCACTAAATTTTGCAGATCTATTGCTAAATGGATACTGCTATAAAGTACTAGGTACTACTCTAAACCCAGTCTAAAACCAAGCTCAGCACAAACCGAACCTGCTATAAACCCAGTCTAAAACACATCTCAACACAAATCCAATCTACTATAAACCCAGTCTAACAACTAACCTGCTATGAGCTCAGCCCAACACAAACCCGACGTCCTGTAAACCTGCTGCAGCGCGGCAGCAGACGTTACGATTGTTCGAGCAGAACAGTGGGTTCGCTGGTCCATTGAATTTCCCACGGATCGCAACGTAGCTTCCTGACGGGAAAAAAGGACGTTGTCACCGGCGCCAGCTTCGATATGAACGGTCGAATCGCTGGTGGGCACGTGAACGAAAACGCGGGGTTAATTAACGAAGACTTTTCGAGAGGCGCAGCACCGCCCTGCGCCGGAACCGGATGCCACTGTCGTCAGTTCTGTTTTTCACCCCCATCGAGGTATCATACGCGTATCTGACTTTGACCGTGACTCAGCTGGCCGCCGCTATTTACACCGTGCAAAAGGGGAACGGATAATATCGCGTGTCAGGTCGACCGGTGCATTTCGAAAGGCTGAAATCCCGATTCATTAACGCACGCCTGCCTCCCAACCCGCCGATGCACATGATTAATAACGTTATAGTGCGCACGCGATAGTTGGTGAGCGTCAGCTAGGGGATACCGTCACGGCCACACCGCCATCGCACCATTCGATGAATAATTAAGAATTATTTTCCGCGTGGTTGGGCCATTCTTTCGTTTCGCTGGGGTGCCGTGACGGGAGAATGATTTTCGGTGACCTGCTCGTGCCGCGTGGGTCACCGGCGCCCCACGTTGACGAAATTAATGGTTTCGCTCGAAATATGTACCGCGTAGTATTTGTTAGATTAAAAATGCATTGTTGCAAAGACAAAGGTTAGTGTAGCGGAACTGATGTGAAATTTCTGTTGTAATGAACTGTCGTCGTATTCATAAAGTTGAAAATGGGTGAACGTGGAGCGTATGCGACCCACACGGCAGGGAACTTGTTAATTTATTTGCATCGTTAGTGCAAACGGATCAGAGTCCATACACATTATCGAAGTTAGTATGAAAAAGCTGTAACGTCGAAAGGAATTAAGTTATTTGTAACAGATGTTTTGGAATATAGTATAAAATACACTTTTTAATAATTCTTTGTTAATGAACTGTAAGTTAAATTACAACTAATAGAAGTTGGAACTAGTAACTATAAATAATTACAAATTATTGTCCGTGTGCCTGAGCGTTAGTTGTTTTAGTGTTATACAATGACAAAGGAGACAACCTATTTGCATCATGAATTTCTATGTACACTATTGAAATTAGCATAAAGAGGCTATAACCTCGAAAGTAATTAAGTGATTTCTAACAGACATTTTAAAGTTTCAAAATACTGTTTTTAATAATTGTTTCGCAATAAACTGCAGATTAAATTATAACTAATAAGGAGTACTGCCATAACCATACCAGGATTCGATAAATAATTACGAATTATTTTCTGCAAGCTTGGATGATGCTTGTTTGAATGCTGTACACTGACAAAGGAAACCTAACCTATCAGCATCATGAATCTACATTATCAAACTTAGCATAAAAAGACTATAACCTCGAAAGTAATAAAGATGCTGGCGACAGATGTTTTGGAATGTTTATTATAATATGTATTGTGAAATTTAAATCTAGACCATGGAGGTTATGTTTCGTGAATTTCTTGGACACCTAGGGTACAACGATACCGTGTTATTATGCGGTCGTAGCCGAATGCTGATGAGTAGTAACTGCGTGCACCGGCATGTCTGACTCGGCGCATACTTAAAAAGTATGGAAATTGGCGCGCAATTTAGTCTGCGCGAAACGCGAGTTTCTTCTCCCGCGAAATTGAAGTTACTCGGGGAACAAGTTTCTTCTCCTGCCCCTTGTCGTTGCCGCTGCGTGTTTCTGTTATTTAGTTTCACGTGTCGCGAATAAATTCCAAGAAATTTTCAATTCTCTTTTCCAGAGGGGTCACATATTTCCTGCCTTGTAAATTCAGCCGATCACCAACTATTATTAAACTAAATATACACCTTTTGTTGTAATTTAAAACAACACAAATTCGCTTTGAAAATATTGTTGCTTTAAGTTATAAACATCAATTTGTTATCAATGTCGGGTATTCTGGTTTTGAAAGAAAAAACTGTTTTAACGTACCAAAAAAATTGTTTCAAATTCCAAATTTTTGGAAAATGAGACTTATGCCGTTTTGCTTTACAAACAGAGATATATAGCGTGTGTTTTATATTGAACATACTGCCTAGAAATGTGGTAGTGATATAGTAAATGTTGAATTAATTTAAATAAACATTTTTAAATAAAAATAAATAAACAAATGTTCGATTTAAAATTAAAATTCTGAAAATTGTGTAGAGTTTTAAAATAATATAAATTGTTAAGGTTTACCTACTGTAATATACAATCCAACAAATGACTTACGACCAATGTCTTCTGCCTCCACTATACTCACAATTATAACTAACAATAATTTAAAAAAAAAAGCGGAAAGTGGGTTTAAAAGAATAATTTCTTTGATGCAGTTGGCATGATGCAATCCTACCAGCTCGTGCTTGGGTTTTTACGATCGATGTGCGGGTTCTGCAGTCACGATATACACTCGCGTGCAAAACTTTCCGGCCACTTCGTTCTGCAGGCGTACCTTCAAAATTGTGGCACAAGCTCAGGTGTATAAATATCGCGAAAAACGAGCGGTAGATTCATAGATCTGTGTTTCGCCATGGCTCTGAGCTTTTCGAAATTTCATATCACTCAAAATGCGATGCAATTTTCCTTCTGGAAGCGGAGGACCGAGAGACCCGGTGGCCGGTGATTTTTGCACGCCACTGTACGTGGACCGTCGCGTTGTCGGGACTCAAGCACATGCTTTACGAGCTAATGCGACGGAAAAAAGCTTTGTAATGTAATAATAACACACGCCGTGGTAGCATGAGGCGTGGGCTCAGAAATTACGAGACTCCGAAGTGCGAGAACAATGGACCCTGATAAGCGCCATTAAATTATGGCTCGAAGTAAATTGGTAACGCGAACCGTCAAATATATTTCTACAAGTGTCCACCGTAACGAACACGGTGCCCGCGTTGAAAACTTCGTATCGAACGCGCCGTCTAATTCGACTTTCCGGAAACCTTCTTAATTTTCTAAAAATTACCCGCCTTTAAAAACAATTATAATTTCTTTACCAGTGACACGAAACCCCTGAAGAAAATTTAAAAAAAATTATTTTACAGTCAAACGAATTGCTATTTACAATCTGACAAGTTATTGACAAAACTACCCTTTAATCAAAGTGGTTTGAAATATTTTTGAAAGGTAGAAGTTGTTAAAAAATCCGACATTTTTGATCGAATGTTTCAATGCAGCGATATGGTGACAAATCAATAAATTGTAATTGCAGAGTTCAATGAATCCGTGAATGAGTCCCGGGAAAATCGAACACCAGGTGCTACGAGCCACTATACTGTGTCAAACACAATTTATTGTACTATATAAAACTATATATTCAAACGAATGATGATAACGGCATCATTTATTCAAATATGTATGTTTCATTAAATATGTTGAAATTTTATAACCAAGAAATAACCTAACAATTGACAGCATATATATTATAATGATTGAAGCATTCAGTTCGACGCGTGTTTTACGGCGAAAAATTCCAACACACGACGCACATTTTTTCGAAAGTTTCAAAGTTGATTGAAACTTGATTTTAACCCTATAAATCGGATGTAGAGGCAAGAAGAAAATGGAGAGTCAGTGGAAGTAGTGATTAAAGTTTGTCAGTTCGTTAAACCCCAATGTTGCTCATAAACAGAATTCCGGACATTGGCTCGGGCCGGGCCACAACGAATTAATTGAATCGATCAAAAATGCACGACGCGGCCCGTAACACGTAGACGTCTAGACTAGGGACATTGGGAAGCCTGCCAAAAAACACTAGCATGCCGCAGCATCGTCAGGGACACGCTTCGAACAGATCTTTATCTATCGGACCGCTTCCGTCCTCTTCTGCTAGCTCGTACAGTCGCTCAAAAAAGCATTCTACTTTTTATTCATAGTGTATACTATTTTCAGAATTTGATTAATGTTACTAGCCTATACAGGGTAAATCCCTAGGAACTGTCATGTAATATAACTTTGTAGTTATTTACTGTATTTTTAAATAATAAAGTGAAATAACTATTGAAATGCTGATTACAATGCGACAGAGTATTTTACAGATACAGTGCTCCACAGTTGGCTGGAAGTTCTCGGTCCCAAATACTCTTTCAGCCAGCCGTGGAACTCTGTACAATCTAGTACATTACCTAAACATGTGTGTGGCATAGATAATATAGTATGATACTATAGATCTGTACAAAAATACATAGGCGCACTCTACCATGTGTCGACCCAACTAATTTGTGTTCATTGTCTTTGATTAGTAATAGCATTTTCAACAAACTTCTTACTCATTGACGTTAGAAAAAAAAATTATCGAATGAAATTTGCTGTGTAGGGAAAGCTTGTGATTTTATGGTGACCTTGAAATTTTTTAATTTCACTATGCACCAGGAGTTATAGGAAGGATAGTACTGAACGTACTGAATAAAGAATGTTTAATAAATATTTCTAGAAAACTTCACATTATTCGAGTTATAAATAATTTTTTAAATTACATTTTCAGCACCAAATTATTGACAGCTGCGTTAATATTGTTCTACTCTTTCCCCCTTTACCATTCCAGCTTTACATTTCTGGGGTATACACCCCTCGAACAGACGTGTTCGAATTTTCCAATCCTACGGTAAAGGTGATATTTACTACAGCTTATGAAAGTCTTTGTTATCAAAAATAAATATGTTTAGATTACCTTATTGAGGAAATGAATACAGAAATGACAGATTCTTGGCTGTAGTAACGGATAAAACGCAGTGGGGGCGCCACTGCGTGCGAGTACCCCCACCGCGGAACTCAATTCTTTCGCCGGTCCAACTATAGGCGCAGAATTATGGTCAGACGAGTCGAAAGGGGTTTGGCATTGGCGCGGAAACTATAGTATAGAAACGAGTCCTGGCCAAGTCAGCGACCTTATAACTGTTATAAGCGGCCACTAAAGACGAAATGGCCGGATAAACTTCTCTGTAAAGATTTTTCCACCCCCCTCGCCACCGTCTATAATGAATTGTTGCCTATACGCAGCCGGGCTAACGCTATTTCTGCTGGCAGACTTCATAAACTCGACTGGAGGTTTTATTCGGCCCAGATTTGCTAAAACTCTTATCGTTTCATGAAAGCATATAATTCTCCGCTATTAACGACACTTTTGATTGTCAACTCGTGTTTGACAGATTTATTATTATCCGCAGGGAATTACTGTTTAGTCCGACAGGGCAGATACAGTGATCACTGTGACAACTTGCTCAAGGTAATTAAATTTTTAAAACAGTCGAGGCTACTATACTAGGCTGTTCAAGGTCATGTACTCCCTCGCAAACTGATTGTACCATAACCAGTAAGTAACCTTGAACGACATATTTTATTTATTTATTGATAATCGTTAGTATTTTGTAATAATAATAGTAATTTGTACTCTCATTTATGAGTAACAGGGAACTGACAATAGATGCAAAAACACCTGATGTCCTAACCTGAAACGACCCAATTTTAGTATGCTCACTGCATAAACAGATCGAAAGGAGATTCTTAGTACCTACTAAAATTGACTTTTTTCGAAGACAGAGCTCCCTGTAAAAAAAGATGTGTAACGCCTTTTCGATTTATCTCTCCAGAAGGAATAATCGTGTTTCCGTCAGCATCGCTCACACCCCTTGCGAGCGTTCCCTTCTGCATCGCGGCGGGAGACGCAACAATTTGAAATTATGATTATCGCGACGCCGGAACGGCGGACTCATTAGTTCCCGATTTATTTGTCGAAATATTGCGACGGGTTCCTCGATCAATGGCCGAGGCGTACGGCCGGACAGGCGAGGAACGAGCGATTTATCAATTTTCAAAGTGATTGTTCCACTGCATAAAATATCATTCGGCCGGTGGAATAGTGTTGGAGCGATCGCCCGGGGCCATCAGCAGGGATAATAATTATTATTTCACGCGGTTAACGAACGAATTGTGTCACGGGCAACGCGCCCGGAGAAAAGGGAGCTCACGTGACCGCGGCAGGAGGGGCGGGTGGCGGGGACGCGGTCGGAGTGGGGGAAGAAGCGCCAGGAGCTATCCCGTAATTACCGTGGCACGAGAAAATCGGAAATTTTGATTGGCGTCCATCGCTTTAGGGGAAAAAAAGGCCACGCTCAAGCAGAAACGTCATGCGTCGTTTTAAACAATGCGACGTAGGCCGATATCGAGCTACGTGTACACGGCTCCAGGCTCTTTCATGCTAGTAATCGGATTCGGTTTTCCAATATTCTACCGGAAGCCGTATCGCCTCTATATAAAATGCGTGTTTTCCGTTTTCTAGTGGCGCTAATAATTCACCATGTTTACCGACCATTACTGACCCTGGTGACTCTCGCACCGATGCGATGCTTGTTTTTAACGTGCTCGTTTCTTCTGTGCACGACCGCCGTTGGAAAGTTTAGATTAAGGTTATGTACGATTCAATGAGAATATGAAATTGGGGTTGCATACAGGTATTAGACAATTCGAAGGCGGTATTTATGCACTTAGATTTCTGCTTTAGGAAAAGCGTATACGAACGAAATAACCTCAAAGTTTTTAGGAATACAAATAGTTTGTAATGTGATCATTATTTTATTTGTTACAATTTCAGTAAATGCTTCCTTCGACCAACCTAACCGATCTTACATAACTTATCCCAGCCTAGCTTGAGCAGTTTAATTTAACTAACCTAACCCACTAGTTTCAAAAAATGTTATTTTTGAGCCAACCTAACCCACTAGTTTCAGAAAGTGTTACTTTGAGACAACCTAACCCACTACTTTCAGAAAATGTTACTTTCAAGATCTAAAAGTATCAGATCTGTCCACTTTTGGAATAACGTTATTTGTAATACTATTTTAAGTAACATGTTATTTCATTTCATCATTTTTTAAGCAAATTCTATTATTTGGTTCGAAGAAATTATTCCAAATATTCACCACGTAAAAATTCTCTTATTTAATTTCCTCTGAAACATTGTTTAAGTCTAAGTTTTTGCAAAATATCAAATATGTCTGAATTTGAATTATTATATAGTTAAAAAAACATATAAACAATTGTCCAGGCTGCTTCACGCTCATAAATAACAAATTATTGTACGTATACGCATAATCAGACTGATTCTAATTTCTTTTTAATTTCAAACCACGTTGCAGCAATTAATTAAAAAAGTAACTGTTGACACTGAATTTGTTCGTTGACATTGAATCGTCAGTCGCGTGGTCACACGCTAATAATACAAACACACTTTTACTGTTTAAACATTTGATCGGATCGGAGCCTTTATTAAGTGACTACCGGGCAGCAGATCAAAACGAAATATTACTATTTACCCAAATCCAATTGGTAAATGCAACTATAAACATTTAGCGTAAGCATTCGATGATGTGTTCCCATCGCTGATCGTAATCGATGTTTATGCATCTGCTTTTGATAACATGATCGAGTTATGCGTAATACCGTCTCTATTTTCCGAGTTAGTCATCAAAGAGCTTGAAACCGCAATTTACATTCCCTTCGTGATACGAGAGAAGAAAAGAATATCTGATATTACAGCAGAAATGAGTAATATTAATAGTTCTAGGTCACGATTTTATTCCTTGGAACTATTCATTATACGACCTGTTACGAAATTTCCTGTTACTCAATTTTCCAAAATTATTGATGCCTTAAATTTTGTCAGTATTGTAAAACTATAAAATTCTTAACAAAATGTATAGGTTATAATTGGACAGTCTGATATAATAATTTCATAAGTAAATAATTTAAATACACAGGTTCATAGCACACCATGAACGTTTACCGTCAAGCCAGTGCGGTGGCCCGTAGCACACAGCGCTGTATTTTTCGGAGCCCATATACAAGTTAATAGAGGTGAAAGGGTGAAACAACATATCACGCCATTAACCACACCAAAAATTATATACACACTGGCCGTGTCCTCTATTATTTACAATCACAGAAGTGACCTTGAGGGGTCAATACATCATGCCTGCACTATACACGGAAAAAACAATCGCTCACACTGAACATCGTCCATCATTTTCACTCAAACAATCAGTATTCAAAATGTAAGAACAATTCATCAAATTCACAACAGGGGCCTACAACAACAACAACAAAAAACTAAGCAGATGCTCCAGGGGAGTCATAATTATACTGTGGATGTTTATGCAATTATACATACTCAAATATCTAAAACACGCTCATTTAAAACTGTGCAATAATAAAAAGTACATTCTCATAACACTCACAGAACAAAATACAGTTTTATCAAAATTTCATTTCTATAACTGCATTAACATAAAAACTATTGAATTCCAAAAAATGTATATTTGCATAAACATTGACAATCTAGCTACAATTTATAATAAACATTCACCGGTTCATCGACCGGAGTGCACGTGCCGGTGATGCCAGATAAGGCCCAGCATTTAACGATCGCCGCCCGAGGGCCCGTGCAGCGATCAATCAAGATTAACCCGCTAATGAAAAGGGTCCTAGCTCACGGACGGGTCACTAAAAAAGAGAAAAAACGACGTGCAGGTAAACGTCGTGGAAGTAATACGAGAAGGGGTCCAGACGAGATGCTCGTGTGGCGGCGAGAGGGGCCCAGCGTCGGTGGCTTTGAGCGTGTGTGGGGTCCGGGCCCCCCCGTCGGGCGCCCCACGGCGTCACGTGGAACAAGAATGACAACAGACCCAGAAACAAGCAGAGCCGTGGTCCCCCGGGGCCTGTTACGAAAGCCGAAAATGTGTGTTTCGGTTTTAATAGCCGAAGGTCGTGACCCTCGTAGGGTCCCTTCTTGTTGCTAGCGTGAACACACGCGATAAGTTCGCCTGGACCGAAGTGGGGGGCCCAGACACGTGCCTTGAGCCAGGATGATTTACAGGGACCGTCCACCTGGCCAGATTTTTATGGGGAAGATTTTGAAACTATGTTGTGATGTACTCTGTGACATGTTTTTGGACAGTTGCTATAGCAGAGACATCCAGATTAGGATGTTCATGGTCGGGACTTCGTCTGAAAATTTACTTGTCTTGATCTTTCGATCATGCACAGGGTGTCCTGTTTAGACTACCTTAGAGAACTCTACTGCTTTTGGGGGTAGAGAACTATGTCCCCAGAACAAGTTCTTTGATTTAAAGGAGTAAATATTATGTGAGGAAGAAAGGTTTCTCTGAAGGTTGGGTTTCCCATGATTTCAAGGTTGTCGATATTTGTTTCAATGGCTATATATGCTTTTCTAGATGAAATGTTGTAACTAACACCATTGGGGAGTGTTGATGAATTCTGTGATCTAGAATAACGGGGCCTAGAGCACTAATGTGTCCTCAAAATAATTGGGTTTTCTTGAAGATGTTTATAGTACTTCCAACTTTATGGTAGAGGCCAATAGAAGTCATGCAGAAGGCTGGCCAAGGTCATTAGTTTATTTACAATCTAAACTCGTGTTTTTAACTCGACCATCAACTATCAAGTGGTGCTCTGGTCTTCATCGTTCAAGCATGCATTCCTTTTGCATAAAAATAGAAGAGGGAATGATCTTGAAGATCATTTTTATTAAATTTCAGCAAAGTTGCCATCAGTTCGAGGCAGGAACATCCAAAGATTCGACAAACTCGCACCCCTTCACGGTAGACCGAGCAGGGAACGAAACTGATTGGTCGTTAATCCTCCGGCTTGTCCCCGGGATTCATGTTTTTCCCCGTTCGTAGGATGAATTCGTCAGTAATTGGGTATAAATCATCGAGCTAGCGTTCACGGTGCCTTTGTATCCGTTGCGTCATTAGGAGACATTATGTTCACCGTGTCGGATGACAGCGGACAGAGATAGGCCCAGCCTAACTCACTGCATCTGTTTCTCTCGAAAAATCAGTGTCCGTCTTTCCACAGGTGTTTGAAAACAGGGGCCAAATCTTTTATACAAATATAAATAACAAATGAATCCACTTTTATTTAATGACACTAATCAATACTCCCCAATGAAGACAGTGGACACGTTAGGCCCTAGTCCAGTGTGTAGGCAACTACCAATTCCATAGCTACACCAAATAGGCTAATCCCCTGATGTATACCGAGTAAGAAACTAGACACTAGGTTCAGCATATAAATGTTCATTCTGTCGAAGATGTATTGTACTGTGTTGCACCCAATTGACTGGCTACTATTAGGCGTGTGAGGAGTAGAAGTTGTACACAATGCGATTTTAAGTCAAACAGCTCTGTGCGCAGATTTTTGGTCGCCTTGAATAACATTGTAGTAAAGGGAAGGGTATGGATGACGAGTCCTGATGAACTGCACCCTTGATGACCAAAACTGGCTACAC
The DNA here is from genome assembly GCA_916610135.2 of Macropis europaea. Lineage (NCBI taxonomy): Eukaryota > Metazoa > Arthropoda > Insecta > Hymenoptera > Melittidae > Macropis > Macropis europaea. Next base: position 10,864,890 of record OU744352.1, on the reverse strand, counting down.
ACGTTCCGGTATACCTGTTAGGTTTGCCTGTACAGGTTTATTGCAGCGTGTGGATGCACTACAGCAACCGGTAGACCTGGATAGACAAACCTGACCTGATTCGTCTGGTTTGCCTGTCCAGGTCTACCGGAACGTGTATAGCCAGCTGAAGGGCAGAGTTTATTTGTAGAAAGTGTACTGTTTAGAAGGTCTCATAAAAAACATCCTGACCCAGAGTAAATGCTGACAATGAGTTGGAGCAGACACTGCTAAAGATTGGCCATCCGACTCCCTATATAGGCTAATCTACACAAAGAGGTTACATTTACCCAAAGCACACACATTTCACTTAGACCCCTGAGGGAGTCCAGTTGTTTCTGTTCAATACAAATTAGAATAGCAACTAGAAAATTGTCTACATTCTTTGTCCTGATTAGGACAACTACCACACAGCCCAAAGGGTTGTAATAAATTCTAATGAATCCCAAATCATGTCCTCTCATTCTGATAAGATTCTTCAAGTTCTAGAGCGTATAGAAGTATTGCCGTCTATTTTCTAGGCTTTATTTTTGTGCGAATGTATATTCCGGTCTGTCGTATCAGCCGGCAGATAAGGGAAGATTAGGTATCGTGACATTGTGACGTGAGCGTGCAGTGGAATCTCGGTGTGGTAGACCGATGCGAGTTGATCTCGTCTGCAGTGTATCGGATGCAACCTTGACGACAAGGTGGCTGCCCTCCCGATGGGGAACCGCATTGAAAAACGTAAAGGGCACTTTGAGCTACGTCTTGGGGGGAAGTGAAGCATACCGAAATAACGTTCCTCCTACGTTAAAATTCCAAGACGCCATCCACCGTGGCTCCCCCTCACTTTTACATTTTTACGCTCCTTGCGTCATACTCTGATATCCTTTTATCTGTTTCCTCACGAAAGGAACTGAGAAATAAAAAGGACGCGTCTCTCGGAGAGGACTGTTTTTTCATTTCGCGGGTTATTGCTGACAAATGCGATTCTCCGACTGAACGCAGGCTGAACAGAGCATGGGAACAATTCTACTAGGTCTAACCACTGTGCAAGAGTCAGCTGTAACCACTATGCTTAGGTGTAACCACTGTGCAAGAGTTAGGTGTGTCTGCTGGGGAACATGGACTAATATTGTTAAATGACAACAGATTGTTTTTTTAAATATCCTGTAGATGCTAGTCAGGTTAGCCAGGATGATCTTGATCATTTTTATCCGACACTTTGCTTAGAACCTTTAGTATAGTTACTGAATTTCAGGCAGTCATTGTATAATAACATACCTATTGTAACATAGGTCTATAAATCTGTGTTCCTAGGTCCTGAAGGTCAATTTATGTTTGGTCCCTCTATGTTGGCTGATAGCGACTATTGAATCCACATGTTCTGCATTATGTTTTCATTTTAGCAACAATCCCACAAGACATACTTAAACCTGTGTTGATCAGAGGCTACTCAAATACTAACCTACCATTATGATAACTAGATCTATATCAATTCCTCTGAAACTGTTGAATCATAGCAATATCAACTATTGACTATCTTACAAAACTCCATAAAAGTCTACAGCTCGCTCCCTATTCAGCCTCCATCTCAGCCTGCCTAACTTTATGAACGTTCTAAAAAGAAAAATGATTTCCATTGGCCGGTAGGCAGTCGATCAATTTCCAGACCCTCGCCAGGCCACTTCCATCGCGGAAAATTGCCTTCAGGAAGATCCCATGTAGTCTCGAACCTGTTCCCTTCTTTCGTCCAATATTTTCACCTTCGCCAGGATCAGGTCTCCTCTCCGTGCCTGCTCATCGAACGTTTCCCTTAAGGGGGTGCACTTTGAGATTTTTTCTAACAAAACTAAACGGCGTATCTTTATGAAACTATAAAGGTTCATTTATAATATGTACGTTTATGGTATATTCATGAATTTTTGTAGATTGGTATCATCTATAGTATAGTAATTATTTACCGAGGAAGTACAGAGGCAGACAAAATTTTTCTCAGATGGCTCGCGGGATAACTGCCGCTGAAATCATCCGAAATGAAAAACTAAAAAAAAAAGACCTGAGTTGGTATGAGTGTGGCCAACGCCTGAACTATGGAAAACCAAAAAAAGGAGAATTTTAACAAAATGGCATGAATCTGAAAAATAAACATTGATTTTTTTACTAATATTTTACTAATATCCTTTACTAACATTTTACTAATATGATTTACTGATATTTTACTAATACTTTTAAAAATCGTAAATACTAATATATTTAGCTTTTCGTAGTTTACGCGCTGACAACTCTCATACTAATTAAGAGCTTTTTTAAGTTTTCCATTTCAGATCACTTCAGCGACAGTTATACAGTCTACTTCTCCGGCGTATAATTACCATAGTTTAGATGATAACGACCCATAAAAATTCATAAATATAACATAAACGTACATAAATAAATCTACAAAATTTAAAGAAAATATGTTGCCTAGTTTTTAAAAAAAAAATCACAAAGTATACTCTCAAAACAGGACAAGAAGAGAGAGTGCATCCTCAATCGATGAATTTCAACGATTCCGCTGGCGCGAGCCGTGCGTTTCGGGGACCTCACGTTGGGTGTTTGACGTTTCACGGCGGGAGGGGAAGCGATTGTGGTGGGGTGAGGTGGCATGGGAGGGGGGAATGGGCGGCGGTGGGTAGGTGGGGAGTGCAGGTCGCAGCAGGTGTTGCGACAGTTACTTTTAAAGGGGTTACCTCGAAGGTTACTGCCGCGAACTGTACATCCCTCCTTCTTCGCCATCCTTGCAACATCCTCAGAAATTATTATACGATGCAGTTTCGCGAGCATCCTATCTTCTTGCTCGACGTTTTCTTGATAGCCCACCGAAATGGGGCCACCCCGCAGAAATACGAGAACGAGAGGGGTGCACGGCGATTGGTTTCGAGATGGGGTGGGAGTTACGGCCTCCAGGCTTACGGCTTTTTTTAATACCTCTGACGAAGCATCTTGCAGGTTCAAGAAATTTTCTGGTTGTATCCGTTCGGCTGGACACGCAATGAATGGCCAGACATTATTGTTTATGTCTTTATTATACGGTGAAAATAATATCTTGTTTTTGGAACTTTTATATGGACTGTCTTGTGATTTGAGAGCAAATTTTTATGCGATTCAATATGTTCGAATGCATGAGCGATGGACATTTCATTTTTTTTCAAAATTCCATTTCTGCAATTAGATTAGGAGAAGAAATATTCAACAATGAGTTCACTGGATTTGCAGTTATTAGTCATCCATAATAAATTATAAAACTATGTCGAATATAATATGGGTTGTGAAGAATTCGAGTGTTGAAATATAATAATGTGACGAAATTTCGAATTTTAATTAAAATAATTCTGATTTATTCTATACGCTATTTTCATCGCGACACACATGCATACGTATGTAAAGCCATTTATGTGGCAGATAACACACTTGTAAATGGGGCGTGAAAGCGGACTTTGATTAAATTCCTGGATGCAGAAGCCAATAAAGTGGATAGTATTGGGCCTACGGTGTTAAAATTTTATTAAACTCGTGTCTCGTGGTGTGTCACAAATTTGATTCACAGACACACCCTTGCAGAAAAAATATATGCATCATCATCCTTTGTTCAGGACTGAGTTCCACACAAGCACAATTCATTGATTCGTTCATTAAAAATAAATTTAAATAAATTGTATTAGCTTATATTTACTTATTTTTACCGATATGCATGTGAACCTAACTTAACTTACAATAAGAACTGATAATATTATCAAAAAATGGTAATAACGTACAAAAAAATAAAGTGAGTATGAATAACTAAAAAAGAAAAAAATTACAACTAGATTTGATGATGAAAAACCGGTTAAGGTTGGGTTAGGTACTGAGTTTGACGATCACCCTCGCCTAGCATACAAATAAAATTGTTAATATTACCGAAAAATGAATGACAATGTGTCATTAAATAAAATAAAATGAATGGAACATAATGATGAAGAACCAGTTAAGGTTGGATTAACCTAATAAGGTTAACCTAACCTACAGTACAAAACCGAACTAGTATGTAACAATCAACAGTATTACCAAAAAGTTAATCGACAATTAAACACTGTAAAAAGCATAAGATATTACCTAACCTATAATGTAATAGAATTAACGGAAATCCAAAAAAACAATTTTAAATAAAAACAATTAAATGGTTTTATTATTCTGCTAAACAGTTGGAACGTGTGTACAGGTTATTCGAGACAACAATAAAAGAAAAATAAAGAGCGAACTGAAACTGCTTCGCCTAGCTGGAAAGTAGAAAGTGCGCATGCACTATGCATGTAAGATGTTCCTCTTTGAACATCCCTATACCCGTGTCTCTTCCCTTCTATTTCCGTGGGGATGAAAAAAAAAGGAACGGCGTGCTGCTATTCACTGAGGGCACCCTGAAAAATTTAGTTCCCCGTAACGAGTGTAAGCTGAGCAGATGAGGTCATACTTGCAGTTTCTTCGTTCGCGACAAGAAGAAAGTGCAGGCTATCGTCTGACGTTTCGAGGGATCGGCCATTCACCTTCGTTATCTCGGTTCATGGTCGCTGATATCAATTTAGAATGTCGAAGGTTCGAAATAATCGCGATTATGCTCTCGACAACGTCATCGCGATTTGGGTCTGATGGTAAAACCTAACCTAGATGCAGGATAGATCAAATGTAACCTATGAACTGTACATTAAATGTAATTTCACTGAGAGATTAGACCTAACGTGGAAGCACCCTAATTGATGTGTAGACATTTAGCAAATATTTTGAAATTAATATTATTTATGCAATATGAACTTATAGCTGAATCTAACCTAGACAGAAGACCGACACAGATCATATGTGTACAACCTGTAATATGACCTGTCCATTAAATGTAATTCCAATGAATGACTGTTTAAAGGAGACCTAACCTCAATTGAAACCACATCGAATGTAGAAGCACCCTAACTGCTGTGTAGATATTTATCAGAAGTTTTGTAACTAATGTTATTTATGCAATATGAATTTAAAATCAAACCTAACCTAGATAGAAGACAGGTACAGATTATATGCAACATATTATCAGTGGATTGAATGTAATTTCAAAGAATGACTCTGTTGAAAGGAAATCTAGTTACAATCTAGACCCAACCTAACGTAGAAGCACCCTAATTGTTGCGTCGACATTCAGCGAAAATTTTGTAATATTATTTATGTGATACGATCTGAATAAATTGCAACTTAACCTAAATACAAAACAGATAAAGCATAACCTATGACCTGTGTGTTAAATGTACTCTTATTCGACTATTCTATCTGAAGGAGATCTGACCACAATCTAACCCAAAGCTAACGCAGAAGCACCCTAATTGCTATGTAAACGTTTGCAATATTATTTATGCAATACGAACTCCTCAAACCTAACCTAGATGCAGACAGATATATCCGAGGCACAACCTATGAGCGGAGTATTAAATTTAATTTAATTAGAGCATTCTGTCTAGTGGAGACTTGACCTCAATTAAAGCCAAACCTGACGCAGGAGCACCCTAATTGTAGTATAGACATTTACCGAAGATATTGCAATATTTCTTAGTCCATATAAACTCTAACTCAAACCTAACCTAAATGCAAGACATATAGCTGAGGCGTAATCTATCTAAATACTTATACTCTAATTGTTGCGTAGACATTTAGCAAAGACATTGCAATATATTTTATTCCATGTAAACTCAAACTCAAACCTAACCTATCGTAAGACATGTAACTCAGACATAACCTGTCTAAATATTTACAAGTACAATTAAAACTTAATTCATCTAACTATATGATCTTCTAATTATAATAACCAGTGTATCTAACTATGGTGGTCCATTCGTAAGGAAATTATCAAGAACTAACAGAGCATTCTGGCTCGAATCGACGATAGGGTGGATCGAAAATTCTCGAACGATTTGGTGAACAATTGAATCGTACAGAACAGGGGATAATTGTATCTAGGATAGGAAGAAGCACGCGTATTTCGCGTTAATGTCCATCAAGTCAAGGTGCTGACTTGGCGTTCTGTCGACGTTCTCGCAGGGTCAGACGCCTCAACGAGCTGTCAAGTGCACACGTTATTCCGCCAGGCTATCCCACGTTTAGGTTCATGATTCAAACTTAAACCGTGCGCTGGCTGACGTCGCAATCTGACTTTTCGAGAATTTGCCCGGGAGTTATTAGCTCTTGCATGATCCATTTCGTCGCTCGGTTAGGCTCGTTCCGCCCTCATGATTTTTCAATACCGCGTTCCCGTGAACAGAATTCAACGCGCTGACTATTAATTCACATTCTGTACGCTACAAAACCAGCTGTATAATCAATATCAGCCATCTTGGCTGCTTTTTAGTGGATCCAATAGACTAGAGTTAGACTAGACATCAGGGTTTTAAACAAAAGAAATGTTCCAATATCTTCAGCTGAAATCTTTGGCTTCTATGATGACCCTTACTCTTCCTGACATCAATTTTTCTTTATCAATTTATAATAAACGTTCCTTCACTCAGCCTTTAACAGAGCCACCAGTTCAGCTTTGTTCTTTGGACGGTTTTCACGTGCACCTGATCGCTCCACTTCATTCCAGAGACGCTCAGTAGGATTCAGATCAGGGTTTTGGGCTAGCCAATCCAACTTTTCGATACCCATGTCCTCAAATCACTCCGTGACAGCCTGAGCAATATGGTATACTCAGCGTCTACTTTGCATACAATCTGGCAGTGTCCAGATAATAATGATAGGGCAGTGTACTTGGAATGGCTGAAAATTTAATTTTATTAACATCCCTGCTTGACTTTCACCTCGTTGGAGGCAAAAATTTAACAAAGACACACGCTGGAAAGTGGTGCAATAGTAATACGTTCTAATGGACTGACGACTGCACAGGATAATACTTAGGTTACCAAGTTTTGACGACAGGGTTTTATTGTAAACTAGACTTGAATAAACTAGACGTTCTGAGAGAGCTACTGCAGTAGTGAGCTAACGCAACACACTCAACTCGTACAATATGGGTACCTAGGTTATTAAAGAGATTTCTGATTCGTGCGGAGCTTCTTAAAGCAGGGGGAAATACAGAAAAGGGCCAAAACAAATGAGTCACAGGCTGACGCGCGGAGGTGATTTGCAATGTGGAAAAACGTTGGTGTAGAATTCAGTTGGTTCGAGATGAAGTATTAGACAGGGGCTAGTACATTACTACATAAAGACATTGACAATTGGTGGGAGGTAACGACAGGCACAGAACAAAGGAATTAATAAACCAAAGCATAAGTCAGTGACCTAGGCAGAAGAAAAGTAGAGAAAAAGGATGCGTAGGAAGAGGATAGACACAGGAATTGTAGAGAGTAGTTCAACGGCTTTATTTGACAGTAAACAGACTGTAAAAAGACGGTGTGAGACGGCAGGTAAGATTGTCTGCGTAGGAGCAAGTACATATGATAGGTGACAATGGAAGAAACAGTAACGAGTGCTGAACAAAGACAATGTTATGGCTAGGAGAAGGACGGAAACAGAGAACTTAAACTTTATAGTGGAAGAGAATTCGAGAATCGGGATATACGAGATGCAGGGCCTGAGCAACATGGGCTACTTGTCAGAGACTGCCATAAATTAAGTTGGGGCCTAGCGTTTATGGCCCAGGACTCTCTGGCAAAAGGAAAAGGCGGTCTTCTTGCGGCTATCATAGCAAGCGTTGCGAGAGAATAAATACCGATTACTTATACTCAACATTGACGTTAATTATACACTGTGTTCAGAAAGGTTGGGGTCAAACTTCAAGGATATGTGGTACTCATCGAAACAAAGAAAAATGTCCCAATGAATATGGATCCAAATATCATCAGTTTCAAGGTTACAGACTTGTTGACCTCTTACTGAAGTTTGACCCCAACTTTGTTGGGCACCCTATACATTTTAAGTACTCACGTTTGATCTTACAAGACAATCCCTTAATTTTCTGAAGAGAATAGTTAGAGTTACCCCAGGTCTGGTGTTCGTGAAGGTTAGACTCCTAACCAGGTGCAACAATTTTTGCATAAACTGGAATAATGATCGAAGGTCGGTTCGAGTCCGTGAATGATGCTCGTGTCACGACCTGCGGCACGAAACCCGTGGCGGTGAACGGAATTTCGCCTGGCCACGTTAAATACCCTACACAACCGAGCTGTCCTGCATTTTACGTGGTGGACACTGATTCAAGGTGGTCATTCGGTAATCCAGCCTTACTATACGACCGCTTGTCCCCGTAAAACCGGTGGCAGAGTAAACGGCATTGGATTACGTGGCACGTTACGAGGACCGGACGCTCATTTCGTGCCGGTTACGTTATTGAACGGCACCTAAAAACGGGACACCGTCTAACAACCATTACAGGTCACCTGAATAACACGTTTAAACTGAACATATTCAGAAAAGTGGCCTGTAATTGGATGTTAGGGTAACCTGCTCTTCTGCTGTTCTTCAAATGTCAGTGATTGGCTTCATTGGGGCATGTTTATCAGGCATGAGCACTTCTTGCTCTACTGGGCGATTGATTCGGTTGTCAGGAAAACGGTATATCGTGGGCGTTCTCAGAAAACGGTAGAGCAGGATAGAAAATAGGGAGAAGTCCACGCTTCATGCACGTACCATAGCAAACATTAGCTGCTAGTACTATAGTAGATCAGTAATAATATTTTTGCCCCTTCTCGCCATTTTGTGGAGTCGTCCACATTATGGCCTTTTTCTTGACAAGCAGAGCAGGCGTCCTATAGGGCAAGATTTGACCAAGCCCATGGTACATACTTTGATGAAACTGATCATGCACATTTGAAGAACAGTGGCAGAACAAATCACCCTAACAGCCAACTACAAATCATTTTTCTAAGTGTCCAGTTTGAACATGCATACAAATATACTAGCCACATCATTCATGATGCTTTTAAACATCCCATGTGTTTGCTATAGTACGCAGATGAGATGAAGGCACATGTTGCCCAGCCGAGTGTCTCCTCTTCCAATATTTGGCTCGTTTTGGCGACTTCCGAAGGTGTCACGTGATCATCAGCACCATGGCGTTACCCTGACAAGTAGGTCGCCCGGTAGGGCAAAGCGTGTCCATGCCTGCTGAATACGATGAACAAACAGCTAAATCTGAATCCTACGCACTGGACATCAGCTGGCTTATATGAATAAATAATAGCAATTCGAAAAAGCTTTAAAGCTGTTCGGTCCAGATAGGGGCAGCGCCGTAAACCGAATGAATTATTAAATAAGCAGCAGATCGAGATGAACGAGCTCGGGTCCGTAAAACCGAAGAAGAGCCGCGGTATTCGGTGACGTTTATCGTTATCCTTTACGAGGAGTTATCACGGCAAAAGGTAGCGGATACATTGACTTTTAATACTGCATCCAGGGAATTTACGAGTCGCATTCGTCAAACGAAATACGACGCCCGGTTGGCAAAGATTAAATGGCGCCTCCGCGCCGAATAATCGGATTACGAGTCGAAGAGTCTCGAATTTCAGCAAAAGGTGGTCCTTTCATTAGGCCGAAACGACACCGATGTCTTGGTCCCGTGCTTCTTTCGAAACAGCTCATTATTTTTCACCTCCATATGCTACTGTTACAAAATTACTTTGTTTAACAGCCTATGATTAGCGTTTACATCAGACAGCTATCTACAGTTGCATTCTGTGAATTCATCTCCGTTGATGTCATCAGAATTCCGCTTGTACGCCCACGTGGCGATTGTCCCAAGTGTCTTTGTCACCTGTGGGAACTTTATCGAAGCAACTGCTTCATTTTTTCAAGAACTCTCGTTTACACGCAAGGACGTTCCATGTTAGTACAGACACCGAGTCGATATCCGCTCGATTCGCCGGAGGCATCGAGTCCGCTTCGATCAGCTGCCATGTGCCCGTTACACCTGCTTGTAAATCTCGAACTAAATCTGTAACTCTTCCAGAAATAACCTTGAAGCCGTAATTGCAGCCATACTTAACGTTCGGATTATACACGAGATGCACCTGTCAGTCGATTCCTTATATAGATCCATTATCGGCCTGTGAGAGTCCAAATAGTCTACACATGAGCCAGCGTTTTAGGAAAATGCAGTGACGCATGGAGTACCTAACTGGGCTGTGTGATGGTCAATATTTATGCTCCAATGCTGGTCAGTCGAGGGCAAAATATGTTTAGTAATGCTTTCGTTCTTTTCTGATCCTTGAAGTCTTCTAGTCTGCCTGGTCCTACTTGTTTGAGAATGAAGCAGTTATGTCCAGTCTAATTTAAAATCTACCAAGAAAATTTAACACCGAAAACCATACCCCTGGTACACCTGAACAATCTGCTATTTAGTAAAATTTGTGTCCTCCTGGGCTGGTGTGTGCAGCTCTAGGGTCACCAGCACCATCGATCCTAAATAGGTAAAATGGTTCGCCAGGAATTTCAGCCAGGGTTCCCCTATGCACACGCCGAAAACTTGCGTCAAAGTCATTATACGCGTGCGGCTCGTGAGTGCGTTTACAGTGCTACAACCATACGAGAGTTTATGTGCTTTGCGTTATCTCGAACCCTCCTGTTACCATCTAGCTCGTCCGTGTGCACGTGTCTACCTATCCGCTCTGATGTATCGCTCCGGAAGCACACGAACGAACTAGCCCTCCGCCATCTTCAACCCCCCTCATCCCCGTTCTACCGCTACACCTACCCCCCTCAATTCCCTGTTAGCTACATCTCGTTTTCTGGTGGTTACGAGAGCTACGCCAATGGCACGAGAAATTCGCGGAACTTCAGTTTCGAAAGTTGTGCATCCGCAGCACTTTGCGGTTCATCGAGCGCCTGAAGTGAAGATAAGTTGCGACGAATCCGGTCGAATTTCTCGAGTTAACGGCCCCGTTTGTAAAATGATGGAATTAGATCGACCTGACGAAGGATTGTGAAAAAGATTCCTGAAGCATTAGAATACATGTTGACGCCGAGTTCACTATTCAGGAGTTAGGAGTGGACCTCTGTCTATTTACGAGTCCCCAAATTTTTGTCATCGACAAAATACACTTTCCTGTCGCCATTTGTTCTAGAACAGCAGCTTCTTTTCATTCTCGGGGGAAATAAAAGACTCTGCACCGCGTGAACAATCACGAACGGCACTGCACGCGGTCAGATATCCTACTTGCAACAGCTACACTATCTGCCGATCAAGGTTGCAATCTGATCGTGTTGCGCAACTACAGCATAAACATCACATGCGTCCGTAGCATTTTTCAGTAACCTTAGACGCTTCCTCGTGGTCGGATGTCTGTACACACGTAGGAAACATGGAGCCTGAAGCATGGTGTTTAGGAATTGTCAAATTCACCTAAACGACGTAAGAGTTTTAAGGCTTTGATAGGCTGGTTTATTGCAGTTATTACTGTTTGAGGCTTCCGGGTGCGAGCCATGTCCAGCAGGAAAGTGTTCTCAACGTTTCGTCAGCATTGGTCGATCAATTAAAAACTGATTGATGATAAAGACCGCCCAAAGATGGCGGCTGTTGGGCTTGCCTTTCCAAGTCCAGATCAGGGTACCTCGGTCCGTGTCTAGTACTCCTGAAATGTATTGTCCTCCCTTTTTTACGTATAATTTGGACATGTAGGTTATGAGCTTAATTGGGCGCAAGCATCAGCTCTGCCATGCCTAGACTTTCAGCTATACCGGTAGGTGTTGGGGTGTTAACCATTGTGGGAAGTCACGTTTGTAGGTGTCATGCACGGCGGACTTGGAAAAACCCTTTCTTCACCATTTGAGGGTCACTAGAAAAGACTGTCCCTTTCGAGGAGTCACCCCTAAAGTATATACAATTTGGACAATACGCATAACTGAGACCTGTGACGTAACAGTTATCTTGCCCTGTAGTTAGCCAGAGGATGTGGTGTATTCAACAATGGTTTGCCAGGTCCATCGTTTCGTCGCCACCCAGAAGAAGGAGGGTTATCTCAAAGACTGTCCACGCCGTGGAAAGGTCGCAAAGTCTCCAACGTGGAAGATGGGCGCTGTTCCAGAGGTTCGAGAGAGTCTGCTGCCTGTGTGTCTCTTTTTTCCCGTTGTAGGCGCAGCTGTAGATGTTCTCAGGACGCGGAAGACGCGGAAGAGCGACACGGGGGGACAACGAAATTGAAATGGCGAAAGCGGATCACAGAATAGGTTGGCTTAACAGGGGTGGCGCTGAAGCAGGTCGCCGGACGAGGGGGCTAATCCGCACGGTTACAGCACTGTGCAACGGATCGTGTACGCTCGCCTCTTCTGGCTGAAAATTAATTTGAAATTTTACCATCTCTTGCTGGCTGATCAATATTGTCCCTGCAGACTTCGCCGTATGAAAACAACCGGTGCTCATTGCGATCTCGTGTCACCCACGCGACCCACGTAACTAACAATTAATTACAATAGAATATTATTATGATGTCTCTTCACTGAGACCCTTGCTGTTTGCTTTTCGTCCCTTTTTACCCCTTTTTCCGTCGACAGGCGATTTTCATCGCTTTCCGCTGTGCGCCGACTTAATATTCCGCGGGCCGGCGAGGGGTGAATATCAACAAGGCTAATTCGCCGAAGAAAGTACTTAATCCGCGAGTTTGACTACGCAAAATATTGATATACCGGTGTATAATTGATTTCTGTAATCTTGCGACTTTCTGGAAGCGCAAACTGAGATTACGGTCGAGACAGAATCAACTTTGATCGACAAGGCGCGGCGGGGGTGTGACCTTGAGCAGCGCAGCCCCTGCGTGACTGCAACAGGCAAACAAGGTACACAGCGACGGCAGAAATAGGGTAAGCCCCGATAAAAAGAGGACACAATTTTCCAGACAATTCTTTTCCTCGTCCGCCGTGCGAGGCTGGCTCGGGTAGTCGCATTTTTCCGCGGACGGATTTGAAAACAGCCGCGGAAGGACTGTGTGGACGAAGACGGGAAAGGATTGAAGGAAGAATAGGAAACGGGAGGGCGAGGCTGCGCGTCGCGAGGAGAAACAGAAAGCAGTAGATTGCTCGAACGATTTAAACCGTGGAGTGTAGGGATGAGTTCAGCTGAGAGACGTCGTTCGAAGAGGATGACGAAAGCCGGGAAAAACCGACTGACATCGGAAAAGGGAGGCTCTCGGTGCAGGTCTCCTCCTTCATCATATTTTCTACTCTTTTTCTCGTGCCGTACGCTCTATTCCAACTGCAGTTTCCCTCTAAAATTCTAGACATCTTGACATCCTATTGAAGAATAATCATTGTACGCTACATAGTAAATTCAACCATGCCAACAGAACTTGCATTTCTTAATAAAACAGTCTAAAGACATTAAAATCTGCTAGACGTAGATCGAAGCTCGCCAAATATTGCCCTGGAGGGCCTCACACTTCCCCCACTCCGCCTCCATTGCCCTCACGTGGTTGATCCTATCCCCCTGACACACATCAGTAAGGTAGATTCCGCGAGAATCAAATCATATATGAGCTACAAATTCTTTACACAAGAATACATCTTCATCCAGATATACAGGATGTCCGCGATAAGATGTTACAGTCCATTGTAATTCACATAATTTATCAAGGACAGGTCGATTGGGCATACACATTCAATCAAATCAACCGGAAAATTTCTTCCTTACCGACGGTCCAAATCGGATGCCGTGAGATCACGTGGGATCGACTAGATGTACCCAAAGGGGACTGAAGGCGGAGTGGGGGTGTGTCTGGGCCCCGACAGCTCCGCGGGCACGCGATGATTCAGTCTGCAAATATCTGAAGAACTCGTCCAGCGTCCACCTGCTTTTCCACGCACCCCACTGCAGTGTTTCATCCGGTGTCGCCGGTTTATGTTAGTAAATAAATAAACAGGTTCTGTAAATCGTTCAGACAGCCCTTACGAGGCGTACGGAGACCTTTTTTGACAGAATGTACACGCAGAGTGGCAGACAGGTACGCTCGTGGAGGAGCGTGGAAGAGAAACTTTCGGGTTCTACCATGAAGGCTCCACTCTATAAGCAAGTGCACCGTGCACCGTGCACCGGTTGCCGGCTGCGTCGTATTTATTTCAGCTCCTAATGAGTTTGCAGGGCGGCTCGCGTACGCGCAGCTAAATGCTTTGCGCCAAGATGAAAACGTGCACATTTATGGCAGACTGACTGGTTGGCTGGTTCGCCAGGGATGGGAAACGGTCTAAAGCTTTCGCTACGCGGAAGGAATCGGTGCATACGTTGCCTTTTCGGCGTTTTCTACGCTGGAGTTTCTCTTTTCCATGCGCCGGCCCCAAGTACAGTCTACACTTCGAGTTAAGGGGTTGCCTGGCCCGACCAGACATTTCACCCTCGTTTCCATCCCCCTGCCACACCTCCCCGCCCTTCCACCTGTACACGCCGCGTCTACGTCTATTTCCTCTCCTCGTCGCACCCCTGTCTCTCTCCGATTTCTCCTGCCGTTCGTTTTTTGCCGCGCTTTAAACACAGGAAGAAACGAGGCTGTTAAAATGTTCCGCCATGCACAATTTATTATAGGCTGCGAATGCTAAGAGAACCTGAGGCTCTCGTCTCAAAGTCCAGAAAAAGGAGCGCGGTTTTCATATTTTTCTGTGTGAGGAGCACCGCGAAACGCGTCTTCTCGGAAAAGGGAGCCCTTTTCTCCGCCGCCCTTCTCGATTCCACGTTTTTCCCTCGCCCGGCTTTTTCCCCTTTGTCTTCTCGCCGCGGTCCGCATCGAACGAAACTGAATTGCGAACTGAACCGAACCATGGCGTTCTTTCTGCTTAGACACCCCATTATTCGGATAAGCAGGAATTATTCCTAGAATTTTTTGTTTAATAAATTATGATTCAGCACGCGGTGAGCGTTCTTTTTCGGAAATCTTGAGCCTGAAAGGGTGAAAGATATCCCTATTTGAAGGAGAGGTCTAATTAATGAACAGAGTTGTCTCATAGCTTCATGGTGGCCGATAGCGCGACATTATGCGCTAAACCGTATGGCGTCTTCGTGTTGATCGACTTTGACGATTCGAAGGTTCTGTTTGCGTTTAATCAGCTTACGAATAAACCTCTTCAAGGGTTTAAGCCTGGCTTTCATAGCGCAGAATTATCACGCAAGGTCAACTACTTGCTCGTTCATTGTAATCGTACCAAAGTGGTAATTTTCACGAAACCCAGAGGCCAGAACCGACTCGATCGATTGATCACGATCATTCGTGGTGGAACGCTGTATTTTCAACTTCTACGCTCCGTCTCTCCCTCGTTCTCGATTATTCTACGCAGTTTGCAGAATACAACGGTATGTCAGGGAGCAATAATTCTCGAAACATTACAGTTCGTTAAAGACTCCGCATACGGGAGAATTTGAGCCCCGACGATAATGGCAATCCTCTGAAGTACTCGCTCGTAATGGCGCCCAGTCCATTGTCCGAAAGCCCATTGTGATAATTGCATAATGTGCCGCCGCTGCGTCGTTTACATCATTATAAACATTAAAAAGCAAATTGCCACGCATTTCCCCGGTTATCGCCGGATGCTTTTACAGGATTACGCTTTACGTGTCTGCTGACAGCTGTAAGCAATTTCTGTCCCACTGCTCGGCCGTGGGCCATGTAGTGGGGGGTGCCGGTGGTGTCCAGCGTCGATTCTTTCGCCGTCGCGACTGTAGTGGCGTTGGCCAGCAACCTGACGTCGCAGGACAAATAGAACAAATTCGTTTCGTTGTAACGCGAACCGGTCGCGTTCTCGCGCCACGAATCCCGTAATTAAATCCGAATCCCTTCACGAGATGAGGAGCCGAATGAGCAGCAGAGGCTGCTGGTCGTCGTGACGGCGCTGCCATCGCTCCCTCCGTTTCGAAGCTGGCAGTCAGCGCGGATAGAGAGGCGAGATTGACGGACTAGGGAAACGGAGGAGGACACAGAGGAAGTCGCAGCGCGGGCTGAGAATGTTTGCGTGCCTCGTGTGAATGCTAGCCGCGTCAAGGGCTCAATTAGCGAGCGATAACGAACAGCCGAGAGTAAACACGACGGCGGAGACACTGAACAGGTTCCTCGTAGCTCGTGAGCAAACGCCGAGTCTTATTTCGTTTGATACCGGAATTCCTCTGACGCCGCCTGCCGAGTCTCATGGCTCAACGGATCTGAAGACTCCTACGCACCCGCGAATGTTCGAGATCTTCCTGTCTCTATTAAAGTTGCTATTAAAGTGTTGCGCATGGGGTATACCTGCCTGGTCCTCGAGTGGACACCACAACGGCAGGTTATCCCTTGGACAGACTTCTAGAACGTTGTTTCATACCGTCCTGCAATTTTCTGATCAAACACCAGCTTCTAGAGTGTAAGATGACTGCTCTGGGCCAGTCCAGGGACCAGGTTTCAAGTTTGGTTAACCTTTTTCTATATAGCGCTTAAGTTCATTGCGTATGCCTATCTATGAAGCAGGCAAACGTCATGTTTTATTTATAACGGAAGAACTTCAACGAGTTCGTTGGAAGATGCGTCCTCTGCTGACTCATTGGCGACCGCTGGGGTCGATCTCTTAATGGATTCACCTAACGTAGTCTCAGGTCTACAGAAACGGTTATTTTCATCTGAGTCAGTAATTATTTCGCTTTGAAACTGACAACAGGATATGTAAGCAACATTAATCTAAAGACTGGGCATTCTACACGTGGAGCTTGCATACCCAATGTGGCTAACCTGGTAGACACGTCAAGGCCTCAAACATGAATATAAACCAAAACATCACAATGAACCCCAATAAATTACCCTCATTACAACATTCAGATAATCAGAAGATCAGTTTCTAAATTCTACATCATTAATCTCAATAGTGGAGAAGTTATGGAGGTTAAGACACCAGGTGTCCAGCAGACCAGCGCAAATCCTGCAGTAGACAATCCGTCAAGTATGAAACCCTGACAAACACGAAGATTACACGTAGGAGGTGCTCATCAGTGACGCGGTGAAAACGTTTCAGGAATCACCTTGTACAAAAAGAAGCTTTCGATCGATGCTGCGGCTAGATATTCGCGTCTGTCGTCGGTGCAGGGGAAAAAGGTGACTGGGGATCGCATAACGAGAGTGACGGGAGATAGGCGAGTACACCTTTCGTATCAGAAAACGATGATGCAGTGACGGTGCACGGTGAAAAATGACGGGTTCGAAGGAAGTCACCGGAATGAAATGCGTGGATTGGTTTAGCCCCGGGCGGCTGCCACGGAACCTGCCATAGACAGCCCATGATGGATTACCAGGCACCGACGTTTCAGCAGTTCGTTCCCATCTTCCGTTTCCCTTTGATCTCCATCACTCTGATTCGGTTGCATGTTTTTTTCCACCCTATCGCATAAACACGACGCGTTCAGCGATTTCTACATCCGCCGCAATCTGCTACATTCCTCTCAGGCTGATGTCCTTTCCTTGAACCTTTCCTACGGACTTAGCAAACGATCCGATAGTACACGGGTGATTGTTCTATCCATTCTGAAAGTTCCCCGGTTTCTTGGTCAGTTGGCAGTGTGATATATGTCGAAGCATCCATGTGAAGGTTGTGAGTAAAGTACTCAGGACCCAACTTAGGATGAAAAGATTTTATTTGAGGGTTGCATATCTTGTGTCAGGACTATGTCCTATGACATTTGCAGCTCATCAGCGGTTTTACATTAAAGTCAATGTATGCAGGGTTAAAACCATTCAGAATCTGCTTTAGGATGAAAAGTGGCTGCTATATGTTTGCATATTTAAGTTATATAACAATTCTACCTTATCAGCGGTCTCACATCAAATTCAATACATACAAGGTGGCACGAAAAATATTGAGTACCCGCTTCAAGATGAGAAGCGTTTGCTGCCCATTTTCTTATTCTCTGTCAAGACTAGGTTTTACAATAATTATACCTTATCCGAGTTTTACATTAAATTCGATACATACAGGGTGGTACAAAAAAAGAGAATTTGCTTCAAGATGAAAAACTTCTGTTTAAGATTTGTATATTTGGTATTAGACCCAAGTCGTACAACAATTGTACCTCATCAGTAGTTTCACATTAAATTCTTTGAGGTTTTACACTACATATAGGGTGGTATAAAAAATATTGTAGTTCCACTTCAGGATAAGAAGTGACTGATAGAAGATTCTATTAAAAATGTGCATGTTTTGTGTTAGGGACAAGTCCCAGAACAATCGTATCGGATCTACTGTTTTGCATTAAATTCAATATATACAGGGTGGTACGAAAAATATTGAGTACCTGCTTCACGATGAGAAGTGCTTGCTAACCATTTGCATATTCTCTGCCAAGACCAACTTCTACAACAATTATACCTCATCCGTATTTTTACATTTAATTCAATATATACAAGGTGATACAAAAAATACTGAAGACTTGCTTCAAAATGAAAAATTTCTGTTTAAGATTTGTATGTGTGGTATCAGCTCTATGTCCTGCAACAGTTCTGGCCCTTCAGTGGTTTTACATTAAGTTCAATATACACAGGGTGGTACAAAAAATACTGTGTACCTTCTTCAACAAGAGAAGTGTTTGCTAACCATTTGCACATTCCTTGTCAACACAAAGTTCTACAACAATTATACCTCATCCGCATTTTTACATTAAATTCACCACATACAGGATGGTACATAAAATACTGAGTACCTCCTTCACGATGAGAAGTGTTTGTTAACCATTTGCATATTCCCTGTCAAGACCGAGTTCTACAACAATTATACCTCGTCGTTGGTTGTACGTTAAATTCAATATGTACAGGGTGACAAAAGAATATTCAGGGCCTGCTTCAGGTCGAATTACATGAAATTCAAAGGCTCCGCGAGCAGCTTTGAGGTAGGATAAAAATGCTCGACATAAAATGTACCACTCGTACTTCATCGGGAATAAACGCGAACTCGCGGGCAAAGGAGGATCGAGCGTGTACAATGACGAACTTCAGCGAGGAGAAACGACGCCGGTAAAACGGCAATGGGGCTCAATACGCGGCGGGAGAGGAAAGGATTTGAACGCGAACGTGGAAAACTGTTTTAATGGAAGAACGATCAAAAACTGGCGAGCCGGTCGTGGAGTGGCGGTAATGAAAAGGCGAATGTCAGGTTTATGAGGCGGCTGGGTGGGGGTCCGCTATCGGAATCCCGACGAATCCCTGAATTTCTTAGCGAACTAAGAGAAGGGTCGACGAGGGCCACTCCATATTTCGTGGGACGTGGGTTTCAGTGCGTCTGAAGAAGGGAGAAAATGCCGGCGCGACGTCACGTTTAGTCGAGCACGTCAAAATGAACATCTGCAAGTAGAGTTTTCAAATTTACGACCGTCCCGTGGATTGCTCCGCCTCTATATAGCGGAGCACTAAATAAAGGGGGCGATCTACAGACACACGCAAGCACGTTTACGAGTACCTAATGTCCCTGGAACACGGAGGAATTTTATTTGTCGAACTTAAAAGAATGCCGGACGAGCTGAGAGAACTGTCCACCGTTTCGTTCGTTTCGGTCATCCCTCATTCGTACAGCGCGTTAGACGGGGTTGTTTACTCGTAAACCAGGCGCGGGCAAGCCTTGCCCTGTCGAGCGTGGGCACATGTTGTAGGTGTAGGAACACGAGAGCTCCGTACAGCAAGATTTACACCTGCCCGTCGACGACAGATCCTCGAAACTTTAATTGATTTCTCTCAAATTTGTCTCGGTTTCTTTATTGATTTACAACGTCATTGGGTTTGCAGAAAGGGAAGCCTACAGCCAGCTGGAAAATCCTAAATTTTATGTAAATATTCCATGGTAGGAAAATTTGCAAATAATTTATTTTCTGAAGGATCTTCTGCACTCGTACAGGTGGTTGATTATTATTTATCTGTGGCAATAGTAATTTTGGAGTGGACAGTTCTTAATTTAGAAAACAATAGTTTTATCTTTGCTGTTCACATTGCAGACTGATAGTGGTTGATAAAAATCCTATACTATACTACAAATTTTGTTTATTTTAGTTGCAGTCCGTATTTTGTTCCATTCTTCTTTTACTATGATTTTTATGTGGTTAATGAGACCTTGATGTGGGATTGGAATTGATATTTTATGTGATGGAGGCATTGTCGTTTCTTTTACAGTATTATCTGCTTTTTCGTTGCCTGTTTTACAGTATGATGTGATTCGACGAAACGTGGCTGAAATTCACTAGGTTTGATTTTTATTTTTAATTTTATCTTCTGATGCGGCAGATAATGAATATCAGGCGCGCATTATCGAACATTATTTCGCCCCGAAAATATTCGAAATATACGACACGAACATATGTAACAAGGCGTGTAACATTCCCATAGAAATGTAACGGTGTAGAAGCCTTTTCTGCCAGACAATTGATCGGTGAAACCATTGTTCTCTGAGCCGCAGACCTCGGTGTTTGACGGAAATCGTTAATTATTCGCGTAATTAGACCCGGGAATCTCGTTCGCACTCGCGTTATCGTTCCGTACAGGTGTGAAAGTTATTATAAAATCCGTTCACCTTGGTCTTTTTGAATGGCAATGGCAAGGAAAATTTGTAGCGTATCTTTGCTTTCTGTTCCCTGGTATCTTCTGGAGAATAAATTATGCGACACTGAACGTTTTAGAAATATCATTGCGACAATAAATTCGCTGTAAAATACAGATCTTCATACATCGGAATAATTTTATTCGCTCAGTCCTGGAGACACGAAAACTAAAAAAGGTATTGAAGGGAGATGAAAAAATAACATGTTATTTTCAACGAATTTTGAAACATCAATATTCAATGCTACAGCTTCTGAAATATTGTTAGTATTGTTAATTTATATATTGGATCCATTTTGGACTTACTGACTGGTGTGCTCCTTAAGAAATATTTGAATCTCATGTTTGATGATGATGATGGATGATGATCATAATAATAGTAATAGTAAGTCTATGTTGCATCTTGCTAATTCATCAGAGTCAATATAGAAAACATTGTGGTTACTTGTAAAAAATAAACTACAGGTGTTTGCTGTTATTAACCTATCCTGAACTGTATTTAATCCAATTTGAACTGTTACTAATCCAACCTGACTGTTCAGTAACCTGAACTGTTACTAATATAGTTTTATTGTTACTAACCTAACTTGACACTCATGAGGGATATCTAACCTATTATTAACCCAATCTGACTGTTTTTAAACAAACCTATACCGTTATTAACGTAATCTGACGTTATATTAACCGTAGTATAATTTTAAAGTGCCACGACTTGTAGAAAAATTATCAAAAAAATCGCACAGACACACATTTTTAGACTTCCATATTTCCCATGTTAATGCAATTAAATAAATAAAACTTGACCAAACCTGCATCAGCTCCTTCAAATGTTCAAACTATGTAATTTTCATGTTGCTAAATTATTGAGTGTCCATCATGCACCAATTTGGATACAGTAAATCGCATAAACATCCTCAGTCTAGTGGTCACTTTAATATGTCACTGACATTGGATCAATTTTTGAATGATCCAACCGGTTCTACCGTATCCCTGAAGAGCTGTCTGTTGAACAGGACATCGCAACGTTCCAGAATCTTCCGCGCGTCCGTTTCAGAATCTTCAAAGGTACCGTCGAAGGGGCAAAAATCGGTTGCAACCGGTTTTCCACGTTGACACTCGCTATCGCATCGGCGCCACTTCCGATCGTTTCGATCGGTCATCCTCAAAAATAGTGGCCGGCTGCTGACGGTGGCTATTTCAATCGCCTTTTCTGACCGTAGCCCTCCCTCCTTCGGAAGGGCAGCACTTTGACGTTATCCCAGCTAGCGGAGGTTATCTCGTGAAAGCGACTTCGAAGGCTCGCGTGTAAATAGGCGGCTGGAATAAATGATGACGCTGGAACAGGAAGCGACCAGGGCCCCCGTTTCCAAGATATCGCCGCTCTCCCCTTTTCTGCACAGAGTACAGGGCCATTTTAAGCGGATTCCCCTTGTACCTGCCGAGAAAAACCGTCGCTTATCTACGACTTTCCAATATGCTAACGAAAAACTTTATCCCGCGCCAGACGATCCCAGGCAGCTCTATCAACCCCTGAATCGTTGGAGGTCTCCATCTCTGTGCTAACGAGCTGCACTCTAACGCTCATGTGGGTACTTTTCCTGTGTTGTGTTGGCCGGTGTACATTTGTACTCCAATTATACAAAGTGTACGATTTTAATCTGTTACTGCAAATATTTCGAAAAATATGATGGCTAGGAGAAAACGCTTTTTGGATCTACAGGAGATCAAGGGTACATTATAATCTGCAAGGTACAGAATTAATTTCCGTGGCGAATATTCTGATACAGCAATACATGTACTATGGTGGGCTAAAATATATTAGAGAACAGTGTGTATTCTAATCCTCCAATAATTTCAGAACGTTTTTAGGATTACCTCAAATTTGATGAGTGTCCTAATGCTTATTGAGGGCAGTGTAAGTGGGTACATTTGAACAAAAGTATCCACACATCGAAAACTGCCCATAGGATTGTCTCTTTGAGCTAAAGTGGTACAAGGCAATCTCCTTGAAATTGAAAAAGACTTTCCTTGGGGTTCAAGCAGCGAGCGCTTATCTGATCAAAGAAAATGATTGAGCAATTGCAGGACAACGCCATAAAACTGTACAGAATACTGGCAGGAACGTTGATGCTGTTTGTAGGCCAGATGAAGAGTGGAGGACAAACCAAACGAGCTAAACGTTGACGGAAGCGTTCCATCGACTGTCTGGACGAAAGAAATTAGAGAAATCGATGGGGAGCCGAGCTAAGCCGTCGCGAGCTCCACAAACTGACATTAGAATTTTACCAATTATTAATTGACAAGTTTACTCGCCTCGATGAAGGGGAGAAAGCGTGGACGACCAAAAATTGCGCATTGACGGCAATTGCGGTCGATACCGGCTCAACGAGCGCCTTTTACCTCATCTTTCAGCTTTTCATTCTGAAATCCTAAATGTTTCTAGTTGTTTATCTCGAATAGCAGCTTTTTCCAGCTAACAGAAGTCAGTAGTTATAGTGAAAATATTTGAATGACTATGGTGCCTTGTAAATAAATATTTATTATACTCTGTAATGTACAATTACTGTTCGAATACATTTGTGTATTTATGCATATACATTTATTATAGAGGAAGACGGCGAACTGGCCGCTCTTCCCCTACGTCGCACACTGAGACACGACATATTTATAACCATCACACCGAATTTTGCCGTAATTTAATTTTTTTTTCACTTCTACTAACCTCTCTCACGAACTCACACCTAATAATTAAGGTGATAGTCAAAATGGGAGCTACTTACTGGCCATTTCTCACAATGGAAAGTAGGGGAAAAGCGGTCAGTTCGTTGTAACTCAACCAGTGACTTTAAACTCACACTGACATTAACAGAAGTGTTCCTAGGTGACCATTAACACTTCCACTGACAACTTCATACACTTATCACTCTAATTCATCAGTTGGATTACGTTATAGCACTGATCAAACGTACTGAATGCTTATCAAATTTTGACTTTGCAATCCATTCAGTACTCTCTGAAGCAATTAGGTTAATATTACCTTCCCATGCTTCCACTTCAGGCGATCCATCGGTTCCATGAAAATTTCCGCAGGATTATATTTTTTGAATAAACGTTCCTCCGCGTCGGCCTTCGGGATTCATCGTTGTCAGCTCTCCCGTTTGAACGGTAGCTTTTTCTTGTAATTATGCGAACGGTATATAGGAATGCACACCCATGTGTGCGAGTGTGTATGTGTTTGGAGCGGATATATGAATTCTCCGTACTTTGCTTCGTACCCCGCTTCAACCCTCATGCATGTGTACATAAACTCGGCGCGGCTCGGGCTCAGCCGTGTATATTTTAGCGTCTGTGAATAATCAGCAATCAGCAGTAGCTGCGGCAATGGTGGCGGTAACAAATTGCACGTGTACACACACAAACTAGGCATGCAAATTCGAGAAGCGAGTCGAGACTTTGCCAGAATCCCGGCCTACCCAGAGGATGTCCCTTTTGGGCTAACGAGTCATGAAACCGCCGCGGAGAATCGACGTATTGCTCTTCAGGGACGTCGAGAAATTTCGGGATGAATAAGCCTGCACCCCAACTCTGAACGCCAATGGTCTTCGTTCCACCGTCAGTCTTCGAGGAATAACTTTTTGTTGTTTCTATGGTGGTGGTGGTGGTGGTGGGTTCCAGGCATGTACAGGGTGTCTCTGGAGAAGGATTGGGAATTTTTAACCGGCTGACTGCGACAGTTGTGTCTTCGCTATGAGTAGGCGGCAGATGTCTATGCAATTTCAACTTTGGTGTATGATGGACATTTAATACAAAGATCATCCAATGAATCTAACCCACTCTTCGACATAATCTACTGCTGCAATTACACACCTGTCCTATGGCTCTGCTATTTTTTTCATGCCAGCAGCAGAGAATTCTTTGTCTCGATGTCTGAGCTACTTTCGAACAATTGTTTGAACTTCTTTGTTGCTTATCAGTTAAATTTTCCTTCATACAACTTTGACAGTATTTTTTGAGTATCTGGGAGTAAATTTCAGATGGTTTTACACCCTCAGAAACCAGAAATCTCATCAGTGAACGCTGTTCTTCGAAAGTGCACTTCTCGAGGTGACTTATCATCGTTAAAGGAATGATAGAGGTTATGTATGCAGAAATAGTTGTTAAATAGGATACAATAGACAGATACAGAGTATACTCAGTATGAGTGCGTTTAATTTAAATTGTTAGATACCGAGTACGTCCGCAGAACCCTGATGAAGCTAGCTGCAGTGCTAGCGAAACGTTGGGAACAGTTTCATGCTGGAAACGACTTACACCCAGAAGTCTCAAGCAGTATTAACCGTAACGAACCGGGTCATTAAAGCCCCAAAACTCTCAAGGAAGACCAACTCAACCAGCATTCTTCAATTTCGTAAACAATTAATTACAAGAAATTAACAGGACTCAGACCGAAGGCACCCAATTAAGGACACGTGGAGCCGCGGGCTGACCAGTTGGACACGTACCTAAGAAACTTCTGCCGAATTTGTTCCACTTATCAGTAGCATTTATCGTAATCTAGTTCCACCGGCCCCATGAATAGTTTCATCAGAGTCTTTTAACCCGCTGGTGAATAAATGGTGTCTATCAATGGGGTGTAACGACCTAGCGATGGTCCAGGCCCGAGATCGAGCGGCTATCGTTTCTCAAGCTCGTAGGATTCAGGTCCAGGTAGATAATTGACAGGTCGGTGCTTCAGCAGGCAACCTCGAGAATAATTGGTGATCCTATCAGGAACGTCTCGTGTACGAATGGACCCAGAGTGGGCCCAGACGAAATGCATTCGCCCGTGGAGCGGCTCAGAGATCTATTTCTCGTAGGCGTTGATCGGTCTAATGTTAATCTGATTCCGAGGACGCGGACCAGAACCGACGAACACGATCCTGTTTCGTATTTGTACGGCTCGTAGATGAAATCGTTTGATTCCCGGGTCATTTATATCCGACGGACATGGAGACGAACAGACAGTTGGACTTTCACGGGAAGCTCTCACGATTGCGCTGGAGCCTCCGGATGGTTCTGGTGGAGCCAGTGTCGGAGTATGAAAATTAGTATGGTTGGTGTTGAATTTTCGGAGTGCATGTGGTCTGTTCTTTCAGGGAGATGGAAAGAGAATCGTGCTCCAGACTTGAAGATTACTTTATTGACACTTGAGTTTGAATGACGCAGAAAATTGAGGGTGATCAGGTGGAGGTCCACGGTGAAACATAAATTTTGTGTCTCGCGTGAGACTTTAATCTCATGGGATGATTCTTTCACGATGTGTTTCTACTGCAGGACAAATTTTAATGTCATCTCTCATCAACTCACTGGACTCTCATGACACATGTTTCATGTTATATTTTCCAAAACCTCATCTCTCACGATTGTTTTCATTATTTACATTTAGGTGTTGCTGAGATTTTTGTCTCATGAGAGGGAAATCTCGTCCTCGGTGTCCACCAGTACAAAATTTTATGAAACGTGACGCTAGGTCTGAGACGCCACGACCGACTGCGTTTTAACCACGACACACATAATCTATTAATAGGTGTCATTATGAGCATCGATAATAGAGCAATCGAGAAAGGGGTGCTTAACCCTTTCACTGAGGAGCAGTCGGAAGCAAGACATTCCCTGTGTGGTCACAATTGCCGGAGCACTGCTACACATTACTCTCTCCTTATTAACGAGAGCAAATCACCACATTAGCTTTCTGTTGATTATGTTCCACTTGAAATAATAATTAATACGATAAAGACAAGTTGATCACTTGGTTGATTTGATCACCTGATCGCTTCGTGACAGTTGTGTTTAGCAAATGAAAAGCGCCTAAAGGATCTGCTCGCACCTACTGATCACTTAGCGTTGGGAGTATAAAGACACTGTTCGCACCTGCTGATCACTCATTGTCAGGGTCGGGCGCCTTTAGGCGCTGTTGTAGTCAAGGGTTTAAACCTCAACAGTCGGTTAAATAAATAATTGACATCGAAAAGGGAGACCCAACATTTGATCCTCCTATTGTGTCCACTTGGTCTAATCTTATCAGCTCCCCTGTTCACAGAGTCAGGCTAATTACTGTCTGCGTTGCAGCTGTTTATTTTTCTTGCGTACTGTCGATTTTGGACAGGACACAGCCGCCGCGAAAGGGTTAATTCGCCATTGTTTCGAGCGACTTACGGCCGTCTTTTCGTCACAAAAAGTAATCGTTACAGCAAAAAGAGTGTATCGGCCTCTTTCAAGTGTCCTTGGAAGGCGATATCGAAAAAGGAGGATAGTATCATGTTGCCCGGGGAAATCGGTGTAACCGGAGTAAAACGACACGCGGGAACGACCGGCGAGGGGGTTCCTTGCGAGTTTTCACTGAGAAATTACGATCGTTACCGATAATTAACGCGAAACACAGTCTCGGTTAGCGGCGGCCATTGCGTAACCTCGTATAACATAAACGAGATACCCCCGTGGCAATTATCGCTGCTTACGACTATTAATAACAGGATTTTCCGGCCAACGACGCCCCGGGATCCTTTCTTCACCCTCCCCCGCCCCTCGAACCGGTCGAGCATCGATGGCTCTTTTCGCAGTGGCTAAAAACCGCCACCCTAGCCGCGATCCATTGTCCGCCGCGGGCCAATTTACCACGATTATTTTACACTCGGTGAGGTTCACGCCACGTTCATGCGATTTCACCCCCTCGCCCCAACGAATCTGAAGTGCGGTGTCAGTTTATTTTCTCCTACATATTTATAGTTTCTTTTTCTGGCGTTCTCTTGTACGATACCGGTCTCATTTTCGTGATGTAAAAACAGGAAGCAATATACAGGGTGTCCCAGAATAAAGAGAATACATAAATATTTTCTTTGCTGTTAGTGATATGAAAAATGTTTAAAGGATAGTTTGAATGGAGGTAGAAGGAAAATAATATTTTACATTTTTCTCGAATTTCTTCGAGGTCACCGGTATTTGTTTGTAGGAAAGCATATATTTTTCTTCTGTTGCATTTTATAGAGGATGTTGGAATGCATTAAAGCATGTCTGAAGTATGACCTTGAGATGAACATAAGATGAAGTTATCAAATTCTAGGACAGCGTTAAGGTACAGTGTTCCACGTTTGGCTGGAAGAACATTCGGGACCGACAAGTTCCAGCCAACCGAGGAACGCTGTAGTACGTCAACTTACTGTTGATGCTATAAAGTACTCAAACTGAAGTCTTCCGACAGCGATTGCTTTCTAAAACGAGCAATCACGGCTTGTGATGCTCTTCCAACTGTTTCCAGTTCTAATTATGCGATTAATAACCTTTCGAAAGAGGTCAGTTTTACTCATGCATCCACTGTTACACAAATAGCTATCACTTCGGGTATTCTTCGAATTTCAAAGAATCTATTTGAACACGTATTCTTGAAAGATTGAAGATTCGAATAATAAAAGAAGAAAATTCGATTTTCTGACGTTTGTAGACCAACGTGCCAGGTATCCTGAGGAATCCTTCGGGAAATTTGATTAAATGATGCAACAGAATTTACCGTTCGAACCGGGACGCCCTTTTAACTCGAGAAATTCTGTTCCAGCTAGAAAGAAATCGGATGAACCAATCGTAATAACGAAATTTTCTTCTGCTGGCGTCGTAAAGTTCTCCCGGTGCTTCCGTGCGCATTTTGAATTTCAGCATCGACGGCGAGGCTGAAGGGAAAGTAATTCGTTTAAGCGAGCCGTTCGTAGGTTACCGGCCGAGGGAAAGGGAAACGCTGAAATTCGGAATAGCCAACGAGATTTCTGAACGAGAGCAACCATACTATGGGTAAAACTGAATATTTATGTAACTCAACAAATTTAAACGAGCTATAAAAAATATAGCAGATGAAAAATTTTATTTTTAGATCATGAATTAGATCAGTTTGTGCCTGCTGTAGTGGCAAGAGTCTTCCCCGTCTCCGCTCTCCTTACGCGTGAGGAGTCAGAATGGAGGAAGTTTCCAGACTGCTATAGCACTGAATAGTTAACGAATAATTACCGAATATTATAATAAATTCAACGTGTCCACTATGAACATCTCCTTACAAAAGATCCAGAATATACTTAACGATTCCTTCAGACTCGGAACTAACGCATAAGCACTGATACGGGGATATTAAAAATTCAGAGAGCAACGCAAGACAAAGAAAACTTCCAAGAGCAATCTGAGATATTGTAGATATATTTTTCTTTCGCTCCGTTCCATCGTGGCGGAAGAAAACAGAAGTGCAAAAAGGGGGAAGCAGTCGTGCTAGCGGCGAAATTGCCCTTCAGGCAAGTTCGAACGGGCGCGGAACGAAAATGAGAGTGCCTGACGTCTCGCGCGTCGCCATAATCCAGATGAAACCTGTAGGAATAAGAAATGAGAGTATCCACTAGACAAAGACATCGGCAAGCACTGTGTACCGGGCGTGCAAGCTCAGAAATGCAAACTTCCGTTCGTCTTGAACGAGTGCTTGCCCTCGCCTCGCGCTACGGCTTCCCATGTTTTTCACGTTTAATTAAAAGCAAAATATCCCTATTCGATGAACTCCGTCCGCCGTTTTTATCGCGAACTTGTTATGACATTTAATTAAAAGAAATCGGATGCTTCAAACCCGAGCAATAGAGCGCTGCGCTTCTATGGATTAATTACCGCTTCAGATCTCCCGTTGCGCCGAGATTAAATATGCTCCTCTCCTTTTTGTTCCAGGTGAGTGGCTGTACCTTGGATTTGTACTCGAACACGTGGAGAGGGTGAGTCTTTGTAGGTCCGAAGAATCAGTGAAAGTTAGGCTAACCGGGTCAACATTAAAAATATTACATCCAGAGACGTTCCTTTGTCTCCACACTCAAATACTTTGCTAAACTGGTCCACTGGTTAACTTCATAGGTGCGTTTCTAGGTTGTTTGCACGCTGAACATACTTTTCGCTTGTCCGATGTAGAAAGTGACCCTGACGCCATGTGGGTACCAGTAGACCCAACCTCAATTCTACAATCTGAAGATCAGCTTGCAAACAGTTAATGATTAGAGGTGGAGTCTGGAAGGTAAATAAATCGAAACGAAGTCGTCAGGAAAGGTTACGATCCATCCCAGTGTGCAAAGCCGAGACGCAAAGAGAACGAGCGTGTATACGAAATTACCAGGCAAACAGAGACAAGAATGCACACGTGGAGGGGAGAATGTGTGCGTGGGCACGTCACTTCATGGACGGGGAAACGTGCGTAGGTGGTAGGAATACGAGGAACAGGTCAGAGGCAGCTCGATGCATTATTCAGCTCGGTCAACCCTAACTCACGCAAGACGCATCCTCATTCACCCTCGACCACCTTCAGGATAAGCCACGCTAACTAGTAATCCGCGTGCGTGTGCATCGTGTACACGAACGAACCTGACGACCAGCAAGCCAACGAACCTACGGCTATCTTCACGATAACCCCCTGAAGTTTGCACACGGCTGATCCGTACTCGACTATCGGGAACTTGCCAGGGAATTCAGAATTGGTCCACTTGGTGGTCTCTGCTTAGGTGATCGTCAGCTCGTGCCTTCAATTGGGGAACCATTTCTGATCATTGAACTTCAAACACTCATGGTGACGAGTTGTCCCTCGTCTACATAGGTCGACTTGGACGTCTCTGAGGCCTGTGCAGCGTGTACACAAACGAACCTGACTACCGGCAAGACAAGGAATCTACGACTACCTTCAGGATAACTCCCTGAAGTTTGCCAATGACTGATCCGTACTCGACTATCGGGAACTTGTCAAGGAATTCCGAATTGGTCCACTTGGTAGACTCTGTGCAGGCTATCACCAGTTCCTACCTTCTATTAGGTTACCATTTTTCATGACTGAACTCCAAACACTTATGGTGACGAGTCAACCCTCGTTCAAGTCAACCTAAAGGCCTGTGAAATCCCAGACTTAACAGATGTGGACAAGAATCACTCTTCAGGGACAGTTCATCTAGCCCAGACAATGAAAAGCAGGCTACATACCGATGCCTCCGTTGTTTGTCGTTTGCACGCTCGACCGAGCAATTGGAGGACCAAGGGAGAATCAGAAGGAGCTGGATGTTCGAGGAAAGAATTGCTTTTAGGGGGAGAGTCAAAGTCCTTTGCTAGTCGCGGTCTGATTCGAGGGCGGTCAAGCGAACTGAAACGGGTATTTGGTATTCTGACGAAGTAACTCCTCTTCCTCTTTTCCGCTCATCCCACATGCACGCCGACTATCGTCCAAGTGCTTCCCGCGTCTTTGGTCCTCGATCCGAGTAAATATTTGTGACAACTTCGTGGACCAAGACCGCGAAACAGCTTACACACGTCAGACAGTAAGGTACAAAGTAATCACGCGACTTGTCAATGCCTGCATAATCAGGAATTCAATAATCTTTTATGATAGTTAATTGGTAGGACATGCTAACTATTTTCTAGATCTCAAAGTCAGTCCTCAGCTCTCCAATATGTAGTCTCATTGAGATTTTTATAAAACGATATGTAATTTTGTTGCGTAAGTTTACAGCAGAGGCAAAGGTGATATTCTTGAGTGATCTTGAAGTATTTTGTAAAGCAACTTATGACGGTGATAGACCTACGTACCATACTGAATGTCCGTCCTAATTGTGTTTCTATCATGTCGATGAATATAATATGCCTGAATGGGCAACAGGTTTCACGACAGTTAAGATTAATACCTTTCTACTGTCAATGGTCAATGAACACATGATATTGAATTATTGGAAATAACATCACTGGTCCACTAAACAGGCAAATCCATTTAATCTTCCCTGCTTATTGAGGTAGAGATTCGTTCAGAGGTTATTACAGCACCGTGTTTACGTCTAACTGTACTCCACGAAAATCAAAAATCGTTCGACAAAAATTGAATCGTGCCGTTCAATTGAAGGGGTCAACGAAACAAACGCCGCATCCAGCAAGGGTACGAACCCTCTGTCTGTGATTCAAGCGAGGACGGGGGGTTGGGTAGTTCCGAGTTTTTAATTAGCGTTTCTTTACGCGATTCGGAAAGCAATTTCTTGGCGAGTTAACGAACAGGGGGGTGGTTCCGGGGCGAAGGATCTTCGATTTAAACCAACTCGTGGTAAACATTCGAGTTCCAGGAAGTTTCCACACGGTCCCCGTCGTCCTGCATCATCGCGACTCGAGACGATGAGTCGTTTTCATCGTCCCGCCTCCTCTCTCCGCCCTTTTCCCTCTTTCTTTATCTTCCGTCTGTGTCTCTCCGCCTGGTCTTCGCGAAGTTGTGATACTTCGCGGGGATGGGTGCGGTGTCTCC
The DNA here is from genome assembly GCA_916610135.2 of Macropis europaea. Classification (NCBI taxonomy): domain Eukaryota; kingdom Metazoa; phylum Arthropoda; class Insecta; order Hymenoptera; family Melittidae; genus Macropis; species Macropis europaea. The sequence goes on along the minus strand of OU744352.1, from coordinate 10,833,030 downwards.
GATTCTGTCGCAGGTGGAGGCAGAGGGACGGCGAATCCGCATCAAACGAACCGATTGCAGAAAACTTGTCGAGAGCCCGACGAAATCCTTCCTCCCACCCTCCCACACTGAACCACCCTACGGTCTTTCGTTTCACCCCCTCCGACCACCCCGTCGACTGAGACGTGTACTCTTTTTCCCCAGCTACATCCCTCCTTCATTCTTTCCCGATTGTCCTGGTTTTATTCCAGGCCATTGCTCCCGACGTCCTTCTTCGCGACGCGCTACAAGAGCACAGTGGAAACCGGCACAGCCACCAGATACGAATCAAAAGACCTCAAAGGCTTCAAACCGTCCACCCCAGAAGAGGTGACGTCGCTTCTTGATCGCCGGTTAGCCGGACCCCACGAAATTGCTGTATTATCGTAGCTACTGCTGAATTTGGGACATCCAATAAGGAGGACTCCTCCTGTAATTCATTAGCGATCGCATGTCCAGAATCTTGGGAACTTCAAATCGGTCTCGCTGTTGCTTCATAGCTGACCGTCTTAAGTAACTCCTTTAATTTCCATATTAGGTGATCTTATGTTTAGAAGCTTTCATCTTGATTTCTTCAATGAAATGTGGTTGAACTCATACCAAATAGCCGCTGTTTAATAGGACAGTTTTGATCCTAGGTTTCATTAAGGAATGGCCACTAGGACGTTGAAAACTTTGGTCAGTTGATGATTTCAGGGTGACCTTGACCTTTTTAATACGATACAGTTGAATTCTTACGGTATAACGAATAAACTGAACAAACACTATGTAATAAGGCACTCTTGAAATCCAGATGATGTTAAGGAGCATCCGAGAGTACACTGGAAACTTTGGTCAGCTGATCACTTCAAGGTCATCTGGTTTTTAATGAAATATGATTGACCTCATACGGTGTAATGCACAAATTAAACAAATTGTTCAATAGGACACCTCTGAGCCTGTGTGTCGTTAATGAATGACCGCTAAGACATTGGAAACCGTTATGAGTTAATGATCTGAAGGTCATCGTCACCTTTTTAATGACATTTGGTTTAACTCATACCAAACAAACGCTGTTAAATGGGATACTTCTGAAGCCAGGTGTCGTTAAGGAATGGCCGTGAGGACGTTGGAAACTTTGATCAGTTTATTCCGGGTAATCCTCTGACATTAAATTAATGAACGTCGCGGCGGTTGTTTTGTCACGTGATTTTCTATTGTTAAAGGAAACGTGGGAGCGTTTTATCCCTAAGAGCGAGCCTTACCCGCGGCAACGTAATTCGGCACGGAACATGAAACGAGCTCCTTTATTTTAGCCTTTAATTTATCTATAAATCTCGCAATGCCACGAAACTTTACGAGGGTCGGGGTGAATAATTGAATTATACGCACTCACTTGCTTTTAAATTGCCGCGCGCTGTATATTGTTGCCGGATAAATTAGACCCGCCACAGACTTCAGCATAGTTCGCGCCGTTCCCTTCTTTGAAATTAACAACATTTATTTTACTCTCACGACAATGGCTACGGGGCAACCCTTTTGTTTAATTCCACGAAATATTCCGCCGTGGGCGAACATTTCGGCACGTGGACCGTTCTCGCTGAAGATCTTCGAAGATTGAAAAGGATATTTTACAATCCCTGTGCAGTCTTTACAGTTCACTTCGGAGAACAGAAAACTTGTTTCAACTAATAAATCATTGATACTGTAATAGATTTTACGAGAACTATTTACGATGCGAAGCAATCCGGTTATTGCGAAACTTGTGGCCGCTGAATGAAACGCGACGAGAATGTATTTTTCTTCCTCAGCAATCTGATTCCGATGATGCGATCGTACGAGAAACGAGGTCATCGTTCTTCATCTCGCCGATAGCATGCCGTAAAACGGAATCGTATACAAAATTTACGTAATGCCGTCGACTTTGGAATTTGCCCGAAGTCATACATCTTCTTCCAGCCGGTTCGATCAGGCAATCAGTATTTATCAGACGCGATACGTTAAAGTATTAAACGAAAATGTTCGTTAAAATATACTCTCGCGACTGTAACATTAATGTGGAGTTGGTGGATGCTTTTATGTGTATTTGTGCTAACGTTTAGGCGAGGAGAAATTCAGCGCCTGCTAGTTTCTTGTTTAGTCTCGAGGACAGTTTAGTTAGGCGAACTGTTTAGGTGCATGAATGAAAAGTGTGGAAGGATTGATGGGATGCGTGGTGTGAGAGGTGCGTGCGTTCTCAGAAGTCAAGTATCGAACGGATCGTGTGACTTTCTGGGAATGCATCTCCTCTGTATGAATCTGGTGTGGAAATGCGTGTGGAATGTGTGTGTGTGTGTGTATAGATTTTTGGGACCTCCGGGTCAGAGTGCAGAGGAGAACCGTTTGAGTTGTTGCGTGGAGAGCATTGCGTGGAGAGTATTGTGTGGAGAGTATTGCGTGGAGAGTATTGCGTGGAGAAGTTGCGTGGAGTCTGTTTGTAAGGAGTTATATATTGTGCTGTCTTTTATTATTTTAATATATATATATATTAGTTTTATTATTTCAACTCACGACTCACAGTTTGTGTCATATTTTTGAATCCCACATTAATATTGTACAGTTCGATTACATAGACACCAACACCTTCCCAGGTGTCCCTTCAGCAGTCTCTGTTAACTGTTCTTTCGCTTTGTATGAAAAAGAATTCATATCCGGTGACGTCAAAGGGACAGAGAAAAATTTCGATGGACGCTGACGAAATTTTTTTCTTAGAAAAATCGATACGGAATGAATGTGCATGTATGGAAATATGGCGGATGATTCGTCACCATTCTACGAACCCTTTAATATTTACATCTTTCCAGATTGCTTTATTTAAATCTGAACGATAGGATAATGCTTGTTGATGCATATGGAAATTAAAGTCGAACTACATCTCTTCAGGAACGTCCTTCATCCCATTTCATTCAATTCTTAAGTATTTATTAGATATTCCAGTTGTGACTGTTGTGAACAGAATGGTAGTAAACATTCTGATATATAATTTCTGATAATTTTGAAATATATTAATAATAATACTTCTTTGTTGCATCAACCTTGTACAGACTATAAATCAAAACAAATCAGTGAATAAAAAAGGTTAAATCAGTGCAAGTAGATATATCAGTGTGCTGTTATAAACCAAACCTAACCTATACTTCAGTCTTCCACATAAATCATTATGATGTTATGTAATATAGTAGCTAACATTGATGCAAGAGGCTACATCAGTATGCTAGTATGAGCCCAATCTAACCAGCTATATCCCAGCCTAATCTATATTTCAATATTCAACACGAATCATGATTATGTTAGCTAATGTAGTTGCTAAAATTAGTAAAAGAGGCTGTACCAACGTTCTCTCACGAACGTATCCTAAATGACTATATATAAACCTAACCTATAACTTCGCACACGAAACTGGTCCTTAACGTTTCGATTTTTTTCAGTGCTTCCATATTTTACACAACCAGCCATACTTATACCCAACCTATATTTTAATCTTCCACGCGAGTCATCAAGCCAGTTAATATAGTAGTTAAAAGTAGTGGAAGAGTCTGCATCAACGTGCTGTTATGAACGTACCCTGAACACCTATATTTAAACCTAACCTATAACTTTGCACCCCAAACTGGTCCTTAAAGATTCGATCTTTTTTCAATGCTTCCATATGAATTACCCTAACGTCAGTCACTAAACCTGACCTAAAAACGTGTATTGCCCTTGCTGCACTTCCGTGAGCCAATATGGCTGTCTATCATTCGCGACAAAGATACGGAACGATTTCGATCGAGATCGAAGCGGCACTCGCAGCCTTTCGTTTCAATTCCTCGCAATCATATAAACATCGACACACCTTTGATTCTTCCAAAGATCATCCACTTTGACAAGGAACGTGGAGGGTCTGCACAGAGGGTAGATAGAAGTCTTAAGCCTCCTCCCATGTCCGTGTTCTCTCGATTCACCTCCCTCTCTCTCCGGCAAACGAACTATCCGGGACCAGCTCTATCCTCCATTCTTTCCTTCACTGCATTTGTTCCTTATTAGATATTCCGTTTTATTGAACGAAGCCTAGAAGCCTTCCTTCCTGACGCCCTTTCTTGCATCCTTTTGCTTCCCTCCCAGCTACATACGAGAATATATATTCTCCCCCCATCTCGCCCCCCTGTCTTCCTTTAGCCCTCCTCCTGTTTCTATCTGCCTCCACCCTCCGCCGTTCTCTGCTCGTCTCTGTGCGCCTGTGTTTGTGTGTACGTCGGCGCACCTCTCGTCCACGACATCATTTTATTCCGCGTCTCGAATTTCAAACGTTATTATTCACCCTTCCGCGGAACCCGGTTCGCGAATCTTAGATCTTTCTCGTCGAGCATTTCCGGTTAGCTGCGCACCCGGAAGCCATTCTTCCTCCTTTTTCTGCCGTTCGACTGACTCTCGGAAAATGTTTCGCCCAGCTTGTACGTCGATTCCATTTCTCATGAACAAGAGAAACGCCGAGGGGATAGAAGGAGGTGGGAGGCAGTTTTTGGAGGAGGCAGAAAATCTTTTTTATGTGGTTTTTACTGCTGGATCCTTACCAACGAGGGTTGATCTGAATGGTTGGATTTTAAACCACAGGTCTGTGTCTTTTAGGTATTCAATTCTGTCTCTTACGTGGTCCTGTGATGTGGGAGCAGTGTCTGGTTTTATTTCGTGTTCTCGTCTTTGTGATTCGAATCTTCTGCAGCCATGTTGTAGATGATTGATTGTTATTTGGCGGACAATTTTTGTAGCATCAGATTCGGTGAAGAAGTTTCTTCGTTGTAAATAGTGAAAATAAAATTTGTTTATTGGAAATCAGGTAATTGATTATTAAGTTCATTATTTTTATGATGCATTGATCCCTAGGACGTTTTACTTAAAGAATGTAACAGTGGAAGTGACGTTGAGTGGCCTGATTTTGTCGCTGAGAGTACATAAAGGCTTATTCAACCTTGAATTGCTTCTTCCCTGTATAAATTCTTCTTTGTATATACACGAAAGGAAAGCAGGATATATTTCTTCTCGGTTCAAGCAAAATGCATTTTCCTCCTGTAACCTGACACGATTGATCGCCTTCGAGGCAAAGTTACAAGTGGCAATCTTTGATAAAATGTTTCCAAAGCTCTCGTTACTAAGCTGTGCAACGATATTGAGTGTCACCGGCATGTCCTGCGCTCGCTTGGCTGCAATAACGCAATTTTTATTCAAGCTTCACAGGAAGGATAAATTTATAAATACTTCGCAATCAAAGACGTCTCTAATATAATATTTAATATTCAAATTTTAATCAAAGGCATTCGTTCCTTTGATGCACCGACTGTCAGGCTATATTTTCCCATAACTTATTTACAATTTTACAAGCCCACAATTTCATTCATGTTACGATACACGTCCAGGCACGACACGGCGATAAAACGTTAGACACCACGGTCCTATCAAGCCCAAACACGGACAACTTGATCAAAAAATACAGGAATCACAGGCTCGTAACCTCATCACAAAAAAATTCTCCAACACCGAAACGACGTATATACAGATCCTAAATCGTCGACGCAATTTCCACCGGTCCCTTGATCCAGGCAATCATCGACTCAGGCTCATCATTCGGGAAGAGAGGTCCTCTCATAGACTCGCAATCTTGTATCCTCTGTATGTCCATTCCCCGATTTCTGTCCCTCATTCTTCTTCCCGTCCCTATCTCCATTTACTCGTCAATATTTCATCTCACTCCCCTTGCCTGACCCTCCGTGCAGCTCCGCGTTTCTTTTCCAGGGATCCAGGGCGGCTGCGTGTCACACCTGAACGGCCGATTATGTCAGTCCGGGTTAATGCCGCGTTTGTTTATCTGATCTCACGTTCCGAGGAGAGACAGACAGGCTACCGGTCGCTCCTCCGGGCTATATCTCTCGCGTATCCGAGTAGGTAGAGCGAGAACGCGATAAGAAAAGGAGCGGAGGGGGCGGGGAGGAGGCTGGAGGGGGGAGAAAGAAGCCGGAGAACGTGGCGGCGTGCTCCGTCCTGTCGCTCGAGGCGAGGACGGCTCTCCTTCGAGGAACAGTTTAGTTACGATGAATGGACCGAATGAATCACGCGAACCAATTAAGGATTACAGTAGACGATGCCACGCTGGCTGGCGGATAGAGAAAGCAGGAACAGAGGCTGCTCCTTCACGCCTGCTTAACTCTCGCTGGCTCGCGCTTAATTGGAACTGCTGAATATACTTTCACGATCGAACGTTCTGTAAATTTTCTTCCGGCCCGGGAATTAAACGCTAATCGAATCGCGGAGTTAACCTCTGCCTCCTCCGACAGACTACTTCAGTGTCCTTCATGAGACACCGGGTATGATTTTTGAAGGATTTTGGTCGAGACAGTGATGCGCTTCCGTTGGATGTCTGACCGTCTTCTGGGTCGACTTGGTCGCCCATTCTGAAGGAACTTCTATGGAGACCCGTGTCTAGAGTTCAGATGACGCGTCAGGTCAAGTCAGCCACGCCTCCTCTCTTCGTGTGAGGCAGCATTAAGTGTCTAAAATTTGGCTGACATAATCTTCGGGTTATTTTGCAATTTTAGGAAGTTCTTGGTAATCAATGCGCTGATACAGTTGTTGCAAACCGTTATTGGGTTTCATTGGAACGCTTTAAAGTTTTGTTTTGATGACGTTTGTTGAGCTTTAAAAGTTCTGTGCAAAACTAGCGTGTACAAGGGATTGCCTTTCTCCTAGATTTTAAGACGTATTGTCTATTTTTAATAACAGAAGATTCTTAATTAATACTGTTTATTTATTAACATAAATAATACAAATGACAATTATTAAATATCAAGAGGACAATTTTTACATTTCGTGACAATTGTTTTTTAAGGTATTGCTCTTCTCTCAGATTTTGAGACATATTGTCTATTTCTAATAACAGAAGATTCTTAATTAATACTGTTTATTTATTAACATAAATAATACAAATGACAATTATTAAATATCAAGAGGACAATTTTTACACATCGTGACAATTGTTTTTTAAGGTATTGCTCTTCTCTCAGATTTTGAGACATATTGTCTATTTTTAATAACACAAGATTCTTAATTAATACTGCTTATTTATTAACATAAATAATACAAATTACAATTATTAAATATCAAGAGGACAATTTTTACACATCGTGACAATTGTTTTTAGATATATGTAAGCTTGATATTTACCTTGAAAATTCTTCTAACAACAGTTCTTCCATTTCTACATACAATTATACACCTTTAGAAACTGAAAACTGTATTCCACGAAGGCACAACACGTTCCAAAATAAAACTCCACAGAAAATTTGACAAAATGCACGTCATATTCGTTCAAAGAACTGATTCAAACTGATGCAGTTCCTCGTTTCATTCTTTACTTTGTTCTGTGGGTGCATACACTTATTTATAATATATACGAGATAAGGTTCGGTTCATCACTGGACCAGAAACAATAATCTTCGTCGAGAGTCAAGAACTGCACGCATACATGCGAATGACACGAACGACTCATTTTAGTATCGAATTACATTGTTGTTTCGATTAATCTTTCGCTCAAATCGTTTAAAATAGCCCTTGATATATTATAGGATAGGAAAAGTAAGAGTTTCGGGAAAGTATGTAAGTAAAATAATCGCTGTATATTTGATCTATCGGAACACAACGCTTCAGGTACCTAGGTACTCCGGTTGCATAACAGCCGTCAACATTTTGATTGCCCGCATAAGGGATAATCGCTATACTTTAACATACCTACGTCGCTTATTAACACGTTGATCACACGTCACTCAAATATGGGTAATGTAATTAGCAGTACTTTAAAAACAATTTGCAAGAATATTTAATAGTAACAACACACTAAATTATATACAAGGGCGTATAGCTAATTTATACATAAAAAAATTATATAATATTTCAGCAGTCTTTTATGGTATTTTGGGAAACAATTTAAGCAATGCTGGGCGTTTCCAGGCAGGTAGGTTAATAAGTTCTGGTTTTCTGGACACTTTTCCTGGCTGTTTGACGGTCTTGAGTCTGCCTACTTTTTTTATAGCAAAAAACGCAGATGTATCTAATTGTTCTTCCTTCAGAGTTTTTTCTTACTATTGAATTGTCGGTTTTACTCTGGTAAATGTTACTACCGATGTTATTTTGACGGAGTAATAATCCCGTAGCTGAAAATTTTCAAAATCGTGTGATTTTCATTTTTTCATTTCTGCCTGGTACACAATACATGCATTTACAACCGAAATGCCCACAATTAGATGGATTGTCAGCTTGCGGTACCATTTGATGCCTTTCCATAGTGACATACTGCAGGAAACCATTTAGTCACTTCGATCTCTGCCGCATTTTCCTTTATTATATTCAACAACAGCCAACGGTTGAAGCACCTGCAAGCGCGTTACAAAGAAAAGAAAACTGTTGCCTGCAGCTTATACGGTAGCGCGATAAACCGCGAGGAACATACTCGATTTATGCCAGGCGATCAACGCGTTAAACGTTGAAAATGTAACCGTTCGAATACCTTCATGAACCACTGTAAGTGGAAACTGTCCGTTCCAATGCGTACCGTTGGAAAAATCTTGACCCTGAAAGACCAGTTTCCCTGAAACGGTGCTCGTCTTACGTTCCGTAGCCAGCAGGCGGAAGAGGGTATCCAGCGCGAGAAGCCGACACCTTCCCAACTCTTCCCCAAACGCGGTAGCAGGCAGCGACCGAACGCTCTCAACCCCCGTTGTCGGGGGTGCGGAGTGGCGATTTAGGGGATGAAACACGGAAGTAAGTTCGCGTGTACGCTGGCGTCGGTTTATGTACGCTCGCCTGTGTACGTGCATAAACGCCCACGGGGAACAGGACAGGGTGTACAGGGCAGGGACGAAGGGGTAACAATGCTGGCGAGGACCAGCGGAGGACGACGACGACGACGACGATGTCGCGACGCCGTTCACGACGGCGCAATGTCCCCGTGCCGCGTGACGCATGCGCCGCGTGTACAACAGCCGCGGACTCGGGTCGAACCGGAAAGCCAGTCAGTGCATTGCCAGCTCCTGAACCGCGAACATTCTGCGCGTTATCGCGAACCAGACCTGGCTTATCACCGGTGTCCCGTTTGTGCCCCGGCCGCGCGTCCAGCCGGACACTCCGAACGATCGACTCCGCCTCGCGACAGCACTACTTACCCCCAACCCGACACTGTCTCACTCTGTGTTTCCAAAGCCACCACCGGTTACAGTGCTAGTGCCTGACTGCTACGCCGTGTTACATGTGTTGGTGCCTTCAGGATACCCTGGCCTCTTCTGGATATCACGAGCCGCCGCTCCGCCTGCCCGCGCCACGAACGTGTCCACTGTCAGCGCTCCTTCGTCCCAGATGATGATGGTGGTTTAAAGAGTGTCGTGCAGTGCTGTTGTGCAATGACAGAGGCTACCGTACACACGGTGCACACTCGAGTTCGTTGATGTACCAATTAGGTGAGTGTTCAGTGATCCCCGTAACACCTGGCCGGGACCGGTCATCCTCTTCGACCCGCTCCTCTTTTTGTCGTGCGTCTGCTTACGGTCAATCGCGCGCTCTTTCGGTGTTTCTTGCCTCCCCACCACGCCCACGGGATGACCGTTTGCTCGCTGCCTCCGAAACTTCGTGTACCGGAAGTCGAGCCTCCTCTCTCCGTCTCTGTAGTTCTGCTTTTTTATCGCATCCGTGGACACGTGAACACAACACGGGCGGGATTATCTTTTGCCCGTCGTGTGTACGAAACTGAATTGTTTCTCCGCACGACAGGTCACTATAGTGGACGTTTATCGGTCTGCCTCTGTGCATCAATCGCCAGTATGTTTATTATGTTCTTCATTTCTGTTTTTATTGGAAATTATCGCTGTCTGATAGGCTGCTGACGAGGCGACACAGTTGGTTACCGTTTAAATAGTCTGGAATAAATATTCATGCAGGATTAATAATTCCACCAAAGTTGTCCCGCTGGATTAATTCATTTGAAGAATCTTTTGCTTGTCATAAATTATTCTGGCCTGCTCGAATAATTTCCTTTGATGTGTTCCGACGTATCGCGATCGATATCACGATTTGAGGAATTAAACAAACACGATTATTAATGCCATAATAAACAAACTTGTGTGGGTATTAAATAAATAACCCCACGGGATAAATAGACCGCCGACATTTGCACAATGTAATTTCCTCGATATGTAAATGACATTCATCTGGTGAAACGGGGGAAATAAAAGACACATCTCGCTCTGTTTCGCGACAAACGTTTAATAGGATAAAAACTGCGCAGCGTGGACAAACGGATTAGTAAATTCGAATGAACATTTGCGCCGCCTGTTAGACTGAACTTCTCGACAAATAAAAACTTTCATTCCTTATTCGTTATTCAAATAAAGTTACGCCGGACGCGTGTGCGCGCACAAGTCTCGACGGCGAGAAGTGTAAATCGCACGTAGTTTGTCGAGGAAGAAAAAAATTTGTTTGGAGGCGAGTTCGTCGACCCCGGGCGTTCTTGACACTCGCGCCGGGGAAAAAAACTGTTGGTCCGAGCGGACAAGTTCGTGGAAGCTTCTTACCTCCGTGATTCCGTCACGTGAGACGGTCACGTGACGACGTGATAACGTTAAAAAGCTCGTGCCGGGGAAAGAGATTGATTAGAATGTTCCAGCGGCGGGATAAGGAAAATGTTTTTGTTTAATCTCGTCCCTCGGAGCGCGGCTCCTGGGCGAAGTTAATGGGTTATCAACGTTTCTCGTGTCACCTTCAACTTCGCACCGCGGAACTTTGAAAATAGTTCCCGCAGATTACATAATTCCTCCGTGATTCATTATGGTGCTCACCCTCAACGTTTTATTGTGCCGTTATATGTTTTCATTTAATACCGTATGTCTTAATGACACTGAAATCTTCTCGAACGAATTTATTAGGTCTTCGAAACAGTGATCCAATTTTCTTTTTTTATAGAAAAGAATTGGGAAATAATCGACAGGCAACAGGTTTTTTTTAAATTATTTTATTTTTATTCAACATGGCACGTTTGTAACCTGGAAAGTGTATTTGAAAATAATCAAATCTTCCGGAAGAGACTTGTTAGTGAGTGGAGTGATAAATACAAATTTGAAGTAGATTTATCATTGAGGTGCTGGTACTGATTATCAATAAGTTATCGATAAATTGTTGATACTTAACGATATGTCGATAATATCGTTTAGATATCGTTAAGCGAATGGGAGTGACTGAAGTAGAATTTAACGCGCAATTCTATCACTTAAATCTATTTATTCTTGTTCGAATTTATTACACACTGCATGTTCGTATATTTTGGCTGTCAGTTTGTCCTTCTGACAGGAAGAATCAGTCCTGCTTTGGAAAATAGTCGTTCATTTGAAACAGAAGTTGCTGGTACAGATAAGTATTTGACAGTCGTCTTCAAATGTCTTGAAAAATTTGTAGCACCTTCTGTGTTCCACCACGTGAAGTATTTGAAATGTAGAGAGACGGACGTGTGGAAGAAGAGGTGACAGTTTTCAATCTAATGTTTATTCTTGTCAGAGTGTAAGTCCAGCAAATAGTTGATTATATGATTTAGCAGTTATTGTTTTAATTATGCACTAAATCTGTCTGTTACCTAACATTCTTATAATAGTTGCGACATAAATTTATATCTCTAAAATAACTCATATAAAATATTATATGAAATCCTGAAAATCTGTACCTCGTTATTGTTTTGTTAGTTAAATGGGTTTTTAGGAACAAAACATGCCCCATCCGAAGTGTAGATAAAATATACATATTGTATCTCTTATAATAAAACTTTAAGTTAAATTCAACTTATCACTATTTTAATATTGTCGAAATATCGAATTACTGATAACATTTCGATATTATCGATATGTATCGATAACACCTCTAGTTCATCATTCATTATTATAATTATCAGTATAACGTGGAGGGTGATGAACTTCTTCCAGTTTATTTATTATTAAAATGATAACGTTAAGGGTAATGTGCTATATTCAAGTTTTTGTCTAGTAACTATAAAAAGAATTAAACGAAAAGGAAATAAATAATTTCTTCCAGCAATAATGAATTCATCCCTGTGGATTTACATATATTAAAATATATTTCCGTGTTACCTGTTTCTGTTGACATTCATATTTAATAAGTGCTACAGAATCGAGTGAAAATATAACAATAATATATTCATTACTGCATCAACCTCGTGTACAGATTAAAATTTAAAAGATCGTAAAAGAAATGAAATAGATAAAATTAATGCAAGAGATTAGATACTGCCTTATCATGCCATTATCTCTTTATTTAATAGGATGCATTTTATTATGCATGAATCTTAACAACAACGGGGAATTTGGAATTACATTTTTATATACTAAAATTATCAGTGATGAATTTACTATTTGACAGAGGGCTATTTGAAAATGAGACGAACGCTGCGTGCGGCCGAGTTGCAATATTATGTAACGAGCCATTGCATCGAACGCCTATGGGCGTCGACAGTACACGGCGTGCGACTTTATCAAGCGCCTATAGGCGCTTATAGCAGTCAAAGGATTAAATTTGGACGAAAATAATTAATATAATAATTAATAATAATAGCCACCAAACAAAGAAGACAAAAATTGAAAACAGCAGAAATGTCTGAGAGAAATAATATTCATACACGTACAGTCACCAGACATTACATTTTGTCTTCTAAAACAAATGTTTACACAAACATCCAGTCTAACAATTACACACAAACGGCATCATTTTTCCGTCAAATTTATTCTCAGCCAGCTGCACTTTAAGAGGTCGTTTCAATTATGTTAGTAAATTTAATATAATGTCCCTACAGTAGGATTTCTCATTAGGTTGCCTGGTGAGATTTTTGAACGTAGCTAGTTTTTTTTTATGAATAATTCTCGTCTCGTCTAGTTCCGTACGTGACGGGGTGCCTAATGACATGCCCCGCGGCTAACACACCCTAGCCGTCACTATATCCTAGTGAATTTCGCTTTTGTATATCGAACTGCTCGCGTGGCGAGGCTCGGGTCATTATTTTTCGCGCAACTATTTTCGTAGCTGCCAACGGCACGTGTGACACGCCACCATGCTGTCACTTCGAACAACGAAAACGCACGTTGCATTTATTTCCATTCGAATGCCGACGATAAGCCAACTTGTAAACTCACCAGACCTTTTCGAGCCGAGTAATTTCATTTCTCCGCTACGCGCGTCTATTTCTGTTCGCTCGTGGTCGATCAATTTTTTCTTTTAATTAATTGTACTATAGACCGTGGATGTTTGTGCAATTGAAAATATCCAAACGGGTGGGATGCACTTACCTTGTAAAATATATCGCGGGTTATGTGAGACGGAATAAATTATTTCCCTTGATTTCAGTTATTTGCTTATGTAATTATAGTCATGTGAATGTCTGTTAATGCAGTTTGAAAAATTTAAATAGGTAGGATATGCTTACGATGTAAAATATGTCACGTTGAAATAATTTTCGAAGGTTATGTGAGGCGAAATAAATTATTCCCCTCGATTTCAGTTATTTATTTATGCAAAAATTCAAAAATAGGCTAGGAATCCCTATTTTCGAAATTAGATCTCTAACTTGTACTCCTTCATTTATTTGCATTGATTATACTGTAGATTGTAAATGTTTATGACATTTAAAATGTCGATATATTAAAATATTTGATTGAATAAAATTTAGATAGGTCGAACGTATTTACTATATTAAATATATCGTGTTCGAATATTTTTTCGAGGTTATATAGGACGAAATAAATTATTCCCCTGTCTCTATTTATTTACTCATGAGAACGTGTAAAAACAGGTTATAAAAATGTGTTTCTGATACTAGGTCTGTAAATATATTGCCACAATTGTATTTCCTATGCCCAGTGTAAGGCTGCGTTTACATTGATAGGTTACTTGTACCAGTAATTTATAGTACAAGAAATTTGCCAATGTAAACGCAGCCTGCGAGACAAGGAGCACGCCATGAAAAAATGAAAGAGCGCGTGGTCGAATCATTCTTATAACCAATACAAAGCAATAAAGAAAATACAGGAAAATAGAGGAGAGGATAGGATAGTTAATAATGAAAATGAAAATGTTAATCGAACCTAAAACAATCCCTGCGTGGAAATAAATCGTAAATCGTCTGCCTGGAAAGATCCTCCTTGCACCTAATCCGTGCGACCGCTCCTTCGCGCCTAACTTCACGCGATACTGTCGACAGTTCACTTCATTGTTTCAAGCATCTGTCGCCAACACAATAAAAACAAAAACGCCATGTGAAGATACATATCAATCAATCAAGTAATATATAATTGTCAGTTGAATGACAAGAAATTTTGTAGGCAATCGATTCTTATCACAAAAGAGTGTACGAGTATGTTAGCGACTGGGAAATCCCTTCGGAGAGGTGTTGATTTTTCAACGGGTTATAAGCTAGTTTCCATGTATTTTTCATAAAACAAAGTAACAATATGAAAATGAATTACATAAGTAACACATGAAAATGAAGATTTATATTCGAAAATTTCGTTCGTATCGATATTCAGCAGTCTTCTATTAATTCTAAATTTGTTACTAGATATTTCACACTATCATGTGATTGGTTAATTGTAATATTCGATTTTATTGCACGACACTTTACGCACAATTTAACAAATACTTTGAATGTTATAAGTATTATATTTAAACTCGTTGTAGGATTACTTTAGTAACGTATTTGTTAGCCCTTTCAACACCGCGATTTTCGAAAAAAGTTCACCGAGCGCTGAAACTTTTCGGGGGTAGAACTCGCGATAGATTGAATATTTTATTATTGCAACGTGTATGATGTCAATCATACAACTGTTTCTCTGTTGTTAAACTACGAAATACTTAACGAAATGTATAGATTTTAATCAGATACTCTGACGTAATAATTTGTTTAAATATCCAAGTTTATATCGCGCGATAAACACTCACGCTAGAGCCAGTATGATGGTCCATAGCGCACGGTACATGATGTTTCAAAACCCATACATGTTCACAGAGCTGAATCGATTGAATCGTTTCTTCGATCATTCCAACAGATCATTAAGTATTAAAGTATTAGAATAAAGATTCGATTTAAAATAATCTATAGTAATTTAATTAATAATAATCTATAATACTTTTACATATATACACATTTAAATACTCTCTACTATGTAATTAAATTATATAACCGATATTTTATTATTAAGTTATTAGAATAAAATTTCGATTTTAAATAATGTATTAAAATTATAAACAATACCATGTTTCATATAATGTATCTAAATCATTTTATATATTCATTTAAATATTCTCTACTATTGAATTAAATCGCATAACAGTTATTATATCATTAAATTATCAGAATAAAATTTCTATTTAAAATAATTTATGAAAACTTTGAGTGCCACGTTGTACAATTGAAAACTTCCTAAATTTTTATACAAAATTAATATAACTATAAATTGTAATTATTTTAATCAATAATATCAATAACTTTCATAATTTTTTCACTGCTACTATTAAACCTTATTAAATATATTCATTAATACTATATATGATCAAATAAATAATGATTGAATTTTTGTGTCACCAAATTATGGGCGACGAGGCACTCAAAGTGTTAAAATTCTAACAGAAAAGATACTTTTCATATAAAAACAATATCAATCCCGATTTCATATAAATAAATTTATTTATTAGAGCAACGATCCTCTTATACCGAATACAGGTCATACAGAATAGATTGGTAGATTGGTCGCGCGTACGTGACGTCGGTCACCCCCGAGAATTCGTGCGTCACACATACGTGACACGCGCCGGCAACGGCCGTGTTGAGCCGCGGCGATTCCGTAATGAAAACTCGCTGGTAGCCGATAGGACTGGAATAAAGGTGGCGGGTGTTAGAATCGAAGAATGCATAAATACGTAGGCACAGGCGGACTTCATTTGCATGTCGATGGTATCGACGAGGCTGGGTCGACGACCGGCCAGTTAAGTATTTTTAATAGGCGGTCAGACCAAAGGAGTGCTTCGCTCTCTCGTATTCACTGATCCGTTCTATCAAGAGCAATTGATTGCCACGGTACCGAGAACCTAATCGCAGCCGTTTGTCGTTGTTCTCGGCTCTTCCAACGCGAATAACTTTCAATCGTCTTGGGACCGTTGGCCGCTTCAGCATCTTCAGACTGGCCACGGTGGGGACAGGAAAAATGTTTCGATGTGATGTACATATTCTTTTTCACAATTTCTGAACACGTGCATAATGGTACCAGCTGTAGGGGGTCCTGGACCAGGATGAGGAGTCTTTAAAATTTTATTTAATAGTTCTTATGATTATGATTTCTCATCAACTATGTGCGTATGTCATAAATTAGATGAGAGGAATTGATGAAATGGAGTTGGGGCAAGGGGAGAGGTACAGCAGTGTGCTGTTATAAACCTGACCTAAAATAATCTGTTTACGTTATAGTAATAATTACTATTACTGAGGGAGGATTTCAGTATTCGTTTATTAATTTGTACAGATTGCAAATTAAACGAAATTATTTAATTTAGGTAGAATTAGGGCAAGAAGCGAGGCACAATAGTTTCCTCTTGTTGACTTCACCTGCAATAGCCTATTTACATTCAAATAATAATACATGGTAATGTTGAAGAGTTTCAGTATCTGTTTATTAATTTGTGCAGATTGCACACCAAATAGTTTAGTTAATAAAAGAGATGGAATTAGGGTAAGAGGCTTATGTATGCTGTTGTATTTAGACCGAACCTGGAACAGTAATGAACCCTTTACACTGAAGTGGCACCCTTGATGCACAATAATATTCATATACCAAATATACTATTGCGAAATAGTAGTAGAATAATAACAATAGTAGTAAATATTTACTATGTGAGAATGGACAATGCAAGTACTCAGTTTCACAAATTCTACACATTGAAAATAGAATAACCCCTCCAAATGAGATCAGACAAACAACCCACTTTCTAGGATATGCATATCTCTAAAAAGCCGAGTGCAAAAGGTTAACTAAACAAAAACTTCCCTCTTTCTTCACTAATCCATTTCATAATTAATCAAGGAGTCACCTAAGCAGCTGAGAACAAAATCCCCCTTCTTTGGCCCGCTCCACAATAATCCCAAAAGAAGGGTCAAGTCTCTTCTTCCCACGTGACTCTGTGGGAATAACGAAAACAAGCGTCCAGAAGCATCAACCGGTTTCTATTCGGAATCACTCGGTCCGCAGAGCCGCGAATGGATGGCATTTCGGGTGGAAGGCATCAATCAATTCCGTCTGTGTCTTAAATTAGTCTGTGATATTGTAGCGCGTGATAGAGTTGATAGACATTATCGCGTTCACTGAGGTCGGATGTCACGGGTTCTACATGGCTGGAACCAAAGCCCGGACCTTTCCACCTCTGTGTTCCGAGGCTTGCTATGTGCCACGCGCACACACGCACGCTCGCACACGGACACGCCGTGCCACACACCAAGTCTGTGCACTGTCACACAGACGTGCCCGGCTACGTTCGCGCGCGCATGCTTTGATGCATTGACGAATCCGCAGCCGACGTTTACGCCGTGTGCATTCGCCCACGTTCCCTGGATTGTGTGGGCGTGTGCGTGGCCGCGTCCGTGTGTGTGTGCCCTCGCGACGCATCGAATGGCTTTTGTGGAATTAGCTGTTGAGAAGAGGCTGCGGGAATTGAGCGTTTAATGAATGCCAGCTCCTTTCAATAACGAAATGCACCGCGGAATATCGGTTTTATTCAAAATACAAGCATTCCCTTTCACCCTCCCACCACCGTCAGCTCTCACCGCGCGTGCAAGGGAAATATTAAGGGCCTCCGATTCTCCTGCATGAGGATCGTGGCTGGAGTTCGATCATCACGATCTGCCCGGTGAAAGAACATCGGATAGCCTGCAGGGTTCGGTTGGGTGGCTCTGAATGAGTCAGGAGATTTGCAGGTGTTTCTGCGTTTGGATGTTAAGGAAAGTGGTGATAGACACTGGTTCATGGATTATTCTCTGTAAGGGAGAAAGAAGTCGAGTGAACTAGACCGGAAATCGAACCAGAGTCCTTCCACTTTCTGGGCGACTGCTTTTTCGCTAAGCTATCTAACGCAATACTGATTCCCTTTGCCTAAACGCAGGGTAGTAAACGGCTGTCGCCTGCAATTCATAGCACATTTCAGGGAGTATAATTTGGAACAGATGGAGCCAAATGGACCAGTGTTTATCAGAACATGTGTTTCAGTTTTGAGACCTGGAAGACACCAGTGAACTTTGAAATGACACCAAGGATGCAAAGTTGTTCTGACACGAACTCGTGGAGCAGTGTAGGTGGTCCGGGATGGTGACCACGACACAGCATATAGCGACGGCTAAACCCTCCTAAAGCTCGGAATGTATAGCCCTGCTACGCCCTCTGGCCAAACCCTACGATCCCTCTTCCTTCTCTCCCTTCGTCTCCCTCCAACGCAACCTGCTTTTCTGCTAGCTTCACTCCCTCGTCCTGGGTTCCAATGGCAACTAGAAACCCCTTAGGACGTTATCGACCTATCGCGATGGATTTAACGAATCTCTGATTAATTACACTGAGTCCTCTTCTGTCCAGCCGATTTTGTTCTTCATTTTTTTAGGGATCATCGACTGTGCACCAACCTTGTGTGAGTGTATAGTAATTCCTTAGATTGTGGTATATGTACTGCAGTTGGGGGTCCCAAGATTAAACGCTTATGAGTTTGGAATATGTATTAGAGTTGAAGGACCCGAGGTTTAACACCTAAGTTTGACAGACACCTAATATAATTGATGAACCTAAGTTTTAACATCTAAGACTGTGGAGCACCTATTGGAGTTCAAGGACCCAAGGTCGAACATTTAGAATTGTGAGACACTTGCTGCAGTTGAAGTAGCCAAGGTTAAACTTGAAGTTTGTGGGATACCTAACATAGTTAATGAGCATAGGGCTTAACACCTAAGATTGTAGGACACCTATTAAAGTTCAAAGAGTCAAGGTTTAATATTTAAGATTGTGAGACATTTGTTAGAGTTGAAGGAGCTGAGGTTAAAGTTTATGCTAGTGGGGTTCCTAATGTAGTTCATGAGCCTAGGCCTTAACACTTAAGTTTGTGGGGTACTTGATACAGTCAAAGGACCTAAAATTTAAAACCTAAGTTTGTGAGAAACTTATTATAATTAAAGAACAAGGTTTAACAGCTGAGTTTGCTTGTACTCAAGGTAAATGTTAAGTTAAGTTGGAATACTCTCTCTGCCTCACTCATTGAATCAGTATAATTAAGAAAAGATTCATTGTGTATCTAAACATATTATCTAGAATGTGTAACATTAAACACTTATATTTGCATTGTGGGTTGACTTTCAGACTTCCTGGCTGCTGTGTAGCTTCCTTAAGACACTTCTACATTATATTTAATTAATAATGATATAAAGGTTATGTAAAGGGCCAGGTTAGTCAGAGTGCTCAGACTTATGTTAGATGAAACAGATAAACTCAGTAATTAGTACTATTAATTACAGAAAAAGTGTTGTTTTCTTGGCAGAATATACCCAATTAGACAATTAGACCTATTATGTTGAATCAGTGCAATCTTGGTACTTTGACAAACACTAAACCTTCTCTGAACCCTAGTTTATGTCAAAGTCAGTTCCAATTCAGAGCAGTTCTAGTTCCAACTTTTACTTTTTAGTTTTAGCTATAGTTTTAAATTCCTGCTAAGCCAGAATTCTAATTCTAATGCAGGTTAGATCAGGTTAGATTATGACACCATATTGGCAGCCTAGCTAGATATGTTCATCATTTATCATAGTTACAATTAATGCACTTAGCTACAGAAATCTTCTGATATAATAATGTGAAACAATTGTGGTCTGTTCGTGAACAAGGAAATATATTTTCATGTCTGAAAGAGAAAATTTTACGCGTACGCGGTGGAAAGTCCAAGCGAGCGAGCATTAAAGTAAGTGAAGTCTAAACGAGCTCTGAATAAAGTTCCAAATAGTTCTATTAGGAAGTTTGAAATATTTCACTTCGTGATCTGAATACATTGAACTTTGTTCAAGCTCGTTCCACGGTAGAGGCAATTTTTCCAACTTCAGTTCAATAATTTAAACACTTTCTGCTGTACAATAAAAAAACCTTTCTAATTTTTATGACTGAACTTTGAATTTACTTCTTTTGAATTTTTTTTTATTTACAGGATGCTCGTTTAGTGGAAATTGAGACACAGGTACTTACAAGGGCAATTGTTCAATTACACTGGACAAATTGAACCATTCAAAATTCGGTGTACTCGTCACTGCAAATTTTTATTTGTAAACCATACATGTAAAAATGTCTACATTAAATATTAATATAAAAATTGACTGAATAAAGAAATTTTTTAAAGACTCAGCACTCTGAAATAAATTTAAAAAACGATAACACAATCCTAATTAATTAATGCAATAAATACAACAAATTGAAATACACGCAGACCTAGGAAATGTAAAAAAATAAATTGGCTCCCCAATGGAGACCCAGGTAATAGATTTTCATTCTACATTTTCCCCGTGCAAAAAATATGCTGGCTAACAAATTATGTTCACAGCGTGTAAAATGTAAGTAAATAAAGAGTATGAAAAAAATAGTGTCAAGTTGGGTGGATTTTTATGGAACCGTTTTAAATAAGTAATTACACAGTCAGCACGCGACATGATGAATGGAAGTGCATGAAAATTGGTCTCTTCACCTAAATGGAGGAAAAACAGTTCCGCTGGGGTGGGAACGGTTGGTTTATTTTATACAAAACAGCCGGCCGCTTTTAATCTTTGATATGTAATCCGGATCGGTTGGCACTATTAAACTGTTTATCGCGTGCATTCGATCACGCTTTCACGGTTCGCAGATGAAACTTTTTGCCGGCTGAAATGAAAGCTTTTTGAGATTACCGATACGTATAAAATAGCCGAGCCCGCGTTCCTCTATCGGGCACGTACAGTTTTTTCGCATTCGTGCTCGATAGTCCGACCCCGTGAACCCGACGATCGAGACAGCAAAATCGGATATCGGACTACAATTACCGAGAATCGAGTGAAAAATATTTCACACGCATAACGAATAAAAACTACCATCACGTGACTCGTTATTTTTTATTCAATTAGGATCAATCGTGCGATTCGAATAAAAAGTAACGCGAACAATGTCGTTCAAAAATTTGTAGACTGTTAATTTTTCGACATTTTAGGTTTAGTCTGGGTAGTCTACGTCTACTCTAGGTCTAGTGTAGGTCTATTTAGGTAGTCTAGGATTAGTCTTGGTCTAGTATAGGTAGCGGAGGGCTAGTCTAGATGATTCCAGGGAGACTAGATAGTTCAGAACTGGTCCTGGTCTGGTCTAGGTAGCCTAGATAGTCGAGGACTAGCCCAAATCTAGACTAGATAGTTCAGGACCAATCCAGGTCTCGTTCATATAGTCTAGAACTAGTCTACTCAAAGAGTACACTAGCAAGGTCTACTCCGTGCAAGCTAGATATCCAGGACTAGTCTACGTCGAGTATAGGTAGTCCAGGACTAGTCCAGATCTGGTCCATCCTGTCTAGGTAGTCCAGGACAAGTCTAGGTGTACTACATGCAGTCTAGGTAGTCCAGGACTAGTCTAGGTGTACTCCATGCAGTCTGGATATACAGAACTAATCCTAGTCTAGCCTATGTAGTCTAGGTAGTCCTAGACCAGTCCAGGTCTTGTCTGTATCGGTCAGAACTAGCCTAAGTGTGCACCAGATGACCCAAAACTAGTCTACGTCTAGTCTAGGTAATCCTGATCTGGTCCAGGTCTACTCCATGCAGTCTAGATATCCAGGATTAGTATACGTCTAATCTAGGTAGTTCAGAACTAGTCCAGGTCTACTCCATGCAGTCTGATTATACAGGACTGGTGCTGGTCTATCTTATGCAGCCTAGATAGTCCAGAATTACTCTAGGTCTGCCCCAGATAATTCAGGACCATTCTAGATCTACTCTAGGTAGTTCAAACTAGTTTACCTAGACCAGGAATAGTCTGGGTAATTCTATAGTATCGTACGAAAATTTTCAGACAGTAAATTTTTTAGTGCTACATTCTATAAGAAAAATTATGTCGAAATTGATGCGTGTGTGAAATTTAGAAATGACTCACAGAAAAGATAAAACCGAGATATACGATCTTGATCTTCATTTCTGAGGATACTTATACATAAATCTGACTTTATCGCAAACTTTTCAGAGTATGGATGCAACGTTAAGTGTGCGGGAACATTTACACGCCACTATATGCTTTTATGAAATGTTCCATTGGGTGTTCAAGATTTTCTAGTTCCAGTTAATTCTAAATAAACTCTATGTTATAGCAATGCAACATGTAATTTCACATTGAAAATTTTATTTAACCTTCGTGTTAC
Organism: Macropis europaea; assembly: GCA_916610135.2. Lineage (NCBI taxonomy): Eukaryota > Metazoa > Arthropoda > Insecta > Hymenoptera > Melittidae > Macropis > Macropis europaea. The sequence continues at coordinate 10,810,494 of OU744352.1, read as the reverse complement.
ATCAAAATTAACTTTCAAATACGAAAATCAAACAAGATAGAAATTACAAAATTCTACACGATACAATTTTCTGATAAATTGTTCCATTCCGTGTTCCTACATTTTTCAAACTTGTGAATATTTTCAAATTACATTACTGGCCCTCTTTTGCCCATTTCGATCAATAGTTCGTGCCTATAAAAACGAGCAGAAATTCATCTGAACGCCCTGTATGAATATGTACGCGGCACATTTCGAGGTGCTCAGATTTCTGCATAAAAATTTCCCAGCGTAAGCGTATTAAACCGAACGGTAACGAAGTTCAAACACGAATGAAACATTAACGTAGTTGAAATATCATAACCCAACGGCAGGGTTGAAAGTGAGGATCACGGTATCGTGATTCACGCCGAGTAATGTACCGCTGATTAAATTATCAGAGTGTTGAGGTTATTGGGGGTGCAGGGGTGGATAAGTTGTAGCCGCTGCGGATTCCGGTCGGTCGATCGAGGGGACGGTCTTATTTCAATTAAAAATTTATGAAGGGATCCCGACCTCCGCAGTCTGTGTTCATTATGCTCCGTTATTAATATTTCAAGATTTATCTCGAAAGCATCGTCCTTGCTACCACGACATTCCTTCCTCCTCTCCTACCGCTTTTTCCGCCCTTCTGTGGTTTTCGTCTCTCTTCAATGGACACCCCAGGGTGGCTAAAAACGTTGCCATGGAAGGTATCCTCCTATAAAGGACCTCTGTCAGGGCACCTGCAATGATGGGTTTATGGTACACCCGCTAGACTGTTGGTGTTTCTGAGGGACACTTGCAAACTAGACCTGGTGAGGCAATTAGTGGATAAAAGGAAGCAATTAGGGCTCTAGAAGTTGCTCCATGGTCAAGAAAGTCAAGTTTCTGTAGACCATAGCTAGCTCCTTAGGCTGTGTAGCAATTAGGCTACCGTGTGCCCACAGGGGGCGACCAGCCTCAGGTCCAGGGATTCCATACCCAATTGTTTGACCAAGGTGTAGGCTATACTTAGCCCAGGAAGGCACTCAGGCTTCCTGAAGTACCCCTTGCTCGGTCCTTTTGATAAGAACCAGAAGAAAAGGTTCTGCTAGACATGGTGGGCAAATACTGCAGATTTTAGATGGGTGTTAGAAAATATGAAACCATCCTCCAAGAGTTAGGTCACTGGTTAGTTCAAACAGTGAAGACTCTTTAAACCAACTTCATACATAGGACAGATCAACTTACAAGGTGAAGAGAAATGACAAGATAATAACACAGTTAGGTATGTAGCAAGGAGTCCAAACCACCAGCTACAGTTAGACTGTGTGTTAGTGTGCATTTTAACATATTCAGATACGCAAAACAGACTGCCATTGAAAACTTAGCAAAATCAAAAATTCAATCCTGAAATCTTCACAAAGCTTTCCCTAGTGGACTAGTCTAGTTATAGCATATCAAACATACATCTCAAAACATACGTCATGATACTCTAAACTGAAACAAATATTCCCCGTTGTTGGTACACTCCTCTGATGACCTCCCAGGTGCCAGGAGCAAACAAAATACCGTATAACAACGGAAGTACAGCACAAATCATTTGTAGGTGTAGTAAAGTCTTCCCAGGTGACACCTAAAGCTTGAGGTGTCAACCAACACTGTCGATAAAGCTGTTCTTTCATCATATTTAAAGTTGGCACGTGGTTCACCACCAACCAGACGTCAGTTAGACCACGAAGAGTTGTGGCGGCGGCTAACAGGAAACTGAGGAAAATTTTCGACTTTCGACATGGGTAGTTACGCCCTAGCAATCCTTGGTGATTCAGTGCGTTCACGGTCAGATAACGAGCGAGTCTTTAAAGCCTTCGTTCTGGCATCACAAATCACCTTAAGCACGTTAGGATTAAGGTTGGCGGCGCTGGCGGCGGCACCGCCAACTCCAATTACACCCTGCCTATCCCATCCTCCGCTCCTCGTCCTGTTTTCTTAAACCTGAATTTATTGTTTACTCTCCGCTGCTACACAGTTCGGTCCCGGTGTTTCTCGTGGGAGACGGGGTTAATAAATCTCCGTCGTGTTCTGCGCCGACTAGGAAAACAAGGTCCCTGCTCGATCCCCGAGGTTCTTTCCTGCGCGTTACTTCAGCACTGAGATCTTCTTCCGGTGAATCAAACCGTCCACTGAGAACGACCAGCTCGAAATTAAAGCAGGAGGGAAGGGTATATTTTTTCTGCCCTGCTCAGACGATTCCTCGTCTCTGCGACTGATGTCTCTCCTCTTGGGTGCCACTGTTTCGTTAGTCAGATGTCCAGCAAGCAGGGGATTTTTAATTCTGCAAATAAAAGTTGGCGGAGGATAGCAGAGAATGGATACATTCGGCGGACGGAAATTGAAAGCTTGGACCAGCGGAATAATTTCAAATGAACACCGAAATGAAAAAACTGATTGTTGGTATTTTCTAAAACGAGCGAGCCAATTATATCGGTCGTCGTTCGACGATAACTGGGACAGCAAAAATGTCCCTATCGGTGTCAATTAGACTGGTTTTAATACCTCTGGTCGGTTCGTGCCGGCCAGCCCCAACCTCGCAGTCCGACTGGCCGGTAAAATGAAAAAAGGTCAATGGGATGGGGAACGAGATCGCCGATTTCCCTCGATTTACTCTGCGAAACGGGCTGGGGGATTGGTGATAGGTTCGCCTCTGGCGCACGTACCCATTCGAAACTGCTTGATATCGTTTCGATCTCACGCACCCGCCGGAATTTAGTGTTGCTATAAAATTACGCGCGTCGGCCAGAGACACAGGACGAGGAAACGCGATAAAACGCGACGGGTTCAGAGGGTGTTCCACCTGAATCGAACAATGCATTTTGAAGTGTCAGCAATCAGGTTTGTGGCGGGAACGCGTCGAATCTGATGTTTTTGGAATCAGATCCGGTAAAATAGATTTTAATTTTGGTAGAGACTTTGACTAGGAATTAGATCTTTAGAGCTCTTCTGTTTTTTTAAGGTATTTGTAACTATTCGATTTTACACAGAGAAGTTTGTACAGATCAGAGTAAATGTAACATTGCAAACATCGTTAAATTTGTTTAAATTGATTCATCAGAATCAGTGTTAGAATACATTAAAGGGGGAGAGTTTTATTCATGCACACGAACTGTCCAATTCAAGATGGTCGTACTATTGCAAACTTCGTCAAACCTTCTGAGACGTTCTTCCAAGTTTTGTATAGAAATTGATTGCTTGTTATAGTAAATTCTGATCGCTTCTTGATATGTAGAACGTGCAAATTTGTCGGAAAGCTTCTACATTTAGATTTCAGTCTTTGATTGGCGTTCAAACAACATTCATGTTACTGTCAAACGTCTTTAAACTTTCTCAAATGTTTTCTTAAGATTTGTACAGTAGTTAATTGTTTATTATACTGAATTCTGGTCACTTTCAGACAGGTAGAACGTGCAAATTTGAAGGAAATCTTCCAGACTTAGGTTTCAGTCCTTGACTGGCGTTCGAACATCTATGTTTGAATCATGTTGCGGTGAAACGTCTTTAAACTTTCTCAGACGTTCTATCAGGCTTTGTATAATACTCGATTGCTCATTATAGTAAATTCTGCCTCCATCTCCACTTAGAATAAGCACATTCATACTATTTAATTCTCAATCAAACAAACCGTATCCAATTCAACGCGAACGAAGGCAAACATCATCAATCTTTCTGAAACATTCTCCCAACCTTTGGAGTCTAATTGGTAGCTCATTATGGTAAATTCTGTCATTATGTCCAACTGAACGCAAACGAACCAACAAAAACAACGTCAATCTTTCTGAAACATAGTCCCAACCTTTGGAATCTAATTGGCAGCTCATTATGGTAAATTCTTCCATTATGTCCAACTCAACGCAAACTTACCAACACAAACATCGTCATACGCCTCTAAACGATTTGCAATCTGCTTGGTCATTTATTCCCTGAATGTTGCCGCCTTCATCGATACGTTCAGAAGCAAGTTGCGCGTTCGCGTGAGGAAAGTTTACGAGCACGCAGAGTTCATCACGAATCGGAGGCGCTGGTCGAAACAGAGAAAACGGGACAGAGAGAAATGGATGGGTTATCGCGAAAAAGGAGGAAAGAGAGGAGAGCCGAAGCGCCGACCAAGTCATCCCCGCTGATTTATCCTCGATGCTCGGATTGCAGCCCTAAAACAATATCTCGTTTACCCCCGGGCCATCCGGCGGAGTGCTAGCCTGTCTGCACGCCGGTTGACGAGCAGGAAAATCGAAGAAGCTCGAAGAAAAAACGAGCGAAGCTTTCCTCGTCGAGTCGACTTTATTTGAACAATCGGAGCAGCGATACTTGTTCGCCACGTTCCCCCGAACGATCAGTCTTCCTGATACACCGTCGAGTTCTTGTTGCTGTTTTTCTTTCTCCTCGATCCCGACATCCACGGGGTGTCCCAGGATGATAAGACAGCAGAACCGTTTTCTATTTTTCAGTTGAAATTCAGTGGATTTCGAAGAAAATTCTTCTCGGGATTATTTTAAGGTCAGCTCGTTCATTTCGATTGTGCTGATATATTTTCTCCTCGATTTTCCGTCAATTTCTTATTTTCAACAATCTGTTAACAGCGAGTGGCTGATTCTGCAGCCAGAAAGCGAGTGTTAAGAAGTGGCGAGAAAACCCGGGAAAAAATTAATCGGAAATAAAGTTATATTTAATAGCGTGCAGCGGGTAGAGTCGCAAACTCGCTAATCTTACTTTCACGAGGAGTTAATTAGGCAAGGAGAAAAACGTGTTACGCGGCTGCATTGGCAGGAGGGAAGAAATTTGTTGCGGATTTGCATATTCACGGCGTGCCCGCGTACTTACCCCCACGCGAAAACATTTACCTTCGGTAGTCTTTATTATTCCTGCCCGTTACGAACCCTTCGAATCCGAAACTTCGCTGCTTTCGGACGTACCAAGTTCCCCGGTTATTCCCTGAAATTCTCGTTATCGTGCAAATGGAACTAAAACATTCGAGAACCGCCTTTTTCGTCGTTCCCTTAACCGAGAAGTTAAATCCAGTTTCGCGTAATACTACAAAAAATTAACGACCACGTCGACTACACCTCCAGCGTGATCCTAACCTGACCTAACCTCTTCAGGGATGGTCGCACATTGTAACCGTTCAGTCAACAATTAAGGTAGTCTCATTTGAAACGTTGTAATAATGGAAACACACCTGATAGCATCAAATAGAATGCCAATGAGAAAAAAGGAATAAGGCTACCAATGCAAACGCTATCGTGACACCATCTACCTAGCCCTAACTCTCCTAACGCATATTCAACAAGAGCAGATTAATCATGGACGATAGTTAGACCTTGTATAATGACGATGATGTGAAACAAATGCAATTGAATCCTAAACTGCCAATGAGACTGCAGACGCTATCATGGTGTCACCTATCTAGCCCTAATTCTCGTATTGCATGGTCCACGAGGAGATGTACATTGACAAATATGTATAGCATGAGCATTTGATCAGGAATGAAACAGACTTCATTTACAGCAGTTATTTATAATAATGGGAACTCTGCCATAGGAGAGACTGGACTCGATAAACAAGAACCCCATTATCAGGACATCTAGGCACCCTAAGTAGACCTTGTACAATGACCTATCACAACAAATCAAACCCAGCCGAATCCTAAATTACAAATGTGTGTCCTAAAACACACGCCATCTACTTAGCCCTAACTCTCCAAGGCTACCGTCGGCGGGTCCAGTCCTGAAGAAGCGGAAACGGAAGGTGTCTAGCCGTTAAAGAAGATAAAAGATATCGCGGGAAAATCCCGGGAATTCCAGGGAACACCACAGTCTAACCGTAAGTTTACCGGCATCGCTACATCTCCCCAAGTTCCCGAGCAGCCTGGGGTGCGATGGCTGTGGGTGAGCGGGCGGGAGGGAGAGGCATTTGGGGGATGAGATATACAGGCGATGCCTAGCATCGGTGCGATACATAAATAACGATATCGGTGTTTTCACAAGCACACACACGCTTCCAGGCGTGTACAAGGGAGGTTACTCTAGCGTGGCAGCGGGCTGCGGTATATAACTCACCCCGTCGAGAGTCGTGTACGCTGAATAGAGTCACCGGGATCGATACCTATTGGCCTGCACGTAGATACGCTCCGGGACAGGAATTTTTCCGCTCCTTCCCATTCGAATCCTCCCGGCTCCACGCGAAATCCGAGGAAATCCTTTCAAACAGCTGAGCCTGTTTAAAACTATATGATTGCTCTTCGATGGTCACCCGGTTGTACGTAAACCCCCACCCGCAGTCAGGTTAATGCTAGATGCGGTGGAATGTTTCAGAAAGATTGATTAATAATTGCTGCTTGATTCCCAGCTTGAGACTCTCTGGTCTATGAACGTGTCAGGTCATTCGAAATTCTTGTTTAGGGCTACCGGAGTCCCTGGGGATCACTGACAAGACATCTAACTGGAAGTTCAACTTCTTCTTTGTACCTAACTCAGCATTGACTGCTATGGGCATCTAGCTAGGTGGTCTACAATTTTAGCTGGGTTCTGAAGAGAACGTTAAGCTACCCTGGCCATGGTCAGCGCTAGGATGGGTGAGCTATTATTCAGGTCTTCCAGGTTGTTGTTGACACATGGTAGTTCAGAACGCACCCAACATTGTAGCTCCCCTGCTGAATGACTTTAGCAGCTACCATAGCTAGCTCTATAATGGATGAAATAAATTTAGAACACTGGTCGTCACCTGTGATCCTCACAGTAGTCAATTGTCTAGCATGAACAAGGCATCAACTGCAGTCTGAATAGGCCTGTCTAAACTCCACAATCCTGACCATTCAGACTGTTGCAGACAAGCCCAGGAACTTAAAAAATTGATTTACTGATATGAATCGGATAGTAACATCCCTATGCTGATGATCAATCTTGATCTCCACCTATCTTATCATCATACAAAACTTACAATCATTATTCCATACTTCTTATGAGGAAACCCGATGTTTTATAGGTGACAGCTTCTTACTGGGCGTTTGTACCCTATGCTTCTGAAAAATTTAACGATGGAATTGGGGTGGAGGGCATTTGATTTATCCAAATGGCGTGCACTGAATTCAGGGCGGACAATATCGCAATGCGTCTCGTTCGAATTTCCGCGTCACTGCTAAATACTTTGCTGCAGGTCTCTACCGTGACGCTATATACGCGGCCAGTTTCGGTCAGATGGGCTTTTCCGGGGTGTTTAGGGGTTTGGGTGATATATCGAGGGATAAATACAGCGCGTTCTGTGGTACACTGCACGGCCCGTATGCTGCTTCACCCCCGGGATCACGCGACACCAAATAATGACCGACTCTGCAACCCTGGATTAGCAAATCCCGCGTAGAATTAGGTTCGGTGTGCAATGGTTTGAGCTGGTAGCTTCGCGATCTCGTGTGCTGCCCCGTGTCTGCTGGTTTCGATCGATTCGTGCACTCCCTACCAGCCTTAGAACGATAAGAAATAGTCAATAATTTCCAGGTGTCCTTGAAGTGGGTCTATTCATGTCAAATCGAATGGGGTTGCAATTATTGGCAGTCAGTGTTTAATAGGGAGGATACTAATCATTACAGAAATATTCATAATGACAGTGCGTACTCCAGACGCAGTCTATTGTCTTAGAATGAAGGGACCTTTCAAGCATTTATATGAAGATGCAGTTGAAAGTGTGTTCTATAAAGTTAATTCTTAGTTAGATGTCCTCCTCAGTCATCCATAAGTGTAACTGGTTTAAGATTGCAAATAATAATATTTTACAATGACCAGCTGATCAGTGGCTAGTTCACCAGTGTCGAGGGAGGTTTAGCAATCTCTGTCTACACATCCTTCAAATGACCTTGAACACGATCAACTACAGCTAGATTTATACTATCCATAAAAACATTCGACAATTACCAGGTGATCAGTGACCAATTGGGTAGCATAGAAGAAGTCTCAGCAATCTTTGACTAAATATCATTCAAATGACCTTCAGTCCACAAAATTCTAGCTCGTTTTACATTCTAAACAATAATATTTCACAATTACTAAGCGATCGCAGGCCATCTACCAACACCTCTACGACCGCATGATCTTCAAACGACCCCCAACCTGAAGAATTGCATACATATACGAAAAACACGTCTCTGAACTGGTGTCCAGAGCTGGCCAATGCCTTCTCAGTCTAACTGGATCGTCCCCATGGGCCGGTTTAAAGTACAATCCTGGCAAGAATTAGGGTGTTTAGCAATGTCCCCTTGCGAGGCATCAATACTTAATGCCCGACCGGGTGACGCATGCCTCAATTATTAACGTAGTTCGACAGATGTGAGAAGGAGCGATCGGTGTACAGGGATCACACATGATTTGTTCCGCGTCTCGATCCGTCGGTGGACCGTCGATACGGCTGGAAAGAGTAACACGGGTGTCGGAATAAAGGGGAGGCGAAATGGAACCGGCCTCATCAGGATCGTAGTACTTTCATGAATAATACAACGTCCATATATCTCTTAGGCCAGGTCGCAACAACTCTATCTCCGATTGCTGAGCTGCCAATGCGCGGCTAATCTCGTCGGGCAATCGAACCGTGCAATCTGATCGGTAATGCGAAAGCTGCTTTCTGCAGAGCTAAATTCGATCTCCGGAGCCAAGAATGTTACAATCCGATCAATCAAACGTCATCCTCGATCCGGCTGCTCCAAGCTGCGTCAGGTTTAGAGTGATCTCGCGCTCGGATCTCTGATCGTGCAATATTAATTAACAGGTGACAATCCGATGTCGAAGACAAGCAGCGAGTCAGCCTGCGCGTGTTTCTGGTTCGTTCTGTTCACGCTTGTCGAGATTATCTTTTAAAATCACTTTGGGCAGCTAACTTGGTCGAAGGGATTGTTGACGAACAGCTTGCAAGTGCTTCAATATTTGTCACGTGCATTCGAATGAATCGAAGTTAAGAATTATGTATTCGTGGGTTCTAATTTTTGATGAGGTAGAAATTCGACGAGATAGTTTGAAATAGAGTTGAATTGAATATTGATGATATACTGTATTTTAGAATATATATTTTACAGATTGAACCAGTGAGTGCCCGCTGGAGCTACGAGGGCAAAGACCTCCCCCCACTTCGTCACTATTCTCCTTACGCGAATTAGAAGTGGAGGGAGGGTCTTAGCTCTTCTGTGGAACACTAATGCTGTTCGAAATCAATTATTGGAGAAAATTGTTCAGATATCCTTTGCAGTATTATGAAGCAATAATTATGCGCTTTTTAAATAAGAAATATGATTTGCTTATTGTTACTGTCATTGTTTATGAAGCATGAAACGATTCGTTCCCGGTGCAGTAATTGCGAAACGGATCGAGATTCTTCCTGTTTTCTGGAACGAATAACGAGGCCACTATGATGAGTAATAAATGAGTATGATCAAGCCTGGCCGATCAATTTTTCAGATGTTCTTCCGGCGCAAGCTGCTACTCGGAAATACAGATACCATAAGCCGAAGTGAATCGATAGGGAAGACGAAAGAGCATTGCTCGAGAGTAGGAAAGAGAGAGGAACTATAGGAGATAGACCAGAGTCCAGTGCAAGAAGCACCGAGACTATAGAGGGTGACTTAGAGTGACTTCAGGGTCCCAAGACATAACTTCTGGGTTCTGAATTTGTTACATAGAACCAAAGACGATTTATTTTTTAAATATAGTAATTTTTACTTCGCAAAAAGTATTGGAGGCTCACTGGTAGCCCCACAAACATTAACATCATCAATGATGTTGTTAGGTTGGGGTCACTGGGTTTCCCAATTTAAATTAATTATATAAATAAATTCTGTCATACATTAATACGTTGATCATCACTAGGGTGGTTGAGCAAGTAGTGAAATATTTTCCTCGTCATGATTTATATTTAAAGCAGTATAAAATGATGTGTCTGAACAGGTATGGTACCTTCCACTGTAGGGGTACCTGTATCTCACGAAGAAATGCGTTTAGAACCCATGTTTATTAGACTTTTTATATTCATTTGGGCCTGTACAGTACGTCCAGATACTGACTGAACTTTGAACTCACTCAGTACAGAGAAATTTATTTGGACAGCATAGTATAATATGTCTAACTAGGTTGTCATCTTCCACTGTCTTATGGATAGCTGTGGCTAAGGAAAAAATGCTTTTAGGACTCATGGTTATTAGACCTTTTTCGTTCATCTGTTCCTGTACAATACGTCTACATAGTCAAACAATTTTAAATTCACACTGTACAGAGAAATAGATTCCAAAATCATAAAGTGCTTTATCTGCCCAGGTATGGCATCTTCCACTGTTTTAGAGGTAGCTGTACCTTAAGAAAAAATGCTTTTAGGAACCATAGTTATTAGACCTTTTTCGTACATCTGAACCTGTACAGTATGTCCACGTTGTCACACGATTTTAAATTCATGCTGTAGAAGCTCAGGGAAATGAATTAGAAAACCATATTATACTATGTCTGCCCAGGTATACCTTCTATTGTTTCAGAGGTGTATCTCAAGAAAGAATGCTTTTAGGGCCTGTATTTATTAGACCTTTTTTGTTCATTTGGACCTGTACAATACGCCTACATAGCCAAACAATTTTAAATTCACCCTGTATAGAAAAATGAATTCCAAAACCATAGAGTACCATGTCTGCCCATGCATGACACATTCCACTGTTTTAGATGTAGCTGTATCTCAGGAAGAAGTGCTTGTAGGGTTCATATTTATCAGACCTTTTTCGTTCATTTGGACCTGTACGGTACACCCAGTCAGTGACAGGACTTTGACTCACCCAGTACAGAGGAATGAATTCGAATAGGGGTTATCTGCGCTCAGCCGGTATCTATAGCCATAGCCTATCGATCTCAGCATTATTGCTGCAGGAAGTAGCGACCTCAAATTCAACCATCTGTGCCGAGAGAACACGATCATTCATATTTCATCGCGAGGTGGTTGCACCGTCGTTACTGCCATCGATGCAACCCTGATGTGTATGCGCTAGCTTCCCTCTCGCGACCGGCTTCTGCCCCGTTGCACTCCTTTGTCATTAGCTCGGCTATCATTACGCGTTTGCTCGGTCGCGATTCCTTGCACACGCACCCAGTTACTACTTCGTCTTCTCCAGTCCTCGAAAATAGGCCGACCGTCCTTCTTTCTATTCCTATCCTTTCAACGAACCTCCATACGCAGACTGTCGTCGCTCCACGTCGCAGCTGGAAGCTTTCCGACCTCCCCCGTTCACCGATACCCTCTTTGAAACGGTAATTACTTACCCACCTGATTTTGCAGTATACTTCAATTAATTAAAATTGTAACGGAGGTCGTGCTACGGGGGTGAGCGGTTCTACCTTTGTCAATAATTTATGCGACTACCTACTGTTTCACGACCCCCTGAACACCATGGCCGAAGTTAGATGTCCTGTACTTTCTGGCGCACCCTATCGGAATGGAACACGACCACTTTCTGAACGTTTTATCGCGCTGAGCTTTCGAATCGAGACAATCCAGTTAGCAACATGCATTAAACATTAACAGAGCTAAATCTGTACACCGGCTTCTAATTGGAGGTTGTCATTCGTAAATAATGAATGGAATTTCGCTCGTTTGCACTTAAACGCGCACGAGCTCCTCGTAAATCCTCGGGTTATTAATTATTGGCTGCGTTACTCTGCGCGCCCGGTTGTCACGCGCGTATCTAAAAATGCAAATGCCTCTGAATCTCGTGGAGATCGATCGCAGCCGCTTAGAACGTAGTTACCAGGGTCTTGGAGGGGCTTGCTTGTTGTAGCGAGTCGCCCTGGCCGGCACGGAAATTCGATCAATTTTCTGAAACAACCCAACGCCAGGGGAGGAGGTCCGTGTAGCCTGTAAGTGGACCAGCAGAAACGAGCGTAGCTGGCGGCCAAGTAAATTCGATTAGTCTGCGAATGCACTGGTATCTGCACTTAGACAACGTCCAGCGTATTCAGAATTGCGGCCTCGCCTGGGAACCACCTGGAAAAGCTTCAATGCCCCCAACAACAGACCTCTGGACTCTCTTCCAAGCAATCATGACCGAAGACTCAATTTCGATGACTCCTGATAGACTGTCCACTTGGACCAACACTTCACATGGTCCAACCTGAATATCCAACAAGATTTGTATCTGTCCTTCAACCCAGACAGAGGACACAGCCAGCAACACAGCCAAGACCTGTGTCCTCATCAGCCAATCCTCTCCACCAATCAACGGGACACCAACAACCCAATCCCAGCCAGCAGACTAGCAGAAAATCGACCTGACCAGGGGATGTGTACGCAAGTCGTTGAAACAGCATGTGCAGCAGCCAGAGGCAACGGTGTAATTTTTAGCGTAGCCAGTGTCCAGGGAGCCATTAACCCTTTAGCCTACTGGCGGCGGCAACTAGGCCGAGGGATGAGGACGGAACAGTGAAATGGTAAACGGACACTAGGATAGGGTTAGAGGGGGTGCAGGGGGGTGGAAAGCGGTCCATCGAGCGGCGCAACAGAGGACACACGAAGAAGCGGAGGAGCGTGCGGGAAGATGGAAAAAGAAGGAGAACTGAGGGAGTGTTTGAGAGGACCGGGTGGCAGAAAGGGAAAAAGAGAGGGTGGTCGAGGTTTCCATGACGACCAGTGTGAACCAAATGGACCCACACGCTGTCAGGCTGTGCCTGGCTTCGGTGTGGAAAGAGGGAAAGCGAGAGGACGCTGCTGTCATCTCTAGCTCTGCCATCAGCGTCGTTTCACCGTCCTCCTGGCTCCCTCCCTACTCGTCGAGGCTGCTGGAGGCGCGCAGCCAACGGAATTATGCTAAATCCTCGACGAGGAAAATTCGCGACACGACGTCGCGACGTGTACCTACCTCTACGTGCTGTATCGCCATCTCGGAAAGAAATCTCCACCAGCGACCTCCCAGACGACAGTTCGATCCGGATCGACATGCAGGGAAACGTTTTCATTGGGTGCTGTGTGGGGACACGAATCGGTAAACTGAACACGAATCAGCGTGTGCAGAGGGCTGGGGATGTTTCGCAGCATTCTGTTCCTGTATTTGAGTGAAGGGATTTCGGAAATCTTGAATGGAAATTTTGAGAGCTTATCCAGGTTCAGTTCTTGATGCTGATGGAAACTGCTTAGGATGGGTTTGGGATGTAGTCTTGAATTTTTTAGGTGTTCACATGGTGATGGAGGGAGATAGACATTTTGTTGGTAATGATTTTATATTGTGTAATTTCATAGAAATTATGGAGTTGTTGGTGCGTCAGAATTGAGTGAAAAATGAGCTGTGAACAAATTGGGGTTGGAAAGAATTTTTTAAAAAATTGTTCATAACGTGTAAAATATTGATTTTTTTATGTATGTTTATTAGACATTTTTGGTTCCATTTGTCGAATACTATCTACCTGGAAACTGTGAATTCCTGAAATGAGTATTGTCCGAACTAATAATAAATGCATGCTGAAAACGAATTGTTCAAAAAACTACTTATAACTCGGGCAATATTAAATTTTATAACTGCGTTCATTAGACACTTTTTGTTTAATTTGTTGAGTGCTAACTGGCCTGCAAGTCCCGAATACTTTTTTAAAGCAAAATGTATAATATATTTACTATATAATAATATAGTACTCGACAATTTAAGCAAAAAATATTTAATAAACTTTGGTCGAAAAATGAGAATTATCAGAGCATTAAATATTTTTATACTGCAAATAATTTTCCAAAAAATTGCTCAAAACTCGTAGAATATTCAATTTTAGATTCCTGTTCATTAGACATTTTTTAAACAATTTGCAGAATAGTATTTACCCCATAAATCTTAAATTCCAAAAATTAATATTATCCAAGTTGTAAACAGTTTTTCAAAAAATTCCTTATAACGACGTTTGTATTGAATTTTCGATTTACGTTCATTACATATTTTTTAACCAATTTATAGAGTACAATATTGAATTTGCAAAACGGTTATTATTCCAGCTGCGAACAATTTGGGGTCACAAAGGACTTTTCAATCATTTTCTCATAACTCAAACCCTATTATTTTTTCAACCTTAGTTTATTTTACATTCTTCATCGAATTCATCGAACACTACCCACCCCTTAATCCAGAATACCCTATTTTTCATTTATTTCAATAAATATGGTCTGAAAACGGGTACAAATTACCAACACAAATTGTATCAAATGTCGTCTACGATTTTACACCTAAAAATCGTGTCATTTGTATCTCATCCATTTGTTATGACAGGAACACCTCCAGTAGTATGATCGAAATGATATTCGAACGTGAGAAATATTTTCCAATAAATATGGCATGAAGGGTGGTACAAATGACAAAAAAAAAATTCTCTACAATTTCACATTAAAAAAACAATTTACATTACAAATATATAAAAACATATATTATAATTCAATGCGAAAAAAGTTTCCTAATAAATACGACTCGAAGGGTGGTACAAATTGTATACAAAAAATGTATCAAATTTCCTCTACGATTTTACATACAAGAAATCCTGTTATTTTTGTCTGATCCATTTGTGATGAGAAGAATAGCTTCGGTAATGCGATCGAGATGATAATCGAACGCGAGAAGAGTAATAGATTCCAGCGGGGATCGGAGAAATTCGAACGCAAAGTGAGACGAGGGAAGCTTCTCGGCGGGCGGAAAACACGAGCCGATGTGTTTGCACGGATTGTTATTCAAGCTGATTGGTTTACTCGAACAGGCTATGTACCGAGCTATCTTCCAAGGGGGAGAACTGTATCACGAGCGAGCATCTCGTCACAGGCATCGTACGTCTCTCTTATCTTTCCCCTTTCGCGATCTTTGTTAGCCGCCATGACCATCGCCCTTTGCATTGGAACAGTCGACTGTGAGACTTCCTGTTCCAAGTCACACATTAATCCTTTGAACTCCTAATTTCTTTTTTAATCTTCCTTTCAATAACTCCCTATCATTTTCAGTGTTTTATTTGAAATGTACTTCAAAAGACAGTTGATTGACAGGAACCAATTAGGTACAATCATGTACCTGAACACTTCAAGAACTTTTTTTTTAAAATATGTAATATTGTTTATCTAGGTAAAAAAAATACTGTGATATATATGGTACATATTTAAACTGATAATTTAAAAATGTCGAGTGTGGCTCGACATAGGAGTACCTGTGAATAAAATCGATGCCAAGTCACAATCGATGAAGGAGTTCAAAGGGTTAAAGGTGTTCTGCGTATTCTTGAAATGGAAACAATGAAATATAGCGAATTATTGTATGGAAAATGGGGCAAAGTCTCTCAAAGTCATTTTTTTCTTTCAATTTTAACCCTTTGCACTTTGAGAGTTGATTAATATTGTTGCTTTCGCAAGGAAAATTCGTAAATGCTGATAATTTAAAATGGATTAACTCACTTCGTGTTACAGTAAATAACAATTTAGTTTGTGGTACAGTAAATAACACTCGAAGTTTCTTGTGAAAATTACGATGTAATTCGTCTTTGTTAACAATGCATACTCCGCAGCTTTGTTCGCGCTTCCACGCAAGTTTCAACTTATAAGAAAGTTGAAATATCTCTTGAACTGCTTAGTTCACGATCATATAACCATAAGGCTTTTATATGCAGAATAACCCACTCAATTGATTTATGCAAGAAAAATGGCATAGTTCCACTAAAACAAAGTTTAGACACGCTAATAAAGTAACTAATAAAGAGTGCAATTGCACATTAACCTGCATTAATGCACAAAAATGTACAAACGTAATGCAGAAAAGTAGAACATATAACACCATTTAATTTTGTCTTTCATCATTTCTTTCTGTCTCTAACCGTTTTAAAGATACAGCTTCTCCTAGTTGCGTGAGACACCCCGTATATTGGCAGATGGATTCGCCCCCTATTAGTTGATCTTGAAACAACCAAAGGTCAAACAACCGAAATTTGCCTTTCAAACAGGAAAACCCTGACGTCAGGGCTGAAACGCTCTTCAGAATGAAGTAATTTTGATCAAGGAGGAATAATGGTGGAACATTTCAGTCATTTCCCCCGTTGAGTATGGCTTACTCGGCGGGGAGGTTATGCTTTCACCTCGAATGCAAATATCGTGCGACCTTTCGATATATATCCTACAGTTATGCCAGCCCCCTCTGCTTAAGCCTAAGCGCTGACCCGCGTTCTTGCACACGATACGGCAGTCGAGATAAGAAATCATGAAATATGTCACAGCCTCGGAGATGGAGCTTGCGATAGCTCGGCGGAGTATCGCAAGCTCCGCGCATTGTTCGCGCGGGAACAGAAGTTCACGCGTGCGTTCGTGTGGAGAGTAATATATCATCTTCATCCCGTCGTTTATGCTCCTGCGTGGGGTAATTCGAAAATCTTTGGCAATTTTTATTTACGTCGATGTTCGCACGGAGAACTTTGCCTGATATGTCGTGAGAAAGGTTATAATAATTATGAATTGTATCAGAAAAGCGTCCAGGCTAATGTAACACAAGCTAAATGAACCATCTAGGCTTCAGTTAGATCAGAGTTTGACCAGTTTATTTACGTAAATACAGAAGAATTGGAAATAAGATGAATGAAAATGAATTTGAGAATTTGATGGATAAATGACTTTTTAATGAATTTTTATATATACTCCTCAAAGTAATTATAGATCACTCCAGCCATGTAGGATTTAGGTAGATCAGGGATTGACCACTTCATTTACATAAATACAGGAAGAATTGGAAATCAGGTGAATGAATATGAATTTGAAAATTTGGTAGATGAATTTTGATATACACTGCTCAAAATAATTAGAGACTAACTCAACCATTTATGCTTTAAGTAGATCAGGGGTTAGCTATCTTGTTTGCATAACTACAGACGAATTAGTAATTAGATGAATGAAAATGAATTTGAGAGTTTGATGGATTAGTATTTTTTTAATGAATTTTGATACACATATATTGCTCAAAGTAATTAGGGACTCAGGATTTTCAATAACTTCTAAAAATTTCTCAAATATAACTAATAAAGACAATATTATGTATCTAATATTGTAATATTTTGATCCAGTGTTTACTGCACACAATAATTAGAACTTCCATATTAGTTAACACCTCAATGTACAGTACATCATTTAAGTGTGTGATCCCCTAATTATTTTGAGCGGTGTATTATTTCTGAATTGATTATTTTCAGGGAATTTTATTACTTGAAATAATGAGAGGTTAACAATAATTTACTCATTATACAATAGGAGGAGAAGTAGATTTTCATGTCTGAATATTAATATCGATAACGCGATAAAAAAATATCAGATTTTTATATTTCATAGAGTATTAGATAAAAAAAATTCATGTCTTCCAAATATGGCAATGAATACTTAAATAACTAATTATCTTAACTTAATTAAATAATTGTAAAATGTGTCATTACATAACTCCTTCGTCCGTCCACGAGATTATTTAACTTCTTCAAGTAAAAATTTATTAACACTGAAAGAAATGATTAAATAAAGGAACAAAAAATAGTTGAGAGCTGTTAAATGCCACACATGTGAATTACAAACCACATAAATATCTATTACATATATGGCAATAATATTTAAAACAAACACAAATTAAAAATACGTAAGAATGTTACTATATAAAAAGTAATAAATAAAAATTTATTTCGATAAGCCAAGGACACTCCAAACAGACTATAATAGTAACTACGCAAAAGTTCATGTTCCCTACGTTCATCACCAAAGGAGAAACTGTCTTTTACTATACTTATATTTTTTAAATAATATTCGGAAGGTTAGCTTTGGTTAAGTTTCATTAGGTTGGGTTCAGTTATATTCTATAAAATCTAAACATATCATTCTAAAATAATTCTTTATTTTCAACAACTACTATAGAACAGCAAAAATATAATTGAAAATTTACTTCGATAATGCCCAAACTGTGCTCCAACCAGATTACAATAATAATTATAATAAAGCAAACGATCGTGTGCCCCAGCTTTTCCAAAGGTTCTGTTCTATAAAACCTAAATAAATCGTTCCAAAATAATTCTTTATTTTCAGCAAATAGTACAGAACAGTAAAAACATAATTAAAAATTTACTCCGATAATGCCCGAACTGTGCTCCAACCAGATTACAATAATAATTATAATAAAGCAAACGATCGTGTGCCCCAGCTTTTCCAAAGGTTCTGTTCTATAAAACCTAAATAAATCATTCCAAAATAATTCTTTATTTTCAGCAAATAGTACAGAACAGTAAAAACATAATTAAAAATTTACTCCGATAATGCCCAAACTGTGCTCCAACCAGATTACAATAATAATTATAACAAAGCAAACGATCGTGTGCCCCAGCTTTTCCAAAGGTTCTGTTCTATAAAACCTAAATAAATCGTTCCAAAATAATTCTTTATTTTCAGCAAATAGTACAGAACAGTAAAAACATAATTAAAAATTTACTCCGATAATGCCCAAACTGTGCTCCAACCAGATTACAATAATAATCAAGCAAACGACCGTGTTCCCCAGCTTTTCCAGCGGCAAAAAAAGAGAAGCCGGAGAGCTCGTAAATTATCCGAATGGAATATAACATTACACCATGAACGGTATCGTTGAACGGCCTGAGTGGGGTCTGTTTTATATAGGAACGCAGTGCTCGGCTAGCCTACTCTTTTTTAGGCGCCCGGGCCGTTCGAGCAGATTGTTTTAATGGGACTTTTAAGTGCCCCTACGGCTCTTATCTGCATACAACCCCGCTCGGCCCACCCACGACATTTTTTCCCCGAACCGGCTCAAAGAAAGTGTTATATCCCCCGTTGAGTGTTAGTGGGCCGACTCTCGTTTCATGAAAATCCTCCGGAAGAGAAAAAATGAACGAAGGGTACGGTCCAGCCTCGGCCACACCCTCTCTTGCATCGTCTATCGGGAGGACGGTGCCATAATCACATGCTGTGCATTCATTCTTGCACTTTCGGCAGCAAAAGGGAAGAGATTCTATTGTACGCTCGAGAATGACTTGAGAAGACTAATTTGCGTGACGCTGCAATAAAGTCCAGCAAAATAATCATAAAAAATATACAGGGCGTCCAATTTTAATCGCATTGTAAATCTTTGTAATACGTCTATAACGCTTTGGAATTATGTTTTTGATACTAAAGCTGCCACGGCCGGTCAAATGACCGTTTTTAAATTTTTTATTAAAAATTCTGCATTCATTGTCATCGCTTCCGTCCCTTGACTTCGCGACTTTTCCTATAATGTTCATGCAATCAATTTTTTCCCGTACTAAATTGACTATTACCTGCACCCCATTGCAAAAAATACAACTTTTATTTAACCCTTAAGTAGATTATTGGGGCCGTAGCCGCACTGTGCAACTTCAAACTAATAATTGTTTAATCCACCGAATGGATAAATAGAAATCAGTTTTCCTTACAGCATTAGAAGCATAATGAGATAATAAAGGATCACATAAATCTTCAAATAATTATATCAACACATGTTAAACAATCATTAGTTTGAAGTTGCACATAGCCGCTATGACCCCGATAATACATTTAAGGGTGGAAGACAGGTCATTTGACCGGTCAGTAGAAATCGGTATATACTACGGCAACTACTGACTACCCGGGTACTCACAATCAGAAAAATATCCGTTATGATTCACCCGAATACTCTACTTGTGTTACCCGGATGTTTATTATATTACGGGTAATTTATATTTTTGTGTCAAATAATAAAACAATAAAACAATTCATAATAATTAATATTTATTAGCAATTAATAATTAATTACTTCACTGTATTATTATTTGTCGCAGAAATATAAATTACATTGTAGACATCCGAGTAATATGAGTAGAGCACTCGGGTAAAACATACCGAATATCCGGGTGCCCAACCGGTCGACGAGTAATAGGTATTTAGTCTCAACTGTCTCATATACCAGGGTAATTTTTATTTACCCGGGTACCTCATAAGTAACAGCTCTAGTATATACATTAATATACAATATATAAATTGTCGGCAGGTTAAGTGTTAAAATGTAAAACTGTAAGGAAACCTAAGAAAAATGTTCAATTTTTTGAAACCGTCACACTAGGACACCTTAACTCGTTCTCGATCGCTCCGCGACTATTGGGACACCCTGTGGACAGTCACGGAGGACTCAGAACTGGTCGAACGGAATACGTGCATACGCGGCGGGTAACGAAATAAGTGGGCCATTGTGGCCTGTCAGGTATGCGTATTAGCGTGACAAAGAATGGAGGGAGGGGCGGCCACCGGCGTATCTGGTTGACGCGTGCCACCTGGCCGCTCGCTCCCCTCCGCGCGCGGATTCGCCAATTATGCGGCGCACGACGAAACGGCTAATCCGTCGGTTGTTTTGAAAATAATCGAGCGGCGCGCACGGGAGCGCATTTCGCGGGGTCGAAAGCGGGGCGAGTGTCAAAAAACGAACGTGAAGGAGACTCGTCGGTATCGAGTCGAGTGAAACGTCGATTAATGGACGCGTCGAGTGCCCGAATATGAATTATCGGGGAAAAAGGGGAAATGAAACATGTACGAGCGGCGTGGCTCGGCCGCTGTTTACAGCCTCGGATCGGTCGGCAACTCGATTGTTTGAATTTGCAGTCTGCTGAGTAGTCGGCCAAATGAACAGCCTTGGGAATAGAGCTGCTGCACTTTAGCCGGCTCGCCAAATGTTTCGTTATTTTTCTGATCTGAGCGCGGAACAGGGTAATTTGTTAGGCGTGTTTTGAGAGAACTCTGGTCGATAGACCTGGTGAGATTTTTTAGTGTTAATGGATGTACGTTGTTTTAGGAATTGGAGGATTTAGATGATAATGTTGTCGGTGTTGTTTGTAGTTTCATTTCAGTACAGGGTTGGTATGTTTTTGTTAAGACAGAGAAATGTGATTGGTAATGTTTAACCCTTAAAGGATGTCATTGAGGGAATTTCAACCTTGATAGCGTTTAAGGTGAACATGATTTTTTTTATGATAGCTTTTGAGGATTAATAAGAATATTGTTTCTTTATATTTTTTTAGTGCAATTGTGTTTTCGTTGAATAATTTATTTTGTTGATAATATTTAGTATTTTATACATTGATTTTGTGGTATAAATAATGTACTCTGTTGTTTCTCGTGCGATATGTATTATATTTATAAGGTAGGGCGTTACAGGCTAATATTTTTAAAATGTGTATGTGCAGAGAAATTACGGCTACCATGAAGTCACGCAGAATAAAAATTTTCTGATCATGCTACCTCGACTTTGATAGCAAATAGTCGGTCAAAAATAAAAGTTTCATATTCTGTGAAATTGTAGAAATATTAGTTTAAAATTTTTAATTTTCTACCTTGTATAGCCCTGAAAAAAATGAAGTTCTCATTGAAGTGAGTTAGAGAAAAATTATTTCATCCCCTGGTGTCACTTCTGGCACCAATTAGTGGCTAACAAACAAAAACTTCATATTCATACAAATTTTGAGAACATTAAAATGAAACTTTTAATTTTTCTCCATGTGTATTCTTTAAAAATTAAGTTGTCCTTGAAATAACCAAAATAAAAAATTACTTTACCTCAAGGTGCCACTTTTGATGTCAACAGTGGCTAAAAAACAGAAATTTCATATCCTGCACAATTTTAGAAACATTAAACCTGAAACTTTTACTTTTCCACTCTGCACTGCCCTAAAAAAACTCAAATTACCCATGAAACGACCTAGAAAAAATTACTTTATCTCATTGTACCACTTCTGATATAACATAGTATCTAAAAAAACAAAAGTTTTACATCTAAACAAATTTTGAAAACATTTTATAATTTTCCACCCTGTATAGCCCTGAAAAAAATTAATTTGTCCATCAACTGACGTTTAAAAAATTACCTTATCCCATGGTGCTGCTTCTGATACCAAGTAGAAGCTGAAAAATAAAAATTTGATATTCAAAAAAATTTCAAAAACATTAGTTTGAAACTTAATTTTCCATCCTGTATCGTTCAGAAAAAAATCATATTCTCCATGAAATGATCCCTAAAAAATTACATAATCCAATGATGTCACTTCTCAGAACAAACAGCTAAAAGCCAAAAACTCCACATTCTGTCAATTTTTTAAAACACCAGTCTGAAATTTTCCACCTTGTACACCACTGAAAGTGGACATTTTAGAATAATATTTATACGACCTCTTTCCATCCTTAAGTTAATTAGAACAAGCTCATCAGGTCCGCTCCCTTGTTCAGGAAATAATTAGTAGCCGACTGTGCGCATAATGAATCAGGAGTTGTTTTATTGAAAGCTGAAGTGAAATCCACGGTAACAAAAATACGCGGGCGTGATAGACGTGACGGCGAACGGAGCCGTAGAGCTGAACTGGAAATACTAGATTCCCAGTAATTCTATACGAGAGAGTCTGGTGTATTCTGGTGAACGATGAGGTAACCGGGGAGTCGCTCGTTACTGGCCGGAAAATTGGAAAACATCTGCCTGTAAATGCAGAAGCCGAGGGCAAACAATGCGATGAAATAATGACTTACTTTTTCCGGAGGCACACAATCGCTAATTAACGATTTTGGAAAGTTGGCAATACCGGACCGCCGAAACTACCAGCATCGGTGGGTTTAATTAACGAATTCAATTTATAAGTTTCAGTGGGACACGCTGCATAATTAAGCCCCACTCACGCCGATATCTCGCACGAATGATGAACATTGGCAAAGAGATCGAAACGCGTGGTTTAACCTTTTCAGGGTTGAGCTTATTGAAACTGGAAAGAGTATCATAATTTTTGCTTTTGTTTTATTCTTTGCAAAAATAATAAATTCATTCATGAAGGTGGTGTACATTGTGAAGGAGATTGTTATATGCATTTTAACTTCTTCAGGGTCGAGTTTATCGAAATTGAGAATGATTTTCTCGTTTATTTTATGTTTTCCAACTTTAATAAATTTATTACTGAAGATTTTAACGTCTGATGGTGCACATTTTGAAAAAGATCGATATATGCATTATCACCTCTTCAGGGTCGGGTTTATCTAAACTAAAAATCATAATTTAATTTCTTATTTCATTTTATTTGTTTCAAATTTAATAAATTCATTCCTCAAGATGTTAACATTATGAAGGAGATTGAGATATGCAGTTCAACCTCTTCAGGTTCGATTTTATAGAGACTGTACAAACACGTGCAATGTCGTCCATTATATAATTTTTTTCAAATCTATTTGTCAATATAAATTAACAGCTATCATGTACAAAGCGAAAAAAATCTGATGTCTCTAAAAACACGTTACACACCATTAGACATGAACATCTTCAGAAGTAAATTTATTAAAATTGCAAAAAGAAAGATCATTTCCAATTGCATTTATTAAATTCATATATCTTCATAAAAAATATTCAAATTAAAAAAAACGGACACACATACGTATTTGAGGATACCTGAAGAGGTTCGGTCGAGTTCTACTGTATTAGTTTAGGTTGGGTTAGGTTAGGACTACACATTTGTTTCAGTGTCCTTGAAGAGATTACCTTGAATTAGACTGGATTAAATAGGGCTTACACATGTGCCTGAATATCTCTTACAAATATAGGTCGGGTTAGGTAAAGTTAGAACACGCGTCTCAGTATTCTTGAAGAGATTAGGTTCGTTTTAGTCAGGAGTATACGCATACAGATACTGTTGTCTCAGTATCCTTGAACAGGTTAACTTCTAGATTCACATTGAGTAAGGTTAGATTGCTCCCTGGTCAACAATATTTGACTTAAAACAAACAGTAATCCTCGCATATGCATCGGTACCCCTGAAGAAGTACAACGACACTCCCAAATACACCTTTCGCCCAAACGAATATTTCTTGTCTCTCGATCAGGACACTTCTTCCTGGACTTCTGTGAATTCCTGCATAATAGCCGGGCAAATATCGCGCGATAATTTCCCGGCGGCAGAAATTCCAGCGTTCATTAAGCTCTTTCAGCCGGGGAACAAATAGCTGCCGTTTAACGTTCTTCCGTCGGGACCGGAGCTACGCAAACATGGCGGCGCGTTGAAGGAACGCGGAGGCGTAGCCATTAAAACGAGACAATCAAGGAGCGTTACACCTGTAGGTAGGTTACCGGTTATCGCGGCAAACAAATAAATGAAGCATCAAGGGTAATCTATTCGCGGCGGTGAAAGGGGTGCTGTGTGCGATAAGGGGTGGCTGGGGCTGCGATGCGAGCCGGAGAGACGTGCAAAAGGGTGCTGGAAGGAGAGTAAAGGTAGAGAACGGGGCACGGAAGATGGAGTACCCGGAGCACCAGAGAAATTCTGCTGAACCCCCGTCCCTGCAGCCCCCGTCTATTTTTACCTCCAATCTAAATTAGAGCTCAGACGGGAGCGTGGAAACGAGGAAAGGACGGAGGAGCAGGACAGCTAGGAGCAAAGGGCACCGACTCGGAAATTAGTGAGGCTCCGTCGAAGGGACAGGGAGGAGCAGAGAGTGCAGCGTGTTTAAACGCACGTACACGCACGCGTGTGCAAGACGACGAGTAGCAAGGCGGAAGAAAAGGGATGGGGGCGACCCTAATTACGCGAGAGCCTCGGGAAGGTGAGATTACGCTAAACGTGGCCTGATAAACACTCTCGTTTTTCAGTGGAGCACCCGGAGGAGAGGCTGAAGAGAACCGAGAAAACAGGGGAGCCTTCGAGCCTCTCGTGTCAGTCCCACGTACTTTCGCCCGAGTTTCTTCATCTTTCTGCTTCTGCTTCGCGTGACCCTGGAAAACGATCACTCGTTAACCGGTGGAAATCGTCTGACACCTCCGGCCCACCTGGACCTTTCACAATTTCGTGAAACGTTCAGGCATGATTCTGCTGACACTTCTTGATGACAGGGAGACACTTGCATCAGCACTGATACATCATAATGGACGAGCAAATAATATTATAATAATTTCTGGGGTAACAATCTTTAAGCAAGACGTGGGTTAGGATTTACAGATTTTAGGATGGGTAGACTTAGGAGACTTTCTGTAGCCCTAACTCTCTTTCACGCACAGCTGGGTCCATCTGTCTGGGACACTCCGCATGGATTCTAGAAAGTACTGAAATCTTGGCGAAGCTAATCTACATAGACCTGTGGAGGAGGTTTTCAGTATAATTGGACTGACGTCACAGGCAGAGGAAAGATTGAATGGGGAATTAGAAGGAGCAAAAGCGTGCCAGAGAGCCGCATACGGTTCTCGAGATAAATCGAAAATGGTACCAACGGCACCGTCCATCGTCAGGGTAAATCGAATCGACTACAGACCCTAGGTAATCCCGTTTCAGTCCCCGTGCACCGATCGTCCGATAAGGAGAGTATGATCTATTTTGTGCTCCTCGAAGCTTTTCTATTTCCCTCCTCCCGATGACACGAGCCACGTGCTGATAGCTGGACCAGCTGGCCACGTGCTCCTCTAATCTCTTATCGCGAATCAGACCCCGTTACAGTTAATATTCTGGGGCTGAACCCCTACCCTGGCGCGTGTTGGCCGAATATATTATTCTAAGCTCAGCCGCCTGAGAGAATACACGGTATGGAGGATTCCTAGGTTCGTCCGGACTCCTAACCACCCTGTCAGATTTTGTACAAATGACTGCAGAGATTTTTAGGATCCAGTGTTAGAGTTGCTCTCGGTTGAGGACTCTAGATGTAAGTTATGCTCATTTGGAATCTAACATCATCATTGAGATAGTTCCAGAGGTTGATAGTGCCTGTGATGACCTATTGTGAGTGGTGCTGATTCACTAGCAATTCTATCAAGTATCTGGAGACATAACAGACGGACAAGACTATTAGAACCTAACCCAATCAGTGGGATAGTGTGTTTCATCGTTTGGTAGCACCTGTAATGAACTGTTGTTGCAAGTAGATATTCGGTTTTCGGTAGTCACACTCACTAGCAGACACTAACAATCCCAGAATGTGTCCGGAGACCTGAAAGAAGTACAGGACCAGGTGGTCCCAATGCAATTATTGGTATATTGTGCTCCATAGCTAATTAGTACCTATAGTTACAAGTAGGTGTCTGGTTCTTCCTGGTGACACTCGTTAGCAATGTCAGCAGATATTAGCAGTTCTAGCAAATGTCTAGAGCCCTGACAGAAAACCAAAACTATCGTAAAGACACATAGACTAAGCATCACAAGGTCACTTCTCCAACTCGATTTTCCAAATGTTATTTTAGTGCCCTATCATACCCTATTTACTATTTTTCACTTTCCTTCCAAATTTTAATAGATAAAGCCTTCAAAGTGGAACTTCACATACAACAATGAATAAGGATAGTGCATTCCAAAATTCAGTACACTGAACTATTACTACTAGTAGACGTCCAGTTCTTGGTAATCCTCATTAGCAAACACTAAAAGTCCCAGCAAGTATCTGGAGGCCTGATAAACGAATAAGACCAGTTGAACTTCAAACAATTCCAATTCGTGGGATCTGCCTCTGTGTCTCATCTGTTCAGTCTTCAGGCCCGAGTGTCCGCTTCTCGGAAACGTTTCTCTTTGCATCTGCAAGGAATTCCTCGAGACTCCTCACAAGTGATTTAGGGTCGCGTGTACAATGGGCAGATGAACGTGGGCGAGACATTAATTTACGTCGCGTTCGTAAGTTTGTAAAATAAAAGCTGTCCTTGGATCGGCACGCAGATTAGGGACCCGGTGTCCGTGTTAAGATGACCGAACACGACCGCGAGTTAGGCTCTCACATGTTTTGTTTCTCCCACGCGTTTAGGCGTATCAAAGGGTTTCAATTTACTTATTTCATTGCGGATAGAATTCCCCCTGCGTAAAAATCTTCCATGTTGTCTTTGTATCATTGTATAAAGACAATAATATAAATAAACAGTAATAAATAATTAGTGGACAGGTTGGCCAAGTCAAATTCAACTGGACAGGCTTAGGAAACTGGTTTATTG
Organism: Macropis europaea; assembly: GCA_916610135.2. NCBI lineage: Eukaryota > Metazoa > Arthropoda > Insecta > Hymenoptera > Melittidae > Macropis > Macropis europaea. Next base: position 10,783,514 of record OU744352.1, on the reverse strand, counting down.
ATTACCAAAATGCGCCATGTTTAACATTTTTCTATAATCCGTTCCGAATTATCGAGGAGGATAGAAAAGGCGACAAAGTGACTCATTTGGGTTTGGGACTGCTCTCAACAACCAAGTTGTCAACCCACGAACCACTCGACCTGTCAGGGTAGTGTGTTTCCCCTGTCCTTGTTGCGTCCACAACCGACCCTCCACAATGTTCTGTGGCCTACGGTCGTGATGCACCGAATCCCGGGAAGATCCTCTTCAGACAGCCCCCAGACGCAACTGGTCTTACGAGTTCCGAGATTTAAATAAGAAGTGGCCCTCGTTCGATGCCTGGACCTGGGTGGCAACCGGCAGGCCTGAATAATTACCGAAAAATGCGTTAATTGTCTCGGGTCCCTCGTATCTGCCACGCACCATCTACAACAGGCCATTTTTAATGGGCATTCCCGTGGAATGTTGTCCGTCAAATGGGACGGGTCTAACAAGGGTCCCTCGAGCGAACGGGGAATCCTATGAAGCTGTCTACAGGTGTCTGTGTGTGCGTAACACGGACTCGATTATTCCGTTACGTTTCTTTTCAGTCTTATTTGAAAAACGAGGAATTTTTAGACGCAGGATTACAATTTCTGCGTCGATTTTTCTTAGGAAAATTTTTTTGTTTATAGAGAGTCCAAATTTTGAGTAAACATAGTACTCTAAGAAATAAACCGAAAAGTGTTAATAAATATGTATCTAAAGTTCAATAATTTCCGAGATAGAAGAAATTTTTGAGGTTTTCGAAACATTCATATATTTCGGTATATCTTCAAAACTATTCATTTTTTTAGAATTTTTTACTGAACCTATTTTGTTTATTTCGTCGAATTCTATAAGTATTAACCATTTCTAGCTCTTCCAGTACGCTCAGAATATTGAAATGCCTCAATTATCTCGAAATTGGTCAGCGTACATCAGTTACAGAATAATATTATCACCGGTGATGGTATCATTTACATTCTAAAGTGCAACGATCATTTTTATGCGAAACATAGTCATAATGTGAGTCATCCTGCAGCTAATTATAGCCCGGACGATCGAGATCCTACCGTATTCAATTATTCCCAGCACGTGAAGTTGCATGTGCCTCCAATTCCGCGTCGCCCCTGGCTCGCGTTGTCGGCCGACGGTGACACGTTTAACGACGACCGCCGGTCGTAAAATCTTGGCTGATCGTTGCTCCTGGATGCAGCGTGGCTACCAAGACTCGTTTATGCTTCTACATCCTGACTGGACCGGACGAGGAGTGCCGACACAACGACACATTATGCTGCGCACGTGTTCCTTGTACTGCAACTCGGCGCACATGTGAGCCGCGTTGTCGCAGCTTCATAAGCAACCGACCATGTCTTGACAGTTTAATGCGAAGGATTGTTTAATTCGCGGCAGGTAGGTCGGCGAACCTGCGTTACAGGATGTTTCGAAGGAAATGTGACACAATGGGGGACGTGACCCGCAGTCTAAACGGAAACGGAAAATCTGCGACGAAGAATCTCCTCCGTTGATCGGCTGCGGTGAATTATAATTGTTGGGTAATGAGGGATCGTTAATTGGGTGGTGATGATGCGAGAGTAGATGCGAAAGGGATTCTGCATGCTGCGCTTAAAGTGTAATTCACTTCGAGTTCGTTGCAGTGATCGCAGCCACTTTCCAAGTTGAGTATACGGACCACCTAATTGACTCCAATTGTCCCATTAAAAGTAAATTCGTGCTCGAGCGTCGCTGAAGCGCCGCAAATGTTTTACGAGATGATTCGCTCGTAAACACGATGGAGGGTCCATTGTTCATGATTTGGTCGAAAGTATTCTCACGTGAAGACTGTTTTTCTGGGGTCGCTGCAGTTCGAAATAAAAACTAGCATCTGGTTCGTTATGAAGTAATTAGGAATGATACGAGCAGGGTGAGTCACAGAAACAGTCATGTAAAATAACGAACACGTTGAGGTTAGAAAAAAATTATCGAATAAATTGCGTTGTGTTTGGAAGACCTCACATGATGAAGAAATTTAGTTTCTTATTTGGGGCATATTTTGGAGGATTTCAAGGTCAATTTGAAAATTTTAAATTGTTCCATGCAAAGTGAATTATAGGATAAATATTCAATAAATACTTATTGAAAAATTCATATTAACTGAACTATACGTCATAAGGAGCCTACACTAGGTTATGCTTGTTGGATGACCTAATTCCTGAAGAATTCCAGACCCTTTGGAATTTTCTATCAAACTAAGAGGGAACACCTTTCAATCGATAGTGACGAACGTACAATCATCCAACAATCTGACACCACTGCAATCTCCTTCTACTATTGGGTTACCCCGAGTTACCTGATCTAGTCAGATACCAGCCTGCATCTTGAATTCAAGGATTTCTGAAATATTACGTTTCCGTGTTGCTACATTAGAAATAAATCTCATAGAATTCTGGAGGTGGACTTCCATTGATACCATTAGAATCGAATGTTACATCCATCTGAGAATTTAAAAATAGAGTGATCGATGGTGGACGTAGGTAGAACCTCAGGTGTACCTAGTCCATTGCAGAAGCAATTGTAGGGATCAGAAAAGGGAAGCGACAATTTTAATTCTGGTGGGGATCTCGATACTTGCAGAATTCCTCTGCTTCATTTTTTATCAATTTTAACTATACTTCCTACTAATTAATAAACTAGCATTCAGCTGATTGAGCTCATTGTAAGTCTTCAAATGTTCGTGGTAGCACTAGGAGCGTATCAAAAGTGGCCTACTAACAATATCAGAGACTAGACAGTCTTGGAGTCTGTAAAACCTCAGTCTTTTAACTTGGTTCATTGTTGAAACAATTGTATGGAACGAAAAAGGAAAGCAACAATGCTAATGTCCTAAATTTCTTTATGTATCTATTTGGGTGTCCTCATTGTTAGACCTCTATACTTGCAGGAATCCTCTGATCCATTTTCAAGCAATTTCAACTATACTGCCTACTAATTAACAAACTAGCATTCAGCTGATTGAGTCCATTATAAATATTCAAATTTTTGCGGTAGCACCAGAAGCGTAACAAAAGGTGCCTACTAGCAGTACCAAAGAGTAGATAATCTTGGAGCCTATAGAACCTCAGTCTTTAGACTTGGTCTGTTGCAAAAGCAATTGTATGGAACAGAAAAGGAAGGCAGCAATCTTAATCCTAGTGTGGGTGTTCCAAGATTTCCTACGTATCTGATTAGGTGTCCGCATCGATAAACCTCGACAATTACAAGAATCTTCTGACCCATTTTCCAGCAACTTTAACAATACTCCCTATTAATTATCAAACTAGACCAATATGAATCCTCAAATTTTCTCTGTGATTTGAGGAAAGTATCAAAAATTGCCTACTGGCAATATCAGAGACTAGACGATCTTGAAGTCTGTAAAATCTCAGTCTTTGAACCTGGTTCGTTGCAAAAACAATTGTGTGGAACAGAAAAGGGAAGCAACAATCCTAATGTTCTAACATTCTTCATGAATCTGATTAGGTACACAACTATACTCCCTATTAATCAACCCAACATGAATTCTCAAATTTTCACTACGGTACCAAGACCGTATCATAAGGTGCCCACTAGCAATATCAAAGACTAGACAATCTTGGAGTCTGTAGAACCTCAGTCCTTGAACCTGGTCCATTGCAGTATCAATTATATGGAACGGAAGAGGAAAGCAACAATCCCAATGTCTTAAAATTCTTCCTCAATCTGGTTCGATATTCAACAATACTCTCCATCAATCAACAAACCAGCGTTCAGCAGATTGAGCCTAATATAAATTTTGTAATATCCACTGTAGCTCCAGTGGTGTAACAAAAGGTCCCTGCTAGCAATACCAGAAACTAGACAATTTTCGGAGACCTCCCTCGCAGGATTCCAGTCCGCGGCGTGTGTCTGCAGCGAGTCCAGTCGGCCAGAATATTGGAAACTTTATTCCCGGCTGTCAGGCGAGAGATGGCGGGAAGGATGGGGCGGATAAAGGAAGGAGCGGTCCGGATGGCAACGGCTGTAAACCATGCATCCGTTTTCCCATTCAATAAGGGGATGCGCAATGATTTAGGCAGGCCGGCCAGCCGAAAAAGGTGCAATAAATAGGAAAAGCTTACGTGCCCGGAATTCGTCTGTGCCTTCGACGTCGATTTCGAAGGGACGAATCACCTCGGAGCGGAGAGGCTGGGAGGGCACAGACAGGTTCCTCGGACGTTACCATGGAATAGATTTTCTTTTCGCTCTGGGGGTCGATGTAAACGGCAGGCCACTCCCGATTGGACCAAGTCGTCCGAGAATACGCCACCAGGATAGGGCGGCATAATTCCGGCTTGATAAGGCACGCATGATCGGCGAAAGAGATCCCCCTTTTTCGAGTGTGTCCGTATGTACAGGAAAAAGGACCAGCCCTTTTCATCGGGGCATTATCTCGCCTGGAAATCGACGCTGGCTTATTGGCGATCCGGTTTCAATGCACCGGCTGCATGTCGCTGATTGAAAACTGTCTGAGCCTACGAGGTTCCTGGAAATCCGTCGGATTACGCGATCCGATTAATTGAATGCGAGGCTGCAATAGCTTTTACGAATCCTTTGTGTCGTCTCCGTGTCCCCGAGAGGTTCGACCGTTTTGGTGGACGATGGGATTCGTTGTTTCCTAAACTTTTTAGGACCTTATGCAAACGATGTGGAAAGAGGTGTATGAATGATAGGCTGCAACAGGCCACTGCAGTGACTTACAGCTAATTGAGCACTCGGAACGGAGAGCCACTACAGCAGTGGCTCATCAGAGAGAGTCTGTAACAATAATTTCATTTACTTCGTTCAAAGTATAAAGAACATTTTTATGTTGAATTTAGAATTGAATAGAGGTCGAAAGCATTCAAAAGGTCAGTGACGATTGATATTCATGATGGAAAGCTTATTACTCTGGCTGGTTTCACCGGTTTTCAATAAAAATTTCGATTGCATTCACCCGGATTACAAACGCAAACTGCAAAATTCACTGTTTGAAAAAGAAACCCATTTTAAGCGATAACACCGCGGGAATTACGGCGAGTGAATATGAATAATCGCATTAAATTCTTCTACGTATTAAATCGCGCTTCGAAATCCGGTGTTTCGGTGAAATGTGTTTTTTTTTATTTTATCTGAAAGTAAGAATACTGGATACACGCTTATCCGGCGAATCTTTATCGCACAGAGCACTCGATTGGACGGTATCGATTCGATCCAATAGCGTATCGGTTCGTTCGATCTGCTGCAAATAGAAGGACGAAATTAAATAAATCAAACAGGGGCTGAGCTGCCCCTTCTGTCTTTTATCTTTCGTCTATCTACGATCGTTCTAGGGTCTGTCCCTCTGCTTCACGGATCCTCCGTTTACAATCCTAACCCCGACGAATCCCTTAAGCGAGATTTTCAAGACTCCTTGCCCGTAACTCGTTGGAATGGCTCCGCCAGGAAAAACCTACCCCCAAGCGACCCTACGCTCCGCACCACGTATAAAGTGCCCGACAGAAGGGAACCTGAAGGTGAAACCTCCATACTTATCTGAAAGTTATACAGGGTGGCACAAGATAAGTGGCGTTTGCGGTAACGTCTGAAGTATTGATTTTTTTCTTCGAATAATAGTACAGGGTGGTTTTTTCTATTTTTAATGAGGATAGAATTTTTTAGATCGTTTTTTAACCTGTCAGCTGTGTATAACGAATATACTCGTCATGAGGAAATGGCAATTTTCTGTGTTATGACTAGTATACTCGTCATGCGAAAAAAGGAATCACCATTTGCTGTCTCAATTAAACTTTTAGTGAGAACTAAAACATATTCGTAAATTTCAGACATTTTAGAATATTTTTATACAAGAACGAAGTAAGAAAAAAAAACAACAAAATTTGTCCATGTATTTGATTTTCCTTGTTTTTTTAATAATGAATTTTTCAGTTTTGTCAATAATGTCAATGAATTTGAGCAATAAATTATTCACTTTGCAAAAAAACCTAACGGCCATTTCGTTATTAAGACAAAGTTACACTATTTTAAGGGGCACATCTATCGGTAGAAATAATTTTTTTTCTTCAGATCATTTTTTGTAAGATGTGAAGGTCATGGATGTTTTTTTAAATGGAACTACATATTTTTGTTTAGGTAGGTGTGTAGTCCATTCCGAAACGAATTCATTGACCTACGATATATGGGTCTTTCAAGGTCATTTGTTCAAAAATTACGATTTCAGCACCCCCTGTAACGTTACTTTACCATATGTCACTGTTAAACAGTTGAATTTCAAAACTCACGCAGTCACTGAGATTCTCGCAAAATTTTCAAAATTCAGTTGCTAAACTTTCAATTATCTCAAAGTCATATAATAGGAGGTAACTGAATTCATCTTTTTATATACGAAGCTCTATACGAAAATATTCAGCTAATAGCCACTGCAGTTAACGTTGAAATGCCAATAATAATAAAAGGATATACCATTTCGTTAAAAAACACAAATTGACTGTGAAATAACCCTTAAAAAACAATTTAAAGAATGCAATGATTACACCCTTCAATTCTACATCGAAAGCAGAAATGATAAATCCTGTACGGTTGTACGAAAAATTAACAGTCCAGGCCCTATGTTGAACCACATTCATCTAGAAACACCCTGTACATGCGAGAGATAAAATTTCAAAGATTCCGTTCAATGGAGACTTCAACCTCGCTCCAAGAGGATTACCACGATAAGGCTGATGAATAAACATAATCAGTTAAAACTGATCGTCGGAATGGTCTAACATTTTTTAAACGTCCGCATGATGAGGAGGATTGAATGCAGCGGAGTCCCCCGAGTTCTAGGCGATTTACAATTAGGCGGGAGCACATAATCCTTCGACGTATCCATGGCGGCCGTGTCCCGACAAAAACCGCTCCCAGCCCTGCAGAGGGGTAAAACGCGTTTATTCGAAAGCAACCCTGATCTTCCCGGGACATATGTGCGCCACCGCCTCTCCGTTGAGTAATTGTTGCGATTTATCAAAACGATATGTCACGGGCGGTCAGCTGGCGCATAATCTTCGTAGGAACGCCAACGGCAGACACGAGGCTGTCCGCGAGGCGACAAAAAAGATAGCACGCCACTGGCTGGGTCTTTCTCCTGGAACTCTCTTTTTTCACCAACCGACCGCACGGAAGATTTAATTACACGAAAGTGAGAGACAAAAGCCAGACGCTTATTTCGTCTGACTCCGTAAACGAGCGTCCAGGACAGACAGAGGTGCGAGTTTAATTTTGAAAGCTTGCAGGTTGGCCTCCAGACGATTCTAGCGACACCCAGGTCTTTCTAAACTGCAGTGGAAAGAACACTGATAGTGCAATGTTTCCACTGAGAGACTAACTTTGGTTAGAGCTAGCCTGCATGGAGAACGTAAGCTTCAAGACACTTGGAAAGAACTCCAATAACCTAACCCGAAGTTACCCTGACTGGTGAATCTAGTAAACACCAAACTGGACAGGACATATTACCTAATTATATTCTACAAAGCGGATAGAGTTGTATTGCTTGGATAGTCTCGTGCTACCTCAGGACTCAAACACTCTGGACAAACAGACATGGATCCAAGATTTGCAAGAATGACTCTTAATGGTCTCACAGGCAGTTGAGGATATCAAATAGAACCTGATTAGGCCAAAAGAGACATTACTGTCGCGCAACACCCACCTCCTCTAAATTTCAGTGGAAAGAACACTGACAGTGCAATGTGTCCGCAAAGACTACAACCTTGGTTAGAGCTAGACTGCATGGAGAACGTAAGCTTCAAGACAATTGGACAGAACTCCAATAACCTAAGTCGAAGTTACCCTGACTGGTGAATCCAGTAAACATCAAACTGGACAGGACATATTACTTAATTCATCCTACAAAGCTGATGGAGTTGTACCTAACCCAAATATTGCTTGGATAGTCTTGTGTTACCTCTAGACTCAGACATTCTGGACAAGTGGACATGAGTCTAAGATTTGCAAGAATGACTCCTAATGGTCCCATAGGTAGTTGGGGATTTCAAGTAGAGCCTGGGTAGGCCAAAAGAGTCGTCACTGTCACGCTAGAGAGACCCTAACTTTGGTTAGATCTAGGCTGCATGGAGTATGTAAGCCCTAAGACACTTGGAAGGAACCCGAAATTAGAGAATAGACTCCATCACCTTAACTGGTGAATCCAATAAACATCAACCCGGAGGGGACATATTTAATCCCTCCTACAAAGAGGATAAGTACCTAACTCAAACATTGCTTGGGCAATTTCCTGCTACCTCAGGAGTCCGACACTTTGGACAACTGGACATGGGTCTAAGATTTGCAAGAATGACTCTTAATGCTCCCATGGGTAGCTGGGGATTTCAAGCAGAGGCTGTGCAGACGAAAAGAGGGTCTGCAAAAGCAACCGGTCATCGCTCGTTTCAGCTATCAGCTGGCTATCGTTCCAGCGTGCATTCAGGGAACGCAGAATGTATTCTGGAGGCTCTATAGTCACCTTGGGAATACCCCCTTTTCGAGGACATGTGTAACCCGGCCTCTATGTACTCTGCGTTTTCCGTACATGCGAGCTTCAGCATGTATGTACCGGCACACAGGGAAAGTGACATGATTGGTCTGTACGAATTGGACGTACGTGAGATGCCTACCATGCTATGCGTCGCTCCCCGAAATTTGCGTTGAAAGGGAAGTCCTGTGTGTCTGGCGCCGCGGATTCATTTTAGCCCTGATGATCTCTGGTGTTCAGAGAAGTTACGTGATTACTGGGAGTTCATTCAATGCGAGTGGAAATCAAAGGGATGCCCATTTTTACGGATTCCCTTTTGAAGCGATTCAAAAGAAAAAAAAAGTGAAATGGAAATCTGTTCTGCAATTTGGATTTCTCCTTTCATTCTAAATTGTCTGTATTAGTCCGAATGCACTTTGTAACTAAAACACCGTTTGTAGAGACATCTATAATGCCAGAGAAAATGTTGCCTCAACGTCATTCGTTTCAGAGATTTTAAGGTTGTGAAGCTACGCTTTCGTTTGCATTGAATTTTACAATTCAGAGCATCTCAGCGGCTTAGGGCATGCCCTTGAAATGATCCTGATGTGAAATTTATATTGATAAGAAAAATGTTACCTCAAGGTCGTTTAGTCTAGGGATTTAGAAGCCATTAATTTTTTTCAAACTGAACGGTATGGTTTTATGTGCATTGCATTGCACAATCTAGAGTAATTCAGCGACCCTGGGCAAGACCTTCAAATGACCTTCAAGTGGCGATTCCCATAATCCTGTTACCTTCAGGACATTTGTTCAGAGACTTCAAGATCGTCGGTTCTCTTCAAATGAGTTTCCGTGTCCATCGCATCATACACAGGGCATAATCCTGAAATAACCTTGAAACACAAAGAAGCCTAAACATCGTGCCCCTCAGCACACCGACCATTTTCATCCAAACAAAAGAATCTCCGATATTCGAGACGCGAAAACCGTGAATCGACCTCAAAATAGTTGTAACATAAAGCCGAACGGCGCATGCAGCGAAGCTGCAACCTAACCTCCGCGTTAATCCTGTCAGAGAGGTTTCCCCGCAGCCTCTAATCTCGAAAATTGCTCGGCCGGCGCGCAGTTTTACCTCTCGGTTATCAAAATTCCGTGGCTTTCGAACAAAAGGTGTCCCATTGACCGGCCGCCGGTCTTTGCGAGGGCTGAATGCGCGAGGGGGTTGCAGTCCGTCGGAGCTGGTTACCCCGCTAATATTTTCTTTCAATTTCGTCGAGGGAGCTGTAGCGAAATGAAAGGGCGACGAAGGGTGCTCCTGGGTGTCGATGTGTACGGGGACGTCGGACCTCGGTGCAGCAACATCAGCAGCAACAGCGCCGGTATCACCGGCGGCAGTCGGCAAATTATAGATGAGTATCAACCGCACGTGATCCGAGCAGATAATACGGCAAATGAATAGGCCAGCTCGACAATGAGGGACCATCGTGACTCTTTCATACGGCCGATCCGGGCTTAACTCCTCTCCCCTTAATCAGTTTTCGATCCCCTAATGATTTTGGGCGCGGTTACAGCCCTCTGCCGCTCGCACGGCCATGCGCCGCCAATGTACTTTCCGAGCGAAACCGATAGAGCCGCTCTATGATGCATCTACCGTGAATGGTTTTACCTTGTCATCGAATCATTCTGGGATATTCACGGTATCACGATGACCCGCGTGTTTTTTTGGAACATTTGCAGCGTATCGAATAATCGTTGAGGGGGGGAGCATATGTTTTCTGATAGGTTAGCATGGAGTTGGAGTTTGGTAGAAGTGCACTTCTTTATAATCGATAGGAACGACAGAATAGGGAAATTTGATTGCACAGTCCGATAACTTTGTCGTGAGTGCTATTGGTTTAATCAGAGTGTAGCTTTCAGGTACCAAAAGCACAGTTATTAGGTAGCGCGTACGAATTTAAGACAAATATAGGCTCTCAGTGGCAAGTAGAGCTTTCGGGTACTGAAGAGCACAACTTTCTGATACCGGAGAAGAGCTTTCAGGTACACGGTGCAGCTTTAGTAGAAGTATACGTAGGCAATGTAATCTTAAACTTGCAACGAACAGCGAATATTTTGCGGTTTGATAGACGTTTGCATGCTGAAGTGTTTAATAAACTTTGAAGCGTAGGAAGATCGATCAGTATCAGTTGAAATTTAACATCAGTATACACAAGTTCTTTAAATTTCTTGAACAGTGCACGAGAGCAAAAGAAACTTATACTATAGATTTGTGTAGTTCTAGAACTTATTGTTAGCCATAAAGCCTATCGTTATATACCAAGTATAGCTTGCAGGTGCCAAAAGCACAACTACCAAGTACCGAGTACGGTTTTAAACTATCAGAAAGCAGAGCTTCGGGTACCAGTTTGAGTTTCCAGGAACCAAAAGCACGGCTGTCAGGTATCAGAGGGCACAGCTTGCAGGTACCGAATACAAGTTTTAAGTGTACTGATAACAGCTCCAGGAACCGTGTAGAGCTCCTAGAAACCAAAGCACAGCCTTCAGGTACCAAAGAGCACTGCTTGCGGGTATCAAAGTATAACTTTCAGATACCATGGAGCACAGCTTGCAGGTATCAATGCACAGCTCTCAGGAACCAGAAAGCACAGCGTGCAGGTACCGAAAACGTCTTTGAGGTACCGAAACTAACAGCACCGAGTATCGTGTAGGACCTCCAGAAACCAAAAGCACAGTCTTCAAGTACCAAAAATAACAGTTGCAGGCACTAAAGCACAGTTTTCAGGTAGTAACAAGGAGCTTTCAGGTACAAATCACAGCTTTCCGGTACCAAGTGCAATTATTCTTTACAGAAGCAGCATATCCTTCAAGTTAAAAGCAGCAACGAATTTTTTACACCTGAATAGCCGCTTACACGGTGAAGCATTCAGTAAGCTTCGCAGTGTGGCAGCAGTATTTTCTGATCGATCACTATCAGTTCTAATTTAGAAGAAGCGTTCAGAAACAACGTAACCTCAAAGTTACACGAATCACCGATTATATTGCAATCTGACTTCCACTTGCACGCTGAAGCAATTGATAAGGTTACTGTGAAAGCTTCACAGGGCACGTCATTGAACCGAATACGGAATTACGGAATCAATGAGTCCTCGAGTAGTCGGAGTAACGGTACCACGGTCTTCTGATAGAAGCGGCCGGGACAAAGGGGTGTCGTAAAACAATATCGCTGCGTAGACTGCAGTTATTACGGCGCAGAATGCGAGCCGGAGAATCATCCGGCCAGTTAAAGATTAAAATCTAATTAATCAAGCCGGCGGCGGCGGCGGCGGGGCGGTGGCAAGGAGAGGAGTCCCGGGGAAACGAAGTAAGAGAATGGAGAAATACTCAATTAAGCTCCGGGCCTTTTCGCCTCTCTTGGGGACTCGGCGATTTATCTTGGATAACCAGCCAGCGGTGGTTGCGTATTTAAATCAAAGTGGATTGGAGATAAAAGTAGAGGAGAGAAAGGGAAAGGTGTTGAATTCGAGACAAGAGCTCTCCTTTCCGTCCCGTCGTGCGATTCTCGGCCGGAGCGGAAAATGTCTATGAAAGCTCGGAGCGACAGGCTCGGCTGGAGGATCGATGGTAGTTAACCCTGTTAACCCGGACGGATCGATCCGTTCTGGATATTTCTTGAAGATCGGGTTACCAGCGCTCGAGAGCCGGAGGTTAAGATGTTGAGTGTACCCTTGAAATACAAATGGTACTGGCGCCTCCACTTTTCCACTTGTTCAGCTCAGAGGTATCCTATCTAGAAAACCATCGGCTCTCTAACCAATCGATACACGGCGAAGCTTGACACACTTGTTCACCGTGTTACGCGCGGAGTTTCGTTCAACATGCTCTGCACAAGGGTCCGATCAAAGGAGCGTTTGAAATGAAATATCTCGATGAACCTTGAACGCGTTCTTTACAAATTGACAGGCACTAAAAACACTCGTACGAAAATATATTTGCACAGTCACGAACACTGTCACTGTATATCAAGTACAGCTTTCAGGTTCTACGAAGCACAGCTTTCGGGTACCGAGTACGGCTTTGAGGTATCCGAAATGGTAGCAGAGCTTCCAGAAGCCAATTGTACAGCTTACAGGTATCAGGTATTAGATTTCGTACAGAAGAGCTTTCGGGTTTTGAAGACGCAGCTGTTAGACTAAACACGGTTTTGAAGTATCTGAAACTGTTGGTTTCAGGTGCCAAGTAGAGATTCCAGAAACCAAGTATGTAGCTTTCAGGCATCAAAGCATTGCTTTCATACAGAACAGCATAGCTTTTAGGTATCATAGTATAGCTGGAAAATAATGCTTTCTGGTCTAGGTACGGCTTTCGGGTACCAAGTAAAGCTTTACGGCACTAAGCACATCTTTTAGATACCAAAAAGCACATTCTGCTTGCAGTGTAGCTATAATCTCAGGTACCAGAGCAAAAATTGAGGTGCAAACCACAGCTTTCAGGTACAAATACATCCAACGTCACAGCTTTCAAGTACCAGTGCGTAGCTCTCGGGAGTCCAATACGGTTTCTAGATACCAAATGAAGCTTTCGGGTACCAAACACTGCTTTCAGATCCCAAGTAGTGCTTTCAGGCAACAAAGCACAGCTTTCAGACACCGAGTACAATTTCTCGTGCATCAGGCTGAGCTTTCAGGCACCAAGTGCAGTTTTAAGATTCCTAACGTAGCTTTCAGGTACCAAATGCAACGTTATTCGTGGAGTCAACTATTACAATTGCTTGAGTACAGACAATCGTTGTAAAATCTAGTTATGTATTGCAACTCGTTGGGAATATTGTAAAGAAAACAGATGTCGTTGCCCTGGGACGGGATAAAAATTGAAATTCCACGATTTGTTTCGATTTCAGTCGCGAAATGAACGTCAATTGCAATGTGTGTTCGGTGTACAGCGAGCAAACGACATCGCGATGCAGCAGGTTCACGTTGACGCGAGCTGAGATAGTGAATTATTGCGGTATCGTTGACGTCTACTATCGGCGCTTTTAATTCGTTCCGGTAGGCTACAGTTCATCTGACCACTTTCGTTCCCGATCGCTTGCCAATTTCCATTGCTTCGCAAAAGCAATAATATTACTCTGCCCCGGTCCCCGTTATCTGCAGTTTTATCGTCCGGACATTATCGTGCAGTACATTCCGAAAAATCAAATACGTCGCGAAATATTGCCCCGATCCGATCGTCCTACAATCTCTTTCACGGAAAAATGGAAATTATATACCGTCCGATATTATTAAACGATCGCGAACTCTACTGATGTTAAATAATATATATTTTATAAGTTTAATTACACAGAGCGATTCGGGAGGGTTTAATTAAATTTTGTGACAATTATGAGGGGATTTGTTTTGGAAATTTCATGAGTGTGCGTAATTTTAGTGTGAACAATTTTCAGATGTACTATTGTTCAGGTCTTCCCTGTTAATTTGGTGATTAATTTACTTTCGTCAACGAAGGCGTTTTGTGACTTCAAAACGCAGGCTCCCCCAACTTTCCCAATTTATTTAAATCTGAAAAGTGACGCAAGGGGTGTAACAAATTTATTGTTTTTTTACCAATTTTGAGTCTCATAATTAGTATTTATATTTCTGTATTAATTGTTCGATTGATTTATTTTCTTAACTGAAACTGTTCTGTAATTTCAAAACACAGGATTCTCCAATTTTTTCTAGCTGAAAATTGACACAGGTCATGCAACAAATTAGTTTTTACAGACCAATTTTGAGACTCGTAATTATTCATTTTTTTAACGTAATTTTACATCTGATTTATTTTTCTCAATGAAAGTGTGTGGAAATTTAAAAAAAAAGGCTCCCCCAATTTTCCCAATTTATTTAAATCTGAAAAGCGACAGGTCGTGTGGCAAATTAGTTTCTCCTCGGACGAATTATGAGGCTTATCATTATTCATTTTTCCAACGTAATTCTACATCTGCTTTATTCTTCCCAATGAAAGCGTTTTATATAATTCTGTCAAAACACAGGCTCCCCCAATTTTCCCAATTCGTTTCACGTGAAAAGTTCCGCAGACCGTGCAAACAAATATCTGCCTGAACGGTGTCTCGTGAACAGCGAATACATTATGAATCATTTGCATGAAAGCTGGCTGATGATGGTAACACCCGACACACAGATCGATGGAAATTATTCTGAATAAACAGGTGTTAATGCTGTAACAATTGTCGGTGGCCGTTCGAATCTTCGCCAATCATTTTGTACCCGGCAATTTCTTATTTTCCACACGACGTGCCTGTCGAGTGATTAATAAATTACGAGGGACCGCTCGTCCTGTGGAGTTTCGTTGATATTTTCGACGGCCTGCGCGACGCCATTAATTTTCTTCAACGGTTTAAGCTTCGATGCGTATCGGGTCGAGGAAAAGCTGCGATAAGCTCCCTGCGAACGAAATAAGTCGACGACGTTCGAAAAAGATGGATGTTCTCAACGAGTATTCGCAAGAAATTTTATAATTTGGCAATAATGTAAAACCATTCAATTTTCTGAGCATTCTATAGAATTTTTCCAAAATTATACTAACAGTGAAAGTTATAAAAATGTATGAAAAATATATTTTATAATAATAATATATTTTATTTTCTTATTTGTTTATTATACTTTCTTAATAATAATACATTCTATTTTGTTTGTTTTTTTTTCATTTTTCATTTTCATTTTATAAGAATACTGATTAATTTACTTAATTACAAGCTGTGTGCGAAATGTTTCTTATAATTCTTACTTAAATTCGAAAATAAAGGTATTTAATGTAGAACTAATTTTTAGTGTCAAACTAAAATGGTAAAGGGTGAAAATTTTGTAAAATAATGTTCAAAAATGTGTCCTACGACCTCGCTTTTTTTTAATTGCAGTGATGTACTTCTGACGTATAAATTGCATATTTGACAGGCAATTTTAGCCATGTTATTTTTGTATTCGTATATCGATGAATTTGTTGAACGTCTGCGTTAACTTTATACTATGTCAACATAAATTAAACATCAGATTGCAACGTTGTTTACGGAATTGTGAAACGGTAGCTCGCTTAACGACGGAAATTCAATATGCTTTTCGAGCCACGTATTTTTCATTTTGAAATTGTGTACGTCGCACTGCATTCAGAAATAGTAAAAGAGCTTCTGTGAATGAATATAAATTCTCAAAACCGTGAAGTACTACTTTCATTCATTTGTGCGATGTTTCCTGAGTTTACTCCAGCTCAAATATTCCAGAAAATTAATTTCTTCGAGATTGCCTCGTCAAAGGGGAGAAAACTAACTCGACATTTAATACGTAAAAAATAAACAGTTCAAAAGCTTAGAAAAATTTGCTCGTGGTAGAATCTTTAAAAACATTAATTTTTTCGAGAATAAATTTCAAATAAAATAAGTTTCTTTGAGTTGAAAGCGGTAGAAAAATGAATTTGCTCGAAAAATTTATTTAAAACATTTTTGCCGTACTATTAATTAAGAAACAAATAAATTAGTTCGTGTGTGAAATTAAAAAATAATTAAATTCGTTTCAACATAAATTTATAACAAAAACTAACGTTTACAAATTAAAAGCGATAAGAAAAATAAATTTGTCCGAGTTCAAAGCGTTAAAAAACTGAATTTTTTCCAGTGTACATTAAATAAAAAATTAACTCGTTCAAATGTATATTTAACAAAGAGTAAACTGATACAATTGAAAATTGAAAGAAAAATAAATTTATTTGACTGCAAATTAAAGAAGGATTAAATCTGTCCCAGTACAAATTACAAAAAAGTAAATTACTTAGCATGTGAAATTAAAAAAGAAACAACTTCGTTCGAAAATAAATTCATAAAAAGAATTAACTTTTTCAAGTTGGAATCCTTAAAAAAATTAATTTGTTCTTTTTACTAGTCTGTTCTCTGTGTTGTTCTCATCTAATTAAATTGTTGTTTTTAAATTAGAAGAAAATGAAATTCTTCGAATAAAATTTTAACAACAAATTTGATTCAATTAGAACCTAAATAAAAAGTATTTTGTTCATCTGTTTCACTGTGAAAGCCACCCCTTCTCGACGGTAACACGGATTTCGCACTCTTATCTTAATCTTACCCTCGATTCCCCTGTTCCAGAAAGTTCTCCTTGCGAAACCATATGCGTTCTGATAATCACATCCTGATCAGTTCAGACAGGAAATGAAGGGACAGAGAAAACCGGGATTAAGAAGGAAACGCTTTATTAAAGTTCAGCCTCTCCTTTTCTTCTGTACAGAGTCCAAAGGGGGGATGAGTTCCAGTGTTAAAAGACAATGAAAGGGTAGAAGTTATCTTTCTGTTTCTGACAAGCTAATTACAGTGTCATTAAAGTCCCTCTGAGAAGGAACGTCACCCAATCTGCAGTTTTATGAATTCACCGGCATCCTTTTTCTGTTTTTCTTTTTCTATTTCTTGTTGCGTGCCCACCATTATGCTATATGCTTCACTATATGCTCTGTATAGTATTCATTTTCATTAATGGGCACGTGCTTCGATTCTGTGACAAATTTTAGTGTCTAATTAAAGGGTTTAGTGTAAATTTTAACGCTTTTTATAACAAAAAAGAATTTTTTAATTTGGAATTTGGGGTCACATCGAGTGCAGACAGTAGCAACTATTAATAGAATACAATTAATTATTATTTTAATATTTAATAACTACTAATTTCTTACAAAATTATGTGAACATTTGACACTGCAACAATATGTGGTTTATCTGTGGATTAAACATAATGACATTGTTATTATTATGTATATTGTTGTCGCTTTCATTATTGTTATTACCATCATTGTTATTCTCATTACAATTCTTGTCGTTACTGTCGTCGTCGTTATTGTCATTACTATCGTTATCGCTGTCGTTATTATTGTTTTTCTAAACCGTCGTTATCGGTGATATTATCGTTGACGATGTCGTGGTCGTTGTCGTTCCTGTCGTTACTATCATTATTATTGTTATCGTTGTCGCGATTATTGTCATTATTATTGTCATTGGTATTACCGTTGACGATGCGATGGTCGTAGTAGTTGTCGTTATTGTCATAATCATTGTTTTCGTTGTCGCCGATGATGTCATAATTATTGTTTTCCTTGTCGTTGTCTTTGGTTGTCGTTGTGGTTGTTGCCGTTATTATCATTACTAGTGTTATCGTTGTCATCATTATTATTGTCGTTGTCGTTGACGTTATTGTTGAAGATGTCGTGGTCGTTGTTGTGGTGTAATTGTCGTGGTGTCGTCGTCGTCGTCATTATCATTACTAGTGTTATCATTGTCATCATTATTATTGTTGTCGTTGGCATTGATGTTATCGTTGACGACGTCGTGGTCGTTGTCCTCGTCGTGGTGTTTTTGTCGTAGTGTCGTTGTCGTCGTGTTGTTGTCGTGGTGTCGTTGTCGTGGTGTCGTTGTCGTGGTGTCGTCGTGGTGTCATTCCGACGTTTCCTCAGCCGGCATTATTATTCACACGTTTCGGTCGGTTCGACCACCGGCAACCCGACGTCCTCGGGCGTTAGAGGTGGCGACGTTGATGTTGCTGGGGTGGGGTTCTAATTTAAAAATTAACGTTAATTACGGCTGCGGCCGGCCCGAGCACACGCGCGCTGCTCGACGGAACGCGAAAAAAGGAGGCGTCGAGGCGAAAAATCCAACGAACGCATTTTAATCAACGCGCCGCCGGCGTTCTTTCTCACTTCTCCACCGGCGCGCCTCGTAATTTAGAAACTGTCGAAGGATGAAAGAACCTTGAATCTTCACCACCACCACCCTCACCCCTATATTTTGTCAAACACATTTTTTTTTTTCGGCTCTTCCCCCTGCCGAGGCGAACAATTATGCATGCGCCGTGGTCTGACTCATGACGATGAAAATATTTTTTATTGTTGTCGAAAAGGGGGCAACTCATGCAACAGTTAGTTTAGAAAATTATTCAAACAGTCAGAAACTTGATAAAATAAAGTTTGTAATACAATAGTTAACTCAAATAGTTATACTATTAGATTTTTTTATTATTAAACGTTCAGGGTAATCTGTAAAATAAATGGTTTCAAGTGAAGGGTAGTAATTCCACATGAAACTGTAAGTCAAAATCACAGAATAATTTTTGAAAATTTGCAACCCTTAGTGAATCTTACTGTTCAGTATCCATGCATATTTTTCATACTTATCGTATTTTATCACGGCGGATGCATAATAAAACAAAACAGCCTTGCATGAAGAAGTTTAACATAAATTTTTTATTCAGTTCTAGCTGAAAATGATTTGGAATTTAGGACATTCAATAATTCTGGACAGTCTAACAAATATTATTAATAAAAAAAAATACGGTATATCTCAAGTACTTGTCAACTGGAACTATAGTGTTGACAGATTCCCCCCACTCCACCTCCATTCCCCTTACGCGGATTAAAGTATAGCATAATGCTTTTGTTAACAATTTTGCTACAAAGGTTCATGATTTTTGTGATTCATTTGTTACATAAAACAGTATTGTTCCATTATAGTATTCTGATAGTTAATTGCGTGCTAGAATCAAGATCCTGCCCCTCTTAACTCTATCTAACACGCATTGGTATAGTCTGAAAGCTATATAGTCTAAAATAATGTTTACTATCATTATTTTATTCAACATGTACTTCAAACTTCCTCATCAAATTTCAAGAAGATGTAATTATTAATTTTGATACAATCACAAGTACATGACGCAGTGATGAGGGGCTAATCCGCGTAAGGGGAAGGGAGACGGAGTGGGGGAAGAGTATTGGCTCCGAGGGCAACGTTTCGTACACACCGGTGTACCTACTATTCTAAAATTCTCATTAAATATTCACTTATGTACAAAATTTCGAATTCTTGAACTGAAAGCTACTTAAGTGCATGGACATCTAATTATCTCATATTACATTACTCACAGTCAGTAAAGGTTTTATTTAAATTTAATTTATCGAGTGTCGGTCTGTGCTTCTAACTCGCAAACTGCAGAAGAATCAATGCGAAAAAAGCGAATATTACCCTCATATTAATTGCATTAAATTCGGTTCTGTTCATTTCCATTTTCATCTCTCTTCATTTTGATCCATCGCGGCGGCTGCATTTTCGTTGTGATTTCGCACCGGAACTCCGTCCCTTTAATTTGTACTTGACACGTCCTTTCCGTGTTCCGGTCGACAGGATGCCTTTCAATTATTCCGTCCACGCGACCCGTAACGTAATTCGAGCCGTGCCCGCACTTTTTTCCCACCCTGTACGTACCCTGCCGCGCTCCTCTTGTTTTTCCGGCCACACACTCGCTTCTTCTTTTTTTTTGTTTTTAACGCGTGAAAACTGCAAAGTGTACCGCGGCGAAACGCCAGAGGATCGCCGTAAAGCAACGCCGGGGCCACCGCGAGGGAGAAAAATGGAATTTTTAACGACGGTTCGCTACCGGCCAAATGGGCTTTCGATCGACTCTAATGACCAGCGCTTTAATTGCGTTCCATTTTTCCCTTTTCCACCCCCCCCCCCCCTCCTGCCCGCCGCGTTTTTACTTTTTTGTTTAATTTTTTACTCCCCTCCGCCCGTGTAATTCGTCGCCCCTCGTAGTTCATGCGATTTAAGTGACGCGATCAACGAATTTAATTCTGCAAAAATGCGCCGCGTCGCCGTTCCACTGGCCGTAATGGCCGCCGGCCGCCCTTTCGGCACTTTTTTGCTGATTTCGCTTCGCTCGGATCGGTTCGATTGTAATTCTGTTCCTCCAATATTATTGCTACGATCAATTTCAGTTTTTACTATTTTGTTTGCAGTAAAAATTATTACAATGTAACTCAGGCATTTTATTGTACTATAATTCGTTTTATTGTCGAGGTATGTTGAAAACTGTGTAAAGAGATCAAGATCATGTCCTTGGCTATAGTGAAGTTTCTCTTTTTTTTATTTAAAAAATGTTATAATTAAGAGCTATAATAGTGAATAAAATATAGTATGCTGTGAAAATTGAATATGACCGTGAACAGGTTAATCTGTCTCCACTATATCACGTATGTTATCATAGTGAAAAAATCCGTGTATAGTCAGACACTGAAAAATAGTTTTCTATAAACATCCAGGGTGAGTCTATAGAAAATACCATCTATAATAAAATACCTTATGACTCGTGGACGTTAGACAAACATTTTTATAATAAAATCTGTTATGTTTGGAAATCTCCATATAACAAAAAATTTAATTTCGTACATGGATCATGTTTTGGAAAATTTCAAAAGTATGCAGAACTTATAGGGTACTTGTACCCGATCAACTGAATGAGAAATCTTCAATAAAGAATAGTCGTAAAATCAGTATTAACCTTATACAGTGTTACCCGGTTGACTGGAAGAGCATTAGGAACCGAAAACTTTCCAGCCAACCGGGTAACGCTGTAGTAAATGATTGAATATTGAAAGAATTATTTAGAAAATTATTTATAACTCGAATAACACTGATCTCTTAGCACACGTTTCTCAGACATTTTTATTTAATTTACCGAGTACTATATACTCTGTAATTCATAGTCTGTAATTCAATTTAAAAATTCCGATGTTCAAAACATGATCCACACGAAAAATTAAATTCTGTTATCATAGAGACCTCTCCAAACACAACACATTCCATTCAATAATTTTTTCCACCCTCAACGAGCCAGAAATTATTTTAGATGGCATTTTCTAGTAATTTACTACACTGCCACGGGGGCATAGTTCACACATAGCCGCCAGATGGCAACGCTCGCCGTCCACGCGCTCGAAAGAGAATTCGCCCAGCTACAAAATGTAAGGAAAAAAAAACAATATTCTGAATTCTATACGCAGAAAAATCGTGGGCGATGCCGTGTCCAGAGAATACTATTAATAAAATAAAAATTTATACAATCACAGCCCGTACAATAATGATTAAAATATTTCCAAAAAAGACTGTATGACTAACATAAATTTCTTCTGTTCCAGGTAAGTTCCAGCCCGTCGAAGACACCCTTACCAATCAGAGAACGCTGCCGCAAGTGAGTGAATGCAAACGGTTCACGGTTTATCGATGCATTTAGCAAGGAACGGCTCGCTGGGGGTGTTTCTCCCCCAATAAATACAGATCGGGGCACGCGCTAGTTTGGGGAATTAATTAGTGAAAATTCAACAGCGGAATCAGCGTAGAAGGGAAGGCGGTTGGGCCGTAAAGATTGGTCTGCAAGGTTGGGCTAAGAGCGCGGACGATGGAGGCGGTAGACTTTGGTACTCGAGACTTCGCCCTTCCAAACCCTCGTAGCAACGAGCTTCTCCCTCGGGAGCCGCTCCGGCCCTTCCCCTCCCCCGCTCATTCAGCCACGCTCTTCTCCATTTTCCTGGTCGACTCTTTCTCTGCCCTTTCCCTCCTCGTCCTCCTTCCGACCGATACTCAATATTAACCGCATCTCACCGGCGCCAAGCCGTTATCGTTATAATAAAGAAGGGAAGAGGGAGGAAAAAGAGGGTGGGCAGGGGTAGAACCGGCGTCGAAACGAAAACGGTGCAACACGATTATCTACGACCGCCGACGAGGCCAGGCTGCCAGCCCGCCGTGCCAAATCGTTTCGAAAACGACTTGCACAGAGTCTACGGGGTGTCCGTTTAACACTTCATGTCAGAAGACCTCAGACCGTGTGTCTTGAGACATCATGTGCCTCATTAACGACGCTCAGTCATTTCTCGATTTGGGGGGATTAAGTGGGAGTTTGGTTGTTTTATACCGTTCGTGATTAATTATTAAACGTGCTCTATACCACTTTTCAGGACAAATAAGTATTGAAGACACGATATAAAAAATAAATTTTCTGGCTTTCAGGAGTAGCTTTGGGTAATGTCTTAACTGCTACAGTGGAAACAGCCTTATCTGATCAGACACAATGTAAATAATTGGATTTATCATAAATCGCAGAGGAAAAACATGTTTACGTATTCAGTCGTGTGTGTGCCTAACTGTGACAGTGTTGCAATGTAAAATTCCCTCAGAATATCGTCAAAATCAATAATTACTCAATTAAAGGAAATTTAACGTGCTGATCACGGGTGACCTCCATGACAGTCAACGTTTTAAATCATTCCACGGAGAAATATCCCCGAAAGTAGAAAAACGCACTTATACAGTTTGTTACCAGTCCTGTTTTCATTGTGTAATCAGATTTTCATTTTTAAAGACTGGTATGGCTGTCTGTAGCCCAGACGCGATGAACTGGCCGATCTTCCCCTACCTCACACGCTGTGTTACGTCACGTGGACATCCCCCACTCTGCTGCCTCCCCTACTATCGAGTTCTTTACCCTCTCACTCCCTCTCTCACACGAGATCAGAGACGGAAGTCAGAGTGGGGACTGTCTTTGTGCTGAATTGTAGTGTGCAAGATAGGGGAAGAGCGGCCACTTCGTCCAAGTGTACATAAGAAAATTGTAACCGTGATAAGTAATTATACTAGAATCCAAACATTTTATTGACTGAGTTCTTGCGTCGTACTTAAGATATCATTTTGTAAAATAGAACAATAGTATTCGAATCATTTTTCCCTTCAATTTTATTAAGCCCCGGGATCTAATAGCGGAGCTCTGTTATGCCACGAGGCATTAGAACAGCTTTTCCTCCGGAGGTGGTCGAGTGAAAAGAGCCAGAGGCGAGAAAGAACGTAGACAGGGTGCAGCCCAGGGGATTGCGTAACCCTGGGCCCTCTCGGTTGAACCCTCTTTTCACCCTGACGCCGGATCGTAGGAAAAAGTGAGGAATAAAGGAGAAGATGAATAATCAAACAGTCGGTGCACTCCGGGACGAGTCTGGACGCTCATTCATGCGCGAGCTTAATTAGACCGTCTGCGGGAGAAATACAATTAATAATTGTCCTCGCGTCGTAAGTCAAATAGCATCGCGTGGAATTTCGCGAAATCTTCCGCAACTTGTTTCAAAACCGACCAGATAATAATAATAATATCGCTACGCCCATCCTGCGCGCCTCGTTGAATAAATAAACCCTTTTGGACGGCCAAAGGAATTTTTTATTAAAATTCCTCTTCTCTGTGTACATTAAAATGGCTCCATACGTTGCCTCGAAGGGCACCGGCGCCTCAAATTAAATTTAATTAATTACCTACTAATGTTTGTAAAATTTTTAGTAATATACCACACGACCAAGTGGTTAAAAGTTAGTTTCCACGTAATTTAGTTCGCAAATAGAATTTTATATCGTGTTAGACTAGGTGTGGCGGTTCACATTATCGAAGCAGTGACCTTGAACGGTCAATACATCGCGCCTACACTGTAGATCGCGGAAGATGACGAATATTCATCCGTCTTCGTGTCGGATAATCGAGTGGGGAGTGTGAAAACGACCAGGAAGCATGGAGGGATTTAGCGCGAGGCTCGAGGGTGCTGAACCGTCGTGCGTTTCAACCCTCTTTTTTGTACTCCGCCGCTATTTCGTCTGCGAGTCGTAAAAAAATCAGCAAACAGCCAGCTCGCACGCGCGCCAAGCCTCGTCGTTTATTCAGACGAAGAAACGAGCTGGCAGCCTGTAATTCGTCTAAAAAGACAATCGAGCGAAAGAAATGAAAATTGCAGCTTTCCGCCGGCTTTGCTTTTGACATACCCTCCCGTCCATAAGTATTAGGACACTTATCAAATTTGAAATAAATCGGAAAAAGGATATGACATCATTAGAGAATTCGGGAGTTCCTGTTCATACTACAAAGAAAATATGCGTTCCATATTACATTGCAAATCTGACGATTGAAATTATTTAAAAATTAAATCCTCATTTCGTTGGCATGGCTCCTTCGCTCCGTAATTACAGCTTCAACCAATTTTGGCATTCTAGCTGTAAATTCTTCAGCAATTCCTGGTAACAGTTTATTTCATTTCAAGTTACGTGAGTTCCACAAATCAGATTTTGATTTTAGACAGATTTGTCGTATCTTTTGGTTCAGTTCATTCCGTATTCCATCAATTGGGTTCAAGTTAGGAGAATGGGTGTGTTTGTGTACGTCTTTGGTCCATTACGCACTTGAAACTTTTCGTAATAATTTTTGCAGAAGTTTGCAGTAATTTAAATAAAGCATCATAATTCCCACAAAAATGGTAAGTGCCCTAATACTTCTGAACAGCGGTGTAGCTCGTGAAAAGGAATGGTTAAGGTACTTCAGAATTTTTTAGAATTTTGAATTCTTACTGTATAGCAGGCGTGTTCAATTTGTGACTCGGAGAGCAACTTTCTGCGAACGCTATGCCACGCCTACTTGGCCCTATTGCCCCGTGGGGCCTGCTACTGGTCTCTGACGTCACTGCTCATGGATCATCAACAGACAGGAGCAAATTTTGACCAGACACTTGTTCTCTTTTCTTAGCAAACGCTGAGAATATAGAAACGTTCTAATTATTAACAATTTTTAAGAATTCGGAATCTCTATCTAGAAGTCGTGCTCAGTTTGTAGCTCACAGAGCAATTTTCCTCTGCTCACGATAAGAAAGTGTGTTCGTGGGTATACAAGCCACCACGCCTACTCGGTTCTGTGTGTCCATAGGCCTGTTATGGCCTTCTGACGTCACTGTACTTGTTCTAGTTACTTTTTCGTTTACTTCTGCAGACTGTACAATCAACAGAATTTGTAGAAACGAGCAATCTTACTACACAAAAGGCATTACTTAATATGTATCTCGGTGAGCAATTTTTCATTAACGCATAAGCCACGCCTCCTCAATCTCATCCTACGCATACACAAGATACTTCTGACAGCATTGCTCGTGAGCAGGCATGCACAAATCTCTTCCAGCGACCACGTGACTTCCATCCCAGTCAAACTGACCAGTCATCAGTCAGCAATCTCGCGACGCTCGCAGGAAATGGCAGAAGGCGTGGCGTACGGCCTAGGGCAGGCGCCCGGCCGGGCAAGATTTGAACACGTCAACTCATTTCACAGTTTTATTAGTTTATTCATGAACAATCGGTCCACTTACCTCTAACGCCTCACCGTTAACACCCTGTTCGAGTCTAATGCATACACAATCGGCGCAGCGCGGCCGTATTGGGGTAGTTTCAGCAGCTTTCGAGCCCCCGCCGCACGGATAATGTCAATTACTTTCCCGGAGGTTTTTTTTCGCGGAGTGCGGTAATCTTCCAACCTGCGTCTGATCCGATAATAAAGGCATTCTCAGCTTGATTTCGGTGGGGGGACGGTAAATGCACGCTGGCAGGCCGGGCGCAATGTAAATTCCCGTATTGGGGTGGCGTGCTTCGGGATATCGCCTTGGAGGCTTGAGTGAATTTCCGAATACGTGTTCGGAGCACTTAGATTCTGCGGTTGTTTCTCTTGAAACTGCCTAGGGCGGGAGAGACATAAAAAATGGCGTTAAAGCGTTATTCATGAGTCGACATGAAAGCCACCCCCTAGTCTTCGCGCATTACCACGATCTAGTCGGCCCCCTTCTTCACCGCCTCCTCGTAGTCGTTAGGTTCACGCTGTTCCCCTAGTTTATCCTCCTACTGGCATTCTACTCGCGACTGTCCGGCGAAGCGACAATAAATTTCGTTCATTCGTCTCGCGGATTATTCCGCGATATTATTTCGCCCCACGGCGCGTCTTCTGCTACAAAAGGCAGAGGTTCTTATGCTCTGTCGGGGGCGGCTCGATGACGTTCACGAGTAGGGTAAACTATGGTTACTTTGTGATACTTTTGTAGTTGTCTCTAACGGGAAGTTGCTACAGCCAATTGAATTAAAAATAAAGTAACAGACAGGGTTGGTGTTCAATCGGTCGAAGTTAGCGTGATGCAGTGAGAGAGTATTATTTGTGCTAATTGTGGACGATTGCTTGCTTGTATATTTATTCTGCACTCACTAACAGAACATGCGAATATTAGCAGTTGATAGAATAATTCTGAAACTATAATGGACTTATCAGAGGTTACCCTACGGGAAGAATTACGCCGATAAGCGGATCATCCGGTGGTGATACCTAGACTGCGGATGTTTATGCAATTTCATGTATCGAAACTGGTGCAGGATGTGTACTTAATAACTTATCAGAATAAAAGTACATATTTTGAACATTTGGACGAACAATTGCAGTATTACTGAAGTCTGATTTATTTAACTGCATTAAGACAGGAAATGTGGAAGTCTAAAAATATATATCTGCATAAATATCCACAGGCTAGTGATAACTCGTTTTCCACTGAAACTTTGTGAGATGGTGCTGTGTATATAGTACTGCAAAACCCTAATTGCATTTCTGTCAACAATTCCTCGTTTCGTAGATTTTTTATTTCAAAATTTTGAACAGTTTGACATGGTCCTGATATTCAGACGTCATGACGTAATAATTCGTCCAAATACAAGGCTCCTAGAGTGCAAGGGAAACCTGCGTGCATCCAATATAGTGGCTCGTAGCGCACGTGTCACAGTTTTTCCAAATCCATATAAGTGTACATAAAATTTAACAAGTTAAATTAATTGCCTTAAGGTCAGACAAGTCATTGTATGTTAAGGCGAAAATAAGTTCTTCTGCAGTTAGAGATTTGACCCTGAAAGGTCCAGTCTACATGTCTCTCTCATCTGACTGCATTGTTCTGAGGGACTATTTCAGACAGATAATTTCTCAAAAAATTCATGTTCAACCCCATTCGAGGCGGAGACAGTATAGTGGCACGTAGCAAGCAGGACTCACTTTTCTCCAGTTCCATGTTAAACTAATTAACCAAAAGTTAAATTAATTCCCTCAAAATCAGACCAGTTACTGTACGTTAAAGCGAAAATATGTCCGTTTCGAGTTCGAGATCCAACCTAACCTTGAAAGACACAGTGTGGACGTCTCTGTAATGATTCCTAACACATCTCACTTATTAATTTTTCAAAAAATCGACGGACTCAGTCTAGTGGGCTCTATCATCTGACTTCGTTGATTTGAAAGACTACAGTATTTCACGGTTGGCTGGAAGAGCATTCGGGTCCGAGAACTTCCAGAAAGCCGAGGGAGAGCAAGTTGTCATCGCCTTCTCCAACTCCGCTCGTAAATACTGTGCTCGAGAACGCGATGATAACTTGCTAGGGCAAAGCATCGACGTAGGCCTCGGCTGGTTGGAGGTTCTCGGTCCTGAATGTTCTTCCAGCTAACCGTGCAACACTGTGTCTCTGAATAATTTTTACAAAAATCGATGTTCAACACCGTTGGTCAATATTTCGCGGGTTTCAGCGGATCGGCCGAGGCGGAGACGTCGCGGCGGCCGCGTGGGTTCGTCGGTCCTCGAATTTGACGGGCCGGTCCGATTTCAATTTATTTACATTTGTCCCTTTTCTACGGGACGCTTCCTGGGCGCCACTATGAACCCGACGTCGCTATTGATTTCGTCCTCACTCACGAACCACCTACACCACCCCTTCCAGCTGCGAGTACATCCCCCCGCCGCCACCCCCTCACCCTTCAAGAGCTCCTGCCCTTTATCCGCGGAAATTCGCTGTTACGAAATTCATCGATTCCTCCTTTCTGCCAGTTATCGGGACCTGCCAGCAGAGGAGACCGCCGCTCGCTGCTCGCCGATAGAACCGGAAGTGCTCGATAAAAGGAGGAAATTTCCGCGAGAATTTCGGTGCACCGCCCCCTCCTGATCTCAGAGTCGCGGGAAGTTTTAATACGGGGTTTTTAAAATGTAAATATTTTAGAGAATATTGGGCGTTCATATTATCGAGGGATGGTATAGGGGAGAGAATGCTGGTGGTTCAAGGTCACTGAATTTATGGGGTGGATTTTATACAAATAATTGGATCGAATTTGTCTAATGAATATACAATATACAAAAGAGAATATACAATATTCTTTAAGTACTGAAGACTTTTTTTAAGAACTTTGTGTAACGTTAATTTGTTTGCAGTTTTAGTAATATTTATTATTGGAATCCGGGATTTATAGGGTAGTTGGTCCCCGACAAACTGAATGAAATATGTATAACAAACATTGGTCGATAAATCAATATTGTCCAAGTTATAAACAATGTCCCGAAAGAAATTTTTCCAATACCAAATTGTTTATAGCTTGAATAGCATTTAGTTTAGGAATTCAAGATTTGTACGGTGGTTGGTCCACGACAAATGAAAAGAAATGTGTCTAAGAAACAGTAATCGAAAATCAATATTGTTTGTGTTATAAACCATTTTCCGACAGGAATTTTTTTAGTACCAATCTTTTTATAGTTTGAATAATATGTATTTTTGGAATTCAGGATTTATAGGGTAGGTGGTCCACGACAAAATGAATGAAAAATGTCTAATAAACAATGGTGAACAGATCAATATTATATGTGTTATGAACCATTTCCAGACATGAATCTTTTCAATACCAAATTGTTTATAGTTTGAATAATATTTATTTTAGGAATTCAGAATTTATGGGGAGGGTGGTCCCGGACGAATGAAATGAAATATGTCTAATAAACGTTAGCTGAAAAATCAATATTGTCCGAGTTATAAATAATTTCCTGAAAGGAGTTTTTTCAAAACCAAATTATTTATAGTTTGAATAATATTTATTTTAGATGTCCAGGATTTATTGGGTGGGTGGTCCCCGACTAATTGAATGAAAGAGGTCTAATAAACACTGGACGAAATATCAGTATTGTCCAAGTTATACACAATTTTCTGAAAAATTAATAATTTTTGGAGAACGCTGCCTTTCTCTTAAATCGATCCACAAATTCCCATTTGATCCTCAATATTAAAAATTCGAATAACCTTCACAATTAATAACTAATATATATTACTCGATATTTGTTAGTTAATTAATAACATTTCTAATACAATACAAACCCCATAAAACTGGTCTCACTTTCATAATAATTAACATAAACTATAGTACATTCCACTCATAAAGCTACCATAATAAAAAGTCCATAAAAATAGATACTGTAGTAGTTGCTAACATACACACACACTTCGTTCAATACATTTTTCAAAACGTAAAACTACTTTCTGTTCCCCTAACCTCAATCCGAACTACTCGAGCAAGACCAATTCGAGTTCACTCGGTACGCGTAGAGACTTCGACAATTTATTTCGAAAAGTACATGTACGCAAGATCCAACTTTCCTTCGATCACGCTCTCACAGTGGCAGGTGCCTGCGTTATCGTGAAAAATCGAGGCGAACTGCTGACTTCGGGGTCACCCGGTACACCCCATAAAGGTATTATTAATGCAAGCCAATCCCGGTGCGGCGCAGAACGAATTGCCTCTATAAAATGTAATTTCGGAAGAGTTCCGATACTAAATTTTAAATAGCACCATTGCTCGGATATTTCCATCTGAATGGAGACCTTCGTTTCGAATTTTCTAAACCGCCCTCCCTCGGCCCTTTGTTCTTATCGAGAAGTTATTGTTGGCCCTATCACGCCAGTTTCCTCCGAACTGTACAATTATTTACATCATTAACAATGCCCGTTGGGTAGCAGCCACACCTTTTGTGAACATATTTTGTGCCTCTTTTTCTAATGGAAATTTTAGCATTCTTGAAAGTGTGTCAGGAGGTCCTAGTTCTAGCATTTCTTTGTTTACTATGATTGAAATTAATGGACACCAAGGATAAGATCGAGGGACCAGCTTGGGAACGTCTTTGAGATGATGATCGTAATGGTTCGATCCCCCAAATGTGTGACAAATTGTCTGAAACCGCATTATATCATGCTGAAGGAGACTAGGAATAGCCCTAAAGGATAAGGAGTTGGTCCAGGAGATCTCTAACCTGGTCTATCTGACTGAAGCTAGTATGGTACTGCAAAGAATCAATACAGGGACCAGACAGTTGCAGTACTACTCTAATGATGTATTAGGGGAATGGTAACCCATAGAGGTCAGTTTTGGAGGAGCCAATCTCATTTAAATATATTATAGCTTTGCCTCAGGCTTGGATTCACTTTATGAGCAAGGGGAATCTAGCTTCTAGACCTTAAAATTAGGCATTCCTGTATGGTGGGCACTAGCTTCCAGGTTTCTATTTCATCAGAATTCATCAGGAGACATTAACCTGGGGAGTAGGGGACTTTTTAAGCCAGGTTTCTTCCCGAACCTCCTAGGCCAGGTTTGCCAATTAATACTCCTTTGTTAGACTATTTTTAGCATCCTATCTGAGTGCTCCAGGTAACCTCCTCCAACTGGACCTTCTTTTAACATCCTGTTTAGGTCAATAGCCCGCAAGGACTACCTCTGATCTCTCATAGGGTTCATGAAGCTGATGGGTACCAGTTTCTTGGTTTCAATCTCATCAGATTTTTTTAAGAGACGTCAACCTTGAAAGCAGGATGCATTTCAATTCAAATATCATCCCAAAATTACTGCTCTAAATCCTCTACTCCATGCATCTTCTTCCAAGATCCTATCTAGGTTCATAGCCCACAAATAGAACCTCTGATCTCCTACAGGAATTTATGGCGCTGATGGTTACCACCTTCCTGGATTCAATTTTGTTAGAATTCACAAAGAGACATCAACCTAGGAAGTAGGTTACCTTCTAGCCCAGGTTTGATACTAAAACTGCTAGTCCAGATCTTCCAAGTAATCTTCTTTTGTCAGATTCTTTTTAACATGCTGTCTGAGTCCTCCTGATTACCTCCTATTATTAAACCTTCTTCTTGTACCCTGCCTGGGTTCACAGTTCACAATAATCATCTCTGATCTGCCACAAGGGTTCATTGCCTTGATGGTTTTAATTTCATCAGTATTCACCAAGAGATATCAACCCTGGAAACAAGTCACCCTTTGGTTCAGCTCCTCCAGGTGGTAGGTTTGGTCCTGCACTTCTTAAACCTTCTCCCATCAGGCTGTCTAGGGCCATGGGCCGCAGTGATCTTTGATCTTCCACGTAGATTGATCGAGCTGATAGAGTTGCAATGAACCTAGATTGTTTCCCAGCTCTCGAAAATCCAATCTCCAGGGTCCTCGAAGCATTTCAGCTCGTTGGGAAAGTTGACACGCCGTTTGATCGGAAGTTGCACAGTAAGGCCGAATTACACGGACAGGATGAAGGATTGACAGGTGACAGAGATCCAACCGCGTCTCTAACCGGAGAGTTTGCCTGCTATTCAAGCAGACCCGGCGCAAGCCGAATCGAGTTTACTTCAGTCTACTTCTATTCGAGTTTACTCCCGTTGAATCTGGGGAACCGGCGTTGCGAGTCTGTACGTAGCTCCTCCACGGCGATTCCGTTATCTCGTGAACAATTTAGTTCGGTTTACATCGCACTTCAAATGCAATTCCTCCCACCCGCGTCCCTCTACGTGCTGCACGGTCGCCGCTCCTTCTCTGTCCACCGATCGATCGATGGAAGTCAGAAACCCACGGAATGAATGTAGGTTAGCAAGGAAGGAAATACACGCGACTGGGAAACGAGATTTTGTTGCGGAACGACCTTCCTGTTCCACGCTGACAAGATACATATTTCATTAGGTCTGACAGCTACCGGATACGTCCGTGTTACAAAATATTTTTCCTGCGCTCAGCCTTCCTACCAGCCTGGTAGATTAATGGAATCCTTCTGTACAATCAGGCCCAGGTTACAATTATCTGATCGTTTTATTATTCACGTCTCCTTGTAATCATATTGATAGTATAAAATATTTTCTACGCGTTAAAAAATGCGGTCGAGCAAATAATATTGCCTACACCAAAACCTTTGTCGACTAGATTAGCAAAAATAATAAAGAAAATAGGTGGTCTGACGGTGCTGATCGATAGTGTACGTTTCTCCCAATAAAGCGTTTATATATACCAGCGTGCACAAATTAATTTCCGTAAAATTGCAGTGAAATTGCGGAACATTTATACGGATGCAATTAATTAGATCCATTTACGGGGAGTGTGTAACGATCCTGCTGGTTGTGTCGATTTTCAGCAACGGTTAAGCACACCCCTTGGAAGCTGTGCTAAATTATGCATACAGAATGTATGGTCTAAAGAATTATTCAACTTTTAGGCAAAAATACGCAGCCGTTTACATATTATTTGGCAATAATAGAATCAAAATGCTTTCCAAGCGAAACTTGCGTGGCACCAATGTACAGCCATTTACTTCAGCATACAAATATTCTAAACATTACAAGTATAGAATTAAAATACCTTCTAAACTAACCTTGTAAGGCTGGAATGCGGCGAAGTGGCCGATTTTCCCCTACCTCGCATACTGTGTCACGCCACACGGCCCCACCCCCACTCTGACTCTTTTTCCGGCTCCCACGAGTGAGTGGGAGTGAAGGAGCAGTGGAGGGGATAGCAGAATGGGCCGTGGAGTGGGGAGTGTGCACGCTAGGGGAAGAGCGGCCACTTCTTAATACTCTTGTTATAAAGAAAAGTTCTATTCAAAATACGAAGGAGACCTCCACATCTACTCCACCGCTTCAGCCATCAAATATTTCTCTATGGCACCCAGTAGATCTGGTCGTTCTGAAACAACAGTTAGAACAGCGAATTAATATCTCGGTGCGGATATATAGCGACGAGTCGTCAGCTCGAACCAAGATGACGACATCGACGACAACGATGGAAAGCCGGCTAATGAGAATCCACGTTGGGTGTAAAGTCAGGCCCGAAGTTCTGCCACGTAGCAAGTTCCCAGTGAGCTGACCAAGTTAAGTAATTTGTGCGCCAGCCGGCTGCCGCGAATAAGTCATAACTAAGGTGGATTGTGACTAATTGTGCCCCAGGTGGGAGGTCGTGAGGACTTTTCGAAGACGTGCTACCGGCGAGCCGTGTGCACGGAGTCCGGTGAATGGAAGTCGGTTAAACTCGAATTTAGTCTAGTCGCCACGGTGGACACTGTGGCCAACTGACCCGAGGACACCTGAAATATAGGGAGCATTGTGGTGCGACCGTATCAAAAATGGAAGGTCAATTAGTGGCCCAGCTATATCCTGCAGTCATCAATCGCGTTTTCTGACTGTGTACGTACGTAATACTTCGTTCTCCTTTTTACATTGATCAGATGTATGATCACGGTGCATTTCGCCCCGTTAATTACAGAGACGGCAAACAACTGGAATAAAAATACGAGGTACGGTGATGCAGCGCGATATGACGCGTTTTAACAAGGTAGGCTGGAAAATGACAAGTTCGGGAGAATGGAAGGCCGGAGAATTTAATGAGGGAACAGTCAGTGGAAGATATGCACGGCGATTATTGAACAGGCGCTGAAATATGTAAAATAACGGAAACGTGGATTGTTGGGCGTCGAAGGACGGCTGGAGGGGGTATTTTTAGTACGCGGAATGAAAACCGTCGATCTTCCAGCGGAGCTCCGGTAATGGGGATTCATGTTCGCCGAGCGCCGCGTCTTGGGAATTTCCAGTTCTTTCTCTTGAAAGGCAAATTTCTAGCGCCCAGTGAAAGGTTTTAAATGAAATTTCAATCCTGTTAGTGTTATGTTAACCATCAAACAGTCCCTTGGCAAGTAGCTTTCGTTGCAAATCCACTTTGGTCGACAAGTGGCTGTGGGAAAAGTAAGACAAACGGTTCCAGGAAGAATCGACTCGCTTTTGAAGCCGCTCTTATAAGTTTCCATTACGTCCCTTCTCTCAGAACCTTCTCAAAAATGGACTTACCCCTCTCTGCACCCGGTTGCTGTCTTTCAGATTAGAAATATCTGTACAGCGAATTTTTCCGACTGCTTAAGGAGCATTAATTTAACCTACACGTCTTGGAAATATCCTATTAACTTCTACTGATCTTCACATCAACTACAAATTTGCAAATAGAATTTTCTGGATAGTAAATAAATAATATAACACTGTAGGTTTTGTTCTGGAATCATCCACGCATAGATATTACTATTTTTTTGGTTAAAGTTAGCTGAATAGTATAAGTAGGCGAAGTGGCCGCTCTTCCCCTCCCTTGAACGCTAGGATGAAGCACACTGACAGCCCCCACTCTGACTCTTGCCTCGACTCGTGTGAGTGACGGTGAGTAGTGGGGGTAGAAGAAGGGGGGTTGTCCAAGCAACATACCTCATTGTTCAAAGTAGGAGAAGATCGGCCACTTCGTAGCGGTCCCTAGTAGCCTCATAGCCCAAATACTCCAGTACTGCTTTTATTCAAATAAAATATTCCTTTTAAGAAACAAAGTTGACTTCCACATCTGTTCTACACCTCCACCCATGATTCAATTTTCTATGTTCTGGGTGGTCACAACCAGGATATTCGGTATGTTTTAGTGTCGAGATATCACTTGAATAGAGGGTGTTGTAGTTTTTAAAATTATAATAAAGGTTAATACACTCTCTTGTCAGATCTCTCTCATCTTTAGAATGTCTCACGGAAAATTTGCGCTGTTTTTTCACACAGATACCACTCATGCACTCCTCAGGATCCAGTAAGGTTTCGACCAACTGTTCAAACGCATTGAATCGCAACCAATTAGGACAAAACCCTACATTAGTGTGCGAGGGAGGGGAAGACCGGCCACTTCGCCGTATCCCGCCCACAGTAAACTGTCCTCCAGCCCATATTCACATTGACCTCGCTTAACACGCGCTTTCCGAACACCCCGTGTAGACACAAGCTGGCGTTTATTAAAAGGGTCAAACTGAAGCTAGCTCTAAGGTGAAAGAAGAGAGTCACGTGTAACAAGCGTCAGGAGAAAAATTTCCTCGTTGAGAGTGTAAAATGGCGGGCAGAGAGAGGTATATCGGGTCGATTTCAGGTTAGACCGGGAAACGGCGAGCTGGCTGGAGTGTCCTTTCCTCCAGGAAATAAACTCATGATTTAAGACGGCTGAAAAAGAGATCTTTATTTCGCGCGGCGTACTTATTTTCTGCAACGGCCGGGGCTAAGGCCTGATTAATGGGTGTTAGTTTTATTCGCTGCTACGGAGCTTTCTAGTTGGGTGTTGCATTCGAGGTTGGCCTTTATCTCCGGAGGTCGGAAACCAGCTACCCCCAGAGCCGCGTTGCTCAACCGCTGGACCATGAAATGATATAATGAGAAAGACGCTGTTGCGCCGTCTCTTTATTATTATGTTTCACCTCCTTTTTCTACCGTTTTCACAGAAAATTCCTCCTACGGGGAATTCTGCTTGCCTTCCATTAGCGGTCGCGCCCGTTATTCTGCTTAATCGATGTGCAAACGCCTGTGAAAGTTCACCGTTCGTCGGGAGCTACGGTCCAGGGGAAGATTATCAGACTGAATATTTCTCACGACGTTCGTTAGTTGGGCTAGCAACTAATTTTTCGCCGATAAAAGTATGAAGTCACCCGGGTGGGTCTTGTCGCATGTCCCAGCCCCTGTCGTGATATTTTTTTAATCAATTGTGAAAGTCACAGGATGATCGTCGGTTTTATTTGCTGCGTGACTTTTCCCAACGACACGACCAGCCGACATTTTCGTACGAGGCAACTTGACATTTTCTGGGCTGTCGGGAGACGTATACTGTCCGCCATGCTTGACATTAGAGGTTCTTGTCGTCAGAAATGCGCCTCTTCCAACCTTTCCCTTTACGCTCGCGAATTTAACGATTCTAATTTCGTAGACACCCTCCTCCGCTCCTTGCGAGCGTTCGTTAATTGCTTCAACGCAGGCTCGAGTGGATTTGTACTTCAGTCGGTGGCGGAATTGAGGCGCAAAATGCACGGCTGAAGATTGTTTAGATGGAGGAGCCTCCAGGTTTAAGCTACACTTGCCACCTGCATCGCCGCGATTACAGCGTTGCTACTTCTCGTTAGGAGATACAATTACGGACACAGAGTGTACAATCTGGAATTAAAAAAAATGAATCAAATAATAGATAGCCATTTACTTGGGTAAGGAAATTTTCTGAGCGTTACGAGCACAGCTTTACAGGAATAGAATTCAAATATCTTCTAAATTAAGGCCGATCTTCCCCTACCTTCCATGCTATAGCACGACACACGGACACATCCCCACTCTAACTTCTTTCTCGGCTCCTATGAGTGAGTGGGAGTGAAAGAGTAGTAGAGGGGATAACAGAGCGGGGCGTAGAGTGGGGAGTGTCTGTGTGCCACGCCACAGTGTGCAAAGTAGGGGAGGATCGGCCACTTTATCATGTGCCACAATAATCTCATAGTCCAAACTCACTAATACTCTTTTCATAACAAATGAAGTTCAAATAAAACAAAGATTTTGACCTCCACGTTTACCTTACTCCTTAACGCGTAAAATATTACTTAATATTACCAAGCAGGTATTGCAAGTACTGGAAAATGGAGGAACTTCTACAGTTTTTAATTGCATCGTCACGAGGATGACGTTACAAATTCTAACTAGAAGAGTAGTTTTATTTGTTGCATAGTCAGAAACAGGTGTGGATTTTTTAACGTGAAGGTTAATAAATCTTAAAGGACGGGAAATATATTTTATTTACTGCTCGAAAATATTGGAGGCTCAGAACATTTAATAACTTTGGACAATCTATCGAATATTAGTAATGGATAAAAAATATTGTATATATTGTGACATTTTTATTCAGTGTTTACTCTATATGTACACAGAGTATGTATAATATACTGCAAGAAGAAACACAGGCGTGTGTTGTCTATATAACAAATTTTATAATTAGAGGATCACTCACTTAAATTATTTATTATTAATTAAGGTGTCATGATGTTATGGGAGCTTCAATAAATGTCGAATGTAAATAATTGATGTCGTTACTTAGAGGCTCACAATCAGATATTCCAAAGCAGTTGACCATTCATTTCAGACAGCAACCACAGTAATAATCGTCCGAAAATTCATAAAATATGAGCGGCTTAACACACAAACGTCTGACCTTGAACGGTCAGGTCTTTGTGCGGCACTATAGCAGAAGCTCGCCAGAGTCCCATGATTTTCGACCGACCGTCGAGCGCTTAGCACTCGAATTTTCAGCAATTTGCAAGTCGCGTCTGGCGTGCAGGTTGGCGGCAAAAAGGCTGGGAAAAAGTAACGGAAGTAGCATCGTTAATTTAAAAAGTAAGGATCTCTCAGTCGAGGGAGCTTAACGCAGCATGGGTGGCTGCCCCCACCCTGAAGAGAGCATGAAACGAATGGACGAGCCGGGTATTCATTAAACTCCGAGAAAAGGAAAACGAGTGCAGCGGCTGAAGTGCTCAGGGATGCCAACCGACGTCTCTGACCCCGGCTTTATAGCGCACGCTTTTGACCCAGTATATAGCAACCGGAGTAGGCTCGACGTGTTCAAAAAGCGTATGCGGATAACGAGGAAATGTAATAGCCACTTTGTCCACGGCATTCCATGTCGTATCAACAGTTGTCTATCCTCCGTCTTGCCTCTGCTGGTCTATTTACCTGCTGATCCTGTGGACGCACCTCAGTTTTAATTTTGCACCTTGTCCATCTTCTCCTGACGGCTAGACTTTCGTTTAAAATGTGTTCAACTACTTATTAACCCCCTATTAGAAGGGTAGAAGCGACCTGGTAGCAGCCACTCTGCTCATGGCGTTCCATGTCATATCAACAGCTGTCTATCCTCCATCCTGCCTCTGCAGATCCTGTAGACGCACCTCAGTTTTAAGTTGGCACCTTGTTCATCTTCTCCTGACGCCTAGACGTTCGCTTAAACTGTGTTCAACTACTTATTAACCATCTATTAGAAGGATAGAAGCGACCTGGTAGCAGCCACTCTGCTCATGGCGTTCCATGTCATGTCAACAGTTGTCTATCCTCCATCCTGCCTCTGCTGGTCTGTTTCCCTGCTCATCCTGTGGACACGCAGTTTTAATTTGGCACCTTGTCCATCTTCTCCGGACGCCTAAACCTTCGTTTAAAATGTGTTCAATGATTTATTAACACTCTATCAGATGAATAGATGCGACCTGATAGCAGCAGGGGGTGAAACAATGCAACAGAGACATATTCTACATTTTAGGACTCCTTGCACCGTTTCATACACGCTTCTAAACGCATCAGAATTTCCTCTGAAATTCAGCCGCTAACGAATTACTTGCAAAGGCGATAATTAATCGTGCGCACCTATCAATCGGCTCGTTTTGACACAGGATCCGTTTTATCTAACCGCGTGACAGTGCACAGGTTAGGCCCCGGGGATAAACAAAACAGTGTCGTTAGCATCGATCCGTCGAACGCTGTCGCCACCCTTTCACGTTTCGAAATCGGTTTTGGTCAATGATCAGCGGACGCTGCTGATTGCTTTCGATGACGTCATCGCGTGCCTCGTTTTTGACAGGACCGTTGATGCACCTGCAAACGAACTTCGCGTTATTCGTTACGCGATGATGTTCGCGGAAACGCAGGCATAGTCGCTTGGTCGTAGCTTCTTTGGTATTTATGAAAATTAGGGTTTAATGTGTTCTAGTCGCAATGAATCCACGATGCAACGCATGCAATTCCTTTGTTCGCAGGTCGCTTTTGCATCTTGCTTCAACTTCTGGTTGTTTCTTCTGCGGTGTCGACTTTCTCCTCATTTCGAATATAATTAAATTTGGAAATTTGCGAGAATAGAGATAGTACACTAGTAGATAGGACACTCCTCTTCACTGTGACGTGAGCTACGAGAGTCGAAGGGAGCGTTAGAGTGGGGATTGTCCGGGTGGAGCGTCTCAGCGTGCGAGAGAGGGGAAGAGCGGCCAGTTTGCAATGCTCCTACTATAGGAAAGTGTCCTCAGGCTTTAGATGCGGAATTCTTCAGAGCTAATCACATTCCGTGGACGAAACGTTTCTTGTCATATTCCTGTTCATGTTATATTTTGAATATTCTGAATGAATTCTTAAACAAAGGCAGTACAAAATATTATGTACTCTGGAAAGTTTGTGCGGTTTTCTGCACACTGTTTCATATTTTTAATTAGATAAATAATTATCATTGGATTCGAGAACTTTCTCCCAGCGTGATGGATGCTTGTAAATTCTACTTTTATAATAATTGGTTTTTGTTGATTTGATAAACTATGATGGCGGTTTTTAATTCGTGATCGTTTTGAAAGTTTGTATCAACCAAATAATTTTGCAATGACAAAAATAAATGGTGAGCTGTTGGAGATAAGTTAGGCAAATATGGTGGAGGACTGATATTTTCCCAACCTTGTTCAGTAATTTCTTACACCGTCAGTTTTGCATTATGCTATCGCCACAGCTTTGGGCAGAATCATTACTTTTGCACTAAATAATTACTGCGTATTGTTCAAGCATTGTCTAATAATGCTACAAAGTTTTAAATTCCATATGTTTATTACTTTTCTTTAAAAAAATTCCCCAAAATCGCCTTATTTTTCGACCGTCACACTAGCAAGACCCGTTAACACATTGACTACCATTCTATTTAATTAAGTAACTACAGATTTTTATTATATTCTGGGTAATTTTAACATTGCAATACTAATATGTGTATGCACGTACAATACAGAATGCTCGAACGTTTTTTTCTTTACCATTCATATAGAAAAGAGAAATTTAGGTGGTGTCTGGCCAGCAACGACTGTTTCCACTATGACAGTCAGCGTGTAGACAATGAAAGCATTTGCAAGTAAAACAGGAAGCTCGATTATTGGTCTTACAGTGAGAATTATGGGATCATAAGTGCAGAGACTTTGTTAGCGTCACAATATAGTCAGAAAATTCGTAAGGCGTAGGGTTAGCTTCATATAAACCGTACATATTCAACTCGCCCAACACATGCTGCCGCGGATACCCCGTACAGACGCAAGCTCACAGGGTCACGTTTATTAAATGAGCGTCCCTCAGGTTCAGTGCACGTGTTATGGTTAGTCATTACGGCCCAGCCTGTATAGCACACCATATTCCACATTCACGTCGACTCTCCAGGTCCAGCAAGTCGCTAAAAAATTCATTCCATTTTCACATTGCTTGGTATTTCAACGAACCCGTTGCGTGAGGACTCCGCTGATGCTTCAGACTCCATTCAGAGGGAAGCCTGCGGTGCTATCGGCGGCGTTTCGGCCGATCGGCACCGATGGTTAATTAAATCAGAATCAACATCGAATTAAATTGGAGCCGCGACGTAGCGCAGAATCATCTCTTATTCTACGTGGCGGATCGTCTGAAAACTTCCGATAAGAAAAGGAGAACAAGGCGGGCAGAATAGCAAAGGGAAGCCGGGTGAAAAGGGAAAAGAGAGCTCGGGAGGCAGCCACGGTAGATCGAATAAGAGTACCCAAAGTATCTGGTCGAATCCGAGGCTGTTTCCTTCCTTCCTTCCTTCCTCCCTCTCCTCTTCCTTCCTTCCCACGCTTCCTTCCGTCCGTCCGTTCCAACTTTCCAATGTATAATTCCGAACTTTTCGCCGACAATGGCAGTTCCCCGCAGTTCCACAACACAATTGATCGCACCGTCGCGATTCTCTCCCCGCCTAGCCGCTCTCCAGGGGCTGGGGAATCGAAAAGACTGGGATGGTCCTTCGTGAAAGTTCGACATAAGTGGCCTAGCGTGTGCCAGGCCTGCTTTACTAGCCTGCAGGATTACGGATAATCAAATACCGAGATTCATTTGGCGCTGAGAGTCTCCTCCACCGAGGTCTAGGTGCAAACTGATGTGACAGGGATGAAGCTATGTGAGGGTTTGATTAAAAAGTAGTCCTCTGGTGACTCTGGAACAATCTTTGAGCGGTGTCTAACCAGGAGGCACCCGTCCAAGTCCTTCAGGAACAGTATCCCTACTCTATCAAGTCGCTAGTGATGATCCAGTGTCCTCTGATCAGGATCAGGTGTTTGCTTCGGAAGGATTAACCTGTGGACCTAGTCGACCAACAGCTCTAAATCAAACCCATCATCAGCTGCAACGCTGACGATCAATAGGGGTACTCACCCTGATAGACATGGTCTACACCCTATACAGCAGGCGCCATAAAGCTGTTCAAGTTAGGACCGCCAGTTCGAAGCAGCCGGTCTACAAGAAATAAAATTCCCCAGTCTTGGAGTGATCAGGAATGCTCCGAATCCACGCTCGAAACGCCGTGAAAAATCCATGAGATGGGACAGCGGCATGGGGGACAGTAGCTAGGGTTGCGAAGGCGTTCCGGAGGATCTTGGCGCACGATAACGGAAAAAAGTGTCATAAATCACGTGTCGGGAATCAGAAGCGACGGATAAAGGGACGGGAAGAGGGAGAAACGAGGAAACGCGAGGCCGGAGCCGATGGGGAGGCTCGAAAAGTCGGAACGAAGGGAATATATCACCGGGCTATCTCGACGTCTCTCGAACCGTGGCATAACTAGTGTACCGAGATGCTATCGCGGCTTCTGACCGGTAGGATCGGGGGTTGGATGAGTATATTAGACGGTCAGCAGACCCTCTTAGAATTCGCTTTGCAACAGCCCCTGACGAATGTGAGCTGAACACGCGCCGCCAGCCTCGCGAATACTCCCACCAGCTGACGTAACGGACTACCTTGACACCCCTCGGCGCCGTGTGGCCCGTGTGCTTTAGCACGATGCTAAATCTTGCCCGTCTCGTGTCACGTGACCCGGGGGATAACTCAAGGTTATTTAAATACCGACTGATTCATTTCCACCAGGATTTTTTTCGGCCTAGGGGAGATTGGCCTGATACCTCAACGCGACGGCTGATAAGGTTCACACCCGCGGGCTAGCAGATATCACCGGGTGTTATTTAACACTTTGACGTGGCGCATATGTATGCGGCTGACAGGAGCGCCCTGTGATTTATCCTGATCGGTGTGAAAAATTCCTTCGTCACCGATGTTCCGC
The DNA here is from genome assembly GCA_916610135.2 of Macropis europaea. Lineage (NCBI taxonomy): Eukaryota > Metazoa > Arthropoda > Insecta > Hymenoptera > Melittidae > Macropis > Macropis europaea. Next base: position 10,741,253 of record OU744352.1, on the reverse strand, counting down.
GACGACCGACGCGTCAGATAAATTGAGTTGGAGTGGGGGAAGTCTGGCTCCGGCGGGCACGCTTTGATCTGCACCAGACGCAGAAGACACTTCAAGGTCGCTTCTAATTTATTTTGACAGACTAAACTGGAACGTATTTGTCGTTAGATTTTCAAAATTAGTTTGAAATCTGTTCAACTGTTTTAATACGAACAATATCAATGGTAGGTTATTCTGACAAGAGTACTCGGAATGCGAACTCCAATAATCGTTAATTATAATTATTTCCGTCGAAAATGCTGACGATAATACGTCCACGTGGAACGTAAATAATATTACTAAATGTATGACTAAAACAAAGATCAATGGAACATTGAATGGCTAATGAGAGACAACATAAAATTTCCACAAAGGTACTCCGTCGGAGTCACTCGCAGGCTGTAATAAAATTTTATCCAAAAAATGTGCGTGCAGAGACGGGAGCACGGCGAGATTCAAAATTCATAAAATTCCAGGTCGAAACGAGTCCCGTGAAGCCTCCCGGCTGATCAGCCCTGGTTCCCTTAATTAGCAGCGTGCTAATTGAATTCACTCCGTGCCGCGAAACAGAAGGCAGAGCGGCGAAATGAAAAAAAAAATCTCTGGCATATAACTCTGGCGCGATGATATCTACCGTTTATACTTCGGCTGACTAATCTGAAGTATAAATTTCGCGAAATTAATCAGCCGCCGTGTGCTCGACAAACACCGGCCGAAAAAACCGGGGCGGGCCGGGGCGGGAGGGGGTTGCAATTACTTCTTTTTCGCGTTTTAGCGAGATTGAACGGGCCGGGCAGCGCCGGGCGGAATCCGCCTCGCCGAGATTTAGATAAATTTGAGAAATTGGCTGCAGTTATTCAGATTTTACAACAGATTATAACTCCTGGCTGGGCTAATTAAGTGGCCGTCCTGCTCCGCTGGCCGGCTGCGAGCCTTTTCGCCGGACCACCGTGGAATTTCAAGTGGGATCGAGGGATTATTTAGTTCGCGTCTTCAGGGTAGAACTACCCCCGCCGCCTCGCCCCTTCGTTGACCGTTTTGAGCGTTTTCCGTAATGCCAACGTCCGCTCACCCCGCCGTTCAATTAGCATTTTAATCAGAGACCACCGCTCCCTTCGATTTTCGAGATGATTCCATTATGCCCGTTAATCAATCCGCCGTTCTTCAGCCTGGGCTGATACCACGATTACTGTGATGTACAAATTTAAAAATTGAGACTACAGGGGTCATCGAAAAAATAGAAACAACAGGGACACCCATGATTGGGGGCTCGAGGTCACTATCTAAACTGTGCTGCAGTTCTTTATTTTAGAAACAATTAGGGTAAGTACAGGATGTCCCATTTAACCCTAGATACCTAAGTTATCTGTGACTAACGTATTACTAAGCATTTGTGGAAATGACGACATCGATTAAAAACACGAATATAATTGAATTTTTTTTATTTAACTACAAAAATATTTTATCTTATAAAGGTAAAACAGGATAAATGAAATTAAAAAGTTGTATTTGGTATTGAATTTATTAATAAATAAATAAGCAAATAATATGCATAATTAGATCATTTAGTAAGCGGATCATCCAGCATCACGAGACTCAAATGTTCCCATCGTCATTTTTACTAAAGGTTAGTTATCCAGGGTTAAATGTGCTACACCTTCACCGGAAAAAAGACTACTGACACCATAGTATGTCTACCTCGAAATTTCTCAACTTTTGTTTGAGACGTTTTTCGATATCACTAATGGTTTATGAGTTATTCAAATGGGACACCCTGTACATGAGTGAAAATTCAGGAAAAATGGGGCACATTGCAATCAGACGAAAATTAAATTGGGATTCCTTCTTGTACAAATGAGTTTAACCTTAAATGGCCTGATCCAGGTGTCCTTGCAACTCTGGTCAGGCCAATCTATTGACATGGTAATTAATATTAATGTTTATGAACTCCCAATTATCACGTCACATCAGATAGGTAGTCAAATATGTCGTCACCGACTTGGTGAAGTAGATTCATTGACAATTTTCATGATATCCATAAAATACAATCGCTGAGAGACATCAGCAGGGTGAGAGAACTCTGCAATCTAATGAGACAAGGATGATAGTGATGGTATCTGCGTGTCAATTGACGCTAGAGTTGGATAAATAAAAATATGAGCTGCAGCGGAGCAGATGTGAAACCCATGACTACCAGTCAACCTAATCGCCACCAGCCAGCCTCTACGATAGGGATGCGACAAGTAATTACGGTTAATTGGCAGAACGGGACGTGGTCACTTGTTAAGTAGACTAAAATGATTCGTTTTAATTTACATTTCACTGTAATTCCCCGCCTGGCTGTTGCAGAACATCTATTTTCGAGGCTCCCTATCTCTGAATGGGTAGCTATCTAAGGAAGACCGCAGCTTCCGTTTCCCGAACGCCCCCGATTTCCGGCGTGGTTCCCAGAAACTGTTTTATCAGAGTTCACTGATTCTGTGCCCCTGTCTCCCGGCGTGGAACCATACATTTGTCCGCGTGATGCAAAAGAACGCAACGATACACGATTATCTATCAGTCTTAGGACACTTGCCACATCTGTTAAGATTATATTTCACCTGGACTGCAGATTTGTACTTCTGAAGCACCAGCCCAGCTTATTAACGCGATCACTAGTTATAGAAATGGATCGTAGGGTGGGTGCAATTAATTAGAAATATTAAGCTGGTCTGTGAGCTTCATAGGCGTCTGTAAGGTGGAACAGGGCATGGTATGATCAGACGAAGATTAAGGATCTGGTCAAAGTGGGAAGTCGTTTTCTATATAGAAACATAACCTCTAAGAGTAGATGTTCCCAAAATTTAACAGCATATTACATGACCTCCATAGCATAGTTTAGAAGTCCCTAAAGTGAGAGATTGTCTCAATAGTGTGAAGTCCTTTTAAAAGCAGAGACATGGCCACCACAACGTAGTCTAGGTGTCTCTAAGGTGAAAGATTGTCCCAAAACTGTGAAGTCATTTTGAAAACAGGAACATAGCCTTCCACAGTCTAGTCTAGGTGTCCCTAAAGTAAAAGATTGTCTGAATAGTGTGAATTTCTTTTGAAAAGATTGACATACCCTTCCACAGCCTAGACTAGAAGTCTCTAAAGTTAAAGATCGCCTCAAAAGTGTAAAATCATTTTCCAGTTAGCAACATGACCTTCAAAAACCTACACTGGTTGTCCACAAACTGAAATATTTTATTACAAGATGAAAGTCGTTTTGTAAATAGGGACTTGACCTTCAACAGCCCAGGCTGCATGTCCCTAAACTTAAAGGTCGAGTCAGAAGTGGAAACTCGTTTACAAAACAAGGATATGATCTTGAACAGAACAATTTAAATCCCTACTATAATGAGACCAATTCAACGAGTACTCATTAATATCAATTCCCAGTTGGTCTCTCATATTTCTTAACGCAATCAAACTATAATCTCTGTTGATCAGCCTCTACCTTAGACTCGTCTATAGCAGAGCCGAAGAAACAACGTGGTTACTTGAGGAACTCCCATGAACCCCTATAAACAGACGGACGCCTTTCAGACCCACCTGTGACGTGCTCCATCCTGCAGGCAGCTCTAACCTGGAGGCAAGGTCGGGTTTCGTTCGCGCGCGGTATCATTTCTCGTCATTTCTCCGGAGTTGGCTTTTCTCTGGGAACGAGAGAAAAAGGATCGTCCGCTTTCCGTTAGCTGGGTCGTCTAGGCAGTCCGCAATAAAAGAATCGTCGAAACCGTAGGATTCGTTCGGACAGCCGGAGAGCTAGCGGTTTCTTGAGCAACGAAAAACAGGCGAATGGGTTCCAAGACGCGGCGCGGGATGCTGAGGAGAGGAGAAGCTTCGGAGGGGGGATGGCGGGGAGAGGGGAAAGGGGAAAGGAGGCCGATTCGGAGAGGAGAAAAAGAAACAAAGGGAAAATGAGAGACGGGAAGACGCGCAGAAGTCTAGGCGTGGGTTGGGGCGGAATGGGCTTCTCGGAAAATGAGAAGAGACTTTATCCAGCGCGGATGGATGCCGGGCGAGAAAGTAACCCTGCACGAAAGCCCGCGGAACGAGATACTCGAAAGCTTTCTGGCCTTGCAAGACATTCGTAGGCGAGCTTAATCGTATACATTGCCGTGAGACCGCGCTGATTCCCAACCGTGCAATTTCGCGGCGTTATTAACCCGCCCGCGTGTGAACGAGATATCGTGGCCAGAGGGTGACCCTTCTGTTAACAAAAGACTATAGAATGTAATAACTGGGTCATATTTTGGAGAACAGACATTGCTTGTGAACATAACCTAACTCTTACGGACCTGACCTATTGTGAATTTAACCGAACAGTTCTAAAGCTAGTCCAAATGTTCCTAACCGAACCTAATTAACGGTATTAATTTTGTATAGTGTCGTTTGGTTCAAGTTACCACAGTTTGCAGTTTGTAATTTGTATATTTAAACAAATGAAGTAATTAGTACTCGGTGAATCGCATAAAAATGTCTAATAAATGTGAAGTGTGTTTCTAAGAAAATTTTCAACTTGAATTAACTCTTATGAAAGTAATCTGCTGGATATGAACAGAACCTTGTTCTTATAAACCTAACCTGACTGACATGAATATAACCGTGTTCTTATAAACTTAACCTGACTGACCTGAATATAACCATATTCATATAAACCTAACTTGACTTATATGAACATAACCTTGTTCTTACAAACCTGATCTTACAAACCTAATTTAACTAGTGGTATTCCTCTTGTCTACTATTATTTTGTTTAGGGCAGCATTTCTGCACATAGTAACCTATATATTTAAACAAATATTTAAATACTAATCAACAAACTGAATAAAAAGTGTCTAATAAACGTATCTATATTTGCAAGATAATTTTCAACATAATTCACCCGACGCGTTCTTGTTTTTATGCTATTAATAACGGGAGGTCATTAATATTATCGTGGAATACCATTAAATTGATTACCGCGTTTACGAAGTTAGTAAATTAATAACGATTCCATAAGCGACTATCGGGTTAATTAGAATGAGCAAACACATTGATACGGTTTACGATAACGCTATAAATACTGGCGCGAAATAAAAAATCATTTTTAATTTCATCGATTTTCGGGAGTGGCTGTTATGGGAGTATCGGGAAACTCGAGCCTCGCCGATAAATGTCGATTTTCTGCCTTGTCCCATTCATGCAGAATCCACCGAAATACGTGGAACAAACGAAAAATTTTGTCTATACTTCGAAATACGTCGAAATAAATTATTATGTACTGCAGAACCTCGATTATCCAAACAATGGTCATCCTACGTTAATAACAAGCTAAATACAGGGTGTCCCTAAAGTCACCACCTATTTTGCAAAATAAGAGGAATTATAAAAAAACCTTCATGACATAATATTACTATATATTTAAACAAAATATATCTATTTAAAAATAAATTTCGGGATAAATATAATCATTGTCAACGATATGGGCCTGAGAAAAAAATATAAAATATTAAGAAAAAAATATTGGAAGCATTTAGAAAATTATAAATACGTGGGTATAGTATAGAAACGTGCATACAATTATGCCAATATAATAATTACTTAGATTCTTCCCTATTTCATCAAAATAGGTGGTGACTTTAGGGACACTCTGCAGATGGTTACTTTAGGGACACTTTGTAGACAGTGACTTTAGGAACACCCTGTTTATATATTTTATTTAAATATACAGTAATATCATGCCACGAAGGTGTTTTTTTTATAATTCCCCTCATTTTGCAAAATAGATGGCGACTTTAGGGACACCCTGTAATCATTAGTGACATCGTGTACCTAATTTTATACCACTTTCACGGTTTTACCATTCTAAAATAAAATTATCATTTTTATGTGCAGCGTAGTGCGCTGTGTGTCCCCTGCCACTAATTGTAGTTCAGATAATCGAGGTCCTGCTATACAGGGTGTCTCTAAAGTAAGCGCGGAACTTCGTCAGTCTCTCGTCGTTTCACGAAACGAAAAATTCTTCGGGGGACTGTAGTCATGGTAGATTCTCTGAGGATTTCCTCATGGACGTACACGCATGCAGCTGCGTGTCGGTGTGGGCGTAGCATAATGGCCGAGAAGTATTCGATACCGTCTTGACAAGAACACTGAGGCGCGCATGCACCGCCTTAATAACGCGCGCTGCTATACCCCACAGGAATTTCGAGAATAACGGGCCCAGAATTTACTGCGTCGCAACTTTAACTTAATGTAAATTAGCGCACGCTTGAATATGAACCGGCCCTAATGGCTGTCGCAATGCAAAAACGCGTTCGCCAACGCTCGAACTTCGGAAATTCCTTGTGGGGCAGACAGATAGCGCAAAATATTCTTGTATTCTGTTGCACTAAGCAACAAAACCCTGTTCGCTGTGTCCAAAGTACGTGCAAAGGCAAACTGGAACAAGAGATTAAATTAAACAGAACAGAACTCTTGTGTTCACTTTTCAGCGCACTTGATACAACACTTGAGGAGGGGAACAAGAAACCAATTGAACAAAATAAAGGTAACTTGAAAAATGGAACGTTTAGGCTCCATAGAGTCTATATACAATGAAACACTTAGATGGAGTGTCAATCATGCAGCGTGTTTATTGCCTCAACATATTCTAGTTGTTAGTGTGGAAAGATAAATTAATTTTTATCAGTTCTGTAACACAAGAAGCCATATGAGAATTTGAATTAGCGCGGGGTGATTAATATTGAGATCGATAAGGCGCCAACCATCGGCGATATATTTCTTTTGTGTCGATACAACTTCCTCTCTCTTGCGTTGGTACCAACGATGTTCAGGTGAGCTCACCAAAAGCGTTAAATAAAATAAAATACAGCTGAAGACTTAAGATAAAATACATATTTAGAATATTAGTTTATTTTTTGCTGTTATTATATAAGAGAGATTCATTTTTAGTTATTTAATTGTATTATTTATATTACTTTTACATAAATACCCATGTATATAGGTTATAAAGTCCATGCGTCTGATTGAGCTGTGAAGATCCTAACTTTTATCACTTAGGTTAAGTTTAGAGCAATTAGGTTAGGTTTAGGAAAGTTATTTCAAGTTTTAAATTATCTTACAAGTATATCTACGTTTATCAGACATTTTTTATTCAACTGGTTGAGCACTTTAAACATACAGGTAAGAATTTGTAACAAGGGATGACTTGAACCAAATGGCAGTGTACAAAGGAATACAATTATATATAGATTAGGGTTATGAGAGCCAAGTCAGTAAGAGACAGGTTAACTTCGTAAGAATCAGGTTAAGTTTATCAAGATGGTTTAAATTAAATTATTATAAATTCGTAATAGGTTAGGTTGGGTCCATAGAATCGGACACCTGCACCTCGCCTCCAACACAAATTTCACTTATGTTATTCACTAACACTTCCATTTGCAAACTGTATAAAATATTGCTATAATGAATGCATATTATGTTCATCCCTGTGTGAGCTTTATAAAGGGTAACCCAGATTGCAACCAACACGTAAGATAAAAATAAAATAACAGAAAGAGGACGGTTAGATTCACCATAAACCTCACCAGCGTTACAACACTAACAATCTGAAGATTTCTACTATGTCACCCAAAAATACACGCGCCCTAAAAGCACAAAAGACCTGATCAGGCAGAAGGAGTTCTGTCACACAAAACGTTCCTGTAAAAACACCCTAAGTACACCAACATCACGCAACAGAGATTAGCTGACTCCTGACCCCCAATGCAAACAGTAGAATCCCACAGGCAGGCCGGGAACTCACATATCCAGAAATAACACCTATTATTATCGTCAATGTTACTTAAAAATCGGTTTAAAAAATTCGTACCAGAGTATCTACATGTATATATGCGAGACTTGATAAATACCTGTACACCTATTTCAATATTTAGTAACTGGAGGATGAAAGTAGTGACAGAATGCAGCAATATCATCATTTCTCAAGTGAAGTGCAAGTATGAAACCCATGCTCATGATATTTTTCGATTTCCAAGGGATTGTTCATCATGAATGGGTACCAATAGATCAAACAGTACATTAATATTTTTTATTTGAAGTTCTGTGGTCTGAATTGTGGAAAGGTGGTTCATGGATGTTGCACCACACAATGCACCCTCTCATACACCCCTGCTAATCAACAGTTATTAACCAAAAATAGTCACTCTTATTCACCGGACCTAGCTCCGTGTGACTTTTTTTTATTCCCAAATCTAAGCTCATGAAAAGAACGTCACTTTCAAACGATTGAAGAAATCAAACAAACTCTAGAAACTAATCCAAAAGGAATTCCAAAAAGTTCCTGCAAGGAATGTCTCCACGAGCAGTAGAGACGTTGGTGGCTGTCTATAGACGCTGCAGGGGACTCTGAAGGCGTCCATTTTAATTTCGAATAATATACAAATAAAGCTTAATGACGCTAGTCCAGGTACTTTTAATCAACCCTGGTGCATCAGCCACCGCTGAAGAGCTAGGGCACGTCTCCAAAGCAGATGTCCTGGGTACGCAGCAACCTTTTATCCAAGCTGGTCCGTGGCTACGGTTTCCCAGCCATGGCCGGTGTTATCGTGGCGCGAAGGACGAGGCTGTACAACGATTAAAGGACCTCGGTGTATTATCCAAAATCTGTGTTCCGCGAATTCAGGCCGCGGGGCGAGCGTGAACGGCGCAAGATAACGCTGGCGTGGCTAGGAGCGGATCCGAAGGAGTCCGGGCTCGGGCCTAATCAAATTGTAAATTCGCTAAAAATGCAAATTCACCGAATCGCGGGCCTATCTGAAGCGAACCGCCACGAGCGTGCACGCAACCGGCCGTTTTCCAACGTAGGAAGCCACCGGGGCATCCACTGCTCATTTGCATACACGCCCCGAATGCCAATGATTCCCTACGTACGCCTCCCCTCCATGCCCCACCATCGTCTACGTCGTCCACCTCCCCTATCCCCGTTTCCTCGTTCACCTTATCTACCCTGGCAACGATTAATTACGACGAACCCCTGTGAACCGCTTCGTGTCCTCCGCTGAAATCAAGAAACACCTGAACACCGTTCTTAGCTCGTCACCCGGTCTAACGGAATAGACTGATGGCTGAAGGGACCGGGTGGGGGGTAGAGTTTTGTTCGAACACGTGGGAATCGTGTAAACGGTACAGGTTGCTGACGGGTTACAGGTTTAGGATTGTTGAACGCCAGTAGCAGGTGATTATGTTAGAATCGTAGACCCCCTGCTGGCTACCGTAGAGAGGTTCTGTGAGTATTCCTAGCGGAGTCATGCTTTTTGCACCTTGGGATTATTTTGTTCTATTTTAGACACTGAAAGTATGTATTTCAAGGTTGTTGCTCATTTACGCGGGCAAGCTAAAGGGCAACATGTGTGGCGATCTATGCTAATTATTAATGTGGATTAGTGGATGATCCATTTTTCAAATCACCAGAGGGGTCTATTGCGTTTCATGGCGGATTGTTCGAAACCATAAAGTGGTATTAAATGCAACATTAAATACCATTACTATTATTATTATTATTGTTAGTACTATTATTATTATTATGTTATGGTTATGATTAACAACCGCAGCATTATTATTGTTATTATTGTCGTAGTTTTATCATTGTTCCTATAATCATCATCTATTGTTGTTGTTACTATCATTATCGTTGTTGTTTCTGGTGTTGTTATTTTTACCATTAAGAATCTCGTCACCTTGATCTCCATTGTGTCCGTTTGAATCATCACCATCATCTTTGTCGTTATTATGGCAGTTGTTTTTAATGTTACTATCATTAGCAACTGCATCATCATCGTTATTGTTGTTTTATAGTTTCTGTTACTGCCACCATCAGTATCATTATCACGGCAGTATCATTATTATCGTTACGATTATGATCATTATTATTCTTGTTGCTGCTGTTCTTATTTCATCATCGTCGCCATCATTACTATTGCTTTTGTTATTGTCACTATCACTGTCATTGCATTCGTTACTATCATCAGTAGCTGCATCATTATCGTTATTGTTGTTGTTATAGTTACTATTACTGTCACTATCATTTTCATTATTACTACGACTATTATCGTTACTATAACTATCATTGTTGTTGTTGTTGCTGCTGCTGTTATTGTGTCATAATCGTCGCCGTCATTATTATTGCTTTTGTTACTGTTACTATCATTGTCATTGTTATCGTTACTATCAGCATCGCTATCACCACCATTATTATTGTTGCTGCTGCTGATATTGTTACTGTTATCGTCGTCACCGTAATTAATTGTTGTTTGCTACACAGTTTTCCTCCATCACCCAGCGAAATATTTGATTGGGCTATCGTACACGTAAAATGGGTCGGCATCGTGATTGTATTTAATTAAAGTATCGTTCGCATGTTTGTTATCCGATGACAGTCTCTTCCATACACTTATATCACCGGCGGCGCAATCAATCAAGCTACGCCTTTGTGCGAAATCACGAAACCGGCGGAACGGTGCTATTAAAGCATCGTGCAATCGGTGGAAAAATCGTTAAACGAGCTATTCAGTATCGTTAACAGGCCGTGATAAATCCACGGTGACAATTACCTCCTAACAAATTACAAAGATTAAACTGTAGTTGAAGAGGACGTCTAACATTAGAGCATCGAGCCCAACGAAGCCTGTTATTTTTATCCCAAGATATACTGTGCACTGTGAAGTGAGAGCTTTCACCTCGCGCGATGAATTAACGGAAAGTTCAAGGTCGAATCTCACATGTGAATAAATTTTCAAAACGACGTCGCGTTTGATTCTATTTTAAAAAATACTGTTCGTGAGAGAGGCTCGTGAGTATTATACCTGAAGTCGACGATGAAACTCGATATGATCGAAATGAATTTAGGAGGGTCGTTCAAGGTCGACTGGGGCTCATTTGGAACAGTATAATCGATTAGAAATGAGCCTATATAGGGTGACTAAAAAATTAATTGATCCAAAAATTAAAAAAATACAAACATTTTACGTTTTGTGCAGCTTAGCTTTTTCGAGATTTCACGGCGACCTTGAAATTTTCAAACTGTGCTGTGTACTGTAAATTATAAGCTAGATAATAGTTAACAAATTCAATACAAAAAAAATTCTAACAGACATAGACCGAAACACTGACATTATTCAAGTTGTAAGGAATTCTGCGTGGAAGACGTTTTTTAAGAAATTGTTTATAGCTCAAAAACATTTATTTTTCGACAAATCTTTATCAAACATTTAAGTAGGCTATTAGTAATACACTAAGCCAGCTTAAATTCATAAAAAATAACGCATACATAAAGAATATGATGTTTGTATAATATGAAGTCCTCTGAACGCAACAAATTTCATTCAACAATTTTTTTCTAATACCAGAAAGTCAGAAGTTACTTCAGAAGTATTTTTCGAAATTCCTCGAACAATAATGGCGGCAGACTCCAGTGGAGCACCCTCCAATTGGAGAGACGTATAGCTTGGCGTCTGGGAAGCACAAGAGAGGTCTAAGAGCAGGTCTAATTCCAAATCAATTTCTGTCCGATGAATATTGCAGCGAGGCGGGGAAATAAATAAAGGATCAGCTTGGACGAGCCAGCCGAAGGGTCTGAGTCCTGACCTTCCCTTCACTCGATTCGCGTTCCAGCGATATGCCAGGACATTCGTTCGATACATGCGAGCCCTTAATCACGGCTAGGCCAGCTTGCCTAGAACGGAAGTATTCAGAAATTCATGGAACAGACTTTGCACGCACCTCCTGGTCACCGAAATAAAGGAAAAGACATAATTGCTGGCACTGATTTCAAATTGTAGCTTAAAAGTGCGTCTATGCTCAGTTTAGGCCCAAAACCTGAATAGTCTAACCTTCTCTGATCATTAGGAGTCTCAAGAACATTCTACAGTGGATGGACGACAGAGTAAATGCATAGGGAGCAAGTGTCACAGATGATCAATTGAAAAGTTCAGAGATTTCGTTCTAACCAAGTTCTACAAGGTCTTGAGTATGAAAGATGACGCCTTGGGAGTAGATTCAGATTTAGGGAAGGAGGAAAAGATGTTAGCATCGACACTCTGAACAGGTGGTTAGTATATTCTTAGTTGAAGGTGATACCCAAGTGCTGAAGTTATTTTAAACCCTCTAAGATGACAGATGGAGTCTAACTGGACCCTAACTTTGACATAGGCGATGGAGGTTATTCAAAGATTAGCAGACAGTAATATTGCCTTGCACCCTGAAAATGGGTGACTTTCTGTGAGTGTCCTTGCCCATTTAGATGAACACTGATCATTAGGACTACCCAGAACATTCTACAGTGGAAGGACGACAGAGTAAATGCATAGGGAGCAAGTGTCACGGATGATCAATTGGAAAGATCAAAGATTTCGTTCTAACTAAGTTCAACAAGGTCCTAAGTATGAAAGATGACGCCCTGGGAGTAAATTCAGACTTAGAGAAGGAGGAAGAGGTGTTAGAACCGACAATCTGAACAGGTGTTTAGTATATTCTTAGTTGAAGGTGATACCCCAGCGTTGAAGGTGTCTTAAACCCTCTACAGTGACAATTGGTCTCCAACTAGACCCTAACTTTCACATAGGCAATGGAGATCAGTAGACAATAATATTGTCTGATACCCTGAAACTGGAAGCCTTTCCGTTGGTCTCTTTGCTCATTTAGGTAAACACTGCAGATCTCTAAACTTTTCCAACCTTTTCACACCTCCTGCCTAGACCCCACCATCAACCTGATCTTTCACTGAACCGTTACAAACGGCTCCACAAGTCATAATCCTCCAGCAAAATTCTTCAACATACCCAGTCCTACTGCGTATCGCCTATAGCCAAAGGGGCAACAGTCCCTCTACCCCTAGGCTTCATCACTGATCAGCTCCACCGTATCAGCTTTTGCTCCATTAGCGTCAGCGCACGAAGTCCGATAATTTACCAGCGAATCCCCGTGAAGGGGAAAAGGGTGGCGATCGAAAGGGCTGCGTGGACGAAGGGACAGGCCCGCACACGGACGCAGGGTGGTCAGCACCCTCGTCGTGGAAACAAGGGTCGGCTCTGAGATTTTTCCCGATAGGTCGAGGCGTTTTGTCAAGCAGCTAAAGTGGTCTGAAGGTCCGCGTTGGTTTTGCGGGCTGAACGAAAATCGAGGAGGCCAGGACGAAGGGGTGCAGGGGCGGGGAGGGATGGGGGGCGGTCGATGGAAAGGGGGTTGATTCTCGACGGCGGGTTCGCGTGTAGGGAGGACATGGCACGTCAGGCAACTCCTTTCAGATCGGTCGATGGTAGCTCGCTTTGACAGGAGCGTGGCTGGCGTGATTCCGAAAGCTTTAGAGACCGCACCGGATATGAAACTAACTTCGTTCGTTCGTACGGGCGCGTCAGTGGCTTCGAAATGCCACGGTGAAATGGATCAAGCTCGAACGAGCCACGAAACGATCGGCCAGGCCAGGAAATGAGGCGGCCGGGAGGCTGTGCGTGTGTATGCGCGTCCCTGTGCTTTTTTTTTGTTCGATCACGCACGCACAAAAGCGTTAATTGAAGACGCGAAACTCGTGACTAACTCGTTTACACGCGGCGAATCGGAATTATATTAATTAACCGACCCCCGGATTTTTCGGGGCGAGAACCGTCCACGCGGCGGCGGTTCGTTTACGTTCACGCGAGCTACAACGTCCCTCGCGAAAACAATCGACTATCACCACCGGGCGAAACTTCGTTTGACGAAATTACGGTTTGAAAACTCGTGCGGGCGAAACACGCGGGAAAAATCGATCCCCCCTTTCGGCTGGATAATACGGGGTGTCCTGAAAAGACGACTCAATGGTACGGGCCTGCAGTGGTCGATAAACTGAAGAAGGAGCGATCGGTCGATGAGCGTTTGCAAATTGGCGCTGACAGAGTACATAGTGTCGATTAGGCTGTCGGCATTGTTTCAGCGCAAAGTGTTGGCCTTTGCTACCAGAGAAACGTCAATGAGGAATTCCATGTCTGCTTTCTTCGATTACACTGATTGCAGTGGTAACTGATACACTGTGTCGTGTTGCTGTGCGATCAGGTTATCTAAAGAGGGAGACAGTTTCAGCGAGAACACCGGATAGATCATGGTAAAAAACAGTTGGTTTGGTTGTCCCTCGTTCTTGAAAAGTATCCCTTATTGGAGCCTTTGAGAATGAGGATCACCTTTCTGGTGAAAACCAACGGAAAACGTTAGGTTAGTTGGGATACTTTTGGTCCATCCTTTCAGACCACCTACTATTTTGGGCTAACTTAAGTTAAAGCTGGTTCGATTGGCTTACGTTGGTTCAAATTGGACAAGATTGCATTGGATTTGCCCAGGTTAGGTTGGGTTATTGAACCAGTTGTGATGGAGCTATGTTGCGTTATATTGTAACAGTTTAGATGGAGCCACATTGGGCTAGATTGGGTTAAGCTATCTATCCAATCTCCTTTTGGAAAAATATTCCAAAGATTCGCCAGCATACCCCAAACTTCATCAGAGGTCTGAAGACACTGAATCAGTGATCTGACAGAAGACACAAGGAATAACTCATTATGGCTAGCTTTGTCTATCCTTTTGGAAAAATATTCTAACAATTCACCAATATACTCCCAACTTCATCAGAGGTCTAAAGACACACTGAATTAGTGATCTGACAAAAGACATAGGGAAGAACTCATTATGGCTAGCTTTGTCTATCCTTTTGGAAAAATATTCTAACAATTCACCAATATACTCCCAACTTCATCAGAGGTCTAAAGACACACTGAATCAGTGATCTGACAAAAGACATAGGGAAGAACTCATTATGGCTAGCTTTGTCTATCCTTTTGGAAAAATATTCTAACAATTCACCAGTATACTCCCAACTTCATCAGCGGTCTAAAGACACACTGAATCAGTGATCTGACAAAAGACATAGGGAAGAACTCATTATGGCTAGCTTTGTCTATCCTTTTGGAAAAATATTCTAACAATTCACCAGTATACTCCCAACTTCATCAGCGGTCTAAAGACACACCGAATCAGTGATCTGACAAAAGACATAAGGAAAAACTCATTATGGTTAGCTTTGTCTATCCTGTTGGAAAAATATTCCAACGTTTCAGCAGCATACCCCAAACTTCATCATAGGTCTGAAGACACTAAATCTGTGATCTGACAAACGACACAGGGACAAACCTATTATACCTCTGCATGAAAGAAGAACTAACTGTTCAAGTCTGTATCGAGTACTTAAGACTCTCCAAATCTCTGTACACCACCGATCACATTGCAAACGATAGAAGGCAGTCAGGCTGAACGTCCAGGACAATTGAATACCATCCTCTCAAAACACCTACTATTTTCGAATTCTCGGAACCATCGGCATCCTCCCGTCGGATTTAATTGGATTCCACTTCGCGGATGAATATCACCGGCATCGATAAGTACCACTTTCAACTTTCTTCCTCCTTCCGCTTCCGCCCGGTCCACCTTCATCCCGAGTTTTTCCCCTTTCGTCTCCATCGAGCGAAGCCACGAAGTTTTTCGTGCCTTCGAGTCCGCCGCCGCCGCCCTCGCCGCTCCCTTCGCCGCGGATGTCGGCTAACGAGCGACGTTAGACAGGATGCAATTAGCAGAAGTCCTCTTTTCAGGTTAGGTATACGTCTTTTCCTTTTGTCGGTGGAACAAGTGACGAGCAGGAGGAGAAAGCCCTGGGACACCCTCAATTGAAAGTCACTTCGGCGCGCACCTAATTTATTTCTTTCTCTCTTCTTCTTGTCCGAATGCAAATGCTCTTAGCCGCACCAACTTTTTTCCCCGGGTCCTCCCCTGACCCCCCCGCTCCGTAGGGGTCGTCCATCCCCACAGGATTCGGTGGTCGCGCCCTTTTCCACCGTCCCGCCCGCCTCTGACGACCCGGTCCCATGGTCCGCATTAGTATTCCTCTCATTTGTCTCGCACTGATTGTCCGGGAAGCGTAATAGCGCAATCTCCTGGGCCCTGAAGCCGTCGAACGAGCGGAGACGCGCAACTTGAACCCTTCGCCAAGTCACGTATCACGGCTGAATCGGCGACCTACGTACCCAACGGGATAATCAATTTCTTTGGACTGGGAAAAAAATCGGACGGCAATTAGCCGCTGATACGTGGAGTCGGCTGTGTCCAAGCTGTTAGCAGCGTGAAGCCTTCACGAAATCTCTGCCTCCCAGCACGGGAAGACTCAACTTGTCCAATGACTTGTTAATGAAGAAGGTTTTTCCAGGCCAAACCTACTTGGTCCAGCATTTATGGTGGGTGTTCCCATCGCGAGTACTTTGATAGAGAGTACAGTTTGCAGGTAAACTCGTGACCAAGTTGCTTCGGTCGTCATGTGTTAGGGTGTACCGCAGGTTATAGCAGAAGTAGGAAGACTGTTGAAGTCCATTTCAAAAAATTGATAGCACGTTTAGTAACCTTGTTGAGGATACTATTCGAACATAACGCTTGACCTTCTATTGTTCATCATCCTAAGATGTTTGTATCTTGTTAATCCTAACGTGGGCGACCCATAGTGTGACGAGTATATGGAACTTCGGGATAAAAATCATAACTTCGTAACGATTCAAGATTGTTTGTTCATTTTTTTAAAATTCGTGGAATAATGCATACTTTTCACAATTATAAAAAAAAATGTAATGGGGTCATTTCTCGACGTGGATGTCTGGGATTTTATTAAAAATGAACTATGATGTAGCGTATGTGAAGTTAGGGGGCGGGTTTAAGCCATCGTTTTGCTGGTTTCGAATTTGTTTAAAAAATATGGACCCTGGAATGTTGCAATATGTATCTCGGTAACTATTTGTCAAATGGAGTTAATTTTCTTTTTATTTTAATCTAAAATGTTTGATTTATTATCACAATATTTATCTTAATTGAAAAATTAATTTCTGAATATTAAAAATTACGAACAAATTTTTATTTTGTAAATTTGTCCTTGAAGGTCTGGTATTTTATATTATAAAAAATATGACCATGTTTCTTTAAATTTTATCTTAACTTTATTTAAAAGCTTAATGTGTCCTCAATAAACAGAAAAGAATCATTCATTTACATTGATGTACTTTTAAAAAAGTTCCAAAAACTGTCCACTTTTTAGAAAATATTTTTAGACATGGATTATAGTTTACGCAAACAAGGTTTCATAAATATCGAACAACATTTTGCAGGAAAAATGTGCTGAAAAGTACTTTTTAACATATTGTTTAAAACATTGTTTGATCTGACAAAAACCGTTAGCATATCTGTATTTAAAATTCAAAAACACAGATATTACCAATGTACTGTTTTGTTCTACAACGAATAGTTTACGAAATATTTCGAAAATAGTTTGATTATAGAGCGCAATTATAACTATTTTCACTACTTTCTGCAGTTTGTGGTAATCTGTGGTTTTAAATTTAACGTTAATCTAAGGCTAATGTTTCCTGCTTAAACATAAAAAGAATCACAAAGTCTACCCAAAGTTGCTAAATTTCCAAATTATAAATTAAGAAAATTTGTTAATATTTTAAAAAATTTGTTTCGCCTATTTTAGCAGTATTATAGTTTTTAATGCAAAGTATGAAGATCAAATTAAATACACAAATAGTCTGTGAATGACAAGTGTTCAAAAAAAATTCGCCGATATTTGCAATAAACTTCTGCTCTCAATTTTGACAAGGGATCAACATATTTATTAAAAGTGAGGGCGATATTAAAATCTACATATTTTTATGAACATTTTGACATATAGGTCATGTTGGTTTGCACATTTCCGATTTTTCATTTTTGTCCATTGTTCCTTACCTGTGCGACCTACCAAAGTACAGAAATCTTCTTAATGCAACGGCCAAGGCTAGCGTGTTTGAAATTTATTATTATTGTTACTCTGATCTAGATGTACGTCATCTCATCGCCCAAGGACACAATTCCTATATTTCAATTCCCATTTCCTATTCCTACTTTCGACATTCCACATACGGATGCGATTCCATCGGTGTTCCCATCTCCGATACCCGAATCCGATAAAAATTGGTAGGAATTCGGCTTGATACAGGTCCCTAATACCGGAACCGATATCAAGATTTCCGCGTGCTCAGCGAGAAGATAGGATCAGCGTCTGCAGCACCGAATCCCATCATACAGAGCCAGGCCGAGTCCGTCCGCCTATCCGCCTACCCATCATTAAGACTATTAAAAATCGATGGCAGTGATGGGAAGACAGGCCGGGACGTGGGTCGGTGAATATTTCCCGGTGGTTCTGGAGGTTGCTTAACCCCATCGCGGGTGACTTAGCGTAGCCCAAGGCGGGATAAACCACGGAACTACGAGGTAACGTGTTGCGAACCGGTTATGCCGGAGGAATCTGTTTCTGCTCCCACGCGCCGTTCTCCCTTCCCCTTTATGCGGCCCGGTACCACGGCCGGTCGCGATGCATCTCTTCTTGGTTGTTTGCCATTCTCCTCCTCCGCACACGCCAATCCGACGTGCCCCGGGATCAGAAATTGCCGGTCTGCCCGGTCAACGTGCATTGACCGGCGTGCGAGTGCAAGTACGACGCAACCGAGCGTGACCCTAAACCTGGACTAGTCGTCCGTGACCCCCTCGTTGCCGAAGACACGCGTGCCGCTTCACGATCATGCGTGTCGACGTGTAGAATAAGCTTGAACGGTCCCGTCGTACCGAACGGTCCGTGTGAACCGGAGCGTGCTCGGGGATGATCCTCGGTGGTTCGTGTTTCGATTCGTCCACCCAGGATGTCTGGAACCTGGGAAACGGGACAGGGTGTCGCAGCGAGGAGGAGTTGGAGACGTCACTGGGCTACCGGTGGTCAGGGGTAATTAGGGTTTCTGATTGGAATCTACCTGGACTGGCGCTGGGTCCACTTGGCCACTGGGACAGGTAAACAGGCCGTGGACTTGGCTTCCTGAGACGCTTTATGATCTGTGGGGAATTCGTAGAGCCGAAGGGTTCTGAATGAGAATGTATGGAATTTTTAAAATGTACATTGTACCCTAGAAGCGTTAGGATATCTTTGAAGGTTGTCGATACAAGTTCTGAATAATTTTTGCAAACTTTTCCAGCAACCCAGGTGAAGTCGACGTTTTTAAGAACGTTGAATGACCTGTGACCTAGGCAGTCTATATTAAACATACAGAGTGTATAGGCCTGCAATTGATACCTTTGTTGAAGCGAACGATTTGCAGTTGAGGAATGCTCTGATCGATTGTCTTTCGAAAGCATAATACCCTAATCCATGACAAGTCTAGCCACTCTATCTTATAATACTTTTCATAAATTGAACCCAGCACTGTTTCTTGACGGTGAATAGCTCTAATATGGCACTAGATACTTTGCATATCACAATACCTAAATCTAGGTGCATCTCTCTAATAGTTAATCAGTACACATTAATGACGACTAATCGCCTTAGGCTTCTGTATAACTGGCTCAACGATTATTTTAGACGTCACCTAATCAGCAGACCTATGGCTACTGGAAGTCAAAGGAGTAATTGCTTGAAAAGGACTCTAGAGGTAGTTCAACTCTGACGTCGCACTGCGGGCTTCTAAAGAACAGGAAGACTGTCTTTAAAGGATCTAGCCACAGCAAAAGGATTGTCAGGACAGCCCAGAACCAGGAAACGTTTATCCTGCTATCTTCCCGCAAACAAATGACCTTTACAAACTGAACGTCTATCAACAAGCTAGGCAGACCAGCCCTATCCACGCCATTTTACGCCTGAACCTCCAACATCGACATGCTCCAGGGTCTCCGAAGGTGTCAATTTACTGAGGTAGCCGCGGTAATACCAGTCACCGGTTTGGATGGCAAGTGGAGTAGTGATTTCGAAATTGCAGGGCATTATGGCATTGGATGTCCTTCGAGTAGAACAGTACCGAGTGGCGCGTGCATCGATGCCGCCTAAGCAGTATTGATCGAGCAGGTGCATTACGCTGGTGACCCTGCAGAAGGCGGAGACGGCAGGTTTGCGAAGATCTTGGACGTCCAGCCCAAACGATCTGAATTTCTTGCTGCGTTACGTCATTGCCCCTAACCTCCCTACTCCTCATATCTGCTCGAGCTTTCTGACGACTTCCGCCGTTCCTGCTGTCCGACTATAGGTCCTCCGTTCGATTATCCGCATCCAACAGTCTGCAAGGCAGCACGGTCGATAATCCAGCAACTCTGCTTGAACTATCGATGCTTCACGCTTGGTCGCCAACCCTCCGCCTTCCTTCCTTCCTTCCTACCTTCCATCATTCCCTCCGACTTCGTGTGGTCAGCTGGATCCCGTGGCAAAGGTATTAATAGGCATAGTTTCGAAAGTGAGTGCAGTCGCTGGGGCAGAGCAGAGCCGCGCGGACGTCCAGGTTGGGCTGCTTCGGATGAAAGTAGAATATTTGATGGACGTTCATCGGGGTAATGGATTCTGGGAGCAGCTCAATATGCAGCCCGCGTTTCTGCTTTCGATATGCCGCCACTGTTGCCAACTTTGCCCCTGTACTCCTCGAGTAATTATTTGTAATTAGATGGACCGAGTTGCGGGACGGTGTTAACCCTTTGCGTACTACGAGCCATTATAGCGGCCTCCCGCTGAGTGATACTCCGGGACAACTGGCCACTATAGTGGCTGTCGCGTTCACAGGTTACGAGGAATTCTGAATCGCTCGTGCAAAGTAAACGGTAGATTAATTTTCCGTGTGGTGACGAAGAATGTTTGGACGATGTGAATGAGAGGTGTTTTATTATTTTATATTGTGTTCTGTGGCAAAGGGTGGAATATGGTGAAAGAGTCAAATTAAAAATGAACACATTGGAAAGCAGGATAAATATACAGGGTATTGATACTATTACTGATATCGAAAAATATTTTAGGTAAGACTTGAGTGATTTTGAGGAGAATATTCGAGAACCGTATGCTGCGTGCGGGAGACCTTTACGCCTGTTTAATATGTACGCTGTTTGGACGCCTATGGGCGTTTTACGCACGCATCAACGCAGTACACTGTGCGTGTGATTTAAATCGATCCACGTGAATATCTTCGAAACTGTTCGGGATATGAGAAAACATTTTAAACGAAAGTTGAATTATTTCGAGCAGAGCATAATTTTGTGTCATCAACTTTTTGATATGTGAAGGCTATTATAGCGGTCATAAGAAGCTCATTATTGTTTTTTTAAAATTAACCACATATTTTTTTGATATGTTAATCAATACAGTTCTTCATTTATGAAAAAGAAAGTGTTAGATGTTCGTGCTAAAAAAACAACATTTTGATTTCGATCATGTAAAATAATACGTATGTGCAGCAATATTTAAATCAAAATATCTCCTTAACTAATAAATTTTCTGCAGATATATTCTAACACTTTTTTATAGAGAATGAACAGTTGCATCGACGAATGCATTTAAAAATATATAGTCCCTTTCAGAAAAACATAGATTACCTTCATAACTCCTCCATACCTCCACCCAAGAAGACACTATTAATATCACAGCATGAACACTCTGAAATCGTTCAACTTTCGTCCAAAAAGTTTTTCAACGCATCTAACAGATCCTAAAATATTCACGTGGGTCGGTTGAAATGGGTCATCCTGTATATCTACACCAAAACTACATAATTCGTTTATTATTACTCCATTATGCGCGATTTATCAATGTATTCTAGAATTTCGCGTGCCCCTTCCGCAAGGGACACATTCATCAGGAATACTTTGGCAGTCGGAAGATTAATAAACTCGTCCCCACGAGACTCCACTCAGTTGGGGTATTGGAATTGTGGAAAACTTTTTTATTTGTTGCTCCAAAATAGAAACACCAGCTCTCGATCGCTAAAATTAGGCTACTCTGGCCTCTATCAGCGCTAAAATGAGTGACCCCTTTCAGTGCACCCGTGTTGCTATTAACGCATGGTGATTCGGGCCTAAAATGACCATAGTAGTTTGTCCTGGGTTACATAGAAAGGAGAAGAAGAATTCTTCGCCACTTTTCTGTTTGGAGTTCCTGAAGAACTTCTTTATTTACCCCCTGACAGCCCGCGAACGCGGAGTCGAAGAATTTTCTGCGGCGACACGTTCGGAAGTAATCAGGATGCAAACAGATGATATTGATCCGGCTGCACGGGGACCGAAGGATGTCAGTGGAAATCAATAGTTCGAGGCTCCGTTATTAACAAGTTTACGTGGCCGGCAAGCATGCTAGGATTACTATCAATGTACGCAAACTGAATGCCATTTCAGCGCGGACACTCCGCTCTTTAACTCGATTTCCTGCGAACTGGTGTAAACGCTGTCGCATTGATCAGACGGTGACCGGAGTCGTGAATGTCTCGTTTGATTTTAGCGAAAGTTTCACCCCGACGCGGAATTAGCGGCGTTGTATGGTCCGGTCCCCTCATCCGTGTAACAGGGTGAGTTTATTTTACACCTGATCGGCGGTAGCGACTTTTTGAGACCATTTATGCTGTCGACCAATCTAGAGACCCTGGTATCCGGTCTTCAAATTGAACAAATAAAATTCGAGAACTCAGAATTGTCTTAGCGTCCAATTAGGGGTCCGATGAAGCTAGGGTTCAGTCAGATAATGATGACTGTTCCGTGGACAGGAGACCAGTTTTCACTCGAAGAGTTTCTAACGGCGCGGTCTGCTGTTGCCTGCTGCGGTGAAGGGAAATTTGGGGAAACGAGCGACGAGGCTTCTAGATCACGGATCGACTCTATTTCAAGAAATTCGGTCACCACGACGATTGACCGCACACTCGTCCAAATATATACAGGAGAACGATATTCGCGACGGCCTCGTATTTCCCGATTGAGCCCCGTTGCCGCACCTGCTGCACTATCCGTTTTAATTTGAAGTCATTTAATCAATGCGTCGAGGCGGCATTGAATCAAAACGTCCGACCGGTCCGTTACCATCAGCCAAACATTTCTCCGTCCCCCTTACGCACGTGCGTGCGCGTGTGTGTGCGTCGGCCATCTCTCGCGCCCACCCTCCATCCGCACAATGAATTAATCAGCCAGAGTGATGAGGAAACGCGCCACCGTGCGTTCCTACATACCGATGCCCGACGACATTCTACGTCGATGCGCCCGTCGATTTCCTATTGCCGATGCAATACCTCTAACTAGACCAGCCAACGCGGCAGATCGATGACCAACGTCGACCAATTCCGAACAGAAGATCGTTCAGAGTTGTTCCTGATTCAGGATTCCAGGTATGAGCTTGCGCTACGTTAGGCTAAGTTGCACTAAGTTTGGTTGGATTGGACCAGATTGGGTCGTGTTAGATAGGACTAGTTCAACTTTGGCCAGGCTGGGTTGAACTATAGACCAGCTAACGCGGTAGATCAATGACCAATGACGAACAATTCTGAACAGAAGATCTTTTAGAGTCGTCCTTGATTTAGATGCCTGGTGTATGGTTAGATCAAGCTGTGTTAGGTGAGACTGAAGTGGGGTGGGCTAGATTGGACTGCATCATGTTTGGTTAGGCTGAGTGGGACTGCAACTAGATCAGCTAATGCTGCAGATAGATGCTCAATGATGTCCAATTGCAAATAAAAGATCTTTCAGTGTTGTCCTTAGTTGAAGATTCTTGGTATACACTTGGATTGGGCTAGAATAGATTGGGCTAGAATTAGATCGGTTAACGCGAAAGATCGATGCTCAGCTACGCCCAATTCTGAGCCAAAAATGTTTCAGAAGTGTCCTTAGTGGAATATACATTGTTAGGTTGGACTAGATTGGTGTAGAGTAGATTTAATTAAGCTAGCCAACTCAGGAATTTTTTGATCAATTGTCTTTCAAAATCATGATACCCTAGTCTATGTCAGGCATAGAGCCGTAGGACTCATAGACGACAGTGTATCCCAACGTTCAACAAGATGTCCAGACAATCTAGTCCTATCTTTGCTGAGACAAAACTTCAGTAATAGGCGATTTCTTCGATCGATTGTCGTTCAAACTCACCATACCCTGGTCCATGACAAGTCCAACCACCCTGATGATCAGTGTCCTAAAAATCATGAACGACAATGTACACCAACTTTCAAGAAGGTGTCCACATGATCTAGGCCCACATGTGCCTTTAATGAGATGAAACGTTTGGGCTAGACGATTTTTCTGGTGGATTGTCTTCCAGTTTAACAATATCCTAATCCATGACAAGTCAAATCACTCTGGTGATCAGTGTCCCAAGACTCATGAACGACAGGGTACATCAACTTTCACGAAAGTGTCCACATGATCTAAACCAACATGTACCTTTGCTGAGGCGAAACTTTTGTACTAGACGATTTTCCTGGTCTATTGTCGTCCATTCTAACGATACGCTAATCCATGACAAGTCAATCCACCCTGATGGCAACTGATCTAAACCTCAGCTCCGACAGTGTACGAACCCAGCCCGCAAAACTTTCCAAGCCACCCTGTATACCACCGAGCATATTGCAAACAATAGAAAGTAGTCAGTCTGATCGACGAGGACAATTGTTCCATCGTCGGAAGGTGGCTGGTCGCCTAGGATGACGTTGGGGAATCTGCCGGAGTGACGGGCCGAAACGAGAGCAGAATGGCGGCGGATTAGCCGACTATCGATCACGGGGATCGATCTTGCAGCTAGGATAATTGGATCGCGGCTACTTTGTGTGTAGATGCGCAGCACGGTGCACCTGGTTGGTTTAATAACCTCGTGCCCGAGATTCGTTACCGGTTGTCGGCTTCAGTCGCGAGCTGTGTAGCCGCTTCAGAGTATTTCCTGCATCGACGATCGCCGTTGGGGACAACTACGTTCAAAGGGTGCACGCAAAACTGGTACGCGCACGTTTCAACCGTAGCTGTACGTTCGAAGGCTGTGAAATTTTCACAGGACACTTCGCACGATTTGAACCATTCGCATAATTGTAAGCACACATTGGTAGGGCCCCTTTAGGGATAACATCAAGTAGAAATGATTCAAACTCTACCTGATTGCTATTGATGAGAAACAACTGACGTTGGCTAATGAGGACACATTGAAAGTTGATAATAGTAGGCGAATGAAATTGTCTTCTGAAATGTACAAATTTTCATCTCTAAGTATGTCGTCTTCTCAGAATCTTCTTTCGGCAGACTCGGAGGCTGACTCCTCTAATCACAGGTTCAAAGCGATTGTTCCAAATCGCGGCGGAAGTAATATTTGCTTCAGCAGAGGCTACAAATCTCCTCTTCTCTCAAAGGGTATTCGCGGAAGACACGGTTGGGTCGAATTACAGAGAGGATAAAAGGCCGGTTTCCAAAGAAGTGAAACGACAATACGCTGTCTCGGCAGGAAACGTTACCGGCTAAATATTCGCCGAGCACTGGGAGCGGAGCACAGTTCGATCTGAAGAGGAGAAATTAGACCCTATCCAATCGAGGAAATGAACTGCGCCGGTGGTCCCGCGGAAATATGCAGTAAAAAAGAGGAGCAGAAGATACTACGGGAGTTTCTGCAGTTTCTGTAGCCTTTCGACAAAAAGAGTTTTAATTTCCGGCGAGAAAAACCGACGGGGCTTCGTTAGCCGTTTATGCGCGGCCGCACGGACAGCCTCAAACAAAATATTACCTCAGCTTAACGCCATGCGTGGTCCGCAGTCTGAAACTTTCTGCCCTCCATTTGGTCCTGCATGTTCATATTATTACCGCGACAGAAGTCTTTTAGTTTTTTTAAACACTGACGTGAGTGATATTCCAAAGTCATTTTCACTTAAAAATATGTACCTACATTAGGAAATTGATTTCTAGTACAACTTTCTATCTAGGATACCTATACTAACAGTAAGACAAAATTAGGAAGCTACCAGGAGAGCTACGGAGAGACAGGCAAAAACAGGTAGAGACTTGGACAGTCGGGGAGAGACGAGGAGTGTCTGGAAGGGTCAGGAAGAGACTGGGAGAGACTGGCAAAAACAGAGAGATCCATGGAGAGCTAACAAAAATTTGGAAGACACAAAAAGAGTGAGGTACAGAGATGAAGAACTAGGGAGAGCCAGGGAGAGCCAGGGAGAGCCAGGGAGAGCCAGGGAGAGCCTGGAGAAGCCCGAGACTACCAGGGACAGATATATTCATTAGAAAACCTCAAAAGATACTGTTCAGCTAGGTACAGACATAAAGAACCACGGATAGTCAGAGAAACAGGGTGAACTAGAGAAAACCAGGAAGAGTCTAGAGGAGTCTGAGACAACCAGGGACAGACAAATTCATATCCATTAACGCGTTGAACGCCACAGTGAAAACGGCCATACCTAATCAGACACGACATAAGTTACTATTTTTTATATAAATCGTAAAGAAAAAAAAGATTTGAGTACCCAGTCGTGTTCTTCTGTTCTTACATTATTGTTTCAGTAGGAAGTATGCTCAGAATTTCGCGACAATCAATGCTTATTTAATTAAATTAAAATTGAGGTGTCGGTCACCGGTGACCGTCACGGCGTTCAACGTGTTAATGTGTAAACTGTTCTCCGCATAAAAATGATCACTCCTTACTAAAAATCAAGAGATCAAGCGAAAACCTAAAAAGACACTGTTCTTACAATTAGTGCACTATTACTCCCTCTCAAGTAGCTATCTATTTGTAAATACATCAAACCGTCCCTCGCTTACAATTAGCCTGATTCCAAGAACTGGTGAACGAATGAGATGCGATGGGTAGCCAAGAAGCAATGAAGTCGGATTTTTCGCAGCAAACGAGACCCTCCTGTATCCCCAAATGAACAGCGATGTGTAGAGCTCCCAAGCTCCTAGCAGGAAGTCGAAAACCTTCCAAGGTAGACGGAAGGGGCAAAGGAGAGAGATATCGCCGAGGAGGTTCCCATGAAACAGACACAGACGTGGACGAAGAAGGAGGATCCTGCTGACTCGACTGAGTTCGTCTTGAGACGTCGTCGAGAGAAGCTGAAAGTTCGCCTAGCCACCCACCTTAGCCGCTCCTATCCGCTTCATCCTCGTGCAACGCGACTTCTCTCCCTCTCTGTCGCTCCCTTCACGTCTGCCCTTTTCCCGTTTCTATGTCAGCCGTTCGTCCCGCGGGATCGACGTAATCCTCTTTCATCATTTCGCAACGATGATATGAAAAGAGTACTTACGTGGGTTCAATTATGGGGCCCCACGCCAATAAAAACTCTCTCCGCCTGTCTCGTTCCTTCCTTCCGCGTGTGTCCCCGGCTCCTCGGCCTTCTGTCCCTCTCCTTCTATCCCTCGACCCTGCTATCCGACTTTAATCTTAATGCTCGTTCTTATATGGTATCCGCGAGAACTATACTGCCGTCAGAGAGGAAACATCGTCATCGTGTTTGCTGGATTTCGCGAAAAGGAGCGACTGCGCTGTTGGAGCATTTTTTTTTATTTTGTGTTTGAGGTTATGTCTGCTTCCAGGTTGTGAAGGGACTTTGGCAACGTTTAGCATATGCTTCGACGTTTTATTTGTTTCTTTTTTAATTCATTTTGTGAGATTTGTTATTCACCAGAGGTCGGTCTCGTTTGTTGTCGTTTTCAAGGTCATTGGGGTACTTGATAGATTTTATGGTGTGGTTAATTCATTTCTGAGAGTTATTTAATAGGTAGCTATGGGTAAGGTTAGTTTACCTTGTTCTTACTAATTGGTCTGTTAACATACATTGCCTTATGGTATGTTAATTACCTTAATAAACATCCTTAGGATTGTCGTGTAATTTACTATTAATTAATGATTGTCATACGTCCTTCCATTTGATCAAATATCCTAACTATTGCAAATATCCTAATCGCTCTTTCTTAATTGCAAGGTAAGGGTTGGAGTTTCGGTTTTAATCATTCTTTCTTATTACGGCTTTTCTAAACGTTTTATTAGTAGTAACATAATTATAATTATTTGTTAATATTATTATCATCATCATCATTTCCTTAATGGTTTATTTAATGTCCTCGTCTAATCCAGTTATGTACACTTATTCTTTAAGAAATGTAGGTACAATTTTGCATATTCTTAGGGTGGTTCCTTTGTGTATGGTACCATGTATCTTTATTATTATAATAATTATTATCATTGTTGGCATTAGCATTACCATTGCTAACATTAAAAAATTAATCTTTTAATTAGCAGTATCACCATCATTATTATCGTTGTTCTCTTCAATATGATATTATTATTATCGTTAGTATTAACATTATTCTAACTGTATTATAATCCTCATCATCGTTATTAGTATTATC
Organism: Macropis europaea; assembly: GCA_916610135.2. Taxonomy (NCBI): domain Eukaryota; kingdom Metazoa; phylum Arthropoda; class Insecta; order Hymenoptera; family Melittidae; genus Macropis; species Macropis europaea. The sequence goes on along the minus strand of OU744352.1, from coordinate 10,712,978 downwards.
ATTTTTTGGTATTCTAAACATGGTTTTCATTATCATTTTAACTATCAGTACTATTATTACCATCATCATTATCATTATCATTATTAACGTGATAATCATTGTTATCATTATCATTGTCATTATCCCCATTAAAATCACTATCACTGTTATTATCATCATCAGTATCATCATCACGCTCGTTATCCACATTGTTATGAGTATCATTGTCGTCACTATCATTATCCCTCACTACTTTATGTCGACGAAAGGAGATTTGAACCAGAGAAGCCGAAAGTTTGCATTTTGCCTTGTTTCGCTATCAAGGAGCTCTCCGGCCCCTCCTCTCCCTCTCACCCCCTCCGCGTACCACCGCATTTCCTTCGTTATTAATCACATTAAGCTCGCGTTATTAGTCCGCGGCTAATTAGCACGCGATGGTTGCGGCGGAAGTTAATGAAGCCGGATAAATAATTGTATTATCTTATTACCGTGGCTGAGTAATTGGCGTTCGACAGTTATCGTTGGTGTCGTCGACGTAATTTTTCCGTTTACCGTTTCACCCGCCGCCGCGACGAAACTCGGTGTTCCCCAACCATCAGTCTATACAGGGTGCTCCTAAAATACGAGAGGAACATTTTGAAAATCACGTTCCACTCAGCCAGAGCTTTAAAAGAAATTGTATAGACATTTAATGAAAAATGCTGCCCGTTTGGAATATAAATGCTCCTCAGGATAACATTATTACCATATCTACAAAATAAATTGCAAAACTATTTCGAAAACGTTTTAAAACACTTATAGTGTACTGAATTGGATCACACAGAATGGTAATATAATTTTGTTTCGAAGGATTTACATTCTTTAGAGACTCGTCCAGCTCCACATACTGTTATTATTTATTTAAAAAGAAAAACTTATAATAGGATTTAAAATTCCACGTGTGAGAGATTCTCTTATAAAATTCCACTGCGAAGAAGGAGTATAACCTTTCTCCAACTTGACATATTTAGAACACACTTCCAAGGATTGGTTACTTAATTTTGAAACGCCCCGTATACAGAGTGTCCGCGCAGTGTATACAGTCCGTTATTTCCTAACCGATTGAAGATACAAATAAATTGTTTATATGAAAGTTGCATGACACGATGGGACAAATTTATTGGTTGACGAATTTTTTTTGCATTGCTATTTTATAAAATATAAAGCTCAAATTCACTTTTTTGAATAGCACTGTATATATTTTTTTTAGACCGTTTGGTAATGCGTGTCAAGTCGAATTCAGTACCCTATAACACATGCACCATTTTTCTACTGGTTTTCGAGATATTGCTCTTACAAGTGCCTTTTGAAACTGATACGAAGGGTCTGTCCCAAATTAGAAAATTTGTATGCTTCATATTTCGGAAATCAGTCGAAAAAATAAAGATTACTGAATTCATTTTTAAACGCACTATCAAATAATCTAAAAAACTATAAACAGTTCCATTAAAAAAGTGAACCTAATCTTCGTATCTCTGAAAAAAATAATGTAAAAAAAATTCGTCTTCCCAAATAAATTTGCCTCCTTCCACCATGCAACATTCATATAAACAATTTTTTTTATCTCCAATGGGTTAGAAAATAACGGTCTGTACACGCATTGCAAAGACACCCACCCTGCAGATCGACGCATTCTCCAATTGAATCCGGCGGCCGGAAGACGCGGAAAGTAAACGCAGGGATAGATTTTGGCCTAATTAAACATAAACAGCAGCCGATACTGTAACGGAGGTACACGAACCGGGTGAATTTACAATGCACCAGCGTGTAACTATGTTTTTGTCGAACGTCCATTTGCTGGTGCATGGACAACGATAAATAATGCCACCCGGTGATAATTAGCTTCCCCTATTGGCTACAGATAATACGGCCGGTGATATATGCTGTATTGATTTTAAATGGCTGGTCCATTCAGCGGCTATAATTCGAACTTTGAGTAGTAAGAAAAATTACTGAAATCCGTACAGCAATTGAATCGTTTGTTATTGAAAGCAGGGTGTATGTATTTCCATATTTTGGGGAAAAGTTATGCGTTTTTCTAACTATAGATACCTAGCCTTGTTTAGAGTTATCGGTCCCAAAGCAAACGTCAGAAGTGTCTTTTGATATCTCCTATCGATTTCGATTGGAAAAACCGAATAAACAGTATTTCAATAATGATCGATTCAATTATTCCACCGAAAGAATATATAGATTTTGGTTGGAACTTCAAGGAAATGAATATTCACGAAGAAATTAGGACGGTAGGAAATTGTGTTCTAATTTAGGTGCTATTTCTGTACATATATTACTGAAACGGAATTGATAGCGAGTTCTCGAAGACACTATTGTTGTCGCAAGCGCATAGTAGCTCATTTCATCAGTAATCAAAGCATTAAAAAATACAAAGTCAATTTTTTGGGAGCCTATGAAATTATTAATCTGAAGAAAATCATTATCCTCTTTAATTTTAATTTTCAAATCGAATAGTAATTATTGTGAGGTATTTTTTCAACATCTATTGTAAAATCTCGAAAAAGGAAATATAAGAAAAATTTCCAAAATCTGTACACCAATTATTCTCTCGAATAAGTGTGTCAGTCTATCCAATAAAATCTGTCAATCTATTTCGTTCAAAATTAAAAAAAAATGAATTTTTACGCCATAATGAAACGATTGAAATTAAATTAAAAAATTGCTGAAATTAGCAGGATATTTTGTTGAACGTTCAGTTTATTGAACATTTTAAAATGTTGATGAAAAACGTTTATATTTCTGTTAAAATTTCTGATAATTGTACCCTGAAACCATTATAGTGACCGTTCGCACATGAGAACGACTTTTACAGTAACCAAATAATGAAAGAACGAAAAATCAATTTTTGCTACCTATCATTCTCTATTTTAATTTCAATGTTGAATTTACATTTTTTAAATATTTACATTCACAAATTATTCCATCGCGCAAACACGCAATTTCACCCAAAAATTAAAAAATGAATTTTTGCCACAAAATGGAAGGCTAGAAAGTAAATAAAAAAAATTGTAAAAATTCACAGAATACTTCATCAGTTCAGTCTATCAAATATTGTAAAATGTCGATCAAAAAACCTTTTTTTTTTCATCTTTATATTTGCAATGGATGTAGACCGTCGGTGATGTCTGCAAATGATTTGTTTCAAGTCAAAGGATATCAAAAGGGCAGTCGGGCGAATCTCAGACGGAAAGCAACGTTTCCGGTCAATCTTTCCGCCCTCCTACGCACACACACACGCGGGCAGACACACGCACGTACCGCCACACTAACGCGTGATCTAGTTTCCGTCGTATAATTACCTGGTATCACAGCGAAAGATAATTAACCGATAAGGGTTGTCCAGTGGACGTCCCAAATCGAGACGCGTCATTAAAAATGCGCCGAGTTAATCGAGTGAGCCGGATGATAATGATTCCAACCTTCGGTCTGTTCGATTGAAAATAGTCCGCGGGTTAATTAAATACCTGTACATAATAATGTGTTCGACGATTACAATTCGTGCGTAAACGATGGGATAGGGAAGAGAGAAATAATCGCAAGTAAATAACGTATTAATTACGTTATATTTAATAAATACTTATGGTGCATAATTTACACATATAGAAATTTAATAAAACTAATAACAACAATAATTTAATAGCTCAATACATATTAATATAAATCTATGTTTTAAGTAATTAATCCATTAAAAACCAAATATATTAATAATTATTTAGTAGTATAAAAATAATAGTTGCTCATTAATTGAACCCTTAGCTTATGAATTAATAATATTTTTTATTTCATCCAGCACGTTATATGTACTCTTAAATCAATATAATCGCATTAAATTGTTAATGAAACATTTTACTTAATTTATTCGATATTCATATTTGTTTAAATATATTTAATTAAGAAATACACACTAATTCATTAGCTGTACGTATTCATCTTTATTATATTATATAGAGTATTAAACAGATATTCATGAATTAAGGGGTAAAAGGAATTAAACAAACTAAAATTAAGATAACCATTTAAAAAATGTAAAATGAGAAATTAGTATTAACATTAGAGCTAGTCACTACGATGCACGGAAAATGTTTAATTATGACAAATTAAAAAATCGACCCAGTGGTGTCACGTACAGTAACTACAGTAATGACAGTTCAAGGTCACTCTCTCAATTGTAAATTATGCTAAACACAACCACCAGATTCAGACATGGAGAACCAAGAAAAAGGATCAGAAGGGACCGGGGAGTGGCAGGGAGAGATAGGGAGCCAAGAAGAGCTAACAAAAGTGAGGGAGAGACAGGGAGAGACAGGGAGAGACAGGGAGAGACAGGGAGAGATAAGGAGAGACAGGAAGAGACAGAAAGAACCAGAGAGAGACAAGATCTACCTAAACAACTTCAAGAAATGGAATCGCTAAAGTTTCATCCGAGTAATCATATAATCTGACAAGACAAACTGCCCAACGACCTTGAACCGATATTACTCCTCTCCGCCGTAATTAAGGCAACCGAGACTCCATGGAGCAACAGAAGAAACAAAATGGCCCCGATGGATGCCGCTGGTCCTAAACTGGCAGCGATTATTCGGCCAGAATGAGTATACGACAGCTGGCTGCGGAGAACATTGCGGTTTCTTCTATCTGCGAATAGCAGCTAAAGGTGCGTGTTTCGCCGTGTCCCCGGGACGATTTACGACGTCCTCGTGGTCGAAAAGAAACCGTACGATGAGACTACAAGGGACACATCGTTCTCCGCAGGCTGAAGATGAAAGGGACCGGGCAGCCGAGTAGCTGGAAAAATAAAACGATGACACACGACGAACCGCGACGGATGCTGCGCCATGATATTAATAGACCGCTCGTTTCGCGATATGCTTCGCCAGCCTCGATTTTATTATTTGGTATTTTTAGACACCCGTATCGACATCAATCCTGCGACTGTCTAACAAATTCATGCGGTAAGAGTTTCGAGCATTGACTCTGGCTTTAATGAAACTGCACAAGCTGTTTGGTTGGGCACTTAGATGTCCTGTTGCTGATGAAGAGGGATTCGTATTAATCGTTTTTGTACATGCATTGACTCTGGTTTTAATGAAACTGCATTAGTTGCTTGGTTGGGCAGTTAGATGTCCTGTTGCTGATGAAGGGGGATTCATATTAATCGTTTCTGTATATGCATGAATTTGGTTTTAATGAACATGGATATTTAGGTTTGCTGGACAGTTGGATGGCTTGGTGGAGATGAAGTAGAGTTCAAAATTACTATTAACGCATAAGTTTATTGTTAATATGACTAGATACTTTGCTCTCTTGGACAGTTAGGTGTCCTGTTGTGGATGGAGAACAATTGTTAATAGATTTTGTATGTGCATAAGATTCTTTTTAATAAAAATGGATACTTTGTTCTATTGGGCAATTAGATGTCTTGGTGCGGATGAAGCAGAGTTAAAAATTATTATTATAGTTTTTGTACACACATAATTTTGTTGTTAAGACAGCTACATACTTTGCCCTTTTAAACAGTTGGATGTCCTGTTGTGTATGAAGCACAATTCAATGTTATTAGCTTTTGCATATGCATAATTTGTTTTGATTGATTTAATGATGGACATTTTCTTTTGATGGACAGTTACATGTCCTGATGAGGCTCAAAATAGATCCAAAAATAATAGTTCCTGTGTATGAATAAGTTTATTTTTAATATAACTGAATACATTGTTCTATTCGATAGTTAGGCGTCCTGTTGTGACAGATGGGGGTATTCAAAGTTAATACTTTTTGTACATGCATAAATAATTTTTTCATCATTATAATTTCATCAGTTTATCACTGCTCTAGTCTCTGGATTAGAGTGTCCATACTGTGTACCACAGCATGCACTTCATTTTCAGTGAAACTGGACATGCTGTTCTATTGCACAGTTAGATGTCCTGTTGTGTATCAAGGAGTGCTCAAAGCTAATACTTTCTGTATATGCATAAATGATTTCATCAGACTATCGCTGATCTATTCCTTGCATTAGAGTATCCATTATTTATAGTTCCTGTTTGCAGCTGCTTTTAGACACATTCTAATATTGCTATAGCTCACCTTTTAGACCCTGTTTAGGAGTATCGAAAACTCCATCAATAATTGTGTGTGTAGGACTTTTTTCTTCGTACAGTATCCCCAAAGTTAGCTATCTTTTCATTAATAAAGACTGTATAAAGTCTGAAATTTCTGAAGGATAAGGTGGTGAAGTCTGTTGAACTTTGAAAGCTTTCTTTCTGTCTCTGGCGGGGCAGAACTCGGCTCCGACGACAGTACGACTTTTCCTTAGCAAACGTTGCATAGTTTGCATGAAGTTTCACCGTGGACAGCAAGTATGTGTAGCCAGCAGATGTGGAGAACCTATTTCTGTCGAATGTGTCTAATAATGCAAAGCTCTATACCCGATGTCCCCTCGAAACTATACATCAAATGATCATCCGTCGGACTTTTTTATCGGTAGCCTCTAGTGTCGCCGATTCGAAAGAGAATAAACGATTCGGAAGTCGATATTTCACGTACATGATAGAGGTTTACAGAATTTATTTTATGCACGATAGATTTTTATCTGAATAATTCATTATTATAAAAGTTTCTTTAAATGACAGTCAACACGTAAATAGATTTATTACATTTTAATATATTAGATTTTTTAATTTTATACTAAACCGTTTAAAATACTGTGAAATTTTTAGTCTTTATTTCAAATGGAACATTCTTTTGTACGATTTTATTTGATTATGTAAAAATATATCAGTGTGAAATTCTTAACGTACAAAAAATTGTTGCATACGTTGATACATATAAAAAAAATCGATTCCAAATATATATGTATATACAATACATTTAATTTATTATTATTATAGTTATAATATATAAAATTAATGAAAAAAAATATATATATATATTAATTTGTCTATTTTTTATTGTAGTTTACAATAATTTTTAAAAATTACATAATATTACCAGCTATTCTGACCAACATCTTCAAGGCTACTGATAGGTATAAGTACACTTATCTTTCCTCTAATTCAGAATTATGTCTATAATATTTTTAAAAAAATTGATTCTATAATTTCGATTGCCTTATTTCCAAAACCGAATAAAAAAATTATTCTTTAATTTTCATTGCCCAACTCTCGGAATAAAATTTTAAAAAATTACAAAATAATTTTGGTTGCATAACGTTCAAAATCCACTTAAAAAATTTGTTTTAAAATTTCCATTATTTAATTTTCAAAATCATCTTAAAAAAAATTATCTTGTAGGTAGTTTCGATTCCCTAAATGTCGAAACCAAATACGGTAAAATTATTCTAAAATTTCAATGACGTCACATTCAAAACTGAATTAAAAGGGGAAGTTTCATAATTTTTAACATAATTATACGAAATCGTCGTGATATCAGTGTTTAAAATACCATCGCGACGAATTTTGTCGGGGCAGCCTCGTTCCGGATCTGATCATGCCCGTACGATTTCCGCTCGCTGGTCCAACGAAATTTATTTTTAATTAACGTGCAAATGAGTGCGGCGACGACCGTTTCCTGCTTATCAGAGGCGCCATTCGCTGGCGTTGATAGCACTCGCGCATGCTGTACGGAGAGATTACTCGTGTCACGTGGCTCTGTCCGCGAAACGACTGTCCAGGATGTCACGTGACACCGTGATCGCCTAGTTAAGAAGCGTTCAACGCAGAAAATTCTTTCGCTTCGACGACAGAAACCCGAATTCAACAATCCATTGATTGACGTATTTAAAAGCCATCGCTCAAATCGGAATTAAATTAAATTTCATCCTTATTTAAATTGATTGACAAGTTTATTGGTTAGGTTGTTTTTTTATTTGATCTTCTTCTGTTTACTCGTATGTTTTAATTCAACATTTAATTCCGGCAAATTATTTGGAATTAATAATTTGTTCTCGATGCCATTATAGTGGCTGTTCGCAAGTGCCAGGCTACTTTTCCAATAACTAAATGATTGAAAAACGGAAAATAAATTGTTTGGTACTCGACGACCCGTTGATTGACGTATTTAGAAGCCATCATCCACTTAACTCAGAATTAAATCCAATTTTCCCCCCATTTAAATTGATTGACAAGTTTATAGGTTAGATTAATTTTTAAACGCTCTCTATATTGTTTATTTTTACCCTTTTATTTAATCTCTTTTGTTTATCTGTATGCTCTGAGTTATGTATTACTCGAAATTGATAACTACATCCCGAAGCCATTATAATGGCCTTTCGCACGTAAGGGGCTACTTTTCCAATAGCCGAAGAGATATAAAAATGAATATAAATTTGTTCATATTTAACGATCCGTTGATTGGCGAGTTTAAAAGCCAGCATCCACTCATACGAAAATTAAATTAACTTTTTCCTCGTTTAAATCGATTGACAAGTTTATAGGTTAGATTACAGTCCATCTCTTAATCGCTGTAACCTAATCAGTTTCACAATTTTCAAAACATTTCAGCACATTTCCAACGAAATGCAACTTGTGGTACAACATAACAACCGAACAACTACGACTCACTTTTTTCTTTTCTATTAAAAATCTAAAAAACCAGAAATTAACCAAAAAGGATCCTCATGTACACACTTTTTACCTAAACCCGGTCGTTTCAAATAGATCTATCCAAACAGAGGTTATCTTCATTCGGAAATATTCATGCACAATTACAATTAATTCAAAAACCATCAAATTTCTACTAATTCACAGTTCACCCTGTATACTACAGCGCCAACAGACAACAATAAACTTCCGATTGATCTAAGAAAAAACATTTCTGTGTGAACAAAGCATAAGGACCGCGAATTTCAGTGTGCACGCGCCTTTGAATGCCGTAAAGCGGCCGAAAGAGCCCGGTGCATCGAAAAATCATTGTGCAGGAAAACTTCGCAGCGGTCGGCGTATTCCCGCGGGTGAATAACACGGGCCCCTGTGTTACATTAATTAACACCAGGCTGATACGCTAAAACCGTATCAACGGCCGTAACGTTAACGCATTAAATCGACCATTTCCGGCTGATTAATCGACGATTGATGATCCTACGCAGGCTAGATGCGTAATGTACTGATCGGAGTCGTTGCCACGGACGCACACACCGAGCCGCGCGCACGTTCGAAGCGTGCCCGCGTGTGCGTTCAGTATGCCCGCGCAAAACATGCCTCAGACACGAGCATATCGCGAAATTATCGCCGCTGCGATGATACGACGGGTTTAATTAAACGACCCGCGTGCTCGCCGGCACGTGAAACTACGATACAGCGACCGTATGCCCGGATAAGTCGCACGAAAGGTTGGGTTGGCTATGAAATAGCCGCAGGTGGAAAAAGAAAGGGGTGTAGCTGTGGCATCAAGTATTGGATGTTCAAGGTCAGTCGCTCGATTGCGGCAGAGGCAGTCGGAGTGTTTGTGATTCTTTGTTTGCTTGGCTGTGCGGCATGGAGGGTACTGAGAGCTTAGGGAGAGACGAGGAGAGCTAGGAGAGGCAGTGTGTATGGATAGAACCAGTACATTATTATTTTTTCAATTATTAGATGCAGACAAGAGTTCTGTGCTCTTCTCAGTAAAAATCAATCTTTATTTTAAAAGAAAACTAAAATATTATCCGCTGCTGTACATGACTTTCCTCCATCTTCCGAGCAGCAGACGGAAAATAGTTCGTAATAGCAGTCGTCAGTGATTTAGTCGTCGATTCGTGCTGAAATACGCAAATTTCAGCATAGTTCGTGTAAAATCGTCTATTTTCCGGAAAAAGTAGCGCAAAGTAGCAGTTTTTGTAGATTTAGTCATCGATTCATGCTGAAATTCGCAAATTTTAGCATATTTCGTGCACAGTCGCCTATTTTCCGAAAAACGTAGCGCGAAAAGCAGCTTTTGTAGATTTCCCGTCGATTCATGGCTGAAATTTGCAAATTTTAGCATACTTCGTGCAAAATCATCTATTTTCTGGAAAAAGCAGCATGAAGTAGCAGCTTTTGTAGATTCAGTCGCCAATTCATGCTGAAATACGCAAATTTTAGCATATTTTATGCAAAATCGTCTATTTTCCGGAAAAAATAACACGTAATAACAGCTTTTGCAGATTTAGTCCTCAGTTCATACTGAAATTCGCAGATTACTTCATGCAAAATCGTTTATTTTCAGAAAAGAATAGCTAGAATACCAGTTTTCATTGATTTAGCCGTCGATTCATGCTGAAATACGGTAATCCTTGCATATTTCATGCAAAATCAAGTTTTGATAGAAGCTTTGTAGCTTTGATCGACAAAATCATTGATACATTTTCGGATTTCATCGACTGTGTTGAAATGAGTATCAGCAAGATGTGTTATAGTGACCTAAACGAGTGATGATCAGTTGGCGCTACATCTGGAAAGTAATCCGCATGCGGAACATGTCTATGTAACTCTCTAGATGTCAGAAAAGTACAGAATTCTTCCCTGCACCTAATATTATTCATTTTGCACCATAGTGACTTACCATAAAAAAATACAGCATGACAGTCAATCCGTTGAAGAACAACAGACCTGATTCAGTAAATAGATTCCTGGACACAAAACGTTGTTAAAGTCTACTTTGCTGGAGAGGCTTGCTCGCGAGACAAATCAGCTTACCAGCCCAGGAACGTTAAATAATCGTTGTTACATCCTCTTGTAGTTGGAAAACAAGTGGAAAGTTGCACGTACAGGCTGAACTCGGCGTATTAAATAACTGTTCTATGGTTGATATCACAAGGAAAATATCTCTGAACAAAGATATTACATTTTTGAGGATTTAACGAACATCAAAGAGCAGAAAATGGTAACTTGAATCGGAAAACGTATTAAGTTGCTGATAACCATCATTAGTAATCGATACGACTTTCATCTGAAGCAGCAATAATTGAAATCTTACCGACAAGATAACGAATCCATCGAACGGTATCTATGAATCGAACGAGTTGCAGATTTACTTTCCTACGAATTCATTAATCATTGTCTCCACGAGTCGATTAATGTTCCTCCAACCACCGAGTAATTAATTACTCGATGCCAGTAGAGTGCTACCAATCGGGTACTTCTGCAGAAAGACTTAATACTAGCATTTTTCAGTTCCTTTCGCTGGCTCGTTAAGAGAACCCATACCCGAGCTCTGTCTAGATGGAAAAATGACCCATTTTCTCCCGGACCACTGTAGCGATTTCAACCAAGTTTTGACTGGGTACTCTGCCAATAATACTAAATAAATCGAGTACTCGATTTTGCAATAAACCTATTAGAAGGAAAGTTAATTCTCCAAATGTAGGCATTATTTTCCAAATTCCTACAGTCACTGTGTAACTTCTTAGGATTCCCCGCAACAAATTTCATGGCTTTTATGCAGCATATTGCTGCATAAATCCGTCCTTGTTCATTCATGGCCAACGATATGGGCCTGAAAAAAAAATATAAAGTATGGAAAGCAATTAGAAAATTATAATCATTTAGATTCTTCCCTGTTTCACTAAAATAGATGGTTACTTTAGAGACTCCCTGTATACAACAATACAACGCTATAACGGACGTTACGACGTCCGTCGCCAGAACGCTCGCGTGGCTCCAGCCTGAACAGGGCTGCGGAAGGAGCCTGGGACGTGTCGCAGGGAAGACGCGGGCAGGATCGTTCGACGGCGGGCGAGAGGATTTTCCGCGAGGCGGCCCGTGTCAGCCCCGCCTATATATTTTCGAGCAATTAGTGTCACGATCTTTTTCTACCGTGCGCTTAACTTTGACACGCTCTGTCACTCCGGGCCCTGGTACCCTTCAATCCCAGTTGTCTGCTATTCGGATGCGAGTAATTACGCGTCACTCATGGCTCTTACGTTCGACGAGCGTGCTGGCGAAGTTTCCTCGCTCGAACACGAGCCCGCCACCCGGCGAAACTTCTGTCGCTGGAACGAGCCAACCGCCCCCCACCGATCCTCCGACCCACCCACCGCCCAACCCCTCCGCCGCCACGCCCCCCACCCGGCTCTATTTTCGCCCGCGATCGCGTTAAGCGTCTTAAAATGAAATACCGCCGAAATCTCTGTCCGCTGAATTGTTTTATCGTCAAGGAACGGTCCCATGCGTTCGATCGCAGCAGGTGATACGTTGTCGCCGTGTGCCAGTCAATGGGGATGTTGGTGCGATATCTCAGGTAGGGGTGTCAGTTTCCGTGGACACTAATTTTGGGTTGCCACAGAGTTATAAGGGTGGTCCACGTAATTGGAACGAGTCATACATATTTTCTGATTTTAATTAGAAAAAAATGTTAGAGGAGGAAGGTGAATGGTTCAGAGAGGACTATATTTTTAGGAAGATGTTTTTGTCGCAGGTGTAACGATGTATGTGTATTTTATAGTTGCACCATTTTATTGAATGAATCAAATCCTCTCGTCATTCTGTGTAAAAAAGTATTGGGGTACAGTGGTGGAAAAATGATCACTCTACTCTAGGAACCAAGAAGAAAGCCAGAGTAGAGCAAGGTAGGGGAAAACCGGCCAGTTTGCCATGTCTCCACTATATAAAGTGTCCTATGGCTGAATAACAGTAGTTTCCTTTGTTACATAGGAATGTGGGCAGTGAGACTGCTTTTCTAAGTCCAGGGTACCTTTTTCTCATTCATTCCCAAACTACGATTCCAGTATTAATATTGGCTTAATCATAACATTATACAGGGTGCCCCTTTTAACACAGTCCTCCCACTGTCACAACACAGACAAAATTAAAAAGAAACGAAAATCTAAATACGCTCGAGATAGTCCAGTTTCTAAACAAACCAGTCCTGTATTGGTCTGATCGTAACATTATACAGGGTGTCTCTTTTAACACAGTCCTCCCATCCTCCCAATAGCATAGGCAAAATTAAAAAAAAAAACAAAAATCCGAACGTGCTCGAGGTCGCCCAGTTTCTAAATAAACCAGTCCTGGATTATCCTAATCGTAACATTATACAGGGTGTCTCTTTTAACACCATTCTTCCATCCTCCCAATAGCATAGACAAAATTAAAAAAAAACGAAAATCTGAACATGTTCGAGGTCGTCCAGTTTCTAAATAAAGCAGTCAACAGTTAATAACCAAATTCGTCCGTTCCGCAACAATTGTTCACGTGATTTGGCGGGCTGTCGCGGAAAACGCGGCAGTTTCGCCGGAATTAATCGTCAGGACGGAAGTCGCTCGGCGTGCAGCTGGAGCCGCCTGGTGTTCGGTCTGCTTAGCTCGACAGGCCGGAAGGTTACGACCTTCTGGCAACGGGTTGCGCGGCACAAACAGGACCAGGAGAAAGCTGTGGAAACGCGAAAGCTGCAGCAGCCAGGCAAAAGGGAAAAGTTCGACTCGGTTCCCTTACACTCGAGCTGCCTCGCGACGCTTCCGCGCCCCTTCGCGGATTATTCCACCCCCGAAAAATTCATAGTCTCGTGAACCCGACAGCTGACGCGATCTATAAACATCAGACACGCTCCCGGTGGCCTAATATACAGAAAAACTTTAATTGCCGGCAGAATGCACTTGAACGGGGGTTGCAGAATGAGCAAGCGGCTTTTCACCCCCGTGAACTTTGTTTTCGCGCTGCTTTATGCAACCCCCGCTTCGACGATGATTTATTGACTCGCTTAATGCGAAAAAATGGCCGAACCGTAGCTGAGTGGCTCTATGCGAAAGTTCACGTATATTGCATTTGTTTATGGTAAAATGTAATTAATTAACCCTCCGTAGGCAAACTGAGTCGCTTATGTCGAAGCCTAACTTTTTTTTACTGTTCTAGGCTTTCGAAAAATCTGATAAAATTCTAGGATACTTATCAAAGTGTATACTATATTATACAATCGTTCGTTGCATCAAATGTTGAACATTTTTCTTAATAAAAATAAACATTCGTAAGAGAGTCCATGAAAAGTGCGAATTTCGATAGCCTGCTATCTCTACGCCAGCTGTGAAGTTCAGATTTTTTCGACTGTTCTGCAGAGATTAGAGTGAATTGTGTCTGGAGGGTGCAAGGTCTGGTGAACAGGGTAGATGGACCAAAACGTCCCCAAACAGCAGCCCTTCAGTGCACACAGGGTATCTTTTTCCGTGTCCGCCTTTCTGGAAATGAAAAAACAAGAACCGCCGAAATTGCTCCTCAGTTCCTTTCATTTTCAACTCATAAAGAATTTCTTGAGATTTTAGTAAATTTCACCTTTTGATTGGCATGTGACTATACTATTTTTGAAATTGGTACCAAGTGAATTTGCGACATAACTATTAATTTGGTTCAATTACACACACAGTGCGGAAAATAAATAATTTTAAGTTTGATTGTTATTGTTATTTGACTGCTCTGAAATAATTTTGAAGAAAAAAGAATCTTTTAGTGAAATTATTACTTTTATTAATTGAATTTGTTTAATGCTTGCATTAATTAAAGCATATTTTGGTAACCGAATGCTCAAATCGTGACTGTCTCGCATCGAATAAATTTATTTATGAAGATACAATGGGTACAATCGAATGACAGAAAGAAAAGCACAAAGCTCAGGTAGCATCTAATTGTAAGTTGAATAGTATGAATTTATTCTGAAAAATACTATACATACAATCGAATGAAGCTCAGGTGGTGACTAAGTTGAATCGGGCGAAATTGTTTTAAAAAATACTATATTTATGGTCATATGAAAGAAGAAAAAGCACAAAGCTCAGATAGCGTCCAAATTTAATCGCAGGAGCTTATTCTGAAGAGTACTATACATTCACTTGAATGAAATAATAAAAAGCACAAAGTTCGTTTCACGCCTAAATTTAATCGAGTCAGCTTATTCTGAGGAATACTATATTTATGGTTATATGAAAGAAGAAAAAGCACAAAGCTCAGATAGCGTCCAAATTTAATCGCAGGAGCTTATTCTGAAGAGTACTATACATTCACTTGAATGAAATAATAAAAAGCACAAAGTTCGTGTCGCGTCTAAATTTAATCGACTGAGCTTATTCTGAGGAATACTATATTTATGGTTATATGAAAGAAGAAAAAGCACAAAGCTCAGATAGCGTCCAAATTTAATCGCAGGAGCTTATTCTGAAGAGTACTATACATTCACTTGAATGAAATAATAAAAAGCACAAAGTTCGTGTCACGCCTAAATTTAATCGACTCAACTTATTCTGAGGAATACTATATTTATGGTTATATCAAAGAAGAAAAAGCACAAAGCTCAGATAGCGTCCAAATTTAATCGCAGGAGCTTATTCTGAAGAGTACTATACATTCACTTGAATGAAATAATAAAAAGCACAAAGTTCGTGTCGCGTCTAAATTTAATCGACTGAGCTTATTCTGAGGAATACTATATTTATGGTTATATGAAAGAAGAAAAAGCACAAAGCTCAGATAGCGTCCAAATTTAATCCCAGCAGCTTATTCTGAAGAGTACTATACATTCACTTGAATGAAATAATAAAAAGCACAAAGTTCATGTCGCGTCTAAATTTAATCGACTGAGCTTATTCTGAGGAATACTATACATTTGGCTGAATGAAATAAAGAAAAGCACAAAGCTCAAGTAGCGTATAAATCGAATCGAACGAACTCGTTCTAAAAAACACTATAAATACGATTGAATGAAAGAAAAAAAAAGAACAAAACTCACGTAACACCAAATTTAATCGACTGAGCTTATTCTGAGGAATACTATACATTTGGCTGAATGAAATACCAAAAGCACAAAGCTCATTTAGTGTCTAAGTTGTATCTAACAAACTTGTTCTGAAAAATACTATACATACAATCATCTGAAGGAAAAAAAAACAGAAAGCTCAGGCAACCTCTAAATTGAATCAACCGAGCTTACATTCTGAAGGATACTATACATTCGATTGAATGAAATAAAAAAAAGTACGAAGCTCAAGGAGCGTATAATTCGAATCGAACGAATTTGTTTTAAAAAATGCAATGAAACCAAAAAAGCACAAAGCTCAGATAACGTTTAAGTTATGTCGAACAAATTAATTCTAAAAAATATTATACACAACAAAAAAGTACAAACCTCATCGCGTCTAAGTTTAATTAAACAATTCTACCCTCAAAAATATTCCAATGAAAAATAAATAATTAAATCCCGGCCGTTTCTCGGTTAACAATCGTCGGATTGTCATGACTTCGGTGGAAGCCAGGGCAACCATAACCGCGGCACCGTCTAACTTCGGAACTCGTCAGCGGAGGGCGTTTAACGGGCGAAAGCTCGCGTCCTCAATGCTCGACAGAAAAGCCACAGACCGACGCTTATTAAACCACCCCTAATTAGATTTCAATATACGTTCGCGAGCGCGGAGTATCAAGAAAGGAGGATTGGCCGAGGAGAAAGGACGCCGAGGGGGTGAGAACGGCAGGCGAAGGGGCGGGAGGGTTAGGGAAACTGCGCGAAGGGATGCTAGATTTCGCTTGCAACCCCTCTGAATCGCTCTGGTTACCCTCGAGCTTCGAGATGAATTTGCTGCTCCTTGATCCCTCGGTCTCATCACCTTCTCTGCTCTAATTAATGGCTCCGTCATAGATTACCGGGGGATATTAAAATAGCGTTCGATCCTTCTCTGCATATAGTTTTGCCAGCCGCTCTGCAATGTACAGGGTGGCGGAATCTAACGAGCAAGTCGACACGGCAATATCAGTTTTCTTCGTTTCGAGAATTCGGTCTCGGGAACGTCGATTACACAGAGTGATACAAAATGAGTCTTTAGGGGTTTATAGTGCTCAGTGAGAGGAGTAAAAAATGTCTAATCAACGTAGATGCTAAAATCAATCCGCTTAATTGGTCAGGAAATTAAGACAAGATGTGTGGTTAAAGGAAACGCGACGTTTATTGAAGTATTGTCGGGAAATACATTAACTGGGGATAGTGTCATATTGTGTATAAATCGTTGAGAATCCTGTACAGTTCATTCTTCATTGTGTATAGTGTTTATTATTTTGCAAACAATGTATAGTTCGTAGAGTGCGATCAGCTGCATTCGAGCCACTGCGGTGGCTCGTAGCGCGCAGAGCTCGATTTTGTCGGACGCACACAGCTGAGAGAGTTAAGCTTCGAAAAGTGTAGAAATGAACAGAACCGTGAAAATATTTATAATAAAATTTCAATTCCTCGTCAATAATGTTGTATGTTTTAACATACGATTCTTCTTACATTTAAAATTTATTAGTGTCCAAATTAACTCATTGTTGCTGCAACTGCTTTGAGTATTTCAGAAGTTCCAACTATACAGTATTTATTGTTTATTATTTCGTAAATAATCTATAGTTCGTAGCGTGCAAGCACGTGCTTTCGAACCACTGCGGTGGCTTATAGCACCGGCAGCACGACGTTTCGGTACCAAAAGGATTAAACAGAAATTACTTTAATGTCCGTCTTTTCCATACAAGTTCATCTACTCCACTGAACTGTATAATTAATATTTCTAATGAATATGTGTTCGTTTGTTGCAGGTGAGTTGACACGGAACTTGATGTAGCTGTAAGAACCACAGAGGCGTAAGTACATTAATCTGTACCGCCACGGTAATCATACTGTTAATTAACCATCGTTCACACGAATAATGTTAATTAAAATTATACATAGAAGCTTAAACATGTTCTACTCCGCAGATAGTCTCGTACACGGTTTCTTCAAGGTTTCAACATCTGATCAAATTCTAGGCGAAATTATCGGTTCATTAATTACGAAGAGCATTAAATTTTTAATTAAAAACAAAGTGCTCAACTTTGGAGAAATATTTAAAGCGTGGGTCGAGTATAGTACAGACACCAAAAGTGATCACTTCAAGGTCAGTTAATAACACGGAAGTGTAAAACATGTGAAACCCAACCTTAAAGATTTTATCATTATTCGAAAATTTAAATAAGTTTTATAAACAATATGTGTTAGTATGCACACTGAAGAACATTTCAGAAAATTAAGTGGGGCAGGTGACCTTGAAGTGATAAAACTCTGCGTCACAAAGGCAGGGGTTGATTGTTAATAGTCTGAAAGATATAATTTTAAATTTATTTAAAAAGAGAATGTATCTGATCGTGGTGAAGGTGTTTCATGTTATTTTATACGCTTTCATCCCTCTTGGTACGAAGTCGACTGCCCCTATTATCCGTGGAAAACCTTCACTCTACCCCAGCATCCGTTTCACACCTACCCCTTTCACCTTTACTGGCCTCGAAATATCGATTGCCTTAGGCACCGGTTCGTCCGTGTGCAGTCGCGTTCTAACACAGCCCTACCGAGCAGTAATGGCTGTGATTACGGCGAAATGATTCCATTAAGCCGTACGAGACTTTTTGGTATCGTGGTTATCGGTTAAAGGAGGAAATCTGTCGCTTATCTGAATTTTCTTCGGTCAGCAATATTGCGCAAAATAAATTCGGCATTGATTATACTATTACGTCCTGTGTGAGGTTATGTGTGAGGTTGTTTGGAATTAATTTATGTATAATATGAGAAGGTTTGTATTATAATTAATGTAATATTAAATAACAATGTCTGAATGCTAGTGCAGTTTTTGATGGAGGCCATTTTGTATAGTATATTCATAATAAAATATAAAAGCATTTAGTTAGTAGCTTTTTCATACTGAGAATTGCTGAGGGGAGATGCCATTTTCTGTTTTTCTACTTTTATTGATACTGAGGTTCAAAACTCACCTAGTAATATAAGTATAGGTCCTCCACTAAACTGACTATAGCACGACATACCACACAAGAAACAATTAATTTATCTCTTGAAATTAAAATTAATTACAAAAAATTGCGAATAATTAATATAATATTAAATATCAATATGTGAATGATAGTATAGTTTGAGATTCAGACCAATTTGGACACCTATTCTGATTACTTGTGCAATTGCGGTATAGTATATTCATAATAAAGCTGAGGTCAAGCTACTCTGGTCGCAGTCAGCCCTGGGATAGAAGATCGTTTCCTGTTCTTCTATTTTTGTGAACACGGTGGTTCAAAACCCTCCTTGTCACTTCAACTCCACACTGTGTTAGCAAAACACGACAAACTTTCTATATTTTTATGCACAGTAAATATAACCTCAACTTTTTAAATTAAAAATATCGGTTATCTTCATAACCTTCTTAATAGTTCTGTTAAACTTCATTAGATATATTCATTAACACCATACACGATCAAATAAATAGTTATTCAAACCAACTGTCACCCATATGTGGGTGACATGGCAGTCGAAGTGTTCAATTTTCGGTGCCCAATTAAAATAACTATAGCAGAACATACCATGTACAAAATAATTAATTTATCTCTCAAAATTAATATAACTCATGGCAAAGTTTCTAGACCTCCCAAATAAAAATTACAATTAAATAAATATAATATGTAGGCTTATCAACGAATGCCTTTTTGAATACCCGCCCTGATTGTCCAATTACGACATACTACATTCATAATAAGTCAGAACAACTTTAGTTGACAATGTGGCCGCTCTCAAGATGTTAGCACTCTACAAATTGCCGATATTATTATACACAAACAACCATAACAGATAACACTACATTCAACCATGAAAAAAACAATTAATCAACCTTGCATTATGAAAAGCTCTCAGTAAATCACAAATGAACCTTCATCCCTCTGTCAGAAATAATCTGAACAACTACAACGATAACAATTCATCAAATGGGTAGGGAGAGTTGTCCTTGAGCAAGGTTAGGTCTCCTCATCGACGCGTTCAGAGAGATCCGAGCTCGATGGCTGAAGGACGCGATTCCCGATCGCAAAAACGGGATATCCCGGCGGCATTGTACTTTTCGCGATAAACAACGGCGTCAGGTTGCAGTTTTGAAAATCTGCTACAAGTGCGAGCAATCGTGCCGCTACCAAAGTGGCGTCGCGAAGTGTGCAGCACGATCCATCACTCGTTAAATGCAGCTGCACCCGCCGATTTCCATTGTCTGTGCACCTGCTGTTTCATGTTTGCCCGAGCGCCCCTCCCCGCCCGCCGCCGGGCTCCAATCTTTCAAAAACGCACCGCACAATTTTTCGGCGTCCCGGCAAAATTTGAAACGCGCCTGCACGACACTCCGCTGAGCCGGACGACATTTTAGAAGTGATCGATTGCCTGTCAACGTTTATGCAAAAACATATCCGCGCCTTGGTAGAAAAAGGCCCGATGTCCAATTTATGTTTTTTGGGGAAAGGGTACATAATGGCCTTTTTTATAATAATACACTATACAACACTATATTACCCCCTCTTAAATTAAGAACCCAAAGGGTTCTATGCCGTTCAATGTATCCGCACCAAATTTGGTATGAATATTCTTCGACACCCTAGAAAAAATACTGTACAAAGTATAACCAGCCCTTATTCACCTAAAGCCCATCCCCTCAGCAGCCCAAGCAACCCCGGGCACACGCAGCTAGTACACTATAAAACGCTATATTACATATAGTAATTGGCCTCTTGATAATGTATCTAACTTTTCTTGTAATAGTGGAAGGACATAATTTAGTGTAAATGATGTATAAAACTCAAATGTAATAATTTTGAATTTTGTATCAAGTTACAGATACATGCATGTTCATACTGGAACATTTTTATAGGTATAGTAGGCAAAAAAATTGAACTGAGATAATAATTTGTTATAATTAAATGAGTTATTGTCTATTTGGGAACATATCATTTTATTTTATTTATGAACTGTATATTTATTATAATGAAATGAAATATTATATTTTATTTATAAACAAAGTAAAAGTGAAGTAATTAAATGATTGTAGATCCGTGGGATTTCTTTGATCTCATGAATTATTCGTGTATACTCAAATTAATTTTTAATTCTCCTGGGTATAATATAGGTTAAAACACATTTGAGGTTCTGTTACGCATATATGTTTGTATTCGAAGAAATTCAACTTAAATAATAATTTATTACAGAGTCTTGAGTTGGGTAAGATTATATGTTTTTATTACAATTGTTTAGTAAGCTATTTCTATTTCGTAAGATACTGTTTAGTTATCCTATACATTTATAAAGAAATTAAAAGTGAGGTCTTATCCCCGACACCAACAAGCTCTGAAAAAGAAAAGGGCAAAAGAAGAGATCGCTCCAAATTTGTTGTAATTTTCAATAATGTAATAAAATAATTATTTTCATTGTTAATAAATGATTCTAATCGTAGATTCGGAAAGTCAATAATTATTCTAGGAAGTTGGGGTTGGTCTCATTGGAAAGAGAATATTTTTGTCGATAAAAAAACATGAAAAGTCAAAATCGATTTTTTGGCACGTTAACCCCTTTTCACCTGAGCACGTCACATATAAAAAATAATCTATTAAAAGAATATAGACCTATTGAATAAAATTAAAAATTGACAAGGGTCGTTTCTGTTACGACCCCTTCAACAGGATTCAAGTCGACATGGAAGATCCAAAACAAGATTTTTATTTCATCATTCTATTGCAACTGTTCTAAATAATGACTCCAAACATTTCTAGAAATTCAGAAAAAGTATCGTATTTTCCACCGAAAATGTCCTAAAACTTATGAACGGTAGTGTACACGCGAACAATCTGCGATACGTCAAAATTCCGAAAGGGGTCATAAGCATTCAAGCAAAAACCGACGACAGAATGTTCCCATCAACCGCCTATTACAATCAATCCCCTCGAATCATCGCAGGGGTGGTTTTTAAAAAATCCTCGCACCGCGTTTCGCCTGCAACGATCATCTCGCCGGGATGGATGCTAACCGATGGTCGGTTATTGCGAAATCGTTTATCGTAATTTTCTGCTGTCAGTCGAGTGTTCCCGTGTGATGCAGGCTGCGTGGAAAGTGTGATTACTTATCAGCGATAACCGAGGCCACTTGACACGAATGTTCGTTACAGTCATTACGTTTCGATGGGGCCATCCGAATCGATACCGGCGGGAGCACGAGTGCCGGCCGCCGGAACGGCTCGATAAAGAGCCGCATTGTGCATTCGAGATGGCACTCGTTAGAACCCGAAGAATATTCATCGATTCTGTTTTGTTTAACGCCATTAAAACCGGGTTAATTCAATAACGCGTCACGCCGCGGAATGCAGGTGACAGACGTCCGCGTATTTTCTAGCGTAAACAGTGAGAAGGGGCCTGCCGGCGAGCTAGATAGCTTTAATTAATTTAAACAGCCACTCGAGGAACGAAGGATTTTTGTGTTCCTCCTTTTTGTACCGTCAATTTTGCGGATATTAATATTCATTGCTATAAGTGGCCGCGCCGCCGTGTCAGGAATGGGGAAAAGTTAATTGATCGCAGGTTCGCTGACGCTGTTGCGTGGGCTGAGTTTTTTCAATGAAATATTATGCTGCTTCGGTCTGTTTGCAAATATCGGTGAGCGCTGGTATTGACATCTGGGGGTTCCTGTCGTCATGAATTGTGTATTTTGTTACATACTTTGAAGCAACGTTGATTCATGGAAATGAGAAAGTTTGTGACTCATGAAATGGATATAAATTGAATTATCAGGTAAAAGAAAATGAAACAGAAACG
The DNA here is from genome assembly GCA_916610135.2 of Macropis europaea. Classification (NCBI taxonomy): domain Eukaryota; kingdom Metazoa; phylum Arthropoda; class Insecta; order Hymenoptera; family Melittidae; genus Macropis; species Macropis europaea. The sequence goes on along the minus strand of OU744352.1, from coordinate 10,690,398 downwards.
AAAACTGAGTTAACATAGTGACAGTAAGAATATATTAGGTTGAGTCATAAATAATTTCCGATCTGTCTTCTTAAATTTACGGATGATTTATTACAGGATGAGCATTGTTGCTTCTGCAGCATGTTCACGTTTTAGGGGTTCTTACCTTTCAATATGAGGCAAAAATCAGTAGCCCAGATAAAAATTTGCACTTTTGGAAAAAAAGTCTGTCATGTAGGGAAAGTTATTTATGACTCAACCTCTTAATTTGTCATTTGAAGTCCTGGACGATTATTGTGACGGATCCAACGAATCAAAACAAGTAACGCCACCTCAGAGAAGAAAAGGTGGTTGTATTCAATTTTTCCCCAGGTCCACGGTTCGACGACCCGGAAAAGCCAGGCTCGGTGATTAATTACGTTTTTTAATGAAAGAATTAGACCGGACGAAAAGAAAAACAGTGTAGAACATTCCGTGGCATTGTCTCGTTTCCTCCTCGCCGCCGAGGTATTTGCACCTTCGGCTCGAAGGCCGAGGGTGGCCCGAGATGATTAATGAGTAACTGGAGTTTTGATTGTGGCAGCTCCGAGGGTGGGCCGTCATGCAATTAGAAGATGAATCATTTGTAGCCCGAAATCGCGGTAATCCACGGATAGAGAGAGAGAAAGAGAGGGAGGAAGTGGAATCGAGATTCGGAAAGAGTCATGAATAATTATCAGCCGTATCTCTGTCCAGCTTGGCATCTATCCCCTCGAATGATTATTTAATCGCGCTACCCTGTAACATAAATTATGGTTGAGACACGAACTGGCCGCTGTTCCCCTCCTGCGCCCGCTGAGACACGGCAGCCTACGACCCCCACTCCAGTCCCAACGCTCACGGTCAGTGAAGTGGGGGAATAAGCGCGCGGCTGTGATTGGCTGGCTGGCGTGAGCCGCGGCAGGAGTGGGGACTGTGCGTGTGCCAGCATCTATAGGAGAAGAGCGGCCAGAGTCCCTTGATCATAGTCAATGTCATCGATTTTTCATTCAACTGAAATTCTATTTAAGGGAGTATCTAATGAACACTTGTTAAAGTATTCCTACGCGACAGTATGAGGAGTATTTCCGTTTTTACGGAGCAGCTTGTGCGAGTAAACTGGAAGAAGGTCGAATCAGACCAAGATCCCAAGGCTTGCAGCAATTCAGTTTAATTAATCCTGCCAGTCGGCTCCAGTGAGTTGAAGTCATCTCTTAATTGGCCAACGACAATGCTCGCTTAATCGTCTTTCGTGTTGTAATTAGCGCTCCCCCAGGATCATTATCACGAAGAGATTTCGCGACTGGCAAAGTGGCTGTATGTACGTGGAACGTTGGAATAAAATACCTAAGAACTGCATTTCGTAACGTTGCAACGGTCTGTCGAAACAGAGGATGAAATTACTTTGCGTTAGGATTTATTTTAGGTCAGATTTGTGAGAGCATTCCGGTGCGCCCCGCTGTGAACGAAGTCGACACCAGCAACGAACTCGGTTGACTTTTAAATGGTCGATCGAGTAGGAAGCCATAAATTAGCGGACACAGCGCGTAGCATCCGATTACACGGAAATCGATCTTCATCAGAGCGCTTCCACTGGATCGTTCGCCCCGAAATCAAAACACGCGCGTTCCTCCATCAATTATGTCGATCTCGCAAAAATACTCTTCGAGTCAAGTGCGTTCAGCCTGGCCAGTATCTCTCTTATCTTTCCTTTTCGTTCTGTCATTCTTCTCCTTCGTACGTACACTACCGTTCAAAAGTTTGGGTGCATCAGTTGTCCTGAAATCCTTACGAATCAGCCTGCTACGTTTTCTATGGTCCAGTCACGATTCTCTGGACGTTTAACGTCTTGTGAGCAATCTTATATTATAGTAGACACAGTTACACCACATTTTGAACTGTTAGTGCAGTTGTTAGAGTGACAAGTCGTTCCAATGAAAGCTCTGAGAAAATCTGGGAGAGCCCGGCAGACACCAGGAGAGCCAGGGAGAGACAGAGCGACACGGAGAGCTAACAAAAATTAGGGAGAGCCAAGGAAAGACAAGAAGATTTAGGGAGAGACAGGGAGAGCCAAGGAGAAATGGCTAGATGCAAGCAGATACTGGACTGGTCAATTTTCACAAAGTCTCCGTCCCATCCAGGAAAATTGCCACATGGTAGGTCCCCATGACATCAGTGCTCATCAGAGGACACCCCTGACAGGTCCCAACTTTTGAGCGATAGTGTAGGAATCATCAGACTGTCGAATGGCGACCAGCTGGATCGACACACAGGCAGACCACTGTGCCAGATTCTTTCAGGGTGTGGGTGGAAAGAACATGGGGTCAGAACGGAAGGGAAAAAGCCGAAGACGAGCACGCACACGCGAGACGCGTGTCAGCGATGTGTGCAGAGCCAGTCTGCCCTTACAATGGCGCCGATTGTTTATCTCGAGATCGCAGCAGGCAATGAAAGCTCACTCGAGGTCTCAGACTCGGTTATGGGCGAGCACTATCGCGGTCCCCGGAGAGTCAGGATCAAGCGGCATCATTGTCTTGATGTCGTCGTGCCTATCGTGTCCCGTTCGTCTCGAAAGACACTTCGCAGAAGAGGTCGAAGATCGACCGTTGTCTGCTGCACGGCTTACCCATTCATTCCGCTCGTTACGTTACATCGCGACCCGACGTTCCGCGTTGGAAAATCTTTTCACCCGCGTGAAATCCACTCGGATGCATTCTGTGCGAATCGCTCTGCTCTGAATCGTAGAGTTCAACCACTGTCGAGGTTCGACCGGAGTGCAGGATGTCCGAGTTGCAGCGATACTTCTGGTGTCCGGGTAGCCAACCCCCTTTGGAGGTCTACGCGACGTTGAGCGTCAGTTAGATTCACAAGGATTTATTCAAAATTCAGTCTGAGGATTTAGGGGGCCCTATGAAGCAACGGGTAGTCTTTTGGTAACTGAGGACACTAGAAAAAGCTGGGAGAGATAGGGAGAGACGAGGAGAGCCAAGTAGGACCTCGATAACCTAGGCAGCTGTCAGAGATAATATAAACAAATGAGGATCAACAAACAGTTGAAAAGCAAGGCAACAAGAGTCTGTCGCTGCACTACCTCTGAAAGAGAGGTTAATACTGAATGGCTCTAATTTCCGTTGACCTGAATCAACGATCCCAATTACCGCGCCTCTAATTCGACAAAGAACGACCAGCCAGGAGAAAAAGGGAGACAGTTCTTTGAACGAGTCAAAGTTCTGGCGACGAAACGGTGGGAACAAACGTAACACCGTGGAAATCTCTCTTTTGTCACGGACGCCCTGTCTGTCGCTGAATAAATATCGACTGGCGGTGTTACACACGTCGAGTCTCTCGCTGTCATGTCCGATTCCACCTCGCCACCACGAGTTTGCTTATCGGACACTTTTTTTCATTCTTTACACTTGTAGCTGTATTGTACACCCGACAAGGAAATGAGACACCGAGTCAGAAATATGTGTATGAGCATGCATATTTCGGTGTTTGCTCCTTGCAAATACGCGGCTACGTCTACTGTGCTAACTGTACCGACTACCGGGTACATAGAATTGCGAATGATCGAAAAAGGTCTGTCTTAGCCGATGTTTGGTTGTCTTTGCAGTATCTTAGATAAAGGGAGTCATTGTTGACCTGACTTGACGCGTCATACTGATCTCTACCCCTGTTGACTCAGTCTACGGTTGATTCAGTCGGGTTGTTTTGTTTAGGGAAAGTCAAAAAACGGTTAGTCATCCAATAGCTAGCTTCTGTTAAACTTATTGTTGGTTGCTGAAATGATTGTCGAAATTAACGTCGTTGAATAGAGTGCAATAGGGACATCTAGGATAGGTCTGTCAAGGTTATGTTTACAGAATATGGTCACTGGACCTTCTGTGACAGCAGGTGAAACTCATGATTCATGACTCTTTTGGATCTTCTGAAAATTGTGGGAGTAACTGATTTCGCCTTCTTGCCTCTGGTTATTTTTGCTGGACGCTAATTAGTTTTCTCAAGGTCATTTTCTGATGTACAATACAATTTTTTACACAGAGACTGCTTGGTTCGATGGGGCAAATTTGATAGAGGAACCAAATCTCTTCGTATCATATTACAGTCTCCCACGGTTGGCTGGAAGTTCTCAGTCTCGAATGCTCTTCCAGCCAACCGTGGAACACTGTATCTCAAGAAATACAAATGTCAAGTCCACATTTCTCAATGAAATATATCTTGTCTGTTCTAAGGTCTAGATTGGGATAGATCTAAGTGTGAACAGTTCGTCACTGCTTAAATTATTACACATACAATAAAATTGTTTACACAAACATTGCTTGGTTTAAAGGAACCGATTTACTAAATTAGAAATGTTATAAATAAAAAGGTCATATGCTCTTCTTTAAATGTACTCATATACCTTCTCTGTCCTAGAGTCTAGGTTAAATGGTGTTAGGTTAGGTTGAGACATACAGTCTATGTTGTTGCGTGCACACAGCAACCGAGACCGATGCGATAGTAGATTTTTTAGATTATAATTGTAATAAATCAGAAGGTCATACGTATTCACTTATTTAAATGTACCCATGTATCTCATCTATCATACAGTCTAGGTTAAATGACGTTAGGTTAGGTTCAGACATAGTCTATGTTGTCGCGTGGACACAGCAACTTAGGCCGATTTGATAGTACATATTTTAGATTATAATTGCAATACATAAGGTCTCCTTCGCTTCTCTAGGTGGACCCATATACCTTACCTGTCCTAGAGTCTAGGTTAAGTGGTGTCAGGCCGGTTTAGGACATGGAGTCTACGTTGTCACGTGCACAGAGCAAGGCAGAGGGGCAGAGAGAGAGAGAGACAGAGAGGAAAAGACAGAGCAAACCGTGTAATTCCCGCGGGATGTAACCAACTATCCACAGGGAGTTCGAATGCTGGCCCGATCCTCCACGGATAAAGGGTTGCTCGCGGATGATGTAGTGCCATGTTTATTGCGTCCTATTTGCTCCTCCGCCATCAGCCTGGCCGCAATAGCGCAAGCCAGACGATACAGACACGTCTGTATGCGTGTGCACGCGTTATCCTCTGTGTAACTATATACAGGGTGTCCGATTTAACTTGACCAGCTGCGTCGACAAACGCATCAAAAAATGTATGGTCCCGTTTAAAAAAGTGAACATAACCTTCATATCTGATAAATTAATAATCTAAAAAATACTTTCTGTCTACCATCATATGCATCCCATCGAATCAAGCAACTTTTATATAAACAATTCTTATGTACCTTCAGTAGTTTACGAAATATTTAAGTGTATACTTAAAACGGACGCTACAGTCGGACCGACGTAAGAAGCTACACCTGTATTTAAATCAGAATATCTTCTAGACTAACAGTCTTTCACCGAAAGCATCCGAATACTTTTTTACAGAGAATAAACAGTTGCATCGATTGACATATAACTCCATTGACAAAAAACGAAATTGGCTTTCATTCTCTGCGATCAAACTATTGACACCACATTATATCCTCTCAGAATCGTAAAACTTTTATCTGAAACATTGTTCCATGTTTCTAGCAATTCAAAAAGGTATTCGCGAGGGAAGATTCAAACGGGCCACCCTTTATGACACCGTGGGCACATGTGTGTGACGCTGTCGGTGTGTCAGGGACACTTGTGTGTCGGTTCATACGCGGCCGGACAGCCTCTATGTTTTCGTCTGCACGCTGAGCTGGCTGAACTCTTGCTCTACAGAAACTAATTACAACGAAACCCGGCTTGTTGGCCGAGAGAGTGCAATGTTTTCGTTCTTCTGCCTGTCCGTTCCGCTTCTGCCCTCTGTCTGCCACCCCTCCGCTCATCCCCAACCCCCAACCCAGCCATCGAAATCGTACAGGACCGTCCTCCGGTGCAATCCCGCCCTGGAATCCTGTTTAAACGAGAAAGTATTGCGCTGCAATTTTTTTGAAACGTCGTCACCGGTAAAAGGGAAATGGAAATTCGTGCGGCACAAAGCGGACCGGAAGCTCGCCGAGAAATAAGTCGATAGTGTGGAGTAACGTTCTCTTTTTTCCGTGGACCTTCGGTTTCGAGAAAATCGGATTCGACGGCAATGTAATAAAATAATTCTCTTTTTTTTTTTACTGCATACGTTCGTTGTTTGTTTATGACATTTCCGTTTTTTAACTCGTTCGCTGGCAGGGTTTGGGACTTGGGGATTGCAGATAAATCATCAGCTCAGTGAATGGAATAACTAGAAATACATGAAAATTTCTTGGAAATAAAAGAAATATTATCGATTCGGTTATTGCGAATCGAAGTGGCCGTACCTGGTAGGTCAGATTTTGCCAGTTTCTCGTGGCACAGCTCGCTCTAACAGACTTTGGGATACAGGAATTACAGATGGATTGTCACCTTAGTGAATGGAATAACAAGAAATATATAAAAATATTTGTGGAAAACTGAAGAAATATAATTTGTTCGGTTATTGCAATTCAGAGTGGTCGAAAATTCAAATAGTCCGTTCAGTTATTGTAATTCGAAGTAGACGAAAATTCAAATAATCTGTTCAGGAAGTCACGAAAAATTAGGAACACTAGTAATTATTAATAACAAACGATGTAGTCGCTATGAGAATCTAGAAACATCCGGAAACGGTAAAAAAAACTTGACAGCTGAAACTATGCCGTATACGCGTGCCAACAGAAGGCTCTTCCACCATAAACTACAAAAGTTGATAAATCTGTCTCTGACAATTACTATAAACATTAACAAAAATTAACGAACTCCTACAATTGATAACTCATTAGTTTATTTTGTTAATTCGCTCCACATTACAATAAACAGAATTCTAAATTTCCAGCGTTTTATATCGCGATGGTAGAGCCAGTGGAACGCGAGCGGTCAGCGCGAAACGTTTTAGCGCGACCAAGTGGCCGCAATGGCGGCGGAAGGAGCCAGCCGACGCACGAGGCTTTGGCTTCTTCCTGCGGCCACCGTTCGTCGTTTCAATGTCCCGGGAAATGAAGCGACGTGGAAACGTCGGTACAAACGAACCCTGCAACGCGACCCTCGGCCAGGCGAATCTGAACGTGAAATTCAGTGGCGCGGCCGGACAGCCGGCGCGATTATCAATCGGCCAGCGTCCATCAATCATCGAACCTCCTCGTTTTTTTCCCTCTCTACGTTTCTTTTTTTCCCTGCTATCTGCCTCCCTCCGCTCTCTCTTTTTCTCTCTGATCACCCTCTTCCACCCTTTCTCTAACCCCTCCCCTTCTGTTCAGAGCAATTTTTACTGTCCCTCCGCCGTTTTTCGTCCTCTAATTTTCCACGCGAGAATGTATCATGCAAACGAAGCGCGGTTGTCACCGAACGGCCGCTCGATTCCTCCTTTTGTCCAGTTTTGTAGACTCTGTGTGTATATGTGCGTGGGACAGAAATTCAGGCAAATTTAATCAAAACGAAAATTGTTTATAACTCCGACAATATTCATTCTTCGACCCATGTTTATTAGTACATTTTTTCTCCACCTGCCTTTCAAGTCCTGAATTATTTTTTTAACACCCTGCATCTGCGCTTATCGACGCTCAAAGAGTTAATTAAGAGCCAGAAGTGAAGATGACAACGTTTCGAGTTAATAACGAGATTTTAAATACAGATTCTTCGAATGTCTGTGTAATATTACTGTGACCTTTTACAGCGTGAATTTTTTCGAAAATCAAACTCTGTACACAAAAATATTCTTTATTTTCAATCTCCACTTTCACATTACGTATCAGGTTTACCAACCTGCCGGGTGTGCCCCAATTTTCAATACACCCTGTACAGGCAGTTATTCGAAAAACACAGCAACTCTGAAAAAACCAGCAAACAATATTGCAAACAATATAATGAAATGTGTCGCGGGAGGAACCGGGTGGAATTGCTGCGAATTTCAGCGGAATTACACGTATTACGGAATTAATAAACGGCCGGCGATTCTCGTTTAAAATACCGTTGCAAATGGATTCGGATTTTATAATTACACGTTAAATGATCGTTCCGAAATTTCGATATCAATCGGGAGCGGCCGCGTCCGCGACGCAAAGATTTTTACCAGTTCAAATATTTGACGCCGAGCGAAAATATGCCGCGAGCCGGGCGAAAAATTCAAAGCGTTCCGCAATGCATCGCCGTCGGCGCTCGTGCGCCTTTCAAATCGCAATACATTACACGTTATCCAATTTATCGATGATAAAAAAACGCCGACGCAAAGAGTGATGATCAAAATTGAACCTGGTGGAAAAAGGGACGGAAAATCGAGGGATACGGTAGAACCTCGATGGTTGCAGGAAAACGGGGTTGAAAATTCGTGCGAGTAGGTTCGTGCAGCTATCGGGGTGACCAATTGAAGGGTTCGTAACTGGACTACGGATCTTTATGCACTTTAATATATTTAAGTACTTGAAACATGCACATTCTACACCAGAGCTGCACATCTGATTGCTCACGAGCAACGGTGGCTTCCACTTCTCCTTTAGAGCTACCCCTACTGTGGGGCTCAGGTTGGCTCGGTCCAGACAGAAAGAGAAAGAACACTATGCTATAGTAAATCCCGCGTAGTAGTTCCAAACAACTATGGCAGTGATGGCCACCGGAGCTGCAGTCTTCCCCCACTCTAGGTCCATTCCCCTCATATAGGCTGCGATCTGGGACGATGATAGACAGAGGGGGAACGAGGAGCGAAAAGGAGGGAACCAAATCGAGGGGAAAGGACCTAGAGTGGGGGAAGACGGCAGCTCCGATGATCATCACTGAACTATGACATAATCGCACGGTGCTTCATCCCATTGAAAAACCATTATGTCGAGAAAACCATCCTGACGCAGCTGGAGTTCGAGGAATTCAGAACAAAGGAATATGGGAAGCACGTGAAAAATTATGAATATGTGGGTATTGTATAGAAATGTGCATACAATCATGCCAACATAACAATTATTTAGATTCTTCCCTATTTCACCAAGATAGACAGTTATAGCACGAACACCCCGTATATCATACGCAGTCAGTGATTCAAGAAGCAAACGCCTCCAAGTATCTGTCATCCCTCAACTTTAAAGATCAGATCAAACCTTGATCATCAAGGGGAACAGTACGTACGATCTCCTTAACCGCGTGTTAACCAGATCAACTCACTCTAAATAATTAATTAGGCGTGTCAGGCACCAGTGACGTCGTCACCAACAATAGACAATACGTTCGAATCGTTGCAATCTCGCGATAAAAAATCTGGAGTCGGAGGCGGAAGGAGTGCTCTCCGAGGTGTCCCGAGGGATGAACGTGCTCGATAAGGGTGGAGCGGTCGCATTACCTTCGGTCTATTTCGTTGCTGTCAATTTCGCATAGGTGATATTTCATTAGCCGGCGGTCAAAGGAAGGAGAGGGTCCAGCGTCCCCTGGCGTCTATCGTGTCGCCGGGACGTCCGATGAAACGGGACGCGGGGTCGGCGCAGGGACGTTTAGCCCCGCTGCACCCGCGGGACCACTGACTCAATTCGACCATTTCTCCCTTGTATTGGTATTCATCGGGTCGCGTAGAACATTGCCGCCGTCGCGACATATGAATATCATTATCGGATGTTTTATGGGACTGCAGCCCGACGGCGTGACAAATCGATCGGAACCGTAAAGCGTCTCGTCGAATCTCCCCGTGACGACATTAATGAGAGATACGCGGGCTGGGTGGAGTAATTTATGGTGGAACCGCATGGACCGGGTCGGACAATAAGAAATCGATGTCGGTTGGTTGTTGTTTCTGGGGATATCCTTCTGTTTGCTTCTGCTACGAGTGATTCGTTAACACCAAAGCTACCACGGCACTAAACTTTTGATTAAAAACTCTGCATTCACTGTTATCGTTTTCGTCACTTAACTTGACGACTTTTCCTATAATATACACATAATCAATTTTTGCCCAGACTAACCCTTTACGGACGATAAACGCATATATCCGTTCAAAAAGATCGTTCACCGTGTGCTACGGGTCGCCGCACTGGCCTGAGCACATGCGTTTATTGTTCGCTTTAAACCTACGTATTTAGGCGAATTATCATCTTTGCTTATTTCATTAAAATATATGTGTCTCGTTGCATATTTTGCAATTTTAAAGGACTAAAATAACTGTGCAATCGACATCAAATATATAATTATAAGTAATTATTAAATTTAACACGTGTTCCACCACGGAAAATTTCAGCACATGGTGCACGATTTTTCCCGAAATGTTCCGGCCTCAAAGGGCTAAATTGACTATTACCTGCACTCAATTGCAAAAGAAATAACTTTTATTTAAAGACCGGTCATTTGATGGGTTCGATAGAAATAGGTATATATAAACTGTCGGTACGTTTAGTGTTAAGGTGGAGACCCACGATAAGATGATTCGTGAGATTTTCATTTCGTCAGAGAAAAATTTCAGTAACAACTTAATGTAAATAATGGGACACGTCTATGTGAGACACGATATTTTTGTCACATCGTGTATCTCTACCTTTAGAATGTGGGAAATGTGCGGATATGTTATATCTCGTGATGTATGTACAATAAGTATTAACATTCTATAGTAACATTAGTGTTAACATTTTCTTAACTTAAATGTTAGCATGAGTAGCAAGATTTGCCGTTAACGTAAGTGTTAATGTTTGTCTCAAAGTAAGTGTTATCGTTTGTGTTAATATTTGTACTCACAATTATAATTAATATTTGTGTTAACACTTATAGCAACGTAGGTATTGATATCTGTGTTACCGTCTGTGTTAATAATTGTGCTCACATTTACAGTAATATTTCTGTTAATATTTGCAGTAACGCAAATTTCGTAGCATTTCCATAAATATTAGTATTTATGTTACCATTGCTTTTAACATCTATATTAACATCCATAGTAACATTAATGATAACCTTGATATTAAACCAAGTATTAAAATTCATAGTAACATACGTACTAGCACGCGTATTAACACTTCTATTGCCATTAGTATTAACCCAAGTATTAACATTAATATGAACATACATACTAGCACGTGTATTAACACTTCTATTACCATTAGTATTAACCCAAGTATTAACATTTATAGTAACATACGTACTAGCACGCGTATTAACACTTCTATCACCATTAGTATTAACCCAAGTATTAACATTCATATGAGCATACGTACTAGCACGTGTATCAACAATTGTATTGCCATTATTATTAACCACATCGAATGTTATTCACCATTTTTCAACTAGATTCTCTATGGAGAATCGTCCCCTTTCCCATCGCACCATAAATTATTCCCCACCCTGTATATTTCTGTTCTCTTTGTCGTCGTCCTGCGATTTTTGTCCGGGGGTTGGTAGAGGGGAATTTGTCACGGTCGAATCACGATGAAATTGTACTTTCTTCACGCGCAGAAAATGTAATACATTGCTCGCTACTTGTTTTCATTATCTCCGTCCTGTAATGGAGTCTCACTAAATCAATTTTGCAATAACCAAGGGAACTAACAATGTTTGAATGGTAATACCCGGTGAATAGCTCGGACAGAATGTCAATAATTATTGTGATACTATTATGAACAATTTTCAACCTGCAAAGATACTTTTCTGGCGGTCCATGAAATTACTAACATAACCAAGCCCTCCATTGGCACTGCTATCGCAATATACATTGTTTCTGGTCATACTATTAAATGGAGGACATCGAGATACAAAATTCGAGTTATATTTGTTGTAACATAATCTGAACGAAGGAAAAAAAATAAATTAAAAACGATAAGCATTTATAAAATTTTATTCGAAGAATTTTCTATACATCTCTTCATACGATAATCACATAATCCTGCTTAACATCTTTGTGGCACAGTGGTCTCCAACTTTTGCCCGGCAGTGTATTTTCACCGTACTAGTTAAGGGTTAAAAAATAACTATAGTTTTGTATTGATTTTTTAATAGTGATTATACTGATTTCCATCGTCACGTTTTTACCAACCGGTATTTCCGATCGAATCTTGTTTAATGGCTTTCAGTTATCGTTATCGTGGCCATACAGAGATCTCAGGCTCCGACAAGTGCATGTTTCTTATGCGTCTATTATCGATATGACGTCCGCGGACCTCCCTGAATAATCTGTTAACTCTAACCGAACTGATTAGAAGTGACAGGCTCGTTAATCGACGCACTTCCGCTAGCTCCTTTCAGACCGCACGATAGCACGGGTCAAGATAAGTTTCAAGATTCTATTTCCATGGGGTAAATGTTTTCATAGGATCCCTCGGGTCAGAGGTCGTTCTATGGTTTTGTCTCGAGCTTCAGGACTGTAGGTTAAAGCACACGGTTAATTGAACTCGTGGGGAAACTTGAAGAAGTCTTGACAGATGTTAACATTTGTATTAACATTAGTAGTAATATTTGTATTAACGTTGGCGGTGACATTTGTATTAATATTAATAGTAACATTTGTTTAAATTTGGTAGTAACGCTTGTATTAACGGTAGAATTGTTGTTTGTATTAACGTTAGTAGTAACGTTTGTTTAACATTGGTGGTAATATTTGTATCAACGTTAGTAGTAAAGTTTGCATTAACATGCATAGGTATTAACGTTTGCTTGTATTGATTAATACATTGCTTTCTGTAATAATATAACTATTAACGTGTGTGTAAACAGAAGCATTTTCATCAGTATTAATATTTATGTCAACGGACGTATTAACATTTTGCTTAGTACTTTAAAATTCACACTTGTATTAGACTTTTCCATTGGCAATCTAAGTATAAATGTTTACACCAATGTACGGGTTTACATAAGTATTTTTATGAATGTTAATATCAGTACCAAGATGAGTACTAACAATTTTATTACTATTCGTATTCATAATGTTAGTCAAATTTGCTCTATTAATGCATCAACATTTATATCGACATAAGTATCAACATCTTTATCAATATGTATGTTCACATTTGTATTAACTTTTGCATTATTAACTTAAGTGTTAACATTTGCATTAGTATGTGTATTTATACGTACGTTAACATTTTTTCTCACATTAATATTACCATTTCTATTTATAGTTGTACTAACATAAGGATCAACTACTGTATTAATATTCGCATTAACATGAGCATGAACACAGCCATTAATGCCTGGATTAACATAACTATTAACGGTTGAATTAACATGCGGATTAACATAGAAATAACACTTGCATTGACGGCAGTATTAATAAAAGCATTAGCATTTCTATGTAGACATCAGTATTAAGAAGATCGAATTCTCATTCCGCATCTATCACCCGCAACCCCTCCCACGCGTCTTAACTTGGTCAAAGACCAAGTGGTCGAGCTGTACAGGCCTCCTGGAACGCAGTATTTCCGGTGTATCGTCGATAATCGAGAACAAACTCGATTACGAAGGAAATCCGTGTTCGCGGAGGTGTGGATACAGGACATTCCTTTTCTCCCCGGCTCTCATCGTTGATCGATGAGCTACAAATGGGGTGGGTGGGCTCCCCCGACGCGGCCAACCCCCCGCCACGTTACGACGAATGCGTACAGGGTGTAACTCGCGCAATAAGAAGAACTTAATGACGTTGCAGCAGACGGGGAATTATCTGTCGGACGCTTTGTTAGAGGGTTCTCCCGAGGGGTAGCATCCCCTAGGACCTCCATTTCTCATCCTGTCCTCTCGATCGATCGAGCATGCAAAGAATCACGGTGAAAAAATACAACAAAGGCGGCCACCTCCGCGGAAGTGCCTCGAGAACATTTTTTTTCTTTTATGCTCCTTTTACAACAAGAAGAACGTGAGCTACTAAAGTGTACCGGGTGTACGAATTCTCCTGGTGTCTTGAGGAATCCTCGAAACTGTCGACGTGGTCACTTCATCAGGCGTTCCAGAGACACCCTGTACAGGAATTCCAGCGGACTGCCCCTTCTCGACGTACACGCGCAATTAAGACGAAAGAACGGACAGCCTAGCAAGTTTCTCGAGGCTGATTGCCTCTTCAGGATTCGGGACACACGTGGTCCCCGGGGCACAGCCCTGAAGGGTCTCCAGGGTGTTCATCCGCCGCGTGTACCAAGCAGGAGGACGATTTTCGAAGTTACAGGGAAAGTTTCCGACCGCCTACTGATAGCAGGTCGACTGGCAGAGGGAGGGGGTTGGCGAAAAAGGGAGGCAGAGCCGAGTGAAAGGGCAAAAAAGGCTGAAGAAGATGTACGTTTCTGCGAATGGGGATGTGTCTGTTCGCAATTAGTGCCACTGGGCCACCTCGTGCTGGAGTTCCAGCCTCCGGCTATGCGAACGCGGCTTCGACCTTCGTGTACATTTCAGGATGCGAGGGCCATTGTGAAGATGCAATCGGGTCGTCAGAGAACGGGGAGCATTTCTAGCATCCTCGTTGAATTATTGTATGCAGAAACGGTCGCACACCGTTTCGGTCTCGTAGAAACTGTTTATTCGTCACTCCTCTGCTACACACTCTTTGGTACCGCGTTATTTGCATTCAGATCTAATGAAAATTCGAGATCATGTCAGAAAATAGCAAATTCATTTGTGGGGGGATCTGTGGCCCTGATTGGTATGATCTGGGCACCTCGAACTATATTCTGTCATGGTCCAAGTACTGCATATTCCTTTTGTTTTCTTATTTTTAATTTTTTTTTACTCGAATTTATGTTAGAAAACAGTCAGCCCATTTGTGGGAGTGACTGTGACCTTGAACGGTCTGGTATGGGGGTCTCCAACTATATTCTGTCACAGTCTGAGTAAATACTCCGTTTGTTTTGATATTTTTAATTTTTTGGCTCGAATTCGTGTTGGATAATAGTAAGCCCATTTGTGGGAGTGACTGTGACCTTGAACGGTCTGATCTAGGAGCCGCCAACTATAGCGACTCACGAAATTGACCAAACGTTTCCATAATTACTTTTCATCCTCAATTAGGGCACAATGGACGAAGTATAAGTTTTCGAGGTATATCTGCACTGAAATTTATTATAAATGTTGTATCTTTGCTTTAATGAACAATACCATAAAACAGTTTTAAGCAAATAGATCTTGAAGTCATTCATTTGATCAAGTTCGTGGGTCACTGTATGTCCTGTAGTTCAAGCATCTACTCCCCTTGTTTTAATGTTATTAATTTTCATTTGAGCCGAATTTGTGTTAAGAAATAGTAAGGCCATTTGTGGGAGGGACTGTGACCTTGAATGGTCTGATCTGGGCGCCTCCAACTATATACCACCACGCGTCCAGTTATAAATTTCATTTGATTCGTTGTTTTTTATTTTATTTAACAGAATTTGTGGAATAAAACAGTAAACCTATTTGTGAGAGGGGCTATGACCTTGAATGGTTTCATTTAGGCCCGCCCAACTATATCTCTCTACATAACCAAATATATGCATATACTCCTTTTATTTTACTGTTTTTAATTTTTATTTGACTTAACTATACCTGGTTTACTACATCCATCAACATTTAATTAAAAATATTTTCTCATTAACTATTTCATCATATTTTGTGTGTAAGTCCTTCTGCGAGTTAATTAATAATTCCCAGGCTTCATGTTGCTTAAGGATCATCCGGTTAAACAAACAAATAATGTACAGTAGATGTCGCCATTACAGTCGGATAAATCCGTGCGACCCCATTGTCGCAGGAAATGAAAAAGAAAATGAAAAAAGGATTGCGGAGGGAGCATAAAAAATTGTGGAAGTCCTTCTGTGCACACTTACGCGATCATTCATCCCCTTTTTGCAATATCATCCCCCGGTTCCGCCGGGGAATTAATCGATTAAACCGTTCCGTTGAAATTTTTGCAGAACAGATTACATGATCGCCCAGATCCGCCAGTCACCGACAGTGATGTGATTAACGAATTCATTGAGCCGCGCGTTCGGTTTAATTAAAAAGTGGAACAGGTGCACGACGCCAACGGTGGCGCTGCGGTCGTTCGACTGAAAAATTCAAGTGAGGCCGTTGCGCTTTTTGCGCGGGATCCGGGATCACACGAATCCCGGCTCGCAATTTTCGATGGCGAGCGAAACGAAATTTGGGGACAAAGCGGCAGAAACTGGGCCGACAAAAGACAGTCAAAAATCTATCAAAAATTTATTTTCGCAACTATTGTACGGTCTTCAGAGTACTTTTTTTTAGAGATTTAAATAAAATATTTATTATGCTGTTGAAACTTTCGTCGAACAATTTTTAATATTGACAGAATTTATGCTGTTTTTCACCAACATGGCAGTAAAAGAATATTTTTGGGTGTTATGGGTGGAATTGTAGCAAAGAAAGACAATGAGAAATGTATACAAACTACTTTTTTAGACACTTAAATAAAACAGTCCTTATATACATATACAGGGTGTCCAATTTGCATGGTAAAGCCAGAATTATTTTTATATTTAAAAGTACAGGAGAACGGTCGCATTTAATTTTTTCTTTCGATCGATTATTCAAAAAGGAATAATTGCGGCCTCTACAGTGCACAATGGCTATTTCGAATCATGATATGTCAAACATATCGGGAATACTATATGTTCGTAATAAAATAATATATTTCCGTGGCACGTCAATCACAGTGTCAATAATTGGAATGGACAGACTGTGGTGTGATTGGTCGATACAATACAGCCGTTGAGTTTTTCACTATTTGCATTTATTTTTAGGCAAGAACAGTCGTACCTCTTCGACCTAACCTAAACAATTATAAAAGTTTCGATATAAAAGATGTGCTGATATTATTCGAGGAAAACGCTGTCATTTATTATAGAATTATAACGTTTAAAAGTTTAAAAATTAGATTTTTCTGAGGAATATGTAAAAAATTTCTGTTTAGTCTAATAAATTAAGTGAAAAATATTAGAAAAATAAATGATTTACAATTGAAAAATCGTGATAGAAATTAATGTGTCGAGTTGAAAATATCAGATCGACGTTCGCGAAGATTCATCACGTTCAGCGCCACAGTGAAAAATTCCGTACATATCCAGGCACGATAAATGGGTTTTATGAATAATAATAATAACAGTTCCCCCGCGGGGGATAGTATAACATTCTATTCTGGTGAGTGATGAAACCACGGACCCGAGTTGACCTAAATGAAAAAATATCAGCCACGAAGATCGAGTCATAAAAATAAATACCAATAAAAAAACTACCAGTAACAATAGGAATAAAAGAAAAACAGAAACTGAAAAAAATTTCTTGACAACGAGCACGCATAAGTGGAGGAAACCATGAAACTCACGTGAACAATAATAATACATCTGTATTAAACAATCATTTTATACAGATTGTAAATAAAAACAGAAAATAGAAATCAAACCCGATTAATAAATAAAAAAATCTAAATTAGTTAAGGTGGCTACAACGGTATGCAACGTATACAGGGTGTTTTAGAAAGAAGTATTCAGAACTTATAGAATAAAAATAGAACAAATCACAAAAGAATTTCTAATAAACATTGATGGAAAAATAAATGCTTTCCCAACTGTAAACATTTAGAAACTTGTTTATAACTGATCAATTTCAATTACATTCATTATTCTTTACAATATGTTAAATTTATTCTACGAAGAATGATAATAACATTAGCAGACAAATGAAAAATCTGAGATTTTTCAAAAAGAAGCCACAAAAGATCAAAGCTGACTTAACATAGGAACCGATCAGGTGTCTTGATTTCCTTCTAAAATTTCGATTCATCCTGTAGAAAGTTGCAGAGATTGACAGGAAGGGCTGGAATAATTTAAAAAAGTTCCTTATCAAGGGGGCAGAGGAGCCAATAAGGGTCGAAGGAAATGGCGGTAATAAAATTTCGAGGGGAAACAACAGCAGTCTCTGACCGAGGATCGTAAACGCTTCCACGTAATTATTATGGTTGGTAAGTAAGGGTGGCCGGCCTGTTAATCAGCCGATGCTAATCCAGCGCCATCGCGTTGAGTACAAAGTGACTAAGATTAGTGATTCATGCCGCTGACACATAGCAACAATAAGCATAAATTCCCTATTGCGTCGAGGCTTTCAAAAAATCGGACGTGCTTCCAAAAAATGAAATTAATCTAAACACCGGAAACCCGAAAACGTTAATATTATTTTCCTTTTTATTGATCCCCGTCCGACAATAACTCGTGCAGATAATTTTTAGTTAATCCCCTCTTTGTTTCAGCGATGAACAATCAGGGACAATGACAACGCGTAATTTCATACGGCCAGTTTTGTTCCCGGCAAAATAATTGCTATCAATCCGGCTCAGTCGTACATTGAAATACGCTAATTATCACGCAGCGGCGTGTTTTGTTCAGCTATTATCTATTCATGGCAGGATTAAATCGAGGGTGATTATGCACTGTAAGCGTAACGTACCCACCAGTTAATTATCATCGATTACACGTTTATGATTCCTGGAGGACGGTGCCGTCAAACACCTTTTCGAATCGTTCCGATTAATTTGAATACCATGATGGAATAGATTGGACTGTAGACAATGTTCCACACGCAGACAGTTTTTAAATATACAGGCTAACATTTTATAATCGTATCATATATCAGAATATACAGACTCAAAATTTGATTATGAGAGTCGAAAGAGCGAGGTGAATGAAGGAAGAAATGATTGAAGATTGAAGGTTAAGTTAGGTGAGTCATTGGTAGTTTGGAATACACATAAAACTGTAGGTTTATTAATGCTGAGTTATCTGTAAGAACAACAGGTTAGGTTGGTTCAAACACCTTTTCGAATTGTCCCGACTAATTAGAATACTATGACCGAATAGATTGGACGTGTAGGTAATTTTAAGAAAAAGATACCTGTCAGTTTGAGAATCGAAAGATAGAGATTCATGAATGGAGGAATATTTGAAGACTGTAGAATGGGTTAGGTTGGCTCAAACACCTTTTTGAATCGTTTCGACTAATTAGAATACTTGGATTGAACAGGTTCCATTAGTAAACCATTTTTAAAAATATACAGGACGAGCTGAGAACAGAAAGAAAGAGACCAATGAGGGAAGGAATAACTGAAGGCTAAATAGTAGGCTAGTTTGTGGTAGGTCAACCACCTTGTGGAATCATTTCGAAAAGTTTCTGAGTTATTTGACTTTGTGGCAGAATTGAATCTCAATGTGCCACACAAAGCCATTTCATTACCCTACTTAAAAGCTTTTACTGACATTAAAGACTATAATGTTTCACGGTTGGCTGGAAGAGCATACGGGACCGAGAACTTCCAGCCAACCGTGGAACCCTGTATCTCACTACCAAGAAAAGGAAATTTCAAAATACTTAACTTATAACCTACAGAATCATTAACAAAAATGTATAGTATTAATCAGGGCTTAGTTCGATCAAATAAATAACTTTTATGTAATCGTAACGGTCTAATAATTGTAGAATAATAATAACAACAACACTAGCAATAATAATAATCATACATCTCTTGCAAATCCAGTTATTGATCATACAATGAAAGGACGACAATTGCAGCAAAGCGCGAGATTCCTAACCTAAAAATTACCATACAAATTCAACAATCTCCTGTGCACCAATCGAAACATTTTGATCGAACGAACTGATCCTCTAATCGATTTAGCGGACCATTTTGGAGAAGACAGGAGCCAGGGTGAGAATGGAAAGAAAAAGATCGACGGGGGGGTGGACGCTAAACCGGAAGACGTCGAGTAAAAGGCGGAAGACCGAGCTTAAGGGCCTAAAGGTCCACTCACAATGAAGCCGTACCCGGTTCATCCATTGAAACACGTAACACTACGCCATGCTGTTTAATCCGTCTGCTCCCTAATTCCCTAATAACGTCCGTAACGACAATAGAAACAGTGTCCGGGTCGCCTGGACCTGCGGACCGAACCTACAAAGCGTTTCAATAACGCGTACCCAGATTTCCGCTCGAAATAGGATTTCTCGATCGATAAATCGATCGGCCAAAGCGCATTAAACGTCTCTCGAAACGGAATCGGGAACAATCGGACCAAAAGTGACCGTTCTTCCGGGTAAATCGGTGCAAAACGAGATCTCGTTCGATGGGAACGCATCGGAGAATCGTAGAAATGGGTTGGTTTTGCTAAGTCCGTAGAAAGGGAATAGAATAGCCCAGTATGGGTTAGGTCCGCTGAATTGGTTTGGAGTAATGATATTATTTTGGTACCTTGGTGTGGACTCAAATAATGAAATGTTGACTGTTTAAACAATGGGGTTAAAATAGAAATTTGAAAATGCAGTGGTACAGTAAGAGAAAGGTGAATTTGCAATGTTAACCTCAAATTATTTTTACGATCTTTTGAGCATGGTGCCTCGTTTTTTACCGTTTCCAGGTTATATAACACTTTTTAAGCCAGTTCGGAATATAAATGGGTTTCTGAAACGTCTAATTATCTAAATGTCCAAATATTTTTCGGTATGGTAAATGTAATAGAGAGGCGCTTCTGTTGTGACATGTGACCTGATTTACCGTGTGTCTCAAAAGAAACAAAACAGCTACTTATTAATTATTTAATTTTTGACGGTACGAATGTCAGTTTTCAACCGCAATAAATGATATTGGAGGACCTTGCAAT
Organism: Macropis europaea; assembly: GCA_916610135.2. NCBI lineage: Eukaryota > Metazoa > Arthropoda > Insecta > Hymenoptera > Melittidae > Macropis > Macropis europaea. The sequence goes on along the minus strand of OU744352.1, from coordinate 10,669,819 downwards.
ATCAATATATTATAAATTAATGAGTTCGACATGGAATGGGATATATATCTACCTAAATGGAAACATATAATTCCATTTAAAAAAGCAAAGATAACCTCCAAATCTCGAAGGCACGTCCACCTAGATAAGATTTGTGACCATCATAAGATGTCCCCGTCGAAACAAAGTAACTTCTACTTGAAACATATTTTGAAATAACGAATAGTTCGGGAGATAATTGCGTGTAAAGGTTCAAATGGGACACCCTGTATAATTTAAGAGGTTATGGAGGGTCATTTTATCTTAAACACCTTGAAAAAATAAAGCATTCTACAATCACCTTGAAAGTTAAAATGATATCTTCGTCGCGTTTCGAATCGTTTGCATCACAAAAAGGTAATGGGCTAATTAGAGGTTAGGTTTCTGGTGGAATACTCTGTGTTTTAGTTACATAATTGACGCAACTCAGCGATTTCGTTTGTACGTCCGCATTTAAAATGCGCCATATTCGTTCAGGGGGTCGACAGAGAGGCGGGGATGGGAAAAATGTTAAAATTGTCTGACGTAATTAACCGCGATGGAACGAAGTTTCACGGGTTCGTCGAAAATGCATTCGTTCGCCAGGTAGGAATTTGATGAGATTTTATATTGTCCCGCATTTTATCAGCAGTTTCGCGCAATCGCGGCGCATTAATTTCGTTACCGTGCGTTAACATGAATATAAATGGAAAGTAGCACCCTGTCGAAATTGGATCTGAGGATTGCATCTGGCAATTTTTCGTCCAGCCCCGATTGCTCGCGCTGTGACCGGGTTAAAACCGACCGCCATCGCGTCGAATGGTACGCCATTTAAAAGAAGAAAAAATTCAATACACAAGAAACTCCTTGGAAAACTAATATTCGTAGGAATACAAATAATAAATAATAGATACAGCGTTCCACGGTTGGATGGAAGAGCAGTCGGGCTGAGATCTACCAGCCAACCGGGGAACACTGTATTTCAAGAATCACATTTCTAACTGTAGAAAAAAATAATAACCCTTTTATGGACTCCACTACAAATTTTGCAAAGGAGCGTCAAAGAATATAACAAACTGATATAAATACAAATTTAACCTCTTCAAGGGCGAATTTATTGAATCTGGAAAATAATTACATCTCTTCACTTTACATTCATGGATATTAAAAAAGGAAATATACATAAGTGTGACCATTAACGCTTATATTTTCTGAAAAGTCTTTAACATACACAAGTGCGTGCCCGTCGGAGCATCGTGAGCTTATAACCTCTCCCACTCTGCCTCCATTCCCCTCACGCGCTTTATCTCGTAGAGTCGAAGTGAAGGAAGCCTCTCGTGAACAGCCACGTCCGAATAATTCACTATAGACCCCAATGATCATCAACAGTTGATTGCACTCAATCAACGAACACCTGGAAGAATTCTAAACGGCGAATTTCTTCACAGGAATTTGGAGCGAACGAAAGAACGAAGAGTACGGCGGAACCGTCGAAATTTTCGGCCGGCTGAGGAACAACGCGTGGCGTTATTTAATTGCTGGCATGATTATACCACGCGTGCTTAACGATCGTAATAACGAGGAACATAATTCTCGAGTAGAGGAGCAGCGAGCGGGCCATTACGTTTCTACAGTTTTCAAACAAGAGAATTCGAAAAATGAACGTTCCGAGTAAATTCCGCACGCAGTTCCCGTGATTAGACGGACGTAATATTTAATTGAAAAACCGGCGCGAAATGGCACATTCCATGGAGCAAACGGAAAAACTGCCGCGAAATGACACATTCCATGAAGTAGCTTCTGCTGAGAATCGGAAGAACGCGGTCAACGAAGGAAGGAATAATTGAAGAATGTAGATTAAGTTAGGTTGGGTCATTGGTAGTACAGACACCAACTGAAACTGTAGCTTTCCCTCGGCTAAATGGCCCCAGCAGCCAATGCTGAGTTGTATACAAGAACAACGGCAAGTTAGATTGGGTCAAACAACGTTTGAAATTGTTTAGACTAATTAGAATACTTTGATTGGACAGATTCGATTTATAGACCGCTTTTGAATAGTTAGAACTGGTTGAAAGTCCAAACAAGGAGGTCAATGAAGGAAGGAATAATTGAAGACCGTCGATCAAGTCGGGTTGGGTCATTGGTACAGGTTAGGTTGGATCAGACTCCTTTTCAAATCGTTTCGAGTAATTAGAATGCTACGATCGAGAGATTCGACGCGTGGACAATTTTTAAAAAGGTAAAGGTCAGGCTGAGGAACAAAAGAAAGATCAGACGGACGTAATAGTTAATTGCGACGCTAATGGAAAAACTGACGCGAAATGGCACGCTCCATGAAGAAGCTCCGCGTACTTTCGCGCGGCACAAAAACGGAAACACGAGGCTCATCGTCCTGCGTGTAAACAAAGAATTCGGATTCTGTGGAGCAGGTGCACGGTGCATCTCGCGGATGAAATATACGACCCCATCCTCTGCTCGTATGCGAGGATCGCAAGAAACGCCGCAGATGACGTTGCAGCCTGGAGCAAACAACGAGCAAATAACGCCATTCCGACCGTGTCAGAGAAGCAATTGTTTTTTTGCTTCTCCAGGTCTTTGGGCAGGCCAGAAGTACTCTACGATACTTCTTGATGATCTAATATGTTTCCATAATGTGTCTCTGTGTCCAGGGGACTCTCCCAACACTTCAGCTGAACCTATAGGACCTATGGCTGCCTAGAGGAGTTCCGACTTTTCAAGACCTGTATAGACATAACTGTATCATCATCTGAACTGCAATCTACAACGAGTACACAAGTTTCCCGTTTGCAACAAAGGTGTGGAGATTCCAGGGTGTTACATACTTTCGTCTGGCGCCCGTTGGACAGTCTCCATCGATATCAAGGCCAGAGACAAAGGTGGACGCAGCCTATCCACCAATATGTATGCTCCCATCATTGCTCTCTCCTGGTGTCCTGTCGGATATGACGAAAGCCGTCGTCCTCTCGTCAGGGACCGTGTGGAAACCCACGTACATGAATGCCCTGGTCACACACACACACACAGGGGGAACGTCAGTACACTCAGCTGGACTCGCTAATAACCAGACGCATCGAGGAATCAAATTGAGACGACGGGAGCTGCACATCTACACGCACTTTCAGTTGTAACATTCACAACATCCGACTTGCACATACCACGTGCGGGCACACACGGGCACAGGATGATCGTAGGCAGGAATCCATGTGTGCTGGGTCCATTCATGTTACCAATTATTATCGAAAGAGCGGCGTAACCGTGCCTGGCCGGGAAATTGGCTTCCTCGTTGCTTTATACAGTCTGTTCCGAGGCCACTGCGGGGGGTAGCTTTTTATCGGTCCGCTGTCTTCGGCTCCCCGCTCGATCTTTGCAAACAACGTCCCGGTTACTTATAGAATACTACCCCCTCTACTGTTTCCGCTTGTTTGGAGAGGACGGGCATTGTTTGACAGAAATCGATTCCAGACGGAATTCATGCAAAGGGGGAGGATTTAAAAGGTAACATTAGGAGTACAGATTGGGTTGTAAATGTGCAGGGTGGGATATTAGCATGTTGATTAACTCAGAACTTATAGGGTGTACTATTTACGTTGCGCAAAGTGCTTCAGACACGAGAAAATGGGATGATGGAGGTTATGGGAGTTTGAGGACATCAGACTAGGTGGTAGATTGCACGGTTGTCTTTTACATTTTTTAGATGGAACACGGTATCTTTAGGATTTAACGTGGAAAAACACTTTGTCAGGTTCGGTTAGGCTGACCTTCCCTCCTGAAGAAGTAGTTCTTCCAAAGTTCTTCGTTCCTTCGTTCGTTCAGTTTCAGTTAGGTTAGGTTGGAACACTGTTTCACCTGTTATTAAAATGTATAAGCTACATTAGGTTGAATTACGTTGAATTCCGTTACAGTTTTAGGTTAGGTTGATCGAATCAGGTATCCGCGCGTAGTTACTCTTGTTAGGTTAGGTTGGAACTGCGTTTTGCATCATCAGAGCAGAATCAACTGGATTTGAAGTCGCTCCAGGAGTCACGGGGCCGGGGAACCGGTCAATTTCTGAAGCCGTCCGAATGGAAAATGGGGGCTAGAGAATGTCTGGAAATGAACGATTTCGAAATCAATTTCCTCGATACAAGCTTGCTGACGAGCCACGTACCGACCGATGAAACTGACACTTCCCCGTCGCCTACCAGGGCCGATCCGTATATTTTCGAGGCTGCCATGAATAATGGAGGTTGTTCGTCAGAATTTCTCAGCCGTACGTACCGGCCGCTTATTGGTTATGTCACCGGGATATAATGTTTGTACGCGTTGTTTGCCAAACTTTCGCGTGATGGAATTACGACAGGCGTTCGCCAGACAGCGACAACGCTCGTGCGGCTCGCTATTCACGCGGGAAAATTGCAAAACACGATCCTCCATTTCTCTTCCGCCTCTGAATCCTCTGCCATCACCGGCCCAACGAGTTCTAAGAGAACGCAAACTTCCTGACGGAATACAAATTTGCAGATACTCATTTTCAGAACCGTCCCAGTGAACGCAGGTCTGAATAACGATATACAGTATTTCACGGTTGGCTGGAAGAGCATTCGTCACCGACAACTTCCAGCCAACCGAGGTAGCACAATATTAATGAGCGTAGGTCGACAAGGCGATGCCAACTTGACCTACCCCGGTTGGCTGGAAGTTCTACGTCCCGACTGCTCTTTCAGCCAACCGTGGAGCACTGTAATAGACTTTTCGCAGGTATTTCAAAAGTTTCGTAATTGTCGGATAGAAATTGGAACGGCGACGTCGTGTCACGTACAAACCACGGACTCCTCGGAATTTTTCCCCATTTCCCCGTTCCCCTGGACCGGAAAGGAAATTCTAAACAAGTGGACCAGATCGATAAAGTCCAACTGCGAGCTTATCGTGCCTTTGTGGACATTAGTTCGCCCTGTATCAAAGGAACCAATGGAAACCCTTTCGACTTTCTTCAGGCCGATAGTTACGAGCCTCGTAAATTTTCGATTACAATTATGTATCGAGGGGCGGTAGGGAGGGTGCCCAAGAATAATAAGGTGGACAAGGTGGGGCGGGGGGAGGTCTGGTAAAATGCCGTGAATGGGGGTTGAAGTTGCGTCGAAGAAAGGGGTGTGGTCCGTTTGAAAGGAATCGCGGGAAGTATTTCGTTCCAGCCGACAGCCAGGAATTTCGGGCTCTTTGTGATTGGCAATAGACCGAGGAAATTGGTTTGAAATTCGCGGGGCTATGGAATGTATTGGCAATCAGATTTTCCGCCCCTCTCGCCCCCCGCAGTCCTCCCACGCGGTCACGTGGATCGAGGGGTCCGTGGGCAGCCCTCAGCTTTCAGTTACTCTCAGGATGCCGGACGTAATCGAGAGCCGTTAACGGCGGAGACCGTCTACGGAGTCCATATCGGAGGCAGCTCAAGGTCACTTGTTCAGCAATAGACTGTGGTAGACAGAACGATACAAATGGGTTCGGAAAAATGAATAATGCGACAGGGAGAGAGTTCTGGTGATAGATATAATCCTCCGTCTACGAACAGCGCCTAAAGGCTCCCAACGCTAACTACTCATTAGGCGCTCTTCATTTACAGAAAACAAATGTCATGAAATGCATGAAAGCATTGTGGAGCCGGTCTTTGTTTTTCACGCATCTGTGATTGCTATATTCATCATATTGTGCATGATTCATCAGAAGCTAGGTAGATATAGAGAGTTAGTAAGAACCAAAAAGAGACAGGGAGAGCCTCCCAACGCTAACTCATCACTAGCTGCGAACAGCGCCTTTGGGCGTTCTCCATTCACCAAAACCAAATGTCACGAAATGATTAGTATCATGGAGTCTGTCTTATCTCTTCATACATCTGTGGTTTTACACTCATCATATTCGGCACGGTTTATAACAAAGCTGGGTAGAAGTAGGGAATTAGTAAGAACCAAAGAGAGACAGGGAGAGCCTCCCAACGCTAACTCATCACTAGCTGCGAACAGCGGCTTTGGACGTTCTTCATTCGCTAAAACCAAATGTCACGAAATGATCAGTGTCATCGAGTCTATCTTAGCTCTTTATACGTCTGTGTCTTTTACACTCATCATAATGTGCATGATTCATAAAATGCTAGGTAGAAATAGAGAGTTAGAAAGAGCCAAGAAGAGATAGAGAGGACCACACTAACAGGGACAGACAGGAAGACATCAGAGCATTTCCTCATACGTTTCTTCACTGTACCATGTCAAAAGCGAGTCCATAAAGACACTCTCCACAGCATCCAGCATAAAAACATCTCTCTGGTCGATTAGAAATGAAATAACGAGGCGGATACCTCCTGTCTCTCCGTCATCAGTTCCATGGAAGGCGAGGCGGGTAATCAGTTAACGGGATTTATGACTGGTAGAAACGTTTCAGCCGTTTGCCAACGAAATATTGGCACTCCTGCTCGTATGTTGATAAGAACTGCATCTCACGACCTTTCGTTACGGATGCATTGTGTGATGGCCGGTTAGAGCGGGCTGGGAATAAAGATGAAACGACGGATAGAGAAATTTATTGCCACGATTGTGTTTCAGGGGATGCACGATCAGTTCGTAAGTCTCGATCGTCCGGCATTCGCATAAAGATGCTCCCCACCCGCTACGGCAACTGGATACTCGTTACAGAATTTTTCATGCAAACGTACACCGTTATCAACGGCAACAACTTTCGGTGGCCGTTCGTTGTTGCCCATATTGTCCACGCACCAGCCATTTTCCCGCTGAAACATCCCATCAAGCGATTTCTTTGAAGTATCTTCTGTTTTAATAGTGTTCTCCGTGTTGCAGTAATTCCAAAATAACACAGAGAATGAATCTGCAAAATTATAATCTTTTTCCAGCGATCATTTCCCTGCGATTAGATGGGGACCTTTTCCAGTAGTCTCATAGGGACAAGAGTTTTTAATATTTTTCTTTCGCCTTTTATAGGTGAATGTGTTTGCTCACTTCAAGTGGACAGTCTAATTTAGCAACTATTTTGGTAGTTAGTTAACCAATTAATAAATAAATATCGTCTTCTGTCGCCATCTACCTTAGACTCCAACATCAGACCACCTGTCTCTTTGTGTCTTGGTGTCTATGGACGTGCATTGGGCCAGCACATCAGGGATGAAGCAAGTGGAGATTTACCTTTGAAAAATTTTAGGTTTTTCACCTGGACCGCTGTTTAATTCTTCGAAATAATTTCGAAATCGAGTGCTCGTGAGTCTCGTGGCAATCACAGACACGGTTTTATTCGAAATTTCCGGCAACAATGAATTACTCCCGTACGCGTAGGGACGCGTGTTTTGTTCTTCGTGCATTTCACGTTATCAGACCTCGTTTTCATTATCAGCCGGTTCACAATGGACGCTGGAACAATAATTAAGCCATCCGGTAATTATTGGCTTGTCGTATCAAAATTAACCGATGAAAGATAATAATCGAGCAGCGGCCGGTGATTTCGATGGCTCCTAATGGAGGGCTTAGGGTTGCCGAATTATTACCGCTCCGTTGTCTCGACCCTCCAAGACGCGATCGAATTTCATCGCTCTCCCGTTGTTACGGCTTAGATCTCTGTGATTAGTGTGCGTTTAGTGTGACAGGTTCGCGTACAGAGCGCGCCACTGAGCAGTCCCATCTGTAATTACATTTTACAGAACCTTTTTTTTAAATTTATATATAACAATTTGTACATAATGCACATGTAAACGAAACAATGAGCTCTTGATAATTAAAACTTACTGGCCAATTTCGAGGCTCCTAAAAATCGTATACTGTATTTTGTACTTTTAAAATGTTTTACGTAACCATTCTTTTGTTTTTTTGGTTAGAGAGAACAGTATTGTGTTGGCCGTTCGTTCAGTTTCGTGTAACATCGAGAAATTTAACGATAGTTTTTGAGGCACTGGGGTTGGCAACTGCTATGGTGCACAGAAACATTTCTTACTGTTAGTAGTCAGACATCTGAGATCTTTAATAAATAAGGAGAAAATGTTATGTAAAACATTCTAAAGTTAGTACAAATAGAGTGTGTAACTTTGAGACGTCTGTTATCAGAAGACTGTGGATGTTTATACAAATACACATTTTTAGAGTTTAATATTTTTTATATTAATGCGATTGCAGAAATAAAACTTTCACAAAACTGTATTTTGTTTTGTTAATGTTTAAACTCTGTACTTTCTTTTTATAATTTAGGTTTTTAGATATGTTAAATTACACAAACATCCGCAGTCTACTTAAGGCCAACAAGTCCAAAAACAGTATTTTGTTTTTCCTTATAGTTTATCGTTCTGTTTTATTGCGCATAATTGTTATAACAGCCTAACAATAACGAATCACACTCCTGATACAGAGTATTATCCACGTACAGTGTTCCACGGTTGCCTGGAAGTTATAGGTCCCGAATGCTCTTCCAGCCAACAGAAGAAGACTTGTGGGATACATAATCCCCCCACTATGGAACCCTTAACTTTCAAAGGGTTCTTAAAAACGTATTATGTGTGCTGATAGACGTCTTTCATTTATCAGGCCACTCGAAGAGTTGAATCGTATACTTTATCGCTCGAAATCGTCGGAAAAATCGTAAAGCAAGATTTTAACAAAATGAAAATAACCAGCCACTTTTTAGAGTTACAAGACCTTAATATCGACACAATCGTGGGATTCAGAAATGTCAACAGCAGAAAGTAGGAAAACAGACGCTTAATAACGATTTGACTCTCACGCTGTATTATTTAAAATAACAGGTCGTCTAAATGTTCATGCAATATGTATATAACCTCAAATTATACTAATGTAGTTCTCCAGTTCCATTAGACTTTATTAGATACACACGTGATATGGTAGTGGAAGTATTAATCGATGGAATTGCGAACCTAACCTCAAATAAATTCCTTTCATCTATTTACATAATTTAGTTTCGCCATACAAATCTTTTACTGTCTATATTCGACTTTATAGGAAAAGTAAACGTATTATTTACAATAACAAATTGTCTAAATGTTCATACAAAATGTACATAATCACAAATTATATTATTTATATAGTTCTCTACTTCCATAAGGTTTATCAGATACACACGTGATACGGTAGTTGAAGTATTGACCCATTGTTGCCCAAGAAACTGGCCCTGTTGCTTTAGAAACATTTAATAAGCATTCAACGTAACGACTACATAAAAAAGAAGTTTCTACCGACCAATAGTTAGAGCTAGCAGGCGAAAGTGTGGGTGTACTCAACTGAGTACAGTGGGCAAAAATGGGTTATTCGATGGAATTGCGACCCTAACCTCAAATAAATTCCGTGCATCTATTTACATAATTTAGTTTCGCCATACAAATCTTTCAATAGTCTACATTCGACTTTTAAACAATTCAAGTAATATCGATACGACAAAACGTGTGTTTATTATGAAAAATCGTTTATTCACATCTCATTTGTTAATGATCGTTAAATGCATTGTGCACGGCCCTGTTAGAACGTTGCATATCCGTGAATTGCATTGTAATTTATGTGCCTCAACGACGAGGTAGTGCAAAGTAACAGAATTGTTCTTACACAATTAGAAACTCTGTGTGAATTCTTTGTTCAGTTCGACAGACGTCGCTTATGCATTCACCGCCCACGGACGCCTGTTTCATATTCATAACAGAACCGTTCGAAACACTGGAAATGCCAACTGCTTTCTCTCTGGGCGCATTGAAAGATAAAAGATTAATTATGTGGACTACAATTTTGAGTTTAAACAATTTTCAAAGCACGCGAAACATTCGTTGTGCACTCGTCAAGCTTCCGTCTAATATTATTATTATTATTATAGATGCGCTACAGTTAGTTATAGCAGGATAAATCAGACGTGTTCAACTTGACAACCCGCCGAGCAGTTTCTGTTGAAGTAAAGAGGAAAAATAATAAAACATTAATTCCAATTATTAATAATTGTTTACAATATTTGTTACATATTACTTATGGGGAGACTCGATATCTCACCTGATTTTTACGCTCTAACCTGAATTCCTCGAAAAATGTATAACTTCCTTTCATTTTCGAAATTTTATCCGAAACGTCGTTCTAAGCCTAATCACAAAGAGAACATTACAATAATCTATCAGAATGTATCTATCAGACATCTACAGTTGATTTTTTCGCTATACGCGAACACTTGTCTCACTAACGTGAAAATTCACGAAAATTGGCCGAGTGCTCGCGATAATCGAATGCCTAATATTTTTTTGTGAATATTTGTATCCACTCGTTCAATATTAAATCAATTTCATTATTAAAAAAAATTTAAATACTGCATATAAGAATAAATAGAAACATCAGTAAAGTCTGCTTTCATTTCCGTTTTCTGTGTTGGCTGAGATATTGAAAATCCTTTTACTGGGTTCGGGAAAGTGTATCTGTTTGCTTCCCGATAGGAATAAGTTAAGAGATGCCGGCTTTAAAAGCTCCGCGCAGTTTATATCTCGAACGAGCTTTTTTCATAGCGATACAGCGGCCGAAACTCTCGCGCAGCCTTCCACCATCAGCATCTTTACGTGTGCCCTACTTTTTCTAACCTCTAAACAGTTCCCCAAACAAATACCAATTCCGCGGAAGCCAAACAGCCTGGAGTTCTGTGTATTCAGCTGAATCAAAGTTGCCAACCCACCGGAATTCCCCATTTAATGTCCGATCGTTGATCCGACATATTATCGCACATGATTCATATTATTATTATTATGCTGAGAGGCACATTGTGTTCACTTAACGAAAATATTTGTTATATTTTTGTAATATACTGAGGTATGTATAAATAGAGGATGCTGGGATGATTAACCTAATTTGTTCGACAATTCAACATTTTATTATCATGATTATAGTTCAGACTCCGAAAGAGGCCATTTCAAGGACACTTTACATTTACTTAATCACACTAAAGCAAAAAACACGTGAAATTCGTGTTCGAAGGTGTTATTATTTTGAAAATTGTTCGTTAGGAAGCACAGTACAGAATATTTGAGAAAATTAAGCGTGAGAGGTGCCTAAGCTCTGTGGTCGATAAATAGACTTAACAAGATCTAGTAAGACTAGTTAAAAATAGTGAATGTTGTTAATATTATTGATTGAAGAGGGTAGAATTTGAAGTTATGTTCATTTCGAGAGTTTATCACTTTCAGCTAACACAACGTGGCGGTAAAACTAAATAATTAATAGTGAATAACTAATGCAAAAATTAGTTGGAAATCCTGTAGAATTCTGTACTTTCATAATTTTCGTTGCACGGGGCTAAATGATAAGTTATCGACTATTAATCACGGAGGCAGTGTGTCAATTAACAAGTGGCCCGGGTACAAAGTGTTCCGGTTACGTGAGAAAAAGGGAAAAAAAGCAGCTGACTCTATAATTGTCGCGGGGCGGCCATGACGAACCGAGGCGTGAAGAATCACCGACTTCCGGTCCCGCCGACAGAAACAACGATGTCCATCCCCCTCATGCGGGCGATTCCGGATTTTCGTAAGGGGAGATGGGCGAAAATATATATGTACGCTCCTACCGTTTACGAATCGCCACTTTCAGATCTTTAAATAGTACCGTGATTCTCGTCACATTCTCCCAAGCAAATCTGGACATGTTCAGGACAGGGTCGTCTAAAATATCTTTTTGCGTGGATGTGACATTTTGTTTTGTGATTAGTTTATTTTTGGAAGACATTGCACAGGCCTGAACAGTTTTGTAATAATGATATAATTGACAATTCGACAGGGCTCTTTAATGTCTTGGTTTGGTAATTTTGTTAGTTTGTTGGGACAAGTGATTCCACAAAATACCTTACACCAAATTTTATATTCTCTATCCAAGTTTGTACTCTATATTCAATTTTATACTCTATATCCAAACTTATACTCTGTATCCAATTTTATATTCTAAACTTTGTGCAGTATGTTCTATACTTTATAGTTTACATTCTATAGTCTATATTCTACAGTCCATATTCTATGCTTCGTACTCCACACTCTATACTCTATTTTCTATACTCTACACTCTATAGTCTGTACCCTATACTCTATACTCTGTACTCTATATTCTATACTCTACACTCTATATTCTGTACTCTATACTCTATACTCTATACTCTATACTCTATACACTATATCCTATATTAATAATCTTTATTCAAACATATTTGAAGTAAAACATTCATATTGTTGCAAAACAATATACACGATCGAAAAAAGAATGTAAAAAGCATTATCCACAGTGTTTCAATCATATAAATAAAAAATTATTCTATAGTCTACCGCAGTAACAAAATAATTAAACACTATACATGTAACGAGAGAACAACAATGACCAATTGTTTAAAAAATCCTGTTAACCATTATGTTACAATGAAACTAAGCAAATTCATAATGTACCTCAAAATTATTTCGCTGAAACATTTCATTCTTCCCTTAAATTAATTGTGGTATAATAACACAAAATTGTATAATCATAATAATACTTCTAATAATTCGAATAATAAAATTCGTATATTTTTCCAATTTCCTTCGCACATTGTATACAGGGTGGCCCATTATTAAGAATACACCCCAGCCACAAGAAGAATGCAATAAAAAATGCAAAAAATAATTAATGAACAACTCACGGCTCAATATACTTCAAACAATTTGTCTCCGGGTTCGTTCAGCCTCCGCCTGCCGCTCCAGCCGTCTCTTTGATATTTCTCTTTTTATTTCCCCGAGTTCCTCGAGACGGAGACCCTTTCTTCCACCGTCCAGCCCTCTAATTGGCCGTTTAATTACGGTAATCGAAGGGAACCGCGCAATTCGTCACGTTCCGCGGGCAAATAATGTGCTCGAACGCGAAACGGAGAACGATTTACATGAACGAGTACTATCTGGGGAGAGGAGGGGTAGAGCGCGCGCGCGCGCGCTCGTGCAACGATCAATGCCCTCCAGGGCTCGTTCTGCATTTTTACATTTTCATTGGACGTCCGCTGTCCCGCGGGATTCCTATTCCAGCGAATTAATGCAAGAATTTCGAATTCCACCGCGAAAATCGTTTTAACCCCTACTGGCCTCGATTCTGCCCGCGCGGGCAACGGAAGTTTGACTTTGTGCAGCGGTGGCGGGGTAATCGGACAAAGTCCGACAGCGTTTCAACTTTTTTTTTTATCAGGCCGACCGGTGGATCTTCTTCTGTCGCGTCGAATCGGATGGCGCGAGAAGCTTTCGTATAATATTGAAATACTCGCAAATATTGACAGTTAAACGGACACGTGTTTGCGTTTAAATGGATATCCCGTTTTGACGAATTTCACGGACCGCTGAGTTTTTTCGATTCTCACTGCGTTTTTTAGCTGATTGACTGATTGCGACTGCATACCGGGTGATCCGTTATTAACGATAAATTTATTTTTCGGAAATAGCTGAGCGCTCGAGATTTTAATCTCTTCAGGGACGAGAGCACTGTAAATCGTTATGTCACTCAGCCTTCCTTGGTGGCCCTTTGGGACCTTCCCCGCCGTTTCCATGGAGGACATAATGAGCTGCGGCGGAAGCGTGCGACATCTAATTAACGATAGGCATTAGCGTCTTCATTTATTTTTTATTCCGCGAGTCTCATTGTCTGGGGTTAATAAACGATTGTTCAAGGTCTGTGTCAGGTATAGTCTTTCTTTTTAATTTGAACACGGAGATTCAGTAACTATTTATTTCATCCGGAATGGTACTTGCAAATATTACCAAAGGTTTCAAATCCGAAACAGGAGAGGTATATTGCTGATAAAGGATAGGGTCCGCTTATTGCAAAAAACTAATAACCACGTCTACAGTAATTCGAGAACAGCGTACCATATTTTCCAATTCTCAAATCATCTCAGTGATTTGTTTATATGGAAAAATATGATCGATTGATTCACCATGAACTCTCAAACTACTTCACTGGTTCGTTCATTGCAAACTGACTGATGCACATTATGAGCCTAAATACAGAAGTGGTCACTACAAAAAACCACGGTCAGTCAGTTCGCAAACTCTCAAACCAGTTCACTGTCCCGGTCATTGCGAACCGACCAGCCATGTTCTTCGCAATAACCGAGCCACCACTGTATTTAGACAACACAAATTAATATCTGCAATGGAGTACGTTCCTAAGCCATCGACAAACTCCACCAAGTGCAAAACTTTTTTCAAAAAGTTCAGTTCCCGTGGTGGAGCGGGATGAAGCTACTCGAGGCTGGCAGATGTTCGATGCCGTGGAAAAACGGACGCTGGCAAAACGGGGATGAAATACGTGGCTGGAATAGAAGTATGAAAGAAGACAATGTACGAATCTCGCAATAAGATGCGACCGGAGATAAGCTAGGACCCCCGAAGAGGCTCCTCCGGGTGAAGGGCCGCGTTATTATTACGAATGACAAAGTTTCTGCACCAGGTGCCCCTGGAGGATCAAAGAGATCGGCTGGAAGCGATGTCCAAACTGGACCGTATTATTTCGGCTTTTTTACAGAGTACCGTGCGCCGATATTTTGCGTCAGGTCCTCTCTGCCAGATCAATCGACACTGTGAACATCCTCTTTCTTTTGTGCCTCGAAATTGGGACATCGTGTCCCCTGGTCCAGCGCGATACCGAAATCGATAACTGGTGACCCGTACACGGATATTCTCACCTTTCCATGGGAATCCCTTTACAAAGGGAGTCAGTTCGCCCTGGGGCGCGACCAGGTTCCCTAATTCGAAACCGTGTTTCAGGATCGGTTGGGTACATTCTACGCGGACCTGCCAGAGGGGTCTTCACCTGAACAATCATTTATTAATCCTGGACGATGAGACTGGCCGAGCGAAGAATAAACTAAAACACCGACGCATGTCTTTGATTAGACGTCGGGCGCTTCCGCAGCAGCTCTCATTGTGTCCTCCACGGAAACTGGGAAGGTCCCAGAGGACCACCAAGGAACGCTGAATGATGTAACGATTTAGAGTGCTCGAGTGCGTCGCCTAACAGTCTCACGTGTGCGAACGAGCCGAGGAAGACAAATTACAGGAGAAGGGTGGCGCTGGCGGGTCTGGGAGGAGCAAGGGGGTCGCCGGTGTTGGTTTAGGGCCGGCCCTCGACGAAACACGACACCACGTGAAAAGCTCTCTCTCTCGAGCCATCAGCTATTTACGGAAACAGCGCTGCAAATGGGGCGTTCGACGATTTTCGTTCCGTGAAGGAGTCCCGACGAAAGAAGCGCCCAGAGGTTTTTTCACCGGTCGGCCAGAGCTACGAGTGGTGCAGGGGTGCGTGGGGCGGGGGTTTGGGCGTATCGAGCGTGAGTTAAAGGGTTGCGACTGTAGCTCCTTTTATTTCGGGAGCGGCGTGCGTCGCGACGCGGAAAATCGTACGTAACGATAGCCAAGGAGGAACGAAAACGGTTTCACCCTATTCCCTCAACAGCTCCGGCCACCGTTCGTTCCTTTTTTCTTCTCCACCCTCGGTCGTTTTCTCTTTCTTCGACCCTTTTTGCCGCTTCATCGCGCCGCCTCTTAGCCGAGACAGTTGTTACACGCCAGCGGATGCACGACGAAAAGCTGTTGGTCCTCGAACTATTTTTCTTGCCGCGGAGAGAATCGCCGGAGTAATTAGCGACGTGCATTAATTTCCCCGGGAGGAGCCGCGTGACGGGAGCTGAAGCACGTGACGGAGAGAAGGGAGGACGATGTCACTCGAAATTCGAGGGAACAATTAATGGCGCTGGGTTGTCTGAGATTTTTAGCGATCTTCGGTGTCTGCAGGAGTTTCACTGAAGCGAGGAACATCTATCGGTTTTATTTGATTTTGGGGGGTTTTTTAATTGTGTCTAGGTAACTCTTATGGACACCCAAAGATGAGAACGTGGACGTATGAAAATTTATGTTGAATTTATTGCACTATAAATTGAATGAGTTCAACAATAATGGTTTAGGAGTATGGTGAACTCTAACGTGATGCTGATTTGAAACCTGAAAGGCGAATTAGCTGGCTAGGTTATATAGGTGATCCAGGTACAAGCGTACCCAATCTATATCTCCTATGTATCCCTTGCATCCAGGCTGAGGAACCCTAACATGGCGGCAGTTTCGGTCAGGAAAGGAAGAAGGTGGTCTAGGTGCTCTAAGTAGCCTAAGTCTGGTGTAGGTCTAGTTCAGGTATAGGCTAAGAATAGTCAAGATCTATCCTAGGCTTGGTCCACGTCGTCCAGGTCTAGTTTAGGTCTACTCTAAGCTGACCCGGGCGAATCTAATTCTAGTCTAGATGGTCCAGGTTTATTCAAGATCTAATCTAGGTGGTCCAGATCTATTCTAAGTCAAATGTAGACGGTCCAGATCTATTCTAAGTCAAGTGTAGATGGTCCAGATCTATTTTAGGCTTAATCTAACTGGTCCAGGTCTATTATAGGCCTAATGAATGTCTACCCTAGCCCTGATCTAGATGGTCCAAGTCTACTCTAGGTATAATTCAGGTCTGGTCCAAGTCTAGTCGAGATCTAGTGTAGATAGTCTACACAAAGTTCAGTTTCCCTAAACCTAGACTACCTAAGCCGTTAATTTACAACACACGTGTGAAACCAAAACTAACAACTTGGTACACTTGATAGAACAAGGAGAGCAGACATCTCTTAAATTTCAGCAGGCTCAACAGAGCCTCTCATCATCATCCTCTGCTGCATATCTTCCACCGATGGAAGTCGACTTCCGCTACCGGTCCCATGAAACGACTCTCATCTCCTTTGTTCCCTATACTCCTGATCCTTTGGTTGATAGAAGTACCTTGCGACCTACATCGATGGAGATCGCGTCACCAGCCTCAGACATCAACCTCGGTCGTTCCAAGCGAGCAATTAGCCGCGCGTACCACCCGTGGCGATGTCCCCTGGCCCTGTAAACGCTCTGCTCTTCGTGGTTCCACGCATCGCGACGTATTCGGCAAATTATCGATCGGTCCTCTCTCTTTTCATCGCACCGGTTGGCTCATAAGTTTTTCAGCGGGCGGAGTGGTCCGATCGCGTGCGCTAATCTCGCAAGCAGATGCCGCGCGATGCCTCGCAAAACCGATTACCCGGGAGTGGATCGGTGTATGTTGCAGGCTAAAGAGGCCCGTGGAGGACGGAAAACGCCACTCTGAAATCCATCAAGCCGCCTATAAATCGGCAGAGGATAAAGCACGGTGTCCTTCTCAGCACGACGCCCGGGCGGCGCTTCTACACCGGAGAAGGACACCCCGCCGGCGTGACTAAACGGATTCCTCTTCCTCTTCTTCTTCTTCTTCTTCCTGGGATTATTTTCATTGTTAGAAATACTACCGTGCAACCCGATTAGCCTACGTACGCGACCCAAATACCCTGCGATATTTTTAGGACCACCTAAGGGTCTTTGTTCCTTCCGACGTAGCCCGTACGCGGACCTCTTCAAATTAGGGCTACACGTTCCGCTGCACATGCGTTTTCACCTGAAGAGAACCGGCTGTCGGGTTATTTATATTCGCGGTTTCATGGCGCTATAAAATTTATCCGCGCCGCTGGTGCGTCGCAGCTACGGTCAGCGCGGGCACGCCTGCGGGCAACTGATGCCGACGGCATACAGGAGCAATGCGAAGGTGATTTAACGCAAAAATTTTGCTCTCACTGGGTGTCAACACCTGATAACTAGACTGCGGATTTTTATGCAATTCGACATGTCCGAGTGCCTGAAGTATGCAAATTTATGGAGCAAATAAAATAAAAATGATATTGTTGTATATTTACATAATCAACTGCCATTTTCTAATAACAATCGATTAGATGTAGGGCAAATTGCCCCGACGGGTAACGAGTTGCACGTGTCTGATATATTCTCCTGATTCAGATATCTATAACTGTGATGATCAATAACTATGAACCCTCAAACAAAACAGTTCAGTTCTACAGTTCTTCCAGTTAGACTGCAGACACTTCAGAGTCACTCCTTCTCTATACATTCACACTTAAAGGTTATGTCATTTTGAAACCTGGAACGCGAAATGAATAACGTTCGACAGGACTGAGAGGGGGAAATGACCTTGAACTGGCTAGGCTATGCAGCCGTGTTGGCGATTGCGTGACATTCCGCAAATAATCGCGGAATATTCATTGCGATGAATGGCGGTGGATGAACGTTCATAGAACAGGCCACACAAGAAGTCTTATTGTCATTGCTCGTTGCAGGATCGTTCGTGTGCGTACGTTGCTTGTCAATAAGCCTCGTTTAAACAATTACGTGTCTTCGTGCGGCTTGTCGTCGAATTAACGTCGATTAGCATGCCCATTAGGCAGACGTTGAACCGTCCTGATCACGGCTAGGTCAGGTTAGGATTCCTATCGAGAGCTCACGTATAATTTGCTTCCGCTGCCGCGTCGGGGGTCGCTGCTTTCCAAAGCACCGACCTGACCTACTCGAATATTTCACTGTCTCTTGTACCTTCAGAATACGAGCGAAGTGTAGGGGGTATCTGGATCGGAGCTTACAATTAGCAAATTGTTCGGATAGTTAAATAGTAATTGTTGACAACATTCAATGATATCCGACTCTGCTAAAGATATATGTAGAATATTTATTCATACAAGGAATAATGTTTTAATATTGAATTATTCTAGTATTCTAAGATGCTAGTATTCTGGTATTCCAGTATCAAAATATACTACTATTCTAATATTTCACTATTTTAACATTCTAGTATTCTAGCATCTTAATACTCAAGTATTTTAATATTTTAATATACGACTGTTCCAATATTCTAATATTCTACTATTCTCGTATTTCACCATTCTAATATTCTAGTATTCCTTTATTCTAATATGCGGGTATTTTAGCATTATAGTATTCCAATAGCCTTGTATTCCAATATTCTAGTACTTTACTATTCTAGAATTCTAATTACCTAATGTTCCATTAGTTTAATATTCTACTATTCAAGTATTCCAACATTTTTAGTAATCTAGTATCCTAACACTATTATTCTAGTGTTCTGGCATTCTAATATCTTAATATTCTACTACTTTAACAGTCTACTATTTTACTGCTCTGATGTTCTATTCTATTATTCGGGGGTTCTAACATTATAGTAGTTTGCTGTTCTACTACTGTAATGTTCTAATATTCTAATATTCTTCTATTTGAACGTTTTAATATTCTAATGTTCTGGTATTTTTATATTCTAATATTGTACTATTCAAGTATTCCGACATTCTACCATTCTTGTATGTTTTCTAGAGTTCTAGCTTTATAGTAGTCTATCATTCTAGTATTTTAATACACTGGTATCTAGGCATTCTGATATTCTAATGTTCCAGCATTATAGCAGTGTATCATTCTAGTATTCTAGCATTCTAACATTCTTATATCCTAGTGCTCCAGCATTATAGCAGCATTCAAGTATTCAAGTATCCAAGCATTCTAACATTCTTTTATGTTTTCTAAAGTTCTAGCATTATACTAGTCTATCATTCTAATATTTTAGTATGCCGGTATTCAGGCATTCTGGTATTGTAGTATTCTATTAATTTGATATTCTAACATTCCAAAATCTTTGTATTCTAGTGCTAAAACATTATAGCAGTCTAGTATTCTAGCGTTCTAGTATTCTAGTCCTCTAACATTCTACCGTAAATAGGTACTCTGAAGCTTATCATAACAAAAAATAATAAATAAATAAGTATTCCAATACTATCCTCTATTTATTCACTTCTTTACTGCCAAAGGCATGCAGAATCTGCCCTGAAAAAAAACCTGTTAACCCCCAAGTGTATTTAAGGGGCAATGCGTGTACGGTGAGAAACTTTAAAGTTTCCTCTCTCGAATCGATGACTCTACCCCATCCGCTGTCACCATCAATCTTCAGGGTTGGCGAATACCGTGGCACGGGAAGGCAGGAGCATCGCGTTGCCATAATTTCAACCCCGTGGCGTCGTTCAAGGTACACCCCCCCGCCCCCAATCTTCCACCCTAAAACTTCTGCAAGGTGTCCGTTGAACACGCTGTGTGACTCATACGCGAGTCAACCCGACACGCCTCGGATTAAAACGCAACCCTCGGTAATGTTAATTCGTGTCTGCAGCCCACCCCTCCTCCCCCACCCCCCTCGCACCCCTTCCGCGCCGTGTTGTGTGTTGCACTTTGCGAATAACCGAGCCGGGGACAAAAAATCCAGACGCGTTCGCGCTCCCACGGGACTTCGGGGGTGCGTGAAAGGGGGTGACTTTTTCATTTTGCGGTAAGAGGTTCCCTCTGCGACCGAATGAAAAACAGTGAACAAGCTGTGCTTTAAACATGGCGCCAGACCGCGGTGGAGAA
Source organism: Macropis europaea (assembly GCA_916610135.2). NCBI lineage: Eukaryota > Metazoa > Arthropoda > Insecta > Hymenoptera > Melittidae > Macropis > Macropis europaea. The sequence continues at coordinate 10,649,469 of OU744352.1, read as the reverse complement.
AGTTAGCGGTACTCCAAGAAAGTACATTACTTTTGGTGACTTTTGTTCTCGGTCTGTGGTGAGAATTTTAAGCGATTGTACGGGGTGGTCCGGAGGGAGGGTTGCAAGGTGATTGTACAGAATGTCGCTGGAGAAATAAAGTAATCGTCATTTGAAATAACGTCGTACTTTGTGAATTTTTTAGGGATTGGTACATTGGTAGAAGGGAAATGTTTTCTATTGTTTATGTAGAATTTCTTGGTTCACGAATTATATTTTGATTATGTTTCTTTTTAATGTATTCCAAGATCAAACGGTTCTTTTTTCTGCTAATATCTTGTTAAATAACGGAGATGAATTCAATGACCACGTACTGAGGCAGTTGCAGCTCCATCACTCTCTGAAATATGTGATGATAACAATAATAAAGATAGTAATAACGATAATAAACAATATTTTTTTAAAATTCAGAAAATACTCCTAATTGTCCTGCAGGTCAAATGGGGCAAAATATTAACAAACGATATCTAAAAAAATATGTTAACAACAATTATAACAATAAGAAAAATAGTAATGATAATAAATAATATCTTCCAAAATCACAAAATATTCTTAATTCTCTTAAAAATCGTTTGACATAACAGATAAAAAACCAACATCTAACTCATATATTAACAATAATAACAACAACAGAGATAGTAATGACGATAATAAATAATATTTAAACAATCACAAAATACTCCTAATTGTCTAGAAAATCGCATGAAGCAAAGGGTGAAGAATCAACATCTAAAAATACTAAGAATAAATAATTTAAAAAAAAAATCACAACTGCCTCGAAGCGCAAATTGACCAACAGATGAATTGCGTGCAATCTCTAAAAAGAAATGCACAAACAATAATAATAATCATAATACCTAAATCCCCTGAAATCCTAATTAGCTGTGCAAGTAATTTTGATTTACACGCAAAGGGGGGGGGGGGGCGCAGCGACTGCAAGGATCCCTTTATTCCTCAGGGTACGTAGCCGCGGACCGCTTCAAGGGGGATAAGTTATGTACGTGCTCGTGGTCACCTGCTCACCTCGAGATGCTTTCGGAGCCCTTGGCGCACGTGCAGGTGCATTGTGCGTTGCGAACTTGCCGAAAACCGACGGCAGAGACAAAGGAGCAACGGGAACGGGTCGAGAAGCTGAAGAGGCGAGGAACACTCCTCGTTGCCGCTCCTCTCTGAGCTCGTAGCCAGTTAAATAGGAGACCGCCTCGCTTCCCGGAATGATCGCGCTGTGACCTTTTGTCCCATCGAGTGTTTTCGTTTCCCCCTCCACTTGCCCACGCCCGCCCCTCCTGCCCCTCTGGCTCTTGAACCCACGTTGTCGAACGCTCCGATCGCTCGAGTGATAAACACGGACGAAAACAAAGGGGGTCGGGATTTATTAATCGGTTGAAGGGTTTTGAGGTGCTAGACAGGGACTTTATGAGTTAGAGAACGTATAATGATGATATTCTATTAATTTATTGTTTATTGATGCTCGACCGTTTATGTGCCTTTTTCAATGTTAAGGTTACACGTAGAATTTGGTAATTGTGTTTAGTAATCAGTTGTAGGTGTATTTTATCTGACCCAAGTCGAAGAAACTCTATTGATACATTAGACTGGCAGATGTATGAAATTGTTGTAGTGAGGGCAAGCAATGTTGCAGTTTATGGTCACTGAATGGTTAGTTTATCCTGCTGACATTCGTCTGCTCAAGTTTAAGTTAATTATCGTTCTTTTTTTCGGAACTATTTATCACATTCTTTAAGGACTATTTTTTAGCCTGATAAGATAGATTAAGTAGTCTAAGTCTAGTATAGATCTAGTCTAGGTTTAATCTAGATCTGGTCTAAGTTCAGTCTGGATCTGCTCTGGGTATGCTGTAGCTTTAGTCTTGGTCTGGTCTAAGTTCAGTCTAGAACTAGGCTGGGTAGTCCAGGTCTAGTCTGGGCTCAGTTTTGGCCCAGTCTAGGTCCATTGTAGGACCTAGTTGGATCCATTGTAAAATTAGTCTACATCTAGTCTACATTTCTCCAACTGGGTGAGGAACTCCAAATCGCTGACAGTTTCGATCCGAAAAAAAGGTCTATGTCTAGTCTGCGCCTAGACTACGTCTAGTATACGTCTAGTCTAAATAGTCTAGGTCCAATGTAGATCTAATTGAGGTCTAGTACAGGCCTAGTCTGGATCTAGTCTAAATTACTTAAATTCAACTTTAATATCCTTCCGTTTCCCGAAACTACTTTGATGACTTATTAAATCTCCCTTCGGCCCTGCCCGGCTCTCCCCATGAGTATCTAGAAATCCGTTAGCATTATGTTCTCATGGTCGTGCATCGGATACGTGTTTAGAAGAAATCGACCCTCCCACGAATGTCTCGAGCCTGAGGCGAAGGTCATTACCAGCAGGTAGGATGACGGGTACCCCGACGAATTATCATGATCGTTGCAAATCCTTGCCCTCGAGATCGCTAATCGATACGGGCAACAGTCTAATACGAACCGCAATGACTCACACGGTCCAATAATTATAGGTCCCAAAGGGGATCATTAGTTCACGGGAAATTGCGTGGAGGAAAGAGCCGTGCAGCATTCCGTCTAAATTTCTTCAAGGTTCGTATGATCTTCGGTGCCTGCACAAAGGGGCTCTATCTTTTAATTCACACCTACAAACTACAATTAATATAACCTATATTACCCAAGGTCCTCGTAGTCTCTTCTTCGATTGCCAAATCTTAAACATTTAAATACTTCTTTGCAAAATAATTATATTACACTGTACAGTCAGTTTTTTGGGGCTTGTGATAAATAAATTGTTAATACTTTCACAACTCCTGTATTATTATTATATAATTCGAAGGAGTTCCACCCATTTATGTTGACGAATAAATAAAGTCGACGAGAACTTATGTCAACATCATGAGTACATAAAAACATCCACCCTCGTACAAACAACGGAACAAAACAATCGTGACAATTGATCAGGTTAGATCCAACGTTACACCCAATTAATCCCCAAAATGGAACAGCACGAGGATCCCCTAGTTTCCACCGTTTGCTTGATTTCATTGGCACCAATCGAAGCAGGACCATCGTGCAGCCCGCCTCGAGGTCTATTCCTCTTCCACGAAAATATCTGGCGAAGACAGTGATCCCCGAGTCAAGCTTTTAAAGTCTGGTTATAGCAGCGGAGGATTAATGGAAATGCACGTCCGGCCGGGTAGAGACGATAGACGTATGAGAAAGACCCGAGGGCACGGCCCGGGATTGATAAAGGCAGCTTTTAACCCTTAACTGGTATTCCGGCTTGCTCGTAACGATGATATATGACGTGGCAGGATCACGCCTGACCTTGATGCCCGGTTAGAACGAGGATAAATGGGCCGATGGGTTTCGTTGCATCGTTCCTGCCGTTAAATATCGATCGGGTGTTTCTTAATGCTCGCCGTTGTCTATACGACAGAATTAGCTGTTGGCTAGATGGGTGTCCGGGTGTTAAAGAACATAGGTGGAAGTCCATGGTGGGTGGATGTCCATATAGAGTTGTGGCGCGGTGTTTTGGATGTTCTAGGTCACTGCTTTGACTGTAAATTATAGCACACAAGTTTGACGCATTAGGAACCAAGAAAAGTTGGGGAGAGACGGGGAGAGACGGGGAGAGACAGGGAGAGATACAGAGAAACACAGAGAGACAGGGAGGGACAAGGGGAGACAAGGAGAGACATGGAGAACCAGGGAGAACCAGGGAGAGACAGGGAGAGACAGGGAGAGACAGGGAGAGACAGGGAGAGATACAGAGAAACACAGAGAGACAGGGAGAGACAAGGAGAGACAGGAAGAGACGAGGACAGACAGGAAAAGACATGGAGAACCAGGGAGAACCAGGGAGAGACAGGGAGAGACAGGGAGAGACCAGAAAATTTATACTGGTCACAAATTTCAAAAAAGCAAATCCACACGGATTTACATAAAAGTTTCTGGACCACTTCTGAGACAAGGGACGCTGAAACTTGTTAACATATTCAGATTGATGTCAGAAGACCTTATACCGGGTAAACCCGGTGAACGGCTGATCTTAAGACACCAAATGCCTCATTAAAAGGCCAGGTTCTCAGGTGTAACCTTGAGAAATGTCCCTAAATACAGGCTGAATGTGTTAAGCGTCGATCTAATGTCCCTTGATGTTCCACAAAGTCCACTCGCGACAAAGTTAGCCTTAGATCGATATCGAAACACACATCGATACAAACGCATAGAAAACGAAGCAGTAATTGTCGATGGGAGTGGAAACAGGTAGATACGTGGAACGCGTATTCAACAGGTGCCACGGTAAGAACGAACTGTAATCCTTTTTTCCCCTTCTTTCCTTCCACCCTCTGCCTCCTGTCTCCCAATACTTTCGAGGGAATGAAACACACCGCGGAAGAAGAAATTATGAGACTTCGGTTGACAAATATTTACGCGATCAGCGGCTAGATTGATTGCCATGAACGCGACAATCATTGCGCTGCATGTCATCGGAATCGGTGATGATAGAAAGCTCGTTGTAAAATCAATTGTTCTTGCAATTTAAGTGATTCGACGTGAGAAAAGAAGAGGTTATGTTCGATCAGAACTGAAATTGAAAATATAGACTATATACAATTGTTATTAACATTAATTACACGGGGTGTAAATATAATTTGACACGTAGATTTACAGTGAAGTGTACGTATTAAAATGTGTAGACATTAACAAATACAGCTGTTAAAAAGTTGTTAATTTTCGAGGATTCATAATCTGAATGGTTTAACACGTTGACTGCTATACCATATAGGCTGAAAACGTCACACCTTTCTAGATTTGATACAACATGAGTAATCTCAAATTACGCCACTTTTGATCAAGGATGTTAGGAATTTTTTTATAGTTCTTCACTGGTTCAGATAGAGCTTTTTAGATATTTTGAATAATACTATTCGTACTTGGATTAATAATAACTAAATTTAAGTGGCAGTGAAAGTGTTAAATCAGTGTGTGCCTATCAGAGCAACGAATGACAGCAGCCTTCCCCCACTCTGTCTCCATTCCCCTCACAGATCGGAGTAGGGGAAGGCTCCAGACTATCGTACCTCTATTTATCTTGTGAAACACATTTTCATAATAAAATAACTTGTACTTGTATTGAGACCATAACTTGTCAATACTTTACTGATACTTAAACTAACAATACTGTTACAGCTTACTGTAATTGTTTCATCATGGAATAAAACATTTTATAATATATTTTCATATTGAAATTTTGTGTGATAGTATTGCAACTACAGTCTTTTTTTTAATTATACATACGTGCAAATCATTTCAATAATAAACAATATTTTAAATTAAAAAATTTCTAAAAAATACGTGTATAACAATTTTACAATTGTATTGATTATTGTTATGATAATTCAGGACACTCCTAACGAGCATTTCGCTTTCTGTTTCAGGTACGTACCCCTGACTTTAGCATACGATGCACACTGATGCGCTCCACTAGTACAGACACGGACGAGACGTCGTGTAAGTAAATTTAAAAATTCTACATACTTATAGATATAGCTCGTATACATAAATTTTCGATGTTCTTTCACCTTCGCCTCATTTTCATCGTCTCAAATCTGTCCGTTCCGGAAAATACGCCCCCGTTCTGAGCATACGTAATTGATTTTGAGGTTAGCTACGACATACGGAAGGCGACGGGAAACAGAGTGATGACTCTGATGATTGCAGTATCCTCTGTGAAGAATGATGGTCCTGCAGCACAACCTGCTTCCCATCTGCACCTAATTCGTCGACGAGTAACCTTCCAAAATCGTCAGGTCGCTTTGTTTGTTTACGAGTTGTCTAAACATCGTGCGGTGATTTTCCAAACGAGTTTCATTTTTCCCACGACATGTGGCCGACTCGAAAATGCCGGAATGTTACAATCCTGGCCCATTCTCTACCCTTAAAATTGCATTAAACCCTACCGGATGTTCCAAAACAAAGGAAACCACTTACTTTAGGGTCTAACAGACAATGCAACTGTAACAATCAATTTTTTTTTTAATTAAATCACTCATTCCACAGCAATATCGCATGGGACTTTTTCGTTAGGTTGATCAAGATCTATAATTAGCAAAAGGAACGAAGTCGATCCGACGACTTTAACATTCGATTGTTTAAAGCCGTTGTTTATAACAATAGCGAAGCGTTGGCAGCTAGTATTCTGGAATCTATTTGTGCTCGTATGTACCCACACTTTCAGCCAAGTTTCGCCCAAGAAGCTCTCGTTCAGATCGTCCCCCCTCCTTGTCAGGCTGTAAAGCTTTCAAGCTTGAGTCACTCGAACGAGTATTCTGAGCAAACACTTATCCCTGGACAGTCATTTTCAAACAATTATCTCGAGAGTATCGATAAATTGCGAAACCAGGTCCGAATATTTCCTGTTTGCACAAGGGGTGCCCTCAAACCGGGGTGGTCCGCTACCTGAAGTGGCAACAGGGGAAACAAGACAATTATAAGTCCCAGATAAACATGATCGAGTGTAGGGGACCGGAAAATGCTTCTCCATGAGTCACGGTGCATCAGAGTTGGGCATTGTTCGAATTGTTTCGAACAAATGTTTATTTAAGACCATTGTCTGAGTAAAGTTGTGGTCAACTCCGTAATGCATTATCCCTAGACAGCGGATAATACACAAACATGCAAATTTACATTTTTAAACTTTCATATTTCCTATGTTACTGCACTAAAATAAATGAAACTTCAACAAGATTGCATTTGCTACTAGAAATTGTTAAATTATGAAATTTTTATTTTGTTAAGTTATTACATGTCCATTATTCGTCAATTCATATATGTTAAATTGCATAAACATCTGCAGTTTAATTATTACTTCGCCAGGTTCTATTAACTGGAAACGAAAAATTGTGAATTTATGTATAGAATAGAATCTAACCTCAAAGTCTGTCCTTTTCAATCAGCAATATTAGTGGTGTTCATGATTCGTGTATTCTGAACATTAGACGTTATTAGATGTGCAGGGTGTCCCACTTAAATCTTTATTATATTATTATCAATATTTCTGCATTCTAATTCATAAAGTGTGTGTTTGTGTACCTCTGCCAAAAAATCATTTGTTTACCAAATATCTGAATTCTAATATGTTCATTTAATGCGAAGTAGCAACATTCCATACAAAATATATTCGAAGTTAACAATTTCTCGGTATAAACACTCTAATGCTTTTTTTATAGAAAACCAAACGATAAAGAAGATGTTTTCGACATAAATACCCTAATACATTTTCCTAGAAAATAGACAACTCCATTGATCCATGCAATCAAAAATATACTCTTCCATTAAAAAAACGTAGGTGACCTTCATATGACCACTACGCTTCCACCTATAAAAAAACTACCGAGCTCCCTCTAAATTATCCAATTTTTATCTGAAACATTTTTCGATATATCTAACAATTTCGAAGATATTCAAACAAACATTAATTAAATCTGTCACTTATGTCGTACAACAATAAACATTTTCATAATAACGCTTGCAAATTCTCCAATTCAAGCGTCACGTGGTTTATCGGCCAATCAAAATCTTCCTTCCCGACGTGCCGCGCGTGGGACCGGTGGCGGAGTGGGGGTAGGCTCTGCTAGCACCGGCGGGCACCGCATTCGAGCGTCGCTGAACGGACACGACGTTCGGTTCCCGGAAAATTGCTTCGATAAACACCGAGTAAGACATTAGGCTCGCGATACAGCTGATCTCGGCTCAGATAGAGGCGAGACGGCTGCAAAAACAGCCTCGGTCTGAGCGCAGGTCGAATTCTGGGCTCGGTTTAAGGAGATTTAACCTACAATAGTCGCATTGTGCTCTGTTGAATGTCCCCGGGACCGGACTGTACTCGCTTCCCAGCCGATCGGCACAATAATATTGCGAGCACAGTGGAGATTTTTGCGCCACGTGGCCGTAAGAACTTCTCGAAAATCTTTTCTCAGAAAAATCCTCGACAGGAGAAACGTTTATGAACATTCTCCTACTTTTTTGGGGAGGCGCGAGAGAGCAGCGATTCGTTCGTGTTTTTTTGATTATTTTTATAATGCTGACGGTTGAACGTGCCGAATATTTTCACGTATATACGCACTGCCTCGAAAGCCATTTTCACTCGCTCCGAGCCGGTCTGAATTGTTTTCGAATATTAGGTTTTATCAGCACGCGATAACGCGCGGGGTCGGCGTTTTAATTCTCGCGTTGGATTCCGAGCAAATTTTATCGGATTCAGCGAAAGATTCGGTCGTGAAGCTGACGGGAAAAATTTACAGGATTAATTTCGATCGCCAGCAAGGTCTCTGGATCGTGATCGGTGAAACGAAATCCGATTTGCATCGGTTGAAAATTGTACAGGATGTTCACAGAAAAATTAATTTTACAAAAAATCCTGATCCTAACCTAACCTACCAGCAACAGCAATTTGTCGCTATAAATTACAATATAGGCACCGTGAGCAGGTAGTTAAAAACATAGCGTACTCGGAGGTCTCGTTTCGAAAAAGTGAGAAAAATGGGAGTGACCTTGAAGTGACTAGTCTCAACAGAAACCACCAGAACGAAAATAAATTTCTGTTCGTGTGGTAAGGATAATAATCCCCAGAATCATCGTTTTCCCACGAAGGCTCCCGGGAAAACTGGAGGCAAACGGCTGGCGTCTTCGTCAAAACGAAATCAACGCTAACACTATTTTCCAACAGCCAACAGGGTGGTCTGTCCGCGCACCAATCAACCGCTCTCGCTTCAGAGTAGCCCCTTGAGGTACCCAAAACGACCGGGTCCGACGTTGATCCTATCTGTCGCTAACGACTCAATTTCCCTCCTCTCCGCCTGTTTGTTTTTCCAATTTTCCGTGTCCCAGGTAAACAGTCCGATGGCTGGGAGGCTGAGCCAACCGCTGAAGGTGACGCGTCCGGGCTAAAAGGGGCTAATTGTGTCTACCAAGAAATTAGGATCGCTGAGCCGTACTCTAAACATCGGAAACCGAAAGGAGGGTTTTTCTGGTCGGTCGACGAGAGACGTACCGTCGGTAGAAAAATATTCACCCAGCGGGAGACGCCGCGTCTGGCGTCCAGGAGGCTCCTAGGACCCCAACTCCATTGTCCTGCGCCCCGTAAGGACTGTTTAGCCTCTAAATTGCAAATCCTACGGCCACGACAATGGTCTGCGAGATTGGCGTGAACTCTGGGTGGCTGGCAACGTGCGCAACAGACACCGATATTGCCGGATCTCTGATCCCTCCTTTTCTTCCTCGCTTCCTTTCCTTCTGCCGCTTCTTCAGGGGACACCAGATGAGAGTTTGCAGTTCCTTCCCGAGTTTTGGCTGCCGGTCGAAGAGTCGGCGTGTCGCTGCGTGCGGACCACGTGGCGCGTGCTGGAGATTGCTACGTGACGAAGAACAATCGCCGACAGATCTTGGAACAGATGGACCGAGGATACTGATGAAATCTCCGGACACTCGGCACGTCCCGCGGAATAAAGGAAATCGTGCTCCTCGATGCTGGAAATTTCCGCCGCGGACAGGCCGAGCGGATTGCGCTGCGACTGGTCCGACGAAACGTCACGTGGACTCCAGTTTTCTTCTTTCCGCGTAACCCAGCATCGACTGCTATGGTTATTTAGGTCTAGCGGATCTAGAGTTTCAGGTGTGCTTTATCAACAACGTGGAAACACTCAAGACAGTCACCTATCTCAGCGATGACTTTGCTCAGAGTAGCTTAACTTTGGTGACCAGTTGTCGTCTTCTTCTTTCTGTGGAAGCCAGTATCGACTGTTATGATTTCTCAGGTCCGGGGGATGTAGAGTTTTAGGTGTGTTTCATCAGCAATAAGGATGCACTGAAGGTAGTCACTTATCTTAGCGCTGACTGTGTCCAGAGTAGCTTAACTTTGGTGGCCAGTTGTCTTCTTCCTTTGCATATAGGCCAACAACGGCTGATGTGGTCAGTTAGCTCCAGAGGCTTATACATTTAATTGTGTTTCATCAGCGACTTGGAAACACTCAAGGCGATCTCCTATCTCAGCAATGACTGTGCTCAGAGTAGCTTAACTTTGGTGGCCAGTTGTCTTCTTTCTGTAGAACCCAGCTCCGACTGCTATGGTTATTTAGGTCCAGAGGATGTAGAGTTTTAGGTGTGTTTCATCAGGAATGAGGATGCACTGAAGACAATCACCTATCTTAGCGCTGACTGCGTCCAGAGTAGCTTAACTTTGGTGGCCAGTTGTCTTCTTCTTTTACATATAGTTCAACATCGACTGATGTGGTCAATTAGCTCCAGAGGCCTATAGATTTAATTGCGTTTCATCAGTGACTTGGAAAGACTCAAGGCGGTCTCTTATCTCAGCAATGACCACGTTCAAAGTAGCTTAACCTGGATCATCGGTTGTCTTCTTCTTCTTTTGCATTGTTGGAATATACTGGACATCTGGACAATGTGACTTGTGCTCCATATCTACAAGACGTTTTCCACGGAGATCCTCAAAGCCATCAATATTTTCTTCTCGCTCAAGTCCACACCTGACACTCCAAAAGAAAATAGAAAACGAAGAACAACCACTCTACCTCTCATTCAGCAAACTTCTGCGATTTTTAAATGTAATTCTGTACTTTGAATCTTCGAGAATCCAACAGCATGTAGTCTAGCATTGATTGGTATGATCATTTCGGTCTGGGAGTCTACAGTTTTAGGTAGATTTGAAAAACTGAAGCCAGTCACTCATTGTAGCACTGGCTTAACTCCAACGATCGAGTAAATGCTCTGTAGACAATTCAATAAACTGTTTCATCAGATAACAACTTCCTTACAATTTCATGAAATTGGACTGTTGAATGTTATTGTTACGACATCTTGAACTGTCCAGAGTGATATGTAGTCATTTCTGTCTTCTCAAAATTAAGAAGAAGTACTATACTCTAGGAGGAGATAACCTTAAATCTAGACGTGTCTGGAATAGACTGATTAAATAATTTATTTAGAAAATGAAAATGGATTTTCCTGATATGTCATTGATCACACTAGTTGGTCTACAGCAGTGGTTTTTAAAAAATCGCGAAACCCATACCTGTATTTTACAGACAACCCCAGCCACCCCAATTTTAATAAGACATTGAATGAAACAATAATTATTTTAGAGAGAGAATTTATTTATATAACAAATGAAACTCTATTCAACCTCTCCATATGAAAATTTATTCATATAATAATTCATATAATAAATGAGTGAAAAAAATTAATAAAAAGAACATTAATGCAAAGAATGTTGTTACTTTTGAACGCCAGTAAATTCGATTAAAAAACATCTTATCTCGCGGAACCCACTTTGAGAAACACTGGTCTACAGCTACTTAAACGTTTGTTATTATTAATCGACTATTAGTAATTCATTTAAAACTGTTGAAAATTCCAAATTTCATCTACAATATTTATACGGTAATTCCAAGAAATTATTTCACACGTGTGTACGATGTTCCGGCGAAAAGTTTACGTAAAAATACACCCTTTTACCAGGCTGGCATCAAAATGTTATTTCTGCCCGGCTATCCGACGACCGGGGGAATATTTTCTTAACGAAGAAGCCTGATGTCAAAACCGGCGGTTCTTCTTCGCGCTTTTCCAAGTCACAGCTGGAATTGTTTGTGTTAAGGAGTGTCGTGTTCTCGTGGTCCATCTGGGTGTCGGGTCAGGGATCATGCTTCGGGTCCACGGGATGTACAGCTCGTACGTGACTCATGTACAAACCGAAACACACTTTGTTTCTTTTGGGCCGCCTTTACGGCTCCCTAATATGTCGCCTCGGCATGTCGAAACACGTGTACGAGCAGCGTCTGTGAACTCCCAATAATTTTCCCCGGCAATTCAGGAGCTCATATTACGGTTTCCACCATTAAAACTTAACACACCGATCAGAACACAACCTCCTAAATTACTGATCCGCTCGATAACACCGCAAGGTCACTCAACTATGCCTCTGCCATGAAACTACGTACAGAATACGAACATACAGTGTTCCACGGTTGCCTGGAAGAGCATTCGGTACCGAGAAATTCCAGCCAACCGTGGAATACTGCACTTACACTATGAAAATTGTAAAATATTCTACAGAGAAAGGGACAATGCAAAATGTTTGTTGTTTAACCCTGGAGCGGTCTTCGGGTCTTTCTTGACCCACCGCGTCTTTGTTTCTTTGAAAAGCTCTCGCAACTATGAGAAAACTACTATAAAATTGTTATTAATATGTTTGTTTTCCTTTCGTTAACATTATGTCGAAAGCTCATTCTGTGGGTTCGTATGACGTGTTGACAATAAAAATGCTTTCACATAAGCTCCTCGGGTCTGTTTTGACCCAGCATAAGTGACCATTACAAAATGACAGAAATTAATTATACTTAACCCCTTCTCACAAGAGAAGTATGTTCTACTTGTCAGCTCAATAACATCTTCAGGTCATTTACAAGGAACCTAATCCAATTGACACACGACGATTTTCATGAAACTTGGCATTTAGGTGAAGCTTTCGAAAATATTTCACATACATTTTTTTTATCGGCGAATACTCATGTTTAGAGGAGGGGGAACCTCCCTTCAAAGTTGGGGGATGAGAAGGTTTTGAGCAAAACAACTCAAAACCTAACAAACATAGGAAAAAAAGGTGCATACAAAAATAACTTGAATTTGTACAAGGAATAATATGACGTCCGAAAAATTTGAGCACAATTATAGGTGGCGTTACAGTGGCCAAGAAATTTCCCTTCAAAGTTGGGGGATGAGAACTTTTTGAGTCGAATAGCTCAAAAACTAACAAACATAGAAAAAAAATGGTACATACAAAGATTACTTGAATTTGTATGAGGAATAATATGACGTAAGGAAAATTTGAGCGAATCTATAGGTGGCGCCACAGTAGCCAAAAAACATCCTTTACCAAAAACAGCAAGGTGACCCGGTGATTCAAAGAAACACACACAATTTAAAGTATACGTAAGAAATGCATTCTTAACCCTAAGACGCTTAAGGAGGGGTCAATAAATGCCCATAGAATTCGAAACGACAATTTCTTTAAAGATGAATTTATCTAGGAGGCCAATAGTCTGGCTGTGAGTCAGAAACATATTGCATTTAATAATTGTAAACAAACATTTATGATATTTTATTTGTTCAATAAGAAGCACCTACATGTTTCATATTACTTTACTATATAAACAAACATACTTCGAACAGAAAAAAATAAAATTCTCAGCACTTTCGCTTATGTGGACATAAAACGATCCTTCGTTAAGCTGACCTTAATCCTCCTGAAACCTTAAGCGTCCCAGGGTGAATTTAATAAAAACGAAGACAGAAACGAAGGGACAAATCGTCGAATGCCCGATGCATGGAACGATCAATCATCGAAAGGCAGCCTGAGCAGCTTATTTCAAAGAGCAACTCGTTTTTTGCGCGAACTCGGTCACCGGAAGCGCGTTGTCGCATCTCTCCGGTTACTCGGGGCGCGGAGGGGAAGCGTGGTGGAGGGGTAGAGGCGGCGGAGGGGAGGGGAGGCCGATGACAACGGTCTAGAAAATTTGGCACGCATCGGTGCGTCGGAATGGTACGTCTCCACGGAAGAATAGTGGTCTCCTTGTAGCGACACGGTCGGCGTAACCGGTATATACCTCGACAGAGAGCCGACGATGAAAAGCGTGGAAGGTGGGAGCACGGAGGGGAGCCACTTTCAACCGGCTGTGTTTGAATGAGTGTCCCTGTAATTCCTTCGAGCACCGCGACGACGACGTCGGAAGAGTCAGGAGCAGGGCAAACACACGTTTGCGCGGTTGTTGCGTGGCTGAGGCATCCGGTTCGACCGTAACAGATGTCCACGGAGACCGAAAGTCCGATTAGTCGCGCCGAACACGCCGATTAGCCGCGTAACAGCCATCTTTCCGTCTTGTTATGTACGGGGTGCTCGAGAAACTCGTGTCGAGCCACTCCGGCGATCAATCGACGGCGTTCCGCTTCGTAACGCCGGTCCTTCTGCTGAACCGATTTCCGTTTTGTGTACGCTTTAAGGAGGAAAATCGATTCAGTTTTATTTTATCTGTCGAATTTTTTACCTTTGAAGAATACGTGTTTGAAAGGATTTTTTGAAATTCGAAAAATTCTCGAAGGTACAGGCATTTGAGCAGCAGCGGATGCATTTTTCTCTAAACGGTGTTTTCAATCTGATGGAATAAATATCTTGAAAAGTTATTTATTGATTCAACTTTGACCTGTTTTATTTTAAAGAATGCCCTTTTTACAAGGGGGCTGACCTATAACATTGTGAAATTTTTGAAAATTTGTATTTTTTAAAGGGGTTGAAAGAAAGAAGAAATAGGGTAAAATGATTTTGACCTTAAAGTGTCGCCATTTTGTCAACAATTGTTTTCTGTACTTTTTAAAAGTTAGCACCTTTGGAAATGTTATGTCCTTCAATAAACCAGCATTGTTTCTTCGAAATAAAATACTGAAAGTCTCATTAAATTTTAGTTCCTGAATATGACCAACTTTTGCTACCCGACCCTTCTGCTGAAAAAAATACTCGAAACAGCAATATAAGGCACTTTATTAAAAAATTATGAAGCAGTTTACAAGCAAGCCGCAAAACACATATGCCAGTATAGTGGCGTGTCGTCCTATACGATTACTAAGCGGGAAGTCACTACTGTGGCGCGCACAGGCGAATGTTTAATGATGGAGTTGAAAGAGAAGATTCATCAACGCGCACAGGCTAATTGAATTTCTCTGTGCCTCAGAAACGTGGTCACGTGACAAACGGTGGATCGAGATCAGCGAGACGCATTAGCGTACCGTTTTCCTTCTTTTTTTCGTACGCCATCATTAATCATACACGACTCCAGCTGAGCATCTCGATCGACACCGTGTGACAAGTTTTGAAGCAATTAGACACCCTTCGAAATTCCTAGCTGAACAGTCATCGTGCCCCCACTCCTCCGCCTTCCCCTCTTTTCCCCTCTTTTTCATTGGAAGTCGCTCTTCAGTCCTGAGATGAATAATCAAACACGTCCCTTCTGAATTCTAAACGTAACGAATCGGCCAGAGGACTCAGAATTGTGAAAAAAATACAGGGTATTCACAAACTTCAGGGACACATAGTACTCTCAAAGAGAAATAAAAAATGATTAGTCAACATGAGTCTTAAAATTAGCACAATATCTGTTATGTGAGTAAAGTAATATATGAAACGGTTAAGGGCACTCATAATACTTACAGGGTTAATTTTAAGTTCCATATTTATTAAACATTTTTCATTCCTTCTTGAGAGTACTATATGGCTATAAAGTTTGGTACAGCCTTTTTTGAATATCCTGTATAGGCTGATACCGTATAATAATTTGTGAAGGTCAATATACAGAAGGTCGCGAGATAAATGTGCGAACTATTGATTTTTTCAAATAACTCCAGAGAACATATTTTCCTGTTTTTCGATTAGGATCTGACGGTGGAAAAATTATTTTTTGATGATCATTTCAAGGGTAATTTCCTTTTAACCCTTTGACTGTGACTATTTGAGAACTAGACGAATGCCGCGTGCGGCCGAACTGCAGTGTTATGTAAAGAGCCATTACACAGAACGCCTATGGGCGTCGACAGTACACGGCGAGCGACTTCGTTAAGTCAAAGGGTTAATGGAACGCTATCTTTCTTCGTTAATATGTTGATAGAGCAAAAAGGAGATATTCAACGATCCCGTGTGTTGTTTGCTCAGTAATGTTTACTCTATGAATTTTTAATATTTATGAAAGATCCTGTATGATAATAATTATACAAATATACAGGATGTTGAAAAAGATGTTCAGGATTTACAAGATACATAGTACTCATCAAATTGAGCAAAGAAGGTCTGATCACTATTAGTCGAGAAATCAATACTATTCAAGTTATAAACGATACTCGACATAAATTTTTGAACTCCACATTATTTACAGATCGGTTACCATTGATTTTTCGATTAATGTTTATTAGACAATTTTCGCTCCATCTTGCAATTCACAGAGTCAATCGCAATGAAAACATGTCATGGTCACTTTGAAATCTTCCAAAGCATGACCTGCATGAGAAATCAAACTTCTTCGACAATTTTTTATCTAACATCAATGAGTCAGAAAGTTATCTCGCACAGCAAGATCTAGTGACTTTCCCCGGCGCAATTAACATAACCCAGCAATAAATGTAAATATCGATATATCAAATCGTCGTGAGATCGAGCGTTCTTATTACGTTACGTCGACGGGGCCGACGATTCGGTTTTATTGCCGCTCCGGAGGGCAATATCGTGTGGTGAGGGTGAGAAGAGATCGAAAGAAAAACGCTTTTCATTTTGTCATCGCGCGGGAAAAGTGCTTACTCGGTAGAGGGAGCCAGGGAGCCTTGAATAAGGCGTATAGGGCTTTTTTTGTCCTCTCATCTCGTCTACGAAGCCGGGCAAACGCCGGCTCCGGCCACCTAAACGTATTACGAGCTCCACGTTCCTGGCGAGTGCCTTTCGCGGCCACGAAGAACCAGAAGAAAGAGGACGACGCGGTCAATAAGAGACCTCGTGCGTGCTGATACGAGCATATTTCGTCGTCGAGAGGGTAAAGTCTGCGGTGAAATAAGGATCCAATAACGGGGCCCGAAGTGGACGTGGCCGTCCTGCGTCCGGTTAAACTGTCCTGCACGCCGGCCAGAGACGACGAGAGGCCACGGAATAAAAGAAATTGGCCGCGGCAAACATCAGGGTTACGTTATTGATAGTTCGTCGCTCGAAACGTATGGAACTGTCGATTCTATTTATAGAACGTCGAAGAGATGGGCACTCTGACCTACTTCAGATTTGGACACTAATCTGATTTTGTTTCACAGAATTTGTAGTAATTTGATTGTAATAATTGAGTGAAGATTTTTGGTATTGTTGTTGGAGAATGTAGTGGTAAGAAGGGTGGTTCAAGGTTGGGAGTATGTAGTATATGTAAAAAGGAATAGAAAATGTGTAATGGATATAGGGATGAAAGTTAACCCTTTAAATTTTATGGGCACTGTAAGGTGTTGTGGAATATTGTTTGGGACCGTGCGGAAAACGCACATGGGCGTTCAGATAGTGCAGCTGTTAAGGGAGCTTGGCGACCTTCCGCACGAGATGTATGGTTTTGAAATATACTATAACGTTTTTCAGTGCAGAAACTTGTATGATATATTGTACGTCATCTTTAGTAAGATACTTCATAGATCAGTGTAAATTATGCTGGTCGATAAAATATGAATAGAATAAATGATGGAAAAAATTCAGAAATTAGTAAATTACAAAGAAATGCTTTAAATTATGGTTCGAGATATTTTATAAAAGACTTGTACTATTTACGAAGTAGATCATTTTCCAAGTACAACCTCGAAAAGTAATTCCTAAATATTGCTAAAAAATTTCCTAAAACAACCAAGCCAGCCCACAGAAATATATTAAAATCTAGTAATCGTATGTAATTATTGAAACAGTTCATTAAATGCCTAAAATTAACATAAATTCATTGTGAATTGAATATTTCTGGAAAAATGCAGACATTGCCAAATTACAAACTAATGTTTTAATTGCTATTCGGAATACTTTATAAACGACCTGTACTATTTACGAAGTGTATCACTTTCCAAACATAACCGCAACAAACAATTCGAAAACATCCAACTCGGCCAAAATAGAATGATTTACTCAGAAAACAACCTTCAACAATGTTATCACATAAGACACCACCACTTTCAACCCATCAACAAAGTCAAGCGACGTTGGCTACAGTCGTCTATAGTTTCTCTAAAACTGTACGTCCTCCTTCTAAATCGCCATAATAATCAATATAAAATAGATAAAAAAAAATAAAAACGAGAGCGTTATCATACAAAAGACCCCAACTCTCATCCGATCATCAAAGTCAAACAACGCTGACCACAGTCATCGTTAGGAGATGTAACCATTCGCAGTGTCTCTAAAACTGCACGTCTATTCTAAGTGTCCACAGCAATCAACGCTGAGAATTATTAGGTTGTGTAATAAATCCTGTCGCGATTCTTTAGAAGATATTAAATATAATACTACTAATTTTATATAGAACTTACCTAATCAATGATACATGTACCATTTTGTTCAATAACTTTCTGCCATCTCTCGGGTAACTTAACTATTCCTTTGGTATAAAATGTTTCACTTTCGTTATTAAAAAATTCATACACGTGTATATTTATTTCTTCGGTGTTTTTAACGATTTTCCATTGAGAGAATGTTATAATGTACGGAATATATAAAAATGATGTTTATCCATCCCAGCTAATATGTATAAGCAACAGCTCCAGATAACGCTTCTCGAAACGCGGACCGCCATCGACGCGACAGGACTTATTACACAACCCAATAAATAAAGAAACCCGCCATGTACTCAACTCCCGTAATACTAAAACATTTTGGAAAATGCTCCGGCCGTCCGTGACCCCGATCAAACAGTCCGCGACATACGGTGCACGGGCTGCACCCCGAAGAAGAAAGAACTGGGTGCACACACGCACGTGCAACCCTTTTCGGGGCCCTGTGTGCGTGTTTGGCGGCATTGTGACGTAGCCGGCCAGCTCAGCAAAGGGAAACGGGCCGATCGGGATCGCCTTTTCCGGTGGGAGCTTCCCGCACTCGAAATTGCTAGGCTGCCACTCAAATTGGCCCGGCACCGAACAATCGGGCTTATTACGAGGTATTTGTCAGCGACCTGCACTCTACGGGTCTCGTGTTACCTTCTTTTTTTCCTTCCTTTAGATGGAGGAACGGGGGAACGACCCAGGTACCTCCACGCAGAAGGGGTATCCCCCGTGCCCCATTTAGGGGTGTCCTGTGTTTCATTTCAGGGCGTGTACACGTTGTAGCGATTTTCTATGAATGGACGACGTAGAAATGAATGAAAAATTATGTTGTCAGTAATGTGTTCGCTTGCGAAAGGCGTCGATTTGTAATGTTTCTGACTTATGATCGAGGCTCTTGCTGAAAACGTCGGTACCGGAGAAACTCCTATAGTCAGTCGCTCGCCAGTTCCTGATGAATAGAGATCATACCATGGACTTGCAGTTGTGTATTTGAAACCTCTTGTCGAATCTTTGAATTTGTAGAATTTTGTTGCTTAATGCTTTCATCAATTTCAGCTTCTTGGAAATTGGGAAGGGTTTTGAAGAGTCTGACTAGTCGTCAGGAGGCTAAAAATTGTTCACGTCAACGAGGTAGACTTTTTCCTGTAGGAATTCATGACAATCAAGAGTTTTGTTTGTCTATGGTTTAAATATAGCATCAGGGACGACGCAGGAGAGTCTCGTGGAAGGTATTCGATTGCATGCTGCGAGACCTAAGTTTGTTAGGGCACGTAGGAACCTGAAGAGGCATGCCTCCACAATCGAAGAAGATGTCACGTTCGGTGGAACACCAAAGAACGTGATGGACAATCTTATCTGGACTATTTCGAGGGCCAGGGACACGTCTTACGAGTTTCAACGAGGTCTCGATGGTTTTCTCTGATCATTGGGAAGCGTGTTACTGAATCAGAGGACCCTGAAGAGTCGTTTGTGTAGTATAATGACCAAACAAAGCAAATCTGCAATGTTTTTTATAGTATTAATGGAAAGTTATGTGTTAACCTTATGCCTCGTGCGGAAGACTCATTAAGATATTTCAAAAGTACGGTTCCTGAACGCCTATAGGCGTTTTCAGCACGGAACATTCAAACGCTGTCACTTCGATAACCGCTAGTATTTTGCAAACACTAATTATTTTTGCACGCTTTTGCAAGAATACTTAAATGACTAAGCATTTTACATTATTGTCTTTTGTATCGAATATTCTACAGTTTCTTGAAAAATTTATTATATTACAGCGGAACCTTTTTAATTCGGATCCCACGGGAATTTAAAAAAGTTCGAATTAACAAAATTCGACTTATTGAAAACTTTGTACAGCTACATAATGTATACAGTCTGTATAAAAAGTATTCGTACAGTACTTAATTTCAACAAAAACATTGTAGAACTTCGTATATTAACAAAATTTCAGCAAATAAAAAATATGTACATATTCTTGGAAGTCTCCAGAATAATTGTTGTAAAAACAATTGCGATACCTATATCTGTTGTGAAGATATTAGCAAATATCTAAAAACTGGCAAAAATACATGCGTAATAAGTATCCGTACATACATAAACAATATAGTAAGCTCAAAGAAGACATAAAATGTGTTATGAATATGTATTTATTATACTTTATATATACATAACATAACATAAATAAAAATTAGACTGTATACAACACGAAAAACGGAGTGCACCTAACCTGAAAAACAGTTCACATAACGTCTCATTTAAAGAAATTTCTGATTTCTCTTTGTTTAATTTCGCACTATAAACAAAGTCTTCTAATTCATTTAAACAGTGAAAAATGCTGTCCCTAACGTTGGGTTCAGCTTCCATAAATCTTCTTAGGTTTTACAGCATTTTGGCAGCTTCAGTAGTCGATATAGGTTCTTCTGCTACATTATGTCGCTTCTCTTCTTGTTCATCAGAAGATTTATGGTTATGTATCTTCAATACATCTTCGATAACTTCTCTCTCTTTGCCAGCTCCTTACAAATGGCGGCACCATCATCAACATTCACGTAGGCTTCATAACAATTGGATGCAATAGACCACTGTTCTCATTAAAACTAATTGTAAGGCACACAGTGATTTGTTTCAGTTGATTCCCAGAAACAATTGAGCAAACAACGAAACGATTCTATAATATAAAGAATACTTAGAAATTTCTCAAAACAAAACACGATTCACGTGTGATATCCAAACTTCGAATTACCCAAACCTGTGCTTCGAAAACTCGAACGTAAATCACACTTTTTAACATCGACTGAAATGAGAATATCAAGGGGAATTATAACAGCTTCGAATTAACCAGGTTCTACTGTATCTGTTTTTGTTAAAACTTCCCGCTGTAGCGTGCCAACGGCGTCATCTAATAAGACCCCAATTAATTACTGTACACATTTCATTGTTTCACCTAACACCTCATATGCATCGAGCGCGGTAATCACGCGGCATCAGTCCTATTTATAATACAGAAGCCGAATAAAGAATCAGTTGCTCTAACAGTTTTACATCCGTGTTCGACTGAAGCTTGTGAGTAAAATCACTATACGTGCCATCGGCCGTTATAGTATTAACAAACGCATTATTTTACGACTGCAGTTCGACGTTTGGGAGGTCCCGATCGCAGCGCCTCCCTGTCTCGCGTCACCGGCGATCATTCGAATTGCGGTCCCCTGTCGTTTCGGCCTCGTATTAGATAATCAGCAAGAAACACGGCGAGGGGGAAAGGGGGGAGGGACGGTCGGTGCAGGGACTTGAAAGGTCCCGACATTCATCATCCATAGACAGGGCGAAGGGATTTTCTCCCCCGGTCCGTCGAACGCCGGACCTGTACGCGACTTCCCTTTCGAAAATGCTCCCTTTGTCCCTCCGCCCCGTGTACTTCGGCCCTTGTGTACACGCTACGGCAAACACAATGTCAACGAGCACATTAATGTTACACTAACCTCGTCCCCGGCTCTCCCGTGACGCTCGATCGACCCTGTCTCGAAAATCGTGGCAAGAACAATCGCGAGATCGGCTTGCTGGATTGTCGTCATTGTTCCGCGGACTGTTCACGCGCCATTTCGACCGGACGATCGATTGGACTCGTTTCGATCTCTGTGTCCCACGTGACACGTCTAATAACGACCAATAATGAAATTATTCAGCCGTATACACTGTACAGTGCTTTACAAAATAGTAATTTACTGTTGTAAATTGTAGCACGAGAAAGTGTGTACTTTGAGGTTATATGTTGGGTATTTTTTTGTTGAAAACACTGAACAACGTATGTTTATGAAACTTCGTAGATTTATTCATGTACATTTATGTTACATGCATGAATTTTTGTACATCGTTAGCATTTAAACTATAATAATTATTCATCGGGGAAGTAGACAGGTTGGAAAAGTTGGCTCGCCCATAGGCGTTTAATGTACTGGCTCTCTATACGGGATGCTTCAGAAATAGGTGGCCAAACTTTGGTGTCGTATTCTACCTTCCCTAAGGATGAAAAAAAGGTCGTATAAGCATAGGTCCGAAAACTCTTCTTCCTTTCAGAAATATGTACAAATACTTTTTATTCGTGACGCATTTTTAGCAGAGCTTTTCTGCAGTTTCCGTTAGCTCGTCCATAGATGAAGTGAATACCTGTCCACTCTATATTAAAATAAGCCATCCTGATAATTGTCTTAACTAACAAACGTTTAGACAGAAACGGATTTACTACGACATTTACTGGTGACAGAAAAAAAGTGTTGACAGTGCTCGTGATTCTACGTGTGACAGCTATTCATGTAAAATTTCGAGATGAACAGAAAGGGTTTGTATCTCAAAAAGGAAAACTTCCTATGATTTTTGTTCATCCTTCGGGTGAGTAGAATACGATACCAAAGTTTGGCCACCTATTTCGGAACACCCTGTATACTACTGCTGTATACCGCACGCAGCGTTCGCCTCGTTTACAAGTCAGTGTTAAACAGTCCATTCTGAAGCAGGCATCCGTTACAAAAATCCTACGACAAGGGGTTCAATATTTGCTGTTATTTATTGAACCGCCGCGGTCTGAAGCGCCCAACTCCGCAAACGAGCCGGAAACAGTGATCCCTCAACGGCTGAACTTCGCGACCGGGAAGAGTTGAAAAGTAGCAAAGCTAATTACGAGACAGTTTAATTGGACAAAGAAGTTCACTATTGAAACGGTCTCGCGGACGTTTGAATAATTCCGTGTCCGCGTGTAACAGCTTTGATCCGAGTTTCAGTCATTCTCCGCCGCTAATCGGTTTCATGAAAATATTTATGAGCTCCGGGCCGGAGTGTTCCATTATTAACCGAGTTACTTAACGGAATAAGCTACTCGGAAAATTTCAGTCCGATAAGCCCGTCGAAAGTTTTCGACGATGATATTTATGCGGGGATACGTGCGCGGGGGATCTTCGATTAAAGTTCAGGAAGAGTTACATTCCCATTAAAACTGTTCTGTGTGCACGGCGAATACATTTCCGGGCGAATCGAGTGGTTCGTTCATTGCGAAAAACTTCACCGAAAGACTTATCATCCAGCCGACGCGATTAAGCGGCGAATTTACATTGTGAACGAGACCGTCTCGGAGATTATCCTAATCACCGGCCACACGTAACGCTATCGTTCATAATTATTCCAACGACGGCAGATTCCAAAGATAAATATCCACGATGAGATATTTCGTGAGATCTTCCTCTCATGAAAGAAAAATATAAGCAGCTACAAAAAGAGAATAAATACTGTAAGACATGATAAAACAGATATACAGGATCGTCCAAATAAAGTGTTATAAGCCGTTTTCTCAGAAATCACTGCAGATGTCGACTACATTTTTTTTTTAATTAAATGAGACAGGGAAGCTAATCTTTGAGGGCGCAACAAATTTTTCTGGGACGATTATTAGGAGGACATAGGAGGCTCCATCTATTTTTTAAATGGAAGGGGATATTCATTTTTTGTTATTCGGATAGCTTTTCTCGAACTGAATAACGTTTACTTGATGCAATTGTCTTAGGAAAACTCGGAAAAACTCGGAGGAGGGAAAATCGGTGAGAGAGGGAAAACTGTTGGGCCGTAGTGAAGATGGGCCTTAACCCTTAAGTGGTTAATTGGGGCCGTAGCGGTCTTGTGGAACTTCAAACTAATAATTGTTTAACATGTGTTGATATAATTTTTTGAAGATTTATGTAATCGTCTATTATCTCATTATCTATTCGGTAAAAATTAAACAATTATTAGTTTGAAGTTGCACAGGGCCGCTACGGCCCCAATAATCCACTTAAGGGTTAAACGGTAATAAGTGGGGAGGACAAGGGTTGAACATTGGATTGTGCTATTTTGTATACAATGAGTTAAATAATAATTATAGTATGAACAATGACAATGGTGATGATTACACTGATAATAACAGAAGTAGCGGTGATGGTCATGATGGTAGTAATAGGAAGAGCATTTGGAATAGTAATAATAGTAATAAAAATAATAACAACAATAGTTATACCAATAATAACATTATTGAAAGAAGATAGAATGTAACACTCGAGTATTATCGTCAATAAATCCCTGAAGGTACAAAAAAATAAAATTCAGCAGCATCCAAAGTCGGAGGACGTTCCTTCGGATGTAACGTCACAAAAAAGGCACGTGACTCACGTGCGAAATTTTCGGGGAAACAAATGGAGATGCGTGATACGGTAGCACCGTTGGTCGAGCTTCCTGCACGTTTCACGTTTCCGTGCGTGTTCGCGCATGAAATAGGCCAGAAAAGACCCTAACCGTCTGTTTGCAGTGTCGCTGCCAGGTTTCCGGAATCACGGCCGGCCACCGTGCTCTCAGAAAACCGAACCTGGCGAACAGACGTTGAGCTTTCAGCTTCTGGCCACGCTTTTCTTCGCAACGGGGCCCGTACCTTGCTGAAGAAACCTTTTATTCCACGGTGCACGAGGACCGTGCGGAATTTTTTCGAGCCAGTCACGAGGAATGTTAACCAACTGTGCACCACTGATTTTGTTGGAACTTGGACATGATGTACTGGAAAACATATTTTACACGTATTTTTTAACGGCAGTGGTTCATATTTATGGACATCCCCTACCTCCCTTAGACCAGAACTATGACCATATTATGCGCAGATTTAATATTCATACTTTGGAGGACAGAAGATTGGTCAAGGATTTGCTTCTTCCTTTTAAAATCATTAATAACTACTCTAATAATGCAAGCTTTCTTCATCGATTGAACTTCAGTGCTCCTATGCATCATTTTAGGCATGCCCAACTATTTCCTTCACCCATCCACACCTCTAGATTTGGACATTCAGATCCACTGTACAGAATTTGTAATTTAGCCAATAGTGAAAATATATAATAACTAGAAATTAAAAGGAAAATAATATTTGTGTAAATTTTTAACATACTCTTTAAACAAATTGACGTTTTCAGAAAATGTTTACATAAATAAATTCAGAATTCAAAAACACGCAACTCACCAGTTTATACTTTTATTCTACGACGAATAGTTTGTGAAATATTTCGCTAAATTGGTTCTTCACCCTCAACTTTAGGGGCTATTTTCACCCCCTGAATACGAATTTTTGATACTAAAAGAAATATGTATGAAATATTCTTTCGAGTGCTACGGCATATCCAAGTTCCATTAAAATTAGTGAGGGACAGTTGTTTAACATTCCTAATTAGATTTTGTTTTAATTTCCTCATAAACTTCTATGGTAAAAATCTCTCTAACCATCGAATTTCGGCAAAACACATACTTTTCTTACTCCAAATTTTATTTTCGATCTCCATCCCAAAAAAATGTACGGTGTCCCTTATAAAAACACCATTCGACGTTCATAGCTCGACGTACAAACAAATGAAAAATACAAAAATTACAGCACAGCACGTGTCGCTCAAAGCCACACAACTTTCGTTCGAAACACTTTCAAGTACAACGAGCGGTCCGCGAGTGATTCGTGGTAAATCAGAGGAGCGTAGGGGAAGAGCGGCCAGCGGCGCGATTACGCTGTCGAAACGTATCAACGTGGAGGGGTGGGGAGAAAGAGGGGAGGGCGGGACTGTACGCAGCTCCGTGAGTACGCTCGTGAATCTGTAACGTGGGTGAAGGACATTAGCATAATTCAGTCGGAACGGCGGTGAGGATGCCGCGGCGAGGGAAGCTGGGGACGTCAGATGGCCGGCCTACGAGGAAGATCTCCCCGAGGGATCCACGGAGTCGGTTTCTCGCGTCGAGATTAGCATCGGCGTTCGTAAACGCCAGAAAATAACCGCCGAGGTGCGCCCCACCCCGCCGCGCATTGTCCACCGCCGAAAATTTATTCGAATCCTTTGTTCTCGGACGCCCGTTAGTTATCATTAGTACGCCGCGAGCCTCGAGCACTTGTCAGCCGGAGAGCTCGGGATACCTGTGGCCGGCACCGGGTCGTAAACAAGCCTACGATTTTCTGCCTCGAGTGTTTGTTGCCGCACCCACGCAGCCCTGGACAGGCCGTTCAAGGTCATCCAACCGGCCCGCGAAATGCGACTGCTAACATTTCGGACGATTTCTGGACACCGGAACTATCGGAGATTATGTCATGCCTGGTTCTGACTCTGTCTCGAGAAAATCCGGTTTTCGGCGTTTCACGAATGTCTTCACCATTCTTGACGAACAGATCCGTGGGTGTATATAAATATATGTGTATTTTGATATTAGATGGTAATTGCACATTGACCTATTCTTTTTCTTTTAACTTGTTGTGTAATTAAAATATTGTGTATTTAGTAGCATACTATTAATATACATATACAGTGAATCATTTAATCGTTAATTATGATTACATTTATTAAAATTAAATATTCATAGAGTAAAATCAAGTATAATTATAAATTTATAAGTTGAGCGACTAATTAACAGATGATGGTATATTGTTAATTAATAAGTAGGTACTAATATGTATCTTATTTTGATATGAAGTATATAATGGTATATTCAATTATTTTTGTTCCTTTAATTTACTTATTAAAATATGTTACACACAGGGTGTCCTAATTTTTAGCGAAAAAAATTTAACAGGTGATAGAGCACGTGCTGAACAAGGTTTACTTTGGTGCATTTTTTTTATTTCTTATATTTTATATTCATATATTTCTTTTTTTTATATCTATATTTTTTTACAATTCTTTTTTTATTTTATTCAGGACAAAAAGGTGCAACTTCTTTTCAGATGATCTTGGTCTATGACCATCTAAACATTTTTTTGGCAGGTTTAATCCTGTGCGTTAAATATCTTTCACTAAAAACTGGGACACCCTGTATATTAATAATTTTAATTAGATCAAACAATGGGCTATTGATTAACAATGACACACCTTGTATGTGCCGTGTTTTGTAAGATTTCGATGAACTACGTATAGAACTTACTTACAATAAATAAACAGTTGAAGTTCACAATGAGGTATGTAGAAAAATTCTCATTATTTTTGTCTACACGAAGCTACACCGTATAATTAATCAATTTCTTATTTACAATAGAATTTTATGTTGAATAGAAACGATAGAGTCTGATAACCAATTCAAATTCTCCTACTACGTTTTTCTGAGTGATCTAATTTTGGTTTTATTAATTCTTATCTTTCTTTTTAAATTACACGGAAATTTATTTATTAGACAGGGTTATTATTTAGTTACTTACAATATAATTTTATGTTATTTGGAATAAAAGGAATAGGGTCTGATAATAACGAATTCAAATTCACCTGATCTTTTCTTGAGTGATCCAATTTTGGTTTTATTAATTTATATTTTTTTTAAATTACCGAGAAATTTATTTATTGTACTGGATTATTATTGTGTTATTGTAAGAGTAGAAGCTTATTCTGCAGGTAGACACTAGACTCCGTGAGAAAAACGGCACAGGTACGTCATTCACGTGATCGAACCCGTCGACAGGTCGAAGGTACTCGTCTCGCCAGTTTTTAGTTACCGGTCATTTAATCTCTCGTATCTGGTGGTCCATGAAGAATTCTGTAGCCCGATCCGCTCCACTGGTGGCCGGAAAACACCTACTACTACTTCTTGTTTAGCATTTGAACGGATAGAATACCCCGTCATAAATAGTAAAATACCCTCCGTTTTACATAAATTCAATTCAGCTCATTAGAAATTCATTTTTCTTCGTGGCCGTCTGAAACCCTTCGGCTTCCAGTCGATTTACATTATAATAAATAGTAGATTATAACCAATAGACCGTAAATTAGGTTTGCATAAGTTATTAGGGCGTGTCGATTTAAATAAGAATCGTATTTAAATGTATTTGTTTAAGTAAGAAATCATGTTTATTTAAAAATTACGTTTATTTATTTGAATGTAGGGTGTATAAATACAATTATTTTGCGCTTGCTCGGAGATCGAATCCCGTTGCAAAATAATAATAAATCGTTACGTTTGATACTGAAATTATTATAAATTATTTTTATATAAATTATTAAGGTATGTAGAATTAAACAAAAGAATGTTTAAATTAAGGGTATCTAAATATAAAATTTGTTCGATTGATCGGAGATTGATGCTTATTGCAAAGGAAACGAAACTAAACAATAAAGGAAAAAGCCGTTATATTTGATACAAGTGTTTAAAAAAAAAAGTAATTTCCAAATTCTCAACAGCTTGCCTTGTGGGTCGCATACGCCCCACACTGAACATACTCTTCAGCTCATTCAACATTTTCTCATGATTATCACAGAATATCTCTAACTTGTTAAAACACAAATACTCATACATAACAAAAATCGAGGTCTCATTTGGAACTATATTAAAAAATAAAAACCATGCTGTAACATCCTTAATTACTAACAATAATAAAATTTTGAAATCGATCCTCTCATAAACAGAACACAATAAAACCCTCCAATATCGATCTGTAAGTAAGCATAAATTGTTTAATAAAATCCGATGATCTCATCCTCCAACGTTAATTTCTTCAAGAAATTTTCCGACCGTCCGACAGCGACACAGATAGCAATTATTGATCGAGTTCACCGACTTACGCATCTCCTTATAGGCGAACGAACGCCCTTGCCGGAAACCTTACCATGATTTCCTACCTCTGGGGTGTCCCTGCTTCCCCTGCCCCTCCCCTTCGGCCGTGGATAGCATAAAGCTCTCGAAGGTGAAGGGATAGCCGGAACCGGCCGCGCGGACAGGAATAAGGGACGACGAGGAGCGTCGCAACCCGAGGGAAAACAATGTGAGATACGGGCCAGCTAGGCCGATAAGATCTTCAGTTTGTCGTGAGGAGAGGAAGTGTATTAAGGAAGTCGAAAGAGATGCTAAGGTTCGGTGTACGTAACGACCGAAGCGCCGCCATTGCGGCCACACGGCGGCCAAAGACAGCACGATTTCATTGGGAATGGACTGACCACACTGGCCGCTTCGTCAACATTCTTCAATCGGTCGTGATCGTTCTCTTATGCCGACACGTACTATTTCTATTAAATAAACGCGATACTTTAGCTGTATCATTGCAAACGTTCGTGGAGAATAGTTAAAACAGTTATGAGAGAGTAATCAAAGAAAAATCATGAACGTGTTTTCCCGCGACTTGAACACAATTGAGGAAATCTGGATTGAACTGCATCGAAAAATACGATTGTCGAGCTCAAAATCGAAATCTTACAAGTCAAAAAAAAATTCAATTATGATTTTGTAAGAATAACTCTGCCAGAGGTCATCTGAAGATTGAATTTGTCTTTTTAATGGCTTCAACGTTAAAGGGTTAATGTCTGTTCGAATTATGCAATGATTCCATAACCTTGTTCAGGTTTATTTCGAATTTGATAGATTTCCTAATTTCAGATACGTTTAGTTATGTAGAATGCAAAAGAAGAATACAAATGGCGGTACTCTGTGACGCCTGACACTATTTTATTGAAGAAAGTACACGTCTCTTCAGCTCAGAGCTCGAGACTGATTCCTGATTTCGTGGAATTATTGATTAACCCCTTGCCTTACTATTTTTTCGATAGCAATTTGCACTGAAGTTTCCTATTCCAGTTTTCTCAGGGTGAAATACACGAAGAATATTTAGCAACATGTATAATTGGCTTTAGATTGCAAGGTTAAGTTAGGTTACGTCAGCATAACCTGTAAGTATGACGATGGTGTAATAACAAAACTTTTAAGAATTCATATTTGAGCGGAACTCATATTTATAATGTGCACACCATAATCTGCATCACGAGCGTGACTCGTTGTTATAAGGCGAGAGGTTAACGTACTCTGTCTCCGTAGCCTAAGAATCCCGTACTAAATGCTATGAGAAAGCGGAGATGTGAGAGTTCAAGTCGCATGCATAACAGTTCATGCAAAATTGAACTGGAAATATAGAACAAAATTTTGTTGTACATAATCTTCTTTTTAATATATTTGAATTTGGATATTTCTTGGGGGTGTGTGGTGTCAATTTATTTATTGTTCAATGTATCGGTTTCATTGATAATACAACGTTCCTAACCTTTGTTTTCATTTGTAAATATTAGTAAACATCAGTCACATTGAAATGATAATTTCTGCTAAAGCGAATAAAAATTATTTCTATTTATGAATCAATATTATTAATTATGTAGATACGTATCGCATTTAGTGATTATAAATTATTCCTAACCTCTTCTTTCATTCATATGAATTACCAAACATCAGTTATATTACACTGGTAATTTCTGGTAAAACTAATCAGAATCAATATTATTAATTATTTACACATCGCTCTTATTCATAATGGATTACTCATAACCTCTCATACTAAATTATTCCTAACCTCTACTATTACTCGTACATATTGACAAACATCAGTTACATTAAAATTGCAATTCCTGCTAAGAATACTGAAAATCATTTCTATATAGCCATTCAGGTATAGCCCTGAAACAGCAGCCTCTAATATGCGAACAGCCACTATAATGACTTCGAGAACCATTCGTTTATTGCGAATAATATACGGACATCCCAAATCGAGTTGTATCAAGCTATAACTCAAACTAGCAGTTTTCCAAAACGTACAAGTGACTAGGAAATACATTATTTTCTGACTCAAAGGAGCAAAGCATAATAATATAAATAATTAAAAAAAGGTAATCGTTAATGGAAGTCTGTTACAGCTAAAGACTGATCAGTCAATATCATCAATTAATTAAATTACCAGAGTACCTTCCAGATGGCACTAATAACCAGTCCAATGATTCGTTCATTGCGAATTGACGTTTCTAATCTTTCGCAATAAGCGAATCCCTAGCTCCTTCCCTACATCTCAGTCTCCAAACAAACTTTCCAGCGAGCTATTTTCTCTCAGAATCCCCCCAAGTTCCTCAGTAATACCAAAACGTTGGAAAAAAAAGGGTCCGCGGATTTGAAACTCCGAGAATAGCGTTGAAAAATCCAAACACAATGGAGGATAGCAATGTGTCGCAAGATACTTTCAGCGACAGACACTTCTCACGTAGGGTTGCGAGAAGGGGGTGAATCGACCGGGAATTCGATTTTTGCCAGCGATACGCCGGCTTGAATGGAGACTGCCCTTCTGGACCGTGGAGCCAAAAGGGACGGCTGAAGGAGTGGCAGGGCCAAGGAAGAACGAGTTTCTCATCCGAGATTGGGAAACGTCTGGGATTACGTAAAAAAAGGACTAAGTCAGATTGCACATCGGCCAGATGGCAGGCGATGCTCGCCTTTGTAAACTTAACCCTACCTGGTGCGATACACCCGCTCCTTTGCACCGTTTCACGTGTGCGTAATGTGCGGGTTGCCACAGGGACGTTACCATGCGAAAAATACTTCTTATTCTCGAACGATTATGGCTGCACATAAATATTTAATTCTGCAGTAGAGTTTCTCTTGATTAACTAAGGTTAGGATTAATTTTGTTTTAATACGTAATGGATATTTAAAATTGTACTCGATATGATATGACAATTTGGAAGAGAATATATCAGGTATCATTTAAAATCATGTAGATGACCTTGAAATGACTTTAGTACCTCCACCAAGCAAACTTTCAGCAACTTCATTCCGATGTGCTCTTAGAAAACAACCAAGTTGTTGGAGCATAAATCAAATTTGCTTGTAAAAAATACTTAGATGATATAGTTGATAGAAAGTTAGAGTGATGTTATAAAACATAATTTTAGAAGACTAATATTAATACTGGTTGAGTTAGATTGGAGAAATGATTCATTAATTGAACTGCATGCAATTTTATACATTAAATGATTTATTAATTAAACTCCTTACAAAGTGGTAGTCCTTTATCAAACTAAAATAAAACAACAAAAACATTGACTTCGTTAGTTCAGTTCAGAGCTAAAACTTTCTAAAACTACCCTAACCCGAACACCAATCCCAAAACAATGAACACTATCAGCTCCTTTGAAGTTAAGTCATCTATACACACTGTTACTAAATTAAAAAGCAGCATAAACACACGTATCATCTCACCATGCAGTACGCCAAGACTGCATAACAATAAGGACATACGATCACATGTGAAACATGCCTATAGATTACACTCACATTCGCGTAATTCAACCCAGACTATGATTACACTCATGAAAGCATTGCACACTCCTCTGACTACATCCATACACCAGAATTCAGTGATAAGAATATACGTTTACGTAGTATAGAATTTCGTGTAGTGGCTGCATGTTCGAGCATTTACGGGGATCGTGGTAGCTGAAGATGGGGGATACGATAGGAGCTGGGACACGTTGCCATGTGCTGCTTGGATTTCGAAAAGGGTGAGATCCACCCTTTCATCCTACTCGGTCAATGGTGTCCTTCCAGAGAGCATTTCTCTCTCACTCTGCCCCTTTACCTTCCCATTGAACAGCAGAAGACGAAAGTTTCATGGAACGAATCCCAGTAGCTCCTTAGAGCTTCTTGCTGTTGTACCTGGGTTTCCTTTGGACAATACTCCGGGATGTCCCTAGTTTTAGAGCAATTAATTCCAATTCCAAACTTCCATATTCTGGACTTGATTTTATCAATTTGAACTATCTCAGCCAGGTGATCGCGTATATGAGGTCAGAAAAATCAGTGTGCTACGGGCCACGATAGTGGCTCGAACGCCGTTGTTTACTGTATGATGTGAATTCATGTATTTGGATGAATTATTACATCATCGTGAAGTATTTAAATGTATATGAATGTATATGTTGCAACACTGAAGTAACTTATTGTTAATAATTTATGTTGTATATCAATTATAGTAATGAGGTATTCAGGCTAACGCGTGTTCTGCTGTGGGGAATTCCAGCACAAGATACACGATTTCTTTCAAATGGTTTGCAGCTTGAAGGGCTAAAATTACATCCCTTTGAGTTAGGAGGCTTCTAGAGGGTTAGATTAGCTCAGGTTAGGCTGAATGGGCGTTCAGTTAGGTTGAGAGTCAGTTAGGAAAATATTTTTTTAAACTGTTTAGAGATGCTAGCGTATATGTGTACAGTAATTTCAAACCTGATTGCATTAAATTTAATCTGAACCAGGATGTTATTAGCAGGTTATGTTAGGTAGGGTTTCTTCAAACATTCTAATACTAATTTTCTAAATTCGAGTACAATTAATAAAAATATTCGAATAAGATTCCTAAATTTGTTTGAACAATTGAATAAATATAATATGTCCTAACCTTCTCAGATTGGTCCCTAAAGTTAGGTACTCAATGATAAGAAACTTACTTTTAATTTACCTATTTCTTTTTCCATTCTTATAAACGAAAGCACCCTACTCATCCTAAAAAATAAATAAATGTCGTGGAAGCTTGTGTTCTGTAAAATTGTTTCATTAAAATGGCGAGCCGGCGTTCCTCCCCAGAGAATTCGATCTGTGCGTGATTTATAGTTTTCCGCAAGTCATACCGTTTCACCGACTCGACAGCCTAGGGATAAATAGTAGCACGGGTTAAGCGAACAGGTTCACCGTGACTCGGCGAGTTTAGGGATCCTACGAACAGGGTAATCCTTTAAACGAATCTTCGGTAACCAGATGTTCCATTCACCGGCCTCTACACAAGCCAATAACATAATCGATTACCCGTGTCCTGTTGCCTCGTACAAAAGAAACGCTCCATTTTACCAATCATGTGTTTCATTCTGCAACTCCCTATGGTCACTGACGCATTGCGTCGAATATTCCATGCAAACAACACTTCTCGACCCATTTCAAAATTCCATTGTTTGACCTTGCTAGGAGGTCACAGTACAGTCATCCAATTCAATTTTTTTTTTCTAAGAGGTTATTATTTAACAAATCACTTTGTGACATATTAATAAGTCGATATTGAATATTTTATTTTAGCACCTTTTGGTTACATGTACAGAATTCATAAAATTCTCTTTGTACCATTGTTTGAGGTTAGATACTTCTAATAAGGCTATATTGATCTGATTCTATTAGATCATACTCACTGTCAGACTATGCTAATCATGCAAATATACGTTTGCCTACTGTAATGTCTTCTATAATAATAGCTCTAGATCATACTCACTGTCAGACTATACTAACCACTCAAATATACGTCTGTCTACTGTAATGTCTCCTATAATAATGTCTCTAGAACATACTGTCAGACTATATTAACCATGCAAATATACGTCTGTCTGCTATAATGTCTTCTATAATAATAATATCTCTAGATCCTATTCACTGTCTGACTATACTAACCATTCAAATATACGTCCATCTATTCTACTGCCTTCTATAATAACAATAACTCATCGTATTACCTAACAGATGAGTAGAAAATAACAAAAAAATTCCCAGAGTCTTGTAAATGAACAAATTGATTACATAACCTATACAGAATGTGTGCATCATCAAAATAATATACTGCAAATTGTTTACATTAATTTTGAGGTTATCCCTTGTCGCATTGCCAATCAGAGAACACAAACCATAAACCACGTCGCATGATCCAAGGATCACCGCTGTATCTATCAAAGAAATTTCATCAAGAATGAAGGCGTTGCTGAGGAGAAACGAGCAGGTGAATTGCCCGAGGAGCTAACAAGCGGAATGAAGTCTTCGCGCGAGAAAGCAATAGGAGAGGTTGTGTTCAGCCTTTCCGTTGAAGTTCTCGAAAGACAAATGGAATCACGATGACCGAACCTTTCATCCAGTTCTCTGCTCCGTGGCTTTCGCCGGCCCGAACTTCACGCATTCGTTGTGGCGCGCTGACGCGCAACCGGAAGTTGCGGGGAGAATTTGCAACGGCCACCGAAAATTCCCTAGCACGTCCCTGACATGCCTCGCAACTGTCAGGTTAAGACGCGTGCTCCTAACGAGAGCACCAAAACACGACGACGCCGGGTTTCGCGAATCTAGCCCTGAGGAGCACTCGAAACGTTCGGGGAAAAATGTTTTGCATAGTTGCCCCGGGAGAACGAGCGTGTAATTCGGTTGACTTTGTCGGAGATTAATGGCGGAAGTTTGGACGTTCAGGTACAGGATGTAACGTGATATGTGGGAACTCTTCAGGGATGATCCGATTTTACCTCGTTCCAAACTGCATGCTTAATATTCGTGTATTTAATATTTAACAGATAATACTGTGTAACTTGGGTGCACGAGTGGAGTCTCAAGGTCGTGACCTTGTCTACGGAATGATAGGGATTTTGATTAAATTCTTGCAATGTGAGATTCTAGCAAATTTTTGCAAAGTTTTCCAAAGTTAGTGGTCCTCAATTTGTAAAATTGATTTCTATACCTTGAGTGTTAATTTTATTGAATATTTTTATGAAGTATAGCTACTCTGCGTTTCGCAGGTGTGACCTTGAACATCCCCATGTAAATATCTTTACTATAATAGTCTGCAAAATAACTAGGGTATCGTTAGAATGTACCAAACTTATTTAATCAAAAAATTGTATCTGATTTCCCTAATGACGGATACTTGATTATTTAATATTTTATGGATAATACTACAGCGAGGGTGTACAAATTGGGTCTCAAGGTCATGAACTTGTCTACGGAATGATAAGGGAATTTAATTAAATTTTTGTAACAGTCACTTGCCTTAAATTTGTAAATTTGATTTCTATTCCTCGATTATTAATTTTATTGAAGATTAATCTCTACTGTAATATTCTAGAAAATAACTAGGTTATTGTTACAACGCTCCAAGCTTTATTAATCTAAAAATAGTACGGCTAATAACACTGTATCTGGTTTCCTTAATGACGGATACTCAGTTATTTAATAGATAATACCGTATAACAAGGGTGTACGAATTGAGTCTCAAGATCATGACACTAATTAATTAAATTTTTGCAATAATTAGTTGTCTAGGTCACATTCGCAAGATTTTTGAATTTGTATACCTACAAAATTCAGTTTCTTGAACATTCTAATCACTTATAACCATTCCATTTTCTTGCAAATGTTGTGATCTTGAACACCACGATCTAGATGTCCCTACCGTAACATTCCAGAAAATAAGCAGGATGTTATCAGACTGTGCCCAGCTTAATTAATCTACAGATTTCGTCTGATTCCCCGAACGGCTGATGTTTGATAAGAATCGTAAAATGGCGTTGGAGGATTCACGAGGATCCTGCGTCCAATTTACCAGATCCGGGATTCCCGGTGCGGTGTTGACCAAACAGAAAACAAAAAAGCCGCATCGAAAGAGTTCGCCACCGCACAAAGGGAGAAAGAGAGAGCGAGATTCCGTTGAAATTTTCAATTTTCCAGCGAACAAATCCGCTGACCGATTTTCGTTCGCGACCCAATTCCTTCTTCCGCGCCGATTTGTTCGTGACAGGACGAGCCGACCTTCCGATCCGAAGTCACGAGAACCGCTTTCACGGAAATCGAAGATCGCCCTGGTTATTTAGAACACGCGAACACGATACTCTGCCGCGAATATCCTCACCCCGATGAAACGAATAGCATTTGTAATTTTCTGTGAGCAGCATAACCCTCCGTACGCTTCAACGGACAAGTAATGATGTGTTTGAAATGACCTCGAGTAACAGTACAAGAAACCCCTGATGGCAGATCCTCCAGTGGAGGTATTCTGATCAGCCCATTCAAGGTCACACTCAGCAAACGGATTCATCATTTACGCTCCTTCTTCAGACACGTGAATTTTACGGCTCACCAGAGCATAGAATGCCCGAGGACCACCCGATCAATCTAAAATGCCCACACGATTCATAATCGATTTCACGTCGCGCCTCGAAGACGATCCGTAAACCATGCCTGTTACAGAGTACGAGAAAAAGGAGGCTAATCCTCGTATCTCGGCGAGTTTATGTCTCCGTAGGAAGCTGACGGCGTCCACCGACGACCCTCCGGCTCGAGCTTAATCCTTTTAATCCACTATCGACTGTAAAATAGTGAGTTAAGCCAATAAAACTGTGAAGCACGGCCGAGTGGCGCGGGAGGTCCCAGGCCGTGGCGATGCCGAAGAGAGCAGAGGTTCGGAATGCTGGAAAAAAGGGTTGCACGGGCAACCAACGGTGCCCCTCAGGGGCGTAACATCTGCATACGGGAATGATTGGTCCGTAAATTGCCGAGCCCTGGGCAATGACTCTTCATCGTTGCTCCACGGTCGGGGGGAACTTCTTCAGCTTCGAAAAGCTCCGTAGCCGGGGGCCTGGGCAAACACGCGCTCACGGAGCGTAATGTGCCAGTTCCGGGCGAGAAGAACCCGCGTAATAACGGATTGTTTCGCCGGCCGGCTTTCTTCAAGGGCTATCGCCACCATGAAGATCGCGGCGGGATGGATCGTTTTTCTGTGCCGTGGCGAACTGCCTGGGATCTGCAGTTTCGGGCGGAGGCCACCCACTGTCAATGGTTAGACGAAAATAGTGAAAACTTTAATTTAAATAGAGGCTAGGTTAATCCATAGACGCGCACTTTGTTTTCTAGATCAGCCTTAGAAACACACTTTTTTCTTTAATGTTCCTTTGTTGCTACAAGATGACTGCTATAGCCGTCATTTATGAGCACATCAACAAAAATCTGGCGACTGTAGCCGTCATTTGCAGCAATGGGTTAAATAGAGGCGAAAAAGCCGAGGAACAAACAAAAAGTGCCATAGTTTAGTTGACTTTAATTTAATGTAATATAATGCAAATTCTATCGTATACTATGTCATGCAAAATGGAAAAAAATATCGACTTGAAAGTGCGATTAACATTAATTTCAGCAATAAGAATAATTATGTAGATTAGAAATATTAAATGCAAGCTGTAGCTTTTCTTTTATTTTGCTATTAAACTTGTAAATATGGACATGTATATGGTAGATTATAAGAATTTAGTTTTATGCTAGGCCAGTGTTTTCCAACCTCTTTTGGATCATGCCCCACCTCCACACCTCAAAGATTTTGATGCCTCTCTAGCATAATAGTAGAACCAAGTTCCGAAAAAGTATAATATAAATAGGTATGTCAAGTAAAAAAAACCGCTTGCTAGAATAAAAAACAATGGTGATTTTTTTACTATATCGGTGATGAAGGTGACGAATACAACATAATTTTCTAATTGCCCCCCAAATATTCAAGCCCCCCCGTGGGGCGTATGCTCCACGTTGGGAAACATTGAGTTAGGCAATAACAGGCTCATTTGGTTTCTTTTCCAATCATACAAATTGTTGGTGAAAAACTGGTCACCCATCCCAGCGCTGACTACTACCAGAGTAGTTTAACCGACGATTGGATGGATCTGTTTATCTGCAAGGTCAAAGGATGAATTTTTATCCGCAGATCTGAAAGTGAACTTGAATCTCCAGTTCTGCAGTGAACCCTGTGTATGTTGACAAGTTCCAGGTTTTTTTATTGGATTTTTTTTTATTATCAGGCCGTGCCATTGACAGGGAATAAACGATTATATCAGGTTAGCGTATGAAAGGTCGTAAGGGCACGGTGTCAAGAAGCGGCGAAGCAGAAGAATAGGCAAACGACGCGATAACTCGTCGTGTTTATCGTCGACCGGTTCGACTGTCACGGATAACGTTATCCATATCTCCGTTGTTCGTCGAAACCGGCGTTTGTGAGTCGAAAATCGCGATTTCGTGGAAATTCATTTATTTAGAGAGAGTTTCTACTGTTTGCTGATGATCTTTGAATATTCAGAAATGTAGCTGATTGTGAGGGATCTACTGGATTGGAGTCTAATAAAATTAGCTAGCTCTGCTCTGGATGGGTACCATCCTTTCGGGTTTGATCTAATAAAGGCAATAACGCATTTGTGTTCAAGTAGAAGTACTGGGTTCAATTTATGTAAATTATTCAGGGTATCGTGCTTTTGTATGGCAATCCTGTAGGCCTGTACCATCTGGAATACCTTTTTGAATGTCGAGGTATACACTGCCGTCCATAAGTTCTAGGTCATCTGTAAAAGCATATTCCACGTGGGCTGTTGGAAATCAAAATTTTCCGATCAATCTAATACCAGATGTAAGTGTCTGTGAATCTAAAGGGTTAATCCTGCTTGCAAGCCCAAAAGAGGCGCGAACGATCGACCACACGACTTCATCGATCCATACATTCAACCTTTAGGCCCAAAACAGTCATAAATAAGTCCAGAACGAAACAGTATCACACCGCCTTAAGCAGACGAATTACTTATACTCCATCAAAATTGTCCGATGAATCTAATACTAGATGCAAACGAGTCAAGTGCAAAGGCTTAATCTCACGTGGAAGCCAAAAAGAGGCGCGAAAAATCGATCTAATACCCTCAGATCAACTCATACACTCGACATACAGACCCACATATCCTCAACTTCCCTTGAAACCCGACAAATTTCTCATACTCTATTCAAATTGGCCGATCAATCTAATATTCGATGCAAACGACTCAAGTGCAAAGGGTCAAACCCGCGTGGAAGCCAAAAAGGAGCGCCAAAAGTGGACCTAATGCCTACAAATCAACGCATACACTCAATATACAGATTCACATGTCTCCAATTTCCGATAAAAATCGACAAATTACCTACACTCCATCTAAATTGATCAATCTAATGCCAGATGAAAACGAGTCAAGTGCAAAGGGTTAATCTCTCGTGGAAGCCAAAAAGGAGCGCGAAAAGTGGACCTAATGCCTACAGATCAACGCATACATTCAATATACAGATTCACATGTCTCCAATTTCCCATAAAAATCGACAAATTACCTACACTCCATCTAAATTGATCAATCTAATGCCAGATGAAAACGAGTCAAGTGCAAAGGGTTAATCTCTCGTGGAAGCCAAAAAGGAGCGCGAAAAGTGGACCTAATGCCTACAGATCAACGCATACACTCAATATACAGATTCACATGTCTCCAATTTCTCATAAAAATCGACAAATTACCTACACTCCATGTAAATTGATCAATCTAATGCCAGATGAAAACGAGTCAAGTGCAAAGGGTTAATCTCGCGAGGAAGCCAAAAAGGAGCGCGAAAAATCGACTATACAGCTTCGAGTCTCTGAAGCTCTCACACATCAACGCATACAGACCCACATATCTTCAAGTTCCCTTGAAAACCGACAAATTACTTATACTCTCCACACAAGTGACTGCGAGTGCAAGAGGTTAAACCGAATAGATTCGCGAGAAATTGAAAAAGGGACTCAGAAGAGCGACCCAGCGTTCCTCGATGACAGCCAGTGCAGCATTGGCGAGGCAGTGGTTGCTGTGATCGTCACGGACCGGCTGTTCCCCCACTCCCGGCCCTCTGCCCCCACCACCTCCGCGGATGTCGCTATCTTTCGGTATACCCACGGAACGTGCGCTACGCAGGCCCTCCCCACCCCGCGGCCGCCTCCCACTCCTCGCTCGGCCGCGTCCGTCGCAGCGTCGAGAGCCGTTGGCTGGCCCCGTGTCCTCAGTCTGTCAGTGACCGTGCAAGCGTGCGGTCCGTCCGGCTTTATAGCTCCGCTCGAACATCCCTCAGAACGAATCTACCCGTCGATTCGAACGGTCTGTGTGACATCGAAACGATCGATCGAACACACTCGTGCCATGACCATCGATTCACGTGATATTTAGTGTTCAACGTTGCTGGACGACGTTGCTGGATAGTGAGCTCTGTGAATCATAGAATCTCGACGGTTCGATTGTGCATCGTTGATTCGAGGTGTTGACGATTTTATTCTCGAGTATCGCCGTTGTCGTTGACGAAGTGACAAGGTGTTCTTCTGGATCGTCGCGCACGTGCTCTCGCATGATCTGCTCGCCGATCGCGCGCGTGATTCGAGTGGAGTACAGTGTCCACCGGTAGACGGAAGGGTCCGGTGATTCGCGAGGAAATTTCAGGCAGCTCGGAGCGGCTGACCGAGCGATTCATGCAAATGTCCAGGATATTCATCGGCGCTCCTGAAGGAAGTTCCAGCAGCCGCGTGAAATTGCACCGACTCGGAGAGGGGGCAAAGGAAAACTATTTTTTCGGGACGGTGTAACGGCCGCTGCAGGGTAATTCCGGCCGCAACTTTCCCCGGTTCCTCGTATTTCACGTGAACGCGCGACGAGGTTTAATTTCGGATTCGTCGGGAGTTTCGTGTGTACTTTGTCGCACGTAGACGCCATCCATCGACGTTCTGGTCCCTTTGAAGTCCATACCGGAAGGATCGTTTGTACGAAAGCGGCCGCGAGCGGAAAATTGTGTTTTCGTTCCTCCGTGGCGCGGGCAGCAGGACGCGGCCCTCTGCTGATCGCCTCTGCCGTTCGACCACTTCAGGCTGTTCGGTGTTCCATCCGGTGCGTGTGTCAGACTGATCAGGCGAATACAGAATATGTGTGACCGTCGGTGACGAACGTGGAGAAAAGTTTGTATCAATGTGCGATCCCACGGCATTATTGGATCTGGTGCCGAGCGAGGGATTACTCAAGAGGCCATCCATGGACTATAACGAGTACACGTACTGCTACGGTGGTGGTCGAGGTGGGTGGTATTCTTCCCTTGCTTCTTCTTCTTCTTCTTCTCGTCATAGTTTTTCTTCGAGCGGAACCAGTCCGTGCGGTCCCTCGAACGTGCAGGACTTTTCCCTCCGCCGATTTCTTTTGTGATCCTTCCTCGAAGAATCGTGGTGATTTTTATGGTTCGCCGGATTTGGGAAACTGTGCGATCGTGACGGAGGAGGTACGTGGTCGTAAAGCGGACTAGGTGTCGGACACGTGGTTTTAGTGTTGGATTCGTAGATTGGAGTTAAATGGACAGGTGGCTGAGGACTTCGGACCTGGTGCTGGGTGTCCTGATTTTGAATCAGTTTTTACTAGTACTGTTGAGAATGTAGGAATCATCCGTGGTTAATTATTGTGGCACTGACTTAAGAGCGATTGGATTAGGTTGAGTGCTCAATGTTGAATTGTTGCAAAGATGATTGGATTATGCAGAGTTGAGTTAGGATCGGTTCCTACTGTAAATTTTCAGATCAAAATTCTTGAGTTAGGTTGAGTGTTCAATGTTAAATTGCTGCAACAATGATTGAATTATGCAGAGTTTAATTAGGTTCGATTTCTACCTAAATTTGCTCTAAAAATTGTTGAGTTAGGTTGAGTTCTCAATGTTAAATTGCAGCAAAAATGATAAGGCTGCTTTGAAACAGTAACAAATTACTTTAGAAATGATTCAGTCGAAACAGATTCGGTTAGGTTGGGCTGATTTGTATCACATCTAGTCAGGCTGCACTAGTAATATGAAACTGTTTTCTAAGTGATTAGGTTGGATTACCTTCAACTTAAATCAGATTAAAAATGGTTGAGTCGAAATAAATTAGGTTACATTAATTTGAGTATGCTTGGATTTCATTAGACCGAGTTATTAACGTTACTAATTCACTTTAAAATTCATTAAATAGGGCTAAGTATAGTCAGCGGTATAAAATTACTTAAAAAACAATTAACTCGATATTGCTCAATACACTAACATCAAAAACAGTTTTAGAAACGATCGAATTATTTTTCGACCAAATCAGGTTCAATTTTTAACCTCTCGACTCATAACAACGAGTCACACTCGTGACGTAGATTATGGTGCATGTGTTAGAAAAAAGTGACGCAGATGTGTACTAATTTTTAGCAACTTTTTGGCTGTCAAAGGATAGTTAAAGGCAAATTCTACGTTTTGCTATCTGTTCTTTATTTATTAACCCTAGATGCGGTCTTCGAGTCTTTTCTGACCCATCTTGACTTCATTTATTTAACCCTTACTGTGTAAACGTGTTTACGGTACCCTTGATGTGTAAACCTGGGTCTTTCATGTCTGCTGGATGTTTTAGAGGGTAATGGTATTTCGAAAAAACTTCATATAGCATCTTCAAACATTCTAAATTAAGATTATCACAAAAGTTTTGACATATAATTTGTTTAAATACATTATATTGTAAATGAATGAAAACCTTGAGTGTATAGTTGAACGGAAGAACGTATATACTAGGGTTAAAGCCCTTGAACGCCTGATTAATCAACTCTGGCTATTAATAAACTCGTAAAGCAAGGGGTTAACACGAATGCCGTTCCAGTAATGGTCAAGTCAGCTGCTACATCTTTTCCGTCGACTATACCTGTCGATACGATTGTTTCTGGCACGCATTGTGTCCAGCATTGTTGACATATCATCTGCACGGTTTGTTTTCGATGTAGAACCACCACCCCCTTTTCACGGTTTATTGTTCGGACCCGCGCCATTCGTGCGCGAGTGATACAGTTTAATGCAATTCTCGCCCATTTTTTCTCCGTTCCATCAGCCAC
Source organism: Macropis europaea (assembly GCA_916610135.2). Taxonomy (NCBI): domain Eukaryota; kingdom Metazoa; phylum Arthropoda; class Insecta; order Hymenoptera; family Melittidae; genus Macropis; species Macropis europaea. Next base: position 10,605,995 of record OU744352.1, on the reverse strand, counting down.
TCGATTAATAACGGAAATTCGGTTTTTTAATGGTCGAGTGAAACGTTTCGCGAGTATTCTTCTTCCTATCATACAAACCCTTTATTATCCTAAATATCATTTTTATCCTGATGTCGCCACATGAGAAACACTGAATCTCTTGCAATTATCGAAGTCAAGTAGTAATGCTCGACACGGTCAGTGCTGGGATGGGTGACCGCCTTCGAATTTACTTAACAAAAATTTTACCGTGCACGCCGTGTAATGTGAGAAATGTACTTTCGATGAAAATTTGGATTATCATGGGAGAAAAGACCTCCATGGCCAACAATTCTGTTAATTTTCAAAACATTTTACATAGGAACGTTTATTAAAATCTTTCAATTAATGATTTTTGATTGATGTAATTTCTATTCGAATCTATGATGTTTGGTATAGTCCTGGTAATTTTTCGATTCCTTGACCGTCGAATTGGGTGAATTTTGAAGCGAAAAGCTTCGGAAGGTCACGGATTTAATTGCCAACCTAATAGATCGAATTTTCGCGCGAAAATATCATAATATCGTTTGATTAACATCACACTCGACTTGAGTGGAATGATACCACTCGGGTGACATAAGCTTGAAATGGACTGTCAAAAAAGATTCAACAAAAAGTTTGTTGAAAGTGGAATCAAAGAATTATTAGAGCAGTATAACAAGAACACTGTCACTTAATGTTGAATATCTCGATAATAAAAAATAGCTACAATTGTTAGTTTACTTACTCTTATTGTTAGAGTCATATTTAAAAATGATCTAATACTGTACTAATTTTTATGAAATTCGGAGTAGAATTAATATTGCCATAATAAACTATCTGAACGACTGTACAATTAAGTAGTTAAACAATTTTTATAATGTTTTACTATGTAGACTCCCAAAACCAATGGTGAATATCTCGATAATTAGAAGTACTGTAATTGTCAATTTACGTGCTTGAAGTTATACTTTAAAACGTCATTAATTATGGGATGCTCTAATGCAAACAATAGGCGCTCCCAGACAAAGAGTGACCCAGTTAACAGGTTAAATGCCTCTCGCATATTATTAATCGTATGCACCGAAAACAATATACGGAAACCTTCATAATATCATATTCTATCAACTTGCAAGAACTCGTTTAAATATCGACATTACAGTACTCAACAAAGGTTCTCTTGCGAGTTTGCAAGTAGTATTATAACCAGAGATGGCCATCCGGAGCGACGCTTGGCTCTGCTCTACCCCCACTCTGCGTCCATTCCCCTCACGTAATAAGAAAGCAGAGATGTACAGTGGAGCCTCTCGTATCTAAACTAATAGGGAGACAAATGTGGCCGGATAACAGAATTTTCGGATAATAGAACAATCACTTTTTTTATATTAAACTTCATTTATTCAAATAGAAATCAAGAAAATTGACAGTATGTTTCAATATTTAAGGAACTTATATTTTTTGGGCTGCTAAATCACATAAGTTTTCACGAAATGGCTGTTTGAATAACAGAACCTTCGGTTAATAGAACGTTAGGATATTAGGATATTCGGATAATGGTATATAGTCTCTAGATAAAACTGATGTCATATGAAAAAGAAATAATTATTCTTATTACGTGATTGTTTCTTGAGAAATCGTACCTACTGTCGATTACCAATGTTTTCTGTCGTCATACCTAAACTACAACTTATGTGAGGGGAATGGACGCAGAGTGGGGGTAGGCTAGAGCCAAGCCTTGCTCAAGACGCCCATCTCTGATCATAAAGTTACTGGTATATTAATCAGGTTCATATTAATGCAACCTATTTTTCAAAATCGTAAACTTCGAAGTCTGTTAATCACTCTAATTTGCATCCCTTGAATTCATTTTTATCCGTTCCCTGACGCCCAGGCAAGCGCAAAAAAGTCGAGGTGGCCTCAGGAGCGAAGAAACGAGAATTTTTGACTAAAATTGATCGACTGGCGGATAGAAAATAAAAACAAAAAAAAGCAGGATGAATAGAAGTAGCAAGTTGGTGTCACGCAACTGCATTATCACGCCGCACGTATTTGTCACCGTGACGTTTTCCAAATAGTGACGCCTGGAAATTCCTCATCGGTCGAAACAGGAAATACCTAGCCGAGAACGAATATCGAGAGATTTTCGTCGAGGTCGGTTCCACGTTGAAATAAAAATTGAAAATTTTATTCCGTGCTTCGAACAGTTTTGAGAAAATTGCAAACACTGACGACCAACCGTGGAGGTGTATACAGGATGCCCCAAAATGGGGGTGAATTTTTAAGAAATTACTTAATGGCATGATTATTGCTGTATTTTTATACGAAATATGATGATTCACCTAACTCGACCACCTCAAATTACTCGTAAACTGTTTGTTATATAAAACAAGTTTTCCAACAGAAGTTGTATGATATCAAAGGGGACGTGCAGTGTAGTAATTAGTTGTTTGTAATTTTTTTATTTTATCCAGATATGAAGGTCATCTTGTGTTTTTTAAATGGAATGTGTACCATTTGATTCCACAGTTCGAAAGAATATTGAACACTGTGTAGAGAACTATTAAGGTATATGGGTTCAAAAACCAGTAATTACTGTGATATTAAAACTTTTTCAAATTCCTTTGAACTGGTCGACAAAAGGATGATGAACAATAGAAAGGTTTCAAATAAACAGTTTTCGCAGTAAGTTATAATAAAAAAGGTGGCTGATACTTTTAGCCAAGGCTGCATGTGGGGATGACACGGTGCTCAATGTGTTAACTCAGGTTAGGTACGTTCAGTGAGATTCTTAGTGAGGAATAAGTAACATTGTAATTGCAGTATGGAGGGGCGAGGGTGGACGACGGTTCGAAGGAACTGTCCGTGGAATTAGGGTGAGAAGGGGACGGTTTAGGGTGAAACATGGATTTTCCAGCGACATCGCTGCCACTTATCACCGCGGCGCATGCAAATCGCTGCACGCTAAATTTATCCCCGTGTAAATTCATGCACCGAGGCTGTATCGATTACCACCACGAAATCTCGGCTTATCCAGCGATCGGCCTGCTGTTCGCGTGATAAAAGCTTCCTCTCTCTATTTCGAGCGCGGGTCGATTTTCCCGGAGCAACACTTTCTCCGCTAGAAAAAGACTTCCGTTTTCATTCTTTTTTCGGAGAAGCGAAGTGACTGGAATCTTGATTTTTGCTTTTATTAATCGTGATTCGAGCGGCCGATAAACCGTCTACGTTCACTACTTGACTACGGAACTTGAGGAAACGACTTTTTGCAGAATGAACGCCTTAGAGGATGTGAGTTTGTTTTTATTTCTTGGCAACGTGAAATAAAATGGGGTGTATTTTTTATTTTAGAAATTAACAAGAGGCGGTTGGACAGGTCAATTGGTTTATGATTGATTGTTATTACGGTAGATTTTATTCAAATGTACTCACACATATTTATATTAGTACAAGTCCCAGATATTTATTTTTAATACTCTGTACAGTATTAATAATTATATAATGATAAATTATAGAAATGTACTGGGTGTTACATCAATTTCAAGATTTACAGGGTACATTTTTTATAGCTTTTTAACTAATCAGGGAAACGGCAGCATGAGCACAATTTTATTTCAACAATTATCAAAATATTCTTAACTAATTGCAAGTAAACAGTTCAATCTATTGGCCAGGTCAAGCCACTACAGTGGCCTTTCGCCTCAGACACTACAAACTTACCTAAAATCCAATGTAAAAATAATAAACATACAACTAGCTCATCATTCATTTATATACACAATTAAACACCTTTTATTCTTTCTTAAACAATCAGGAAAACATGGATGCAGTTTCATTTAAATAATTGTTAAAACATTCTTTTAAATAAATTCCTGTGTAGCATGAATCATCCACAGTCCTCTAAAGGCTGCCTCTAAAGACATGACCCACTATAGTGGGCTTTCGTCCTAGACGCTTCAAGCCTACCCACAGTACGATTAAAAAACAACTATTCAATTTTCTCATCATTCATTATTCAGTTATGAGCGACTCAAAAGTCCCAGCCTCCAGTTCTGAAAACTCCATGGACTGACGTGAAAATGATCGGCCCCAAATCACTGGAATCCCCGATACAGAGTTTGTTTTCACGAGAACTCGTTTCGGGTAGGAAAGTTCCGCACGCGAAATCCAGGAAAAGCGGAAGCGTTGGAACGAGTCGTCGTGTCGTTTCGTGGGGTCGTAACGTTCGAAAGCTTCGAGTCGGCTGGTGCATCGGGTCGTTACATACCGGGTGCGCCGTGAAGCTCGCAACGATCGAAGCGAACAGCCTGAAGTCTTTCGCCGGCCGCACGAGGGGAAGAAAAAGGATGTTTCGTTTGAAAGAAAGCACCGAGAGCTCCGTTCGAAAGCTCTGAAAGCTCCACCGGTTCACATGTTTTCAAATGTTGTTTATCTTTCTCTTCCGCCGGGGACATCGGTGATCAAACACGCGATCATATTATGGCGATCGAGCGGTACGCAAACACGCGGGCGGTATCATTGAAAACCAGCCAGCTCCTAGGAAATTGCGCGGTCCAAAAGAACCCGAGCTTTTTCATCTTTCATGCGCAACATTCGCCCCGACGAAATTATTAATATACGCCGCCCTCTTAGCTTCCAGCCCCGTTAGACCGTACGGGCTGATTCCGATGAAGCGATTCCACTCTGGGATCATACACGGAGACCAGTTCGTGGTGAACTGGTTGGTGTTGGAAAAATGTTTGCTGGAAATCTTCCCTAAACTCTCTTGTACAGTGCTCCACGGTTGGCTGGAAGAGCATTCGGGATCGAGAACTTCCAGCCAACCGTGGAGCACTGTGCACATCTTCATTAATTTGATCAACATCCTGCACATTTGTATAATTTATTATTATATCGCATACGTATTTCAAAAGAAAATGTGATTTTTTAGTTATAACCGTGAAACAGTTGGGTAAACACACCTTTATCCATCGTAAAAATTTTACTAACAAAAATTTACCTGTGTGAATTAGAAGAACATCTAAATCGTTACTAGTCAAAAAGGGGAGATTTTCAAGGGCTAACAATCTAAAATTACGGAAATAACATTTGTTCATTGCTTTTTAGAGTCCATTTTTTTGCCAATATTATTTGTTTAGTAAATCATTTGATTGTAAGCTCACAAACAGTTTTTCGCCTTTCCTGAAATACGTACTTTTTTGAGTTTTTACTTTAGAAATACATGTGCCATATAATTATTAATATTGTTCAGAGTATTAATAAAAAATATTCAGGAGTTGTCCTTCTAAAAGTAATCAACGAATGGAATAAAAAATATATAATAATTATACACGGAATAGTCAATAGTTTCCTGGATATAGGCAATTTTAAAAAATATTTTTTTGGTACAGAACTCTGCACAACTAAAAAAATATTAATTTATCGACCCATGTTTATTAGATATTGTTTATTTTATTTGCTCAATACTGTCTTTCCTGTAAACCCTGAACATTTTCTCAATTTTATTTTTCCTAATTTCGGGAAATTTTCACATTATTCATGAAATGACTTGATAAGTGCCAGCGTGGATGAAAGTGTTCATTACACACGCGTCGCTGCCTGTGTGAACTCGCCTGTGTCGTGCAGTGACACCAACCTAACGCAACCTAAAATAAAAACAGCCAGCCCCACGGAGAAATTGCCACGTTTTCTTTCTGGCCGGCTCCGGCAATTACATTGCCGATTCTGCCCTGAAATTGCCCGGCTGCCGACATGTTTGAAAATTTGTCGTATAAATTAACCGTTTGCGATGCACCGTAATTCTTGGATTGACTTTCGTCCGCTTGAAACCCAAACACCGTCGGTTGAGTTCACGGTGGACGGATTTCATGATGACTGTCCAAAGAGACACTATCTCCGCCTAACCTCAAACCCTCTTTCGAAATTGTTCTTAGAAATTCCTACGTTCTTACCCGACTGCTGATTTTTGCAGTAAAGAAGTAACCGTAAATAAATTGCGTTTGTAAAACTTATGAATATTTAGATCATTTTTTAAAATTACTCCCGCGTGACAAATTACATAAACAGTGTTCCCCGGTTGGCTGAAAGTTTTCAGTCCCGAATGCTCTTACAGCCAACCGTGGAACACTATATAATTACCACTAGACCGCAGAATCCATTTTTCGATCATAATAAAACGAAATATATTTTTATTAAATACCCATTTCTTTGTCTATATTAACCTACATAAATATTAAGTCGTGTAAGTGGATATTTGCCTAAAAATTCACCGATATCTACACGAGAATAGCGAAGTGAAATTTCACAGTGATTTGAAAAAAGAGTCAGGTTTGAAATTAAAGAAAATACAGTTGTTGTTAGAGGTATGTATACGGTTGTCTGTTGAGGTTGGGTTAGGCAGTTGGCGGAAAGCAAAGGAGAAATTTCAGTGGCCTAAAGACGAATCGGAGGAACCTAAGATCGTCCTCTGTGACCTCGACGGGCCTCCTTCCAATATCCACGATCTGCCAAACGCAGAACCTCCCCTGTTTCTTCTATTTTCCATCCGAAACCCTCGTGAACCGCTACCTTCGCTGCTTCATACACTTTTCCTATTTTCCTTCCTCCCTCTGTTTTTGTTTTTCCTTCTTTGTTCTACTGCAGTCCTCCAGACTGCATCGATTTTAACCTTGTCCGATGCACTTTTACCCGTTTGTCGACGTGAGAACTCGCTTCTGTGTTCTCTCGAAGAAATAATGTTTAGAGGTTATGGAGAATGTTTTCGAATGAGAACTATCATGGCTGGGGAGAATCCTGAACACCAAAATCGAGTTGCCTAGAGTATGATAGATTGTCGTAGAGACACTAATTTTGTCCTTAAAGGTCATTTCTATGTCATAGTCTAATCGGTTTGACCTTTTAGCTAGGGTTGAGTTAGAATTTCATGACAGAATGTAATATAAAATGATAATGTAGAATATTTTGTTAAAAATAGTGGAACTTTTCGCGTCTCGAAGAAAATATTTGTTTAAATGATGTAAGTTAATTGAGTCACTATAGTGGTGTGTCGTTTTGAACGCTCACTTAAAAGGGAAGCCAGTATGGTGGCCCGTCGTTTCAGACGCTCACTCAGCGAGAATCCACTACAGTGGCGCGTAGCACTCAAATAGTTAGCCAAGTAGAATGTCCCTTATACAGGGTTATCTGTCTGCTTGAACAATCTACTCCATCGACGTAGAGATTAGACACTTTGTCACTTGGTCACTTTCCCCTCTCAATTTCGTCAATTATTTTTCAGTCTGTGACCTGGCGACTGATTGTTCCAATATTTTTCCCTTTTACTCCAAATGTTGAAATAAGTCTCTCAAAAATAGACTTTACATATGTTATATTTCATTCTGAATAATTAGGCGAAAAGTTTTCTTCACTTTCCTTCATTCTTGCACTTCCTAACCTAAAAAGTGCAATGGAACGAAGATTGAAATGGATGTTTCTGAAGCTGACTACCAGGCTTTTTTTTCTTACGAAGCTCGTTGACCCATATTACTCTGCATGTCACATAACATCGAGGCACTATGCTCGTACGCGATTTCGCGAGCGCAGACTATAACTCTAAACGCTTAATATAATAAGCGATAAGGTCGTGATAATGATACAGGAGTTTATAGGGCCGATCACGCTAACAAGCCGCCTGATAAAAAAATCAAAAGCGAAATACGGCGGCTCGTTGCGGGAAAATGTAAATGCTACCGATGCCCTCGAGAACCAATCTGAATATACCGGGTGTAAAAAGGGAGGGTGCGACGCCTGTTTTTGAAATTAGTTTCAACAGTTATTTTCTTAACAAAATAATATCATAAATAAGATATTTTTGTAATTAACTATGATTCACGATGAACTCTCAGTGGAACGTGTGAATACATATTTATAATAACAATTATTTATTTATTTCAGTGTTGGGAAATTGCAAAATATTTCAGGAAACGTACATTTTAATAGAACATCTTACATAGTAATTCTTACAACTAATCATAAATCGCGTCTGAGCCCATAGAGTGGCCTGTAGCGCCCAGCAACCGATTTTCAGAATTCACAGGGCTGACAGAATTAAATCTGTTTCAGTATATACGGTGTTAAATCCAAGTGAACAACATTTTCGTTACTTTTTCGTCACAAAAATCGGTATATTCGCACCGTGAGCAGAATGCAGTTGTTTATATCAGACAACGTGCATTATGTTGTTTACATTAAAAACGCGGAACCAAGCGAAATTGGTGTTTCCAGCCCGCGAATCCGCAAAACGTAAAAATCCCGCCGCCGAGCACGCTCGAATTATCATACCCGCACGATCGAAACAATAAAAACGGTAAAAAAAATCTAGCTCGTAATTGGAAACGCTTTTTCGATGCACCGCGAACGCGGAAACGCCCGATCAAACCTATTAACTGCGGCTAATTGTTGTTATACGACCATTTTTTTGAAGAATTCACACATTTACCGTGATAGTGAAAAATGTGAGACAACAGCAATATTGACAGAACTTATTTCACCGATCGATAATTAATTAAATAATCAGCAGTTTTTGTAAAATTTTTGACGGTGTTGAGATTGTGATAATCATGCTAAGCGACATCTGTATGTTGTATAGTAAAATATTTTTTCTACTCACGAGTTGTCTATAATAAAATGTCGTGTCTGGCTAGGAATATCTGATACCACTGTGGCAGGGTATTACTTTGTGTCATCATTGAGACGATAATCTAACAAATTTATGTAAATTAATAATTAATTCTTAGTGTCTTGAAGTATGTGTTTAAATGTTTGATATAGAATTAAAATAGTAATTGAACTATTCATAAACAATAAAGGAAAGTTTGATGATTATAAGTGTGTTTCACTGGAACTCGTCGAACTGGCCGATTTCCCCTCCCTCTCTTCTACCCTCTCACTAACTCACTAGAGGGGTATGAGTGAGAGTGGTGGGGGTCGTCCGTGTGCCGTAGAAATTTAATTCTACTTTGAGTACTTATTTCAAGGATCGTTTATTTTTCAGAAACCGAATTTTCCTTTAAATATTTGACACCATTTATATCAACTTTCTCCATTCTTATACGAAATTAGTATAACCTCGAATTGTGCCAATTTTAATGAATAATATTAGTAACATTCATCATTTTTCACTGGTTCTATTAAACTTTATTAAGTGTATTTATTAATGCTGTACATGATCAAATAAATAATAATTGAACCGAAACGTCGACCATTTATGGTGGACGTAGCAATCGATGCTTAGAGTGTTAAATCGATCTTATTGCATCTGCTCGTCAGTAAGAGAAACATCAATTTATAATAAAGGTGTTCGACAAACTTACGGGCAGCACCATCTAGCGGATTATGTTAAGAATAAAATTATAGTATCTCATCGAACCGCGAGATGGCGAAGCATGGAAATTGTAGCGTAGCAGATGGAAAGTGGTCCAGATCTTCTGCCACTGGGGGGAATCACCTCTTCATATTTCCGTTTAAACATAAATTTATTGTAGTTTTTACATTAAGAACTCTCCATTGTACTTTATTTGTATAAGAACTGTATAATATACTTAATTAATATATAAGATTTTTATCATTTAACCTGTAAAAGTTAATTAATTGTCTAACCATAGTTACCAGGTTGAAACACTGGAACAGCATTCGTTACTAAAATCTAGTGACTATATTTTTCAACCGTAAAATTTTGTGTTAACGAGCTGAATTGTAGCTTTCTTTTAGATGTCGAAAATGTTCTCTCAGATGAACCTTCGGCTTTTAATGCAACAAATCGTCCACGAGAGAACAATCATCCCTTCTAGGGAATCGATAAGGGATCAGCCTGCGTAATAACTCGCCTAACGAGTCAATAATCACCTCAAGACGGAAAAGACAAATGTTCATTGGCTAGAATAAGCAGAGGTCGGGGAAAAAGGCGCGAAACGAACAAAAGAAACCTCCAAAAAGAAGTCCGCGGGGAAATGGGAAGCTTAATTCTTTTTCTATTAGAATTTATGTGCTATATACAGATCACTGGGGGGAGATAACCTAACTTATACTACTGTTGTAATACCTAACTTATTCTCTTTTTGACCGCAAATCATAATCTCTTGTGGGATTTATTACTCCTGGATTAAAATTGTATTCTTTGGATAGGAATCCTAAGTTTTTATAAGAAAAAGTATTTTAAAATCTTAGTTATGTATATATAGTCTGGCACTTTGTTCATATTATGTGAACTTAAAATAAATTAAACATAGACTGAAGTGTCAATGTCTATGAGGAGATTACGTTCGTATATTAGAATTCGATTTTCTCGAAAACGAAAGTTAAATCGTTGAAAAAATATATACATAAATGTCCATATCTTTAACGATAAAATCTAAATTTAAAATAAATTAAATACCGACGTTCATACATATGCCAGTGTCCCTGAAGTGGTTATGTTAAGTATTAGAATTCCTCGTACGGCAGAAATTTTTTTGATTACATCGCCATACGATACAATTATTAATTTTTAATTACCGACTACCCCTGTCTATTATTAAACAACGCATGTAATGATCCCTAGATCGAGATTTCACGAGATTCTTCGTGGATGTGACACGGCTACCAACTTTAATTCGTTCCCCTCTTATATTTCCCCGTCGAAGCGAAACGAATCGTCGCTACCGGCTCCGTCACATCGACGAATCTAATTTTATTTTCCACGGTATTTCCTCGCCACGAAATTCGATAGATACGCGAGAGGGGAAGTCGAGGATGTCGCTGCCCCCACCCCTTTTCTCTCCCCTCGCCTCAGCTTTCTTTTCCACTGCAGTCTCGTGGCCCCTTTATTCTCGACCCATGTAAATTCTAATGGGAAACGAGTTAAGCTCTTTTTTTCTTCCCCTTCGCGCCACTCCAGCCGCATCTCGAAGAGCTCGTGAAGTTTCCATTTTGTCCGATGAAAAAATCAGCGCCATCGTTTCATTCAGGTTGGGGCAAGAGAGTAGGGTTTCTCGTTGTGAGGTTAGATCAGGCTCCTGATTTTTTAAAATAATACTGTTTGCAAAAACAAATGACTTTGAACTTCACGGTGAAACTAAATTTTTCGATGAACATTTGAAATTGTGTATACAATTTGAAAAACGGTTTTCTGGTCGTTCAAGTTATCAGACTGTATTTTCTGCCAATTGAAAATATCAGACAACGCAAAACAAGTTGCATAAAATCCAAAATTATTTCGTTCTGCCGTAATAAAGAATGATCTTGTCATTTTTCAGATATAAACGACAAAGCATCTGAAACAATTAATCAGATTTTATTATTAGTGAAAATATTATTATAAAAAGGCGTTAATTGAAATAGGGAAAATTGATAAAGATTATCAAGTGTGTATTAACAACTCTAAAAATTAATTAAATTCAAATTATAAAAAAGAATGCAAATATTTAAGTATATTAAATTAAAAAATCATCCTATTCAACGTACTCAAGTTCGTGAAGAATGCACATTCTATATAGTAAGCGAATCAAAAAATGTACTTTTGAACATTTAAACCCTAAAATGCAGTCTTGACATGGTTGAGTTTCATCAGCTGCATGGAAATCAGAAAAATCGAAGTCTAAAAATGTTGTCTATTTATTATATTACTATGTTAGTATACATTCCAAAGAATTGTACCCCGGATCGGACACACGTGGTGCAACGTGTGTAAGGGCGTGTACGGTCGCGCGAAAATGAATGTACGGGAGGGTGAAAGGGGAGGAAGAACGAGCAGGAGGGTAAAGAACCACCGCTATCGTCCCCCTTCCATCCCTTTAACCTTTCACCCGATGGTTCCTCACCCCTCCCGCTCGGTTCACCTCGCCCTATCTGGAGCCTGGGCCAGGCAACTCTGCCACCATCGTTTCCCTCCTCTGGCTTCCAATTAAAACCGTTTCGTCCATCATGGGCTTGTACAAGGTGTTCATAAAAGAATGGCGGAGTTACACGCCCGTTTTCGCTGAAGAAATATACTGCATGCATAAATGCATCAATCATCTGTCCGAGTTTCTCGGTGTGCCCGCTTGGCGACGCTGACTCGGAAGAAGGCGATCAAGGAGGAAAAAAAGTAAATCTGTCGGGACATCCCTGGACCTAGCCATGTGACTTTTTCCTGTAGGAGTACGTGGAGGGCAGTTTATGTCCTTTCAGGATCTCTAGACTATGATCAGCTGTGCTGTGGACGCCATCGAACATGCTCAGAAATTAGGTTACCGCTTGGATGTGCGCCAAAGGCATCATTCGAATGTGCAACACATTATCACTTATACTTCTTTTATTATTACACTGCTACCCGGTTAGCTGGAAGAGAAGTCGAGGCAGAAAAGTTCCAGCCAACCGTGGAACACTGTAGTACTAGGGAAATATTATTGTGGGATTTTGACTGAGAATTAGGTGCCCATTATACGACGACGTAACAAAATCACATGATCACATCATCTTGCAATTAATAAAATTAACAATTGAATGCAGTGACGAGTGGTTGGGGTAGGTTCAGCAGTCAGTTGAGTGGTGTTACATAGCTGGGTGTTAAATAGTCGGATGGTAAAAAATTAGTATGTGGGATAATGTTGATTGATTGAGTCCTTCAGAAGGTTTTCGTAAAGTTTGTAGCGTCTAGAACAGCTCGCGCCCGCCGGAGCAACGACGGCCAGTAGCGTTCCCCCACTCTGCCTCCATTGGTCCTCTGCGATTGGTCATCTCTGTATAACACGCGCCTATATGTTAGATTTCGCGAAAAATGGACCACTTGTTTCTTGTACGGACTTTTATTTAGAAATAACATATTTATTTATAACGCGAAACTAGTCATGCGTGAATAACAATTAATTTATAATGTATAGAAATCCAAAAATTTTACAATCTAACCTAAATAATTTGTATTATGCCCACAAATAATCGAAGCCATAAAACAATATACATACAAACGTCTTTCTTACCGACGTAGATCTCATTAAACCTGATCATTGTCAAAATGGAACAATAAACGCTCGAAAAACTGAAACAAAAGATCGTAGAAAAATTGGAAATTGTTCCATTTCACTTTTTAATCATGATTGTTGAAGATGACAATGTTCTCGCCTAACATATCCTAAAATATCGATCTATGAGGTCGGAGATCGTTTAAATCAATTTTGAAAGTAGATGTCGGAGGTAGTCGATCAATATTGATTAAAAATTTCGAGCATCGACTTTGGAAGCCTGTGAAGGGGGCAAGGGTGTCTATAAAAAGGAGAAAATGGACGTGTCCCGACTCGAAAGCGTACTTCCGGAAGGGCTTCTGGCGCAGGATGTGAATTATATCCTGCTCGTGTAGAGATAATTGTATTCTCGTAGATAGAGAAGCCAGGGACCCTGTAAAAATATTATCGAAAGAGCATGCTATTTCTAACCTCTTTATCAGGCAATAGGGCACGTGCCGAGCCCTTTCAGAACTAATCTGCCCGATTGATGTTTTCCATTTTGTTTTGTTTATTTAACGGGGTAACCTTTGACTAACGTTGCAACTTATTTGTTAGGGTATTTTTATTATTTATAGTACTAGCTTACAGGCATATTGTTATTAATACAGTGTTTTGTATGGTGTGAATATATTGCAAATTTACTTAATTTATTATACTGTTCGCAGTTTTATAAGGTTTATTGTTAGCACTTATTTGTAAATATTTTCTTTATGAATTCTTTACGAATTTTTCTAAATTAGTATGTTTTTGTGGTTGTACCTTCTGTGCATAATAAGTCAAAAAAAATGTTAATCTGACAATCAAATAGGTTGCATTGAAAGAAAAATTAAAAAGCGAATTTTGTAAATCAAAAAATCATTCCACGTTCTATTTCGATTACTTTCGAAACCATCTTGTATATAACAAAGTACAAAGATGTTAACCAGACTTAAAGAAGAACATATATTTAAATAAACATTAAAAATAGGAACCTACAAGTATAAAAGAACATTCCACGTTTTAATTAGATTATTTTAAAGATAAATTAGAAAAGTTGTAGCCATATAAAATAGTAAAATGCACTGAAATAAAAATTAAAAATAGACCAATATAAATAAAAAAAATATTCTATGCTCTAATTTAGAATTTTTAGTAATTACCTGAGAATTTGAGAGTGTGATGTATCAGGGCATTTAGTCGTGCAATAATATCTCGAACAGGATTGATCGGGTAACGTTTCGGAGTTCTGGTGAAAATTATCCGGCACCGCGACACGCGGCCGGTGTATCAATTTCCCGTAATTGAATTGCGTTTTCGACGAAATATACCTGGCCTAAAACGCGGCTATCCCGTGCAGCTCGTTCGAATCGAAATCGTCGCCAAAGGAGGATCATTTTTCCATCGACGCGATAAAACCTAATATTCGATAGCACAGGATCACCTAAACGCGAAATTCTTTTCGAAAAATCCTCGAAATTTCCAGAGAATATTCCATTTGTCGAAAAAGCAATAAAAATCAAATGAAATGGCAGAGGAACGCTGTTAATTGTAAAATATAAGCGTTTTTTTTTCACCAAATTCGCATACACCAGCGACTAAATCCGCGAATATTCTAAATTTTTCTGTATTTTTATCGTAGCTTTAAATATTGTATGTGAAATGAACTTGAATTTTTACTTTATAACATGAATCAGCGACTGCATCAACGAAATCTGATAATTGGACCAAAATATATGCGTTTTTGCATGAAATTTGTAAACGTCGGCAGATGTTATTTTTGCCCTTTAATTATTATTGTGATTTGACTGAAATCATTTTAAATTTAGAATTAAATTTTATTTGATTTTTCTTGTTGCAAAGAAATAATCAAAGCAATTAAACAGAGAACAAAATTCTATGACTAAAATTAACAAAAGAAATGTGAAGTTTGAGCTTATAATCGCAGAATCGACTGGAAAGTGAAAAATGCGATTGTGAAAGGGGTAATTAATTCGTTTATTTCACAGAAATTCGTGACAAGTTAGTACGAAACGTAAATATGTGATGGTATGATAAAAAAACATTTTTTGCTGCTTTCAGTCGGCGAATTCATATCTAGCGTTTTATTTTAGATTTTAATGCGCTCTGGACAGAAACGTCTGCCGTACGAAAAGTGTAGCTGAATAAAAATGCTTTTACCGAGACCGCCGGTGATTTTAACGTTTTTTTAAATTTCATTTTTTCCCCACTCCGCGCGGTACGTCTAAATCGTGTCGGGGAAGTGTACATACGAACAAATATGAATTTTATTAATATACTCGAAACTTTAAAATTTTGTAGCCTTTCAAAATAGTCAATTCTACATCGTTTTTTAAAAATATTATTAAATATACAATTTATACAACATCGTTTGCATAAAAATATTATTATGATACTTGCACGTAGGAAAAATAATGTTGTTTGTATAAAACACTACTTCGTTTTTTTTTAATTTTAACCCTTTGACTGCGGGTACTTTGGAACAAGACGAACGCTGTGTGCGACCGAACTGCAGTAGGCTTCATTAAGCGCCGGTAGCAGTCAAAGGGTTAAAAAGTAATAATAAGTATTTTATTAACCCTTTGCACTTGAAGTCTACCATACCTAATACGCAACCTAGAAATGCAGGTACACTGACTTCAATAAAAGGGTTCATTTCGATCTAAATGCATGTATTTCGACAGTTGAATGCTTCTAAAAAGTGTACATTATTAAATTTATGGAAGTGAGCATTATCTTCACCTATTTACACAAAACAGAAAATTTGAAACTAGAAAATGATGGCGCCTCAAAGGCGCCTCTCGAGAGCAAAGGGTTAATAATACAATATTACTGTTATTAAATTAATTGCTTTGAAACAATAGAAATTTCAAAGTAATCGAACAGGGACACCAGAATTAATATTCAGTATTTTGATAATTAAAGATAACTGCAGCTGTTAATTTGTTTACATTTGACCATATTTGAAATCAACATTATGAAATGGCATTATTATAAAAATTTCGTTCTTCACCCCTGCTTTTTACGCTCACCGAAGTGCCTGTCTCAGTGAAAGAAAAAAATACAGAAAACTCGCTGCTTTTTCACATTTAATCCTCCACTCTCGTACACAGCGTTCCCCTCACCCCCACCACCAACCCCACCCCGCCACTCGAGGCGATCTTTATCCTATTACACGTATTCGTTTCGGTGGCATGGCCATTCTCAGAAGCAGCCACGGAACGTGGACGTAGATACTTTTCCCAACATCCGACGCGTACATACAAGGTGATTCAGGAGGAACAGCAAATACTCTGATATGTTGCAGTATATGGTAGTATATAACCAGTGATGACCACCGGAGCTGCGGCCTTCCCCCACTCTAGGTCTACTCCCCTCATATAGGCTGCTATCTCGGAAGACAATGGGCAGGGGGAGTGGGGAGGGAACTGAAACGAGGGGAATGGACCTGGAGTGGGGGAAGGCCGCTGCTCCAGTGTCCATCACTGATATAAACACATGTCCAATTGAATTTGTTTGAAATTGGCGCATAGCTGTCTGAATTAGACCTAACCACACAAAACAGTTAATACCTGGCTCATTTATCTCGTGAACTAATCATTTTTCGACCACTTTACCTCAATACTTTTTTCCCCAGCATGATAAGAGGATTCGATTTATGTAAAAAGACTATACATTTCCATTGAAAGAAATAATTCAATTGTTAAATGCACAGAAATCGTTGCATTTGAAGAAAATATATCACCCTACAAATATAGTTCTTTTTGAATCATTCATTTTTCTTGTAACATTTTTTTCTAATTGCACTGAGAAAGGAGCTATGACTTGTAACGGTTGCGTGGATCACCCTGTATAGCATTAATTCGTTCCGGTTCGAAAGGTAATCCAGAGACGAGGACGACTAACCCTTGTCCATTTTCTCCGTTCCGCTCCCCAAAATACGTCGATTCCGGGGTGCGATACGTGACCGGGGTACCGAATCGTTTGCTCACTTCTCCCCTCCGGAATGACGGGAGCAAACGTTCTTCCCGCGATGTTCCAACGGTGTCGCCGTTTTATTTCTAAACGATTTAACACGCTCCACGGATTCCCAAGGAAAATTAACACGAACCTCCTGTACAGGGTGTCCGGGCAAACCTGATCATACCAGACGTTTCTTCTGTCTTAAATGCTTTCTGTGAATGTTGTACTACTGTTGTGTGTTATTAGCGTTTTCGATCGATTATATTGGACACATAACCTCAAAATCGGAAGTCTAAAGGTCTTCTCTAATAAATTTCATTAGCCTAAAAATCGAGATCGGTTCCAAGGTTGGAAGTATTTTCTATGAATGATTAACGTTTTCAATCGATTACGTTGGGCACATAACCTGAAAACCGGAGACATGGAAGCCTTCTCTAATAAATTTCATTAGTCTAAACATCGAAATCAATATTTAAAGTTGGAAATAGGTTCTATGAATGTTAAACATCCCTGTTGAGTGTTATTAGAGCTTTCGATCGATTGCATTGGGCACATAACCTCAAAATCGGAAGTGCGGAGGTCTTCTCTAATAAATTTCATTAGTCTAAAAATCGAGATCAGTGCCAAGGTTGGAAGTAGTTTCTATCAATGTTATGCATCCCCGTTGAGTGTTATTAGAGTTTTCGATCGATTGCATTGGGCACATAACCTGAAAATCGTAGAGATGAAAGTCTTCTCTATTAAATTTGATTAGTCTAAAAATCGAGACCAGCTCCAAGGTCCTTCCTCCACCCATGGACCCCAGATGTGTCAGACTGCACGTGGCGCAAAAAGCGAGGACGTTCTTTCATTTCCACCGAACCTATAGGCAAGAAGGTCTCCTTCTCCGCACGTCGTTATTCTTCCTAATAGATCGGCGGGAGCAGCGATTGTGTCGGTCGTTACTTCGAGGATCCATTCTTTAGGATCGGCATGGGTCGCGTCAAAAGAGCAACCGTAGAGAGCCGGCGGTTGGGTGGAGCGTAAAAGCGGAAGGGAAAAGAGAAAGCAGCGTGCAAAAGAGACTGCTAACCTCCACAAAGGATGAGACCCGGTCAGACCAGGCCGAGCTACCGCTACACCTATCCTGTAATCCAGTAACCAGAGTGTAGTCTCGTGTTATAGAGAGGATGCTCGAGTTCCTAAGAACCAGGCACTCGTGAATCGAATTATCCTCGCCTGGTTGAGCCGTGGGTCCTCTTCCAGGGGCCCAGGCAAGAAAGGAGCCACGGACCCGAAAGGGATTTCGCTGAATGAGCTCCACCTCGGCGCTTGTTGTCGCACCGGGCCGCGTAATGGACGCGCCCATTCAAAATGCACGTCAAAACGCGTAACATAATATCGGCTGAGCAAGAGCCCATGCCTAATGGAATTTATTTGAGAAGGTAGGGACCCTTGTATTGGGACTTCGGGTGCTGACTTCGATTTTTAGGTTAGGCCTTTCATGGAGTTTATTGAAAAAGATGTGGACTTCGAATAATGATTTCGATTTTTAGCTTAGGTGCTTAATGCAATTTTTAGGGAAGTACACTTATACTAGGACCTTGGGTACTGATTTCGATTTTTGGTTAGGTGTCTGCGGTAGGACCACAGATACTGCTTCCGATTTTTAGCTTAAGTGATTAAAGAAATTTTCAGAGAAGTGCCCCTATAATAGAAGCTTCAGTATTGCTTTCGACTTTTAGGTTAGATGCTTCATGGAATTTATTCGAGAAGACGTAGGTCTCTACTAGGGCCTCAAGTACTGATTTCGATTTTCAGCTTATTGTTAGGTAGCTAATGAAATTTTCTGGGATATATCCTTATACTAGTACCTTGGGCACTGATTTCGATTTTTAGGTTAGGTGTCTTATGACCTTTTTAAGGGTCTATCTTTATATTAGGGCCTTAGGTACTGATTTAGATTTTTAGTGTACACGTCGAAAATGAAATGGATTGAAGAAGCACCCCAACGTGCACTCTTTTCAATTTGTTATAGCACTAAATGGTGCACAGCTTGAAAAGTATTAACTTCTCACTATTTTTCGAAATTCTCGATCATCGGTAAGAAGAAATTCGTCACTACTTATTCATTGGGAAATAATGTCAATAACTACGGCCACTCACCGAACAAACTAAAAAAACACCCTTTCGTTACTCCTGGGTGGGGGGTGAAATGTCGAAACTTGACTCGTAAAAGGGTCGAGTGCTCCCACGGCGGATAATTCGAGCAAACGGAGCACGAATCGAACTTTCCCCTTCCCCGTGAAATGATTAGACGCGGATTGAGACTCTTTGTCCCAGGGATCCGCTAACTTCCCCTCTTGCGCTTTTCCACTGGCCGCCTTCCCCTCTCCGGCCCCTCCCACTCTTCCTGTTGCGTTCTCCGCGGCAGGGCAAAGTTACAGGGGAAAAGGGAGCCTCGATATGGGGTCCAGTTCATCTGCTGATACGGACACAGAAAACTGGACTTCAATTTCTGAACTGGCCGCCCTGCCACAGCCTCTTTTCGTAGGTTCCACGGCACAAAGGGGTTTGGGTGCTCCAAATCCGAGCTCGAAACGGGCTTGTAATCGACTTAACAGCGTCGTAGGCTGCTCCACTTTCCGGATCGACCTCGAGCAGATCTAAAAACGAATTGCTGCTCCTTTCGGAGGTGCTGACGGATATATTTAACGGCCAGATTCGACAGCGGCTCTCATAGAATCCAGTTTTAAGTTGGTTATCTTGGAGATTCGGTGTCGAGATTCTAAATGTACTCTTGAGCGTCTTTGGGGGATCAAATGAGTTGTTGATTCGATGGATGTTGAGATTTTAGGGATTTTTATATTGTTTACAGTTGTATTCCTTGTACAACTCAGGGAAATATTTTAATTTAAATAAATTAGAAATATTTTATAATAATGGGTAGCTCTGAATGGAATGTCCTACTCGACATGATACTTACTAATAATGAGTTAAATCAAGTAATGAATTAAATCAGTAATGAACTGAATATCTCGATTAGCAAAATTATTAATTCGTAGATGTATGGCCATTTTGTGCGATCTATTAACCAGTTAAATGAATTTGAAACGTCCTGTATAATTGTTGATATCAGTTAGGTTAGGTTGCGTAAGATTAATTCGTATTACACATTCTTATATGTTTTATAAAACACCCTGTTTAATTGATCGCATCAATTAGGTTAGATCGTATAGTTCTAATCAGTGGCCCTACATTCACTAACATTTTTTTTATTTTTCTGCGTTCTATGAAACCTCCTGTACAATTATCCCCAACAATTTAGGTTATGTAAGATTAATTCGTGAATCTATGTTCATCACGAATACTTAATTCGTTCCTGTGCTTTTTATTAACCAATTATCTTCCGACCTGCAACGCTTTGTATAATTACTTCCATCAATTAGGTTAAGTTTAGCCTATTGCTACTAAATATACTCTTCCGTATCCTACAACCGCGACATCTAATGGACTATTGATTCATCCGTGTGCATTAAGATTTTAGGGCTTTATAAATCCTTTATAGCCGTACTCGTTACCAGTTTGCTGATGTTCTACATTTCAACAGGGTTAGGTTGCAATTCCATGCTTCAAATAAATCAAAACAAGTTGTTTGTATAACGTCATCAAACACAATGAATTAATTTACGGAAGTTTATTATAAACGACCAAACGTTGCCTTCCGGAAAGATTACAAAAATTAAAAAAAGAATTCCCAGTCTACGGACTAGCCTAACGTGTGGCCCGTCAAAAGGTTGGGTTAGCTGCGCCCTCCGCAACAAAAGGGAAGAAAAAAACCGCGACATTGTTGCATACTTCAGAGGGTATCGCGGCAAAGCTGGCTGGCTGCCTTAAAAAATGTTCATTTCACACCGGTGAGCACGGAAGATCCGCGATTCTGGGTCACCTCCCCCTCACACAGGTAATCCCCCTAGCCTGACCCTGTGTGAAACGTGCCTAATCGCGAGATCGGCTCAACCCTTTTTGCCCCGGTGAAAACCCCGGCCACCTGCCTAGGATTACGCGTAGGCATTGTTCCCCGTTAAATCTCCAACGAAACTAGATCCAGGTTAGGTAATCTGGACCGCAACGTTATTTCAACGAAAACCGCGACTAGGTGTCCCTAGCCCATTCTGGTAGACTACGTCCCCCATGCTCGTGTGAAGAACCATCATACTAATAATAATGGAAATCATCAGGCCCAAGCAAATTGGGTCAGGATAGTCCCACAGCAAGTTAGATGCTAATATGTCCAAATTGGGAGTATAGGATTTCTCATAATAGTGACATCTGATAAAAGATCAGTCTTTTCAAATCCTGCAGCTTCTTGCCAAGTATTTCTAGTTAGGACTCCTTCGTTTGAAGGAAACAACTATGGCAATCAATCACATGAGGAATCTAACCCTAGGATAGCTTCAGCTAAACTGATCTGAACGTATTTCTGCCGGGATAGGCTTCATTATCACCAGAGGATCAGCCTGAGCGGTAGCCTCTGTACTTCAAACAGACTCCTGAACGGACCCTCCTACCTTCTTGACCATCAGATCGTGTCAACGTCACATAATAACCTCGCGATAGTTGGCTAAGCAATCGTAGCTGTTTGCCAGACGGTCTAAAGCACACGCATCCTTTTCATTGTTGTTGCAGGGTGTTTGTTGGACAATTCGGCGCCACGGGGCCCGCCCGATGTGCCACCCCGTAACCCTACAATGAGTCGTGTCAACGGAAGATTGCCAGGAAGTCACGCAGCCAGCGATCACGAACGTGATCCCGACCTTCAGCCGTCCTGTCTCGTACGCACCGCATCCGGCAGCTTCTATAGTATACCAAGTGAGTCTCTTAGGATTTCCCGTCTACACAGGCTGAAACGATCAGCAGAAATCAGTTCAGCCTGCGCATGGACCGATCGATGCTCCCTCGCCTTAGCTAAAAATGAGACACAAAGCCACTGTCCGTAAGAATGCTGGAACAACCCCCTGTCCCAAGATTAGGCCCCTATCAGACACATCTTGCAGTCGCCTTTCGAGCATTTAACTTCTGTAAATTTGTTCTTCGATCTCAAACACCCCGGAGCGATAGTTCTGTGGTGTCCCCGGTCAGAACAGCGATACTATGAAAACATCTCAACAATGAAAGCGAAAGGAAAAGCGGTT
Source organism: Macropis europaea (assembly GCA_916610135.2). Lineage (NCBI taxonomy): Eukaryota > Metazoa > Arthropoda > Insecta > Hymenoptera > Melittidae > Macropis > Macropis europaea. Next base: position 10,583,872 of record OU744352.1, on the reverse strand, counting down.
CTCCTGAAGAAAGTCGGTCATGTTTGGAAGAGGTGTGTCCGGTGATAAGAACGGTGTTTCATCCAGGACGGCAATAAGATTTCGGGGGAGTGACGTGTCTGACGAGGGTGGTGCAGAGTATAATCAGCAGACAGCCATGGTGGGCGGGGGTGAGATAATTTTCTAAGACTCCTGCTATCTTATCGTCTTGCCAGGAGTCCGTGCCCCTAAAAACGTCCCGACGTTTTCCTGAGGATTTGCCTGGGCTCTATCGAAACATTTCGCCTCCAATCCTCTTAGTTTATCTAGAAGCAGCAAACTAGTCCCCAAGAACGTCTCAGTTGCCCTGGAACTTAATCGAACCCGCCGTTGCATCATAGGTAGGATCAGTCGGGATCTTCGGTCCTAGCGGCTCCTTTTGGCGTCAGGTCGCATTCAAGCCAGAAAATTGATATCTGGAAAACTACCCAAAGGACATGCCAGCAGGGTCTGTGAAAGGGCCCCAGGCACTCGAGTTCTCCAGGAACGATAACCGTAAAACGGCGTTCGGGATGATGTCAGCGGTGACTGCACTCGAGAGAAGAAAGGCTCGCTTCAGAACAACGTCCTCGAGACACTTTAGCGCCGTGAGTATCGACTGCAACGAAAACAACGCTGAAACCCAACCTTTCTGACGTCTCGAGTGCACCCTGCTCGAAGGAATTCGGAAAACCGGCCGATAGAGGAGGATCCCATTGACAGCGTCTCCTCTCTTGTTAGGTGTCCGGTGAGGACTCGCCGTTTTCCACGGTCGGGCGCCAGGGACCGACTTTTCTCTGGCCGTTCGTATACTTAACGTTCTTTTAGCATGAACCTTGCGCAGGGCTGCTTCAAAGACAGTCTTTGAAGAGCGTGGGATGGTTCGAACGGTGATTTACGATCTCCCGACTTATTGACCCCTGGTTATGACACTGTCCGACGCTTATGACCTTCCGCAGAATGCTCCGCTCCTCCCAAGGTCCCTCGGGCAGAAATTTTTCCTTCAGCTGGTCCATTCAATGGGCCAGTCCATTCTTGAAGCCTTCCCATTGAGGAACTGGCGAAAATCTATGATGCAGCTCTTTTGGGAATCCTTTTTCGGAAGTGGGCGAACGTTACCTGAGAGAACGTGTCTTTTTGGAAAGGTGGATCAATGACAGGGTATTAAAATAGGACAGATTTATCGGAGTGTCGATTGAGGAGACATTTGCCACGAGTTGACAAGAGCTGCAGTGTCATCTGGTGTTGTGATCGTAAATTTAGTTAGAGATTAATTCGAATCCGCCAGTCGAAAGCCAGGAACAAGGTAAATAAGTTTCCAATAATTTCCAAATTCGGTACGCTGGACGGCCAACGATTAATTAATTAGTCGCTGCAGAACGAAGTATCCTGTTTCCTGCATTCATTGCTCTTCCCATTTTTTACTGGTATTACAAAATTCGATGTTAAATTGTTTTGGATTTTTAAAGGTTTGGATTATTTCTGAAGCACGATTTCCTTTAATTGTGATTGAAGAATAAAAAGGTTAAATTATAGAAGCACCGAAGAATTCATAAATAATTTCAAGATGAGGTTAATTCATGATGTCTCCGATTTCGATGAAACTTTGCACACTGGTAGTACTGTACGTCGGAATTACTATACTCAAATTTCTGAATGCAACTCTCAAGAATTTTCGAGAAATTGCCCAATTAATTAATCCCTATAAATACGACGGACCAAATTCTCCATAATTTGAAATTGAATTTCTAAATAGTGCTTGAGAATTGCGTTGTATAATTTCGTCACTATAGTCTATGTATAAAAGACTATCACTCTGTAAAGTTTGATCCAAATCGAAGAAACATAACTGAGGCACCTTGGTATAGAGGTGCAATAAAAGCACCGATTTTTCTCGTTTTTCGTGGTGAATTCCAGTGACGAATCTCGATAAACGAATCCTCAAGATCGTTTCCTAAATGGAAGGCGAGTTAGTAGAGCGAGGGGTATCAAGATGTGCGTGCAGCCAAATCATCCGTCAGGGTCGATCATTAAAAGCGATTCCGACACGCCAACCGTGGATACCAAGCCTTTTATTCGACTGGCTCGCATTAGGCGTCGTCTCGTGCGGCCAATAAGCCGGAAAGGGAAGAAAAAGAAAAAGGAGAGCCGTGACGAGGTAACCCCTGAGTCGCAGTAATCACGGATATCTGCCTAAATGCCATAATCATCGGATTTCGGGGTCGAACAACGGCCAACACCTACAATTAGCGGCATGGGGTCCGCTTTTGCGGACCTCCGTCTTCCCACGCTCCGATTTTATGTAACGGGTGAACCAGAAAATTCCTTCGTCAGGGACAGAGGGGCTGACGTTTGACCAACCCTCTTTCTCATCCTACCCAGAACTGGGGATACTATAACCGTTTCGAGGTGGTATAAAAGTGGAAATAATTTACTGAAATAGTTGTTTGTATTACTAACACTCTGGTAGGTGTATCTGCACTGATGAAAAATTAGTTTGATAGTTTTTAACTGAAATTCAGATGTCTATCGAGTTTGATGTGCCAGGCTGGTCAGTTGGAGTGAAGTCGAAGCATCTGACGTCTACCTAACTCTTAGCCTCATCCGATCGAAAAATGGTGATAATAAAATAAAAAATGTACTAATATTTCTATATTTTTAATAGCCTGACAGATATATATATATACACTCTGATAAAGAATTAGTTTGATAGTTTTTAATTAAAACTCAAAAGTCTATAGAGTTTGATATCTCAGGATGATCAATTGGGGTGAACCAAAGGGTCTGACGTCTACCCAACTCTTAACCTGATTCTATCTAAAAATGGCGATAACTTGAACTCTTCGAGGCTATAAAAAATATAAACAATTTATTAAAATTGCTATTTATATTGTTAACGACCTGACAGGTGTACATACACCAATAAAAAATTAATTCAGCAGTTTTTAACTGAGACTCAGCTGTCTATAGAGTTTCATGTCCCAGGCAGACCAGTTGGTAGTCCACCATTGTCCCAAACATATTATTTATAAAACCTGTAACACTTTCTCAACCAGTTCACCAAGTCAGAGACTATCAATGAAGAAGAATGCAATCAAAATGGTGGCTATAGGAATCACGCTATCATGTGTACAGTCTGTTCAATCCTAACCAAGATAGCTGCCCGGACAAGATTGACTGGCCATTCATTAGGGGGCATTTGTTTCAATTAAGTTCTCGCTGCAGGCAAGATCGATCACTGTACCGTAAGAAAAACCACCATCGATTATGTGGAACGACGCGTACGATCTTGCGGTGTTGCTAAGGTGTTCAGTTTTCCTTATGCACCTTGCGGTCTGGCCGCTTGAAATTCAAACCGAAACCACGATGAATCATGTGCTTATCGATTCAACACGGGCCTCGGTTCGCCGTCTCGCTTCTTCCTCTTCTTCCTGCCACTTCGTGTATATTGGGGAATACGGTGGAAAGAAAGGGCGTCGCGTCTGGCATCGCAAAACTCCAACGTTTCAGGAATAAATTAAACAAAGAAAAGATTTCACTCGTTCGTTCGATCGGCTAGGCCCATAAACCTTGAGGAACTGTCCCTTCTAAAAGCGTGTGCCTGGGTGATTAGAATTCGGTGATGAATGTGTCGATGACCAGGGGTATAATTAACATGGAGGATAGATGAAGTGTTGCGTCGTGGAGCTGGAATATTGAACATGTATTTCGAAGGGAATTATAGTTTTTGGTTGGAGTTTCGAAGAAGTGGAATGATTTATAATGAAGTCGGTGTTATTTTGTAGCGTTGTCTTGGATTTCATGTTGACGGTAATTTTTTTAACTATGTTAATAAGTGAAAGGTTTCTTTGGGATGCAATAGGGAAATTTTGTTAAAATCTGGAGGATAGGGAAATTAGGATGGAAATTAGGAAATAGGGATTCCCTTTGCATAGGTATAAAAGGTAACAAAATAAGCAAAAAAGTTTCTGTAAAACGGGTTTGTAAAATTAATAATTTCCTAAATATAATTTAAATAGTTAATTTCGTCAAAATTGTGGACTAGTATACGGGGTGGTGAAAAATTAGTGGCTTTCACATTGTGTACTTACAGTAATCAACAAAATGAACAAAAAACTCTCAGTAAACCTGTGTCTAAAAATCAATACTTTCCAAGATATCACAGAAAAATGCGATTCCACTAAAATTTGCAAATCTCAACTATTTCACTATATCTCGGAAACTATTCATTTCTCCACGTACGTTTACTGTAACTTTTCTCTTCAATTCATCAAGTACTACAAGTAGCCAAAGTTTGGACCACCGATCGAAGTAACAAACACTCTTTCATACCCCCATACCACGAGGAATATCCAATAAACAAACAATGGCGTTAAACCGAAGCAGCCGTACCACGTTCGCCCAGTCTCGCTAAAAATAGCATTCCAGTAAAACGGAAAACTGAATCTCTTCTTCATTCTTACGAGTGGCTTTCCACCGCACAAATCGTTTCGCTATCCCAACCCAACCCGACCCAACAAGCGGGTGAGGCAGCGTAACATCGGCGGAGCGTATAAAAGTGGCGCGAAAAAAACTAAGCCACCGTTTCCCACGAGAAATTTCGCCGATCGGCCACCTAACGCATTCTCTCTTTTTTTTCGCAGAGATACCGAAGAATGAGTACAACAACAAGAATCAGTCCACGGGGAATAGTCCAATAAAGGTCGAGCTGCAGAACAACATGGACAGGTAAGCCTATTTCGCTTCCTTCGAGCCTTTGAGCTAACAAGAACGGGAGAAACTCGAGGAGTCAACAGGTCGCGGAAATTTCGAAAACGATCGAGACGAATGGACCCTGAAGGCAGCTACTCGACCAGGTCCTCGTGAATCATCTATTCAGACGGTGTCTGACAATGAGTCAATGTTGTCACCCGTAGAAAAACGCTTTCCGTCCACGTGACATCGGCTGCCGTGAAGAATCGTGTTCCTCGGGCCCGTAGCATGACCGACGGTCAATAGATCCTGAAGAGTCCACTCGAAGTTTGCTAAACGCTCGTAAAACCTTGCCACCGCGGGGTGCCGGACTGTCGAGGAGGCTACCTAGCTTGGGTCCAGTCCGATTATTCGGAATTACGTCAGAGACGCAGATAAAATAAACAAAGGGTCCAGAGTTGCGTCAGACAATGAGTTGGTTGGTGGGGGGTCCCCCCGGATCTCTCCCTGTTTGCCTTATCTTTATGGGCCTAAGCAGCTCCCCTGAGGTCCCGAATGTTGACTGGATTCTTCCATCCGATCATAGTAAATTTTCTGTTTTTATGTTCGATTGTTGTCTGATCAGTGTCCCATTTGAGGATGATATTAACTCAGTCTGAGATCAAGATTTCTGGTTGCAGCAGGGCCGTTTGAGCTAGCAGACTTCTGCTAGAATTTGGCAATAGAGTTTGGGTGTTCTAGTTGGAAAAATGTTGCTTTCCAAAGGCAAAGAATTGTTGAAGGACATTTAGATATGAATGTCCAGATGGTTGAAGAAATTGTAGCCTGCAGTTTGGCGAATGCGATGGACCAGTGCAGAGTTTTGTGTCCCAAGCCTTGAAGAATCAGGTGTGAAGTATGTGGTTCAGCGTTACTGAGCTGCGGAAGCGCTTCTTTCCATCTAATTAACGAAGTTTCCAATTAATGAAGGTGTTTATACACCCCCAGCAATTATGCAACTGCTTTTCAGTTGTTGTAGATTCATTAGGATTGAACGAAACCTTCTGATGGAGGAGTTCAAAACGGACATTTGCTGTGGAACAGCCTAACATTTTTGTAAATCCGTGTTGAGGTCTATAAGACGTGGAGACAATTGAGGGTTCGAGTGACTTTGCGGAGGATGAGACCTCCGTGAAGGTCTGCTTTTCGTTTTTTTCTATCGCCCGATTCAGTGGAAGCAAACAGACACCCTACCACTTGGCAGAGCCGTCTGTCCAGTTTAAATATTTTCGTTACGCGTTTCTGAGTTACTCCAGAACCGCTGCTTTCGCCCGAAAGCACGTGACGTGTAGAAATATGTTCGCTGGGTATCAAACGTCTTGGGCCGACGCTTTGCATTCCTTTCAAACCTTTTTTCTAGCCTTACGCGTTCGTGGAATTGGAGAACAGAGACTCTTGCTGTTTTAGAAAAAAAAATTTTCGTCTGTGATGGTGACCCTAACGTCTCCAGGGCAAGTAGGTCCAACGAAAGGACCACCCAAATCTTCCCATCTGAACCCCCCATAGAAGGATTGTGAGATGGGACAGGCAATTTAGATGTCCAAGGTGTCCAAAGTCAGAAATACTCCTAATCAGAAAATTTGCTAGGGTGTTCAAATTGGTCCAGACCGTGACCCAGCACTTCATTCGCTTCATTCTTTTTGATGTTCAGTGTCCTAATTCTTTAGAGCAAAAACATTCAACTCTTTCATTTTAGAGACACAGACTTCGTCTAATGCAGTATAATCCGGTTCTCCATTATAATGATCTCGAATTACGTTTTAATAAATTAGAGTCTGAATTGAGTGAAATGAATGAAGTTAATTTTATCCCTCTCCGTTAGAAACAGGAGGGACTTAACGTTAATTTTAATTGGTTCCAGAGTACCTCTACCGTACGGCCACGCGCCTTCAATGATCCCAATGAGGAGACAAAGCATTCGCTGTCATTTCGTGAAAGGGGTCGACTGGTGCAGCTGGAAATTAATTGCAATAATACTACTTATGGTCTCGTTGTGCATAACGGCAGCCCTAGCCTATGTCGTGGGTAAGTTCACTTCTAACCCATAGTCATCCTATATACAGTAAAAGTTGGATAACTGCGCGCAAACCGGGACCCAAGGCGGGCAGTTATGCAGTAGGAGAATCGATTCTAATTACAGACACGGCTCGAGCCGAGGTTCGGTTTGTTTACGAACATAGAGAAGGACAGCGAGTAAAAGAGAAAGAGGTCCTAAACACAAAAGAATGCGAAAAATACGTATCGGTGAGACAATACTGATGCAAACATAAAACTTTTTTAATTTTGATTTTTTTTAAATTAAACTTTTACGAACGTATTTGTGAGGTTTCTCTGGTTAAAATGAGACCAAACACGATATAATTCGATGCATATTTGGTTTATAATTAAAACCTACAAGGTGGCACACTTAATTAATACCAATAAGTAAATATAATTCAAATTATACCGTGTTTGGTCTTATTTTAACCAGAAAAACCTCACAAATACGTTAGTAAAAGTTTAATTTAAAAAAAGTCAAAATCAAAAAAGTTTCATGTTTGCATTAGTATTGTCTCACCGACATTCGAGATAGGATCAGGTTACACTGATCGTCCGTCGAACTTCTCGGAGCGTCAAGGGGAACACCCCCCGTGGTGGAAATGACTAGCGGGCACTTATGCAGTAGATCGATGCGGGCAGTTATCCAATATTCACTGTACCGCACTATCCAGTGGCGTTTCCCCCTAAACTCGAATCTACCATAGCGCAGCAGCTATACGGTTCAAATAATAATAATTCAGACCGTCCATCAACAGTTTAGGCTAACGAGCGTTCTGAATTGCAGTGTCCAGCATAGTGAACCGGTCTTACCAGGGCACGAAGGCGTGCACGGTGCTGATGAGCGAGAACGCGGACTCGAAGACATTATCAGCGGAGGCTAACAAGACGTCGTCATCGGTGGCGTCGTCGTCACAGTCGGGCGGCAGGACACGACAGCAGGCGTCATCCGGAGGTAGTATGAGCCCATCGGCTAGCATGTTAGAGCACGTGTACATTCGTAAACGTAGGGACACGTTTAACCAGCATGCGTTGCACCAAACCGTTGTCCCACCCCCTAACTACCCGGAAGACTCGGGGTCGACCGAGGTTCCCGCAGGGACCAGGGAGACCTCCTTGGACGAGGTTCCTCCTGGTCAGGTTGTGCATGAGCCGGAGCATGCTGACGGTGTTCAGGCGAAGGAGAATGCCGGCCACGTACTCGAAGACCTGCCGGAGTCCTTGAGGACTCCCTTGGGGACACTGCTTGCCGAGAATGTATCTGACTCTCCAACTACTAACTATTTGCACGATCGTTCGACTCATACCACTGTAGCCTCTTCGTCCTCTGTCTCTGCTGTTGTCTCTGAACCCCCGTTCGCTTCTTCAACGTCCCCCCCTTCCGTTTCACTTAACGAACCAACGGACCGGCCTTCGGAGACGACCTGGAACGACCGGGATTCCGCTACTGATCCAGTTTCCACGGAGAGCGTCCTCCCGGCTAACCCTGGATATTCCACGGACACCTTCAGGCCCACCGGAAGTATCTCCGGGGCTTTAGGAACGTCCGTGGAATCGATGAAGTTTAGCGAGAAAGTCACGGACGCGGGAAACCATCAGCAGAGTACAGCTAGCGGTAGTGTAGAGCCCGTAGACAGAAACGTAGAAACGCTAGAAGATGCTGAAGACGTAGGAACCACTAGTGCGGCTAGTTCGACCGAGTTTGATCGTTCTGTGAGCTCTGTAGGAACCCCGAACGTAAGTAATGTCGAGAAAGAGTCTGTTCCGGCGCGAGGACACGAACAAATAGACTCTGGTAGCTTAGCTCCGTCGGTGGAGGAGCGAACGCACCCTGAAGGGACGGACGTGTCGGCCAGTAAGACTTTGGAAGGTGAAAACACCGTTTCCAATTTTTCGGACGTCGTGAAGGAGACGCTGGAGCTCTCTAGGGAGGATTCCTCGTCGGAATCCGACGCTCTGGGTCGTCTGAACAGTTCAGAGAAATCTGAAGAGCTGCAACGGGACTACCCTATACCGATCTATAATTACGGACAGGAGGAAGTGGAAATCGTGAAGCTGAATCATGTGCCTGCCGAAAAAACCGCCGAGTCCTTAGGGAACGACGTGAAAATGAGCGTGCCTCGTTTGGTGCACCACAGAGCTGGTGACCTTCGAGTGATCACACGGGAAGAGAACGACGAGGAGTACCTCCGAGAGTTCGAGAAAAAATTCCGCCCGGAAGATCCATCAGAAAAATCACCTGACCCCTCTAACAACGTTGAGAATAACTTTGGTAGCCAATCCGCTTCGCCAACGTCCCAAAAGGCAAAGATCACCGAAGCACCCATTCAGCAAGATCGTGAACCCCAGACTTCATCTCCGAAAAAGTCTCAGGACTCATCAGGAAGCTTGCCTGACGCCTCTAACAAAGCAGAAGCTAACTCTGGCAGCCAGTCCGCTTTGCCACTGGTCCAACAGGTAAAGATCATCGAGGTGCCCGTGCAGAACGCTCCTGAATCGCAGTCTTCATCATCATCGCATCGTGTGCTTGTGAACATTACCATCGCGAGCGGTGACTCAGCTTCAGCAGCCTCGAGACCGCTTTACGTGCTTTCGGTTTCCGTGCCCACGGCGGGCGACGTGGACGCACGGTCGTCTGGGCCGAACGTGGAGCAGCCTAAGGAGCCTGGGAACCCTAGCCTAGCGAAGTTTGACGGTCCCATGTCCCTGGAAGCTAACGATAACCAACTGCCTCCGCCTCCGCAGCCTCCATCGTCGCCACCTCCGCCTATTTGGGCCGGTGGCGAGTGCGAGTGCTCTTGTCCCTGCATGGGCTCATCCTCTGACGAGTGGGACAACTTTTCAGTGATCGACGACGTTCCGAACGTCGATCCTGAGTCGGACAACTCGAGTCTGACGGATCTGTTCGTCGAGGATCGTGCAAACGGCACAACAGGGTCGGAGAAGTCACCGCTGACCACGGAGGATTCGGTAAGGACCACCTTGAGCTCTGACACCGATCATTCCTTGCCCGCGGAGGAGATCAGTGGCTCTACCGATTGGACCAATTACTCGACCGAATCGAGCACCGTGTCAGAGTGTTCTGGGACAAGCATGTTGCCCCCAGAGCCTACCATACTCATCCTGGAAGGTGAGGCCCCGTTTCAGATCTCTGCTAACTATTTTTAATTCGTTTCACACTGTTTCTTCACTATCTGTCTTGAAGATCTTGCTCTCTTTCTATCTATTTCTGCTGATGCTGGCTTCTTTCTGCTTGGATCGATATTATAGTGACTTCCACGAGCTGTCACGGTCGAACTTCATCGCCTGGAACGTTGTGACGTGTTTTAGCTGGTAGCGGACTAGTGTAGACGTTTGCGTAGTAGTGCAATGATTGGATCGTAGACGGTTTATGGAATTTTAGAAATTTAAAGTAGTAGATGCACTCAGGGTAGCTCGTTCAAGGTCACCACGAGTGTGTAGTATAGTTGAAAAGAAAGTAGCGGGAGTGTGACCTTGAGCAGTCGAGTCTTGACGCCTGTAGTGTATTACATAATTTTTTTATTTGTATAAGAGTATAAAAAATTGAAGTTTGTGGATGGATATTTGCATATCCAATAACATTTGCGGTCTGGTGATGGTGCATCGTGATGTAAACAAAATATTTTACAATTGGTGATGGCAGTATTTGTTTCATAATAAATTTGTTAAATAAGGTGCACTGTTTGACTAGAATTACACTCGCAATTAATTTGAAAAATTAAGATTTGCCGACGCGAGTTCGCGGTTTGTTTAACTAATTGACACGAGGTGTAAAGTTTGTCAAGACGTTCGCCGATACGCAAAGCTTAGCTAAGTACAAAGCCACGCAATTTTTTACTACTTGTTACGCTTTGTATTTTTTTGAACAATTATAAACAATCAATCGGTTTTCTTGAGATGGGGAATCTAGAAATTTAGCCTTTCAACGAGGGAAGGTCATTTAAAATCTGGAACTTCACCGTACGGTGCTTCAGAAAATTTGTTTATATTTGTTAATTTGTTTCTACGACTCTGATACAGAATGGACATCGAGTGCCATCTGTTGGGCGCTGAAAAAATGAATAAAGCCGATAATCGAGTTCTTGAAATATCCATATTATTTACATCAATGTATTCTATAAATACAATAATAATTGCTAATTTTGTTAAAACAATTTCCAAGAGGTAGTACACCGTAATATGTTTTGATCAACAAAAATAAAGTAATCATTTTACCTTTATATTTTGAAATTATGACAAATTATATTAAACAATTGCTGAATAATATAACAAAGTAAAGAATAATGAAATATTAAAATTTCGCAAGGACATTTCAATATTATACCTAATATGATTTTCTTCTGTTTTCCATTTTAATCAGTAATACAGTATTTGTAGTTACTTTCAGAAATATTGCGCTCAAGAAGGCGATGACAATTTGTCCTACCTCGGTTGGCTGGACGTCCTCGGTCCTAAATTCTATTCCAGACAACCGTGGAACACTGTAATTCTAAATTATTAAATTGTCGTTCGTAATAGAGAAAATAATAATGACATAAATTGATCGTCAAAAATAAAATAAAAATTTATTCCTTAACTGTTTGTAGCTCCTTTTCCATAGCTGTATATTCCATTAAAAACTGATTATTATCATACTAAATTTTTCAAAAATAAATCGATTAGTAATTTGTACTAGATATCGTTGAAAGGTTAAAATCTGACAAGAAGAAGTCGCGATTGATACCAGCATTTTTGAACCGGGATCTAAATAAAACTATCGTGGCTGACGAGTATAAAAAACATTAAAATATTCAACAGTCCAAAGTAAAGCCCAGGAGAGACGAGCCCACTATAGTGGCGCTTCGTTCTAACCCCAGTTCAATCACGACTTCTTCTGAGCACTAAATGACCCTAAGTTTCGCTTCCATGGACATCCAACAGAAAACTGATTTTTGTTCAATTCGAAACGATGATACTGATCCACATTATTCCCAATTATCCAGGTGCGAGAACGTTCCCAGCCAGGTCCTTCCCACCTGACGGCACGACGTTCGCCCAGGTCGGTCTGGGGCAAAAGCTCAGCAAGGAGATTCCGCCGTACAGCTACTGGAACATGCAGTTCTACCAGTCGGAAGCAGCATACGTGCGATTCGACTATAATATCCCACGCGGTGCCAGCATCGGAGTTTATGCGAGAAGAAACGCGCTTCCCACGCACACGCAGTACGATCTCCTGGAGGTGTTGAGCGGTTTCAAGGCCAGGACCACCAGGGCGTCCCATGTTAGTGTTATTGTATGTGGTGCCCCATTTTTCTTTTTCCTTTTCTCGATAGAGGAGCGACCATCGTGCCTCCGCTTCACCCCGAGCCCAATGCATCCAGTCGCTCCGCGATCGTGACCTTCTTCAGCTATTTCTTCGTATTTTCTCTTCCTTCTGCGTCACGAGCAGAGCAACGATCATTGGTCCAACTCGGGGTCTTTTTTTCTTCTTTTTTTCCCTTGGAAGCACGTGGACCCTAAGCAGAATCCTCGAGCTTGTCCTCATTTTAAAGTGCACCCGTTTTCCCTGTAGCCTTCGATCAAGAGGGAGGTCACCCACTACATGGAACCCGGCCACTGGTTCCTGTCTCTGTACAACGACGACGGGGATCCTCAGGAGGTGTCTTTCATCGCTGTAATCGCTGAAGACATGACGCACAACTGCCCTAACGGCTGCAGTGGAAAGGGTGAATGTCTGCTGGGCCACTGTCAGTGTAATCCTGGCTTTGGCGGGGAGGACTGCAGCGAAAGCGTCTGTCCGGTGCTTTGCAGTCAACGAGGTGAGTACAGATAGACCTTCAGCTGGAAAAATAGACCAACACAGCCTGAAAAGTCGAAAATATCACGCGAATGTTCGTATCGAGCCGAATTAGGTGCACCCCACGTCAGTGGACACCAGGTTCATTAGGGAACAGGTGGTTGCAGACGGGTGGTGCACATCTGAGGCCGCTGGGCACGTAATAATCACTCTCTCGGTGTTAGTTGGTAGTATTAGATCATCTATGGCCAGATTAGGCTCTAAGTATTTCTACAAATGGCGGTTGTCGATTGCAGGGGAGTACATAAACGGAGAATGCCAATGCAATCCTGGCTGGAAGGGAAAGGAATGCTCCCTGCGACACGACGAGTGCGAGGTGCCCGATTGCAATGGCCACGGTCACTGCACGAACGGGAAATGCAGTTGCGTGCGTGGGTACAAAGGAAAATACTGCGAGGAGGTCGATTGTCCGCATCCCACATGCTCAGGTCACGGTTTCTGCGCGGAGGGCACATGCATTTGCAAGAAAGGATGGAAAGGAGCCGACTGCAGTCAGATGGATAAGGAAGCTCTGCAGTGTCTGCCAGATTGCAGCGGGCACGGGAACTTTGACCTTGAAACTCAAACCTGTTTGTGCGAACCGATGTGGTCTGGAGATGACTGCTCGAAAGGTATCAGCTTCACCCCTCTATCTGTATCAAATTACCCTATAAATATTATCATTTCAGATAGGAGCGTTACCAAACGGAATCTTAGTTTCACGTCAGTTGGTCCCCGTGTTTTCAGGTGTTCTGTTTTCTGACCCCCAGCTAACTTAGTTCTAATTTGTCTTTGAGCAGCTTCTTGCCCCGGCTCCTGTGTGCCGTTTCCTTGGACTAACAATTTCAAACAGTCCTTCCGGTCGAAAGTGGACGCAACTTACACCCGTTCCTCTTTTCAGAACTGTGCGACCTGGACTGTGGTCCCCACGGCCACTGCGTGGACAACGCCTGCGACTGTCTGCCCGGGTGGTCCGGTGAGCTGTGCAATTTGAAGCAGTGCGATCCACGATGCAACGAGCATGGCCAGTGCAAGAATGGAACCTGCCTGTGCGTGACCGGTTGGAATGGAAAACATTGCACCATGGAAGGCTGCCCGAACTCTTGCTCCGGACACGGCCAGTGCAGAGTCAGCAACGACGGCCAGTGGGAGTGCAGGTGCTACGACGGCTGGGATGGCAAGGACTGCAACGTGCTTCTCGAACAGAACTGCAACGACGGAAGAGACAATGACAAAGGTACTGAACAGAAGAAGCCACAATTTGAGCTACTCAAAGCCCAATGGCTAGGCTTAGGACAAACCTATCAACGTCTTAGCTAAGTCTTGAAACAGTTGTTCAACAAGCGAAAGATTTCGACTGTAATCTGAGAGGCGAACCAGACCTCCGGCTGATGGTCTGTTTGCTGGCTTCTCTAACGGCACTGCGGTGTACTTTCCAGACGGTCTCATCGATTGCGCGGATCCGGAATGTTGCTCGAATCATACATGTCGTAGCAGTCAGCTTTGCGTGTCGGCTCCCAAGCCGATCGATATACTTTTGCGAAAGCAACCGCCAGCCATCACCGCCTCCTTCTTCGAGAGGATGAAGTTCCTGATCGACGAGGGCAGCCTGCAGAACTACGCCCGGCAGGAGACTTTCAACGAGAGGTGAGTTACAACTGGCAACAGCATGCGACATCTCTTTCGTTCTCGCGGCCGTTACAATGATTCTCGGACGAATCCCGCGGAAACCTGTCACAGGGTCTGTCACCAGAAACAGGACATCTGACATCTGCGTCAGATCTGAAGGTAGAAAAGATTGCTCTGCTGAAAGGAGCAGACTGATGGTCAAGACCACTTGGGAGTACTTCTGATGGAATGGTTGATCAAACTCTAGGTACCTAAGTGGTCCATCAGAGGTCCAGTTGAGTCCGGATGGTTGGGCCATCCTGGACCAGGTTCAGGAATTAGAAAAAAACGATTCTCACATCGTTTTATGTACTCCCTGGCCCATGTTTTGCACAGACCAGATGTCCTGTTTCTGATGACTTGGGCGTATATCGGAATATAGCCGTGTCCGTCCCGAGTTTGATGTGTCGTGCAGTTTACGTGTACAGACAGCCTCTCCAGACACTCGGCTACAGACACAGAAAGCATCACACAGAAACTCCGCGGCCACAGACATGATACACAACACACAGCGGCACAGCTGTACGCGTGACAGAAGCGGTACACGGCCGGAAGGAATGCATGTCTTGCGGGACGACTAAAGGTTATTCAAGAACATTGCGTTTCCTGTCGTGAAATATTAGGGTGATTTGTTCGCGCAAAATGATCGATCGCCTCTGGCTACCGGCGCTTAGAACATGAAAAGGCTCCCGAGACCCTTGGGGGCCCGGTAATCTTTAGCTGCCCCGGCTCCAGCAAGACACATGCATCCACGTCTCTATATATCTCGTCCTCGTATACGATACTACAAGACACGAAGACGCATACATAGATATGATATATTCTCTGCGTTGTTGTGACCCGTGTGAAATCACATCCCAAAAGTTTTATACATATGTTTGTACGTACGTGTGCGCGAGCGTGTGCCCTGCACTGAACCCCCCGTCTCCATCTTCTGTCTCACACTCTCATTCTCTCTGCTCTATTCTTCCGAACGATCCCATCGATACGGCTGATCGACGATCTTCGTACATTCTTCTCTGTTCAACGTGTCCGTCCGAGTGGAGCTTGCGTGAATGTATGACTCCGTGTTCAACCCTGGAGCTTCTGGCTACCAAATCACACCACTTAGATCAGAATTTTAATCATCTCTCGGGCAGATGCATTTGTTGGGAAATCCTGTTCACTATACGGTCCTTCTGAACGGTTAAGTTCTAACGATTGTGTCGGTGCACCTAACATTGTGTTCGGGGTACTTACTGAACTGTAATACTAATTTTAATTAATACTTTCTTATGATATTACAGCCATCTGCTGGCTTTAAACATTTTTAAGATTCCAAGTTATAGAGACGTCTTTTTTAAAAAATTGTCTTGAATGTCAGACGTGATGACTATCTGTGTTTAGGGTATGTTAATTAAACTAAGGCTTCTATCATTCCCAAAACGATATTACATGTGCAGTTAACCTAGCTGGTCCTCCTTCATCATCAGTCAAGGCCATTTTGTGCATTACAAATTATAGAGATATCTTTTAATAACAGAGTTCCTTTTAAAAAATCTTTTTTAATACCAGACATGAGGACTATCAGCGTTCAGGTTATGTTAATGAATCTAGAGGTACTATCACTCCAAAAACGATATTCCATGTGCATCAGCCTCGCCCAACCTGTCTGCTCCTCCTCCATTTTCAGTGAAGACTATTTTAAGGGTTCCAAGTTATAAAGATACTTTTTAATAACAGAGTTCCTTTTTAAAAAATCTTTCTTAATACCAGTTGTAACGACTACCAGTGTCCAGGTTATATTAATGGACATAGGGGTTCTATCATTCCAAAAGACATTCCATGTGCGCCGATCCAACTTTACTCCAACATAGTCCAGCCAACTGGTCCTCCGCCATCTTCAATCTTCCCAGACTCTCTCTTTCTAACTTAATACTAACTCTATACATTCTCTTTCTATCGCCTCTGTCTCTCTTCCATCTCTATTTCTGCCTTTAATCACATCATTTTAACTCGGCTCTGTTTTATCCGTGCTGCCCGGTCAGTATGTTCTGGAATCACTTCAACACAAGGTAAGAAAGCCACTACGTCGACGAAGCTCGACTAAAAACAAAAGAACGTACCGGTTACGAAATTACAAGTCCGTAGAGCGTAAGCGGTAATAGCTGCTGCTGTTTGACGATATTTTCGTGCATTTGGTATCTCCTGATGACATGTAACATAATTCCTGCATCCGATCGCAAAGTTGCTCGCGCGCGGGCAATTCTGCTCGAGGTGCGGCCACTTTCACGGGCTCGCCGGCCCCAGTATGGCCGGCGGACGTGGGGAGCAGCTGACTCGACGATGAGGCCGCGTGCGGCCAACCACTGAAAGCTCACACACCTTGTTCCTCATCATTGTTCGACTCTTTCTCGTTGCATGGTTTTGTTACCTTATTATTCCTACGTTGTCTTTCGTGCCTTTTAAGTTGAGCTTCTGAATTTGTGTTGATCGTGTATGTGTATGTAAAATATATATATTACTATATCGATATTTGTCTCTGGACCGATGATTCAGTGCCAAAGAGGCGCTACAAGGTTTGCTCCTTGGAGTGACAGACAATGTTCTTCGATTGATGAACTTCACGGAGGACGTTCGATCCTGTAGTCACCTCTTTAGCACAGAAACGCTACGATGACGATACTATTCCGTGCTGGATACATTGTACGAGTTCACCAGTTTGATCTGACGACATAGCCCGCGACGTTACACACGGAATACTGATTAAACGAACGAGAACGTGCCGTCGCGTCGAACACGCAGGATGATTCACTGGAAGCATCAGTGACACTTTTGTCTTCTCAGAAGTTTGTTATATAGTCACATCATTCTTCTGCACGTACAGAAGGATCATCCGCAGATTTGAGTTCGAGGTGGCAGCACGTTTTCGTCCCACTAGACGAGGCATGGGCGCTGGTCGCCCTGCCGGGCGCTTCCTCGGCATAAAACAAGCGCCCGGACGGGCCGGATGTGCCCATGCCCGCGCTGGGCCCTCACAACACTGCCAGACAAAGTGCAGACGAAGAGTACCACTGTCGTAGATTGGAATTAGATTAGATGATAGCAAGTTGTTTTGTTGTTAGAGCGTGCGTTCGAGGCACAGTGGAGAAAGCAATCACGTTAGCTGATGCGAACGACTCGATGATTAACGTTGTTGTTTCCTGATAGCCGATCGGCCGTTGTCCGTGGACGCGTTGTCACGCACCTTGGCACCGGTCTGATGGGAGTGCGAGTTAGCACCAGCACGCCGTTGGAAGGATTCACCCTGACCAGGGACGACGGATGGTTCGATCTCCTGGTGAACGGCGGGGGTGCCGTCACCCTGCAGTTTGGCAGGTCGCCGTTCAAGCCACAGAGTCACATTGTCTTTGTGCCGTGGAACGAGGTAGAATCGCGTTGAAAAGCTTTGGGAACATCTAAAAAGCTCCACTGGCAGAGGTCAACCGAGGAGACCAGTCAAGGACAGTTCCTGGCTGGCGCCTTTAGGCATGGTATAGTCGAGACATCCAGACTGGACCATTCTAGATCATACACTCACCTGAAGATGGGCCTACCACTCGAAAAAGAACCCAAGTCTAATTTTGGTGTCCGGACCAGTCCAGTGTCCAACGACTTTGAGAAGACAACATCGCTTGTCTCTGCTATATCACCGCCAGCCGAAGTGTCCTTGGCCAGCCGTTCAAGTTGCCCTCTGTCGCAATTTCAGCACAAACTGTAACAGGAATATTTTATTTATTAAAGGTTGTTATTATCGACAAAATCGTGATGAGCACCGCCGACGAGAAGCAGCCAGCTCACGTTCCGCACGCATGCGCGGCTCACGATTACGACCGGATGAAGCCGGTGGTCTTGGCGACTTGGAAGCACGGTTTCCAGGGCGCTTGTCCGGACAAGAGCGCCATTTTGGCGGAGTCCCAAGTGATTCAGGAGAGCCTTCAGATACCCGGTACTGGGCTGAATCTCGTCTACCACAGTTCCAGAGCTGCTGGCTATTTGTCCACGATACAGCTGCAACTGACTCCGGAGAACATACCGGCGACGTTGAACTTGATCCACTTGAGGATCACGATCGAGGGTATCCTGTTCGAGAAGACTTTCGAAGCTGATCCTGTGATAAAGTTCACGTACGCATGGAACAGACTGAATGTGTACCGTCAGAGGGTCTACGGAGTGACCACAGCCATGGTGAAGGTGGGATACGAATACAGCGACTGCAAGGACATCATCTGGGACGTTCAAACGACGAAACTAAGCGGTCACGACATGTCCATCTCCGAAGTGGGCGGCTGGAATCTCGATATTCATCATAGGTACAATTTCCATGAAGGTATCCTCCAGAAGGGAGACGGTTCGAACATTTATCTGAAGCACAAACCCCGAGTCATTCTCACGACCATGGGGGATGGACACCAGAGACCCTTGGACTGCTTTGATTGCGATGGGCAGGCTTCCAAACAACGTCTTCTAGCTCCGGTTGCCCTTGCTACCGCTCCAGATGGTTCTATTTTCGTCGGTGATTTCAATTTGGTGCGGAAGATCCTAGTCGATGGAACCGTTAGGACCGTCGTGCGACTCAAGTAAGTTCCCCTGACATTGCAATAGCTTTTGACTGTCTGAGGAGTTTTATTAAATCTCCAATTTCTTGTTTTCAGCGCCACAAGAGTCTCTTATCGGTACCACATTGCTCTGAGTCCCCTGGATGGATCCCTGTACATTTCTGACCCAGAGTCCCATCAGATCATTCGTGTACGCGATACGAATGACTACAACAACCCCGACGACAACTGGGAAACCGTGGTAGGATCCGGGGAACGATGCCTTCCCGGTGACGAGGCTCATTGCGGAGATGGTGCACTGGCTAGGGACGCTAAACTGGCATACCCTAAGGGCGTAGCTGTCTCTGCCGACAACGTTCTATACTTCGCGGATGGTACAAACATCAGGATGGTCGATAGGGATGGTATCATCACCACAGTGATCGGCAACCACATGCACAAGTCTCATTGGAAGCCAATTCCTTGCGAGGGCACTCTGAACGTGGAAGAGGTCCATCTTCGTTGGCCCACGGAGCTGGCGATCAACCCTCTGGACAATTCGTTGCACATGATCGACGATCACATGGTGCTTCAGCTGGCCCCGGATGGCCGCGTCAAGGTCGTCGCCGGACGTCCTCTTCATTGCGCCTCGCCGTCCACATCCTTTGACACCGAACTGGCGACACACGCCACCCTGGTCATGCCTCAGAGCATAGCGTTTGGACCGTCCGGAAATCTGTTCATCGCTGAGAGCGACTCGCAGAGGATCAATCGGGTCAGGGTGATCGGTACAGATGGCAAGATCTCTCCGTACGCTGGAGCAGAGTCAAAGTGCAACTGTCTGGACCGTGGCTGCGACTGCTTCGAAGCTGATCACTACCTGGCGTCCACCTCGAAGTTCAACACCATATCCGCTGTGGCTGTGTCCCCTGACGGCGTGGTTCACATAGGCGACGAGGCGAACTATAGGATTCGATCCGTCATGGCCAGCATCCCTGACGCCAGCGGAGCCAGGGAATACGAAATTTACTCTCCAGACACTCAGGAAATATATGTATTCAACAGATTCGGCCAGCACGTGGCCACGAAGAATATTCTGACCGGCGAGACGGTGTATCAGTTCACCTACAACGTGAACACCAGCAACGGCAAGCTCAGCACGGTCACGGACGCAGCCGGCAACAAGGTGTTCCTGTTGAGGGACTACAGCAGCCAGGTGAACTCGATCGAGAACACGAAAGGTCAGAAGTGCCGGCTCAGGATGTCCAGGATGAAGATGCTGCACGAGCTGAGCACACCGGACAACTACAACGTGACGTTCGACTATCACGGTCCAACCGGCTTGCTGAAGACTAAGTTAGACAGCACTGGCAGAAGCTACGTGTACAACTACGATGAGTTCGGTAGATTGACCAGCGCAGTCACCCCAACAGGAAAAGTGATTAGCCTGACGTTTGACCTGAGCTTGAAAGGAGCAGTTGTGAAAGTCGGACAGAATAATAGGAAACCCATCTCGATGTTGATCAAAGGATCATCCGTCGTCACGAAGGTCGGAGAGGCTGAACAGAGAACCACGGTTCTTGCTGATGGATCTGTTGGTCGAGTCACTCCTTGGGCCCACACGGTGAGCACGGACACCCTACCTTACTCGATTTTAGCCGAAATCGAGCCATTGTTGGGTGAGAGTTATCCAGTGCCAGCTAAACAGCGGACAGAGATCGCTGGAGACCTGGCGAACAGGTTCGAATGGAGGTACTTCCTTCGAAAGCTCCAAGGCAACAAGAGCCGAGGCAATGCAAAGTCCGTAGCCCAAGTTGGCAGGAAGCTTCGTGTCAACGG
Source organism: Macropis europaea (assembly GCA_916610135.2). Lineage (NCBI taxonomy): Eukaryota > Metazoa > Arthropoda > Insecta > Hymenoptera > Melittidae > Macropis > Macropis europaea. Next base: position 10,563,208 of record OU744352.1, on the reverse strand, counting down.
CGAGATTCTGTTGTCTCTGGAATACGACAGGGAGACCAACAGCGTGGCTGTCTTCATGGACGACCATGAGCTTCTGAACGTCACGTACGACAGAACAGCTAGGCCTGTCAAGTGGGGTCCAAGGAACGGAATCTTCGCTGGTGTGGAGCTCGAGTACGACCGCTTCAGCAGATTGACCAGCTGGACCTGGGGAGACATCAGCGAGACGTACGGCTTTGACAGGGCTGGTAGACTATATGAAATCAAGTACAGCGATGGTACATCGATGGTGTACGCATTCAAGGACATGTTCAGTAGTCTTCCGTTGAAGGTCACCACACCCAGAGGAAGCGATTATCTGTTGCAATACGATGAAGCTGGAGCTTTACAATCATTGACCACTCCAAGGGGACATATTCACGCGTTCTCCTTGCAGACTTCCCTGGGATTCTATAAGTACCAGTACTACTCGCCAATGAACAGACATCCTTATGAAATTCTGTACAACGACGACGGGCAGATCCTTGCCAAGGTGTACCCACATCAAAGCGGCAAGGTCGCCTATGTGTACGATCATACTGGGAAACTGGAGACCACTCTTGCTGGTAAGTGAAGTTAGGCATTCGCTGTCTCTTGAGAAATCCTGAATAGGCTCTTCCCCTTTTGTAAACTCTGCGATGCATGAAGTATTTTAAGGTGTGACACAGTGTACAGAGCGAAAGAGCTTATTCTTATTCGTTATACTTTATTTCGTTACAATTATGCATTACAAAACGCGTTTGCACAGGGCTGTCCTCGATCCACTACACGTACCAGGAGACCACCAGTCTGGTCCACAGCATCGACATCAACGAGCCGAACTTCGAGATGCGGATCGAGTACAAGTACCACGCTGGCATCGTCAAGGACGAGAAGATCAAGTTTGGCAGCAAGAGCGGCCTGGACAACGCCCGATATCGTTATCAGTACGACGGTAACGCGAGGATATCCGGCATCGAGGTGGACATCAACGGCAAGCAGCTGCCTCAGTTGCGACTGAAGTACAACCAGAACCTCGGTGTCCTGGAGGGCGTTGGCGACCTCAGGATCTACAGGAACCTGTTCAACCGATCGGTCATGCAGGACAGCAGCAAGCAATTCTTCACAGTGACGGACTACGACGACCATGGCCGGGTGAAGACCGTCCTGATGAACATTCGTTCGCTGGACGTGTTCCGGATGGAGATGGAGTACGACAACCGGAACCGTATCAAAATGAGGAAGCTGTCCATTGGCAAGGACTCGATGGAGAAGAAGGAGTGGACCAAGATGGAGAAGATAACCTACAACGCGGATGGTCACGTGCTGGAGGTGGCTGACACTGAGAACAGTTGGCAGTACGGGTACGATGAGAATGGTAACGTGATCGGTATAATGGAGCACAACGAGAAGATCGCGTTAGGGTACGATAGCGGTGACCGCGTGATCCAATATGGCGACGTTGAGTTCAACTCGTACGACGGTCGAGGGTTCGTTGTGATTCGAGGAGAACACAAATACAGGTACGTAGAGATGTTGGTCCACGGAGTTAGGCTTACAGCATTTTAAGGGGTCATGTACGTTTCTCGGCACTAAAAAGTGATCAATGTTCGTGAGTGACTGAAGAACAAACTATTAGGCCGATTGACTTAATTCTTTTTGTATTGTAAAAGTACATGTTTACAGAGTGGAAAACGGGAATGAAAAATTGAAAGTTATTAGAAATATGTCATCTGCGTGCAGTGGGTAAAATTTTGCCTCCGCCCCAAAGTGTAGATATGATTCAGCCCGTACGAGTTAGAAATACAAATTCTCGATTTTCTAACACTCTTTGGGATCATAGTTCTGGGCTCACGAGGGGATATTTAAAAAAAAAAATTGCGTCAGTCGTTACAAATTGAACAGACGCTTCGCGATTTGTACGAGAAAAATCGTACATTTTTTCTTATTATTCAAAAACGGTTCAATTTATTTAAAAAAAACTTCGTGAACCGATAACGAATCTTATTTAGAATATGAGTGTGAAAGTGGAAGGTAATCGGATGAACGGTGAGGCATTTATCATGCCCACCGTCTTGAAAAATACTGTTTCGAGAAAAACGCGTTTAAACTTTTAAATCATGCCTGTGTAGCGGTACAACCGGTTACGTTCAAATTGCTGTAACTTCTTCAATAATTTGAATGTCGGATTTGTTTTGGCCTTAAAAAAATCCAAAGGCATGTACATTTCACAACATGTAAAAAAAGAAAAATCTATTTTTTGAAGTTTAGAAACGTATATGACCCCTTAACGAATTCCTGAATAGTAATACTTGTAGTCCCTGAAACAGTAGTATTTGTAGTCCATGAAACAGGTAATCACAGTGTTCATTTTGTCTGTACAGGTACAATTCACGAGGTCAACTGATACACGCGTCAGAGCACAAGAAGTTCCAAATTTGGTACTTCTACGACGACCGCGGAAGGCTGGTCGCCTGGACCGACGACCGCGAGAACATCACGCAGTTCTTCTACGCGAACCCGAAGACACCTGACCTGATCACTCACGTCCACTTCCCGAAATCCGCGAAGACCTTCCGGTTCCTTTACGACTCCCGTAACTTCCTGATAACCGTGGAGACGTCCGAGCAGAGGTTCTACGTGGCGTCTGATCAGAACGGCTCCCCGTTGGCGCTGTTCGACACCAACGGGAATCTGATCAAAGAAATGAGACGAACGCCGTTCGGTAAGATCATCAAGGACACCAACCCTGACTTCTACCTGCCCATCGACTTCCACGGCGGTCTCCTGGACCCAAACACCAAACTGGTCTACCTGAACAAGAGACTGTACGACCCAACGGTTGGCCAGTGGATGACACCAGCCTGGGAGCAAATGGCCAACGAGCTGACCACCCCGACGGACATCTTCATCTATCGGTTCCGCAACAACGACCCCATCAACTTCAAGCAGAACGTCGAGTACATGACGGATCTGTCCAGCTGGCTGAACCTCTACGGCTACGACATCAGCTCGATGCTCGGCTCCGAGTACATCAAGCAAATGGTGTATCAGCCCAGCGCGACGATCACGTCGCCACAGCTGACACCAGACTTTGGCGTGATGTCTGGTCTCCAGTGCATCGTGAACCGTGTCCACGAGAAGTTCTCCGACCTGGGCTTCGTACCGAAACCACTGCTGAAGCTGGAGCCAAAAACCCGAAACCTGCTGCCTCGAGTGGCTCATCGTCGGGCTGTCTTCGGTGAAGGCATCCTCTTGTCCAGGGTGGGCGGTCGGGCGCTGGTCAGCGTGGTGGACGGTGTGAACAGCGTCGTGCAGGATGTGGTGACCTCCGTCTTCAACAACTCCTACTTCCTGCCGCTGCACTTCAGCGTGCACGACCAGGACGTGTTCTATTTCGTGAAGGACAACGCGCTGAAGATTCGAGACGACATGGAGGAACTGAGACGATTGGGAGGCATGTTCAATGTGTCCACGCATGAAACCACGGAACACGGTGCGGGCACCTGGAAGGAGCTGAGGCTGCACAACCCTGACGCGGCGGTTGTGATCAAATACGGAGCTGACCCTGAACAGGAGAGGCACAGGATACTGAAGCACGCCCACAAGAGGGCGGTGGAGAGAGCTTGGGAGATAGAGAAGAATCTGGTGATGGCTGGCTTCCAGGGCCGGGGTGACTGGTCCAAGGAGGAGAAAGAGGAACTGATCAGTCGGGGCACCGTGAGCGGCTACGAGGGTGTTGATATACACAGTGTCCACAGATATCCTCAGCTGGCCGACGATCCCGGGAACGTGGCCTTCACCAGGGACACGAAGAGGAAACGGCGGAAGAGCGGGAACAGACGCAACAGGATCCACAGGCATGACTCGTGATTCGAGGACGTGACGCGGGATCTTGGCGCTGTCATCTGGGACTTGGTTCACGCGCCCACGTGAATCCGTGATCGCGGGCAAAGACAATGTAAAAAACCGAACAATGAAGAGAGACAAGACTAATGTTCTTCACAGCGGTGCACGGGTCCATGGGGGCCGGGTGCACGCCGTTCTCTGTCCTGCTCGATCGTTCCCTCTGTTCCCCTCTCAGCGCGCTCGTGGTCGAGATGTAGACGAAGGGGAAGCCGAAGAGAGGAGTGTCTCCAGAGGCTGCCCGTCTGATCATTTGTCCACGTGTGAAAGCCCGCTCGGTGTGCCATAATAGTTGCTTGTGATCGTCGAACTGTACCGTTTAGTTTTGACAACGCGACAGGGGCTGTGTCCTCGTGGCGTGTCAAAGTCGAGCTAGTCACGTTGTTAACGGAACGAAGGATGCCTCGAAGAAGGGGAAGAAAAAAGATAGTTGTTGCGCGGTGTTGGTCTGCACGCGACAGGGGATGACGAGGATTGAAGACGAAGTGGGTGCATGAACGTTCAAGGTGCCGTCCGTGTTCGAGTGCGCGTAGGAGAGAGGAGAGAGAGAGAGAAGCGCTCTCGCGGATTCGGAGTGTCGATCGAACTGGAGCTGGTGTTCTCATGCAACAGGGTCGTGCACGAACGGGACGCTTCTAGGCCGAGGGGTCGTTCCCCGTTGGGGGAGGTCACGGTCATGTCATCCCGATTTGGATGAAACCTGGCCCAATGTGTACGTACCCCTGAGTACAAACATACCCTGAAGTATTATCCGCCAACGCTTCGTCGTTGTTATGAAAAATGGCTCGACAGCTTCGGGCTGGCAATGTTTGAAGCCATTTTTTGCAGCAATGGCCGAGCGTTGGCGGCTGATACTCTAGAATTTGTTTATACTCGTAGGTACAAACATTTTAAGCCGGGTTTCGTTGAAAAGAGCTTGTCCACGATCTAACCTCTCCTCGTTGTCAGGGGGCTGCGAAAACTTCGACCGTTTCGGCCGCCGCGCAAGGACGTTCGTAGGAAAATACAGAAAAGAAAAAAAATGAAAATGAAACAAAGAGAGATACGTCGACGAGAAATATACGGCAGATATTTTTAACATGACGCAACGGTGTACTAGTGCGAGGCGAGCGATTGTACATATAGCTAACTCGACTAATCGTAACGTGTAGATAAATAATATAATATATGAAAGAAAAGCCGGTAAACTTAAGTGGAAACTGTCGATAAAATGCTTTTATATATGTATACATACGGACAAGAACACGACTTACTATACACACTGAACAACAACACCAACACGCGAGACACCTATACAAAAAAAGATAATCGAGGGGAATATTTCCCGTAAAAAAGGATCGAATCAATCTGGACGTGTAATTCGTGTTCCATTTGCCCGAAATTGTGCCAGTGTGTTCCTTGAGCAGAAATGAGAGTTAAGAGTCCTGTAAACACGTGTCCAAAAAAGCTTCGTTCTGAAGTCATGGCAAAAATGTTGACTTTTTCAATTTCAATATAACGGGTTGCAAAAATAAAAACGTTCACCAATATTTTTTCGTGCGATGTAGTGACATCTTGCGGTAAGTCCTTGAACTCCCGCGACTGTCCGCGAGATGGCGCTGGCCAGAAGATCGTCGAACCCTCACCATTGTCATAATAATTTATATGAATTTTATTCGGACGTAGAGTCATTTGTTTCTTAAATTTCAGAATTTTTGTATATCTCGAAATTCTGGATCTACATTATAAGATCTTGATCTTGTGTTTATTTTTGGAACACATTGGCGTAGTCAGGCGGTTCAACGACCCCCTGTGAAATGGAATCGTGTCCAGACTAAATTTGAAACGATCCACCCTTCACCGTAGACAGCCTGTAAATAGTTCGGCGGGTAGGAAAAACCGTGTGCGTGTCGTACGAGCTGCGGTGTCGAGAATTCGTAACGTTCTAATGCCTCGTGCCAGTATTTCGCGCGGTCCGTTGGTCACGTGAGACGTGACGGGACGAGCAATAGTCGGGGGAGGGATCGTAACGAGATCACGTCGCGTCGGTAATGTCCACGAGGGAGTAAATAATCTAACGGTAACGATAATAACGTAATAACTACTACTAATAACACTATGACTAAAGAATAATAATAATAATAATAATAATAGTAATAACGGTATGATAATACTAATACTAATAATAGCATAACGATTAACGTGAAGAAGTACTATTGATACGATAATACTACTGTACGGAAATACCCCGCCTATCTTTCTACTAAAAATGAAAAAAATTATTTTTTGAATTGTGTCGTCGTCAAAGAAATGTCCTGTGTAACCGTGTATCTGTGGGATCGTCCCGTGGAAACCACCCTGCGCCCGCCCCACCACAATTACCTTCGGGAAACCCCCTCTCTACATGAGCATAACTGAACCCATCGGTGTTTATCAGTTGATCGGATGAAATCGCGAAAAAAAAAAAGAAATATACAAGAAAGAAATCCGAACGCGTAGCTCGAACTCCGTGGTTCGGGTCGAATTGAAGTAACTGACATAGAAAGTAACGATAATAAGGAAGAATGAAAAAAAATGCGTAAGGAGAGCGTTATAATACGCGCGTATTCGATAAGATATAGAGAAATAGCGAGCCAACGTGCGAGCCACGTCGCTCAACCACGTTGTGTTCCAGGTAGTCGTACGATGGATTCAAACAAAAAAACATACATAATCATAATTACAGAGTAACGTGCACTAGTTGACGAGGGATATAGCGAACGGTTAAGGGCGTGCTAGCGAACCCCAGCCGATAAAGAGAGCCGCTGTACATATCTGTTGTGTATAGCCATTGTGTAACGCCGCAAACCCACGCAAAGTAGCGCAGAGGAATCATGCATTTTTCTACGGAGTACGGAGGATCGAAGATGTCTCTCATCTTCATGATCATGTTCGATTTCTTTGTTCGAAGTTTCATTGTTCCAGTTTCGTTCATCGAATCGCCACAGTATTCCGCGGTTGGCTGAAAGTTCGCGAATGCTCTTCCAGCCAACCGTGGAACACTGTATTTCTTTCTGGACAGGAGAAGAATCCGTTTAGCAGCGAGCCCGAGGTGACACGACGCATATCAGTCTGTGATTCGCCGTTTACAGTATCCTAACCTCGAACTAAACACTCGACACGTGACTTTTTTACACTGTTGCATGTTATTCCGACAAACTCCAAGCATCGCGGGCTCGACCGACGTTCGGTACGTTTTTTCAAAGATCGTCTTATGGTTTCTGCCATCCGCCATGTAATAGCGTCCTTAGGCAGCGGTGCCCGCGAACTTACACGCGGAAGCTCGCGCGCGCGCGCGCGCGTGCGCCGCGACACTTTTCTATGTGTACTCGTCTATACGCGAAGCGATACGTAAGTAGAGAAGGAACTCGGCTGAGTTAGGCGGCAAGAAGTCGGCTTGCCAGCTCGAGTTAACTTTACGCTTAGTGCATTGTCACACGATCGAGCGGAACTCGGAGCGCCGCGGGAATTCTGCCGGGGTCGAACAACGGCACGGGGTGAAAATTCGTCCAGGGTGGGGGTGTATAAAGTGTTCAGAGGTCGCAGAATCCCCGCGGAGGCTCGACGGGACAGCGAGGCGGGAGATTTATTGTTGTTCACGAGACGGATCCTCGCCGTGAGTCGGTCGGAGGACGAACCACGATCGGCGCGCGACAAAAAAAAGAAAGCAATACTTCGTAACTATCGTGTATGTCTTAAAGAGAGTCTAACTGATGCGAGAGGGAGCGAGTAGGAGAGCATGAAGAGTGCAGTGTGTGCGTGAGAAAGAGAGAGAGAGAGAAAGAGCTAATAATAAATTAATATATATATATATATATTATATATATAAACGAGTTGCGTTGAACGTTAGCTGTGGGGGGAAGCGCGCGTTTTCGTTCATTTCCGGTAATCAGGTGCCGAGCTCGAGGGCCCCGGCAGTTGGGGACTCGACCTTGAACCGGTGTCTCGTTGTGTTCCGATATGTCGTTCGTTTTCTGTACATAATCGACGCGTCGTCGGTGCGTTCCATTTTAATTCCGTCATCGTTCGGGAAGCGAAACGGCGACACTTTTTCTATTGCTCATGAAGACGAAAGAGTCATTCCATCCAGAATCGATCACTTTTTGATGTCGATGTCAGGGATTTTGTTCAAAATGGAATATGATGTTGCGCACGTGAAATTAGGGGGAGTTTAAGTCATCATTTTGCTGGTTTCGAATTTGTTTAAAAAGTACGGTCCCATGATTTTTGCAATTTTTGGCTATTTTCATGAAAACGGGCTGTACTTATGAATTTTTATCTCGGAAACTATTTGTCCAATTCAGTTCATTTTTTTTTATTTTAATCTGGAAGGTTCAATCCATTGTAACAATAATTGTTTACATTGAAAAATTAATTTCGTAACATTGAAAATTATAACGTTAGCGCGGCTCGCTTACCTAAAACGGGAGCGCACCGATTCTTTAACAGCTCATTGCGACGTTAATTTTAAAGACATAATCCTGATCGGGGGCCTATTTAGTAGGTAAAATTTCAAGGAATATGGTCATATTTTTCCAGTCTATTTCCATGAAAATATGCAAAAATTGCGAAATTCAAAGGTCCGTATTTTTTAAACGAATTCGAAACCAGCAAAATGATGACTTAAATCCTCCCTAATTTCACGTGCGCTACATCATATTCCATTTTGAACAAAATCCCTGCCACCGACGTCAAAAAGTGATCGATTCGGCGTGGAATGACCCGAAAGAGAGTCGATGCAGCCGGTCTTGACGACCTTAGGGTATCCGCAATTAATCGATAGCGATAGTTTCGTACGTCAGGTACCATTCGAGAACAAATTCTCTACAGAGCGCCCTTTATACTTTCGCATAGAGAACGATTGATCAGCGCGTCAGACGGAGCTACGAGGCCACAGACCTCGCCTCACGCGGTTTACCGACCCCGTCGGTAAGAGAGATTCCGCGCGATCACGACGAGCCGCGTGAGGGGAGGGCGGCGGAGTGGGGGTAAGTCATCCGCTCTCGGGGCAACGTTTGACGCGGGCTGGTCTGCGTGAAAACGAACAACAGAAAATTCCTTCCTCGCAGAATTCGTCGAATGATGGAGGAAGGTTCCATGGGACGCCTCCTGTTGTCGGCCGCTCAAGTTCGTCCGTTCTTCTGTAATTCTGTTCGTTTCTCCTTTCGTGCAAATTGTACATATTAATTGCGATCATTATGTAAATACTCTTTGAAACACACAAAACACACACGCGCAGTCTATCCGCGCGAGGTTTATTTTAAAGACTACATCATTATATAATTACCATGTAATGATATTTAACAGTAAGGTACATATATTCTATACTCTTACACGCTAAGTACTCAATAAATATATCTATAAAATTTCCCAGTGTCTGTGATTGTCTGCCCCTGTACCCATCCCGCTCTTCCCGTCGTGTCGTGGCGTCTGAACCCAACAGCCGAATCGTGTTAACCCCTTGTCACCTGTTCTGTCGCCTTTGTTTCACACCTGTCGTACAGTTCTCCCATTGACAATAGCGAGAGGCTTTAACCGTGAATGTATAAATAGATATTTCTATATAAATATATATATATATATATGTATGTATCCTGGCACTCTCGCTATGGCATAGGCCTGAAATGGTACCTAAGATTGCGTGATGTGATAAGAGTTGTTTTTTGCTAACGGTGCAACACGATGAGAGTTAATTAAAGACTTTTAGCAACATCACTGACAGAGTTGTCGTCATTGCTCTTTCTGTGCACGCCTGGTGACCGTGCGCGTGTCCAATCAGAACACTGCCCTCCACTTCGCTACCTGCCACCTCTGCAACAATTCAGAAACGTTAGAAAATAGTGTACAAGGTGTGTTCAGTTTCAGTTTGTTTGGCAGAGAGTATACGTACGACCGTTGGGCGAGGGATTTTTCCTTAACATGCACCGGTCATTTCGAACTAGTCCCGTTGAAATTTCCAGCGTCCATTGCCGGTTCTCTGGAAAAGTGAATTGATGAAAATGAAACGTAAAATTCTATCGGTGATGGTTGAAAGTAAATTCTAATTGTTAGCAGTTCCTAACGACCGACTGTTTTATAATCTTTATCGACGAGAAATAAATTGTACGTAAACTTGGCATCGTTTGTACATCATTTATTAAGGAACAATTTCTTTAGCGTTTTTATACAATTTTCTTTTCTATCGTTTCGTTCGGTTCAGATATTTACAATGCTCGCGCAACACTCGCTCGTTTGAATCGTTCAACGATCGGATCTTCGACACTTTTTATTTGTACAATGTTCGTGTAATGTATACAGTATTATTTTACAGTAGTACAACATTTGTACAACGCTTGTTCTATATCCGAATTTTATTCAAAGAGCGTCGAATCGTGCCGATTTCTGTCTACAGCCAAATCTATAAGAGTCGTTCGATTATTGGAAAATACGACATGTCCAAAAGATTCTATATAAATCTCGATACATATGTACGTGATACGTGGCATGTGCTAATTAAATAATTTATTGGATTTATTTTTCTATCTATATCATGTACGAAAGTAAACGGAAAACTGACAGCTATGATATAGTGCATTTGTAAATATTTCAAAGGATTAAAATAAATGCAATACATGTAAGGTAACACTTGTAAAAATATATCACAAACAATTAAATTACATTGCGAAATATAACACTGTTTCATGTTATCTGTTATGCTCGAGAGATACTGTATATTTCATTTTCCTTCTATACGTGATATTAATTTGCTTAGCAATTGTTTATTTCGCTAAACAAAACCTTCCTTCCTTGGTATAATAAAGCCTGTTCGTCCACAATAATCAAACCAACTTATACTTCTAATACACTTAACAGTTTTACACAACTTTCAAATTTACATACAAAATTATTTAATATTGTATTCATAATTACAACAGAGGGGTCGCTGTTTAATTGCAAATATTCAGAAAGTATTGTTGATAACAGTGTAAAACGTAATTTGAATAATTCAAGTGCGAACGTAGTATGACTAGCTTTGGCGAGGAAGTGGAATGATAAAAGAAGTTTTATAATAGTCTCTATCATTCTCGTGTCGATTTCAAATATTTCTATGTATAATACAATGAAATATTTTAATACTGATTATCCGAATCGAATCTGACTTGCACACCAAAGATAAATTATTGATTTTCTACGTACATACAAAAGTAATACGTAAGTTCCAATAACATACTTCCATATATTTCTCCCGTAATGAGAAATTTCTTTATTGCAAATACTATACGTTTATAGTGTATAAAACGCGGAATCGTTTATTATGTTATAATATCTTGAATTCCAAGCAATTCGGATAATCGAATGCATTCATGTACATGAATCTCGCAATGTATATTTAAATTAGAACACATATCTGTTGTCTCACAGTTCTTTCCAAGCATTACTCGCCCAGAAAATCCATTAAATAAGAGTAATAACATTTTCACACACATGGTAAAAACTTTTTCTTTGGAAGGATTGTTACTAAGTATTACAAATTGAATATGCTTATTGAAATACAAGCATTCTGTTTCGCATATAAAATACGTTATTTATACACGTTGCAACATATATGCAACATTGACATTGATTTTGATTAAAATTTTAATCACAAATTGGGCTGGAATCATTCGCCCTTATTATAATTCATTCTGATAAATAACATAATGGCGACTATGCATAGAAAAATACAAACGGACAGTTGTATACATGAATAAGTCATTAAGTTTACAATGACACAATGGTATCGTAAGTGCAATTCAAATACCTTAATACTACTGTATAATACTACTTACTCGAGGCCTAGGCCCCAATTGATACCCTGAACAAGAAACAAAATTAATGGTTGCCAAGCAATTAACCATCTAATCAAGTCTAGTAACTGGCCGTACAAAACATGAGGACGTTCCCATCTTTATATTTCATTAAGGTGCATATGAATAAATTCTGAATAAATGATAGGAACAATTACAGAAGAAAACTTTTAGAAAAGGATACGGATTGCGAAACATTTTTTTAAGGTCCACTTTCTCCTTGCAATAGGGACACGTTTGCTTCTTTCCCACGATACACCATCCTCTGATACAAAATTCATGGAAAACATGTTCACAACTAAGTTTATATGTATTTTCAATGACACCAGCTTCATGTTCAGACACTAAAAGTTTATTTCCACAGACAGCACACACTCCTGGTTCTAATGTCCTGGTGGGCATTTGGCCTGGTGCATAGTACTGTAAATTATTCATTAATTTTATTATTTATTCTAGTTCCATTAAAAGCATTATACCTAATTACTTTTATACATACTCCAATATGTGAAGCCATTTTATCTGCGCATATCTCTGCCACGTCTCTGCCTAGCACTCCAAAATAAAGACCATAAAATAATAAAAGTATACCACAATCCATCCATACTTGAGGTTTTACTTCAAACACAAGATTTAAACCGAAAAATGCAGCTAGCATTATAATATAACTTATTATACCCAATACATAACTGAGCTTATAAATGAAAAGAAACCATTTGTACACCAATCTATAAGAGGAATTTTTTCAATTATTAAACTTATGATAACATATGAATTATAAATTTGGTAACAAAGATACAATTTACTGTACTTGTATTACCAGAGTTAATAAGAATAAACTTACCTTGGTGTTGTACCTGAGATTGGCTTTTGAATAGCCTTTCTTACTATTAATCCTGTTATGCAGGAAGATACTAACCACAGAAATATAAACCTCCACCAATGATTATTTAAACTTAGTCCGAATGGAATAAGCCACATAGCAATTAAAGTAACAAGCTAAAAAATTAACATCATAAAATTTTTAATGTGTCAGATAGAAAAAAATGTTAAATACCAATAGAAAAACATGTGCATTGATTTACCTGGTATGATCTATAATGGATTTTCTTCCATTCAACTAATGTGATCTGTGCTATTAATAATGTTACTAATAAAATAAGCACCATTTCTGCATGCATTGACTCGTGTCCCCGATGCTGTTCGTGCATTTTTATATCGTGCGTCCTGGAATTTCAAACTACAATTAATTATAATTATTTAATAATACGTACAGCTAAATTTTTTTTATTCAACACAGAAAGTTTAGTAGCAAAATAAAATTTTCTATTAAGTGACACATTCAATTCTGTTCATTGCATAAAAATGTTTGAACAATTACCTCCATTCTTCCTCCACTTTTGATGGGCGCTCGCTCTAAAACAACAGTAATTTTACATTCATGAACTGACAGAGATAAATGTCTAAAGTGCAAATAATTATCTCCCACTCCAAACTGTTAACAATTTAATAATAATATACGTAACTAATTTTCTGTGGCTACAGAGGATTCATTATAACAAAAAGATGACTATTTATTGAATACATACGTACAGACGTATGTATTTTTAAGTAAATTTTAAAATTAATTGTTGTCTTTGGAGGTTATATTTGAGTAAGCATGGCTTACGTGTACATTGTAGTTGCGGCATATGACAATAAAATAATGTTATTTAAAAGAATATTATACCTCATTCAGGGTTGTATGCACATTCATGTTTAATTTTATATCGATCTATCCCTTATAAAACAGATTTTAATCAATTGATATAACACAAGTAACGCTCTCCGGTGACATCGTAAAGTACTATTCACATCGATGCAGCACCGTATATGTTATCAGTCGCCATTTATAAAATATTTATTATAACTTTCGAGAAGGGGGCAAGAATACGATAATAATAATGTTACAATATTTACAAAACATACACTTGCAACACCTTCAAATACCAGACATCGTAATCAGTAAAAATGTACACAGTTTGAATTTTTCGCGCCACCATATTGATGACGTTCGCAATACAGTAAATATACCATATCATTCATTAAAAATCATCAACGTAACTTTCACTAATCACTCACTACCACTGTTTCACTAGAAACCGACGCCATTGCAAAATGTCAATTTACTACTGTACGAATTCCACATTACAATGTTCCACGGTTGGCTGAAAGTTCTCGGTCCTGAATGCTGGTCCAGCCAACCGTGGATCACTGTAATTCTACTAAATTGCAAATAATATTCAATATTTATAATTTTTTCAATTTCTACGTATTCTTACTGGTAGAATATGAATTAATTTCATTCACCCCCTACCTTATGGGTTTTCCAACAACTATCTGGCGCTATAATACGGAAACGGCGACTTGTCAAAGAAAAATTTGTTTTACTCCGAAAAAGAGTCAACTTTGAAAATTTATAAAAATTCTACAAATTAAGGTACCAAAAAAATCGCACGCTAGATATCACGCATATTTGATGTTAATCGGACGAATAATTTCGGAAATCTGCATTTAACTAGACCTGATGTGTAATCTTCAGGGCTGTAACTTCCCCAAACATTCGAATTTCATAAAAACTCCTGTATACATACGAAACTTTGAAAAGGGCAAAATAAGTTTTTCCAATTTTTGGAACCGAGAAAGTGGTCTACCCCCTGAACAGATCTAATTCAAACAGTGCGCGCGGAACGTGTTCGCGGCGAGCGTAGCGCACGGTTGTGAACCGGCCTTTCCCATCGGCCAATCGGAGTCGCTCGTGCGTGTCCGCGGCCGCTCGGGCGCCGTCGCGGCTAAGCCACGCCCTTCGCCGGCGGTCAGAGAGGGAAGCTGGTAATTCACTCTGCGAGGCAGCAACATGAGCGTTTGTACCGTTTCCTGAGAGGACGCGCGGCGACGGAGACGAAATCCCAGAGGTGTAAAATCGCGTGTCGAACAGTGTCATCCGATCGCGGGTCGTCCCGCGGATCCAGTGAGTGTTTCAGTGTCGTGATTGGTCCTGCCTCGTGCACGTGGATACGATTTTTCGTTGGTTTCGAGGAGTCAGAGGGAACGGGGACACATCGGGTCGCCGCTCGTCGGTTCGTTCGCCCCGAGGAATTGCTTTCGGTGAGTAAAGGGACACGAACGGCCGTTTCTGCTATTTCTCCTCGTTGACGACTGTCAAACCCGCCAACAGATTGTGCCAGCATCACATGTCACTCGAGAAAAAAAGGCCAGTCGCGAGTGAACGTGTTATGCACGAGCGTATTATTCGAGTTCGTTTCGACGGAATCTCGTGAAGCTGCTGAACGTGTTCACTGTGCTACAGATTAGGCCGTTCAAGGTCGTAACTCCGACCGCGCGAGGCCTAGTGTTTTGTTACTAGGGTTAGGCAGAGTTGGTCCGTACGCAGTTCGCGAGATCGCGAAGTTCATGCGTAGGTTCCAGTGGATTCACTGTGATTCGTTCGTCTACGTTTTTTTTTTAGATGATCTCCTTTAACAGGTAGTCTCGATCGGAGTAATGCGATTTGGCGAGGAAACTGCGGCGAAATAGGTCGACAGGTTGGGTTTCGCCTGATTGCTAGATCGAATATATCGAGACGCAAATCGAGATTATCTGTTACCTTCGGCTGTGTAGGATTTTTCGCTGGAAAGCCGAGCGTCTAACCTTATTCGTTCATTCTACGCGATTTAAGGCAGTGACATCAATCGTTCCGCGAAAGTGCCGTATTGATTTAATTACTTTCGTCCCATAACGTATATATTATAATTCGGATCGATTTCGTTACGCAGTTGGCGTTAAGCAAACAGACGTAACGCTCGACGGTACAATTGTGTTATTCGCAGTTCGACGGAATAACGGGTTGAATGTTTCTTTAAATGTTACTGGTGCATTTAGTATCGCCAGCATGAGTTTTATGGGTTTCCTTCAGCTTCTTTTTCAGCGTTGGAAATAATTACGCGTACACATTCTTATGTGATTCATTGCTTATTAAGGCCTCAAATGTAATGACAGCTCTAATCAGAAGACACATCAAAGTTCAATGTAAATATTATAACATTTATATACTACCGGTGGGTTACGGATATTCGATAGGTTGTTTAAAATTACTTAAATTTTTATGCTTGGCATTGTGATGAACAGTATATTTTGTATGATACCTTGAGTGGTATTTTGAGCAGCATAAACACATTGTATGTAATATTTTGAGCAGTATATAAATATTTTGTTTAACACTTTCAGTAGAATGTTTACTTCGTATGCAATTTTGAGCGGTGGATTTATTTTGCGTAATATTTTGAACAGAACATTTTGTAGATCATTTGGAGCAGTACGTGCATATTTTTTATATAGTACTTTGAGCAGTACATACATATTCTGTACATAGTACTTTGAGCGGTATATTTATTTTATATAATATTTTCAGTCGGTGTATTTATTTTGCGCATTATTTTCAGCAGCCTAAACGAATTGTATTGAATATCGTGAGCAGTCTACTTTGTATATTACTTTGAGCAGTCCATTTTACATATTATTTTGAGTAGTGTTCGCTGTATCATACTTTGTTCAGTATATTTATTTTATATAATATTTTGAACTGTGAGTTCAATTTGTGTGATATTTTGGGCAGCAAGCACACGTTGTACAGAATATTTTGAGCAGTGTATACACATTACTTTAAGCAGTATATCTATTTTTCATCATATTCTGAGCGATACATTTATTTAATACGATATTTTGAGCAATCTATTTATTTTATACGACATTTGGAATAATCTGTTCCGTATAACACTTTATTCAGTAAATTTATTTTCGCTAATATTTTGAGCAGTGTATACATATTGTGTATATATTATTTTAGACAGTACATTAGCTTTTATAACATTCTGAGCGGTATATTTATGTAATACAATACTTTGAGCCGTCCATTTATTTCACGTATCATATTGAGTAGTGTATTCTGTAATGGGATACCGAGCGCGAAGAATTCTTTATTAGGGTTATGTTTAATCTGATCGTCCGATTATGAAAGGTATACCGCGAATGTGGAGTTACGTGGCTTCTGGTTCACACGGCGAGAGTAAGTCAGAGAACTCGAAAGGAGCAAAATCCTCGTGGAGCGACCATTTGGATGTTGTATAAATTGGCGACTATCCAAGTTTCCGTACTCTCACCGCGTTTCAGTCTTCGGACCACGCTATCACATTCCTTGTTAGTATACGTGCGCTGTCTTTCCGCATGAATTTGCGCGAACCACTTCTACCAGCTCACGTACGCTCGTTCACCGCGAAAAATCCACTTGCTCGCTTTTACGCATTCGTTTCTGTTCAATCCATCATTGCTATTTACGGTTTGCTCCGTATCACCGGCTCTTCCATCCGAATCGAGTATGTTGAATTTATGCAACAGATTTGTAACGCGTAACCGTTTGGAATATTTGTGAGAGGTCTAGTAACATTTGGAGACACGCCTGGTAATGTTTGATGTGTTTTGTATTTCACTAGTAGGATTTTACATACGCGTAATGTGTCTAGTAACAAGTGACATATGTGCAGCGAGTCTAGAAACATTTGATATATTGTCATTATGTATAATATACAAGAATTTACATATTTGTGACAAGTCCAGTAACATTTGGTATTTTTTTCAATTGATCTAGTATCACTTAGCGTACTCATGTCGAATCTAGTAACAGCTGGCACGTTTTCAATTATATTTAGCTACATTTGACATGTTTGTAATTTGTTTAGTAACTTTTGACATGCTTATAGCAAACCCAGTAATTTGATATTTGTGGTCAGTCAAGTAACATTTGGTATATTTGTGACATGCTTAGTAACATTTAATATATTTGCGATAAGTCCAGTAATACTTGACATGCTCTTAATTTGTCTAGTAACTTCTGGCATGTTTGTCATTCTATCTAGTAGTATTTGACATTTGGGGTGTTTGTGATTGGCAAATTTATATTTGATCTAGTGACATTTGACGTATTTATAACATTTCAGTAATAAATTCAAGGCAGTAAACATGAATTTTCACGTTCCACTGATTCTGAAACACTGGATCTTTTTACATTAACTTTTAGTGTGATTACTAATACAGAGATTTAAATATTTACTTATAGATAATATATTATAAATAAGCACATAAATTTTGTGTACAACTTCGTTTAAAGTAGTATTACTATTTGATGCATGTAATCAATTTTTCTCAAATTGGTTGTACACAAATTTTCAGATAAGCTACTGATTTTCTACCGCGCGATGGATATGGTGCAATTATCTGTAAAATCTAGTTCATTATTGTACTTTCTTCAAACACTCGATATCTCTTTTTATTTTCCTAAGATTTTCCGTCTCATTTACCATTCCCCGTGCAACTTAGAAAGCCCACCGGTTGAAATCGACCTTCTCTCTTTCCATAGCAACACACAGAAACCATAAAAAGTGAAAATCCAGCGTGCAAAGGTTATTGAAACCTGACACGCTCGTCTCAAAGTAAACTTCGATACAAAACTATTGGCGTCTCATCAAGTTGCATTTTTGAAAATGAAAATAACATTGTTTGATATAGTATTTTGAACTGCATACTATTTTATTTATTCCTTCAAAATACTCTCTAGATTAAACTTGAAGAATAAAATGAGCTCTATGAAAATGGTTTAAAGGAACTTCTGCCCAATTCATTAAACATAATTTTAGAAAGTTTATTTATAGGTGAAAGAAGTATGAATGCATACAAATTTTGTAATAAAATTCTTGTTACTTATGGGACACCCCACGTATATTATATTTATATAACAATATTAACCCATATATGCGTTCCCAAGAATCATTCACCGTGTGCTACGGGCCACCGTAGTGGACCGAACGCAACTGTTTATTTGACGCTATAAACCTGTATGTTCGGATGAATTGTCATCTCAACGTGTTTGAAAAAAATATATATACTATATTAAACATTGTTTAATATCAGAACACTGAAACAATTGATATATTCAAATGACATACATTATTATAATAAAATATTCAGTTCAACGTGCACTATACTGCGAAAAAATTCAGCGCATGGCGCACGATTTTCCCGAGACTTTCACGGTTCAAAGGGTTGACAGAATGAAAACTGTGACCTTGAGGTGTCCAGTCTTCCTACATACCTGCGAAAAGGATGAGCCACTGTAGTGGCCTTCCGTTCTAAACGGCTGCTTCCTGAGAAAGCCGTTATAGTTACTTTTCATTTTAAACGATTCCTCTTCGGTTAAACACTACACTGGCCTTCAGTTTTAAACGATTCCTTACCGAGAAGCCATAGTAGTGGCCTTTCATCCTAAACGATCACCAGGAATCCACTACTGTGGTGCGTAGCAGCGTAACGGTTAAATACATAATGTCGGAAGAATCCATAAGCCCATAAAATCGGTGGAAATTCAAGCTAGAGCAGTTTCGTCAGAGGTTCTCGTTGAAGAGAACGATTAACACGACCGTTCTGTTGCAAACCATAAATATTGCAAATCCACGTTAAAACGGGCAGATATGCTCTCATTCATTCCGCTTCTTTGTGGTCCGTTGCACTCGATGGATCATTCGGTCACGTTCGCCACGCGTGTGAATTATTATTATTACATTTGTCTCGAACGCCGGAACTTCGCACGATAAAGCGATTTATCCGAGGCGAGCGGGAAGTCAAACGATCCAGAAGAAACGAGAAGAAGCCCGCGAGGGGTCCGGATCCGCGGCGAAATAACAGAAAGAAAAGTATCGCCGCGGCGTCGGTGGGGAGGCAAGATGGCGGCGGCCGCGCTATACGCTGACCGGCGAAACTTAACAGCGCGTATATCCGCGAAAATCGAATATGGAAGGCGATTCAGCCGGTATCAAGCGTTAGACGTAATTAACATCTGTTTAATTAATGTTCGGGGGGCTATCTGTAAATAACCCCGCAGGGGAGTCGGTGTGTCAAGATCATACGATTATTTTATCTGTAATTGCGGTACAGGCTATAGCCTGTGCGCCGTGCAATTAAACTTTACATGTTTAGATCGCGCATTAAAAATCGTTCTACAGCGATGAGTCAGATCGTTATCGGTATCAGAACCGCGGAATGTTTGAATGAATTTTTTCAGCGATGCTGCTCGTGAGGAATGACCTCTTCAGGGACGAATCTGTTGAGGTTAGAGCTTTTTTTTTCTGATCATGCACAGGGAAATGCGAATTCGTGGCTGTTGCCAGAGAAGTGGGGAAAATTTGGGGGGAGTATCTGAATTTTTTTATGAAACATTAGTATATCTGTGTAACCTGAAAATTTTGTGTCATGACTATTTTATACAATGTATATTTTCAATGTACAGTGTGTCTGGTAGGTTTCCTTAAAAATTTATTAAAATATAGTACGATTATTGTAGAAAAAGTACTTTACAGTGAGGGAATGCATATATAGGATGATCCGCCAGAAGTGGATCACAGTATTTGAATTTTTCATGAAATATAAGAATATCTATGGGACCAGAAAATTTTTATTTATTTTTATTTCATTTGATATGTCTTCAAAAATATATTTTATGCTATTTATATTTTTAATATACAGGGTGACCGATGCAAAAAAAATATTTCACTCTCAGGAAGTGTATATAGGGTAGGTCGCCAGAGATAGACCAAATTGTACTTTCTGTTTAAATTATTTTGATCTTAGACAACTATTGGCGGTGTTCAGAATGTGATTAAGTGAAATCAGAAATGACGGATGGCAGGTTACGCGTCACGTTCGAGGATTGCACGGAAAAATCTGAACCGTGGAGTCCTTTCACTATGTCTGCAATTTCTTACGTCTGCCACGGTGTTGGATAGGTGTTGACACCACGTGGCCTCTAACCTGCAGTCAACATTACGATCGAAAATATTTTCAACTTGTCTTTTCCTGTTCTACCTCAGCAACTATATACATTACATTTTCAATCAGTAAACAATTATTTGGTAATTCTGGAATAATGGCTTCATACATATACAGCGAGCAAAAAAAACATATTAACCCCTTGGGTTGCGGTTGTTTCGGACGCACAGCTGCAGAATCCAATAAAAAATAAGAATATAAACCATTTTATTAAAAATAATCAAACGGTTCTTGTCCTTACCATACTCTTTGAATTATATTAAAAAAAAGTCAAACTGTTGGTTAGCACGAGCTGTCCACAATCTCTTAACACAATCCTTGAAACAAATGAGTCACTATAGTGACGTTTCGTTTTAAACGTTCGCTTAACGGGAAGCCAGTATAGTGGCGCGTAGTAGTCAAAGGGTTGATACGCTTATTAATTTCATGAGTAAAGTTTTATATAATTCTACGTATCAAAAGAATATTTGTTTATTAACAATTCTATATTAATATAAAATATCTTCTATTTTTATACCGTTCCATTTTATAACAGGGCGATTATCGAATTTCATTCAACTAAAATTTGTATCTTATTCTTCTATTGTACTCAAGGTGATATTTTTAATAATATTATAAATATATAAATAAATTTGTTACGAATTAATCGTGAAGAAAGAGTCAGGAAAATGAAATTTCTTTTGATGCCATAACTCGGGTTATATAATGTACATAGTCATTTTTATTTTTGTTTCTCCCCGAGGTATCATCGAATTAACTGAGATTTCCATCATGCATTAACAAGCTCGATTCCGTGCAGTAAATCGCTCATGCGAACATCTTTTAATTAGTTTCTTTCTTTCCTGATGCTTCATACTTCTATCTTTTCAGCGATGGCGTTACGTAGGGCCGTTATCGGTTTCTATGAAAGCGTTTTCGAGTGCGTACCATGTAAAATAACGATTATCTCGCGAGCTGGTGAATTCCAATTTTTATCTTCTCTATTATGCACATGGATTCGTTAATTTAACACTAGGTTTACGGACATTTCTTATATACCTATCCCTACGGACACGCGTCAAATTGACGCGTAAACGAAACCGCACAATTTCTTTAAAAAACAACTTATTTTTTTTAAAAACAATATATCATACACTATTAACTTATAAATGAAACTATGTGATATTATATATTTGTATAAAATTTATAATATTTAACATTATACAACATTACATTTATTCCGCGCATTTGTGAAATGCTAAACCTAAGTGTAGTTAGTAAACCTAGTGTTAACGAACCTTAATAATAAAAAAAAAACGCAATCCGTAGAATTGTATAATAGTTAAAATTGTGAGGCTGTTAGAGTTTAAAGAAGTCTACATAAGATTCAAAAATTTGTTATTTACTTTAAAAAACTTGATAGCTGTCGTGATTTATTTATTATATAGGGTGTTTCGTATATCGTGGTACAACCGAAAAGGAAGTGATTCCTGAGGTAAAAATAGGTCGAAAATATAGAAGCGTTCGCCTCAAAGATTTCAGTCTCTCACATTTCTATTCCATCGCCATGAAACATTGAAAAATCCCCCGGCTGCGTTCAATTTGAAAAACGTCTCACACCGAAATCGTGTCACGCGATTATGGTTGCACGGTGCAACTAAAATCGTGCTTTCGCGGAGAAGTGAAAAGGTGCTCAGTGAAAATTCAAACGCGGAAGCGGAACAGTGAAGGCAGCGCTTTGCGCTTTGCTCATAAATATTAAATCGCTGATGAAGCGGAACATTTGAAGGACATTCAGGCCGCTCGTTACGATATCCTCCATTTCGAGTGGCAATTAAACATCTCGCCGTCTAATTAATAAACCATAGACCTCACGAGTGGACATTTTAATCGGCCCATTTACTTGCAAACGTTCGAAAACACCGCGACGAACATTTCGGTAGATTTTCATAAATTCTCATTCTTGGAGTTATTTACATGCACAGGATGATTCTGGCAACTGGACCAGGCTATAGCTCTATTCCAAGTGATGGAAAAAAATTGTACAGTAAAATTTTGCACTGTTCAACAAGCTCTATAATTGGGTTATATGATTTTTTCACAAGTGCACCAGGGCACCTGTAAAATGCAGTTGCACTTTCTTTCAAATGGAACACTGTATTTTTTTTCATGTGTAAATTAATTCCTTGTGTGATTCTGCATATAAAAGGTATTCAGGAATATATTTTTTTATTAATATTAGAATTCGAACTTTTTTTTGCAATAGCATGGCCTCTCAAACCCAACGTGTGCTCTGTAAGGTTAAAAGCAGTAGGCAAACATGAAATATTATAAACAATAGAATTTGAAGAAATTTCCTACCTGCTAAATTAAATTATGAATCAAGTAAAGCAAGACAGACTTAAAATTGTAACTGTTAGATTGCGGATGTTTATGCAAATATACATTTTTAGACTTCCATATCTCCTATGTTAATGCAATTGAATAAATGAAACTGCAACAAGACTGCATTTGCTCCTTGAAACATTTGAAAGATGTAATCTTTATTTTGTTAACAATAAATTATTAAATGTCCATCATTCACCAATTTGAATATATTAAATTGCATAAATATCCGCAGTATAGTAATTGTAGAACGTCTAAAAGAATTTGCCTTTGGATTCGTGAACCGAATTCAGTACAGACGTGTTGCGATGGCATCCATCATGATAATGTCAACGGTGAAAGAGTTAAAAGATCGTCAGGACCCAGAAATTACGAAGAGACGTAATAGTACGTCATCGGCGATCAGCTGAGGCTCCTGATAAGACGTACTGTTACGTCACTGTCTGCGAAAGTGTTGAATAATAAATTATCGGGTGTCCGGACAACAGGCTGAACAAGGGTCCACCGGTTTCTGATCCTCGACCCGTCTGCGAAGTTCCGTTTGAATTATCTATTGTAGTGCCACTGAGGCTCGCCGCCTCAAGGTCACATTCCCCTCTTAATAATTAAGAGAATTATTTAATATTCTGCACGTTCCAGTACACGATGTCTCTTATTTGTTCATATTAACATTTTAACTCTTTGAACTCCTTTGTCGAGTGTGATCCGACATAGATTTTATTCAGAGGTACTCCTATGTCGAGTCACACTCGACATTTTTAAATTGACAGTTTATATATTTATTATATTTCACAATATTTTTTTTTTACCTAGATAAGCAATATTACGCGTATCTGACCCTTTTTTATAACAAAAAAGTCCTTGAAGTGTTCACGTACATGATTATTTGTACCTAATTGGTTCCTATCAACCAACTGTCTTTTGAAGTACATTCCAAATAAAACCCTTAAAATAATAGTTAACTAATAAACTTAAAATAATAAGTTATTGAAAAAAGAATAAAGAGTTCAAAGGGTTAATTGCGACGTGAATTTTGAGTGACCTTAAAGTGCCTGATTTCGGCGTTTGTTCACATATACCTAAAGCAGTCTACCTGCCAGAGAATCAGTTGCTGTTATAGGGTTACTACAGTAATATAGCATGACACCGTAATAGTATAGTATGTGTTAGGTTAATTGGAAAATTCTGCGTTTTTTCTAAGGAAAACGACTGAACTTTTTAAACAATATCTCTACTGTTTCACCTTGTATGTAATGTCCATAATTACTGACGACCTTCTACCAGTTATCAGGCAATTTGTTTATCTCCACCGCATAAAATGTCTCGCATTTACAGTTCACATATTCTTCCAATGCCTCTGCGACTTGTTGTTCATCGTCGAATGTTTTTCCTGATAAAAAGTTTTGTAATGATCTAAAGAGAAGATAATCAGATGGTGCAAGGTCAGACCTACATGGGGGACGACTTATAGCATCCCATTCTAGTTCATTCAACTTCTGCTGACATGAAGAGCACCTGAAGTGGTCATCTCAGATTTCAATGAACACGTTGATGGATCGTGTTATTACAAATCCCCCTGTATATGGTCTCAGGAGTATATGAACAATAGTTTAACAAATATTTAATGTTAACCCTTTGCCCTCGACGTCTTGTTCATCTGATACACATAAGCTACAAATATAAGTATAAGGAATTTTAACAAGAAGATTTCTTTTAATTCTCAGTATACATAGTTGTTTATGTAGTTGAATATTTATATAAAATGTGCATTGTAGAATACACGAAATCGAACATAATTTTTAGGTGTTTAGTTGACCCTCTGAGGCCGGAAAGCTTCGGGAAAAATCGTGCACCATGTGCTGGAATTTTCTGTGGTGGAACACGTGTTTAATTTAATAATTAATTATAATTATATATTTGATGTCGATTGCTCAGTTGTTTTAGTCCTTTAAAATTGCAAAATATGTAACGAGACATATATATTTTAATGAAATAAGCAAAGATGACAATTCGTCTAAATATATAGGTTGAAAGCGTATAGTAAACGCGTGTGCCTAGGCCAGTGCGGTGAACCGTAGCACACGGTGAACGATCTTTTTGAACACATATATGCGTCTGTCGTTCGCAAAGGGTTAAAATAAGAAATTCGAAACGTGAATATTATGGCGACTGAGAGATGCCACACGAGTGCAAAGGGTTAACGTTTCTGTAGGATTTGTATGCTCTACTGTAACAGCTGTTTAGCTGGACTAGGCGCTAGGTTGCTACGGAGTGTTTCTTTTTGCATTAAATATCTTTTAAACTATTCATCGTCTACGCCTGACCCATATATAGGGAGACTCGTAACAACATGATCTATCAACATACAGAAGCCATTGAAACCAGAGATAGCCACTTCGGTGGCTTTCCTTGTGAGTCCTCAACGATGCATGGGGTCTGACGTTGTCATAGTGGTATAAAACTCCCTACTCGCCAGTCCTGGACGTTTTTCTTTAATTTTTTTTACCGAGCCTGTTCAGTTGATGGCAGTGCTTCTCAGCTGTAATCGAGTCGCCAGGTTTCAGTAGCTCATAACATCCCTCCAAATATAGAGCATTCTCTTCTGACGTAGGGGTGTTTGAGAGACAGAAGGAGCTGATTGTTGGGCTTTTCTCTAGATATCATTACATGTTATCCCTTTCTCGTCACCAGTTACAAACCCGTCCAAGAAAGGCTGTGTACGGTGACGAGAGAGCAGACGATGAAATTCTAATCCGATCTGCCGAGTTCTGATCTGTTAGAACATGCGGTATCCATCTGGAGAGATTCACGATGAATCCAATCCGATGCATCTGTTCCACTATCGTTCACCGTGCTGCGTGGAGTTCATCTGCGATCTCTCGCCTTGTTGTGCAAGGATTTTCCGTCAATTTGACCCGAACAACGTTATCACCTGCAGCAGGTGGTCCCCCGCCGTTTGGTATTGTCGTAGAGTAGCAATGTACCATGGCAGTATAGTGACGGGGAGTTCGCTGGTAGAATTGCACGCGTGAGCGCCGGTTTCGACACGGCACTCCGTTCGGAGAGAGTGCAATGAATTAGCAGGAAGAATCGCGGGAGAAAATCGAACAGGCTATGCCGCTCGGTTCCATTCGGATAACCCACTTTCGTTCCTCGGTATGCACGTACCATCTTCCGAACGACGTGTCATCGATTCCACTGATTCACGGTTTCGTCCCACCGATCCACCTGACTGTACTTACTGTACTCCGTTGCACGTTGCACCTCTACAGGGTGTCCGCGCGTAGTGTAGAGGAAAGTATCCCATTATCGCATAGGTTCTTAACCCTTTCAGACCTGAATTTTCTTTTTAAGAGTAAACAAAATATTTGATTACACATTGTAACTCAGTAGACTGTTTAGATGATATTTTGCTGAAAAAAAATATTTGTATGTTCCACAGTTTTGTAGATATTAAATATGCACACGTGTGTACATTAGAACTCAAGTATCGCATGACACCTAAGAGAGCACGAATGAGGCAAGAAACATACACAGCACTTTATAACATTTAATAATAATGTATTAACACTTGAAACTGAAGAAGACTTGTGAAAATTGTACTGCTTTCAGGTTCCTACTATTAGCTGTCACTGCACAGTATGTAATCAATGTTAGTCAATTCTGAATGCACTAGATCTACTAAAAACATTCAGAACATAACAAAATTTAAATTTATCAGAAAAATTGTTCAAGAATGTGTACAAACGGTTTGAATTTCCGAAACATTCATCCTCACCGAAATATCAGCGTAGAAACTTCATGTACACAAATGTGACCACCAGGTTTGAAAGGGTTAATATGGCACACTGAACTTCTACGAAAACTATAATACCTATGGAAGCAAAGCATAAAGTAATTGCATCTCAGAGTAGATTTCTATCTAAAAAGCAAACAACAATGCTTCCTGTGAACACCGGATGGCCCTTAGACTGGATAGGAAATTCACATATTTTTCAAGTTTTGTGCACGTGCTACTGAAAAACGTTTTTTGCCCAAAAGTAGGTATAAACTTTCGATTTTACCATGTCACACGCAACGTAAAAGGCCTGGATTATTGTTTGTACGAATAGCATTTTAATTTTTCAATGTTAAAAGTTGATGTGTATTTTTATAACTTGCGAGTACACAGTTCCCTAATGTCGCATACGAACCATACCCTAATTTCGTACCGTGCGATATTGGAGCATGCCCTTTGATTCGGTTAACTATTTTTCTTCATAGCAACAGGAATGAAATGAAGATGATAATTCTACTAGCAATAGTGGCGATGAAAGTTTGAAACTGGATGATGATTCCAATGTGGATTATGATGAAGATAACGATGCAGAATGCAGGTTTTGTGTAGGTCTTTCTTCAGACGACCAAATGGGCGAAAAGTGGATCAGGTGTACTACATGCTGTAAGTGGAGACCTGAAGTACGTGCTAATTCTGGTAAAACGAAGGTTTATGTTTGTCATTTTCACTTTGTAGGATAATTTAAGAGAATAATTTGAAATGACCTAATATCGACTGCCGTATGTATTCCCTAATACCGCCTAGGCAATATTAGGCATCAGTTTTTGTACTTACCGAAAAGAACAGAAAATACTAATATAAGAATTTTTCTACTCTTATGTAACGTTATTATTTTTTTGTAGAAACGCACCACCAGTAAACATATTCCTGTGCAAATTTCTTATAATAGAAAAATATCTAGTCCAATTTTTCAGTAAATAAGATAATGGGTCCCTTTCTCTACATTCTGCCATGCCCCTCAAATAAATTTATAATTGGAGAAGTCGCGTGAATAGTTTCAACATGGTCATTTCGATCAAAGCAGAGACAAGAGTAGGTCGACGCCCATAATAGTAACTAATAATAATAATCGATAATAAATATTGAAATCTATTGACTGTGGTCACGTAGTGCTGTTTCTCTCAGAAAATCTGATAGATCACGCCTGTAGAGGAGATTTATTATTCCCCCGCAGCAGCTGAAACGTTGAAAGAAAAATTCTAGAGGAAACGAGGAAAAATGGACGAAGATGTTGAAGAACACTTCGCCACGAAGGAAGTTTTCTGACTTAACGGGTTCTTGCTTTTCACCTCCGACCTTCCCAACGCCTTCGACTTCTATCTCGCGACTAGCTCTCAGACGCTCCTACTGAACTTGTCCCAAATTCCATCAGGCTTACCAGTCACGATCCTTCATCTCCCCTATAGTGTTTAATTAATTCCGGCCATTCCTGTCGATGATCGCCGATGGACCGATCATCGCACCGAATCGGCTCGATTATTCTACGAATCGGTGACTCACGTCGGTGGAAAAACGGTGGACCTATGAAGCTTCTAGGTCTGATGCAACTGAATTTTCGACATAATTGATCACGTTCATTCGTTCAGTTAATCTGAAAATGATAGAAGTTTTGATAAGAGGAATGATATCACATTTCGGCAGTCGTTGTTATATAAAAATAATGCTTTTCAATTTGTTGTATCGATTGATCGTTCACATCGCTCGTTTTATCGGTTTTTGAGTATTGATACAGAGTGACGATGAACTCAGAACGATAAGCTCACGATATATGAAATTGCGACTGTTTTGTTCGATCGTTCGATCGATCCATTGTACTTGTTATCGAGGAATATTTATTTTGAAAATGATAGAGCTTGAACAAATATGTTTCCGTTTTTCTGTTAACGTTGAGAAACGATAACGACACAAGTGGAAACGGTCTGCCATGATCAGACGAGTTATCATGAATCTTCGGACAATCCAAGCTTCGTAGACAGACATTTATTTATTTATTAAGAGCCTCCCCGATTTTATTTATACTACAAATCATTCTGTTGCATATAAAATAAATACGATAAATGGCTTTAAAATGTTTTTGTTACTATTAATGTTGTGATTGGAATTGCTGAGAAAATCTGTTCCATTTTAAAAACAAGCGAACAACCTCAATATCTCATGAAATAATTATTTGAAAAGAATTTTTGTTTCTGCCATCATACGTGTCCTTTCGAATTAAACAACTTTTGTTTAAACAATTGTTCTGTGTCTTCAACGGTTTAAGAAATATCGAAGAGTATAAAGCGGACGCTACACTTGCACCGGCGTAAGAAGTAGCTAGTCTGGGCCCCAACATTCAAATCAAAATATCTTCCGAACTATCAGCTTTTCGATACAAGTGCCCTCATATTTCTTTATAGAGAATGAAGAGCTGCGTCGATCAATGCATTAAAGAATATGTGGTTCCATTTATAAAAAATGAAGATAACCTCAATATTTAGTAAAATATAAACCTGGAAAATATTTTGTGACTACCATCATATGTATCTTGTTGAATCAAGCAACTTTTATCTGAACAATTTTATGGTATCTTCAATAGTTTAAGAAGTATCGAATGGTATATATTTAAAGTAGACGCTACACCTTCACCGGCGTTAGAAGTGGCTAGTCTGGCCCCCAACATTCCAATCAAAATATCTTCCAAAGTACCAGCTTTTCGATACAAGTGCCCTGATATTTTTTTATAGAGAATGAAGAGCTATATCGGTCAGTACATTAAAATATACGTAGTTCCACTTAAAAAGTTAACATAACCTCGATGTTTAGTAATATAATAAGCTGGAAACATTTTGTGACTGAAAAACAATCTTATGCCAGAAAACCGTTAGTTGGTACGCATTTTAAGTTTAATTTTCTAAAGTGCTACAGAAAGCGGTGTTTTCGAAGGCTGTTGTTGCACGTGCTATAGTTTTCGCTGAGAAAGAACGTAAAATTCGTTCCGTGACACGGGTAGGGATCGATCGACGAAAAGAGAGGAACCGAAGCAGTGGAACAATGTAGGAATACAATCAAATGCGCACCCTTATCAAGGGGTGCTTCTCATTTCGCGACGAGGTATTTCGAGAGATGACCTTAGGGAAA
This sequence comes from Macropis europaea, assembly GCA_916610135.2. Lineage (NCBI taxonomy): Eukaryota > Metazoa > Arthropoda > Insecta > Hymenoptera > Melittidae > Macropis > Macropis europaea. Next base: position 10,533,232 of record OU744352.1, on the reverse strand, counting down.
AATCGATGTCGGCCGACGTATCTACACCTTTGTAGGACACGAGGCTGGCGAACGAGCGATTTCGGCACGTAGAAAACTTCCTCTTCTCAAATATTTCGTTGTCCTCCTTACATGCGTTTCACCTTTTTTATTCAAGTGCCAAGCAATTTGTTTCGAACCGGGGAAATCTCGTATGCAGGGGTTATTCACCTAACTTAATCTTCTGGTAGCCATCGATTATTCGTTGTGCGAATGCTGGAGGCACCTTGTAACGATTAAAATTGAAAATAAAGAGGCAAGTTGCAAAATACGGGAATTAATTTTGGAAATATCATTTCTCGGTTTGTGAAGCAGAATCACTTGAATGTGGTCAATTTAAGAAATTAATATACTCTAATTAATTTATTTCAAACTTGATTTTCTGGAAAACGAACCTGATGTGGTTTCTATGCAGAAGTGTCTTGCAATAAGTAAAATATTAAAAGAAAATATAAATCGGAAATAATTCTATAGATTCTTTGGCTTAGAGGATTGTAAGATTTTCTACGTTTCAAACCAGAATTAGACAAAAGCGATTTCATAGAATTTTAATTCAGTCAGACTAAATTTTTTAAAAGGGTTAATACGATGATTGTACATCACGTGCGGAAGTTCGCTGATTATACTTAATAAGCACACACTTTGAACGCCAATGTGCGTTCTCCGCACCAGCCGTAGTAACATACGAAATATTTTCAAACACCCATAACACTTAGAAGACTAATTTCATGACCCACGTTTTCTATAACGTTTTTCTTAGTTTCGAGTTGTAGAAGTCGCCTGTAAATTTTGTCAGACTCTTCACTTAATTTATTTTCCCACTTTATTCCCACAAACTAGTAACAGCTACTCTTCTTCTTGTTGCCTGCTTATTAGACCTCAAGTATGACTGTGTCAGCGTGAATGACCCAGCATTAACAACTAAAACGGTCAAGGACGTTCCTTGAGCCGACTTGTATAGAATCCGCGGTTTCTGTTACACGGCCTACTAGGAAAGCGACGGAAAAAATCAAGCAGACGGAGGAAAAGGAGAGAGAAACATGAACAAAGGTATCTGGTCGCATAGTTTGAGAAAGTCCATACTCGAATGGAAGGATTCAGTCGGTCAGTCAGCTCGTTCCCACGAGAGTTTCCAAAGTGTGCCGGAGAGGAGAGGTACAGTTCGACCGCATAGTCCTGAAGCTCGTGGGCGGGGTTTATTCACGCGTCAACCGCATCAGTTTCCGCTTAGAAACACCAAAGACATTTTCAGGGGACAAGTTAGATCACCAGATGAGGATACTCACAAAACTATAGTAAAAAATTTAATTACATGAAGTATAATTCCTTTCAACCATTTTCTGATAAATTTAATTTAATTATTCCGTCGTTATTTTTTTTAACTGACGATCAAGTTTTAAAAAACTGTTATTCATTATATTTAATACTAGACTTCGGATTTTTCTGCAATTTAACATATCAAAATATTTGAAAACAGTACATTTAAAATCGTGATAAAATAAAAATTACGTTTTTTAATCATTCATAATCCTATTAAAGTTTGATTCCCATAATAGCAATATCATAAGAAATATTAAAATTTAAAAATGTATATTTGCATAAACATCCGCAGTCTGTTACACAATATATTGTGTCTACAGATTTTGAGGAATCTAAGAAATATAATTATTTATCAGCCATTTTATGAGAAATTTCACTCAACTATTCCGCTATTATTTTCTTCAGCTGACAATCAGTTTGTTATTGATTATAAAACTGTTGCTACGTGATTTAGTTGCATAGTTTTTTTAACAGGCGTGAGTAACTAACTCCTGCTCGGCTTAAGGCATGGCTTAGTGCCCGGCCGGGCACGACTTGACGGCTCGTGCCTGTCTTGCAGAACGTCCTAACATACTAACCGTTTGAAATAAATCCCAAACAACTACCTTTCTAAAATAATATCACGGAACAAAGATATTCTACTACTTACGCGGTATCAGACGATATAAAAATTCCCGTTTTAGAGGTTAGTTTTTCTTCAAACGAAGCGGTGTATTTTCTGTTATATGACGATAATGCTGCACTCATTGTGATGTCAGAATATATTTAGTCCGACAGAATCCTTTCCAGAGCGATGCTTAGCGGGAAAGAAATGGGATTAACGAAGAAAAGGATGAAAATAACAGGATCCAATTCCCAGGCGTGACGTGAGCACCGTCTGGCGTCTTAATTGCATTCATAAACGTTTTAGACAGGCTCGTTGATGCTAGCTGCCAGTTAGGCCAATCTTATCGCCCCCGCGAGCCCTTCGCGCAACGCCCTATTGTTCTCCACAATTTCTAAAAATAACTCTTCAACTGCCCTGTTTTATTCATCCGAGGAATTTCGTGCAGTTGTTCGTCGGATGCACAAATTTTTTCCACCATGTTCGAAATGGCCCACCGGATATTCGGAATGAAACAAGCGATCCGTTCGATCGGAATACCGAGATTGGAATCTCAAAATCGGGGTCGGTATCGGACGGATACGACACAATTTCTCGCACTGTACGCATTACGTAATCGATCCTGGTAGATTCGACCAACGGAGATAACGTTCGGTATTATATGGTAGAATATTTTAAATTGGAGTTCGAAATGTTTCTATTCAAGCTGCATACGTATTGTTAAAATCAGTCCTGGTATCGTTCATCTTTTAGAGAAATATATATTGAATATTTTGGAGATAGTTTACATAGTTAACTGCAGAATTTTATTGTATTTATGTTTGAGGTGGAAGGTCTGTGCGGGACACGCCCATGGACGATCGAGTAAGGTACTTAATGAATGGACTTACGTGCCTCCCGCACGTGGCATAGGGTTGTGGTGTATACTTGTCGGTAATACGGTCAGTTATAATTATTACTGTTATATCTAATAATTATATATGATTTTTCACAGTTTTTATGATTTATATAATTCCTTCCAATTAGTGTATTTTATTTATTATTATACATTATAACGTATAATTATAATTATTGGAATTATAGTCGATAATACTAGTCTGTATTCGGTATTGCAGCGATCGTATGCAATCCGAGATGCTTCAGAATTTTTCTTCACGTCGTTGAATAATAATTTCATAAAAATTTTGAGGTGTACGGCAAGATTATGATAACGATCCTTCGTCACGTGCGGAAGACACGTAAAACCGTTTATCGCGTAATTTATTCGAACGCCCATTGGCGTTGTCCGCACGGGCTGCATTGCCCCACTTTGTTCAAGCACTTTTGATTTTTTTTTTTCAATTTTTTGAAATACCCCAAGAAGTTAGTTTATTAGGAGGACGATCTACTTAACTAAAACCCTGCATAATTTAATATCTATAATAATTCTATCGATGTACTTTAATGTTATCTATTATTTAATTAAATTACTATAATAGTCGTTCGTATTGAATTTGTCAGGATAAAAATTTATATACACATGCAGGTATATTTTTCATAGAATTGTAATATTTATTGTTTTATTACAAATAGATTTATTTCGTAGACGGGTGATCTATATAACTAAAACTCTATAATTTTATCGATTTATTTAAATATTCCCTGCTGCTTAATTAAATTACTATAACAGTTATTCATAACCGTAATTATTTTTATAGGATTTCAATACAAATTTATATACATACGCAAGAATAAAAATATAAACAAATATTTTATTACACAAATCGAATACATTTACTTAAAAAACTACAGTGATATAACTCACTGTTGCTGCAGGCTACTCGCCTAAAATTTATAAATTTACAAGAAATGTCCGGGCGATTCAAGGCCGAGTGTTCTCGGGTTTCTTTTTGCAGCCCGTAGGCCAGAGGCGGCGAAAGAGAGACACGGACGGAAAAAGAAAGTAAAGGAGTCGTTTGTTCTTGGTAACGTTCCCCAGGTGTGCAAGTAGCCGCATAGTTGCCGATGAAAGCAAGCGGAGGCAGTTCGTACGAACGAAACGCAATCTAGATTCAAACGGACTGGCATACTCGTACGCGGTTGGAATGTCAGGTTGGGTTAGAAAGGCGTGAATGAATTGAATCAGGGTGAACGCACTCGCTAAGCTGATTTTCAGGTCGAAAGTCATGGTCACCCACGGATACGGAATGCAACCTTTCGTAACCTCACTTTCCTGGTACCGGAGAACCCTTCTAACTACCCTTATCAAAAAAGTTCAACGAAAATCGGCGCAGAAAATTTATTTCTAATTTTTCCATACTCTAAGAATTGTGATGTTCAAAGTACTCCCTTTCTAAATGAATTATGTTCAGAAAGGAAGCATTGAATCGATGGTCATAGCTGGATGGGTTAATTATTAATAATATTAATTGTTTGTTATTGATTTTAAAGATTTTATAATGTGGCAGTAATTATTCTGGTTTACAATTAATTTTTGCGTGATGAATCGATTTTTCGGTTGTGATTTCGCCGAACCTATGGGACACAATTTCAAAAATTATTCATTTTGGTTAATAATGAATTTATATTATAATTATAATAATTATTCTGCATTAATTTTTGCATGCTAAATTTGTTACCGACTGTACCTCAATTTTACCGAATTTATAGGACACACCATAAAGTACAGGGCAGAATTAAAGAAATTATAATGAATTTATATTATAATAATAATTATTCTGCACTTTCAATTAATTTGTGCGTACTAAATCTCTTACCTATTGTATCTCTATTTTACCGCACCTGTAGGACACACCATAATAACCTAAATTTGTATTATAACAATAATAATTCTCCATTTTCAATTAAATCTCCATATTACATCTCTTATCGATTGTACCTCGATTTTACGGAACCTGTAGGACGCACCATAACCTACAAAGCGTAATTTCTAAAAACAATACTACAAAGGTAGATACCTTTTGTGTATTTCCTTTCTGGTAGATATTAACTATCAATTCATATACGCAGGAGTACGGTTGCATAAAATTCTAAAGAAATCAGCGCAAGGTCACGCAGTCTCGTCGCGAGTGAATTAGAGGTTATGTAATCGAATATGATAGGGTTCGGAGTATACGATCGTTCATATACTTTCCTCGATATCCACGTTATTCTTATCGGCGCAGCGTTATTATACATGCTTGAAGAGCGGATGACATAACCGCTTTTACAGTCGTCGATGATTCATACACTTTTATCGCGTGCAACCTGTAAGACACACTTTCCATTCATGGTGTTCATTAATTTTCTGTGCACCCGTGGAAACTTTTTCAATGGCGCTCGTTTGTGTTCACGAGTCCATTTATATGATGCGTGCTGCTTGCATTATTTAGTCCCTTTGTACTTTGCATCACGTCTTCGTCCCTTGCGTGTTCAATTGTTTTCTTAGTCATGCGATTCTATTGAAAATTGACAATAAGGTGATATCCAGTTTTAGTCACGATTTATTTACTACTCTTGAATTATGCGAACACTTGTGTAAATTCAATATAAATATTGAAGAAACGTTTTAAATTTTTTAAAATTTATAATGAAAACAAATAATCGTAAATTACACACTGAATTCATGTAGAATCTTCTATAATTATAAAGGATAATTTCTGTTAAATTTAGATATGCTTGTTCAGTGAATCAGACTCACGTGTTTTCACAATTATAACTTTATATGTAGAATTATGTGAATCAACAATGATCAACAAGTATTTAATTTATTCTAATCAATGCCACTACTTTATAATTCTCTTCTGCGTATTTTTTTAAACTGGAAACCGTGGAATATCTTATGAGGCACTGGAGCTACCAAAAAAATGTTTTTACAAAAGTTGTTTAGTATAAAGGGAGACTAAAGTGGTATAGATAATTTTTCTGTAGATCGAATAGTGAGAGAGATTTCAAGGTCAAGATAATTTGTTTAAATTGGGTCCTATATTTTTTTATTCATAATATAATGGCGTTTTTTGAGACTAATTCAACGACCTACTATGTGCAGTCATTCAGTGTACTAAAAAGTCATAAATTAACCCTTTGACTGCGAACTACTTGGAAATGAGGCGATCGCCGCGTGCGGTCGAATTACGCAAGTACACAGTGAGCCATTGAACTGAACTCCCATAGGCGTCGACAGTACACGATGAGCGGCTATACTGTATTTGTTGTTGTTTCCAATATAAACGTAGAATCTTCGATAGTAAGAAACATAAAAAGTGGAAGCGTTATCGTTGTCAAGTGCTGGGTCTCCGACGACCCGGCCATCGGTATGCGATAGCTAAAAAGAAACAAAGGCAACCTTGACGTGTCCATTAGGATGACCTTCAGCTATCTTGCTTTCCGCCCAGTCATTTTTTCGTCTTCCAGAGTAATAATTTCAACAATTTCGATGGAAAAAAGAATTCGCTCGGAAAGTGCAAATTGAACGAGACTCTAGGGAATTTATGCGAATTCTGGATGGTTTCGCGTGGAAAAATATGGCGTACCTTTATAAATACCATGTCCCCGGTAAAAAACATGCCTCTCGTAGTAACGAGAAACGCTAGGCTGATCGCAATTAAAAGCGCAACGCCATGATGAAGACGAGAACCGGGGGAGAAGAAAAAAAGAGTAACGCAGTTTTCAAACCATCTGATAATCGTTGCACGTGCGGTTAACGACATCCCACCGAAACGTTCCATACCGTGAAAAACCGCTACGGCATCGCGGAAAACGTAGCCAGCCACGAGGATCACTTACGTGATTTTTAACAGTCATTTTTTCATGTCTTCGAGCCGTACGCTCGTTTATCTTGCACCCAAAGGGGATGCAGTGTTCAGAGCGGGTCGGTTCAACTCGTTGCCCGCTGGAGCACCGAGTCCTCGCTCGAGCAAGGGGCAGCGACGAAGGGAGATTCAGAGAATCATATTCCTGTCGGTGATTACGATAGCGGCCCAAGTCAATATTTTTCCTTTTTAATTTAGAAAATTTCTAACTGTAGTGCAGTGTTCTGATTTGTTTCAGTACTGATTTTTTTAGGTCAGTTATAATGCTGATATGTTAATGACATGCAGTTCTATTGGAAAACTATCAGTGACCTTGAAGTGTCATTGAAATTTAATGTTTTTTTCTGTCATCCTGTTTATTCTTTCGAATCATGCAACTTTTCTCTCAGACATTTTTTCGTATCGTCACCAGAATTGTGTATTTTCGAACTTTTGTAACTCAAGGTCATCTGAAGGTCATCTTGCTATAGGTCATGATGTTCTTGATGTCAACTAATTAAAGTGAATGTGTGAAGAAGTTTACAGGAATTTCTGTTGATATGTTGAAGAAGATTGCCATGAAACCGTTAGAAAGACTATTTCGAAACACAGACGTGTTGCATAAGGTGTGCACAGCGTTACGGAGACACGATATCCTTATCGAGACGGCCACCGTTATTCACGATCTAGTTTAACACTTTGACTACCATGTCATTATTTATTTAATCATGCACCGTGTTCATAGACACATCTAATCATGTCTAATAGAACGAGTAAAGAAATTATGAAAGTTACTAATGGTGTCAAATAAAAAAGATTTAATTTGAGGTTACGTTCTGTCATTATTTATTTAATCACGTATAGTATTAATAAGTATATTTTTTAAGATTTAATAGGACCAGTAAATAAATTATGGAAATTACTAATATTATTCATTAAAAAGGATTTAATTTGACATTCCATTTAGGCATTACTAATTTGATCACACGTAGTATTACCAATTGTATACAGTAAATATAAAAAAAAATTATCTAGTTTCAATAGAAACAGTAAACAAATTATGTAGGTTACTAACATTATTCACTAAAAAATATCATATTTATGGTTATTAATAAATACATATCTAGTGCGTTCATTCCCCTCACGTAGATTATGATCTGCGTATGATGTCAGAAGTATAATAAGATGCAATAAGAATAATTATTTTTCATACATGACATTAGTTTTATCCAGAGATTACGTTTCTACTGTGATGTACATCATTTGTTACATACAAAATCAGCAAACATCATATGCATTCACTTATTCGGATTTGTTTGATAATTAAAAAATTAATTACAATATTATTTGTTGTTAAGAAGATCCGGAATATCTAATTGAAATTCAGTTGTAGGAATGCGCAATCCACTGAATGGGTTGGTATCTTTTAATTTAGTGTGCTTATTAGTTATTCGGATCTCCTTAACAATAAATAATATTGTAATTAATTTTATTGTATTTGACAAATGATGTATAGCAGAGTCGAGGTAGAATCTCTGGATAAAATTGATGTCATGTATAACAAATAATTATTCTTATGACGTAATTGTTTCTTAAGAAATCGTACTCTGTCGTCGTATACCTAAATCACAACCTAAGTGAGGGGAATGGACGCAGAGTGGGGGTAGTACGGAGCCAAGCGTCGTTCCAGATGGCCATCTCTGGTCTAATGCAACCAGTAAAAAAATTATGATTTGCTAATAATATTCTGATTAAATCTGATTGATCGAGTCGAAAAATTGTATAGATATTCAAGACGGAGCAAAAACGTACGTAAAATTCACCTTATCCTGGTATCCGCTTTCTACATGGAGTACTTTTTGATGAAACTCTGAATTGAGTCTGTTTTTGTGTTCAAAACTTGTAACGAACGACTATAAAACGTGACAGTAATATTATTTTACATAACGAGACCGTTATTGTGCCGTTCACTTCGATTATGTTAGTTTATAAAAATCTGTGTAGATGCCAATCAGTGATTGGTGTTAAAGTGATCACAGTCTACACACACCATCTCCGATATTTTCTAATGAGCTACAGTCTCTCGTCAGCAGAACAAAATGAGCTCATCAATTCCTCGAAGTTGTTTAAACTTTTTCAGTCATGGGTACAAATAATTAATGAGCTCTTGTGTGATCGTCTGGACCATTCACGTGTCCAATTCCCTTAAAGGATTCTTAATTACATTTGAAGAAGCGGTGTCATAGATCGTCGATTTTGTTTTAACACTGACTGCGGCTACTTGGAAACGAGACGAACATTGCGTGCGGCCGAGCTGCAGTAGCACACAGTGAGCCATTAAACTGAACGCCCATGGGCGTCGACAGCACACGGCGAGAGGCTATGTCAGACGCCTATAGGCGCTGTTAGCAGTTAAAGGGTTAAGACGCTTTATTATAATGTAGAAAATATAGAAGCCAAATAGATTTAGTCCTAAAAGCTAAATTCTGCAATTGAATGTGTCTCCACCAACAGGTCAATCCACCCTGATGACAGGGCTCAACCAGTCGCATTTAGAGAAAAGGGAGTAAAACAGTTCAGAGTAGACAATTGGACAGTTCAACTCAATCAGTCATACAGATCATATTCAACTCTTACGTAGAAAGATTTATTATAACCACTCACAGCACAAGCTGTTCTTCATAAGCGTCTTATCCACTGTGGTGCTATTTAGAGAAAGACTGTAATTAGTCTAATGTCATCACAGATACCGTGGAATCCGTTGATCAGGATTTATTACGAGGTTGGCAAGCAGATAGGTGGAGTTAAGATTGACCTTGACTATGTCATCAATTGTAGGGTCATCGAAATCTTATTTTATAATGATCCCAATGTAACCTAACTTACTATTAATAACTTAATAGTAACTTGACCCCCCCTGACTTTCACCCAATTCAATCTGTCGTACCAGTAAACTCGCCTCAAGTTTACGTACACCAGATTCCTCAAGCTTGACGTAGCTCAACCTGATTTTTACTCCAAATTAATCTAGCCCACCCTAAATAATTCCAATTCAGCCTAAACCCAATGAAACTGACTCCAACTTGACCTGAACCAATCTAGCTTCGTCCAGCTTAACCTAGACCAAGCTGATTCCCGTTCAGTCATACAGATCACTTCCAGCTCTTACATAATATCACATCGTTCGTCAAAGTCCCATTACAACCAATCGCACGAGGTTAATTCGACATACGAGGTACGCGTTGCAATCTTACGATTCGTCGAGAGGGATCGCATGCACACCAGCGTGAATAGAATTTCTTTCAGCTTCTTTTGGACTGCAAGGTCGATAACGGTCCACACGGTGCTTTCCAGGCCCGTGAAAAATGGGAGTAGCGACGCGTGCAATATTAATACCGAGAACGTGCGGACTCGCGTAATTTGCACTCGTCATTCAGACAGAGCACATCCTCATTAAGCCGACCAGACTGAGTTTGCATGCATTACCTATATGACCACTCGGTTTGGAAGGAGACGATGCGAAACACCGAGAAACCAGCGAACGTTCGATCGGGAACCAGCGCTGCTCCCGTGGAACAATAAACGCCGAGGATAAACAATACATGGGACAGAATTATGCGGCGTATCTGGAGCGGGAAGCATCGTTCCTCTCTGTGTGTTCGAGCGCAACAGCTGGCTCCTATTCGATGGATCGGTGAAACCGAGTCGCTTTATGTTTTCAGCAACTTTTTCTGCGATGGAGATCGAGATCCGAGCTTCGTGGCGTGTCACAGCACAGCCGTGTGAAGAAAACCGCAGCCGGAATTTGCCTTGTTGGAGTCTCAAGATTGGAGTCACAGAAATTAAAGTTTCTAAATAGAATTCGAGCTCGATAGTAAACTCGTTCTTGGACTCCAAGTAGGGCGGAGGAAATGAGACGCTTTTGGGGCATATGAAATGCAAACTTAGGTAAAGATCTCTACTGTACTGCTCTTCGTCTACGTCAACAAGAACAAGGTGCATGACGAGTAATGAGTCAGAGGTTTATAAGGCGAGGAAGGTGATGGAAAAGCGCTGATGAAAGAAAGTAGCTGTCCCAACTCGTGAGCAATGTGGGAGAGACGTAGCTTTCGAACTTATATATAAATAGTTCTTAAATAAGGGACATACAGGGTGATCACTCTTGACATTCCGCATAGCTAGTCTAGAACTAACTACAACGAACGGCCAGGGTGATGGAAATAGTTGGAAAGATAGGTCAAAGTATCAGCAAGAGTTAGAAAGACAGGCCGAAGTAGCTGAATGCCCCAAAAAATAGGCCAGAATGAGCAAAAGTATTGGCAGAAATGGCTGGAGAAATAGGTCAGAAGAAACAGTTAGAATACCTGCATAGATAGGCCAAAGTGACTGGAAGAATTGTTCAGAATATCCAGACGGATAGGTAGGAAGAAATAGTTGGAATAGCTGTAAAGATAAATCAGAATTCCCAGAAGAATTGGCAGGAATAGCCGGAAAGATTGGCAAACTGCCCGCGAATTTGGCCAGAGTAGCCGGAAAAATAAGTGCAGCTGGTCAGAATAACTGGATGGATAGGCTGAAGTGGTCGAAATAACTGGAAAGATAGGTCAAGAGTAACAATTGGAGTAACTGTAAAAATATGCCAGAGTGGCCGGAAGAATTAACTGGAATAGCCGAAAAGTGTAGGTGTAAATGACCGCAGTTGCCAGAAGAATTGGCAGGAATAACCGGAAACATTGGCAGAGTAGCCTGCAGAATAGGCCAGAATAGCTGGAAACATAGGTCCAATAGGATAGGTCTGAGTGACTGCAATGACCAAAAGATCTGACCGCAAAGATTGGGTAATATAACTGATAGGATTATCCTTAATGGAAGAGTTACAAGATGACAGAATTTCGGCTGTTCCTGTCAGTCAATCAATTAAAGCTGTCCTGTCCAGCAAGTTAGGCAATCATCAGTGACACAGTTTTCAAATTTTATTATTTAATAAGCAAATCTGGGCGGATTCTCCAATTTCTAAAACTGGATCCTTGACAATGCTTAAACTCCTGAACCATTGTTAATATTTTAATTCATCACACACAGTTAGACTGTTACACACAGGTTTGCATACACCAATAGTGTGTTCAGAACTGCTCGAGGTATCCTAAAGTTCGCTATATGAAAAGAAACATCTAAATAACTGGGTCAGCAAATGGATGATTGTCTTGCCCATTGCATAATACTGCAACTTGCTCGTGCGTTTGGTTTCCCTGTTGGGAGTTCGTTAACCGAATCTATGTAAAGCGCGCACACATGAGAGCTACTTCCACCACGTGCGATATAATCATCGTCAGATTTATAACAGGATTGAACACAAATACGGCCTCCCGACCCATCAAGCTACATGAGGAAGCCAACCCCTTTGTATGTTCCATCGGCGACTCAATCAATAGACCCAAGAAACATAGGGAGCACTCTAAATCATGCAGCCAACGTTCACTGCAACATGTCATATCAATATTGTCCTCATTACCAATGGTTACTTAGTCTCTGATAGCGTAATACTTGGACTCTATCTTGGGGAAACATTCTCTGAGTGTTTTGAAATCGTTGAAGTATTTAAAACATCCTCTGCTTGGATGATTCTAGATCCTCTGCATATTCATATAATTAGGAAGATAAGGAATTTCCTTTTCGTATGCCAACTGTAAGGATAACCCAATATTTATAGTGGAAGGAACTCTGCTGGCATTGTGATTGCTAACTCCAGCATAGCAACAGTCAATTTTCTGCTGCATGTGACAACGGTGAAAAACGGGAAACACCCCTCCTGCGAAATGAGCTTTCTGACCGCTTATGGTAACGAATTTGCTTGGCTTCAGATAAGGTGACCAACGTGGTCAGTGTTATACTGTCTACAGTACATGCAAGTCCAGTTTGATTAAGCTTGATGTTGCCACTCGTGTGACATTATGTGAGCACAATAGTGCGCTTTTCTTCAGTTCCCGGTTTATCGCAGGGTTAGGAAAAATGATTGTCCTCAATAAAGCCATGGTTGATCACTCTGAACAGTAATTAAAAGTGCGGTCGAGGAACATTGTGAGGATTAAATATTTCAATTGATATCGCTGATCGGAGTACACGAATTCCAATATTTGGAGAAATAATTCAGAGATAATGCATAAATATTACCTCCAATCGCTCTGGCAGATTATACTTATCATAATAAATGAAGTTGCTTTGCGTGAGGCAGTTATTTACAATAACTGGTCAGAGTCCACTAGCCTTCAATTAGCTATTCAAACAAGATACGAGGGACTGTACTAGTTTTTAGAAACAATAGTATTTAGGTTTCTCTAGTGATTTAGCGTGTCAGTACGAAATATTCGAAAATCATCGACCTTGACCAAATTGTGACACGTGCACGCATTGTGCTAACATTTTGCACGTCAGCATGTAATTAGCACCGTTGGAAAATAAGTTTTCACGGCGAGTCGCGGTTACGCAACTCTTCTATTCTTCATCGATTAGCGGTCAAACCGTGTCGCAGCCATCTTGCTTTCGTGTCACACTAAATGTGCATCGATTCGACACTTATTCACGGTTATAAATAGCTCGCCATTCCGCAATTTAATACGCAGCTTGCAATCCCTGCAATCGTCGCAATTTTTATTCAAAACAACTCAGTATTCCTTATGAACATGGTTCAATGTTTTTAATGACGTTTATAATATATAGTCAGTCATAGGAATGTTTATATCAGGAAGTTGCAACTGGATAGCCCGGCGGGCATTTGCCCCTCGTTTGGGTCACGCCTATTCCGGACAACGGGTCGCGTGGGGGGCAATGGCGCTCTCTGATTGGAATGCGCTGGCTAAGAGGCGTGGCTTAGTCTACGTATACCCTATATACTTTTTTAACCTCTTCTTTTCCGAAGAAATTTTTGAACGTATCTGATGTTAAATAAATATAATCGAAATGAAATTAAGACACCAGAGGTGTATACTTTGAAGATACAAATTATTACAGAGTCAATTAACAGCAGGATGATACGTCTTTCTTCCTGTACACCACTCATTCGATTCGTTTTGTTTTTTATCCCTTTATCTTACGATTTTTTCAATATCTGTCTGTATTAATGTTTAGTATTCAAATATTTTTCAACATATTCAATTTGATTTAGAGAATCCTGTGAAAGTCAAAGATGCTGGCTGCAATACAACATTTTGAAGAATTCATATTTATAACATATACCATAATCTGCATCATGAGTGTGACTCGTTATTACAAGATCGATATACAAGAAACATTCATGAGCAGATACTTGCTTCGGATAATCGTCCGTTACGTAGAGAAGTCTGAGTAGAAAATTTTGAAAAATTGTTGTGTGAGTGGGTCTCTTTTATAGAGAAAATATGTTTATTCATAAGAAGATACACATAGGAAGCATAATTGATGACCCGGGCTGGTTTTACCCATGTCATTGAACAAAAAACACGTTCATATTACTATGCCAACGTTAATAAATAAAAAAAACAATGATAATAACCCTTCGATTGCGGGCGACTTGGAAACGAAGTATACGTTCCGTGCGGCCGAACTGCAGTAGTACACATAAACCATTGCGCTGAACGCCTATGGGCGTCAACAGTACACAGTGAGCGACTTCGTTAACTGCCTATAGTCAACGGGTTAATAGGATGATTACAATTAATAATTAATCTTTATTCGTGTTTGTGACGGTCCATAATGCGATTTTCCAGCTCTGTCAACCGGGAGATCGAACAGTTTCTGTTGTTGTCATTTCAATTTGTCCGATAGGCGCGGTCACGTGACCGCGCCACCTATAGCATTCCGTCGCGGCGTTGTGGAGAGACTTCAGTCTGACTTCGACCGTCGCACCGTGCAGACCTTCCGTGCTCCAGTGTATTTACAACTCCGTTTCATTCAGTTTCGAACAACCTGACGTGTTTTTCGTGACGATGTCGACAGGTTTCGCTCGCGATTCGGTGAATTGAGAAACATTCCGGGAGGAGGGTCGTTACTCAACCATGCCGTTTAACCAAGGTAAAAATCCCGTGTTAGCAACCTGTGACCTCATCGTCGATTACGTGGCTCTGTGTGCGCGTGTTACCGTGGACGTAATAGATAGTCTCTTCGTGTGTTCGATTTTAATTCACCGGATTCCATTTTGTGAGTTTTCGCCGGCAGGATATGTTTCTGTCACACTGTCAGTGAGATGTAGCAGGCGAGATTGAATTCGTTTTAACGGGTGCTCAGTTTTCTGCATGAAACTTCGTCGGTCTCTTGTGTCAACAAAATCTAACTTAACCTAAGCTTCCTCACGTGTTTTTTTCGTTTCTGTGATAATTTTATTTTAATATCACCATTGTGTCTGTCGATGAAATTTATTCAACAGTCGAAATTAAATTTGTTTTACTGAATATTCCGTTTTCTGTATGAAACTTTATCGTCTTTTTGTGTTTATTCTGTTGTGAACGAAATCTGACCTAACATACCCATTCGTATATGTTTCGTTGTTCCTGCGGTAGTTTTATTTTACCATATTCGTTGTAGAAGAATTCAAAAAGTGCTTAACCTTTTCAAGGATACTAACACGTACGTGTAGGTTTGTTTTTTTAAATTTTAAATATTATTGATAAAAATGTAGTAACGTGCTTGGTATGTGAGATACTACTGGAGATTTTCAAACTGTTTATTTAGTGTATGTTTTGGAAAAGTCGTTGACCGGGTGCTATGAGCCAATATGTCGGCTCGACTGTTTGTTTGGGACACTTACGGTGCATAAAGGTTAAATGAACACAAAAACCAAAAGAAATTTAACAACTTTTTTCAATTTGTATTAATTCGTTCTTGAAGAGGTTAGAAAGACAATTTTAAAAAATTACTGAAAATGTGATTACAAACAATATAACTTTGAAAAGTGATTGAAAGCATGATTACAATAAATGTAATTATAAAAAATTATTGAGAACAGGATTACTATAAAAATTATTCTGAAAAATAACTCAAAATAAATCAATATAATTTTGAAAAATGATTGAACACAAGGTTATGAAAAATGTAACATTAAAAATGATTGAAAATAAGTTTACAATAGGCAAGGATTTATTTTGTAAATGTTTACTGGAATCTTGGATCAGAATATTCACAGCGGCGTGAAGGCGCCTAAACGCTGTGCACCGGTGGTTACGATCCTCTCAAGGTCATCTGTGCAGTAAGTCAGCACATGACAATGACTGCTGGTGTTGACGTGTAACGACTACTCAGGTGTATTTATAGTATCAATAATGTATTAGGAATTCATGTATTCGTCGAATCGTCCAGGTGGAAGCACAGAGTGTTACAAGAAAAACATTAAAAAAAGTTAATTATTATTATATAAACTATATACCATAATGAGGAAATGTTAGAAAGCGTTCTACAGATCATTTTCAACCAAATATTTATGAAATATGGACAACGATCATAGTGAAATAATAGGGTTAATTTATTGTTAACACGATTGTTCTTGATTTATTATTTCAATTGTATTCTTGCTGCAAGATATCGAAAGGTTGTATATCTATTCAAAAATATTACCAATCTTTCATAGTTTGATCGCGTATTTTTGTAATCATAAATCGTGAAAATAGTCGAAATATTAATTTTAACCCTTTGACTGCTACGGGCGCCTATAGGCAATTGACAGTCGTTCACCGTGTACTGACGACGCCCATAGGCGTCGGGTGCAATGGCTCACTTTGTGCTACTGCAGCTCGACCGCACGCAGCGTTCGCCACATTTCCATTTAGCCGATGTCAAAGGTTTAATATAGTATGAGCGACGAAAGTAGGCGCTTCAAGCATATTTTAACTGATTATTTAATCACTCTAAAATGTAGTCTCAACTTCAGCTCTGTGAACCAATATAGCAGTTCCGGGAAAATCAATCTCTGTGCGCTACGGGCCACCGCACTGGCCCGAGCGCGAATACTAATTGCGTGCTACAGACGTGCGTGTCTCGACGAATTATTCCATCAGTACACCTGATTAACATCTGTATGATTTGTTAAGTACTCACTAGTTGAACAACACTGAAATAACTTAACAATCGACATCATACACATAACAATAATGAAATATTCAGTTTGTCACTTGCTCTACCGTAGAAAATTCAGCACGCACCGACCGTTTTCTTCCGAATTTTTTCACGCGGAAAGGGCAGAGATCCCGTTTTGAAAATTGGGATGAATATGAAAAGTATTAAACATCGTATGTTACGTCACGAAATAAAAAACAATTGATAAAATTTGAGGTTAACATTGAGGTGACTGAATTCTGCGTCATCACAATAGAATTTTCTATGTCCTGCAACATAGTTGTAAAAAGAATGTACCTGCCGAAAAATAGAAGTTACGTTTTACATATTGATAAGCTGTCCAAAAAAAGTGAGGTTATGGCGATTGGGCTATCACTCCTACAGTCTGAATTGATTCTGTCGGTTGTGGGGACTTTTTTCACAGTTTGGGATCATTTTTACAATTTGAATTTATTTTCTATTTAAATGTTATTTTACTGGATCGCACTATACATTTCAGGACACCCTGTATATTGCAGATAGATTAGGTTCACGCGGGAAATACAAAACAGAGGATAGAAAATTACAGGCTGCGAGGATAGGCAGGCCGGTTTCGAGTATACTATTCCACCGGCAAGTATACAGTTAATTTCAAGCAGTCAAGAGGAGCGCGTGGTAGCGGTTTACCATAATTCAACGAGAAAGAAAAGTACAGGGTTGAGTATGGTTGTGTTCCAGGCATTTAGTATGGCCGCCACCGTAATAGCGTGTGCGGCGTTTTAGCTTCAATTTTAGAGGCACACTAATTATACTGTTAATTAATGTAAACGCGCGGAACAGCTTGCACGCCTGCTATCAGATTGCATCCTGAAAACACATTGATAGCGCCGAGAACTGTGATCTATTGATATGTTTACAAGATTGTTATACATATAATTGAAAATACTTAAATTATGTTAATCCTGTATTACGCCATGTGACTTGGAAGTTACCTACACGGTGTCCCAGCTTATCTGTTACAAGCTCGTATTTCCTAACTTGTTGAATATAGAAAAAATGTTTTATATGGAATTTGTATGGTGCGAGGGGGCACATCTTTTGGCGAAGACAAATTTTATTTACATTATTATTTTCCGAAATACGAAAGTCAAGTTCGTTTTTTTAAATGGTATTACATATTTTTCTTCAGGTCATTTAATAGTGCTTCTCAAGACGAATTCACTGACCCTTAATGTATACACCCGATTTTTAGTGGTTTTCGAGATATTGTGCTTAGAAATTTACCGATTTTCAACGGATGAAACCCGGCGGAATAGGAAATATTAGTAGTGGTCCTATTCGCGTTTTAAGTTCCACGTGTTAGACATTGCCTCTTGAAACAGATACGAAGGGTCTGCACCAGGAACGGCAGACCCAAACTCTGGACAATAGTTTTCCATTGTAAAGTATCAATGGTACCTTTCTCGACACTGCAAATGCTACATCTGTGGCGGAAAGTTACACTAGTTACCTAGTTACACTGAATTTTCCAAATTTTGTTATGAAGTATTGATGTTTGCAAATTTCCAATGTACACTTGGCAACACATGACTCTAATAACTTGATCACCCACTGTATGTCCCTTGTAAGCCACGCCCCCTCTAAAACTTGCACCAATACTTTCGGTCCGTCTGCCGCCTCCTGTGAACGTCACGTGGTCGATGACCGTCCAGCGCCCAGGCGGGCAGAATGTGCCCATGCCTGCCGAGTCCATGTGTGCCACCGAATTTCGAAGTCTATTACAATTTCTAAATGTTTATCACTCCGAATAAAATCTGTAAAATATCCAATTTATTCTGCAATATTCCGTCACTCTTGCAATTTTTCTTTTACTTTAGAACCGTGCCTAAAGAACACGGAGAAAACGAGATGGGCGTGAAGGGAAACGTAGCGGAGGGGTCTAATTAAGCTTTTTAAAAGACGCTAAAGCCACTCGACGCAATTTGTTAATTGGAGGAGCTTGAGATGAGCGAGCAGTCGACACACGGGACACTGCAGCGCGGGAATTTTTGTTTCCCTGTTTTTTTTCATGCGTGAATACACACACACACAGACACACGCGTCCCGAATTAGTCTGCGGGCTCGTTTTCAAGTACAGCCGCTCGTTTCTAAGTACAGCCGCTCGTTTCGGTCCGTAGGATCTGAAGAATCTTGGAAATCGTTGGTTCGGCTGGCACGTGGCGATCTAACGATCCACCCCGGAGAAATTCACTCGACTGCAGGCGTCCTCAGACGATCAATATGTATTGTCAAATTTTTCAGTATTGTCAGTGTTATTGATCGTGCGAGGGGACAGAGTTAGTCACTCTTCAATCCAACCCAAAAGAAACCGTCGAGTTCAGCCGTCTAATACCCTTTTACCCCTTTAACGATTGCTGCCAGTTCGCATTCTTCAACTTCATTTCATCTAGCACTGTTACAATAATAAATTAATTGTTCCACTCTGTTTAACGCAGGTCATTCTCCTTTTTCTTAACGTTTCCTCTCCGCAGACGCTAAGTAAGTTCGCGGCGTAAATGGAGGCCTAACAAAAGCTCGGAAAATGGATGAGAACGGGCAGAGGAGTGACACGGGGAAAGGGGTTTGAAATATTCGCAGCGTAAAAGTTCCGACAAATTTCAGTCCCGCGTTTCAGTTCTAGACAGCCCTTGTTATTCACATCGCTGAGATTTCATTTTCGTCCATCCGCCAGCGAAAACGCACGCCCCGGCTGACAGTTTCGATGGCAACAAACGCTTGAAATAATGTTCAAAAAATCTGAGAGATATTTTTGGACGGCTCTGGATACTTCTCCTGTTTAACCCTTTGAGGACGATGACGTATATATGCGTTCAGAAAAATGGATCACCGTGTGCTACGGGTCACCGTACTGGTCCAGGCACAGCTGCTTACTCTACGCTATAAACCTATGTGTTCGGATGAATTATCACTTCAGCTCGTTTTATTCAAACGTACATGTTTTGTTACGTATTTTTCAATTTTAGAGCACTAAAACAACTAAACAATCGGCATCATACACATTATTATAATGAAATAGTCCGATTAACACGTTGCTCCACTGCGGATTTTTCAGCACATGGTGCATGCTTCTTCCCGAAATTTTCAGGGCTCAGAGGGTTAATCCGTTCGATTTTTTGGACGAGACATCTCACGACTTTGTTTGTCAATATTTACAATTCAGTATCGTTTATTGGACACTTTGATAACTATAATCTTCACGTGGTATAATAAATTAGTATACAGGGTCTTTCTAATAACTGGGACGGGCTATAACTCTGTTCCAAGTGAAGTTAGAAAACAATCGTAGAGGAAAATGTTGCACTGCCTAATTTTCACCCCTTTAACTTGAGTATTCGCAGCTAAAAGAAATACATGTCTCGTATTTTTGGTTATTCTACAAACCTGCAAAATTTCATCAAAGTCGGGAGAGGGCGGTCCAGTACCCTCCCTTGTTAAACATTTTTTATTCCTCTCGGTGAGTACTGTAAGGCCCTAAAGTCCTTAACCCTTTTTCTTGACCACCGTGTATATTTTCCAGAAGGTGTGCCGCATTTTTCCTACCGGAGACATTTTTAAAAACTTCTTTATGTAACAATGGAATTAATTTTTAGGTTTAAACATAGTTTTATGATAATCAGTACGTTGCAAATATATAGTAATAAATATTGTGTGTTTTTACATCTACTTCACAATGATAGACAAAAAACATGGATTTGTTTGTTGACTTATATCACACAGATCCACCATTCTAGCTGTGGGTTTAATCACGAAATAAAAAGATCCCCGATATCTCTCGCCTAAAGGGTTAAACAAACCAGATATCTCGTCCAAAGAATCTGATATCCTCTACCCCGGTTGATTGGAAGAGCATGCGGGACCGAGGATTTCCAGCCAACCGTGGAACACTGTATCTCGTCCGCGGATGTGAATGGGTTAACTTGACCGAAACCTTTTAAGTCTACCGCCTGGTTATCGGAAATATCTTTTTGTTCGTCAGCTGCGACACGTGGACAGCAGTAATTATCGTCCCCCGCTCTGTAAACAAGCTATGATCCTTCGTACAAAGGGGGCATTATTCCATGAGCGATGATTGAGTTAGATCGGCACAGAGGAAAGCCAAGGTTAATGATCAACGTTGGGGTATTATGTGAGCTCGATTAAACCCAGAGGTGACCTAAATCAAAGTTAATCGTTATGACACGCTGATCAGGGAAGTCCATCAGCTTCACGCGAACAATTTATTTATTTATTTAAGTACAAACACAATATACAAGGTGGGCCACGTAAACGGTATCACCTAAATATCTCCCTTATTTGCCGTTGTATGAAAAATGTTCCTCAGAACAAAGTTATGCTATTTCAAGAGGCACATGTTATATTGTTACAATCTCTTGAAGCTGTCTGCTTCTGTCAAGGTCACTTTTGCTTGAGGTATTCAATGAGTAATCAGAATTCCTGCTACAACATTTTTATGTTTCATCGGTGAATCATATGTGAAAAAATGTTTCAATGAGGAATAATAATTTCAGTAATTATTAAACACCCTAAGTGTAACATAAAGTCATCTTTATGAACCAGAAATATTTCTGCAGCCCAAAATTCATAACAATCATAACAGAGGAACTGGTTGAGATTGAAAAAAAAGTACAACAAAAAAATAGTAAAGGAAGTTCAAAGGGCGTGGGGAAGAGTTTGTGTATGGTCCTTGAAGAGGGGTGTCGAACGTAAAGAATTTCAACACGGATCGATGCTGAAGTGAGTCTTAACAAAAAGCTCCTTTGTTCCCCAAAGACACCCTCTCGATTTGAAGAACGCCGTGCAAATTTTTGTGTTGTCTACAGGGTGTCCCATAAGTGCTACAGCGGAGGAAGAATAAATTCTGAAGAGAAGACAATTTTTTAATAAAATACAGAATATCACATTAGAGGACACCTAATTGTCGTCTACAGTTGTGACGAAACTGAAAAATATTTAATCCTCTAGCTGTTTTACTGTATTAGAGTGCTGTTGACTACTATAATGGCTCAGATGTCCCATGTGGCCTATAATAAAAACTACATTAATAATAAAGTGTTTATTAATATATGTGAAATTAGAATTTCATCGAATTTAATTACTCTGATTTAAACATAGTTTTATTGCATTAGGACAGTACTGAAAGGTACCTCAGCTTGACTCTATAAATTATAATTTTACTACTTTATAAATAGCTTCGGTGAATTTCTTATTAACCCTTTAAATGCGGGGTACTTAAAACCGAGGCGAACGCCGCGTGCGGTCGAGCTCCAGTAGTATATAGTAATCCATAACGCTGAACGCCTATGGGCGTTGACAGTACACGGTGGGCGACTTTGTTGGTACTCAAAGCGTTAAAAAATTTAAATCAGCGAAATAAACAAGTAAACAGTACTAAAACCATTTAGAAAGTCTGTAATATTGTAAACAATAAAATTTGAAAACTGAATTTCAACCCGCTGTTTTAAAGTTTTGATTAAACAAAGTAATCAATTTAAAACAGAAATTGTGAAATGCCAACAAGAATTTGTCGTTGAAAAGGGGAAAGAAAATTCAGCACAGGCGTATCTGGTCATAATAAATTCACCAGTGAAAGGGTTAATTATTTTGTATGGTTTTTAATTTAAATAATTAAAAAATTATGACTTCGAAGGCAGTCAATTTTATGAATATTCTTTACATGGAAGTATATATTATTTTGCATAACTGATAGAAATATACAGTCAACCATGTATAGTAATGTGACCTTGAACTTCACAAAGGTGCATAACCTGACAGAAGTGTTGCACCGGTCGTTCTAACTGTCCTGTCGGGTTTGGTCATCTGTAAAGAGTTCAGGGTCACGTTATATAAAAAAAAAGAGTAGAAGCTCTTAAGACATAGATGTCCTCTTTCTGATGCTACACTATGTATATTTCCACTAAATCAATTAGGACAGTTTATGAACCTGCGCTTAAATAAGATTGAACTAGAACTTCAAACAAAATAGTTGTATCGTTAAAAAATTTTTAAACAAATGGAAAGATAGTTGACGTAGGTCTAAGTCACGAGAGTTAATTGAAAAAAAAAATAATTCGGACCACTGATAGGCTAGACCAGAATTTTCAAATTTTCAACAGCTATCACATGACTTGGCTGAACAGAATCTCGAGCAGTGTACAAAGCAGCGAATTAACAGGCTTCTCGTCCAAGGCCAATGGAAGAAGCTTGGCCTAATTGCACCTTGGTGCTTCACGAATTTCACCTATGAAAACTTCACAAAGGACAACCCTAACGAACGTTTCTTCTTTCAATGATACTACTTCTATTATTTGTCCTTTGATCGTGTCAAATGTAATTAGATGAAGAGTACAATGATTTTACTGCATTTCCATCAATCACGCGAATATATGTACCTGAAGAGCCAGCGACAAATATCTAATAGATAAGAATCACGCGGTACTGTGTCGTAGGCGTTATCTTATCATGCTTTACAATTTCGAAGTATCAACTGCTGGGAGAAAGAGAGAGAAAACAGGTGCAGATAGATAATTACTTGGAATGTTAAGACCTGGACAAATTTATCTTGAACTGAAAATGAGAAATTACCGTTCCAATGGCGTTGCTTAAAAATATTGAAAAAGCACGTCTGGTAATAATAATTTTAAAATTCGAGAGTGAGTTAATAATTATTCACCCTCTATTTCTATAATTTATTGCAGTGATGGCCACAGGAGCTGCGGCCTTCCCCCACTCTAGGTCCATTCCCCTGCAGTATATGATCCGTTTAATGCAAAAATGTTATAAGTCACTTTGTTTCCAATTTGGTTTCACGATGTATCTTTTTTATGTATTTTGATTTTCGGGGTATAACTTTACAATAGCTTACATAAAAGAGATGTAACATTCTGTCATATTAGTGCATTTTACAGAACTTTTACTTCATCCCTCATTATCCAGTAATCAACTATTTTGACTTACACCACTTTTGCATTAAACGGCTCATATAATATGACCAGCGTGCGTTCCAGGCGAAGGTCATACAAAAAGTTTGAGACATGGTGTGTGTATCAGTGGAGTTTGGAACCTGATTTCATCGTGGGTGCAACGACAGACCCGATGAGCAATGGGAAAGCAGGAATCAGCGGATGTTTGGTGTTTGTCATGTCCGTCTATCTAATGTGCGTGGACATTAATCATATCTAACAGTATACATTCCGTCATGGTGAAACTTCGACAGATTTGGGCCTCTGCTACGTCTTCAGACCACAAAAGACGCATCGCTGGTCGTTGTTCTTCCTTGGTGCGAACGTAGAGTGATGCTGTCGTGTTTACTGTGCAACCGCAGCAAAGGAAACTGACAATCTCTCCTCCATTGTCACAGTTGCTTTCGAGAAAATGAATCACAGAACAGGCAAGGTGCATGGGCAGCCTAGCCTAAGTAGATCAACCCCATCGAAACTTCAGTATTAAATATCTCTTAAACTATTAATCGTCTACGTCCAAAACCATACATAGAGAGATTCGTAATAACATGGTCTGTCAGCATGCAAGAGCTCATTAAAATCTGAGACGACCACTTCGGTAGCTTTCCTTATGTGTGGTGAGGGCTAAAGATTCGATAGAGCTATGGCGATTTGCTAGGAAGGTTTAACACTTTGACTGCCGTGTCACCCATATGTGGGTGACAGTCACATTCAATCACTGTTTATTAGATCGTACATAATGTTAACAAATATACCTAATAAAGAGTAATGGAACCGGTACAAAGTTATGAAAGTTACTAATATCATTAATTAAAAACGCTATCATTTGAACTTATATTTATTTTTCTTGAGAATTTAGAAAGTTTATCATTTTCAGCTGATACAGTGTGGCGTTCAAAGTGTTAATAGAAAGAAGGTAGATGATAGGGAGGAAAGAGGTTAGAGAGGCTAGATCTGTGCCTTAGATGAGGGATAATTACAGGAAGCTTGAAGGATGTCTACAGGGTGGACCAGTCAGAATTATATACCAACTTGAATATCTTCCAAACTGTAGGAGCTAGAGAAAAAGTTGTCAAATAGAAGTGGCAGGATAAGAAGGGGGTCATCATGTGGCGTTAACAATTTCTTTCCAGGTGGAGTCGCTTCAAGTCTGATCAGAATGTGTACGTTGTCAGTG
This sequence comes from Macropis europaea, assembly GCA_916610135.2. Taxonomy (NCBI): domain Eukaryota; kingdom Metazoa; phylum Arthropoda; class Insecta; order Hymenoptera; family Melittidae; genus Macropis; species Macropis europaea. The sequence goes on along the minus strand of OU744352.1, from coordinate 10,508,266 downwards.
TTTTGTATCCTTCATATGTTTTGCATCCTTCATACTTAAGCGCAGTATGGCATCGGCCATTCTGCCAGGTCCGATTCCAAAGGAATTATCAAACGTCTAAAAAAAGGCTCGCGAGCATGTTTTCCTCCGAAGTTCGGATAAAACTGGCAATCTGCCCGAAAGCTTTCAGCATTCATCCTGCTGTAAAGGCAACAGTCTAAAAATATAGGTGAAGCCGGAAACTGCTGGAGCACTTCTCTCTATTGACGAATTCGCGCGAAGATGTCAGCGCGGGAGAGTCTGAGAGAGACGGGGAGAGCAAAGGAGAAATAAAGTTGTAGCACTGATTTTTTTTCAGACAGCATTCTTCCCACCAGCAAGGGGCAGTTGTTGCAACGAATTAGCAACGCGTCCGAAACTGATTTGTGCTTGGTTGCATTTGTGTGGTCACGTGTGTTTGCAGATGTGGCCATCCAGAGCGACGAATGGCTCCGCCCTACCCCCACTCTGCGTCCATTCCCCTCACGTAATAAGAAAGTAGACTGAATCTCTAGATTAAGGAAACGGTGGAATATCTTATGAGGAACTGAAGCTATCAAAAAAATGTTTTTACAAAAGTTGTTTGGTATAAAGGGGAACATTACGTGGTATAAATAATTTTTCTGTAGGACAAATAGTGGGAGAGATTTCAAGGTGAAGTTTCTTTTTTTTAAGTAGGAACCTATACTATTTTTGTCCATATTATGATAGCGTTTATTGAGGCGAATTCAACGAACTGTATAAAAAAATAATCATTCTTATTTCGTCACTGTTTCTTGAGAAACCGTACTAACCGACAATCATCAACGTTTTCAATGTCATATGCAAACAACAACCTATGTGAGGGGAATGGACGCAGAGTGGGGGTAGACTGGAGCCAGGCCTTAGTGAAACAAAAAATGTACTTTTAAACATTTCAACCCTAGAATGTAGTTCTGCCATAATTTCATTTCATGAGCTGCATGGAAATCAAAAACACTGAAGTCTACAAATATATATTTGCATGAAAATTCTCAGTCTAGTCATAAACAACTTCCAAAATGTTTTCCAAAATTTATCGAAGTATTTATTCAAGGATTGTCGTAGCAAATATAAGTTGCAGAGATGCCCAACAGTCTGTAACCTGGACAAACTATTTGAATTTTCGAACAATGAAAAGTGTATTATATGTTGTAGGTTATATATGACACGACACAATAGTTTGGAGAAAATCTGTGGCTCAATTTTCGTCTGACACAATGTGGAATGCTTCATGCCAGGTCACAAAGGCCATTCATTTCCGTAGCTGTCCTATTCTCAGGATTGTTCAGAGTATATCGCGACAGAAACTCTCCTCTCAAGATTTGTGATATCTTGAAACCATTTCTACATCCTGGCTAACAATCTGTTCAAGCAGTTCATGGCGAGACTTCGTTGAAATATCTTCTGTGGAAAAGCTTGAAATGACCTCGACAGCTGTACCCCAAAATAATTACCATCATTGCGTAACGCCATCTTTGATATCAAACAGATGTGTTTTAAAAAGTCCGGTGTCCTTGGACTGAACTTGCCTGCACCTAGAAACAAATTGTCATCGTTGCATAACAGCATGTTTGACATAAAGCATGTGTCTGTTAAAATTCTGGTGCTCTTGGAATAACCTTGGTGACTCCACCCAAGTCAAATTACCTTCATCGAATAACGCCATCTTTAGCATCGATCACCGAAGCACCAGATTCTTATAATCTCCATTAAGTTTCAGCAAACATTAACCAGCACTCGAATTTTAATTATCCACCCTTGTATATTTTATATACTCCTGGAGAGATCAGTGTCCCCGCAAGTTCATTCCCCATGATCGACCTTTCATAGCCCTATAAATAATGTTGTTATACAACACTGTTACACTGTTCTCGTTATTTATATAACCCTTTGCACTCTGAGAACTTTATTAATATTAATACTTTGTTAATTTAGATTGTGTTTTATTAACCCTCACTTGTTGTGGTGACATGCCGGTCATGCAACTGGTATCGTGGCGTCATACATGATCCGTTGGAGTTTTGTAAGGGTAGTGATGAATATTTTTACTATAACTATCACCCACCAACTGTATGGAATACACATAAAGAAGAAACAATGAAACTTTTCCATAAACTTCAATATTACAATGTTCCACGGTTGGTTGGAAGAGCATTCGGGACTGAGAACTTCCAGTCAACCGAGGTAGGGCAACTTGTCATCGCGTTCTCGAGCATAATATTTTATTTTCTTTATAATTAATGATAATACAGTGTTCCACAGTTGGCTGGTAGTTCTCGATCCCGAATGCACTTCCAGCCAACCGTGGAACACTGTATTATTATTAATTCGTTGTTATCATTGGGTCACAGATGACCCGCAACTTCTTCAACTGCTTGTTCTCTGGTTGCTAGGCACTTCTGTTTTCTTCATAATTAATAATACAGTGTTCCACGGTTGGCTGGTAGTTCTCGGTCTCGAATGAACTCCCAGCAAACCGTGGAACACTGTATTATTAATTATGAAGAAAACAAAAATGCCTAGCAACCGGAGAGCAAGTAGTTGAAAAAGTTGAGGGTCGTCTGTGACCCAACGATACTAACTTAGGGCTAAATAAAGCTTGAATTTTCACGGCGCCGTGGCAGTGACAGGCGGAGGACAAAGGGACAATTTTTCTAATGGAACCTCACGTTTTATCTGTTTTCTCGTTACCAGGAACGGTCACACCTCGCCGTTTTCCCCGACGAGGACGTTCAGTCACGTTTATTTGCGACGCCGGTTATCTTATCGGCATTCTTTGTTCGTGGCCGGCAGACGTGCTGACGTTTTATCAATAAAAGCAAACATGATGTCACCGGCAGGGAGGGGACGATCAAAAACCTGCTGGAAAGTTTTATTTATTGATCGACGATCGCCGGCTCGCGCGTTCTCTCCGCTTCTGCAAAACTGTAAGACGCTATTTTTGAAGCGAGCCTGCGAACACGGTTCTGCGCATGAATAAACATATTCGCGCGGTCACGCAGACGGCGTGAACAGATAATAATGACATAACTGGACAGAAGAATGACCGTGATTCATCTGGAATTATCATACATCGACTTTTTCGTGAACGCTTATATAAAGATGAGTCAGCTGTGTTGTAGTTTTGTGTAAACATTGGATCGTTAGGAGAGAAATAATGAAGTGTATGGTAGATTTTGGCTTCTTTTTGGAGAGAAACGATACGTGAAATCTGCAGAGGTTGATTATACTTGTTAGTACAAATTTAGGTGTCTGATTTAGGATAGGTGCTTATGAAGAGTGTTCGAGGTCAGTGGAATATACCGTTGAATTTATTTGTTCATTCGCTACCGTGCTGCAGTAAGATAAGTATTCGAAGCAATCTGAAAATTTGACGGTGAAAATGGTATTTTTAAGAAGATCGACCAAATGTTTAAACACAAGGTGTTGTGTTTAATGGGGCGAGTATTTGTTGCTCGAGTTGGGAGTCCAGTCGGTACGAGTAATCCGGGAAATGGTACAAAGAGGTTGGAAGAAGATTGGAGAGACTGGTGAAATTGAGGAGACCTAGAAAAAGACCTGAAAAATTAGGGATAGACCGGACTTAATTAAGATGAAACAGGAGGAGGTTGGGCCAATTGAAGAGAGTCAGGAGGAGACTAGGAAAATTAGGGAGAGCCGGGGAGAGACTAGAAAAATTAGGGTGAGACCAAATTTAGTTAAGGAGAGACAGGAAGGGATTGGGAAAATTAAAGAGTGTCAGGAAGAGACCAGGGAAATTGGGGAGAGCCAGGGAGAGACTACAAAGATTAGGGAGAGCCACAAAAAGATGTGGGAGAGACCGGATTTAGTGAAAGAGAGACAGGAGGAGATTGGAAAAATTGATGAGTCAGGAGGAGACCAGAAAAATTAGGGAAAATCAGGGAGAGACTAGAAAGATTAGGGACAGCAAGAAAAAACAACAGAAAAATTAGGGAGTGACAGGGAGGGATTGGAGAAATTAAGAAGCGCCAGGCACAGCCCAGAAGATTAGGAGGAGCTAGACAAATTAGGAAGGGACCAAAAGAGTTAAGTAGAGCCAGAGAGAGACCAGAAAAGTTAGGGTGGGCCAGGAATAGTCCAGAAAAATTAGGGAGAGCCAGGGGGAGACCAGAAAAATTTGGAAGAGCAAGAAAAAGAAACAAAAAAGTTAAGGAGAGACAGGGAGGGATTGAAATAATTCGGGAGAGCTAGGGAGAGACCAGAAAAAGTCAGAAAGAGCAAAGAAAAAATCAGAAAAATGATGGAGAGACCGTCAAAATTTAGGCAGTACCAGGAAAAAATTAAAGAGACACAGCGTGAGACTGGACTCTTTTACGACACCCAAAACGCTTTCTATATTTATACATCGTGATGCGGTGATTTCACGCAGGACGCCAATTGGCGTGTCTGCTCTGTAAACTATTAAAAACACACTCTCGCTAACACAGAAGACAAAAAAAGATATCGTTCCTCGAACTGTCCCCAATCAATTCGGATAATCATGCTTCCACCGTATTCACCGCACGAAACGTTCGTAAAGCCTGGAGTCACTGGCAAACTATAGATAAGTTGTTCAGCGGTAACATAATGTCAGTATCAACTAATCAGCCCAAGTCGTGGCGCCTACGAGATAGCTTGTATACACCGCTTATCGAGCTGGTAGAGCAACATTCCACGGTTAGGAATGAACGTACTCATTCCTCTGTGGTCACCCGCCAGCTCAGAAGGGATCCTCGAAGTGAACGTGCCACTGGTCTCCCTCTCACTGTGTGTGTGTTTGCGTGGAAGGTAAAACCGGAAACCATTTCGTTCACCTGTTCCAGTGAACCCCGAAAATCGAACTCCACGAAGCCTTGATCCGACCTTCCCTCCGCATTTCAACATTGAACTCGGCTGGCAGCATTCCTCTGCCCACGCCACTTCTTCTTCCTCTTCTTCTTGGTCCTTTTGTGCTCGGAGGATCTGTTGGTCGTTTTGAAATGCAAATTACGGTGATCTTTCGCAAGTTCAGTTGCACTGGAAAAAATATCGCGAGGAGTTTGGAAAATTTCGCTACTATAGCGACATACATTGTCCCTGAACGCATCAGGCAATGGAGGGACCTCGAGATTCGAGATTCTAGGTTTATTTATGGTAACACAAACTGAGTTGACGGAATAAGTAAACTAATTTTAAATTACAAGCATTCATCAGTTTTTGATGGAAAAATTAAGTTAACAACGCTTTTCATTTTCAAAAGGGTACCACAAGAATGTCTTGATGCTGCTAGTCGATCATCTTTAAAAATCCTCAGAGTGTACAAAATTAGCCGTTTACAGAACTTGTATAGAGGGTATGGAAGTTTGAACACAGATAATGAATGTTTGAAATTGGGATTCATATGAAAATTCTTTGTTTATTCTATACTTATTGAAATGTTTTAAGACATTCGAGACTCGACGACCCACCATGTAAGTCGTATAATGTCTTGTCCGCTTAACACACGACTTAGCTCGTGAGTCATGTGCAGAGATTACATAATTACTTATAATTACTTCTGCAATGGCCGTAAGGATAATCCAGGTTTATGTTTAGGGGAACGTTTCAAGGAACACCATAAACGTCTACTATAAACTTTTATTGCCCATAAATAATTTTCATTGGAATTTAAATTCTTCTTTATGTACTCAAATATATATCTGTATATATAATTGAAATTATATACACTTTCAATTGAAGCACACGTATTTCCGAAAGTAATTTGCAATTTTATACCGCAGAAATAAATCCAAAATCGACATCATAAACGTTACAGTAATTATATAGTTCAGCGTGTGCTGTACTGCAGAAAATTCCTGCACGCTGGGTCTACGTTCTTTTTGGAAAGGGGTGGAGAGTTCAGGCGTGCAAGCTATAGCCTATACTTGGCCCGCAGAAAGAAGCGAGCTCGGTGGTGGAGGCGCATCAGGAGCCTTCACTCTGCCTGCCTTATCTCTAATTTTCTGAACATCTCGGCTACTCTAAGTCAATCCCAGATACTTTCTATTTTTTATTATTATTATTTGTTATCGGTCTTACTATCTTTGCTATTCTTATCATCGCCTCGTCATTCACCGTTCCACGTTCAGGGAGAGAACATCGGCAGTATGTTATGTTGGTTTAGTGTAAAAGCACCGCCAAGTGCAGGATCCCAGGTACGAGTCAAGTTAGGTAGGGAGTAGTACGATGGTCCTAGAAAGTGTCTCGTTGACATAACTGTTATATTCGTTGCTTGTGTAATACCGTTTGACCCTCGAGACACTGATGCAATGCGGCCCCATTAACGACCGCTTTGTTTCAATGAAAGTGCTGAGCTTGCGATCCAAACATTTCGATTGCGTCCTGTTAAGAAAACGTTGAACCGCGGGACCGTCCGGTCGATTTTGCAATCCCGTCTAAGTGAAAGTGCTGCAAAACGGCGTGTTTCTTTGCGAAATGTCCCGTCACATCGAAATCTTTGAATAATGCTGAATTGGAAGTGCTGTGATACAAACGATTCATCGAACGACGTTCAAATTGCGCCTTGATAGAATTCTGAAATTGGTTGGGAGTGTTGGGCATGAGATTCAGTCATCATACTCTTGTTTCTTAACACTGTACAGGATGTCCTTAAAGTAACCATCTATTTTGCAAAATAAGTAGTAGTAGATCTTTACTGGATATGTTACCAGCAAACTATGTGAAAGGAACTTGAATTCTCTGCTTAAGCAAATTTATAAAAACCTTGTCAGTTATAGAAAATGTTAGGTTATCTTATGTTAGGTTATGGTGGTTTGGAATCCACCTAGAACTATAAACCACTCAGCTGAATGACCATTGCGGTTCACGCTGGGTACTGAACGAAGGAGGTTGAGTTAGGTATCAATTACACATTTTAATAATAAATCCTAAGTGCATACAGTGTTCCACGGTTGGCTGGAAGAGTATTCGGGACCGAGAACTTCCACTCAACCGAGATAAGGCAACTTGTCCTCTTAAGTAGCACAATATTTACGAGCATAGCTCGAGAAGGCGATGTCAACTCGCCCTACTTCGGTTGGCTGGAAGTTCTCGATCCCAAACACTCTTCCAGCCAACCGTGGAACTCTGTAAATCACCAACAAACTTCTCAAGACCTTATCCGCCATAGAACAGGTTAAATTCGGTTATGTTTCACAACCCTCCTGAAGTTGTATGTCTTCCAGTTAAATGATCACATCAAACGATGTCGCGTAGAAGATTAGGTTAGGTTCAATAACCTACAAAACGACAACCTCGATATGTCGTTGAATCTGAAAAGGAAACCCGGAGGGAACTTTCCCATGCTAACCTGATTGTACGAATTTCTGGTTGCAGGTGAAAGGAATTTCTCGACTTAGGCTAGGATGTCACATCACAGCGACGATAACATGCTGATAGCGACCTCGGACTCCTTCTGGGAGCCGGGTAACTATAAACGAACGACCAAGAGGATCGAGGACGGCCACAAGCTCTGCGACAGCTTAATAGCCCTTGTCCAGGAGAGGGCGGAGATCGAGAAAAGCTACGCGAAGGCGTTGAAGAATTGGTCGAAGAATTGGAACGACAAGATCGAGAAAGGGCCGGAATATGGGACCACCGAGGCGGCGTGGAAGGGCGTGCTCGTCGAGTCCGACAGGCTGTGTGACCTTCACCTCAGGGTCAAAGAGAACCTTTGTAACGATATCATTCAGCAGGTGAAAACGTGGCAGAAGGACACTTATCACAAGGTACTTGAATGAAACTGCAAAAATCAGTTATGGTGTGCTACGAGCCACAATATTGACCCAGGCCCAGTTGTTTATCGTGTGCCATACACTGAAGTTTGTGTATTAATTTTGACACCAATGTATTCAGTTAAAACACATATGTTTCGCTAAGTACAGTGTTCCACGGCTGACTGGAAGTTTTCGGTCCAGAATGCTCTTCCAGCCAACCGTGGAACACGGTAATTCGCAATGTCACACTATAGGAATAATTTCAAAGTCAACGTAATATGTGTTACCATAATTATTTACTTAAACGTGTGCTGTACTGCAGAAAATTCCAGCACGCCGGGTACTTTCATTTGGAAAGGGTTAGAGAGTTGAGACGTGCAAGCTATAGTCGATACTTGGGCCGAAGAAAGAAGCGAGCTCGGTGGTGGGGGAGCACCATACACCGTAGCTCCGACTCTGTCTGCTGACAGAGACATTTTCTAATTTTTACTGTTATTTTTTGTTATCTTTGCTATTGTTATCATCACGTTGCAGCGTTGAAAAGTCGGTGGCCACCGCGCGATTCGAGTGAATTTTAAAATGGCTGTTGCAGTCGATGATGACCCTGAAGGAGCGGAAGGAGATGGAGGACGCGTTCAAGAAAGCACAGAAACCGTGGGCGAAGCTTTTGCAGAAGGTCGAGAAGGCGAAGTCGGAGTACCACAACAGCTGCAAAACCGAAAGGACCGCCGCGAACATGGAGAGGAACGCCTCCGCGGACAGTTCCCTGTCGCCAGATCAGGTGAACACGATTATTCTATTCAGCATCGGTCACAGTAACGGGAATACATCACCGTCACTCATATGTTATCGATCATCAGAATTATTCCATTCGAATCACAGCCATCGAGGGTGTTTCATTCGAAAAAGGCTTTTTCCTTGAATATCATTCAGTGAGGTAAATCAGCGCGTGCCCGCGGGAGCCCCGGAGCCAGCAGCTTCCCCCCCACTCCGTTCCAGTTCCCCTCACGCGGCTTGTCGGCGTCAGGGGAACGGTGGCGGAGTGGGGGGACGCTGCTGGCTCCAGAGCTCCCGCGGGCACGTCCTGAACTAAACAATTAAATTTTCGTCAACTCACAAATCACTTGCTTGAAATTATTCTTGACTCGTTTAACGAACAATCAATTAGGATTAATTTTCAATGGCAAAATTACAAAATTGAACGCTTCAACCTGAATAATTTGTAACAATTTGTATGTTGGTAAGAATTTCATTGTGATTGAGGAAACAGAATTCAATGTGATAATACTCTCGGTGGAACATGCACACAGGCATTTAGCGATCTCGTGTGTGTACATAAATTAGTATGTATCTCGATCACGCATTAAACGCGGCTCAATATTATAGTAGGTACAGAGTTGTTCTTTAGCAAGTATTATTTTCAGATGGCCCGAGGCTCTGAAAACGTATGTTAAACAAATCTCGTGTATTACAAGTACCAAAAAAAAATCTGCATGTCGTGTTATGTGTTATTTTTTTTTTGTTCGACACGTATCGATAAATCTAGTTTTGTATTGTCTCGAAAAGCTTTTTCAGACCTCTTCTGAATGTCTGAATGACCTGCACGTTGTAATCGCCGGACTCTGGCTTCAACTTTCTCTAAACAACAAACGACGCAATTTTTGATTATCATTAAATTCGAATTTGCGCAATTTGTGAAAATAGAAGTATCTTTTATGGATCAGAATTTCATGTTTGTCTTGCAAGGTGCCTCCGCGTTAAAAAGTAAATTCGTAACGGTTGGTTCGTGCGTTCGAACAATTTTTTTTTTTTTCGAAATTTCTTGCTGTCTCGCTGTTGGAGAAACGAACGGTCGCCGGGCGAGGGGCGATTTTCTGAAAAAAGGCTAACAACGTTTTTAGATGACAGTATGTGGATGTGGTGCATGGGGCCTCAGAATACGAAAATCCTTTAGGAATTCTAAAATAGGAGACGTTCAGCTTGTATGTATAATGATACTGCATGCGGCATGTATGTTGATTAACGTTCTCTCATTTTTTTCATTTACAGAAAGCTCTGCTGGTAAGCGAATTCCTTGTCTCATCTCCATTTTTCTACATCGACGATCGTGTAACGCAAACATCGAGCTAGTCTATGTTTATATCGAGTTAGAAATGAAATATTCATAGTTGGATCAGTACGAATTGACCGCTCTTCCCCTCTCTCGCACGCTGACGCACGGACACCCCCACTCCAACTCCCACGGTACGAGCGTCAGAGTGGGGGCTGTCCATGTGCCGCGCTTTATTGTGCAAGGTGAGGAAATCCGGCCAATTCGCTACGTGTCCCAAACGTAACTGATTAACAATTAATTATACGCTCATATAACTACTTATTATTGTTATTTTACCGGTGGATCAATGCTAAATGATAATAGACTCGAAATGTTATAACAAACTGTCGAACATTCAATTCTTCCATGTTGAAAATTAATGAAATCGGTACAAAGATGGTACCTCTATCGAAACAAGAAAATTAAATAACAGCAATTTTACAAAATTAAAAATACAGTATTGATAATTGGAAATAAACAAAGTTTTAATTTAAGTTTTAATCGATCCCACACTTTAAGATTCAAAATTTACTTTTTTGTTGCTCGATGATTGCTCGCTGATTGTGCTGCAAATAATAATAGATAAAAGTGCTATTTGGAGTAAAGAAAAATAGTATTCCTTTATGCTTCATGATACGCTGCAACTGCTTCGCTAGTTACTGTAATTTCATGGCAACCTTTCCTCTCAAAATTTGTTGGAAATCTTATCTTTCATCGTAACATCGCATTAACCCTTTGACTGCAGGCTACTTGGAAAAGAGGCAGTAATACATAGTAAGCCATTGTGCCAAACGCCCATGGGCGTCGGCAGCACACGGTGAGCTGCGTTGCCTATAGCAGTCAAAGGGTTAACAGAGAAAGACACCTGCAAATTTTGCACGTAATTGTTTCCGTAAAATTAATTTCATAACAATAACACTCTCCAAAATTGCCCACACACTCATACACACACGCACAAGTTACAAAATACTATATTGGTAATTGGAAAATTATTTTACGTATTTTAGTGTAATTTTTTCGCACGCATAGACTGATCGTCTCGTTTACCGACAAACCGGGTGAGTCACTAGAAACAGGACACCAAAAATATTTAATAAATATTTCACTCTACTGCTGGATGTTTAAACAAATATCGACAACACGTTGAACGTAGAAATTTGAGCTCAAATAATAGAAACCTTGATATGCATAATTACTTTTAAATTGTTTCAAATAACATTCGAAGTCATTTGAAAGTCACGATGTTATAGGTTACTGAACTCGTCCTAACACTGTCTGTAATTATATTAAATAAAAAACTTCCAACTCGAAAAGTCTAACTTCAAGATCATTTGAAGGACATGGTATCGAGATCTTGAATATGACCTTGAGGAAGAAACATTTTATATTAACATTTTTCCCCTTGAACAGTGCAACTTTATCCTCATATATTTTACTTTTTCTTAAAATCTAATAAAGGTACTATGGTGTTTCCTTTTTCGTGACTCACCCTGTATAGAGGTCACGCTTCCTCTTTTAAAGGTTATCTTTGCGTCACAGTTGTATGCTAGGTAAGCTTGAGGGTAAAGAATTGGAATTTTTCATCCTGAGATTACGATACAAATTTTCATTAGCGATTTGTTCTACGGTTATCACAATTTTTGATACACAATATCAGGCGTGGTCGCATGTTGCCCATCCGGGCGCCTGGCTTGCCCGGTAGACACTAGTGAATAGTCGCTAAGCCACGCCCCTGTAAAACTTGAACCAATACGCGTCGTATCATCTTCTGTGACGATCACCTGGGCCCTGCCCCTCTATGATAGCGTTTGTCGGGAAAGTAAAGCGCCTGGCCGGGCAAAACATGCCCACGCCTGCTCAGTATACCTGATCGAGTGTACAAATCATTTTTGTCGATATTAGAAACAATGTCTACGCTCTGTCGATCAGATAGGGTTTGCACCAAAGTCTTTACCTTCAGTGTAGCCGGTGTCTAAAAAAATTGTCGTGGCACTCACTTATGATGTCGCATTTAATCGACAGGTGAAGAAGATGCAAGACAGGGTGCAGAAGACGAAGGAGGAGGTACAGAAGGCGAAGGAGAAGTACGAGGCTGCCCTGCAGGAGATCAATCAGTACAATCCAAAGTACATGGAGGACATGACACAGGTGTTCGAGAAGTGCCAAGAAATGGAGGCGCAGCGACTTCAGTTCTTCAAGGAAGTTCTTTTTGGCATTCACAAATGCCTTAACATTTCTCAAGATCCGATGTAATTATATTTTCTCATTCGCACACACCGACAGAAAAATCATTCTTTGGTTCCAATCAGTAACAAATTTTTAAGAACAAGTACGGTAAAACATTAACAGCAGAATGTATTTACTTATTTAACATTGGTTAAATAAGAATACTTCCCGATGCAGTCTCATCGTTTAATTGGAAAACGTAGCTTAAGGGGGAAAGGGGCCTTCCCCCACTCCGTCTCCGTTCCCCTTAAGCGCTTTGTCGCCCCAGAAGAAACCATCCTTACCGACGTTTAGCGCTTGGGGAAGCAGGCGGAGTGGGAGAAGGCTGCTGAAAATTTGTATTATGTTGCTACAAGCGTTCAATAATTATTTCACTTGTTTGTTTGCAACTTGTAGACTTCCACAAATATACGAGGAGTTCTACCACACAATCAACAACGCGGATCATGAAAAGGACCTGAAATGGTGGTCGAACAACCACGGTGTAAATATGGCCATGAATTGGCCGCAGTTCGAGGTGAGACATTGAAAGCCGTAGACGTTCGTACTGCAACGGCTCTTTTTATCGCATGTGAACCCCTGCTCATGATTGGATACATGATGTTGGAAGACATAGCAGTAGAGTGTACTGAACATCATCCTTTCCTTTTACGCAACTGCATTAATTTTATTCGTTACTTATTTTAGACGTCCGGTCTATCTTTCTCATAATAAAACTCTGCTGAGCACTCTAATGCCGCGTGTACAACCTCAGGTTGCAATTTCAACAGAGAAACTGCAAAGATAGAGAATCTGTGCCATCTTAAAACAGGAAGCAAACACGAAACACCCTCCAAACCAGCGTTTTTAACCCTTGATTGTAGCATTGTGTCATCTTTGTTTTTTTTATCATGTGTTTATTGTAAAGTTTCTGCTCATGAAATGTCCGTTTATTGAGCTTTTTATTATTCATGATTGGCGCAATGAAATTTGGTAACAGGCTCTTTGTGTCTGTTTGGGGATACTCAATTATACTTTCCCATTTACACTACGGTATTTCATTACAGAAGTATATATTTGAACAATAACATTTCCCCTGACACAGTCCCCAAGATTCCCCTATTATCAATGCTTCCAATTCAATTACAACATTGTCTAGGTATGTTGAAAAGTGTCTGTAAAAGGGTTAAACTCGTTGGGAGAACAATTTATGTATCTCCATCCCCGTCAATTGTCTATAGAACATTAAAGAAATATATGCAGGACGAGGCACCCAATCTGATCACCTTGTGCGACTCTCAACTCAGTACTCTGTGAAAAATTATTCTGTACAGAAGTTGCATGATACCAAGGCTACATGACTGCATCACGCTACGTTCCTTTAAAATCATGCTACCTCTGTGCAGAGCAATCTTTCACACAGCACATAATTTGGGGGCTGATGCGGGCTGATCACGCCAAGTGTCTCTGCCTGTATCGTGCCGTACATTTTTCGCCAAAGAGCTTTAAAACAGCAAACCGGAGAGAATTTTTCTGGAATGCATGCATGTGATTGTTTTTTTGGGCGTTGCTATTATGCAGGACTACACAGAGGAGTTTCGTGACATCACCAAGGGCTCGAAGTCGAAGGAGGCACTTCCGGCTGGCTCCATCACGCTGATCAATCAACGCCCGGTCGGCGAGGATCTGCATGTAAAGTTTCCTTATGTTTACACCTTTTCCAAAAAGTTTCTTCTTTTTCTTTCTTTCTCGCTTCGATATCGAGAAGCTTGCGCAGGCACACGGTGACGAACGAAAAAGCTTTGACGGCCACGAAATAGCGTTATAACGGCTGGCACACGACGAGGTCACTGAGGATGGGTTTCCTTTTTCAGCTTCTTGCTCGGCCTATACTTAAACGAATTAACCGTAACTCCGCCATGTGCTTATTCTTGCACGTTCCATCTCAGATCCGTGTCTCCGGCACTCGGTGCATGTTGTCACCGCCGTAGAAAATGAAGCGAATTTTCGAAAGCTGCCCGCGTGTCGAAAGTTTCTTCAAAAATTGGTCCGTGTGGATTAGCTGGCTACGAATATTAATTTTCGTGAGGTCGTTTTGATTTATAAAGAAAGTACAGGTGATATTCAAACTTTAAAATGTTTAATCTCTTCAGGGTTACTGATACCTTTTTTATGGACCATCCTTGTATATGTGTAGGTTTACTTCTTTTTTTTAAATTCAAATGTCGACAAACCTTGATACCCAGTGGGCTTCATATATGTTACATTTCTCAAAGATTTGCAAATTTTTTATCATTTTTCCTATTTTTACCATTTTTGTCGTTTTCACTGTAATTTTGCTTAATCACAGTAAATTCATATTTGAATAAGTATAATTTCGAGGAACGGAATCATTTTGTTACCATTTTTATCATTTTTTTCCATTATTGCCGTTTTTACCATTTTTAGTATTATTTTTCTTAACAATAGTGAGCCAATATATGAATGAACATAATTTTAATAAATTGATTCATTTTATTGCCCTTTTTACCATTACTTTTCTCAGTAACATCGAGTTCATATTTGAATAAATATAGTTTAAAAAAATTTAATGTTCCTGTTGCGATTATTTTTCTGAACAGCAACGAGTTTATATTTCACTGAACACATACAGAAAAAATTGAATCAATTTTAACTGAAATTCGTTGGCGATGAAAACCTGGAACAAAATAATGTTAACAATAAAATGATCACAAAATGTCCCTCTCGAATTTTCCAAACGCCAGCCCCACGTTCCATCGTGAAACAAATTTTCGAAAGCCGAGAATTCGCTCCATGTTTACCCGTACGCTTACGAACACGCTTCTGAATGTGGCCACCATATATTATTCATTGACAATCGTTTATCGTTGAACAGATGTGAATTAATTATAATTGAAACGTGCTTGCAACCAGAAATCACCTGCACAGTTGATTCACGGTAGAACGTTGCCGATCGGCTGTAACTATAAATCACTATACCTCCTGTCGCATGATATACGATCAGCTTCCCACGTGATCATAATAATCACGGCACTGTCACCGTAATTATCGACGGAAAACCGCTTTTCCAAATTGGTACCTTCCGTTTCATTCGGTGAAATTATCCCGTATTTGTCTGCAGAAGCCCACCTAATCGATATAATTGCAAATTAAAAATTTCATTGCATCGATGATGGCATCGTCATAAAAATAATCGATACTAAAACAAATAAAAATCTCATCACAGTCTTCTTCACCATCAGCTTTGAAGTAACAAACCATTGCCAAAAAATTGTACATACGCTTGGAACACTTCTTACATTGTAAATATAAAATACATGACGATACATTGGTTGCACGCATGATTTTGAAGTATTTTTAAAGATTGTACTATTTCAATTATAGATCAAAATGATACGTAAAGATTCACGAAAACACGAGAAAAATTGTGAATATTTGAGGATGAAGGTGAAAATTAATCGTGCACTTTTATCGGTATAGGAATTTCCACCAGTCAATAATAAAGCAAAATCGAAGCCCACCTCCCGGGTGATATCCACGGACGCCGGTCACGGGGACAGTAAAACCGACACGATCAGTTCGAGCAAACATTCTTCAGAGAAGAACAATCACGATGGAAACGCGGTGAACAGGACCTCGACGATTACGTGAGTTTCCAAATAATTTCATGTGTAAATCAGCAGGGCAGCTCCAAAATTTTTCATAGAACAGTGAGATCATTTTCAGTTATTCTTAAAGCCTTATTAATCTGAACATCATTTCTCTGAAGTATACCTTAAAAGTTTCAAACAGTTTAAAGTATTTCTCTAATGTAATTAATGTAATTTTCATTTTAAAAGATTATGTATTTTGAATTATTTTGATACCCCATATGTGGTCACACATTTAATATTTTCTGGATCAAAAGGACTCAAGACTGCTCTGAATGTTCATATAAATTTTATTTAAAAATATCAAGCATGTAACTAATATGTTTGTTCCAGTAATGGTACAAATGTTAAGCAAGAATCAAATCCATTCGAAGAAGAGGAGTGGGATGAAGATGGCGGTGAACCATTGGTAGACAATGGAGAACCTGGTGTTCCTGTACGTGCATTATATGACTATGAGGGAGCAGAAGCTGATGAGCTTAGCTTTAAGCAAGGTACAGCAACTGATGTTCACAGTTATAGGCACTTATACACTTCAGAACAATTCACAATACTCATTGAACAGTTGATTTGTGGCCTTATGCTGACTAAATATCCTGAATTCAATTAGTAAGAATTAAATCTATTAAATTTTGTAACTACTTGGTCATGACAGCCTGTATATTTATTTCCTTAGTAAACTATTCATTGCTCCTTTGTATAATTATATACCAATTACACATCCCCCAGGATATGAATCTTTAGTGCATACAATTGTGAAGAACTTCACCAATTCTAAATGAAATGTTTAAAAATTATCTAATGCAGTTTTTATATTCTTACAGGAGACATATTTGAGAAGCTGGAAGACGAAGACGAACAGGGATGGTGTAAAGGAAGAAAAGATGGCAGAGTGGGACTCTATCCTGCAAACTACGTAGACCTCGTGTCTCAGTAAACTACAATGTAAAACCAAATTTCATGAACACTTGTTAGAGTTACTTAACATGTAACGTGTCTACGGGGGGGAAGAAATCGAAATTTTTATTTTGTTTGTTTCTGTGCGGAATAGCATCTTCATTGAAAATTGTAAATGTCGTTTAGATAAGAGTTACACATGAGACTCTATATTAGAGGTCATTCATTTTATGTGATATACGATGATCGCTAAAAACTGATTACGGTAAATCTTACAGTTCGGTGTTGCAAGTACATGAATTTAAAGAGAAACAAAAATAGGAATAAAAGAAATACGTTCAACGATTGAAAATGCTATAAGTGTCAGAATGGTACAGCAGTTCGAAGCGAAACTCTTACTCGGACGGGTAACGGGTTTTCTGTAGGTAGTTAGGGTCCTCCTTATCCATCTGTTTATGATTAGCGCTAGACAATAAGATGGATAATGCATGTACCGCAGGTATATTTAAGTTTAGATTCTGAGATAATGTACATTCATACATTTTCCGACTCATTACCATTGTTGCTATTAAAGAAATTTCGGCGGACACGGCGTGAAGTATATTTAATTTATTGTTATTCAAATGATACTATTGAAATCTATTCTGTCTGAATGGTATCGTTGTATATAATAGATATTAAGAGTATAACGGTATGTGAAGTTGCAATTGTTCAACAGAGTTGAGATTTTATGATGTTCGCGGGGCACATCGACATCAAACGAAAAAATACTTCAAGCAAGTGTGTACATCAAATGTACTGAATCAATTTTGGGACCTAAAATTGTCGAGTCCTCCCTTTTTTTAATTGAGTAAACATTATGATTTCAATATTGATTGAAAAAGGAAATCAATGATTGAACTGCAAAAGCTGAAAGCTTTGTCATGAATTATGACTGAAACCGTATAATAGAAATGGAAAATATTTGCATTTCGATAAATTGTAGCTGAGAATTTGCGTCACACGTTGTTGTATATTTTGTATGTAATTTCTTTTTACATAGAAGCTACCGCGTGAGCCACGTAACTGGCAAATAATAGTAGAAGGCAAGATTGAATGGTATAATTTGTATGTTGGAATGGCTCCATTTTTCCTTTCCTTTTTGAGTGCAACGATACAGCAGAAAAAATATGATATAAATTTTCTTTTAAATAAAGTCATATTTTTTTACATAAATCAATTCTGTTGAGTACTCTAAGTGTACAGATGCTAAGTTATATGATGAACATTTTCTACATTGTCGTATTATGGTTTAGTTAGGCGCATCGCTGCACTTGGGGAACAAATGGGATCGTTAAAAGATGAAAATTGTTCTACCATTCAATTTTTGTCTATTTATTAATTGTATACGAAATGTTACCCAATTACGTGACTCAACCCGCGCACGAAATTTTTATTTACGGATGAAATCTTCAAAACGATTGTTCGATCTACGAAAATTTTATACAAAATTGAAAAACATTGTATCGAAGATGTTTCATATAATCATTACTCTCTTTGTAGTGGATGTAACACGACCTAAGGAGCGGAAATGAAAGCTCAAAGTGTACTTTGAACGCGACCAAATGTCTTCTGTGTTAGACTTGAAATTGTTTAATGTTGAATCGACTGTTCACTGTAGTGATCGATGCACTTTTCACGAAATTACATGCTTTCAGAGTACCGTTAGTAATAGAGACACTCTTAAGTTTAATGTAAACAGAGGAATGTTGCGAAGTAATTACTGAAACCAAACGAACTGTAGATTTAAATAATTGAAACAAGGAAGCATTTATATAATTTTCCATAAAACGAGATCGATTCGAATGCAGTTAGAAGAGAAGCAGCTTTAATGAAGTCACTTGTTATTTATATATGCAATGTACATGTATATGAATAATTTTGATTTTTGCGAAGCGCTCAGAAGAATTTGTCTCGTGAGAAACAGTCAAGTTTTCATGGTATATAGTGATAAAATGCTAGTTATTCTTCACGAGTAAATAACGTGTCACTGTACACAGTATTTATGTAAATATAATAGAATATAATAAGATCTAACAATTCAGCCAGCGACTGATTTTTTTAATTGTTTACGTCGTTAGTCCTCCAAATTGTTTTCTGTAAAGAGTGTTCGCGACTCCACGAAGTTACTGCATAGAAGTCTAGTTTGTGTATAATACAAATTTCTTATGTACAACTTAATAAATAGCATATGTACGGAGTACTGTATAATTCACAAGTCAGCGGCTATTTTCGACGAAACGACTGGGATAAATAAGAATGATTGAATGTAAAGTTGTTGAACGAAACCTCATGTACAACATTGTTTCGTATGAAAAACATATATTTGCGTGTTCGTTCATTATACACGGTGAATTCCAACCAACTAAAAAGTACGTCACACTTTATACAGGAGTGTTCATTTAATCAGCCCTACTTATTTTAATCTGTTCTACTAAATACTTCGCTACTTAGATTTTATATTACACTGCATATTTGTTGAAAATAAAACTGTTCTTTATTTATGGATAAACAGTTGGTGTTTATTGAAGAAGAAAGACTGGCTTAATTAAGTACTACTATGTACATAAGAAAAGCATTGTTTTTCAACTACATTTTCAACGTGTATGTATGTATGTAGTATATACATATATAGTCTACACAAGAGACTCGTAAAAATTTATAAAAAATTGTACGGTAATGAGATTACCGTGATCAAAACCCCTCCGTTCAGTTAACACATGCACGACATTTCGATCGTTTATAGAAACATCGAACCTTTGTAAAATTTCGTTTGCGCTTCCGGATAGATTTTTCAAATTGAAAATTTCGAAGTTCTCTCGCAGGGCGAATAAATCGACTGAAATCGAGGGCGTAATCGAATACATGCAAACTGTACATACACTTCGAAATTGTGTCTTCAAACATTAATACATAGATATATTATTGTACACGATTTGTACTTATCATGTAAATGTAATTCTAACTAAATCATTATTTATAGGGTGGCTTAAAACAGGATGTCCAACTGATATCGTTTTGCATTAACCCGTCCCTTGGACATACTGTCAATTGCTGCCGCAAATTCGCAATCTCTGGTCAAAATTATTATTATACAAGATCATGTAATGCACGTTCTGTAGGTTCTAACAGAAATATGGCTGTGTCTCGTTTATTGCGAAAAATTCGGTGAAGTTGGGGTGACTCTGAAGACGCCTGACTTCAGGAGGTTTCAAGAAATGGCGTGGATGAATATTTCCCATTGGTCGAGGCCTCCTCTTTCGCAATAAACAAGACTGCACACAGAAACAAGTGACTTTATCAGTGAGTGGCGACATGCTTCTGCAAATCCTCAAGAGTTGTGAACGGTTTGTCACATAGTTGACAAACATGTGCGTTTCCATTATGTACATCCAAATGCTCAGACAATTCCTCCTCCGTTTCAAAGAGTTCATCACAAATCATACACTGGTACTCATATGCCTTTATTCCTTGCTTCTCCCATTCTGCTATCGCAGCTTCCTCTTCATGGGCCTGCATATGCATTTCTAGCAACATTTCTGAATTGAATGACTCCGCGCATTGCAGGCAGTGGTAAGGTTCATCCTTCAGTTTCTCATTGTCATTCGCTATGTTGATAAGGTTAGGATTATCATCCTCTTCATCGAACAAATGTTTCTCCACATGCGCCTCCAGAGCATCTTCAGAATCTAGCGAGTCACCACATATTGCACACTGGTACTGCTCCTTCGCGCTCTGATCATCTTCGCTCATGTCATCACAGTGCTTCTGCAGATGATCCTTCAACACCTCCTTGTCCGTGAATATCTTGTCGCACACAAAACAAGTGTACGCCTCCTTTGGCTTCTCTGCTCCTTGACTATCCACTCTCAATCCTTTCATTATCCCAGCCTGATCTGACTGGATGTTATTTACTTCTATTCTATCCTCTGACTTTCCTATCACACCATCCTCCTTCAACAGTTGATCCTTCTCTGGCATCAGGTACGCCACTTCTTTGGAATTCTGGGCAACATCCACATTGGACTTCTGGGCCTCAACTTTCGTTATGTTCTCTATATTGAATTCAGACTGATCGTGGCTCTCTAAATGACGCACCAGCAGCTTCTCAGTACGGAATGTGGAGTTGCACACGTAACACTTGTGAACATGTTGCCTGGTCGACTTGCACACGTGAGCCTTCACGAATCTGGCCTCGACTATTTCGTGGCACCTCTTGCACCGCATCATCTTGTGTTTGTTGTGTCTTGGAACGCCGCTTTCCGCCTTGTGCACGCGGACATGCGCCGCAGCTTCCTCGCGGCTATTGAAAGATTGTTCACATATGCTACAAGTGTGTTTCTCCTCGGGCTGTGAGCTTGTTTTGAACGCGTTCCCCTCGTTCTCCAGTTTCTGCTCACTCTTCCTCGAAGGCCCAGAAACGGCTGCTGCATTGGAATCCGTAACCTTGGCCTCCCCTGCCTGCTTTTTCATACCAGTGGTCTGTCCCTTTACCTCTTGCGACTTCTGTACAGTATGATTATGTTCAATTTTGATGCTTTCAGATATTTCTATCTCGTCAGACATGTTAGAGTCAGAGTCCAAAGCGAAGGTGTTGTAATCGTTGTACCTTATCGGCGGTACGCTCTGCCGTTTATGGGAAACCATGCTGAACGGCCCGCCAAGCTTATTCTTCACAGTACGTTTGCTTACGGTGTGTACATTGTTGACAGTTTGTTGTTTCTTCTCCTTCGTCACGTCTAAACGTTTCAGCAACACCTTCGGTTGGTATTTCTTCGACTGCACCGCCTCCTTCAGGAACGTGGGCGAAACCCTTCCAGGTTTCTGAGTGCCCGGATCGAGCTCTGAATTGCAGCTTCTCATCATGGACGACTCGAAATTCTTCTTTATCGTCTTTTCTATTATATTCTTCAGTTGTTGGTCCAGTGTCTGATACGAATTCTTACAAACGTTCTCCACTTTGTCCCTTTTCGCGTCGTTGTTACCTGTCCCGAACAGTCTGTCCTTCATTTCTTTCTCTACGAAACTCGCCAGCTCAACCTGCACGCGTTTCAGAGCTTCTATCTCTGTCCCTTCGACCTCTATGTTCAAACATCTCTCGATGCATTTCTTATCGCTGGGATCCATCGGAATTGGATTTATTCGGCGAAGCTGCACAGCGTCGATGATGTCGGTGTTCTTCTCCTGGGAACTTCGATCGACGCTGCCGTTCCTGCACTCCCTGGATAAACTGTTCAGATTTGTTTTATTTAAGTAATGCGGTTCCGCAAGCGTCAATGTGGAAGTGACGATGTACGTCGCGTCTCCGATTTCTAGCTCCGATTTGACTGAACACGGGGTGAACGTCTCCTCAGAAGCTTGCGTTTCGTCAGTTTTGGACAATGGTTCGGTAACGGTGTCCTCCGGCAGTGGTATCGGTGAGTTTTCTTTTTCTTTATCGCCTTTCTCAATTGATTTATCGTTTTTCACTTCGTCCTGCTGAATTCTCTCCTTCACAGAAATGCTTTTGTTTTCAGTTATCGTGACAACAGTGTTAACTTCCTTGAACGATCTCGTCCTTCTAATGTCGGAGTCGTTATCCACGCTCATAAAACTACTGTCATGCATAGCGACATATTTTTCTGCCAGATTAGTTTCTAAATTCTTCAAAGCTCTGGCCAGTCTCCTCTGCTTTTCCGTTTCTTTATCCAAGTTCGTTTTCGCCCTCGCTTTTTGTACCGGCGATAACTGGGTGTCATCCGACCCCATAGAGTCTGTGTCCGACACGCTCTCCCCTGTTGCCGCTAAAAGAGCCCTCTTCCTTGCAACCCACCGTTTGGTTGATGCCTTCCTTTGCTCTGTCGTTCTACTTCGTTTCGCAGACAGCAATTTAACTTTCATTGGGACTAGCGATGGTTTTGCTTGATTATCATCCTTTTTTCCTTCATGGCCTTCATTATTTTTACCTTTGTCATCGTTGGAGACATCGTGTGCTCTCTGTGAGGAGTCTTTCGACGATGTAACTTCATCATCAGATATGTATATTTCCTTTATAGTTGTTTGTTCCTTTATGCAGTCCACTTTCGCATACTCCAAGGGTATTAATGGTGGTATGTCTGTCTTTGGTTTCTTCTGAAAGAAATATCTTTATGAAGCTTTGTGCTACTAATTACAGAAACTAAGTTGTGATTAGCAATACCTTCTCAGAAGTATCAGACAGACTGTCCTCTGTGCTTTGTTCCGAGTCATTATGAGACCTCTTGAGCTGCAAATTCTATAACAAAAGAAATACATGACAAATATTTGTTTCATTCTGAATGTTGCTAAATTTATTGTCATATCATTGAACTGTTTTCCACATGTTGAAACCAGTTTCAAATTAGGTTTAGAATATGTTTACAGAGACTCAGCTATTTCTGAGAAGTACTTGTACATTTAGCAGTATAATAATTGCCCTTGGGTCACTTGTTAGCAAGGAACTAAAGCTTTAAAGCCTGTTCAATTACTGTGAACTCAAGTTTGTGTAGTCTTGTAACCTTTAATATCTTACTCCTCTGTTCTTAATAGTAACAGACCCTAAAATAGAGGCTACCCTTTGGTCAGGGCTCCCGCACCCATTGTGTACCTTTCAAGATGTGCGGGAGCTGTAAATAAGACAGACATACATAGATTAAATGATAATAATCATATAAACTCAACAGTCTCCAGCTACACCCTAATTATTACCAGAATATCTGCATTGTAAAGATGCAGCGTAAGGACGCATACACGGTCCGATTTACTCGAACATTTGATACCTATACATATCTTAATACTCCTTAAACAGTGCGTTTCAATGAACAATATTCATACGAAGAACAAACAAATTACATTCAACGATTATGCTCTGTATTCTCACCACGTTGTCGGTTGATGTGGCAAGTTCCAACTGGTTCAGCAGCACTTGATTCGACCTTATGAACTGTTCCTTGAATTCACTCCATGTATCCAGTTTGTATAGACACACGTGGCAGATAATACTTGGCAAACCCAGTTCATCCTTGATCTGTGAAAAAAGATCCTGTGGTTAGACAGCACAGGAGGGTGTGTAGCTGGGTGTCTAAGTTAAAAAAGGAGTACTGTAAACAACTTATATACATTCACAGAGGTGCACTTAATCAGGTCGTTTAGTTTGGACTGGAGGACTTTGTCGAACAGATTGCTCATGCAGCCGTCCTCCGTCAGACAAACCCGACATCTTTCCTTCACATTCGGCAGTTTCCGTTTTCTCGGCATTTTCCTCGTCCGCGTTTCAGCCATAAAACCAGATTACGCGTACCTGCACCAAACGACACCGAACTCCTTGAAGTGAGCACTGATTGTATTGTGGCGGTTGCTGTATCGATGTATCGAAGTCCAATCTTCTATTAGGTTAGGCTAGACCAAACGCGATGTTGAGAATTCCCCTGGCCCGCCACTTACTTGTCGGTAAGGATGGTAGCTGCAGAATGTGACAAATATCGAAGATATAGAACCTCAAAAGCTCTTTGTGTTTTTTAAAAATTTTATTTATGTTTTTTTTTATAGAATGGTATGGTTTTGTTTAGTAGATGACAAATGAGAGATCGAGAGCAGTTCAATGACTCATAATGTGAGATTGAAATAATTGTAAACACAGCAGCTACAAAGAGGAACATTCACCGCCATCTCACGGTTTTACTGAGAACTGTACGAAATATAGTTTGATGAGTTTTCCGCTAGATGGCGTCGAGAGTAGGTTTCTGCAACGGTATCGGAATTATTAAAAGCAGCAACTTCAGAATGTAAAGGTCTACGAATTTCCTGTTTTCCGCAGTCGAAGGGTTACATATTTTTAAATAATAAAAATGACAAATGGCAATACGGGAATAGTCGATAATGTAAAAATTTACATTTAACTTTATGAAATAGTAAATTCATATAGAGGTTCACACTCTGAAGTTGGCACTATCCAACTTCGATGTCTTCGAAGTCCGCCTCAAGGAATGTGGGGTATATGAGTATTAAAATATAGTTTTAAGATTTCTACGGGTTATACAATTTATTATCAACAATTTCACTTGATCAAGTAACTTATTATTTATACATTTAACAATCTATAACTTCACTAAATTAATACATCTAGACATACTGAAATTCTGTAATTAACTCACTTTATACAAAGTCACATTTATAGAAAGAATTACGCTGAGAACGGAAATTAAATATATGTACAATGTAATTAAATATTTTCAATTATAAAGTACTAAATGACGTGATTGGAATAATGGTAAAGTCGTAGTACACAAAGTCGGTAAAATTAATATCTACTTTAACCTGATAAAACAGGAAATTCTTAGAGTTTAACCGTCCATTAATAACTCTGATAGCATCAGAGAAAACTACATTCGACACCATCTAGCGGAGGACTCCTGGAACTATATCTCATAGAATTCTCAGCGAAACCACAAGATGGCGGTGAGTGCACCTTGTGAGAGCTACTGTGTTTACAATTATTTCAAGGTCAGGTTGTGACAGGTCGTTGAACTGCTTTCGATCTCCCCTTTGTCGTCCAGTAAACAAAACCGCATGGTGTTATTTAAACAACCCTAAATGCAATTTCGAAGAAAGATGAGATCGAGGAAAAACTTTTTGCTGTTCAATGGGTTTTAGGAAACACGCAATTTTCTCCTTGAAAACTTTCTCCTGTCGTTAGAAACAACGGCGTGTTCCTGATGCTCGAACGCGCGAAACACCCGGTACATTTACACGGTTCAGCATTGTTCCAGCATCGAACGATTATGTTAAACGGGCGACGTAGTTACAGCTGTTGCGTCGCGTGCAAGGTGTCTGCGCATTGAATTTCGTCTCGAATTGTCTTTGCACAGTTCACAGAGCTATTGCATTTACTCTACCGCATACACATTTGATTACTCCTGGTGTGTGTCTGTGTGTATATGTGCGTGTGTCGTTGATTTTCGGACAGGCACGACAGCGGAGCATTTTGGCCGAGTCGTTCTCACGTTGCAAAGCGTTCGAGCGAATATTATATCGTTTATGCGATGAGACGAGGGCGCCACTGCGGTGTTCCCGATTCCGATGTGACTGATTCTATTATCTGTGCTTATGAGCTCGTAACATCACAGATTTTGATGAAATTTTGTAAGCACTTGGTTCTCTGCATGTATAACACAATGAGCTCCTGTATTTCTAGAAATTGTTTAAAGTTTCTCAGCTACCGATGTCGATGTATTGTCCTTTGATTGGTCTCGGAAATTGAGGATGGAAAGTCAAGATTTCTAATTATAAATGTATTACGTCCATGTGGTGAAACAGTGGCGCCACTGCGGTGTTCCTGATATGTGGTCACAGGCTATACCATAACCGATTTGAATGAAATTTTGTGAGCACATGATTCTTTATGTGTATAACACAATAAGCTTCTGTATTTCTAGAAATTGTTTAAAGTTTCTCAGCTACCGATGTCGATGTATTGTCCTTTGATTGGTCTCGGAAATGGAGGATGTAAAGTCAAGATTTCTAATTATAAATGTATTACGTCCATGTGGTGAAACAGTGGCGCCACTGCGGTGTTCCTGATATGTGGTCACAGGCTATACCATAACCGATTTGAATGATATTGTGTGAGCACGTAGTTCTTTACGTGTGTATCAAAACGAGCGCCTGTATTCCTGGAAATTGTTTAAACCTTTTGGACTATCGCCGTCGGTGGATTGTCCACTGAGTGGTCCTAGAAACTGAAGGTAGAACGTCAAAGTATTTCTATTGGAAATCTGGATCTTAACTGGATTCTATAAGAACTGAACGCCAAAGGATTTTCTGTTATAAAATGGGCTTTAGGAAATTTACTAACGGAGCAATGATTCTTTGAATAATTTTCTATTATTTATAATTCTTTTTGGGACCATTGAAATCTATGTAGCGATTCAGTGAACCCGATAGCTTGGCGGGACCAACAGTTTGTGGTGTTTTCAACAAAATCAATGCCCGCGCCGGAGTCTTCGGAGGCTGGATAACAGCCAGGTCCTGTTGTTGTCTCAGAAAGTACGTTGAACGTCGGCTCGGCTCCGCTCTGCAAATTTACCAGGCCCTTTACACGTTCCTAGATAAAAAGCACCGGGGAACCCAGCCAAACAGATCAGCAACGATTTTAGAATGGCAAAACAATGGTGCAAACGAGTGGCGTCGCCCAACAGACCGAACCGAGCAGCTTTATTGATGCTTTGCTTGGGAAACAATGTTGTTTTTGCTGAACGTGCCGTCCCCTTGCACACAGGGTGTCTTAAAATACATTTATCATTTTCTTCTTTGAAAATTTTGTCCTCCAGAAAAACGTATTCTATACTCTACAAATAACATAATTTGGAGCAAATGAAAACTATTTTTCTATCGGCATGTATAGGGTGTCCCATTTGACTTGAACACCTAAGTATACCTTCGTTGTTTTTGAAGGCATAGAAAAATGTCTGAGGAACAATGCTGAATGTCTGATGGTGTGTGAAGAGTGTTACTTCACTCATTGTGAGTGCTCTGATGTGTTTTATAGTATAACATTGAGAGTGTCTCAGTATATTCAAAATAACTTAATGGATTGAAAGAGGCTCACATTGGACTGTTGTTGACTAGATGTTTATTGTAACTTGGTACAGAATTCACCATATGATGATGATGAAGATGTGAGTGTAGTGATCACGATGTGAGTATGTGAGTATGTTCGTATCGTTATAAATATGTTCCATGTGAAACTTTAGGGAAAGCAGGTGTCCTACGTTCGTCACAGGCCCGTGGAAGCTATTGTTAGAAGCGAGTTCCTCGAATATTGGCGGCATGCTCACCAGATGCGCAGAAAACCGTTCACAAATGAGTTTTTGGATTTTAGACTGGCCATAAAGTTTACGACAGCGTTTGACGTGGCTGACGCGAACAAGTGGTACGCGATCGCGACGGCGTGGGCGAGCGCACGGACGGGCAACGTTTGCCCACGCCTGCTCGAAACTCTGCCATCTTATTATCCCGACCGACCAGGCTGTTGCTGCATCGAGAGATTTCATTGCCAGCACAATCAGAGTCCAGATCGCCGATATCGAGGGGCACACGAACGCCCAGGGAAATCTGATCATCAATTCCTTTTCGAGAGACGTCAGATTCCCTGATATCTTTCCTTTGAGACCTGGCCAGATCGCGTCCAGCCGCATCTGCGACCCGAAATCTCCGAGAAAACAAAGGATCATTTTCGGTGGAACGCTGTCGGCTGGAGGGGGGCGGAGGAATCGATGGAGGGGCGGCGGAATAACGCGGGCAGTAGGTTCGAAGCTCGAAACGATGTACAGAGATATCGACGCAACCTCCGGGGACCTCGGAGAGGCCAGCGAGGCTAATGGGGACGTCATTCCGCGAATCTACGAGCACATAAAACTGAGAACTCCTTCGGTTGTATTCCAATTCCCGCGACATCCCATTTGACCCGGTCTTCTTATGGAACGAACCGCTTTCGAGCAATCTCAGGTTAGGTTCTCGATATCCAGCTGAATCTCCCGCGTGCCCCTGCCTACGTGGAGTCCCGTTTACCGTTGCGCCACGGGAACTGCGTGAGTTTTTGCGGTTTCAACGATTCACCGGGTGTCCGTTTCATCGAGTATCAGTGGATCTGATCGATAAGAAGCCTTGGATGTGCGGTAGCAATTGTTGGACTCTGGACACGCATTATTCTGAACGATCGAGTGGAAATGAGAATGTTAATAATACGTGCAAATGTCTGGTCGTATTTTGAAGATGTATGTAATATAATATTTAGAGTGTAAGTATCGTTTAGTAGAGTCTGAATCCGCGGAATAGCACGTGAGAGACCCGAATACAATTTCAGCGTTGAACGATTGATTCTATTAATTTTTCTATAAGTTTGATTATTATATTTTCCTTTACCTTACTTATTTTCATTAGTGTTGAGTTTATAATTTCATTCGAACGAACCTCCATCCTGTAACCCGGTATTAAGTGCCGCATAAAAGTTTATCGTATAGTATTATTATTATTGCTGAGTTCAGTGTTTGAATATTTGTTTAACCCTTTGACATACAAAGACGTCTGGGATGCGTCATTTGTTTATTATGTCATTGTAAAGCTTACGTAACAGTTAAGTTGGGACGTATTAAATAATATTTTGTGAACGCACCGAGTTTCATTTTGCTTGTATGTCAAAGGGTTAAATAATTTTAAAATATCTAAATGTGCTCGTACAGAATGAAGCGTACGTCATTTTTAATTTAACGATCAGTGGGCGTAAAGAATGTACAACGAATAATATTAAGAACAATTTTATTGTATAATTGTGTGTACATTATAAACAGAAGTGATATGTATACATTTTCAGAAATTTTATGAATAAACTTATTTCTAAAAAGAAAACTGAAGTGTTCTCATTTCTGACATCATTTCTCACATCACAACAGTCCACACACTACATTACACAACATTACACTCTATACACTTGCATTATACATCACTAAACGCTTAGCAACATTCTACAAATTGGACTGCTGTGAGAATAAAAATTTTTCGCCCGTCTGACTTTCCATTGAGCAATACTACTTATAGTGCCATTGGAAGTCTTAAAGAATTTCAAATGTATGACTATACGTTGACCCGCACTACTTGCGAGGACGAGAAATTTTCCATTGTCTGGCCAAACGTCGACGTGCACTACTTGCGTCCGGAAATATTCGACGGTCTGATTTTTCGTTGACTTGTACTACTGACAGAGAAGCGAACAATTTCCAAGAAATTTCTGGTTTTCGAGAAGTAGTACAAGTCAGCGAATAATCAGACAGCAGAACATTTCGAGCGCCTGACCAAACGTTTACTTGTGCTACTTGGATCTTAAAATTTTCGGCCGTCCGATTTTTCGTTGACCTGTACTACTTGCGCGGAAGCGAAAATTTTTCGACAGAATTTCAGATTTTCAGGAAGTAGTACAAGTCAACGAAAAATCAGACAGCAGAAAATTTCGAGCGTCTGACCAGGCGTTTACTTGTGCTACTTGGATCTTAAAATTTTCGGCCGTCCGATTTTTCGTTGACCTGTACTACTTGCGCGGAAGCGAAAATTTTTCGACAGAATTTCAGATTTTCAGGAAGTAGTACAAGTCAACGAAAAATCAGAGAGAAGAATATTTTATCACGTAAGTAGTGCGAGTCGATGCATAGTCAGACGTTCAACATTCTTTACGCTTCTTCCAAGAGCACGAAAAGTAGTATAGCTCAATGGGAAGTCAGACATGCGAAACACTTTTATTTTCAGAGCTCTTGCAGTGCAACTCAATGAAACCTGAGACTGTCGATTACTTTCGATTTTGCGTGATACAGTGTGTACATAGTTTTAAAGTGTTTGTTAGTGTTCTGAAGTGTCTAATGTTGTGTGATGTAGTGTGTGAAGTGTTGTGAAGTGATTTGCAGTCTGTAATATGATGTGTAGAATGTTGTAAAGTGTTCTGTGATGTGTAAGGCAGTGTACACAGTGCTCTAAAGTGTCTAGTGTTGTGTATTTCGTAGTGTACTGTTGTGATGTAGATTGTGCTGTGTAATATAATGTATGAAGTGCTGTAAAGCGGTTTGTGATACGTATCGCAGTACATAGAGTGTTGTACTATGTTTAATGCTGTGTAATGTAGTGTACAGAGTGTTTTAATGTGGTCTGTGTACTGTAATATAATGTGTGGAGTGTTGTAAAGTAGATTGTGTTGTGTAATAAAAAGTGTGGAGTGTTGTAAAATGTCCAGTGGTGCGCCATGCAGAGTACAGGGTCTGTTATAGCGTGTTGTGATCGATAATATAACATGTGAAGTGTTGTAAAGTGCTTTGTGATCTGTAGTACGGTTCACAATGTGTTGAAAAGTGTTTAGTCAACTGTAATACAGTGTAGAGAGTGTTTTAAAATGTTCAGCGTTGAGTAATATGCATGTGGGTGTTGTAGAGTACTTTGTGTTATATAGTTAAATGTGTATAGTGTATAAAGTACTCTGTGATGTCTAACTAAATGTGTACAGTATTTTAAAGTGCTTAGTATAGTATAGTAGTATAGTGTAGAGGGTCTTATTATGTGTAATTCAGTGTACAGAATGTTATAGAGTGTTTAATTTGAAGTGATACAGTGTATAGAGTGTTGCAGTGTCTGCTGGCATTTGTAATATAGTATACAGAGTGTTCTAAAGTGTTTAGGTACATCATTCAGAGGTACGTCTGTGCCATAAATTACACAAGGAATGGAGTGTTAGTTTCTTTTCGTCAGCCTAATGAAGACCTCTTATTAAGGCCTAATTCATAACTACAGTTATTTTTGTTTTACCGAGAAACTATTTTACAAGTATACAAGCATGTACATAGAAGAAGTCTCTTATAACCTATCAAACTACACTGTTGGATTTGGATGTAACACAGAGTTAGTGATAAATTCAATTCTTTTAGATGTTTGACTCAGACCACTTCCATAATCACCGGCACAATCACATATCTTCTGATTGTCCCGTGTCCATGTGTGCCGTACATGTATTTGTGTATGAACATCATTCCATTTCAGCACCTATTAATCAATTTTTCCGTTTGGAGGATGATTGAAGCTTTCTCGTTCGTGTTGAAGCCAGTGAGAGGGAGGTTGACAAGCTGAAATTCCGCAGACAGGGTACCCTGAAGTGGCAGATTTACAATCTACAGCCTCCACTGATTAGGCTCCAGTTATAATACATTATTTTCGAGCATGACGGACAGATTTTTGCGGGGTGTCCGGCGGTGAAGGGCGTTGCCACGTCGTTTCCTCATTGTTCACGGAAGATTAATTTCCCCCATGACGCGAGGGGCTGATTCTGCACACGCAACAGGTACGAGTCTGTTTTTTCGGTGAATTAGGCTGTCGTTATACTGTTTTCCGTGTCGTGACGCTCATGCGGGAAATATTCCGTGAAAGCGACTCGCCTGCATCACACTTGGAGGCTTTGACGAGAAAACTTCAGAGTCATCCACCTTGCAAACAACTGGAAAAACAGTTCCAGGAGTAGCAACCTTCCTCTGGCAGGTTGGTGTAGATCGGCTATCACTAATATAGCTAGGACCAGTAGCCAGCAACTAGCTTTCCATCTGATCGGCTATTTAAACTGGACTCCAGAGGACAGTGGCGCCTGAGGGGCTGATCAAAGTGACCCCTTGATATTCCAGTTGGGTCACCGACCTACAAAGCCGGTAGAAACTTTAGAAACTGTTTCATCTACAGCATCGGGCAACTCCTTGCTTCTACCTGGTGTTAAACACGATAGTTTGTAGCTCCCGTGGGAGTACGTGCTGATTAGGTGCATCCCAGGTCCATGGGACTAGGTCTGTCCTTGCTAAGGCTGCTCTGCCAGGCGAGACATCAACCTCAGCTCCTTTTGGACACTGATCACTATGACTGCTGATCTTCATGAAACTTAGCATACTCGCGTTCCTGAAGAATGCATATTTTATGCGTACTCTACTTTTACACATTGCAACCGCAGAATGCAGGTCTGCCATAGCGGTGTTTCATCACCTTCACACAAATAAACAACACTGAAGCCTGAAATCGCAGTCTACCGGTCACCAATCATTTCCAACTACTCAGCTGCGTCCTCGGACGCCTGACGAAACGTCAGGCTGCTCATCCCTCTCCGCTGGGTGTCTGAAACAGTAAGAAAACCATCGGACACGGGTTCGTGAAGCCCTCAGAAGTATTATTCGTTTCCCCTGGTTAACAGGTTAATTCTTCCCGCGCTGTTTCGCTCGGAATCCCACCACTCCCCTGACCCCCGCCGGCGGAGTTGGAACACTCTTCGCATTTTCGAGGCTTCCGGCGTAGACCGCGGAACGGAGGGTCGAGCTGTAATTCAAGCAAAGTTCCCTAATTAATCAGGCTACCAATTAGTTGAAGTAACGGAGGTTCGGTGGTTGTAGGGCTCCGCCGCGGCGAAGAAAGGGACGGCGGAGAATGAAACAGCGCGAAAGTGTGGGCAGGGGGTGGCAGGGGGGAACAGGGGGGACGGAGAGGGGGGAAGGGAGGGTGTAGGGGAATACAAGAAATTGAAGAGTGGCGCGCGGTGAGTCACGTCGAAGTCGATCGACAAACGGGCTGCCCGATTTCCCTCGAAATTACGTTTCGCGTCCCAATTCGACGCGCGCCGAGCTGAAAGGGGTTGAACACGAAGAAGAACCGAGAGACAGCCTCTGGCGTCAACAGCTCCCCTTTGACGCACGCAGGAAAAAAAAAAAGAGATCTTTCTGCCGATTAAGGCCCTTCCACACCTGTACGATCAGACACCGTCACACCTGAAGCAGAGTTGGGACAACCGTATCTATTCATCCTACAGCATTCTGTTAAATAACATTTGTCGTGTTACACAGGGTGTCCCAGGGTAAGGTGCCAAACTTCGTCAATATATTCTATGGGTCTAAATACGAAGAAAATGTTATATAATCGTGGGTTGTTTAACGCTTTATTAACACTAACCGTACCAGGCCCGGTCAAATGACCGGTTTCAAAATTTAATTTAAAACTGTACATTCATTGTTATTTCTTTTGTTCATCTAACTTTATGTAAATTCTTATATTATCTGATTAATCAATTTCTCAATTTTTGTTTTTTTTGCTACTTTTTTTACTCAGGAAAATTCATCGCCTGGCTTGTTTATGACCGGTTACGGTAAGAATAGGTATATGTGAAGTGCCGGTACGGTTAGTGTTAAAATGTTATGAAGAAACATATGGAATCCGAAGGGGACAGTTAACACTATTTCTACGAAAAGTGTCAAAAAACAGCTTTCAAAATTTTAAGTCAAACTTATTTTCTCAGGTAATCATTTTTCCTCAACTGACTTTTTGACTTTTCCTATAATGATTGTTAAATTGTTAAATTGATTTAGAGGTATCTTGTTTCTTTAAGAAAATATTTTTTTTGACTATTATTTCCACAGTTACTTGCATCCAAATGCAAAGGTGTCAAAAGACACCTTTTGGTCGAAATACGTGTACATAAAACCGCGGTAGAAATAGTGTTAAGCGATATTTACATGTAGTTTTATGCGATCTGTGTCTACCATCTGCAGTTATTAAAATAATACCAATTTTTGTTTAATACTAATTATTACTACCAGTAGCTTAATGCTGATTATTACTACTGATACTAATCTTAATACTAAATTCGTAGATGCAACTAATATTCCATTTCAAAATGGCCACCGCCCTTATCAATACAAGATTGAGACCTCTGATAGTAAACACGGCTCGGGTAAACAAATTAAATGTAAATATTGCAGATCTATTCCGCCATTGTATCGCAGTAACCGCGTCTGTTACTGTTCCCCTCGAATTCCGTATTTTTGTTTATAACTTTTTAATAAAGCGTTAAATAACGTATGTTTGTATAACTTTTTTGTTTCTTATTTAGACCCATAGAATATACTGATACAGTTTGGCACCTTAAACCTGGGTCACCCTGTATAGCAAGGTATATGTTATCCATCGAGCATCGGTAAAGATCAAAAGGAAATTACAAAACATTATTACATGACATGTTGCCAGACAATCGAAACCAGTGTGATGCAAGAGGAGAATTTAAATGATGCTAAGTTATCTAAAATGATCTTGAAAGACCAACATATCGTAGGTCAATGAATTCGTCATGGAATGGGCTGCACGCCTAGCTGAATGAAAATATATAGTTCCGGTTAAACCAACATCCATGGCCTTCAAATTTCCTAAAAAAAATGACCTTGAGAAAAATTTATTTCTGTCAATATATGTGCCTGTTAAAGCATTGTAACTTTATACCAACGTGTTTTTTTATACGACCATAAGCAATGGAGATACAGTGCTCCACGGTTGGCTGGAACTTTTTGGTCCCGACCGCTCTTCCAGCCAACCGTGGAACATTATATTTAGGTGTTCTCACTTAAATTCTGCACCCTACGTACACGCCCGTCCATGAGTATTAGGAAACTTATGGAATTTGAAATAAATCTGAAAGAGGTTATGAATCATTGGAGAATTCGAGCAGGTTTTACACTATTTCATGCTTTATACTAGAAAGGTAATACACAGGGTGCCTCATTTTAATGAATCCACGCAATTATCTTCTGACCTTTTCGTTATTCGAGAAAATGTTTAGAATAGAACTTACTCGTTATTTAATGATCGTTGATCAATTTTAATTGCTCGGCGGTATAATTATGTTAAATTGTTATATGAAGCATTGTAAATTGTATCAAAAGTCTTCAATCAGGGGACTAGGCAGTCAGATTTGGTCAAAATGTAACTTTTTTTGAGAATTAACTACAAGTAAATGAATACATATTGTGACTAGTACTTTTAGGTAATGTTTATTAATAGTATAAGCTGTAAAAAAATATTTTTTTGAATAACGTATACTTATATATAATGGTTTTACAGTCGACTGATCTATAAGCGCTTTTTCTGGAGTCGTTGCGGTTTTGCAGTGATCCTGGCTATAAAGAATTGAATTATGAAATATTCTGAAAAATTTGGCACTCTATAGGCTCCTAATCTGCACTGAACCTATTTAAAACGAAAAAAAATCAAAATTGTAAAAATGGCGGCAGTAAAGTTAAAAAAGCGCGATTTTTCATTAAAACAGAAGCTATTTAATATTTTTTTTGAGAAAACAAGAGCTTTTGCAGACTTATGCGTAGGTTGAGGCCTTAACTAGACATGTTTTACATTTTCTCAATTTTTTTCAAGTCGATGTGCACCTCCGTGTTTTCGCAATCACTGCAAAACGAAGAGAAAGTATGATTTCGAGAAAAACGCGTTTAAAGTTTTGGAAGACCATAACTACTACATATCTCGCGATCGAACTTTTCGGCTGTCAAATCCTTAATTTTGCGAATTTTAACATGATTCAAACGGCATTTTACGCGGGAAGGATAGTACTTTCGGAAAATACAATAAAAAAACGCATGTTTTGACTGCCTAGTCCCCGTAACGTATTGAAAGTACTGTTTGAAGCATCCTATAAAAATAGAATGCTTTTGGAATACCTGGACTATAGGATGTACTACATAAATTGTCTTGTAAACTCTGTCCAATTCGTTACATTTTTATTATCCTTTCTAGCTATATTGTATGCGCCTCGAGTTGCACGTCGAGAGCAAACAATACGTCGTTCTTGTTTGCCTTCCGTGTTTAAACGACGACTCTGAT
The DNA here is from genome assembly GCA_916610135.2 of Macropis europaea. Lineage (NCBI taxonomy): Eukaryota > Metazoa > Arthropoda > Insecta > Hymenoptera > Melittidae > Macropis > Macropis europaea. The sequence continues at coordinate 10,472,378 of OU744352.1, read as the reverse complement.
TCGAACGACTTCGACAGTCGCCTCCGTGTATCCTTACGGGGATTCTTTTATTTTCGACACGTAAACAACGGAGTCTAATGCAATAACAGTGACACCGGGCCAAAATTCTTTCCTTTCGAAATGTTAGACTTCGGTGAATTTGAAAATTTTCATCCTTTTCTAATTTGCTGATTTCTACGACGAATATGTATTTTGAACGCTGTGAGATTTTTTATTGTAGAACTGATACGATGAATAATTTTGTTCATTGTAATTTTTTAATTAAATACTAATCTAAAAAATATCAACTTCTCCATAAAATTGGCTTCTATTATTACTGTTCGTATCGAATTTTCCTTGGAGCGATCAATTAATTTACACATGATTAAATTAGTTAGAATTCAGTAATCGATGTAAATATTTAAATGTTTAATGCAGACAGGAAATAGATGCACCTGTAATGAAATTTATTTGTCAGCCAGATGGCCTCGTAAATTCCAATTTGAATTTTCAAAATGCGCTTGATGCAAAAGCGCAATCCTTTAAGCGAGATTATCATAAATTCATAATAAATGCTTGAGTGGAGTAAAGAGTCCGATTGGATAAACAACCATGAAAAAGATTGAAGGAAATGACTTCGAGGAATTTTCTATGGTAGCATCGATGAGAAAATAATTAAATAAATTCTGATTACATCCTATAATAAATTAAAAAAATAAATATTAAATAAGTACACTATTTATTCTATTTGTCACGGAAGTTATTCAAGTTTTCTGATTTTTTTTAACAGGTAAACTTCAGTGGCATATAGGAAAGTAATTTTCATTTTTAAATTATGATTGACTAAAAATCAATTTTAAATTCTGGAATGAGTTCATACATCAGAATATTCGCCTAACCACTTCGACAGATTTGACTTCGTAAGTTCCAGTCAAGAAGAAGGCAATTTTCAAAATATCCAGCGAAATAAGTTTCTTGTTGACGAGAAATGTAATTCGATGGAATGGAAACGGCGAACATATATTTTCAGGAACATGTATTCAGTAGCTCGCATTCCGTCACAAAAATATGAAAATTTTCATTTTCGGACAGCAACGTGAACGTAAAATAACATGTACGTGGATACGATGTTAAAAAATTTGTCTTTACAATTTCCATGGACTTATGTAAACAAATTTTCGAATTTAAAATCTTGCTGTTATTATCGACACTGTTATCACTATTATTATTGTTACTGTTTTTGCTATTGATATTGCAACTTGCTTCTGTTATTTACTATTACTACACGTATTGCTATCGCGATTAGTATTTGATGTGTTCTAATATTGCGATTGCTAGTGCGATCATTATTTGCTTCCTACTATTGTTATTGCTATTGCAATTGTTATTGCTAAAGCAATTGCGATTACTTCTACTATTGCCATTGTTATTGCTAAAGCAATTGCCATTGTTATTGCTATTGCTATTGCCATTGTTTTTTATATTTTTACATCTATTGCCATTACTACTGTTGTTACTATTAGTATCGTCATTGTTTTTTCTTTTGCCATTGCTATGGCATTAACTATTTGTTATTTCCTATTGCTATTGTAAGCGCCATAAGGATTACTATGGTTTTGTTATTGATATTGTTATTACTATCAATACTGTGTTTGCTACTGCCATAGTATTTACTTTTTTGTTATTGTCTATTGCTATTGTAATTGCTAGTAGTAGTATTATGGATTTATTATTTCTATTGCGGTTTCTATTTGATGTTTTTCATTGTTATTGCTGTTACTCTTTGCTGTTGCCTCTGCTTCTGCTACTGCTGTTGCTATTACTATTACTATTATCATTCTGACTCTTATTGTTCTTGGTATTGCTATTGCAATTGCCTTTTTGTTATTATCTATTGCTATCAGTATTATTACTGTTACTGTAACTGCTATTACTATTATTATTGTTAATGTAATTGGAATCAGTATTATTACTGTTAATACAATTGCTCTCAGTATTGTTATTGTTACTGTAACTGCTATTACTATTATTATTGTTAATGTAATTGGAATCAGTATTATTACTGTTAATACAATTGCTCTCAGTATTGTTATTGTTACTGTAATTGCTATCAGTATTGCAACTGTCTTGTTATTGTTGTTTCTATTGCAATTGCTGTTTTGTCATTTTTATTGCTATTGTAATTCCTGTCAGTATTACTATGAATTGTTATTGCTATTGCGACTACTAATTTTTTAACGCTATTGCTATTGCTATTACTATTTTTTATTATTATTTCTGCTTGCTATTTTATACTGCAATTGTCAATGCTGTTGTTATTACCGCCGGTACCACTGTCGCCACTGTTACCATAAAATCACGTAAAACATATCAAGGGATAACATCAAGCGGATCAGCTCGCGTTCAAAACATATCCACCCCCCCGTCAGCCTCCCTCTCCTCGTCGACCTAGGGGACGGAAAATCCACTGGCTCACAGAAAACGAAAGAAAAAAATTTATTTCCCCGGCTCGATTGCATCGGCGGGGCTGCTGGAAGAAAAAGATTTGATATCAGATTCGCGTCTCGTATCGACGTTTCGCAGCGGATCGTTAATTCGCCGTTACTCGCGCCACCCCCTCAATTTTTTCTTTTTTTTCTCTCCTCTCTCTCTCTCTCTCTCTCTCTCTCTCTGCCTTCCTCTCTTTTTCTTTACCTCTCTCTCCGTCTCTCTCTGTCTCCTGCGACCGGGCGTCATCCATTTCCCGACGGAGGGCACACCGACGGCGGATAATCAAGAAGTTTGTCACGAACGCGACCTGTCGGATATATGCGCCCGTCGGGGGATAACGAAGTTAGGGGAGCGCCCGGCCGATTCTGGCCATCGGTCCACAGGAAGACGCCTCGGTCTGATTCGATCTCATTAGACCAAAAGACAGGAATTCCTTGTGAATACCGAACCCTCACAGCTGAAATTCCTTGTGAATACCGAAATGTCCCCCCCACTCCACCCCTCGGCCAAGCCACGCCCACCGAGGCGCAGCCCGCGGGCAAAAAGCTGACGGGGCCCGGCGGCTTTTTCGAACGCTGCGTGAATTATTAGGCGGAGCGACAAATACCAATTTTTCTTGTGGAATCTGTTAGTTAATTTTTATATTATAAATTGATCCTTAGATACAAATTAAACATTTGTAAGTAAGTATGTCAGTGAATACGTTTAATAAGTCGATACAGAAATACTGTAGGTTTCTTATAAATCACAGAAAACGATTATGGCATGATTGAATTTTAATTAATTTTTAAAAAAAATCGAACATCGTTTTTCTGAGAAACGTATTCTTTATAATTGCTTATGAAACTCAATGTTCATCATTTTTATATCTTTACACATAGTTGACATACAAAGTAGGGCGATATGAATAAAATTAAATTTTTTTCTTAATTTTTGACGTTGTACCGTTCACGACTTTATGTTTGTTGAAATTATTATGCATTAATAATGCTGTTTACATTTTTTTTTAATTCTGATCATATCAAAATCGTTCTTACACTGGTGGCGAAATTTCTTTAGTTACTTAAGCAACTTCTTCGGGGTTCTCGGGGAGCGATTTCCCCTAAGAACAGTTTCCAAAGAAAGCTTAAAGTTTCGCTCGCAGCGGTGTCCGTTTAACCGTAACAAAAACATTTTTGTTCGGCCTAACTGAACGTCCGAAATGTCCCTGATCGCGCCGCACTATCTTACCTGTAACTACGGACATTCGTGGTAAAAAAGTTTACAAGGAACATTTTTTATTCAATTTTAATCAGAAACTTAATTAGTTTGGGCAGTGAAAAAATTAAATTGGGTTGAGATCACTCGAGATTGGGGTATAAGAAAATTTTAAATAAAGAATGAAAACTGTTCTGATGATTTAAAAATTACTATGAATCGATCACAAAAATATCCAGAGTTCAGTATAATTTTCGATATTTTAATAAGAAATATATAATACATTGGCATTGCTCCTTTACTTCCTTTTTTCTATTGCTGTGACTATAACTATTGCTGCTTGTTTTCTTGCTACTGCTATTTGTTTCTTGTTATTGCTACTGGTATACGTTTCTTCCATTGACATAGTTATTGTTGTTCCGATTGCTACCGTTACACCCTTTTTCCATTGCTATATTTATTGCTGTTGCTATTGCTATTACCAGTAACTGTTATTTCTTTTCCTTTATTGCTGTCGTTATTGCTATTCCTGTATGCTTCCTTCCATTGCCATTATCATTTGTTCTCCCGTACCACTATTTGTTTCTTATTATTCCTATTGCTACATGTTCTTTTTTCTATTGCTGTTGCTATTGCCATCGCTATTAATACACACTTTTTGTTTCTCTTGCTGTGGCTATTGCTATCGCTATTGCTGTACATTTTTTTCTATTGCAGTGGCTATTACTGTTGCTGTACATTCTTTCCTAATGCTGTGGCTATTACTGTTGCTGTACATTTTTTCCTAATGCTGTGGCTATTGCTATTGCTGTATATTTGTTTCAATTGCAGTGGCCATTGCTATGTTGTACATTTTTGTCTAATGCTGTGGCTATTGTTATTGCTGTCCACTTTTTTCTATGGCTGTGGTTATTGCTATTGCTGTACATTTTGTTCTGTTGTTACGGTTATTGCTATTGCTAAATACTCCTTTCTATTGCAACAATTATTGTCGAATACTGTGTTTGCTTTGTGTTTTACTGCTACTACTGTCCGATTAGCTACAGCAGATTCTACTGGGGCAGTCAACGTGTTAATCCTTTCGCCCCTAACTACGTTAATCTGATTAAGCAGACACGGTTGACTGTTCATTACCAATCCATCTAAAGTTGGAGTGTCCTTGATCAACCTGGTTCAGATGTTTCTACACTATAAAAATCCCATGTCTGCATATTTTATTTAACAAAAACCTTAAAATCCAAAATCTTCTGACTGTTGGTAGCCTCCACTGAGTTTAGACTTCTTGCTCTGATAACTTAAGTTTGTTATATCTATTAAATCCTTAAATCCTCTTATTGTTGGTAGTTCTTACTGTGTTTAGGCTTTTCACTTTGATGATGTGCCTGTTATACCTATCAATCATTAGTTTCTTTAACCTGACAAGTCAATCAGAGTTGACTATTCATTGCCAACCCATTTAAAATTGGAGTGTCCTTCATCAACCTGGTCCAGGTGTTGCTACACCATAAAAGTCCTCTGTCTATATACTTTATTTAACAAAAACCTCAAAGCCCAAAATCTTCTAACTGTTGGTAGTCCTCAATCAGTTCAGGCTTTTTGCTTTGACAAGTTAAGTCTGTTATATCCATTAAATCTTTAAATCTTCTGATTGTTGGTCATTTTCACTGTGTACAGGATACTCAATTTGACGATGTATCTCTGCCATATCTATTAATTTCTAGTTCCTTTAATCCAACAAGCAAGTCAGAGTTGACTATTCTATTGACTGTTCCAAAAGTGGATTGACCAGCCATTCCTGGGCGTCCTAGCGAACCTCTGAACAGAGTGGAGCAAATCCATAGGTGGACCAGGTAGCTACCTCTGTACAGCGAGTGGCACGCGTCTCAGAACCAATGGGAGAGGCCACAGAACTGCAGAATTATCGATGCCGTGGTGGCATTGCGGTGCCGTGTCCATTAATTCGACGTTAGCCTAAGGGGCTTTAAATAATTAATCCCGCGGCCCTCCTGGCCGCGATTAAACGATGCGATTAAACCGACCCACGGGTTTACTTGACCGAACATTGACGACCTTCGGGCCACTGACTTTCTCCCTAGAATTCCCCACAGAAATATCTCGCCAACCGTGTCTGATACGTCAGCCCGTTGATGGACTCCAAGACGTCTCGAATCATTTCAAACACAGTTGCTTTTACGATTACTTTTATAGTGAGATTTTTATGCTTATTTTTATAGTTTGCTTTATAGAACTTTACTGACGACTATAAAATGTTAAATATTAACAAATCAACTGTACAAAAATAATTTGAAACCGCCTTTCTTGCTTTAAGTGTGCCAGGCAGACACCGTGAGGACGTTAGTGATTTAGTTTTATGACAATGACAGGATTTACCATTACATCTGCCAACATTTATTGGGGATTTATACTTAACTTTATAGTTACATTCATGGTTACTTTTATAGTTCCTTTCACGAATACTTTTATAGTTACTTCCACAATAGTTTTTATAATTACTTGCACGATTACTTTATTAGTTATTTTCACGATTAGTTTTATAGTTACTTCCACGATTACTTTTATAGTCACTTCCACAATTGCCAGTCCACAGCATCAGTCCAGAATTTTTTCCCATTTTGCGTCCTAATACTTTTAAATCTTGCCAATTGTCTTCCACCTGTTTCACCACTGGGTGTCTTCCTCGCTGTTTGCTTCAGTGTAGAACTCGGAGGGTTCTCGTCACAAGTCGACTGGAAAAAATAGTTTCGTACAGGTGAGTAAGCCTCCCAGTGCAGTCATTACTTTGGGAATTCGATCGAGGTTACTAGACCGAGTTGCTGACAATCGGCTGATATCGCGAAAATTGGTTTCGGGGGCAATTTAAATATGATGGCGGTCATCGGTCGTCGCGTGCCACCCTGTAACGGAGGGTGTGCATGTAACCCCCGGCCTCGTAATCGATATTGTGTAACACAACAACGGGCGACACCGTGGACGCAATGGATACCATGTCGTACATTATGTTGGGAATATTGCATAACACATTCAGCTGCCATTTAATCTACTTCGTATTTTTACAGGCACGAAATAGAACGATTCTGCCGTAACTATAAAAGTGGCTGCAAAAGTAACTGTAATAGATAACTACAGGAGTATATAAGACGACATAATCAGAACTATGACGATAACTATACAAGCAACCATAAAAGTAACTGTCGTGGTAGCTATAAAATCAACTATACAAGTAACTATAACAGTCATTAACTATGAAGGTTTAAAAATGACTGTAAAGGTAAGTACAACAGATTACCACAAGAGTAACTATTAAGGTAATTATAAAATTAACCATAGAAGTAACTGTGAAAACAATTAACTACGAAGCTATAAAAGTGACTGTAAAGGTAATTGTAAAAGTAACCGTAAAAGTAACTATCAAAATAACTGAAACGGTAACCAGAAAATCAATTCTAGGAGTAACTATTAACAGTACTTAACTACAAAGGTATAAAAATGACTTCAAATGCAACTATAACAGATAACCACAAGAGTAACTATTAAGGTAACTATAAAAGTAACTGTTATGGTGGCCATGAAATCAACCATAGAAGTAACTGCAAAAATAATTAACTACAAAGGTATAAAATGAGTGTAAAGGTAGTTATAAAAGTAACTGTAAAGTTAATACAAAGGTAACTGTGATGGTAGCCATAAAGTCAACTATAAAAACAGCTATAATAGTAATTCACTAGAAAGGTAACTACGGAAGTAACTGTGGTGCCAACCACAAGACCACCTGTAAAAGTAACCATACAGGGTCATACAAGGTCATCAAATAAAACCTTTGAATACTTCACAATGTCTGCTCAAAATATTCAAAAAAATGCAAGGGTGCTTCCACGTACGCTCGAAAAAAATGAAGGCCTTTGAAGCCCTTTTTTAATAAAGTAACGTAAAAAACGTTGTTTGTTAATGTTTATCATTTTCTAGGCATCAGTATGTCGCGTGGCCAGCAACAGTCGACAGCACATCGCATTCTGCTCGATTGAAAGATTTGAACTGGAGTTTTGTTCAATGAAATAATTTAATTAGATCGGAAATGCGGTACACGGTGAGCAGAGTTGACATGACGTAGTCTAATCAGGGCGAATTAATTCCTTGTTCAAACGTAGCTTATTAAATCTCTCATTAATATCCCCCAGCGCATTAGCCGCCGACTGTAATTAAACACCGTCAGTGACGTCGTGCATCATTCAAACGTCAAATTATCATTTATGGAACGGTGTTTTCCCTTCACGGCAATTTGTTTATTTATATATTACGTTGGCAAATAGATTCGCGATTATTCGAATTTCCTCGCGTAGAAATTCCCTAGACTCCCTTATCACGCTGTTGAAAAATTACTAGAACTATTGGCTGATAAGTTTGGGATTCTCAATTCAAAATTAGGCACTGGTGTAGTAATAACAATGACTACTGCAATGTTTGTTAATGTTCTTCACAATCTCTGACGATCACTCATTTCTGAGTAGTAGGGTATCCACAATTCATGAACATCTCTTCTTTTGCTTGCTCAGCTCGTTACATTATTTATCTATGGGAGTCAGGTATGAACATTGGGCTGATAAGTTTAAGATTCTCAATTCAAAATTAGGCACTGGTGTAGTAATAACAATGACTACTGCAATGTTTATTAATGTTCTTCACAATCTCTCACGATCACTCATTTCTGAGTAGTAGGGTATCCACAATTCATGAACATCTCTTCTTTTGCTTGCTCAGCTCATCCCATTGTTTATCTATGGGAGTCAGGTATGAACATTGGGCTGATGAGTTTAGGATTCTCAATTCAAAATTAGGCAGAGGTGTAATAATAACAATGACTACTGCAATGTTTATTAATGTTCTTCACAATCTCTGACGATCACACTCATTTCTGAGTAGTAGGGTATCCACTATTCATGAACATCTTTTCTTTTGCTTGCTCAGCTCATCCCATTGTTTATCTATGGGAGTCAGGTATGAACATTGGGCTGATAAGTTTAAGATTCTCAATTCAAAATTAGGCAGAGGTGTAATAATAACAATGACTACTGCAATGTTTATTAATGTTCTTCACAATCTCTGACGATCACACTCATTTCTGAGTAGTAGGGTATCCACAATTCATGAACATCTCTTCTTTTGCTTGCTCAGCTCATCCCATTGTTTATCTATGGGAGTCAGGTATGAACATTGGGCTGATGAGTTTAGGATTCTCAATTCAAAATTAGGCAGAGGTGTAATAATAACAATGACTACTGCAATGTTTATTAATGTTCTTCACAATCTCTGACGATCACACTCATTTCTGAGTAGTAGGGTATCCACAATTCATGAACATCTCTTCTTTTGCTTGCTCAGCTCATCCCATTGTTTATCTATGGGAGTCAGGTATGAACATTGGGCTGATGAGTTTAGGATTCTCAATTCAAAATTAGGCAGAGGTGTAATAATAACAATGACTACTGCAATGTTTATTAATGTTCTTCACAATCTCTGACGATCACACTCATTTCTGAGTAGTAGGGTATCCACAATTCATGAACATCTTTTCTTTTGCTTGCTCAGCTCATCCCATTGTTTATCTATGGGAGTCAGGTATGAACATTGGGCTGATGAGTTTAGGATTCTCAATTCAAAATTAGGCAGAGGTGTAATAATAACAATGACTACTGCAATGTTTATTAATGTTCTTCACAATCTCTGACGATCACACTCATTTCTGAGTAGTAGGGTATCCACAATTCATGAACATCTCTTCTTTTGCTTGCTCAGCTCATCCCATTGTTTATCTATGGGAGTCAGGTATGAACATTGGGCTGATGAGTTTAGGATTCTCAATTCAAAATTAGGCAGAGGTGTAATAATAACAATGACTACTGCAATGTTTATTAATGTTCTTCACAATCTCTGACGATCACACTCATTTCTGAGTAGTAGGGTATCCACAATTCATGAACATCTTTTCTTTTGCTTGCTCAGCTCATCCCATTGTTTATCTATGGGAGTCAGGTATGAACATTGGGCTGATGAGTTTAGGATTCTCAATTCAAAATTAGGCAGAGGTGTAATAATAACAATGGCGATTGCAAAGTTTATTAATATTCTTCGCTAACTGCGACCAACAATCTCATCTTTCTCGCAATCGAACGTTATCAAGAACAGTTCCTTCTCTCTCGCATCCTCATTTACCTCCAGCTTTTTCCACACTTTTCCTTCTCCCTTGGGGCACTCGTTGTCCTTTACTTTCCTTCCAGCCTTCTCTCACACACACCCTTAATTTCTAACGAAGGCTTAAAGCTACGTCTTATGCACAATGAGCTGCGTGTCTGCCGAGAGATGACCCGCATTCGTTACTCTTTAAGGTCAAGCGTCGTCTCTCAGCTCACTGCGTTTATGGGTGGACTCTATAGAAAATACGGACCCTACATTATGTTGCTCTGACTAGGACGAAGGTTTCTTAACACCAACAGGTACCCTAAAACTTTTGACCAGTAAGTGTACCTTCAGTTCAGGAACAGCCTTTGGACATCAGTCAGAACTTTTCTCCATTTTGTGTCCTAACACTTTTAAATCTAGGGTAGACATAATTTCTGAACACTCCTTGGACATTCTTTTTTGGTTATCTAGCTCACACCATAGACAACTTGTCTATGGGAGTCAGGTTTGAAGTGTGGTCTGATAAGTATAGGATTTTATTCCATTTTACCTCATCTATACACAATTTGGAAACACTCTTTTACTTATCTAGCTAATTTCACAGTTTGTCTATGGGATCCAGGTCTGAATATAGTTCAGACAAATCTAAAAAAGTTACTCTGCCTAGGATGAAGCTTACCTAACACCAACAGGTGTCCTAACACTCTTGAGCAATAGGGTACCCACAATTAATGAACAACCTTTGGTCACCCTTTCTTTCGCTTGCCTACCTCATCCCACAGTTTGTCTACAGGATTCAGGTCAGCAGATTGTGCAGACAAGACGAGGATTTTTCCCTGCTTGTCTCCATCCAGGACGTTCACTTCAACCCAACAGGTGTCCTAACACTTTTGAGCAGCGAAGTACCCAATTCATCAACGCCGTGCACAGCCCTATTGCAGCTCGTTCAGGAAGCGCTAGGCAAACAGTTTAAAGGAAATGAGAAGTAAGCAGGTATGGGAGCTTCTGGGACACCTGGTACATCGAATATAGCCGCTGGAGGGTGTCCCATTTAGAATAGTCCAAGTGTCAAGCCGTTTATATACACGGTCTGGCGTCGCTATTGTTGGCAAATTGGCGGTAGACGGATCCGTCGAGGATGACCGGGGTTTGATGAAGTAATGGACGTTCTCTGTCGACGTGTTGACCTGCACCGATTATATACACTGTAATAGCACATAGACGGGGTCCAACAGGCGGTATAGTGACTGCCGATACACATGGCTTTGTACGTACACCCTTTACCTGCACGCTCCACCCTGTGTACACACATACATATGTATATGCGTGCGACCCCAACCCCTATCCGCACCCTCACCCCCTGGAACCTAGATATACTGTCTTTCCTTCCGTCTTGCACGCTTCGAATTCCGATGGAACCCCATTAACTGCATTCCTTGGCCCCTTTATCGAGTCCCCGGGCCGGTTCAATAAAATCATCCACCCCTCGCGTCACTTAAATACTAAAACGACTGCCGAAGACGATGCGGACCCTCAGGAACTTCTATCAGGCTTCAATTAAACGGACTCCTAGAGTTTGCGAAGTAAATGGAGAAAGAGGAACTTCCTGTGGTAGCTTCGTTATGTGCAGAGTTGTTTAAATATTGTGGACAGAGGGTGGGCTCATGTGGTATATGACAGAAGTATTCAAATTAATTTGGAAAATAATTTAGTTATTAGGTTGGCAAGTAGATTTGTGACCTGTGACATCTCTTTGGCTAATAATTCACTCTATTCGATTGTCAGGGAATGGAAAAATTATGAGGACTATAGCACAGGATCATAGGTTCGAATACAAAATTTCTTTAATAAAAAATTGTTAGTTGGAAGATTTTAGTAAACATTGTTATGTAAAATGTTTTGAAGGTCGCAAGTTTATTGCCAACCTGATGTTTATTGATATTATTTTAATAAATTCTAGTAAATTCAGTAAGTTTTAAATTGTTAGTCTGTTATTGTTCAATTCATTTAATCAATTAAAATTTTTCGAGAAAGTTTAATATTCTAGCATGTTAACAATTTCGGAAATCTCAAAAAGCACCTTCATTATACGTATGTATTATTATCTGAAGCATTGTAAGGCATTATTTGAGAAAATTCAAAATTACAGATTTTAATAAATTTATCAGCATTGTTTTAAAAGTAATTTTTGAATGTTTACTTTTTCATAAACTATTTTTAAATTGTTATTCCGTTAGTCTGGAGAATATTATAATTATATATATTACAATTGAAAATTGTATAACATTCGTGTCGTTTATCGTATTAATGAATAATTAATTTATTCAAATTAGAAAACTGAAATAACAAAAAATAAAATTTACACTAAGAGTGGATAAATGAGCTTGAAAACCCTAATCAAGGTGACTACAAATAATGCATTTACAATTAAACTTTTATTAACGATTAAGATAACCAAACTATTTGCAGACACCAGTAAATAAATGATTAATAATTCAGAGCGCATTTTGTTTATAAAAAATAGTTTTTCAATTATTTCTCTTGGCCGACTAAAATATTACTACGACCGTTCGTTTAGCTTTCAGTCCGCAAATGAAAATTATTAAAGGAATATTTATGGAGCTTTATCCTGACTTTTATACGGTTCAATGGAACGGTGAGTGAATTTAAAGCTCGCTATTCATTATTGTCTCCCGGTTTTGATTTACAGTGTCGTACGTTCTTTTTTTGTTGTATTCCAATTCTAGAGATCATTATTTGTCTACCGGCAGTGCTCTTGACAGCGCTATACGGTGCGCTATATTTATCTGCGTTTCGAACTTGCGTAATTTTGAATTTTAAGTCAGCCGCAAAGGTCACTCGAAAATCCAGACTTTTTTTTTAAATTTGTTGAATTGCAAACGATTGCGACAATTTTCTGTTTCAGTTGAACTCACTTTTTGGGAGTGAAAGCGCGCCTCGAAGAACAGTAAACGTTTTTTGGTATTTTTTAACATTAAAAAAACTATAAGAAATGAAAGAATGGTTTCTTATGCTCTGCCAAGATTATATTAGAAAACTTCATTACTTTCGCATGTGTATTTCAAAAGTGAAATAACTGAAAAATTACGTTTTTCAGGATAACCGAAAAACTGTTTGTGAGCTTACAAAAATATTATTTACTAAACAAATAATATTGGCAAAAAGAGTAGACTCTAGGAAACAGTGAACAAATGTTATTTCCGTAATTTTCGATTCTTAGCCTTTAAACTCCCCCCCCCCCCCCCCCCCCCTTGGATATTAGAAAAGTTAATAACAATCTGTTAACTAAACTACAATTCGAACAATAAACATTAATTTTACACCAAAAGGATTGCTTTTGAGACCCACATTGATTAGACATTTTTTACTTCTCTCGATGAGTAGTATAAGCCCTTTAAGTATCAGACCCTTTTTTTTAACACCCTGTATACCTAGCTCAAAAGTAACTAACCTAATCATCACTGTACATAGATAGAGCCGACGACGCTTGTCGCTACATATCCAACACATTCTAAACTATCGCTTAGCGAGGAGCCACTATAATGGCGCGTAGCAGCCAATGGGTTAAATATACAAAAGTGTTTCATTCCCTGCTATACGTCGTTCCGGGGTTATCAGTTCGTCTCAAGGTCAACGATTACTTCCACGAACCTGAAGAACGCTTTGGACCCTGTGGGGGTGGAATTTCGAGGAAAGATGTACATAAACTTTCTGCTTATTGTTTCCACGGTATCGCGGCATGAAAGTTTAAAGGACGAGGACAGTTCGTTTGTTCGCAGGGCACGTAACAGGCGTGCGTTCTCTTCAGGGTCCGCGACGGGGTCTTCGGCAGGGATTTTCGGAAGGCCAGAAGTCGACGGTCGTGGAAAGCCACGCTCGACCGCGGGTGAATAAGGGATGAGGGGGTGGCTCAGGGTTTCTGATACGAAACGGATCCGCAACAACCTGTGCCTGCTTGAAACCTGATTTTTAAATTCCCCATAGCAAGGCCGTTGCAGAAATTCTGTTTGTTAATTTCTGCAAACATTTAATCATTTGAATTTCAAGTTTAGTCCAATTTGTATAATTTTTTCGTAATCTTATTCAGTTTTTTAATTTTACTTTGTTTATTCCCTTTTTAAAATTTAACCCTTTGCCCTGGAAGTGTTTTACATAACCTACGAACGCAAGTATAAGTGACTTCAGTAAGACGGGACAGCTAATAACCACTGTAGTTGAAGCTGAAATTCCAATAATAATAATAATAATAATAGTAAGAAGGTTGGGTTAGGTTCGGTTGGGTTTATTTTATTGTATATGCACAGGTTTCAGTAGATAAATCATTATAAAATGAGCGCATCGTAGAATTTACGAAACTTGACACTATTTATAAACATTTATACAAAATAACACATCTGAAATATGATTATGTGTAACCCCAGAGGCTTCACTCGAGTGCAAAGGGATAATTATATAATTAGCATTTAATTATATCAATTTATATTTCATTTTATTTTTAATAAATTTTGTTAAAAATTTTATTTGTTGTTTCAAGTGTCATTCATTTATTAGCATGCCAAAATGTAAATATATAACTACATAATTGATATGTAATTCTGTTAATTTATCCTTTAATTCAATTTAAAATAATTTGATTAATTTCTTAATTTTCATTATGTTTATGAACTTTTATAAACTTGATTATATCAAGAGTTCAAGTAGTTTATTTACGGGGCGGTTTTGTGCGTCTCGGTGGCACTAAATTAATTGCGATCGCCACCGGAAGTTAGACAACACCGGGAGCAAAAATCTCTAGCACCGGAGTCCTGACATTCGATAAGCTTCTCCAATTATCGACTTGTTAGGTTCTTGCTACGCCACGGTGCGGGCTACGACGTTTTGTACCTTGAGCAGCTTAAACGGGAAAAAAACTTCTGATAGCCCGGTAATAGATTCTTAAAGAAAAAGTTCTTGTTCCCCTGAAAATTGTTTCCCCCGTTCGAACGCCGCGGAACGTTTGACCGGCGATAATGAATCCCTGAGTTTATTCTGTAACTGGATCAGTCAAACATCAAACTTTCCCTAAAACTCATTAATAAACGCCCACGTTGAATTGTTTTTATCTGATTTTGCTTAATTTATTTCAGTTTCGTATAATTGTATTTTATGTACTGATTTTTTAAATTAATTATAATTATATAATTAATATGCAATGTATCCAGGGGATTTTTAGTTCAAAAGACAAGTAGGACTTAAATTATTTTCTTGGACTCTAAAATTCATTATTTAATCTTAAGATTCAGGTTGTAGAATTTTTACTAATTTTCTAATTACTCCACATGAGTTTAGGGACTTCTGAAAGAAATTCTGGGAACAGAAATGATTTTTTTTTCTGTGATGGTGTCTATTTAAAGTCTGTGTTTGCATAGTATTCAAATGATAAAATGCGTTAATACTGCAGAATTATTCAATTCAATGCAAATATGCTAGTTCAAATACCTTCAAACTGTATCAAACATTTTCAATTCATGAGGCATTGCATCATCATTTACAATATTAAATATTGTTACTCAAATAAACAATGTATTTAGTTTAATATATACAAACATATCACTACAAACACCTTCAAACATCAAGCAAACAAACTAGCCAATTCAACACAGAGAAACAGGCCAGATATACATCCTCAAGCATTCCCAAATATGCCTACTATGCTACCTTTGTAATATAGTTAATTGTTTAATATTTATATTGTTTCAGCTTCATCAGCATAAATATACTAATTTAAACATCTTCAAACCTTATCAAATATTTTCAAATCGTGAGGTATTCTACTAATACTTAAAGCATTAAATATTATAGATCAAGGCAACAGATTATCCAATTATACAAAAACAAATATATCAGGACAAACATCTTTAAACGTGGTCAAACATTTTAAATCAATTTTATACTACAGTATATTGTCTAATATTTAGATCTTACCATCTTTGTCAATACACATAAATTCAAACATCTTCAATCTTCATCAAACACTCTCAAAGTTCCCTTAAGTTTTGTAACACATTTGACTGTTTAGTATTTAAATCCTATCATCCCCATTAACACGAGCAAACTGTTCAATGCAGCACAAACATACATCTTCAATTTGTGTAAAAAAATTCTGAATATACTCAATAAAAAAGAAACATTAAATAAATCTTGCCATCTTCATCAACACATGCGAACAACCCGATTCAACAAGATCATTCACTATCCTAATGACACACAAACCACAAATCCCAGAGTCTCTTCCTTGCCCACGCCATGTCTCTTTCTTTAGTCACTGTAACAATGCTACCACTTAATAGGAACAGAAAATTACAAACTAAATAAATTGTAAAGCAGAGTGACAATCTTGAGCACCCTCAATCTTCATCAAACATTCTCAGCCGACATTTACAACCTGAGGAAGTTCATCCTTATCGCGTAAAAAGGGCCAATGATGAAGGACGTTTTGAAGAGGAAATGATGTTCGCCTCATCCCTGACCCAGTGAGACCCTGACGAAGTTCTCGCAACATTATCCACCGGCTCCGGATAAAATTCTCTGAAGCGAGGAGTTCGATTACCCGGTGGCCGCCCCTCCCCTCCCGCGCCGCGCCACTTCCCCTCCGGCGGCTGAACTCGGCTGCAACTTTCCTTTTCAACAGCGTCCCCCGACGAATCTCGTGGACGATCGGCCGGTCGTAGCGTGGAAATCGGGTACGCGTCCTACCAGCAATTTCCTCCGCCGTATCTGCCACTATATTTTCATGGAATTTCCCGGCAGCTCGCGAACCGTAGCGACAACGGCCGCGATAATAACTAAACTTTCGATTGCCGGAGCAAACCATTAAGATAAGACGGCAAAAGGGAACGCCCAGCTCTAAGGAGGCCGATGCTAGAGCGAGACGGACGGATATACTGGGTGATTCCTAACCTCTTCGGGGTCTTCCTCTGATTCTCTGTGTGTGACCTAGTATCGAATGCTGTGGCCCTCTAGCCGTAGGATTGTTGAAAAATAAATTAACTTTTGTTGCTACGTTAGGAGATAAATGTGGAGATGAAAATAAGGGACATACGTGAGCGTAGGTCTTCCAGGCTTTATTTTTCGAGTTATGGTAAATTGAATGGAACGTTCAAAGTAATTCAAATTCAGTAATGTGGAACTAAAGTTTATCATTTGTAATGAAATTAACTATTAGACTGTTCATGAATAATAGTCAGTCTTCCAGGTGACGCTAAATTCAGTATTAATCTCTTCAGGCCCGAATTTATTTAAAAAAAAATGATTTAAGTTTTTGGGGGGGAGTTTATTTGTTCGAAAATGAAATACATATTCAGATAATATTATTTTGCTGTGTTTGGACTTGTATTGATTCTCTGAAGACGTTAGGATACCAAAGCGCGTGTTAAATCAGAAAATAGATACTTGAATCTGTTAGAACCCAGCAAGTAAAATCTAGACAATCTATGTTCAGATAATATTTGTTTGCTGTTCTTTTGTCCTATATCGACACCTTGAAGAGGTTAGGAAGTCAAATGGCTTGTGTTAAATCAGAAAATGGACACTTCAATCTGGCATTACTCTAAACATAGAACCTAGACAATCTATATTCGGTTAATATTATTTTGCCATTTTCGAACTTATATTAACACCTTGAAGAGGTTAGGACGTCAATTGACTTGTTTTAAACCAAAAAATGGACATTTCAATGTGTTACAAGCCCAAAAATAGAACTTAGACGATCTGTATTCAGATAATATTACTTTACTGTTTTTGGTCCTGTACTGACACCCTGAAGAGGTTAGGACATCCCACAGCATCTGTTAACTTGTTAACTGGGAAAGACAAGTTAACTCGTCGTATGAAAATCGTTTCGCCATAAGCAAAGCCAATTAATTGCTCTCACAGTATTTGTTAACGTTTATTTAAATCTTTCAATCAACGAAGACAACTTGTCATTTGAAAATGTCTACGTTAGGTAGTATAATGTTAACGGGTTAACCCAGAAGACACTTCCATAATTTCCACTAAATCATTATAACCTAAGAAATAAAACCTAGAGAATCCACATTCAAGTAGAACTATTTTGCTGTCTCTGGTTTTGTATTGGTTTCCTGAATGGCCGAACAAGCGTTTAAGGATCACCCTGTATAGAATAAAGAGGGACCGGACAGGTTAAAGTGAGAGGGGTTCGAGGATCGAGAAAGGTGTCGGGAAAAAGAAGCGGAATGAGGCGATCCTTCTGAAAGGAAGCCAGGACTTGGGATGGTGAAGCAGGCGAACGAGAAGCCAGAAATAGAAAAGGACACGGATATATATCTGCCTTCCGAGAGATCGATTAAGATTAAACGCCTAGTTGCCGGGCTTAAGTCAGGGTACAATAGAAAAGCTGAGATTGGGTTTCACGGATTGAAATCAAGGACGTGGCCGTTTAATTTGCAAATGGAAGGGGTCGTGGCCACTCTCCCCTTCTTTCTCCCCCCTCCCAAGCGAGTCGAGAGGAGCGTAAATCGTTTGATCGAGAGAATATTCGATAGATTTAAGGTATCGATAGATTCGATTCGCTGGATCCTGCGATTGATCACCGTTATCGACATCTTGAAAACGTTTCAAGGTCTCAGTCCGAGCTTAATGGATTGAAAAAAATGTGAAGAAGGAATGAGTTTTGGGAATGAAGTTTGTTAGGTTAGATTGGACACCCGCTCACTTAACAAATTCGTCTTTATATTGTATTAATTAAGTTTCTTGATTAAGAATTTGAAAAGGAACTAGATGTACGTATTAATATTCTTGGAGAGGTTATGTCAGTTCAGCGACAGTAAAATGGCGAGCTAAAAGTAAGATGGACTGAAGAAAATGAATGAGTTTCGCGAAATAAATTTGTTAGGTTAGGTTGGACACCCGCGCACTGAAATAGCAATAAATTTGTATTTATATTATATTAAGTTTCTTAAGTAAGAATTTAAAAGTATCTAAATGTATATAAGCGTCAATATTCTTGGAGAGGTTATGTCAGTTCAACGGAAGGTAAGTAAATAATAAACAGTGAATTATCGCTTCTGCATATAAGATCTTTCTCATATGAAATTCCATCATGAGGACATATAAGCTCACTGTTAAAAATGTAGGTTAGTATAGGAATTTTATTTTTGAGATGTTCGATGCCCTGGCAATCCGACAATTGGCGCCTGAAATATAATTTAATCAGCACTGATTTTTAAAAAATTAAATAGTTCTCCCCTTTGTGATTTATAGTAATTTAATTTCTCTGCTTTGATATACTGTAAGTAATTGGTGTTCACTCATAAATAAATAAACAATGGAGTGTCTGAGATCTTTCCTACACGGTCGAATTTGTAGGTTACTTTTTTTTGAAACGTTGGATGCCCTGTAAGTCCGACTGAATTGTCGCCTTAAATTTAAGTTCATAAGCATTGTTTTTTTTCCATTTGAATTAAATTTAACATTGGATATTCAAATATTTTTAACCTGTTAATGTAAATAAATAAATATTAAGTATTAAGTTGTTGCGCGTTTGACAGACATGGCTGTTTCCACTGTGGCCCTTAACTTCAACCTTCAACAATCTAATTATTATATCTTAATATACTTCATAAGTATTTTTTTAAATGCTCCTATGCATATCACATGAAACTCCATAAAGATTAATTTAAAATGATAATAAAAGTAGATTCATCAGAGACAGTAATTATACTCTCTGCCCATCTTTACCCAGTGACTTTATCTTACGTATTTCCTTCAAATATCGCTTAAATGGAAAAAGTTTAATTATGGTGTCTTGAAACTTCTGTGACATTTAAGAGAAATATTTCGTTCTTCATAACTGAACTCAGTAAAAGCAATTTCAAAGGACAGAACATTGAACAAGACTTTAAATGAAGATGGTTGTAGCCGAGTTACAATTTCTATTCATCTAAGGTTATCAATTCATTAC
Organism: Macropis europaea; assembly: GCA_916610135.2. Taxonomy (NCBI): domain Eukaryota; kingdom Metazoa; phylum Arthropoda; class Insecta; order Hymenoptera; family Melittidae; genus Macropis; species Macropis europaea. The sequence continues at coordinate 10,452,535 of OU744352.1, read as the reverse complement.
TTTCAAAGTAAAAAAAGCAATTGGTTCGTCTGTACAGGGAATATCGATAAACTAATTTGAAGAAACCACAAAGTGACTTAAAATAAAAAAAATTATCTGTTTGATGTTCCGTGAGTAAAAACAATTCACTTTACAAATAAAAAGGTTCAATCAGATGCTGTTGTTTAAATAATATAGCTCAAGCCATATAAGGACATTTTTTAAAAATACACAAAAAGAAATATATACTGTTGAAGATATAAATATTCTATGCTATCTTCTTCAGGCATAGACATACATACGGTGTGTATATTTAGCTACTTTCCTTTTCAATTTAATCATTGTTAACGAAGAGACTATTATGATTGAGAAGCGGTGATCTGGCCGATATTCCCCTCCCTTGCACACTAAGCAGAGCTCACACACAGACCCCCCACCCTGACTTTTGCCTGAGCCTTGTGAGTGAGTGAGACAGAGGGGGTAATAGAGGCACAGGAAAAAAAAATGGCGCATAGTAGTCAGAGTGGGGGCTGCACGTGTGCCGTGTCTCAGTAAATGAGTGTAGGGGAAAACGGCCAATTTCTCCTAGCCTGACATTCCCATATGTATACAGTCAGTCCCATAAGTATTCATACCCTCACTGTCTATAAAAGAAATTTGTTCAAACTAAGTAATGCGTCTGAGGTTTTCCAATAAATCTTTTACTATAATTTTACACAAGTCTAAAGTATATTCCGCCCAAATTTTAGCAAAATTTAGCAATGAATAACGAAAATATTTCGTTTATAGAATTATAAATTTCTTGTATACACAGTAAGGGTACGAATACTTATGGGACTGACTGTATATCATTTCTCACACAGACTTCTGAATTATATCGTGTCTGATCAGGTATGGCTATTTTCACTGTAGCGGTCAACGTGTTAAAAGGGTTATTCCGCGTCTGGAGAGCAATTAGCAGTTTGCAGTCTATGTAAAACGGTATATAGTATTGTGGGTCCACATTTAATTGTAAAAATCAAGCAATAAATTGTTATTATTCTTGAAAAACCGCTCAGTGTTTGGAAAGCAGCCCTATATAAATGTAATCAACCAAAATTAGATTATACTTTTCCTATTGTAACAAATTCGTCCCCAGTGGATTCGGCATCAATCCACCATCCTGTATTAGCGAGGGAGGTTCCAAATCGCGCGGAGTGCTCAACAGTCTCACGCTAAAACAATCCATCGATCCCTCATTGTACGTTCGAGGAACCATTTCTGTTCCCGCTGAGAGTCCCGCAGGACGTCTCGAAAATTGTCTCGGAAATCGAAAACCTCCTTCGGCCTTTCATCGTCACGTCGCAATCCGGGCTTTCCAATAGTCGGCGCACTTCTCGCTAACGAAATCCTTCGACGAACAGCCACGCGATCCGAAGGATCCTCCGTGTCCCACGAAAACTCCGACGGGGCCTGCATGCATCGCGGAATCGACGGGCCCTTCAAAGGGAGTTTTCGAGGCTCACACGGCGACACAATGCGGACAAGGAAAACGCTCCTTCGTGATGAACGTTCCAGCAGGTTTCTCTCCGCGGTAATGAGGTTTGTTCTTAATGAGTCGATGTTGCCAGACACACATCCGACGAGATAATACCAGCAACGCCGCGTCACCGCAGTTTGTGGAGAGTTTATCTGCTCCTGCGTGATTTATTATACACGGTGTCCCGTTTCGGTGCACTTCGGATGTTTCTGTAGACGGTGAGGTTGGGACGATGCACGGTGGGGTGTTTGCACTGAAAAGTTTGCCAACAGTGTTTCGGTACTGATGCACTTATAGCTTTAATGATTTGCACTAGGAGGTCACCTCTGGCGCGACAATACTATTTTTCCCTAGAACTCTTGTGTCACCTCTGACGTGACACTTCATATAGTTAATAAAACAAATCAGCAGGAAAGAGTTTTATTCAAAAATTGCTTTGAAAGTGTATGTGTATGTACGTGAAAGCCTTGAATTATACACTTTTCACCATTGAAATATTAATAATATTAATGTTCCTTATCAAATATTTAAACACAATCGCATACTTCCAGATTGTTTGGAGAGATCTGTTTATGTGCAATTCAATTATTGTTAGTGTTGGTTTTATTTAGAAGGTTCAGTGCATATTAGGTAGTGTAATATTGTAAAATTGTTTTTCTTAACCCTTAAATGGATTATTGGGGCCGTAGCGGCTCTGTGCAACTTCAAACTAATAATTGTTTAACATGTATTGATATAATTATTTGAAGATTTATATAATCCTCTATTATCTCATTATGCTTCTAATGCTGTAAGGAAAATTCATTTCTATTTTGTCTATTCGGTAAAAATTAAACAATTATTAGTTTCAAGTTGCACGGGGCCGCTAGGGCCCCAATGATCCACTTAAGGGTTAAAAAAACCTTGTGTCATAGGTCGTTGAACTTGCCTTAAAGAGCTCTATCAGGATATAGAGAAGAAAATATAGGGTTCCATTTAAAAAAATGGAGTTGCCCTTGAAATTTCCTTAGCGCCTCCACCTACAACGCAATCGTGCTCCCCAAAAGATTTCCATCCTTGAACAGAACATCTTTCCTCCAATCGATTTTTTTGTATCCTTTTTAGCTTTGAAGAAAATTCAATCGATCAGTTTATAAGGATCACCCTGTATGTTTAAGCGCATAAAAATCCGCAGACTATTTATTATTCTTTGCATCGCCAACAGGTGTTCCCCCACCGCGGGACCCTCTGCCCGCGGGAGGCGTGGCTTAGTGCCCGCCACGTATCGTTTGCTCGAGCAAACTGTACGAGTCAGAACAGACACGTTTGAGGGAACATCCTCATCGCGTGTGAAGTTGTTCCTTCTGTCAAAAGATAGAAGTCATTCTCAGCTGTCTTTGAAGGGCGGAATTGCAACGAACGTCTCGCGTGAAAAATCCGCTAAAATTACAGGTTAGTCGATAGAACTGAGTGACGGAAACCCTCCGCAAATATATCGACATGAAGCGAAGGAAGCTCGAGCCGCAGCCTTTGGGTAAACGATTCGGAAGATCGGATCTCGATCGAGTTGGTAAAGTACACAGACGACACTCCCTGTTTCATACTTGTTCTACCTATCGTATTTTCCTAGGGTTTTTTCACGACCCGTCTCCGGCGCCGTTCGACAAGTACGAAGGTGTTCCCGTGAAGTTCCGCGAAGGCATCGAGAAAGGCCGTCAAATGCTCCCCGGTGCTCGAGCCGATTTGTTCGAGAAAGAATTCGTGCGAATTTTCGACGGGGAAGCGTTGCACGAACCATGGAAACTGGAGGCGCAAGAACGGGTAATCGGTGCTGTTCTTGATTTTTAACCCTTTGTACTCTAAGCGATTCCAACAGAACTAATGTGATGATGCAACCAATATGGCTGCGAGCTACAGAAAGCAAATGTTAATTTTCAATGATTTATATTCCAAGAAAACTTCATCGAGATAAGATATTTATGCTTTACTTAGTTTCATGAGATAACACGTTCGCTACCAGCGTCACATATGCGTGACGCGTCGATTCTGTTTTGGGAGCTCGACGTCACGCACGTGTGTCAGAGATAATTGATAAAAATAAAGCGTGGTCTGTGGTGGACGTTTTTCTCGAATCGACCATGGTAACGAACGTGTTAATGAGAGTTTTAACATTTTACTGACATATTATAGCGCGTCTGACCAGGTATGGGAGTTTCCACTATGGTAGTTAACGTGTTAAGAAATATTTCATTTTTGACATAGTATATAAAAATTAGTAGATAAAATTAATAAACCAATGGAGTGCCTGAGAGGCATACTTGGAGTAGAATGCTTGACACTGTCAGTGCCTGATGGGCACACTTGGAGTGTAAAGGGTTAAAACAGCCGTGAGCACACGTTGCTCAGTCGGGCGCTTGACTTTCTTCCTAAACAAATGGTGGAGCGGGAAGGCAAGCACACGTGGGCAAAACTTGCCCATGCTTGCATCAGATACTTATTTTTGTTAAAACACCCTTTGTTCAATGGCTACCGCTGTTTAGGATAAACTGTCTAAGGTATAATTAAGTAGGAAGCCATGGATTGTATGGAAAAGATTGAGAGATATGTTTGAGGAAGTTTGAAGATGTTTGTACTGGTGTGGTCAACTTGTTATGTGTTAAATTAATTCTATATAATTTATTAGTATAACTGGCGATGAAAATAACAAAGATTAAATATGAAGCAGTTAATTATGCTACTAAATTTTAGATATACGTTTGAGGATGTTCGAAGATGTTTGTGCTGTTACGTTTGTTTCTTATATATTGAACAAATTCTATACAATGTGAAACATAATAAAGTCAGCCCTATTATAAAACGTGAGATATAGATTTGAGAAAGTTTGATGACGTTTGCTGTAGCATATTTATTTCTCAAACCTCAAACTTATCCTATACAACATATTTTTGGAAGCAGCGATGAGGACAGCAGAGACAAAACTCAAAACAATCAATATCATAAAATTTGAAACACATGTTTGAGCGAGTCTGAGGACGTTTGTACTATTACATCCGTTCCTATAATTTAAACTTGAATGGTGAAATAAATCTCGTGCAAATTGATATTGTAAGTGGCATTAGAGAGACATATTTGAGCAAGTTTGAAGCCGTTTGCACTAGCATATTTACTTCTCAAATCTCAAACTAATCCTACACAAAATATTATTGGAACTGGTGACGAGTACAACAGAGGCAAAGGTCAAAACGATCAATATCACAAAATCCGAACACTCATGTTTGAGTAGGTTTGAAGACGTTTATACCGGGATATTTGTCCGCCTAATTCAAAACTGAATACTTATAACGTCGCTGCACTTCGCACGCAAATCGAATTCAATTGCCTGCAGATCGATTATCAGCCCCGAGGGAAGAACGCAAGAGAACGCGGCATTATTTATGAGAAGCAATATTTCAATCGAGAATGCCGACCCGGCCGGCTCGACGCTGAAGAGCAGCGAAACTTTCCCAGCGCCCATGTAGCTCCTGCAGCAACCTGATAGCTCGACCGTTTCGCAGCTGCAGGACGAGAAGACGAAGATCGGGGTTCGACTGTTGCCACCTTCGCCAGCGAAAAAGCACTCGACACCCGGCGATTATCACGGATGCTTCGAGAAAATCGCCTACTTCAGCGCTAAAGCGAGGCCAGACCGAAGAAGAAGGTCTGAACCCGAGCCGCCGAACGTGAAGATTAAGCCGAACCCTCGAGGAGGACCTGGTTACGCGAACATCTGCCTAAACCCGTTTCCATCCTACTCCCATGAGCGCTACGACCCTGAAAGAAGGCGACCAGGTAAACTGAATCATCCTTTAATCCCTTCAGCTTCTTCTAGATGTCTCTAAACTGTGAAACGGGTTCGATTATTGCGAAAAAGATGATAATCAGTGAGCTCTCAGGGTCAAACTGTCCATGAGTTCCAAAAGCATCAGGTTTTAAAGGAACAAGCCGCCGAAATAGGTGTACCTCATTAACACGGCCTCTACTAAGTAGTTCAGCCAATAAAAGCTACCAGCTTTGTTAATTTCGTGTCTTTTTCAAGTCTGCCTAGGCTTTTTGCTTGAATTAGTCGGGAAGGCGGTTTGGACGTGTTTCGAGCGAGTGTGTGCACGCAGAACAGTGGGAAAAAGATGTCCAAGCGCGGGGAGCTTTCATTTTCCCGGCTTCCTTACGACAAAAATGCAATTAGTTGCGCTGGCTTGGAAACAAAATTCTACCGAAAAAGAAAGCGGCGACGGGAGAGGGGGGAGTCCAATCTTCTTCCGCGTTACGAAGCCCTCTTTATATTACTTTTTTGCCTGGGAATATTGTCTGTCGTGTCTGCCGCTCACGGAGAAGGATAATGAAGAAAAAATGAGAAACAGAAAGCGAAACGGCGTGGGGAAATAGAAAAATTGGTTCTCGGTTACATAGTGCGATACAGAAAATTTTTTTACAGCAAGCGTTCATCAGGATTGATTGAGGGAAATATTTAGATTTTTGGATAGGGTGTCAGTAGTTAGCTGGTGGAATTGGGACAGTAGGTTCGATGACTAGTGGGAAGAATATGTTATATAAGTACATATGTGACAATGTAGGATTTATTGGACATTTATTAAAAAGATGTAATGTAATGGTGTCGTGCATTCAGTCACAATATAACCTGACCCAATCTAGCACAATCTAATTACATCAGAATCTAAATCTACCAAACCCACCCTAACCAAGTTATATTATATACCCAATTAGACCTAACTGTGTCATATACATCAGTGCAAATATCTAATCGTAGTTTAACTGAACCCAATCTAATTTGAGAACAGGCCAATCCAACACAATCTAGTTCAATCACAATATAATCCAAGCCCATCTATACCACCCAATCTAAGACAATCCAATAGAATCAGAACTCTATCAAACCCAACTAACCAAATCGTATTACATACCCAATCTGACTTAATTGTGTCATATACATCAGTCCAAACATCTAATCATAGTTTAACTCAACCCAATCTAATTTAATATCAGTCCAATTCAACACAATCTAGTCCAATCACAATCTACCAAGCCCATCTATGCCACCCAATCTAAGACAATCCAATAGAGTCACAACTCGACCAAACCCAACCCAATCCTGTCGTACACCCAATCAAACCCAACCTAAGCCATCCAATCACAAACTAACCTAATCAAATATAATTTGGTCGAATCACAACCCAAACCAACCTAAGTTAATGCTGTCATACATCCACCTCTAACCAGCATAAGCCAATAATTTGGTTTTGATTTACACTGCTCGAATTTATTTGATCTGTCAAATAGAAAAGCCTGTGGGTCGATTTCTGAGTGCCAGCGCCCCGCTGGATCATTTTCCACCGAATCCTTATGAGGACAAGTCTCCAGGACCCACGTACGTACGTCCCACGGAAGTGGTGCCGAAAATGATAGGACCAGGTCGAATTTACGTTACATTCCCCAAGAAGGCCGGCGGATGCCACGCCGGTTGCTTCGACAAATTTCCAAGATACTCGAGCGACCCTTACGAGAAGGACACTAAGGCAAAGAAGAGGAAAGTTGAAATTGTGTTTATTTCCGGTGGACCGCCATTGCGAACGAAATACACCACTAGCATCATAGATAAAATCACCAGAACCTCCTGCAATGTGAAAAATTATGTGGACTATGTGGCACGAGTTTATCCTTTGCAAAAATAATAATTATTTTGCCACTATTTTATGGGAAACTAATATTTAAAAATTGATTCACATTATAAAATTTTACACTCCATATTAGAAGAAAAAAAACACTTGTACAGCGTTTTATATTATTACAGAGTCTCTTTATATTTTTGGATATTTTATAATCTGGGAATTTATTTTGAAACAAATAAAATTGAATAAAAATACAATTTCATTTATTATTTCATATTCTATCTTTATCCGACAATAGTAATCATTTGGCCTCCATTTTATAAGAAGCTGATATTTAAAAGTTTATATTTTTATCAATTTCAATATTTATATTTTCATATACTCAAAAATAAAATTTCTTTTATGATTACATATTCTAACCTATTTCAATTGTTATAAATCAGAACCAAAATGAGTGCCTACCAACTAAATCATAAGATGAAGCGAATCACTAGATGTAAAACACGTTCCTATTTTGGGATAAGACTGTAACTTAGAGATGTCCTTATGCCAAGCCAGTAAGTTTTTTTGTACTAACTTTGTTGTGTATAATAATTAAGTTTGCTATGTAACAGGAACTTGCAATAAGTAAATTAAAAAAAACTGAACATTGCACGCTATGACCGCTATATTGCACGCTACATTGCTAATACTTAGCAATAATAAGAACGTGGAGTGACCTTGACCAAAAACACACAAAACTGAACATCCATCGGTAGCCTAATTATCAGTGTGAAGTGTACCCGTGGAATTGTTAATAGTTTTAAGCGACTCGTTAGCATAAATATTAGCATAATAGCGACAGGGGGACGCACGCTGTCTCGAGTGGGGGGCTTGCTGTGGAGGGGCGGCCGCGGAGGGGAAGAGCGGCCGTTTGAAAGCGAATCACTTGACCGCATCCGAAATTACTAATGAAATTCTAACGAACGCTCCACGCCCCTGGCGACCTCTGGCGGTCGCAATTAAATGTTCCCGACAAACATGTTCGTTGCGTCACTTCAAGTCCCGATACGAGGCGACCCTGTGTCGGAGTAATTCGTGTTTGGCGTAATTGAAGGGTTGTCCCGCTCGTCGAACGGAAAGCTGGCCGACCGATGCAACCTAACCTGAAAACCGAAACGAATTGCAATGGGCTGACGTTGAGGAATATTTTTCCGGACGATGACGGACTTTTTCTTTCAGAAACGGAATGTGAATTCTTGAATAAATTGTTCAACACATATTATTTCGCGATGTGTCGCAATTTATAAGTGGATGCATTGAAATCAACCTAATCGGGCGTAGGTGTGTTTCGAAAAATAGGTTATGAGGTTTGGGAGTTTTTAACACGTGGATAGCCACAGTGAAAACAGCCATACCTAATCAGACACGATATTGCAGTGTCCAACTTGAAAGAGTAATTAAAATAAGGTAAAACAATTATATTTTCGCTCATTTTTTTCTCTCTCATGAAACTCATTTTCCCGTGTCTGACCAAACACGGAGTTTTTCACTGTGGCAGTCCACTTTTGGGTTAGATTTATATCAACATATTATTGTACCCTATCTCTGTTTCTCTAATTTTCTATTTTTTATTAGTCTCGTCTGTTTTTATTTTAAAACTATGTACAAGGTACAATAAAAATTGGGTATTATTATTGTTATTGTTATTACTAGAGAGACTGAAACACATATTTAGTAAATGTTTCCATTCTAAGTGTTTATATTTACACATACTCGATGTTAATAAATTTTTTTTACAGTGTTGCATATTTCCATTTTTATAGTTTTTGAATTTTCTTGCCTGTGTGTTTGTATGGAATATTTACAATTTTTTTTATGTATACGTGTGACGTTCTTTAGGTTATGAACGTAGTGAGTGATATTATACTGATTTTTTCTGTTTTTATTTATTTATTTTAGCTTCTATTGTGAGTAATGGTTGTTTTTAGGAAAAACCCTATAACCTCGGGTCCGTGGTGTCGTCACTCACCAAAGTAGCACATTATGCTAGTAGCATAATGATACCCCCTGCGGTATTATTATTACTGTTATAACCTGCTTAAAAGTAACAAAATAAAAAACAATTAACATTGCCAAAAATCGATAGAACGATTATATTTATTAGGCTGTTCCGACAACACTGTCGAACTTCTCTATAAAAAATTATCGATTATTTATTCTTGTAACAATCTGCCTGACAGATGAGCAATACACAGGTAATTAACCCTTTCGCTGTTTAGTCCGTACGACGTACAGGCAAGGCGGAAGATAGTAAGATGCTAATAGGCGCTATACTGGCTCAGACATTTCATGTTGCCTATTTTATAATAAGAATTCTTTTTATTAGTACATGTGGATTTAAAATGTCACCGCACTTAATTTCCTTTGCTTAAAATATAGTTTATTCCTTTACTCTTTCATAAACAACTTCGAGTAATGTCTCATTAGAAAACCACATTTACTACATTACTAAAGTAAAATAAACAAGAAACAATATTACTAAAAGCAGCTAGAAGATACGAAGTATTATAGACAATAAAATTTCCAAAGGCAAACAGAATTCAACCTGAAGAACCAACATTGCAATTGTGAATTTCACACACAAATCGTCGTTCAGAATGTGAACCAAATTCCGCACGAGCGTACCTTTCGATCATGATAAATAAAACAGCGAGAGGGTTAAAAAACAAATTCACTTCTCATTACAAAAGAAACCCAACAAAACTTGTCGATTAACCTAACAAAAAAAGAAAGAAGACAAAAGGGTCTCCCAATCATAAATTCGATCCCGGCGGCTGTCCTTCACACCCCATCCACTTACATAAAAAGGACGCCGGTAAACGTTTTACGTCAGCTTCCTTTAATTCCACCGCCTCGTAATTCCCTCCCCCGCCGGCCAGTGCGGAGAAACGGCAGAATCCCCCGACAGAGGACAGATAAAGAAACAGCGAGCGAGAGAACGAGAGGGAGAGGGAGGAAAAAAGACGCCAACGTCGTAACATCGGAGCGCAATAAGCGTTCTCGCTCCGGCGGAGTCCTGAAAAATTTTCAAGCGGGCGTCCGCTGGCAGACAAGAAATGGCGGCAGGTAGCTATGATTCCGCGAGATTTATTCCGTGGCTGAAGCCGGCCATTTCTCCGTCCCGTGTCGTTGCACCGGTATTAAACATTCCAAGCATTGCGATACCCCCTACCCCGATACACACCTACCGCTTCTTGGATCGCCGGCAGAGACATCCGCGCGATCAGCCGCGCACACAGATTGTCTGCGCTCCAGTTCCTCCCAAGGGAAAAAGGAGCACGTCCCGTGTAAAGGAGGGAAAGGTGGGCCACGAAAGCAAAGAGGATCCGAAGATATGCGAGAGTTCGACGGATCCGGTGAAATTTTCCGCTGAATGTCCCCCCTCGTTCAGCCGCGAACCTCTATTCCGGTAAACCGCTGCCAGACCGATCCGAGGATGCGACCAGAAAGCAGAGATGTACTGGGCTCGTTCTGCGGTTCGCGTGTAAATATTGCTGTGAAAACGGAGCCGCGTTTTGCCAGGGGAATCTGGAGACATAAGGGGATTTCTTGGTGTGCTGTTTCAGAGGTTGGCGGACATGTTGGTCAGGCGTGGCCGATGGCGGTGGGCTTCTTTAATGGCCACGGCGGTCAGACGTGACCGATGCTTCTCAGAATCCTGCGATAGCCGTTTCGGCCATGTGTTAGCGATAATACAGTACACAGCCTGGAAGTAGACACTTCAAGGTCGCTTGAACTTGTCAAATCATGTAACATTGGTCTTATGTATTTTTCGCTGTTGTTAACAACAAGCGAGATATTGAAGGTGGTCTGTTATAGATGCTGCACTCTGTATAGAGCCCCAATTCGAAAGTCATGTCAGTTTGAAAATTATTTGTGAGAATGTTCACCAGGATACAAAGTAAAGAGTACTGGATAATGTTACCACGTTCTCTGTCACAGTAGAAAAGTCCGTCACTAAGCAGACACGCTGAAAAAGGCTATTTATTAATACACGTAGTTGATTGTACTATTATTTATCTATGTGATACTGCTGTTTCTCTTTCTACTATCACTTTAACGTGTACGTCACTCCAAATTTCATAAGGGTGGTAGTTATGTGATCGAATTAAAATTGATGCGTGTACCGAAGTAGGGAAAATTAATATAACTATAAATTGTACCTTTGTCATCAATAATATCATTAACTTTCATAATTTTTTTACTGCTACTATTAAACCTCATTATATACATTCATTAATGTATGTAATGGATCTACCGACGATTAACGTGCACCTGTTTCATCGAAGCGATCATAAAGACACGTTTGAGAAAAAATACGTAATTCAAGGAAATAACGTTTATTTACATGTTTTTTTAGCTTCATTCAGGGTTAATTCAAAGTAAATGTAATAGTCGTCAAAAGTAAGTCGTATATAATAAAATTTTGTAGCGGCACTTCCCGACCTCGCCAGCAGAGGGATCAGCGGCGCACAGACTTTCCCGCAAGTCCACAACCATCCTGCGCTCTGTATATATACACCTACGACCTGACCCTCACTATCCCGCGTCTAAGGCACGGGCCTGCTAGGTAGCCTTACTGACGAGTCCACTAGCAGGCCCCGGACGAAACGCTCTATCCTCTTTCCTCCTTCCTTTCTTTTCCGGAATTCCCGGCGCAGTTCAACCGCTTCAATTGGTGACCCCGAGTTTGAACAACAACGCAGCCGAACAACGAGGAGGAACAACAGAAGCAGAGCGGAGCCAACAAGCGTCATCAGGCAGCATCTCGAACGACGAGACTCTCATCGGCGACATTAGATTTCGTAACCCCTCTCCTAGGGTGGCCATCCGACGACAAGACGACCGCACGATCCCTTCCGATCGCAACGACCGACGCCTACAGCACAGCACGGTCACGTTGGGATACAGCGGCACGCAGCTAAAGACGAAGCTGCCTCGTGGCCATTCTAGGACAGCAGAGTATACGGCTGCATCTCGGCTTGAGCACGCGCTCGCCACGAGATATAAGCAGTTTCACGGTCCCACCGAAACGCCTGAGAACAACGACGACAACGCTCCACACAGAAGTCGCTCGGGACGGACTCCATCATCTTTGAATATCGTTCATCACTGGCAGGGGGGTGATGTAGCGGCACTTCCCGACCTCGCCAGCAGAGGGATCAGCGGCGCACAGACTTTCCCGCAAGTCCACGACCATCCTGCGCTTTGTATATATACTCCTACGACCTGACCCTCACTATCCCGCGTCTAAGGCACGGGCCTGCTAGGTAGCCTTACTGACGAGTCCATTAGCAGGCCCCGGACGAAACGCTCTATCCTCTTTCCTCCTTCCTTTCTTTTCTGAAATCCCTGCGCAGCTCCACCGCTTCAATTTCAACCAGTCATTTTGACTGCTCTGATAGTTCTAGTGTCAACCCTTAACGGTCTGGAAGTATTTCAAATTTACTTACCGCCAGGTCCAAGCTATTTTTCATACGCAGAGAAACTGTGTAGTAAACATTTTTATATCAAGTATAGAAAAGAAAATATTTATTTTTTAGTGAAAATTTATTGATATATATTCCGGGTAATAGGATAACAAGGTGACGTGGCACAACACTTAACGCGTTAATTGTAAATATGACAATAATAACAGTGATAAAAATAATAAAATGATTTTTGCCGCCATATACGCGGCATTGGTCCGGTAAGGGTTAATACTATACATGGTCAAATAAATAATGACTGAATTTTTGTGTCACCCAAATATGGGTGACGTGGCACTCGAAGTGTTAAGAAGGAGTAGTGACCTTGCACTGCTTAATCTCTGAGTCGCTCCTGCAAAGGACGTGTCTGTTACACGTGCTGAACGATAGTACATTCCTATAAACGCCATGTCTGCTACATGTGGCCGATGATTGTAGGTTATTGCAATGGCCATATCGGCCACTCGTAGCCAACACTATATTACGGACGTTGAAAGTAGTTATTTAAAGATCACTTGACGTATGCGAAGCCCCACTTTGAAGATGTCACCATTTTGAAAGTTGTAACAAATGTGCAAAATAATAGCCACTCTTCGTCAGGACGCAAAGTAAAGTCACTAGACAGGGCTAAGAGAAGAAAGTGTCCCTGAAATGTCTAATCTCTGTGTCATTGCAATAGTAGGTTCCTGCAGGGGCCATGTTGGTCACATGTGGCCGACGCTGGTACGTTGTTGCAATGGCCACATCGGCCACATGTGGCCGATGTCAGTAGGTTTTTGCATAGGACATATCGGCCATACATAGCTGTCACTACAATAGGAGCACGAAGTATCAGCCGTTCAAGGTGACATGTTCGATTGTAAATTACAGTAAACGTAACCACCACATTTGTAATTCTATGTTGAATATGATTTGTCATCTAAATGGTTCCTCGAATGATAGTAACCTTGTAAGTAATCCAATGATACAACTAGTGACTTTAATTCTTTGACTGCGGACTACTTGGAAACGAGGCGTACGCTGCGTGCGGCCGAGCCGAAGTAGTACAAGTCAGCCACTGCAGCAAACGCCCATAACAATCAAAGGATTAAAGATTATTTGCCCTTAATAATACTAATTGTTCTTACTACAGTACCTCCCTGCTACACTTTATGTGCTGTTATATGCGCCGACTTAAGAACGCCCATATTTATAGCGTCTAAGGAACTTTGTTGGGAGGAAAAGGTAATTACTAATAACGCGGATGTTAATGCGACCTTAAATACTTGATCAAAGGCCGTATTATGGGAGAAGTCACTTTCATTTAGCGCACGGCGCGGCGCACTCTGGAAATGGAGGGAATTAAGTGACACGCTCGCTTTTATCGCGACGGGTTTAAAGGGCACGGGTTACGTTTCGTACGGCGTTAAGTTTAATATTATCGGGGAAATCTCTGAAATGATCGGAAAAACGAAAAACATCCGGACCGAATTCCTGCTGCTTTTTCGTACGTCGTTTTGTAGCACGGAGGTCGGATAAATGAGTGGAACGTATCAGCCATGAGTGTACGAAGTATTTCATTAACTTTATTACACGAAATTTTTCACGAGACATGCTAGCCGCGGACCGGAGCGATATTTTTTTTAACTTCCAGCACACAAAGCAGCCTTCTCTGCTACTTCGAAAATTAAATTTAACCATAACTCGAAATCGTTTTACGGAATTGTTAATATTCTCTCTTCCATTTTATGTTAATTGAAATAATTCTTTTTGGTAAAACAGTTGTGCATACTACAGTCTGTATTAACACTTCGAGTGCCGCGTCACCAATATCTGGGTGACAGATAGATTCAACCATTATTTATTTGATTATGTGAAATATTAAACATGTACCTAATCGGCTCTAATAAAAGCAGTAAAAAGATGATGAGTGTTACTGATATTATCGAATAAAAAAGGTAGAATTCATGGTTACATTCATTTTGTATAAACGTTGAGGAAGTTTGCCATTTTCAGGTGACAGAGTGTGGCACTCAAAGTGTTAATGGGTATCAGATGGAAAATAAGATATGAAATACCGTAAGCAGATTTTTACTCGAGGTCTTCTGAAGATCTTTGTATTTATCTAGACCAGTGATGGCCACCAGAGCTGCGGCCTTCCCCCACTCTAGGTCCATTCCCCTCATATACGCTATGATCTGGGACGACGATGGACCGAGGGGAAACAAGGAGGGGACTGGATCGAGGGGAACGGACCTAGGGGAGGCCGGAGCTCCTGTGGCCATCGCTGATCTAGACGGAAACTATAACACTACTACTGTGGCTGACTAAATTATTATGATCACTTCGAAATTACCACTTACTTGAAGTATAAAACCGTTTTTATTACAAAATGATTCAATCTCCGGAATCGTTGCTTCTGAAATGTTTTTTCGCTTACCCATAACCTCAAAAATATGTCACTCGTGAAATTAAATTTGACGCTAGTGAATGTGCATACTTATTATTGGTCTGCGGATGTTTATGCAAATATACATTTTTAGACTTCTGTATTTATTGCGTTAATGCAATTAAATAAATGAAATTTCGACAAGACTGCGTTTGCTCCTTGAAATGTTTAGAATATGTAATTTTTATTTTGTTAAGTTATTAAATGTCCATAATTCACCACAACCTCCAAAGCAATCTTCTGGAACCAACTTCTCCCTTAACACATTGGCTGCCACGTAGTATTAGCTGAATGTAACAAGCCTCTTACATCTTTACAGAAAAGGAATATAACCTCAAATTATACTTTTCTATCAATAATATTAATTACTATCATAATTTTGTTACAGGTTCTATTAGACCTCACCAGATATATTTATTAATCTTTAAATGATAAACGGAATAATGGCTGAAGTACCACTCTCATATGGGTGACATTGTAGTCAGAGCGTTAAACATTTTTTCGCATAATCATCAGCTGTAAGGACATCAGTCATGGTAGTACGGAACATCGTACGCAGCTTTCATCACTTTCGTAATTGCTTCTAAAAACATAAAGTTCTGCGTAAATTCGTAAACAGAAGCTGAAGAGTGGCCGACAGGGGGGCAACAGCGGAAGATGAAATAGGAAGAGAAAAAATGGGGTTGAAGAAAGCGTGGAAGGGTATCGCGGAATGGAGATGGAGGGCTCAGAATTTGAAACGAAAGAAGAGCGGCAGGATAGCGCAAGGTACGGCCGCATCCGAGCGAGCTTTCAACGCGAAAGCTGCCGTAAAGCCAGCCGTTTCAACGAATGTTAGGAATATAAATCTCCGCCAACTGAAACCAGCATACACATCGTAAGAATAGGTTGAATGGGGACCAGCAGGGGTTCTGAAGGCTATCGAACACCGCGGAATATCCCAGTTACCGGCTAAAATGAAACCAGGGACCAGCCTCGTCCGTTTCTACCGGGTGTTCGGCTAAAACATCTGCAGTATAAGCTATTGGAATGCAGGATGTGCTTTAATACACCCTGATAAAAATATATTTTCTGTTATTAAGTTTAGCAGACTGCCTTGGGGTTCACCGGTGACCTACCATTTTATTTAATTAAATAAGTCCTGATTTGAGCAATATTTTGAGCAACTTTGATATTACAATAATAATCTGCATGTGTACAAGATTGAATAATTCAAATTCTTCTTATAATTTATTTTGAAGATAGGAATATGTGGCGTGTCTGAGCATGGGTGTCTGATTTCACTGTGTTTACTAATTACAGACGCATGTACAGGAACTTCTGATTATAATAATACTTCATGTACTTTTGAATTGAGACCTTTGTTTAACATCTGTAAGGACAAGTTGACTAAAGCTGAAATAGTATATTAAATAACAAAATAAAAAATTCAGTTATAATTTATAATTATTTTAATACTATATATTATAACAACTGTAATATATACGTGTTTTATCTGTCAATTATTAAGTTTATAATGAAGGTAGATACAAAGCTAGCAGGAATAAAAATAAATCTTTATAGAGCGTTGGTCCTCCTTTGAATTCGCCGACTTTCCCCTACCTCGCCCCCCACTCTGACTTCTACCTCGACCGTCAATGCTCCATGGTAGGGGAAATCGGACACTTCGCCGCCCATAATTACTCGCATCTCCATAACATAACCCTATAAAAATTCGTGGAATATCTTTTTATCTTCAAGGATTCAAAGCACTTCCCCGCCTCATAAATATTTTACTCACGCGTGATGTACTTGTCAAAATATTTCAAAAACGACCTTGTATCACCGTATCGATTCCACGTTTACGACAGTGTAAAAAGTTTATACCGCGACCGGTAAATTTTTATTCCCTATAACGTGGGAGCAGTTGTAAAAGTAAAATGCACTGGCAACGTTTAAGTCGAGTGATCGGTCGGTACTTACCCCACGATATTTGTATTGCTAAAATTTATTATAATTCTCATTATTTGATGCGTCGCACCAGACTGGCGGATTCTATTTACCAGTATTTGTTCGACGAGAATCGTATTAGATGATCGATACGAAACAGCGTAGGACCTCATAATACTATTTACTGAGTGTCTGACCACATATGGAAACGCGTCTGGCCATATATCGGTTTATACTACTTGCCGCGCTCTGACTACCCGCCTGAATCGCACTGCTTCGGGACATCGTCCATATTCTGGGTCACGTTTAATATAATACTATTCCACTAGTCTGGTAACTGCCATATTATTATTATTAAATTTTAGTCATTTAAAATTATTAACGCTTTGACTACTTGAAAACAAGACAAACGCAGCGTGCGGCTCAGCTGAGGTAGCACGTAGTGAGCCATTGTATCGAACGCCTATGGGCGTCGATAGCAGTGAAAGGGTTAAATTTGTTGAGGGATCACCAGTGTCTCCAATTTAATTTGATTAAATATTTACGAATCCTTATAAAATTTGGACAAGCATTAATATCGTGAAAATAATATATGTATAGTAAGAACTATACGATGATGTAGTACAATACTTTTTTTTCTGTGTTATGGACATCCTGCAGACCTTAAAATTGCTTCAAATTTATATTCTGGGCAAACATAATTACATTGAGAAGTCCTATTAAATTTACCACAATTTATTAATCATTGCTGTCAGATTACTTTTAAGGTTAGGTTAGGTTACCACAGTGATTGACTGTTTCCTAACTAGCTAAATCGGTTGGATATGCTATTAGTACATATTAATTTCATTAAGTATTCTACTTGTTCGAACAGAAAATAAAATTAACGCGTTACAAATTATTCCATTAAATAACTAGTAATTCTTATATAATTTTCAACATCATCATCATTAGAATAATAATATGAAGCATGTACTATACGTTCTAATAATAAAATATTTTTTCTTCGTAATTTATACTTAGAACAGCAGATTATAATGTGTCTGACTGCATATGGCAGTTTCCCCTGTGGTGTTCAACGTGTTAAAAGTAAAACAATCGAATGGAAAAAGGGCAAGGCAAATAAACAACTAACAGACTAATAGTTTCAATTCGGACACGATCGATTGATTTCAAGCTGTGCATGAATAATTATACGCTCCGAATCGGACCGGAAATAGGTGTTTAAACAAATTTGTTTGTACGTACAGGGAAGCGGAAGAGGAACCGATTCGAATCACGAGTTGCGGGATACAATTTCCTGCTGCATATGCTTCGACAAAGTGTGACGTTATTGTTCTCTAGGCGGTTACCCGACCACTTTGTCGGTTCAAGCTAAACTGGCTTATGCTATGAAACTGTTTAACAATAATAATAATACATCTTTATTGCATCATGTCAATATACATTTAACGAGACACGAGATTACTACAACAATACAGAAATAGATTAGGACGGTTAGAGTTGGGGAGTAGGTAATGCAGTACAGGAATCGAGTAGGTTATGTTGAGTCAGATTGAGATAATACCCAAGAGTGGATATACCGTGTTGGAAGAAAGTTTTTGTCAAATTTAGGAGCTACAGGACAGTCAGGACTTTATCGTTCGCTTATATTTTAATTTGTTGGTTATTTTACATATAAAAAAATAAATATGTGGGGTACATTTCTCAGTTTTTATTTTATAAAAATACTCTTTATTATGATACATCTTTTTTCTTCGAAATATCCGCCTTTCTTTTTAGTAACTATTTTGCTAATTCTTGCCATTCTGGCTAGTAATTTCTCCAATGTTTCTTGCTGAATGTGTTGCCAACTATCTTGCAGCAATTCCTATAAATGTTTCTGGGACCTCAGGGCCTGATTTCGCATTCCTTTAACCCGTTCGTCCCATAATAGCTCGATAAAGTACAATACATGATACATAAAGCAAAAGAAGAGTAAAACAGAATAGGATGAGATTAGGTTAGAATTAGAGGTTAGATAAAACAGTACAGGGTAAAATAGATTAGGTTACACATATAATAAATTATACGAGTCACAAGAAGATAAAAATAGCATAGAATGTTGAATACTTTAGAATTAGAGGTTAAATAAAGCAATGTAGGGTTAGGTTGGTATTTGTCTAGGTTATATTTCCACGATCCTATTGTTTCAACCATTATTTCCAGTGGCATATTTCCTCTCAAAAAACCCCCCAGAAACTACTGCAAACGTAACAAACAAAATCATCCATACCTCAAGAAACATTAATAATTCCAGAACACACATTTATTAAAACTATCCTATCCACCATTCACCATTTTCCAGAGTACAAACCATAAAACTTTACAACCCTTTTCCTGTAACCCCCTGCATGACAACCGTTCTCAAAACATTCAACAGATGCACGTACGATAAACGGTGGAGCGATAAAACGGAGGTCAGCGGAAGCAATTGATAATTACTTGCAAAGTCTATTAAAAGAACGTTCATTCCCCTGGTCCTCGGGACCAACGATCTTTAAAACTTATTTCTCCGTTCCCTTGTATAAACTACCGGTGCAATAAAAGTGAAGCTGAATATTACCGCGGGGTAGCTGGCGGCACCGGGCAGGAATTTAATAGGGAATTTCCGTGGAAAAATTGTTGGTAAGAAGCTGACGGTAAAAAACTTCGTCGCGGTCACGGAGTGGGGAGTGGAGGGGAGTTGGAGAGGGGATGAGTTAAAAGTACCCCGTGATGTGGAGTAATACGGCAGAATCCTTCGTTAGCGACGCATTTATTATGTGCACGTTTAATCGCGGCCTCCACAAAGCATTATTAAAAAAGAGTTTTTACTACCGACGTAGCAGAAGTTACTTTCGCGCTTGTTATACGTCGCTTAACCGGAAACGTCTCGAACGGCGTAATAATTTGCGAGAAAAAGCTGGTATCCCCGGAACAATGAAGGATAAAGACGTTTCCTTTTTCTATGAAACTGACAGACCTATTGCATCATCCTCCATCGTTTCTCTGTTTTTTTTTTATTCACAGTCTCAGCCTGCAGGAGACAGCCTTTCAGGGACAATTGCAGTTGCATCGAAGTGTCGCTGCCTACGAAATATTACGTCAGATTACTGGCGACTAAAACGTGGAAAAACCTTGGAAAAAAGTCGACGCAGCTGCACCAGCCCTGCTGTCGCTCCTCTTCGTGTAACAATAGACATTAAAGTACCAATACTAGAGTACACAGTAAAATAAATTCAGAAAATATTCAGTCGACACGGGCCAGGTGAATTAATTGTAATTTTTGAGGGGAGTAACTTTGTAAATGATGTCATTTTTGTGACGACCGTACATTCCGTGCGTAAGATCGTTGAACGTGTTTAAGGAGTATGACGAATGAACGCATATCGGCGTTCTCCGCACGGAGCGCAGGAACGTGCGTCTCGACTTTAAGTGCTCGTAATACTTAAAGGCTTAATTTCAGTACCTATGTTTATTAGACATTTTTTGTTCTACTTGGACAGTACCATATGCTTGTTGGTTCTTTTTCACGAATCATGCTGTGTATTTAATTATTGCTCAGGTAATTTATTATTGGATTCTACGGTAGTATAGAGATAAAATAACCGATTACAACAAATTTTTAGGATTTTAGGACCGTTCTACTGAACTACGACCATTTTTAGCAAATGTACATTATGTCTCCTAAATACGCATGACGCACAAAAAAAAGTTAATAGAACTCAAAGGATGTCGGTGGACTTTCTTTGCTGAAAACATCAAGGTTTTCATGAAAACACATCACGAACGTCGCCTACTAAAAAATGAATTTAAATCGTGCGGACCTCCAATTTCTCTCAAATTAATATTCTAGGCAAACATAATTAAACTAAAAAGTCCTCTTAAACTCGGCACAATTTATTCATCGTTTTCAGGTTACTTTGAAGATTAGGTTAGATTAGGTTGCGTTGCCACAGCGACTGACTGTTTACTGGCTAACTAGGTTGGTTTAAGTATGCTATTAGCATTAATTTCATTAAATATGCTGTATCTTCTACAGGAAACAGAATTAAAAGTGAAACGAGTGATGGGTGGAAGACGCAATCGAATGAAGAAAAGAACAGGACAAACAAATAATTTACGAAATACTTTCAATTTGAACAGGATCGATCTACTTCGTGCTTTGCACGAACGATTTGATGAACGAGGGTTTGCAAAGCCGTTTCTTGAATGAAAAACGGTGAAACTGTTTTGAAAGGAGCGTTACCATAATAACTCGTTTTATTGCATCAGACAATTTTGTTCATTCGGCCAGCATGAACGACTGTTTTCCGCTGTAAAATGAATACGAATCCAGGAACAGGACGACCCGCTGATTGCGTTCCTTTGAATCTGTGGACGTCAGTACTCATCAGCGGCTCTCACTGTCCTTTTCATTGTCCATCCTTTGTTATTGTTAGCCGGAACCCGATGCATTCATACTCGATCATTTTCAGAACGTGAAAGAACACCAACAAACCCCGAAATGGTCAAACGTGACATTTCGAAGAAAAGAATTGTTTCCAAATTGACGAATTGATTCCCTCTTTTGGTGTTACATTCGATAATTTAAATCAATTCGAAATTCATCGAATTAGGTTAAATTACGTTAAAATGTACTGACATCATTCGCACCGAAAAATAGTGAGATATGATTCTTATAGTTGCAATTTTCTTACATAATTTATACATTCTGTTTAAATTTTTTTTCTAAGTGAAAACATGTTTGTTGATATAGCAAAAAACAGTGTCAAGGAATTTTTATTAAAAGTCTATCTTTATTAGCAATTATATATGATTTAGCTGCTGATTTGAATAGTGATTTGAAAAGTGTATACTGAGAAGATGGAAAATTACACTGAATGACCTTGAAAGACCAACACGTCATAGATCATTCAATTTGTCTCGGAATGGGCTACATTTCTAGCTGAATGAAAATATGTGGTTCCATTTAAAAAAACACCGATGACCTTGAAATCTCATAAGAAGAATGACTTTAAGAAAAATTTTTGATATCATCATATATCTCCCTCGGGACAGAGTAACTTTTGTTTGAAACATTTTTCCGAATAATGAATAGTTCAGGAGATAATCACGTAGATTGATTAAAATGGGACTTCCTGAATATGCAGGCGTTATGCAAAATCAAATTCAAATGTTGAAGAAACGAATGATTTTTCGACACAGCCATGTTAATATTATTTTATACAGAATGAAGAGCTGTGTCGATTCTAGACTTAGACTTAAACCACAGTGTACCACGGTTGGCTGGAAGAGCATTCGGCACCAAGAACTTCCAGCCAACCGTGGAACACTGTAATTTAAGTCTAACTCTATTTATTTAGATAAATTTACATACACACTCTTTAACCCAGAAATGCACAAAAAAGAAATGGGGTAATTCTGTACCCCGCACTGTCGTTAACATGAGTTTTAGACCATGGTCCTACGAGAGTTACAGGATTTACCATTTGGAAAATTCGAACAAATGTGAAAAATAACAGACACAATTAAGACAGTGGCGAAGTTGAGTGGGAGAAGTGACCTAGAAGCTCTCAATCTTTGCGTCTCTATAATGAAAAGAAGGATGCACAAACACAGGGGGGTACAGACTCATGGGAGAATGATATGGTAGGCAGGAAACATCCGTGCTAGATAGAGTGAATCGGTCCGTTTCAAGGGATTACTATGTGTAGCAGAACACTGGCATATTGCGTTGTGTACCCCGGGAGTATCAGGCTGCTCGATCGGCACCAGGCTTACCCTACATCGCCTGATTCATGATTATGTATGTCAGCCGATCCCCCGGATGTTCTAATGGCCGTTCTGCCAAAAATCACGCACACAGGCCTGCCCTGGCAATTCGTTTTGAGCTATCGTCTATCCGGACTGTACGTGATCTAGGACTCCCGGAGCCATATACCATACGCGGAGTATCGACGGCCCTATAGACACGTTATAGTTCTCACGGAGCACTATAAATCAGAGGGATGCACCTCGGGCAAGTACGGTACGAGCTGCGACGGCATTTTTGACCCTTTGATCTCGGAAAATTTCAAGGAAAAGCGTGCACCGTGTGCTGAAACTTTCCGCGGTGCAACATGCGTTAAATTGCATACTTCATTATAATAATGCGCGCGATATCGATTGTTCGGTTGTTTCGGTGCCTAAAATTGTGAAATGTGTAACATAACATATGTATTTTAATATAATAAACTATGGTGGAAATTCATCCGAATATATGCGTTTCTAGGGTACTGTAAACAGCTGTGTCTGGACCAGTACGGTGGCCCGTAGCACATGGTGAACGATCTTTCGGAACGTATATGGCGGCCTTGAAGTAAAACCACGCGTGTGGCGAACTTATAAGCAGGGGTTGAAACGGTTCCGAAAATAACTGTTTCGAACTGTTATATATCGGTTCTGACTGAAACAGTTATGAGAACCGAAAGAATGTTATAACTGTTATGGATATAACGGTTCTCGCTCATATCGGTTTCGGTTTCGGTTCACCAAAACCGATATTATATCGGTTTCATAACTGTTATTTTTCGGTTCCAAAACAGTTCTGAAATAGATACTCATATCGATTTTGCAGTTACTGAAAACCTTAGATATTTATTATAACGGTTTTCAGTTCGAGACTTCTAAACCACACAAAATCGTTCCCTAAGTTTTGTCCTGTGCGGACGTATTTATATTATGTATTATATTGCCACGTTAAATATATTACTTGTCTGTTATAGTAAGGTAAGTTTTTATTTAATTTTTGGTTGAACGAAATAAAACATAGATTACTTTAAATTAGAAAAAAATAAACATTAGAATATTGTGAAATGTAAACTTTGTAAAATTGTAAAATTGCAAAATTGTAAAACTGTAAAATTGTAAAGTTACAAGCTTGCAAATAATCTGCAACAGTAATATCTTAGGTTTTCAGTAACTGCAAAGTCGATATGAGTTTTGGAACCGATATAGAACCGAAAAATAACAGTTATGTAACCGATATGGAACAGATATAATATCGGTTCTTCAGAACCGTAACCGATATAGGCCAGAACCGTTATATCCATAACAGTTACAACATTATTTCGGTTCTCATAACAGTTTCAAGAACCGAAACCGATATCATAACTGTTTTCAATCCCTGCTCATAAGGGCTACGATTTTGCTTACAGAAGACCTTTTTAAGCGTTATAAAGTAACAATGAATTTATTTGGGAAAAAAGACTGTTTAAGAAATCTTGAAGCGAATACTGAGTGCGTGTGACAACCGACAGCATATAATGAGCAGCTTTCTCGAACGCCTATGGGCGTCACCAGTATGCGACACCGATTTTGCCAAGCAATGAAAGGGTTACGACCTTAGTATTATGTTTTAAATGTCCTGTCTACAAAGTGACATGGGCTGAATATAGTACAAGTACAAGTGATTTAATTTAATTATTAAAAATTTATGAAAAATATTTAACCATAGTTAGGCATGTATGAACGTTCATCTGGGTTAGCATAACCGTATTTAAACTGAAACAGCGCAATAAAATCAATGATGAGGCGTTGATGATACACAAAAACTAAAGCATTCATTCAAATATCTCAGAATATGCTTTTTGGATTTCTTTTTGTTATTCTTCAACTCACCCATTCCATTGATAGTGCAATTAATATAATTAAGTAACAAGCTCCAGCTGGCCATTCGTGACATTCTGCCGCGGGATTTAACCCTTCCTCTTATAACAACGAGCCACACTCGTGACAAAGATGACGCTCCATGTGCTAGAAAACAATGACTCAGTCTTGTACTGATTTATAATAATTGAATTAAAAGCAGCTTCTTTGACTGTCAAAGAATTGTTAATGATAAATTGCACGCGTTAATGTATGCTCCTTATTTATTAAAGCACAGGGACATTTAAATAGTCAATTACAGTGTACCTGGCGATTAATAAAATCGTAAGGCAAAGGGGTTAAAAGGCTGATAATTATGATAATAGCGTCGAGTGTATAAAAGCTTCAGCTCATTTCAAGAGATGTGTTTTCTGATGGACTGTAAAAGGCAAGCTTGGTCTGATAAAAAGTAACAAGGGAATTAAAGAAATGAAAAGAATGGAAATAGTCTGAGGGTGATGTGAAAATTGCGTGTTAATTAATCCGTACATTGCTCTTACTTTTATTCTTTATTCGCGAATGTATGGAGGAACGGAAAATTCAATTGTTTAAAGAAAATGAGATAGGGGAAATGGTTGTAGGTTTCTGTACGGATGGGATAACGTAGAGTTTTTAATTTTCTGTTTCAAAAGGTTTTATAGAAATCCGAGAATTGTATAGAAGTCATTTAATATTTCGGAATTTTTTTTTTTCAATAGTCATCGATTTTATGGATTTTTACACGACACGACAGATAATTAATTTTTATAATGAACGGTGTAAAAGAAACCTTACATTTAGTCTAATAAAAAAATGTTGAGATATATCCTAAACAAAATCTCTAACAAATTTTCAAAATTGTAACTTCATTGTCAATATAGTTAGTAATTGCTTTTACACCTCAAGAAATATGAATTAATTTTTCTAATAAATATGTTCAAAAAAGCTTGAGAATACTACAAAAATTTCTCAAATATTATTTTTGTAAATAAATGTTTTTTAAAAATTTGTCAAAATAGTTGGTCTATGGTAAACACAGTTTTCTAACTATTTTCGATAGATTAAGAATGTTAAATCATTTTTCAAATAAATATATGATTAAAAAAAACTTGAGTCTTATCAAAATTTCTTAAGTATTATTTCCTAAATAAAAGTTTTATAAAAGATCCTTCAAATTGTTTGGTCCATGGTCAACACAGTTTCCTTGTTGATCACGTTTCTACGTAAGTGTCAAACCAGCAATTCAAGCGTCCGATTTATTAGCAATGGTCAGCCATTAACAGAAATTAGGGCAATGGCGGGCGAACAGGAAACGCTCTAAATCGATTTTCCTTCCTCTTAAGCAACTTAATTACTTGAGCACTTTGTAATCAATAATTTCATTCGGGGTTTCTACGAATCTATGCCAATTCTCACTGGTAAAGTCAGTTTTTTTATGAAATTCACCTTGTAGCCACTTTCCTTAAATTTATTTAAAATCATATCTTCCTGCTCTGTGCATTTATACAGAATCGTTTAGAAGAGATCGC
The DNA here is from genome assembly GCA_916610135.2 of Macropis europaea. Taxonomy (NCBI): domain Eukaryota; kingdom Metazoa; phylum Arthropoda; class Insecta; order Hymenoptera; family Melittidae; genus Macropis; species Macropis europaea. The sequence continues at coordinate 10,426,310 of OU744352.1, read as the reverse complement.
AGAATTTAAAATAAACAGAAAATGTTTGGTCGATATAGGTCTACCAATTATTTGTACCTGTTAAAAGAAATAACTTTTTCAATATAGAAATTTTTGTGATAGCCATTTGTGACGTGCGGACAATTGGTAATTCTGTTTAACATGTATATTACTTGAACGCTCATCGGCGTCCTACGCACGGATGAAGTGCTCTCAAATACCTACAACGTTTAAAAGTTCATTTCAGAACTTATGTTGATTAGGCTCCTTTTTGAAAGTACTATATACTCCAAATGTTTGTTCGTATAAGGAATCAATTTTCCAAATTAGCAAAGGATTTTGTAATATGAAGAACATTTTTTTAAATATTGCTTGAAATAGTCAAAACGTATTATAATATTATAGAAATATGTAAAGCACTATAACCTTCAAGGTTGTTCGATATAAAAAATAATTTGTACGCGACGTAATATTACTTGTACTATTGTATATACAAGGTGTGTTCGAAATCGTAATATAACTGATAGGAGGCGATTCCTTGTCCAGAAACAAATAGAAAATGAAGAATAAAATTATTCCCAACGAGGTTTAGTTTTCGAGAAAATAGACTCTGAACATCCACCGAGTATACGGCCACTTGGCCATAATAGAAACAAGTAACATTGGCCGTTCAAGCTCACTGGATGATCTTCCTGACACATCATTCAATTAGACAAATTGAAGCAGTCAGAAAGGGTCACAATCACTACTATTACAGAAACACCCAAATCAGACTTGAGTTATATTAAAAGTACAACTTTTATACCTTTAATACGAACACAGGGAAACAATTAAGGCGCAATATAACAAAAGCTTTAAAGCACAATTAGAAACGGAAAATTTGTAGATCATGTGACCTTGAACGGTCCAGATGTCTCCACTATACTACACGCGAGAGTCCCAACTCTGTTTAAATTTAATTAAATCGGTGAGTTAAAAAACAGTAAAAGTCCAAAAACACCATTTTGAGATATTTGCAAAAATAGCATCAGTTTTCGTGTATCATCAAACACAAAGTTTTATAGTGCTATTCCAATTTAAAAACACCGGTATGCTAATCCAAATGAACGTTCACACATGCCCAACTATGGTTAAACTATGTTCATTTATTTCCAATAATTAAAATAAAGCCATTGGATTTGTACTATTTTTTAACTCAACCCACTTTTTAGCCAGTAAATTTAAAAAATAACAAACTAGTAAAAAACATTTATTAACTTGCTTTAAACATAACTGAAATAGAAATTATTTAATGAAAAGTGACTGTTAAACAGATTGTTGAAACAGTACAAATCCGTGACAGTTACTGTTTTTACACTTATCAAACTGAAGGGACTACTGAAATCCGAGTATAGGGCACTTTTTTTGCACTGTTTTGGATACCAACTATAGTTCTATACATTTTACATTTAGTTCTGAGATTGTTCGAAAATGGCTAATTTTGGACTAGTACTGTTCTTCAACTCACCGATTCAATTGTACCATTCCATTTCCCGGAATTGTCACACACACGCACACCCACAATTCAGACTCTCTGTCGTTCACATTCGGCTGTTCTCTCGCGCGCAAACCCACACGCTCATTGTGTCTACCCGCCACCACATTTCTTTGCGCCACTTCGCTCTGGAACTCTCGATATTAGACTGACGCGACAGCCTAATCGTTCAGGCGTCTCGAGTTGGGGTGGGTGGGGGAGGTCACCGCTAATTGGCCCACGAAAACGTTACACGCACCCGACTTACGATAAAAGTTACGGTCCCGGGCCAATGGTCGAACGTGACTTCGGCTATTGTTATGCGAAACAATGTTTGTTTACCTCCAACCGCACGAATTTGACGAGACGACGAACGATCAGGCTGCTAGAAATGAGATTTAATCATTTCTCGACCATGTTACCCTAATACTTTTTTTATGTAGAATGACGAAAGGATTCGGTGTATGCAAAAGAAAAAGCTTTTTTTAAAAAAATAGTGTAACTGCAACATGCACATGCATTATTGGACTTGCGAAAAAAATATGATCGTGAACATGTAGTTCGCCTTGAACCATTCATCTTTTTCCTGTACCATTTTTTTGTAACTTGAACACACTACTTTAACCCTTAAAGGGTATGATGGGTGAAATTTCACCCCTGATAGCCTTTAAGGTTATCGTGAGTTTTTTTATGGTAGCTTTTAAAGGTTAATTGTTTGCCTCTCTAATACCGCCTGTCCTCAGTAATGTAATTATATTTTAACCCTTAACTGCTACTATCGTGTTCCACGGGCCCAGCTTAAAAGATTCTGAAAAATACCATATAAATTTTGGTGGGGGAAAATCGTGCATAAGAGTATTCTCTGGTCAATTGGTATCATTAAGAAGAAATAAATTTACGTTTACGCAAAATGTCATTTTTATTGCAAATTTCAAAAGTGGGTCCCAGGGACCCTCCAGTAATACTTAACACTTTGAGTGCCACGTCACCCATATTTGGGTGACATAAACATCCAATCATTATTTATTTCATCACATATAACATTAATGTATATATTGAATAAGGTTTAATAGTAGCAGTAAAACTATTATGAAAGTTATTAATATTACTGATGAAAAAAGATACTATTATATTATTTTACCATCTCTTAGAACAGTGACATTGACAATCGATACAGTAAAGAGGACGTTAACGTGTCACTTATCTGCGTTTATAAATCCGGTACTGTGTGCGCCGACGAGTCTGACGCCATGGCATCATAAAAATATTTATTCAGCCTTAAAAAAACATTAACGCTGCCCGCGTTATTCGTTGGAACGTTCTTCAAGCCGGAAATCGAATACAGATAACGGTCGAAGAATATCGAAGTCGTAAAGTTGACGGTTAGCGGGCTGCACGTTATTCGGGGATCAAGCAGCGTAGGGGCGGGCTCGGTGCGGCGGGGTGGGGCGGTCGGAGGGGAAAAAATAGAGGCACAGCCACGTAAGGATGGCAGATTGCCCCGCTGGGATAGAAGCCGGGGTAACAGTGATTCAATAAAACAGATAACATATAGGGAACAAGCTTGCGGAAGCCGGCTCGCACAGCTGACTGTTGGAAATCTTCCAGAAAGCTCGAGGAAACTGGCTGCCTTAAGTCATTTTCCCGTACGCAACGGAAGTGGAGCCGCGTAGACAATGTTCGAATAAAGACTCGAAAAAGTTTCGAGACTTGTCTGTTCCCTGGAAGGAAGCTTCACCCTAGAAGCGTATGAATAATCAAGGGAGTCAATTATTTAGTGTCCTTCGGGGCACACGTTACGTGAGATCTTTGGGTATTATCTGCGTCACAGCGAAGGCAGGAGATTTACTGCTTGTACAGACTTACCGAAACATTTTTGTAAAAATATAGAACTGATATAAATTCTTTGTGAACTGCACTTTTGGTTAACACGTTGACTGTCGCAGTGGAAACAGCCATCCCCGATCAGACAAAGTATAAATTGCTTTTCATAATAAATCACAGAGGAAGAAAATGTGTAGGTATTCAATCAGGTACACACCTCTCTATGTTAGTCATTAATTGAATTCTTCATTATTTAATTTTAGTAAATATATACCTTGTATACATTTATTGGCAAGTGTGTAGGCATATCAAACATTTTAGCAGAAGCATAAAATTGTTTCAAATTCTTAGTGGTCTGCATACCCGGTTGTCAAAATGTTTGTTAATTGAACTGCATGCAATTGGATACTTTTCATTTAATTAAAATAAAGCAACAATGGACAGGTTGGATTCTGCATATCGTGTGTGGCTACCGAACGGTTAATTAATTAACCTGCATACGATGTGACAGCTTTTTGGTAATTAAGGTGAAGGAACACATATATAGGTTCGCTTAGTATTGTATATCTTGATAACAAATGTATTAATTCAAACTCTTTATTTAATAAGCTATCTAAACTGAATACTGCTGGCACTGGAAAACGTTTCATATTCTTTAACTATTTTCGCGTTATGTTATTTGTGGATACTTTGCTAAATTATGATAACAAGTGGCATCTAGAATAAGCAGTTTAAAGTTCTGAAAACCACCTGTAAAATAACTTCACTCTTTTAATACAATTTTTAATTCTCTGCCCAATAGCAGACCTGCACAGCAATATCATACTACTGAAAAAGAAATGACATTGAGAAAACGAAGTTAGGTGTCTCTGCAACCGTAAACGTAAACAATTATTAAATTCTACAACTTTATTGTAACATGTACAAAGAGATTTCAGAAATAATTCGTATAATCCACAATTTTAATGATACAGAGTGTCTCGAAAGTTACCATCTGTTTTGCAAAATAAGAGGAATTTAAAAAAAAACTTCATGACATGATATTACTATGTATTTAAACAAAATATGTCTACAGGGTGTCCCTAAGGTAACCACTACAGGGTGTCCGTAAAGCTACCATCTACAGGATGTCCCTAAAGTAACCATCTACTGGGTGTCCCTAAAGTAACCACCTACTTTGGTGAAATAGGGAGGAATCTAAATAATTGTTATATTGACATAATTGCATATACATTTCTACACAATATTCACACATTTATAATTCACGAATTGCTTCCCATATTTTTTGGTTTAGTCTACTATATTTTCTTTTTAGGCCCATATCTTGGAAAATTATAAATCTGTAGCTATTGTATAAAAATTTGCATACAGTTGTGCCAATATAACAATTATTTAGATTGTTCCTTATTTCACCAATACAGATGGTTACTTCAGGGGCACCCTGTAAACAGATTTTATTTAAGTATGTAGCAATATCACGCCAGGGAAGTGTCTTTTTTTTATAATTCCTTTTATTTTGCAAAATAGGTGGTGATTTAGGGGCACTCTGTAGACGATTACTTTTGCACACCCTGTAGACATATTTTTATTAAATATATAGCAATATCACGCCATAAAGGTATTGTTATATAATTCCTCTCATTGTGCAAAATAGATGGAGACTTTAGTCCGATGCCAATCCCCCTATCCACACACACATATGGTGACTTTAGGGGCACCCTGTATTTTTATTTAATTCAGAATTTACGCAGCTTCAAACTGCTCAGCTCACTCTTTTATGTTTCCTTCGACAGCCTGTCCCCCTGGTTTACCTTGCGGATGCGACGGCAAACCAAGGCTGCGGTTTGTTCCAATACCTCGCAAATACCTGGGCAAATATGTGTTCTGTACTCGATGTGTGGACCGGCGCGACGATGACCCCGTGTGTTTCGATTCGTCGACACCACACACGTCAAAGGGAACCCGGTAACACCCGAATAATTACGCTTTTATCGGCGTGTCTCTGATCTCTCGGCCACCTCTCTTTAAATCTAAATATTGTTCAGAAAAATATAGTCAATATTGTGACGAATTTACCATGAAATTTATCAAGACGGAGTGTAACTTTTAAATGAATTATAATTTGGAAATGCAATTTCCACCGTTACGTTTGGTATAGACAGGAAAATCAAATGATTACTATTTTACGCGGATCATTTACACCAGTGATGATCACGGGAGCTCCGGCCTTCCCCCACTCCGAGTCCATACCCCTCCTCGTTCCCTCTCGGGCCATCGTCATCCCAAATCACAGCCTACATGAGGGGAATAGACCTAGAGTTAGGAAAGGCCGCAGCTCCTGTGGCCATCACTGATTTACACCGACGCCGTCCTTGAAGGGTTAACGTTTTAAATCTGACGAAGTTTATTATTCAAGTGTCCCAAGGACGAAGTACAGAATGAATACTTATCAACATGTACAATTTACACTATGCACCATACATATCATTGAATTTGTTTCAATGTGACCTACAATACCGGGCACAAAAAATTACAAGGAGCCATTTAAAAGAGTGTAGATGACCTTGATTTTTTATTTAAAAAAAGTATTTTTGACTCATAATGCACCAATGGAAAAGTATGAAAAGCTTCTACCTTGAAAAGAGAATGTTCTTTTCAAGTTTCAAGAAATTATTATTCTATTCTAATTGAACAACTTGATAACTATAATCGTCGACTCGATTGATCTATTCGTAATATACAGGGTGTGTCGAGGTGAGTAGTATAACTAAGTTTGAGGTTATTCTCGATAAAAGACGAAGACGAATAAAAAATTGTATCCTACATTTTCGTTTCATTTTTTCATCTAGAATCATCCCTTGCTTGATCGTATTACTCTTTTCGGTACACCCTGTGTACACTCTATACCTACTGTTTACGTACAGCCGATCGGCTAATTAGACTGTCGATAAGGTGATTTACAAACTCATCGACGTTGTCTATTATACGGCCACAGAGAGAATGCGGTTTTGCCGGTACCATAACCTATACTCTGGCCGGCACAAAAATCGTGTTATGCATTGTACAGAGCGACGCAGAAACGATTGCAAAAAGGAATCTACGTTCCGGTGGACGAAGATCAAATACTAAAATTAAAACTCATTAATACGTGAATCGGTCGAGCGGATTCGATCGATGCAGATTTAATTAAAACGCAGTCATTCGGTATTTACCGTACTCAACACGCCTGGAACGTTTCAATACCAGCAAGAATATATGTACACCGTACGTGCGCGCGTGTATGTGTGTGCATACCTTTATAACGTGCTTGCTGGGGCGTAACGATATGCGGACCGATATTTCCATCTATTACGGGTAAAGATAGGAATATTATACAGTTCCATGTCATGCACACAGTCCAGGCATACCACAACAAACCTTCCGCAGAATCCAAAATTCTGGCGAGTTTAAAGCGGAACCGTGTCATTTATGTTTCTTTCGGCTGCGGCAGTTTGAACAATACCGCAGTCACAAAAAAATCGAAATGTTAAATGTCTAACGCGTTGAACGCCTCAGTGAAAACTGCCATACCTAATCAGACACGATATAATTTACTATTTTCTGTATGCAGCGTAAAAAAGAACAGATTTGAGTACTCGGTCGTGTTCTTCTGTTTCTACATTCTTGTTTCAGCATGAAGCTTACGCAGAATTTTCCGACAATCAATAGTTGTTTAATTAAATTAAATTTGAGGTGTCGGTTACCGGTGACCGCCATAGCGTTCAACGTGTTAATAAATGATGATGTTCAATTTCCTCTTCTTTTCGCGACGTGTACATCGAAATCAATTGAGGCGGTCATTTTTAACCAGGGGATTTACAGTTATAGCTGGTCTCTAAACCACTGTGTCTCAACCGCAACACGAAAGCACTGAAAACCGTTATCCACTTTAGCGCTGGCCAACCTAACCTAAAGCTGTTAATGTTTATCAATGGTTCAGTATGGCGTACATAACGAACTTTCGGAATATTTACAACCGAACTTAACGTGAGTATGTCGAACTTTAACGAAGAGTGGTGATGTTTCCAATGTAACCTAAACTCAATATTTACCAATATTTAACACGTTGAATGCCGCGGGGGTTCCCTGTGACCGGTACTTAAAATTCAATTTAAACAAATAAGTATTTATCATTATACAACTCTGAGAAATGTTTATATAGTAACATTAATTTAGGAACACAAAAACATGACTGAATACCCGAATATTTTTTTTCTTTACGATTTATTTTACAAACAGGAAATTAGGTTATGTCTGACTGGTTATGGCTGTTTTCACTGCGGCATTCAACGCGTTAAGCACGATCAGCAAGTAACTTTTGAGATATATCTAACTCAACAGAACTCAACTAAAACTTGATTCTATTTAGTGATGTTTAAGCATGACATTCTATTAAACTACGAGACATTTTCAACCTAACCTAAATTAAAACAATCCGAAATACACCTGTTAATATTTGCCTATGTTTAACCCTGTGACGATCATAGGCGCCATGACCAAACTAAACCTGTCAACATTTAAGCATGACTATGAACTAACCTATGAGGTGTTTTCAATTTAACCTAAAGCAATTGAACATTTAAAATATTTTTAACCCAGTCTAATTCATGGTATGCTTGTCAATATTTAAGCACGGCCTTCGATTGACATATGAGATATATCCAACATAACCTCACCGAGCAGAAGCCAAATTAATCCAATCCAACGTGATCGTGTCAATATTTACCAACGTTTCAGCTCGTGCTTCACCTAACCTTTGAGATATTTGGAATTCAATATAACCCGGTTACCCATCTTATCGCTGACCGCGAGCAACGTAGCTTGACCTTGGTGATCGAACGAGAACCGATGTGAAATATTTGGAGGGCTTTAAATGGTAAAAAAATTTAATGTTTATGCAGGAACATTTCACGATGACCTTGAAATTTTCAAGCTATACCACAGTGTTCCACGGTTGGCTGGAAGTTCTCGGCCCTGAATGCTCTTCCAGCCGACCGTGGAACATTGTGTGCAGGATGAGTGACACGCTAGTGCTCGATAGACTGAATAAAACGCATTTTTACAAACCGAATACATTTATTCAATATTCCGGCTTCTCTCGAATTTTCGTCCGTTCGCGGTTAGTGTACACGGGTGAACGATAATTCGTGGTCGTTTTGCGATACGCGCGAAAATATCGATTCCCCGAATCGAGCACTGGCTACGCGTCAATTAGCCGTGAAGCGGAATCTTCGTGCCAAATTCGCGGCTATTGTTTCCAAACATCGTTTAAGATATTTTCTGACCCGGAAGTAAATGATTGGCGGAAAAAATGGGTCAGCTATTTATGCTGACTGATTAATTCGATATCGCACTCGGACAGACAATCAGCAATAGGTGACTGCAATCACTAGACTCTGTACGAACAACTCACTATAATTTGTTCCTTCACCACTATCATTTATATATTCGTTACTTTTTTTCATTTACGTTCCATTGAATACAAAAAGACTTTACCTTCTTCTTAAAAAAAAGCTTTTCCTAAAACTTCAGAGTAAAATACACGCTGGATTAGAGCGAACGTTGTCCAGTTGGGCACTAAGCCACGCCTACTGCAAAATCTGGACCAACAGGCCCGCCTGCCATCTGTAAACGTCACGTGGTCGCTCCCCACTATGGAATGTTAGCCGGGGAAGCTGGAGAAGCGCCCAGCCGGGCAATACTTGCCCATGCCTGCTCTAAAGAGCTCCAACGACATCCAATCGCATCTCAATCGATGGAGAGCTTCCTTCAAGTCTAACTGTCTTTCTTGAAGTGCTTTGTTTTATGAAACAAGGCGTCTATCATCTGCAAAATTGTATTCTTTTCACAACAGTCTGCTTTAACACTGTACCGACGTCCGTGGTCAATACTGATCAGAAATTCGTGATTGGTTTCAGGGAGAAAGAGAAAGTGCGACGGTGAACAGCATCAGAATGCAAAGAGATTAGTTCGGTGCACAGGATCCTCCGGTTGCAGTCATGGTTCGTAGCGGTAGAAAGGCAATCCTGAGTACGAGACCGAACTTGGCTAGGGTTCGCTTCGGGAGATAAGTGATCTTCGTTGGATTCGTATGCTAGAACAGTGTGGAGTTGTGTGGCAGGGTCACCGACGGGGGCGCCATTGTTTCCCTCAAACTCGAACTGTCGTTCCACTAAATCGGTTACACGCCCCACACCGCACTTCTGGCCCGCCTCATCCTCTTTTTCGCATTGTCCCCTTATCCCCTTATTTTTCTCTCATTGCCTTCCCGATCTCCTCGAATATCTCCGAGGCTATTTATTTCTCATCATTCCGTGCTGCTTCCGTAGAATAATAATTCAACCCTTCTACAGGATACTGGTACAATAATGTATCAGTTTATTTAAAAGAATGTAACTGACGCGTCTCTTGGTATGATGTTCTACCGCTACATTTGACGCATAATAAGATCACAGATTTCAAACTTTTTATTTTTCTAGGATTATTTAGCTCCTATTAGTGTACAAAAGTTGGAAGAACTAGCCCCGGGAAGGCTTCAGAGTAATTTAACGTAGGGATACAGAGATTCGGCACTTCAAGGTCGAGTACCGTTCACTTTGAGCCCTAGCCGACTGTGTCCAATCTTTCTGGACGTCCAATGTCGAAGTGCCCTTGAAGTATCCAATTACAGTTCCTCTGCTGTACTCAGACTCGATTGACTGATCCTAGCCCTCTATGGTCATCCGACAACGTCCACTTTCACTGATTATCTATCGATCACGTTTCTTATTATTATTATGTCAAAAAGGAAATGATCCAAATGACTCAGAGACGAACATGATCGGTTCAATTCGGAAACGTTGCATGATTAACGAGCGGCTTGAACGGCCTGGCGGAAAGAGGCAGCCGAGAAGTCACTTAGCGACAATGGCGCACTCTATCCAAGTTAAATGGCCGTTTATGGGCGACGAGACAGCGGATTAGCGGGCAGGTAATTGCGGATGGACGGACGGACGGAAGCGAGCCAGTTTTCGAGCGATATCAGGAACCTGGGTATCGCAGGTAGAAACGATGATAGGTAAGCCGGCGTAATGTGTCGACCCATTTAGACCAGGAAGTATAATGACAAGCGAAGAGGTGAACAGAGAGATTTGCGCGAGGGAGACAGCCCCGTCCGGCCAGGGGGCGGGTGGGAGCGAGACGCCCAACGTGCAGCAATAGGGAAGCAGAAAATTGGCTGGGGAAAGTGAAGCAGTAAAAGAAGAAAATACACGAGGAGAAAAAAGGACGGAACACCGGTCGGAAGTCATTCACAAGCTCTAACTTCATTCAGCAGAATGAAGTCGCATTTTTCGGACGAAACTGCGCGATCAAGATTGAATCAGAACAGATGGCCGTTCATTTAATCGAGGAAAAGAATTGTAGGGTCACGTACACGGAGATTACGTGCACTTTATGTCAGTCAAGGTCAGTTTACGACTCATATTGCAGGCCTGGGCGAATGTGGCCCATTCGAGCGCGCATTTCTTTCCTTTCTCGCAATGGTGAGGCAGCGTTTTAACCTGTAGAACAATTTTCATCCAGTTTTTTGTAGGCATGGCTTGACAGGGCCTTGGAAAAGTACAATTATAAAATTATTGGAACCTGCTGACGGAGGACATTCATCATAAAATGTATACAGTGTAGTATAAACCAGTTTATCCTCCAAACGTTGCAAACGGGGATAGAGCGACTGCGTGTGCGGTAGACAAATACCCAACTGGGTAACATTTTCCTATGCCAATCCTATTGGCTACTTCCAGTACTGTTGCACGCACAAAGTGATGTTTTAACATACGAAACACGTTGATAAAATTTCTTTTGACTTCTATGAGGCCAGCCAGACCTTGACAAGTTACAATTGTAAAACTGTCGGAGCGTGCTAACAGGAGAAATTCATTCTAATATGTACATGTGTGCAGTGCACAAGCACCGAACTGACACTTATCGACGGCTGGCCTATTGGCTACTTCCCTTATCGTCGGTGGCACAGGGTGGTGTTTTAACACGTTGACTGCCGTGGGGGTCACCGGTGACCGGCACCTTAAATTTTCTTTTATTAAATAACTAATGATTTTCATAACATTTTTGGATGATATTAACATTGAATAATAGTATAAGGTGATACCTATGCGTTCAAAAAGTAAAATATTCTTTTCCTTCACGATTTCTGTTTAAAATAGGACATTATCTCGTGTCTGACTAGGTATGGCAGTTTTCACTGTGGCATTCAACGTGTTAACGTACGAATAGAACTATTTTTGACTTCTACGTGGCCAGTCAGTCCTTGACAAATTACAATTCTAAAACCACTGGAAGGTGTTAACAGAGGAGGTTCATCCTAAAACACATACAGTATAATACAGTACCGATTTGCCCTCCAAACGTTGCCAAACGATGCTGGAGTTACCACGTGTGCAGTAGACGAGCACACAACTCGGCAACATATGCCCATGTCTGCCTTATTGGCTACTTGCACTACTGTCAGTTGCTCAAACCGGTGTTTTAATACTTTGACTGCCACTCTGCACTAGCTGAAAATGACATACTTTCTAAATTTTTATACAGAAGTAATATAAGTATAGATTGTACCTTCTTTAATCAACAATATCAATAACTTTCATACTTTGTGTACAGCTACTATTCAACATTATTAAATATATACATTAATACTATACATGATCAAATAAATAATGATTGAATTTTTGTGTCACCCAAATATGGGTGATGTGACACTCAAAGTGTTAACAGATGCAACATATTAATAAAATATTCTTCAATTCCTACGTAGTCAGCAAGGCATTGATAGAGTACAATTCTAAAACTGTTGTAATCTGCTGGAATAGAGGAGATACATTCTAAAATGTACACAGTATAATATAAACTGATGTGCCCACCAAACACTGCCAAACGATGGTGGAGCTACCACGTGTGCGGTGGACAAGCACTCAACTGAGCAACACATGCTCATGTCTGCCTTATTGGCTGCTTGCACTACTGTCACTTGCTCAAAGTGGTATCTTAACAGATGCAACATATTAATACAATTATTTTCAACTTCTACATAGCCAGCCAGGCCCTGGCAGATTACAATTCTAAAATTGTTGGAACCTGCTAACAGAGGAGATTCATTTTAAAGTGTATAGAGTATAATATAAACTAATTTGCCCATCAACCGATGCTGGAGTTACCACGTGTGCAGTATATGAGCACCCAACTGGGCAACACATGCCCATGTCTGCCTTATTGGCTGCTTGCACTACTGTCACTTGCTCAAAGTGGTATCTTAATAGATGCAACATATTAATAAAATTGTTGGAACTTGCTAACAGAGGAAATTCAGTATAATATAAACTGGTTTGCCCACCAAAAGCTGCCGAACGATGCTGGAGCTACCACGTGTGCAGTAAATGAGCACCCAACTGAGCAACATTTGCCTATGCCTGTCCTATTGGCTACTTTCATTACTGTCGCTTGCACTGACCCGTGTTTTACTGCATGAATAAAACTATTTTCGACATCTACATAGTCAGTCAGGCCTTGAAAAATTAAAATTTTAAAACCGTCGGCTCGCGATAACAAAGGAAGTTCATCCTAAAACGCGTACACGTAATATAAACCGGTTCGTCCGCGAAAATGTCCGCGAGTAAAACGCCTCGGCCTTTTAATTACGCGGCCATAGCTCGCGAGCAGACAGCCGGCCCCGCATTTGGCCGTTCGTAATTCAAGGGTACAAGCGGCTGGGTCCCGGTCGCTTAACCGGAATAACCGTTACCGAAATTTATATTTGTTTTTACGTAGCCGGCCCCGCTTCGTCGCGTTCAAAAACCGCGCGAAACGTCGCTGCCGACGCATTTAATTAATTCTGATAATTGAGAAGTTTATCAAGTCGGTGGGCCGGGCGGCTCGGGGGGACAGAGGTTCGCTAATTTGTCGACAGTTTTGCATCCGCAAACGTTCGTCGGTTTTATAAATGAAAACGAGGCCGAGGTTCCCCTGTCCCCCGCCCCTGGACGCTGTGTTCGTTACCGAGCCGACGACGGGTTCGCTTTTAATTAAATCATAATGTAGTTTTGCTCGCGTACAGGTGTGCGCTCATGCATCCGCCTGGCAGCACCGAGTGCCGCCTCTTCGCCATTGTCTCGAATCCCTGTCTATCGCGTCGTCCTTTCGTCCCTTTCGCTTCTTTCGCCGGTTCCCTCCGTTCCACAGCGAATCCTGACTGAGAGCACCTCGTTAGCCCGTTTTAGTTTGAACATATTCCGTCCGCGCTGCCAGTTTTCTAGGAGTCTTCTGATTGATGACCGCAGCGGAACCGGCCACTCGATTCGCAATAAACGGTCACAGGGTCTGCTTTGACGAGAAGCCGTTGTTACGGTTACGCACTGCTCAGGACGCTGTTTGCCAGGCTTCCATCCGCATTGAGAGCCAGCGATCTTCAGATAGGATCCCTTCTGATGGGGTCTAAGTTGACTGACTGCCACAGACGGTCTGGGTTGTTCAAACAGAGTCCAATTGTACTGAACGGAGATGACGGTGGACATCTGACTGTAAATTCCCCCGAGGCCAAGCTGACCCCTGATGCTCGCATTCCAAGCTGGCGTTTTCTCGCCGCCGTACTTTTCGGCATCCCATTTGTTTCAGTTTCTCGGTGGCTCGTATTTTACAGACGCCGTGACAGGTAGCCTGCCAGCGGGAACTCTTCTGCTCGATCCCTCCGTCATCTCCATCCCCTGATCACCCACCCGGCCAGCCGACATCGCGACCACTTTTTCCAGCGCCTGAACGAAAATTACAGTTTCCACGGAGTTTCGTCGTTAAGTACAGCCTGCACATCCGCGTTATAATGTCGGCCGCCTGTGTCCCTACTGACGGAACTTACGGCTCCGGTAATACGTTTTCCATTACTACTGGCCGAGTCTCGTGAAACGCTCGATTTAACCTCCTCCTCCTCCTCCTCCTCCTCCCCCTCGCGACCCGTAACTGGAACAACGGTGAACAAAAAAAGGGTCGAGCCCGGCCAGCGAATCACGCGATCCCTGCCACCATGAAAGACGAGGTAATGTGATTTTTTAATTGCCTCCGACGGGATTCCGAGTTTCGAGCACGCTCCGCTGCAAAAAGCTCGGTAAAACCACTAATAACGATCGGCCATTATCTGGGTGCTCTCTGTGAACGCCCGAGTTATTGGAATATTCTTTTACGTGAACGCCAGATTTCCTTTTACGACACCGGAATTCCCTGTGGACATCTGTCCTCTGCTGATGGATTTGAGACTTTACTACGATGCAGGTGCTATGCGTTATTGATTTGTTTATTCTGAATTGGAGTTCGTGGGGCACCTCTGTGCATAGAAATTCCGATTTCTGGACTAATTTGATCAATATTTGGAGTAACGTCGGATTGAACTCCAAGAGAAGACCGTTCGCTGCAGGTGGGAGTTTGTTTATTGTGGAGTGATTCAGAAGACCCAAGTTGGGGACCGGAATGTCCAAATGGCCTATTCTTGAGACTCTACAATAGTAGTATTAAAAGATTTGAGGTGGTCAGCTAAATTCCTGAGCACATCTACATCAGACCACCTAATTATCTACTTAGAAGTTAGGTACATGTCTGGTGACTCTGTAAATTCTTTTGAATGCTTATTGTCCAGTACTGTTGGATGTAGGTGGGAGTTGTTCTACTGTGGACTGCTCAGAGGTCCCCAAGTTGGACACTGAACATTCCAAGTGGTTCAATCTTGTAAATTTACTACTATTAACAAACTTGAGGTAGTCAGCAACATTTCTAAGTACACGTAGATCAGACCACCTAATTATCTAGTTAGAAGATGGGGATCTGCCTGCTCAGTTCTTAAAATCCTTCGAATCCTTGACATCCAATGTCTGGTAATGTTGACTGTGGGTGGAAGTTATTCAATTATGGACTGGTTCAGGAGTCTCCAAGTTGGACATTAGAATGTCCAAGTGGCCCAAACTTGAAATCTACTATCATTAACAAATCTGAGGTGGTCACCAACATTCCTAAGCACATGTACATCAGACCACCCGATTGTCTAGTTACAAGATTGGGATCTGACTGATCAGTTCTTAAAATCCTTTGAATCCTTGACATCCAATGTCTGGTAATGTTGACTGTAGGTGGAAGGTACTTAATTGTGGACTCGTTCAGGAGTCTCCAAGTTGGACACTAGAATCCTCAAGTGGTCCAATCTTGCAGCTCCATTACTATTAAATGGTTCTGGGTGGTCAGCAAAATTTCTAACCACATTAATACCAAATCACCAAATTGTCTCATTAACAGTTACGCAGCAGTCTGCCTACTCTGTACATTCCTCGGAATCCTTGGCTCGCAATGCAGCATTTCCGTGCTCGTCAAACTCTCGCCTGCCGTAGCAACCCCGTAAACAAGCAAACTAACGTGCCACGTGGAAATTCTTAGTTCAATCGGAGCACGCAGATCGGAACGTATGTTTGCCCTTAGGAGCTACCTGGGTGCTGGCTTAATTTGCCGAAGATCTTGAGAGCGGCAAAACTTCTGGGAGTGGCGGAGCTTACAGCCGGAAGTCGGAAGTCGCGTGCACTCCCGCACTTTCGGCCCTCATCGTCGTGTAATTGGTAACCGTGTAATCTCCTCGACGAGGAGCCGCGTCTGCCGGGGATCAAAGCCACGTGGTGCATACCTTTCCGCGACTTCAGGTACTTTACGGTTTTTCTCAGAAACAGGAGTCCGTGATTACCCATGAATACTGCATGACGTGTTGCGCAACAAATTTCCGGGTTGCAAAATTAATTATTGACGTGCTCCTTTGGAGCAGGTTAGGTTCGTTGGATTGAAAGTAGAAACAGAAACAGAAGTGCACAGTCCACTTTGTTGAACAACCAGAAACTGTTTATGGCATGCAATGATAATTTGAATAAAAGGTGTTCAAACGCAATTAAAAAATTTAATAAAAATATTATTGTTTATAAAGTATAAATCATGTGCTTATAAATCCAATTTAACAGTAATTTTGAACATTAATTCTTTTTGTACAAAAATATTTCCAATTTTTATCCTGACCATCCGATCAATTGCTAACCTGTTTGATATACATATACAGGGTGTCTCATTTTAATCAATCCACGCGATTGTCTCCCGAACATGGGATAGATAAGACGGAAAAGGACCTTGAATGACCTTGAAAGACCAACATGTCATAAATTACTGAATTCGTCCTGGAATGTGCTACATGTCTATCTGAACGAAAACGTATGGTTCTATTTAAAAAAACACCAATGACCTTGAAATCTTGTAAAAATAACGATCTTCAAAGAAAATATTTCATATCATTACATTTCTCTCTCGAAACAGAGTAACTTTTGTTTGAAACATTTTTCCGAATAATGAATAGTTCGGGAGATAATCGCGTGGATTGATTAAAATGGACCATCCTGTATATTGGTTGGTTTGGGCTGATTTGTGATAGACTACTACTACTAGATAGGTTGCGTTCCTTAGGTTATGTTAGTCATGTTGGGCTCAGTTAGACTGCGCTGTGTTACTTTGCGTTATGTCGGCTTATCTTAAGGCTTTCTTGAAGAAATAACACGAGCTTGACACATAACGTTGAGCATGTTTGAGTATTCAGGCTGATTTATGTTAGGTTAGTCAGGACAAACTAATGAGGTTACGTTAGTAATGTTGGGTTACATCGAGTTAGTTTCGCTTATGTTAGGGCTTCTCTCCTGAACAAATAATTGTGTTTGACACATATGTCGAGTTCGACTAGACTGTGTGAGGTTATGTTGTATATATATTATATCTCGCCACAGGTCGACAGAATCCAACAACGCCCTAAAAACTAATTTTTGTTTCGCCCCGATAAAACAGCGGAACAATGCGCGGAAGTAGCGCAGTTTAATTGAAACTCTCGGCAACTGCGTAATTTAAATTGCCGTAATATATTACGCGGCGTCACGTTGCCCTCGAAGTAATATGCTTCTAGCACCTTTTACATGCGCGACTAAACACGAGCCCCCTCCTATTCTTCCCTCCCCCATTTCTGTATTTCATTTCATTTGCCCTCTGCTCTTTCATCGTTCAACATCGCCCGAAATTAAATCAGTCCGATTTAATAATTTATCATCCCCACTCGCTCCTCTAACATCCTATCCTCTGAACCTAGAATGCATTCCTGCTCCCGCCCTTTCCTACGGATGCTTCATAATCTATTTTAAATAATTCCACCTTCCACCGACTGCGTATTCTCTTCTTTCGTGAATTCCTGATTACAGCCTCTTGTTCTTTGTTACCGACGGAGCTATCATAATTTCGCCTTCAAAGGATAATACTTTAACCACGTGAAATGCACTGGAAGGGTTTGAAGGGAGCTTCGCTGGAAATTCTTTCCTAATGAACGAAGTCAGAAATGTAGAAGATACAATTTCATTGCAACGTAAATTAAGACAAATTGCGGAAATACAGGGGCGGTAAGTTTGAGGGATACAGTGAGTTTGGAGCGGTTAGTTCGTGCTGTGTGATATTTTAAAGCAGGCACGGGCAAACGGTGCCCGCCCGGGCGCACGAGTTTCTTCGCCGCCGTACCAGCGACCACGTGACCATTTAACGGATTAAGTATTGGTTCAAGTACCGCAGGGGGCGCGGTTTGGTGACAATTTACTTTTCTGTTAAGGAATATTAATGGTTTGAACAATGCCTGGTTGAGGTTAGTTCATGTCGTTTAAAATAAATTTGTGAAAACAATTTGGAATATAGGACAGAAATAGTTTTCCACATCCAATAATACAGGAGTAAGAGAAGTATTAAAGGCAACGTTGAAGTAACCTGACATGAGGGCGCTCGTCGCTCTTCCAGTAAGTTTACGTTTAACTCGTATCATACATCAAGCTGTCGGCCATTTTCTAACAATGGAGCAACGTTTTCCATCTTCATTCGGGCTGTTCGTCTACCTTGTAGCAATGAACGGACAACTTAACTGATTGAACAGCGCATGACATTTTTATTCGGAGTGGTCTACTGAACATGTGGAGAAGATTTGATGTCCTCTAGAACCTGGTGGAATGGCCGAAAGTATGTGTAATCAACGTAGAGTAAGGTTGGGTAAGGTTAGGTTACCTAAAATTCATTGGAATAGTTAAATTTACGTATAACCAACGTAAAGTAAGATTGGGTTTGATTAGAGCGCTATAAGGGCCAAATGGGGTGATTTTGTGAATTAGGAGTAAGAGGTTCGTTCATTGCGAAAAGTTTGACCGTATATTTGTAATAGGCTAGAATGAATTTCGGAATGACGATTTGAGGGGTATCTAATTCTATCTTGTAATTAAAATCTTGTCAACTAATCAAATTGATTTTTGTAATACACGTTACTGTTTCGCTAGATAACAAAATTGTGAGCTTTCGTTTTAAAATCATGTCCATCAGTTTGCATTAAAGGGGTAATTACAGTAATTGGAGGACTAAATGAGTGGAGGTTGGGTTTCAGAATGAGGGCCTAGGCTGTCGTTTTGAAATCATGTTCGTCAGATCGCAAAAAATGCATAATTGCAGTAATTCGCGAATTGAATGAATGGAGGGTGCATTTCACAACGAGAACTAGGCTTTTGTTGTAAAATCATGTCCATCAGTTTGCAATAAACGGGTAATTACAGTACTTCACAATCTGAATGAATGGAGGGAGGCTGGGTTTCAGAATGAGGACTTTAGCTTTCATTTAAAATCATGTTCGTCCTTTTACAATAAATAAATCACTACCATACTCCCCGAAAAAATGGAGGCTTAATTTCAAAATAGAGATAGTAGCTTTTCAATCTAAAATCATGTCCATCAATTCATAGTAAATGGATCACAATCGCGTCTATCAATTCGCAATAAACGAACAACTGCCGTATTTAAACAGAACGGAGAGAAATTCGAATATTCCAAATCCACAACCATCTAATTTGGACAATGGAGGTTTCGCCGCATTTCTCATATCCTCAAATTTACAACATCAATCCAAAAGTACTTTAAAAAACAGTAAACAAATTTCTGCTGACTTTACCTCGTCTCGAGCATCGAAATATTTCCGTCAAACATCCGCGAAACTCCTCGAACGTTCTGTTACGCTCTAAAAAGCTCCAAATGGCGCGTGCGAAGGTAGATTGGAGCAGACTGGAAAGCTTCGTTGTCGCAGTCGAAGAATCGGCCGTCTGACGAGCAACGAGAATCGGAGAAGGAAGTTTCGATGGAAAGGCGAAACAGAGAAGTTCCGAAAACGAAAAAAGGACAGCGAGGATCGCGTTTACCCTGGCCAGAGTGCGAAACTCTCGGCAAGAACAAACCAAGCGGACTACTGAAGCTGTCGGCCTTTTGTTTGCTTCCGTTCGTACACAGACACACACACTGCACACGGGCGCACCCACACATACTAAGGTTACTGCGAAGTGTTGTTTGTCTATAACTCAGCACCCCGAGTCAAGAACCCTTGCTAGACGTTAGTTAGACGTAATTTCGGCTATTTCGTGCGTTAGGGTTGATGCGAGAGTGTCGAAAGTGTCTATTTGTAGAGTTCATGGAATGGATGAGATACTTTTTTTTATTTCACAACAGTCATAACCTTAAATCAGTTTCATTGCGAACTGATATACACAATATTTCGCAATAATCGAGTCACAACTGTACGAATAAGAACAATTAAAAATTGCAGTTTCTATGACCTTTCATGCTTCATCTACCTGCATTCAGGTATTGTACTCGTTCATTGCAAACTATATCAAGTTAAACTTCAGAATTCACTTTCTATGAGCTGTCATGCTTTAGTGTTCTGCGAGATTGCACGCTTCAACTACCTGCATCTACATAGTCTAGTCGTTCACTGCAAATTAACATACGCAATATTTTGCAATAATCGAGTCGAACTTCAAAATTCAGTTTCTATGAGCTCTCATGCTTTAATGTGCTACGAAGATACACGCTTCAACTATCTCCATCCATATAGTCTACTCATTCATTGCAAACTGACATACACAATATTTTGCAATAATCGAGTCGCAACCGTTTAAACAAAACCAGTTATGAATTGCCGTTCTTACGACCTTCAACTACCGACCTACGATGATGCTTCCAACTACCTACATTCAGGTACTGTATTCGTTCATTGCAAACTGATATACATAATATTTCGCAATAATCGAGACGAACTCCAAAATTCAGTTTCTACGAAGTATAGCGTCTCAACGATCATCGTCCACATACTGGACGGTCCTCTGATTACTTTTTCTAGCAGCTACTGTCAGATCGGGGCGTTCACTTTTCGTTGAATGCTCGCGCGGAGCAGCGACGCGAGGGAACGGTGTCCATTAACAAAACTGTCGCGAGATTCGGGGCAACTTGCAGCGTGACGCATCGCCGCGATATTTCACCGGCGAATTAATTAATGAACGTAGTATTTTATCGCGAGTCTTGACCCGCTCGCAACTGGCGTCGTAATTTCCAACTAGACGCGACTGTCACGATAGATATCAAACGTAACTAGTTACACGAAATCACGCCCCTCCCCCGAAACTCTCCAGAAAAGTCACCAGAGTCACCGGGGGATCCGCCACGAAAATCGACGACCCGCGCCAGCGCGCCCATTCGCTCGGAAACTTTACATTTGGCCTTCTGACTGCGAAAGGCGCAATGTATGTTCTGGAAAGGTAGTTTTTTACGTGCGAATGGCCACTATAGTGGCTCCGAGAACTACATAGTTGTCAATTCAAGTAAATATTAAACGAAATGTTCACCGGGGCAAAGAACAAAATATAGTGAGAGAAATGAATAAAGGAACTGACCATTGTTGTTCAGCTGTCAGTATTTAGCAGATAGAAAATAATTTTCAGTGGATATGTGCTCCACTAAAAGGGTTAGGAATCAACTCGTCGAACGTGGGAGCACGTGATTATTTTGTTAATTAGGGAACCAGAGAGTAATTTAACAGAATATTAATTATGTTTGGAGATACGCAGCTTCTAGGTTAAGGCGCCATCTTGGTTAAAGTGTTCCAGAAAAATCGATTTTTTTGGGCCCCGGGAAAATCGTTTCAGAAACGCAAATTGTTAAGTCATTTCGATGTTGTTATACTGAAAAATACTTAATAAAGTATGCAGATTTTTATCAGATATCTCGATGTAATAATTCGTTCAAATATATGGTTGTAAATGTATTATATATTTAATAAATACCTGTACACGAGCCAGTGCGGTGGCTCGTAGCACACGGCGCATGATTTTCCGGAACCCATGCATGGATTCATAGAACTTACAGGGTTAAAAAATGCCACAACAAATCAAATGAATTCAATGAAATTTGTTGTATTTAATCTACAGGGTGCCCCACATAAACCTAACCAATTTGAAGCTTTAATAATCAAGGTGAGTATGAAATCACAGAAGATAATATTCAAAAACAATTTTTCCCCTTTCCAAGTCCAATCAATTTTGTATAAACAATTTTTTTGATATCTGTAATGCTTTAAGAAATAACGAATGTATACCTTGTATAGAGTGTGTTCATTAATATTCAATGTGACGGTCACTTGTCGGGAGACAATCATAGTCGCGTTTAGTATCGTACAGACAATGTTTTGTCACTCTTGTGTCGCGTCGTTGACGGCTTAACGCGCCGTGCAAATCAGCTTTAAATCAACCTGACGTGGACGAGAGGAAACCGAAAATGAAACCAGAATTGTCCGCGGCTGGAAACCGTCGAGTTCACACTGGCCGGTCGAGCTATCTTCAATGGACACATCACTGCTGCCAACATTGGAACAAATTACTTTTCCCCCATTTTCTATTGCAGCGTGTATACTGAAATTACTCTGAATTAGATCTAGATTGTTACGGCACGCCACTGAACTGTATATGAATTGATTGGTAATAGCCTTGAGGGTGAGGTTTTTTGAATGAACGATTTATAAAATAATATTAATACTCGTATTCTGTTCTGCTGTGACACCTAACCTAGCCAAAAAGCCCACTCTATTCATTCTACTATGTGTAATTGAATGATCAGAGTTAATAACATTACTTTTTGGTCATCAAGGTCACTTCTAAAGTTAGGTGAGTTGGATTAAGTGGGGCTACGAAAACGAAAGGAGCGCATAATGTTTTTTAATTAATTTAATAGTTTAAAATGGTCTCTAGGAATCCTCCTTATTTACCATCAACGTCAACTTCGAAGTTAGGATAGGTTATTATCCAAGGATGATTAATATTTTTTTTAAACTATTAAAAAGACTTTACAAACCTGCAGTATTACGGCCTTCAACTGGTCCTGAGGGTAACAATTTACGGTTGAACAATGGAAACACTAAGTTCTAAAATTATTCTATTCGAGTTATGCCAAATTTTCAAAGTGACTCGAATCATGTTTAAACCCCTAATTATCTCCTACAACAATGAAGCAAACATAAAACTACGAAAACCTAACCTCTACATAATTCTCCAAAATTTCCACAATCCTAATCTACCAGAAGATTTAATAATCTGTAGAATCTCACTGACTTCTCTATTTAAGGTCAGAAGACTTGTAGTTGATATTTTCTAAATGAACAATCAAAGAAATATACCAAAACCTTACTTCTCCTGCTGATTGACATCTGACCTAACCTACAACTCCCCTCCACTTCCCCTGAATATACCACACGTAACGCAAGCGGAACAAACCGAATGCAATCAATTCCCGTCGCATCTGCGGAAGTGTGAAACAGCCTTAACAAGTAGCAAACACGAAAGTATGCACTGTCAGTTGTTCAGCAATCGATCGACCTGTACCACGGCGGCGATTTTGAGGTTGGCGCGAAAGTTTTCCCAGAATGCTGAGGAGGAAGAAGAAGGGACCTAGGTTAGCTAAAGGGAGGAAACAAATCGACGAGGATTCCTGGCGTGCTCCTTTGGAAGCGGCTTTGATCAACGACGAAAGCTGCTGGTGCATCGTGACCATAATGGTCGAGACGATCCCCGATCACTCGAGCTGCGTGTCACTCTTCAAGGTCGCCGCTGAAGAAGGCAGACGGAAAGCTGTCCGCTCCCTGAGCCATCAGAAAACGCTGGCCGCTGTTAGGGCTTTGTCTAGACAGAGCCTGGGAGACTGTCCACCGATCCAAACTGTTTGTCATCACGCGAACAGCCTGCTGAACGAGGACAAGGAGATGTCCAGCTGGCTGATGGCGCGAGTCCTCAAATACCTGATATATCGAGCGAAGGAGGAGATCATAGGCATAGGGAAAAGAAAAAGTGATCTGGAGAGGGAAGTTGATGAGGAGTTTCGGATTATGGGGTCGGTTGTTGATTGGGGTACGTTGGGTGACGGTTTCAGTGATTTTGGAATTATAAAACTACTGATCTTGGAATTATTAGTACTGCTATTAGTACTTTTTGACTGATACTGATTGTGAGCAATTTTGGATCAGAGTACTGCTTGAGATAAATGCAAAATGTTTAGGCTACATAGGTACTGTGAACAGACTGGACGTTTTAGATTGAACGGAGGTTTTGTGTTTTGATTAGGGTAGACTAGATTGGATACGCCATAAGGTGTTTTAGAACGTCTCTTTGCAGAATTATAGTGCTGCTTGAGTTGAATGAAAAATGTTTAGGCCACATAGGTGGGCAGACTGAGTGTTTTAAAGTGAATGGAGGTTTTGTGTTTGGGTTACCTTAAGCTGTCAGAATGAAAAGATGTCGTATAGAATGTTCTACCTGACAGATTTAGGTTCGATGATTTTAAAATACCCTTGAAAGTTAACATTTACGGCTGTGCAATGGAAACATTAAAATTGTAAAAATATTCATTTTGAATTAAACGAAATGTTCAAAATGACTCGAATCGTGTTTATACCTATCACTATCTTCTACTGAACAGGTCGACCAGGGTCGAAAGGTTTCGATACAGAGAGGTTCAACAACAAAGCAAACACAAAACTACGAAAACGCGACGAGGAATGGCGGGACATTGTCTACGTGGACGATGCTCCCATGAATGGACCTAACCTCTACGTAGTCCTCACTGGTTTCCACGATCCTGATCTACCAGAGCATTTAATAGCCGCTGGAGTTCCACTGACTGCTGTAGTTAGGATCAAAAGACCGAACGAACGTCTGGACCACCTAGTCCATCCACAATCAATTCAGTTGGGGTCTTCAGAAACAAGGAAACTGAGTTTTTTGGAAGAGTACACTGTCAGTTGGTTAGATCTGTTCAAGTTCTGGACGACGATAGAGAAGCGTCTGATGGATCCAGAAACTCACCCAGCTTACTGTGACCTAGCCTTCCTTACGTTTTGTCCACCAGAACTGCCGAAAACTTTTGACAATGATGAATTTGAGAGTCTGAAGAAGGACATGTATGATAGGGTCTCGTACATCGTTTATGATATTTATGATCTATGTCGACAACATGGTAGCTATCTGAAGAGCCTGAAGATGCAAGAAGGGATTGTTGACGAATGTAGAGAAAAGTGTGATATGGAAACTTATGAGGCCATTTTAAACGCGGTACCACAAGAATCTGTTTCTGTGCCTTTGATATTGTTTGCCATGCTGGTTCAAGTTGAGGAAAACGATAATAAGGCTAGGAATGGGAGATCTGTAGATGAAAAAGGCGATGCGGTTATAATTGTGAAGGTAATATGATGTTTTCGGAATAATTGAAGGTACAAGGTGGTCCACGTTAAGGGTCAAAAGATTTTCTGATGAAGTGTTAGAGGTAGCAACAAAATTCTCTGTTCAGTTTTATGGTACATTCGTTTAATGTGAAGGTTAGAGATTAGTTGATTATTGGCTTGGAGAAGATGATCAAGTTTATTTGTCTTGAACATTCTCCAGGTCAGATGTAATTAGAAGTTTTTTTTTAATTTCTTGTTGAGGTTGCATCAGGCTGTATATAGGTTATTGGCAGTTATAGTGGGATTGAGGTGGTTTGAGGTCATTGAGGTCATTTAAATGAAATACATTAGCTGAACTTGATCCAAATTTTGGTAACCAATTCTAAGCCTAGGTCATACGATTCTGGGATAATCCTAAACCTAGTCCTAGGAACTTAGGAAAATCCCACATCTAGGATACTAGTTTAAAATTATCTCAAACCTAGGGTCCAAGTCCTAGAAGAAGTCTGAATTTTGGGGCCCCGTTCTAGGACACCCCCAAGCTTAGAATAACAGTTGAGGACAATTCTAAACCTAGAATCCTAGTCTAAGATGATCCAAAACCTAGGGTTCTAATTCTAGGACGATTATAAGTTAAGAATCTTTGATCCAGGACAGTCCTTAGCCTAGAACCCTGTCCTAGGATTCCAATCCAGTCAACTAATCAACCAATCTACAATCCTAAGCCTAGTCCTATGATCCTAGGATATTTTCCTGTCAGCTTTGCCCTCCAATCTGCCCAATGAACCACGGAGCTTTTAAAGGACATTAAATTTTCAAACAAATCTTCTCCTTTTGTTTTCAATAGAGTGCAACAGACACAAACAAAAATCTTGAAAGCACATCCGAACTTCCTATCTCATTCGTGGAGCAAAAAGCAAAGGCGCTTAACATTGCATACGATCTGAATAAAGAACCTGACGAACAGGAAGCAACAGACATCGAGTTAATCCTCCATGGAGATTCACTGAACGAAGCCATGCATTTTCTCAATAACTCGGCAAACTTTTACATCCCGAGTACAACTGGTTTGATTGACGGCATGCTATCGATTTTTTGGCATCCCGCTATCATGGGTCTACATTCAAAGCACCAGATCACGGAGAAGAAACTTCAACTCTACGCCAGTCATATCGATAAAATTCGATGTTTCTTCGACGTTGAAATAAACCCTGAAGAGGTCAAGCACTACTTACACATTCTGATGTTCGACAGAATGCTACACCCATCCATAAACACAGTCCCTCAAACTATTGAAGACACACCCGAAAACACCAGTATGGAGGATCAATTACTCCCAATGAACCGCAGTAAATCAGAACCCAGTTTGTCTTCAAGGTTCCCAGAAGAAATCAATTTCCTCAGCGACAGTAACATCGACTACGGTAAAATGGTGCCACCGATCGTCGATTGTCCTCAGTTGTTCGATCTGATCGATCCTAGGGAAGTATTAGTCCCCGGTTACCTGGAGACCAACGTCTTCATGGGCAGACGAAAGGAGGAGACAGACCTGAAGGAGTTCGAGGACGTGGAACTGCTGGCTAGGCAAATTTTCCTTCAGCTCGTTCATCAGTGCCTCGCCAGGTTCGATCGTTTCGAGGCTCGTTACTTCGAGCCTACGGACTCCGTGTTGCTGTGCTTCAGCGACGATAGGATTGCTGACGAGGTGCATGGGGAGGAAAGGATGTGCAGCATTCGGACGCCGGTTTGTCTTCGTGAGTTCTGCGAGTACGTGGTAGCTGAGGAAAAGGAGTGGATAGCACGAGAGGAAGAACTGTACAGGTCGCAGACGAGCGAGCTGATGAGACAAATGACGGAGAACAGCCTGGAGATGAATGACCAGGCGCTGGTGTTTCGAGATGAGGACTTCATACTGCCTGGGTCTCTGAAGGCCAAGGATCTTCAGGAAGATTTCCTTAGACGGCAAGGAGGATTTCAGGATGGTAAGAATTTGGTAGCAAAATTTAATTGGGATTGTAGATTTTGTCCACGGGACATCTAACAGGGTGCCAGGTGTCCACGACTTTTTGGTCACCCTGAATTATAAATTTATTATTTCTGGAACATGTTGGTTTATTCTTGCAAAGGGGAAGTTGTTAGCAAACACCAATTCAGAAGATATTCATAATATGGGATGTCTAACAGGGTTCCAGCTGTCTGGGATTTTTTGGACACCTGGTAGGGCAGACAGTGAAATAATTCTGAATGCCTAAGACTTTCCTGTAGATGAAAATTTCTGTTGGTCAACCCTATACTAATTGAAGGGGGTCTGTCATTAATCCTTATTTGTAGATCTGTCTGTGTTCAGACTGGTTTATCGACGAACACTATGGTTGGATTAAGTTGGACAGCATCACTAACGCATCCTAACTTAATTCAATCGCATTCTTTGTCGCTGTTTATTTTGAGTACTATCTAGTAGTATGATACCTCTGTTAATGATGGTATGTGACCAGGTTGCGCTGACATAAGTTAGGGATGTCGTCCAACCTGACCCAAACATTTCAGAGATCCTCATTACCAGACACTTCTGTCCAGGTCTGTCAAAAGATGTAGATAATCTTTTGACAGGTTTTAGGAAAGTCTTTGAGTCAAATTACTACCTGATATCTCTAATTTTCTAGGTTTATCAGAGTCAGAGAGCAATTGGTGAAATACAATTGCATCTATTCCAGTGTTAGCCGGACCAACAATACCTTAGACCTCTATTATTCAATATCTTTTTAAGAAGCACTGAATATGTTTCTTACATTCTGATGGTTAGACATTATCCCATAACCCAAACAATCCAGAAAGTACAATCCTAATTCAAAATGACCCAGACAAACTCCAAACATGATGTAGATATTTGATCATCCTTAAAACACTCCCTGCCATCTATTAAACATCAGCTCAAATATAATTCACTTTTACAAAACATGTTCCTAGGACAATTAAACACAAGCTAAGCTCGCAGGGGCTCATCAGACACCCTATACAAATCCCATCTAAACAGAGGAATTTTTACATCTCCCATAGAATCAGTCAGCGAGGAAACAAGCGACACAAGAAAGGGCAAAGAGAAGAAGATAAAGAAAAAACGTAGACAAAAGGATGACGTAATTGCTGACAGGATCAGTCCAAAGGAAAAGAAGGCAGACACAGAGGATGTCCCCCAATGGACTCGAAAGAAAGATTCATCAGCTGACAGCGAATCCTACGAGTTCATAGGTTATGACCTGGGTAGACTACGCGTCCAGGTGACCAGCACCAAGAAAACCTTCTGCTCGGCTGATGGGACTCTGGTGAGGCTGGAAATCGACGACTGGCTTCACAGGAATAGTGACTTACGTATTATGGTTGCCGTGAGAGGATACAGTTTGCGGTTGCTCCCTCGAATCAACGGGAACGACCCTGGCGAAGTGTTCCACTTGACGACCCCGTCTGGAATCATCGTTGCCTTCGAGAAACAGTTAGGTTTGCCAGGTAAACGGTCCAAGCGTTGCATGAAACATTAAACTATGAATGATGATTGTACTATTAATACTTCGACTAACATGTCACCCAATGGGTGACGCTTAGATTCACTGATTATTTGACCGTGTATATATTACAAAACATATCTGATAAAAGAATTGTGAAAGTGACTGGTATTATTCGTTAAAAACAGTACGGTGTGAGGTTATGTATTCGTGGAGGAAGGGACAAGTATTATGAAATTTTTATTCAGAGGTTTCAAAGATATCAGTGTTTTTTTTTCGTGGAGCATTTAGTATTATTTTTATAATACGGAATAATATCGTCTTCAAGGTCATTCTAAGGTCACCCCAAAGATCACTGTACCATGTGTCACCGAATTTGTCTATTTATTAGATATAATATAGTAATGATGAAAATAAGTTTGTTAAATTTAAAAAGAACATCGATGACCTTGAAATACAACACTAGCAGTGAGAACAAATTGTTTTATATTATTTTTGCTTTCCGAAAAAGTGGAACGTATGTTACATAAAATGGTCCACCAGACTACAGTAACAGAACATAAGGTTTTATAAAAATATATCAGTAAACTTCAAAATCTCAACAAATGAACCTATATAAAATTTTTGGTCGCTTGTTATATAGGGTGATCCGAAAGAAAATGCATTATAGTGGTCAGTCGATGTTAGAGATAATTTTAAGTATAACAATGGCACACTCAGCATAAGTGTGCTATTGGTCAGTAGATTTTAAAGATAATCTTAAGTATAAAAATGACACCTCCAGCATAAGTATGCTATTGTCAAGTCCATTATAAAGATAGTTTTAACTATAAAAATGGCACCTCCAGCATAAGTATGCTATTGTTCAGTCGATTTTAAAGATAATTTTAAGTATAAAAATGGCACCCTCAGCATACGTATGCTATTGGTCAGTCGATTTTAGAGTTAATGTTGTAGCGGCCTGCTGTGCGTGCAAATTAAAACATTTGACGTGCAGAAGGTTGAACCGTTTTATGATACGCGCGCCTGCGAAGCTATTTTTGAGAAAGCCGTTTTTAACTATGTTTATTACTTAAGACGGTAACAAAGACGTTCTGATTCGAACTTTCGTAGACGGCCTCAATAGCATATGCGGGTGTCATAAAACCTACCTTTCCGAAGGGCCCACGGGGCTAGGTGGCCTTGTAACCGACCGCGTCACGAGTTCCGGGCCTGGAGGAAATTCCGCTGCGTTGCCAAATTTCTGCCAAGACGTTCTCCCCCACCAAATCGCAGCCGTCTTCCGAAAAAGCGCGCCAAGGGCGCAAGGAATAGATGGCGCGATTTGGGTAATTAGAAAAGCTTGATTGGCTAACACCAACGCGCAGGGTTAGCCAATTAGAGAAAAGCGTTTCTCGCGGAGCTTTTCTGGAACTTCGAAAAGCTCCGTGAAGACATTCTCCATCGACATTTCGTCAGAGCCACATATTACATTATCTCGTGGGTAATAACACTCTCTAAATATTGAACACTGTGTGGGATTATTTATCATCTAAACCCTACACGCTCATTACTTCAATGTTAAGCATAAAAATGGCACCCTCAGTACAACTATGCTTTGAAATTTGCAGCAGGAAAAATAAAGAAATTTCTTTTCAATTCTCCATGTGATTTATCTGTTTAGGTACGTCAGAGGATCTTCGGTACAGCTGGCGATACAGACGAGTTGATTTCAGAGTATCGTGGCCGTCTGGATTGGTGATAGAACCGATCACCGGTGACGGGCCAGACAATCCGTTTTACATTCGTCAATCGTACATTCCGGCGAGTTCCGGTAAACCCGGAGAGGGACGTGAAGTTTCCCGAAAGTTTCTGAGAAATGGAACCGTCTTGAAGTACCTCGACGACGGGAAAATTATTGTGCTCCGCCTTAACGGAGACATCGTAACTTGCACAGCTTTCACGAAGCACCGGTTTGACGGGCATGGAAGGTCTATCCGCGAAACGAACTTTGCGAAAGGTGATTTACATGTAGTCCAATCATTTCGATTATGAAACTGTACGATTTAGGTTTATTTTTTTGAAAATCAGACAGCAAAGATCAAATTTTATTGTTTATTACGTTGGGTTTTGTAGGTTAGGTTAATTGTATGATAATAAACTAATAATAATAATCTAGTCTATCTAATTATATTATCAATCTATTTACGTTGAGTTATATAGGTTAGGTTAAGTTAACAGATTAATAATCTAAATGGGTTGACTAATTTAAGTCGGTTAGGTTAGATTCGTTGGTTTGGTCAGGTTAATTAGCAGACTGCGGATGTTTTTGCAATTCAATATATCCAAATTGGTGAATGACGGTCATTTAATGTTTTTAACATTTCAGGGAGCGAATGCAGGCTTTTGAAGTTTAATTTATCCAACAGCATTAACATAGGAAATATGGAAGCCTAAAAATATATATTTGCATAAACATTCACAGTCTACTGATTAGGTTAGATTAATTGATTTAGGCTGGTCAAGTTAGGGTAGCTGAGTTAAATTGATTGGGTAGGACTGGATTAGTTTGATTAGACAGATTAGGTTAGACTGATTGGTTTAAACTAGTGCAGGTTAGATTAGTAAAAGTTAGGTCGGCTGGATTAAATTGTTTGAGTCTGGCTGGGTTTGGTTGGATCGGTACCTCAACTTCAGATAACCTCAATTCACAAATTCAGTTACTAACATAAAAATAACTGCAACATAACATCCTGCACTCCTCTATGACATATTTTATATACACCCTGAATCAATACATTAATTAACCCACATAATTAGAATGAATCAGCTAGAACAAAAGATCGGTACATTCGGATGATATTTTTGTAATTATCGATTCATTAATACCCGTACTTCTCGTAAAAATGTAATGATATCATTAGCATTGAAAGGAGCAGGAGGAAAAAGTATCCGGGTTGCCGAGAAACGAGAACTGTTCACACATTAAAGTCAAACTATTAAAGGTGAACGTGTTACGGTTTTAAAGGAGATGGCCCGGGCGTGGAGCTGAAACGTTCGTCGAAAAGTGGAGGAAGAGAGTCGAGATCCTTCAAGTTCCAATTGGCTGGAGTGGTCGGGGATCCAGAGCTCGCACAGCAGGATTCAACGACGGTGATTCAAGTGACCATTAAATTTCCGTTTAACCATGACACCGGGATCATCTGGTCCAATAAGACAAAAACTCGGCTCTTATAGAACGCCCGAATCGATCATCGTTTGATCGTTTGTTAACTTCATCTCCAGTTCATTGCGTTTCATTTCTATTTTCATTCAGCAGATGATATTTTCTTCATTTCTGGTTCATAATCTTTCATTTCTATTTCCCTCGAGCTCTTGTTCTTTACTTCATTCCTAGTTCTTCTGAGAACTTGATATTTACTTCATTTCTATTTCATTTGAGCATTCGATATTTACTTCATTTCTAGTTCACTTGAGTATTCAATATTTATTTAACTTCTGGTTCATTTTAGCATGTGATATTTACTCCATTTCTAGTCAACTTGAGTATTTAATATTTACTTAAGTTCTATTAACATTTGATTATTTGATATTTACTTCATTTCTAGTTCACTCGAGTATTTGATATTTATTTAACTTCTGGTTCATTTTAGCATGCGACATTTACTTCATTTCTAATTCACTTGAGTATTTGATATTTATTTAACTTCTGGTTCATTTTAGCATGTGATATTTACTGCATTTCTAGTCAACTTGAGTATTTAATATTTTCTTAACTTCTATTTCATTTGAGCATTTCATATTTACTTCATTTCTAGCCAACTTGAGTATTTAATATTTACTTAAGTTCTATTAACATTTGATTATTTGATATTTACTTCATTTCTAGTTCACTCGAGTATTTGATATTTATTTAACTTCTGGTTCATTTGAGCATGTAATATTTACTTCATTTTTAGTTCACTTGTGTACTTGTTATTAACTTAACTTGTACTTCATTCGAGCATTGGATATTTACTTCATGTCTTATTCAATTGAGAATTTAATATTTATTTAACTTCTAGTCCATTTGAGCATTTCATCTTCGCTTAATTTGTGATTCATTTGAGTATTTGATATTTACATCATTTCCAGTCGATTTAAGAATTTGACATATACTTATTATTAAGTTCATTTGAGAATGCCATGTTTACTTAACTTTTAGTTAATTTGAATACTTGATATTTTCTTCATGTCTAGTTCAATTGAGTATTTGAGATTTACTTAACTTCTGGCTCATTTACGCATTTCATATCACTTCGTTTGCGCTTGATTTGAGTATGTAACATTTACTCAATTTCTGGTTCGACTGAGCATTTGATGTTTCCCTTATTTGTATTTCACTTAACAATTTGATATTTGGGTAATTTGTATTTCATTTAAGAATCTCATATTTACATAATTTCTAGTTCATTCGAGAACTTGACAGCTACTTCATTTTCGATTCATTTGAGCATTTGATATTCGCTTCATGACTGCTTCGTCTGAGCATTTGATATCTACCTAATTTCAACTTGATTGAACATTTATAATACATCACTATAACAATCAAATATGGAAACCAATTTACAGTTCACCATATGACCTTCACTTGTCCTCTACCACAGAAATATTTTCACTATCTCCAGCTACCATTTCATAACTCTCACAGATTTCATTACTGCAACTGGACCTCATGGTTGCACGATATTTCCTCCACCGACTATACCTTAGATGAGCTTTCCTAAACACGTTTGTTTCTGACCTTTTAACCGCAGAGTCACGGGAGTTTCCGGTCGCTGGCGGGCACCAGGTACAAGGTGTCAGGCTACAGGGTACTGAATCATGATGGCCGACAGTACGAGGTGCTCGACGACTTGGTCGTAAGTGAACAACATCGATTACTCGTGAGAACATCGTCGGACCACGAGGTGGACGAGAAATTCACGCGTCGCGGCGACGGCACCAACATGCTACTGAAATCCAACGGAGAATTGATCGTCGAATTCCCCGGTGAGCCAAGCCACCCCCTCTCACCCCCTGAATGAAACTTTCACCCTTGCCTGACGATTTTTCCAACGATTATCCGGCGCTGAAGCTTATCATTCAAGTACGATAAGGGGAGATACAGGAAGAATTGTAGCCACGTGCAGTTTGTTTTAGATAATTTTTTGAAAATTAAGGTTGCTGCAGTATACAATTTTTAATCATTTATTTTCAAACGAAACTCATATTTATAATGTGCAGATCGTAATCTCTAACACGAGCGTGACTCGTTATTACAAGGCAAAGTTCACCAGTTTAACCATTAAGATTTAGTGTCTGCATATAGGGTGTGTCAATAGTCGTGATCTGAATTTCTTATTGTATAATTTTTTTCTTAAATATTTAATGAAATCACGAATTATTTAGATTTTAAAGATATACTTTAAGTTCGGATTTTTTTATAAAATTCATTGTAATCTACAGAAGCATCAGATTCTGTCGTGACGTTCCTGTAGATAGAGCCAGTGGTAGAGGTTTTAGTTCTAGTGGATTGGGTGAACGTTAAGATCAATTAGTTTCTGAATTTTTTAAATTAATTTGGTTAACAAAAGTAGCACCTAGTACCACAGTTTGGAAGTCAGTATGATCTCTATTTCCATACTAGGGTCTATAAAGGAGCGTTTTACATAAGGAAAGAAAAACAATATGAGTTTTTTGAACCAGACAATATTGGCCAATCCTTTACAATTAAAATACACGTGTTGGATTTTATTAGTATTATTATTATTACATTATAAAGACTCTTTAGTGTTAAGTAAAAAGTAATGAAAAAGAAAAATATCTTTACAAAATTTAAAATTAAAATTACAATTGATGTGTGATACAATTATAACCCTATATTTTGGGATAACTTAGTTAGGTTAAGTTGACCACTAAGTAACCCAAACTGATTAAATTGATTGGGCTAGATTGGTCAGACCAGACTGGTTGGCCTACACTAGTTTGCGTTAGGTTGGTTGGGATAGTTTGGCTAATTTAAGTTGACAGCACAAATACCACAAAACTATCAGATTAATTGTATTAGGATGTGTTAGGTTTGATCGGTAGTCTGGCCTAGAGTGAGTTACGTTGATTAAGTTAAGTTGCTTGAATTAAGTTGACAACACAGTAGCCCGAACCTATTGACTGATTGAGTTAGGTTTAGTAGACTAGATACCTTGGTCTAGACTAGTCTGGATTAGGTTTGCTAGACTAAACTCCTTGGACTACACAAGTCTGGGTTAGGTTTTCTAGTCTAGATTTCTTGGTCTAGACTAATCTGTGCGAAGTTTGCCAAGCTAGATTCCTTGCATTAGAGTAGTCTCGGATAGATTGGATGGCCTAACTGGTCTACGTGTCCTACCTGAATGGGCAGATCTTCCCGCCTGTTTAAAAATGTTTCAACTCAATACACATCTATTAATATTAATCATACATGTCTTAAAAACATATAAAAATAAAACAATAAAAAAATCTGCTGTTCTGGGTGGGGAGGATGGTTTTTGAAATTCCGCAATGAACCTGTTAAATTACCCTCCCTACTACAGATTAGTTAATTTAACTCGACAACTAAGTAGCTCAAACCTAAACCCCCTAAAAGGCTGAAACACCGGTCTAATAAAACATTCAACGCCCTTCAAGCACAAAATCCTCTATTCCAGCCAGTCTTTACGGTACAAAGACCTTCCACATTTCAGACGGTACACGCATCACGACCGCTTACGTAATAGAAAAAGAACCTCTGATCTGTGCCTGGACGGAGGAGGAAGTTCCACGATACTTCAGAACAAAGGAAGAGGTCAGCCACGTGGTCGGGTCGTTTTCGAGTACTAAATTCCCGGAGGACGGGGTCTCCACGGGAACCAGCTCGGAGCACCGGGACGAAGTCGCCGATCTATCGACCGAGGACGCCTTCGTCTCTGTCCTGTTGACATGTCGCATAGAGTGCAAGAACTATGCCACAGTGTTTTATGATCAGTCAGCAGCTAGCTGCACCTTATCGATGCCCGACGAGCTTCGAGTCAGCGTATCGGGGGGTCGTTACGAGGTTTCGATGGCGGATGGGGTTAATCTGAAGGTAATCGAACCCGATCACAGAACGGACATTCTAACAGTTAAACTTGGTAGCGTTAAGGTGAGTATCCACTAGCTTCAAATGGCCGTGTCGTATCATTCAGTGATACGATACGGTGAAAAACAGAGGATACTGCCTGTCGATACGACTGGTACCTCTGTTTCCACTGAGGACTGCCACCAATGAGCTCATCTCTGCAATCAGCAGCGTTTTGGACCCTGATCAAGTGCGTTTTACAGTAGACTTCTACGAATTTGATGGTCTCCTTACCCAACTCCATTGTTACCGTAAGATAGGCGTTTGCAATAAAGAAAAAACCCAAAAACAATAAAAATATACAATAAACGACCCCCACTCGGACACTCACAGCAGGAATGGGTGTGCAATGGGACAATGTCACACTTCTCGTCCACACTGGCTCAGCTGGGTGCTTCATCATTTCTATGGTGTGACGGTAGAAACCGATAAACAACCGATGGAGCACGTTGTGTACCTTTGTATCAAACTTTGATATGCAACGGTGATACGACATGGGTGTTGCAACAAGTGGATACGCACGTTCACGTTTCGTGATGTCAGTTGCTACCAGGGTTAGGCGATTACGCAGCTAGATGCGTCACGAACCTAATTGTTGTACTCCCTATTTTTGGTCAAACCACTGAATGAGTTTACCCTGAGGGAATTGGGACTCTGGTAACCCATGGGCAACTGGTGAAAGGCGCGAATGATGAGGGTTTGGAAAGTTGTTCCTTTGTTCTAATGAGAAACCAATAAATGTGGTTGTTTGAAAGTCAAAGCGTATCTCTCTTTTATGCTGGAAAAACTGTTTAAGAATAACTTTGCGAGTATTCCACGGTCCGTTTATTGCAGTTAATATATCGTTTGAGGTTTCCAGAGGCAATCCGTGTCTGATACGGATCAGTGCATCCTTAGGTTGCTGATGAAGCTACCTGTAATGCTGGCGATATGTTGGGAATATTTTCCTCATGGACATGGGTGACACCTGAAAGCCTCAAACAGTATTAAATGTAATTAACTTTTTCTATTTTGCTATTAGTTTGAGAGTGTACATGGGATGTGTTTCTATGAGGTTGTACAGAGAGGAATTTGAGTGTTTCACCACCAGAAACTGTCCTGGGATTCCTCGAAATAAGTTTCCGAAATTAATGTTTTAATAGTAATAATTTTTTGTGAGCTCTCCTTAATGCAGCGACTAGCTGTCCTAGAATCTCTAATTGTAATACAATTTATAGCAGGAGTGGGTTATGCCTAAGTTCAAAAGCTTTGCTGAGTTCCTTAATTATTCCTAAAATTGCAGCAGACTCTAGACAATGTCTGTTATGCATGTGACGGGTGTTATTTGCAAAACGTCTGTACTTTTTAATGAAACACCCATGAGTGGAGCATCCAGTATTGGTGATAGACCAAATGGAATTGGCTCAGATAGCTAAATATCCGGTAGCTCTGTCAGATATGCGGACAGTAAATAAGGAGTTTTCCATCTGCCGTTTGAGATGTACTTTTCGAACGGTGGCTAATCTCAAATCCTTGCAATTTTCGAAAATCGATCGACATGCCAATATATGGACCTAATTCTGGTGTGTATAGGAACGTCGCAGGTAATATCGTTCAGGGGTTACGTCTGGCATCGTGGGAATGCTTGGAAATGTACAGAGTGTCCTAGAAATAACTTAAAGTCGGACACATAAGATGACTTTTTGCAAATGTTCGAATACAGTGGGATTTCTAGTCTTTTAATAGGGAGTGCTGGTTGTTCAAGGTCACTGAAACTATTAAATGAATTACATTGCTCTCTGGCACTTCTTGGCTCTCCCTGACCCTCACTAGG
Organism: Macropis europaea; assembly: GCA_916610135.2. Classification (NCBI taxonomy): domain Eukaryota; kingdom Metazoa; phylum Arthropoda; class Insecta; order Hymenoptera; family Melittidae; genus Macropis; species Macropis europaea. Next base: position 10,388,864 of record OU744352.1, on the reverse strand, counting down.
TTTTCCTGACTCTTCTTAATTATTTCTGTCTCTCACTGGCTCTTCCTAATTATTTGTGTCTCTCCCTGGCTCTCCTTAATTATTTGTGTCTCTGTCTGTCTCTCCCTAATTATTTGTGTCTCTCCCTGTCTCTCCCTAATTATTTGTGCTTCTCCCTGTCTCTCCCTAATTATCTGTGTCTCTCCCTGGCTCTTCCTAATTATTTGTCTCTCCCTGTCTCTCCCTGGCTCTCCCTGGCTCTCCCTAATTATTTGTGTTAATCCCTGTCTGTCCCTGGCTCTCCCTAATTATTTGTGTCTCTCCCTGTCTCTCCCTAATTATTTGTGTCTCTCCCTGTCTCTCCCTGGCTCTCCCTAATTATTTGTGTCAATCCCTGTCTCTCCCTAATTATCTGTGTCTCTCCATGGCTCTCCCTGTGAATACTTCTATTTAAATTCTCTAACAAAATACTTTCTGACCTACATTTCTCAACCTAAATATAACCATACAAAAAGTTGAATAAAAAAAAATTTTCCAAACCCACATCTATTATTACACTTTCTTACACCTAAACTATATGACATACCTATGTATACATTTTCTCGCTCAATTTCAGAAAGATCGTACACAAACTGAATAACCTATTAAGTTGAGTTATAAACAATTTCCAATATATGATAGACTTTTTATTCTTAAAAATTGAAATACTTTACCCATGCATCTGACCTTACAATTAGTTTCATACCAGAAAGTAAACAGCCCTGGAGCTTAGACATGCTGCAGAAGTAGCAGAAATTATTTAATAAAATGAAAAAGACAAACTGGAAGTTATTTATGACTCAACCTAACATAAGTAAATAACACAAGTTGAATAACGTCAGATCGAAGAAGACAGCGTGTGCTTCAGAGGAAACGCGTGCACAACTTGTGGGAGCCAGTCCAAGACCACCTATAATTTGCCCCCGCGCCGCACATCGGCCATATTGGCCACTATGGATGTTTTCGGGAACATGTTCGGAGTGAATGGCGACGGTTCAACGACTTATCATCGCAAAATGGAATTGCCAGCACACGAGGAGTCGAGAACCACGTGGAACGACGGAGAAACTCTTGAGGAAGCGCAGGAGGTGGAAGAATCAGAGGCGGAGGAAGACGTGGGGAAGGGAGACCGATGCGGTCATCAGCGTCTGTGCTTCGGGGCCAGCGGCAATCGATATCGAATATTTTCGATGAATCGAGACCTGACGGCTTTTGAGTACCTTCATCGATCAGCTAGGGACCAGACGGAGCTCGAAGCAGTCCTCGATAACGAGACGAGCGTGATCTTGTATCCAACTTCACGTCGACCGGAACTCCGTCGCCTGATTACGTTTAAGCCGATGAAACCAAACTCAAGATCAAAGGACCTGCTATCATTTCCGGTTAGATCATCCGGCCACCCTTCGCGCCATCGTTTACTCCCTCGACCGTGACTTTTCGCAAATATTTGAATGCCATGAGGCTTCTGGTTACAATGGCGAGTTGCACTGGTATCACTGTACATAAGGAACTTGTTTATTATTACTCTTTCATACCGGGTGGGTCTGAAATACATGACCTTAACACTTTGATTGCAACGTCACCCATGTGGGTGACAGATTCAAATTATTATTTGATCATGTACAACTTTAATAAATATACGTAATAAAGTTTAATAGAATCAGTGAAACATTATGAATGTTACTAATATTATTCATTAAAATAGGTACAATGTGAGGTTATATTCGTTTTGTATAAAAATGTAGAAAGTTTGTCAGTTTCAGTTAATAGAACATAACAGTCAAAGTGTTAAAGGGGTGGTTCGAAGTTTGGCGATTCTGTTAAAATTTTAGAAATGTGCAGTACGAGTTTTTGTAGTCAATTAATTCGTTTATTATACAGGGTGTCGTAATTAAAAAACCTGCAACGCTGGACCTTTATTTTCTGTACTATAACTTTCCGTAAATAATCGAATTATGCTAGTACCACTGTATATAGGAGATTTATTTATTATTATTTTTATACGACGGGTGTCCATGAAATAGATGGCTTCCTTACAGGTTTAGTGGGGAATTTGACGGTTTTGTTAAAATTTTAAAACTTTACAGGACGAGTTTTTGTAGTTAATTAATTCTTTTTCTTATACAAGGCGTCGTAATTAAAAAATTTTAAACGCTGAATCTTTATTTTCTGGACTGTGACTTTTTGTAAATAATCGAATACAATGGGGTTTCTAGTTAAAATGAAGGCTTATACTAGTTTCAATTTATTACTACTTTTATGTCCAGGGTGTCTTTAAAATAAATAGCTTTCTTCAGAGCATGATAGGGGATTTTAACGATTTTATTAAAATTCTAAAAACGAACAATATTCATTGTATTAGTTAAACAATTCTGTAGAATGTTTCTTATACAGGATCCCCAAATTAAAGTAGTCTAAAACATCTAATCCAATATCTAACCTAAGTAATTTAAATTTCTTATTTTTACTGTGCAATTAGGTAAACATTCTTTTTGTTACTTTTATCGAACAAATTGCTCAACATTTTTTTTACTTTTACAGAATAACTTGTTTTAAATTATCTTTAATTTTTATAGTACGTACAAGCTGGTAAAATAATTGTGTTTTATTTTTATATCAGTAAAACTCATTCTTACAGTACAACCTGAAAAGCTAATCCTTTGTTATACCACAAATTACCTAACACTAATTTATTCTAACAGTACAACCTACGAAACATAATTTCTCTTCAACTCTACAGCAGAGATTCACGAACTTCTAAAACAATTTTCCTATAAATTCTACCAATACCTAATCATCCTTCACGATCATCAACCGTAGAGGGCACCAATTAATCTTATGTTATAATAACAATTATTTTCAACTTATTTATTTGAACACTGCAACCTCGTGAAAACTCTACTGATTCCTAATCATGCTTCATGAACACCACCCGCAGGAACTGAAGCCACTGAACCTGGACAGGAGAGAACTATTACGAACTACTTATGCGATTCCATACGACTGGACATTCCCATACGGCAAACACGGTATTGGAATTTGGGAAAACACGGATCACGCGCCATTTACGATCGATTTCGAAAGAATACTGCCCGAATTGTTGGAAATTCGCATTCAGTACGGATTCAAGGAGCCAGCTGAAAACGCAGTGATCGATCTCCAAAGAGCTCTCGGACGCTATTGGTTGTCCGTTAGTGAATTAATGTCCTTTTTATATGGACCCTCCGGCAGATGTTCCAATTAAATTATTCGGCCAGCCTCCATACCGTTTTTCTCTTCCATACACTCGGCGAAATCAACCCCTTTCTAATCAAATAATTTAAAACAGTGTCTGAGGTAAATTGAACGCAACCCGATCCAATATTTTCTTACGGTCCTCCCAGCCAACCCAGACTAATCAAATTTACTCAATTTCACTATGAAATCTGATCCATCGTAACGTAATCGAACTCAAATTAATCTAACCTTCTCTAATGGTCCCTCTAGACAATCTCAGCCACCATTTTACTTTAAAGTTCGATAGAGTATCAATAAAACAAAAAACAAAAACTGCTTACTCTATACATCCCCTTAATACTATGCAACTTCTGTTCGCATAATTCGGTACACACCAATTTACAAGGCATTTAAAGTAGCCAAGTTAGATAACTATTAATTAATACACCAAACACTATACAAGACAAAAAAACGACTAAAATATTCAAACCAACAGGTGTTCTAACCTGCAAAATTGTATCTCCTTCTTGCACAATTTCTTTTAAAATCCTCATCACTCAATTAATACCATACACATTACAAACAAAATGGAATAAAATATTCAAACCACCAGGTATTCCAACCTTCAAACTTTCATCACCTTCTTGCACAGTTTTTTTCAAAATTCTCATCGCTCGAAGGGACAAACGTGATCCTACATACATCACAAATCACCCTGAATGAAATTCAATTTCACCAAAAGATTCTTATCGCCTGTTTAGCTGGTTCTGGGTGCCTTGGAACCGCCCAACGCCTCAAACGGACCTGAAAACTCGCTGGAAAAAGCGCCGAAGACTATTCAAGAGCATCTGGAGCACAGTTTGCAGGATCTGGCGCTGGGTATCAAAAAGAGGATCGACGTGGCAACGTACAAACACGGCTTGGAAAGGCAGCATAGGTTAGCCAGGCCAAGGGCAGCGCGGAGATCGATCAAATTCGGCGAATTTCTTAAGCAAAGAGCCGTGCAGCAGGAGAGACTGGAATGGTACAAACGTTGCATCCGAGAGAGGGTCGTTTTGCCGTACTTTCAAAATATCACTGGCACGTGTTTCCTTCTGGTGCAAGATTGCATAAAGAACGCCCTGGAAATGTCATGGGCAGGCTTATCCTGCGAGAGTCTGTGTCAGACGTGCGCAACTCGACAGCCCGCCGAGCAGTCGGTCGCGGGAGGCGTGGCCTGGCCAACGTAACGACTGCCCGGCGGGCGATCGAGGTGTACACGGCTGGCATATTAAATTAATAAATAATGAACATATAAATATTAAAATACAACATGAAAATGTAAATATAAGAAATATTATATGAAGATACATAATGTATAAATAATGAATACGTGAAAGATGCATATTTAATGTGATGAAAGTAATGAATGGTATATTTTTTTAATATGTGGAGAACAAAATATAGTTTTGTTATTTACTGTTAAAATGTACAACGGCATAAACACGCGCAGCTTAGTAATGAGTTATACATCCAGTTAAGTATTAAAAAGTATTAACCTGTTCATATAAAAAAAACATTGGTTTAGGAGATATTTTTACTTACTTTGGGAGTTATCGCAGTGGTTCCAGTTATGCCACTTCGAATAATTGAAGTTAAAAAATCTCAGGTTGAGTTGTCTTGCGAATTTCATTAGTCCCTATAGATAAATATCAGATTAGGTTGGTTTCGATTATTCATGAGGTTAAACTCTAAAACAGGCAATGTTGGCTAATTTATTAAGTTGAGGACATTAGATAGACATTAGGTTTGGCTAAGTTCGGTTAGGCACATTAGACAGACTTTAAGTTGGGATTAGTTCAATTATTAATCAGATTAATCCTACTCGACAGGCATCAGATTGGACTTGGTTATGTTATTAATTAATAACTTCATATGCAGACATTAATTTGGGTTAGGAGACGTTACTCATTATCTTTCACTTTTTATATAGACATTAGGTTAAGTTATTCATTCAATTGCACTCCTAAAATAGGAATTAACTCAGGCTGAATTAATAATCCAGTAAGTCAGACTCATTAGACAGGCATTAGACTACATTAGATTAGGTTATTGATTGTATTAAGCCCAGTGGATAGACTTTAGGTTGGGATTGGTTATACTATTAATTAGACTAGTCTCGTGAAACAGGCATTAGGCTGGATTAGTTCAGGTTAATAATTAGATTAGTCAGAGCAAACAACTATTAGGTTAGGTTGCGTTACGCTGTTCCTTGGGTTAGACTTTTTAAGTAGACGTTAGGTTAGGTAATGGCCGACTTTTAACACGATTTGAACGCACTTTCTTAACAGGCTGTGTAGGGCAGAATGTTCCTGACAGTTCGAAAGATGTCTAGTGCCGTAGCAAGATTTTGCTCTGGACGGGAAATGTTCTCATCGCGAGCTATAAACTCGGGAACTTTCTGAAATTAGTTCGTACGTCGATACGAGATTGATCCGTGGATACGCTTGTTGCTTGATTCTTGCCAGTTTTCCGCGGCTGATATGTACTTCATACAAGCAACCGTGAAACTTCCCAGCAAATCGAGAGCCAGAGTATTTTCTGCGAAACTCTGAACCGTCGCCCAGCAATCAAATATGTATTACTAACAAACCGTGGAAATTTTCGCAAATAAATCAACCATCTTGACGTCAATGTAGAAAATTATAAACACCGAAATAATTATACCAGGGACAAAGAATGCAATAAAAATATTTGTTATAAGCGAATAATTTATCCTAACCTAAAAGTGATCAGAAGTGTAATTTAAGTGCACTGTAGGGAAAGAAGATATTAGATATAGTAGATGAGACTCATTAACCAAGATCATTTTGTATAAATAAATATATCCTGCTCGAGTTAAAAAAATGCAAGTGATCTTCAAATGGCCTTGACTCTGACACCTAATAAATTTATCCACATATTCTGTGTCCCTTGATCCGCTTCAACACACAAAGAACAGTTTCCTGAAGTTCAACGTAGTTTCAGATTTCACTGGGTCACCCTGTATAGGAGTACAGTTCGAATAGAATCGAACCTCCAACATCATTAAATGAATAGATCATTGATGGCCACCAGAGCTGCGGCCTTTCCCCACTCTAGGTCCATTCCTCTCATACAGGCTGTGATCTGGGACGACGATGGACCGAAGGGGAACAAGAAACGAACTGGAGGGCACTGAAACGAGGGGAATGGGCCTAGAGTGGGAGAAGGCAGCAGCTCCAGTGACCATCACTGGAATAGGGGGATATAACTGTTCGACTAAATAAAATTCGTATAATCGAATGTGAACATTCAAAAAGAAACTGAAAACACAACACAAAGAAACTACTTTTGCCATAATTTGAAAGTAATACATATTATAAAGGCTAAATACATTTACTATGCAACTTATTAGCATATTCAGTTGTATAGAATGTCAGTGTTCATGTATTTCGCAAAGTATAGCTGGAGTACATCAAACTGGCCGCTCTTCTCCAACTTTGCCACTGAGCAGCGACAAACGGATAGCCCCCACTTTACTCCCACTCTTTCTCTTCCCGTGGCTTTCATGGCAGAGGCAGAGTAGGGGAAGTGTGGGAATCGAGTGGAAGCAAAGTAGGGAGTGTCCCAGCCTATTGAACTTGTCTTGACATCAGCTACAACACTATGAAGTCAAGAATACGTAGTGTCATTTAAAAGAGTCAAGGTGACCTTGAGCTTTCATCGAAAAAAATTGTTTATATTGCAATTGTAAGAAATCGTGAAAAATACAGACCGCAGCACCGGAGTCGAACCCGGTTCTCTGCGTTGGTAGCCAGTTACCTCACCCACTATGTCATCATCAGTCCGCTAACATCCCTATTTCCATTATTCCTATTAATATTGGGTCTGGAGGTCTCGATTCCTAACAATTTGTAGCCGACTAAAAGCTGATTAACTTTTATTCGAAACATTTCTTATGTGGCGACAATTACGTGCTACACCCTATACAGGGTGCCCCACCTTATCTGTTACAAGCTCATATTTCCTAACTTATTGAAGATACAAAAAATGTTTTATATGGAATGTGCACGGTACGAGGGGGCTTGAAAATCAGTAAATTTCTAAGCGCAATATCTCGAAAACCACTAAAAATGGGGTGTATACATTAAGGGTCAGTGAATTCGTCTTGAGAAGCATTATTAAATGACCTGAAGAAAAATATGTAGTTCCATTTGAAAAAACGAACTTGATCTTCATATCTCTTACAATAATAATGTTAAAAAAAATTTGTCTCCGCCAAAAGATGTGCCCCGTCGTACCATGCAAATTCCATATAAAACATTTTTTTGTGCCTTCAATAAGTTAGGAAATATGAGCTTGTAACAGATAAGGTGGAACACCCTGTCTGTGGACTCGAAGGAAATAACAGGAATGCGCTTCGAACAATAGGCGCTCGAATACTGGAGATTCTGTTTTGCAAGTTCGTGTGAAAATAAAAATATCCCCGAAATTACGTGACCTTGAGGTGGGCAGTTCCAACGTGGCGGCTATAGGGTCTCCGAGTGTAGCAGTCGTCACGTCCTGCCGAAGATAACTCGGCGGCGCGACGTTGCCGCTTAATGCCGCGCATTAAAGTGAATCGCCGCATCAGGGAAAACTCGTGGAACGGCAACTCCGTATCGAATTATGCTAAGTGGCAGCATTACGACGCGATCGAACGGTCGCATTTACCGGCCCGATACTGCCTGCCAATATCTGGCCCGGAACACTTGTTTAATATAGGCGTTTTCGGGGGGGCGGACGGCAACGTCGCACTCTCGTCCCGCATGCACGTTTTTAGCAGCCGGCGATTTTGGGGACGTGTGAAGGGAATACCGAGCTCGAGTGCCCCGCACCGAAGAGGCACCGTAAAGAAAGTAACAGCCGTCACGGAGTGCCATATGCCTCGCGCATTACTCGCGAAAGCGTCGAACACTCGTAAAACTACACCACCCCCGCCCTTCCTTTTTTTCACCCATCTTTCTTACCGGTCTCTTTATGATCCGTCGTCATTCTCGCGTCAAACATTAGAAGAATCTGGGTCTTTGGTTCCCCTACGAAAGACGTTTGACAGCTTCTGCTTAAGACCTAGAGATGGAACACACTAGGTCAAGTTGCGTTCCTTTCAGGGCTCCCGGTACCCTCCCTACCGCGCCGGAGGTTGGTAATCGTGGCGGGTTTAGTGGGTACGAATCCCACGCTAGGGTCTAGTGGGAGGATCTAAGGATCTACCCAGGATCCCGGGTGTCTTTCGAAAATTTCCACCACGTTAAAAGAAACAGTCAAGTTGAGTTAGTAGGCTCGTGGACTCATAAGGTTGGATTGGCTTGATTTATTGATTAAAGGTTAGGCTCCTAGTGTTATGCTATGCCAGGTTGCTTGAGGCGCTGTCATGAGGCAAAATCCTAGTATCTGAGCCGAGGAACCTCACCGAGGATAGCTCGGTGATAGTTTCTGTCCAAAGAAGAAGAAGGCTTCTAGTGTTAAGTTAAGTTACTCATTTGGTTAGGTGTTAGGTTTACAAGGAATGATACCCAATCGTCACACGCCGATTGTGATAAAATTTTAGCATGATATAAGGCTGAAAAAAATATTTGACTTGTATTTTTGTTTATCAGCAAAGTTCTATGTTGAAGGGGTGAAAACAGTCAAAGTGGGGGCTGAAAGCCATATTTGATCGAATATCTCGAAAACTATTAAACATAGGACAACCACTTTTTTTTAAATTGTGTATTTTTTGATTATGAATTCAGCTAGGTGAGTAATTTTATCGAAAGTTCATTTGTTTATACAATATTTTGAAACTTATAACATTTTTCCAATTTTTTCTGGTAAAATGTTAATATATCTTCATCAAGATTTGTTAGACTAGTTTAGTGTTACACTTAATAGGTTAGGTAAGGATCAAGTTATTCAATAGGTTAGGCTCGTTAAGATAGCTGGTGTTGTTATTCATTGGGCTAGACCAGTGTTTCCTAACCTTTTTTGAATCCTGCTCATCCTCAAAGATTTTGATATCCCCCCTAGCGTAATAATCAACCAAGGTCGAAAAAAATATAATATAAATAGGTACTTGAAATTAAAAAAAAACGCCTGCTAGCATAAAAAACAATGGTAATTTTTTTTACTATATCGGTGATGAAGGTGATGAATGCAACATAATTTTCTAATTGCCCCCTTGGAAGGCGTACGCCCCGTGTTGGAATCAATGGGCTGGACTGAATAGATTAAAATTGGTTAATTTACTAATTAGAGGTTATTATTATTCATTAGATTAAATTGGCTTAAGTTATTCATTACGTCAGACTCGTTGGAATAGATTACATTATTCGTTAGATAGTGCTCACCATGTGAGGTGTGGGTCAAGGTATTCAATAGATTAGGCTCATTCTTGCTAGGTTAGATTACTATTCATTTGTCTAAACTGATTAAATTAAGTTAGGTTAAATTAATATTTAGAACGTAGGCTCATCAAATTAGATTGAGTCAAAGTTATTCGTTAAATTGGAATCCCTAAATTACGTAGGGTCATGTTACTCATTAGATTAGATTCGTTAAGCTAATATTGACGGTTGATCGGTTTTTCAACTCGATGAATGGTAAAAAATCCCAGCGGGAGATAAGAATCGATAACGCGTTCCAAATTCGGCGCAATTTACAGCATTAAAAGGTTACACGCAATTTAATTAGAAAACCCTTGCAGCCAATTAACTGGGTCGTCGATTAAACTTTCCCCGACGTTTGCGCTAACTCCGACGAACTCGATCGCGGACGATTCCATGCCGTATCCTCCGCCGAGGAATTAGTACACGCATTTACATTTGCCAGGGTTCAACGGTGGGCGGGACGGAGACAGATAATAGGGGAGGAACAGTGAAAGAGAGAGACGGAAGCGCTTGGGAAAGTTTCCCGTTGCCAGCTGAAACAGTGTACTCTAATCACGATACAGTGATAAGTGTTGAAGTGTGTTCAGTAATTAAATAACGGGAAAACTTAGCGACAGGTGAAAGCCGACAGGAGAATTTTAGGGATTCTGCTTATTGTAGTTGCTTTCATGACCCTCCGCTCAAATGGATTATCATGGGTAGTAGTAGAGTAAAATTCTGCAAGGAGAAGTTGTAATGCTGTTTGGTTAGGTTATTCATTAAGTTAGACCTGCCAGACAGGTATTAGGTTTGATCGTGTTGATTATTTATTAGGTTAGGTTTCTTAAACATTAGGGTTGGGTTAGACTATTCATTAGTTTAAGTTTGTTGGGCAGAGATCAGATAAGGTTAGATTGAATTAGATTAAATTGTTCATCAGATGTCTCAATAGTCCCAACAGATAAGCATTAACTTATGTTGTCTTATGTTTTTCATTACGTTAGGTCCACCAGACTGCCATTATGTTCGATTAATATAAGGTATTCATTAAGTCAGACTCGTTAGAGGTGCATCAGGTTATGTTAGATTTAGTTGAATTACGTTGTTCGGTAGATTAGGTCCACTACATAGACTCTAGAATAGGTTGTGTCTGACTATCCATTGGGTTAAACTACTTGAACAGGCATTAGGGTGGATTAGGTTGTGTTGGGTCAAGTTATTCATTAAGTTAGACTCTGCAAATAGCCATTGGGGTGGGTAATATTAGGTTACTCATTAGATTAAGTTGATTAGACAGGCATCAGGTTGAATTGTATTAGGTTAGGTTATTCAGTAGACGTTTAACCCTGAAGTAGAAATAAACAATATACACAAATTTATATCGTTCCACTTAGAAAAGACAAGATAGCCTTGTATTTTTAAGAAAATATCAATTTTGATATACTATTTTGAAATACTCACAGTGGAAATATTTATTCTGCCCTGAAAACCTTCAGAAAAAAAATTTAAAAAAAAACTGTAAACAGGGGATATAAAATACTAATTCAGTTCACGTAAGATTATTTATGAGAATTTTTCCCCTTGCCCTTTTCCCATTATCATGAACCCTATCTAACAATTTCCCATGTGGGTCCCTCAAAACTGACCTAACGTTAATCAATGTCATAGGTTTTCCAGCCCCTTTCCTGATCACATTTTTTTTACCAAAATACTAATTACATTTCAGAGTATTTCTAGTAACTTAATATCAATATTCATGTTATAAAAATACAAATAAAAGTTTAGCAAATGTTTAGACCGGTCTTCAAGAAATATGACCATTCTTTTTCACAAAAATCACAAAACTCCCATTCTGATGGCACTCTTTGTTTTCCGAAAACTCAATAATTCGGCTAGAGTGCAGTGGATATTCTTTCAACTCGTGTACATATATTTCTTTGCACAGGTTTCCCGAAAACGCCCTACGAATTTCTTATGCCCGTCCAGTAGCTCGAATCACACGGAGCCGTTCAAGAGTTCTCGACTTCCTATTTCCGGTGGGATCCGAGACCTCCTGAAGGATTTCGCTCACGTATTCTTAACCTATATCATTTTCCCTTCCAAAACGTCATGTGACGTAGCATGATAGGGAAAAAGTTGTCTGGTCCCGTGTTGCACGTACTCCTTCATTCGAGCCTGTCTCCCGTACAGCCACAAATTCCTCAACGATAATCCATCCTATCGATTTACCACCATTATTTTTTATCAGTGTCTAATATTGCCGTAAAATACACGCTTTGGCTGTTCTGGCCGCAGCAGTCCACCACACTGGCCGGCCGCTCCGTGCATTTCCATTGCACGCTCCGGCCACTCTCGTCGGCCATTGCGGCCATTTCGCTCAGACGACTTCATATAAAATTTTGAACTTGATTCCATTAATAGAACACATTGATACGACTTAATCGTTTATATTTTCGCCAGTTTGAGATTCTAGTCCACTCCGAAAAAATTTTCTTACCTTCACGAGACAATATTGTTCGATAATAATTTGTGTAATATCAATCGGAAAATAAAATGATTCGATCGAGTTTCAAATAAAATTTCTATCGTCGATATTTTCCTTGATATGTTAACCCTCTTTAGCCGATAACGGAAGCATCGACCGGACAGATTCGCCATTGGCGGACTCAACGAGCATACAGAGTACATATATCTTGTGACTGACGGGAAAGAACAACGGAGAACGGCGGGACAGGGACGAAAGGCAACGGAAAGAGGAGGGGAGAAGGACAGAGAAATAGAGTTGCACGTTATCCAGCTGCAGTACGAGAAAAATGGCACGTCTCGTAGTTTCTCTCTCTCGTGCCGAAAAATCCAGGCCGGCCGATAAATCAGATCGCGTCACGTTTAAAACCGATGGTGCAACTTTTGTCCAATAGCGTGACACGTAAACGTCCGTACATGCGGCCCCACCGCCGTTCGATGTATATTTCCGCGATACTTCGAGATCTCGGTTTACATTGTTCCTTTGCGTCTCGGTTGTCTTCTTGTTGCCGAACCGTCTGATTCTCCGTGTAGCAGTGGTATGGAGTATAGGGTGTTCAAAGTCACTCGTTCGATCGAAGTGTTAGAATGTAGACTGTCTCTGGATAAGCCAGATGCCATAACTCACTAACTCAGAACTAAGTAGATTATGTCTAAATAACCCAGACACCGTATTACTGACTCAGAACTAACTAGACTGTGTCTAGACTGTTTCCTGTGTTCAAGTGATATGGATGTAAAGTTCGCTGGAAACAACTTTTCTTCTCTCTCTGCCTGATTCTCTTTGCCTTTACCTAATTTTTCTTAACTCTCCATGGCCCTTTGTCTCGCCCGGACTCAACCTGGATCTCCCTGATCCTCTCTGTCTCTCCCTGGCTCTCCCTAATTTTTCTTAGCTTCCCACAGCCCATTGTCTCTCCCTGACACTCCCTGTCCCTCTCTGTCTCTACCTGTCTCTCCCTGACACTCCCTGTCCCTCTCTGTCTCTACCCGTCTCTCCCTGGCTCTCCCTAATTTTTCTTAACTCTCCGTGGCTCTTTGTCTCGCCCGGACTCAACCTGGATCTCCCTGACTCACCCTGTCTCTTCCTGTTTCTACTTGTCTCTTCGTAGCTCTCCGCGGCTCTCCTTCATTTTCCTTAGTTTTGCGTGGCCCTTTGTCTCTCCCTGAGTCAATTTAAATCTCCCTGACTCTCTGTACCTCTCCCTGTCTCTACCTGACTCTCCCTAATTTTCTTAGCTCTCATGACCCTTTGTCTCTCCCCGACTCAATTTAGATCTCCCTGGCTCTCTCTGTCTCTCCTTGGCTCTCCCTAATTTTCCTTGCAATTAGATCTCCATGTCCCTTTGTCTCTCCCTGACTCAATTTAGATCTCCCTGACTCTCTCTGTCTCTTCTTGTCTCTCCCTGGCTCTCCCTGGCTCTCCCTGGCTCTCCCTAATTTTCTTTAGCTCTCCATGTCCCCTTATCTCGCCCTCAGTCATCCTTGATTTCCCAATCTCTCCCTAATCTAAAAATAATAGCATGAATGAATAATCTCATACCACATACTGCACATTAGAACAGTGTTTCTTTCTTCCACTAAATATTATCATGCAGGCGTAAAGTTTGCAAAAAATTATCACCGTTAACATCAACGTGTTAACCGATTTAATATTCGGCAACTGAGCGGTGGTGTAATCGACAAAGGTCGCTTCAAGCCTTTGTTGCGAACAGTTTGTCGAGCATGAAATTTAATATCCGCCGGAGACCGTCGTTTGCATTTTAGTTAATACATCACATTACGACGAGAATTAAAACGTCGTGGCACGATGAACAATTCCAGTCACTCTCTCGCCGTGTCCGCGGCAGAAGTTTAAAACGTTAATGTCTTCTCATAATTAGCTTTCGAGCAATAAACGGCTCGCGTTTCAATTCCAAACCGGATTAAATTCTGAATTTAATCCGACGAATGTAATGTTTACCGCAAACTGAAATGGACAGAAACAGACCTGACGTCCATCTCAGATTTCAAACAATTCTACCATAAAACCCATCATAAACACCCCATCCATTTATTAAAACATCAAAATGAATCATTTACTCTCTGCGATTCTACGTCCCGTGCGGAGAACGCTCACGGGCGTTCACTGAACGTACTTATCAAATATGCTTCATGAGTTCCCGCACGCGGAGCAGGCTTCACCTGTAAACATCAAGCGTTTCGTCGAAAACAGTTTCTGTCTCGGCACAGGGGACGCTAAAAACATATTCTGTTCACGAAAAGTGAAGCGGGGAACGTGATGGGAATGACTTCGAAATTCTGAAAAACAGAGACGAAGGGAGAAAGTAACGGCTCGACCTCGAGGAAAGTTTAAAACGCACTCGAGTTTTCCCGCGGCGGTTTTTCCGCGCTTGTTCTCCCGTTTTCGCGTGTCCAATTAAAAGGCGTTCCTTCGCTTTTGATCGTGTAATTTCCTTAGTCGGTACGACGGGCCCAAAGAAACAACTCGCCTTCCACCTCTCGAATACGAATGGAGTTGCTAGGTTAGGAGGTTCCACGCACTCCTTTAAGTTGTTACACCCTCCGCGCATGAAAAGTTATGGAAATGAGAAAACTCTCACGCCAGCATACGCCAATTTATCAGACCTCTGACCTGAATTTCCGTTCCAGCTTGACGAATTTTTCGTTCGCAGCGGGCACGATGATAAAATGAAATTTTGATTATTAATTCACCTCTGAGCCGTGTGGGACATCCATGAAATTGATTTAATTTGTATAATTATTCCAACGACGTGTTTCTTGTAATTATTCGAATATCGTTTCTTGTTGTTTGTAACTGGACCGTGGGTGTATTGCAACCCCTACGAGTGCGAATTTATTAAAATTGGAAAAAATGATTGTAGGGAATATAATAATACAGTACTTCCAAGAGAGAATAAAAAAATAACCCTTCAGGAGTTGCAAACTCCCAACCTTTTTATATACTACTATGGTCTGTGCGGAAAACGCCCATAGGCGTTCGAGTAACGTACTGAATACATATACTTCCCAACCTCCCGCACATGGGGTAGAGTCATCATAAAAATTTGAATTGAAGCATTAATCAATAGAAATAAAGAATCATTTCGTGTCATCTAAGCAAGCACATAATCTTCCTAGGATCCAATAATGCCAGTATTCCCGACAACTTTATAATAACCGTCCGTCCCGTGCGGAAGATCACCAAGCCGGTTTATTAAGCACATTACCTGAACGCCCATGGGCGTTCTCCGCACAGACCATGTGAATATACCCCGAAAGTCATTTGTTGCCCATTGAAATAATTATAAACATAAGAGAATTGTCCAATTCTTCAACTTCAATAGTTTTTGTCCTTCCGACTAATTTATTCGGGCTCGTTTTACATTTCTCCCTTTGCCGCTTTTCCTGGTCCTCTTTGTATCCGTTCCGCAGTGTTTTCTTTCCGTCCCCGTCCACCTTTTTACTCCCAGCCTTATTTCGATTCGTTTATGCTTTTTTCGAGCCGGTTCTCTCCGGTTCTTTAGCTTTACTTTGCGACTGCTTCCTTTCCCGTATCTTCTGCATACACATGGGAATCTCACGGAAAACTAGACGTGAGCTTTTCGAGTTTCAGTTCCACCGGACCTTCCTTTCCGCTATCGGAAGCTCAGAGGTGAAACTACTGGCAGTAGTTAATGTTTCCTTTAAAAATGATTCTACAAAGCGAGCCTGCACGGGTTACGGGCTTGTAACGAGATACGTGAAATTACGTTTAGCAGTTGCTACCTCCCAGCGCAATAGGTATTTTTATTTCACGGCTCGAATCAACGGTGCATTTAGGTAATTATGGTCTGAATGTGAAAAGAATGATTCAACAAATTGTGAAGTTTTATAAATACACATCTTCTGAATATTTGCGGACAGAGCTTTGTGTTGATTACAGCAGAAAAGTGAGGTTATACATTTGTCTACAATTGCTCAACCTCGGCTGAGATAAAACTAAAAATTGTTTATACAATTGTGGACGATATTATGTATTTCTAGTTTTAATTTTATCTACAAGCCTAACAGTAGTTTTAGAAGTTAACCTATAAATATTTAATTAAACCTGAAATGGTGTAAATCCTGTAAGTATGCGCAATTGCATTTTTCTGACTAAAGTGAGGTTATAGACATTTTCATATAACACATAGAAAAATCGTTTAAAAATCTACAAACAATTTTGTAAATTGCGAATCCTCAGTTTAGTACAGTTTCCTCTACAGTTTCGCTAGATCTAGTTACAGAAGTTAACCTATAAATACGTAACAACGACAGAATGGAATGTTTGTTTGAAAAAGCGGTTGGAAGGGCCTCCATAAATTCTGCCGTTAAGCCCAGTTTATCGTAAAGTAACAAAGATGTAACTTTGAGAACCAGTTACCCTGAATATCGTACCGTTTCCTTCGCCCGGATGCGCGGAGGGATATCAAGGTTAGGAAACGAGATTTTAAGAACGGGACTTTCGAGCTAACCGCGGTTCGATGTGTGTTTGCGGTTTTATCGAGGCTGGAACACGCCCTCTTCAGGGTGCCTCGATTTTTCTGCAGGCGGGGCTTCCCGTTTCGCAATACGTTCCCATGAAGCTGAAGAGGCACTGGGAAATACATTTTCTTATCGACAATCGACTTCGATGGAAATAACCGCTGGCAGAATATAAAAATCTATTCGATTTTGGATTCGCTGTTTGCCGTTTCTGCAAGAGAAGTTTCACTTTGAGACTGCTCTGCGGTGCGATTATCCTGGAATCGATAACCTCTTCCTGGTACTGTCGAAAATGATTTTTTTATCGAAATGTACACCTTGAATGTTATATTTATTATAGAAAAATTGTGAGGTATCATGTGAGGTATAATATTTTTTGACTGATGTTCAATAGGGAGGGTTCATGTCAAGCGTGCTCAACTCGTTGCCCGCTTACCTGTTGTCTCCTTGCTCCGTGGGTAACGAGTTGAGCATGCCTGGTTGACACAGCATTATTTACAAATTTTTTCGGTGAAAAATATTCATAAGTGTCTTATACTTTATATTTTTCTTTAACCCTTTGAGGCCGGAAAGCTTCGGGAAAAATCGTGCACCATGTGCTACAATTTTCCGGGGTAGAACACGTGTTTAATTTAATAATTAATTATAATTATATGTTTGATGTCGATTACTCAGTTGTTTTAGTCCTTTAAAATTGCAAAATATGTAACGAGACATATATATTTTAATGAAATAAGTAAAGATGATAATTCGTCTAAATATATAGGTTGAAAGCGTACAGTAAACGCGTGTACCTAGGCCAGTGCGGTGGCCCGTAGCACACGGTGCACGATAATTTTTGAACGCATATATGCGTCGGTCGTCCGCAAAGGGTTAATTAACCCTCTGCACTCGTGTGACGTCTTCCAGGCACCATAATACTCACGTTTCCAACCTCCTATTTCATATAAATATACCCAAAAATGATGTTCAGTTGCATATATTCTACAATGTACATTTTGCATAAGCATCAAGCTACTGCCTCAATTCTATTGAAAATAAAAAAACCCTCTTGTTAAGATTCATTACACTTGTATTTGTAGGTTATGTATATTAGATGTAAAAAATTTCGAGTGCAAGGAAAGAAAATTATTTTGCGTTTTAACTGAACTTAGACCATTTTAATTCTGGTAACTTACTTTTAGGTAATTTTAGTTTTATTTTATACATCAATTTTACATCGTAGATGCACTTAGAGAGTAAGAAAGATGGCGGATGGACTGGAAAAAATTCTCTCTAATGATCTGCGGGCAACGAGTTGAGCACACCTCATTTATGTACTATTATCTACAAAATTTCTCGGTGAAAAATATTCATAAGTGGCCATAATGTTTTAAATCGTCCTCAACCATGTGTTACATTTTTTTTCTTAATTAATAATAATTGAAGAAAATTATTTTGTCTTCTAACTTAATTTTAGATCATTTTAATTTCGACAACTCACTTTTAGGCAATTTCGGCTTCTCAGACAGATTGGTCTTCTGTAAATTTTAATGTCGTGTCACAGATGTAGGGAATCAGGAAGATGGCGGATCAACCAGGGAAAAATTTCTCCCCGAAGGAGAGACAGTAGGAATTTTGGCGTTCAACCAGCGTAGTTTTAATTGGATGAAGTCAGGGAATTAGTCTCGTTCATAATTAGAGCCGGGGAAATAATGAATTGGGTGCATAGACAATTTTAATTTAATTTTCGCTGTTCCCCGGGAAAAAGTGGTAAGGAATTATGGTTCTAATTGATATTAATTCCAGTTCAGAGGATTACTCCATCTGCGTCTAACGTGGAATTTTGAAATTCTCGGTTAATCGAGAATCACGAGAGGGCCGGCCATTTAATTACTGCATAAACAAGCAGTTGTAAATCTAGTTTTGTTTAATTTTCAATGCAAAATTGTGAACTGTGTTGTTCTGCGTGTTTCAGCTTAAAATTCCAATTATTCATGACGGTTATACACGACTGCAATAAGCTTCTGAAACTAAGCTTCCGTTTCGAATCATTGTTACGTTAATTTGTTCGCTCGGTTCGTTGATTACGAACATTGCAATTTTCTAAATTTTTAAAACTAACCTTCCTTCTAGGTTTGGTTCTGAGGTAATGGATTTGCAAAGGATTAAACATTTAGGGCTATCTAGACATATAAAAACTGTTTTAACTATTTCCAGGCACCGTGGTGCTAACGACCACTATACTGGTTCAGGTCAATTTTTCTCAGAATTATTTCGTCCTTTTTACAATTATTTATTCGTTTTTTATTGATTTTCTATTCATAACGAAACATTCAACGAAATGAAATTATAAACACTAAATTTATTCTGACAAAATAAAGCTACACCCTTGTGTGGGCAACCGGGTACCAGGGTACCTATTTCTATATTTCCTTTAGCAATTGTTAATGTTCTTATCAAAATATCGCAAAACCGCACCGGATCCGCATTCTTTGAACACTTTTACGTCGATTCATGTTTTCAAAATAAAAATTTGTACAAAAAATTTTAAATATTAAAGCTTTAAACTTATTTATACGCTCGTTGAATAACCGGGGTACCAATATAAGACGGGTTGTAATTGGATGAATTATAAACGGAAGTTTTACAAAGAAATTATACAGAACACAAGATTCTTAATTAATCTTCTTAATTTATTAACATAAATAATATAAATTACAGTTACTATCAAGAGAATAATTTTTACACATCGTGATAATTGTTTTTAGATATTGTATGTATGCTTGATATTTACCTTGAAAATTCTTCTACCGATAGTTCTCCCATTTTTACATACAATTATACACCTTTAGAAACTGAAAACTGCATTCTACGAAGACACTGCACGTTCCAGAATAAAACTCCACAAAAAATGTTAGTGCGACGTTGGACTCTCAAAACAGAATCGGCGCGTCACACACACGTGACGCCAGTAGCGAAGGTGTTAAACAATTAAGTTATTCAGTGCAGGAGAGATTGAAATAAGGAACACGGTCGATTAAGTACTATGAATTTTATTGTATTTACCTTCTCGAATCTTACAAATAGTAAACAGCGAATACCGACAGTAAATGAGTCTCCCACATCTTTGTTTCCTTTTCTCGTTTCTCTTCAACGTTTCTTTTCCCCTCCGTCCGAGCGGTATCCCCTCACTACGCCCGTCCGCACGCTCTTAATCGAGATAATGACCATTAATAGTATGAATAACTTACAGACGCTTACAGACATGTCTTTTTTATTTATTTTTTTTTTCGTTTATTTAATTTATCGTTACGGATACGTTGCTATGGGTGATGAGACGTGATTAGCGATGAGCAAGTATATCGAGCCGAAGACATGACGCGACGCTTTTCGGTCTGTACGCGCACGTGCTCCGGCCATCGTCGAGATCGGAGATCGAAATTCTTTTTCTCTTGCACACTCGCACTTTCATTCGTGATTGCGTGCAGTTTTCGGTCGGTGAGATCGAAAGGGGGATGAGAAAATACTTGGACGAATCGAAAATACATTTTGCTAGATTTAAGGTGCACGAAGTGCCCGACAATTTCTTCCATTCGGTTTACGGGTAAAATCGAAAGGCAACAGTTAGCGTATACAGGGTGTCCTGAAATTTCTTTCCATGGGTATTTCATTAATTTTACAGGTAACATTGAAAAAGGTACGAAAACAGTTGAAAGAGGAAAAAATAAATTTTGCAAAATGTAGAGTATATCTGGTGTCCTACATTTCTTTCTATTTATTTCTCATTCAGTTTATAGGTAAAATCAAAAAGGGGTATGAAGAAATAATTGTTCGGGAGCAAAGTATTTTTTGCAAAATATAGTGTATACAGGGTGTCCTAAAATTTTAAAACGTTCTTAAATTGTTAATTTCTCTGGACAATACTTGAAAACATATTTTTGCCTATTTTTAACATGAAATAGAATGGCATAAGAATTAAGTTTTCAAAATGACATAAAAATATTGAAGAAATTGATTCCCAATTAATATCTGTAAAATTAAATTCGAAGCACAGAACTCAAAGCTTACAAATTTTCTGAGAATTCTAATTCATGACCAAATGTAATAAATGATGACCATGTAAAATATGTGAGGTTATGCTCGCATAAACAAATTTTCACCCGTTACGAAAAATTCTACGTGGACCTCTTCGGGGTTGAATTCATTAAACCTCCAAAAAGAACTTAATTTCGTTTCGGGTCAACAAAAATGAAACAAGACAAAAAATCTTTGAAAAAAGTGTAAACAGACTTGGTCATAATATTTCCATTCACAATATTTGCTGGTAAAAGAAATTGACAGTGTACGTCAGACGTGGTTAAACCGATAAACTAATCCCACCACAGCAAGGCGATTCTTATGAGCACCGGTCAGTGTCACAAGACGCCATTTTCTACTCGATGACGCGTTACGCGGCCGCCATTTCGTGTCTTTCGACCTCCGATCGGTGTCGCGGGCAACTTACTTTCTCTAACTTTGAAATATCATGTTCGATTTATTTACGTTCTCCTGTCAAACTCGCCTTAACGGATAAATCGTGTACTCGTCGCACACACACGCACACTAACACGAACGTACACACGCACGCACGCGAGAAAAAATGGAAAAAACATAACGATTCTCACTCACGGATGAATGGCGTGTGGTCGTGGACATCATAGACCCCGTCCACCGTGTTCTCGTTCCATGAAATGGAGATGAACGATCGATTTGGGATTTAAATGGCGCTATACCGACTCGAGGAACACCGTAAGCTCCCCCTCGTTCGCGTAATCGTATCCGCGATCGAGAAATTCGACAGAAAAATCAAATCTCCCGCCGAAAGTCAGGCAACCCCCCTCCACTCGGCCACTGACAAGCAGACGAAACGATCTACAGCATACACGACGAAAGTCGACCCTTCAAAGTCGCTTGACCTTGAAACAAGGTGCGTGGAAAACTTTGTTTCAAAATTTGAATCACAAAGGAAATAAATAATTAAGAGGAGGATGTGACCTTGAGGTGCCCAGTACCTGCAATAGTTCTGAAAGCTACCATTATTTTTTAATGTACAGAGTGCTTCATATTGTAACAGAGACTTGAATTTTTTATATAAATTGTATGCTGGGCGTTAAATAAATATACGGAATCTGAAGTTGTTAACAAGTTGAATGAATAATGTCTGATGAACAAAATATTTTTTGAATTACGAGGAATTTTATGAAAAATTGTTTATAGGTCGTCTGATATTTTTCATTCAATTTGTTAAGTACTGTGTGCCCTGTAAGACAGAATAATTTTTTAAGACCATGTATAAACATACAGTCAGTTTTAAAAACACACCCCGTGAATTTGTGATTTGCTATAGTAGTTCTGTAAGTGCTATGTTATTTGTAATTTAATTTTAGACATATTTTTTAACAGTGACAGAACTTGTCGAATTTGTTTAAATATATAACAGATTTTTGTCATGTTAACATTTATAACATTTACTACATCCACGTACAAAATAACAAATTTGAATAAAATTTTGCAACTTCAACGTTCACACTGACAAAAAAATATGAATTATTTGTTAATAATTATTAATTACTGGTTTCATTAGAAACTATTTTTATTATGAATTATTGAATGAATATTATCTTATTAGTCCCTAAATAATACTCTATCAATGCTAATAATTTTGAATAATAAAAAGACGCTTTTGAAAATCGGCGGATAGTTTGATTTTTCTATTAACAAAACCCTCCGTATACGAACTGTATTTATCTTCTATATTGTATAATAGTCGTGTCACCACTTTTACAAATTTTCTGAAATTTCGTCGATGTTTAATTACTTCCGCATTTACATTTTTCGGTAGCCATCGCGTATTTGGTCAAACATTTCACAAATGTTCCTGTCAAAATCGTTATTTTTCAAAAAAAAACACCACTGATTTACACGCAGTAAATAATCCCAAAAATCAAATCGAAAATGTTCCACAGAAGAAATTTTACAAACTGTTCATTCAGTCATATATCGACGAACAGTCAACTGAATTTCCTTAAACAGCACGTGCAATTTATCTGAAACTCCGTGACCTTCAATGACCTTGAAATGTCCTCTACATTCCCTCTGACAAAAAAATATTTACATCATTTAACACGAACAATTTCTTTGTATCGTCCAGTATTTATCAAATAAATAATTCAGGGAAATCAAACTGCATACAGTATTGCGAAATTGTGGACACAAAGTAAATTAGGTTATGTCACGTGTACTTGTGGAATTTCGTTCGATTCGGCAATCAGTGAGTTCGAACGTTCGCTAGGGAAATCCTAGTGAAATTCATCACGCGGAACGATCTCGAAATTGAAAGAAATCTCATTCGATCTCGTTTCGTGAATGATTTCCAAGGGACCTCCTTGCAAAGCGTTTCCAACTCGTGGAAACCGGACCATCGAGTGTTTACCATTAATTCGCAAATGCGGCTTTTTATGCATTCCGGCGACCAACAGCGGTTCGCTTTTCGACAAATGGAAATGGACCGAGGCAGAAGACGGGAACCGAGGAAAAAGACGAGTGGCCAGTCTGGAGAGAGGTAAACAGGACACCAAAGAAGAAGGAACGGAAAGGAAATACACAAGAACAAAGAAATTTTTAAAGGCAAGATGAATTATGCTGTTTCGTTATGAATTATTAATTTCTTAAGTTGCCACTCAACGAGTTAAGAGTTGCTCAGATTGAAAGTGTATTTTTTCTACGTAACCTGTTCAGGGGTACCAATACGTATTTCTGCGAGCACATTATTTTTCTTCAAGATTTCTCATTTCTTTTCAATACTTTGTTCTTCTTTTAATAACCCTGAATTTCTGTTTAATAGATACAATCTTTCCTAATGTTCATAACACAAAATCTGTGTGTATAATGTGTAGTGATGTCTAGGGAAAATATTTCACACTAAACATTATACACTCATAAAATATGGGAATTGCTGAAACTAACTCAACTATCAGGTCAAATCATTTGTATTACACATATACAGGATATTAAACAAAGAGTATGTGGAGCCTACGAGGTATATAGTGCTCATCAGACTGAATAAAAATTTTTTAGTAATATTTAACATTACCTCACAAAATTTAAAGAATTATAGGCATTGCGTTAATTAAGAGTTTTATGTTCCCCTTTGCGAGTACTGTGTTCAGGGTTATACAACACACAATATCCAGTCTAATTTTTCAAAAAATTACCCTTCTATCACACTGTATATGACACCCACACGTCACGTGCGAGTGGTCTCTAAACACGTTTAACAAGCACACCATCTGAACGCCTATAAGCGTTCAACGCACGGACCACAACGAACATCAATCTTCGAGTCTGAAGGGATCAATTTTAGGATTTATACAAACTAGACATTTTTTACGAATCACCCCATAGGCATTCGAAACGGCGAAAAGTAAGGACACATGGACCGACCACGATAACGAAATAAAGCTGAAAAAGTAAACAAAAGGAGACAGCGGTGGTCGTACAAGACACAAAAGCGAACGAACAAAGAGTTAACAAAGGGTAAAATCAATTGTCCGTCGAAAAAGCGTGGAAATACGATTTCCTCGAAATCTGGGGTGTGTTTCGACGGTTCAAAAGCGCCGCAACACGGTCCAAGTGATAATGAAATTTATCACGGGACATCGGTTACGCGGATGTGGTTTTTGCACGGGGCTTTGCTGAAATATTTTGCACCTGCCCGTGCAATAATGCTGCCGCTAAATTATCGTATTATACAAGCATCGGGTGGTCGCACCATGGCCACGAGCGGCCGATTTACGCGAACCTAACCTTACATCATTGTCACGCGATCCGTTCGACCGTTCCGAATGATATCTATCGACGATTTCCATTCCGAGATCGATTCTTACAGCGAGTCGCGCGGAAAATTCGATTCCATCCGCCTCATCGTCGTCCATTTAAATCATTTCGTGCGAAATCCTTCCCCCACTCCGTCTCCCTTCCCCTCACGCGGTTTGTCGACGTCTTCCTTACCGACGGCTGTCGTACGGGGTCCGTAAACCGCGTGGAGGCGGAGTGGGGGAAGTATATTGCTCCGACGGGCACGCACTGATTTAAATTGTAAATTGAAGGGGCAATTGATCCTTCCGAAGCCAGAGGAATGAATTTCAACGAGCTAGAAGTGGTGAAATTAAAATGAACCATTATTTTTGTCGATCACCATTTTTCTGCTCCCTTCTTCTACATCAGAATTCGATCTAAATTTTGGTTGAAACGTAGAATGATAAATAGTGTTATAACAGAGGCACGATGCATTGGATGTTCAAGGTCGCTTGTGTGGTTGGAAGTTTTAGTAAGATTTATTTTTGTTTTCGCATGCGTACTTCCGGTGTTTGTGCTTTGAATGAAAGCGGCGGTTCGACAAACAAAAGGTTACGGTTACTGTACATTCGATTCGAAAGATTCGAGAAACGAACCGTGATTTTTCAATGGCACAGGCTTTTTTTCATTCCGATACGATCATTTCGGTGAATCGTTTTTGCGTGAGATGGAGACCGGTAAATAACGGTGTATGGTTCAGAAATTAAAATTCTTTTTTTCTTTTACGCTGTTTGTACCATTTCGTTCGACTTTTCACATCAAATAATCGAGTAAACAGAACAATGAGGACTGCGGAATGAAAAACAGAAGTGGAATAACACAAATTTTTAGTTTCTTTCCGCACTGACAATAAAGCATACGAATAGACGTGCTTGTCTGTACATTATAAGGGGAATTAATCGAGTCAGTTTTCAGTACAATTGGATACACCGTAGCAAAGTAGAAAGTAAATTCAAAATATTGCAGTATAACGAAAAAAATTTCCACCTTCGTTGCTTTTAGAAAAATTATTTATTCGTCGGTTATGTATTTTTAAACAAATGTTGAGCAATTGTAAAAAATTGGAAAATTCCACATAATTGTGGAACTGTATGTAATTGTAAATCATTGTGAAAGATTGTAGAATTGCAAATAATTGCAAAAAAATTGTAAATCATTGTGAGTAACTGTAAATAATTTGTAAAATTGTAAATAATTTCTAAAATTATTAATCATTGTGAATAGCTGTAAACAATTTGTAGAATTGTAAATAACTGTAAATAATTTGTAAAATTGTTAATCACTGTAAATAACTGTGAATGATTTGTAAAATTGTGAATCACTATAAATAGCTGTAAATAATTTGTAAAATTGTAAATCATCGTAAAAAATTATGCAAAATTTTAAATGATTGTAAGAAATTGTAAAATTGTAAATAATTGTAGGTAATGTTACAAAATTGTAAATAAATAAAAAATGGTAGAATTGTAAAAACTTGTTATAAATACTCGAAACTGTAAATAGTTTTAAAAAATTGTAAATTTGCAAATAATTGTAAAAATATTAATTCTCTGTTTACTACTTAAAGAGAGCGGACATATAAAGATGCAACTGACGAAATATAAACAAATAAAATTTAATTATTATTAGTAAATCGAATGCAATAACTTGAAAATAAAGATAAAATTTTCAATTAATTATAAATAAATTCCTAAACAAATGAAACATTTCAAATGCTTCATGCAACAAAAGCCAATTTATTACAAGTCAACAGCAAGCGACCTTGTCAATTGTTCAAAATGGATTTTATCGAAAACGAAGCGCCAATAACAAAACCAAATTTATTCTACATTTTCAACTTATTTTTCCACGCGGAATTATTCGATACTATTTGATTATTCTTCGCAGGCCACTCCGTATATTATAATTGTATACGATATCATAAGAGCAATTACTGCTCGTCAAACGGTGTCAATATTCCCGGCGACACGAAAATTTATATTTCAACACGATTTCGAGGCACGTCGAAACCAATAAAACGTTTCACGTTACCATTTACAAAATCACGTATCGATATGATTGAAAGGTCTCCCGAACTCGATGATCGCCGCGAAAATTCATCAACCGAACCCGATTAAATCGATAGACCGGCAGATATATCGAGGGGTCCGCCCCCTCCTCACCATTTTCCGGCAGCAAAGAGAAATGAAATCCATTCGCGGAAAAACCGATTAATACGGGCCATTGTGCGTCACAGAAAATCGAAACGATCGAGCGCTCGTGTTCCAGGGTTGGTCATTTTATCTCTCAAATAGAAATAACAACCTAGGGCTCCAAATAATTATTTGTCTTGCACTTAATTTAAGAACAACAGAAATGAATTTGAAAATCTTACTCAATAGGTGAACTGTTGGGTTAAGTTTTTAAGGGAGTTAGGTTAGGTTAACGCTACCTTGACCTGTAAAAGAAAAGTAAAATAATTGAATCGTTTATTATGAAAAGGGCGTATGTCCCTATCTTGGGAGAAATTAAGTTATGCGTTTAAACTGTTGTAAGTATTCCAAACTGCGAGTTATGGCACCCAAAAAAAAAACAACAGAAGTGTCTTTTGATATTTCCTATCGTTTTTCATTGAAAAAAACCGAATAAACATTATTTCGAAGAAAATTATATAACGTGGCCTGGTGTCGAATTTGAAAAAAAGTTACTACTTTCAGTAGTAACTGATTCAATTTTGTCTTTAGCTTTACTGATTTTCAAGGCTGTAATTTGTGAGGTTCTAGGTTAGGCTAGGTTTAGAATAGCACACCGCTGTACTAAAACAATTGCACTAATTTTTGTCTATTTTGTTGTTGCAATATAGACGTATTATTATTATCATAAAATCATTCTCGATTGAATTTGGACATATTATTTAATTGTTTGATTGTTTTTAATATTGCTGTAAAACAACAAGCAATGATTTCTTGGTTATTTGTTACGAACGGAAACTTGATTTCACATGGAAATATAAATATTATCGGCAAACAGCAATATGATAGAAAGATCCAATAACAGATATTAAAATTTTAAATAAAATACAAATGTTCACACAATGCAACAATCAAATACATTATTACTCCAACAGTATCAACTGCAATATAACGGACCAACAAGTAACAATATTCTCTCCGCTTCAAACCATTTTATACAGGGTGTAGCACATAACAGTCGCCATGATTTTTCAGACACTTTCGATGAACTGACGAAAAATGTTTCGAACGAAAGTTAATGAGCTTTCAGTCGGCTACAAATTGCAATATAAAAAATTTACAACGAATTTTTTCGTCGATAAAAAGTCAAGGTCACCTTGATTGAACCAACCTTTCTAAATTTAGGATCATTTCAAGCTCATGGTATAGCAGGTTGTTGAGCTTGTCTTGACATCAGCTACAAGTACTGCCATATAAAAAAGTCAGGGTGACCTAGACTTTTTATTAAAAAAAAATTTGGGGGAAATTTTTTATATTGCAATTTGTTGCCAACTGAAAGCTGATTAACTTCTGTTCGAAACATATTTTTGACAGGTTATTGGAAGTGCCTAAAAAATCGTGGCGACAGTTACGTGCTACGCCCTCTATATGTATGTATTATACAAGATCCTAAATCTCTTCTAACAATCAGTTAAAAAACTTCTTCAAGGTTACATCAAATTATCATACATTATCGTAACGGTAACAAATAAAAAATTAAATACAACTTTCACTCCAATAATGTACAATAAATAAATTTGATTATATTAAACGCAACAAACATTTACTATTCAAGGTCACTAGTTCAATTATAAATTACAGTAGTCACGATCAACACACTTGTGGTATTTCCACGTGTCTATTCAGCTTTATAACAATAAAATCAAACGATATTAAAGGAAGCTGTTCGGTGACCTTGAACAACCCCGTCGCCCCTGCTACAGTCGATGCGAAACCATAAAACAAAGCGCACTGAATATCGGTCGATAGCATTTTATCTATACACCTAGTAAAACAATAAATTAATTTTCCACCGATCGTCGTTCGAATAAATGTTTATTTTGATACTGCTCAACCATGAAACGTCCAACGTTCCGTCCGAACGAAATTTATTGACTGTTGCGTGGTAGAAGAGGGCACGCGCGTGTGTGTGTGTATGTGTGTGGTGTGGTGATCGATACAAAAATAATTGTTCTATCAACGGTCTGGTAATCAAAGTGGTAAATTTGTAGCCTCGCCGAATTTGCATAGCTGCGAGCAATAAACACGAAGGGGTGCAGAGGAAGTGATTCGAAATTTTATTTGGCCATTGTCTGGCCCACTGAGTGCTTCCGACAGCGCAGAAACGAGTACTTTATAACGCCTAATAATTTTCACCGCCCACCGCCCGCTGTTATTTTCCGCTTCGGGCTCGTGGACAACGTTGCAAACTTCGTCCGGGAATTTTTTTTTGAATCAGTGGTGCCTTTCCTGTTCGTGTATCTTCATTACACAATTTCCATCTATTATTTCTTCGTTTCTATTTTTTTCATTTCAAATTAAATTGATGCGAGAACGGAGCGTTCGCTAGTTAAACGATCAGATTCTGCCAGCGTGCTCCGCGAATGGGAATAAAATGAAAATATTACGCGCGCGTAACACGACACGGCAATTAAAGCAAAGAAGTGCGCTTGAATTTGTAATTCTTCTGCAGAACTCGTTTATCCAGTAATTACGAGCCCGGATCGAATTGGACCAGTGAATCTGACACGCCATAAATTGTGGGCTGTGAAAACGATACACTTTCGAAACTTTAATTAAGAAATGAAAAAAATTATGCCAGTGATTTTTACAGAGTTTACTGGTTCTTTCAGACCTCGTCAGACATGTTTCCTAATATCACCTTCTGTCTATGTTACTCCAAAAGGTCTGCAGAAATTATTTAGAACAATTGCAAGAAAATAATAAAATAAAAATCATGCACCGGCTCTCCTGATCCCCTGACTTGAACTCGGGATGATCTGGAATCAAATGGATCGAAAAATACGACCGGTTCAGAATCAGAATCTGACCCGGCGAACTGTTTGAAACTAGAGTGGAACGAAATATTACCAGAAACTATGGGGAAACTCACAGCTAGAATGTTAAAATTAGTGAAAACCGTAATGAAGAAGCGACTGTATTAATAAAAAGATTTGATTTTTAATCGATTTCCATGATAAGATTTGTGATATAATATTGAATTTCTGTTGTAAAGCATGAAATAGGATAATGTGATTTGTTTTCAATTTAACCCCTTGCCTTATAATAACGAGTCACACTCCTGACGCAGATTATGATCTGATTATGACGATAATTATAAATATTAATTTCGCTTAAATATAAATTCTTGAAAACTGTATATTACAACACCACTAACTTTTAGAGAATCATCTAAAGCAACCTGTGTATGTTGATAAATATTCTTCCTAAATTTCACACTTAGAACACTCGAATAATAAACTTCATTGCAGATAGCTACTAAAAAAATCATAAGGCAAGGGGTTAGTGAGTGTTCTAACACTTACATATATAACTGACGTGATAGTGTTAAAGAGAGCGAGTGGAGAGAGCCCGCGACCAATCACAGTTAGTGATAGCACTCGTACTATAAGTGTAGATGGTGTCCAAGAATATCGTTACTTTTGTAGTCAATTATTGGTATCGAAAAGGTATAAAAAACGAACTACTCGATACGTGTCGATATTTCTGAACGGGTATCGAAGATGTATCGAATCTGCCCCATACTCGTTATACCTCCATAATCGGAATTTTTCGCGTATGACGAAACTGATACATCAGATAAATGATGCAGTTTGTGCTGCGGGATAGAAACATGATAATAAACGAACAGACTGGTAGCAATATGGTCGTAGAATATAATTGTACACAAATTCCAAGTCACATGGCGTTATAGATAATTATTCGATACTATTCGATACTATTCGATACTATTGTAGATCACATATTGTTGACTGGTATCGATAGTTATTGGTAGGACTGATTCCATAAACATCGATGGTATCAAAAAATATCGAAAAGGTATCGATCAAATGGTTATCGACTCCCTTTGGTGCTCATATCCTTGACACAATTCTCTACAAATTATAATTCTCGGAATGGCATCGATGCTGTATTGATGCTGTATCATTTCCACCACTAATCACAGTAATCGATTATAAGAACGCTCTGAAACAGAATGCAGAAGTTTCAACGTAATACTCACGTACTATCCGAAATCTAGTCGAGAACAGAGCACAGTGTGAACGTGACGCTTCAAAGTGGCACAGCGTACTGATTTCAATACAAAGGACAAGGTAAGGTGAGTGTCCTTGAAGACTTTGAACAGTAAACAGGACTCCTATAACAATATCGTGGACCGTTGGAAAAGTCGAATCGGGACGCCTCCACTCGTCAAGCCGACAAGATGCAATAATTTGAACATAATACTCACGTACTGTCCAAAATCTGGCCAAGACAGGGCACAGTGTGACCGTGGCACTTAAAGGCTGCACAATGTACTGATATCGATACTACGGACGAGGTTAGTATCCTTGAAAACTTTTAATAGTAAACAACACTCGTGGACAATTATCGCAGACCGTTGCAAGTGTCGAATCGACATACCCCCACCACTCGTCGAACTGAGCTGTTTAGGATCACGTGGGGTGGTGACGTCACACGTTAGAACCCCCCACTCCGCCGCCCGAGTCGATTCTTCGAGCTTAACCCTTTGAGGCCGGAAAGTTTCGGGGAAAATCGTGCACCATGTGCTACAATTTTCCGTGGTAGAACACGTGTTTAATTTAATAAGTAATTATAATTATATGTTTGCTGTCGATTGCTCAGTTGTTTTAGCCCTTTAAAATTGCAAAATATGTAACGAGACATATATATTTTAATGAAATAAGCAAAGATGATAATTCGTCTAAATACATAGGTTGAAAGCGTACAGTAAACGCGTGTGTCCAGGCCAGTGCGGTGACCCGTAGCACACGGTGAACGATCTTTTTGAACGCATATATGCGTCTGTCGTCCGCAAAGGGTACAAATAAAAGAAAATGTCGACTTCGAGAATCGAATCGTTGCACTGTGACGAATGTCAACGAAGTTTTTCAGTGTTTCATAGGACTTCTCTAAGTGTGCTACTGATCTACTATAACATCAGGTGACTTGGAAGGCTTAGTTTACATTAGCAGCATATTAGCGTATGTAACTTGCGTACTTACTCTACTATTCCATTTTTTAATTAACAAGGGAATATATCCAATCCGCACACGTCGAATTGGATGAAACTTACACGGGAGATAGTCCGCAGAAAAATATCAGATACGTATTTTTTTTATCGGCCATCGTCCATATTGAAGGGGTAATAACATCTCTCAAAGTTGAGGGTTGAAAATATATTTCTTGGAATATCTCGGAAACTGAAGGGTGTAGAAAAAAGTTCCTCCGTTTTGAATGGTGTGTTTTTGAATGGGGGACATATCCATATAAAAAAATTCAAGAAAAATCATTCGTTTAAATAATATATTAAAAGTTTCAATTTTTTAATGATTTTTTCTTGCAACATGTTATTCCACTTTAGTGTGCTTTTGGAATTTTTTGTTTTTTGCTATTTTACGATAATTATTAGATGCTTTTTTAACATATTATTTAAACAAATTATTTTTTCTTAAATTTTACACAATTAAAAAACAAAGAACTTTTTCCTAAGTCCTTTAGTTTCCGAGATACTCCAAAAAATATATTTTCAGCCGTCAACTTTGAGGGCTGTTATCACCCCTTCAATATGGACGATGGTCGATAAAAAAAGATACGTGTCTAATATTTTTCTGTGAACTATCTCGCATCCAAGTTTCGTTAAAATCGGCGTGTGCAGGTTGAATATTCCCTTGTAACATGGTTTATACGCAAATTGGAAATAGGAGAGTACACAAGATAGTGCAGAAGTAAATACGATATAGTAAATATCAATCGATGTTCTGATCACACATAGTATTTTGGTCGATAATTATACTCTACTAAACCAAACATGTTCACACAAGAATATATGTAATAGTAGGAGGTAGAGCATGTATTGTAGTGAAAAATGCAGTATTAAAGTTACTATCGTACTATGTTATAGTAACTAGCTTGGGTACTCTACCACCCACTTGCCCAACCGTTTACTTTAACTCTAGGACGCTTAAGGGAGGGTCAAAAAGTGTCCACAGAATTTGAAACATTAGTTATTTTAAGAAGGAATTTATGTAGAAGCTTTGTACGACAGGTATCTTTGAGTTAAATGTCTTTTTGTTTTACCGTTAATTTTCATATTTTTTATATTTTATTTTTTCAATAAGAAGTACCTAGATGTTTTGTATTACTTGACTATGTACATAAACGTACTTCGAACGGAAAAAATTAAATTTTTTGCACTTTCGCTTATGTGGACACAAAATGACCCACCCTTAAGCTGACATTAAACTTTCTAAAACTTTAAGCGTCCAGGGGTTAATATAGTAAACAGATTTATGCTACTAGCTTTAATTATTCTCCCATTTACTCAACCAATGTAAACTAGGCCTATGTTTTTCAAGATTTATTTGTGAGTGTTATTTTATTTCACCGTTGCATCATTCTACGGTCACCACACAGTAGGTATTTTTATTATTATTTTATATCCCGTGATCAATGTTTGCTATGTATGTGTTAAGTAATGTTTTTCTTTAGTAAAAAAATTCGGTTGTATAGTGTTCAAATACGTGTTTTTTTACCTTGCGTAAGCTTTATTGGATGCTTTTATCAGATTATACATAAAATTGTAGGTTTTATAGTCGTTGATATTTATAATAGAACGTAACACGTGGATCTTCGAGAACGCTTGGTTGTTTGTTTCCATTTTTGATTTACAGGACATAATACTATTGAGAGCAGTAATGTTTAACGCAGTTAGGGCTTGACATCTTATGTATCTTCTATTAAAATTTCATACCGAAGTATTCGGTATATTTTTAGCTACAACAGTATTTGTAAACTGTAATTTAAAATCGAAATAAAAACATTTTTACCAGCAGGTGGCAGAACTGACGTGAAATGTGTGAACACATTTATGGATCATGTATGATATTAATAAATATATCTAATTAGGTATAACAGAACCAGTAACAAATTATGAAAGTAAATATTCATTGCAAAGGGTGTAATTGGAGGTTACACTTCATTTTGTAGTACAAATAAATTTTGAAATTTCGTACTTCAGTATAGCTTCAATTATATAAATAAACAAGTATTAATTATTATTTCTAATATAAAGTAAAAGTGTTCGGGGCAATTTCGACAGTAAATGTGATATAATAAAATTAAATTGATGCTGCTTACATGTTAAATATTACGTAGAATCTATTGTGCTATAGCAGATATTAGAGGGCTAAAAAGACAGGTCAATTCATGCATAATTTTTCTGCAAAAATTATTCTGCAATAATCTCATGAAAGCTACGTGTTTTTGTATCGTAATACAAACAGAGTAACTTCTTTCTTCATTCTTCAAAATTTATTTATGATTCTTAAATGAAGCTCTGAACCTACATATGTACATATACTGATAAAAATGATTAAATCAGGTTTCTATGTAATTTTTAATACTTTACTAATCAGAAACAAAAACATTTTATTTATAATTTAAGAATTTTTTGTTTTGCTAACAATATGCCATATAAGCATGAACTATATGATTCTATAATTCTTTTGAGAAGTGTATTAATTTCATTTTTATTTACAAATCACATTAGCACAATTCGATCGTTTAATTTGAGGACACCCTGTATATCAAGTGCTACGATTTTACACTGGTCTTTGACTTCTGATTCGGTTCACTTCATCACTCTTTGTTCTCCAGAAAATTTTCTTGAATGTACACCGGAACTCTATCGGGTAAACAAATTCCAAGAGAATTCGTAGTTTCGAAGAGGGAATCGCGAAAATATTTTCCTTGTTTTCACGGAAACTTTCCTATCCGGAAGTTTATAGACACAGCAGGAAATCGACGCAAATTTCTTCAATTCTGGCAACCGAATCTATTCTATTCTTTAAAAAATAATAATGAAATAATTTCATTGTTTCGCTTCTCAGATCTTTCATCATTAACAGAGAAACAAAATGCAGAATTACTTCAGCCTCTTCAGCGTTGAGTGGCTCAAATCTGAATAACAAATTATATTTATTGAACAAACATTCAGAACTATTAAAAGAAAGAAAATTGAAAAAATTCTAGGGAAAAACAACATTAAGATATATAAATTAAAATTTATATATCATAAATTCATATATTATATTATATATAACATTTAAAAAAACGAACTTGACCTTCATATGTCTTAAAATAATAATACAAAGAAAATTCGCCCTCGCTAAAAGATGTGCCCCCTCATACCATGCAACTTCCATACAACACATTTTCTCTATCTTCAATAAGTTAGGAAATATGAGCTTACAGCAGATACGCTGGGACACCCTGTATATGACAATTAAGGACTACCATTTTTGTTGATAATATTTAAATTTCTGATGAAAATAAACGTACGCGTATTTTTGTATCCCTGAAGAGGTTAAAGAGAAGATAATTATTGTGGAGGCAGTCAGGTTAGGCAGCTCAAGGTGACTTGCACGTCTGCAGTATAATTTCAGTTCATCGATCTGCAAACAAGGCAACTCGTCCAGCAGGCAAAGATATGACCTCGATTAAAGTCTCTGCTACAACGAGAAACAATATCCCCTTATGAAAACTCTCAGCAAGGTTGCTAAATAATACTTTTGGCACAATCATTGTTTGAAACTTGTTCGATCTGGGTGGACAGTGCAAATAATGTTCAATCATCGCAAAGATCCGTCACGTTCGAGGAAAAGGGTTTCGTGCTGCCGCGGCGAAAGCTCTCCGCTTCTTAACCCTCTATAGCCCGGTGTGACTTTGAAGTCACATACCAATATATCGATACTTTGTTAATCTAACTCAATTTTTTGCTGCAATGTGCCGTATACATCTTGTTTTATAACGTCTCCCCGGTAACCAAAAAGATTCTTTGTAGCGATTATCAACTCTAATCTGAGATATCAAAAAAAAAAGATATTCATAAATTCATTGTTAATTTGTATTTAGGGGTTGATATTTGTTGGTTTCGCGTTATATGAATTTTTTTATAGCCACGAAAAAAGTTTGCGCTATAGAGGGGTAACACGTTCAATCCGGCGTGACACACCGGTGGGTCACAGTCTGCGTCGTGACCCACTGGTGGGTCTCTCCTACTTTACATTCACTGCTCATGATAAGCTAAACTAACAGCAAATCAGTGATAATGAAAACAAGCAGTGAAGCAAACAGGTGCCGCCAGAAGAACAACCCACATAATTACACGCCGCCCCGTCATGCAGGGTATAAAAAAACGCGCCGGGTTGAACGTGTTAAGCAAAGAGGAGATACAACAAGAGGCGACACTCCTGACGAAGAAACCACTTTCAGAGAGAGACGAACGATGCAACCAATTTAAATGCCCTTTCCGTAATGATCGACAAACTTCGGTAATGATCGTTGAACCCTCAATCAGGATTGGTTAGAAAACTTTTTCGGTAGTATCAGACAACAAAGTGGAAATGCTGTAAATCCAATAGCAATTCAGTCTGCAAGGGCATTTAAGAAATTATTCTTAGCCAACTATTTCCATTCAAAATTTATGAATCGTATGGATGATTTTGATAATATATTAACAAATTCAGCCAGATCATCGGAACGGGCAGTCTCCTTATTAATTGTTCCAACTGCTCGTGAATCTTTTCACGTAGAAAATTGTGTTTACCAGCAACAAACTTTACCAGAGCAAAATGCTTTCGAGTACATTGCTGAATATTTATTACATAAATGTTTGAAAATCCATTCTTGCCAGATATGCGAAACATTTTCTATAGACAATGAACGGTTAGATGAAAGTAATTTATTTATACATTTTAAAGCATACGACATACGGTGGAAATTTATGACACAAATAGATTTCCAATTATCAGAGGTTTACGTGAAATAGGATATTTGAAATACAGATGATTTAAATTTCCCGCTTGCCTATACAGCCAATTTAAAGGGCCCGCAGACTTGTTAACTTCAAAAGTGCCGCTCGGAGTGTCGCTTCTTTCTGTATCTACTCTTTGGTGTTAAGGACGTTCCCCATCCGTTCCGATCACAAGCTCGCCGCCTTCGAGTATCGACCGAACAGAGAAATCCGCGGCCTCAGCGCGCGGAAACCGATTGATATGTTAGTCTGCTCGAATGAAATTTCGATCTGACCGATCCCGTCCCTCCTCGAGAAGTTCGTTTCATGCTCGACGAGCGTGACGTGTTTTCGTCGGGGTACGAGTGACACGCGCCATCAAGCAAATCGAGTGAACGAACGACAACAGAGCCTGTCCCCCTTCTCGTCGTCGACTCTTCATGTACCGCCATTCATGCAAAAGTATTCACGAAAGTCGACGTGCAACGGTGCACCAGAAGAATGAATGATCTATTTCTGTACAGGCGAAGCCGCCTCACGAGTGGAGGCCACGCTCTCGAAAATGTAGTTCTGAATGAGATGCACCTGAAAGTACAGGCAGCGATGGGTAGAAGCTGACTCTAGAATATTAGTCGCCAACGTTCCGCTATTGTTAGGAAAACTGGGCTTAAATATTAAGACTTCGAAGCAATCGTGTGGAACCCTAAACTGGAATAGGTCAAGTCTGTATATACTTTGTATAAATTTGACATCCACACGTTCGCCACGTTATTTACACTATTTTTACGCACTAATGTATAAATAAATTGCATGTCAGGAAGAGCTTCGGAAAAGAAGGAAATCGATCCGACCAGTTTGATGTTCAGATGTTCATAACCATTTTGTATAACATTGACAGAGCGTTGGTAGCTAATATTCTGGGGTTTGTGTATACTCATCGTCACCTACATTTTAAGACCTGTTTCGTTCAAAAAGCTGTCGACCAGACCATGTCCTCCCCTTGTCAGTGGCGTTTCAGGGTCTCCGCCGCGCCCTACCGAAAGACAAAGGATAAGGAAAAACGTTCCTTCGTCAAACAGTCGATTCTGAGTGAAAAGATAGGATCCTATCCTGGAGCCGTTTCTTTTATTGTGTCTCTTGTGTAGCTGACTCTGTTCCATTTTCTTCTTTCGTTGTTTAGTCGTCATGGTGGTTGTCCGTGTTTGGTGTAGAGGTCGATATCGAATACGAAAGTACGTCCGATCGCGAGAAATGGGCCCGGAAAGCCGGTCGTGTCGGTTCCTTCGGGATCCCCTTCCCCGAGGAAGCAGAAATTTAGCACCATTCGAACTGCAGGCCCACTGAACAATCGAGCCATCACGGTCACCTCAGAAGTGACGACAGGAGCGTCGTCAGGGTGACAAGGACGAAGATTGCTGTCAGGCCTTCGCTACCTCCGTGCTGCATGGCTGCTGGATTCTCGCCTGAAACACCAACGATAGAATTCGTGAAATTATCGCAGCGGTTCGGTTATTGCGAAACATACAGCCCCACCATTTCAGAAAGGCAATGGCCATTTTTCATGCACCGTGGAACTGTTGACCATTTTTAGAGACACACCAAGACTATTTAAATGAACTGTTTGTATGTTTCCATTAATGAAATAATAATAAATTCAATTATTATTGTGAAGTTTTAGGAACATCTTCTAGACATCTTAAGGATGAAAACAGGCATCATTCACAGGGTTCCAAACTCGCTCTCTTTCTGAGATATATACACTTCCGTAATTTGTTAACACTAAACGATAATAATTGAGAACATGGCTCCAATTAAGAAGTCAGACTTACTAAAAAAAAGTATTTAGTCTCGCAGAAAAATATTTTTGTAGCCATGTGATCACTTTTCATGTTAAAGACACCCAGAATCTGTTTCCAGAGCAGGTCAGGGCAAATGTTGCTCAACCGAGCACTAAGCTACGCCCCCTGTGCAACTAGAACCAATGGGCGCGTCTGTTTTCTGTACACGTCACGTGGTCGCTCCCCACCACAGGGCAACGGCTGCCACGGAGCAGTCAAACGGCTCAAACGGGCAAAATTTGCCCACGCCACTTTAAGGGCAGGTCAGCAGGTCGCGTCACTACGTTTAACACTTGATAAGCAGATCTTCCTCGCGATTAATTTCGAAGAGTTTTCAAGGTCCATAATATTCTCTTTAATGTTCACTGGCCGTGAGACAATTTTCGAGGAATTGGGTTCTGAATTTTTACCGCTCCAGTGAAAATTTAATCGGACGGCCCGGACCCATCAGACTGAAAGTTACGATTTTTCCGGTGGCGTTTAAATATTTGGAAACGGTTGGCACTCTCTTTGCGCTTCTCATAAGCGGCGCGGCGGACGGACGGCAGCCGAGGAACAACGAAATCAGTTTGTCCACGTAAAACCCGGGCGCGGGCAAAAGTTTCGTGGCGATTCGTAATAAATGCGATTAAAACAGCCGGGGTTAGAACGGAGGCTGGCGGAAAATCTTGTATATTTCATGAAGTGCAACGGCCACGGCGCTCGTGCAACCGCCACCGGAAGTGCCACTTGAACTTGTTGAGCCGGCGGAGCACCTCGTCACGCCCGGAAAATAATTTGCACAGTCAATATTGCAAATTGCCGCGGATTAACCCCTTTGGCTGCGAAAAGCGTGTGCACACGACCTGGAGAAGGAGTGGCTCGCGTGCGAACGGCCACTATAATGGCCTCGACGACTGGCTGTCCAGGTTCGAGTGACACACGAAAATTCCAGGAGTAAATTTGCACATGAGAATAAATAATGAATGCATGAATTTGAAGGAATAAATCAACAATAAATGAAACGTCTAGGGAGACAAAAGAGTGAAGCGTAACAAAGCAAATGAATAAATGGGATTATCATTGTTGCCGAGATATTATTATCTTGCACATAGCGGATGAGTTTGGTTGAAATATTGCTGCATGCAAAGGATTAAATTCATTTTAATCTTTGATAAAGAGCACACTGAGTACAGTTGCGATATTATAGCGCTGTTTCACGTGCAGGGCAATTTTATACGCTTTAGATATTGGTTTGCAAGATTTAGTAGAACAACAGGACGAGTATTTATTCAAATATTGATTTAAGAACCCTTTGCCCGGGCGAGGAAGATTTCCCTGTGTTTGACTTTGGATGATTTTATCAGTAATTCTTCTGTTTCTTAGAATTAATTTTTTTCCTTAATTTCTTGGCGATTATTCATCAGAAATTTGAAGAAATCTTTCAGTAAGGATTTTTGAAGAAGCTTTTAATCAGAATTTTTAAATACAATATCTTTAAGTAATCGTTTTTTTAAAATCTTTCACTACGAGTTTTTTGAGAATGTTACAGTACTCACAATTTTTTAGTAAGAATTTTCTTTTAATCGTTTTTTGAATTTTTGTAAAAACATTTCAGTAGGAATTATTTAACAATTTTCTAGCAAGATTTCGAAAATCTTTCATTAAAATGTGTTTAAAATCTTCCATGAAGATTGTTTTAAAATCATTTAGTAAGAATTTTGGAAACTCTTTCAATAAGAATCTTTTAATAATCTTGCAGTAAGTGTGTTTAAAAATCTTTCAGTAAGAAGTTTGAAAAATCTCCATAAGAATTTTTTAATAATCTTTCAGTAAGGTTTTTTAAAAATCTTTCATAAGAATTTTGAAAAATCTTTCATAAGAATTTTGAAAAGTCTTTCAATAAGAATTTATTAATAATCCTTCAGTAAGATGTTTTAAAAATCTTTCAGCAAAAATTTGAAAAATCTCTCAATAAGATTTTTAAATAATCTTTCTATAACAATTTTTTAATAAATCTTCTGTACACTGTTCTATGTTTGGCAATGGGCGTGGCCTATTGCCTGCCGGGGTAAGCAGGCGCTCGGGCGAGCAAGAATTGCCCATGGCTGACTCTCACCGTTACCAATAATTCTTCTATTTCAATTAACGTCGTGATTCGTCGTCTCATTATTTCCGGTGGATTCTATCGCGGTGTCATCCAGCTCTTCCTTTTAATCGGAGAATCAGATTGCATAAGAGACTTCCGTTTCCGGCGGCAATCGCGGGACAACAACTCCGAATCGATTCCTCCGTTAGGAAAATAGGTTCGTTTCCGTTCCGGATGAACGAAGACTTCCACGACGCATTTATTCCACGAGAATTCAAAGGATACACTTAGCCGAGCGAAGATCCGGAAGTAATCGCGAGAATAGACTCGCCAGCATCGAACGTAAACAGAATTCTAAATTTTTCTAGCGCCTGGACAGTTTAATTAAATTTTCAAAGAACCTTATGGAACTGTCTGATGATACTGATCTACTTCATTTCTTAATTCACATGAATTTTGAATATTTGTAGTTCAAGGTAACCTCGATTATATAATCCGAGTCACAAAATTTATGAAATCAATGTATAATGTACGGATGGCGCAATAAATTATTATTATTATCATTACATTATTTAAAAATTCTTTTCTGTAACAATTTTTCAAGGTATTGTTATTGAACTCTTTGACTGCCACGACAATTAAATTCAATCAGTATTTATTAGATCATACAAAATGTTAGCAAATATATCTGATACAGACTAACAGAACCAGTACGAAATTGTGAAAGGTTCTGATATCATTAATTAAAAATGCTATCATCTGAAGTTATATTTATTTTCCATAAGAATTCAGAAAGTTTGCCATTTTCAGCTAATACAGTGTGGCGTATGAAGTGTCAAGCAAGGGTACAATGTCTATAGTAAATTATATTTGAAATACATATATCAAATTTGTAGTCAATCAGTTGCAATTACAATTAGATGAAGAAACAAAAATAATTTATGAAAATATATGATCAATTTCGTTAGTCACTGTAGATGTATACTTGTTAATTGAACTCTTAATTACAAAGGAAAAATATTGCATAGCATTGCACTATTAAATGTCAGATTTTGTATTAAATATTATTTCTAGAATCAAAGAAACTGTTTAGGGCAGTTTAGATAGTAAATGTAATTTATTGAAATTAAATTGATTTGTTGAAGATGTCTTTTACAAAGGTGGACATTTTTGCAGATATCCACTCAGATATGCGATGAAAATTTTATTATCTATTTACTGTACTATGCCAAATTTTAAAGGGTCAAAATATAGGACAAATACATAATTTTTGTGCAAAATTTGTTATCTGTTTCTGTAATTAAAAGCAATTTCTTTTAAAAAGATTGTCATTTCTGTAGATATCCACTGTATGTATTTGATGAAAATTTTAATACGTATTTACTGTACTACAGCAAATTTTAAAGGGTTACAAAATAGTACAAATCATACACAATTTGAATGCAAAATTACTTATTTTCTTTCTATGATCTAAAGTAGAGTTCATTTAAGCAGACAATTTCTGTGGAGTCTGACTTGGGTGCCTAATTGAAATTTCACAATGCTCTTTAGATTTTAAATATTAAAAGAACGTTCCGTACTATAACACAGGTAAGCTTATACATAACTTTTACATAAAATTTATTATGCAATAACCTAATGACAAATAGAAAGAGAAATTAATTAAGTTAACTAAAGAGCAAATAATGTAAATACTAAAGCAATAATTATTTTTCTAAGAAATTAATTTTGTTTCAACAAACAGACCACACTCTTTAAACAAAATTTAGTCAGTTTAGAATTGGCATAAAAATGTGAAAATGTACTGCGACGTGTACGAAAGCTCATGGCCTGATATATTATTTCAAGATAGGACGGAGTATGTACCATTGTTTTCATATACCAACGAAATCCGGTGGAACGATATTAATTCCAGGCGATAATCGGTTTATGGCTCATTGAGTCGATCGTTAAACCTCGCAATTCGATCGCGTAGTCGATAAAGGGACACAATACGGACATAATGTTTTCCTTATGGCAATCTGACTGCAGTTTCGGGGGGCTGAATTTCACTTGAGGGTTGCTTTGTCAATGGGCAAGCAGTTCTATGGACCATTGTGTCTCTAGAAATAGAAAACGTCTCAAAATAATACAAACTCTATTTATAAAATAATAACAGAGGAAAGATATTTTGTACGTTTTGCGTAGAATTGAATAGCATGCAAATTAAATTTTTATCCATTTTTATTTTTAAGTTGATTTTAAGATTAACCTAATCTATGTAGGGTGTTTCGATCAAACTTGGCGAATATCTTTGAAACTGTCACTGCTATTGAAAAACATTTCAGACAAAGGTGGAATGATTTCGAGAGGTGCATATTCTGACGTCAATAGTTTTTTTATAGGTCATGGTATAGCGGACACGTGAAGGCCACCTTCATTTTTTTTAATGGAGCTACATATTTTTCATTGCATTAATCGTCACAGCTATTCATTTTCTATGAAAAAGTATTGAGGTATTAGTGCCGAAAATCCAATAATTTAGTAGATATTTTGATCTTAAACGCTGCAAGTATTAAAACCAAAATATCTTCGAAACTAACACCTTTTCATCAGAAGTGTCTTAATACTTTGTCATCCAGAATAAACAGCTGCATCGATTAACGTATAAAAATATATATGATTCCGTTAAAAAATCCAAGGTGACCTTCAGATCTCCCCCACGCCTCGTCCAATGAAAAAAACCATTTACACCCCATCGTGTATCTCTCGAAATCAATCACTTTTCATCTGAAACGTTTTCCGATATCGCTAACGATTTCGAAGATATCCCGGTCGATTGAAATTGGACACCCGGTATATGTCGAAATAATCGTGCTCGATTGGACGTTCGCGTGTTTTGTACGACAATTCATCGTCCATCGGTGATTGAATTCGGACAATAGCTGAAAACTCTCCTCCTTCCTCTTTGTTTTCGCCATCGACGAATTCCGCTTCGCCCCCCATTCACCCACCCCAAATCCGATGACGACACTTCCCCTCGGGGACGAACCGCCGGAGGATTTTCGAGCGAGATCTCTCGCGAAACTTGGCCCCGATGTTCCACGTTAATTTCAATCGGGCTCTTACATATAATTACACGAGCAAATCGAATTAAAAGCGCTTTAAGCCGAAAGGGTGAGGGGGTGGGGGGTTAAGAGATTACGGATTAGCGAAAAATCAAGAACCGTACATTAATCCGGCTTCACGGTATCCTTCGACCCGCTCTCGGCACCGTTCATCATTTTCTCGTCTATCCCC
The DNA here is from genome assembly GCA_916610135.2 of Macropis europaea. Classification (NCBI taxonomy): domain Eukaryota; kingdom Metazoa; phylum Arthropoda; class Insecta; order Hymenoptera; family Melittidae; genus Macropis; species Macropis europaea. The sequence continues at coordinate 10,345,125 of OU744352.1, read as the reverse complement.
TCCACCCCGCCCCTGCTCCGCCGGTTCCTTCCCCTCCGCCACCGTGTCATTTCCTTAATTACTTTTCTCCGTCACCTCGACCCGTGTCGTTCGCGAACAGCGACGAACACGTTGTCTCCTCGACATTGTCTCATTCCAGTATCCCTTTTTTAGTCCCTGAATATCGTTGAAAAATTGTACAGAGGTGTCCACGTGAAATAATAATGATGATACGTGTAATGGATTCGAGAGGTATTGATTTTAGGGGAAATTGCTTCAGACGAATGTGACGCAGTTTGAATGCAGCTAAATAACGCACTGTTCAGTTTTTTTGTATCTCTTATTGTTTTGAAGGTTTCAAGATTACCTTCGATTTTTTTTAATGGAATACTGTGTATTTTTAGAGAAATTGAAAAAGTGCTAGGTGTTAGGCAAAAATGTGTTAGGCTATTGTGTATGTAAAATGGATATTTTTCGAGATATTTGCATTGACAAAATCTCTTCAGAGCTGCCCGCTATATAGGGTGAGGTAGTTGAAATTACTACGTCGAATTACTCGTAAACTACTGGTTGTACTTGAAAATGTGTCGAAAAAAAATTGTATGGTTTCAAGTGGGACATACAGTACAATAAGTTTTTTTTTCAAAATTTGTCTACATATCGAGATGTAGCGGTCTCTTTCAGCTTTTTTAATGGAACACCCTGTATGTTTCTATGGAAATTGGAAGATCGCCAAATTCTGGTTCAAAAAGGTATTAAGTATATTTGGTTTAAAATTGGTAGTTATCGAGATACCTGAAATCAAAATTTTATATCAGTTATAGGCAAAAATTTTCAAAAATTAATACAAGCATCATTCTGTTCATTTTAAGATAAATCGTATTAATGTATGAAAATATTATATTTTAAATTATGGTTCAAGTTGCAATAGTTCGTACAAATCAAGATTTCACTGCGTTACCAAATGCTCGAGCGAAATTTCGGAATGTTTTCGAATTTATAGCCGGGAGGAATGGTCAGTGCGCGTAGGAATAGTGCGCGAATGATATTTTCGAAAATTAACCGTTCGCATGCGGGACCGTAGTTTTCGAAACTTTTTAAAGTGGTCGCTTGAATTCAACGTTTTTCCCCGTCCGTGGAACTTTTAAATAGGTCGTGTCGTGAATACTATGCCGCTCATGAGCACTTTTTCTTGCTCCTCCCTTGCACGATAATCCATTATTTCGAAAGCGTGAGCACTAAAAATTTGAATTGGAAATTAAAATTGTTACAAACATTCATTTTTAAAAAGAACTTAGAATTCAAATGTTACAGACGCAAAGGGGACACTTTTGCGTAATTGTTAAAAATACAAACAATCGAATTGTGATATTTTGGCAAGACATTTGTGAGAAGTATATAATTATAAATAATTCTATGTTGAATTAATAATAATTTTAGGTTAGATTTTAAATGTAGTAATTTAATGAATGTAGTAAAAAGTGATTTATTACAGAACTCCTACATCAAGAATTTTTTTTAAACTTGTCAAAAAGAAATTTTTAAAAAACCTTGTTAAAATTGTTTAAATATCTATTAGTAAGAATTTTATTTTATTTCCCTTTCTAAATTTTTTAAACATCTTTCAGTCAAGACTTTCTGAACATTCGTTCTCGAATTTGTTAACACTTTTTCAGTAAGAACTTTTAAAAAACATTTTTTAGAAATATTTGTCCAATTTTTAGAAGTCTACTCCAATTTTTATATGAGTGTTTTCTCGAATATTTCGACAGATTTTTCTCGAATTTTTTATAGACACAGGGTCATTCACAAAAATCTGATAAACACACTGAATTTGTTCAGAAATATTAGCAATTAAACGAAAAAAATTCTCTTGCAGAAGAACGTTATTTCACGATTTTTCCAACAGTATCGCGAACGCGAGTGAACGATCTGCTCGCATTATTTGCGTATCGCTATTCGAAATGTGTAAATTATCTCTGTTTAATATCGACGAATTCATCATGCGTAAAACAAATTCGTCCGAGTGTTAAACTGCGAATTACAACGTTCTTGTAAAATCATACCGAAAATGTGATTTTACAGATGCACAGTATTGCAAAATTTGATATGCATTATGCGTTCCTCTGATTTTCAAATGCTATTAACGACAGGCAAATTTAGTGTCACTCGACAAAATGTGCAAAAACAGAAAATAAAGACAACATTAGAAAAAAATATATTCTGCAAAAAAGTTTAAAAATATTATATTGATACGTACAAATTTTATAAAAATACTAAAATAAAAGCACAATAAAATAACGGGGATTTTTTTATAGGGACACCCCAATATCTGTTCTAAAATGAATAATTAAATGTTGAACATAATAAATCTTAATGTGAAATATTTGTAAATGTCCAGTCCATTTAATTTCATTGTTTAATTAATGTGACGGCGTTCCTGTGATTACAGGAAAGTTTCATCAATGTTAATCCTCCATTTGACAACGATTTGACACCGACTGATGGTTCTTAATGATCCATTCTATCTACCACTGGCTAGGTTGTCAAAATGGTTTCCAGATCTATTCAAATTGGGTATCAGAACGAGGGATCAACGCAGGGCGTAGTCGCCAATCCCTTTGTGAGAAATGTTTGCAGAAAATACAATACGCAGATGTACAGAAAATCCGCACTGCCGTGTAATTAATCACTCATCAGCTAATGATGGAGCGTGTCTGTGCTTTGATTAACTGTGCTCTGGTCAATCCATAAACAGAAACCTTGCGAATCCCCTTGTTCTGCTCGGAGTACGTTGACGTTCGCTTGAACGAAACTAATTCCAGAAATCAAGTTTATATCAATTCTGGGCTGTATGGCTGGAGGGTTAGACGCGTACAATAGTGTCCCTGGGACTTAGGACACTTGCCGTTTCTGTTGGGAGTATGACACTTTACCTGGATTACTGCAGAAGTTTGGGAAAATTAGTTAGAACTGCTGCGAGAGGATAATGAAATAAACATCGTGCATTGACCCTACAGTCATCTGATGCTGCAGGATGAACTGGGCAGAAGAATACGACAGACTAGCCCCAAATTGATGTGTGATTATGGCAACACTTGCAACAGGATTAGGACAAAATATCAGGAGAAATTATTCAGAACCTATTAACTGCGTTGACTAGGATGGAAAAGATAACATATAAATAGAACAAAGTATCGGAAACTTTTGAGAAAAGTTAGGATGACCAGATATCCAGGATGTCCAAGAAAAAACAGGAATGGGCTAAAGTGTCAGCAGAAACTATTCAGAAACTCTCAACTAAGGTGTCCAGGGTCTCCAGGATGTCTAAGATGTTCAGGATGTCTAGGATGTTCAGTGATGACACAAAATATCAGCAGAAGCTACTGAGAAATTTATAACTGGAATGCCTAAGATGTCCAAAGTACACAGGATGCCTAGGAGGCTATTAAATCAACAAAAAGGAGATCTGATGATTAACTGCCAGGATTCTACTTATGGTACAATATTGGAGGTACACTACAGAACTAAGTGAGCCAGCCATTTGCAAACACAATATACCTCTCATAAACATCAAGGAGGCTGTGAAATCAGCAGAAAGGAGATCTGATGATTACCTGCCACGATTGTACTTATGGTACAATATTGGAGGTACACTACAGAACTAAGTGAGCCAGCCATTTGCAAACACGATATACCTCTCATAAACAACAAGGACACCGTATGTGCACCCATTTTCTATTCTCCGCAGCAAAGGCTCCCCATATTTAGCGCGGAGCAAAAAGACCGCCTGAACGCATGAACTCGTTCCACTCTGTGCTCATCAAGCCGGCTAAATCCTGCGGAAGTTGTTGAACGACAACTGCTGGGGAGCAAGTCTGCTGGTCGACGGTATGCTCGAGTTTTCGACGTCGAACCGGCAAGGAGCAGCGTGGAAGGACACGGAAAAAAGGTCGTATGCGAAATGAGCTGCCGAGTACCCTCTGGAGATTCCTTCTGTCTATTATACATGACCGCGTGCATCGCTTCCGTTAACTACGTTTCGCGAGGAGAGCTTTGCAAACTCCTCACGCTCCTGCAGGTCGTAGCGGAGAATCGAGGGGCTTGGGGATGAAGGCAGAGACCATGACTCTATAGGAGAAGCGGCAAGAAGAGACAGAGAGGGGACACCTAGTCCTCGAGAGCTTGCGGCTACGGTTATTAATGGGCCGGGCGTGACGCCCCGCAAAATAACCCCCTAACCTCACTACCAACGCCAGGACCAGCCGTAGCCGCACTCCATAGCCACTGGCTTGTCTCTTCATAGGCGTTAACTGGGCCAGGAACTGCTCATTTTCGAGAACCACCCCGCCTTCATCTACCGCTAACGCCACTTCTTTTCTCCTTTTCCCCCGCTTCGATCAGGTACAGCACCTAGAACGTATATAGAGAGGTTGTAAAAACTGCTGGAGTCCTGCAGCTTCACGGTTTCGAAACAGGAGGTTAAGTACCTTTTTTGGTAGGTAGGTTTCCAGACCTCAGCTGGAGCTGTGTGAAGTATAACCGAGTCTCTGACTGACTGTTATTGTTACTGTATAGTGTAAAATGAGGAAGGTCACCCGCAATTAGAAGGTTCACCTGAGCCTAAGCTGACCACAGAATCTTTCATTTCGGTGAAACGTTTTCCGGATAAGGTGTGATAAACAATAGTCCGTTGGAGCTAGACCTACACAGTAAGGTACATGTAGGAGAACTTTCTACCCCAAGTTCAAGATGGTCTCTTGGGTTAGTTTAGTGACAAGTGGGCGAGTCCTGCCATGCAGTAGAGTGGCTTTCAGAATTCAGAAAGTTGATACGCTACCTGTTCCCTGACCTTCTGAATTTTATCCACTGCATGCAAACTTCGAACTCCCGTTGATTGATGGACTCCTAATTGTTTTGCGTGCTCTGTAGTTGATTGGACTGAATTTTCGAGCAGCACGGGTTGCAAATTATCTGTTTCCAACTCTCGAGGTCGTCCGGAACGTGGTTTGGCGTGGAGATCGAAATCGCCTGCTTTGAATCTTCGAAACTATTAACGGCAGGTACTTTCAGTTAAGACGTTGTCTGCATATGCATAACAAATTAAATTTTTCGCTTCAGCAGCAGTTTCTCCCAGATTAAACTGCATTAGCATGCAACGTCGAGTATGAACTTCATCAGTCTCCATATTTAAGGCTGTGTTTACATTGGTGAGTTACTTGATCCAGTTATTAGAGCAAGTAGCTAGCCAGACCACAGTCTCGGGGCAAGTGGGTGCTTACATTGGTTAGTAGTTTGTACGAGTAACTCGTAAGTAGAGACTAGCTAGGCTAGCTGCTTGTACGAATAACTCGTAAGTGGACTAACCAGGCTAGCTACTTGTACCGGTAGCTCGTAAGTAGACTAACCAGGCTAGCTACTTGTACCGGTACCTTGTAAGTGGACTAGCCAGGGTAGCTACTTGTACCAGTCACTGGAGTCTCATTTTATGGTGTAGCGGCACTTCCCGACCTCGCCAGCAGAGGGTTCAGCGGCGCACAGACTTTCCCGCAAGTCCACGACCATCCTGCGCTGTGTATATATACACCAACGATCTGACCCTCACTATCCCGCGTCTAAGGCACGGGCCTGCTAGGTAGCCTTACCGATGAGTCCACTAGCAGGCCCCGGACGAAACGCTCTATCCTCTATCCTCTTTCCTCCTTCCTTTCTTTTCTGGAAATCCCTACACAGCACCACTGCTACAATGGTATTGATCAATTTGGCTTCTGGGCAGCTGAAATATGCGTTGTCAAGTGATGGGAACTTTTGTGTACGCTATAAACTGATTGGGTCAGGATAGATTAAGATCCATCCTATGATCTGGACAACAAAAACAGCGTAACGAATTATCCGATCAGAATCGAACAACACACATCAGCAATGTAAAGTCACGACAAATGACATGGAAAACGAAATGCGTTCAAGAAACTTGTCCTCCGCGGCTGATTGCCCTTCTACCGCCGAGCTGCACCGCGTCGCCCCTACCGAATACTTCCCACTGATTAGTTTGGGAAACAGTTGGCCCATCGACAGCCTCCGTGCCGGCCAGCGTAATCCCACGGAAACTTTCCAGCGATTCAAACAATGGAACGAGATAAGAATGGCCGTCGCGGAAAGGCGTGGAGGCGAAAGTAGCGGAAGGACGAGAGCGGAAGATTGGCGGACGCCCTCCAGGCAGGCAGGGTCGAGTAATGTGCCTCATCTCAGGGCAGGCTAGCATTTAATTAATAACCGCGACGTACCCCAGAGGTAATGTATATTAATTAGAAAAAGAGAAATGCCGTACTTCCAGGCGGAATTAAAGGCAAACCTGCCCTCTCCACGCTACGCCGCCCTCCCTTCCCCGCCCCCCGCTCCAACGCCAGAGCTGGTCACGTGATGGGGACGCGACGATGAACAGGTCGAGTAATTAGCAGACTGCGGATGTTTATAGGATTATAACCTATCAAAATATGCAGAATATATGCAATCTTCAATGATGAATCATGTGTTTCGCCGCGAGATGGATATACACCCCCGTCCATGAGTCATGGGACACTAATTTCAGCTTTACATTTAAATTGAAACTATTAACCCTTTGACCGCAGGCTAATTGGAAACAAGGCGAACGCTGAGTGCGGCCACGCTGCTGCGGTATATAGTGAGTCATTGCACCGAACGCCCATAGGCGTTGGTAGTACACGGTGAGCGACTCTGTCGAGCGCCTATAGACGCTGATACCAGTCAAAGGGTTAAACACTCGCAATATTAAACGAAACGATTATTTACTGATTATTTACGCTGAGCAAAATTTTTTAATGCTAAAATACATTGAAAAATTATGTACAGGATATTCTAAAGTAACTGTCTATTTTGTAAAATAAAAGGAATTGTAAAAAGACACCTTCATGACATCTTATTAGAATATATATTTAAAGACAATATATGTATTTCAAAGTAAATGACAGGAATAATATAATCATCGATGATATAGGTATGAAAACGAAATATAAAATATTAACAAAAAAATATGGGCAGCAATTGGAGAATTATAAATACAGTGACTCACGAAATTGCTCAAATATTTTCATAATTACTATTCTGCTTCGATTCTGGTGCAGCTGACTAAGTACAAGTTTTAGGGGAGAGTTTGAAATATAATTTGTTAGAGATATTGTGACCTTGCTTCAAATAACAATACCCTAAAAACGTGTTAAATAAATAAATGAAAGTTGAAAGGACGTATTCAACTGATTAATTTCGTGAGTCACTGTATGTGGGTATTGTATAGAAATGTGCATATAATTATGCCAATGTAACAATTAATTAGATTCTTCTCTATTTCACCAAACTAGATGGCTGCTAGGTACCCTACCAGTAAAGTGTTCAGTACCATGTATCAACATATTTTATAACTAATGGAAACATTTTGTAACTTTGAAATTAATGATACTTGGACCCATGTTCATTAGCAAGGAAGGGCTAGAGCTACTCTGGAGATTTTAAATTTGACACTGTGAGATTGGACTACCCCCCTTAGTAAGTAAAACCCTAAAGGGTTTCTTCACAATGAGCCTTCTTAACAAAGTTATTTAACAATAAATATTGGGACAGTGCCTAATCCTGCAAATACTTGTAAAACTTTTTTCTTTGCTTTGATGAGTACTACAAAACCCTTTAGTTTGACCTAATGTTTTTGAACACCCTGTAGTATTATCTTACAATCAGAGAACCCAGGTTTACAGGCCATTCAGTGAGAACACAAATGATTATTTATTGCTTTGTGTATTTGTCCATTAAACACAGTATTTAGTATAAAAAATATGCACTATGCAAAACATATGCGAAATAAAAAATGTATTTTTATAACCGTCCAATGACAAAACAAATTTCGGTCGAGGCCCCCCAGTTCTTCATCTATTTTCCATAAAAATATTCATCTGCATACACAGTCGCACTTTAGTAATTAGACGCTGTAAATTATAGGACGATAATAATAATCGAACGACGCTGGTCGCCGTGTAATTAATCTCGTAGGTTCGCGGCTCATCGGGTGGCGATTCGCGGTTGCGAAAAACAGGTTTGCCGATGTACACGACGATACATCTGTTGCTCGGTGTTATCGATTTTCTGCACTCGTTTTTGTTTTATCGATGATATAACGTCATGAGTTTGTTTTAAATATGAAACAGAAATCGCTGATTATTTTGAATTGAAGTACCTTACACGTGAATTGTATGAGGAAGGTGTCGAACAACTCATCATCCGAAATAAAACAAGCCGGACCTCACTGACTCTGTCATAACTGTTGGCGCCTGTTGGCATTAGGCAAAATGGCCTATTGCATGCTGGAGACGCCTATCGGCTGTTATAGGCAGTTAGTATGCCTTCCTAGTCGCTGAGGACGACGCTCCTACGGGTTACCCCGAACTGTTCAACAAACATAAGCTTTGAACGGCAGTAAATGACCTTGGATGACCAACATATTATAGGACAATAAATTCGTCACGGAGCGGGTTCCACGTCTACCTAAACAGAAACATATACACCCCTATCCATAAGCCATGGGACACCTTGCCTTTTTTTAATACAGTTGGATTACGATATAGTAAACTTGGTTACTTATTTCGATATGAATAGTTCTTTTAAAAACATTTATGTTTACATGACATCTTTTTAAAGATATGGTTAGTATTCTGTTACAATTAATATAAAGAAAAAATTAAATAATTATGGTACGGTTCAAGACCAGTTTTTCAATGCGTTAAATTTGGGCGACATTTCTTCGATTTTCGATTCTTTTAATATCTACATCCGTCATGGCCATCCGGAGCGTAGCCCTGCTCCGGCCTTCCCCCACTCTAGGTCCGTTTCCTACGTTTCAGTTCCCTTCAGTTCCCCCTCGGTCCCTCGTCGTCACAGATCACAGCCTATATGAGGAGAATGGACGCAGAGTGGGGGGTAGGCCGGAGTAGGGCTGCGCTCCGGATGGCCATGACGGATCTACGTGTTTGATCAGAGCCGGATCTAGGGCCTTGAACATCTGAGGCAATAGCCCAAATTTGTGACTCCATTTGGTAAATGTTTTTCTTATACCTAAGCAAATAAAACAATATAAAAAGGATAATATTACATTTATTAAACTTAGAAAAACAACATTGATTTCTTAATTTTAAATTCTATTAGGTCCAATATTTTAAATTGCACTTTTCTTGCTTTAAGTGAAGCAAATTCATCAACTACCGTATCGTAAGTGATAGTTTCAGACAAAACATGTTCAATTGATGTTACTGCCATATTTGTTAGGTTTTCTTGTCCCAATGTTGAACGCGAATAATTTTTGATGATCTTAAGTTTGCTGAAACTCCTTTTTCCAGATGCAACAGAGACAGGACTTGTTAGAAGCAATCTTAATGTCACCTTCCAATTTGGATAGGACTCTACTAATCCATATTCATAAAGTATTTTCAAAAGAACCTCACTAGAAGCTGTAGTATCATTTGGCAATATTGTCATAGCATGCATCTTGAAAGTTGCTGTTTCTTCCGAAATTTCAACAGCGTCTAAGTCATCTTCATATTTTAAGGGGGTATTCTAGCGTGAACCTTTGAAAAAATCGATTTTGTTTTGCATTTTCTTAAAGAATGATGTTTCAGAAATACATCTGCAAATCCATATGCCAAAATTCCTAAAATTAACGAAGTTATGACTGTTTGAGTGGCCATTATTATGGACCATTACTATCGGTATACAAAACTTTAAACCTGTTTTCCTCAAATCAATGTTTTTTCAAATGGCGTCCATGACATCTCAAAATCTACTTGACCACTTGGCTTAAAAATTTGTGTACAGCTTCAATAAATATACCGCTATCATCCGTACTAGAATCATTTCAAAATCTTTATTTTTTCTATTCTTTCAAGCCGCCGAAAGTTAGAAAAAGGAAGAAAAAATCGATAATCAACGTTCAAAGTACCACCATTTTTACAATTATCGAGTTTTTTCTTTCGTTCTAGTTCCTGCGATAGCCACGCTCATCCTAATGAAGAATCTTTTTGGTTTTTTCATTTTGGATAAGCAGAACGGCCGGAATCACGAACGTCATAAGACGACCTTTTTTAAAAGCGATCGTGCACGAGGGCATGCAGTGCCACCAATTCTGATTTTTCTTCGACAAAAGAAATTGAAAATGGTACGGAAATATGTATAAATACACCCTGGAAGTTTGACCGCAGAAAGTATTATAGTTTCTTTGCAAAAAAAATCTGTAAAATACATAAAAAAAGACGTTTTACACTAGAATACCCCTTAAAGCTAACAAAAAAGCTAACAAAATTTCAATTTATCCGTATTTTTGGTACCGATTCAAACTTTATATGTACAAAGTTTCATCAAAATTAATTAACATTTAGCCAGAAAAATTTGCAAAAATATGTAAATTTTTAATATATTTTTTAAACAAATTAATTTTTTTAAAAACTATTTACATATGCAGATTCGGCATTAAAAAATAGACAAACCGTGCATTTAAACTTTCTTTCTATCTCCCATAGTTTTCGAGATATACTGCGAAATAGGGTTCTCACCCTCTACTTCGAGGGCAGTATTCACCCCTTCACAGTGAATATGAGCCGATATAAAAAAATACGTGTCGAATATTTTTTCGAGTTCTATATCATATCTAAATTTCATCAAAATCGGCGTGTGTCAACTCCGTAACATTCCTTGTAAGTCAACCGTGGGTTTTTGAAATTTTTGCGCCCTCTCGCACTTTGAACTTGAGGCAAGGGCCACGTTCGCCTCGCTCTTAATCCGGCACTGTGTTTGATACTACTCGATACCAGATCGAAATTCGTAGACTGGAACCGATAGCATCGATGCGCGGTATCGGTCTCAACACCGGTCCAGGATTTGCGGGAAAGTCGTGCGCCGTTGATCCATCTGGCGGCGAGACCGGCTAGTGCCAGCGCAGTACAAAGAAGAAGCTCTTGAGAGGAGCATGTTGGGCGATGAGTATGCGAAACGCGGCCGTCAGAGAGTTATTACCCCTGGCGTTGTATGCAGGCAACTGCAAGGGCGGCCATAATGCTGGAAGTAATGCGAATTTGCTTGACAAGTAGTCGGTGGCTCGCCAGCCGCATTCGAAATCAGCTCGGCTCGGCCAGCACGTTCTGAAATTCCGGCCCCCAGGCCTCGTCGTCGAGGTGTTCCCCGCGCGGTACGTGTGTCCGCCGGCGTCGACCGGAGCCGATTCCTCGGCACGAATTACGATCGGTGACCACGGGAAATCGTCCGGGCGTTTTCACGGTGGAAATCGGGCCAGAATTTCGCCGGATGCTCCGCCCGACGTTCGCCTCGCATTTTCAGCAAGATCGCCGTTTCAACGGAAGCCAGAACGCACGCGGACAGACTGTAGATGAGGAATCCGCGCTGATGTAGATTTCGCGACCCTTCAGCTGGAAATCCGGCCCGTCCTGTATTTTACGGAATTGTTCCCAAGTGGCAATCATGCTGAAGGCGCGACTTGATTCGAGATGGGGGCAGGAAGTCGCAGATTTCTTTGAGAATCCAGCGTGCCAGTGCTCTGCCTCCACGTTGGGGTACAAGGTGGAAGACCAGCCGCAATTAGGCACAAGGTCTATTGTACCTGGAATAGGTACAGCGAGGTCCTAACTTGCACCCCCAGGTAGCGAAAGTAACTGATACACAACTGTAGGGTTCCGATCAGTAAAACAACAAATTCATTTGTTTAAAATATCATATTGGTAGCTATACACGCCACTTGTACCCATAACCCTCCAGAAGTTTGTTGGAGGGAGAAGATTTAACTTCTTCCAGTATAACGAGGGATATGATGAGGGAACAGAATCATAGCTGAGATACTTCGCACAGCCCTGACTGAGGTCTGGAAACTTTACCTTCCAAACAACAAGTGCCAAACTGCAAAACTGTGAGCTGTAGCTCTCCCACAATTTTTAAGACCTCGCTATATCTCTACCAGGTACTGTACTCGACAGAGTGCGTAAATTATTGCCTGTTTATGGCACGGTAGAGGACACACACCTCTAAACAGTGTTTTCTTGGATCCAACCGGTGACTTAGGCTCATTTGTCATTCCTCTATTGACTGCTTCGGACAATTTGGAGTTTACATACGGATCAAAAGATTACATTCCGTGTACAGACTATGCTGCTTTTGCCAACTCTAAATGGGCCTTCAGACGATCGATATACAGGGTGTCCCATTTTAATCGATCCACGCGGTTATCTCCCGAAGACCAACATGTCATAGGTCACTGAATTCGTCTCGAAATAGGCTACACGCCTAGCTGAACGAAAACATATGGTTCTAATCAACACGTTCCGTGCCGCGTGGGTCGTATGCGCCCCACGCACCAAATTCGATTATTTTAAAAAAATTATAATATTCTTTATATTCCAATTAAAACGAACGCCACGATAATAGTACCAAATGAATGGTACATCATAAGACAATGCAATGTTTGTGTTTTTAACGTTATGTATTCGTAGAAACTTATTTTCACGCGTCTGACTAGTTATGGAATCTTTCACTGTGGCATGGAACGTGTTAAAAAACACGAATGACCTTGAAGTCTCGTAAAAAGAATGATCTTGAGAAAAAATCTTCCATATCATTGTGTCTTCCCCGGAACAGAGTAACTTTTGTTTGAAACATTTTTTCGAATAGTTCGGCAAAGAATCGCTTGGATTGATTAAAATGGCCCAACCTGTATATTCGTTGGTTTAGGCTGATTTGTGATAGACTACTACTACTAGATAGGTTAGGTTCATCAGGTTATGTTAGTCATGTTCGGTTCAGTTTGACTGTGTTGTGTTACTTTAGGTTATATTGGCTCATGCTGGAGCTTTCTTGAAGAAATAACATAAGTTTGACACACACGTTGAGTATATTGTCAATATTCATTCACAAACTGCATTTGCCTAACATCTTCAATATTTATTGACAATACATTCAGTTTCGAGTTGGCATTCGACGATGTCTCATCAAACGCAAGCTTATGCACCTATTATTGTAGCATTATCGATAAAAACACCAATGAAGAAAAGAGTAAGGGCTGGGAGGTCACATATCTGTGACACGTTGAGAACCATGCTCAGTACTCCTATTTAATACACTTTATGTGCACAAGTGAGAACCTGCAGTACAACGTGCAAAAACACTCAAAACAAAGCATGTGCTATATCGCGTTAGAAAACGTGCTAGTAATATTTATTACAAGGGCAAAGTAAAAACAGAAAACTGATCAAAGAATAAAAAATCCGCTCCAACCTACGAGCAGTTTAAAAAAGAAACCCAATCCATCATCGTCGAGGAAATAGCAGATTCCGGTGCACGCGAAAGAGAAGATCCGTGCAGCGTAACGGGTCGCCATCGGAGCCGTTCCATTTTCCAAATAAACGCACATTGAAAACTCGCGTCAGCCGGAGCGTGCGGGCCTCCTTTAATTCCCGCGGGATAATGGAAACCGATGAGAAACGTTCGTCGCGAAGCGGAATCGCGGCTTTTTTCCCGCGACCTCGGAGAAAACCGGGCCGCGCAAATTGTTTCGTGCTTTTCGGCTTTATCGCTCGGCCGGGGAAGTCGGAAGCCCCGCGACGTATCGAACTGTACCCCCCACCCGTCCCCGCAGCCTGACGCCCCTCCCCTCCCCCCGCCGCCCCTCACCGGTCGCTCTGGCGTTCAGCCGACTCATGGTAATCCGCTGTAAATAATGCACGACGCCTCCGCCGCGGGACTTCCGATACTTCCGTCGGTCGGAGCCGCGAAAAGCCGCCGTTGGAAACTAGTTTGAACCCCTCGCTAAAACTTGGAAAGCCTCCCCTATCCTCCTCCGATCTAAAGCCTGCGTTTAGCGGCACGTATCGACGCGGCCTGGCGCATCATCGATTCGACTTACGCCCGATTTCCGCGAGGAGGCGAAACTTCTTCAGGATCTACCGTTTTGACTCGGTACGGCTGCATTGGAGACGCAGGGCACTTCGAGTTGGGGCTGTCTAATGTTCGGGAAGATTCGGTGGGGATGTAGGTAGAGACGATGGCAGGCACTTCAAGGTCACTTTGTGAGGCGGTTAGTCGCGTTAATAGGAGATAAATGTGAAACTATACTAAGAAGATTTGATTAATTTGAAAATTAACTAAGGTTGGTAGTAAGTCCGTGTTTCACGGTTGGCTGAAAAGGCATTCGAGACTGAGAAGTTCCAGCCAACCGAGGTAGGGCAAGGTGTCATCGCTTTCTCGAGGATAATATTTACGAGAGTAACTGAAAAAGGCGATGACAAGTTGTCCTACCTTGGTTGCCTGGACGTTTTGGGTCCCGAGGGCCCTTCCAGACAACCGTGGAACACTGTAGTTGTATGCTAGGATGTAATGTAAAGAAACCTTATTGTTAGCCAAATCCGAGGGTTATTTTCTAGGGGAGTAACAGAAATAATGAAAACCCTTAACAGTACCAACAGAGATAAGGGCTATTTCCTTGCTCGAAAAAAGGGATTTAACGGATGCAGGATATCGTTCGGTTAAACTTTTTGAATTTCAAAAAATCGTTTCAGGGCTGCATTCTGAAGGGTTCAAAGGGCCCGAAAATGTAAATACCTGAATATAGCCCAATTCATCATCTTTATTAGGTGAAAGGCTCCTTAACACTTACGTGTTAAGGCTGTCACGCTGCATAAAGTGAAAATGACAAACTTTCTAAATTTTTATACAAAATGAATGTAATCACCAATTCTACCCTTTTAATCAATAATATCAGTAACTTTCACAATTTCTTACTGCTTCTATTGGGCCTTATTAGTTATACTTATTAATACAGTAGAACCTCGATTATCCGTACGCCGATCATCCGGAAATTACTCATCTTATGTCAGTTACAAGCTAAAATTATCATTATTGCTACTGTGTATTTAGTTTTTAGCAAAGTGTATTTTTTATTTTAAAATACAATTATGAATTTTATGCGAAACACAGTTACAGCGTGAGTCATTCTGTTATTAATTACAGTTAGGATAAACGAGGTACTACTGTACTATGCATGATGAAGTAAATATTGATTGAATCTACATGTCACCGACATATGGGCGACATGGCAATGAAAATGTTAAGGGGATGAAGTAACTTTGTAACTTCATGTAACACTGCAACGGTGCTATCGGCCACATGTGACCGACACCCGTAGGTTCCTGCACAGGCCATGTCGACCACACATGGCAGATGCTAGCAGCTATAAATCATTTTATCACAGTACAGAAAAATACTAATGACCTTGAAATGGCCTTCAACTTGAGATATACAACCAACACAATCACCCTATATAATTTCCTTCTCAATAGCAAATAACCTTCATCCGAAATATTTCTTTCTATCGAGATAATTACAAACTTCCAGTGGTCTGTTCTGAACGACCCACCCTGTATATATAAATTATTATTTTCTGGAAAACTGGGTTTGTGTATTCAGTTCTTAGTTCCACACTGTGTAAACATTCACGAGGTGTAGCATACGTGTCTCATAGTTTTGTTGCAGAACGTACGTTGACACCGGTAGCAGCCCAGCGTGTGGTTACGAGCCCAGTTTTAGGTTAGGACCAAAAATTATAATATAACGGGCGTTTGCTTAGCAGTTTATCGGGGGGTCATCTATAGAGTGGGTAGCTCGCGTATACTCGAAGTTATAGTGAACTCAGAAGCCTCTCTGGTCCTAACTGATAACGGTGTTTGGAAGGCTTGAAGGAGAACGAAAGGTCATAGGCAGCTCGCGCGCGCGCGCCATCTACAGATATAATTTTCCAGCCTTTTGCTCAGTCGATAATTGATTCCTGGTGGCTTTTCAACGGCTGTCTATTGTCATCCCGGTCTTCCTGCCTTGCGAACTGCTCCGTTTTTCTCGTTCATGTAAACCAAGGACGACTAATCGAGCCGTGAAGAATCTGCCGATGACGGCTGGCTCGATTGCTAGCCGGAAAATCATTTCGATTTTCATCTCACCGAGACGCCCCTCAAAGCTGAAGTGCTTGATGAAACCGGCCCCACCGGTTGTTTATTAAGAACGCTGGACCAGAGAGGACCTCGAACGATTTCCGGTAGGGAGAACGTCGGTCCTTGCTGTTTCGCCACCCGGTACAGGCGAGTGTTGAAACAGATATATTATTTTTCTGTTAAGTTTATTTTTGTGGTGATACTGCATATACTATTTCTATTATTTAGCATGTATTTGTTGGTATAAATTTGTGACAATTTCTTTAACGTAATTAATATTTATTTTTAATATTAATGTTTATTTATTTTAAGAAATTGATTATTTTATTCATCTGATGTAAAAATTGAATAGTTTTAAGTAGATAGAATATTTTAATTTATTATATATATATTTGTTTTTTAAAAAATTTGAATATACAATTGTACAGCCATTGTCTTATGTTATTGTTATAGTATTGGTTTTTATCAACATTTTTTGACACGTTGACTGCCATGGTGGTTACTGGTAACCGGCGTCTCAAATTCTATCTAATTAAATATCTATTGATTTTTACTATATTCGGAGCAAATTTGACATTGCAACATTAATATAGGTACGCATGTACAATACTGAATACTTAAACATTTTTTTTCCTTTATGATTTATACAGAAAAGAGAAATTTATATTGTGTCTGACTAGCGATGGATGTTTTCACTAGCAGTCAACGTGTTAAGGACTGGTAATTTTTAAGTAAATAAAATTTGAGATACCCGTGACAGTGAACATGTTAAATAAATAAAATAAGTTTTACAGGGTTCTGAGTAAATGTAACACTGCGATTGATTATTTGAATATTTTTTTTCTTTGCGATTTATAATTAGAATGCTGTGGCGTCTGACTAGCTATGGATTTTTTCACTGTGACCGTAAACGGGCTGGCGCAGTAGAAAATCCTGTCACTGGCCGGACGCAGAATGCCACTTTGTGAATATTGAATATTATAGAGAACACGAACATTAATTATTTATCGATATGGTTATTATTAACGTAAATGGCACTCCAAATTTCATGAGGAAAAGTGGACAATTCGATTTAATTATAAGCAGTGGTATTGTTTTAAAAAATTACATATAAAATTGAATTTCTAAGCAGAAATACATTTTTAGGGCATCGTATATTCATTAAATTTTTGGTATAATGAATTTGTATAAGTAAAGATTGTAAATTATAGCACGTCTGACTAGTTATTGCTGTTTTCACTATAGGCTGACGCGCAGTAGAGAATCCAGTCACTGGTCAGACAGTAGAAATGCCTTTGTGTGAAAATTGAATATTATTAAGAACACGAACATTTGATTACTATTAATATAAATAGCACTCAAAATGTTAAGCAGGAAAGTGGTTATTTCATTCAGTTATAAACTGTATTAATATTTAAAAATATGCTGTAGAAAACTTAATTTTTAACTTCAAGGTTGACTTGATCTTCACAGTAAACCAAAAAAAATTTTCTTTTATACCACCATATTTTCCCCCTTAAATAGTGCAAATGTTCTAAACATTTTTTTCCATCTTCAAAACTGATAAGAAAATATGTAGGTATTCCTTTTTAAATAGCCCATCCTGTATATTACAGATAGAATAATAAAATTTTCTCTTTCACTGTCAAATATTACAATTCATAAATGATTCCAATAGACGCAACAGGTAGAATGTACAAACAGAAAGTTATTAATAATTAATAATTGTCATACAGAAATTCGAACATTAAATGTAATTGTTTTTGAACAATTTAAACACCTCAATGTAATCGCAGAATGATATTGTAGAAAAATTTCCTTCGTTACAATAATACTTCAAAGAAAGCTTCACTTAAATATTTGAAATCTGAAAAACCGTTATCTCATAACCTCGACAAGTTGAACTTTTAAGATAAAGTATAATTCAAAGTTATCTCTCTCATGGAATGCGGTTTGGGTAGCAACGTTCATAATGAGTCAGAGAAGAAAACGCGAAACCAGCAACAAACAGATTCCTTCGTTCCGTGCATTCATTTTACCGAGAGAAAGAAAAGTTCATTAATACGGACAGCGGTGAATATGAAGAAATGGGCATTCACTGAAATAAATGAGTCTCGAAAGCCCGTTTATTAATTTAAATACATCTTATGACTTTTACCCTTTTTGGAGAACAATCAACTTCTAAAATGGCGGCCACGGAATATTAAACCGGTGAAGTATGAAACTCTGTATAAAGCGGAAAGAATTAAAGACAGGCTAAATTGGAATATTTTTATCTTCAATAGGGGCAAATAACCAATTGATTAATATAAGACAGAAATAATATGGTAAATATTTCAAGTTCTGCAGTCCGTGCGGAGAACGCCCATGGGCGTTCAGTTAACGTTCTTATTAAATGAGTCTAGCGACCTCCCGCACGTGTAGCACAGTTCACTATAACAATACTTTATTATTTATTTCCTATGTCACATCAGTGCTATTTAAAGCAGCTCGGCCATGAAACAACATAATATTAAAAAAATACTTGCCCAAGAATTAAACGTTATTGTGTTAACCTGCATGCACCTAAATGATTGCAACTGAACGTTCAACGATTATAACTGAATCAGAAAATTTCAACAAGTTTCAACGCTGTTTCTGTGTGGCACCGAGGGTTTGCAGGTGGAAAATAACCACTAACGACGAAGATTTAATTACAAGAGACGGTACTTCGGTGAACAATGAAGTGCAAAGAAAATGTAGGTGCAATGGCAGAGGTCGGAACACCGTTACCGACGCAGCGCTCGAGTTGGTGTCGAGAAATTAAGTCCTCCAGTCCTTTCAGAGACTCCCACAGCCTGTGCAAATTGAGTTGTGGTAAACAAGTGTTTGGGAACCTCGAGTCACCGCGGTTCGATCAATTAACTTGAAACATTTTCCTGGAAATGAGAAATACACGACCGTGGATTACGGGCCATTTTAACGTTCTCAATATTAAAGGTTATGTTGACTCAGCTACAAAGAACGAACAATTATTTTGTAGTTGGACTTTTCAGTTCCATAGTAACAATTTATGGTATGAAATCTTGTCACGTTTCAACGGTGAGACATGTGCTAACGTCAGAGTAGGTTAGGTTTTGCTGGCTCACTATAATTCCACTGTAGTCGAATTTTCATTGTCTGAAAGTTTGGTTTTAGTGATACGTCAACAGTGAACGATATTACAAAGTTAGGTTAAGTTAGGTACGTTGAATGTTCAATTCTACTATAGTTCAGTTTTTCGGTTTTATGGTAGTTATTCATTGTCCGAAAGCTTAGTATGTTTCGTGATACATTAGTGAGGAGCCATCTGACAAGGTTAGGCTAGATTGGATTCGAGTTAGATGCACCGAACGTAAAACTACTGTAGCTCAATTTCTCAGTTTTATGGTAATCGTTTCTAGTCTGAAAGGGTAATTTCGTGACACGTCAAAAGTGTATCACATGTCAAGGTTAGGTTAGGTATGCTCAACGTAAAATTCTTTCATAGTTCAATTCTAACAAATTTACGAAATGATCGTTTTTGGATTTATAGTAATATTTAATAATTTCAACAATTTTTCTAATTTTATTTTTCATCAATATTTAAACATTCGTACTGTTCCATTCAATTTTTTGAAACATGGATAACTAGAATGATAGACTAAATTGTAACCTCTGTATAGACGCTTCAAATTTTGCACCTAACCTCCCTCTTTTCTTTCCCTCGGCCGATTTAGGGAAAAATTGACGAGACAGTGCGGGCCACATAAATGCAAAAATATGCAAAATTAAAAAAAAACATATGAGAGTGAAGTTTTGTTAACTTTATCTGCATTAAAAAAACTGAAATATTTTGTACGTACCATGTAACATCAAAGCTCTCGTAATTAACATAAATTAGTGAGCTCCAAGGGAACCATAAAAAAATTAGCATGAAATATTCCGTCAGACCGTGAACGGTCTTATGCGAACAGAATTCGTGTCGCAGGTAACCGTGTCAGTCGACAGGTTATCTTTTGTTTTAAATTTTCCGCCGGCGACACGCAAGCTTTCACGAATTAGCACGCCCGTTTGAAAAATTGGCAAAGTTCGATGCTAACCACTCGTCGGAAATCCGCAATTGAACGATGAAAATCCGTTCATCGCGGCGCTGCTCGTTCGAAAAATATTTGGACAGTTGGCAGGACTGGCCTTTTCTCGTATTTCCCCGGGACCTCGCCGGGGAAAAAACACGCTGTTTACCTTCAGCTTTAAAAATGTATCGCGGGGTATTAAAACGTCACCGCAAACGAATTTACAGACTTGCTTGAGCGTATCGCGGAATTTCTGCGCCGCTGTGGTTTTGTTTCGCGACCGGCTCACGAGATACTACCGTGTTCGCGAAATATTCGCACACGCTGCCTGTGCATAATTTCCAGTCAGACTCGTGTAACTCACTATGATGTACATTCAAAGTCTGCCGCGAAAAATACATGAAACCGGTTCGATGCATCGAACTTCTACAGGGTGGTCCATCAAGAACCGAACACTTCATGTCTCCTCGGATAAATAATTAGGAAAGTATGTTTCTGTACAAATTGCACCGTTTGGTGGGCGAAATTGAGGGTGTCCGAAAAGGTCGGGGCCAAACTTATACTACGTGTTAATGAGGCCATCTAGATGAAAAAAGTTGATGTAAACTTGTGTCCGAAAATGTTTTATTAAAAATCGCAGACAGACATAAATAATTCTCATTGACAGTTATTGTTTACACGTCCTGATTCGAAAGAGTTCGACAATCATTAGTTCGACGAATGGAAGCCTGCATTCTTGCAGAAGGAACAAATTTCGAACATTTATTATAAATGCCATAACAAGTGATAAAAATCTTTGAACGCTTATAACTTTTCAATAAAGCATTTTCGGACATAAGTTTGTAGGAACTTTTTTTACCTACTCGGCCTCATTAACACGTAGAATAAGTTTGGCCCCGACTTTTTTTTGGACACCCTGTATATTGACAGAAAATTCATTTTTTTCCAAGGATGTTTTTTTAGAGATGCCAAGGTCACCGATGTTTTTTTAATGGGTTGGCATGGTGTTACAGCCCCATGAAAAAATCAGACCACCTTCAGGAGCTCTTAAAAAAACCGAATTTTTGGAGAGAAATAGTGAAAATTTAGACATATAGGTCACCCTGTATATAGACACCTGTAGGAACAAAATACGCGTTTTCACATAAAGAGAGTTTTGTTACCCATTTACTGTATAATTATACTTCACAGAGTTATCTCAGACTTTTTCAAAGGCAACACCCAGTATATAAAGTACACGTACTAAATGAAGGGTCCGGGGGAAGAATGATCACATTAAAAAGAATATATTTTATAGGAGAGCAATTTAAAAGTTCAGCTTTACACTCAGACCAGCAGATGGATGCCAGAAGGGATAATAATCACAATCAAAAATCTAAAAAGTATTAATATACTGGATAAAACATGAAATCGTAAAAAACATTATTTACAGATGGCGCCATTAATTAAATTTCAACCAAAAATGTAGTTTCATCGTTCTTCCCCTGCACCCTTCAAATGGATCCATTTGTCTAGATGAGTTTCCTAAAAAATTCTACCCTTTTTTTGGACAAAATTCATGAAAAGGATCTATGTATCGATGTTCGATGCTCCATATGGCGCACGAACGGTCTCGTTTCAATCTTAATGCGGAATATTTCATGAATAAAGATGAGTCACGTGACCCAGATGTAACACCGTTATTCCATCGAATCTACTATTCCATCGTGGTTCAAGATTTCGGTTTTATGGTAATCAGTTATGGTTTCCGAAAGTTACTACGTTTCATGACATGTTTATAGTGACTTACGTGACTAGGTTACGTTAGATTGGGTCAGGTTAGGTTGATTTTGGGACACTGCACATATAATCGTTTTGTGGACCAATATTTCAGTTTTATTTGAATTAGTTAGTGTCTGAAAGGTTAGTACGTTTCATGGTACGTCAACGGTGAGCCAGGCGTTAAGGTTAGGTTAGAACCTTATTTGTATTAGAAATTCCTTTAAGAATATCTCAATAATTATTCACTTTTAACTCTATATACCCTAATACATTTTTACTAAGCGTTTCATACTCTTTCAAATTTAAAAGTGAAATACAGGGTGTTCCATTTGAAACAGTCAAGGTGACCTTCGCGTCTGAATAAAGAAACAAGATAGCAAATATGTGATTGATGTAGTGTATATCTGACTTAATACCACGAGACTTCTGTTTCAAACATTTTTCGAACATCAAATAGTGTACAAATAATTTAAGGCGGCAATTAAATGACCCCATACATTACAGATAAAAAAATTATACTCATTTATAAAAATCTATCAGCACCATCTTCTAATAAATCTATGAGTTTAGAACAGAAAATTTCAGTATAAACAACAATTTATCCTCTTTCAACCATTTCCTCTCCACTGTAGTTTTATTCAACCTAACCTCACCAAACCCCAAACTTTTAGGAATAACCTATAATTCTTTATCAGCAATTTTCCACTGCCAAACCACACGAGGAAGCACGCTCCCATTATTTACATTTCATTATGAGCTCTCACTGCATGTCCTTGTCACCAATTTTACTACCAGATTGCACACGCTGCTCCGAGAATTCCGCCACACCCTATATAAATTCGTATTTCGTATCAGCCGGCTCTCATCGTGCTCGCAATTGTCAGACTCTTTGGCAGTGAGTACAGCTTGACTGAACATTTAATAATCGAAGGGACAAAGGCGTCGGGCGCCGGGGTCTGAACGGTTTCAGAAGGTTATAGAATAGGGGACACCGGGGGTAATATTCAATATTAAAACAGGGGCTCCGTGATAACAGGGGTGAAGGCAAACATCCCGTCACCTGGAAATAATCGAACGGCCACAATAAACGAAACGTACCATTTAACACGTGAACGGAGACCGTGGTGGCGGCGGCCTCATCCGCCAGAGCGCAACTATAGTTCCCGCTGTCCTTTTTGTTCGCGTTTGCTATGTAAAGCCTGGATATCGCGCCAGTGGATCCCATGTCCGTCTTCACGCTGAAACAGAAAGAATAGGATATTGCAGCCCAGTTTCATGGATGTCACATGGTCTGTTAGATGCCCTTCTTCAGTCATAGGGTTTGAGATTCTCTTTTGGGGCCTATCATGCTGAGCCATTACTCATTTGCATCTGCTCCTAGTGTGAAACTGTGAGGTTTGGGTAGGATGTATGATGTTTGATGATGACTGAGGTCTGAGGCCATCTAGACTCCCTCAGATACCATAGGAGGTACATCATTCTGAAGTTGTGTGGATGCATTGAGTGTATGTTTAGTCAGAGTTGATTTTAGCTGGGTGGACTTGTCCTAAATCTGCCTGCATAGAGTTTAAATAACAATTTTAGTAAATGGAACTGTTCAGTATTATCTAATCCAACTTTGTAAGACAGTTCTGTGTGAGACACATCTTCTGAGAGGTCACCAGTTCATCAGGACCATCTACAGTGATTTTGGAACTTTATAGAAACCTTTAGTCTATCCTCAGTCAAAGTTGACTCCAACTGGGTGCACTTTTAGCCAAAATTCAATGTTTACATAATTTAAATCACAATTTAATTATGTAACACTGTTTATTATTAGCACAGAATATAGATACCCAATAAGATATGGAATTAGGTAACACTGTTCAATATGACCTAGTCCAACTTTGTAAGACACTTCTGTATGGGACACATTCTTTAAAAGACTGCTAGTTCATGAGGGCCATCTACAATGATTCTGAAAGTTTATAGACACCCAACATCTCTCCTGAGTCAGAGTTGACCGCTGCTGGGTACACTGATCATGGATCAGTTTTTATGCAATTTAAATAGTAGTTTAGCTGTGTTAAAAATAACACTGTTTAATAGTAGTATAAGATTGGACAGTTCCTTATGGGCTACATCAACTAAAATAGTTGCAAGTTCCTAATTTTTGGCTCCCTTTTCAGATGTTTCCTTTACAGGCTGACAAGTCCTTAAGTTGTCAGGTTATCTAAGAACAAACAACATGTAAGGTTGTAAAAAGGTTTAGGAAAGTCCTAATTCCAAGTATTAAAGGTCAGCTAAGCCTCTAACTATTAAATATTTTGTTCTGTCCATTGAACAAATTCTTAGAATATTAAAAAGAGATTTCCAGATGTTTGTTTATAGGTTAACAAGTCCTTACGTTATGACACACAGTAGACAGTGTTTAGAGCAGACAAGTGCAACTCGGTAGCCCAAGGGACACCTGTTTCCTCGCTCGACGGGCTATCGAGTTGTACATTTCTGATTTATAACCTAGTCAGGCATCATAACACAGCTATTGTCACAGACTTCATCAGCGTATGCTTATATTTATCAACAATATTACGTTATCATAATTTGTGTCCATCCTATTCTGAGCTGTACACTAGAAATAGCTGGTAACTTCTTCAAAAATACTGTATAAATAAATCTGAAAGTGCACGCCGACGTACGTCTTGTCGCTCGAAAAAAGAAAGACGCAGTGGCTTCTTCCTGCCGGTTCTGCAGCGTTTGGAAAACACCGGGAACAAGGACGATGGAGTTCGTTTTGAACCATCGGCAAGAAGTGAAGATGGTGGCGGGCAAAAAGAGCGGAAAGTGACTGAAGAAGTGGCGGAAGGAAGAGAAAGTCCGTGAAGGGAAGGCGGTGCTGAAAAATGGCTGGTAAAAAATGTTATTCTGCTCCGGGAGCGCTGACCTGCTCTCGCGTGGAGAGAAATTATGGAACAAATTGAATCGATGATACACAGTCTGGACGTTATTAACAATTTGATGATTTTGTTGCCAATGAAAGGGGGGATATTTTATTTAAAATAAAATAACATTATATATACAGATATATTTATTAATTTTAGATGATATAATATAATATTTAGCTTTGAAGGTTAATAGTCTTTTTTAACGAAAAATCCAGGGCTGTGGAGTCGGAGTCGGAGTCGGGAAGAATTTCTGATCACTGGAGTCGGAGTTGGGAGTCGGAAAAAAATATGCCGACTCCGACTCCGTGTTAGTAAATTTTATGAAAATAGAAAATGTGCTCCAAATAATTGAAAGTTGTAATAAAACTTAATAAATACTAAAATAGGAGTTTGTATCAAATTGTATATTAAATATTAGCAATTTAGTTATAAACATACACATACTTATTAGGTTGACAAATTTTTATAAATGCAGGAGTCGGGGACGGAGTCGGAGGTTAAAAAAAGGGGGAGTCGGAGTCGGGAATTTTCACAGCCGACTCCGCAGCCCTGGAAAAATCTTTATAGTATTGTGTCAGATTAACCCTTTGAAAAATCCTTTTTATCGCAATATTTACCCCTTCAAAACACATATTTCTTTCCTTAAACATTTTGTCGTGTCATTAAAAGTAATGCAGATATTTAGGTGTTCCCATTTAAATGTCGCAGCCTGTATAATACGTATCCACAATTTATAGCATGTATATTAACAAAAATATTGAATTTATTTATTATTTGTAGGATGTAATGTACAGTGACGGGCAGATATTGAAGCCCATGTCATAGTTTAGAATTGTACGTATAGCAAATAAATGTCAAAAATCGATTCAGGTCGCTAAAGTGTTAACACACAAGGCGGTTCACGCTTCAACAATTGATTATGCCACCCTGGCGCAGTCAAAACACAGCCTACAGAGCAGACGCGGCTTTTCAAGGACACCAAAAGAATCACTTCTCCCACTTCCATGCAGGCTGCTCCCTTCGCACGGCCCCTTACACCCCCCTCGGCAGGGGTAGAAAGGCCAAGAAAGTGTAAATCTCGTTCCATCCCTCTAAAAGCGTCTGGTCCTGACAGACCGATTCTCCAAACCTTCCGTGCCCTAACCAAAAAATCGAGGACGCGTTCTTGACACTCTGACGGACGCTATTACTTTGCGAACACTAATTACTGTTGGAGATTTTTGCGAAAATTTTTCAGTCGTCTCCTTATTTCTTGCGAAAGGATTCAGTAAGCACCAGCTGCTGCTTTTCTTCTTTCTTTTTCAGATGCCGTGTCTCAAATTTAAAATAGGAATAAAAATTTCACTAACAATAATAATAACAACAATAATACGCAAATTGTCACAACTCTAAAAGGGGTAAGTTTCAAGGGCTGAAAACTCAATAGAATTGTTCTGTAATTCTGTTTAATTTAATTCTTTGTTCCAATTTGCCTCTGTATAAACTTTGCACACAAGAAAGAAATTTTTGTTTATCAATGTAATGTGTACAGCGTGCTCACTGCCGCGCAATTACACTGTACACCAACAAGAAGAAACCAATAATGGCGTACTTGCGTTTCCTTTTTTCAAATTCACCCGATTTCGGACGACAGCGGCCGTCAAAGTGTTAAAAACCCCGTCTAACCTGACCTGAAGCATTCTCATTCGATTTACGGCACGCCCCCTGGTAACGACGTAACCGAATTTACGAGTGTCTCGTGTGCCGACGTAGGGCGAACCGTACTCGAAAGAATTTCCTTTCGCGTGCCTTGCCGTCTGCGACGACATTGAATTACAGACGGAGAACGTATGATGGGATCTATTTCCACGGCGGCAAGGATAAAGTCGTTTCTGATCGACTCCCACGTCGTAAATTTGTCTTGTAAATTGACGACTATGTTTCTGCGCTCGACGACCCCGTCCCGGCCACCCCGACCCGCCCCCAAACCCCTCACTCGCGAACTGATCCTAATTTCGCTGATCGAGGCAATTCTGGTCCTCGAGCTGATCGATTTCAGAGGCATTTTCGGCGACTCGAAGAGGAAATTGTAGATAAGGTTGATACGGTTCTATTGCATTAGCTTCGGATGTGGGTAAGAATCTTAGAAAACAGAAAGTTGGGTTAGGTTTGGTTTGTCCTTGTACTCTGGAGTCTTACAATTCTGCGTAGATTCTACAGGACGGCGTTTCAAGAAGCGTTCTTATTTTCCCCGGCGGACTATAAACTTGTCAGAAGATAGAATAGGTTAGGTTTGGTTTATTCTTGTCCTTTGGTGTCTTACATTTGGTACACACTCTAAAAGATGATGTTTCAAGAGGTGGTCTTATTTTCCCCAGCGAACTATAAACTTTTCAGAAGATAGAATAGGTTAGGTTAGGTTTATTCTTGTCCTTTGGTGACTTACAATTTTAAATAGACTGCGAAAAATGGCGTCTCAAGAAGTGTTCCCACTTTGCCCAACTATCCACTCTTGTTTTGAAGATTACACCATGCTACTCACTTCATTAGATTTACATTTATCTTCAGTTACAAATACATACTTTGGGGTCCTTGATTTCTACAATTTACTTTATCTTCTTATACTTATTATCACATTTAATACTTCGCAACTATCTTTATACTGTACATACATACTATATCTATGAAACTATGCTGTTCATTCGAAACGTCCCTTTTGAATTTGTTTAGGAACGCAAGGATGAGTCTTGCAGTGCTCACCTCATTCTCTTATTCCTTTTTTCCAAACTTCAAAAAAATACAATAATGAGAAGTATTGCATTCCACTTAAAAAAACGAAGTCGACCTTCAAATCTCCTTCACACCTGCGCCCACACAAAAAACATTTGCAATGACATTATGTCTCACTCCATGCCATATAACTTTTCTGTACAGTCTGTTCCCATATTGTTCCAGATAACGAAAACGTTTCAGGTGGTCAAAGTTGTTGGTTCGTGCTGTACATCCGCGGATTTCGGCTATCCGAAATAATAACTTCTCGAGTGGACTCTCGTTACGCGGAGTCGGGGAGAAGTGGAGGGGAGCCATTAAGCGGGGAGTGCGCCGGACTTCCCCGAAGATGCCACGACGCGGAAGGAAAAGGCGGGTTTTTAAAGGAGTCGGAGAGCTTAAGGGGGTCGGAAAAACGGGCAGAGTCGCCGGAAAAGGCGAAGGATCGCCGCGGAGCAGAATGAAGTCGGGAAATGAGGTTGCTGCCGCGCATTCCGACCGGTTTAAGAATTCATTCGGATCGCCAGGATTGCCAGGACGCCTGGCATCCTGTGACTTCCCCTCGGCCGTTTCCTAACCTCCAACTGCTTGCCGAAGAGCGGCGGGAGGGTGAGGTCCTTTGAGAATAACGCATCGAGAACATACCCTGAAGGGGGCGCCAGGAAAACCGTTAGGGCGTTAAGAGCACTTGTTGCCAGTCCGTTATCGTTACTCTTCACGACCCGCTTGTACTCGGTCTTCCGTACTTCTGGAATTCATCTACCCTAACCTCCTCCGACTCCGAACCTCCGTTATGTGATAATCGATTTTCCATAGAATCGATGGGCAATTTTTTTTGCGTTATTTTCGCTGAATTGTTTCTCTGCTGTGAACTTATATGTTAGGTTAGGTTAACCCTCTGTAACTGCAAGTTTGGATCACACACTCGTATATCTGTATTTGTTAAGCGATATTTCATTCCTTTGCCACAAGGTAGCGTAGCATCTGTTGTTCTACCGCTTTTTCATAATCAAGGTGTTCGTTTATTGCGATTGTTAGTTCCTGTTTCTTCCGCCAGAGCGCGTATTCAAATTTCTTTCGAAATGATAGATAGCGTTTACATTATTTTAATAAATAAGGAAAGAATTATATGAAATGTTCACAGTGACTATGAACTTATTAAGGTGAGCCGTCTGATCTGTTACAGTACCTCAATCGTTAGAGACTCATTAGGCTCATTGGATATTAGTAGGCTGCGGATGTTTATGGAAATATAGATTTTTAGAGTTCAATATTTTTTATGTTAATGTCGTTATAGAAATGGACTTTGACAAAACTGTAGTCTGTTCTGCAAATGTTTAGGTAATGTACTTTTTATTTTTATGGTTTTAAATGCGCGTTTTTCATATATTTCTGAATTCTCAAAGTGCAAAGGGTTAACAGATTCTCAGAGTGCAAAGAGTTAACAAATTTACAGAGTGTAAAGGGTTAAAAAATTCTCAATGTGCAAAGGGTTAACAAATTTACAGAGTGTAAAGGGTTAAAAAATTCCCAGAGTACAAGATGTTAAAAAATTCTCAGAGTTCAGAGGGTTAAAAAATCCCTAGAGTGCAAAGGGTTAAAAAATTCTCAGAGTACAAAGGTTAACTCCCATTTTTGAAACCAGAAGAATGGGCTAAAGTTAGCCTCCTAGGCGGTGTAAAATGGCAGGAAGGGGAAGTGAAAGCGAGGTGGCCGGTGGTGTTTGTAATTCAGGTCGAGCGTTACCGTGCCCCTTCACTCGGGCATCACAAGAGAGCACGTGTGACGATAATTGCCCACCGGACATTCGTGTAACAAAGCTCGTGACATCGATCCGTACGATCTAACACGGCCTGGAATTCTCTCGATTGCCACCCTGGGACAGATATCTACGCCATTTGCCAGCCGACGACTTGTTTTTACGGGACCACATCGCGCGGCCACTTCCCCTAGCCGCGCAGTGAAAAAGTGGCCGGTGAAAATTTTGTCCATGAATTTCATATTCATGCTCGATAAAAACTGCGATGCCTAATTTATTGTTTATATTAACTATTTACTGGCTAGCCATATTGGTATAAAAAGAAAGAATTAACTGAACAACTTATACAGGGTGTCCAATTTTAATCTATAAATGCGAATTATTTGTAAACTACCCCCTGTATGAAAAAGTGGTTCAGAGAGGAATTGAATGGTATGGAGGGGGGTATAATCTGGTGTAATCAGTTTTCCTGTGGATGGACGCGTAGAGGTCATACGAAGGTTACATATGTTTTCTTAAATAGAATCATATAAATTCTAATGCATTCGTCGATGCAACCCTTTATTTCTTATAAAAAAGTAAAGAAGTATTTACGTCGAAAAAACATTAGTCTGGGAGATATTTTTGTCTCAATATTGCGATCCTATAATATAGGGTTCCCTAGGGACCCCTATAGGTACCCTATAATATAGGATTGCATTTAAAAAACTAAAGCTATCCTAGAAGAAAATTTTAAAATGAAGTGACCTATAAAAAATATACTGCAATTACCCTGTGGGACCCTCTAAACCAAGGTGTCCAAAAAAAAAGAATTTCTACTGGTCCACTAGTAATGGAAATAATTAAGGTGGTCGAATTACGTTGTCCACCCTATATATGCTTGCACGGATGCTTACGAAGAATTAGTATGAGTATCGTTAGAAGCAGCCGTAACACAACGATAATGGGTATACCGCTTTCATGCTATAGAAATTTTTTTTCTTTTAATTCTATTTAATTTATATAATGTATACTTATGTGTTCATCAGGCCATGCAGTATACGTTATATTTTTTATAAAATAGGGTAGTAAGCTAATTGTTAAAATTTATATTCCTTATCAGTATATCTTTACATATTTCATCCGTATAATTGTTGCTAGAATTATTTTATTAAATTACAAAATACTGTAGTTCAACAGAAAAACTATAACATATTACAAAGCATGAAACATAATCCACGACTTTTTTAGCGCACCAGTAATCGAACAAACAATAAAAGAGGAATGCCCCAATCATTTGAATCATGCAACAGATCAATAGCTAATGTAACGCGTTCTTATTGATATATTCAACAATTATTATAAAAAACTGTGGATATTTTATACAATTTCAGTACGACTCTAGAGATATTTTCTGGTCCGAAATAAACTTTTCAGAAGGCGCAGCTTTCCGCGTCTCCCGGTCGGAGTCACGTTTTGACGAGACTGATAAGAAGTTTCGAGAGAAGTTCGCAGCCGTTTCTAGCCGAAAGGAAAACGTCAACGGGAGCCAACAACGGAAGGGAATAACAAAGAAAGTTCGAAACTCTCTTTAAGCCCGGAAACGAGGAACCACGACAACGTTCTCGACTCTTTACTCCAGCTCCGTTCACCGGTCTGCTGCGCTATAAAACCTAAGAGCAGCGATAATAATGTCATTCATTATAACGTGCAATATTTTTTGCAACAATAACACGCAAATATAAGTAAGAAGACAGACAACAATATATTATAAGACTGGAAGAGCCAGGAAGAAACAAGAAGACAGGAGAGATTAAGGAGAGCCAGGAGGACACAAGAAAAATTAGAATTTGTTCTGCAGTAAGTTGATGTTGGATTTATTATGGATAGTTAGGTAGAATCCTCGAGGAAATGTTCTGAAGGATATTCAAATGATTGAATGGTTAGACTTAACCCTTTTGACTGTGGGGTACTTGGAAATGAGACGAACGCTGCGTGCGGGTGAGCTGTGGTGGTACGCAGTGAGCCATTGTATCGAACGCCCATGGGCGTCGGCAGTATACGGTGACTGGCTTTGTCAAACGCCGATAGCAGTCAAAGGGTTAAGTAGCAAACGTAACAAGTAGAAATGTAGGGAGAGCCAGAGAGTGATAGGAGGTCTCTGGAGAGCTAAGAAAAATTAGGGAGAGCCAAGGAGACTCAGGGAGAACTAGGGAGAGCCAGGGAGAGACAGGGAGAGACAGGATATCATATAGAGGAAAAAGAAGAATTAGACAGAGCCAGCCTGAATCAGGAAGAACCAAGGAAGACTGTATTTTATTTTTAAAGCGTTTATTTTAACACGTTGTTTGCCACACTATGTAGGTTGAAAACGACACACCTTTCTAGACTTTGATACAACACGAGGGTAATCACAAATTACGCCATTTTCAATCATTGATGTTAATAATTCTTCATAATATCTTACTGGTCCTGTTAGCTCTTTTCAGATATTTTTACTAATACTGTTTGTAGTTAGACAAATAACAACTGAATTTAAGTGTCATCCACATATGGATGACATGACAGTCAAAGTGCTAAAGGCGTTAATTTTTCCTTAAAAAGATCCTGCTTCTCTTAATGCACATAGTGATTTCAAACTTTTGGCCAGTGGTGTATACAGTCACACACTGTACACCGTGTGGCCAGAAGTTACCAAAGTCGATTTGGCCGACTCGAAGACTTGAATGCAACGCGCTCAATACGGAAATCTCTCGATTCGAGGTTTGCAGAGCTTTCATCGATTCTAGCCCTCCCTACCCCGTCACCGCCAAGAGTGTTTGCTTACGCGGAAAAGTATTGAAAGAACCAGAAGTTATTACCTGAAATCAGCAGTTGAAGAGGAACAATGAACTATTTTTGGCCGTGCTATGAATTCCATTTAACACAGCCCCCCCCCCCCCCCCCCCCCCCCACGCTCTTCACGGGTTATTGGGGTTAGGTTGGGTTGGTGCTTATGAAATGTTAGACTCCTGATCAATTAAAACGCCACTATTTTCATGACACAGTTTACTCGTCAAAGTAATCTCCATCAGCGTCAATAAACCTGACCAAACAATTTACCAGCGAATAAATGTTTTTTTTATAAACTGTGCATGTTTCTGCTATGGAGAATTTTAGTTATAGAAGAATCGTTTAAATGCTTAAGGAGATGTTAATTTGTAGGCAATAAATTTAGTGAATATGGGGGATATAATAAAATTTCATAATGAGTTTCAGTCAGCAGCTGTTGTCTATATGTGAGGTTATATAAAAACAAAGAACATGCAAGGTTATGTAATAACTAGACTGTGGATGTTTATGTAAATATACATTTTAAGAATAAATATTGTTTATTTTAATGTAATTACCAAAATGAAATTATAGTAAGGCTATATGCTCTGTTTTAAATACTGCAAAATTTATTTTTTATTTTACTTACTGTGTAGAATGGACATTTTTCATGTATTTAAATATGTTAAATTGCATAAAGATCTACAGTCTAGTAATAACGAACAATATGTGAGATCATGTTAAAACAAACTGTATGAAAGAATATGTCAGAATAAACATTACGTAAATATGTGTAACAAAAAAGAATGTGTGAGGTTATGTAACAAACAATATGTGAGGTCATGATAGAATTAACAAACTACTGGATTGTGTGAGAAGAAACATTATATGAGATCATGTTAGAACAAACAATATATAGGAATGTATAAAAGAACAAACGAAATTTAAGGTTATATAAAATCAAACAATATATAACATTATGTTAGAACACACAATATATAGGAATATATAAGAATAAACAAAATGTAAGGTTATGTAAGAGCAAACATAGCTAAAACAATGACACCAACATTTTCAATTAACTACCCCCCGACGTTTCATACGTTCCAACGTAACGCATCGTCAGAGACACGAGATGAAATTTCGTGTAATTAAAAGAAATTGAAAAGCTGACGTTAATTCCCGAGAAACGAGCGGACGTATTGGCCGTGCAATCATGTCAATCTCGTGGATTGACATAAAACTTGTAATCTTTCTTTCGAGAGGCGGGAAGCACATTTCCTCGAACCCTCGATCTTCCGCCATGATCTTTCCGGAGCGTCAAAAAGGTTAGGTTGGGCTGGAACTCTGTACACGACGCGACACACGCTTATCTCTGTTTTTACTATTTGATTTCGAAAGCTTTTACGACTCCCTCGAGCTTCTTGTTACAACATGTTGCTCTCGCGACAGACTTTCACGTATCATCGAAGAATTTGGGGCTCGACGAAAATTCTGAGAACGACAAATATTGCGGTGTTATGTCTCCCTCGATGATATCTTGAAAACAGGAAGTGACGAAGATAGTCTGTGACAAAGATAGTCTGTGACAAAGTGATGAAACTCTGTGCACGAATCACCTAACCTTTTCACGGATGAATGTACAACATATAGAAGAATAGTTTTGATAATAGTACACAGCACAACTATACAGTGTTCCTCGGTTGGCTGGAAGATCATTTGTCGTCGAGAACTTCCAGCCAACCGTGGAACACTGTATTAAGGAAAAACTTGAAGAAAATGTCTGATACAAATCAGAAATATGTGTGAGACCTGTGAGCAGGTTCGTGTGACCTTGAAGCACTGAAATGCGAGACACATGAAACATGAGCTTCCATTAATCAATATACCCAGTGAAACAAACTGTATTTCTCTAAAGTCAAAACTAAAACAGTCGCTTAAGAGACTAAGTTATAGTCTCACCCTGTATATTAAATATAAAAACCCAGCCAGGTTTGAGTGACCGACTCAACAGACAAACACAACATCCATGTTCCTTTAAAAATTTTTTAATGAAATCAAGACCGCGTGTGTTGTTCATGAAACCGAATTACAATCTCACCCTGTGCATGTCTCTGTGAATTATGCCCGCCAGTTCGTTTATAAAGCCACCGTGTCGTTGCTCAGACCGCCAAGATTTAGCGGCTGTGTGTCATTCGGGTGTCCGGCGAGCGGGACGAGAACGACGGGAAGAAAAAGAAGAAAAAGGGAAAGCGGAAACAGAACGCAGCTTGCACCTTTAAATCTCTGGGCACGGTCGTCGCTGGCGAAATTCATTGTGGCTCCGTAAACGGCGCGGAAAAAAATTCCTCGGTCGAACGCGAAGGAGGTGGAGCCGTGAGAGGGCGAAAGTCACGGCGGACGTAGGGGAACCGGGCGCGGAGCGGGGAGTGGGGGGCGGCGGAGGGGAGGGTCGGAGAGAATTGCGGGTGAATTTCAGGGCTGCACGGTGGAATTAAATTCCGTGCCGTGTGGGAAAGGGGAAAAAGCGTGTTGCTCGGTTTCGGGCATCGTTAGACAGCCGGAATGTATCGTTCGGTATGCGATAAACTGACATTTCGGTTTACGGCCGTTCTCCCGTTGGGGAACCGCAGCTCTCCGCCGATCGGAACATGGATATTAACGGCCATACGTAGATCCACCAGAAACGATGTTAACATCCCCTAAATTCGTCGATCTTTCACCCTGTCGCTAAGCTTCGGTCAAGTTGGACTGGATTTGCTCAGGATAGGTTTGACGATTTATTGAGTTTGTGGTCAAAATTAATTTGCCGAATTGTATTAGGTTAGGCATGGAAATCTATTGAATTTATCGATCATTGACTCTTTCACTATTAAGGTTAGGTTCAGCTTGGATTGGATTTGGTCAGGTTAGCTATGATGATTCATTGAGTTTGTCGGTTATTCGTCGATGATTCATTTAAGTGGATAAACATTAATTCTTTCGCTACTATGATTGGGTTGGATAAAGTTTGGTTAGATTGAATTGGGTAAAATTAAGTAAAATTGGATTGCATTAGGTTAGGCATGAAAATCTATTGAATTTAACGGTCATTGACTCTTTCACTACTAAGGTTAGGTTTAGTTTTAATTGGATCCGACTGGGTTGGGTTATGTTCTCTCTGAAGGTATACATGCCTAAAGCAATTCGAAGGAGCTCTACAGATGATACTGGGTGGGTATTTAAGACAAGATTAGGTTAGTTTAGTTTGGGTTAGCATGAAGATATACTGAATTTCTTTGGCCATTGCCCTTCTGCTACTAAGGTTAGGTTAGGTATGAAGATTTCTAGAATTACCCGATCAATAACTCGTTCACTATGTAGGTTAGGTTAGACTGGAATCTATTGGGTTGTTTTGAGTAGTTCAGATAACCATTGGTGGGTCCATACACAAAAGTTGTGTCAGCTTAGGTTAACATACAATCAATTTTTGTACTTCGACTGTGTTTCTATTTAAAAAAAAAAACTTAAATAATTTTAACAATTTCTTCTAGATACATTGTATTGGTTAAAGAAAATTCGAACGTTCTAACAATAAAACCGCATCCCGTGCACTTCGACATCCATAATAATACCCAACAATTTATTTCTCAAAAAACAACATGAGCCAAAACTTATCTCACAAAAACAGTCGGCCACTACAGGACTCTATGGCTCGCCAGGGGCGTGATTTAGCACCTTCCCAACTTGTGCCCGCTGGGACAACGAGTTGAACCAACCTGCACATCACAACTATCTTCCCCAGAAAAATTCCACTGAAACAGTATCCGGTATGATCGATATCCCTCAGGAATCCCGCGGATAGGTTCTCCACGACTTATTCAATCATCGAATACTTCAGACAAACTTCCATAAAACCCGAACAAATTCGCATGATCGAAGGGAGAGTGGTAATCGGTGAAGATCGGCTGGAAATGGCCGGTTCCACGGAGAAGAATTCAATAGAACGAAGGTCTGACGCTCGTCCGGGCGGAGGCGGGAGCAAAAGCTATTGGTTTTCTAGAACGGCGAGACCTCTCCGGAGAATCCGAGCCGGCGTTGATTTCTCCGTGACACGATCCGCTGGGGAAAAACGCGGGGAATTAAATTCTTCGGGAATATGAGGCGATGACGCGGAAACGAAGACACCGGAAGGGATTTTTCGGAGAGACTGACACGGGAATGTTATTAAAAACGCACTGTCCCCGCCGCTTTCCAAGCTGCAGGTGGTCTCGTCTTCCCGCCAGTCGGGCCCCGCCAATTATTTCGCCCTCCGGCGGCCGACATAACGCGGAGTCGCGAAAATGGCGACGAATCGCCGGACAGACGTCAGGCAAATTGGTGATTACTTACTGAGCTGCTCCGTCTGCAGTTCGTTTGCGATTTTTATTCGACGGTGTCCTGGGAGTCCTTAGAGACAACTCGGCCGAGCCGTTGACAAGTGGGGCGAGGGATTTATCGATAAAAATTGAAAGTTGATTTTTATGGAAATATGAGTCATTTTGAAAATATGAATTTATATGAGGCAAATTGCACAGTTGTTTTTAGTATTGGAACGCGTCTGTTTGTTGGCTCTTTTCAGGGCTGAGATCTTTGAAGAAGAACATTCAGCGTGTGCTGAATTTTGCGCTCG
Source organism: Macropis europaea (assembly GCA_916610135.2). NCBI lineage: Eukaryota > Metazoa > Arthropoda > Insecta > Hymenoptera > Melittidae > Macropis > Macropis europaea. Next base: position 10,308,403 of record OU744352.1, on the reverse strand, counting down.
ATTAACAGTTTCATTATTGTAACGAATACATGGTATGAGTTATTAAGTTATTTCGAGTTGTGAAATTGTAAAATACTTGACGAAGCATGTAACAGATTTTAGTAAGGTAGCCTGACGTAATAAATCGTCTAAAGACGAAGAATTATAGCAAAGAATAGATTTCTGCGCTCGGACCAGTATGGTGGCTCGTAGCACACGGCGTCGGATTTTTTGTAAGCCAAATATGGATTTACGAAGCTCGAAACATTGAAAGGACCTGCTAGATGTATACAAATTCAAATATTTATTGACAGAATCCATAGTATTTTAAAATTGATGGTCCACATGTTGGGTACATATATGATCCGACAAAATAAACAAGAAGTTTGAATAAACATGGGTTGAAAAATCAATAGCTTCGGAGTATACATATCGACATATAATAACGATATTTTAAAGAGAAATTATATTTCATCGTAACATGCGTTTAAATGTAAGGGTGTTAAAAAATTCATGGTAAAAACTTTGACACTACGTTGGTTCGTAGTACAGGGAAACCGATTTTTCCAAAACAGTTAAAACATTGTTCTACTTAATTTTTCTTTTTCCATTCACTATAAGCTTATCTTTCTCGAACAGTTATGGCGATTTACATATAAATATTTATAATTATATTTCAATAATTTGTAAATTAAGGAGCAGCACAGTTTCAAGGAAGGAAATAATGAAAAACTGCTTCTATTAACGAAATAAAACAGTTATCCAATGTCTCGAACTCAAAGACCTAGTCAGTGGCAATTATCTCATTCTCGGGACACTGTAGTGGCTCGTAGCACACGAACGTCGATTTCCCTGAAATCGTTAAGCGACGAAATGTTTAGAAAACATCGTTCTACCTTATTTTTTACTTTTCTTCACTTCATGTTCGCCAAAATCTAGTCAGAAGCAAAATTTTTAATTCTGCAACCAGTATAGTGGCTCGTAGTACGCAGATACCCACTGATTTTCTCGAACCCGTGAATAAGCAATGAAATATTTAAAAAACTATACCACATTTCATATTGTTATCCGCTTTGTGCTCGCAGAAACCTAGTCAGACGCAAATATTTTAATACTGCAGTCACTATAGTGGCTCATAGGCACCCAAAAACCTATTCTCTCAATGCCATTAATGACACCTGAAATATTTAAAGAACATCGTTCTGCCTCATTTTTTATTGTTATCCACTTCATGTTCGCTAAAACCTTGTCAGACGCATTTTTTTTTAAATATACAGTCACTATAGTAGGTCGTAGCACCCGGATACCGATTTTCTCGAAATCATTAATAAACAATCAAATATTTAAGAAACTATACATCACTCTATATTGTTATCCGCTTTGTGTTCGCAAAAATCTACTTACACGCAAATCTGTTACATCTGCGGCCATTATAGTGGCTCGTAGCACCCAAACGCGGATTCTCTCAATACCATTAATGACACCTGAAATATTTAAAAAACATCGTTCTACCTCATTTTCTGTTATCTTCCACTTCGTGTTCGCCAAAACCTAGTCGGAAGCAATTTTTTTAATTCTACGGCCATTATAGTGGCTCCTAGCACCCGGACACCGATTTTCTCGAGACCATTAATCAACTAAGAGTCCAACGGTGAAATTTTACGGCTCGTCCGTGGAATCCGGAACGAATCCTCGCGAATCCCGCGTTTTTTTCTCAGTCGAAACACGCGCGGGCCGCCCTTCGCGCCGTTGCAATTTCATTCTTCCGAGTGCGCGCCCTGGGAAATACAAACGAAAAAGCGCACGCGCGCGGCCCATTGTTCGGCAACGTCGCCGCCGTCCGTTTAAAATTTTCCGTGCAGAAAAACAAAAAAGAGTGATCATGTTCCTCACGCGCCGGATCCCCGACTGAAGCCTCATACGTGATGCAGGGGAAATCCGGCAGATGTTATGTTTCTGACGAATCTCGGTGAATTTGTTCCACGACCACCCGTTCACCCCTCCTTCCTCCCTTGTGGGATTTAGAAAACGCGGAGGGATTATTCGCACGGTAAACAGAAGGTATTAAATAATAAAAATACGTTTGCAAACAGAGACTTCATGGATATGGAGTACACTAATACGTCGACGTGGTGGCCATCGGTTAATGACGGGAAGAATTGAATTTCATTGAATGTTTGCTGGTTTTTATAAAATTTAAGGCAACGTTGCAATAGTGATACGAAATAGTAAGTGTACGATGGAGTAGTTAAACATTTCGTTTCTTAACTATTTCTATTGGGATACTGTAATGAGGCAGTCTATGTGTTGAGCAATTTTCTAAAGTGAAAATGATCAAAGAGTATTTAGGGATTCACTCATGTGGATGTTTCAGTATGTTCTAAAGTAAATTTGTTTAGAGTGGGATTTATGATGGACAGTTATTAGACAGAATTTTTGAGAAATGTTCTGAAGGATGCTCAGATAATTTAATGGTTAAACTTAGGTAGCAAACGTAATAAACAGAAATTTAGGAGGAGCCAGGGAGGGATAAGAGGTTTCTGGAGAGTTAAGAACAATTAGGGAGTGCCAGCGTATACCAAAGAGAACTATGGAGAACCAGAGAGAGACAGGAAGCTATGGGGAGCCAAGAAAAATTAGAGCCAGTGAGGAACAGCGAGAACTAGGAAGAACCAGAGAAAGATTGGAGGCTATGGGGAGCTAAGAAAACTGAGGGAGAGATAGGGAGGATCGATGAGAAACAGGTAGAATCAAATAGAGGCAATGAGAGCCTAGAAGAGACAGGGACAGAGACAAGAGACTATGAAGAGCTGAGAAAACTTAGGCAGAGAGAGGGCGATCCAGAGAGAGACAGGAAGCTATGGAGAGCCAAGAAACATTCGAAAGTGTCAGTGAGAACCAGCGAGAACTAGGGAGAATCACAGCAAGATAGGAAGCTATAGAGAGCTAAACAAAGTGAGGGAGAGACAGAGAGAACCTATAACAGCCAGGTAGAACCAAATAGAGTCAAGGGGAGCCTAGAAGGGACACGAAGAGAGACATGAATGTATAGAAGAGAACAGGAGGAGCTAAGAAAGCTTAGACAGAGATAGGGAGAGCCAGAGAGGGAGACAAAAAGACTCTGAGAGACATAGGGCCCTACGGAGAACCAAGGAAAATTAGGTCAACTGCAGTTGCCGGATAGGAAACACCGGTTCTCGTCCGATCACTAAAGTTAACCTACATTGTCTACGGATCAGCGCTAGAATGGCTGACTGTCTTTGGTGCTTCTGTGATGCCGTTGACAATATAGTGAGTCGGAACCCACCTAAAACTAGATGCTGAGTTATGTACAAACAAGTAGAAGAAGAAGAAAAATTAGGGAGAGCCAGGGACGACCAGAGAGTGTCAGAGACAGACTGGGTTAGGCGAGAGGAAAGACAGGAGGTTAAGGAGAGCCAAGAAAAATTAGGTGGAGCCAGGCAGAAACTGGAAGCTATGGGGCGCCAAGAAAAATTAGACAGAGTTAAGGAGAAAAAAGGAGCTATCGAGAAGAAAGAAAAATTAGGGAAAGACAGGATGGGACAATTAGAGATCAGAAGCTCCGCAGGGCCAAGAAAAATGAGGAGGAGTCAAGGTACGCCAAGGAAGAGCCAAGAAATTGAAGATAGATGGGACGAGACAGAGGGATCCAGTGAATCCCTGAACTGGACCCCACATACTATATTCAATCCTACGGTAAAAGCCTAATACAAACAGTTTTGCAACTTCCACCCCTCCCACTGTTCTGTTGCTCAGTTGTGCGGGTCTGAGTAATGAGGTGGATGCGAGTTGTTACGTAATTGCGTTTACACGGGCCGGGTAATTAACTCCACGGCGAAAAGGGAGCCGTGAATGTCCGCGGCTAGGTAGCAGAGGCGGGGAAAAAGCGTCGCATTAAATTTAAGCTCTGAAAGAACACCAGCCTTCGTTCCTGGCGCCACGATCCTATCGCCTGGAACCGGTGTTGAATTCGGAAGTAATTGCTCAGCGGTAGAAAGTTAAATTCTCACGGAGGGATAAACGATAATGCGACGTCGGACGCTCCGGGGTTTACATATATTCTCACGTTACGCGATTAGGCGAACCGTTCCGCGAATTTATTAGCCTTTCCAGCCTGCGAGTGTGATGTAATTACGGTTATCGAAATCGCTGTAAATTCAGCCGGGCCACTTCCCACCCGAAACAGACATCCGTTGATAAGATTTGCTCTGTCGGCCAACTCCTTCAATGAGCTACTTTGCCTGCAGTTTGGAACAGTTTGCAGAGCTTTGTCGATGTTAAGTCTTTTACTCACATTTCTGTATAGACATAATGCGCTAATCGTAAGTCAGTCGTGTACAGCTCGTTAGCCAGCCGGGCAGTGGCTTGCACGACACTAAGCCACGCCTACCGCGGGCAGTAGCCACGTGGTGGGCGTGTCGTTTGCAGAAATGAAGTTTTCTGCAGGTAGAATATTATTAGGATATTAATAATGGATTACTAACCAAACTAATCAATACCAGATATAGAATTCATATCAAATGATTTTATCTACCCAGAAACATTTACTTTTCTATACAGTGGTAATGGTGTTACTTAAAATAGTTGACAGTGCTTGTAGATGTTGTTTACTTAAATTCGAATGAGACTGAGAGGTACAAGTGGACTAAACCTCTATGTCAGTCATGTACAACCTAATTATTCGTCAGGCAGTTGTTTCTATGGCACTAAGCCACGCCCCCCGGTGGCATCCCTCATTGGATGATCAACTTAAGGATAATCGAAGCTATATCGTATACTGGGCGAGCAAAAGGAGAGACAGGAAGCTATGAAGAGCAAAGGAAAATTAGAGAGACACAAGTAGTTACTCCCCTGTTCAAGCAAACGCTCTTAAACATAGCCCTAAGCCACGCCTCCTACAATCCAGTGCCCGCCGGGCCATCGAGTTGCACCTACCCGCTCAAAGTTCATTTCACCCAGCTTCAATGAAACTTAGTATAGCAAAAAATGCCTCCACATGCAGTCCACAGAGTCTAACCTTCGTAAATCTTTCACAACCCGTATAAACTTCCAAAAAATTCAATACAAAACTGCGTAGCGTTTACCTACCACCCGGACTAAATTCTCCCCTGATGGAGTCACTGCAACAGGGTAGCGTGTTGAATTATTGATAAAATTTCAAACTGCTAGTTAGACGGTGTCGCGAAGTGCTGTCGCAGCACTTCCACCGCCCGACCGTGGAGCTTTCACGAGCGCCGGCTGAAAAAAGCTCCGACAGAAATTCCGCCGGTGGAGTGTGTACTTACTCGCAGGGGCAGCTGCGTCAGCTCCGGGGATCGTTTCCCTGCGAACGCTTGCGAAGTCGACGGGTAACAACCGAACACCCGTTATATCCTCCTTTCGCCTGAACACCGTCGTAGCTCACCGGGTTGCCCGCCGGCCCCCTGACGCGTTATCTAAACGACGGTATCTACAAATACGCAATAAGGAAACCGAAGTTCGAGTCAAGGATCAACGGCGACGGACCCTTCGCCTGCGTTCGGGAAAAAGGGACGATGATGGGGAATCAATAGCGGGAACTATGACTCAAATTCTCGAGGAGCAGATAATGGTGAAAGAGGAGACGCGTGAACGAAAGGGGACACAGGTAATAGAAAAATAGGCCAGCCTCATTCATCGGGTCGTTTTCAAAAGTTATCACAAAATTTCACACAAGCGTGCTGCTCTTCAATTTCGTACCTTGGTAGAAAAAGGGCCAATGTCCAATTTGCCCTTTTTTAGGAAAAGGTGTACATATGTAGGTATCTTCTTATTATAGTACACATAACGCACTGGCCTCTTGAGAATGTACCTAATTTCGCTTATAATAGTGAAATGATTGCTGCATAATACCCAAATGCAAGAATATTTTACATTGGCCCCTTTTCTACGAAGGTACAGAATTAGTTTCATCCTAAAATCACTAATGTACACAAAAATCAAATTGAAAAAGACCTCGTCGCTGTCAAGCGTCTATAGGTGCTGATCGCAGTCAAAGGGTTAAATCGGGCAAGGAGGTTATGTTTCGATGTAGGAAGCTCAGGTGTTAACCAATAAGCAGCATCTGGTGTTACGTACTCGAAGTCTCCAACCTGTAACTTTGTAATGACCTTGAACTGTCCTTCGCCTCAACAGTTCCACAATTATAACTCTGAGACATCTAACAACAATTTCTAATTCCAACCCATTCTGTTGCAGGTGACAGACTCAGGAGTTCAACCTAACCTATCAAAACGTGAACAATTAGTCGATAACTAAAAATGATGTCGTTTCATATGAACTATTGCGTTTGGTGTAAGGTCAGGCGGCTTCAATCGTGTAAGGAGGTTAGGTTTCGATGTAGGAGGGTCAGGTGCGAGCCAATACACGGCATCTGGCGTTACATACTTCAAGCCTCGCATAACAAGCTCGCAGCTTGCTGCACGCTGATGGGAAAAGTTGCAGGCTGCAAGCTCGGATGTGTCGTCCCCTATCCACTTATTCTGTTTTCCCCCCAGCGCATCCACGGCTGCATAACGCGCTTATGGCGCCCTCTACGACAACGACAAACCGTCCCGAGCAAACTGTCCTCCTTTTTACAACACCATCGCGTTCGGGCTTTTTTTTGGCGCGAAACGGCGCTCACTTTGCACCTCAATTTTCCCGGGGAAAAGCGGATGAAGAAACTTCGAAACCCTTTGAGTATCTCCGCGAGGGTCAATTATTAGAAACCCGAAGATTTTGTTCACCTGATCATATTTTCGTTAACCGTGCGTTCTGATTACTTTCAAAATAATTTATTGGAATTATACTAAATTATTTTTGTCTAGAGCCACTTCAATTTGGTCGAATTTGGTATTGTTTATTTACTTGGGCGACATATTATTGGAGAGAGGAATTGTTTAGATTTTCAATATCGAGCCACGTATAACCTATGTTTAATAACGCCAGCATGTTTCTGCTCGAAGCTTTGATATTTAATATAAAGTTTCAAAACTTTGCCCGAGTGTGTAAATATTTTACATGTAAGGCAGTGGGCTTAAAGTAAGCCAGGTGGATGTGTTCACAAATATTTATGCTGGTTAAAAATTAATAATCCAAAGTAAAGTGGTTGAAGCATACAAGATATTCCAAATAATAGGTTATGTTAGCATTTAATTGAAAAATACATTGAGACAATTTTTTCAAATGCTTTATAACCGCATCACACTGGTTTGGACCAACTGGCAACATGTCACGTAACAATATTTTATAACGGGTGAGTCGCGCAGTTATAACTCGAGTTTGATTCGAAATAAAAAAAAGTTGTAGAGGAAAAAGTTAAATGGTATAAGAATGTCTGTTTTTTTATAAGCTCAATTTTCTTATAATTGCAACGATGCGCCTAAAAATGCAAATGCATTGTTTTCTTAAACAGAAATGCTTATTTTTTTTTAAGTGGATCGATTCTTCGGTACATTATGCATAAAAAACTATTAGAGTGTAATGTTAAAAAAATCAATATTTCAAAAGATATCTACAGTTTCTTAATGTACAGTATGCCCTATGAGAGGAGCGTTGTCATCCCCACCACTTAATGATGCAAGCATTTGAAGTAGAGGTTGCCTTTAAGTCGAGTGGAAGACTTAAAATAAAATATTATAACAAATTGTTCTAATTTAACCAGCGACCACCCTAAATTCTTTAATGAAAAACATAAAAGAAAACGGTTCGTTAAATGCTTGTTACGTTCAGGTGGAACATTTGAAGAACTGTAATAAGGCGTACTGTGCATTAAAAAACTTGAAATACCTCTCGAAATATTTATTTTTTTAACATTACACCCCAATACTTTTTTATGCAAAATATTGCGAAAAATCGATCCACGTAAAAGAAAATATGCGTTTCCATTTAAAAAAACAATATATTTGAATTTTCTAGACGCATCATTACAATTATAAAAAAACTGAGCTTATAGGGAAATAGACATTCTTATACCATTCAACTTTTCCCTGTACGACTTTTTTCTATCTCAAACCAAATTCGAGTTATAAACCGTCCCAATTGCGTGACTCGCCCCATACAGTGTGAACGCGGCTTTACAGCTCGAACGTTTCGCATCCTTTTCTCTCTGGCGCTGATTAAATGGAGGCTTCGATGACTTCGCCGTGTTCGTTTTTGTTCCAGTTCCGTGTCTCGCGGGGTACTTTTGCAACAAAAAAAGAAAAAAGGAAAAAGTCCCATCTCGCGGGTGTAATTCGCCGCAGCGCCATAATCGCATATTCGGTGCGTTCGTCCTCATTCCGAAGTTTCGTCCGGTAAATCGCGGTGTTGAAAGTTCGCCCTGAAGTGGAAGCCGACGCATAAAATTCCCGCAGTGTTTCCACGGGACGGAGTCGGTTGAATGCGACAACGCCGACGTCCCGTGTCCGACCCACTTTTAATCTGCTGTACCACATGCGTACTTACAAATACCATTTTTTTTATCTTTTCGACGTTGCGCGTTCGCCGCATCCTGTTGGCATTTACGTTCATTTTTTTGTTTCGTTTTGTTTTTCAATTCGCTATTGTCGCGTCGTGTACTTTCGAGGGATTGTCGTCGGTCTCGGTCATTGTGACGGGATACGGGGTTTCCGGTGACGCACTATGTACAGGGTGTCCCAGTAATCGCGGTACAACCGAAAAGGAGGTGCCTCTTACCTAACGGAAAAATTGAAATTGAAAATATTAAATTTAATTTGTTCATATACGACTTCGATTTTGGAAAACTATTTGATTGAAAATGAAATGGCGTTTTATATGCAACGATTAAATATAATTTAAAATAATATAATATGTGTTGATAAGGTATTTCTTTTGTGCGGCTTATAGAGGGTGACCCATTTAAATCGACCTACACGAATATCTTCGAAATTATTGATGATACTAGAAAATGTTTCAGACAAAAGTTAAATGGTTTCAGGGGGCACATTATTTGATGTGACAAAGTTTTTCCTATGTGGACGGCTGGAGGGTATATGAAGGTCAACTTTGTTTTTTTAAATGGAATCATATATTTTCTAATGCGCCAGTCGGTGCAGCTCGTCATTCCCTACACAAAAGTACTAAGCCACTTATGGCGAAAAAACGTTATTTTAGAAGATAATTTAATTTTAATATAAGTACAGTGTTCCACGGGTTGCTGGAAGTTCTCGGTCCCGAATGCTCTTTCAGCCAACCGTGAAACACTGGAATCCGTATTCAAAGGATTAAATATACATTATTTTAAGTTAAAATTTATGCAAGTAGAGTGAATGTACCACTAGTTGACACTAGGACTCATTTTCCATTATAATTATTACGATAGAGTTTTATTTTTAGTCAGCAATTTTCTAGGTGGATAACTTGATTCGTCAGCCGTTTTAAAATTACGTAAATTTATTAGTATTGCTAAATAATACTATAATAAAGTTTTATTAAAAAAAATTGAACCCTCCAAACTGCATGAGTAGTTGACACATCAAATTTCTAAAGAACTAGTAATTGACAGGTTCGTGAACTAGTAATTAGCACTAGACAAAACAAAATACAATGTTTATGTGAAAACAAAAATGCAAGATTCAGGAAACAAAATGAAATGAAATGAAAAATGTATATAAATTTTTTTGACTCCTGATTGAATTTAGATTTGAATAATTGAACAGTGTGTTTTGGGAGGAGGGAAAGTAAAGTAATTATTTCATTTATAGGTAACACTTAAATTCAGTTCTCGTTTATCTGAATATAGATACTATTTCTACAACATTTAAGAACATGTAACAAAACCAGCAGAAGCTATAAATAATTACTAATATCATTAATTAAAAAGAGTATAGGTCTATTTTACCTAATTTCAGATTACTTTCATGACGTACCAAAATCGAGAAAGTCTTGTCGGCTTCAGTCTACACGGTACAGCAGCCAACACGTCAAAGCGTAGACTAATTTTCCGAGCAAGTCGAGTCACTACCGGTCTAAAAAACTGTCTTTTCCGAAAAAAACGTAACAAATCCAGTGGTCTGCGGCACGGCGAAAGAGATCATCCTGGTCACGTGATACGGAGATGCGAATTTATAACTTATACAAGGACGCCGAACGTAATTACTTTCTTGCGTACGCGGGGGGCGTGGCTGGCGCGGCGCGGCGGCGGGGAGGGTAGAGTGGAGGGGGCGGCGGAGGGGAAACTAAAACTGGTGGAGCGCAGAGAGGGCAAAAGTGCGGGACGTTCTTTCGTTAATCAACGCCTCAAAGTTTCTTGCCTCTCGAACTTCGCGGAAAGGAATATTACTTTCTTATTGACACTGCTCGGCTCTTCTCGCGACTGCGGCGGGACATCGGTTCGTCAGCGATTACTTTTATTTCCTCGGTATACCGTTTCTTGCTCCCCGTTAATTAGCAGCGGGAATTATGCTAGGGGAATGCGATTTCTCGCGAGTTCTTCAGCGGAGATTAACAAATCCGCAGTAATTTTTCTCGACGCCAAGCGTCTGTTGGCAACGATTTCATTTGAACCACGTGCTATACACGTCATTTGCTCTGCGTCATTCACTGTCAGCAACAGATTAGGTGCTGAGAGATCTCACATTTTTCTTCATTTGGTCTCAAAAAGCTGTGCAGACTCCAGCTCTTCACTCATTCCTGCCTTTCTACTCTTTCTTTTAATAATTTCTAAGTATAGTAGAAGCTCAATGGTTGCACTCTGGATACTTGCAAGCGAATCTCGTCTGTTGCATTCCAAGTCGCTTACAAGGGAACACCGTGTACCCTTACTCATTAATTGGAGTAAAACTTTGAAGGTTTATACAGTGATTCACGATAAGGAAGACGATAGGTCTCATTCGTGCCCAGTCGCCCTTGAAGGGTGTGAAAATTAACCTCAAAGTCAAATAGGCACTCCCGTCACTCGCGTCAGATGAATTTTCAACAATTTTTTTCTCGAAAACAAAGCATCATACGGAAAAACTTTATTCGATATTTTCGATGCATTTTGGACCCATATTACTAGAAAATTAAAAATAACCCGAGTATTTTATTTCTGTACGACAGGACCGTTTAATAAGTATCGATAGGAAGCGGTCAGTCTTCCAGCAGACGAATTTTCAAAAATTTTTTCTTCGAAAACGAAGCGTCGTACAGAAAAACTACATGTTACATTTTCGATGCAGTTTGAACTTATAATACTAAAAAATTAAATATAAAACCGACTATTTTATCCCTGTACTGTATATCCGTTTAAAACGTATTTATAAGACACGGACAGGCGTGCGCTGCTTCCAATTCCGCAGCCTTCCGGACACCGATTCCCGGACAAATCGTACATCTTATGGGACAGGGCGGTGGCACCGGAAGGGACGTGCTGAAATTCCATAAAGAAAACGCTGCTGGAACATGGGTTGTCCTTAATAAAGTAGCAAACGAGCGAGTCGTTGTCGGCAATACGGCCTGACAGCTTGACGGATGTCCCGTAACCATTTCTCCCTTTGCGACCGTCCCCACGTCCCCTCAGGGATTACGGGGCAAACGAATAATAGCTTGACCTTTTTACCCCCATCCTGGCCAACCACCGCACCCCTCACCGCCAGCTATTACCACTTATTGCATTACACGATCTCATTAATATAGTCTCCGGGAACGAGGTGCTCCCGCGGGACCCTCTGACTCCTCCGGTCACGTTCGTGCAGGTTCGAACTGGTAATGGAAATCAACATCAGTAATGAAAACCGGGAATCAGTGCTCGATTCCGTGGCTGGCGAGTTTTGTCCCTTAATGGATTACATTTTGAAACGTTCGTTTTGTAACGACGGGTTTTCAGGCCACCCGACTCCCTTCAGGACAGACAGCCACGAACCCTGAAGACCTTCGTTAATTTTGGTTAACCCTCGTAGGACGGTGCGGGGGACAGGTGTACCCCATAACATATTTTTTTGACATAACTCCATAGGATTCGGAAAATAAAATTATTTGTAATAAGTAGACTGCGGATGTTTATGCAATATAACATACGCCAACATCTGACAAATGCACATTTAAAACCGTGAAATAATGAAAAGTACATTTTTTTAAAATATGTACAGAACAAAATATATTTTTGTCAAAGTTCATTTCTATAACTGCGTTAATATAACAAATATTTAACTCTAAAAATGTATATTTGCATAAACATCCGCAGTCTAGTTACTGTGATGAATAAAATTTGCTATTCAGTGTTATAATTATTTAATACTAGTTTTAGTTTAAGTCTATTTAGCACTTTGACTGCTATGTCATCCATGTATGGCACTTTACTCTCAACTACTATAGGACGTCTGTGAGACTGCAAATTTCCATTCATCCGTATTTTCCTTCCTGCATGACTTATCATCTTCTCACGCCATGTACCTTTCAATTAGAGTCTATTGTTGAATCAGGCTTAGCTCTCTTTATTATTATTAATGTACAAAGCAAGAACAATTGGATTTGATCTTCATTCGGCACTTGTATGCACGTAATAACGCAATAAACATTAGCCGTCTGTGGTACCTCCTATAGTAATTGCGTAAGTTTCAACGTCTATAGTAGTTAAGGGTTGAAACAGTAGATTATAAAGCGTCTGACTGGCTATGGCAGTTTCCACTGTGGCATTCAATGTGTTAACACTTTCAGTGCCACGCTGCAATAGCTGAAAATGGCAAACTTTCTAAATTTTTATACAAAATAAATGTATCCATCAATTTTATCCGTTTTAATCAATAATATCAATAATTTTTATGATTTTTTTACTGCTTCTGTTAGAGCTTACTAGGTATATATTTAATATTTTACATGATCAAATAAATAATGATTGAATCTATGTGTCACCCAGATATGGCTGACGTGGCACTCAAAGTGTTAAACGAGTTATTACGTCAGGATATCCGATTCAAATTGTCATGTTTGCTTAAGTATTTCACGGTTGAATAACAATGCAATAACTTAACAATCGATGTGGTGAGTGTTACAGTAATGGAACATCCAATCGAACGCACGTTCCACCGTTAAAAAAATTGTATATTTTATGGAAACCCACGCTGGCGAAATTATTCAAATGATCGAACGTTGTTTCATATTCGGATAATAGACATTTTGCCGTGTCGCAATCGATAATGCAGAGTCACTTCTCCAAATAGTATCTCAGCACGGTTTCAAAGGATCGAACGATCGAAGAAGTATATTGACTTTCCGTCTGCGCAGCTTCCACGGGCAGGTGAAATAACACAGGTGTTCAGCCTCCCATCGTTTCGCTCTAATGGCTCAGGTATTAGAGCTATTAATAACTATGAGGCTAAGTGGTCCGTTTTTCTTGCAATTATGGACGATGTATGTCTATCCAGCAGCGAGAACGAAAAGCAGGCAATCATTTTAGTCTAAAATGTCTAAAAATAATTACTTCGAAAATTGTTTACAACTAGAACAATTAGGTTTATTTTTCGTGTCTGAAAATAAAAGTGTCAACTATTTGTACAATCACCCTAGATATTTTGTTGATAAGTAATTGTTTATTATATATTTCTTTATTCGATTTGATGAGTACTATCTAAGTTTTGGATACTTTTCTAACAGCGTGTACAATGTTAATAATAATCATTGTAAGTATATAGTTTGGTTAGAAAATGTGTTCATGCAATCATACAAGATTGTATACAGGGTGAGTCATAATGTGATCTGTAGGTTCCTCTTTTGTATTTCGTCCATTAGGATACCACTGTTGATGTCCTTGGACAGCCAGACAACTATTACCTCCACAATAATAATACACGAGTCATTCCACGCTAAATCAATTTTGACATTGATGTCAGGGATTTTGTCCAAAATGGAATATAATGTAGTGCATATGAAATTAGGGGGAGTTTAAGTCATCATTTTGCTGGTTTCGAATTTGTTTAAAAAATACTGACCGTTGAATTTAGCAATTTTTGCCTATTTTCATGAAAACGGGCTGTATTGTAAATTTCTATAATAAAACCTGTACACGTAAATCATGTTTAATTATGATACTGTGAAAATTATCAAATGTCCACAATTCGGAAACGCTTCCCCTCAGGGTACACGATTATTACAATTTTTTGCTTAAAATTACGTATAGAGTACGTGGTTGAGGTAATAGAGTTTCATATCGGGACACCCTGTGTATATTTGAGGAGCAGGTGGGGGGGTGAAGTTTGTTCGCAACAGTTCCCACGCTCTTTAGGAAGCTGAAAGGGTGAAGAAGCAGTTAACTCGCGTGCAGGGGTTGGAGAACCGCATACCGCCGCCTGCAAGTACACAATATCGAACAAAAACGTGGAATGTTTTCCAGGGGGCGGAAAGGAGGAGGCCGTGAAATTAGTAGAAGAAGGGAGGGTGAACGGGGATGTTGCACATTCTGCTACACTTTATGCAAATAGTTCGACTGGCGGCCATCCATTAAATGCCGTTTTCACCCTGTCTCGACTCACAAAGGCTGTACATATTTCACGAACATCCCCTCCCCTCATCTGCTCAGCTAATGCTTTTGCCGTATAAATGCACCGACAGCTTTTTATGAAAATGATAGAGTGCATCGAGATATGTATTAAAAAATGTATTGTTGCGTATAAAAGAATGAAGGAACAATTGTTACCATACTATTGTATCCTTGAAACCATACAGTTTATATAAACATAATCTTTTTCTGTCACTTGTGTCTTCAGAGATATTTGAGGTGGATGGTGTTATTGAGACACCCAGTGTGTACGTAAAGGACTCGGTTCACGTGCATACGCTTCGTTATTTCTTGAAGTGCTGAAAATACTAAAAAGTGGTTTGTACAAAAGCTGCTTGGTTTAAAATGAGCCTCATGTTAGTATAAACAATCTTTTTTTTTAATTATTACTTTAAGAGATAACAGCGTCGTGTTCGTTTTTTAAAACGGAACCACACATTTTTCAATACAATAATCAATGCAGCTATTTTTTGTCTATAAAAGAGTATTAAAACATTTCTTCCAAAAAATCATTACTTTGGGAGATATATTCATTTAAGTATTATTATTTTTAACGTATTCGATTTAACATATCTGCTAAAATAATAATTTCTCGGTATAAATACCTTAATACTTTCTTATAGAAAATAAATAGTTGAATCGATTAATGTATTAAAAAATATATTATTATGTTTAAAAAAATGAAGATGAACTTAGTATGTTCGCTATGCTTCCGTGTACAAAGACACAATTGTGATCACATTATTGTATGCTTGAACTCATACAACTTTCATACGCAAGATTTTTCTCTATCACTTTAGTCTTCGGAGATATTCAGTTGGATGATGTTATTGGGTCACCCAGTGTGCACGTAGCGTGCAGTTAACGTGCACATGCTTCGTTATTTCATAAAGTGTTGAAGATACAAGAAAATGGCTTATTCGAAAGCTGCATGGTTACAAAAGACCCATATGAAAATGTAAACAAAGTTTGTTTACTGTTATTAATTTATTAGATAACAGCATCATATTCACTTTTTTAAATAGAACCATGTCATTATTAATAGACTAATCGATGCAGCTATTTATTCTCTATAAAAAAGTGTTAAATTATTTGTGCAGAAAAATCATTACTTTAGCAGGTATTTTCATTTGAATATAACTATTCTTAACATATTTGATGTAACATATCTTCTAAACTAATGATTTTTCGGCAGTAACACCCTAATACGTTCTTATAGAGAATAAATACCTCCATCGATTAATACAATAAAAAAATATAGAGATCCATTAAAAAATCCAAGCTGACCTTAATATCTCCCCTATGTGTACATTCATAAAGAAACAACTACTACTATGTTATGGTACCACAGAAACCATATAACTTTCATAGGAAAGATTTTTCTCTATTACTCGTATCTTCAGAGATATTTCAGTCGGACCGAGTTATTCGGGCACCCCGCGCGCGCTATAGATGGAAACGGGCGAAGATTGCGTTAGGGGTCCGTTTGTATGCAGCCCCGTACGTCCGCGGCACGAGGGTGTACCGCGATATTTGACTTTCCTTCAGCAGTTTCGCGCTGGACCAGCCGCGACTGACCGACTCCCGCCACTTTAAATCGTCCTATACGCTCGGATTACCTCTATTTCCCATTCATTTATGGTAAACGTGGCAAATATTGTTCCCCGTTTGCCTCGAGTTCCCCTCGACCGCCCCCTTCACCCCCTCTGCAGGCTTATTCCATTCTTTCTACGTCCTGAAGACCGAATTCCACGGACGGAAGAAAAACTTGTTCATCGATTTTAATTTCATTAGCCATCATAGAACCGTGCTCTAAAAGTTACGTTAAACCTTTGATTGCGAACGGCGTCTGTAGTCGTTTGATAAAGTCGCTCACCGTGTACTGCCGACGCCTATAGGCGTTTGGTGTAATGGTGCGCTACGTACTTCTGCAGCCCATCCGCACGCAGCGTTCGCCTTGTTTCTAAGTAGCCTGCAGTCACTGGATTAATAATCATTAGACTGCGGATGTTTACGCAAATATACACTTTTATACTTCCATATTTCCTGTATTAATGCAGTTAAATAAATAAAGCTTCAATAGGACTGCATGTGCTCCTTGAAATGTTTAAGATATGTGTTTTTTATTTTGTTAAATTGATCAATGTCTGTCATTCACCCATTTTGGGTATATTTAATTGCATAAACATCCGCAGTCTAGTAATCATATTCCTCCTAGTACGAAGGAATTTACCCGGAAAATAGCTCAGACATACATAGAATGTGTTCTTGGAATATATCGTTCATAATGGTTGTGCGCTATCTGCAGTCGAAGAGCAGGCTGATCGTTAGGATTTCAAGGTAGGTGAATGCGCGTTTCACCTGATTGGAGGACGAAATTTGACAGACACCTATTGCGTCTCAGTAGATTTAACCAAAACGAGCGAACTTTAAGTCGTTTTAAATTTTGGTGGAGTTAGAAGATTGCAGGAAAAGGGAGACTTTAGGATGAAAAAATAATGTGGTCTTCGATGAAAATATAAAAATATTTGCATATAAAAAATTGTTGTATATGAAATTATAATGTTTCCTTGATGGGTGATGATGTCAGAGGACATTGATTTCTACCAAACTAGCATGAACGCTGTAATTAAACCGTTGAAAATGATGTATAAAAGTCGATGGTAACTATAAAATAGCAGAAAATAAAAGAATTTATTTATACAGGGTGTCCTAGCCATCGTGGTACAACCGAGCAGAGGGTGATTCTACGTGAAAAAATAAGTCGAGAATGTAGATTAGAATTTTTTCAGATGAAGCTCTGTTTTCGAGAAAATTAATTTTAAAAGTGTACTGAGTACTTCCTTACGTCCCGTGCGGAGAATCGACAAGCTAATTGATTGAATACGATGTTTGAACGCACATGGGCGTTCTCCGCACGGACCGCAGTAATATTACGTAAGTGTATTAAATTGTTTTCATATTATATTTCACTTTTTTCATTGTCGGGTGCAGTTAGCATCCAGCTAGGCACAAAGCTTGATAAGGGATCAGCATTACGTATGATATTAATGTCATTTGACATACTTAAGTGCACGCATACCCGGCGAATATTCAAGCTCGATTTTCTCGAAAACAAAGCCTCATACGAAAAAATTTTATTCTATATTATTGACTTATTTTGTCACGTAGAATCACACCCTGTCCGGTTGTACCACGACGGCTGCGACACCCTGTATGTAACATACACTATTATATTACATTCATTAATTACTATTCTTCTAATTACTCCAGTCTAATGTGAAGGTACATTTTTGGTGAAACGTTAGAAATTTTACACATGGAATTTAAACTTCACGCACTAACGGGGCAGACTATAAATTAGATGCTTTCAAACGAACCGCGTAACCAGCTTTAAATTTCAATTACCAGTGCCGGCTGCGAAGGCGCTAACGGAAATCTATTTTCGCGTATCCTAGAGGCCGAGGGATTTTCCGCAGCGGACGGAGCTTCTGCTCCCGCTCGGAAGGAGAGCCGGCAAGCTGCGGAAATTTTTCCGGCCGCACCTGCTCGACGAATTCCGCTCGTCCGTTTTTCTTTTCGCCGGTGTGCCGGCCCTCGTCAGCTTGGCCGACCAGAGAAATCGGGAATAATAATTAGAGCCGGCCCGACCGGCCGCGGAATTATTCCGCCGCTTGGACATGCAGAAAAACGGCGGGAACTTGGGGAGAATCGGGAAATCGCGTTGGAATTTCGCCGTTCTGACGTCGCCTCTGTCGGCGTTCACTTCATTTCGCTTTTTATTTATATTCTTCCTCTAGCGTCGACTGCTCAAACTGTTAGCAAAATATAGTATCTGTACAGAGTGGAGCATTTAAGTGGGAGCACCTGAATATCTTCCTTATTTGTGGTCGTAAGAAAAACCACCTTAGAACAGCGGTTCTTAAACTTTGAGTTCGAGGATCCCTTTCATATGATGTGCATTTTACCATACCGTTAACCATTAACTTTATATTAAACTTTAACTTCACATAAATCAAATTTTAGTTTGTAAAATCACTTGCGGATCCCCAGGGAGTCACAGTTTAAGAATGCTGCCTTAGAACATAGTTACACTATTCTAAGGAGCACATCTTCTTCCACAGGGTCATTTTTTGGTGAGATTTTAAGGTCATCGATGTTTTTTTAAATGGGACTATGTATTTTGTTCAACTTCAATATGATTATTTGAACTTCTCCCAACGCGTAACTAATTATAAGTTCATTCTCTACCTCATTCCTTCATTCTTGTAGAAATCAACAGTTCTGGAGCTTATGCCACACATGACAAACATTCGACTGGCGAAGTCGAACGTGCAAGCCACGATCTTCATATTTTTCGATTCCGTCTGATTTGTCGTTGAGTTATACTACTAGCGAGAGGAAATTATTCAGGCGACTGAGTTTTCATTGGGGTTTACTACTTGCACAGGGAAATTTCTCCATGCGCCTGATTTTTCGTTGAGTTATACTACTCGCACATTGAAGCTTACGGACGTTTGATGTTCTGTTGAGTTATACTACTTGCTTAGGGAAATTATTACAGGCGCCTCATTTTTCATTGAGTTGCACTACTTGTGTACGGAAATCTTCCACCATCTGAATTTTTCTTTAGGTTATATTACCTGGGCAGAGAAATTTTTCAGATGTTTGATTTTTCATTGAGTTATACTACTTGCACTGAGAAATTTTTCAAGCGACTAATTTTTTGTTGAGTTATACTACTTGCGCAGAGAAATTTCCGATCATTTCATTTTTCGATAAGTTATGCTACTTCCGCAGGGAAATTTTCGGTCATCTGATTCTTCGTTAAGTTATACTACTTGTACAGGGTAATTTCACGGACGTCTGATTTTTCATTGGCTCTATTACTTGTGGAGGAAAATTTCCGACCAAATAATTTCTCGTTGGGTTGTGCCAGTTCTATAGAAAAATTTTCTGCTGTCTACGTCTTCATTGAGTTATATTACTTGTGCAGGGAATTTCTCTGACACTCAAGTCAACGCTGAGACATACTAGTCGTAAATAAAATTTTTAGCCATCGGGAGTTTCCTTGAATTATACTAGTTGTACAGAAAAATCGTTTGCCGTCTGAATTTTCATTTAGCTATACTAGTTGTACAGATAAATTCTTGACCGTCTGATTTTTCGTTTAGCTCTACTACTTGAGCAAAGAAACTTTCCGCGAACTGATTTTTCGTTGAGTTACTCTAATTGTCCAGCCGCCTGAGTTTCCATTTAGCTCTACTACTCGCGCAGCGAAATTAACCGTCTGATCTTTCGTTGAACTATACTAGTTGCATAGGAGCATTTTGAGTCGTTATTCAAGTAACAAACTCTGAACAAACTCCCCGAAAAAAAGCAGATGTAAAACTCGAAATATTAGCTCTTTGACGGCCACAAGTATTTTGAGAAAACTGGTTACCATTGACCACTCTTTGCAAGATTCTTTAAATAATAGATGTTCACCATTATTCTTATTGTGAGTTTCTCAAAAGTTTCTCGCAATATTCCTCCTTATTTCACTTGCAACTTACTGTAAAGGGCAGATTTTGATTTTCAGCTTGTTCGTCATATTTTTCGATCAAGTTCATTACACGTTTTCCCAATATGTTTCAGATCAGGAGATTAAGAAGGTCTGAGCATGACTTCTATTATATTACTCTCTTGTAATGGTTTCAAACATTTTTAGCAATAGCACAGGTGAGGTATCGTATTTCTTAACAAAAATTCCAAGTTCATTTATTCCTTTTACATGAATGTAACACAAACGAGTGAAATCACACGTGCATACGTGACACAGGCCGTCAAGGTGTTAACAATACACGCTAAACGAACTAAACACACACCAATACAAAAATACAATAAATAAAATCGTCTGGAGGTACGCTGAAAGAAATTCTAACGAAACATCTGTCAATAAACATTATCGTGGAACCGTCGCAGTGTAGTCGGAAGCAAGTAGAAGTTCGGGCAGCAGTCAGGCAGACGACATAAATCCTTGGGACGCGAGTTAGATAATGGATTAGATCGACGGCGGGCCGGTGTTTCCGCGGACACAGGGAAACAAATCACGAAACGAACAGAACCGCGGGTCCGCCGGTTGAACGGGGCCGGTGGGCGGGGCGGTGGGCGGTGGGAGGCGGGCGGACGGATGGAGGGGGGCGCCGATTGGTCAGCCAAAGTTTCGCGGAAAGCGGCGAGGCCGCGGTGACAGTCTGTGACGGATTACCGGGCGGCGAAAACGAAATTAGCGGCCGATTTCGGCGATTGGCCGCGACCAAACGATCCGCATGATGACCGTTCGGCCGCGACGGAAGAAACGGACGGGACGTTTCGTTGGAGGATCGCTCGAGCTGCGATAATTAGGGGATCGAGTTCACAGAGTGCACGCATGAGTTGGATATGCTGGTCGTTTCGGCCGTCCGAATTTCTGTTCAGCTGCGCTTCATGCGTGCGAACATGTTGGACTGTATGATGGTCTGTTCAGCTGTGGTGCTTGCATTAGACAGCCTTTGGTCGAGGACTTTTTTTTCAGCTCTGCCAGAGGAATTAGTTCGTAATACTGGTCAGGCTTCATATGGAAGGAACGAGTTTATTAGAGTTCGGAAACTGTAGTACATAGTAGCCTTTGCAGCACAATCCTCTATACACTATGCTGCTCGGCGATATCGGCATAAGGCACTCGATAAACTTTATTCCATAGCATAAAGCGGTTTGCAGTACTCTGTATGCGACATTAGACAAGACAAACCATTTTATAACACATCAGTCATTGTATTATAGAATGCTTAATACACTATAATACTCTATACACTATGCTATTCAATGCTCAATACTTTGAAACACTGTATACACTCATTACACAAGACAGAACGCTTTACGATACTATATACACTGTATGAAACAATATAAACTGTTTTAAAACACTTCATACAGAAATTAATTCATGAAATATTTTACAACACGCTACACATTGTATAACAGCTATCAAGGTACTGTACTACACGCTACACACAATGCTATACAACACTATAAACGTTAGAACACTCTACACATTGCATTACACATTACCGAATACTTTAAATCATTTTATACACTGTATTATACAGAACTTAACAGGCTTTTAAATGCGACATACAGTGTATTATACAACACAAACCACTTTACAACAATCCACACATGATATTGCACGATACAAACTACTTTACAACACACCACACATCACATTACAAAACACAAACCACTTTGCAATATTCCACACACAACACTGCAGAGCATAAAGCACTTTACAACACTTTACAGAACTTCACGCACGACAATACAAAACAAAAACCACCTTACAGAACACGACACATGAAGTTGCACAACACTGGACACATTAAAACACTCTATACATGATACTATGCGACTAAGAAATTTTCAGACGTCTGAGTTTCCGTCAAGCTTTACTACCGGCAATGTTGGAATTATTGAAAAATTTTCGAATGTTTGACCGAACACTTACCTGCACTACTTGCCCTGTGAAAAGAAATTTCACTCGCTTGACTATGCGTTTGCTTGTACTACTTACAAAGAGTGCACAAATTTTCGAAGAATTTCCGAAACTTGACAGCAGCACGAGTCAACGGGAATTCAGAGGAGCGAAATTTTCCGAGCGTCTGGCCAAACATTCAGCTGTACTACTTGCGGCGGAAACATTTTTCGATCGTCCGACTGTGCGTTTACCTGTACTACTTACAGAAACTGCGAAAATTTCCGAAAATTTTCCGAAACGTGACAGTAGTTCGGGTCGACGAAAAATCAGACAACCGAAAATTTTCGAGAGTCCGGCTGAACATTTAGCTGTACTACTCGCGGCAAAAATATTTTGCGCGCGTCTGCCTAAGCGTTTACTTGTACTACTTGGCAAGACCGAGGATTTTAGAAAAATTTCCGAAATGTGTCAGTAGTATAAGTCAAGGAAAAATCGGACGGCCAAAAATCTTTCGATTCAAGTAGTATAGCTAACCGTTTGGTCAGACGATCGAAAAGTTTTCATAAACCCATCGGACTGCACGAGCTACGAGTTCAACGAAGCATCAGGTAAAAATATTTCTCAACGGAAGTAGTACAACCGTACGCTTGGTCAGTCATCGGTACAATTTTAAGAGAAGCTTGTGGCACGGTTGTACAGTGCATTGCTGTAAACTCTTCGTGCAATTTGCCGTGTGCTCTGTGCAGTATAGTATGTGGAGCGTTGTAAAGTGTTGAGTGCTGTAATGTGTTAAGTGTTGTGTCATAATGTGTGGAGTGTTGCAGGGTACCTTGTAATGTTGTGGTATTGTGATTTGTGTGTTGTAAAGTATTTTGTAGTGTATAACATTGTGTTCTGAGTGCTGTAACGTGGCTTTGAGTAATGTTAGAGTGTTGTAGTGCATTGAGTGTTGATTAACAGGCTATACCAAGCGTTGTAATGCATTCAGTGTTGATTAACATAGTATACGAAGTGTTGCAATATACTGAGTGGTGATTAAAATAACGTATACAGTGTATTAGTGTATTCAGTGTCGATTAGCATAGTACCCAGAGTGTTGCGGTGTACTGATTGTGAGTGTTGATGAACACAGTATACATAGTGTTCTAGCGTATCGAATGTCAATTAATATACAATAGTGTACAAAGTATTGCAATCAATTGAGCGTTCATTAACAGAGTGCCTAAAGAGGTGCACTGCATCGAGTGCCACGCTGTGTACCACTGAAGAGGAATATTGTACGCTGCACGAACGTCACAAGGAAATTGTTTATTCGTTCGAAAATATAAAATAAATTCCGACGATGAATTGTAATATCGTTATTCATGCAAATGCAATATTTTCAATGAAAGGCTTCTGCTCATTTACAAGCACTAAACTACTGATTGCCTTTAAAAGTATGCTTTACCGTTTGGCGCACAAAGAGAATTGGTGTAACTTAATTACCTGGAAAAATGATATTTAAAGGATGCACTCCATATCATTTTCACGATCGATCGTATCGCAAAGGCAATTTATCTGTACCACCTCACGACATGAATACACATTTAGTATTTTCCGAGAAACTCTTCATTCCCTCTTTCCTGCCGTTTCCACAGACTAAAAGCTCGCTTAATTAGACTTTTAAGCAGCTTTTAATGCTTTCCATTTAACATACTCGCACACGATTCAGACTGAACATTCTGTAGCGCCTATAGTTCTATAATACAGTACTCCACAGTTCACATGCGGGAGCTTTCATGAAAATGGAAAAATGTTTTACAAGGCAGACGTGTAATTCAGTTTCGAGTATATTATTTAAACAAATTGAGATTACGGTCAACTGAAAACTAATTCCCACTTGAAATTATGTTTCTTTACGCTGGATCATTTTCGAGATATTCGATCAAGTATTACTCGACTAAACGAAAAAAATTTAAATTCAGTATTTCAACAAAATTATTTAGAAAATTATTTGTAACTCTGGTAATATTGATTTTGCAACCTATGTTCATTAGACATATTTTATGCAATTTGGTAAGTACAATTTGCTACGCAAATTTCGAACTTCGAAAATGAATGCTACCCGAGCTGTCAAGAATTTAGTATTGAAAACAAATAATCAGAAAATTGTTTATAACTCAGATAATTTTGATTTTTCGACGTATAATTATTATACATTTTTATTCAACTTCCCATGTACCATTTACCCTATAAATTCCAAATTTTTGAAATGTATATTACTCGAGTAAATCCGGAGTAAATCTTCCTAAACAATTGTTAAAATTTTTCCGAGGTAAGGACGTCTTCAGGTTCCGCATAACTTCGTCTCCGACCCTTCCTCACGTTGAAATAAAGGGGAGACTTCCGTTGTTCCACCCCTTAAAGAATAGCCCGCGAAAAGTTTGAATTATGGCTCATAAAAACTTCCCAGGCCCGGACGATTAAGTCGCGGATAATATAGTGGTCGGGAACCTTCGCTATAGTAGTACACAGGGTGTGTGAAAATTAAGTCAAAATCAGAGACGTGTAGGTTCCCTGTGACAGAAGCAATCGAAAGTCCTTTGCCATTTTGCAATCTGATGCCTCGTTTTCCAGAGATGAGTAAGTAAAAATCAAAGGCCTGACTTAGGTCAGAAATCGTTCAGAAAATTGTATATAACTCGAGAAGTATCAATTTTTCCACGGATGTTTATTAGACACCATTTGTTTAATTTGTAAAGAACTACCTGCTCTGTAAATTTGAAATTTCAAAAATAAATATTACCCAAGCTGTGAAAAATTCAGTATTTAAAAGCAATTATTTGGAAAATTATCTATAACTCGAAAAGTATCAATTTCTCCACGGATGTTTATTCGACACTATTTGTTTAATTTGTAAAGAACTATCTGCTTTGTAAATTTAAAAATTCAAAAATAAATATTACCCAAGCTGTGAAAAATTCAGTATTTAAAAGCAATTATATGGAAAAATATTTATAAATGGAGAAGTATCAGGTTTTCCACGTAAGTTTATTAAACATTTGATGTTTAATTCGTTAAGTACTAGCTATCTTATAAATTTCGAATTTCAATATTGAATTCAGAAGGCAATTTCCAAGTCCTGCAGGCTATCTTTCGATACTCAACGATCACTTTACCAACGAGGGACCACTACAGACGCTCTACTCGTTACACGAGATCCCGTCATCATATTACCACGTGCCATTGTAACCTAATCTCCTACATTTCGATAGTCACTCACCAGACTCCAGCAATCTCTGGGACACTGAGGGCTACACAGGGTGGTACAAGAGGAAATGCAACAGGACACATCACTCGATTCTGAAGCCCCTGTAAACCACTCTCCTTACGATTTTTTCAACAGCTATTGGCACTGAAGTTTATTATTCAAGTGCTCTAATATTTATTGACATATACAAATTGCTTTAGAAATAGTAATAGAGTCAATCTGGAAGTGATAAGACGTGTAGGGCTTCAGCACTTCGATGATTGCAATGTTGCGTCCATGCAAAAGGACACCACTTCAACAAACGGCCACGATACTGGCCCTTCGTCTATAGATATAGATGTGTGGAAGGCCACTATACTGGCCATTCGTATAGACAGATCGATTTATGCAAGACCATTATAGTGGCCATACGTATGGAGATATAGATCTGTAGAAGCTCATTATAGCGAGTACTCATGTGCAGACACAGATCTGTGGAAGGCCACTACAGTGGCCATTCGTATGCACAGATAGATCTGTAGAATGCCACTATACTGGCCATTCGTATAGACAGACAGATTTGTGAAAGGCCACTACAGTTGCCATTCGTATACACAGATAGATCTGTGGAATACCACTATACTGGCCATTCGTATACACAGACAGATTTGCGAAAGGCCACTACAGTTGCCACTCGTATGCACAGATAGATTTGTAAAATGGCACCATACTGGCTATTTGTATAGACACATAGATTTATGCAAGACCATAATGGTGGCCATTCGTATAGAGACATATATAGATCTATAGAAGCTCATTACAGTGGTCATTCGTATACAGACATAGATCTGTGGAAGGCCACTACAGTGGCCATTCGTATGCACAGATAGACCTGTAGAATGCCACTATACTGGCCATTCGTATATACAGACAGATTTGTGAAAGGCCATTATAGTGGCCACTCGTATGCACATACAGATCTGTAGAATGCCACTATACTGGCCATTCGCATATACAGACAGATTTGTGAAAGGCCATTATAGTGGCCATTCGTATGCACAGATAGACCTGTAGAATGCCACTATACTGGCCATTCGTATATACAGACAGATTTGTGAAAGGCCATTATAGTGGCCACTCGTATGCACATACAGAGTTTTAGAATGCCACTATACTGGCCATTCGCATACACAGACAGATTTGTGAAAGGCCATTATAGTGGCCACTCGTATGCACAGATAGGTCTATGGAATACCACTATAACAGCCATTCGTACACTTTAACAACTCCGGTAAGGGTCACTATACTGGTCTCCGTTAAAAACTCAAATACCACTCCACATTATTTCAAACACCGGCTCACAAAACCCTCACCGTCACCGAACGTGTCCTAAACCGTTGCCGCCGATCAAAGCTCGTGTCCACCAATCCGCTAATAATACCGTCCCGGGATTTTCCGGAAAACCGAAAAACCAAAAAATAGAAAAAGTACGCGTGCACCCGTCGACGGTATAGGAATTTTGTGAAATATAGGCGTCCGTCGCCCCTCACGCGGACGTCGATATCTGTGCACGTCCCGGCACCGTGAATGCACGCGTGTACATATGTACGTGAAACAAAAAAAAAAAGGAGAGAAAAAAAACGGTTTTCCCGTTGTTTCCGTGAAATATTTGCCGGCGCGGTCTCGGTGTGCGCGGCCGATAAAACAGAATCCGATTAAACGCTTTGTTTTCGCCGGTCTCTCTTTTTTCCCACCGCGTTACGACGCAGATCGCGCCCGCGCCCTAATTGATTTACCGGGTAATGGATCAACCAGGCCGCACTGTCAGGCCACGTTCAAACCGGTCCGAAACTGTCGCCGGACAATGATACGAGGGCGGACGCGTGTCGACGCGACGCAATACGCGGCCGATCGAACGATTTCACGTGTCGATGGCTGAAGGAACGATTGGCCTCGCTCGTCACGATCTCGAAACGTTCGAGGAATATCGATTAATCTGTTCGGCCGTATGAACTCACGCGCGGGCTTGCGAGGGAATGAGCACGGTGTGCTACGTGCCACCGTACTGGCTCGAGCGCAATTTCAGGTTAAGTTTGCTCTTCGATATGAGCCTTGCGGAATTTGGACGTATTATTACGTCCACATGTATTATTAAAATCCGTACGTTTTGCAATGTGTTTGGCAAATTCATCAATCTGTATGTTTTGGAGAGTATTTTGTAATGTTACAAATCTATGTTTCATAACGTATTTTGCAAATTCAGAGGTGTGTATGTTTCGTAAAGTATTTCGCAAATTCATAAATCGATATGTCTTGTAGAGTATTGTGCGAATTTTACAAATCTATATATTTCGTAAAGTATTTGGCAATGTTACAAATCTATGCGTGTTGTAAAGTATTTTGCAAATTGACGAGTCTATATGTTTCGTAAAGTATTTTGCAATTTTACAAATCCATATGTTTCGTAAAATATTTTGCAACTTGACAAACCTATATATTTCGCAAAGTATTTTGCGATTTTCAAAAGCCACCGTAGTGGTCTGAAGTTAGTTGTTTCTCGTACACTGTGAAGCTATGTGTTCGGACGAATTATTACGTCAGATCTTATTAAAACCTATGCGCAGTATGTAAAAACGTGTATGTTATTTTTATATTATTATATAATAAATTATTTATCGACAAGCTTACAACCCAACCTAACCTATACTATTGTTTCTTTATTTTGATTAAATTAAACAGTAGCAGATTGCATGCAGTTCCCTAACTCATTCAGACATACAAACACACATGTACTTACGTACATGGGTTCTGAAAGATCATATACCGAGTGCTACATGCCACATTAGTGGTTTGAGGATAGACGTTTCTCGCACGTCGTGAAGGTACGTATCGGACGAATTATTACGTCAGGGTATCTTATTGAAACCTATATGTTTTGTTTATTATGTTGCAGTTTAATAACACAAAATAAATGAGAAATATCAATAAACACAATTCACTGAATTGTCATCATCCATCAGTACACAAATCCATAAATTTAAAAAAGAAAATTAGTAAATAATAGAGCTTTCAGACGATATATAATTTTTAAAATTTACTCTCATTTTATGGGATCTACACCTAAGTTATCATATTTAACCCTATTTTCTATGAGTTGGACAAGACACCTTCTGACATCTTCACCGACTTTCCAGACACGTGTCTCCACCAGGACACCAACGGCTGACATTTTACAGCGCCACAGGCGTCAATAACCAGGTTTGGGCAAATACTGCCCGCGAGAGCACACGACAAAAGCTCATCCCGGGATCACATCAGCCCGTTTCACCATTTTCACCTACCTTACTGCCCATCTACCTCGCTAACCACCCAGTCAACGACAGTATTATTCCTATCCATCCTTTTACAGACAATCGTCTTATTCTCTTTCCGTCACAGCAGAGAGGCTCATTGGCTGATCCCCTTGCAAAAATCTGACGGACCTGGTCAAACTTTCCGCCAGTGCTGATCGACTACAGAATCCATTTGAAGCAACGGCCGATCCGGCTATCTATATCAGCGGTTTAACGAGGTCAGTCAGAAATATCGGTTACAATTTACGGAAGTTTTTTTCCGCCCCCGATTTACGGCGCACCTGTTCCAACCTAACAGTCGTCCGTCTAGGTGCGGCGTAAATTCCGCTTATACTTCCCGCTGCGGATTTGTTACGGACCGCGCGAGAAACGGCCGGCCAGCGTCGCGGGAATCATTTCGCTCCGCCGGATTTATGCGGCCGTTTCCTTGCGGAGCTGCAATTGATTTTTCAACACCAAGTGGCTAGGACCGTCTGACGTCCCATGGGACCCGGTGGTTCCTTCGAGACTGTCAGCCTGTGCTCCAAGGTCACGGTGCATGAAGAAGGCAGTTGGAGAGAGGGGAGAAAGTTGGAGGGCGAAGTTTAGGCAAGGCAAAGAGGAAGCTGACGAGGCAGCGGCACTGAGAGGTGTTCTCCGTCGGACTGTCGAGGTCGCAACGAGGAACAGAGAAGCTCGAGAGGCAGGAGAACCCCGAGGAAGAGCTGTAAATTAATTAGCGACACTTCCTCGATGTTGGAAAAAAGAGCGACGCTCGAGTTCGCTAGGGAGGATTTGAATACCACGAGGAGACGTTCCCGTGTTGGGGGGGTAAAACTAACCGACGGATCTTCCCTTTTTAGCCCCGAGGCCGCCCTCGTTCTAGGCTAACCTGGGTACAGGCGAAACGACATGACAGGGAGACTGCTGGAGCTCTAACTGACTTAAATTTGTTGTGTATGCGTTGTTCTTCATGTCTACAGTGTCAAGCCTAATAGGAGCATATTATGAGGTGGAATTCTTGATGTACCTGAATAGTAGTCTGCAGTAACATGTCGTTCATGTAGCTATCGAGGTCCTACTCTAGCGGAAGTCAGTACGCAATATGTTAGAACATTCCCAGTCCTCCCGAAAAATATGGACAAGTTCATGTCAGCAGGCTACCTCTGTAGTCTTGATCCTTTACTATAAGGTACTTTCGTCTTAGCTAATCTGCTGATGGAGTTCTAGCTCACTTAAATTTGCTGTGTTTTCGATGTCTACAGTTTCAGATCTAATGGCGGTCAATTATAAGATGGAATTGAATGGTAACCTAAAGTAACACGGGGTTCATGTAGTTACCGAGGCCCTGCTCCATTGGAAGTCTGTATACAAGATTTTAGGACACCATGAATCCTCTAAGAAAGTATGGACAAGTTTATGACAGCAGGCTACCTCTGCAGTCTTGATCCTTTATTGCATGGTCCTTTCATCTCAGCTAATCTACTAATGGAGCTATAACTCACTGAAATATACTGTGTATGTGTTGTTCTTGATGTCTGTAGTCTCAGACCTGATGAGAGTATGTTTTGAGGTAGGATTTGTTAAGTGCCTGCAGGAATATAGGGTTTGTGTAGCTATCGAGGTCCTACTCTAATGGAAGTCAGTACACAATACTTTAGAACAGTACGAGTCCTCCAAAAAAGTATAGACAAGTTTATGCCAATGAGCCACCAATCTACAACCCTGATGCTTTGCTTATATGCTCCTACCATTTTAGCTAATCTGCTGATGGAACTCTAACTCGCTTAACTTTGCTGTGTACGCGTTGTTCTTAACGCCTATTGTCTCAGGTTAATCTGAGTGCAGGCGAAACGGCATGACAGGGAGCTGGAGCTTGAACTCACTTAAATTTGTTTGTACGCAGTGTTCTTGATGTCTACACTCAGCTCTAATGGTGGCGTATTATGAGGCGGCATTCCTTACGTACCTGCAGGAGCATGAGGTTGGTCTAGCTACCAAGGACATACTCTACTGGAGGACGTCACTTCACAAGGTTTTAGGACAGTACAAGACCTCCAAAAACAGTATTAACAACTTTATATCAATTGACCACCCCTATAGTCTTGATCCTTTACTATAGGAACTTTCTATCTTAGGTAACCTGTTGATGGAGTTCTAACTCACTTACATTGTCTGGGTTTCTAACGTCTACAGTCTCAGGTTTAATGGAGGTAAATCGTGAGATAGGGTCCCTATGTATGTTAGCGTCGCCGAATTTTAAGAAGGGTCGAAGGTAGTTAGCCCGACGCTATTCTGCCTTTGCCTTATTTATGACTGGCTTGAGGACTGCTTGTGTCCGTATGTTGAGAGTATGGCTTGATGGGTGGCCACCAGACGTTAGCCATTGACTCGAAGTCGTATGTCTATCGGGTGTCATAGTCTGTTTGTTTGAAAGAGGCATGAGAGAGAGTTTTAAGGGTGGCAGGCGACCCGACGTCGTACTGCTGATTTCCCAAGAAAAGAGGCATTGTTCCTAAAGGATCTGGCCACGGAGTGGGGAAGGCGAGTATGCCTTCTGGTAAGAGGACTGTTTTGGACCAGTCAGCACTTACCCCAGAACCGTCAAGGGATGTGTTTCTTAATTTTATCCTGACATCCTGGGCCGATTTCTAACATGTATCTGCAGGAACTAAAGGATCTGGTGACACAGTGAGGAAGGAGAGTATGTCTTCTGGTAAGAGGACTGTTTTGGACCACTCAGTAGTCACCCCAGAACCGTCAAGGAACAAGTTTCTTAATTTTATCCTGACCCCGTGACCAATTGCTAACATATCACACAAGAGTTATACCTGTATTTTGTTATCACTGTTAGTAGTTGTAATGTACTATTGAACAAACCTTGGACACATCACTATCCCAACAAATTCATGTTCACCAAGTTGGAAACGTATACCACCGTCTCGGAATTGTCGCGACTGCGCAAGTGAGATTTATAACCTCTCAAAATTCAGATTTGAATACCAACGGAATGGTTAATATCGTTTTCATTTCCCTTCCACATTGCCTGAAACATATTTATTGTCACTCAACACCTGTTGTTCCCCATCTCGATAATCCTCCCGCAATTATTTCATCCCACAGTAGTCCGCGAGGCTGGTCCACCTCATTACGGGTTAATTACCGCCGGAGTCGAATCACGCAGAGTTAGGGTGTCGAAAGTAGCAAAACAGCGAGAGAATGAGTCTTTTTTCCCGCTCGACGATCTCGAACACAAAGAACCGGGTCCTGCGAAGCAGTTTCGAGGGACCGAGACGGAATGAGGGTTAGCTGGCGAGGGAGGGGGTGAAGGAGAGTAGTCCAGAGGTGCTCAAAGAGGCGGAGTTTGCGTAACGGGGTTTAGGTAAATTGAAAATGGAATTAAATTCCCTGGGCGCTGCTCGAGAGGATACACACGGTACACCCAGGAAGTCGAGAGGAAAGATGTACTCGCTTTTTTCCTCCCTTTCTCTCTCCGTATCTCGGCTCGCTCCGTCGAATCTTTTCCTTCCTTCACGGCGACCCCGTCACTCTTTACCTTTTGGAGCTTGTCTGCGAATGCGACTCAAGTGCCTACCCCCCCCCCCCCCCCCCTGTTTGGTGTAAATGGCCGTGCAACGCCCAGCCGTGTTCTTTTCTGAACAAATATGCCCGGTGCGATGTACAAAGCGTCCCTAAAGTAGCCATCTATTTTTGTGAAATAGGGAATAATGTAAATAATTGTCATATTGCCATAATTGTATGCACGTTTCTATACACTAACCACATATTTATAATTTTCCAATTGCTTTCCATACGTTTTCGACAATCTTACTATTATAATAAAGAATCTGACTTAAAATTAGTTGAAACGCAGCAATTTAGGCACTCCTTTATTTCTGGTGCACCATGCCACACTTCCTGAATATTTTTTGTAAGGACGTCTTTAGTGGGATTGGATCTCTGGTAAAATAGGCGATTTAGGATGAACCATATGTTTTCCAGATTTAAATCACGAGAATTCCCGAGCCAGGATGAAACAGGGATACAGTGTTCCACGGTTGGCTGGAAGAGCATTCGGGACCGAGAACTTCCAGTCAGACGAGGTAGGGCAAGTTGCCATTGCCTTCTTGAGGTACACTCGTAAATATTGTGCTGGAGAAGGCAATGACAATTTGCCCTACCTCGTCTGGCTGGAAGTTCTTGGTCCTGAATGTTCTTCCAGCCAACCGTGGAACACTCTGTTGGGTGCCAATAACTCAGTGACAGGGTACTGTATATTGCCGACTAATACGAAATAAATGTTTCTTTTACAGGAATTTATGCTTCATACGAGTGAACAGAACTATCAGGTAGACAGTTTCGCGGATGCACACGCTGATCTGCTCAAATGGGACACCCTGCGTGTGCTCGCTCGCTTTTGAGAGGCTGCGACAGAAAACACCGAGGAAATCAACATAATGTTATCACAGCTGTACACTCGAGCGGCTTTAAATCGAGGCGCGGACGCGACAGATGGAAATTGACGAGTACGCGTCTTGGGGAGGATCCACCCAGTGATATCGGCTCCGAGGGGTGGGAAGAGGAACGATCAGACCGGATGACACTCTTCTTAGATTTCATTTCTTTCGTTTGTCGAATGGTACTCCGTAAACCATGTTCTACATCCTTCTGTTCGCAAATACTGCCACACGGTGCATCGAGACACCGCCATTCTTCGTCAGAAATAGGACATCTGTTTGGGTTAGGTCTGATAAGGGAAGCTACAGCTGTGATTCTCACCGATCTTTATGAAATCGGCGATTTTTCTGCATACAGATTTCGAAATATTATGTTTTCTTTCCTTATATCTTGTAGCCGGGCGAATTCTCTTTCGAGCGCGCCTGTGACGAGGTTGGCCACCTAGCGGCTGTGCGCGTACTATGTTATCAAATTCTGTTGCAGATATTTTTGTTCAGAAGAAAAGTCGCGCACAACATTAGAATTATGGAAATGTCGATTACTTTATGCAATTTTTCTTGAACTATTTATTTACTTATTATTATTAAAACAGTTTTATGGTGAATTTAAAGATGTACAGGGTGTCCCATTTTAATCAATCCGTACGATTATCTCCCGAACTATTCATTATTTGAAAAAATGTTTCAAGCAAAAGTTGAAGGTCATACTTTTTACGAGATTTCAAGGTCATCGGTGTTCTTTCAAACCAAATTACCTACTTTCATTCAGCTAAGCATATAGCCCATTCCAAGACGAAGTTAATGACCTATAACAAGGTCTTTCAAGGTCATTTTCCATACATGTATAGTTAGAAGTATATGTCTAAGCAATGCAGTCTCTGCACATACAATTGGATGAAACTTATCATAAAAGCAATTAAATCATAAATCTATACTACACTATGTATTAATTTCGTAAAAGAAGGCTGCCTGCACGAACAATTATAAGTATGTATATCTGCGGGGAAATTGATATAATGACAGGGAGGTTTTTCATAATCTACATGATAATTTCATTTTTAATTATTTTAAAGCGTGTCACTGTTTCTAATTTCTCGAAAAAACGAATTTGAAAATTTCCTTCGAGCCAGTGCCCTGAAGAAAATTTACACCGATATATTATATTTTATACCATTAGTATTATTAAATTTTTCGAACATCCGTGCGCCAGACTTTTCCATATGCTGACTTTCAGAAATTCCAGCGGGATTCTCGAAAGAGAAAATTAGAATTTTCATATAGCGATGACGCATGATACTCGCCAGACCGTTCACCATATTGAAATGTAACGGCAAACTTCGAATTTGTGCTTCCCTGTGCACGACTTTTTTCTGCAAATATATTAACAGTTAAAAGCATAAGTAATTAAGAAAGAAGTGAAAAATTGTAGAACGGAACGCATGTTTTATAACTGTTAATAATCCATGATATCAAGAAATATTTAACAATTTGCGCAATCCTGACTGAACGATTTAAG
Organism: Macropis europaea; assembly: GCA_916610135.2. Taxonomy (NCBI): domain Eukaryota; kingdom Metazoa; phylum Arthropoda; class Insecta; order Hymenoptera; family Melittidae; genus Macropis; species Macropis europaea. The sequence goes on along the minus strand of OU744352.1, from coordinate 10,273,901 downwards.
TCGGACGGCAGTTTCAACGTTCGCGTATAAAACAGATTAATTTTTATCAGGAGATAAAAAATTGATATCGAACTCCATTCAGTGAAACCGACCAAAAAAAAAGTGAAACAGAATTTCACTCTGCGAAATATTCCTCTGTCGACGGCTATCAACGCTCTACAAGCTGTTCGAAAAATATCTGTTTCATGGCGCGTCGAACTTCCGTTACTCCGTCACAACGAAATATTGAAACTATACCAAACAAAGAGACACAATGTTATCTTGAAACTTGCCAATTTCAAAGCTAACGGCCATTAAAAATTTTTCTCTCGACTCTCAGCGTCACTTTGACACGACAAATATGATCCTCTGACGCGATAAATCGTCGAACAAGCCTTTTGTTTCATTCACGCCCTTTGAACGGGTCACAAAGTGTATAAAGGGACGAAGTGGCCGATCTTCCCCTATGTCATCACTCCTACTGTCACGAGTCAGCGTGAGAGGGGGTAACAGACGCGCAACGCTCATTGGCTGACACGTGACTAGGCCAGGGTGGGGGCAACAGACGCGCGGCGTTCATTGGTTGACGCGTGACGAGATAGGAGTGGGGGCTATCCGTGTGCCGTGCGTCAGCCAGTGAAGTAGGGGAACATCGGCCACACTGTCGTAATCATACTTTCTTAGACTATGAAAACACCAACTCGGTGAACCATTTTTGGACTGGCTTGGCTGTTCAATTACATCTAATATTCAACAGTGTATGTGTCTAACAGTGATACTATTTTTTATATTTCGAACTGGACTGGCACCGAATTAAAAGTCCCTTCTTTCGCCAGCCACGGTATAATTATTTCATGTAACATATTTATTATCACAGTTGCTTAGAACTGAGTCAACATTTGTCAAAATCTCATTGCGTTTCACCGACTAAATTTTCGAAAACAGTGATTGACTGGTACCAGCTCATTATCAGTGTCCAGCATAGAGGAAAACCGGCTATAGTCCATCGCATTACAGCCGCTGCCATTAATCAAACAAAGTGAAAATTAAAAAAGATATCTGCATCACGCAGAGCCATGATCTGTACACACGATACCGGTCAACTGAAAGTACCAAACAAACTGAATAACCGAATACAAAATTTTTAAAAATCCCGTCAGACAACGGTGCATCGTCTCGGGTGCTCTTTTCATGTTTTGAAATTGCCGTAGACGTCAAATTGATTCTTGGAAACGATGCACCCAGCCGTTCGTCGTGTAAACGGGGTCGCGTTTAAAGTTTAAGACCGACGCTTGACGCGCTCCAGCAAAATGGCCTGTTAGAGGGGTGGGCGCAGCGGGGAGGGGGAGGGGGGACACGGCGTGAGGGGGAGGGGGCGTGCCCCGGCGGAGCGGAGCGGAGCAGCTTGTAAAATTTTTTTTACACGACCGAGAATTACGAGGGACGTCGTTTCGTGGTTCGCGCGGAGAATCCGTGAGCGTTCCGCGGGAATCTCCTTCGTCGGGTTGCCCCCGACGGATCCCCGGGGACGCGTTCGTAAGATTGCCATACTCTTCGGGAGTTACGGGGCTGCTCGTAAAATTCCGATTTCAAGAGCCGAGCGGGTAAATCACGCGGATCCACGCAACGAGCCGCCGCGATGCCTCAAGCTTCCGCGGCGTGCATTGAATATTTATCGGCCGCTGATGAATCGCCGGCCGAAATAAACGCGCGATCTTTTCGCTTTGATGGAACGAATGCGGCGGTTTGTTGCGCGGAGAGGCACAAGGTAAAAAGCACGGATGATTCATACGTTTATATGGACTTCTGTTTCCTAGTTTCATTGAACGATTAAAATGTACACAGTCGCTTTATATCTCTCTTTTGCGACTGAAGCGTAAAGATCTGCTTTACAGAGTGGATTAATTGAAAAATTTAGCACGGATGAACCGTAAGTCGAAATGAATACGGGTTTCTCTTTGATTAAAAGATTAAACTACACAGATTTGTTTGAAAAACTGCAGCGAGTAAAAAATGGCGCTCAAGTAAATTATAGGTCGACGTAAATGTGTTTTTTTTAATTATGTGATTGACGCATACCGATCTGTTTTATAAGGACGTGTAATTAAAAAACTGAGCATAGATAAGTTTAAGCTAATAAAGAATCGAGCACAGATAAATAATACGTCGATATAAATGTGTGTTTTTTTAAGTTATGCGATTGAAGTGTATCGATTTATTTATAAAGAGCAGCGATTCAAAAATTGAGCATAGGTAAACCGTAGGTCAAAATGAATATGTTTTTTTTTGATCGAACGATTAAACTTTAACGATTTGATTTATGAACAGGAGCGAATTAAAAATTGAGCACAGAAAAATTGTAGGTGGATGTAAATATGTTTTTTTATTTTACGATTGACGTGTACCGATCTGTTTTATAAAGTGGATTAATTAAAAAATAAACATTAATGAAACGCAGGTCAAAATAAAATGTATGATTTTTTGTAATTGAACGATTCAGGTGTATTAATGTTTTACAAAGAGGAGTAAATAAAAAAATCGAGCACAGGCAAATCATAGGTCACAATGAACAGTCTACGTACTTTTTGTTTCCAATTGAACGAATTGTCTTTCTTTAATGAAAGTTTAATTAAAAATTCATATAGAAAGAGGGGCAAGTAAAAAACTGTATACGAACATACGTAGTGCTCTGCTTGCTAGTATTTATAACAAACTAAGTTTTAAGTTTACTTCAATTTTATTGTTAAATTCTGAATTAATATTATTTTGTATCTAACGCTGCTTTTTATGCGAGTTGATCATCAGGGATTTGAAGGAATAATTCAATGAGAATAATGAAAATTTTGCCGTAGATTCTAGAACTTATGTTCAGATTGAGCGCGTAAGGCAACGGTGGGCAGATGTTGCCCGGACGGGCACCCGCTAAGCCACGCCCCCTGCCAACCTTGAACCGGTGGAGAGTGGGGGACCCTACGGGGCTCCTCCTAGCGACTTGGTGGACACACCGGTGTCTGCCTTTGTGAGTTTGACCAGTGATCAATGACAAGTGAACCGGTGGATCTTCAGAGAGGAATGCTGGCATCCCCTCAGAGTAAGATTTGAACTGTTTGATTTGTCAGCTTCGCGCCCATTTCCAACGCTTCGATCGACGATACGATGGCGAATTATCAAATATTCCCGAGAAAGCCACAAATTTATTCTGCCCGTGCTAATGGATTTCCCGCCCGCTGTTTAATCACGCCAGAGAAAGTAGAGCGTTAAATTCGAAGCGCGCTGCGCAACGCGGCCGAAAGGAAAACACGATTTATCGTCACAACGTAATTAGCTCCGTGCTTGTTCGTTTGATCGAGATTATTCGTCCGGATTGTCTGAACGCATGGCCAACGAAGTTTCGAGCCGGGTCGAAATTTGTGGTAACCACGTGGCCACGCTACGTCGTTTCGAAACGGTCGGCGTGCAGCGATTTGGAGGAATAATTCGATGGGAATAATGGAAATTACAGTAGAAGTTCGCAGGGAGCTTAGTTTTTAGAAATTGTGTTCAATTCGAGCGTATGAGACAGGGGAGGGCAGATGTTGCCCGCACGAGCAGACGTTAAGCCACGCCTCCTGCGAAACTTGAACCGATGGGAGGCTGGGTATGATTTGAACATGCTTGGTTCACCCTGTGCGGCCAGAAAACTTTTTTTTATAATAATTTGTATATTGGCAAGATTTATTATGTAATAATTGTTAATATTATATGGGGTTTTTAAGAAGAGTATTTGGAATTTAGAAGATAAGTAGTACTCATCAAACTGAATAAAAAATGACTAATTAACGAAGATCGAGAAATTTAGATTTTTCAAAGACTACTAATAATTTTTTAAAAAATATTTTTGATTCAGAAAGTGTGACCAGCTGGATGAATACTCCTTTTTCGACGTATGTCTATCAGACATTTTTTATTTGGTTTAATGAGTACTATCTACCCTATAAAACTTAAATATTTTTAATTATATTGTACACAATGTTAATAACAATAATTGCAAATATACAGGTTGTCAAGAAAATTATTCAGGACTTACGAGCTAGATAGTGCACAACGAACCAAATAAAAAATGTCTAGCAGACAATGGTCAAAAAGTCAATAGTTATTTAGTTATACATTTTAAAACAAAAATTGAAGACAAGTCAGAAAGTATTCATTTCTCGACATACGTTTATTAGACATCTTTTATTCAATTTGATAATTACCTCACGTTGGATGGAGAGTATTAGTTTAACTTTCGCAGGAGGCGTGGCTTACTGCGCCCAAGCGGGCAAGGTTTGTCCACGCTTGCTCTACGTCTTATCACTACTATCCACCCTCAGTCCTGAATCCTTTTTACTTATCACGCTATATATTTGAACGATTATGAACATCATACACGCTGTTTAAAAAAAACAGTCTCTTCTAAAAAGCTTTGCGTCCTACTAACCTGCACATCGAATGATTCACAACCTATAAAAATCGCCTAATCAAACCGACCTCCATAGAGCTATCGATCGCTCGCTGGATTCTCGTCCGTTCGATAGTTGCGCGGGTTATCTTAATCTTTCGATCGAGTCTTTCGTCGCAGGACCGTCGTTTTACGGTTCAAAAATATTTTCTACGAGCGAACGCTTTGGCCGGGCTCCAATGTAATTAGCAGTATTTTCGCGCGAACTGGTTTTCGACGGTATCGCAAATATTCACCCGTTTTCTCTGATTTTGGCACGGGGGTGGACCGGGATATTTTTTCATTCACTCTTTCCCCTCCCCTCGCGTCCGTCCCCTGCCCTTTCTCATGCCCTCCAGCTCCGTCCGCGCCCCGCCCCTCTCCCCCCATCCTGCCGCGTCGCCCTTCACTCCCACCCGGCGGCTTATTAGAAGCCAGGCCGCATTTATTATTTATTTATTTTATTTTTATTAGAGTTGCCGGGAATTTGGACCCCACTACCGGGTCTTCTATCGGATTCGAAATGTTTGGAAATACTCCAACCGCGGAGAACTGTACAGGGTGTCCCATTTAACTGCGCCACTCTGAGTATCTCCATTGTTCTCGAAATTACAAAAAAATGTTTCAGAAACAAGTTGTCTGATTCGAAACACATATTGCGGTGGATACACAGTTTTTCTCGAGGTCATATTTAGACGGCGGATGTTTATGCAATTTAACACTACCAAATGTCTGAAAACTACATACTTAGAACCGTGAAAAAATATAAAGTACATTTTTTAAATATTCACAGAACAAAACACAGTTTTGACAAAGTTTTGTTTCTATAAATGCATTAACATAAAAAATATTTAACTGTAAAAATGTATATTTGCATAAATATCCGCAGTCTAGTCATATTCTCAAGACTTCAAGGTCTGGTACCATCCTACTATAAGGTAGACATACTTTGTTCAATTGATTTCTTCAAATTGCCATGTGCATTTTTCTTGGTGTATCGTTATAGTCGATGTCAAGACAAACAGCAAGGTGAGTTCGAGCACGTGTGTACGGTTAAGAGTTTCTTCAGGGTACGTTTGTGAACTCTGAACTTAATTTGAACGTATAGACGCTATTAAGGTCATTCATCTGCGTAAAACACTGAGTTCATGCATTCAGAAGCACAAGAAATGATTTCAATGGTTAAATCGATTGTTATATTAGAAAGGAGAATTAATATACCTGAAGTGTGAATATTCACTAACATATCTTGAAGGAAGCCTCTAAATTAATTTGACCGTAAATTGGTACCCAAGGTTACTCCAAGATCACCATGTTACGGATCACTGAATTCACCTCAAAATTACCCACAACATCACATATAGAAAACTATACACCGCCACATAAAGACACCGATGACCTTGAAAACTCGACAAACGCGACCTTAAGAGTTTGAACACAAATCAACAGATACACTCAAGGTGCTCAGACTAAGCGGGACACCCAGTATGCATTCCTGTACTGAAACATCCAATCTCCATGCTCCATTACGAAAATTTGCACTCCACCTGGACTACATTTGTTCCAAGGACATTCATGGCTGAAAGGGTCAAATTAAAACGAAAAATTAATTTATTAGTTAAAACGTCAGCTACTGCAGAGTCAGGCGTTCCTTTACGATTCGTATCGTTTAAAATTATAAAAAAAGTGAGAAAAGAGAATCGAGATGCGATGGCACAGTGTCGCCGAGGGCACAAAGGCCCGGGCGACACTCGAACCCGCCCACTTTCCCACGGCCAGGCCGTTTCTCCCTTTGATCCCCAGCGCGTCGGGTTCTTCCTCCGGTTCTTGTCGACGTCGAGTGAAAAGTCGACGTCGGAAATTCCGGAAGTGAATAGGAAGATGGCAGATATTAATTCACGGACCTATTGATTTTATCCGGGGCGCGCGTGTGTGTGCAAGTGCCGCCACGGCGAGCGATGACAGATATTAAGCGATCGGCTTCGGCTACAGCTTACAAAAGGTACGCCGCGAACCTCTTCGGCATACATCGAGAGCTCGAGGTCGCTTAATCGAATGCGCGGCGACCAATCGAACTTCATCCCCCGACGTTAACGAGCTTTCGACCGATCTGCCTCCCCCATTTTCACGTCGATTGTCGTGTTTGCAGATTTTTGCTGCCGCGTTACAGGACGACCAACACATGGGACGTTCTGATGAGTTTTATCGCGCGATCATGGTTTTGTGGGTGTGATTATGAGTTATGTGACCGCTGAGGTGAGGATAGGTGTTTTGATTTGAAGTTAGGCGCGCGTGGGCACGTGTTGCCCGGACGGGCGACTGCGTTGCCGCTCCGGCTGGCCACGCCTCCTGTGAAACTTGAATTCTGTTTATAAAGCTGTGTATTTGCAGTGATTGTTATTAATATTGTGGAGAAATAAGATAAAATAGTACACGAGGCTAGAAAAGACGATAAAATGGAATACAATATTTACAGTGTACAGGGTGTCTAAAAAAGTACTGAAGACTTATGTGGTAGATAGTACTCTTCGAAATGAATAAAAAATGTCTGATGAACATGACTTAAAGGATTAATATTTTCCGAGCTGTGTACGATCTCGTGTTCCAAAATTTTCTTTCGGAAAATTGTTTATATCTTGAGCAATATTGATTTTTCGATGTATGTTTATTAGGCATGGCTTATTGAATTGGTTGAGTACTATGTACTCTGGGAGTTATGAGGTCGAAAAATGAATATTGTTCAAACTGTAAACAATTTGATGTTCAAGACAATTTTTCAGAAAATTGTTTATAACTCGGAAAATATTGACTTTTCGAACTACGCTTATTAAACTTTTATTATTGAGTTTGGTGGTTACAACCTCCTCTGCAAGTTACAAACTCGAAAAATGACTAATATCCTAAATAAAAAAAAAAGTTCATGTTCCAAAAATTGTATCAGAAAAACTACTCATAACTCAATACTGATTTATCGACATTTTTTGTTCAATTTGTTGTGTGCAATCTACCCTGTAAATCCTGGACTCATAAAATGACTACTATTAAAAAAACAATTAAATTTACATTCCAATTTTTTAAAAAATTGCACATAGCTCGAACAATTTTAATTCTTCAACCTATCTATACTACACATTTTCGGTTCAGTTTATTGAATATCTCCAATCCCGTAAATCCTAAACAAATCCCTCAGACAACCCACAAACTATTGACAACAGAATTTACATTTCCAGTTTATACAATTTTTATTCATCCATACAGATTTCGTTTCGGAAATTCGAAATTGGAGCGGAAACGACTGAAAGAACCATCGACGCGGGGACAGCACTAATCGCGAGCGCAGACGTCGCAATTTCTGTACGATGTCGTGGGAAACATCGAAATCGAACAACCCGTGGGCGTCGACGGTTGCTTGATATCCTGTTTCATTGCGAAACAATCTACACTATCGATTTCGGCTGACCGTGTTCCACAGCGAGACAGGCGAAAGAGGACAGAGAACGAGGCATCAGGCCGCTGGAAACACGTACACGTGCGCGCGAGATCATAAAATACGAACAGAAAATCGGATGAATCGATTTTAACGGAATCGAGATACACACTGGAATCATTGTCCATCTCCTTGCCGTAAATTGTCCCATCAGGGCCAATAAACTCGTATATACGTTCGGGAAAATCGCTGGCCGTGTGCTATGGGCCACATTAATGGCTCGAGCGATGATATTCATTCTACTCTGTGAACCTACGCGTTTGGACAAATTTTTACTTTGATTGATTAAGATATGCGTGTTGTATGACATATGCTGATATTTTATAACAATGATATTGTTTAACAATATTTTTTTTGAGCGTTACAAGAAGGAAGTGTTGGGACTGACACGAATTTTACAGTTTGAACGATTTCAGCACACAGTATAGAATTTTTCTGGAAGTTTCATGGTGCAATAATTAGAAATTTAGTGTAAATTAATTTTTCCCTGATTTGAAATATTAAAATGTTTGCGTTTTCATGACAATTTTATGTCTTTCTTGTGATCATGAATAATGTAATTCATCAAGCAGAGGATTTGCGGTAACGTGAATGGAAACTGAATTTTTGATCATAAATGGATATACCGAAAGATGATCACTAGTGGGTCAATTATTGGTGCACATCGATTAATACAGCGAGCATGAAGTACAGATGTAGATTAACAGCGTAGCAACAGAAGAGCTTATAATTTTGCATGGAGGGTTATATTGAGTACCTCCTGGAACACCAAAAAATACCATATGACAATGTCTATGGAATACTAAACTTAATGTTCACATTGACGCTAGAACCGACAATTCATCACAACGAAACGATTTGAGGTAGCAACCATAGAAGTTTAATTATTAGAAACAAATTTAAAGATAGCGATTTCTCAAAGCCTCTATCAACGAAAACGTATGCGATTTCCCTACCGCAGGCAAGTGCAACTCGACAGCCTGACGGGCACTGCTTGGTTACGTCAGGCAGGAGGCGTGGCTCAGTTATACGAGAGGCGTGGCTAAGTCGCGTTAAAGGCATAAGTAAGTCACACAGGAGGCGTGGCTAAGTCGCGTTAAAGGCGTAAGTAAGTCACACAGGAGGCGTGGCTAAGTCGCGTTAAAGGCGTAAGTAAGTCACACAGGAGGCGTGGCTAAGTCGCGTTAAAGGCGTAAGTAAGTCACACAGGAGGCGTGGCTAAGTCGCGTTAAAGGCGTTAGTAAGTCACATAGGAGGCGTGGCTAAGATACACAGAAGAGCGTGGCTCAGTTATATGAACAAGAACATCACTGCTCGTCGGCATACCGAGTTTTAATGTTTGACATACGAACTAAAGAAACTGCAATCCCATTATTAACAAATGCTTGCAACGCACATTTAATGTTAGTGCTAGTATAAACATGACACGGGTCTAATGAACGACTGATACGCGCAGTGATGGAGCTATAAAATAAACAATTACAGAAACAAAACGTTTTAATTATTGTTATGCGAAACAATTGGGAGCTCTCGAGTTGTACCGACCCGGACGGCTAAATAATACTGAGTCCTCTTTAATACCAGTGTGCTCACTCCTTTTCACTTTTTGCATGCTTGTTAACGAACGAATAAGTGCATAAAAAATATGAACAGAGAAATATGGCAAGATCTTGGGCGGAGCGAGGCGGCTACGCGTTTTAGTGAAGCGTTCCGCGGCATCCACTTCGCGGATGCTTGAAAGTTTCTCGTTACCGTCGAGAAATTTGGCTTCGCTCGTACGTGCGACTTTCTTTCCGCGCGGCGTACGTTGTTATTATTGCGATTCAGACCGCACCGATTGCTTTGCGCTCTCGTTAACGGGCCCGCGACGGTGACGGCGACCTGGCAGCAAAAAACAATCCCGCGCTAACAAGAGCTGACCGTAAAAATGCAAAGCAGAACGCATAAACATTTCAATAAACACCGGCCTTAATGAGAAACCGCTCCAGCGTTCACGGTGCGTTTCCCTTTTCGAGCAGTGTCGAATAATTTTCGAGTGCCACACGCACACACGCACACACGCACACGCGACGACTTCGGAAATTTTTTCATGCGGAACGCTTGCGTATACACGAGCAACAATGGACAATTACTCGACTGTTGCTCCCCGTTTCTTCCTCCGAAGTACGGGCGCACTTTAAATTATAATTGCAGAACGGAAAATAAAAATGCCGCTCTTCAAATACGTACGCCCGTTTCTCAGAAAATTCTTTTCAAAATGAAATTCACCTGCACTGCGGTGAATTTATTGCTGCCGGTTCAGAAAGATATTTATTCAGCGTAAAATAGTGGCTATCTAAAGGAGGACAAGAAACGGAAAACAAGCTGCGAAGAAATTGTGTCACAGGAGGAGAGAGCTCAGTAGAAGGTGCAAAATTCTCCTTTTCATTTTTGCTAGACTGCCAATAAAACAGGCGTGGACAAATATTGCCCAACAGAGCATTGGCCCTCCCCCGCGAACTCGTCAGTCTGTAAGCCACGCCCCCAGCGAAGCTTAAACGAACACTTTAACACGAAAGCAAGTGTTCGACTGGGTACAATTTATCCACGTCTGTGTTACATGTACACAACTTCAAAAATATACGAAAAAATAAAAACTGAAGACCCTGATGAACATGTAGAGCAATCTAACATAACCTTGAATAGTCTAACGGCATCGATCTAAAATAAAACAACTCAAACGACAACAAACGGAAATTATTAAAACTTGACAAACAGTTCGTCCTCGTGTCTTCTTCTTTGAGTCGACAGCTTCTACAAGTTCGAATCGATTTCTAATTTATGCACCAGCGTTTGACAATGTCGTCTCCTCGAACTGTAGCGCGGGCGGGAGGGTGGCGTTGAAACGGAAATCCATGGGCAAAGTCGTCCATCCTCGACGTTGGCGAATCCGTCAAACGTTCTCAGAAGGAGAATGCGCTTCAGCGTAGCTCGTTTTTGTAAGTAACTCCGTATCCGAGGGTTCGCGGGGACATAACCGAGTTTCCGGTCCCGCGGAAGATAAATCGAGAGCTCGCGGCCGGGTGTGCTAACGTAAACCTATTCTCGAAATAAACGCGCCATAATCTCGTGGGTCGAGATAGGGGAACGGCTGAACGCTAACTGCGACACCTAATCTCCGAAGTCATACTTCCGTAATCTCGTAGCTCAACGCCCCTCCGCCGTGTAAATCCCAACTACAATAAAACTTGCAGCTCCGGTGGCTGTGCAGCAATAATCGCAACGGCGTTTCCAACTCCGTCGACGCGATAAGACCCCCGTTTTGTTCAGAAACTCGGGTGCCTTGCTCGGCGGGCGAGTACATGCCCAAAGAAACTCTGTTTCGAACGATGATCGACTGGGATGAGGTACGCTGGAGTGGCCGGTCTTCCCCTACGTCCCACGCTGCGTAGCGGCACGCTGGCAGCCCCCACTCCGGCCCGCACGAGTGGGCGCGAAGGAGGGGGTAACACGCGCGCGGCGCTGATTGGCTGACGCGTGCCGTGGCGAGTGCGGGAGTGGGAACTGTCCGTGTGGCGATAGGGGAACATCGGCCACTTCGTCATAACCACATTTGCTTAAACCGGGCATTGCAATTAACTGCTCGCTTCGGCCAATTTTCAGAGGCAATACCCTCTTTCTCTCACCGTGCGTCTTGGTCCCCGCGACGGCCTTAATGCTCGACACGTCTCAGGCGCGTACCATATGAACCGCGCGTGGCGCATTAGGGCGACACTCGTGTCCTATCGTGTAAATAGGTTTCCACATCACCCATGGAGTATAATGCTTCTGGTACGTGCCTGAGACGTGTCGAGCACTATTGCCGTCGCGGGTACCAAGACGCACGGTGAGAAAAACAGGGCGCTGCTTCTGAAAATCGGCCGAAGCGAGCAGTTAATTCCAATGTCTGGCTTAAACTATGAAAACGACAAGCCACTGAACCATTTAGAAACTGACTCAGCTTTTTGGTTTTAAGATTCAATCGTATGTGTTTCTAATAGCGGTAGTATTTATTACGATTGTTGCTTAAGATTAGGTTAACGTTTGACTAAATATCCTAGAGTTTTGCGCGAGTGGGAAGCCCCCTGGGCATTTGGAAAGACTTAATTGTCGAAAACAGACTGAAGAGATAATAGCACCTATATGACCTGTGCGCCAAGAAGCGAACAGTTAAAGCAAACAGTGTCTAACTCCTCGACTGAAGCCAGGCAGAACAGTTTCGTGCATAAACTATGTAAGACATGTAATGCCTAGAACTTCAACCAGGAAGCCATGTAAATGATACGACGTGTAAGGCGTCCTGTTCATCCTGTAGGCAAGACGAAGGGTCTCGTAAAGCTGTAGGTAAGAATTTGTAGGTTGGTAGAATTGATAAAACGGTCCACTAAGAGATTTTCATATGAATAGGTTATGATGAACGCTTATTTACGTTCCTTTTTTTACACTTTGGTGTTGCACAAAGGTGTTAATAATAATAATAATTGTAAAGCAGACAGAGTGGGGGTTTCTGGAGGGGCCCCGCCCACTAACTAAGAAAATTCTTTCGTCGATCCAGACATAATAGTAAATCAATAATTAAATAGGACAATACTATTCTATAAGAGAAAAATATTAACCTTATTAGCTCTACATAAAGCCATTCAGATTCCGAAAGATCCTGCGCCTTGGGCTACGGTCCACCGTGCTGGTCCAAACATAAATATTTATTCTACGCTACAAACCAAATTGTTGCGTCAGGGTTATTGATGTTCGCTTCATACGTGAAGGTAGACATCCCTAAACCGTAGACATGCTGCAGAAGCAACAGTAATTATCAATATATTTAAAAAGACAAATTGGAGGTTATTTATCACTCAAGCTAATACTAACCTACAAATCGCATTATTTGCAACCAAAATTGTTGTCATCTATCAACAAGATCTAGCGAAAAGACGGTTCTCTGCAAGTCCAAAGCAGAAAATACCTGCGGAAACGAGGAACCATCGAACGTCCATTCGAGTAGCGTGGAAGGGGAGCTGTTCGATGACCTTGAAGGGCCAATATCACTCGACTGGGCTGTACAGCGAGCGCTTGGAGACGCGCGAGCATAACTTCGAGGTTAAACGACGGTCCCCTGGCTTGTGAGATAAGAGTGACACCCTGAGGGTCCATTTAACGGGAATAAACTGTTTCTTTCAGCCAGAGTCGTTTTTGGCTTGCTTGGAGTAGACACTCGAGCACGGCCGGGCCGCCCTCGTTCCCGGGGTCAATTGTTTCCCCGTTGTAAACAGGTCAGAAATAAATCCCGGCTTAACGCCAAGCTTAAAAGCTCTTAAAGCGGTACTCGGCCCTCGTCGTCCTTCCCCCTGCCTCGATTTACCTTCCCATCGTTGCTCGTCGATGTTGCACCGTCTTCTTTTCTTTTCCCTCTTTTCCTGTACCCGCTGCAACGATCTCGATCGCAATTCCACTTGATCCCTCACTCTGTAAGACCTGTTCTCCTCGTTCAACTTGCTCCGCCAGTTCGTCGAAATACTTTTACCGCCGGACCGGCGACTCCTGACGACACGGTCCCCGATTGCACGAGCTTTACGGCGCTTTTAGGTTAAGTTCCTATCGCGACCGTTCGTTTCGACCAAAAGGACATTCAGAAGTTTATTTTTAATATTTTGTCAGGTTTTGGAGTAGTTTTGTACGTTGCTACTGCGAGGAACGATTTTAAATTTTAGGAATAATTGGTATGTAGTAATAGGAATTGGAGTTTTAGGATTTAATGTATAATTTTTATTGTGGGATCGGATGTTGATGTTTTTAGCATGGTGGAACAGGACAATGACTGCTCCATGGTTGTTTTAGCAGGTGGACTACGGTTTAAGGTGTAAAACACGGCTGATCAGAACCGTGTCTCCAGTTGCATGAGCTTTACTGCGCTTTTAGGTTAAGTTCCTATAGCGATCGTTCCTTTCGACCAGAAGGGCATTCAGAAGTTTATAATTGAAACTTCTATTAAACTTGACTTTCTCGAAAATCAGACTTGACATGACAAAATTTGATTCTGTATTTTCGACTTATTTTTTCATGTAGAATCACCCCCTTTCCGGTTGTTCCACCAATTACCGAACACCCAGTATATGCACATACAGGCTGAGGCACATAAAGCGTGTCAGTTGAATATTACCGAAAATATAGATTTTAAGCGACACACTTTTCAGTATAATTTAATTTTGTGTACGTGAAGATATCAAGGACATTTCAAGGTCATCACCTTTTTTTTAAATGGAACTATCATTCACCAATTTGGTTATATTACATTGCATAAACATTCGCAATCTAGTGATCAATAATGAATAATATATGCACGTTCAGAGAGAGCAGAGAAGTCGACGAGGCTTTCGTGAGCACATTACCCTTGACCAAGTGATATGCCCGTGCGGGCAACAGGACGGTGCATCGGTTCGCTGCGATTAATCTCGATATCCTTCATCCTCCGTTTCTTTACTTTTCACTTCTTTTACTTTCCTCGCGATTTCTTTCTGCGTAACCCTCCATCACGGATGAATAAAAACGCGACGGGGCAAATGAAGTCGCCGGCTTTGAAGTCTCGTTAGAACAGCCCTAGCCGTGGCACGGCGCCAGGTTTATCGCTCGTGATGGATGGTTTTCATACTTCCCTTTCGTACACTATTTTCCTTTTTTTTTTTTAATAACCGCTGGATAAAAGGAAGAACAAGGGGACACGGAATGCGGGCCGCTAAATTACACGTATTAAAAGCCAGCGCCGGATATAACTTCCGCCGGCTCCTCCGCGCCGGCCATTTTAACAAAGAATTATGCCCGCGACGTATGGATCCCGCACGCCCGCGCGATGGCTCAATTATGCGACGCTGATTTATTCCGCCGAAACGAATTTTGCCTCCTCTGACCACCCGCTCCTTTTTAGGGGCCTGAATTGTTCCGCTCTCCTGGGAGAAAATATTTTTTAGCGATGGGTATTCTAGGTTAGGGTGCCATGGACCGCCATTATATCGACTGAGATATTTAATTAATAGATTTCTCACCCTTACCAATAAATTTGCCATTAAATGGAGGACGAAAGCCAGTGAATTTGTTCTAGAATATCCAGTTTGAGTCTATTTGGTACTTGAAATTCAGATCAATTTATTTTTTAAGAATTTTAGGTTAGGGTGCCATCGACCGCCATTATATCGACTGAGGTATTTAATTAATAGATTTCTCTCGGGTACCAATAAATTTGCCATTAAATGGAGGACGAAAGCCAAGGAATTTGTTCTAAAATATCCAGTTTGTGTCCGTTTAGTTCTTGAACTTCAGATAAATTTATTTGTTAAAGGTTATAATGTTGAAGGAAATATTAATGTTTGTAAAACTTTTAATGCATCAATTGATGCAGCTGTTCATTATAACACGTATAAAATCAGTATTTGGTTTCTTTGATGTGGAAAGACTATGAAATAGTCAATGATAAATATATAGGGTATCTCACTTTAATCTTTCCACGTGAATATTTTTTGAAACTGTTGGAGCCATTAAAAAATATTTCAAACAAAAGTTGAATATAATTATTTATTAATTATTTCATCGAGTTAAGCTCAGTACGCTTCCCAGAATTCCCCTAACAGCTCTCTGTAGTTTCTGTCACAGAGTAGGGGAGGAGGCGTAACAGGACGAGTAGTGGGGGGCGTCCTAAGCCGCTTCTTACGTCGACCCAACTATAGCGCCTTCTTCGAGCACTTAAACTTCCTTATCTCTCGAACTATTAAAGCTACAAAAAAATTGTTTATACAAAACTTGCTCGGTTAGAACGATTGCATGAAACAGAGCAAACAAATTTTCTTTCGCGTTATTATTTCACGAGTTATGAATGTGGAATTCACTTTCTTAAATGAAACCAATCTCTCTTTACGAACTATAGCTCCGAACATCTGTACCAGTGGTATAGAATTGCGCGATGCAGAAAGGTTCGAGGAAATTCAAGCGGTAGTAGCGAAAACGGAGGGGGATCTGACAAGTGAGTCGACGTACTTGTATCTTAATTGTTCGCGGCTAGGTGGTCGCTGTTCCTGACGTTAATACCGTTCGTAAACAATGCATCGCCGCCGTGTTAAGCAACCAGTCAGCTTCGCCGCTTTATGCAGGCACAAACGACTAGGGGCCCGTGAAACTTCAACCCTTTTCTTCGCCGTTCCCTCTGCTGTTCCTTCTTTTCTCCGAGCCGGCAACCGACGCGGCCAGTTTACTGACATCGCGGAAAATTACTTGCCCCGCGGCGCGGAAAACGCGGCGAGCTGATTAGGCCACCTCCGCCCGCGCGGAAATTATTCAGCGGACGATAAAAGCTGCTTTTTACGGCGGGCTTTATGAAATCTTCCGACAGCCCCGTTCGTCGATCTTTTTAACGCTTGTCCGGATTCTCGCGCCGCTTTGAGAATTATTTTTAATATTCTTCATGGCCGTGTTAACGACTTTGAAGAAGAACGTTCGTAACGTTTTCTCGTTGTTGTTCAATTTTGTCGTATTTAAACATACTGACGGATCTGTGTTTTCGGCTTGTTTAAAAATATTGTTGAACGTTGATACGAATATCTTTTGTTTTTATTTCAGAATAATTGTTTTGTTTTTGTATTATCTTTATAAATATTTTTTGTTTCCACAAATGGACGTGTCGTTGGAAATTTCCTAGGCGGATTTCAATGAAACTAAATGATTCCGGAACGCATGAAAATAATTCAAAAGTATCATTGGATATCACGTTTATTTATTTAACGCGAAAGCATGGAAATAAATGTATTTTCAATTTCCTTTGACAGGTACGTTTCATGTGATCCGGCACACACATTTCCAATTTTAGAAATAGCTCAACCATATTCGTCCGCAGAGTTTGGAAGGAAAATTTTCATTTTAATTTGCAGTGCACGTTTTGTCGACTAATTTTTCCGTACAAAGGGGAATTTATTTATTTCTCTTCTGACAGTACTCATTTTAATCCGTCGTGTCGCTGTAGGGCGTGAAAAATAATAAAAACGGTTTTCACTGAGTTCTCTGCGAAATTGTTAATTGGCACAACAAATATACTCGTACTTTGTTTAAATTCGCAACCTTTCGTATGTCCTCGCCACAAGATTCCCTAGACTTCACTACCACGCGGTCAAAAAATTACCAGAACCAAGCCGAAGGAACATTCAACATTAAAATTGTGAATAACTTGAATAAAAAATTATTCCAAGGGATTTAATAAATTTTCGCATACAAAAACTTTTGAAGGTTGTGCATTTAGTTGCTAACCCAATATTAACAGAAAAATTTCCGCGATTGGAGCCAGTCGACGAAAATGGTGGTAAAATCAAATTTACCTCTCATCTCGTGCGAAAGGTTCGTTATCCGACTTACAATTAGTCTGTTATGTGAGTGTTAGTGTACGTGCCTGCATGGATGAGACTAATCACGCTAATCGCTAACTATACAGGGAATATGCAATTGGAATTCCGGTCGAATTTCTAGCATTTATCTGCTGTTTACGAGTCTTAACCGACGTCTAATTGCTTATGACTAGAATAGGGGTACGGGCACGCGATAGGGTGAGTCAGAAGTTCTGGCGGGAAATTAGCACGCATGGATCGCACTTTGAAAGTAATAAAAAAAAGTTGTGATAAATGTTCTGTATTTGTATTATAGCGTTATTTATGTACAATATTTGCATTATAGTAATATTTGATTACGTTCTATGTTCGCTATATAAAATTATTTTATAGCGATGAATATTTGTATTATAATATTATTTAACATGTTCAATATTTACACTATAATATTATTTGGAATGTAATATTATTAAATTGCATTAAAGTCTGCGTTACAATACTGTTGTTAATACTTACAATTATTTGAGTACGTACAATATTTACAAAACTGTATTATTCGAGTACGTACAGTATTTGCAATACTGTATTATTTAATAACGATCAATGTTTGCATTATAATATTATTTAACACGTTTAATATCTGTTTGTAACTTTGTAACAGTTTACAGTCCAAATTTACTCAACACTTCTTTCCACTCTCAACATTGAGATATTTTTTTGGTTAGGTTTGTTGCAATGGGTTTCAATAAGCTCAGGTTGTATCACGTTCGGTTACGTTAGGTTAGACAATAAATGTACATCGTAAAATCTGCACTAGAACACTATTTTGTGGTTAAGTTAGATAAAGATTGTATGTGATCAAGTCAACAATGAGATATTTCTTTGGTTAGGTTAGATAAAGAATGTATGTAATAAAGTCAACACTGACAATGAGAGTTAAAAGAAAGATTAGAAAGGCAAGAGATTAGTGAAAAACTCAAATCTGCATAGTTTTCCATACCAAATGCAAAAGAAAAAAATGTATGGATTTATATATTCAGAATTACAAAAACAATGTTGACTACTTACAAGATGGATGCTTACCCCTAAAAGTAAGCAACACAAAATTGAAAATTGATAAAAGATGGAACAGAAAGGCAAGAGATGGGTAAAAAGCTCGAATCTGCATGGTTTTCTATACCAAATGCAAAATAAAAAAATATGTACGTTTATATATTCAAAATAACAAAAATAATGTCGGCTACTTACAAGATGGATGCTTACGACTGAAGGTAAGCAACACAAAATTGAAAATTGATAAAAGATGGAACAGAAAGGCAAGAGATGAGTAAAAAGCTCGAATCTGCATAGTTATCTATACCAAATGCAAAATAAAAAAATATGTACGTTTATATATTCAAAATAACAAAAATAATGTCGACTGCTTAAAAAATGGATGCCTATCACTGAAAATAAGCAATATAGAATTGATAAAAGATGGAACAGAAAGGCAGAGGCAAGTGGAAACCTCGGATTTGCATAGTTTCTGAAACCAAATAAGAAAAAGGAAAAAAGTGTCCCGCCTGCTCCCCCTCTCTGGCAACTGAATTCTGTCAGCCGAGCCGTTGAAAATTTAATCACCAGCGAAAGGTGTCGATTGTTGCGTTACGACACGGCGACGAGCGAACGTTGTTCTTCCCCGTTCACGGTTGTCGTGAAACGGAGAAGCGGCCGCGGTGGGGGAAGACGCAGGGGCGTTGGAGGGGAGGCGGAGGGGCGGTGAGGCCGGGCTGTGAATAAAACATACGGCGTTTCCAATAAATTCGCGAAAAAGAGACGCGATTAAAGGCCGATTTCAACTATCCGACACGTATCGGCAGCTGTACGTACAGGTTTACTATAATGCTCATGCCAGCCGACGGATTTCACGGATTCCCGGCGAGCTGACATTTTCTGTCGGCCGTCCAAGGATATTTCTGACGGCCCTGACAATAGAAATCTGATTAAATGTGCGCCGTGCAGAATATTTTTTGAGGTGTTCGGTGATGGACGCCGTGTGGGGTTTCTTGTGAAATTTATGGGTTTGTGGGGTCGGGGGTGGGCGTGACGAGGATTGCTCTGATGAGTGTGGATCGGTTTTGAGATGTATGGAAATGAAGTTTCTGACGAGGTTGCTTTTAATTTGTTATATAGGGTGTTGCGGTATTGCTGGCGCAGTAGAGAAAGAGGTGATTCTGTATGGAAGGGTGTATCGAATATACACCCCCATGTATAGGGCGACGAATGAATGAGTAATTTAATCTGAGTGAATCTAAGCATAAGATAAAGTAATCGGATGAGTAATCTAATCACTCAATTGACATAAGTCGTCTACACCTATGAGCTTACCAAATATTCGATGTAGTAGTTTTTTCAACCCCAATTTTGAGAGCTGTTTTCAACCCTCCATGTATTAAATATTTTTTTCGAGCTTTATATTATATCAAAATTGCATCCAAATTGATACTCGTCAGTTGAGTGATGTACTTTGTTAGTGTTGATTTTATTGCATACGTTTTTTACCTGAGACAGCCTGAGATTATTCTAACCTAACCCAAGTCAAAATAATCGAGTCGAAAAAATGTCTCAATGTTTATTTATCACATATGTTCCTTATCTAGGTCATTTAAAAAGGTACCTGAGTGTTGACTCTATCACACATGTCCTTTAGTTAACCTAACCATACAGATACGATATCTCAGTGTTCATTTTATCACGTATGTTCTTTGTCTAACATAATCAAAACGATATCTCATTGTGTGTTATTCTCAATTCTCTCATTCTCACTACTATACTGCTTCCAGCAGACTCGGTCACTTTTGAAATATTATTTCGAACAGTACATTAAATTTCCTTTTATTTCTAGGCCATTCAAAACATAATTCTTTTCATTCCACAAATACAAGTAAGATGTTCAAATTCTTGCAGATTATAATTATAATAATTAAAATTAGCAGTTTGCAGAGTATATATGCGATTGGAAATGTAGTCTGTTACGTGCGATGAGCCACTATAGTGGCTTCAACGACTATTTTCTCACTTCCGAATAACATAACAAAATTCCGGGTTGTATTAAATTAAATATAATAATAGTGATTCCTTTATCATCCCCTTGACTCGACCCCGATTCGCACCGTTCATACAGATTTAATGCTCCCGGTTATTCGGTTGGCTCGTATGAATGGATTCGACTGAATCCGGCGAAATTCAGGGCAGATTGGACGACAGATTTACAAAAAGCCTGGACAAAACAAATGTCCGATGAAAAAAAGGAGGGAACGAACGTTTCATGTGGCAGATACGTTCGCAGGTTAGGGATGAAAAAGAGTGCTGTTTTCTGGGCGTCTTTTATTTCATGGGACACCGGTCGGAAAACATGCAACCAGAGTATCGTTTCCCGAATCCGACTGATGAAAACCATTTTTCCCGTCCTTTGACTGGACCGTGCTCGTACGTGGAGCAGGAATAAAAAAGAAAAAAAATGTCCAGATACCACGTTAATTGTCAATCGTCCGAGTCCTTGTTTACAGGCAACGAGCATGCCCGATACGTCAGTTTTTGAAACCAAAAGGGAACTGGGGGGCAACATTTCTTTGTTGAAGTTCGATTAATCAACGTGGTGGACGGATGCGAATATCGTGTTTCTGGATATAAAGATAAATGGATCTTCACTGAAATTCTTACTTCATTTTAATAATACTCCCCTTCTTCGAACGGTTTTACTTCGATCTAATCTTTTCCACGTGGATCCTATAACAAGAATCTGTAGCGCGGCTAATAGTTTACCAGACGCTGTTAATCTGTTTTCGACGCCGTTATCGTCATTTAAACGCACGCTTACTTCGGCTCTTATTGAGCAGCCATGGCACAATTTAGTCTTAAGTACCTGTACATGTGTGATGCTTCTGTTTAAGTTTATTTTAATGTTAAGCTATTGTACTAAAGGGATTGGTCCGTATATAAGCAAATAAATAAATAAATAAATTATTATTAATGAGATTTTTGGAAATAAGGTACAGGAGAGGCAACCCTTTGCACCATGAAATGTGTTGTTATTTGTCTTCATTTACCCCATTTGTAAGAGGACAGAAAAAATGTTTAATCAACGTAGGTTCTAAAATGAAATTTTACTATAACCGTACGTCCCGTGCGGGCGGTCGATAAACTCGACTAGTGCGTACGGTAACCGGACGCCTATGGGCGTTCTCCGCACGGGATGAGGGAATATATGTAGCTTCTTTAAATGCTTTTAACAATTAAACGGTTAATTTTAGAACCTACGTTTATTAGACACTTTTTGTTCCTTATTGCGAGTACTACATGGTTTGAACATCCCGAAGTTTCAACGTATAGACATATGCACTACAAAAGCTACTTTAGTCAGAACCGTTAGACCTGTGCGGATGATCACTAATCTCATTTAATATATACACTGCTTCAACGCCCATGGGCGTTCTCCGCACGAGTCGTAAGAATTTATGAAGCGCCTTTGAGTGCCTTAAACAATTAAATGGTTAATTTTAGAACATATGTTTATTGGACATTTCTTATTCCTTATTGCAAGTACTACGTGCTTCCAATGTTTGAACGAATAAGCTTCTACGCTAGAAAAGCTATTTTTCCCAAAACCCTGCGTCCTGTGCGGATGGTCCCTAGCCTCATTTAATAAGCACACTGTTCCGACGCCTATGGGCGTTCTCCGCACAAACCATACGAATATATAAAACTCCTTATAACACTCAAACGATTAATTTCAGAGCCCTCATTGTCTAAACATTTTCTGTTCGTTTTCAGAAGTACTACACGCTCCCTAAATCGGGCCTCTTTTTTTCACACATAAACTACATAATTCCGTAATATAATTCTGTCTACGCACCCGAAAAATTGGAAGAATCGTATTGTGGCAACGATAGTTGGTGTTTTCGATGGTTTATCCGTCTCCCTGCCATCGAATTCCCATTTTTCGCTTTATCACCGACGGGAACGCGAACTTATTAACCGTTTTTGTCTAGCTCGTCGCGCGGGCATAACTCGATTTCGAACGGCCGCTCCGTTCGAACGCCGGTTTACAATTTATTCGCCGGCCCCTCTATTCACTTTTAACCCGCTCTATGATCAATATCAAGCGTGCATTCATTTCGAACTTCATTAACGATGCGCGACCTAATGGTGCGGCGAGAATTCTCCCATTTTTTCCTTGTTTTCATCTCCTCGGTCCCGCTCGCAATTGGAAATAATCGCAAATAATGAAAATCGACGGGCGAACGGCTTTAATTAACTTCATGTGCAATTTCAGGATTTCCTTTGGCCGCCCCCTCGTCATTTCCGAACTCGAAAAGAAATTTTCCGTCTCGATTGAATTCGACGCATGGGCTTGCTCAAGGTCATCTGAAGGTGACCTTCAACATGTTACGGAATCCATCTTGATGACAGCTATAGGTTATATTAAAAGAAGTGTGCGTTACCATTGAAACGAACACCGATGACCTTGAAATCTTGGAACATGTGACCTTGAGCGAAATTTTATAGCGATCACAATATTTGTACCTCTGAATGGAACAACTTATTCCTTATCCATTTTCTCGAATCTTTAAAAACAACTGAGATATTGGAGGTATTAACCGCAACTTTGGTCTAGTGATGAGTATGAACCACTCGCGAGTACATGAACGAGTCGCTGTAAAAATATCGCACCGTGAGAATGTGAAATAAATCAATTCACAGTAATAGCTCATATAACAACGATAGAAATTGTTGTAAATTGCTGAACCTACGATCAGATTTGTTGTAAGAATCGATCAAACCGAGTTATAGAATATGTTACAAATTACCTTGCAGAGACTTGCGTGCAAACTCGCGAGACAGGTGTTTCACGGAGATTATGGCTCTGTCGCTGCTTTACGAGCGCCGCAATGGCACACATTATCGCCCCATTTTTACAATCGCGACGAATCTTTACGACCGACGATTGACCTTTATAGCCGCCTTTCCGTCAGATTAAATCTATTTCTATTATTCCCGCTCTCGTGCAGAATCACTGTAAAATACTAGAAATCCCCTAGACCCTGCAATAAAAGTCACTGAAAATCTCACGACTGGAAGTATTCTGTCTGCTAAGCTAACCTCGAACATCACCGAACCGCATTTAATAAATTAACACTAAGGTAACGATTTCAATTTATAAAATCGCTATTTTGTTCAGATGACAATTGCGGAAAGCAAAACGAAAGAATTTGCATATCAAGTTTATAGGTTGTGACTTGAATTTATTTCTCCACGTGAATTATTTAGCGAATGTTTCAAAGAAGATACAAGTAAATAAATGCAGGAGCACGGCTCGATGATGAGATTACGCGAGACAATTGTTTTTTCCCGAAACGCAACAATCGAAGGCAAAATTGTTCAATCGACGCGCCTTTGTGTCAACTCTTCCCGCCCGCCCCTAAGCAAACAGAACGAACCCGTTCAAATAATGCGACGGAGCGTAAAATGAGCGAGCATATTTATCGAGCCGTTTATCGGATATTCTGCACGGGATATCAGAATAATAACAATAACAATAAATCGGGACAACGTAGAACGATCGTGATTAAACGGAGCCCCGAATCGCGATGCTATTAAATATTTGCACGTGCACGACTAAGCGGCCAGCGAAAATTCAACTCACTGGAAATAATGGTTAAGACATAAAAATCTGTAATATTGTTCAATGTGCAGAAATTAATTTTTTTCATACAGTGGGTGTTTCTGGACCATATACTCAAATTTTCTTTTCTTAATTAATACTTTTTGCGGAATAAAATTGTTCAGCATATAAGAAATTCCTACAGAGTCTCATATTTGTTATGTGAAAATAAAAGGTTCTGTAATTGTTATATGAAATGATTTAAAAACGATGTTAATAACATTTTTTTGGTTTATTTGTGATAAAATTACAATTCTTCATTAAAAAATGGATTTATGAGGGTATTCAGTGTTTACCTCTGCATAAAATTATTTCAAAAAGTATGTAAAACTAAAAGATATTATAAAAATATCAAGTTTCTTACATAAAAACTTCAAAAAGTTTTTTATTATGTGTCCTAATTATTAGAAAAGTTTGATTGGAACAGTTTTCCGGATTGTTTATGTATAAAATGTATATTACAATTTTATATTATACAATAAATTTATCATGTTCTTTTATTATAAACGAGACAGAAAAATGTTCAAATCAACCTTTCTCAATAATTATTTCATGTATTAGAAAACATTTTGGAGGTTTTAAACAAAGAATTTCCTAGAAATAATTTATGTAAAATATTAAAAAAAAATGATTTAAATTAAAGTTAGTCGTAAAACTAATATTTTTATGTATAACATTAGAATAATTCTAGAAAAAAAATTAAATTACTATAATATTTCCAATAAATAACAATAATAAAGAAATCAAAGAATTTGATTCAGAAACATTCATTGAAATAAATTTGTACATACTAAATACTGCATAAATAAAAGCTTGGAACTGAATATAAAACTACAATAACTATTAGTAAGAATAGAATAAAGTTCCTATTGAAATTAATTGTTAAAACCAATATCTTTATACATACATAACGTTAAAACAATTGTACCAATCAACAAAAATAATCATACTGTAACATTTACAATAAATAACGTTAATATTAATGATAAACCTATTAAAAAATTCAAATAATTCGATTCAGAAATAAATATTAAAATAAATTTAAATTCGTCAATTATTACGTAATCAAAAACTCGAACTGAATATCAAAGAATAAAAATTGTTGCTAATCATAATAAAATAAGAGTCCTGCAAAAATTTATTGTAAAACCACCATATTCACTTACAATCTTATAATACTTATATAACCAAAAAGATAAGTTTGTTATAACATTTCCAGTAAACAATAATAATATATCAATGATAAAATAAGTATAATAAATTTAATTCTTCTCGCATATAACTTCAGAATAATTACATAACAAGAAAAATAAGTTTACTGTAACATTTCCAATAAATAATAATAATACATCATTCATAAAATGAGTATAATAATTCTAATTACTCTCGTACGGGATATTCCTATAATTAAAACCATAGAATAAAATCCTCCCTTGCCACCCATGTATTATATTAGTCTACTATCATCACAAAACTACAGAACAAATTAATTATTATCATCATCCACCATGCTGTCCAGGAACGTTCCGATCGAACGGGCGCCAGCGATATAACGATCAATGCCGACAAAATCGATTCATCGACGAATCCCTGCGATCGGACCTCGGCCCTCCGGAGCGACGGGCCAACCGAACGGCGCGATTTAAAATTCATGAATTCCGTCATATCTATAACCAATTAGGTCACACACGCCGGGTGACCGGCGCTGCCAGTTCAGAGGACTTTAATGAAAGCCTTTCAAAATTCATCGAACGTTCCATTCTTTATCGGAGCAATTAGAATCCCCATGCAGCCTGCATAAACTATCGGCCAGAGGCCAACGAAATTACTCGAGTGCCCGCAAACCGTGTCTGAATACCGGCCATGCGGTCAGATGTTGCGCGGCGCCCGGTCCGCTCTAATTAAAAAGAAAGACATACCGTGCCAAAAGCACAAAAACGATCGAAAAAATAATCGATCGTGAAAACAGGTTATCGTTTTCGAGGAAGATTATGCTTTTTAACTCTCTGGCTGCTGCGCGCCACTGTAGTGGCTTCTCGTTGAGCGATCGGTTAGAACGACGAGCCGTTATAGTGGCTCCCCGTGAAGTGATCGTTTAGAAAGATGAACCACCGTAGTGGCTTTCCTGTAAATGATCGTTTAGAACGACAAGCCATTATAGTGGCTTCCCTTTAAATGATCGTTTAGAACGACTAGCCATTATAGTGGTTTCTCACTAAGTGATCGTTTAAGGCGACAAGTGACTATAGTGATCTCTCGCTAAGTGATCGTATAGGGCGACAAGCCACTATAGTGGATTCTCGTTAAGTGATCGTTTGGAACCACAAGTCATTATAGTGGCTTCCCGTTAAACGATTGCATTCAACAACAAGTTACCATAGTGACCTTCTGCCAAGAGATCCTTTAGGGCGACAAGCCATTATAGTGGCTGCCCGTTAAGTGATTGCTTAAAACGAGAAGCGATCATAGTAGCTTCCCATTAAGTGATTATTTAAAACGACATAGCGGCTCATGTGTTTCATTCTGATCATTTCTTTTCAACATCGTGCATAGAATATTTTGGAGATGTTGACGAAAAATAGTTTATTATTTTATAACGACAGGCCATAGTGGTTTCCAGTTACCTGATCATTTAGAACGACAAGCCACTATAATGGCTTCCAGCAACGTGATCATTTAGAACGACAAGCCACTACAATGGCTCATGTATTTCATTTATTCATTTCGTTTTCATACCGTCCAAAGAATATTTTAAAGACGCGGTCGAGAAATAATTTATTAGTTTTAATAGAATGTTTCAAACTACTGTTCTATATTAGGTTCTCTGTCTAGGTTAGTAATTAAAGGTTTAATCGAAACACAAACCAGGTACGTTCAACTCAATTACTCTGCGGGCACATAGTTCCTCCACCCGCGATGGCTTGTTCGCGGTTATTCACGGAGGATATGGCATAGCACAAGAGATCCTAAGTTTGACCAAGGACATCTTGTAACGACAAGACCACCTACTAAAATTTGTCGTCGAACTTTAGGAGCATACACCACTGATTATAATATCAAAAAATATATAAATATATTATTTACAAGTAGCCTTTCAAATTTCGAGAGTCGAACGCTCGATGGGGCAAGATTTGTCCGTGCCTGCACTAGAAATGCGTAAATAAAATGGCACGTAAAAATAACGGTAGTACAGTCACACACGAAAACATAAACAAATAACGCGAATAATTATGTTTAGGTATCAGATAACGATAAGTATAATACTGTTAGAGTCATCATGACATGTCCTTGCTCTAACCTTGAACTGGTCAGTAAGTAGAACTCCAACTTAGAAATGAAGAATACGATTCTGAAAACGGCACAATTTAGAAACACCTGGTATACTGATCGACAGAAGTACCTAAATTATTATATGTTCACTCGTCACATTTTTACTAAACGTCACGAAGATTCAAGATTCATTGACAAATCCGGACACCTAGGTACCTTGTCAGGTATACTGCATCTCTATCGCGTCATGATTACCCCCAAAATGTTGCCTCAATGATAAGGTTAGGTCAGAAAGCCACAAGCTTATACCTCATTAAAAATAAATACAAACACAGTTGTACATGATGAATTCAATATTTGAAGATAACAAGAAAGTCCCTAGAAACATATCACCCATGTGGCCTCATTCCTGATTTATAGAGAATTTCACGTTCCGATAATTCGTTTGATAAATTCAACCAATTTATTCACCTGCTTCTGCTTATATTTCGACTAACTGAACTAATTCGCGTAACAATGTTACAAACATTCTATAAATCAGTTCCGTTCTCTCTGCTGATAACAGTACCGTACGCAGCTTGCAGTATCATTTAAAACGCCAATTAGTTACTCTAATTGAGACATCTGTGTCCTTGTATGCAGACACAAGCTGTCCAAATTGAGCTACCATGAAGATGAACACAATCTTCAAGAAAACAAAAGTTCCTATAACTCTGACACAAGTTGAAATTGGACAGACCTTCATAAGAATTCTGAATGTAATAGCAATGCAATAACATGCATTCAATGGAATTCTAAAAATTCAAAGGAATGTTTAAGTGTATTTCTGAAGAGGGTGTCGCGTGTTCTGTTACACCCTGTGAAATCCTGAATCCGCCAACAGATAACCTTTCTATGGAAGTGACGTCTGATTCCTGTGCACAGGGAAATCAATTTCTCTGCCACCGAATCCTCTGTTTAGGACTCACCTGATTCCTCCACGAGTGGTGTCGTAATTCAACTTTCGAGATCCGTGCCGCCACGTGACGTATCCGGTGGGATGCGGTATATTGCTGACCACACACTTCAATTCTATCGTGCTGCCCGCTTTGTAGAATTTGTCACCGGCCGTGGCTCCATGCTCGTCGACGATTTCCACCTTTGGCACTGAAACAGACATCGATCCCATTTTACATTCCACTCTGGTGGTTTTCAACGAAATATCCCTCACCTGACCAATAAATCCCGATATAGTTATTTCGTTTAACACGTTGGCTGCCATGGGGCACACTGGTCACTGACCCTTCAAATTCTATTTAATTAAATGACCCTTGATTTTATCAATATTCTGAGCAATCTTAAAATTGTAACACTGATGTAGACGATTGAATACGTTAACATTATTTTTGTGTGTGATTTATACTAAAAACGACTGACTAGAAATGGCTATTTTCACCGTGGCAGTCGACGCGTTAACACGGATGACGTGACAATGCCAAAGTAGGGTATATACCTAGCGATACCACTAGATTTATGACTAGATACAACAAAATGTTCTGTTAATGGTAATAATAAAGTATAGTTTGATTGTACCACGGTGTTATTAGAACGCTTTTAGGGGAGGTGGGTCTCTGTTCTTGTAGTTTTATTCCCTGTCTAGTGCAGATCTACGACTTGCGAGCTAGTAAATTTAACGCTACACTTAGTAACTAGAATAAAAAAATATAAATGACGCTAGATGGTGTTGAAAGTAGTCTTGAAGAATATCCACACAATGTTTATGTTTTTTAAATTTTAATGAGGTGGTAGGGGGTCGCTAGGTAGGTGTCAGAGAACGAAAGTCCCTAGGAGCTGGTTATGAAGGAAATAGTTTAGGATTTCTGGTGTCCATTATTTCTGCTATATTAATAAGAATTTTCTGTGGAATAGGACTACATAGGGAGATAGAGTCAGTGACCTTGGGTGGGTATTACCCTAACCTCTTTCAAAGTTCAGTTCACATAACTTGGGCCACCTGTCCAAGAACAGGAAATTAAATAAAAGCTATTAGAACTTCTAAACACCTTGCATCTACGACATACAATTCTCCTGATCTTCTGTATGTTGGACATTATTATTTAGGTTATAAATGTATTGGGAAAAATTATAAGTGTAATCCAAGTTTAACCCCCTCACTTTGGAAAACGAGTTAACTCGTCACATCTACCAGAATCTTTATTGACAAATACTTAAATCGTATAACAACCTAACCTATCATTTGAAGACGCCTATGTCCTGTGCAAAACAAAACAATATGCTCGAAGCCAGTCGACAGGTTAATACATTGATCCTTGAAGAGGTTAAGTTTACAGGCGACAGCGTATCCACAAATACCCTCATGCGCCAAATAATCCTCCGTATAAACGTTGTGAAAGCTGTCAGGTCCCTCGTAAGCCCCCGAGAACAGCAATCAGCTTTTCTTCGGGTTGGAACGTCTTTAAATCGCCGTTTCAATTTCCGAGAAGAAGCGAGCGATCAGTACGTTTCAGCCGGTTGCCCGCGCGAGCAGCGGGCTGGTGACTAAAGGGATCGGTGAAATTTCTCAGCGTCGAGAAGGGGCTCGTTGGAAACGCGCCACGAAAAAATCCTCCATCGCTTTTGGAACGTCGCGAACAAGCGTCGTGGTGCGGCGAGTTTCGCGGGAAGATGGATGCAAACGACGGGAAGAGCGATTTCGTTGCTCGTGAACGGTAAATGCCGTTTCGAGGGGCGAAACGGACTCGTCTGCGAACGAGACTTCGAAATCGGAAGCGTCCGAGCATCTGTTGTGGTTCCCTGAACGGGCGCCTTGCTTAATTACCCTCGTATACTGGCATGAAAATATGGCCGCTCGTTTCCACTCCGACCGCCGCCAGTTTCAAACTTTTTAGCGGTTAAACGACACTTTCGGAGTGAATTTTTCTGGCCCCCCCCATGCCACCTTATTTATACAACGTGGTCAGAAAAGTTGTTCTTCAGAAATTTACGGCCTGAACCGTGTGTCTTCCCAACTGCAACTGTTTCATTCAGTTATTTATTTTTCGAGATTCTGAACTTTAAGGTCAGTGGGGACCACGTTGTATACAGTGATGCGGGGTACCTACATGTACATAGAAGAACGTGTGAAATTAGTGCACGATCTGAGGTACAGTAATGTCTTGTTCTAGACCTAACCTAAAAGACTTTTTGGCGGTTAAACGATGCTTTCGGAGTGAATTTTTGACCCCCTATGCCACCTTATTTATAAAACGTGGTCAGAGAAGTTGTACCTCAGAAATTTACGGCCTGAGTTGTGTGTCTTCCCAACTGCAACTGGTTCAGTTATTTATTTTTTGAGATTGCACCAACTTTAAGGCCACTGGGGACCATTTTGTATACATTCATGTGGGATAACAGCATGTGTATAGAAATAAATATAAATTTTGTGCACGATCTAAGGTACAGTAGTGTGTTGTCCTAAACCTAACCTACAGGACGACTGTTTGACAGTTAAATGACACTTTTAGACGGAACTTTTCCACCCTCGTTGGCAACCCTGAGTTGATAAAATGCGTTGAAAAAAATTACAGAATTATAGAAACGAATCAAGTCATAGGGCCAGTCATTGGTTCAGAATTGTGTAAGAGACAGTGAAAATCGGATTATGTAACCTTTATGTGCATATCTGTAAGACAGATGCCCATAGTGGGTATAAAATTATTACAATCTGAATACACTAATTTAATTTGTTAACGAGGTGAATTCAAATTCAACCTATCTGTAGCACATAACTTACATTTACTGGCCTTCAAGCTTATCTTTTTTATTTTATTAAACAGGATAACTTACAAATATCGTAGGGGGGTGAAGCGCATAACTCACCACTTACTGTTGTTTTTTAATTATTTATATATTGAGGTTGCTTCAACTGCAAGGTCACGAGCCGCCATTTTGTTATACATTAGAGACGAATATGATAGCAAGAAATCAGTGCTAGAGGCACAGTAGTGTGCTGTTACAAACCTAGCCTAAAAAACGATATAACATATGGGATAGCCAGAAGCAATATTCTGAAATTATGACCACAACCTGTACGTCCACACAAAAAAACGTGCAATTATAGAAAGTGAGGTTACAGACAATTTTGTATGATTCAACCCTTTGCTTAGATTATTCTTATCATTTTATTAAAAAAATAAACAGTTATCTTATGAATATCGTACAAGTCTAAACTAAATAACTTGTCCATCTAGAATTCCTTTTTTTCCATTATTTATTCATAAAGGTTGCACCGACTACTGGCTCACTAGCCGCCATTTTATTATACATTACAGTCACTACATGTGCACAGTTCAATGTAATAATAAAAAAGTTACTACAAAAGTTCCATCAATTTCCTGTTACGAACCCAACCTAAAAGACACCATAACACAACTGATACCCTGATATATTCTGAAACTGTGGATATAACCTACAAGTCCAAAAAAGCAGTAGGCAATAGAAAAATACGAGTTCGCGGATATTTTTTTTGCCATTCAACTCTTTCCCCCGTAACTTTTTTTTTCTGGTCAACGAAATGGAAGCTCCGGCGCGTGCCAAGGGCGAAGCTCTACAGCTATCTGAATGAGACTTTTATTCGTACGGAACGACTATTTCTTATAGCAACGGACCACTTTACGTAGTTCGTAAACTCTGTCCGATTCAATGTCCCGTGTGTCGACTCTGTCGAACTTTGTTCTCGAATGCTAGGGGAAATCTCTATCGTTTCGAGAACGGTGAACGACGTCCAGAACGCAAGAAACGTTCCCGCAGAGTTACAGACCGGTTCTTGCGGTCGGACATATTTCCGGGGCGCTGACAACGGATAAATACCGGTACTTTGCGGTATCGGATTTCTTCGATGGCTGCGGAATGTCCACAACGATCTTCGACCTCGAGATACTCGAGCTGACCAGTAATCGGTTTCGATCAACTGCGCACGAACGCCGTAATACATACACGTCCATGCTCACGACAGTTTAAACAAATACGCGTCATTAACCACTGCGCCGGAATAACCGGCCAGCCAACCCGCTCCTTGTAAACCTAACCTTCAATTTGTCGCTCCTCAGTGTTTCGATGAATACCGTTAAGGTGTTGCTAGGGAACCCAGAGCAACTTTGACTTGGGTTGGTAAGGGATTATGGAGAGCAACAATTGAAGATGGCGTTTGGTACGGCTGTAGTGTAAAGAATTGAGAGGTCTATAGGAACTTTTTGTTTGAACGTGTAGTCTGTCGAGAGGTGTGGTGGTTTTTTATATGGAGGTTGTTTGACACCTGATTGTGAGTTTGTTATTTTAAAATCCAGCATCAGATGTATATGTATGCATCTTTTTATTTAGAGAATTTAAACTTCAAAGTTTTGGGGTCACATGTAATTTTGGAATTTGAACGAGTGTTACGTGAGCGTTATATCAACTTGCTATACGTTGACTGACACAGGGAAAACAGACATGCCTGATCAGACACTCTGTACTCTCTTCAAGTACAAACCATAATGGAAAAAATATTTAACTGTGTCGTAGAGCAATTGTAACTTTATATCACTATTATAATGTTAATTCTACTTAAGATTTCATACGAATTTGTTTTTATTTAAAGACTTTTCTAAGAATTTTAAAAGCATCCATCTTTAAGTATGATCCATTATGGAGTAAAATATTGAACTATTTGATAGTATAGTTGTTACTTCACATGATTATTATAATATAATTTCTACTTTAACTTTTTATAAGAGTTTTGTATATTTAAAAAATGTTTGATGTTACACAAATTTTTCCTATTTAATGTATTTTGAATTTTATAAGAATGTTCTGTATTTAAGGAGCTTCCAATCTTATAATAACTTCTTTATTCGCAAAATTTTGCAAATTCCCATTTTTAATAAGCATGAACCACTCTGGAAAAAATTACTTAACCATCACACAGTACAGTTGCTATCCCGCATTATTCTTACAATATTAAGTATACACAAAATTATATAAAAATCCCTAATTACTTCATTAACCCCTTGCCTTTCGATTTTTCTAACAACTGCGTATTTAATTATTTATTGTTCATGCAATGTATAGATTTGCTGGTAATTTTTTAAAATACGAAATAAATCCAACAAAATGTTAAAAATTCATATTAAAGTGAAATTTGTGTTTATGATACACAGATCATAACTTGTGCCCCGAGTGAGACTCGTTATTATAACACAAGGGGTTAAATTAAATTTGACATGCTTATGAGCTTCTAAAAGATAAAACAGATACAACAAAAAATTGTTAGAAATTCCTGTTAAAGTGAAATTCGTGTTTGTGACGCACAGATCATAACTTGTGCCCGGAGTGAGACTCGTTATTATAACACAAGGGGTTAAATTAAATTTGACATGCTTATGACCTTCTAAAAGATAAAACAGTTTCAACAAAAAATTGTTAAAAATTCCTATAAGAGTGAAATTCGTGTTTGTGACGCACAGATCATAACTTGTGCCCCGAGTGAGACTCGTTATTGTAACACAAGGGGTTAAATTAAATTTGTCTTGACAGCCACATATAATAATCAACATTTCTCCGCTCCCTCCGTTCCCTTCGCCGTGGTTACAACCTTCTCGTGTTAAATGGGTGGCACATCGTTTAGAAACTCACGGGACCGGGTCGATATCTCTCGAAGAATGCTCGTGTGTCAGCGGTAAGTGGATTTCAGCTCACGAGCAGGGCTTACAAATAGAGTGCATGCGTACGAAAAGTAGTTTGGCTTGCTTTCCAGGGTAAACTTAATTGAAGTATCTCGTTCGAGGTAGTTCGCCGGAGCGGGGCCGCCAGAGACAACGGAAACGGATAAAGGCGCGAAAGGGAACAGAAGAAACAATAGGACCGCTTTGACGCTGCAAAAAAAAAGGAGAGGAAACGACAACACCGCCGAAAGAAAGAAAAAAAAACAACGAAACGATGGCAAACAATCGCGAATGCACCTCGAGGCGAATATATTGTAATATGTGAGCGTGGGGGTGAAAAAATTGGCGCAGGAGGTGCAGCAGTGCTGTAAACCTAACCTGAAATACGATACACCGGATAACCTGATATACAGTGTGTTTCATTTATCTTGAACATCTTAACACTGGTTGCCACAGTGTATTGATTGAAAATGGTAATCTTCCTAAATTTCTATACAAAGGAAACATAATCTCAAAGTAAAATTTTTTTGATCAAGAATATTAGCAATATTCATAATTCTTGTATCGGTAATATTAAACTTTAGTAAATAAATTTATGAAAATCAGAAATGATCAAATAAATGATTATTGAATCTAAGTATTACCCACATATGAGTGACATGGCAGTCAAAGTGTTAGTATTTTCGTTACTTTGTGACAATATTGTGATTCATGATTTTTTCCATCAGCGTTTTTTTTGTCAAGTTTCCAAAATCATCGACGATACTTTTATTATCGTTTTATTGTATGTGACAGAAAATAGTTTTCAGGCATGTATGATACGTTGACCTTCAAATGACCTAGAATGAAAAAGTCACAATTGTTTGAAAAAAAACTGGGAAATTGAACTTTTTTCCATTTCTGTCCAAAATGTTTAAATGTTTCCCCTTATAACTTTTCACGATTATTCTTCTTATTTGTTAAATAAAATATATTATGAACATCGTACAAATCTGAACTGCATGATCTACACATCGCTAGTATTTAATTATTTATTTGTAAAAGTTGCAACAACTGCAAAGTCATTAGCTGCCATTTTATATACGTTACAGTAACTACTCGCACATACTTTAATATAATAGCATACAAAATTAGTAGAAAAGTTGCACCATAATGCCCTTGCAAACCTAACCTAAAAGACGATATCATATATGGAATAACCTGATATGTATATACTTACAAATCTAATATACTACTCAAAACAGTAGTTCAGGATCTTCAAGCGTATTAAATAATAATCTGTCCAGTACCAATAATGTAAAAAAGTATAGTGCATCAATATTACAACACTTTTCTTCAGTATTCAAGTTGTATATTTCGAACTTACTTATCATTTAAAATGTTAACAAACAATACATAATTTAAGTACCTGAACACCTAATTAATTATATTCAAAAGTGAGGTTATGAATATTATTATATCGTTCACCAGTTAACCTGTAATTTTTTTCTATTCAACGAAATGGAAGCTGTGACGAGTGCCAATGGCGTGACTCAGAGGGAAAGGGATAAAGGTTCGGATGATTGTTACGCTGGAAAAAGAAAAAGGAAACGACAACACCGCAGGGAGAATGAGCACGGAAGAAGAAAGAGAGGGACAACGAAAGGGTGGCAAACAATCGCGAAAGGGCTTTGCCTTGTGGCGCCAGTTAATCAAAGCCTCGACCCTCGTTCTACCCGGTGCCGGCCAAACAATGCCTAACCACGGTAAACTTTTAAAACGTCCATTCCGAAAAGAGCCCATTTGCACCCAAATGAAGCCTATTCGTTCATTTCCTTACTTTCGACATACGCTGAGAGCGTAAACTTACAGAGCTTGAACTGTAGAAACATAATGAATCGCGTATTTACTTGCTTCAAAAGTACCATCCGCTCGTGAGATTACTTTTAAGATGCGTTCATTAACGTCAGATCTACCGACGATTAACGTGCATCTGTTTCATCGAAGCGATCCGAATGACACGTCCTAGAAATAATTCGTAACTCAAAGAAACAATGTTTACTTATATTTTTCTTTAACTTCTCTCAGCGTTAATTCAAAGTAAACACAGTGTTGAATGTGGCGCCTTCTCTGGGCCCAAGTTACCGTCCGACCCAGTCAATTTATCACGTAATTAGCCTCTTATTAAGTGATTAGCGCATCCATCGTTCTTTCTATTCATTGTCTTTAGTTGCTCCACGTGAAGCGATACAATTTTTTTGAAGTGTTTTATGTTTTTGACTGCGGGTGTGCAACTGAGTTTTTCGCTCAAATCCTGTGTCAAGACTGTTAGTGATATACTGAATTGTTTTTTTTGTTTGTTGGACACCTTATTGTGTTTACAATATATCTGTACCTAACCACGTGCTGCTTGTTAGCATAGTAGTCGTCAAAAGTAAATCGTACATAGTGAAATTGCGAACTAGTTATTTTGACTGCCTTGGTAGTTCTAGTGTTATACTTAACACGTTGAGCGCCGCAGTGGAAAATTCCGCAACTAGTCAGACACGCGAAAATACCGTATTATTGACATATGTCGCTGAATATATAAAAATCTATTTATTTGATAATATACTTCTTATTTTGTACTATCATTGTAACATAGATGTAACTTCAAACTTCGTTTGTCGTCAAATAAATAATCAGTTATTTGACGAAATTAAAATTGGTACGTGGGTCATCGGTGGTACACGTGGCGCTGAATGTGTTAAACATGTATTATGTTTGTTTCTGTGCGCTAGGGGCCACTATAGTGGCCTGGATGCAGATGTTCAACGTATGACCTCAGTTTAGTTATTAAAATATGTTGCAATTTTATGACATTGCAATAACTTTAAAATTTACATTGTATGAACAAATGAATTGATTATATTTTAATTAAGCACAGATTTAGTTTAATGATATTTTGAAGTTTTCATGAACTATCCCCCCTCGACAGTTTATATTGTTTAAAATATTATATAACTGTCAAAGTTTTTGTCAGCAACAGAAATCCAGCAAGATTATAAATTTAACTTAAATAATTTATTACATCGAAAATTTATTTATATTGCAGGAAACAATTAAATATATCATATTTTAATAAACTACAGCTTCGATATAATCGTATTTTAAACGTTTAAACATACCATGAAACCCGTTAACAACTTATATTCTTTAAAATATTATGAAATGTTACATAACAAAAGGTTGCCATCAAACATTTACACGGCAAACAATCGATTGTTCAGAAACAAAAGGAGCCCCGTCGGACTGCTCGATTTCTTTTACGCGGTAGGCGTTTGAAAAGCGACTTTTCGGTGTCAGGCACAAAAGGGAATCGTCCTGACGACTTGTCTCCCGACTTTCTCGGCTTCCCTTTGTAGAACAGGATGTCCGCCCTCCCCTACCGCACCCCCACTCCCTCCATCGCGACCTCATCGCCGACGGTCCGCCTCGGAGTTCGGTGTTTCGCAACAAAGTGTTTCTTTCGACTATTACGCGGTCGACGGGAGACTCTGAATAAATAGAAACGAACGGCTGCCGGAGGGTTGGGGGTGGAAAGGTTGAACGAAACTGGAAAAACTTTTACTACGTTACGAAATAACCGCGCCGCGCCAAGGAGAAAAGGAAGCGAGGGGCGGGGAGGTGGAGGGGAGGTTGGAGAAGAAAAAATAAAATATAAGACAGCGGGAGAGTGTGGGTGCGTTATGAATGGAAGAGAGAGGTGAAAAGGGACGGAAGAATTTAAATGAATGGGAGAATTGAGACAATGAGAGACGGAGAGGAGAAACTGACTCAAAGGAGGAGAAAAATGAACGCTGGGAATGCTGAACACGGAGAGTAGAGAAAATGTGCTTGTGAATAATTAGACAGAGGGAAGTTTGGAGAAGTTGGTCTGCTCAGGGCTGGATCTGTTGAGGTTAGAAAAGGAGATTACCTTTATTGGGAGGTATGTATATTTAATGTGAATTCTTTTGAATTTCTGAAAAATAATAATGTAGCCATTTAGAGCTGCATACAATGATACTTGTCTTCAAATAAAAACAATATATACGTGTATCTCGTGGTCGTTTCATATTAATCGAATTAACAAGAATTGAAAAATATGTTAGGATAATAATCTGGCTCCTTTAGCGAAAAATACCTGCATCTAAACAAAAATCATCTGCACGTATCTGTTATACTTATTTAATGTAAATTCAAAGCTGCTGAGAAAATATATAAAAGATTGAAGAGGTCAGAAGTCACGCAAACAAGAATATTCAAATCACAAAATGAAATAAATTTTAAAAAATACAAAGAATGACACCGCAGGTCTAACAGAAAAAATAATGATCGAACCAGTGTCAAGTACAGGGAATAAAAGAAATATGAAAAGTTCAGAGACAAAGGGGACGAAGGTAATAGAGAGATAAATGTACCAGAAGATTTTCAACGGTACAAGCTAAGGGCTGGTAAGTTTCAAATGAGAAGTGGTGTCAGAGTCTGAAGGCACGGGGGGGGAAAAAAAAATCAAGGGAACTGCAGAGCTTGGAATAAAGGAAACGAGAGGAACATGTGGCCCTTATGAATTCATTAGGCTTCTCGGGAACATCGTAATTGCACCGGCCTTACTTTCATGTAAATTCGTTCTTCGAGTTACCCGTCGCAATTATTGAAGATGAATTGCCCGCTGAGAAGTTCTTCTCAATTTTCCGGTCGACGGGTGTTGAAAAATTGTAAGAGTACAACCTCGCCCCCCACACTCTCCCCCCACCGCTCCCCTACCGACTTTTACCTTCCCCTCCTTCCCCTTCGTGCCGGCTCCGCCGGTTCAGCCTCACTGAATCACCGCGAACTTTTTCTCGCGACATTAATGGGGACAACTTATGCAACGCGTAAGCTTGCAAAAATTGATCTGTGGAAAAAAGAAGGAATTAATCGCGTATAATTGCTCCGGAAGTAACTTCGGCTCGTGAAATCGCTTCCAAGATACTTCTGATATATTTGAAATGATTTTTAACGAGTTTCCTTCGAGATTTTTATTTTTCGGGGGAATTTTTACGGTTTCTGATATACAGGGTGGTCATTTTATAAGGAATTCGTTCATGTGATTATTTAATGTTTTTCATTTGTAGATTTTTGTACCTGTAGGTCACTTTTATCTTTGTAAATCGATTATTGTGTAGAATGTTTCTGCAAAATTAGTAACTACACACTGTAGTATAGGTTAGAAATATTGGCCTTTCAAAATCACTCCAATTTCAAATTGGAATAAACAAAACGTTTATATTTATAATTTTTCAGCTGACTTTTAATGACAGCATAATTGCATTTATGTAACCGAATGGTATGGAAGAGGTTAGTGACCTTGAATGACCAATTTTGCGTAGATATATATATCACACTCATTGTCAACGTAGAGTAATAAACTATTCTCGTATTTATCTATACAGGATGTTAAAAAATGGTCGAAAACCTCGACAGCATATACTATTTATAAAGAGGAACAAAAAATGTCTAATCAACATAGGACCTAAAATTAATCCTTACGACAACCGTGCATCCCGTGCGTAAGATCGATAAACGTATTTAATAAGCATACAATCTAAACGCCCATGGGCGTGTTCCGCACGGACCACAGAAACAGATGGAACACTTAAGGGGTTAACTATAGGACCCAGATTAATTAGACATTTTTTGTTCCTTTCCGTAAGTATAATATTATACGCTCCCAAAATTTGGTCGGCTAAACTGCTGCACTGAAAACGTTACTTCTTTCAAGGCCTTACGTCCCGTGCGGAAGATCGACAAGTTCATTTAATAAACTCACAATCCAAACGCCCATGGGCGTGTTCCGCACGGACTACAGAAACATATGAAACACTAAAAGGCTTAATTTCCAAACCTATACCGATCAGACATTATTTCTTTCTCTTTGCAAGCACTATACCGTTCTCAAGTCTCAACCCCCTATTCAACACTCTGCACAAAATTCTAATTATATTCAAAACTTGATTTCCAGAAAGAAAATCTCGCTACTCTCCAAATAATCATCAAATCGTAACTGGAGCATTATCCCAGCTCGGAGTTAACGATAATACGCTTCCGGTGCTCGCATCGAATGAATCAAGACTCCAGTTATATCGCCGTCAATTAAATTTACACACCCACCCAGTTTCCGTCGATTACACTCGAGCTTGCTTAATTGTGCCAATTTAATTGTCAGCCTAGGAAATTTTAACCTCCACAGAGTTCTCTGTGGATCTCTCCGTTGCAACGGTGTGGACAGTTGCGCCACGTAACCGGAGACACGTACCGATGCCGGATTTCACGGCTCAAGTGCGTACGTTACTTGTAATTACGCGTGGAGGTTTGCGACTGGTACACGTGTGAATTAGAGTACACGAACGCGTGTCTGTTAGGTCGGCGACGTGCAATATCTACGTGGAAACACCGAAGGAGAACGTGTCGTTTCGAGCGTGAAACGGTTTAGATCGGTCCTTCGTGTGAAATTGCTTCCACAGCAAATAGATCATCCGCTGCCTCAATTTTCTGTATTCTACTGTGCTCCGAATCAAGCACACGGTGGACACTTCGAGCTCGCCTGTGCTTGCACGCCGGAGCTTCTGACATCTTCAAAATCGGAAAGAAAGCGAGTATCGTGCGCCAGGACGCATAGTGAACGAAATTGAATGGAATTAAGAGGATGTGACTTTGAGGTGCCCAGTTCGTGAAAATGTGTGGGCATTTTGGCTCAAGCATCATAGCATTACGAGAGGACAGTGATAAAAAAGTTAATCGTTGGAATGTTTCTGATGAAACGATACGTAGGTCAGGCATGAGCACGTGTTGCTCGTACGGGCACACGGTGGCCGGTCGGCGCTAAGCCACGCCTCCTGCGACGCTTGAGCTAATACTATCGTCTTCCGTCAGTGGCATGTACTGATGAAAAATTGATGTGATTTTTAGTGCACTACAGACTTCATGTTTTCTTTGTTCTGTACAGTGTCGTATGGCAGAATATTTATTTTTGCATTGTTGAAGATTCTCTGACTTTTCTCAGGTTAATGTGAAAGTAATCTAATGATTATTTCAGATTCTTTTTATTTCTGAGCGATGGTACACGTGCATTGTTGTACACGTGACACTTGAATTAAATTATTATTAGTTTGATTATTTATAGCATTAATAAATACATATGAGGAGGTCTAATGGAACCAATAGAAAAGTTACGAAGGTTACAAATATTATTGATTATAACTTATATTCATTTTGTATAAAAATGTAGAAAATCTGTAATTTTAGGCTAGTACAGCCTATACTATAATTATTGTTGATATTATTCCTATTACTATTACTACAACCACCGCCACCATCATTATTTATTAATACACATAATCTGAAATTCAATAAATCACACAAACTTAGTCAAAATGATGGTATCATATTATAATGAGTATTATCATCATTACTTATTAATAAACACGAGCTGAAGCTCAATAAATTATGTAAAATTCTTAATTGATGGTATAATATTATTATTATTTCCAATATTCTTACAGCCATCATCGTTATTTATTAATATACACAAGCTGAAGAACAATAAAGTACAAATAATTTTTAAATAATGCTATACCATAATTATTATTATTATTATTCCTATTATTATTACTGCAATTACCGTGATCATCATTATTTATTAATACACGCGAGCTGAAGCTCAATAAATCATGCACAATTATCAAACTAATGATGTAATATTATACAGCTTGTCACCATCACCATTATTTATCAATAACGACGCGTCCAATGAAACAAAACAACTCTTGAATAATAGTTCCCGTCCATGGAAAGAATCAGCCCCGTCCATATACAAACTGCCTAACCAATTCCATAATCCCATCAAAACGTATCACGTGCGCCATATTTCGATTCGTTCGATACCGTTCGTCTTCAGGGGGGGTAGATCAGTGCGTCAGGAGATTCTGACTGATACGCCGCCGCTACAAAAGGATCAACCTCGCGGAGAGGGGTGGCGGAGGAGAAGAAAGAGGAGGTGGAGGCGGTGGAGGGGGAGGAGGAGGTGGAGGAATGTAAAGCAAAAGGGACACGGAAAAGCGGAATCGCTTATAGGGGAACGACTGGCGGAAGAACCGAGGACCGCTAACAAAAGACAGAACACACGAGAAGTCTGGAAGTTCGACGGGAAACAGGAACATATCAGGAATTCCTATCGAGCATCCGCAGACCGCAGCCAGCAACCAATTTCAAGTTTACGCGCCCAACTTTTCCGTATCTCTTCCACGTATCTGCCTCTGACATTCCACCTGTTTCGACCCTGTTACCCATGTACACGTTTGTGTCTCTGTGTGCATGTGTGCGCGTGTGTGCGCTACGTGATCGTCACGCGTTTCCACTGTTTCACGGAAAATATCCCGCGGCAATATTTCCTGCTCGACTTTAATCCTGCAAATCCTTAGTTCCTGAAGAGGTCACGCGATCAATCCTGCTTCGACGTGCCTGACCCTTCGCTGCTGAAGGACACTCATCAAAATGAACGTCGACTGATACTACTCCAGCTGATCGTTTATTGAGATCTCTGCTTTGTACGGGATTATTCGCGTTAGGAGGATTCGTTGCAGAAATAATCGCAGATTTATTC
This sequence comes from Macropis europaea, assembly GCA_916610135.2. NCBI lineage: Eukaryota > Metazoa > Arthropoda > Insecta > Hymenoptera > Melittidae > Macropis > Macropis europaea. The sequence goes on along the minus strand of OU744352.1, from coordinate 10,231,305 downwards.
AATAAATTCGTTAGGTCACACTGCTGCAGTGCCTGGACGTATTGTAGGCAGAGGAACATTTCGTGGTGTTTTGCATTTATTTATTGTGCTATTCTTTTTCTTAGCCTGCAATGCGTCGAAAATCGTACGGAATCGAAAGTGGAATAGGAATTTAGAAAATTATCTGTCCAGTTGCGAAATTGCATGTACACGTTGACTGCTGTGGTGGTCATCGATAACTGACGCGTTAAATTGTATTTAATTAAGTAAGTAATGATTTTTCCTATATTCTGAGCAAATTTAACTCTTTGTGGGTTACTTGGAAACGAGGCGGACGCTGCGTGCGGCCAAGCTGCAGCAGTACGCAATTACTCATTGCATCGAACGCCCATGGGCGTCGACAGTACACGGTGAGCGACTTTGTCAAGCGCCTATAAGCGCCGATAGCAGTCAAAGGGTTAATACTAAAATATTAATACAGGTACGCATGCAGAATATTGAACATTTAAAAATTTTTTTCCTTCACGGTTTATGTAGAAAAAGAAATTTATGTTATGTCTGACTAGCGACGACTTTTTTCACTGTGGCAGTCATACACGGTGAGTCACTCAATTGGAACAGTTTACAACTCGAGTTTGGTTCGACATATAAAAAAATTGTAGAGGAAAAAGTTGAATGGTATAAGAATCTCTATTTTTCTCTGCAGTTAGTTTTTTTATAATCGCAACCTTGTGCCTAAACAATACAAATGTACTGTTTTTTGTTAATAGAAATGCATATTTTCTTTTACGTGGATCGATTCTTCGGAAGATTCTGCATAAAAAAGTATTAGGGTATAATGTTACAAAAATCAATATTTCGAGAGACATTTGAAGTTTTTTTAATGTACAGTATGCTTTATAAGAGAAGTTCAAGTGTTGTCATCACCACCATTTAAATACAGAAGCATTTGAAGTTGGGATGGAGATGGCAACGATTGAACTTCCCTTAAAAATCATACTATACATTAACACGTTGAACGCCATGGTGGTCACCGGTTTAATTTAATTTAATAGTTATTGATTGTTGCAAAATTCTGAACAAACTTCGTACTAAAAGAATAATTTAGGAACAGGAGAACACGACCGAGTACTCAAATATTTTTCTCCTTTACGATTTATATAAAACAGTAAATTATATCGTGTCTGATTAGGTACGGCTGTTTTCACTGTGCCGTTCGACGTGTTAAAAAACTTGAAATATCTCTCGAGATATTAATTTTTTTAATATTGTACTCTAATACTTTTTTATGCAGAATATTCTGAAGAATCGACCTACGTAAAAAGGAATATGTATTTCTATTTTAAAAAACGATGCATTTACATTCTTAGACGTAACGTTGCACTTATAAAAAAAACTAAGCTTATAGAAAAATAGACATTATTATACCATCCAACATTTTCCTCTGCAACTTTTCTTTATCTCGAATCAAACTCAAGTTATCAAATTGCGTAACTCACCATGTGTAGAAAAGAGGAATTTATATTATGTCTGACCAGCGATGACTGGTTTCACTGTGGCAGTAAACGTGTTTAGGGGGCACTCTTCTTTCTCGGCTTGTTTTGAGAATTTTCTTTGAAACAGCTAAGCAACATATCTTTATGAAACTTTGCAGATTTATTCATACAAGTTTGTACTATATTCGTGAATTTAGACTCCCAGCATAGTTTTTTCATTTTCTTTTTTAAATAGTTATCAGACAGCTATTTTAAATTGATGACAGGGTTGCCAACTTGGGTTTGATGTCAAACAGCTGTTTTAAATTGATGCCAGGCTTCTCAACTTGTGGCTTTGAATTCAAACAGCTATTTTAAATTGATGACAGGGTTGCCAACTTATGGTTTTGAAAGTATCGTACTTCTTATTCAAATATTTTATAAACTACAGCCGCTTGTCTCTTTATTTATCGAAATACGACTTCGATTCTTGCGTTCCGCTACAGTTATTCTGTTTTGTTAATAAACTTGTTGATTTGCTTGTTTAATTTGCCTTGAACAGCTTAGCCAACTGTGTTAATCTCGTAAAATCTCTACACTACCGATGAAAACAGAGACGAAACAATTCCACAAGCTCGACAAGAAACATGAAGCTCCACTGATGAGCGTGAATTGATTAAACAGTCCCTCGACAGCATTGATAAACCATCAAGGCAAGCTTAGAAGGATTCGGCTGCACTAATTTGATTGGTACGACTGTTTTAAACCGAACGGTTAAATCCAGCGCAGCCTGGATTGGTTAGGACCGTTTCTACGTGGCACCAAGGAGGTCTGATATAACTAGGCTGCCATAATTAGCGATTACGTGTTCGAGAGCGGCAGTATCGTTTCCATGGCGTGCTTGTCCTCGTTATAGTCAAACAGTACATTCAGCCGTTACAATAATCCCCGTGCCCGATGTTCGTTCGCCGGCATGTTGCTTTAATTATCGTCGCCATTATGGGTCGCGCAATAAAACAGCGCGCCAAGACGCTGGCAAAGCCAAAGCCAAATGGTTCGCCGGGAAAAAGATCCTTCAGACGGTGAATTACGGTTTTCCGCTTTGTATCGTTCCGCGGATATACAGGGTGGCCCATTTAAGTCGATCCAAACGAACAACGTCGACATTGTCGAATAATATAAGAAAATATTTTAGGTTATGGTCGAATAAATCAGAGAGGACACAATGTGGTGTTCAGAAACTTTTAGTTCAGCAGATATTTTCATTTGTATGTTGCCCACCCCAGGGCCCACATTATGGATTACTGTTCACAGACACTTTGAATATATTTGGTAAAATTAAATTAGAGTAGCAGCCATATTGAACACTTTTTGTATGCAATATAATGTACCTTAATTATCCAGTACGTTTCTATGAATTCTCTCTGTCCCCATGACTCCATGAGTAAAAATCTGTAGAAATTTCTGCCGGACCTATAGGCCAGTTTCTCTAACTTCATTTATCTCATTAAACGCGCATTTTAGAAATTATGTTGATAGGACATTTTTTGCTGCACGTTGCCTGCTCTACCACCTTCGTTAGTTTCGTCACCCCATTCAAGGACACTCTATATAATTTCATTAAAAACAAATCGAAAGGGACTACTAAGACCACACTGTATCCTCTTAAAAATATTTCCCAGATTCACCGTCTGCAAGACGCTCGAGTAGACGGATTGAATTGGGACACCCTGTAGCGGAGTAAACAACCGCGAGACGCGTCGAGTGGCGGAGGGAAGAATCTCAGCGTTTCCTCGCGGGTATTTGACGAGGGTGATGCGGTTTTACAAGGGTCACCTGATACACCCTCCCTACACCGCCGCGTGTCACGGATATGCGGGATTCGTTCACTTAGACGTTGCTTTAATTACTGTCTCTCCGGGTGCGGCCAGACTGCGCATTTCGCCCCGAAGTATGAGCTTCCGCTTTCCTTTCGTGCTCACCGTGTTGAATGAATATAATTAAGTGAAGAGTCTGCTGAACGAGACGTTCGCGGGCCCACCGCGTATAAGCTACGGTCTCCGGGACACTCGGCCTCTGCCGTCTAGAACCAGGTTAGTGTCAGACGGTCTGACAGGGGCTAGGCGAGACTAACTGAAAGAAAAAGAAATTATTTAGGAGAGTCGTGTCGGCTGGGTCACCCGCGACCTAGTTGCTTCTATTGTGGATGACTTTGTGACGACCTGGCGCAAAGTTTATTTGAGGTAAGTAAGTGGGTATTAGATGTTGTTGAATTGGGAGTACATCTAGTTTGTGATATGATGTAACGAAGCATAAAGACACTTTTAACTTTGAATGTGAACATTTTAAGTTGTAAATGGCCTTGAAATGACATTCCACTAACAATAAGTTTATTTTAGGTAAGCAGGTATTAAATGTTGTAGAATTGGGAGTATATCTAGTTCATGATATGATCTGTAAGGAGTATCAGCATAAGGACACTTGTAGCTATGAATATAGACATTTTAAGTTGTAAATGGCCTTGAAATGACCTTGTACTAAGTTTATTTAAGATGAATAGTTATTGGTTTTTGTAAAATCCTGAATATTTATAGTTTATGACAAGAAATGTTGAACTACAAAGACATCTGTAACTATGGAGTAAGGTCAAACAGGAGACATGTGTATATGAACCTGCTTCGCTGCTAGAGACCTTGAAACGATCTTGCACGTTATTCATTTCTGACAAATAATTATTAGTTCTTGTAGAATACTAAACATTTTTAGTTTGTAAAAAGAAACATCTGCTAGCTTATTTTTAGTCATTTAACTGGTGAACCCCAGAGGATACCCCATAGGACATGTCCTATCTGTTCATAAGGAGCATTAAAACACTAGTGAATCAGTGCAACGGCTTATGTCTCTCTTTGTAAATTATTTATTCACAAAATTGCAGCAGCTGTTTGGCCATTAGCGACCCGGTTGGTTTCGAATGACCTTGCATTAAATTCGTTTCAAACAAACAATTAGTAGCTCCTCTAGAATCCTAAACATACCTGGTTCGCAAGAAGAAACATCTCCTTTCTCATTGGTATTCAGAGAAAACCCTGGAGCACTCTATAGGGCACGTCCTATCCTCCTCCCCAGGGCATCACCATACTAACTAAATCGGTATCACGTGATCTTGCTTTGTTTGTAAATTATTTACCCATAAAAATTCCATCAGCTGTTGGTTGACTAGCGACCCAGGTCGTTTCAAATGATCCTGCATCAATTATTTTCAAACACGTAAGCATTAGATCCTGCAGAGTCCTAAATATATCTAGTTCCTAACATTTGTAGTCACATGAAACCCTGGAACACCCTATAGGACCATCCTATCCTCCTCTCTCAGACACCAACGCACCAGCAAATCAATACAACATGTTCTGCCTCTATTTCTAAACTATTTATTCAGAAAACTGATTAAATAACATCAGCTGTTAGATCATTTCAAATAACCTCGCATCAAATTCATTACAAACAAGCAATTATTAACTCCCATAGAATTCTAAACATATCCAGTTCCTAACATTTCCTGTCACATGAAAGCCTGAAGCACCCTGTAGGACGTATCCGATGCTTCTCTCCGGGGCATAAACGCACCAGCAAATCAGTATAACGTGTTCTCGAGACTGAACCGACTCCCAGGAGCTGGGCAAACTCTCGTCTCCTCTATCAAGCGTTCGCCGGGTCTCTCTGTGACCCGGTGCGTGAATTCCGCTGCCTGTGGCGACGAGTGCGACGCACACGTGTGCCCCGTGGATCCACGTGTCCCGGAGAAGGTGAAGCTGGCACACGTGACACTGTAACACGCACATATGCATGGGAGTCACGTTGCCGGCGTACAGGGCATATGTTCCACCCCTAACTGCAGGTCCGCCGCCTCCAGCCAGCCGTGCAAGTCTTACGAGCAAGCATTCTCGCATAGAGGGAGAGCATTCCCGGCCGCATTTTACAACGTGGAATAAAGCAGCGTCCCTGCCCTCCCAAAAGTGTCAGCCCCCCTTCCCTTCCCCCCCATTTCTCGTCCCCGTTGTCTCTCTGTTGTCCTCCTTTGTCCCCGGCCGCTGCCTTTGTCTTCTCCCCCCGGGGCACAGTGTCTTCTTGTGCTCGTCCGAATGCTTTATATTCAATGGGAACGGTCTGAACGATCCATTAGCAGATTCTTTTTAGATGCATCCCGTGGCTGTACGAGTCGGAGAAACTGGGATAACTGCGGATTGAATGTGTGCCGATAGCCGCAAATCGTTCGGCTAAGCGTTCTCCTACGGTTATATACGGCCACGCTGGAAGTTGCGAGCCAATGGCAATCGGGAGATTAAGTTTTTTCCTCCGGCCAGGATGGATGACGGTGTACGGAATTTTCGGCTGGATATTCTTTGTCCGACTATCAAAGGCGATCTTCTGATGAGCTCCTGACTGATGGACTGCTTGACCCACTGATGCTCCGGCCAATCTTTTGCCGGCTGTTGAACCTCTATTTAACAGTCTACCTGATCCTATAATTCTCTGTTGAACTTCTAACAGTCTAGGCGATCTTCCAATGATCTGTTCAATCTTCAACTTTCTACTGAACGCCTGAGCGAGAGTTTAGTTTATCTTCGGAGGTTTCGTTGATCCTCTAATGTTCTGTGGGCTCTCGAATGTGGACCTCTATTTAATGATCTGGTTAAACCCCCAACGGTCTGTTAAACCTCTAACCGACTGTTGAATCTTTGATCACAGTCTTGTTGACATTCTAATGCTCTGCTCAATCTAGCATCTTCTGACTCTCTAATTAATAGCCTAGTTGAACATACGAAATTCTGTTGAATCTCTAGATTTTGTTAAACCTTAAACTGTCAGTGTAGCTGAACCTCTAATATCCTGTAGAGATTCTAATATTCTGTTAGGCCTCTAATGTTTTATTAGGCCTTTAATAGTCTGGTTGAACCTTTAACATTCTACTGAATCTTCAACCTTCTGTTGAACCTCAAACTAATAGTCTTGTAATAGCTCTAGGACAATAGGAGTAATGCAAACTGGAAAATTACCAGCGTCACTTGGCAAAGACATTCGTAAGAGCATACTAATTGATACCAATACTTTGAGAGTTGCATATTCCATTATATTAAGTTAGCTTCTTAATAGACAAGACAGTTTCATGGTCACCCATCTTAGAGCTAACCATGACCAGTATGGCTGCACCTTGTCAATCAGACTAGTGTCCATAGTGTCTACCTGGCAACCCTATAAACAATATCACTAAATTCTACACTATTAACAATCCATTTCTAACCTATTCCATGTCGAATACCAATCACCAAATATAATACAATTTATTTCTTTTAAAAAAACAAGTACGAACTTACTCTTACACAATTACATGTGGAATCACCTTCCTAAGTTATGTCACAATTCTCTCTGCACCCTTATGGCCTCACAGAGCTGGAAGGGGTAACTACACGGACGGTTTGACACAACAAAAACGCCGGCGATTGAATGTTATTATATATTGGAAAAGTGATGTAGATTCATCTCCGTCGGTTGGGCGAGGGTTCGTCAGATGCGGAAGTACACGGAACAGTTCGAAACGTCATTGTTCGTCGCGGTTCCCGTATTTGAATTCATTGTTTGAAAGAGCTAGTAACGCCGGCTTTCCACGAACGATATATTATCTGTTATTATTGCAGCTCGACTCGAACCCACAATGGCTGGCTTTGCCGCCGGGCCGATCTCCATATTTTAATTAAAAGCTCTTGCCGCGCGCCGAGCCTCTCTAGCTATCTGGAAATGTTCTGTAATGTGGCTGCGTCCCCAACGCACGTGTGTCCCCTCGTGCATGCATCACGCGAGTGCATGAAACGAACGTACTTGGTGCTGCTCCAACAATGCACTTGACTCTGTTGATTGAAACACCAGGTGATACAGAAAGCACTGTTGTTTTTTCTGTGCTGAGTACTTGAGATCAAGCGGTGCTTAAGGTTGATGCTGATCCAGCGCTTAAGATTAATCCTGAGCAACTGGTATTTAAGATTGGTCCTGATCAAGTGGCAATTGAGAGTGATCCTGATCAAATGATATGTAACCTTGTTCATGATCCAGTGGTACTTAAAATTGATCCTCTAGTCTGTAGGACTAATGTTCAGTGGGACTTCTAAGTAACGATCTAGTTGAATGTTTAATGAATGGAATGTTAAACCACTACCCTTCTGTTGAACCTGGGATTAATAGTGTAGCAGATCTTCTACTTCTCTGTGTAATCTTCAAGCTTCTGAAACTTTAGCTAATAGTGCAGTTGATATTCTGAAGTTTTGTTGAACCTCAGATGTTCTGTAGGGTACCTAATGTTCTTATGGACCTCTACCTAACAATCTAGTTGAACATTTAATGCTCTGTTAAACATCTAACTTTCTGTTGCATCTCTAATTAATAGTCTAGTTGAATTTATGAAGTTCTGTTGAACCTCTAAGTACCGATCTGTAACAGTTGAACCCACGATGTTCCTTTGAACTTATATCAGTGCAGTTGAACTTCTAATGCCCTGTAGAGCTTCTAATATTCTGTGGAGCCTCTACTGTTCTATTAAACTCCTAACTAACAGTTTACTTGAACTTTTAATGTACGGTTAAACCTCAAACGTTCTATTGTAAATCTAATTAAGAGTCCTGTTGAACCTCTAAAATTCTACTGAACCTCCAACCTTCTGTTGAACTTCTAATTAATAATCTAGTTGAACTTCTGAGGTTCTGTTGAACCCCTAATATTCTGTGAGGCCTCAAATATTATGTTAGACCTGTAGCTAACAGTATTCTTGAACCCCTAAGATTCTACTGAACCTCCAAGTTGCTCTTGAACTTCTAATTAATAATCTAATTGAACTTCTGGGATTCTGTTGAACCTCTAATATTCTGTGAGGTCTCAAATATTATGTTAGACCTCTGACTAACAGTTTACTTGCACTTCCAATGTTCTATTAAACCTCCAGCCTTCTGTTGCACCTCTAACTAACAGGCCAGTGGATCTTCCAATCTAATAACACTGCAGGACACAGGTACACAGTTTTTGCTTCTTCAGATTATTCTATGCACGAATAGCTCCGTACACCATAGGGTGCATCCTCATTAGTCTACTCTGACTCGGTCTGGTTAACTGATTGGCTCGCCAGTCATTATCTCCATTTCACGCTTCACGAAATCCAGTGTCTGGTGTTCCCATGTTGAACGTTAATAGCAACCGTGCATCGCAGATCGATGCAGTTAGGTATAGGTGACAATGACCAGGCTTACCGATTTTACCACCGGCATGCACCTTGAGGTTTCAATTTAATTTTCACTTGCAGAACTTCCACATTTCCTTACTTAGGGGAACCTGGGCATTCAAGGAACTTCATTTTGTTTACCTCAGCTAAAACAACAATTCTTAACATTCATAAAGTGACAGTTCTAATCAAATGGTTTCTCAGAAGCTCTTTGACAATTCTTTTTTATATTTAGATTTATATAAATTAAAATTAAGACATTTAGGTGACGTAAGATATTATTATTGTTATGTATGTTTTCCTTCATTCTTCTCTTCTACTTTGTTTAGTTTTAGATATGTCAAACAATTTCAGTTCCAAGAAGTGATTTTACCCTTAATACCAGAGAATAATATTCTCTAAATCTTTATGTTGTTCCTACCAATTTGTACTTATTGTCTAATGGGTGGACTAATGACTGGTACCATTTAAATTCACATTCTTATCAACTTGTTAAATAAGGATTTCTATTATTTATATCCCTTGAATAAGATTCTTAATAAATCTGGCACTTATAGAATTATCTGTTAAGTCGGATTCAGTCTAATCAATCAAGCTCTTTCAATCTTCTCCTAAAAAGGAATCTTGAAGAATCCTCGGTTCTCTTACACAAGACGGTGGAACAAACAGAAGACTATGGTAATATTGCTGTCGGATTACGAAAACAATCAGAGGCTCGTGTTTGTCGGAGTTTCGAGGATATCAGAAAAAGAATTGAAATGTTGAGGCTTAACTTTTGTCTCTGGAGTGTTCCGATGCAGCGCGTAGCACTCGGATCGTTTCCTTCAGTTTGCGTTCTATACTTTATTGCGAAGATCCTTGCGCAAGGTCTTGCTCTTGTCTTAAGAATTTTATTACTTGATGCAGCATCGGGCAAAGAAGACGGCACACTTACGTACAAAAGGAGTCGTTCTGCACGGATAATTGGCTTCCATCGCGAACAATCGTTTCATTTAAACTCCCATCCAGCGTCCACTTAATTATGCCTCCTCCTCGGATGGGCGCCAGCTCCCTTTTGTTCGAGGAAAAACTAGGGCTGTTCGCGAGATAGGAAACAACAAGTGACCCTACGTCGATCGAATAAGAAAAGGGAGGAAAGTGAAGTGTGTAGAAAATTGACAAAATATGTAAATTAAACAGTCACGCGTGTAATGCAAATATAATTACGTCCGTTACTGAAGAATTTCTAATATAAAAGTTTCAAGGTCTAATTTTAGTAATTTGAAACATAAAATATTTCATTTCTGTTTTGTTCGTTGCAAATGAAAAATTTGTAACATTTTCAATCTCTACAGTTTAAATGAGACACTTCTCAATTACAATTTTATTCATTTCAAATAAAAACTGCATTTAATTCTGATTTTACTATATTTAATTTTTTACAGAACTTTGCACTTGCATTAAAACTCATGCATACATTTATATTTAATTAAAAACGAAACAAAAGAAATTTAATTGCTATCATTCCATTTGTTAGAGAAGAATTTATGCTTCCATTAATATTCACCTACGTATTCATTTAAAAAGCGAATTCACGCAGAGTAAAATACATTTTGTTATTTTTATCGTAATTAAACGGAATAAATTAAATAACTTTCGGTTGACTTATTAATACATTACTTGCAGCATAACACGTGTACAAATATGTGCAAACAATTTAGACTTCCATTAAAATTCACCTACAGATTTTGTTAATTAAAATCAAACAGAACAATGTGGACTCTGTATTATTTTTAACACAAAACAGACACTATAAAGTAAATTACTTTCATTTCAGTTATTAACATCAATGTACAATTTCCAGACAATTGTGGTTTAATAATAGAAGTTGAAGCAGAAGTGTTAACAGAAAACTATTAATAGAAATAGAAATAGAACTATTAACAGTAACAGAAATAGCACTATTAATAGTAATAAAAGTAGAACTATTAATAGTAATGGAAGCCTAACTCTTAACAGACAGCTAATAATAGAAATAGAAGTGGAATTCTTAATAGAAGTCCATTAATAGAATCTAGATACGTATGTCTGGCCATGTGTAGACTGATTCTCCTTATGATTCCTGCTGAATAATCTAACTTTACAAGAACCATAATGTTTCTTCAATTTGTCTTCCTGTTATCTAAATGTTCAATTATTTAAATCTATAGTCAGACAGAAGGAATCAGGGGAAAGGACCTGAAAAAAAGTGACTTTAGATGTAAATTCAGAAAGGTGCAAAACAGCAGTCCGGATCGATCGCGAGCAGAGGAGAAAAAGGAGCGAGAATAAGATGAAAAATTCGCAGCCGTTTATCATCGTGGTACCTTTTGTCTTCAAACAGAACATTTATTCCCATGGAGGGATTTCGATGAATGTGGACACTGCTGCGAAGCTTCTCGCGTAAACTATACTTACTCGAGGCAGGACAGATGAAAAATTGACCATACCACTCCCTCGATGTTTCGCTTAAATCTTACAGACAAGTTCGGCTGATTTTTTTGCTATTGTTATCCCTGAAAATATTGCCAGTCTTCTGTGAACCGTTCCGAACAAGTTATGTACAACAATCTGAATAGTTAAACCACCTGACTGAATTATTAGCGAACCGTGGCAACGTAAAAAACAATTAAAGGGAAAGTATACACGATAATTTTTAATATCTGTACACTACAGCTTTTATGTATTACCATATTGCCCCTTAGGAGCATGATTCTATTTTTTTTATACTTTTATACGCAGTGTATGCCTGGAACATTAGTTCCATGAATTTATGAAGACTATATTGTATTTTTTTTTAAGATTGTAAGTTGTTTGTTAGTTTAATATGTGTATCATAATATTTAGTAGAATACAAAAATCAACGTTGTTAATAAAAATATGTAATATACACAATATAAGAAATATTTGAATTTAAATGAATTAGAAAGATTTTATAGTAATACTTAATTTAATATTGAAAAAAAAACATAGACTGAATTGCAAATTTACCGTGAGACGGCGGCGTTAACTTAACCTAATCCCTTCAGAGACGAAGTTAGCTTATCTTTCAATTACGTTTACACTATAAATTCGTAGCTATTAATAAAGAAAAGATAAAATGAACAGAATTCAAAAATATTCACTATGTTTTTTATATTTCTGTTAACTTTATTTATTTCAATCAAGTTAACAGTTTGACTGCCACATCCCTTATATGAAGGGAATAAAAACATTTATTCTTTATTAATAATACGAATAATATTAATAAATAGTTGTAAAAGATTTAATAAAACCGCTTAAAAAAAATACTATGAGAATTGCTAATGTTACTGATTCAAAACTGTATAATTTGCCTTTTTTGGGACCGATGTATTCGCGTTTCGGTTTATCGGCTAGTAGAATTCATTAGAACATAACCTATACCACGTCCAGAAATAGCTTAAAGCCTAAGAAATATTACTGATTAGAAACTATGTAATTTGCAGCCTTTAAAACCATTTTTTACAAATACCGGTTTGTCGGTTAGGATTCGTTGGAACATAACCTATAACGCGTTCTGAAAAAGCCGACGAGGCAAAACGCCGATATCGAATAAAAGAGTGGCACGAAATATCGTTGATACACGTCGAGGATGATTACTGTCATTGTCGTGGATCGTGTCCACGGAACAAAAGAGTACACATGTCTGAACGTACGCACATACGTGTCTGATATCAGACACTGCGTTCGAATCGACAACAATACCTCGAGTGTCGCTCTTAGCTTGAATCGTATGCGATAACCATCCATTGTTTATCAGTCCATTGTGAAAGACTGACAATGCGGAACAGCGCGACACAAACCGAAGACCCCCGTGCTTGACCACCCAAACGGATTAGTGGACCAAACGTTGAGCAATTGTCGTTGGTCAATCCAAAAGATCATCTCATCAACTGTTCAATGATCAATAATAATCTATTATTATGTATTTTCAGAACTTAAAGCTGATAGTCTTTGATACAGCACAGCATCCTTTCATACTATCAGTTAGGTCGGAGAGGTTCGGTTAAGACGCTAGGAAGGAGGGTACTAGACCTTAGAGTCTCAGATTTCCATCCAATTTTGCGTCAGGGTAGTCTTCGTTATGCTAATGATGACGTTGAAGTTGTAAGATACAATTTTGAAGCATTTTTGAGAAATCGTACCTCAAGACTTTGATTACTAACAATAGGTAAATATAGCTGCAGCTTTGGGACATAATTTCTTGATAATGCTTGTGAAGTGAGTCCCATCATTTTTACACAATTATGAGCATATAGACTAGTGAGTCTGGCCATTCTGGTTTTTCTTTTGATTGATTTAAAACCCATTTAGGGACTATATTGGACTGTGTTAGACCTATTCAGCTGTTTGGGTCACACATCTGGTGTATAGTCTCAGAAATGCTATACTTAGATTCAGCATCACAATAATTGTCAGACTTGGCAAATAAACTTATTATACATATTCTATATCAGGCTTGAGAACTATACTCTGGATCTATGTATACATCCAGTTTATAGCTAGGCGGATGGACAGCACATGATGGCCAGCAATTTTATGTCCCAAGATTAACTGTCACAATTAGTGTCCGTGAAAATTTAGGAATAACAGACCACATCATGTCATACTTCTAGTTTAAAGAAGGAAGCACTGTGAGTATCACAACACCTTGTCCATCACAGAGTAGGGTAGGGTAGGTTGTCTACCAATTAAAGTATTTGTTTCCTAAATCCTATATGAAACCCCCTCATCTCTAACACAAACATATGGTAAAAGTGTCCAAGTAACCAGAGATTACCAGTGACTCAAAGCCATAATGGTGGGTATCATAGGACTGTTTATCTGAAAAACTATATAAATGATAGTCAAACCTACATTACAGTGTCCTTTAAACTTCCACATAATTCCTACAAGATCTAGACATAGAGTTTGGGAAAGAATGATGTCTTTGCTAAGAGGGCTGCAAGGTACAGTATAGTACTTGCCAAGAATGTCTAGACCAATTGTATCTGATCACGTTTAGATCCTAAGAGGCATCTTAAGCACCTAACACAGTACTTAGAAGGTTGGTTTACAGGCGTATCATAAGTCCAGTCTTCATCACTCATCATCCTGTACTAGCAAATGGTAATCAATCCTACTTTATACTGTCCTGTGAACATTAACATAGTTCCTATAGAGCCTAACCATGGAGTTTAGAAGATAATATCTTTTGATAAGCGGATTGTAAGGAAGCACACTTACCCAGAACCTTCAGTCCAAGTGTGTCTGGTCACTTTTGGACCCTAACAGCCACCCTAGAAAACCTACAAAGGTATCCAAACTGTTCATCTACAGATTTACCACAAGTCCAGTTTCCATCATTCATTATACTCTATTACGAAGAGACCAGGAGGACACAAAGTGGTTTCTGCCATCCCGATTCGACGGACAGCCAAATCTTTGAGCTGGCCGGTGAAGTAGACAACCCGGACGCGCGGAAATTTCATAACAAACAGCGGTTCCGGCCGCAATAAGCGGCACGTAATAACGTGCAAACAGAAATTAACCGGGGAACTCGTTGCATGACTAATAATTCACCGTCGGTCCCGAACAATCCTCAATTATAGAGCGGCGCATAATGCAGGCGGGGGGGTGCCAAAATTCGCCTGAATCGGGAGCCCGCGTAACTTCATTTCCGCATGAAGTAATCGTTTGCGAGATACAGCGGAACTTTGATCGCCGATGAAACTGAATTCGCCCGTTTCCATCTATGCTTCTTCGATCATCCCGGTGATAACGATGACGCGCCAGGTACACAAGCCGGATTGCCAGCTCGCTCAAACTCCTGCTGAACGAATCATCAAATACCCCAACAAAAGTTAGCCCTTTCTCCTCCGCTGGCGCTGCAACGACGACACAGACTGTTCCTACAGATATCATGCTACGGAGGACTTGAACATTTAAAATTCAAGTTTCATGAGTTGGCGAAGCACATGAATAAAATTACAATTATAAGCAGTCATCAATTTCTTTTTGCAAAACGACGTTTTCAATTTTCAGAAAAGATACCATTGAAATATATTGAAATTTCCAGTTGCTCGTGTTGTAAAATTCATGGAGTGCAAAGAGTTAGGTTATGATGCTAATGTCAACCATTTTGGAATATGCTATAGCAGTAACTTGGGATTGCATTTTAGTTTGTAGTAGGAGAGGGTAGAGATTTGGTACTTGTACAGGGTGTCGATGGACAACAGGTGGAAATTTTAGGGGTTGGCAGAACTGACTGAATAAAAACAAAAACGTTTAATAAATGTGTATCTATAAATGAAGAGTTCTAGAAGTCTCAAGGTTTTTAGGTTAGGCGCTACTCTTTATATAATTGCACACTGTGGATAATATAATACAATTTTTATAATAAATGATCAGAATGATCATTTTATGTGAAATATTTAATAAATATGTTAACTGAACTTAATGAAAAGGGTTGAAAGGATTAAAGTTTGGTTATTTGGGAGACCATGATTCACTTGTAATTAAACATTCTATTGTACAGAATTAAATTAATCAGAGCAGTATTAGAACAGCCCATAAGTATTATTGTTTTTAAATATTGCTTTAAGTGTAAATAAGTTAGTAATTACAGCTACTTTCAATTATTTAGATTTTCAGCATTAATTATTGATGAACTTGTTCTATGATTGGAATAGTCCCTTGATTTTATGTTTACATTTTAGCGGCGCATTTTCAAACTAACTTTTAGTATCGCTGAAACATCGGGTCTCGATGAAAGGAACTTTCACATTCAATTATAAATTTTAGAATCCAAGGTCATTTTAAAGTCACACTATTATGCACGTCTAAATGCATATTCATGTCAGCTACAACATGCAACGACTGAAAAAAAAACAAACAGAAAAAATGGCATTTATAAACAAATTTTTTTACTATCATATTCATCCTTCGAAATCATTTAAATTATAGATGTGCTGTGTTACATGGCCCACCCCGTATATCTAAAGTATATTCTACAAGGTAAAGAACGACATTAATTATAAATAACTTAATACACACGCATTAAAGACATCTATTAGCCCCTTGATCTACAATAGCGAGTCACACAGAGTATAATCTGTAATGTTTCAACCACTTAACCCACTTGCGTACCAATTCTTCAAAACCGTGCAGTACAGAACCCTCGACGGTCAGAGGATTGTTAAAAACGAATTATGTGAACCGATAAAAGCTTTTTATTCATCAGATTACAATATAAAGATGTTAGAAAATCGTAATGCTACTGATTAACTTCTCAAACAAAGCTTGATATTATCCGTATAATTGCAGAAGGCATTGTGTACTTAAAATTCGATTATAGAACGTTGACCCGTACAAGAGTGCACAGAAAAGTAAACTAACCTCACGTACCAATAGCCTTGAAGTGCAAGATACGACTGAACGTCGGTAAGAAAGACGTTAAGCTCGGAAACAGACGCGTCACGTGAGCCATCCCCACCACTTCCAATTAGCGAATTCGGTTAACCGATCGGTCCCTCGGGGCGCGGGTGGTCATTTCTTCTTCGACAGTTGCATCGATCGAACATGTTGACATCTCGCCCCCGTAAGTACGCATTCACCTCTAATCGTTCTCCAACCGACATTTAATCATACTTCGCCACGTTTATACTCTGCTACCTCACCGTTTAGCATTGTTTAATTAATATCAATTATTAATTGTTTGGTAATTTGATGCATCAGAGTATCGTTCGACGGTTTTTGTGTCCTAATTGAGGACACTTGTTAGTTTGGTTAGTTTCGAGATTTTCGATTGCATTTAAAGATCTTAATCGTTTATTTTAAGATTGTTTGGGATTTATTAAAATCTTTTCGGCTTGATTCGATGTACTTGTTAACTGTTTTCAGAACTTTCGATTACTTTTGAAGATTTTGTAGTTTATTTTTATGTTTCTTCAGAATTATTCAAAGTTTCTGAATCGATATATCGAAACGTGACTCGTCTTTGCAACTTCAGGCGGTACGTTCGCTGATTTGATTTCTGTACTTATTTCCGAGATTTTCGGTTACATTTAAACATATTTGAATTTATTTTAATATTTTTGCGGTTTTATTTTTTTAATTGAGACGTTCTCCAACGGTTTTCAATCACCACCCGATATATTTATTATTTAATTTGATTTTCTTAATTACAATCAGTATTTTTTACTATATTTAAACATGTTATAATTTATTTAAAAAAATTATACTGTATTACAGTATATCTCAGATTTATCTATTTTCATTAATTCGATAAATCGAAACTTGATCCAACGGTTTTCGATCATATTTAAACATTTTACACTTTCCATTAATTACTCATTATCAATTCTAGTAATATTTCATATCTTTTCTATTGTTAACTAGGCTATTCAATGATAATACCGTAGTATTCGATCTAACGGTTGTTTGCGGTAAGCAAATAATTCCATCGCATATGTTCGAGAGTCCCAATAAGTGCATTTCGAAGGAATCACGTTTGTCATGTGCCACGAGCCATAATAATGGCTCAACTGTTAATTGCAAGCTGCGAACCTACGTATTTATCTATTTTCATTAATTCGATAAATCGAAACTTGATCCAACGGTTTTCGATTATATTCAAACATTTTACATTTTCCTTTAATTAATCATTTATTAATTCTAATAATATTTCATGTTTATTTATTGCTAACTATGCTATTTAATGAAGATACCGTAGTATTGGATCTAACGGTTGTTTACGGTGAGCAAATAATTCCATCGCATACGTTCGAGAGTCCCAATAAGTGCATTTCGAAGGAATCACGTTTGTCATGTGATACGAGCCATAACAATGACTCAACTGTTAATTGCAAGCTGCGAACCTGCGTATTCATTGTTAGAGCCTGATTTTGAAAACAGTTGTTCGATCCAATGAAATTGAACACCGAACGTCAATCAGAGATTCATCTCGCAGGCTTCCCTCATGCTGCCGAGAATATCAGGCGGAAGCCAGGAAACTTTTCGCGGTGATTAATCATTGGTCGAGCTCCGGCAGCGAAACAAGCAGATCCACTTGGTCGAGATACAGACAATTTCACGGGGGTCACCGCGTCAAAGTAAATCTCGTACGAAGTGGATTGAAGAAAAATTATTGTTTCTCCGGCGACCTAGTTTTTCCAGGACGGAAACTAATATCCAACCGCGTCCACGTCAACTCGGCGAACTTCGAAATATAATGGCCGGGCGGCGAAAGTGTCAACGACCTGCTTACCTACACTCTCCGCAACCCTACAGCTGACAGGGCGTAACGTCCTGTCGCTGGACAAATATATTGCCGCGCACGTGTGCTTATTGTTAGTTTTTTTTATTCATTTTCGAATGATGCATTTCCTATTGCTTGAATCGTGCTGTTGGTATATCAATTTTACGTTGAAAGAATAGACAGGGTGTCCATGATGTTATTGTTTTGTAAGGAATAAGGAAACAAACGAATTTGTGGAATTTTTAGTAGCTTTTGTTGTATGATGATCATAGTTTCATTTAATGGACTAGTATATATTTTCTTAATCGTCATAAAAATGTGATTATTAAGAAACATTTAGGAATAAATAATTTTTGGACTCATGTTATCGGAAAATATATCCGTGTTTTTATGTTTTTCTTAGGAATAAGGAAACATAAAAGAATGTTTAAAATTTTTCATAGTTTCAGTAATACGAGGATGACCATCCGTTTTTTAATGGACGACTATATTCTTGTTTAAGTATAAGCCAATGGTTGTCAACAATTTTAGACATTAATAATTCTTGGACGCATATGATCGTAAAATATGTGTCTGTTTTTATGTTTTTATAGGAATAAAGAAACATAAAGGAATGTTTAATATTCTTAATAGTTTCTGCAATATGAAGTCAACTACAATTATTTTAATCGATTGTATATGAATACTCTATAGCCCTAAACATTGACACAAACATTTTTCTACACCCTCTAAGCACCTGTAACTACGATCTAACAATCAAAATCGACATAAATACAGCTTGTGTCGGGATGAGTAGTATAACCAACTATTATGCGATTCTAGATTACAAAACAAAACGATAATGTAGAATAAAGTTTTTCCCTTCGAAGCTTTGTATTCGAAAAAATTAATTTTAAAAGTTCACTGACTACGTCCCTATCTCCCGTGCGGAAAGTGATGATCGTATTTATTCAACACTTCGTTTGAACGCACATAGGCGTTTTCCGCACTGGCAATAGTAATATTACGAGCCCCTAAAAAACCTGCAGATTTCGAAAGGTTAAGTTTAATAAGATCAGTCTACAAACATGCCGAGTACACCTATTGTAAATTAACCCTATGGAACCTACAGGTTTTTTAAAAGCACGTAATATCACTACTGCCCGTGCGGAGAACGCCTTTCGGCGTTCCAACCCTGTACTGAATGAATACACTCACCAATCTTCCGCACGGGAGGTAAGGCTATACTCATCAAACTTTTAAAATGAATTTTTTCGAACACGCAGCCTCGAAGGAAAAAAATTTATCCCACATTTTCAAGGGTTGCACATTCCTTTAATTTTCTGCGTGGAATTAGCTAACCTGAACTCTCGTCGAGCAAACATTAAACCTTCCCCCAGAAAAAATAGCACAACAGAAGGAGGGAAGGGTTGAAAATCTGAGAGCAGAGGAAAGAATTCCTCGAAGGGTCCGCGTTGAACGAGATTATATGAAGTTGGCCAGGAGAGCCTGGCGTAAATTAGAAAGTCAACGCTGACGTCACTTTGTCCCGGGCGTAATTTTCAAGGGAGGGTCTCCATCGCACTGGGATCTAGTTTCCCGGGAGTGGTTCTTAGATCTCTCGACCTCCCTTCCGCCGTTCCTCCGCTCAGGGGGATGTAAATTTAAAATTATGCCGGTAATGCACAGTTTCTGCCTCGTACGTAGCAAGCGCCGCGGAAGAATGGCTGTTGGAACCGAAGTCACGATAATGGACTTTCCAGTGATAAAACGGCTTTATACGGGCACGGATTACTACGTCGACAGCGTGAGGAAACTATTACCTTGCTGACGAGGGCTTGCAAGTTCGGTGACGAAGGCTCCTTGACGCGCGCATAGGCCGGACGACGTAACAGTAGGGGAATGTACCTTGGACCAGTTGTTAGGTTAGACTAGCTAACTTTTTTGTTTGGTCTATTTAAACAAATCTGTGGAGCGCAATAAGTGAAATGCAGAGTTCCACGATTGGCTGGAAGAGCATTCGGGACCAAGAACTTCCAGCCAACCGGGTAGGGCAACTTGTCATCGTTTTCTCGAGTACAATATTTATGATGACGACTTGTCATACCCCGGTTTGCTGGAAGTTCTCGGTCCCGAATGCTCTTCCAGCCTACCGTGGAGCACTGTATCTCGTAGAGTACTGTGTTTTCAATGACCTTTCCTCGTAGCTTTCATACGCATAGTGACACGAGGTATCAATTTATGCAAAAAAATTGTGGTGTTGCATTTAAAAATGGTGCAACTGCATTTTGCAAGTGCACCGATGCACCTGTGAAATAAATCATAGTCAGATTATAGAGCTTATTAACCCTTTCAGACCTGAATTTTTTTTTAAGATTACATGTGTGTATATTTGCTAATATTAGCAAAATTCGATTTTTGCGGTTAACAAAACCATCATTTTTCTTTGCCAAAATACAAACAAATATTTTCAAGCGTTGCCATCTTTTTATTTCTCAATATTTTTTTATTATTCTAGTTCAAACGATAGCCACGCGTCTACAGATTCAGAATCTTTTTGAATTTTATGTTTCTGACAACTATAACCGCTGATATCAGGTCCGCCATCCGAATCGATATTCTACAAGGCGGTCTCTTCACGGTGCTCCTATTTGACTACAAGTGGATATTTTTACTTGGAAAAAATAATCTTCTATTCTTAAGCAATCGTGGAATAAATCTACAGATTGGCAAAACAATACATGCAATACTTTTTCTGTAAAAAATTACCGAAAAATTAGGTTTTTTTCGGCCGTCACACTAGGAAGACCCCTTAAGGTTTTAAACGAAGCAATTTCTTTAGTGTGGAAGTTTATGCGGCCAAACTTTGGAAGCATGTAGTACTTGTATAGTGGAACAACAAGTGTCTAGTCAATATCGGCCCTTAAATAAACCGTTTAAATCTTATGGACACTTATAATGTACTTATCAAATGAGATTAGAAGCTATCCGGACGAGAGGTAAGGCTTCAAACGAAGCAATTTCTTTAGTGTTGAAGTTTATACAGCCAAATTTTGGAAGCGCATAGTACTTGCGTAGAGGAACAAACAGTGTCTGATTAATATGGGTCGTAAAATAAGCCCTTTAAATCTTATAGACGCTTAAAAGTCTCCTATGTAAACCTACAGTTCGTGCAGAGGACGCCCATGAGCTTTCTAGTAATGTAATTATTAAGCAATTTCTTTAGGGTGGAAGTTTATGTAGCCCATCTTTGACAGCGTATAGTACATGCAAAAATGAACAAAAAATGTCTGATTACACTAGGTCCTAAACTTAACCCTTTAAATTTAATGTGCACTTAAAGACCCTTCGTGCACGTTCTTACGGTCCGTGCGGTGCACGCCCATCGGCGTTCAGTTAGCGTACACATTCAGCATATTCGACGACCTTCCGCACGGGACGTACACTCGCAACAGCATCGACAAAAGAACGAATCGTTCTCTGAACGATCCAGTGACCAGAAACTTATCTTACACGGTGCTATTATAAAAGCTATCTCGCTGAAAATATTTCGCGGTACTCCGTCCGCCGTGTCTCCCATCATTTTCGCGCTGCCGTGTAACTCAATCTTATCGAGCCGAATCCTCCGAAGAACAAAATAACGCTCGATTTTTCGGGGGCGTCGCTTTCCACGCCGTGAGCTGGAATATAAGCAGAAGATACGGCGGCTTCCTTAAGTTTAACGGCGCCGTTTAAATTTTATCCAACCCCCTTCCTCCGTCGATTTAATACCCAGTTCGAGTCACTCGACCCGTTCGAGCTTCCCTTCTCTACAAGCAGAAGGGGGAAATCGGTGGAAGTTCGGCCCTCGAGGATCGGAAGCACCGGACAATGAGTAATTTCAGACCCTCTCGCTCGAGTGTCTGGCACGCGAGACCCGGAAGGGGGGAAAAGGAATTCACCTCCCGTTGAAACAAGCCCCCGTGAAACCATCAATTCGACGGGAACGGAAGCACCCGGGCGACACTCGAGAGCGAAAGTCGAGAAGTTTTCGCCCCTGCGGGTTAAACACCGCAACTGAGAGCCGACGCGCGGCGAAAAACCAACGCAAATATTGGCAATTACAGCACGTGGATCCGGGGCGAAAGTGTGGCGATTTAATAGAGGCGCGCTGCGATTTGACTAACAAATACGAGGACGATTACACGGGGGGAGGGTGCCGGGCACCGTGAAAATAATTAAGGGGCCGTGTTTCGCGTGGCGGATTTGCATGAACACGGAATGGCGGGTTCGAAGGCTGATATTTATGATAATTTATGTCGTCACTCGCTGAGATGTATTTCAGTCTGTTTGGAGGGTTTTATTATATCTAGAGGGAAATTGTGTACAGAGGTGATCGAACCAGCCACTTTACCCGCAGGTGGCGTAAGTGCAAAATTGAAAGATCAGTTTCGTGTACAGGGTGTTAAGGAAGGGATGAAGACTTTGGGAGCGTAGAGTACTTGCAAAGAGGAGGAAAAAATGTCTAATCAACAAAGGTGTTAAAATTCATCTTTACAATGACTGTACGTCCCGTGCGGAAGTTCACTCATCTTATTTAATAAGCATATTAATTGGACGCCTATTGGCGTTCTCCGCACAGAACGTATCTATACGGCGTACCTTTAAGTGCTTAAAATATTTAAAGGGTTGATATTGGGATCTATATTAATTCGGCATTTTTGTTCCTATATACTTTTAAAGTTCAGCTGTTTAAACCCATACTAAAGATGTTGTTTCGTTCAAAACCTTAAGCCCCGTGCGGACGCTCTCTAATCATATTTAATAAGTACAGTATTCAAACGCCTAGAGGCGTTCTCCGCACGCACCATAGAAACACATGAAACACTTATGGGGTTAAATTGGAGACTTACATTGATTAGATATTTTTTCTTCTTCTTTGCAAGTATCACATGCTCCCAAAGTTTAGTCGATAAAGCTTCTATACTGGAGAGATCATTTCTTTCAAAACTTCATGTCCCATGCGGATAGAGTCTAATCGTATTTAATAACACACTATCCAAACGCCTATGGGCGTTCTTCGCATGAACCACAAAAACATATGTAACTCTTAACCCATTTGTTCCCAACGTTGCGTATACGCAGCATCCAAGAAAATATTTGATTAATATTCAAAAAATGATAAAACAAAAAGCAAGAATGGAGATATAGCGAAAAAAATATTGATATATAGTACAATACATTCTCTAATAAGGCAGTGAGAATAATTATTGTTGGTGAAGAAACTTGGTGGGAAAAAAATATTTCCTTAGATGTTGTGTATACGCAACGTTAGGAAGAAATGGGTTAAAGGGTTAATATTAGAACTTATATTGATTAGATACTTTTCGTTCTTCTCTGCACCTATTACATGCTCTCAAAGTCAGTCCATCTAAACATCGGCACTGAAAATATGACTTCTTTCAAAACCGAACATCCCGTGCGGATGCTCCCTAATCGTACTTAATAACTACACTACCAGAACTCCTATAGGTGTTCTCCGCACAGGATACAGGAACATATGAAACACCTTTAAACACTCGTAACATTTAAGGGGTTCACGTTAGAGCGTACATCGATAAGACGTTTCTATTCTTCTATGCAAGCACTACATTCTCCCAAAGTTCGGCCATCTAAACATCTGCACTGAGAAGATGGCTTCTCTCAAAACCGAACATCCCGTGCGGATGCTCTCTAATCGTATTTAATAACTGCACTGCCAGAACTCCTACGGAACATAGGTACATCGATAAGACGTTTCTATTCTTCTATGCAAGCGCTACAAGCTCCCAAAGCGTGGAGCCTTTTTTCATTATTCAAAAAGAGACAGAGCGGGATCCGAATACCGTACGCAGACGAATAATAAAGAACCATCTGCCTCGGGCAGATCTCCGTGGAAGCCAGCCTTCCGAGAATACTGATGTATTCGATAAGCAAGGCTTTTGTATCCGGAAGTACTTTCGGTCGAGGATCCGTGTCGATGGCTGGCGTGTTCGATCTTGTCTACGGGCGTGTCCCCCCGATGGCGCCTTAAATATGCAAAGCATCAAGCATATTCCGGTTTCCAGCGGAGCAACGATACGTTTTTGCGCCGGCGAAATGGGAAAGAAGATATTTATAATGCGGCAAGATTTCGCGAGATACACTCGGCAAAACAATGGCCAGGAACGAGTGGAGTGGAAAGAGGGGGGGTGGAAAATGGATGCACCTGCTGCGAGTTGGTGGAAATGCGCGAGGAGGAATCGTCGGAGAATCTGAATCGCTCTCGAAGGATAATTAATTGCTAATGAGACCGGTGTTTCGAGCACCGAGCTTCTTCGAAATTTTCCCTTGCAGAACAAGCCCCGGTTTCTCGCACACAGGGGTGTTCGTCGCCGAGGGGTATAATTGAAGATGCGATTCTACGTGAAAGGAAAACAAATAAACAATGTCGAACGGGTTTGCTCACCCCGATGCTCGCGGAGCAATTTCGTTGTTCTGATGAACTCTGCGGAAATGAGTTGAGCAGACTTCAAATGGGATTCGAGAGGATCGGTGACGAGTACACGCGCGATTCATTTGTAATTGTCTTCTTGAACTTCATTTTAATTAATATTATCTGTATAAAAGAACCCTGTTAAGATTAGCTCTCATCCGTCCCTCGTGTCGATTTGACACATGGTTCTCGTAAAAATGCGATAAATGTGAAAAAGCAATATGTCTTCCACATCCCATAATTATTTCTAAACGATGCGAACGTTATACTTGAATGTACTGAATGTGCAGAAATTTAATTTTTAATACAAAGTTTGAAAATTTAACTATTTATATGTTTCATTAAAGTGATTTTTTACCGTTGTGTCAGTTTCACACCAAGGGACAAATTAAGTTGGGAAAATGAGGGATGGATGAGGGTTAGTATACTTCGATGACCATCCGCCAATTCTTATCGTGTACAGACAAGTTTCTCTAGATTTATATATGTTTAAAAAAATTCATTATTAGTACATAACATTGAGTGGACGAACAATTTGAATAATTCATACATAAATTAAACAAATATTTCAAAAAGTAAAGAATTCGATGTGGGTACTAATCACTAACCATTTAGTTGTAACCAGATTTTCCACCAACGGTAAGTAAAACGTGCTTCAGCCTGCTAAATTATAATTGTTCCATGGATTTAACAGAATTCAGCTTATTTACGGTATACAGTGTTTCTCTCAATGAATAGCACCATTCGAGAAACGATTCCATGTGAAAGGAAAATAAAGTGTTGAGCACGTTTGCTCAGCTCGGTGCTCGCGGAGCAATTTCATTGTTCGAGTTGAGCAGGCCTCGTATAGGATCCATTTTATTGGTCTGATTATTTGTTTCTGCGAAAATCGATTTTCAAAATCGATATCGAATACAGTCGTGATGTTTTCAAAATTGTCTTCTTGAAATCCTTTCGAATCAAATTTATTTGTATAAAAGAACCTATTAGTATTGTACAGGTTATGATATAATAATACTTCGACGATCATCCTCAGATTTTTATTTATTAATATAGTGTTCCATGGTTGGCTGGAAGAGCATTCGGGCCCGAGAACTTCCAGCCAACCGAGGTAGGACAAGCTGTCATCGCCTTCTGGAGCACAATATTTAGGAGCGTTGCTCTAGAAGCGTGGAACACTGTATTTACAGACAAGCCATTTCATTGATTCTTAAAAAATTAATTGACAGTATATAGCAATCTCAATAATTTCTGCTTAACCAAATAAACGTTTCAGAAGGCAAACAATCCTATGCAGGTACTAATAATTCACAATTTGCTTGTAATGAAATTTCGCGTTGAGAGAAAAGTAGTTCAACCCGTTAAATTATAATTATATCGTTGGTTTAGCTGAATTGAACTCGAGCAGGACTGGAATTTTCTGTTTGATAAATAGATTAAATCGCGCCGCTAATACGCTCGGAGCGTCGAACGCGTTAAATATTAAAACGGCGCGTTAGTGTGATGAATATAAAATTTTCCGAAGTACATTCATTTATCGTTGCCGGCGTTTAATTCGATTTAAATCCATTTACGACGTTATTACGGCTTTTAAAATTCTGCCGATACTTGAACGGTATTAAGGTTAAATTCGTGTTCGCGGCGCGGGCGTGAAATATTTTTCGATTAAGTGATTTACGCCACGTCCCGATTCTGATCAATGCGCGTCGGCTTCTTTCATGCGTGAACGCTGACGTGAAATTAATTAGTAAGCATGTCTCTTCGGTGATAACGATTTTCAAGCGAAATCACACTTTCTTGTAATTGCAGATTTGTTTGTAGTTACAGATTTTGCCAAGACTATTTTAAACACGCTTAAATACGTGAATACGTACACGTATTTAAAATGTAATCTATATACAAGGTGTCCAAAAAGGTCGGGACCAAACTTATACTACGTGTTAACACGTTGAGCGCCGCAGTGGAAAATTCCGCAACTAGTCAGACACGCGAAAATACCTTTTTATTAACATGTATGGTTGAATATAGAAATATTTATTTATATGATAATATACTTCTGATTTTGTACTATCATTGTAACATAGATGCAACTCAAAATTTCGTTGGGGTAGCCAGTTATTTGACGATATTAAAATTGGTACCAGTGGTACACGTGGCGCTCAACGTGTTAATGAGGTCGAGTAGGTAAACAAAGTTCATATAAACTTATGTCTGCAAATGTTTTATTGAAAAATTATAAGCGTTCAAAGATTTTTATTAATAGTTATGGCAGTTATAATAAATATTCGAGATTTCTTCCTTTTGCAAGAATTCAGGCTTCCATTCGTCGAACTCTTTTGAATATTCCTACTGTATTACAAATATTAGTGAATGCATTTTGAATACATTCCTAAAGCTGGTCTTCTGTTTCTATCATATTTTCATAATCCAACTGTACAATTTTGCCCGTAAATTTTTCAACGCTTGTAACTCAACTGCGGATTTTTATGCAATTTAACATATTTAGAGGCATGAAAGATGCACATTCTAAGCAATAAGTAAAATAAAAAATAAATTTTGTAACATTTAAAGCAGAAAATATAGTTTTATCGTAGTTTCATTTCGATAACTACATTAAAATAAATAATATTTATGTCTTAAAATGCACATAAGTTTATATAAACTTTTTTCTTTTATTTGGCCTCACTAACAACGTAGTATAAGTTTGGATCCGACCTCTTTGGACACCCTGTATGTAAAATGAAGTGTCCTGACTCACTGACGCTCAACACATTGCCCAAACTGCTAAAACTTGGGAGACACTTTCGTTTTATAGCGTAGGTAACCACTAAGAAAGGGTTTCCCCTCCTCCCTTGCCCTAGTAACAAAACTACCCGCGTGAGGGAGGGGGTGTAGCAGCTAGTATAGTACACAGGATGATTCACGGAACTGTAACAAGCCGTATCTATTTTTCGATTGAATTTACAAAAAAATGTTACAGGAAAAATATGAATGGTTCATGACGGACTACATATTCACGATCATATTTTTTTCGCAAGCGCAACAATGCATGTGCATTTCGCGGTTGCACTATTTTTTTTAAATGGAAACCTTCCTTTGTTTTGCATACATCGAATCCTCTCGCCATTCCACGTAAAAAAGTATTAGGGTAACATGGTCGAAAAATGCTTAGTTCGTGAGGTATTTTGAAAAAATGTCTTTATTAACATGTCCCCGGCCGCAGTAGAAAATTCCGTGACTGGCCATACACGCGAAAATGGCTATATATTAACACACGTGGTTGATTGTACAAATATTTATGTGTTTCATATTACACTTTCTGTTTCTACTGTCATTTTACCGTGAATGTTGCTCAAAATTTCAGAAGGGTTGGCAGTTATGTGATGAAATTAAAATTGATGCGTGTACCAAAAATGGCACACGTGGCAGGGAACGTGTTAAGGGATATTAACAGCTAACTAGCGGGGAGAACGCACTGATAGTGGACCTTGTTCGGCTACGTCAGCTCTGGTTTATGCCAGAAAGTGTAACTTTGGACCAGCGGACGCATACTTTTGCCCTGTGGTCACATAGTCACCTCTGGTGCAAGCCACTACAAAAATCCTAAGGAAAGGGGTTAACCATTGAACACGGAATACATTTGTCGAGGGGGAATCCCATTATCAGGCGACACGGTTCGCACGCGGAGAGAGCCTTGGACAAAGGGTGGCTCGTGTCACGCACGATGAAGACAAAGGGCGCGACGGGTCAGGCCAGATGTTCCGAGAAGTATCATAAACACCTGAAGTCTTGTTAGCTTCATAACTCGTCCCTTCCACGCGAAGGTTGGGCTCTCGACGCACACGCTGCAGCTCTCAAATCGAATTCAAAAACGCCGTTATCGTCCACAGAGACTTTTAGCATGTACCAATCTCCCAGGTTTCCCCTCGACGGAAACGATGCTTGCTCTCTACCAAGCCTCAACGAGTTCTCCTTTTTTTGAACTTGCCGCGCTCTTTGAGAAACAGAGAGAAACCGCGGCGAGAGAGCGGCGACGCTCGTGCAGGTAAATGGGATTTACTTGCCTTTCACCTGAGAGTCGGTGAAAAGTTTTTCACCCCTTTTTCCTTTATTTCGTCGCATTGAATGTCGGTCTTTTTCAACCCCACAACAGCCGCCTCCCCTGCCCCCCTACTTTACGTTCTGTCGGTGTCCTGTTTGTCGAATGAAATTTCACGCGTGATAAATGGAAAGGACGTTCGAATGGAGGCCACTGGAGTTACAATTCTCACGATTTTATGGCCACTGTACAGGACGTTCCAAAGCAAGCGCCATTTTCCATGGCGCCTAAACTGTTGATTCTTTCGACAAATGTCAGAGAACTCAGTTTTTCTACTGTTCACGTAGAATCAGATGGAATAGAAATAAACATTTTTTCATTGTTTCTTAACCCTTTGATTGCGGGTTACTTGGAAGCCAGGCGAACGCTGCGTGCGGCCAAGTTGCAGTAGCACGTAGTGAACCATTGCGTTGAACGCCTGGGTGTCGACAGTACACGGTGAGCGGCTTTGTCAAGTGCCATGTTTTTTTAATAACTGCTAATTGGTTTCTTAACATACACACACACACATGATCCACGCGGTGAGTCGTCGGGTATAAGAAATAAACTACATTTCAGATGGCCGATGCTTCATACATCTTATCCCTGTGAACTTATTTTTCTTTTCAATAATTCCATTTTATTTTAAGGGTTTTATTTGAAATATACTTCAAAAGACAGTTGATAGGAACCAATTAGGTACAAGCAATCATGTATCCGAACACATCAAGGATTTTTTTGTTAAAAAAAGGGTTACATACATGTAATATTGCTTATCCAGGTAAAAAAAAATACTGCCAAATATAATACATATTTAAACTGGCAATTTAAAAATGTCGATTGTGACTCGACCCAGGAGTACCTGTGAATAAAATCGACGTCGCGTCATACTCGACAAGGGAAGCTCAAAGGGTTAAGTCTAACTTCGCGTGAATGGCTGGTCCGATTTTTTTTTTCGACGAAAAGATGGCGGTGGCGTCAAATATCGGAGGATGGTCCATGGTTGCAGTTTGCAGGCGTCTCTCGAGGGGTGTGGCGGTCGTAAAAAGGAGAAATGGAAGTGACGAGAGCAGAAGGAAAATAGCGACGGACCGGTTCATACGGAACGTGGGCCAGATCGTTCGCGATACTGCGAACAACGTCACTATTCAACGTCACCAAATCGATTTAGCTTTCTACTGGTGAGCGCGCGCGGTTCGTCTTCTTTCCAGCTCCTTATCCAACAGGATAATAACAAAAACGTATATCCTCCCGTTTAAAAGAAACAAATTGCGTTTGAGAAGAAACTCTGAAGAACAATTAAAGGATTTGGGTTTTATACGATTCGATTTTACATTAGAAATAGGAGAAATGTGTTCTGTGGTACCGTTCGAAAAAAATTTGCAGTTTTCGAAGTTTAAGTGTTTGATTCTTAGGCACCTTTAAGGTCGGATAATAGGGTGTTGCTCAATTCGTATTTTTTTTTCATCAAACGAGATAATACGTAACAGAAAAGTATGCCATTCCTTTTAAAGTAAACGCCTTGAAATGATCTTTAAAAAACAATCAAAAGATTTTAATTTTTATTCCGTTTGATTTTAAGTGAAAAATAGGAAAAGTATTTTTTCTACTACTATTCGAAAAAGTTAGTAGTTTAGACGCTTTCGAAACTAATCGCATCTGGAAACTTCAAAGTTCAACCCTTTGACCTTCAGATACGTTAAGGTTACATAATTGGGGGTCATTGAAATGACCCTTAATGAACTACTTAAACTACAAAAATCACTACAGTCTACACATTCTTCTATTCTTTTTTTCACATTTTTCAGAACATTATTGACTTCACGTCGTGTTATTTTTAATATTTTGAACACTATGAACAAGACGCAAATATACTTTGTCCTTGCAAAATCCTTATAGAAATAAATCTATAGTCGTTAACTCAGGTGGACGTGGTGCCCATTTTATTGGTCCTCGTGCCCATAAATCCAAATACAATGTTGAAAAACTGAAGTTAAAATATTTTTAAACTAATAAAATTTCGACACAAGTACCTTTATAAGTATAAACTTTTTTATGTAGAATAAAAAATGCATCAATTGGTGTATCAAAAAATATATAACTCTGTTTAAACAAGTGAAGGTAACCTTGAAATCTTTGAAACGCCTCCACTTCCGGAGTAGATACATGCACCACATGCTGTATCATTCGAAACCATTTAATTTTGCCTAATTAACTTTTTTTTTATCTTTTACCGTTTTAAAGCTATAGCTTGGCCCAGTTGCGTGGGACACCCTGTAGAGAATATTGCAATTTCCATATATTTCTAACCTCTAAATGAGCCGATTAAGGGCAGATTAAAGTTTTTCCGATCAACTGCCGTCGGCTCAGGATCGAAAACAGGCGAACAGCCGCACAGCTTTCGATGTAAAGCTGCTAGAGACGAAGGTGGGGGCAATAGGAAACACAGCTGCCTTCTGGTAGCTGTCGATGCGGCCCTGTGGAATTGCAAATGAGCCTTGCAGTCTCGTCTTATGCATTTCATTTGTCGCGGCGCAACGGACCTCTCTGCTCAAATAAAAGGAATCAGAGAAAGAGGGGGAGAGGTAGAAAGGGAGGGCCGAGGCAAAAATTGGAAATGTTTTCGATGCTACATGCACGAATGAAACTGCAAGCTGCGACGAAATAATAACGAAGACGCCCGTTTTTGAATTTTCGGCCCTGACAATTCACGGCGTTCTGATACAGCGTGAAAGTCACCGTTTCGCTAGCAACTAACCTCGATTTTAGCTTTTGACGAAATGTTTTGAGGTTAGGTTGACTAGTGATGTGGTGCTACTTTTAACCCTTTCATTGTTGCGGTTGAATGTTACGGAGGCACAGCTCTAACAGACAAGGACGCTTCAAGGACGTTTCTGACTTTTTTGGACACTTTGAAAGATAGTGCAGATGCCTAATTTTTGGAAATTAGGCTGAGGATGATTTTTTTTCATACAGTGAACGTTTGAGCTACATATTGTACACAGAATGTTATTTTCGATTTCTGTTAGAGTTTTTGTTCGTTGCAAGGTGAGATTCAACACAGCTTGATGTTGTAAAACCTAACATTAATTATAATAGTTTATTGAAATTATGTACAGGAAGTTAGGCTTACAAGAAAGGATAATTAACCGAATAGAAGATTTAAAGAATGTAGGGGGAGAAAAATTAAATGAAATTATTAATACTTGACTGAAATATAAAATATTATTTTTTTGAACCTTGAATTCTAGTAACATCAACTTTCAAACTATTTTTGTTAGAAAATTTGCAGGTGTATTTTCCACCGGAAAACTAATAAGATAATTCTAATAAATATAGATCCTAAAATTGTTTCTATCTGAAATACTGTCTCCCTTCAATAACACGTTGAGCACCACGTGTACCACCGGTGACCCACATACAAATTTAGAGTTATATCTATGTTACAATGATAGTGCAAAATATAAAATATATTATCAAATAAATAAATGTGTATACATTCAACGATACATGTTAATAAAAAGGTATTTCTGTGTGTCTGACCAGTTGCTGAATTTTCCACTGCGGCGCTCAACGTGTTAAAGCCATTTCACACAGGATATCTTCGTATAACGTTCATAAGAGGGACCAAACTTTAGGAGCATATAGCACTTTCAAAGATGAACAGAAAATGTTTAATAATAACAGGTCCTACAATTAACCCCTTAAATATTAAGATCACTTAAATGTGATCCTACGGTCCATGCGGAGAACACCAACGGGCGTTCAGATAATATACTTATTAAGTAAGTTTAACATGTTGCCTACCATTTTCGGTACACGCATCAATTTCAATTTGTTTACATGACTGCCAACTCTTATGAAATTTTGGATCACATTCACGTTGAAATGATAGTAGGAATAGAAAGTATAATATCAAATAGATAAACATTTGTACAATCAACCACTTGTTTATTAAATAGCCATTTTCGCGCGTCTGCCTAGTCACGGATTTTTCTACTGTGACAGGGAACGTGTTAAAGACCTTCCGCCTGTGACGTACAACCGTACTATAACTATAGCACGAGTTAATTGCAGGACTTATGTTGATTAGACATTGTCTGTTCCTCATTGCAGCTACTATATACTCCTAACGTTTGCGTCCATAAATTTCTGCATTCGTAAAGCTGTTTCTATCAAAACCTTAGTTCCCGAGCGGATGGTCTCTAATCGTACTTAATAAGTACGCAAGCAGAACGCCCATGGGCGTTCTCCGCACAGGCCGCAAGAATACATGAAACACTTAAGTACCCATAACATTTAAAGCATTAACTTTAGAGCCCATACTAATTCGACACATTTCATCCCTCTTTACAACTAATACATGCTCTCAAAATTTGTCCGTACATTTCACAGGCACCCTGTATATTAAAACTATTTGTTCATTTTGTGCTGTGGAACGGGGGTGTCGGTAAACCGGTCGATAACTGTGCACACAGGGTAGTGGCGGAAATACAAATCGAATGAGAATGAAGTAACGAACGGGGATAATTTAAAGCAGCAGGATATATCGAGAAAAGGTGGTTAGAAAGGCCTTGGTCGGTGAACCGCGTCGAGTTCATTCCAGAAGTTCGCCGAGTCGATGCATACGGCCCTGCCGCAAAAGTCGAATGCATTTTCATCGTACCAACGCTCTGGTATGTTCCCTCCGAATGTGGGGGACGAGGACTGGAATTTAGATTAACGATCGTGCGTGACTTCAAAATTGTCCGCAACGCCATCGCACCTTCTCTTTTATATTTTTCCCTCTGCCTCCAGCCATTTTCTCTCTCCTCGTTTGTCTTCTTTTTCGTGCATCTTTCCTATCCTGCAATATCCCGTATACTTGTCATAGAATATTTAAATGTAAATATAAATACGCTGTATCCGTGTGAAGGAAACGTGCAGAATGAGCCCAAAGGCTTGTAACAAAATTTTCAGCTGCAATATTCTGCAGGTCGAATACGACGAAGAGGTAAAACATGATTGACGTTAGTAGAATATTAAGAATAATGTAGACTGAATTATTTTATACGTGTAACGGACGTGTTCTTATGTGTGCGTCTGTCAATTAACTTAATAACTGCAGTTAACTTAGGAACATTATCGTTAGTTCAAAAGATTACACTGTACATCACGAGTTGAATTAAACAATTATTAAATACTTACAATATTACTATAACATTTATTAAATTTTTTTTATATTGCAAGACATGTCTGTTTGAAGGAAAGGTGCACAAATTAAAGTAGTCACAGTTAAGCGGATAGCAATTTTTAAAATTTCAGTTTTTTAACAACAAATAATATTTTAATAAATATTGAA
Source organism: Macropis europaea (assembly GCA_916610135.2). NCBI lineage: Eukaryota > Metazoa > Arthropoda > Insecta > Hymenoptera > Melittidae > Macropis > Macropis europaea. Next base: position 10,197,422 of record OU744352.1, on the reverse strand, counting down.
TAAGAAAATTGGATTATTTATGTATACTTGCCATGACACGGATAATCAAATTCTTTCGTTTTATGAACCGTTTGAGGGCGATGAACCCATATATGCGTTCCGAAAAATCGATCCTCGTGTACTACGCGCCACTATAATGGCTCGGATGTTTATTATACCCTAAAACGCTTTGTAATTGCACGAATTACAATTCTATGAATTGATATATGAGTTTGGGAATATCGTCCGTCATCATATGCTACGGGCCATTATTTTGGTTTGGCGGTATATTGCACGCTATGAACCTATATGATCTCATGAATTTCAGTTTTAGGAATTCGTGTTCGACTTCTTCGGAAATATCAGTCAAGATGTGCTAAGAGCCATTATAATGGCTCACCTGTTTATTATACCCTGTGAATCTATATGATCTAATTAATTTCAATTTTATGAATTCATGTATGAGTGCTTCAGAAATATTCGGCACAGTGTGCTACGAGCCACTATAGTGATTCGTCTATTCATTACACGATATAAACCTACGTAATCGAATATTTTAGTTCCATTAACCCCTTGCCGTACAATAACGAGTCACACTCGTGACACAGAATATGATTGACACGTTACAAATACGAGTCCAACATTTGTGTCAATTCTTTAAAGTTTTGTAACACAGCACAAATTGATCTTCAAAGGATTGTTAAAAGCGAACTGCATATGCTGATTGATGCTTCTCATTTATCACGGTACTCTAGGACGGGAATAGCAAACGTTATCGCACGAAATCGTTGGAAAAATCGTACGGCAAGGGGTTAATTTACGTACGAGATCGGAAAAATAAGCGATTGTGTGCTACGAGCCAGTATATTGGCTTAAATGCTTATTATACGTTATAAACCTATATATTTTAAGTCTCCTCAGCGTGTACAATTAGAGAATGTACGTCAGGTCAGATATTTTGTGTCTGTTGTAACACTGAAATAACTGAACAATCAACGTTGTTCCTGTCGCTATAACGAAATATTCAGTTTACAGTGCGTTCCACGGTGTAGAGTTCCAGCGCCACTTTTTCACATGCTTCAGCGCTCTAAGGGATGGCAGAGTTCTCCGTTTAATCGAATTCGTGCCCCAAGCCACGTTATATCATTAATCGGGCAACATGCGCCCCGCGGGCCTCATTTGTGCATCCCTGGACTACCGCAGTTATCGCAACATCAATCAGCCTATAATTATTCAATCTTCTGCACCCTTTAATGAATTCTGGGCAAAAGGAACTATTTGTCTATAAAACTAAAATAAGAATCTTACGAATACTTCTCTAAAATAAAGTAATCGTTCCACTTAGGATACCTAGCATAAGTCGAAGTTACGATTAACCCTTTGACTGCTACCAACGCATATAGGCGATTAACAAAGCCGTTCACCGCGTACTGTCGACGCCCATGGGCGTTCAGCGCAACGGCTCACTACGTAGTGCGGCAACTCGGCCGCACGCGGCGTTCGCCTCCTTTCCAAGCGACCCGCAGTCAAAGTGTTAACCCTCTCATTACGAAGGGGGGGATACTATGCGTCCACCACATCATGCTTTGTGTACTTATTTTGCTAATCAGGCCGGTCAAAATTCTGAAAAAAATAGTTATTGTTGAATATACTGAGCTTAACACTTTGATGGCCGCTGTCACGTCCGCGTGATTTCTATTATTTTGAACGAAACACTTGTAAAATAAATAAATAAATATATCTATCACTGATGACAAATAAATATTCAGGTACTAATAAAGTGGAAATTATAGAATATTCAATATACCGGGAATCGTGTAAAATGTTTTATTACTTAAGGGTTCTTGCTAAAATGCTCAATGATAATCAGTATTTGCAAAATTTCTGCGCCCGTCAAAGTGTTAAGCATATACTTTATTGCAGTGCAATTGAATGTTGCAGTTTCGCAAAATGTTTCTTGTCATTCAATTCGACATTTTGCCACATATAATTATTTCTTGAAGGTGAACACTAAATGCCCCCCCGTTGGTAGTTCGTATTTCAACAAATACCTTGGTAGCGCAAGGGTTAAACTTGAACAGAGCGAAGCAGTACGTCTGGGTCACGATCCAATTCCTATGCTCTTTACTCCCGTCTCGGTGTCGCGATTGGCCCGTAAAATGGTCAATAAACAACTGCCAGTTTGTGCACAAAGTGAGCGGCGACTTTGCTGCGAAGTGGACCAGTCGCCTGAAAGCATGAGTAATTTTAACTTGCCGTTAAAATTACCAAGGGAGCTCTCGAAGCTGCCAACTCCGCCATCGAATATTATTAGGAATCTCGAACGGCAGGTGGAAAAGGCCTTTCAGCCGTGTGGACATATTCCGGCAGCTTATTAGCGATTCCGACTGTGCCAAGGGGGATTGGTGTAAATACACTTCCGGGCTACGTGACGGACAAGGCGGAATTTCACGATACACACCGGGTCAGGCTGGAAATCAGCGAGCACCGAAGATAAATAATTCGTCTTGCGACTCGAACGTGAGCAACTTGTCTGCCCGGGAGTTTCGCCGGAAGGGGAACGCGAGGTAGCAATTTGACTGCGTTTCAAGTTCGCCGACACCTCATGTCTGACGCGTGGAAAACGTTCTTTGCTCTCAAAGCTTCTTCCTTTGACGGTGATCGCATCGGTAGCTTCTGCAACTAACCGTCGACGGAACTGATTCGTTAATTACTCGCTGGGATTATTGGACGAGAGGAACGGGAGTATTGAAGTCACTTGTGATCAGTGGCCTGTGGCTTTGGAAAGTGAACTTGAAGAGGTGGTTTTCTTGGACTTTCTGACCCTCGTCTTGTAGCTTAATTATTATTTTTGGAGGAAAATTAAGACGAGGTGTTAATGTCCAGGGAGAATTATTTTGAAGCATACAGGGTTGAATATATAACTGGTGCTAACTTTGTAAATGCTGATTTTAGGAAAAATTGATTCAGACAAATGTTGCACAGTTCGAAAGGGGCCATGTAATGCACTCTTCAGTTTTTTTCTTTCACTTATGGTTTTCACGGTTCTAAGACCGCCTTCAGTTTTTTTAATAGAACACCCTATATATTTTTACGAGAATTGGGGAATCGTAACATACTGGATAAAAATGTATTAGACGATAGTAGGTGTAAATTGAATACTTCTCGAGATATTTCCACTAGAAAATCTTTTTGGCACTGTGCACTATACAAGGTGGCCATGTAACCGGAACCACATCGATAACTTCATAAATATAGATTTTAGAAAATGTTGTTTTAGTCAAATGCTGCGTAGTTCTAAAGGTACCAAGTAATGCATTATTGTTCAGTTTTTTTCTTTCACTTATGGTTTTCAAGACTTTAAGACCGCTTTCATTTCTTTCTATGAAACGTCCTATATATTTGTACGAAAATCGAAAAAGCGTTACTTCCTGGATAAAAATCTAACAATCGATAGTATGTGTAAAATGGATATTTCCCGAGATATTTCCACCGGAAAATCTCTTGAGAGATGCTCACTATATCGGGTGAGATTTTTAATAGTTATTACCTCGAATTTCTGATTGTGCAGAAAAATGTTTCAAACAAAAGTTGTATGGTTTTAAGTCCTACATTCGATACAATAATGATGTGTTTTCTAGTTTGTCTATAGATCGAGCAGCGAAGAACATCTGCAGTTTTTGAAGTAAGACACCCTATACATTTTCATTTAAATCGAAGGGGCATCAAATTCTGAATAAGAAATCTAATAACCGTATTTCCTCTAGAATTGATACTTTTCAAGATATCCGCAATAGACGTTCATATGTTAAATTATTAATTCTTTAAAAAAAAAATTAATGAACAATTATTGATGCGCCAGTAAAATATGGACGTATTATACCCGAGTGACAGCGCGCTATTATGCAAAATTTTCTCCATATTTTATAGCGAAATTACCCGTTCACTATTAGGTATTAAAAGAGCTGCAGTATTTTATTAAAAAGAAAAAAAGAAGAAAAAATAGCAAAAGCCTGTGGTAATTTTATTTCCCTGGTCGTGTAGTTCGACCAAATTTATCTGCGGAAAGCAGCGGCGTTCTTGTGTAATTATTAATGCCGCAATATAATTCATTACTTCACCGGGGATTCCCGAAGTCGTTCAAATATTATACCCAGTGAACAGAAAATCTGCATTCGGTGTTTACGTTGCGTAATTCTAAACGAGACCGATCATTTCTTTCAAATATCAAACGACCGATCACTATTATCCTCTACATTGCCCGCTCATTTGCTATCCCATAAATTAACGAGTAGCAGGAAAAAAGGGGGAGAATTTATAATAATCCGACGAGCATTCTGCCAATGAAACTCGGTGGAAAATTATTCCAGATTCATTATCTCGAAAGTGAAATATACACGATAGAAGATGTATTGATGCAATCCATTAAATTCATTTTAATGTGATGACTGGAATTAATGTAATGCATGAACAATATAGATTACGATCTATAAAATATGCATGTATATTAATGAATTTATTTGATAACACGTTACACAATTGTTTTATGCATGATTATGACAAAACTGTGTATGGATGGAGTACGTGGAGTGGTTGAAATTGATTGAACATGCAATTGTTTATAATTTGAATAATATTCAGTTTTCGAATTTGGGATTTGCAGGGTAGATACTACTCAACAAATTGAATAAAAAATGTCTAATAACGTAGGACGAAAAGTCAATTAGGTGAAAGTTATAAATAATTTTCTGACAAACTTTTTTCAACTCGCAATTGTTTACAGTTTGGATTATATACATTTTTGGAATTCAGGATTTATAGGGAGAATGGCATTTAACAAGCTGAATACAAAATGTTTAATAAATATGCGTTGAAAAATCAATATTGTCCGAGTTATAAATAATTTTCTGAAAAAAATATTTTGATAGCAAATTGTTTATAATTCGTACAATTTTATTTTTCGACCTCTATTTATTAGACATTTTTTATTCAGTATGTGAAGTAATAGAATATCTTTCTGTAGCATCCTGTATAATATTAATTATTGCAAATATAAAATTTGTTTAAACAATGATTCAAGATCTATAAGGCACATAGTACTGAACAAACTGAATAACAAATATCTAATAAACATACGTCGAAAAGTCAATATTTCCCAAGTAATGAATACTTTACTATAAAAATATTTTTTAACTTGCAATTATTTACAGTTTAAATAATGTTTATTCGAGGAATTCATAATTTAGCGTATAGGCGCTACACAACAAACAGAATGAAAAACATCTGATAAATTCACCTAAAAAAATCAATACCATCCGAGTTATAAACAATTTTATAGGTCCGTTAATATTGATTTTTCGACCGGTGTTTACCAGGCATTTTTTTTCAACTTATTGAGTAATATCTGTCCTGTAATTACCAGGATATGTTTCTGCATTACTTATTTAATATTATTCATGTTACAAATTATCGAAATGTTCGTCTAAAAATACATTTTATACGATACAAAATAAATAATAAAATATCAAACAGTAGAATTATAATTATTTTTATATAACAGTGAAATGTAAATTCGATATTTTCAATAACCCGTCTACAAATCAACGTATTTTATTATAATTCATTCGATAGTCCTCCATAAACTGAACTTACGACTGCCACAATTTTCACCGGATACAGAATGATGCATAGATAACGATTATTCGGTAGGATGCAATATACTTCCTAGAACAGTGCATTTGTGCACTTTTCTACCAGAGCCAAAGCGATTTCCTTTACATATCACAATGCCATTACTTTATATAAGGTTCGAGACTTGAGTAGCGCATAATAGCTGCAAAGAGGAACGAAAAATGTCGAATGAACATGTTCTAAAATTCGCGCTTTAATTATTACGGGCAGTTAAAAGTGCTCCAAAAAGTGCGCGGGAAACGCCTATGGGCGTTCAGACAGTCCGATTAATAAATACGCGTATAAGTCGTCCGCACGGAAGATAAAGAAAACTTTTAAATTAAATTTTTCCGCAAACGAAGCACCGTACAAAAAATTTTATTCCACACTTCCGTTTTGTTTATCTGCTTATAATATAATAATACCTACTAATTCCTCGTTTCACTTACATTCTTAATAACAATTCAGAAGACGCCAGCTGTTAGCGTAAACTGATGTTAATCTGTGTTCTGTATACACAAGTTACCATTAAATAAGCTCATTATATCAAACCACCTAGAAAGAGATTAATGATCTCGAAAGATTAAATGGTGCCTACATAGATATAAACAAAAGAGTTTTAAATTTCAGGAACATATAACACTTACGAGGGGGAACAAAAAATGTCTAAGCAACATGGGTTCTAAAATGCACCCTTTAATTGTTAGGCGCACTTGAAAATGCTCCACGTATTCTTAACATCCGTGCGGGGAACGCCCATGGGCGTTCACCTTGTACGCTTCTTAAACGAGCTCACCAACTGTCCGCACGCGACGTACCGCAGAACATTACCACGCAAATCTTCGCTCCGCCCCAGCGGTTGGCAATATGCGTTAAAAGGATTTCGGGGGCAACTTCATGAATTAGTCGTGCCGTCGGAAACACACAAATCACCAGGGACTAGTACCTTCGATAGAAGTTCTAGCAGATGATATAGTGGCACCTTGCACAATGATACAGTCCACACACGGTATCCGGAGGAGTTACGAGCCTTTGGGGGTTGATAATTCCATCCGTCCGCGCACAATGCTCAGACGACGGATACGATGTCGGTGAACGTGGGGGCTCGCCGGCCGCAACGCCCTTCGACCAACCTGTACGAGTGAAATTGCCCCTGAAATTTATGTTCCTATTGGGGATGATCGTCCCTCCGCCGTCACGATCCCGTTTGAAGCCCCACGCGAACCCCTTCACCGGCGGGGATGCGTTTTGACAGGTAATTTGAACGATCCCGGGACACAGATGGAAAAAATAGCCCTTTACGGATGCCACGTTCTATTTACTGCGTCCAATAGAATCTAATTCATTTTTCTGATAGCTCTGAAGGGAGTGTCGGAGAGAAATTTGCAAGCGTATGGTGATAGCGGACATGGTGTGCTGTCGACGCCCATGGGCGTTCGAGGGAATTGCTCGGTGCGTACTGTCGGCGTTCGGCCGCACGCGGCGCTGGACTCGTTTTGTGGAGGGTAATGTGTAGGCATGCTTGATGGTTCAGCACTTGAGAATAATCAAATAAGGTTGTACAAACGTGTTTGATCTTATAATTAGTGACTGGTTGTAGAGAGTTTTGTGTTCTAGTCATTTCTGCGACATGTTAGTATAATTGACCTTATTTGTTTAGTTTTGTAAGTAATGGACGGCTTTGTTTAGTGTTCTGCAAACACGATCTGATAACAGGATAGGTTAGTTCAGTCGCTTCCGATTTTTAACACCAACTGTGAGTGTAAGTAGATAAATGTCACTTCGATCGAAGATTTTGATTTTTTTATTTCGAGATGTTGGTCACAGTTTGTCTCTAACCCTCGCACGTTTGTGATTTGAGGATTATTGATTACATGTCTGGTTTGATATTTATGAAACATTGCTTTCAATGTGCGCGTTCATACGTAGTTATCATTTCTTTTGCAAAGATGGCGTATCCTCCGTCGGATGGCGTTAAATAGAAAAACAATAAACTGTCGTACAAAGGCGTGATATTTATAAGATTAGTTATAACTTGAAATTATTTAAATTTAAATAATTAAATGTTTATGAAATTTAATTCAAGAAAATTATTTAATTTATATATTCAAATAAAATTACAACATTTTTATAGAACTTCTATATTAACATTATTACTCATGTTGTACATATTGAATCTGTCAATTTTCAGTACGATTTGATATTGTTCGTACGCAAAAATTACGTCTTTCTAAGTGTTCAAATAAATCAAATTAGTTTACTGTTAATTACTGCTAATCAATTAGTAACACTTGAACTAACCGTACAAATTTATATTAATATTTTGTAAACATAACTATCAACGCTAAATTTGCAATTTAATATTCCGATTAAACTGTAGAAAATGGAATGAGATAAATGACACCTTTCATGAATAAATTTCGACACCGAAAGCTACGGTCCCGTTCTCAAACACGCCGACGGATAAAGACCGACGAGAACGAGCGCATTGTATCGGCTCCAGGGGTAATCCGTATCAGATGAAATCTCGATTTTGAAACGTTAAGGGCTGGAAGGGTGGTGTGCTAACTCGGTAAACTCGGGAGCGTATTTTCCAACCCCTTATTGGCTGGAGCAAGATTGTCCCCTTGGTTATCGAGGATTTATCTCCAGGATGCTCGCGAACCATCGATTCCTCTTCCTTAGCCTAGCGAGGTTAAATCGAGCGTCCCTCGCGGCTGCTGTCAACCCACCCCCGTTTCCACCCCCGGCCCCTATCCACCGCCACCTTTATTTTATCCCGAAGCATTTTTCTCGGTGCCACGCGTCACGCGCGACGGCTCGAGCGACGGGAAACAGACACAGAATTTTCACGTTCGATGAATTCGATGCTTCTGAAACGAATCGTTCGTTAACCCCTTTCACTCTTGAATTTATCGTGATCGAGTGGTTCTATATAACCTCGATTCTTTTACGAATTTTCCTCTTTCATATTTTCATAGAGTGAGTCTTAACCCTTTGAGAGTTGAAAATGTAGAGAAAAAGCGTGCACTACGTGCTGAAGTTTTCCAGGGTAAAACACGTGCTAAAGAGAATATTTCGTTATAATAATATGGTTAATATCGATTATTCAATTGTCTTAACGCTCCAAAACTGCAAAGTATGTAACGAAACATATACATTTTAATGATATAACCTGAGATGATAATTTATCCGAAGACACAGGTTTATAACACACAATGAACGGCTGTGCCTGGGCCAGTACGGTGACTCGTAGCACAGGGTGAACGATTTTTTAGAACGCATATATGCGTCCACCGCACTCAAAGGGTTAAATGATAGGTAACTTTAACCCTTTGGCCGTGGCTTAATTCCAGCGAAAACTGGTCGCTGTGTGCGGGATGATAACAGCTGAAAAATAACGGTTGATTTCTTTTTTTCATTTGTTTTATTATGCTTTGTTCTGCTGCCTCGGTGCATGTTTCATTTATTACCTGTTTTTATACTGTCATTTATTCATTTGTTATTTATTTTGTTGTTCAAATTCAGCTCTGGATTTTCAAGTATCAGTCAGAACTGACAATCAGTTCTCGAAGCCATTATAGTGGCCGTTCGCAGGTAACAAAGTACTTTTCCTGGGTCTTCTGCAATTGAAAGGTTAAGGGTGGTTTTCTCTAGAAATATAAAAGGTACGAAAGAATTTTTAGAGCTATTTATGTAATGAAGTTTTGCCAACAATTTCGAATATTAAAATGTGAAAAAGAAAACAAAATGGAGGTGCTAAACTGACGAAGCCTTGCACTTGATACATACTTTCGCGGTGCAAGCAATAAAAATCGCGATTGTCATCTAATTCGAGAAATGTGTAAATATGAATAATAACTAATTAATTAACTAATCCGCATTAATTATGGAAATAGTGAACATGTGACGAACAAGCTTCATTTTTGGACCTAAAATTTAATATTAAAGTATGTATTAGCGTTTTCAAATTCTACTATTAGATAATTTCTTGCTTTCTTTCTCTTTGTAGTCTCCGTGTGCTATGAGCCACTATGTTGACTCAGCTATTTATTAAACGCTATGGAACTACGTAGTCGCAGGAACTGCAATTGTGTGAATTTATATACCGTGTTCCTAAAAATAGGTGATTGCGTGCTACGAGCTACTATATTGGCTTGACTATTTATTACACGCTGTGCCACTATACAATCATGCGAATTTAAATTCTATGAATTCATGTATCATGTTCCTAAAAATCTACCACTATGTCCTACGAGTCCGTATGTTGGCTCAAATGTTTATTACAATAGCCTATTAACCAATGTTAATAATTGTGTATCACTGCGTCCACGCATCTCGTAAAAATGTATGCGTTCTGTAAACTATGTTGCAATTTTGCAATATGAATAATTAAACAATCGACTCGCGCATAAGACGCAAACGAAGTGTTTGGTATAACGGGTGTATCACCGGAAAAACTTCCAGCAGACAGCGTGCGAAAGTTCCAAGGGAGACACGTGTGGATTTAGAAATATCGTGCGCCGTGTGCTAAGGGCCAATATATTGGCTCCTCTATTTATTACACGATATAAACCTATATAATCGAACGAATTTCAGTTTTATGAATTTATGTAAGAGTTCTCTGGAAATAAAGGTTACCGTGTACTACTGGCCACTATGTTGGCTGAGTTGTTTATTACACGTTATAGAACAATGTAGCCGCAGGAATTTCAATTCTGTGAATTCATATACCGTGTTCCTAAAAATTGGTTACCGCGTGCTATAAGCCACTATATTGGCTTGGCAGTTTCTTGCATGCTATGACATTACGTACTCGCAGAAATTACAGTTTTGGGAGTTCATATACCGTGTCCCTAAAAATCTGTCATCGTGTGCTATGAATCACTATACTGCCTGGCTGTTTATTACACACTATGATGCTACGCAATCACAGAAATTTCCATTTTCTGAATTCATATACCGGGTTCCTAAAAATCGGTCATCGTGTGCTATGAACCACTATATTGGCTTCGCTGTTTATAACACACTATGTAACTGCGTAATCGCAAGAATATACATTTTGCGAATTCATGTACCATGTGCCTGAAAATCAGTCGCCGTGTGCTACGAGCTACTATGTTCGCTCAGTTTATTATACATTATAAACATATCAATTCGGTCGAATTGTCATCTGAACGTGTCTTATTAAAATAGGTTGTAAAATTGTTTAGAATTCTTGGAAGTCCGCAGTGAAGTTAAATTCGCCATAAATTTATCTTCACGCGTATCATTGATAAAAAGGATGGAACGGATAACGTGGCGCGTCATTATTTAAATCTGGTTGTCGAGGTGCGGACGTTCAAGCAGTTCATCCGGCAAAAGTTTATTTTCCGTTTTTCCCCGGATAGATATAAAAATGTTGATTAAACACACGTCCGCGCCGACTCGCAATTTTCTTTCTCGCCGTCTCCAGTTAAGTCTTTTCAGGCGAGGCTGTAGCAACCGTGTTTTATGCTTTCACGCAGCCCTTAAATCCGGAGATCAACGCCGTGTTTGTCCTACGACGTATGAAAAACTTTAGTCGGAGCATTCAAAGTTATGAATGCCATTAGAACGGGGAAAGAATGAAAGAAAGTAGCAAGAAAGGTTGCAGCCGCTTTTCATGCAGCATAATGGTGAAACTGAAAGGACTTAAATTTCTGGAAATATTCGCCGAATTCTCTGGGAGGACTGTAACGTGGCACCTAAGAATTTCGAATTGTAATAGTCATTTTATATTGTATTTGCTTTGGAATCTTATTTTATTTTGTATTTACTTTGAGTTTTACTTTATTTTGTATCTTAGTTTGAACTTCATTTGATTCTGTATTTTATTTTGTATTTACTTTGAGTTTTACTTTATTTTGTATCTTATATTGAACTTCATTTGATTCTGTATTTTATTTTGTATTTACTTTGAGTTTTACTTTATTTTGTATCTTATTTTGAACTTCATTTGATTCTGTATTTTATTTTGTATTCACTTTATTTTATCTGTATTTTGTTTTGTATTTTACTTTAAATTTTATTTTATTCTTTACTTTACTTTGAATTTTATTTAGCACTTCAGGTTCTTCTGTGTACTGTTTTGTATTTTATTTCGAATTTTGTTTCATGCTGTGTTGTATTTTATATTTTACTTTATTCTGTATTGTATTTTGTATTATATTTTGAATTTTAGTTTCTGCGGTGTTGTATTTTCTGCTTTATTTTGTTCTGCATTTTGTTTTGTTTTGCAAAACTGTTTCAGTATTATCATCCATTAAATTCATTTGTATGATATATGAGATTTCAGTACAAAAATTGATTCTTAAATATGATACCTCGAAATTTTTGTTGAAATGCTCAGTATTGTTTCCAATTCTTTTGTAGATCCCAGAATATTGTTCATTTTTATTGGAATTAATATTCTGTATCCCGGGATATAAATTTGTACGAAACAACCCTAATTGTTTTGTTATATCGTACATTTTATGCTTTAAATATTCACTAAACGAATAAATAAATTTCCACCTCATAAAAACCGCGAAATGAACAATTTTCACATATTTATCAAACTCTATAACCTGTACCAAGAAATAGTACACGTGGCCTGAAAATGGCAGTCACTCAAAAACGGATTGGAAAGGAACGTGTGAAACGAATTTAAATCTGCAGATAAATTTTTAAATAAACATTGAAATGAAAGTGAGACCCTTAAATAAATTTTTAAATAAAATTCACACCCTTAAATAAAGATTCAAATCAATGTCAGACCGTTCAATAAATATTTCAATCAAATATTTTTAACGAAGTTAACCGGATCATCGAATGCAACGAGAGGATATGGCCTCGCGTCACTGGTGCTAGCCTAACAGAATCCGAGTGTCACGTGAATTACAGCTATCAGCCGGCAAGATTTATCGCGTAGAGAAAAAGTGCTCGTAAGTCTTCAGCTGTTATCGCATTATCTCGCGCCGTGTCCGCTCGGTGCAACGGGCATCTTGAATTAATCGTTCTATCGAGACAAAAGATCACGGTTTAATTACGTAGAGGAGTTTCAGTCGCTGCCGCACGCGAGGCTATTGTCTGAAATCTTTAAAAAGCTTATCAGAGGGAAGAGCTTCCGACCAAAGACCTCTCTTATTCGCAACGAATACGGAAAGGAAAGAGTTCTTGAAACACGGCTTCGCGTTCGTGTTAATTGACTCGACCAGGAGGAAGGTGAAGTTGTTCATTAATTTTTCAGGGTGTAGAGAACGTACGGGTACATGTTGAAACGATTCTGAGGAATAGTGAAATGTTTATAGTTAATGTTTAAAAAATACTGTCTGTGTGGATTTCAGTTCTGTGGAGACATATACATACTTCCATTTAAAAAAACGAACATGGACCTTCGTATCTGTTAACCCTCAGCTGTCCCTTATGTCAATTTGATAAATTTTTCTGGCAAAAATGTGTCATACATACGTAAAAAAGTAGTATGCCTTGCACATCGCTATATCATTTCTGAACGATGCGAACAATCTGGACAAACTTATGTCTGAATGTACAGAATTTTCATTTTTTTATTTTCATTAAAAGAATTTGCAAATTTATAATCAATAAATGGGTTCCAGTGTGCTTGGAGCCACTATATTGGCTCAGCTGTTTATTATCCGCTATGGACCTTTGTGTTCGCACAAATCTCAGTTCTATGAATTCATATAGTGTACTGTGTTCCTAAAAATAGGTCTCAGGGTACTACGGGACACTATATTGGCTCAGTTGTTTATTATACCCTATGAAGCTGTGTAATCGCAGGAAATTCAATTCTATGAATTCATATACTGTACTGTGTTCCTAAAAATCGACCTCAGGGTACTACGGGACACTATATTGGCTCAGTTGTTTGTTATATCCTATGAAGCTGTGTAATCACACGAATTTCAGTTCCATGAATGTATGTACTAGTCCGAGGGATCAGTCACCGTGTGCTGCGAGCCACTATACAGGCCCCACCGTTTATTATATGATATGAAAGTATTTATTCGCATGAATTTCAGTTTTTGAATTCATGTACTAGTTCTGTAAGGTCGATCGTGGTATAACGTAAAATATAAAATATTCAAAATATGGAGAAAGTAATAAATTAATAGGTTTGTCTAGATGGTGTTAAAATGAATGTAATGGGAATGTCCGTTTCACATTTTCCTCTGCCCCGGTCATTACCGGCGTTTCAAATTTAATTAAATTTAATTAAGTACGGTATTAGAACTTTTGTAATTTTGAGAGAAATTAACATTACAGTTACGGTATGAAATACCACACGCGCGTTCGTAATTATTTATTATAATAAGCGCAGAATATTATAATTACACCGCGGACCTTTATGCAGTTTAATTTATACAAGGGAGGCAATTTTAACGTCATGATTTTACCAAAATGAAACATTATTTTAAGAGAGTTACGGGATGGAAGAAATTATTTTCAGAGCCTTGTTTCCCCACCTACATTAACAAATATAAATACTAAGTAAATCATAATGATATTCAAGAACAAACAATCCCTTGTTTGCATAAAATTATTGGAATATTAAAAAGAAAAATGTATATTTGCAAATACATCCGGAATGCAGTTATAAATTGTTATAACCTATTGTTATTACAGTTTATGCATTCTAAGAATAGAGAACAGAGACTATAGTCGTCGCTCATACGCAGGGGCATTACTGTCAGGGTCACTGCAGTGGCTCTTCGTACACACAGATATCTTCTTAGGTGTCCACAATAATGGCGATTTGCAATGAATGGATCAACACACTGTCTGAATTCTTACCTAACCTGTTTGAGCTTCGCATGTAACCCTCAGAAGAGAGATGGAGGACAAGTAGATCGATTCAGTCCACTATAGTGGCAATTCGTACACATGCGTATCTTCGAAAATGTCAAACATAATATTTACATCGAATGGATCAACACAGCATCTGAAACCTGACCTAACCTCGTTAAACATCCCGTACACTATTCAGGAAAAGAGGTGGAGAACAGGAGTCAGACCGATTTAGTTCACTATAATGCCAGTTCGTACACAGAAATATTGAAAATACTATTCACACCGAACGGATCAACGCTTTTTTTAAATTCTAACCTAATCTCCTCGAATGTGCCGTACACTCCCTAGAAAAGTGATGGGGGTCAGAGGGTGCACTGATTTTCTGCACTGTACTGGCTATTAGTACACAAAGATATTTTTGTAAGTGTTCACAATAATGGCAATTCGCAATGAACGAATCAACACACCATCTAAATTCCTATTTAACCTCTTAAAACATCTCATATGTTCTGAAACACAGATATTCAAAAAAACAATGTGATGGACAAAACGCAGATCGATTTAGCCCATTATAGTGGCAGTTCGTACACAGATCTATTTTCGCAAATATCCAAAATACTATTCACATCGAACGAATGAACCCTCTGTCTGAATTCTAACCTAACCTCTTCGAACATTCTGTACACACACCAAACAAAAGAAGCAAACTGATTTAGTCCACTATAGTGGCAGTTCGTACGCAGAAGTATCTTTGCAAATATCCAAAATACTATTCACATCGAACGAATGAACCCTCTGTCTGAATTCTAACCTAACCCCTTCGAACATTCTGTACACACCCCAAACAAAAGTAGCAGACTAATTTAGGCCACTATAGTGCCAGCTCGTACACAGAAGTATCTTTGCAAATATCCAAAATACTATTCACATCGAACGAATGAACCCTCTGTCTGAATTCTAATCTAACCTCTTCAAACATTCTGTACACACCCCAAACATAAGCAGCAAACTGATTTAGTCCACTATAGTGGCAGTTCGTACGCAGAAGTATCTTTGCAAATATCCAAAATACTATTCACATCGAACGAATGAACCCTCTGTCTGAATTCTAACCTAACCCCTTCGAACATTCTGTACACACCCCAAACAAAAGTAGCAGACTAATTTAGGCCACTATAGTGCCAGCTCGTACACAGAAGTATCTTTGCAAATATCCAAAATACTATTCACATCGAACGAATGAACCCTCTGTCTGAATTCTAACCTAACCCCATCGAACATTCTGTACACACCCCAAACAAAAGTAGCAGACTAATTTAGTCCACCATAGTGGCAGTTCGTACACAGAAGTATCTTTGCAAATATCCAAACTACTATTCACATCGAACGAATGAACCCCCTGTCTGAATTCTAATCTAACCCCTTCGAACATTCTGTACACACCCCAAACAAAAGTAGCAGACTAATTTAGGCCACTATAGTGCCAGCTCGTACACAGAAGTATCTTTGCAAATATCCAAAATACTATTCACATCGAACGAATGAACCCTCTGTCTGAATTCTAACCTAACCCCATCGAACATTCTGTACACACCCCAAACAAAAGTAGCAGACTAATTTAGTCCACCATAGTGGCAGTTCGTACGCAGAAGTATCTTTGCAAATATCCAAACTACTATTCACATCGAACGAATGAACCCCCTGTCTGAATTCTAATCTAACCTCTTCAAACATTCTGTACACACCCCAAACATAAGCAGCAAACTGATTTAGTCCACTATAGTGGCAGTTCGTACGCAGAAGTATCTTTGCAAATATCCAAAATACTATTCACATCGAACGAATGAACCCTCTGTCTGAATTCTAACCTAACCCCTTCGAACATTCTGTACACACCCCAAACAAAAGTAGCAGACTAATTTAGGCCACTATAGTGCCAGCTCGTACACAGAAGTATCTTTGCAAATATCCAAAATACTATTCACATCGAACGAATGAACCCTCTGTCTGAATTCTAACCTAACCTCTTCAAACATTCTGTACACACCCCAAACAAAAGTTGCAGACTAATTTAGTCCACCATAGTGGCAGTTCGTACACAGAAGTATCTTTGCAAATATCCAAAATACTATTCACATCGAACGAATGAACCCTCTGTCTGAATTCTAATCTAACCTCTTCAAACATTCTGTACACCCCAAACAAAAGTAGCAGACTGATTTATTCCACTATAGTGGCAGTTCGTACGCAGAAGTATCTTTGCAAATATCCAAAATACTATTCACATCGAACGAATGAACCCTCTGTCTGAATTCTAATCTAACCCCTTCGAACATTCTGTACACACCCCAAACAAAAGTAGCAGACTAATTTAGGCCACTATAGTGCCAGCTCGTACACAGAAGTATCTTTGCAAATATCCAAAATACTATTCACATCGAACGAATGAACCCTCTGTCTGAATTCTAATCTAACCTCTTCAAACATTCTGTACACACCCCAAACATAAGCAGCAAACTGATTTAGTCCACTATAGTGGCAGTTCGTACGCAGAAGTATCTTTGCAAATATCCAAAATACTATTCACATCGAACGAATGAACCCTCTGTCTGAATTCTAACCTAACCCCTTCGAACATTCTGTACACACCCCAAACAAAAGTAGCAGACTAATTTAGGCCACTATAGTGCCAGCTCGTACACAGAAGTATCTTTGCAAATATCCAAAATACTATTCACATCGAACGAATGAACCCTCTGTCTGAATTCTAACCTAACCCCATCGAACATTCTGTACACACCCCAAACAAAAGTAGCAGACTAATTTAGTCCACCATAGTGGCAGTTCGTACACAGAAGTATCTTTGCAAATATCCAAACTACTATTCACATCGAACGAATGAACCCCCTGTCTGAATTCTAATCTAACCCCTTCGAACATTCTGTACACACCCCAAACAAAAGTAGCAGACTAATTTAGGCCACTATAGTGCCAGCTCGTACACAGAAGTATCTTTGCAAATATCCAAAATACTATTCACATCGAACGAATGAACCCTCTGTCTGAATTCTAACCTAACCCCATCGAACATTCTGTACACACCCCAAACAAAAGTAGCAGACTAATTTAGTCCACCATAGTGGCAGTTCGTACGCAGAAGTATCTTTGCAAATATCCAAAATACTATTCACATCGAACGAATGAACCCTCTGTCTGAATTCTAATCTAACCTCTTCAAACATTCTGTACACACCCCAAACATAAGCAGCAAACTGATTTAGTCCACTATAGTGGCAGTTCGTACGCAGAAGTATCTTTGCAAATATCCAAAATACTATTCACATCGAACGAATGAACCCTCTGTCTGAATTCTAACCTAACCCCTTCGAACATTCTGTACACACCCCAAACAAAAGTAGCAGACTAATTTAGGCCACTATAGTGCCAGCTCGTACACAGAAGTATCTTTGCAAATATCCAAAATACTATTCACATCGAACGAATGAACCCTCTGTCTGAATTCTAACCTAACCTCTTCAAACATTCTGTACACACCCCAAACAAAAGTTGCAGACTAATTTAGTCCACCATAGTGGCAGTTCGTACACAGAAGTATCTTTGCAAATATCCAAAATACTATTCACATCGAACGAATGAACCCTCTGTCTGAATTCTAATCTAACCTCTTCAAACATTCTGTACACCCCAAACAAAAGTAGCAGACTGATTTATTCCACTATAGTGGCAGTTCGTACGCAGAAGTATCTTTGCAAATATCCAAAATACTATTCACATCGAACGAATGAACCCTCTGTCTGAATTCTAACCTAACCTCTTCGAACATTCTGTACACACCCCAAACAAAAGTTGCAGACTAATTTAGGCCACTATAGTGCCAGCTCGTACACAGAAGTATCTTTGCAAATATCCAAAATACTATTCACATCGAACGAATGAACCCTCTGTCTGAATTCTAATCTAACCTCTTCAAACATTCTGTACACACCCCAAACATAAGCAGCAAACTGATTTAGTCCACTATAGTGGCAGTTCGTACGCAGAAGTATCTTTGCAAATATCCAAAATACTATTCACATCGAACGAATGAACCCTCTGTCTGAATTCTAACCTAACCTCTTCGAACATTCTGTACACACCCCAAACAAAAGTAGCAGACTAATTTAGGCCACTATAGTGCCAGCTCGTACACAGAAGTATCTTTGCAAATATCCAAAATACTATTCACATCGAACGAATGAACCCTCTGTCTGAATTCTAACCTAACCCCATCGAACATTCTGTACACACCCCAAACAAAAGTAGCAGACTAATTTAGTCCACCATAGTGGCAGTTCGTACACAGAAGTATCTTTGCAAATATCCAAAATACTATTCACATCGAACGAATGAACCCCCTGTCTGAATTCTAATCTAACCCCTTCGAACATTCTGTACACACCCCAAACAAAAGTAGCAGACTAATTTAGGCCACTATAGTGCCAGCTCGTACACAGAAGTATCTTTGCAAATATCCAAAATACTATTCACATCGAACGAATGAACCCTCTGTCTGAATTCTAACCTAACCCCATCGAACATTCTGTACACACCCCAAACAAAAGTAGCAGACTAATTTAGTCCACCATAGTGGCAGTTCGTACGCAGAAGTATCTTTGCAAATATCCAAACTACTATTCACATCGAACGAATGAACCCCCTGTCTGAATTCTAATCTAACCTCTTCAAACATTCTGTACACACCCCAAACATAAGCAGCAAACTGATTTAGTCCACTATAGTGGCAGTTCGTACGCAGAAGTATCTTTGCAAATATCCAAAATACTATTCACATCGAACGAATGAACCCTCTGTCTGAATTCTAACCTAACCCCTTCGAACATTCTGTACACACCCCAAACAAAAGTAGCAGACTAATTTAGGCCACTATAGTGCCAGCTCGTACACAGAAGTATCTTTGCAAATATCCAAAATACTATTCACATCGAACGAATGAACCCTCTGTCTGAATTCTAACCTAACCTCTTCAAACATTCTGTACACACCCCAAACAAAAGTTGCAGACTAATTTAGTCCACCATAGTGGCAGTTCGTACACAGAAGTATCTTTGCAAATATCCAAAATACTATTCACATCGAACGAATGAACCCTCTGTCTGAATTCTAATCTAACCTCTTCAAACATTCTGTACACCCCAAACAAAAGTAGCAGACTGATTTATTCCACTATAGTGGCAGTTCGTACGCAGAAGTATCTTTGCAAATATCCAAAATACTATTCACATCGAACGAATGAACCCTCTGTCTGAATTCTAACCTAACCCCTTCGAACATTCTGTACACACCCCAAACAAAAGTAGCAGACTAATTTAGGCCACTATAGTGCCAGCTCGTACACAGAAGTATCTTTGCAAATATCCAAAATACTATTCACATCGAACGAATGAACCCTCTGTCTGAATTCTAATCTAACCTCTTCAAACATTCTGTACACACCCCAAACATAAGCAGCAAACTGATTTAGTCCACTATAGTGGCAGTTCGTACGCAGAAGTATCTTTGCAAATATCCAAAATACTATTCACATCGAACGAATGAACCCTCTGTCTGAATTCTAACCTAACCCCTTCGAACATTCTGTACACACCCCAAACAAAAGTAGCAGACTAATTTAGGCCACTATAGTGCCAGCTCGTACACAGAAGTATCTTTGCAAATATCCAAAATACTATTCACATCGAACGAATGAACCCTCTGTCTGAATTCTAATCTAACCCCTTCGAACATTCTGTACACACCCCAAACAAAAGTAGCAGACTAATTTAGTCCACCATAGTGGCAGTTCGTACACAGAAGTATCTTTGCAAATATCCAAACTACTATTCACATCGAACGAATGAACCCCCTGTCTGAATTCTAATCTAACCCCTTCGAACATTCTGTACACACCCCAAACAAAAGTAGCAGACTAATTTAGGCCACTATAGTGCCAGCTCGTACACAGAAGTATCTTTGCAAATATCCAAAATACTATTCACATCGAACGAATGAACCCTCTGTCTGAATTCTAACCTAACCCCATCGAACATTCTGTACACACCCCAAACAAAAGTAGCAGACTAATTTAGTCCACCATAGTGGCAGTTCGTACACAGAAGTATCTTTGCAAATATCCAAACTACTATTCACATCGAACGAATGAACCCCCTGTCTGAATTCTAATCTAACCCCTTCGAACATTCTGTACACACCCCAAACAAAAGTAGCAGACTAATTTAGGCCACTATAGTGCCAGCTCGTACACAGAAGTATCTTTGCAAATATCCAAAATACTATTCACATCGAACGAATGAACCCTCTGTCTGAATTCTAACCTAACCCCATCGAACATTCTGTACACACCCCAAACAAAAGTAGCAGACTAATTTAGTCCACCATAGTGGCAGTTCGTACGCAGAAGTATCTTTGCAAATATCCAAACTACTATTCACATCGAACGAATGAACCCCCTGTCTGAATTCTAATCTAACCCCTTCGAACATTCTGTACACACCCCAAACAAAAGTAGCAGACTAATTTAGGCCACTATAGTGCCAGCTCGTACACAGAAGTATCTTTGCAAATATCCAAAATACTATTCACATCGAACGAATGAACCCTCTGTCTGAATTCTAACCTAACCCCATCGAACATTCTGTACACACCCCAAACAAAAGTAGCAGACTAATTTAGTCCACCATAGTGGCAGTTCGTACGCAGAAGTATCTTTGCAAATATCCGAAATACTATTCACATCGAACGAGTGAACCCCCTGTCTGAATTCTAACCTAACCTCTTCAAACATTCTGTACACACCCCAAACAAAAGTTGCAGACTAATTTAGTCCACCATAGTGGCAGTTCGTACACAGAAGTATCTTTGCAAATATCCAAAATACTATTCACATCGAACGAATGAACCCTCTGTCTGAATTCTAATCTAACCTCTTCAAACATTCTGTACACCCCAAACAAAAGTAGCAGACTGATTTATTCCACTATAGTGGCAGTTCGTACGCAGAAGTATCTTTGCAAATATCCAAACTACTATTCACATCGAACGAGTGAACCCCCTGTCTGAATTCTAACCTAACCTCTTCAAACATTCTGTACACACCCCAAACAAAAGTTGCAGACTAATTTAGTCCACCATAGTGGCAGTTCGTACACAGAAGTATCTTTGCAAATATCCGAAATACTATTCACATCGAACGAGTGAACCCCCTGTCTGAATTCTAATCTAACCTCCTCCAACATTCCGTACACTTCCCAAACCCACGAAGCGTCAGGACGGAGGACGGAATGTAGTCCGATTTTCCATCGCGACGCATTTAAGAAAGAAGCTTTCTCGCGTTGTCCACGGGTCTCGCTTGCCAGCAGTTTTTTGAAAGGAGCTTTTCCCCATCGCATCCAGAAGTGCATGTACATGTCAGGCCATGGAACAGGCAGCGAGCAAATACCTCACGGACGAACATACGTGCTCGACGTCGGGACGGGATCTTGATCCTGCAGTTTGCCTCGTTTCATCTGCACGCACGCATACGCGCGCCCGCGCACGCACGCGGCTCGTGTCTATGTATATTCGGCTCAAGACGTGTTCTCACGCGGCGAATCCTGCCGACGGCTGTTCCCGCGGAGCCATAACTCACTGCCACTTTGCGAACCGCCTTAACGGGACCCGCGCGTCCCATTGAGAGTCCTCGCGAGCCTCAAAGATGGTGACGCGTTGTTGCCATCCGTATTCGAATACACCTGAGAAGCGCCATACCTCTCCTCGGGGATTCCTCGACACTTTTTTAATGAAACAAGCCGAATGAATTGGGTTTTGTCTTATCTGGTAACATATTAATGAAGAAGTACCGTCCAGGGCTGGGAGGATGAAGGTCTGATGGCCCATTACAGTCTTTGGCCTACAGTTATCTTTGGGACATGCAAATTATATAAATACATGTCCTACAGCCTGAAGGAATGTATCTGAAATTTCATTGTACATTTTTCTGGACACCTCTAGCAAGTGAGCTAGAATGTTCTCTTTATACTTCTTTGTTTAGCTTCAAATGCTGCTTCAATTTTTGTAACAATGTACACAGTGCTCAGAGAAGGTTCTCTGAAACTTTAGAGGTATATAGTACTCTCTTTCTATGAGTGCTACTTACCAGCAAAGTTTGGCATAACCTTTTGTAAACTCCCTGTACAGGGAGTCCTATTTACAATTGATTAGGCTCTCTAGATCCTGAAAACTAGAAGTGATACTCATGAAATGATAGGAGTTTATTTGTTACAGTATTGCTGCCTGCAGGAGGACCAGTTCAACCAAGTCTGATGTTCTTCAGATGACTTAAACAGAATTATTCCTAAAACACCATAATCCAACTTCATTCTCATCTGATCTACGCTGAATGACTGATAGTGATCTCGACTTCTATGTACAAACAACCACGAAGAACAGACATTCGTCCGCAACAACAGTTCACCACTCTGGATAAAAAGTAAAATAAACGCCATCATCTCGATTGATAGGCAACCCAACTTATCCGCCTAGCGCTTAACTTGCTCGCTGCATGGTATAGCTAGTGATGGGTGATGTGAGTCTGACGGTCCAGCATTTATGACTCGAGAAGATTTAGTGGCAAGTTTGGGTTGATAACCATGGGTTCATGACTATAAACGAATTTATTGATAGCAAAAAGTGTGATCAGATCATTGAATGAGTGATTGGCACTAGAAATTAGGCAGACACAGTCTCAACGATTCATAGTGATCTAGACTCCTGATGAGGCCAAATGTGCCAACTACTTCTTACAAGCAACCAATAAGAACATACATTCGCCTGCAATAACAGTCCACCACTCTGGTTACAAAACATTGTAAACACCATCACCTAATCCGATAGGCAACCTCACTCATCCGCCTACTGTCTAACTCGCCTAACATACCCACCACATAGTGTCAGTAATAGTGGATGACCTGACTCTGTGGGTCCAACGTTCATGACTCAAGATTTGGTTGCAACTTCAAGTTAATGTCAGACTACTTGTTTTAACGAGTTTATGTGTAGTAAAAAGTATGATGGAATAATTGAATATTAGCAATTAGGCGGATAGAAATGTGTCATAGACCCAAGTCGTTCACGGATTCAGAAATACCGCCTGGGAACTGAACATACCTCGCATTTTTTATATTTAGTAATAAATCGAGCAAACAATTCTGTTCGAAAGCACGTCACCTCCTCACGATCCATTTGGCATGGAAGTGGCGACGGGAAGACATTGCAGAAGAGGAGCAGGCACATCGGCCGGATGCGGTGGCGACGGCAGGAACACCGAAACGAGAACCAGAAAGAAAGCGAAATGGCGGCATTCCATCTTACATCCAGGAGACAATATTGCTGGAAGATACTTGAAAAGTTCGGTAATAGGAGCTGCCACCCTTTCACGACCTCTGTTCGCCGAACAATTCCTGCTGCTGCCCCCTCTCCGTCTCCATTTCACTTCGTTTCTGCCCTTTGGCGTCTCCCGCTCGACGCCGTAACCCACCCTCAAACTCATTTCTCTCTCCGTCCTAGGAATTATTTCATCTCCGTTCTCCTCGTCGAACCTGATCGTTACCAGGTTGCCAAATCGTCCCGTCAGAGCGTTTCTCATGATCGTACCGTTCTATCCTACAGCGAGAGAAAATGCAGAAACTGGCACAAAGATGTAGGGTTTTTATGCTCTTTTTTGGACAAACAGGCGAAGAATTTAGAAGAATTTTGGGGGTGTCAGTTGTTTCTGTGTCGTTGATGTGTCATCCTAAACGCTTTGAAAGTAACACACAGTTTCTCTGTTTATTACAAACGTACAGAGATTATTAGAATGTTGAATTTAGCGTTAGAGCATTAGCGATTACTGACAATGAGTGCAGTTGCAAAGGTCTTGGGGTTTTACGCTGGGTTTGGACAAGGAGGCGCAGAATTTAGTCGCTGGGGGGTGTCAGTTGGTCCTGAGTCGTTGGTGTGTCATCCTAAATGATTTGAAAGTAACACACAGTTTCTCTGTTTATTACAAACGTACAGAGATTATTAGAATGTTGAATTTAGCGTTAGAGCATTAGCGATTACTGACAATGAGTGCAGTTGCAAAGGTCTTGGGGTTTTACGCTGGGTTTGGACAAGGAGGCGCAGAATTTAGTCGCTGGGGGGTGTCAGTTGGTCCTGAGTCGTTGGTGTGTCATCCTAAACGCTTTGAAAGTAACACACAGTTTCTCTGTTTATTACAAACGTACAGAGATTATTAGAATGTTGAATTTAGCGTTAGAGCATTAGCGATTACTGACAATGAGTGCAGTTGCAAAGGTCTTGGGGTTTTACGCTGGGTTTGGACAAGGAGGCGCAGAATTTAGTCGCTGGGGGGTGTCAGTTGGTCCTGAGTCGTTGGTGTGTCATCCTAAATGATTTGAAAGTAACACACAGTTTCTCTGTTTATTACAAACGTACAGAGATTATTAGAATGTTGAATTTAGCGTTAGAGCATTAGCGATTACTGACAATGAGTGCAGTTGCAAAGGTCTTGGGGTTTTACGCTGGGTTTGGACAAGGAGGCGCAGAATTTAGTCGCTGGGGGGTGTCAGTTGGTCCTGAGTCGTTGGTGTGTCATCCTAAATGATTTGAAAGTAACACACAGTTTCTCTGTTTATTACAAACGTACAGAGATTATTAGAATGTTGAATTTAGCGTTAGAGCATTAGCGATTACTGACAATGAGTGCAGTTGCAAAGGTCTTGGGGTTTTACGCTGGGTTTGGACAAGGAGGCGCAGAATTTAGTCGCTGGGGGGTGTCAGTTGGTCCTGAGTCGTTGGTGTGTCATCCTAAACGCTTTGAAAGTAACACACAGTTTCTCTGTTTATTACAAACGTACAGAGATTATTAGAATGTTGAATTTAGCGTTAGAGCATTAGCGATTACTGACAATGAGTGCAGTTGCAAAGGTCTTGGGGTTTTACGCTGGGTTTGGACAAGGAGGCGCAGAATTTAGTCGCTGGGGGGTGTCAGTTGGTCCTGAGTCGTTGGTGTGTCATCCTAAATGATTTGAAAGTAACACACAGTTTCTCTGTTTATTACAAACGTACAGAGATTATTAGAATGTTGAATTTAGCGTTAGAGCATTAGCGATTACTGACAATGAGTGCAGTTGCAAAGGTGTTGGGGTTTTATGCTGGGTTTGGACAATGAGTCGCAGAATTTAGACCGTTAGGGGTGTCAGTTGGTCCTAAGTCGTCAGTGTCTCATCCTAGGCGCCTTGGTTATCTGAAAAGTTTAGTTCGTACTGACTCTCAGTGTTGGGGGTGTCAATTGGTCCTAAGTCATTGATATCTCATCCTAGGCGTCTTGGTTATCCGAAAAGTCTAGTTGATTCTGACTCTCAGTGTTGAGGGTGTCGGTCCTGAGTCATTAATGTCTCATCCTAGGCGTCTTGGTCATCTGGAAAGTCTAGTTGGTACTGATTCTCACAATCACTAATACGGAGATGCGACGTTTGGGTTATCTTGAGATAGTATATATCCTAACAGTACCACTGTGGAGTAGCTGCACAGACAGTGGCCAGTAGCACACAGTACGATGTCGTTAAAACATTCTGTCGTCACAAATTGAGCACCTCTCTTTTGTCTTTCGTTGAAATGGAAAATAAGAGACAGCGTCTACGGACAATCTGGACGTAACATGCAAAAGGATAATACCCAACGATTTTAACTCAGTTTATTTACAGTCTAACAATTGCCTCCAAGTCTGGAGAAGCCTCTATAGACCCCTTACCACTCTCCAACGACCACTAGGTTCAAGACAGCGTCTAACTTAACTGGTCGCTATGACAGAAAGATTGTAAGGTTTCAATGCATTCAGAAGGTAGCCCAATAATTTGACCGACATTCTCACAAAGTTGAAGAATTTATCTTCATACTCTCTTATATCTTCGAACAATTCACAGAACCTTTCCTTTTTTTTCGGTGTTCTGGTACTGAAGGACGCACCCAATGTTCCCTTATCCTCTGCTTTATTTCAGGGCGCTTCATAATTATCACGATCTCCTCTGACGTCCATTCTGTTCGACAGTCCTTGCAATATTCACAAATACCCAGCCGTCGAGTTTGATCTCCTGTCGACAGTGCGCAACGAGCCCTATTGTTTGGAACGTCGAAACAATTGATGACCAGAAGGCCATCGAATTATTTTTCTCTGCAACCGCCACCGCATCGCGGGCGGTTCGATCAATTTCCACGGCGGAGGACTCCATCTTCAGCCTCTTTCCTCGCTCACGATTCGCCGGTAAAAAGGCATCCGGTCGTTGCTCAATTTCAACGGCCAGTCACGACTTCCCGGCGATGATCGATGGCTCCTTTCACGCGCCATTTCGAAGCCCGTGCATCGTGACGCGATCTCTCCCGACGAAAACGCCCAGACACGCGGCAGACCGTTTACTTCAGGGGATTAATGTTGCCCGAGCACGATATCGTTCAACAACACTTCCCACGCCGCGCCAGCGCTAGCTGTGACGGCAGATGTTATCAGGAAATTTGCTGACGCTCCAGTGAGACTGTTAAGTACACGGTTCTGTGGAGCACCGCGGTCTTGAGTACCGCAGAAGGTGTCATCCGATTGGATCACCCACTGATGTGGAAGAATTAGACTCCTGGCGGTTGCACTGCGGCGGAAATGGAGGAAAGAAAGGAAGGAGAAAAGAGCGTTTCGTTCGGGGCGTGTGGACTCCTAGTAACGTGAGACTCATGCCTATATACTCCCAATGCTATACTATAGTCATTCCAATAGTACAGTAGGATCTCCATTATCCGAATTCAATCGGTGCAAGGATAACCGAGACTGTAACTATGTTTTGTACCAAAACTACAATTTTATTTTAGAATGTCAAATACATAGCCTAAGTGCTTGGAGTGCAAAGGGTTAATGGCTAACATTCTGAGGTGCCTACGGTACTGTGCAACTTGAAACTAATAATTGTTTAATTTTTACCGAATAGACAAAATAGAAATCAATTTTCCTTACAGCATTAGAAGCATGATGAGATAATAGAGGATTATATGAATCTTCAAATAATTATATCAACACATGTTAAACAATTATTAGTTCGAAGTTGCACAGAGTCGCTACTGTCCCAATAATCCACTTAAGGGGACTAGGCAGTCAGATTTGATCAAAATGTAACTTTTTTTGTGAATTAATTACAAGTAAATGAATACATATTGTGACTAGTACTTTTAGGTAATGTTTACTAATACTATAAACTGTAAAAAAATATTTTTTTGAAGTACATATACTTATATATGATGGTTTTACAATCGATTGATGTTTAGGCGCTTTTTCTGGAGTCGTTGTGGTTTTACAGTGATCCTGGCCGTAATGAATTGAATTATGAAATATCCTGGAAAATTTGACACCCTATGGGTCCTAATCTGCACTGAACCTATTGAAAAAAAAATCGAAATTGTAAAACTGGTGGCAGTAAAGTTAAAAAACGCGATTTTTCGTTAAAACAGAAGCTATTATATATTTTTTTTTGACAAAACAGAATTATTTGCAGACTTATGCGTGTGTTCAGGCCTTAACTAGACATGTTTTACTGCAAAACGAAGAGAGAATATGATTTCGAGAAAAACGTGTTTAAAATTTTGGAAGACGATAACTACTACATACCTCACGATCGAACTTTCCGGCTGTCAAATCCTTAATTTTGCGAATTTTAACATGATTCAAACGGCATTTTACTCGGAAAGGATAGTACTTTCGAAAACTACAATAAAGAAAAAATGCATTTTTTGACTAGCTAGTCCTCTTAAGGGTTAAAGTTCTTTGGATGCTTGCTACCGCTCTATCCCACTCGGTCTCGACGTGTCCCGTTCCGTCTCTTCCCCATACGGTGCTACATCATCCAATCAGTAGATGAGACTGTTTAGACCAATAAAGGAAGTGCATGTGACCTGTCTTTATGACCCTGGCCGTCTAGGTGGGCCTATTACACTACAACCAATCAGACCCGCGTCTCTTTCCAACGCCAACTTTCCAGGTCTTCACACTGCAGGTCAGAGTAGGGATTCTAACAAAACATTGGACACCATCTTAAGGTCCAACCTCCGGAATCTTCAATCACTGATTCGCTGTGGTATATACGCCTTCTTAGAGGCATTTGGATTTTAATCAAACCAAGTGGATACTTTAGATCCGTGATTGCAGCCCCACTCAGACCTACGCCCACTCTGCGTCCATTTTTCTTCACGTAGGTTGAGGTCTGGAAGGATCCTCTCATTGTCAGACCGAGGAATGGTCGTGGAGTGGGTGTAGGCCGAAGCGGGCTGTGCTCCAGATAGCCATCACTGTTTCAGATCATTGTTTCTGCAACTTTTGTGCATTGTCACGAACTTCGTTGCTTCACGCTCGGCCAACAGCGTATACGGGGTGTCTCCTTTTAATGAACACACGTGATTATCTCCCCAATTAGTCGTTGTTCGAAAAAATGTTTCGAATAGAATTTACAGCTTGTCAAATGTAGCTCTGCGACTGACTTAGGATCTAGGGAAACGGCGTGTCTTAACGCTGGTCAACCGATCTCCGTGTACTGTTGGGAGCTGAGAAGATGGCAGGCGGCTCTAATTGGCTCTAGTACGGTCACACGTAAGGACGACACACATGCATTTCCCTAATTAGCCAAACGGTCACATCTAGTAACAGAGATCGTAGAGCACCGCATTTTGGAAGCATCAAAAGGCGGAGCGAACAGCGTACCCTTCTTGCCCCTGTGCCGTCGCGTCTGCCAAATTTCCAGCTCCCAGCAGTATACCTTACGGTCCTATGCTGCACCCTTCTGTCTTTATGTACAGTCTTTGTTTCTGTCCGCTTGTCCGACAGATCTGGTGACCCGCAGAGCTATATTTGACAAGCCGTACTGTATTTCGAGGAGGACATTTTACGACGGATACATGTCTTGTCCATTCGGTGGCAGGTGACTCTTGAAGTCCTGAACCTTTTGTCAACGCCCTGTATAGGATTAATCTGATAGAGCAAAGAGGGTCAAAGATTCCCCGGGTCCGTCTAATGAACGCGTCACGGCATAAATTCGACCGTGGTCCTCCCTTTTTGCAGGAAACCTTCCGTCCCTCTCGGCCGACTTAATGGCCCGTGAAGCTGTCTTGATTCAGTTGGATATTCAAATCGCGCCGGACCGACCGTTCCTTCGCATTTTTTAGCTGACTGGACCGAATCACGGCTCGACTAGGGCGTCCTCGTGATTTCTTCTCACTTCGTTTCTTCGTGTTCCTCCCCCTTTTTTTTCTCTTTTTTCGAAATCGTTTTATCCGATCGGCCAGGCCGGCGCCCGCGCAACGAGTTGCTCGTTCGGGGATGAAATTGGAATTATGCTAACACAAAGCTCGCCGGTGGCCCTCTGGAACGGTGATTAAGTAACTGGCGATAAAGCGTCTGCGATTGATCGATGGCGCACCTCGACGGGGGTATCGACTTCCGGGGAAAACAATTTTTCTTTTCGTACATCGCTCCCGGCCACACGTCACGCTGCCGTCCCGAAGTATTTGTCAATCTATACGCTGGTAATTTACTAGACAGCCTCTGCGGGTCGGTTCAGGCGCGTGCCCGACGGGCAACCTGTTGTGCACGACTGAAGTAGTAACGTACAGGGTGAACCGCCTGACGTGATCATCTTGGAGTATTGAATTGTTAGTGGACCGATCGAAATTGTTTCGTGTCGCAGAATATGATTCAAGGAGACCTTTAACACTTTGACTGCCACGTCACTCACATATAGGTGACACTTCGATTCAACTATTACTTATTTAATCATTTCTAGTGTTCATAAATTTGTTTACTGAAGTTTAATATGGTACCAATACAAAATTATGAGTATTCTTAATATTCTTGATTAAAAAGTTTTAACTTGCGATTATATTTCCTTTATATGTAAAAAAAAAGTTAGGAAGACTATCATTTTGAACCAACAGAGTGTAACAGTCAAATTGTTAAGATGGTTACAGTAGATTCTTTATCGTCTATTTTTTTTTAAATTCTCAAGGTGATCTTTAATTTTTTATAGACAAATCTATTATTTTTTACACCTTTCCTTTAACGGTTGTTGAATCGAGTTCGGCAAAAATTTATAAGAAACGCTCATGTTCAATGTTAAAGTCCGAAGAAGAATCAAAGTTTGTTGAACAGTGTAAGATACAATAAACATTGTTGTTTCGTATCTAACAACGGATCAATATTTATTTCTGTACTGTGAAGTGTAATTAATAAAAAATTAGCCGTGATAACCTGTATGGGTCAGCGTGCGCTCAACGGGCAATCAGTTGTGCATGACCGATTCATCTTGTTAGAATGAAAACAAACAAAGAAACGTATAAAGGGTGGTAATTTGACCTTGAAGGGACGAATCGTGGTTTAAAAAATCTACAAAGAAGTGAAAAATTTATTGTTCACTACAAAAAAGGCGAGAGCTCTCATAAATTATTATACGTAATTTCTTGTTTATTTTTTTACTTCAACAATTTTGAAAGGGGTAACGACTTTTAACAAATTTATTTAAAAAATTGGGAAACATTAATGTCCTAAATCATCATATTTTTACATCTACTAAAAAACTGTTATCTACTACTCTACTATCTAATGTTCTACTAAACGAACTACTATCTGCTATTCTACTAAACTAACTACTAATTACTGTCTACTACTCTACTATACTATCTACTATCTTTTATTCTACTAAACTAACTACTAATTACTATCTACTACTATACTATACTAACTACTATGTACTATTCTACTAAAGTAACTACTAACTACTATTTACTACTCTAATATACTAACTACTATCTCCTATTCTACTAGACTAACTACTATCTACTATACCAACTACCATCTATTATTCTACTATACTATCTACCATCTACCAGCCTTCAAAAATTTCCGAACAAAAATTGACTGCCCCCATGCGTTTCGTCCATTCATTATAAAGAAACTACTGTTAAATTAACACCGAAATGAAGGAGCCTTTGTCTGAACAAGTGAAGCTCGAACACTTTTTTGATTAATCATCAGTAAACAATTATTGCGTAGCTTAGATTTTCCGCGGATGCAATTTGTTTGCTAAATTATAAATTTGCCCAACGAAGTATGAATTTGTATCGTGTTTCGGGAAACATGCGACTGCTATTATTAAACGATAATACCGGATCCCGTGAAAGGAAAAAGGATGAACAAACAATGTTAAAATTCGCAATAAAGTTTGCCGGATCGTTCCGGCGGAAAATTCGACAGGTAATTCGCGGCGATTGAAAATTCGCCGGAGAGCCTCGTATATTTCGAGCAGGAATCACTGAACGATGGGTATCGCTGTTGCGTTTTTTTTTCTGCACGCCGTTTTACGGCTGTCAACAACAATTTCAATTCCCCGCGTCTCGCTCGTTTCATTAATACGAAAAACCCAGTTCGACAAATTCCCGGTATTGTATTTTAGATTAATTAACAAACTGTTTACGAGCTGACCGTGGATGCATTAACGAATTTTTTATTCAGCATCGAAATCAAGCTCGTCAGGAATATTAACTGAATATGTTGGATTCAGTAATATGTACAAACATGTGTACAATTGTATGTACATTCAGCTACTATCTACTATTCTACTATGCTAACTATTATCTACTATTCCATTGGACTAACTACTGTCTACTATTGTTCTGTACTATCTACTACTTTACTATGCTCACTACTATGTATTATTCTACTGGACTAGCTACAATCTACTATTCTACTATATTATCTACTATTCCACTGGACTAGCTACTATCTACTACTCTACTATATTATCTACTACTCTACTATGCTAATTATTTTCTACTATTCCACTGGACTAACTACTGTCTACTATTGTACTGTACTATCTATTACTTTACTATGCTCACTACTATGTACTATTCTACTGGACTAGCTACTGTCTACTATTCTACTATATTATCTACTACTCTACTATGCTAACTACTACGTATTATTTTACTGGACTAGCTATTATCTACTATTCTACTATACTATCTACTACTCTATTATAGTAACTACTAAATATTGATGTTAGTAATTCATAATTAAAGTGGTTTTAATAAAATAACGCGAATGAATTTGTTTTTATTTGACATGGAAAGATATTAACAAAAGAGTATATCATTTTAGTAAATAAAAACACGTTGCCTTTGAAATGATATTAAAAAATATTTTAAGAAATTGAATTTTTGTGTCGTCAGATTCTGCATAGAAAATAAAATAAAATATGTCCTGTACTATAATTTGAAAAAATTTATACTGTAACTGCTACATTAAACGTCAGTTATTTTGAGACGCGTATTTACAGATCATTTGACATATACTGGAAGTCAATAAAATTTCGACTTTTTTTTATAAAACTTCCAATGCAATTATCTTAATTTACATATTACCATTTTATTCCTCCTTCAAAATACACAACACTAATATAAGAGGGTAGACGTATCATTTGTGACCACTGCACCATTTTTGGCCACTGTTTTATTTATTCCGATATTGGCAATCAATGCTGTTTTTGTACAGTAACTATTGTATTATTTATTCAACAATAAACATTTGTAATTAATTAAAAGCTATAATTCTATCTGCGGGTCTTCCGTATTACCAATTATACAAGTGGCCACAAATGGAAAGCTGGCTGACCAAAAATGGTACTCTTGCGGCCACAAATGGTGCAGAAAGGTCATGCATGATAATGTAATGATGTTTTAAATAATTACGATTAAAACATTATTCAATTTATAATGTTTTGTGTATTTTGCACTACTCTGATATATTCTGCATTGAAGTCCTTCAAGTGGCCACAAATGGTACATCTGCCCTACCTGAATATTGCAATAATAAATAATATATATTGTATGCAACACGTATATACGTATATTAGCTGTGTATTCCCCCTTTTTCATTATTATGTACTGTTTAGAACAATATTTTGGAAAAATAATTATTGCAAATGCTATATAAACACAGTATGCGTATAATAAACTCTTCCGATGAGTCATCCGCAGTCTGAGGGTTAGACGCCCAGCGGCCTGGTGGATTACAAATTATTACAAAAAGAGAAAAGTTCTAAAAATTCAGGGTCCCCTGAAAGTCCACCGGGGTGTTCGATCAACCCGTTTCGTTTCTCCGTGGAGATAACACGATGCAAGATAATCGATGGACGGTACGGCGCACCGTTTCGTTGTTTACGCGGCACAACCAACCCCCTCCCTTCCCTGGGGGTCGCGGGAGGGGCATTGTACCACGGCGAAAGTGCGCTTTTTCACGGTGTACCGATTTCGAGCTTTTAGCTTGCCCTACTGATTTACGAAATGGCAGAACTCGCTTCCACCCCGTCGCGCGATCCACCGTTTTGTCGACCGCCTCCCCTTACCCTCATTCACCCGCTTGTTCCCCTCGTTTCACCCCCACCCCGCCGCCCCTCCGTCGATGCGTCCGTGAAAAGGCAGCGACGGTGAACGAAATTAACGCGTGATCGGGCCACCGCAACGCCATCTACCCGGTCGGTCGAATTCGACCTCTTGTAACCCGATCCGATCGGATGAGAGGGAAAGCTACGAACCAGCGACGAGTTGGGTTGTTTGATCTATGCGTTACGCGGTGTTTGTTACGGTTTCTCTGGAGAATGTTTATTGAATAAGATCATTGTGAGGTAGGTTTTGGGAAATGATGTACTGCAGTGTCCAGGTCCTGAATTCTACCTACACTATGACTGGAGCCCATAGTTGGGTCGAAGAAAGAATCGGCTTGATTAGAGGGTGAGTCCCACTCTGTCTCACCAATAAGGCCCCCAGTAGTTTTGCTTACGTAGCTGAAATGTTATTGTTCATAAAAATTATTTAGAATTATTCAAATCCTAAATAGTCCCTCCACTATGACTGGAAGCCTACACTAGGGCCCAGCAAAGAATTGAGTTGATTGTTGAGGGGAGTCCCAAAATCTGAAGCCTTTCCAATAAAGTGTTAGGCAATTCAGCTTGTGTATTAAAAATATTATCGTGCATATTCATAAATAGGATTGCCCAGGTCCTAAATACACCCAACACCAAGTCTGGTAGCCTACAGTACACCCCAACAAAGAACTGATTGATTGTTGTGTGGAGTTCCAAAATCTGATGCCTTACCAATAAACTCTGAAGCAGCTCTGCTTATGTATTAAAAATATTATCATTCATATTCACTAACAGGATTGTCCAGGTCCTAAATACTTATTGCCATAGCCGGTCCCAAGCCCTGTTGAGAAAAGTAGAGGGGTCCAGTCAAACCTAACCTCTGTTCCCCACCGGCTACCCAAATTCCTTGCACCTAGACTTAGGAACTCCAACTCAGTGGTAGTTTCGGTCAAAAAAAAAAGGTCCTAAATACTTTAACACCAGTACTGATAGCCTATAGTAGGTTCCATCGAAAAACCTCCTTGATTAACACGTTGACCACCGCAGTGAAAACAGCCACCCCTAGTCAGACGCAACATAAATTGTCATTTTAAATAGAACTCATACTTCCAGTCCCATAGGAACCAGTTAAGATGGAGTCTACTGTAATCATCCCTGAAACAACAACAAATTAACTATACTAAATTCAATGAAACAAATCCAAGGATACTCATGACTATACCCAATAATCCCTCTGCATCCATCCTTGACCCCAACCACCCAACATTCGCGAGGACTCCGTCACCCCAACCTAACTCTCGCACAATTTCCGTTTCATCCGCCATTTTAGGTCATCTTGCCTTCGCCCCCCCACCCGTCGACTTACTAACCCTATTAACCACTCTGCTCTATCCGTAACGTATCATCGTCTCGCGAGAATTGATCGCGGTTTCGGTGTACGCGTGTCCGGGTCGTTCAGGTGCATCCGCATAGGGGGCGCTGCGATTGTTCGCGCCGCTCACGTGCGGGCAGGGCCGACGTGCAGCGCAACAATGAACACACGAGCGTTACCTACGCAACATACGTCGAATACATTGTGCCCCGGCGGGCAGTGAGCGGGGCGGGCGGCTCGCGTACGGGCTCATGCATTTATTTATGGAAGATCCCGGCAGCGAGCGGGCCAGATGCGTCTGCACGACGAAATCGCGGCAGTTTGCAGCGACAACGTGTACCGGGACGAGGGTGAGCAGCGGGCGGATTTACATTCGGAACTTTCGCAGTTTAGCGGCAAATATGCCGTGCGTTCGTGTCTCTACGCTGCTGCCGGATATCCGCGCGGGGAGAGCTACTGATCGGTCTAACCCACCGCGGGATCCTCCGCATCTGGACCATGTCCCAGCTTTCATGGATTTAACCCCCTTCGCATCCGCGGACGAGACGGAATTTGTAACAAGAGCGCGGACGCGATATCTCTGGGAAAAATAATTCTTTTTGTAAAATGTTTTCTACAGACCGGAAGCGCGTTTAGAAATCTAATATACTATTACTTAACCGTTAGACGCATACTATTTTTTTATAAATCAGCCTCAGACACACTTTTCTTTTTTAAATGTTCCTTTGTTGCTGCAAGATGATTGCTATAACCGTCATTTGCCAGCGCATCAACAAAAATCTGACTGCTATAGCTGTCATTTGCAGCAATGGGTTCATTCTTTGAGGAGGATGGACGCATATGGGCCTTCCAAAAAATCGTTCACCGTAATGGCTGCGGCACAACTATTTATTGTATGCTATAAATCTATGTTTTCGGATGAATTATCACTGCAGCATTTCGTTACATAGTTTACAGTTTTAGAGAACTGAAACAAGTGAACAATTGATATCGTACATGTTATTATGCAGTGTTCCACGGTTGGCTGGAAGAGCCTGACCGAGAATTTCCATCCAACCGAGGTAGGGCAAGTTGTCATCGCCATTTCGAGCTACGCCTGTAAATATTGTGCTTGAGAAGGTAACAACTTGTCCTACCTCGGTTGGCTGGAAGTTTTCGATCCCGAATGCTGTTCCAATCAACCGTGGAACGCTGTAATGAAATATTCAGTTTCATACGCGATCTACCACGGAAACTTTCAGCACATTGTGAACATTTTTTCCTCAAATTTCCAGAATTCAAGGGGTTAATAATGGGCCCGATTTCCTCCATTCGCGATTATAGCTTGGCAACGTCTCGGACAAGAATGCAATTTCTTCCAGATAGTGCAGTGATGGCCACGGGAGCTCTGGACTTCCCCCACTCTAGGTCCATTCCCCTCGTTTCAGTTCTCTCTTCGATGTCCCCGATTACAGCCTGTATGAGGGAAATGGACCTAGAGTGGGGGAAGGCCTGTGCTCCCGCAGCCATCACTGATTGTGAGACAATGTATTGGGTTGGTGGGAAAGTTTTTTAGTTCTTTTTTTTACATTAACTCTTTGACTGCTATCGGCGTCTATAAGTGTTTGACGAGATCGTTCACTGTGTACTGATGACGCCCATAGGCGTTCGGTGTAATGGTTCAATACATGCTACCACAGGTCAGTCGCACGCAGCGAAAAGGTTACAAAGAAAACAATAATTTTTACGTCCTATCAATTTATTTAATAAATAATAATGAACATATTGATCCCCTACATTTCCTACAACAGCTTTACTTCCAAATTCAGATAAAAGAATTAGTAAAAAACGCTGTCCATTTTACATATGCGAAAAAGAAATTACTTTCCCGCCAACCCAATAACTTTGCTCCAAATTACTTCTAATTACATTTGAGCTATTTCGTGAGTCACTGTACCCCTTCCAAAAATTTGAAGGGATTCAAAAAATACTTTGTAACGTGTCCTATTAAAGGCAGTAATCTCTAAGGTGGGAGTGAACGTGTTAAAAAAAATACTGGGCAGATACGAGACCACTTTTCATGGTAACCTCCTCTAGGTGCACCTCATATTGGTGTCGCCAACCTCTTCATCAGTAAGCTCTCCGGAACCCTCCTCTTCGGTATGAAAAACTTGTTGAACCATCGACGGCCGCTAAATAAAGATCGCCCGGTTAAACGAGCCGGGGAAACACTTTCGAATCCCACTTAAGATCCCACCGGATAACTTCCGTCCCGGTAATGGAGTCCCGGGTGGAAATTTTCGAAAGCCACTGGAAAGAAGAGTCGTTCAAGTACGCCGGGTGAAGATAAAGAAGATAATGGTCGTTTCGATATTAGCCTGTCAGCGAATCGTGGTCGAGCTTTAAAAACGAAGTTAGAAAATTTCGTTCGAAAGCCAGGGGTGCTCATCTCCGGGGCAACGGGGCAGTTCGACGAGTGGCCGCTGTAATTGCCCTCGGTGTATTCGGTCGGTGGAAAAATAACTGCGGTTTTTGAACCATCTATTTTAAGGGGGTAAACCACCTTGTTGGTTTCATAGTGCTGAAAAAAAATTGTTTGCATTTTTTCAGAGTTTCATACGTGTAGAATGTTGCGGTGAAGGGATGTTATAAAATTCGGATAACTGGCGAAGTTACAGCACTGAAAATACTGATGACTACACGTCAGGTCAGGTTAGGTTACCTAAACGAACGCGTTTTTTTCGAAAGCATGTTTTTTGACCTGCCATCCAGCAGATCTTCCAAATTATTCATCCGACTGACTTGAAATATTGAAACATTATTCCTTATAAAATTATCCACAATATAGCGCATGATTTTTTTATATCTCAATTTTTTGAAGTTTTATAAATTTTTAAAGTTGATTTTATTCGGGAAAACACAAATTTTTCTTTGAAAGGTCGCCATTTCCTTATTTTTCGATATTATTAAAAAACCTTAAGCTACGTTGTAGGCAATCTATTTCTTTTTAACTTGGCACAAGAATTTTTCATTTTTTGTATTCCAGTCGCTTTTGGTGTAACTCCACCATTTTCTAATTTTAAATAATAAATACATGTGAAAATAAGGTTCAAATGCTACCTAACACCCCCTAAAAAAAGCCTGATATTTTACTCAATAATTACCTGAACGACATTTTCAATTTACCTACTTCTATAGGCCTGCAAGGTGATCTACCCCCTTCAGAAAAAAAATACGTCACAGAATTCAACCCTCGCATTACCAAAGGGGGGATACTTTGCGTCCACCACATCATATTTTGTGTATTTATTTTGCTAATCAGTCCGGTCAAAACTCTGAAAAAATAGATATTTTTGAATACATTAAGCTTGATCATATACCTTATTGCGGAATAATTTGAATGTTGCGGTCTCGCATAATGTTTCTTATCATTCAATCCGGAATTAATTTCCCAGATATAATTATTTCTTGAAGGTGGGCACTAAATATCCCCCTGTTGGTAGTTCGACTTTCAAAATATACCTTGGTAGTGCGAGGGTTAACGAGAGTTTTGGTGTTTTATTAACCCTGTGACTGCTGTCGGCACTTGATGAAGTCACCGTGTACCGTCGATGCCATGGCGGCGCAATGGCTTACTTGTGCTACTGCAGCTTAGCCGCACGCAGCATTCGTCTCGTTCCAAGCAGTCCGCAGTCAAAGGGGTCAGGATGCGTCAATAATGGATATTTCTATGTTCTTTCATTGTAGATGGCACTGTACAACGAGTCGTTGAATTCGAAAGCTCAAAATATTTTCCAAAATGGCGGTATGTCATCCTGAAGACCATGTGATTTTATGAACACACAAACTTTTATTTAGACGTATTCGGTTGAACACTGAGTGCTGATAAGTGAATATGTACAACATAAACATCTCCAGCTGTTTTCACAGAATTTTATACTTGTCGATGGTTTATCGAGAAACATATTAATATAATAGTAGCTACATGATGGATAACATTTGCCAGAAATCTTTCCATTGACATCAAAGAATTTTGAAAAACTCAGAGACCAATAGAATGCCATGGATATCATATAGTACTAGTATACATCATTTGAAACTGCATGATATGGATAATTATAATAACAATGGTTTGTATCACACAACCATGGTTTATTCCACAAAATAATAAGGCCATCGAGGAACGAATATGTATAATATAAGCTGATAAGTGAAAATTATTAAAAAATAAAGTTAAAATCGCGAGGACATTGATATTGCAATAATAATATTTACAATAATAAAATTTGCTTCGCGATTTACTTTCGAAGCAGCAAATTGAATAATTTTCGAGGTTCTCAACTTGTTTCTGGTGAACTGAGCACTGCACGGTAAAACTGAAACGAACGTTTCATTATTTCTGTTGTAAGGAATAAATTCTCGAAATTCGCAATATGAAGGTGACAAGTTTCGTTCAACGGTGTGCAATGTTTTTTAATAATTGTGCATGAAACGGAGCGGTGAAACTGGAAAAAAGGATTGCGTTGCAGGGGAGGTTGTTCGGATGATCGATCAGTGGAAACAGAAAATATGGTTACGGCTGGGCAAACAAATCGCGTACGTACTGTTGCTAACGACGAAACAGCCACAAACGTTCTCATACATCATAGGATGCAAATGACCGAAAAGGTAAATTGCACGGCTGAAATTGTCCCCTATTCCAGCGACATCTACTTCCGACGTCGATACATGGTTCTCCTAACAAGCGAACCGTTCGTTCTTCCCCCACCACGGTTACAATAATCGTGTATAGTTGGTCATAAAAGTGTTCGGCCATTGTGAGTATACATATTGTTTTCCGTTATTTAAGTTCAGAAAATAAGTATTTTTTAATTTGCATTAAAATATTCGTAACTTACTTTACAATGTTACATACTAGCTCGATAATGAATAAGTATGTATATAAAAATAAGTATTTTGGTAGTTTACTGCAAATTTCGACTGATAAGAGTGTATTGGGACCCTTATTAACATATTTCAAATTTATGCAGAAACAAATCTGCATACTTCCGGTACCATGATTATTGTAATTATTATAGTTGGTCACAAAGGTGTTCAGAAGATAAACAATAATTGATTAGCTACTTTTAAGAGATATTTATTAACTTATCTTACAGTGTTATATAGCAATTCGACAATAAATTAACATTTATATTGAAGACAGAATATTATAAGAACTTATAATAAAATAAGGTTGATAAGAATGTATTGAGACATTGATTAATATAATTTGAATTAATACAAGAAAATAAATTTTGAGGCTTCCAGTCCCATGATAATAGTAATCAATATAATAGCGGGTCACAGAAGTATCTAATTTTGTGTAAATCTTAATTAACAGCATTCAAACTAAAAAAATAAATAATAATCAAAGATTCAATTGTAACAAATATTTATTAATTCATTTTACAATGTGATGTACTAATTCGATGATCAGTTAAGATTTATATTGAAAACATACAACAATATATTTGGAATTTATTGCAAAATGAGACTGAAAGAAGCATTGGGACACTTAACAATATCCTCTAAATTAATCATAAAGAATAAATTCTCATTTCTTCACTATCAAGGTTATAGTAATCATTCTAATTGGTCTACGAGTATGTAATTTTAAATAAATTTTAATTTGCAGCATTCAAATTAAAAAGTAAATAATAATTTAACATTAATTTTGTAAAACGTATTTATTAATTCATTTTACAGTGTGATATATCAATTTTATAATAAATTAGCATTTATATTGAAAAAAGAATATTAAAAATTTACAGCAAAATGAAACATTTAACAATACATTTTAGATTAATAAAAAATAATAAAATCTCATTTTTCCGCAACCACGATTAATCAGTGTAGTTAGTTACAGAAATCTAATTTCGCATGAACTTTAATGTAAATAATCTAAATTAAAAAAATAAATAATAATTAAACAGTTAGTTTCAACAAGTATTTATTAAATCAGTGTACAATATCATGTAACAACTTAACAATAAATCAGCACTTACATATACAAAACAAAAGTTTCCATTTAGCTCAGGCTAATCTAGCAGAAGGTCAGGTATCACTTTGTTTCAATATAAAATAATATTTTTCACAGCAGAGATTACGTGTCAACGGAGAGAAAAAATAAAATCTCAGTCCGCTGGGAGGTAGGTAAGAAAAATGTGGCAGTGCTAAGTAGTTAATTGCCTGTTAATTGTAACTAAGAAATATAGAGCGGTTGGGGGGAAAGGCATTATCCAAATGAGACAATGGGATTCCTCGGAGTCTGAAGCGACACCTCTCTTCCGTCTTCTGAACTGCACACCACCCATTAGATTATACCGCGTAATACTCTGCAAACGAGGACATTGTGTCCGTTATCAACAAGACAAATGTACACTCTTCGCTGTTTGCAAGGAGATCAAGTCCTAAAGTCGCCCCGACTAAATTGCGTGCACTCGATCGGATTTTATCCATCCGACGGAATCCTATTCAGAGCATGGACGATAGGTTAGAATCATGAATGCTTGGCGGGTCTGTATAATAAAATTCTAAGGGTAAAAAGCGGAAATAATGAGGGTGACAGTGAAAATAGTAAGAATAAATTATAAAATAATATTTTATAAGTAAAGTGGGCGTTCCGGAAATAAATTTTTATTTTATTTGTTATTTGCTCTGTTACTTTGCCTTAATTGATGTTACTTCAGTAACAATATATTTGACATATAAATTATTTTAACATTTGTTATTTTATTTGAAATCAAGATATTTCTTATTTGATGTTATCAGGAAAATAAAGATGTTTTCTAATTTTGTATTACTATTTGAAATAGCCAAATATTTGGCAAGTAAATCATTTGAAAATAATTTATTTCTTGAATTAGGGTCTGAAATTTATTTGCACAAATAAACATATTTATTGTTTTATTTGGAGTAACCATTTGTCCATTTTATTTGTTATTTTCATTTGAAATAAAAGGTGCTCAACTCTGCACGTGAACTATAATATAGTATCCTTCGCCTTTGGAACTGTTGGAAACTTCTGTTTCCCTCGAAATTCCAGCGGAGAAAATAATATTCCGAAGTTGCAACCGGTCCGCTAATAATTAGCATTACAAGAGGGGTTAATAACGATAACGCGATTAGGAGGCCGGAGTTATTATCGCGTGTGTATTCTGTAATGGAACGCTGATAAGCGTAACATGTTCATTATATCAGCAATGCTACGCGGCCGGTTCCGATACTGAAAGATTAATATCTGTTCACGTGCTTATCGTGCGATCCAATTAGAGACTGCGCGTATTATTCTGAACGATCAAGAAAGAAAAGAGAAGGTTAGTAGTAATGGCAAACGTCTGGAGATACTTAGGATATTTATCTAATAATATATTTATTTTAAATATAAGTCTTGTTTATACTGATTGTAGTTCGAGTATTATGTGGGGTACTTTACAACACTCCACACAATATAATACACAACACGAACCACTGGTACTCAACACTAAACACATCAGAACATTTATACACTCTATACAGTGGACTACAATAGACAATCAACTTAAAAATACTACATAAATTATATTACATAACAAAAACCACTATACTACACAATATAAACTACTTTAAAGCACTCCATACACTACATCAAGCAATATAAACTATTATAAGACACTCAACACTATATATTATACAAAGCAAACCACTTTAAAACACTGCACACACTGTATTACATAACATAAAGCACATTAAATCACTGCACGCATTATGTTACACAACACAGACAACATTAAAACACTTCACACACTATATTACACAACATCCACCACATTAAATCACTGCACTCATTACACTACACAGCACGGACAACTTTAAAACACTTCACACACTATATTACACAACATAAACCATATTAAATCACTGCACGCATTACATTACACAACGCAGACAATTTTAAAACACTTCACACATTATATTATAAAACATACTGCATTACCACACTCCATACATTATATGTATTACACTACACAAGCCACACACTACACAACATAACACGCACAACAGTACAATACTCCACGCATTATGTTACACATTACAGAACATTTTAAAGCACTCCATACACTACACTACACTGCATTATACAACACTCACAACAGTACAGTACTCCACACGTTCGTATTACACCGTACAAAACACCGCAGAACATCCTGTACACAGTATCACACTCCACAAAACGTTTCGCGACAGTCTATGTGCCATAATCACGCAAAATCGAAAACTCTTGACCGTCAGAGTCCGCGTTGAGCACTATGAACGCCAGCCGCACGGAAATGGCGAATTTTTCGACCGTCTGACCAAACGTTTACCTGTTCTACTTGCGTCGAAAAATTGTTCAGTCGCCTAACCAAACGTTTGCCCCATCCACTAGAGGGAAAAATTTCACTTTGATTCGAAACGGTTCACTTCGACAAAACGTCAGATTGCTGCAAACTATCAAACGTATGACCCAGCATTTATCTCTACTACTGGCCCGGAAAAATTTTCTGACGTCTGATTTTTCGTTGACTTGTACCACTTCTCAGAACCAAGAAAATTTTCGAAAAATTTCATGTTGCCGCGAGTAGT
Organism: Macropis europaea; assembly: GCA_916610135.2. Taxonomy (NCBI): domain Eukaryota; kingdom Metazoa; phylum Arthropoda; class Insecta; order Hymenoptera; family Melittidae; genus Macropis; species Macropis europaea. The sequence goes on along the minus strand of OU744352.1, from coordinate 10,153,424 downwards.
GTAAGTCAATGCTTAATCAGACGGCCGAAAATCTTTGCGGGCGGCAGTAGTAAAGGTAAATGACTGGGCAGACATCCGAAAATTTTCGGCCGTCTGATTTTTCGTTGACTTGTACTACTTCTCGAAACCCAGAAAATTTTCGAAAAAATTAAAGTTGCCGCAAGTAGAACAAGTCGATGCTTAATCAGACGGCCGAAAATCTTTGCAGACGACAGTAGTAAAGGTAAATGACTGGTCAGGCACGCGAAAAATTTTGACCGTCTGATTTTTCGTTGACTTGCGCTACTTTTCGAACTGCAGAATATTTTTTTAAAAATTCCAAGTTGCTGCAAGTAGTACAAGTCAACGCTTAATCAGCCGACCGACAAAATTTGCAATCGGCAGTAGTAAAGATAAATGTCTGGCCAGGCTTCCGAAAATTTTTGGCCGTCTGATTTTTCATTGACTTGTACTACTTCTCGGTACCCACAAAATTGTCGAAAAATTCAAGTTGCTGCAAGTAGTACAAGTTAGTGTATAATCAGCCGGTCGACAAAGTTTTCGATTGGCAGCAGTAAAGGTAAATGTCTAGACAGACATTCGAAAATTTTTGCACTTTTTGAACACAAGAAGTAGTATAGCTCAATGATGAAGAGTCATACATGCGGAAAAGATTGAGACTGTTGAAAGTTTTCGATATTGTATACTATAGTTTGTAGGTAGTTGTGAAGTGTTTGTGAGTGTTTTGAAATGTCTGGTGCTGTGTGCTAAACTGTGTAAAGTATTATAAAGTGATTTGTGTTCTGTAGTACAATTGTGTACAGTGTTGTAAAATGTTTTGTGATGTGTAATGCGGTGTGCAGTGTGATCTAAAGTGTCCAGTGTTGTGTAATACAGTGAATAGAGTGTTGTACTGTGTATAATGTTGTGTAATGTAGAGTGTAGACTGTTGTAATGTGCTTTTTGTTCTGTAATATAATGTATGCAGTATTGTAATTGATTTTGTAGTGTGTAATGCAGCGTGTAGAATGCTGTAAAGTGTCTAGTGTTGTGTAATATGCTGTATACAGTGTCGTACTGTGTTTAATGTTGTGTGATAGATTGTGCGGGCTGTTGCAATGTGCTTTTTGTTCTGTAATATAATGTATACAGTGTTGTAATTGATTTTGTAGTGTGTAAAGCAGCGTGTAGAATGCTGTAAAGTGTCTAGTGTTGTGTAATATGCTGTATACAGTGTCGTACTGTGTTTAATGTTGTGTGATAGAGTGTGTGGGCTGCTGTAGTGTGCTTTGTGTTTTGTAATGTAATGTATGAAGTGTTGTAAAGTGTTTTGTGGTGTGTAAATGTAGTGCACAGAATGCTGCACTAAGGTTAGTGTTCTGTAATATGATGTATGAAGTGTGGAATGTTGTGAAGAAGTTTGTGTTGAATAATAAAAAGTGTAGAGTGTCGTAAAGTGTCTAGTGGTGAATTATATAGAGTACTGGGTCTAGTACCGTATGTTGTGTTTTGCAATGTAACATGTGCAGCGTTGTGATGTGCTTGGTGACCTGTACTACGATTTACAATGTGTTATAAACTGTTCAGTCACCTGTAATACAGTGTACAAAGTGTTTTGAAGTGTTTAGCGTTGAGTAGTATATGTGTGGAGTGTTGTAGGGTACTCTGTGTTGTCTAATTAAACGTGAACAGTGTTGTAAAGTGCTTGATGATGTGTTGTAAAGTATTCTGTGTTCTCTGATTAAATGTGTATAGTGTTGTAAAGTACTCTGTGGTGTATACTTAAATGGGTACAGTGTTGTAAAGTGCTTGGTAGTCTGTAGTATAGTATACAGGGTTTCATAGTGTGCTATACAGTGTACAAAAAGGTCTAAAGTGATTAGTGTAAAGTAGTACAGGGTATAGAGTGACGTAAAGTGCTTTGATGTCTATAATGCACTATATAGAGCGCTCTAAGGTGTTTGGTCTGCACCATTGACGATGGCAAAGCAAATTCTCGCTCAGAAAGCTGCAGACTTCGAGGTGTATACGTCAGTATGTCATATATTACGCAAGGAGTAGACTGTTAGTTTTCCTTCGACAGCCCAATGCAGGCCTCTTATCGAGGCCTAACAATGCAGGAGACCGCAGAACGATCCTTGCACGCTCGTCAAACATGGAGATCCCGAAGCCTACAGCTGTTTTTACTTCACTGAGAAACTATCTTATGTATATACAAAATACACGAGTCTCTTACAACCTTATCAGATTGTACCATTGCAACGAGGGTGCCAACATCAACAATTTCGAAAGATTATTCCATCAACCGGCTAATCTATTCTCGACACTGTCGTCGGCTGATCTTCCGGGACCCAACGTCGCCCATCAAAGACAAAGACAAGGACAAAGCACCGGTTGACGCGTTCAACCCACGCGTGAAATTGATGCAACATAGTTTCGCATGAAAATGCATAACCTTGTGTTCCCGTGGGACCGCAGTTAATGATTTCCTTTGAGAAGCCGACGGTGCACGTTCGTTAGCGGCAAAAGCTTCCTCCCGCTGTTTTCTCATTTTTTTTCCCTCTGACAACGAAGCTCTCGTCCGGTCGCTGTTTCCATCGGCGCCCCCACTCCCCTCCACTCCCACCGGCCACTTCCCCTCCCGCGCCTCACCCCTGCGATCTTCACCGAGAGAACGGAATTCGTACAATAAGCTCTTTTCCGTTGCACCGCAATTCGTTTCCCCGGTATTATTATTTTAACTCTCTATAGCCGGAATTTCTTTGTGTATAACGTAAATGATGTATCAAACAATTGATGAAGTTTTCATCGCGGGATATAAACATAATAATAAACGTACAGACTCTTTGGTGGCAGTATAGACGTGGAATATAATTGTACAAAGTGATAAATAAACGAAATAAGACATACAAAATATATTTTAATGTTATAAACGGGTTGGTTCCCTTTGTATACACAAATGATGATAAGCTTTGAACGTAATGGGCTACACGTCTACTTAAATGGAAACATGTAGTTCCATTTAAAAAAACAAACGTCTACCTAGATAAGATTCGTAACAATCATAAGATGTCCCCCTCAAAGTAAGTTCTACTTGATTCCAAACATTTTTTCGAATAATGAATAGGTCGGGAGATAATTGCCTATAAAGGTTTAAATGGAACACCCTGTATAGACTGCGGATATTTATGCAAATATACATTTTTAATGTTGAACAATTTTTATGTTAATATACTCGAAGATATTAAATTTTGACCTAACTGTCATTTTTAATTCTCTGGTGTCTTTATTAAACATTATTAATATTTAAATTGCAGAAACATCCAAAATCCAGTGATTTAATTCGACAGAATTTGCATAAGATTCTTCACAATTAAATTTCCTACTATAATAAGAAATATTCTGAAAATGATGTTCTCGTCCGTCTGCTGTTTCCATCTGCGTTCCCCCTCGACACCCCTCCCGCTGGCCACTTCCCCTCTCGCGCCACTTCCCCTGCCGCTGAGATCCTCCACGTCGTGAACGGAATTCGTACAATACGCTTTTTCGGTGCACCGCGATCCGTTTCATCGGTATTATTATTATTCTCGAAGCTTTTACGCTTATTTCTTCACCTGTTCAGCTCACCGTAACATCCCCGCCGGTTTTCGGTCGGTTAACCCGTATCGTTCTCGTTCATCCGTTCTGTTCGGTATTGATCAATGATTAACAAACAGGAACGAGAGATAGAAGTTCTGTAAAGGGTTATCCGACTGTGAAATGTTGAAAATATGGAAAACATTTGATAAATAAAAAGAATTTCAGCTATTCCGTTAGGTAAGTTGTGTTTTATATTATTGTTGCAATATTGGAACTTTTTAAAATTTGTGTGCAGTTATAGTCAAACTGGTTCTGTATATGCTATTTTTGACAATTTTTTTAATATACTATATAATTTCTATCCTAAAACAGGAACATATAAGCAAAAAGGTTTTTATATTTTAGGTAAGAAGCAGCCATTTGTTGGAAATGTTATTATTTACAATATTCTTTTATATAATCATCGGTTTTCCTTATTGTTTGCTATGAAGACTCACTGGAGCAAAAGAAAGCAGCAGAAAAGGAGCAGGAAGAATATACCGTGAAAATGTTATAATATAAAATGTATTCTGAGGAAATATAGTTAATATAATTTCTGAAAAATTTATTATACCGCGAAATAATTGGCTCTAGTTACACAATTTGTTGTAATTGATAATGTAAACGTATAATTAATAACGTCGTAAAAATGTAATTGATGATGTTGTGAAAGTGTAACGAATAATATTGTAAAAGTGTAACTAATAATATAATAGAAATGTAATTAATAGCATTGCAAAAATATAAATAAAGATGGTGTAAAAGTCTAAGTGAATATTATTTACAAAAAAATAATTGTAATCTATCTATAAAATAATTGCAAGATATATTTCCCGTTGTTGGTGTCCTTAAACATGCCTGACCACTGATCGACCTGTTCCACTTGTACTATGTATTCATCTCCCGTTTTAACACTTTGCATTCTGATCACAATAACTTAATCCAGTACATTAATTATACACTGCTAGAATTTTCTGTCTCATTTATTATTTATTTCGATCCATAAATTATTTCAAAATAATTACCCACATAAAGATTTTATTTTTAGCCAACAATTTCATTTACCTACACAATTGCATATTTCTACAAACTCTAAACAAAATTGGTATTGTCATAATAGTACATATACAAATAAATATAAGATGGCATAGTTAAATACTGTTTAAATTATGTCATGATTTATATTATATTGAGAACAAGATAGTATACTGTGTCTGGCTAGATATGGATGTTTTCACTGTCGCTTAACACATGCTACTAAAAGTTCTTTATAAGAAAAAGTGAAAAATAAAGAAATCTTTACAACTATACAGAAAATAAACCAATAATTTCTAATAAGAAGAAGTTAAATTTGCACTAAATAATTTTTACTTTGTCCTAATTCATACAAGAATTAATAAAAATTAAAAATACAATTCTTTTAATATTTCAATTAAAACATACTTAAATTAAATCACTTGTATTGTTTAATTCAATTTTATATACAATAATTACTTAACAAATTTTAAAAATATATTTAATTGTATACTATAGATTTTACACAATTCCACAATTATTTTACAAGATCACTATCACCCACAATCTGTTTCAGATTTGTCCTAAATGAAATTACCATTCAATATAACACAAAATTTATACAAAATTCTACAATGCTTCCATAAGATCCTTCAATATCAAATTGTCCACCATAATAAGAAACATTCGAAGATTGAACAAAATTTCAGAATAAATAAGGCGTGCTGTCAGTGTGACATGGGGTGAGAGTTATTGATATTCGAAAATCGAGAAAAAAGTGGGTGGAGGGCTGGGTGTGACCGATAAAAAAATGAAACAGTGACAGAAACGTACGATTATGACCCTCGGGATCGAGTTTCCCCGATCCGCATAATCCCCTCGCTTCTTACGCCGGAATTCCCGTTTGATTTACACGTTTTTTCGACGGGCTCGACCATATTCGTGAAGAAACGGCCAACAAACAATTCGCGAAACGAGCGTATGTTACAGGTCGAGCTCGTAAAGATCTTTCTGTGCTCGTTGCTCCGTGACAACTGTACCTCTGTACGGACGACTGAGCTTTCCTTCAAGAAAAACTTCCTTTGTGCGTTCGTAAAAATTGTGAACTGATATTTCAGTTTTGTATTTCTCATTGTGTTACTTGAAAATATAAAAAAATTCGATATTCTTTAAATAATATCAATTTCAAATAATCAGTTCTTCAATTACTTTGGAAATTTCCAATAAAGAAGGAAGGTTAAATAATTATTTAAATTCCGTTCATTTTGTGCAATAGTATATGAAATTTCGATTCATTTAAAATAATATGAATTTCTTATAATGACAAGAAATTGTCTTACCATAATTTATATTATACCCTTACATCCCGTGCGGATCGTCTGCAGTCTCATTTAATTTCTACATCACGCGAACGCTCATAGGCGTTCTCCGCACAGAGCACAGAATCCTATTTAAGTGCCCATAACATTTAAAAGGTTCATTTTAAAGCCCATATCGATTACACATTTTTGGTTCCCCCTTGCAAGTATTATACGCTCTCAAAGTTTTCCGACATAAACCTCTGCACTGGAGAAGCTGCGTCGTTCGAAACCCTACGTCCCGTGCGGATCCTCCATTGCCTCATTTAATTCCTACACTACTGGAACGCCGATGGGCGTTCTCCGCCAGCTAACAACATACAAAATACTTTTACCCCCCATCACACCATTTATAGCATTAATTCCAGAACCCACATCGACTGGACACTTTCTACTCCTCCATGCAACCGCTATACACCCCCAAACTTTCACCCTACATTTACCACCACCCCATACAGCATCCTCTTTCGAATTCCTCACAGGAAAAGAGAATTCAAAATTCGCCGTCGCGTCGAAACTAAACGAGCAGCACGGTCGAAATGATACGCATAAACATGTCGGTATAACGGGTGGATGATAAATAGGGGGCAGAGTTCGCGCGAGCCTGCACGCATCGCGAACGCGGTCGTTCGTTCCGCCATTTGAACACGCGGGACGTTTTCGTTCCCGTCGCGGAGGAACATGCGGAATTTATGCCTGTCCCGCACCTGGTATTTCGGTCAAATATTTCATAACCATCGTACGAGTCTATCGCGTCGATCCTCGTTGAAAAATACCTTCGTGCCGGCATGCTTATTGCTTCCACCTATCGGCTCTCCTAGCCCGGCTCGTTCTTTCAACCCTCCCCTCGCTCCTCCGCCCCCCACTCCGCCGACACGCCGCCCCCCCGACGACGACGTCGTCCGCAACGCTGACATATTGGCGTTCTCTTTTGTCGTAACGACCATAAAATCGTTTTGAAAATTATTGCACCGTCCGATGGAGACTGCTCGTGGTCATTGTTGGTGTAATCTCTTTTCCAACCCCTGGCGCTGTCGCGTCGCAAAAACGCAGCTGGGTCCCTGGCACAACCTTCTAGTACTGCGATGTTTCCTTGCATGGTTACTGATACAATTGAAAGTATCTTTGCTGTAGATTCCATGGATACGTACGAGATGTATTTAATTTTATTTTTTTAAGTGTATTAGTCGACTTGAAATTATTTCTGGGAAAAATGATTTTTTATGTAGATTTCAGAGAAAGCGAGAAATTGATGATATTATGATTGAATGATTGGCTGAAAAGCATGTTTCTAATACATCTCCAACTCGGTCAGATGATAGTCTGTACACACTTTTCGTTTGCTTTGAAAGTTTTGCCCGAAGTTAAAGAAAGACTCATGGAAGAAATTGTGTATGAAAAATAATAAAGCGTTTAATCGAAAGACTGCCGCTATTAGTTCAAGCAATCATATCCACACAAGGCGAATACATTGGTTAGAACGAAATATAAGATTAATTTCTTATTTTTGATAAGATCTTTAACACGTGACTTGACTTATATATCTTTTACATTATAAACAATGAATAAGTGCTAACTTTCTTTCATAATGTAGATCATTTCATACACTAAAATCGTCCACCTGCTAACTTTACTAACAGAAGTGCCCGGTGACTTATGAACGGGAGTGTACACACCCTCTCGAGAAGTCCTTTCAACCCCCGAAACTGAAATTATACACCGAAAACCAGTTCAACAGAAAAGCTCAAGACAATTTTTAACCCTCTGCACTCTGTGATAAATCCAACGTTTCGTCCCGACAACTCGATAATAAAATTCAAAGTGTACGATTATGAAAGGTCCAGGTGTCATTGGATCTGACTATGATTCGTCAATATATTTCCACGTTTAATCAGATCGACGCACAGTGCGGCACAGGTGGAGAAAAATAAAAAATTCAAATGTCCAAATATTGATATTGAAGGTTACTATATTGTTACTGGATAGTTGCTGATATAAAAAATGTCTAACAAGAAACAAATGAGTCAATGGTGGCCAATTATTGACACCACCAAGTAATTCATGGCGTACAATTTACATGTGTCACGATTTGTTGTCAGTATTTTATACGCAATTTTAAATATATTCATAATAACTCTTTATAATGGAAAATACTTACCACGGTACGTACATTTCATTTTATATAATTTTCTATGAATGAATTAATTTTCTGTGCTCGTATAACATTTCATTATAAACTTTAATTATTGTCAAATTTAAAGTGACTTATAAAAGATTCGACGCAAAATATCCTCGGATTTTAACAGTTTTCGGTTCATTACTTCATATATTTTAAGGAATTGATACTTTTCTCTGCTACAAACTGTTACATACAGTTTTATATGCCGTTTTTGCACCTAACCGTACAATTTCTTGTTCGGGTTTGGAATTCAAAGTCAAGAACTCTGATTTAATTGAGTTATGGATTTCTAGTGATAAATTTAACGCGGTATCAAATCTTACTGCTAAAATAAAGACAATTCTAAATATCCATAATTGTTCTGATTTCGTTGAAAAAAGTCTAAAAAAAATTCGCGAGACTTATTGCTCAGTCTTAAGCAGCAAGTGGAAAGGTTGACTATTTCAAAGAAACACAACAACGATTTTTCTGAAACTAGCCAGTATGTAATATTAAGAGACGAACAAGAAAAATCAATTCAATCGACAATGTCTGATCACTTACAGATCAGCATAAGTGAATTAGAAAATACTGAAACAGAAAATAGGGAATAATTTTATAAAAACTGTAAGATTTCAATTACTAATTTTATATTCCGCAAATACATTTCAGTGTTTAGACATTTGTAACAGAATTTCGATTTTCGCCCAAAATTCTACCATTCGGACGCACCGTGCGACGCACTAATTTTTCTTCCAATTGTTAAACGTTTTCTCGTCCTTCTCTTCAACTGCTGTAACAAAACGTCACGTCGATTATGGCTCGACATCCGAGTGCAAAGGGTTCAATCATCGGAATTTCCTCCTCGACGTGTTTCTGGTGTATCGGACGAGATTCGATGGCGAGAAGGGCCGAAGTAATTAACAAAATGCACCCATTGGAAATAATTGCGGTTTTATAGAGCGAACGGGGGGGCAACGGAACGATGACGGTCGTTAAACGAGACACGGCTCGTCCGTCGGCCATCGACTTTTCGATTTACGACGACAAAAGCACCGAGTCGCAAGATTCTCGGCCCGCCCCCGTAACACTGAATGCTCGTTCACGCGGGAATCGCGAAATTGAAAGATTCATTTTCGACCGGCGGCGCATTCGATTCCGGAATCGACTTTCAGACCCGCCGGGGCGGAGCTGAGCCTGTCGAGGGCCCGAAAGAATTTGAGATGTTTGGAAAATTGGAAAATTCCATACACAGGATGGGAGGGGGAGGGGGGGATTGCAATGGAATATATTTGGGGTTTTCATGAAATGTACGATTGATGTTTCATTATAGAATATAACAGCATCCTGTTGGCCACTTTCGCTGTTTAGACCGGTGGTTTTCAACCTTTTTACACCTGCCGACCGGTGAGAGTGGGAGAAATATTTTGCACACCGCTGAGGATAATGATAATGAAAATCATTACACCCATCCCTCGATTTACGCGATACTTTCTTAACGCGAGTTTCTTTTTACGCGGTAAATTATTCCTCTATTTGCGCGGTACTTTTTATACCCGGTCCGAAAATATGTTTTTCTATAATTTTTCATTGAATTTCTTACATAACAGAGAGGCGAAAATTCTTACTTAAACGTACTAATTATATAACTCTGACCTTGAGACGGTTGATTGCTTTGAATTATAGTACAGATTCTGACACGGAATAAAACTTATTTTGGTTTCCTGAAGTATCATTATGTTTTTGTTAACCTGTACGGAATAAATATTTGTATAATTTACACCGGTTTTTCTTATCAATGCTTTTTTCGTGCGAGCAGACTCTATTTACGCGATTTTCATCCGCGTGAAAAATAATCCACGTGGAACGGACAATCCGCGTAAATGGAGGGATGAGTGTTTTTATAATAGTATTATATACTGTGTATTAGTTTTGATGTCTGATATTATATTAGGTGTAGACATTAATTCGGTGCCTTTACATTGGATCAATTGTAGATCCATTTCAAATTGAAACGGTTGACCGCCACTTCGGTATTTTGAAGTGCAATCTTTAACACTTTATCCACCGCTCATGATTGAAGTTGCCACTCACTAACGACCGACTCAGTTGAGCGCGGATTCGTCGCCCGGCGAATTAAAATTTTAACAAAAGAAAAACGACAAACCGACCAATAGTTCCTTCTGATCGATAAACTTCGACGGTCAAAAGGTGGTTAATAGGCTACCGGTCGATAAGCATTAACAACCGAAAAGCCGATTAATAGACTATCGGTCGAATAAGCGTTGACAACCGAAAAGCCGATTAATAGGCTATCGGTCGATAAGCGTTGGCATCGAAAAGCCGATTAATAGGCTTCCGGTAGATAAAGTGTTAACACTCGTAGAAGACTGCATAACTTGGCAACGTAGATGACGTAACCTAAAAAGGCATTAGTAAACACGATGGTGTCCGACAAGCGTCATATTAGACCGTTTACTGGCCACGAAACGAGGCAAGTGATTTTACAGCGCAACGCTAGGCCGCATATCGCAAAAGGGACACAGGATGTCATTTGTTCCTTGGACTGGGAAGTTCTGCCTCGTGCGGACTCTTCACCGGGCCTAGCCCCATCTAATTATCACCTATTCCGGTCGCTCCAACATTATTTGGCTGACACGCATTTTAAAACATTAGAAGAGGTGCAAGAAAGCATCGATAGACTTCATTGCATCAAAACCACCATCTTTCTTTCGAGAGGGATCACGCCAGTCGCCTGAATGATGGAACAAAGTCATCGAAAGTAATGGCGAATATTTCGGGAATTGAAAGGGGTATGATTTTTTTTATAAATAATCGGCGAATTTATTTCAAAAGGCACCGAATTAGTTTCTACATCTAATAAAATGAAAATTCTATACAGTAGACTGCCGTATAACGCGGTTAATACGTTACGCGTTGTATGAAATCGCGTTATAGGAAATCGCCATGTAACCATGGAGAGAACAAGCTATGCTATGCTCGAATAAAGTAAACAGGGAATTCCCGCGTTTTATTATACAGGGTGATTCACGCAACTGTAACAAGCCATATCTTTTTTTCAGTTCAAACTAGTAAAAAATGATACAGGAAAAAGATGAATGGTTCGAGATGAGCTACATATTCACGATCATATTTTTTTTGCAAGTCCAATGATGCAAGTGCATTTTGCAATTGTACTATTTTTTTAAATGGAAACCTTCTTTTTCTTTTACTTGCGTTGAATCCTCTTGTCATTCTACGTAAAAAAGTATTAGGGTAACATCGTCGAAAAATGATTAGTTCGCCAGATATTTTGAAAAAATATCTTTATTAAAGGAGATGCTCAAACGTTTCATTATAACGCTATGTAAATACTTCACATCAAGCACTCAAAAGAAAATTCGCCCAGCTACAAGATATAAGAAAAAAAAAAGAATATTCGGAATTCTGTGTGCAGAAAAAACTGCGGACAGAGCCGTGTCCGGGGCATGACAGTTTTAAATAAATGTCGTCATTGAGGAAGCTCATACACGAAAAAAAGAAATAATAAAGATTTTATTTTTATTGCACAACAGTAACCAGAGATCCCCTTGTTTATGAAAACAATGAAAAAGTCTGTAATGTTTAGGATGAAATGGTAAAGCGTTCGAGATACACGCTCATCGTGTACTGTAGACGCCCATGGGCGTTCGGTGCAATGGCTCAGTGCGTACTACTGCAACTCGGCCGCACGTAGCGTCCGCATATGGTTAATAAATACATTAACTTAAAAATCTCACGAACTAATCATTTTTTGACCATATTACTGTAATAATTTTTTGCGTAGAATGACAGGAGGATTCGCTGTGGGTAAAAAAAAGGGACGGTTTCTATTTAAAAAAATAGTGCCACTGCAAAATGCACATGCATTATTGCACCTGTGAAAAAAATATGAATGTATATATGTAGTCCGCATTGAACCATTCATCTTTTTCCACTATCATTTTTTTTTAATTTCAACCAAAAAAAAGATATGGCTTGTTACTGTTGCGTGAATCACCCTGTATAACGCGTTGCACGAGAATCGCGTTATATGAACAAAGTCGTCGCAATATCTTTAGCGTGTTGTAAGAATTCGCGTTGTAGGAATTCGGATTGTAGGAACTCGCGTTATACGGGAGTTTACTGTAGTTGTTTAAATTTAAAACAACCAGAAACCGAGCAGTAAACGAAAATGGTAATAATGGAACGCCTTAAACTTTTGAGAAAACAATATTTAATCCAGATATGGCCATCCGGAGCGAAGCCTGATTCCAGGGTACCCCCACTCTGCGTCCATTCCCCTCACGTAGGTTGGGTTGGGTATCCAGAGATTCTTTCTCTACTCAGGTATACATCATTTGTCATATACATACAAATTCGGCGAACATCATATACTCTCACTTGTTCAGATCTATTTGAGAATTAAGAAATTAATTTTAAATGGAATTCCATATTGCTTTCTCCTTAACACTTTGACGGCCACAATTCTTTTGAGAAAGCCAGTTCCCATTGGCCACTTTTTCCAGGACTTTTTAAACAGTAAATATTTCGCGTTATTCTTCTTATACAGAATATTACACCATTTTCATTTTACAAATACTTAGGTATTTATTCTTGATCAAGAATAGGATTGCCCATTTATTCGTATCATGTGAATGTTCTACAAATGAGTGAAGTCACATGTACGTGACAGCGGCCGTCAAAGTGTCAATGCTGTTAAACTGTTACTCAGGCGACTGGCAAGCTATCATTAAAAGTCATTGGAGGTCAAATGTGATGGTATAATAAATAAAATAAATATATATATAAATCATTGTGGAATTTGATCAGAATTGATTAAGATCGTCTGGCAGATAATAAGAAAAATACGTTAAACGTCCAGTCATCCATCACGCTATCTCGACAAGGGAATCACTCTTTTCCCAAAACAAACATAAATCCAATGGAAACGAAATAGCTTCGAGCTATCAGTGCTCGCAATCAGCTTAAAAACGTGTGACCGTTAACGTTCGTCTACAGGCCGTGTCAAACTAAAAGGCACCTCCTTGTCTTTGCTTTCAAGATCGCAAACAACGAAAATCATCTCACTCCGAAAAGGTTCACTGTGAACACACCCTGATCGCATGAACTTATCTCTCAGTGTATTTGTTGTTATGCACGCGGTTTCAACTCTTATATCGCCTCCTTCTCATAAAATTTGTTACGGTATACTGAAGTTACACGGACGAGATACATCAAAGAATCATTCTATGAAGTTGGTACTTTCAAGGCGTTGCCACATACCCGTGCTTTCATTTAACTAATACTTATGAAAAACAAGTAATTGGCTGTATCTGCCTGATAAAATGTAAATGAGCACCTCGATTATCCGAAGTACAGTGTTCCACGGTTGGTTGGAAGAGCATTCGCGGCTAAGAACTTCCAGCCAACCGTGGAACACAGTAGTGTTATTAATGTAAACAAAAATGAATTATCTGAATGGGGGAAAATTCATATTCAAACAGCACCTTTACAAAGTATGCAAAACCTGTTATAAATAAACAATCTGGGAAGAATATGTTGTTTTTCCATAATTAAAGCTAACATAATAGATGCTACTGGATGATCCTCTGCTTCCTTAATCCTCAAATTGTATTATAAAGCAGAAAATATCAGTTCCATACATTCGGGTCATTTTTTACCCAACGACCTGAACATGTTGAACGCCACAGTGAAAACAGCCATACCAGGCCAGACACAACATAATATACATATTTTAAATGTAAATCCTAAAGGAAAAAATATTCGGGTATTCAGTCGTGTTTTTATGTTCCTGCATTGAAGTTGCAACGTGAAAATTGCTCAGAATTGTGTAATAATAAATAGTTGTTTAATTAAATAGAATTTGAAGTGCCGGTCACCGGTAGCCACCGCGGCATTCGACGTGTTAACACATTCGCATCGGGCTATGCTTCACAAACTTTTCGTATAAATCAGGGGTGTTTTAGTGATCTAAAGATATTTCAACATATGCGTATTAAAACTGCAATAATTATTTTTGTAATTAATATACGTTATTGAAATTTTCAGGAGTTGTACATAAGTAGTATTAGTAGTATTTAGAATTCTCGTTTCCCGACGACAACGCTTATTTTTTAAAAACGAGAATTTTCGTTTCCCGATGCGAATGTGTTAAGTGTACAGTCGAATGGAAGAATGCTGTAGGGTTGATATTTCACAATATTTACGACATAAAAAAATCAAAATACAATCATTCAACAACCCCCGTTGAATACAATGTATTTCGTCTAAAACATTTTTTTATCAAAACAGTAAATAACGAGTTACTTCAGACAGCAGTTCTCATTGACTCACCCTGTATATCGCACTTGTTAATTTCCCTTCTCGTCATATTATCACTAGAACTACCACTAGTTTGCAATTGCACTACGTACGATTGATTTTTGACAACTATTATGTTTACTGTGTATTGACGCTGAACAAAGCTACAAAATAGTATAAATAAACAATGTTTCCTTGAATTACGTATTTTTTCTAAAACGTGTCACTTCGAGAGCGCTTCGATGAAATAGGTGCACGTTAATCGTTGGTAGATCAAGTGATAACCTAATTTTAGAACTGAACCTCGTAGTTACCCCAAAATGTTATTATTCCCCATAAACTACCGTTACTGTACTTGCGTAACTCACAAGACAATTAAATCGACGTTATCGTTTCACCGTAACACTGAACCTCCAGGTACTCTAACCTCAAATGCCCAAGGAGAAAATTCGCGCCCGTCCATCAGAGTGCCGACAAAGTGCAGTGAAAAACGATCTCGAACGTCGATCGTTGTCCTGGCAGGGGACGCGGCGACCCAGAAGAACAAGAAGAAGAAGCCAGTGTGAAACGGGGTCAAGGAATATTATTAACCCGGACTACAAAGATGCGAGAAGTTTAATGGCCGACTCGCTGCGAGATAGCGGCCCTCCCTTATGTAGCAGTGTTCAACTGAATGCTTTTGAGCCGTTAGCCTCGTAAAATGCCGTTTTACGAGACACGTCGATGGATTTCGTTGCAAGTGTGCGAGCAGACGCGCGCTCGCGCGCGCAACACACAGACGTACGGAGTTTATTCATCGTACTCGTGCCCGAGCGATATTCAAGCGCTTCACTCTCGTGTCGTGGGATTCATACATATTTAACCGCTTATGCAATGAATCATCCTCTTAAGCATCAATTTTTCCTTAACGACTATCGAGTTCCCGACAGATTGAATGAAACTTCCACCGGAGCTAAATCCACACACGGTCGTTACCAGTGTTTCCCGAAGTGAGTTCTGCGAGATAAGGAGTTTTTTAATCAAAATTACTACACTCCGAGAAGCAGCAATATTCTTCGTATCAAACTTCTTCCTATTAATTTTTTTCTCACGATAATCACTAGACTACGGATGTTCATGCAAATATACACTTTTAAAGTTCTATATATTTTATATTATTGCTGTGGGATTCAAAAATATGACACAAAGTGTGAGTCGTGAGTTGAAATAATAAAACTAATATATATAGTAAAATAATAAGAAACAGCATAATATATATCTCCTCACAAACAGACTCCACGCAATACTCTCCACGCAACAACTCAAACGGTTCTCCTCTGCCCTCTGACCCGGAGGTCCCAAAAGTCTATACACACACACACACACACACACACATTCCACACGCATTTCCACACCAGATTCATACAGAGGAGATGCATTCCCAGAAAGTCACACGATCCGTTCGATACTTGACTTCTGAGAACGCACGCACCTCTCACACCACGCATCTCATCAATCCTTCCACACTTTTCATTCATGCGCTTAAACAGTTCGCCTATGTAAACTGTCCTCGAGACTAAACAAGAAACTATCAAGCGCCGAATTTCTCCTCGCCTAAACGCTAGCACAAATACACATAAAAGCATCCACCAACTCCACATTGCTGTTACAGAAATGAAACACTGATAGAACTGTATTTTGTTCTGTGAATCTTTAAACAATGTACTTCTTACTTTTTCATAGTTTCGAATGTGCGCTTTTTCGGTATTTGGATATGTTTAATTGCATAAAAATCCGCAGTCTAATAATTACAAATTAATGAGCCGCTCAAACTGATCAACTACAATTTTAATTTCTCAATTTCATTAACGGAGTACATGAATAATCCACCTTAACTAAGATTCTCTTACTAATTTCAAAATTAGTACATTTCTAATTGGGTAGAAGGAAGTGCCAATATTCGAGGAGGGAGTACACAGAACCGCAAGAAGGGGAGTATGGTGACGCCATACTGCAACACCACCTGAACCAACCTTCTTGAGCTGGGGTCTCCTTTATTCGTTCCACGACTGTCTAAGTCAGAGATGATCATCCGGAGCAACGCTTGGCCACGCCTACTGTACGCCGCCACAACCTACGTGAGGGGAATGGACGCAGAGTGGGGGTAGGCTGGAGCCAGATCTTGCTCCGATTGGCCATCTCTGCTCTAACTTATTATCAGAAACAAGCTCCCCGAATATTATCAAAATACTCACTAATTGTGCGGCAACCCGTCGCAAACCAAATTACTGTATTGGCTATACGATGAAATAATTGACGCCGTTTCAGTGAACCTCAGCAATTGCAATTGCATTTCCATTTCTAAGTTCAGCGTATCACATGGAAATGACTTAGAATTAGAGTGCAAATGACGAAAGCATCGCTACGTGTCTGACTCGACCGATTATAACTCGACGGAGGTTTATAGCCGTCGCTGGCACCGGAGGCCACAAAGCTGCCAAAGTATCGGCAGATTCGTGCCGTATTACCAAAATCTCTGGCAGCGGGTCGCGCCGGAGAGAAATAAACTTTCTGAACCGGGCTGGGGGTGGGAATATGAGCAGTGACGGGTTAGGGGGAGCTTCCAATTAAAGGCTGTTGGTACGGTGAGAGGTTAGAGCCGCAAGGACATCGTTATAGCTCGAAGATCGCCATTATAAGGTTGACCCTAACGACGCGAGGACTCGTGATTTATGGGCCGACGAAAATACTCGTCGGCGGATTCCGTATCAGCCAACTTCCCTCCGATACTGTTAGCTGGGATGGACTAACCTCTTCAACAGCGAAGGACGTGCGTACACGGCCTGGAAATGTAGCAACCTGTGCGCGAACGGCCGCTACCTCGATAAATAATTTATATAATAAAGGCCATTACCCCGAGAATTATTTATCTCTACATGTATAAAAGTCAAAGTATTTGTGTATGTTAGGAAAAGAGTTCTATACCGTTCAACGTATCCGCATCAAATTTGGCATGAATATTCTTCGACGCTGTAGAAAAAATACTGTGGGTGTCCT
The DNA here is from genome assembly GCA_916610135.2 of Macropis europaea. NCBI lineage: Eukaryota > Metazoa > Arthropoda > Insecta > Hymenoptera > Melittidae > Macropis > Macropis europaea. The sequence goes on along the minus strand of OU744352.1, from coordinate 10,135,919 downwards.
TACCCTCCAACCATCCCTAAAGCCCACCCCCTCTTAACTTAAGCCCGAGTAATTTTTTGTGTAGTAGCTCAATAATTTTCAATAATTTTAAGGGGGAATCTGTGAGGAAAATTGATTCTTCACATATTCCCCCTTAAAAATAAAATAAAAAATAAATAACTGTGATCTTTTAAAGAAATAGAAAATGTCTGGATCGTTTTCAAATTTATTGTCGATGTATTAGTTTAAAAATACGGAAAGTGAATGCGTAAAGTGAAATCTGAACAAGTGAGGATTTGAAAAATCCTAAAAATTTTTTTTTCATTCACCTAAAGCCCACCTCCTAAAAAGCCCGAGCAACGCCGAGCACACGCGGCTAGTCACTTATAAATGTGTACGTTGGTAAAAAGAGGGCCAACGTCCAATTTGAAATTTTTTGGGGAAACGAGCACATTGGCCCTTTTTTATTGAAGTACACACAACCCATTGGCCTCTTGACCATTTTTTTCTGTAAAGACGTTTCATGATTTTGACGTGAATGGAGCATAGAACTCAAATGCAATAGTTTTGGACATTTTTTCTACTAAGGTACAAAAATAGACTGCGCATGACTGTGTAATTTAATATATCCTAATCGGGGAATGATGAGCATTTAATAACTCAGCAAAATTAAAATTACATGTTTGAAACATTTCAAGAAACAAATGCAGTTTGCATTTAATTAACTGATTTAACATAGGAAGTATGGAAGCCTGGAAAAGTGTATTTGCATAAACATTCGTGGATTAGTTATAAATAATATACGGTAGACCCCTGTATAACGCGGAAAATATTTTCTGTATTATATGACGCAAGTATAGATCATGTATGCGAATGGAAACACATGTTTACAAAAGATGTAAAGATTTATTGTAACAATTGTGAAATGAATATTAAAGATGCAATAGTAAAATATAACTTCTGTTATGTTATTGTCCACCCATACTAGAATAACCTTATATGTGTTAATATAATTTTTTTTAGTTTATTTAAAACGTTTGACTTTAAATACAATTTAATTGACAGTGTATACACTATAAAATAATTACTTTATTAGTTCAGGATCAGATCAGACTATTCAGGGATACAGTAGACTATTTAAAGTCACATTAGATTATTCCAGATCATATTACACAATTCAGTGCCACATTAGACTATTCAGGGCCACAATGGACTGTTTAGGGACACATTGGATTGCTCAGGGACTCATTAGATTTATCAGGCACATATTAGACTGTTCAAAGTCGTATTGGATTATTCAGGAACACATTAGACCATTCAGGGTCGCATCAGACTATTCTGGATCACATTAGACTATTCAAGGCCACATGAGACTGTTCAGGGACTCATTAGATTGGTCAGAGACACATTAGACTATTCAAAGTCGTATTAGACTATTCAGGAACACATTAGACCACTTAGGGTCACACTATACTATTCAGGATAACATGAGACTATCCAGGGCTATATTAAACTGTTGAGGGATACATTAGACTGTTCAGGGACTCTCTAGACTGTTCAGGGTTACATCATACTACACAGAGACACATTAGATTCTCCCAGGTCACAAAACAGGATACAAAGGTAAGACACAAACCAATTAAAAAGGTACTAACACAACACAAATTAAAAAAAAAAACAGAAGTCAGTTTGAACCTCAGGACATGACCCTGAACAGTCCACACGCCTATACCATAGTTTCCCCTAACCTTCCACCCTGCCATTTTTACAGTCAATATCTCTGACATGACGTGTACACGGAAACGTCCTCAAAAAAGAATCAGAATCCCGTAACACGAGAACCCCCTTATCCGGTATCCCCCACTCGTTCAAATAATGAAGATTCAGGCGGCGAACGATTTATGCGCCCCCATCGGAGTAGCCAGAGTGACGTCTGGGAGTCCTCCATTTGGCCGGAGGAAAAACGCAGACCCGATAATCGCCACGCATCCCGTCAAATTCTCGTCACGGCTGATTAGCCGAGATCTATCGCGTTGTCTGATTCCGCGGGCTGTCCGTACGGTCTGATTTATCGGCGACACCGAAGTGGTCAGATCAAAGGGCGTATATCCGGCGGGAGGGCCGGCTAGAAATTGGCGTCGCGATTGCACTCCGATCCCAGCCGGGAGATCGTGTACCGGCACAAAGGACACAGATTTACTCACCCGACACCGTCAGATGGACAGTCCTGATTAATGGGGGATGAGCGCTGACCTGACACTCGTACAGGCCGCCGTCCCGTTCGGTCGCTGAACTCAAAAGCAGCCGCCAATCGTTCGGCTTCTCGAAGTCCAACGAGAACCTCGAGTCGCTGGCGTACGTCTCCGAGCCGATCGTGAGCAGATGCAGCTCATCGCCGCGTCTGCGGACCCAGGACACCTGAAAACATGGGAACGTCAGTTGGAAGCCACCTGAGGATTTCTGTAGAAAATTGTACAGTTTTAGGATTGGTTAGGCCGGTGTTCGAGGGTAGACACGGTGCCTCGAACCTGGTGTACGGTCTGACTGTGTGGATATCCTACAGATCTGAGTCAAACTATGGAAAAAGATTGGGTACCTGAGTTCGAGGGACTGATGTTAGTGGGACTGATGTTAGAGGGTCTGATGTTAGAGGGACTGACGTTAGAGGGAGTGATGTTAGAGGGACTGACGTTAGAGGGGCTGACGTTAGAGGGACTGACGATAGAGGGACTGATGTTATAGGGACTGATATCAGAGGAAACGATTTATGATGAACATTGCAGGATGTTAAGATTATATGGTCACTGTTAAAGGCTAGACAAGACCTTGAACCTAGAGCACAGATGAATTATGAACCTGAGCCTATTCCAAAAGCGTAGGGCAAGTTAGGGAAGCAAATGGGAGGTTTGCGTTAAAAAGGAATATTTCTGAGGAAAATTGCAGGGTTTTAAGATTATATGGTCACTGTTAAAGACTAGATGAGATCTTGAACCTAGAGCACAGGATAATTATGAAACAGGGCCTATTCCAAAAGTCTAGACCAAATTAGGGAACCAAATGGGAGGTTTGCGTTAGAGTGGGAGATTTCTGATAAACATTGCAGGGTTTTAAGATTATATGGTCACTGTTAAAGACTAGATGAGACCTTGAACCTAGAGCACAGAGTAATTATGAACCTGAGCCTATTCCAAAAGCGTAGGGCAAGTTAGGGAAGCAAATGGGAGGTTTGCGTTAGAGAGGAAGATTTCTGAGGAAAATTGCAGGGTTTTAAGATTACATGGTCACTGTTAGAGACTAGGAAAGATCTTGAACCTAGAGCACAGGATAATTATGGAAATGGACCTATTCCAAAACTATAGACCAAATTAGGGAAGCAAATGGGAGGTTTGCGTTAGAGAGGGAGACTTCTGGTGAACACTGCAGGGTTTTAAGATTATATGGTCACTGTTAGAGACTAGGCATGATCTTGAACCTAAAGTTAAGTTGATTATACTCCTGAACCTGTCCTATAAGTCTGGATTAAAATGGGGAAGAAGATGGGGAGGTTTCTGTCAGCGGGATGGAATTTTATTAAAAATTGTGCATTACATGATTACTAGGTTACTTTTAGAGATAAGACATGATCTTGAACATAGAGTATAGACTGATTATGGAACGGGACCTATTCCAAAAGTCTAGGCGAAATTAGGCAAGCAAGCAAGGGGGTTAGCAAAAGGGAGGTGGATTTCTGATGAAGATTGCAGGATTTTAAGATTATTGGGTTCCCGCTAGAGACTAGACATGGTCTGGAACCTAAGCTCCAGGTTAATTATGGTCCTGTTCCTATCCTGTAGCTCTCGACCAAACTGGGTAACAAAATAAGGAGCTCTGAGTTAGAGCTTACGATTATAATATCCCTAATACAGACTAGATTCTGGGTTACTTCTAGTACTGTTCCTATCTTATAACTCTATAGAGTAAGTCAGAGGGGACTAGCTCTGATGCCCAATAACTATTCTCTCACAATTCCCATCATCCCAGGCCAACTCATGTGCGCATACAAAACAAGCCCTGCATCAGAAACTGCCAATACAAAACTCTTAAGATTCTATTATAATACATAGAATCTTCTTTTAATCAAAAATCCTTCCACCGGATCGTGCTCTCGGTGCAACGTCTCCGTCGGTCAAACATAACCTAACAATACATATTTAATAACTGTCACCCAAGAAAAGATGGGACGTCCGAAGAAAAGGCAATGTTGCTCCATCTGCGGAAATCTGAATGCATGACCGAACAAAGAAAAACCCGGACGACAGTTACTCGATACAGCCGGTATGATTCCTTGAAGAATGTAGCACGTGTATCGACATTTCCTTGCAGGCTACATCAAATGAAAGCGTATCCCTGGGAGACTGATGCTGAAGAGACCCCCTGTACGCTGTATCAATCTCAAACAGACCAGGCAAGTTATAGGGATGCAAATTTCATGTAAATCGGATGTCCCGGTCTGCCTTGACACACACACACACATTCAAATTCAAATGTCTTCTGGCCTCTTCACCGACATAATCACCTTTCAGGTGATCAAAGAGGCCCGACCCGTGTGCCTGGGGTCCATCGTCCCCAGATCGCGGAAAAACTCAGGAGAAATGAAAGCTCCGGTCGCTCGAAGTGCCTGAGACCTCATCAGAGACCTGGCCAGGAAGGCCGATCTCTAGGAAGAAAGTACGGAGGATTCGAAGGGCGATTTCAACTCTCTGCAGTCTTAGAGTTTTTTAATATAATCGACTAGCTATTCTAGGGCATTTTTGTGGTGTCTCTTTGAATTATTTTGTTCATTCAAATTATGTTACAATAAATGTAACTTTGAATTTGAATCTCGATGTCCTCCGTTTTATAGCACCTGTAGAGACTCTGTATGTCGCTGTAGTAGCGCCAATGAAGTTGAAAAGGTTAATGATTATTATGAGGTTGAATGGCAGTGAAAGCGGTTGCTGAGGACTGGAGAACGGCAGGTTTGACCAAAGAGAGCAATCTGAGTTGGAATGTAGTTAATATGTTCATGCGGAGCGGGCGTGGGCACGAGTTACCTGCCCGGGCGCTCGGCTAACTTCACGAAGTAATTCTAGTGTAATTGTTAGCTCAGGGCTGAGCAGAGAAATTAGATCAAAACGCAAGCGGTTACCATTTATTTAACTCTTGTTCGCTAATTTATTGTTTTGGAAAATTGTATAATAGTTTATGGTGAATGATGATTATGTTTAATATTAAACGCGCGGTTTTGCGAAATTGTCCTTAGCCTGGAACGCAGAATTAATTCTACGAACTTCTTTTATATATTAGGAGTTCTAACGAATAAATTATTTCCGAGTTACAGAGGATGATTTATTTTAAAACGGAGGATGGTTTAAATATAGATCAAAATGGGAGTTTATTAGGAAATAATTCCAACAGCGTGAAAGGTTTAATTTGTTCGCCTTTGAACACTGCCTGCAATATTTAATCAGATTTATATTAGATTTATCAATTTTATTTTCAGTCGGGAAAGGCGAAACACAATGGAATATTCAATTATTATTTTTTCAGTATTCTCCATTTCGATATTTCATATGCCACCCCCTCCACCTCCCCTAAGTAATACGGTTTCTCTCAGCTACTTTATTAACAATTAATTAAATATCAAGCTGTACAATCCGTTTCAATCCAGTTTTATCAATTCATCGGATTTTATTTAATAAAGTATAGATTGTATTTTTTTGAATATAAAAGTTTTCATCAAATTCACAAAATTTACTTCTTCGTCAAAATAGATATATTATCAGTGTCTTTGTAAATAGTAATATGTAGTAACAAAAATATGTATATTAGAAATCCTGTGAAATTATAACAAAGTCTTTATTTCACACTTTCAGATTTTAAGCTTGAGTTTAATATATGAAAATAATTTTTATGTATTGTTGACGTCCCGTGCAGTGTGAATGAGCCTTTACTGCCAAGCATAGTCTCTGTCTGCTTCTTCTATAGGTCTTAAGCCTGAATTATCTATATAAAATCATTTTGACATGTTCTTGACATTCCATACAGTATGAATCGGCTTTAACTGTCGAATAGTCTCTTTACATCACTCTCATACCTCCTGAGCCTAAGCTTACTATATAAAACTATACTGACAATTCATTGACGTTCTGCATAGTGTGAAACAATCTTAACTACCAAACAAAGTCCCTTCACGTCACACCTGCAAACCTGAAGCTCGAGTTCGCTATACAAAAACACCAAGTGTGAATCGGCCTTAATCGACACGTAAAGTCTTTTTATGTTCCACTTACACCTCTCAATCCCAAGTTCGCTGCACAAAACATTCATTACGCCTCTTTCACGTTCCCAACCGTGCAAATTGGCCTCGACCATCAAGTAATTTCTCCTTATGTTACAGTTATACGTTCCAATCTTGAAATTACTATAGAAAAACACATTCTGATACGTAAACCGACGTTCTATACAGTGTGAATGAATCTTTACTGTCAAGTAGTCCCTTTATATCACTCTCACAGCTCTTGAGCCTGAGTTTACTAAATAAAATTATATCGACACGTCGTTGACATTCTGTACAGTGTAAATGAGTCTTTACTGTGAAGTAGTCTCTTTATATCACCCTCATAGCTCTTGAGCCTGAGTTTATTACATAAAATCATATTGCCAATTCGTTGATGTTCTGCATAGTGTGAATCAGCCTTAACCGCCACATAAAACCCTTTCACGTCGCATCTACAGATCTGAAGCTCGAGTTCGCTATACAAAAACGTAAAGTGTGAATCGGCCTTAACTCTTTTAGTACCGAACAACGATATATCGCTATTAGCAACACTTGCGAAAAGTGCCAACGACGATATATCGTCGCGTATGCGATGGCGCCTTACTATTCGCGTCGCGACAGAACTCTGTCTCGAAATAAATTTATAAAACGTTATAAATGGCTGAATTCCTCTTCAGAAGCCCTGTGTGATATGTTCCACGAATTGAACAAATTGTTTATGGGTGCAACTTTTTGTTATATTCTGCGATGATTGATACCGAGACTGTGCATACGCCAGAGCGATAAGGTAGAAAGTCGACACGGGGGATTTACGTGAGACCGTGATCACAGGTTTTAGATAACACTGTTTAGAACAGAATATCTCCTTATGTTTCACAAAATAATCTGAAATGTTATTTCAGTGATGTTATACTAGCTACGCGAATCACTTGGTTTGTAGCAGGTAATCCTCCTGATGCTTGCTGCCCATCATGGGAGTTTTTGTGTTTTGATATTAGTAATTTTGTTATAGATAATTGAAAATGCAGTATTTATGCTTTATACTACGTGTTCTACATCGAACTATGACTAAACGATGATTCTTCTTATTTGCAAATACTGTTTATAAAAGAAATCTAACTTTTTCATTTTTCCTAACGATTTTGAATAAATATTATTAGTATGATTTTCAACAAATATTGAAACACAATTGGCATTCATTTATTCTCCCTTTATTTCGTAATATGTTCCTTTTTCAATTTCGTAAATATCATTCTTACTATTTTTTTTATGATTTTTTTCTCAAACTTTACTAAATTACATCAAATCGGTTCGGTATTCTTCGCTTAGGTACAATTCCTTCGGTCGGCACCGAAAGGGTTGAGCATCAAATAAACGCTTTTTCCGTTCCAATCGCGCCTCTCAATCCCAAGTTCCCTGTACAAAACTTTCGTTCGCGTTTCGCGCAGTGTGAATCGGCCTTAACTGCCAACAGAACAATTTTCCGGTTGTATTAATCGCTGGAACCGGGTCGCAGGACCGTGGCGCATTCGAATCGGGATAAACGTAGCCGGTGACACGAAGTTTCCTAAGATGTAATTATTCACTGCTGAGTCCTTTATAATAATGACAAACGACTGGCAACGCCATCTACCCTCCCCGCCAATGTTTCACGTGCTTCTGTAGCACGCTTCGAAATAACAGTCTTCCTGTACCCTTCTCCCGACCCCCCTGTGCATAACGCCTAACGATTCTTTAACTCCACTCTCTGTTCATCCCCCCCCCCCCCTCTCTCTCTCTCTCTCTCTCTCTCTCTCTCTCTGGTATCAAACTCCTGAGCTCCAACTCCACCAGAGTACTGTATTAAATCGTGGCCCGTCAGAATTTCGCCGGAGACGTTTCCAAGGCACGACACGCCGTTCGAATCATCGCAGCTGGTCGACTACAACAGATTAATCCCTGAACGACTTTACAATGGACGGAATTCTGACGGAGCGTTCGCACTTTTCCGCTTGATCCCTCGGCCGAATCGTTTTTCCATGAATGTGGCGCGAGTGCGACCTGCAGGAATGGAAGTTAGGTTGAGCGTAGGGGTGGCGTTGGAGCGGGGAGGGTGTCACCGTTGCAGCACAAATTTATTTGAATTCAAGAAAGATTTATGTACCGTGTGTGTGCCTCAGCGACATTGGCACGATGAACGGCGCGTGAAATTTTGTTTATTTACATAACTAGCATTTCTTATGCAATTTTGAACAATACTGACGTTGTGGTAAGAATATAGGGTAAGATTTATACGTTTCAATAGTAAATGTTCTTTTTCCCTTCTTGATTTTGTATTTAACCCTTTGACTGCGGGTTACTTGGAAACGAGGCGAACGTTGCGTGCGGACGAGTTGTAGTACTATGTAGAGGGCCATTGCACCGAACGCCCATGGGCGTCGACAGTACACGGTGATTGAATGGGTGTCTTGAAGAAGGGCGTATGTTATATTTCATAAAATTTACAAAACGTAAAAACAATTCTTTGTTCCCTGTAGCAATTAAAGAAGCAACTGGTGTAACGTACGTCCTTCTTCCACTTTGAAAAATAAATAATAATCCAATAATGAAAAAGTAATTTATTAGCTGCAAACACAAACTTGGGTTAAATAAAGATTCAAACAAAATTCCTTGTTCCATGGTAAACCCCTTTCTAAAAATTTATAGCATATGCCCTTCTTCTAGACACTCATTCGACTGACTTTGTCAAGCGTTTATAAGCGCCGATACCAGTCGAAGGGATAACATGGGACAATAAAATCTGTCTGACTAGACGTGACAGTTTCTACTGCGGTATTCAACTTGTTAACACGTTGAACGCCGCAGTGAAAACGGCCATACCCAATCAGACACTATGTAATTGATTTTCTTTTCATATAAATCGTAAAGAAAGAACAAATTTCCGTACTCAGTCGTGTCCTTCTGTTCCTATATTATTGTTTCAGTATGAAGTTTGCTCAGCGTTTTGCGATAATCAATAATTATTCAATTAAATTATATTTGACGTGTCGGTCACCGGTGACCACCGTAGCGTTCAACGTGTTAAATGGAGAATAATTGTAGGAAGACACGGTTGTTTTTTTTATTGTTCATATTAAGGCAGGTGAGCAGGGGGTATGAGTAGGTGGGTACAGAAATAGGACGATTTTTTAATTTTTCTGGAGGAAATATGAATTATGTTCAAATAATTTTTTGAATTTAGGAGCACCTAGTTTAAATTTTTCTACATGTAAGTTTCATTGTATGTATTAACGGGTTCCATGCCACAGTGAAAAATTCCATAACTGGTCAGACGCGTGAAAATAAGTTTATATAAATACATAACGATAAAAACACAAACATTGAATTGTCTTATGACATAAAATTCATTTAGTACTATTATTGTGGCGTTTGTTTTAATTGGAATATAAAGAATATTACCATTTATTTAGAATAATCGAATTTGGTGCGTGGGACGCATACGACCCACGCGGCACGAAACGTGTTAAAAAATGAAACAGTGCTTGTCGTGCGAATTGAATTAGTCATTGATAGCAGGGACTTGTAGTGAACAATATTATACTCTAGGTTAGAGTGAAGTCAGTTTTGATCAGCCTAGGTTGGTCTAAGGTGGTCTATGCTCGTCTCGGTTCGTCTAAAGTACATGTAGATTAGTCTATACCGGTTTAGATCCATTTAGAATAGTTCAGACTCAGTTTGGTTTGAGGACGTCTACGTTCGACAAAGCTAATCTTGGTTTGATTAGATTAGTTTAAGGTTAGTGTAGATTGATGTAGAATCGTTTAGACCTGGTCTAGGTTCGCCTATATTGGTCTAACTTTGGTCACGGTTAGTCTACGTTGGTTTAAGTTCGTCTACGTTAATCTAAGGTAAGTTTAGGATAGTTTCGACCACTGATGGCCACCGGAGCTGCGGCCTTCCCCCACTTTAGGTCCATTCCCCTCGTTTCAGTTCCCTCCAGTTCGCTCCTCGTCCCCCTCGGTCCATCGTCGTCTCAGATCTTAGCCTATAGGAAGGAAATGGACCTAGAGTGGGGGAGGACCGCAGCTCCGATGGTCATCACTGGTCTAGACTGTTCTAGGTCCGTCTATGTTAGTCTGAAGTACGTCTAGGCCTATCCACGCTGGTCTATCTTTGCTCAGATGGATCTAGATTAGTCTGACGCAGTCTACGTTCATTTACATTTGTCTAAGTAAATTCTAGACTGGACTAGATTTACATAGGTTTGTGTAAATATAGTCTAGGTTAGTCTAGGCAACCTAGGTTCATCTAGGTTAGTCCAGAGCAAGTCTAGAACCCCTACAAGCACAACATGTTTTATTCAACAATTATTTTCTAACATCAACGAGTCAGGAGTTATTATAGATGGCAGTTTAATCAACTCACCCCTGCATCAACATTTTCTACACTTTCATTTCAACAAACATACACCTTGACCTAACAATGAATTTAATCAAATCAAGCATATTCTTTTGATCATTCAAATTATATTATCAATTAATTTTTTGTTCGTAGAATAACGAAATTTGCAGTTTTAATTTTTTAGTGATTCAGGTCCCTGTCTTATTACAGTGGCTCGAATAATGAATTCCACTCGTGTCCAGCGTATGTAAAGAGACACCTGAAGATGACCGGGGGAACTAGTTCCTCGAGTTGGTCGACCTATCGAATGGAGTTCGGAAAACTTTAATTAGCTCCCGGCCATCTTATTGACGAACTTCGTGCTCTCAGCGACTGCTCGACGACGACAGTTGTTGTGAAAGGGACGCGATAATGGATAATTCCGCCCCGTACACACCGATGGAAGACAATTAATTGAAAAGAAGCTATCGACGATTGTAGGAAGTTCAGAAATCGTGAAACAAAAAAAGGAGAAATGGAAAACTGCTGGAAACTCGATAACGCTATGCAGACGCACCCCTTCATCTTCAATTGTTAACAAACATCTGTACATTTCTTTCACTTTCATTTTCATTAAACTGCATTCACTATACAGGCTAGGAAAATATATTGATGTGTGCTGACGTGGAATTATAAAATTAATTATTATGGTTTGAAATGAAATTTTACTGCGTTTAGGTAGATTAGGTTCGGTTTAGTTGGGTTGTGCTGGATTTATATATTTATAATCAGGTTAGGTATATGTAATAATTGCTGGATTGGATTAGTTAGATTGGAATTGGTTAAATTGAGTTTATACTGATAGTTCAGTTAGATAGAAAATATTATATTACAATTATTTATATACACACAAAAATTATTTTGAAAATACTTGACTAATTGTTGATTCTCGATCCTGTACAATCTAAATATTCTTTTAGTCAGTATTCAATACCCTTTGTAATTCCAGAATGAAATTTAGAATGGTCTCGCGAGATATCTCGTCCAAAGCACCCAACAAACGACATCGAGTCGCGAGATATCTCGTCCAAAGAGTCCAATGGTTAAAACTCAGTTCGCGAGATATCTCGTGCAAAGAGTCCACTGGTTAAAACTCAGTTCGCGGGATATCTCGTCCAAGGAGTTCAATGGTTAAAACTCAGTTCGCGAGATATCTCGTCCAAAGAGTCCAATGGTTAAAACTCAGTTCGCGAGATATCTCGAACAAGGAGTTCAATGGTTAAAACTCAGTTCGCGAGATATCTCGTCCGCAGATGCGAATGGATTGAAAGAACGTGTGACCTTGACTATATCCGCAGTCTCTGCCTCCAAAAAAAAAAACAATAGAAAAAAACAATCCCAACGTCCGGTTCAAAACGCGTGCAGAGGACCGTGCACGGAGGCTGGACGGAAATCAACGATAACAGTGTTGCCGCGTGAAAATAACGTCCGCGGCTCGGTCGGTTATTTCCACGGAATCTCTCCCTCTGGAGGATCGGTATTTCACTTTGATTATTCTGCTGGTGCCAGGAACGCCGCGTGAGTAGTTCTCCGAGGGCATAAATATTGCCCCGGCGGTCGAACAAACGGCAGGCGGGGCTGCGCTCTTTTTTTTTACCTCCTCTTTGCCCCCACACCTTCGCCCACCCCTCAGCCGCCGCGTCGTCGGTGCAGGCGTCGATTCAGAAAGCAGAAGCGGTTCCACTCGAGGGTCCTCCAAAGAGAACGATATCTCCGGGACACGCCGCAGGGGGGAGAAAGGCCGCAGGAGGAGCGGTGAGTGGGGCAGGAGGGGCTGGGGAGGGGAGGGGTTGTGAAAGAAGACCGCGTCATTGCGTGCCGCTTGAAGAGGATTCGGCGCCTTTGTTTGCTGGCGGATTAATCCGGGCTCAAGGCCACTTTTACGCGACCAGCCGCTGCTTCTCTGATCCTGTCTCATCCTTTGGATTTTTTCATATCCCCGGCAGCTTCAGACACGTCCGTCCTGAAGGATTTCCTGAAGGATTTTCTGAAGGATTCCTTCCTTCATCCTAATAAATTCCATCGGATGCGCCGGGTGACGAGAGGGGTGGGAAGTGTGTATCGCAAGCTGCACGGTCGACGTCGTCGAGATAGTCGACGAAACGAGCGTACGCGTCGCTGTGCAGTAAGTACGGCGATGACAGAACAGAGAGGAGATGAAAAAGCTTGTACGAAAGAATTTTGAATGATCGTCCAGCGAGAAGTGTCGTCGCTGACACCGTTTGACGGATTTTTACGGTGACGACATATGGTTGCGAACTGTTTGAAGATTCTCGTGAAATGTTCGTCGGACTCAAAGTAGACTTCGATGGACTTGGTAGACTTGGATAGCCCTGGTAGACCTTAATAGACGTGCTGGACGGACCTCGATAGATCTGGTAGATCTCGATGGACCTGGCAGACAGACCTCGATAGACTTGGTAGATAGATCTCGATAGACCTGATGGACAGACTCCGATAGATCTGGTAAACATGCCTCGATTGGTGTAGTAGATCTTGATAGACCTAGTAGACCTCGGTAGATCTGGTAGAACTCGATAGACAGATCTCGATACGCCTGGTAAGCAGATCTCGATAGATCTGGTAGACAAATCTCGATAGATGTCATAGACAGATTTTGATAGACCTGATAGACGGAGTTCTATAAACCTGGTAGACCTTGATAGACTTGGTAAACAGATCTGGTAGACTTCGATAGATTTGGCAGACGGACCTCCATAGACCTTGATAGACTTGGTAAACAAACCTGGTAGACTTCGATAGATTTGGCAGACGGACTTCCATAGACCTTCATAGACTTGGTAGACCTCGATAGACGCGATAGGTCTCGATAGATATGATAGACAGACTTGGTAGACCTCGATAAACTTGGTAAACAGACCTGATAGACATCGACAGACTTGGCAGACGGACCTCCGTAGACCTGGTAGGCAAAACTCGATAGACCTGATATAACCTCGATAAACTTGGTAAACAGACCTCGATAGACCCTGGTAGATAGACCTCGATAAGCCTGATAGACCTGGATGGACCTTGATAGACAGATCTCGATAGGCCTGATTGACCTTTTCTGACAGACCCTAAAGGTTCTAAGACATTGGGGCTTATATAATACGTTCTAAAATCAATCCTTTCGATGAAAAATACAATAGTTCATGTTCACATTTGTAACACGTGTTCGATACATCTTCCTTCCATTTCAATACAAAACTCTGATCTGCGGATCATAGATCGTCGAACATTTTGGTAAAAATTTCTTCCATCTCTCGTAATGTACGAAATTGCATTTTCTACTCATTATCGTAAGTCCATCATCATATCATTTATTTTTTATATTTACAATCCTTAATATAAAAGTGATTTTTCATCGAAAGGCCCTATGTTGAACAGACATTTCTTACTCCTCTTGGTGATTACTATATACCCCTGAAGTCTTAGGCCCCACTTTCTTATCACCCTGTATTAAAAATCTTGCCAAACTGTAAAAAACTATTCATATCTTTTTGTCGTCAAAGTGTCCGCCACGTTTATTTATCCTTTATAAACCGCAGGAGTCCTGAGACTCATGGACGGGAGTGTATATCCTTAGTCTTTGTACAGGCTTCCCTGCTTAACGGCGTAACCATTCGAAAGTGTAATGATTAAGAGCATTCACTGGGTGCAATTACCCTAATTATATCCAGGCAAGTGTGTACCCTTCAACGCCTCCGACTATCCTCAAAGTCAGATGGAAGCGTATTTCAGGCTACGACATTGTGATTATCGTAAATCCTCGTTGCCTTACCTAATCTTCTTGAGAGTTTGCAGAAGCGCGGGGCGTACCCTAAAGCGGTCTGTATCTGAACTATTACCCGTCCCGTGGCTTGATTAGAAGTTTATAGGCTCATTATGCAAAGGTTATCTTCACTTTTCCGTTTAAGAGCCTTTTAGCGCGCCCGTACGGATAAACTTGATTGGTCAACTTTTCGAAAAGAGTAGCCAACCCTCCCTTCGGGTTATCCTAACCTCGGCCAGAATGCGCACACTTTCAAACGGGCGAGTACGTTCGAAAAATTTCGAATATCTTCCGTGGAAGATATTGCAAGTAAAACTGAAAACAAATTTCGCAATGTTTACCGTTACACCGGTTTTTCTGAACGATCGATATTTTGTAAAAAAAAAAACAGATAACCGAGCACATAAGAAAAACCTTTTTTATTTTCGTACAGTATAAGTCTTCAGAATCTTTTATCAAGCATACTTGACAATTTTCATAGATACGATAATGTATAACGCTACTGTTATAATTCATGCGAGTGCATAGCATTATTGCGTATAAGAGACAGGTGAGCCAGTATAGTGGTTCGTAGCACACGCCGACGGATTTTCCAGGATACAGTGTGTAAATTCAAAGAACTGAAATTCGTAAGAATATGTGGATTCGTAGAGTATAATAAACGAGTGAATCAACATAGTGGCTCGTAGCACACGATGAGTAATATTTTCGAACAACACGACGACCTATCTTTCCAAATTCGTGTGTAAATTGATATACCTGAAATTCGTGCGATTATATAGCTTCCTGGTGTACACTGAACAGATGAGCCATTATAGTGACTCACAGCACACGATGTCCAATTTACGAAAACTTACATATGAATTCCGAGGACTGAAAGTCGTGTAAGAATAGAAGATTCATAGCGTGTGATTGACAGTTGAGCCAGTGTAGTGGCTCGCAGCACATCGTGTACGAAAGGAAATGTTTCTAACCTCTAACGGAGCCGGTAAAAAATCATGAAAATTTCTGATTTCGTTTATTAACACTCTGACTGCCACACTGTATTAGCTGAACATAACAAAGTCTCTAAATTGTTATAGAATCTAACCTCAAATTATACGCTGTTCAATCAATATTATTATTGACTTTCATAATTTTTCTGTTGCTTATATCAGACCTCACTAGATACATTTATTAATACTGTACACGATCAAGTAAATAATAACTGAGCCTAACAATAAGTGTCATCCATTCATGGTATTCTATGAATCTACATGTTCATACGAATTTCAGTTCTTTGAATTTATACACCGCATCCTGGGAAATCTGTTGGCGTGTGCTACGAGCCACTATACTGGCTCGACTGTCTCTCATCCATTCATGGATGACATGGCAGTGCAAAGTGTTAACACCTTGACTGCCACAGTAGAAACGTCCATACCTAGTCAGACATGCTATAATATCCCATCTCAAACACAAATCACGAAGAAAAGAAATATGCAACCATTCAATTGCACAGACCTAACCTTCTACTGTCATCACGATATTAATTTCACTCAAACTCTTCATACAACTAGCAATTATATAATTAAATAAAATCGAATGCGTCGCCGGTAACTCCTACAGCACTCAACGAGTGAAAAACGGTACAATATAAAGTTACACCGACTTTATATCAGTCTATAAAATGTGTTGTTTCCAGCTGACACACCGTCGCAATGTGTCAATATGTCTCTGTCTATTGTGACAATGCTACTTTGAAATTGTATTGATTTGCCGTACAGGCACGACAAACGAAATAACGTCAGACATTTGTTATCATTTTCCACACGTTTCATTGGCTCGCTCCTTCGCTCGGCTGACACGATACGAGACACGAGGGCGCTTTTCGTTCGAGTGCAGTGATTTTTCGCGTTCCTTCATTCCAAAGGGAATCCCGTCCTTCCGGCTCTATGCTCAGAAATATTTGATTCTCGTCGATTGATCTCCCGGGCTCCATAAACGTCCCGTGCAACTATACCAGCGCCACGGTGGACGGAAACAACACTACAATCGCGCGAAACCGTAATTGAATGACAATCAAACCTCCCCTCTTAACCTTACTGCGGTCATGGGAACCTTTTTTCATTTATTTAACACGTTCCCTGTCACAGTAGAAACATCCGCAACTCGACAGACACGTGAAAATTGCTATTTATTAATACGCATGGTTGATTGTAGAAATGTTTATCTATTTGATATTAAATTTTCGTGTTAAAAAACTTTCGGAATCATGGAAAAATTATACTGAAATTGTTACGAATGTGTTTGTCCTTCTTTCTTTAACATTATATCGAAAGCTCATTTTGTAGGTTCGTATGATGTGTTGACAGTAAAAATTGTTACACGTAAGGTCCTTGGGTCTTTTTTAACCCAGCATAGAATGACAAATTAATTATACTTAAGCCCTATAAAGTAATGTGGGAAGGTAGGGTGGAGAGAAGGGATGTAAATAATACAAAATGACTGACATACTTTTGGGAATGGCAAAGATGGTTTTTGTTGGCATTGAACGTAAATATCTATTTACTTGATAAATATTTTTGAAAATACTATTCCAAGTAGTTTAATAAAAAAACGATTTTAAAAAGTGAGAGAATATTGTGAAGGATGACCTAACAAGCACATGCGACAGTCAAGCAGTTAAACTGACGATGAAACAATATTCTCGAGTTAGGTTAAAATCAAAGTGATGAGCTCTCATAATGAGGAGCTCCGCGAAGATAACTAATAAATTGATTCATCGATGCAAATGGACTTGTATCAATTTTAAAAAAACATTTATGCAATTCCATTCCAACATCTTCTGATTAATTCATGTGGGCATTGTACAATATTGACTTTGTTATTATAAATAAAAGAAATGACATATCCATCTATAGCTGAAAGTACCTTTAACTTATTTTGTTTTTAAAGTTGGACTTATACCACTTTAAAAAACAACGGCCCATATTAAAATAATCGTTTGACACTTTATTAAAAAGTTATAACAATAATACGAAGTACGAGGGACACGGTAACGCGCTTGCGGTTGCTATGATACAAAGTAGGAATAGGTCAGCCATATTTACTGAAACCGAGTATATCAGTTGCTTCTAGGAGTGGTAGGAATATTATGATACCTTCAACGACCTCAGACAGTAAACACAGCTCACATAAACAGACTAGATGTAAATATCGCTGATTTATCCTTATGAAATGAAATTTCGTTTTAGCTCTGAAAATTTCCGAAAACAGCGGGCACCGTGTGCTGAAATTTTCCGCGGCAAAACACTGTTGAAGTGAATACTTCATTATAATAATATATATGATGTAGATTGTTCAATTGTTTCAGAACATACAAACTGCAAAATGTGTAACAAAACACACCTATTTTAATAAAATAATCTCAGATGATAATTCATTCAAATGCATAGGTTTATAACATACAACAAACAGCTGTGCCTGGGCCAGTACGGTGGCCCGTAGCACACGGCGAACGATTTTTTGGAACGTAACTGGGCATAGCTACAGCGTTAAAACGGAAGAAAGAAGCATATCTTCTAAACTAATCACTTTTCAACACTAGTACTTCAGTACTTTTTTATAGAAAATAAAAAAATACATCAACTGGTACATAAAAAAAATCTACAGTTCCTTTTAAAACAATAAAAATGTCTTCGAAATCTTTGAAACGCCTTCACTTCCGAAGCAAACACACGCACCACGTGATGCACCGTTCGAAACCATTTAATTTTGTCCAATGAAATTTTTTTCTCTCTCCTTCCATTTTAATGTTACAGCTTGGCCCAGTTGCATGGGACACCCTGTATATGCGTTCGTCGTCTTCAAAGAGTTATTTACTTTTTTATGCTTTCCGGTATTACTTTGCCTGTATATAAACTTTTATTATTGTACAGACTTTTATTATTATAAATCCCGGCAAGTTTAGTATAATATATAATTGTTTCGCCGGCCTGGCCTCTGGGTTCGCTTGCGTGCAATTAGCCCAGTCCCGGCTTACTTGTTAAGCTAATTACACGTGTATAAACTTCCACTGGCTGTTAGGCGAGAGGACCGTTGAAAGTTCTCCTCTCGTCATTATAAGTGGAAAAGTAACGAGTTTCCCAGTGACTTCGAGGCACACAGCTGGTCCACGGGAAATTCACAAGTGACACATAACCTCGAAAGGGAGAATGACAAAATCGTTAAGAAACGTTACTTCGTAGGTTTTGCAGAATAAGACGAACAAGCCAGCCCGGTGGAGTTGTTATGAAAGAAATAACGAAGTCTTTCGTTAATTATTAATTTGTTACAGCTTGGAATGAATGTAACATTTTGTTTTAACAGATAGATAAGAAAATAATAATATTTGATTATGGAATGTAAGGTAATATTAAGTTTCTTCAGAATACGTCCATATGAGTATTTTCAAATTTAATGAGAGTGAGAATATCATATTTTTTGGACTTTTTTCAGTATCGATTGTACATTGTTTCATTGGCTGTAGGAATAATTTTCAATATTAAAAAAATTTGATTTTTATCAAAACAGAATGCAGCAAAGTTACTCACTGGAGAAGTGGTAAAAACACAACAAAACTGTTATAATTTAATGCAGGCAGCCTTACGTTAGCCTAATAGATTTTACATATATTCCTTGTATATTTGTTTTCATTTTCAGGCATGAAAATAAATTTTTCTGTGCCGCCTCAACCTTGAAAATTAAAAAGAAACGTTTATCACATGCTAAAACTTGTGTACAGTACTGCATGCGTTAGAATAAACGTCTCATTACTATAATACGTAAAATTTCAATTCTTCAACTATTTTAGGGTTGCAAAATTGCAAAATATTCAACAAAATATAAATATCCGAATAAATAATGCGAATGTAACAATTTATGTGAATACGTAGCTTGTAGCATATAATAATCAGATGTGTCAATATACTGACTCATAGCACACGACGTCGGGTTCTCCAAAACTAATATAAAAACTCACAGAACTGTAATTAATGGAACTATATAATTGTATAGCGTACTAAACAGACAGACTAATCAGTATAGTGGCTGATAGCACACGATGACCAATTTTTAAAAATCGTACATAAATTCAGGGAATTAACATAATAGACAGCGGAGCCATTAGAGTGGCTCATAGCACACCCCAAAGAATTCACTAGAACTAATATATAAATTCACATAACTAAAATTTGTCCCGTTATACAGATTTATAACGTATAAAGAAAACAGATTAGCCAGTGTAGTGGCTGATAGCACACGATGACCAGTTTTTAAAAAATCGTACATAAATTCGCGGAACTGACATAATAGACAGCAGAGCCATTATAGTGGCTCATAGCACACGCTGGTGAATTCACCAAAACTAATCCATAAATTCACACAACTAAAATTTGTCCCATTATACAGATTTATAACATATGAAAAAAAAAACAGAATAGCCAGTGTAGTGGCTGATAGCACACAGTGATTAATTCTTCAATGACAGAACTGAAGTCTGTGCAATTACATAGCTCCCTATCGAAGAACATACAGTCAAGCCAATATTGTGGACCGTAGCACATCATAGCTAAGCTCTCGGTACCAGTACACAAACTCACAGAACCGAAACGATTAAAGAATGTGTCCTAATAATTTCGTAGCGTGCGCCTCGCAGCAAGTATGGCCGAGTTTCGGCGAACTCCCCGACACAGGCGAACAGGTTCGCGTTAGTTCGAGCGAAGTTTCAGCGCGACGCGATCGATCCTCCGGGACAGAAGTCGATGGATCGTAACGTGGACACAACCGGACGGATTAAGTTCGAGGTATCGCATTATTAAAATTATCGATCGCCGCCAGAGAACCGGCTCTTTTGTTGCTGTTAATGAAGTTTCAGGTCGACTCGGTTCCTAACCTCTTAAGACAACTGACAGCCTTCCGGAGGAACTTTCATAATCGTGCTCTCTCTTCCCTCATTCTCCTCTCTCACAGTCTCCCCTCCCTCCCTGCCTCTCTCTTGCCCTCAGTGTGTATCTCAAGGATGCACGTCGACCTGAAGACTTCGGACGCGATTTTAGCCGCTCGAGAAGTTTTCATGCGGTGAATAATTAGAGCCTTGGGGTCTTTCTAGTGCGAGAGAGTGCCAGTGACAGCGATGAAATTCCCTATGCGGGGGAATTAGCTCTAATTATTGTATCCAAGGAATCCGCGCCAGAGATGATCAAGAGCAGAATTTAAGAATGATCAAGGAACACTAACCTCTTCAGGGATATTGGCACATGTACAGCATGGTACAGCATTTATAATAAATTATATTTCAGATACGCCTCGAGAGCTTACGACTTGACTATTGCGCCCGAATTGAACCAGAAAAGTAATTATGAAAATGTTTGATAAATTTCGTGAGTCACTGTATATTTACTTTTTTTAACACAAATATTTTTTTATGAAAGATATTTCTTAGCCCTTTTGTTACGGCAGCGTCTAGTACAATATGAAGAACAAAATAAAATTTACATAACAAATTTAATTTAATAAATAATTTACCTTTAACATGCAATTAGGTGACTAAGCAACTTTTCTGCTCTCAATGATTATGGCTAAGGCTAGTAGTCGTACATGATATTACCAGAGACGACTATAGTTGGGGCTAGTAGCGAAAGGGTTAAAGATATCAAAAACTTTTTATTATATAGACAGAATAGGTAGTATAGATAGAATTGAAATAAGACTAGTTTATTCTTTGTTTGGTTTTAATAAATTCATCCATGAAGAGGCCATTTTTTAATGTTCCTTTGATATCATTTTAAGTAAGACTGTCGTTACAAACAGTAACATCAAATAGATTAGTATGTGGGTCTTCGTTGAAACATATCAATGTACAGGGATCGTCATATGTCTGACCTGTTATGGAGTTTTCTACTGTGGCACGGAACGTAGACATACTACTTATTTTCGTTTTTTTGTTTAATGGGTGTGCATTCATAGCGTGCACATAAAATTTAAATAAGACTAGTTTATTCTTTTTTTGGTTTGAATAAATTCATCCATGAAGAGGCCATATTTTAATGTTCCTTTGATATCATTTTAAGTAAGACTGTCGTTACAAACAGTAACATCAAATAGATTAGTATGTGGGTCTTCATTGAAACATATTCATGTAGAGGCATTTTCATATGTCTGACCAGTTATGGGGTTTTCTACTGTGGCGCGAAACGTAGTCATACTACTTAAAAAAGAAACAATAAATTCATAGATTTCTGTCATTTTTTAGGAATCATAAAATATTCCATTTCTATATTCAATTATTTATAATGCGTCTCCTCGAAAAATTTCTAAAACAGTTCTGAGCTTATCAGTATGAATAAGATAAACAGGAGACGTTCAGCAAGCTGCTGATTTAAAACCTAACCCGTTTCAATCGTCGGGCAATAAAACGAATGTTTATTCAGATCTAAGGAACAAGATTTTCTCGGGGGAAATGGCTGGAAAATAGGCCCTCAAATTTATGGGGTGGCCAGGGTGCCATAAACAATTGGAATCCACCTGGTCGATCCCTGGTCCCATGTGCGATTGGGCAACCAGGAACATTCGATTTTTCACCGGATAGCAAACAGGATTTTAAGAAGGATTTTGCAGCGATTGCAACTCTAATTCTGTCTAATAATAATAATCTTCAGAAATTTTATTTTTACTATACGTATAGACAGTACTTAACATGCATCAAACCCGATTAGGTTATATTACGTTAGGTTTATAATAGCACAATGCACCTCGACATTGCACTAATTTTATTTATTTCATTAACTGATCTTATTTGATTTGGAATGTTTATAAGGTTGGTTCAATAAAGACGTATTATTACTATTATTATTATTATTATTAGATTCCCTTTTAGTCGCCTCTTACGACAAGCAGGGATTACTATGGGAGTATTCTGCCCCGCTCCCACACAGGGCCTTAATAACGATAATTATTTTTATTATCCTACTCAGCGTTATTATGGTATTATACTAGCATCGATTCGAATAGGCAGGTATAACATCAGGTCTTATTCAAATTTCGTATTTTTCGCGGCTACTGATTTAAAAGTTTTGTTTAAAAATGAGTTCTTTAAAAATCGTGTGCTTCGTGCGGATCGTCGTTTACCTCATTTAATAAGCATACTACTAGAACGCCTATCGGCGTCTACCGCACGGGCCGTAGAAACCTGTTGAACATCTTTAAGTGACCATAACACATAAACGGTTCATTTTAACACCAATATTATCTAGACATTTCTTCCTCCCCTTTGCAAGTACTATACCCTCCCAAAGCCTTGAATCCTATTTTCAACACTAACGAATAAAGGCATTAAACAAAAATATATTAGTTTATTTAAAAAATTATTTAAAAGACCGATAACGTTTCAAATTCACTGACATTCATCGAAATTCTTTAACTTTTCAATAACAGAGGAACAATATGATACAGAATGAATTATAATAATTTATAACTGTATGTATTGCTTTTATTAACCAGTGGGTATCGCATAATATCGTTGGGCCCCTTGTTATGGAAACTAAGAGGTAGAGTCGGTAAGTAAGCAGAATCTTCTAACAGAGTTTATCAAGTTTCCTCGTAGTAGGTGCTTTTCTGCAATAACGCTGCGGTCGTCATGGCTGCGCGCTATATTTCGTACACCCCGTTATAATAACGTGAAGTATTTGATTTTTTCGCCGGCAGCTTGAAAACTTATTAACCGCCCCGAGCGGCCGGCAAACTTCCACTAGCAGTTCGAAGTTTACGCAAATTTACATGCCCCGTTGCTAGACGAACAGGGAAAACTGTTAACAATGTTAACTCCAATGTTAATCAACAATCTGCTGCCGTATCGTACCACTCTTTTACTGGCGCGATACAACCCTGTATATTAAGTGAAATTATCGATCGAAGATATTTCAAGTTATGTTTGTATAGAAGTGCAGATCCACGATGAGATATTTCACCAGATTTCCCTCTGATAAGACTTTGTAAATACTAATAGACAGTATATTAGGCAATAAGAAGAATCTAAACTTAGGGATAAATAATATAATAATTATTATAATAAAATAAACTATACATTATTATAATAATTATTTTTTGCTATATTACTCTGTATATTTTTCAATTTTCATTTGACTTCTCTGAATGAAACAAATGATTTTGAAGAATCTCTATGCTCCTACAATAGGAAATGTTCTGCTCTAAACTAAAACTGAAAATTGTTTATAAAATTTACTATAGCCTTTCTTTCTAAATGACATAAAAATTACGCCCTGCAGTCCAACAATTTTTGTTCGAAAGAGAAATGAAAACTGTTTAGAAAATTTACTATAGCCTGTACTCGTGGCCTAACTATTTCCTGCTATATTACTCTCTATATTATTTCACTTCTGTTCATTTAAATTCTCTACATAACACAAACGACCCTAAAGAATTTTTGTGCACCTACAATATAAATTTCCAAAAGTTGAAGTTATTTAAAAATATTGACTACAGGCTGTACTCACAGGCTAATTGTTTTCTGTACCAACACCCTATATATTATTTCCTAATTTAAATTCTCTAACCAACATACATAATCTCAAAGAATTCTTGTGCTTCCAAAATAAAAAAATTTCATGTATTTATTTTCATAAAATTCAAAATGCTTTAGGAAATATTAATAATGACTAAAAATTAATAATGAAGTTACAAAAATATACTGAATGCAGTTTAACAAAACCTTCGACATATTTCTTGCGAATTCCCGACCGCGTCTTATCCTTCGAAGTTTTCATTAACTCGTCGTATTGATCGAACAATGGCTATTCATAACGGGGGATCGTTTTGGATACGAGCTTAATAAACACACGGTAAATTGAGCCGAACAGCCATAACGTGGGGAAAAAGATACTATCGTCGAGCCATAACATGGCTGGCTATAAAAGGAAACATAACTCAGCGAAGGAGGAGAACTACAAAGATTTAACCGAGGAGGAAACTTACGATTAATGGTCTGTTTGACACGAGAATCTGGTGATTCATTTGTTTCCATTCAGACTGATCCATTGAGTGGATTTCTGATTTTTTTTATTCTTTATTAAGAATTTTATTCATACGGTTTCATGTGTGCATGACATGGCAATAGTATAATGTACTTACTGTACATTCTATGTGCACAGAGAATTTTTATAGGATCTTCATGATGATCGCCGTGGAATATCTGTCAGGTGATTGTATTGAAAAATTATACAGAAAATGTGGTTTTAAATTTTGCTTGTTTTAAGTAAAACTGACAAGGGAATATAATCTTTAATTTTGTTTGTTTTAATTAGTATCAAGGGTATATGTTTAGTTTCTTTTGTTACTAGTAACATTATCAAGGGAATACAATTTTTAAATTTGTTTGTGTTTATTATACTTTCGTGGAAAACATAGTATTCCACTTTCTTTAATTTTATTAAAATTCTGTGAAGAATACAAGCTTAAAGTCCTTTTATTTTCAATCAAATCCTTTAATATAGTTAATTTTCATTAAAATTATAAAAAGATATAATGTTTAATTTTGTTTAGCTTCTTTAAAAGTATAGAGATTATACTTTAAAATTTTGTTAGCCTTCATTAAAATTCCCAGGAGAATATAACCTGTAATAATGTTTCCCTTAAAATTACAAAGAAAATAGCATTTGAAATTTTGTCTAATTTCATTAAAATTATCAGTGGAATATGTTTAATTTTATTTATTTTTTTTTTAAATTCCATAGTGAATACGATTTTTAATACTGTTTTCCATAAAATTATAAAAACAGAATTTAATTTCTAATTCTGTTCCATTCAAATTTATGTAGACACTATCATATCTAATTTTATTTTCATTAAAATCAACAGAAACATATAATCCGGAATATTGTTTACTTTAAAATTATGTAGAGAAAATAATTTTTAATTATGTTTGTTTTAAAATTATAAGTAGAATATAATTTGTCACTTTATTAGTTTTCTTTTCAGTTATAAAGTGAAGACAATTTTCAATACTGTTTTCCTTAAAATTGTGAGAATTTAAATTTTATTCGTTTACAGTTATACAAAGATTCTGTATAATTTTGTTCAAATTAAAATCATCTGAAGAATATAATTCTTAATATTCTTCCCCTTAAAATTATCCAGAAAACATAATTAATAATTCTGTTCCCTGCTCATCTAATTATCAACACTTTGCAAGGTGAAATTTTGTTTCCTTTAAGGAGATTAAAGGGTTATGGGGCTGCTGCAGAAACTGAAACATGAAAAGCTGCCTTGAAAATCCTGAGGAAAGAAGAACAAGGGTATACCTTAAGAGCAGCCTGAAGATTTTGTACTCTGCAGTGCATGTATACTTGAGCACCGAGCTGCACTGTCATGTTACTTTCTGGATCTTCGAAAAAGGGCCTTGGTTCTGGAGTACCGCCAGTTTCTGTCGCAAAACTTTCTACCTCGTACACCTGCAATTAGAAGATTAACACAAATTAGCAACATTTCCAGAACTCTTCGTCCATAATCATTGCTAGACCGTGAATCTTTATGCAATTTAGTACATCCAAATTGGTGAGCGATGGACATTAAAAAACTGAGCAAAATAAAAATTACAAATGCAGTCTTATTGAAGTTTCATTTATACAAATGCACTATTGCAACAAACAATAGTTGCATAAACATCTGGAGTCCTCACGTTACTAATACAAAATTTAAAAAAAGCACGACACAAATTTATACAATTCTAAATTATTTTTTAATTGCGAGCGTCCCGTCGTTCAAACACTTCCCTCTAACATTATGAAGGTAAAGCGTACAGCTTAAATCAGAAACGATGAAAATACCGTAGCGGTGAATTTCTTTTTCTTTCGAAAAGGACAGTTTAATCATTTATTTCGATTACGCAGTCGACTTACCTCGGTAAAAGGCGAACTGAGCTCATGCCAGAGCGACCTGGGCAGGTTTTCCAGGCCAGGAAACGGCTTAGCACCTGAAACAATTTCAAACCAGATGATGAGTTTCGCCTTCTAAGCAGTAATATGAAAATACAGCGATGTCTTTAATTCATGTATCAATTTTTGGTGAATATCTTTTAAACTATCGGTGATATAGAAAAACGTTTCAGATAAAAGTTGAATGATTTCAAGGAGGATATAAGGTGGTGTCAAGGTCTTTTTATAAATGGAAGGGTATAGACTATATGAAGGTCACATTTGTTTTTTTTTAATGGAACTATATATTTTTTGATACATTAATAAATGTAGTATTTCATTCTCTGTAAAAATGTATTAGAGTACTTATATCGAGAAGTTGTTAGTTTGGAAGATATTTTGATTTGAATGTGGGGTTCTATCAAGCTACTTACGCCGCCCCGGGTATAGCGATCACTTTAAATGTATACACCGATATTTCTCTAACTATTCACGATACAACAAAATTGTTTATATAAAAGTTATTTGATTCCAAGGGATACGTGTGATAGTAGAGGTAAAATTTTTGTTAGACTATTACTTTACGAAATATAAAGATTACTTTCCCTTTTTATACATGAAACCATATATTTTGAATGGACAGATCGATGCAGCTATTTATTCTGTATGAAAAAGTATTAGAGCGTTTATGTCGAAAATCCATTGGGTTAGGAGAAATTTTGATTTTAGTTTTGTATAATACTACTCGTTGCAGGAACATTTAAAACAAAATATCTCCTAAACTAATAGTTTCTCGACACAAATGTTTTAACAATTTTTTATGGAGAATGTAGAGCTGAATCGATTAATACATTAAAAAATATACAGTTCTATTTTAAAAAGTGAACATAACATCCATAGCTCGTAAAATAATAATTAACAAAAAATGTTATTTCTTCCATTATATATGTCTATTCGAATCAAACAACTTTTATCTAAACAATTTTTCTATATCTTCAATAGTTTCAGAAATATCGGGATGTATACATTTTAAGCGGACGCTACACTTGGACCGACGTAAGAAGCCATATATTAAAATCGAAATATCTTCTAAATTAACAGCTTGTCGACACAAGTACACTAATACATTTTTATAAAGAATAAAGAAACTCATCGATTAATGTATAAAAAACTATATGCTTCCATTAAGGAAAACAAAACTGAGATTCATATCTCCGTTACGCCTGCGCCAATGAAAAAAAAACACTGACCCCGCATTATATGCCCCTCGAAACCATTCAACTGTTGTCTGAAATGTTTTTGGATATCACTAATAGTTTAGAAAATATTCACGTGGAAATATTAAAATGGGATACCAAATACAAATGTAAATTTTCAAAATTTTATTTAAAAAAATAGTAATAGCTAATTTTGCCCTCCCCCTGAAGCTAGTAATTCCATGAAGCTATACTGAAGCTATAGTAGAACTAATTTTCAATTTTCAACTTTTACAACGCCTTATGTTATTTTTCCTCTTCCATCATTAATTCATTATAACATTCCTAAAATTAAAAAAAAGAAAGGTGCACCGTGTGCAAGATTATGACCTTGAGAGACCTAGTTCGTGCGTTCGTACTATATTCCCTTCTTATACTCTACACTCGCCGATAACTACGTAATAATCGAACTATAATCGTTTCGTTAATCACGTTCGTGAAAGTTCGATCGACGATTTTATTACCGAAGACTTTCGATAGACCCTTGTAAATTTCAAGGACCATGTTACGATTCAAATAGAGCCACGGGAACTTGAGGACCGGTATAATTCGGTTTGATTTAAATTAAAACTCTATTACGCCGGAATCATTAATACTGAACGATCGTTCAATTAAATAAATGTTTCCACCATGACAAACTTTGGTATTTCTGTTTTCTAATCGATGTTGACCTTCGTTTGTTCACTCAACAAATCCGATATATTTATTGATACAGTACTGTATTTTATGATCAAATAAATAATAATCGAATCTGTCACCCACATATGGGTGACATGGCAGTCAAAGTGTTAGTGATAATCTTAAAACCACACTTCCAAATTGTGCGAGTCACAAAAACATTCCGCGACGTGTTCTGCCTGACGGTTGATCGAGTACTGTTCAAACTTGCCCTTGTGTCTAATGAGATTTGGAGGTGAAAACGGCGGTGGTAAGTTCTCGGGTCGTTTATGTGCCCAAGAGGGGATAGTGTTTTTCGTGGCTTCTACAGATAAGAGTTTTATTTCGGTTCGTGGAAATCTGCCCACCTTGAGATTCAGGTAGTCAAAAAACACTGATCTGTAGTAAAGTTCTCGAGTCTTTGTTTACAAATGAGATCGATAATAATTCCCTGTCGGAATGACGTAGTACAATCGAGTAGAAGGCGATTCTAGATGAAAAAATAGAACAAAAACGTAAAACAAAATTTGTTTGTATGAAGCTTCGTTTTCGTGATAATTAAATGTACAAATTTGAAGAGCATTACTTATTCTCCGGTGCGGAAGACTGGTGATCATACTCATTAAGTACGTTAATTGAACGCCCATAGGCGTTCTCCGCACGGACCATAATAATATCACAGCCGCCTAAGAAAATCCATAGCCCTCAGGCGATTAATTTTACTTAACTAACTTCAAACGTTGCCCCAGTAAATTACATACTCGCAAATTCCATAATTAACTTTGTTGCTTTAATATTCAATAGAACACGCTTTCCCCGTTCAGACCATCCATCAAAAACACGTGAAGAATAAACAGAACAATCAGTTACTCGATTTCCGCAGAGAAACCCTATATACAGGGTGCTTCTATATACGCGCGATTCCACATGGAAAAATAAGTCGAAAATATAAAATAAAGTTTGTTCATCAGAAGCTCTATTTTTGAAAAATGAAACTTATGCCTGCATTTAATAAAAAATAAGGTGGCGATTGTATGCAACCTCACGATCCGGTATAATTCAAAATAATGTATTAAGTTTTAACTAGGTATTTTTTTTGTTTGGTTATAAATTAGATATTGAACATATCGATCTCATTGTGAACAAATTTTTACTTAACACAACAAGGAGTGAACTTTAATAATAATAAAGTGTTCCTAAGCTTTCATTCTATTCATACGTACAGCCAAAGATTATCTCAAGTGATTTTTATTTATGGGGGATCACATTAAAGCGGTAATTTACACTGAAAACAATTAAAATCGTTGCTGGTTAAAAAATTCAATATCTTACATGTACTTCATCCTTTGACTGCGAGCTACTTGGAAATAAGCCGAACGCTGCGTGCGGCTGAGTTGCAGTAGTACAGCGTGAGCCGTTCCACCGAACGCCTAAGGGCGTCGACAGCACACGGAGAGCAGTCAAAGGGTTAATACGATATAAATAAACGAATTTGTTGCTAATTAAGTGCACACGTACTCGACAATATTCAAAGTCGATTTTCTCAACAATGTTACTCTATACTTTCGATTGATATTTCTATTAAAAATTACTTCCTTCTCCGTTCTACCACTATCACTGGGACACCCTGTACATCGCATACGAATCTCTTCATCAACATTCACGATACAACGCTCCATGCAAAACATTGCTTCTCCACCGAAACGATCCATCAAAAACTGAAAACACGAGGAGCGGGATCGGCGGGGGTGCGTACGTGTCGCTACCTATCGGCCGTCCAAGTAAACAAGTAAATTTAGGCTAGGATAAGAGCAACGGCGTCGGCAGTGGGACGTGAACGAAATAGGCTGACGCTTGCTAAGCAATAAAAGTTTCAGCCGTCGCCGTGATATAAATCACGGCCGGGGTAAGCCGAGAGATCAATGCCAAACACGCCTTCGTTCTCTTCTTATCCTCCGTTGATCCGTGGAAACAAAACGACGTGTAACACCGTTTCCTTCCACGTTCCGTTCCGGAGAAGCCTCCTGCCAAACAGCTCCCCGGCGACCACGTCGTTAGCGTAATAGACGCCGTAGAATCGAATTACCATGAGCCGGAGAAGGGACAGAGAGAGAGAGAGAGAGAGAGAGAGAGAGAGAGAGAGAGAGAAAGAGAGGGGGGAGGAGAGAGAGAGAGGAGAGGAGGAGAAAAACGGACACATACTCGCGGCGAAAGGAGTGTGAGTGTGTGAGAGTGTGTGTAAGGGAGGATTCGCCTCAGACTGACAACATTGGCTAAGAAACTATGCAAGAGCGACAGATCACAGGTTCACATACACCATAAAGCTGCGTCTATGTAACAAAACAGTGTTTAGCTGGGTACACACTATACAGGGTGTTCGCTCCGACGTTCTGCAAGATTTTTCAGCCATTTGCAACAATGTAATAAAAAAGAAGCCGTAGCATTCGGCGCCGTGTGCTACGAGCCACTATAATGGTCCCGCTGTTTAGTGCATGACATAAAACTATGTAATAGTATGGATCTCAGTTCCGAGAATTTAGGTACAATTTTTTCAAAATTCGTCATTGTGTGCTATCAGCCACTATACTGGCTAATCTCTCTTTTTTTTATGCGCTCATAAGTCTATATAATCGAAGGATTTTTAGTTCTGTTAACTCATATATTAGTTTTGCTGAATACGTTCCCCTGTGCTACAAGCCACTATAATGACTCCGCTGTTCAGTACATTATATGAAGCTATGTACTAGTTACGGATTTCAGTTCCGAGAATTTAGGTACGATTTTTTAAAAATTCGTCACTGTGTGCTATCAGCCACTATACTGGCTAGTCTGTCGCTTTTTATACGCTATAAAATTATATAATCGCACGAATTACAGTTCTGTGAATTTTTATGTTAGTTTTGAAAAGATCGACCTTGCGTACTATGAGCCAATATAAAGGCTCAGCTATTTATTATATGGTATGAACCTGTACAGTTCCATGAATTTCAGTCCTGTGAATTTATGTACGATTTTTGAAAATTAGTCATCGTGCGTTATCAGCCACTATACCGGCTGATCTGTATTTTTTTTATACGCTCATAAGTCTATACAATCGCACGAATTTTACTTCTGTTAACTCATATACTAGTTTTGGTCAAATCGACGTCGTATGCTACGAGCCACTGTAGTGGCACCGCTGTTTAGGACATAATATGAAGCTATGTACTAGTACGGATTTCAGTTCTGTGAATTTATGTATTTAAAAGTTTTGAAAAATTAATCATCGTGTGCTATCAGCCACGTCTAATAAAATAATGACCTTCGGAAAAAAATTGTTCTACCGGTAGATGTACCCTTAAAATAGTGCAACTTTGTCCTAAGATGTTTCTTCACACGATCATAAGTAACGGAGATATTTAGGTGCTTCCACTTAAATACCCCGTTCTGTATACTGACTATGTCAATTAAGTATTACAAAAGCAGTTGGAAATAGATCTGTTTTTTTTTTTGGAAAAATAACAAACACTTCCTGTAATAATATAAAAAATGAGCACACACAGGTGGGCAAATCCTTTTGAGCAGTAGTGTATCTGATTTGGCTTCTTGCTGCCTTATCCGGCGCACAACAGTGAAAGAGTAATTCCCGCTAACGGCCGAGGAGCTCGTACGTAGGATCACGGATGGGAGTTCAGGGTGAAGAGAGAAAAGAGTGTGTGTGCCGCGGAACGGAAAAGTTTTTCACTTTCCGGAGGGAAACTCCGTCGGCCGTCGACGGACAGAAAATGGCCTTATCAGGGCGAGACAGACACGCGACTCCACGGCAGTTTCGAGGACGATACACACGGACAACGTATCCTCCCATCCCCTTGGCAAGGTTACACCGACTGTCGAGTGGTACGAGGACAAGAGGAAACTTCTGCGATCCGATGAAATAAGGATATTCCGACGTGGGGACTCGAGGGTCGGCGAACGATCGTCCCCCGTGATCGTGAAACGTGAGATTCATTCAAGTTTGAGCATGAGCACTTGAAAGTGAATGAGAGTGCAAGCACTATACACTTCTGGTGGGAATGGAATATGAATTGTTCGAATTGGTACACATTGGCATCGAGGGGCAAGTATGTGTATTTAAATATTAGTTCAAATTTGAGTATGAGTAGCAGTATGAGTACAAGCAATAGCGTGAGTCTGGTTCTGAGTCTAACAACATCAGTCTGACAATGAGTATAAATTTAAATATATGTATCTGAATATTATTAAGAGTGTGATTATAAGCCTGAGTATTTGAATGCCAGTTCAAGTATGAATATGTATGTAAATACCAATAAGAATCTGAGCATAAGTATGTGTATTTGAATATGAGTAACCATCTGAGTATAAGCAATAACAGGAGTCTAAGTCTGACTAGTGTGGGTCTATAAGTAAGCACGATTATGATATTGATTATGAGCCGGAATATTTAAATGTGAGTGTAAGTATGAGTATGAATATTTGAAGGTGACCATGAGTGTGCATATTTGAATGAGTAACAGTATGAGTACAAGTAATAGTATGAGTCGGTGTGTGAGTCTACATATGAGTATGATTATGCCTAAGCCTGAGCATTTGAATCTGAGTATCAACATTAGAAGTTGAGTGTGGGTATTTGAATGTGAGTACAAGAGTATGAGTATTTTAATCTGAATATATGAGTATGAGTAGTAGAATGTGAGAGTATGTATGTGTATAAGTCTACGGATTTACCTATGCAGTCGAACAAATTACCTACACAGATTACGCTACATAAATTTAGAAACTAAAGGCTTTCAGGCGTCTCTTCTACCACAAACCATCACAGGCATCTGCGTGAACAACAAATAAAGAAAGAGACTTAGTTGGTTAAGAGTTGGTAGCCAGTCAAAGTTCAGAGTCAGAGTCAGAGTCAGAGTCAAAGTTCAGTGTCAGTGTTCAGAGTCTCAGTTCAGAGTCAGAGTCAGAGTCAGAGTCAGAGTCTCAGTTCAGAGTCAGAGTCAGAGTCTCAGTTCAGAGTCAGAGTCAGAGTCAAAGTTCAGGGTCAGTGTTCAGAGTCTCAGTTCAGAGTCAGTGTTCAGAGTCTAAGTTCAGGGTCAGAGTCAGAGTCCAAGTTTAGAGTCAGTGTTCAGAGTCTCAGTTCAGAGTCAGAGTTCAGAGTGTAGAGATCAAAGTATGAGTTCAAAGTCAAAGTTCAGAGCCAGTGTTCAAAGTCAAAACTCAGTCAGAGTTCAAAGTCAAAGTTCAGAGTCAAAATCAAAGTCAAAGTCAAAGTCAAAGTCAGAGTCAAAATCTGAGTCAGAGTACACTGCCAGAGTTCAGAGCCACAGTTCAGAGTCAGAGTTCAAAGTCAAAGTTCAGAATCAGAGATCAAAGTCAAAGTTCAGAGTCAGAGTTAAAATCAGATTTCAGAGTCAGAATCAGAGTCAGAATTCAGAGTCACAGCAAGAGTCGAATACACAGTGCAGTTATCCAGTATAATAGTTAAATTCACCTATAATTAAAAGTAGAACTCCACGAATTAATCACCCCGTGTCCTAATCTCCCAATCCGCTTTCCGCGCAATAATACACACCCCACTCATTCCATCTTTACATCAAATAAATTCTATAACACAGCAAAATTTTTGCTGTGCAACGGGCTAAAAAGCAGTAATTCCTCCAACCGGCGCAGGTGGTCTTTCCATTGTTATAAATGTATCTGACAGAACGTAGGATATACCCAACTCTATTTACAAACGTGTTAACTATTGCTCAGCGTACAGTTTCATCAAGTTGAGCTGCAATGGAACGAGGTAAATTTATTGTACAATAAAAGAATACACGATGACACCGAGAATTGATGACAAAGCCTGTAAAGTGTACGACAATGCTCGTCACTCGTCGTTTACAAACTTTTCACTTCTGCAAACAGCGGCACAGTATATTCACCATTTTATTTGACCAACGATTTGCAATACTCGACGTTCATGGAGACCGATCACCTCTGTGACATCGAACTCTTTCGATTAGAAAACGCAAATTTTATTCACTGTAACGGGAAAGTGAATCGGCAAAATTTAGACGGTAAAATATTCAAACGCACAATTTCAATATCCAGAAACGGCAGCTGGAAAATATTTCAGAGTCGCCAATCGTCCTTTCTCTTTTACAGGGCCGAAAAATAGTTGCCTTTGGAATTTTTTTTGCGAAAAACCCGCTCGAGTTATTGAAATGAAACTTGGAACGTTTATTGTTTGAACTTTGAACTATGCGTGCAATTTTTTTGCGGCAAAATACAGTACTCTTTGAAGTGTGCTGCATGTAATCATTACAGTGATGGCCACGGGAGCTCCGGCCTTCCCCCACTCTAGCTCCATTCCCCTCCTTTCCCCTCGGACCACTGTTGTCACAGATCACAGTCTATATGAGGGGAATGGAACTAGAGTGGGGGAAGACCGCAGCTCCGGTGGCCATCACTGGGTTAAACTATCATAGCGACACCAATTTTTGGAATTTTAAAAAATCTTTTCAGGGATGTATTCTCAAGGATTCAAAGTAGCCTATAATGTAAAAAAAAACAAATATAGTCAAATTTATTATTTTTTAATATAAACGCAATAAAATAATTTCGGGCACAAAGGGTAAATATTGTAGGGAAAATATATTTAACCCCTTACATGTCCACCCCGTGAGAGTGACGGGCTGTTATAACGCATGCAGCTCTGACCTTAGTTTTTTCATTAATTTCCAATAAAAGAAAGATTATTATTTACATCCCATTATTGCTTCTTCTACCCTACAGTAAGGTACCCAATTAATTTATGCAAGAATACGCATTTTTTGGACGATTTTCTAAACTTTATTGAACACGCAAGGGGTTAATGTTAACAAGATGCACACAACTGATCAACTTGATTGGCCAGGAAGGACTGCCGTTTTTAATATGAACATGCCTTCTGTTTAACAGCATGGGTGAAATGGCAGTCCTTCCTGTTTATACTCAGACTCATCATCCCTGTGTATTTTCTCATAATAACATATATTTTTCCTACAACATGGAGTACAGTAGAACCTTGATTATACGTTCACTGCTCATCCTATGTCAGTTACAATCTAAAATTCTCATTAACCCTTTGACTGTGGGCTGCTTGGAAGCAGTGAGCTATTGCACTAAACGCCCATGGGCGTCGACAGTACACGGTGAGTGACTTTATCAAGCGCCTACAGGCGTTGATAGCAGTCAAAGAGTTAACAACAGTGTGTGTTAATTACACACTAAAATGAACTTATTATTTTCGTGCGAATGACAGCTCGTACAATCGAGGTCTCGCGGTGTTCTTTTTCTATTAAAGAAGTATGAAATAAAGAGAATAAAAATTTACGACACGGAGGTAGTCGGAATTTAGCGCAACGTTCGTTGCAACTTCGCAACCGCGTTATTTTTCCGCGCTTCGATCGAGCTGCCGTTGCGGATGAAATTCCGCGGGCTACGTATCAGCAAACTATAAACACGACATCGACGGATTCACGGGCTCGTTTACAACGGAGCCGTTGCAGCAAAGCGTTCCCGAATTTCCCGGCGTTTTAACGCGGTCGGCCGCTTTTTACGCGAGAAAGAAATTTCGGGAGAGCGCGCAGACAGACGCGGTTGCAAATTTACCCTCCATAATCCTACTTTTTTGGTGACTACAAAAAACTGTGTAACGTGGAAGTAGCAAACATTAACCCCCTGGACTCAAATGACCAGTCTGGCGCGTGACAGTAACCTACTACCGAAATACATACAGGGTGATCTATTTTAATCTATAGATAGGTAAATGCTAATATTTCGAAAAGTACGTACACCTCCACGTATTAGTGCCCTCTCTATCTCATTTAATGCCCCAAAAGCAGGTTTTTCAATTCAATATAGTTTCCGAAATATTAACATTTATAGATTAAAATGGGTCACCCTGTATATTAGGTCATCCTACAATTAATTTCGCTTCGTCCATGGGAATTCTGCGAGGCTTGTATCGATATGAAGAATGGAACGAGGAATTAAGACCCGTCGGTACAGTTCGACGAGTAAAACTTGAACATTCAAGTCTGTCTACCAAATTATAATAATTTTTGCACTCGACCAAGAACGTGTGCTGGTAGATTTAACCCTAACAATTAGAGTACGGAACGTGACGCAGCTAGCACTCAATGGCAGTATAATTTATTTGCAAAAATGTATTATTTTGTAAACAAATAAAAAGATGTACAAGTTTAATCTCTAACAGATTATTCGGTGAAACCAAAATTCTTTTTTTGCATGATAGTCTCAATATTAGATCATAGTAAACGTATCATTCTGAGCGGATAGTTGCGCCTTTAGGCCACAGAGATAATTTTTCTGAGCGTATACATCCTCTAAGGGTAAATTCTTTATACTGTCTTGGTCCTGGGAATTGTCATTCTGTTCGAAATAGTCGTTTTGTCGGATCTGCTCAACTGGTGGCCCGCCGGAGCACTGGGCCGTGCGCGAGTAGAAGCTACTGCCACTCGTCCTCTGTTACGTTCAAACCGTAATAACCAAGAAC
Organism: Macropis europaea; assembly: GCA_916610135.2. Taxonomy (NCBI): domain Eukaryota; kingdom Metazoa; phylum Arthropoda; class Insecta; order Hymenoptera; family Melittidae; genus Macropis; species Macropis europaea. The sequence continues at coordinate 10,099,048 of OU744352.1, read as the reverse complement.
CCCTTCGTCAACAGTAGCAACAGAGGATCCATAATAACTGATAATGACGTCAACACAAATAACAAAAATAACAACGCGCAAGAACTCGTATAGCTTTTTACACTGTCCTTGGCACCGGCCCGTGCGATCCAGCCGGAAAGAAGTAATAAAGTCTGTTCCCAGCGACCGGCTCCTTTGAGCCGAAACTGAGGAACTGAGCAATCTCGTCGGTTATAAAGGCTGAGAGAGGCGCGGGCCAGCCGACCGACCAGCCGTAGGAAATAAAGTAAGGAAAGTAGAATTCGAAAGACCGCAGGGGAGCGCAATATCTCTCCATCAAATTCGGCGACTCAAACGGCGTCCTCCCCTCCCTCTCTCCGTCGCCCCACCCACCGCCCGCCGCCCCGCCCACTCCGCGTTCGAGAAATCGCTCTCGCGGAACGACTCAGAACACGAAGAAGTCTCTTTCCGTTTCCACGGACCACTGTATCGTGGAAACTCTGTCTGAAGATTATTTCCTTGACTGATTATGGCTGCTCTTGCTACAGCGGAGATACAACAGCTCAAGGTCACTCCTCCCTCTCGGTTCTGACAAATGATTCTCATTTCGCACCCTGGCGAACGAGGTGTACCGTTTTTTACGTTTTCTTCAATTTTTTAACGCTTTCAGTGTCACGCTGTATTGGTTGAAAATTGTAGACTTTTGAAATTGTTTTACAAAGTGAATATAACTGTAAAGTTTATCTCTTTTGAGATGGTCACTGCCGCAGTGGAAACAACTGGGTTTGGTCAGACACGGTACGAATTGCTGTTTTAATTGTAAATAGGAAAAGAAGATACACTTGTTAGGTATAGTTGTGTACGTGTGATGTTACGGCGATGTTTCAATGTCAAATTTGCTCTGAATATTGTCAAAACCAATAGAAACTTCAATAAATAAACTGATGGCTCCCATGGCAATCAACGTGTTAAGCAATAATACCGGTAACAATCAGACCTTATTGGATATATTTATTAATACTATACATGATCAAATAAATACTGATTGAATCTACGTGTGACACAGATATGAGTAACTCTAGGCCCTCATATGTGTGTCTCCACATATCTACTACGCGACATATCTTATTATAAGATTTAAGTATTGTGATGATATTAGATATACGTATGCTTCCAAAAATAAAGTATCATTTTTCACCTAATACTTCTGCCTTTTCATCCTCCAAAGTGACCTTGTAACACGTAATTACGTTCAATTATTAATTGCCGTGCATAAAAAAGAGTGATCATTCCTGGTCCGTTTTCGTGAAATAAAAATCGTGTCTTAAGGGGTTAATTTCTCCGGCGCTACTTACGGTGTCACGTGGTCCCCTAGATGCATTACTCCTCTCCCCTTCCCCTCGCCACTCCCCTCCTGCGGCCCGCACGCTCCCCGCCCCGCCCCTCCGCGCCACCGCCAACGTTTTACTCGGGTTCTAACTATTTCGTGAAAAGCGAGGGGATAATCCTGGAGAAATTTATCAGCTCCGCAGCCGGAGGACCCGCCGACCTTTCCGGCAGGGCCAATCTCGCGAGCTGAATTCTCCTCGGCACAGAGGCGCGTCGGGAAAAGGAACGAAGGGACGTCTAATATCTGCTGGAAAGACGGAGCACATAATCTCCCCGGAAGGATAAACCCGGTTACCGTTGGTCAGGATTTCGAAATACGTCCCGGCCATGTCGGCCACGGGATCAGCCGTGGGCTGTTCGAATCGAAACGATAGGAGGGGACTTGTTTGTTACCGATCTGGTTCACTTCTTGGGGTCCTGTGTTCGGCATGAGCAATTCAGAAGAATTATGCAGTAGAACCTAAGATCATACTGTTTGAGGCATTCGGGTGCAAGCTGTGTGAAGTAGGAAAATGCTCCCAACGTTTCGCCAGCATTACAGGGAGATTCATCAGGGGTTTGAGGACGTACTGAGACTAATTTGCGTCAGGATGTTCACTCTTTTAAGTACCCATGTTCTTGTTTCGTATTTAATTAAAAATTGAGTGGTTGAGCCAATGATCTGGACATGAACATAGGTACTTAAAACAGTGAACATCCTGAGGCACATCAGTGTCAGTGCGTCGCCAGGCCCTTGATGAAGCTAGCTGCAATGCTGGCGAAATGTTGGGAGCATTTGTCTACTGGACACGGCTTACTGTATGATCTGTAATGAATCAGGACCTGAAAGCCTCAAAGGTCTAAGTAGAACCTCGATACTTGTGCGTGGGTCTCGTTCGTTGGATCCTGGCAATAACTGGTAAGAATGATGCAGCCAAATGAAGATTAACAGTTGGGAGGGCAAGCTACCGTGTCAGTCCTCTTGGAGGTATATTATGTGATTGGACTTCTGAGGCACATGATTGGTTACCTTGAGAGTTGCACGAACTCCTGCAACTATCGAGGTCTTACTGTATTTATTCTGTGTTATGGTTGCGTTCTTCTTTTGTATGTAATACGGCATAGACTGCTATGATCATTTAGTCGGGGGCCCTACAGCTTTAGGTGGATTCTAAACCACCATGTCGCTTAGAATGTTATTAAGTAAGCTCAGGATGTTTTGCATATTAACCCTTTCTGCCCTGCCGGTACTTTGTAGCACCACTTATATTAAAACGCTGTCATGAACTAAATATGCTTAAAACCCTGCTATAACTTATAAATTCTGCTTCTTTGAAGTTCTCTCAGATGTTATGAAATGGTGTCAGCACTCAGAAACACCATATTTAGTTACACACAGAAGAAGTTTCATGTTATGAACGCGGTAATGGTTCATTTGTTTCCAGGCTGTTACATATTGTTGTACTTTTGAAGGCAATTAGTGTTATAATTAATTTCTGCAGGATAGCAGTTTTTGTATACATTCTATACAGGATGTTTTACAACAAATGGTAAATATTTTAGGGAGTGATTCTGCAAGCCAAAATAAGAAAAAGAAATGAAAAAATACTGTTAAAAAGTATGTGTACTTACAATACGTGTTATTGGGCCAGTACTCAAATATCTAGAATAAAAATTACGGTAAAAAAATAACGATAACATAATTCAAGACTTCAAAGGGATAGAATTAAATTTCTGTGAGGCCCATTTGCTTGCTTCTACTAAGATTGAATAGTGATGACGCCTGTGAGATATGCCCGTAGGGGCATTCCACTTGCTCTCCAAGAAGAAGCAGCGTCCACGTGACCAGAAGGCGGAGATACTGCTCACAGTTTCCCAGAGGGCGTGGCTTATACACCGAAGAAGCGAGTCAAGCGCCCGCACGGGCAACCCGTGCCCACTGTCGTTGTAAACAGATATTCCTAGTCTAATTATATGTCTCAATACTCTTTCAAATTTGCTTAACAGTATCAATTGAAAATATGGAGCCAAAAAATCCAGAGGAGGTGAATTTCAAGACACTTTTCAGCAGGCTGAGAGATCCACGGATCACCTATAGAAAAAGATTGGCCGATCTGCTGCAATTTATCGATCCAATTATAATACTTTTTCCGCCGGTAAATCCCGGCGGATGGTCGCGTAGACGTCAGTCGTTAAAACACAATAGATTCCCGGCGTCCTCCTTCGATTCCGGTATTTCGGGTCGTCGTGTAAGGGCCGTCCGGGTCGAAAACTGCGTCGGACGGAGCGCGATCGGCGCAGTGCCGAATTTATGGTGGCTGTCCGAGCTACCGGGGATTTATGGGAATCCAATGCCTTAATTGGAAAATTATAGGACAATGTCTGGGAGCCGACCGGTCGGCCCACGGCTCGTTATTCAACGCGTATAATCTGCCGTTCACTTTCACAACCGGATCTCCAATATTTTCCATCCCGACAACACCCGCAGACAATGGACAATGACCACCCGTTAGGCCCGCCGTAATCACATCTGAAATTCTGAGGAAGTTTGATCTCGATACACACGGTAGGATGAATTGCAGCGCGCCAGGGATGGCGTATATTCAAACGGAGTCAAATGCAGCAATTGGGTAGTATTTTGCTTCTGACTATAGCGGAGGCGTGTAGAGTAGGCCGGTCAAGGTCACCGATTGTTTGGAGGGCCTTCCCCCACTCCCAGGGCGAACGTCGGTAAGGGAGATCCCGTGCTGGGCCTGTGGACCGCGCAAGGGAGACGGAGTGGGGGAAGTCTCGCGTAACGCACAGATTAAGGGCCCTTTACATAAAGAGAATCTCAGACGATCAATACTTGTCAATATTTCGTCAATATTAAAAATACTTTGATTTTCATCAAACCATCTTATGAATATTTTAAATATCGTCAATACGTCAATCTGTCCCCTCACACGTACAATAACATTGACAATACTGAAATATTTACAGTACATATATTGATCATCTGAGGGCCCCTTAACAAATTATGGATTTAGCCTTGCGTATTCTACATTTGCGGATTCTTATCACCGTCTACATTGTTAAGAATAATCCATAGAAATGTACAGATTGTCAAACAATATTATTTTGAAATTACGGGGATAGATAGTACTCGATAAATTGATTAAAAAGTGTTTAATAAACGTTAGTTGAGAAGTCAATATTAAATGAGCTGTAAATAATTTGGTATTGAACAAATTATTTGGAAACTTGTTTATAACTGGAATAATGTTGATTTTTCGAATGATATTTATTAGATATTTTTTACTCAGGATATCGAGTACATTCCACCTATCCTGCAATTACATGTGACCTTATAACTTTTCAAAACATGACTGTTATAAAAAATGAATTTTTTAAATCGTATTAAACACTTCAAACACAACATATTTTATTCAACAATTTTTACTATAACATCAACGAGTGCGAAGTTATTTTCAATGGTAGTTTCTAGTGACTCACTAATTGTAAATATAATTAGTCTATGGAATTTTTAATAATTTTTGTTACATTGTAATGAAATGGAAAAGGAGATTTATTGTTCCTAAACGTTTTGCAAAGCGACTGAAATGAATTTTGATGTATATTGTGTCTGTTTACCCAATGAATTGGCGGTTTTCAGTGACTCACTAGATATAATTATTCTATGGAATTTTTAATAAAATTTGTATGTACTTTTGTTTCATTGTAACGCAATGGAAAAGTAGACTTATTGTTCCCAAACGTTTTGCAAAGCGCCTGAAGTAATTTTGATGAATATTGTATCTGCTTACCCAATGAATTGACAGTATTTAGAGACTCAATAGATATAATTCTTCTATGGGATTCTTAATAATATTTGTATGTACTTTTGTTTCATTGTAACGCAATGGAAAAGTATACTTATTGTTGCCAAACGTTTTGCAAAGCGACTGAAGTAATTTTGGTGTATATCATGTCTGCTTACCCAATGAATTGGCGGCGCATAAGACGTGTAGCTGGTGAACCAAAATGGAGGCCACCACGGCCGAAAGACGACTCAACATCGTAACCGATCCTCAACTCATCTCTGTTTCGAAAGTTAGGTCGCGGTGTCTCTGTGCTCCTTCTGACCTGTAATTCACAAAACAAAAGACATATTTTACTTATCATAAATACTAACTTTGAATGAATTATGTGATTTTGTACAACCTATCACTACACTGTACTTCACTAAACTTTGTGTGCCACGCAGTATTTACTGATCATTCCAAAGTTTCTAAATTGCTGAAGAGCATGAATGTAACCTTAAAGTATACTCTGTTTAATCATCATTACTAGACTGCAGATGTTTATGCAATTTAACAAGCCTAAATATCTAAAAAAACGCGTATTTATAACCGTGGAAAAATAAAAAGTACATTTTTTAAACATTTACAGAACAGAATACAGTTTTGTCAAAGTTTTATTTCTATAACTACATTAACATAAAACATATTGAACTCTAGAACTGTATATTTGAATAAACATCCACAGTCTAATTATTAATGGCTTTCACAATTTTTCTATTGGTCACATTAGACCTCACTAAACACATTCATTAATACTCTACATGTTCAAACAAATATTTATTGAATACAGGTGTCATTCATACAGGGTGTCCAATGAGGTATTCAACAAACTTTGCCCCTGTGTACAGCAGGTCATTCTCAACAAAAAATGTGGTACACCCTATAGATCTGTTTTGTTTAGTCAGTCAATTATATTGAAAATAATATATGAGTCATATATACAGTGAAACAAAAATTCGAATGCATTTACCTTATTTTATTAAGTTATCCCATAAGTAATAAAAATTTCCTATCATAATTTTAGAAGTTGAAATACAAAAACATAGTCTTCTATATATTTTGCCTTTTTTGCATTATGCATTTACAACGCCCGTTTTGCAAAAATTCTTTCACTTAAACTTAACGTTAGTTACAATTTTACATATAAATCATTTTGGAGACTCCTAAACAGGCTGCAGTCACCGGACACGCTGTGCATGAGTGACACGGCAGTGAAGGTGTCAAAGATTAAGAACCCTACATTACACAGGCGACACAACGTATTTTCTACACCTGAACATATTTCTGAGTGACGGTGAACTCTTGACAGGCCATCGGTCAACCGCGCGCGGGCCGATCTATCTGAAATTGAATCTTATTGCGTGGTAATTAAAGATAAAGCGACGGGCGACGAATGTGCTCGTTAATTATACTCGGTTCCCCCGGTGCACAATGTCAAACGATCCTGGCAAGCCTACCGAAATCCCCCAGGACTTCGAAATAACACCTCCGGCTGCCTGGGGCTGACCGAATCGGGTTCAAGAGACACAAAGCCTCCCTAGGCAGAGATCAATGCGTCGCTACACCGATCTCTCTGTGTCTGTATGTGTGTGCGTGTGTGTGTGTATAGGTATGTATGCGTCCCAGAAAAAGGGTCGACGCTTCAGAGGCCGGATTAACAGTTTAACACATTCAGAACACCCGTTCTCCTCTGTTCCATTTCTTCGCAAATGCACCCTCAATGAATTCCTAACGACCTCGTTTCCTCGAGAATCGATATTTAAATTGAAATTAGACTGGCCCGTGGAATCGAGGAAATTCATACTGAAGTTGTCGCGACGTTCCTGAAAACATTCGACTCTGTTTGAACAGTTTTAACGCCCCCGCTTTGTCTTGCAAGCAAATTCACGGGCGTTTGAACACTCTGCGGTTGGAAGCAAATATTGAATTATTTTATCCCTGAATCGCTTTTACATAACCTCAAACGACCTCGAAATCAATTGTTATTATAATCACGGTATTACTACAGGTAGATTTAAATTTGCGAAATTAATTCCGGATCGTTGCGGATGATCGAAAATGTAATGAACGTAACCTCAAACGTGACCATTATTTCTCCATACGTATTTCGTGCTCTTGTCATTGATGTGCAATGAATTATTATTAGGTTTGCTTTGCATGTGCTTCCGAAATTTCCATTTATTTGTTTTTAAATTTTCACTGCCCTTTTGTTTTAAATTTTCACTTATCTAGGACACTGCAGGTTTTACGAATTTCAAAAGGGTAGTAATACAGCTGCAGCTACGAAACAATTGTGCAGCATATTAGGGGAGAATGTTGCACTATAGGGCTACCACTTGTTTCTATCTGTACAAAATGTTTTGTTCAGAATCGTCAAACTGCCCGTTAAATGGTGACGAATTGCAGATAATAATGGCCAACATGTTGTTTATTAAATAAATTCCTTTTCAAAATTGTGTAAATTTTAATTTTATCCAACAATACGACAGAAATTATGCAAGACATAATAGTTATAGTAGACTAAAATAATGGAACAGGTACAAAGATGTTTAATATACAGGGTGTCCCAGTGATCGTGGTACAACCGAGTGGGAGCTTATTCCTCGTGCAAAAATAAATCAAAATTATATTAAAATTAATTGTTACATCGGAATGACTTAAATTATTTTTAGAACAAATTAACCCTTTAATGCGATTCCAAGAATAAAAGCCATAAATGTGTAAAGAGAAGGAGAGGTTAGGAGCACTTTATTATCGGTTCATTCTAATTATACCAAACCATAACATCGTTCACGAACGCCATTTTATTTTTAAGTAAACACACGCATTTGTGAAGAATATTTGATCTTAGTGGCCTAAAAAACAAAACTATGTATGAACAAAAATATCATTCTATATTTTCCACTTATTTTTCCATGAGGACCTCGTTTTCGGTTGTACCAAGATAACTGGAACACCCTGTATACCTCTGACAATGAGACCAGTTACCGTCACTTTAACACAACCTCAAACATTTTCAAAACAAACTACAACAATACTGATATTATGGCAGTTATATTTACTTCTTCGATTGCATTCAGAGAAAAATTGATTTTTAATCGTTGTAGATGACCGAAAATGTTCTAAACATAACCTCACCCGGCCTCCAAACAATTATAATCATACCGATGTGATTGCACGTATATTAATTTCTTCGATTGCACACAGAAGAAACGAATTTCTCATCATTCAAGATGATCCTTATGTATTCAACATAACCTCAAATATCCTCGAAGCAAATAATAATAGTATCGACTTTATTTCACTATACTTGATAGTTAACATGGACTGAGACAATGGAACAGATAGAAAAATGTATAAAATATGTGGCTGAGACTATTTATTATTCCAGAGACGACATGTTCCTAATAAACAAATAATTCCTGATTTCTGGAAACGCTCATGCGACCGAACACTTTGCGGTTACGTAGAAAGGACGAGTCACCTTATTGTTTCAGAGAAATGACAATAAGGTCTCTCTCCAGGGGACAAAGCGGGTGAATCGCTTTGAGGGCCGCGTGTGTACCAAAAGGGCACGGTAAATCAGACGGTCGGTCGAAGTCAAACAGAAGATTGTTACCACGAAATTCCGCGTGATTCAATTTGACCGGAAGTTCGACCGAAAACACGATTCGCCAGGCGGTTTCCGGGTGCCGCCCTAATGAATCCATCGGCAACTCTTGAACTACAGTTCCTCACCACCCCAGCAATCCTTTCAAGCCTGCCGTCACCCCCTTAATGTCCTCCCCCGTCGTTCCGACCAGCGAATGGAACTTTCTGTAGGAGAAAATAAGAGTTGGGATTCCAATGATTTGTCTCTGAAATCTTATTTCAAATTAGGAACTGATACACATCATTTGGAATCGATCGTAATCATGAATCAAATGTTCGATTGTGGATTATAATTAAATTGTTGACTGCAAGAAAATTGAATTGTTTCTGAATTCAACTGCAATCAATTCGAGGCAATTTTATTATAATTGAATTCGGTTACAATTAATTCAAATTCGATTAGAATTAATATAAACAGAACATAAGAATTGGGATTCCAACACGATTTGTCCTTGAAATCTTATTATAAATTCGTAATTGGTATAGACAATTTGTATTTCGATATTATTTCGATCGTAACCGTGAATTAAATGATCGATTGCAGACTATACTTAAATTGTTGATTGCAGGGTAAACTTAAGTACCGTCGAATTCAATTGCAGTCAATTCAATTGCAACTGAATTCATTCGAAATTAATTTAAATAAATGTAGTATTGACTGAAATTAATTGTGATCAACTTAAGTCGATTCAATTATAATTGAAGTCTGTTGTAATTATATTAAAATGATTCAATTGTAGCCGATTTAATATGCGTCTAATTTAAGTCGATTTAATTGTAATTGGATTTAATTGCAATTCATTTATAAATCAGAGCAATTAAAGTCGAATTTAGTAGCAATTAATTGAAATCATTTCAATTGTAAACTAATTCATTTTCAATTAACTGAAATCATTGCAATTATAATGGAATTTAGTCATAACTAATTAAAACCATTGCAGTTTCAATAGAATGTATTCGCAACTAGTTTAAACCAGCTTAACTGTACATGAATTTAATCGCCATCAAATCATGTCAATTCAATAATTATTAAACTCAATTGAATCAGTGCAATTAGAGTTGAATTCATTTTCAATTAATTAAAATCATTGCGATTCTGATTGTATTTAACCACAATTAGTTGAAATCATTGCAGGTGTAATAGAATTTCATCGCAATTAGTTAAATCGATTTAATTATAACTGACTTTAAGCGCGATTAATTTAAGTAGATGCCATTATACTTGAACCCGATTAAATCAGTGTAATTCGAGTCGAATTCCATTCCACTTGATTGAAAGCATTGCAATTGTGATTGAATTTAGTTGATATTAATTGAAACCATTGCAACTGTGATTCAATATAGTTGCAATTAATTGAAATCATTACAACTGTAATTGAAATTCGCCTTCGCCAATACATTTCTTCCCCCTATACCATGCAGCTTTCATCTAAACAATTCTTTTGTATCCCCATACATTAGGAAATTCCGGACAGTATAGTGTATAGAACACTATACACATATAACATACGTTACATATAGTATGCATATAAGTAGTACGTACGTAACAAAGTGATATAAACATGTAATAGCACGAAATATGCAAAAATATACGTAAAAGGAAAATGTAAACCAAAAGTGGGCGATTCAGACGAAGGGAACTTTTCTAAGAGACAATTGTTCGTTGGGCAAAATAAGAGCAATACTCTTGAAAGCCCTAAAGGAAAGAACAAATTCATTCGTTTATACCAGTTTGCATACACTTTTCGCGGTCACCTAGTAGAATCACGATTCGCTCCGACGCGTCTTCTATCGGCGCTCCATCAATAGCGCGGTTCGTTTAAAATATCGCTGTCGGGCAAGGGGTCGAAATCGGGGGCGGGATGAAGTCACGAGGATTAATAAATTCCCGGCTCATTCGTCGACGACCCCCGTGAAAGACGAGACGAGAAAAAAAAACACATAGAACGGCCGGCTCTCGAGCCGGAAGGGCATCGCAGCTTCAGCGTATTCCAGAAAATATAAATCAAGCAATGCGTGCGTAATTCCCGGGCCGAAGCCACCGTTAAGCTTCTTTCGCCGCGATTCTGTCGAATGATTAATCCACGGAGATTAAAAAAGCGTTGTCGCGTGCTCGTAATGAAAACGAATGTCGTTCTTACCATTTCGAGCAGATTACGTTCGCCGTTCGCGTGCCGCCCCGCCCCGGGGAACGGCGACGTTGTTTCTCATTCAAGATCGGAAGTTATTCGAACCGGTTTAATCTACTACACCGTTTTGCTTTCCTTCCCCTGTTTTCGAACGGCTTACCTGCAGTTCTGCAACAGTGTCTGTATGTAATTTGTAATCTTGCACGCATGCAACCTTAATCAACTTCAAACGGAGAGGAATGAGGTCTGGAGTGTTCTAGAGGGTCGATAATGTTTTGTACATAACCTCAAACATTCTCGAAGCAGATTATAATGATACCGACATTGTTGCACGTATATTTACTTCCTCCATTGCGTACTGGGGGAAGTTAATTGCCGATCATTGTGTGTGATCGAAACTGTCTTGAACATAACCTCAAACACCCTCGAAGCAACTTATAATAATAGCGATATTATTGGATGTATATTTACTTCCTCGATAGCATATACTGGGAAATTAATTCCTGGCAGTTGCAGATGATCAAAAATGCTTTGAATATAACCTCAAACATTCTCGAAACAAATGACAATAATACCGATATTATTGCATGTATATTCACTTCTTCGATTGCATGCAGAGAAAAATTTATTTTTGATCGTTACAAATGGTCGAAAAACTTCCCGAACATAACCTCAAATATCCTGGAAACAAATTATAATGATACCAATTCCATTTCATGCAGCTTAACTTCTTCGATTGCATGCTGAGGAAAATTGATGTTTGATCGTTGAAGATGATTGAAACATGTCTTGAACATAGCCTCAAACATTTACGAAACAAATAATAACATTTATATCGTGTACATTTCTTTTCACAATTTCATATAAGGGGCAATTCTTGATCGATCATTCTAAATGATCAAAAATGTCTTCAACATAACCTCGAACATCTTCGAAGCGAATTATAATTGTATCGATTTTATTTCACCGTACTTTGTAGTTATAATCGACTAAAACAGTAAAACAAATACAAATATGTATAATATATACGCAATATGATTTTAGGTTAGTCTGACTGCAGTCAGTAAATAAGCCTGAGCACAAATTGCTGTTATAAACCCTAACCTCGTTGTATATTACTGTTATCATTATATACATGCCATTTCAACATGTTCAATTGCAACACAAATTGAGGTTAGGCTTGAGGTTAACCGGGCTGCAGTAAAGGGGCGAAATTCAACACACATTGTCATCACAAAACCTAACCTGATTACATGTGGATCAATATACATACATTATTATCCCGTGTTCAGTTGCAACATAATTTTAAGGTTAGCTTGAGTATAATGAGAGCGTGAGATTTAGCACATATTGTTATTATGTTATAGTAACTACACCCAACCTCATCATACATATATCATTCAAAAAAGTGTATAAAGAAAAATATGTATATTATAACAAACATATGTGTATATGATCGTAAGAATGGAAATTATTTAAACAACAAAAAGGTATTCATATTTTCCATAACGAAATGGACTCCTCGCTTTTGCTCTCTTTTTCCTGAATATAACTATAGTTGCTGTTCCGGAATGGGCCGTAACGATTCGAGATCGTCAAGTCTCGGGTTTCTAAATGAACATTTGAGAGTGTTTACTGTTGCTTTTTTATTTCTAGGCTGTTTAGTTGCTCGAGTAGAAGTGGTGATTCTTCGGGAAGCATTAATTATGAAAGCTCGGAGTGGAAGGGAGGGGTAGCTGTGGTCGCGTGGTGGGAGAAAAGGGTCTTAGGACTGGCCTGGGTCCTTCTGACGCGCGTAACGCCAACGGTGATGACGATGTCCGCGATTACAATAATATCCGTGATAACAATTATGATGACAACAATAACGGTTGGAATAACAATAATAATAATAATGATGAGTATGATAATAATGATAACAAATATAATAATGGTAATGATAGTTATCAGAACGGAAATGTTGGTAATAGTAGCATAGGTGGTAATTGTAGTAGTAATGGTGATAGTCTTATACAACAATGCTATCGTATTATAATTACTGTACAGATTCATCTGCGTGGAGAGGGGCAGCGAGTTCGTAACATAGCCATCCAAGAGAACATGCGAACGATCAACGTGTAATTTTCTGTAACAATATTATTTTCGTGTAAAATTTTAATAGATGTAGCGAGAGTACATGCTCTCAGTTACTGAAATTACTGCTCGTACTCAAAACTGCATTATCGATGGTCCATCACCCGCGACGCAAAATGTAAGCTTACAACGCACGCAACGTCACCGGCTTACACGTCGCAGCCCACCGGCTCTCACTCGCAATTTATTCTCCGCCTGGTAATTCAACAATTACCCGGCGAAGAAAAAAGATTTCATTGGGTCATTACGTTAACTGCTCAATTATTCAGATAAATGTTGCACGGCATTAAAGGGGCGCTTTGTACTTAATTCTGTTAATTATCCACACGTGCGGAAAGTTTCTCGGGAAATTGACCGTTTTGCATAAAAGTTCAGACACTCGTGCGTGCATTGCACACGAGCGGCGGAACGAGTGAAAGAAAAATTAAAATTACGGAAAAGAAAGTTTGTACATCTATTATTTTCGGTAGAAATTTACTTATTGCGTTCTAATGCTATTTATTTATTTTGTACTGCAAATTTTGTTAACAGACAAATTACTAGATTGAATGTATCAAGATGTAATATTTTACTCTTCAGTTGTTCCAACCTAAGTTACAGTGTGAACAGTACTGGATCATCTCCATGATATTGTTAATTTTCCAATGAATATATAAATAACTAAAAACCCCGAGTGCCCACAGCATAAGGGTGGTTATAAGAAAGGGACAAAACTTCAGAAGTATAGTCTACTTGTTATAATGACAAAAAAATGTCATATGCACAGTTTTAGCAGCTTGTCTATGGAATGTGTGTTCTTAGGTTGGGTGAAAAGTTGTTAAACAATTAAAAACAGCGAATATTTTCAATATTTTCTCTAGTAAGAAACCTTGTATCTTGTAAATAAATTATTTAACAGCCTATGTGTATATATTGTTTTAAAAGCTTCACCACAATCAAGTTTGGCCTCTTGTTTTAGGAACATCCTGTATCCATTTATTCGCAAATAGAAGAACATATAATGAAGCTAATCAGGCCATTTGTATGGAAATTCCGTGAACGTACCTTCAAGACTCCAACAATCAATTTTTATGAGATTGACACTGATTAGAATTTTTTCTAACCTTACTATTAAAACGTCTAACGAAGCTATGGAATCACACTAATATACTAAAGCATTCCTAGTATAAACATTTACTGAAATATGAAGATACAATAATTACCAATAAACAAGAAAATTATCATCACAGATTATGCATTATGGTTTACTAACCTTCAGCAACTTTACTAACCTATTATGCAATTTTAATAATATTTCATGCCTAAATTTAGCATGCATGTTATATGCAGCATACACTGTTTTATTATTAGACAAATGGCTCTTATGGTAGCCATAGAAGAACCTAATTCCCCTCAGGTACAACAACTTTTAATAAACAAAAAAAATATCATCACAGATTATGCATTAATGTTTACCACTCTTGAGCACCTCTGATCTATTATCCAATTCTGAAATTATTTCATGCTTAAATTTAGCATGCATGTTATATATTGCATACACTGTCTCATTATTAGACAAATAGCCATTGATCTAGCAATGGAAAAACCAAACACAAGCTACCATCAGTCTGGAGCTTTTCATCGGACCCTAATAACCTAGCCCAACAGGACCACAGAACCGATCCACCGTAACAATACACAATAACTGCACAGCCAGAGTGACATGATGACCCTTTAATGACGAAACCGTGCGATGCGGCTGTGTCTATGCGAAACCGTTGCGATCGAAAAGCAGAGGGTGATGTTGTGTTGGTGCGGGCGCACGTCGTCAAAGTACCAGGATGCGCAAGTGGCACGATTCAGTTATTCAGCGTTTCACTAGGCACAGCCTAATTCGCAGTGTGCCCAATGGATTACACGGGCCTCAGTGCTACCGATGCAATTAATAACTTCCAGCTCTGGAGCCCGCGGCTAATAGCGGTTAGTTCGTCGGCTCCACAGGGGTTTATTGAGCAAACATTGCTCGAAACTACAATTGCCAGGCTCCTACTGCCAAAACCGATCGATCCGCAGCAAGACGGCCAGCCTGGAAAGCAGACAGAGGAGTGATCGGTTTCTGGACAACAGGGTGGGGGCAGTTAGGGAGGTAGGGCAACCATTTCTCCGCTGGAAGATCTTCTGTAACAAAAAGGACGTTAAGAAGTGCAACAGGGAACTTAGTTCCAACTGGCCATCAGCCCAAGTTTTAGGGTGAATAGTAAGTCGCACAAAGAAGGTCAGTTTCTGGTTTTACCAACTTACGCTTCTTTTGGGCTTACCAGCTACCAGCTGGAGGATCAGCTTGACGACCTCCTCTTTAAAGACATACCACGTTAAGGACACTGGAGAGGAGCGTACGAGATTGGGGTATTTGTTGGGGACATCAGTCAGGAGAAATAGTTGAGCAGTCAATTCGATCAGAACACTCAACACTGTGCAGTTAGCAATCAGTTCAGTTCAGCTCAGGGCGCACTAGAGTTTGGGTCTCCTCGCATCGCATAGACGCTATAATCATTATTTTCAAATCAAGTCAAGTTTAACTCAGAATAATGTACTGAGCCTACATGCAGTGTCATCATTTCCCACATCAGAGGTAGACAACCCACTGTGTAATATGCGAGCCTTTCAAGGACTTAGCCCAGGGGGTTGTTAACAGGAGCCAGAGTTTTCCGAGATAGGTAGCAGTCGATTTGATAGAAAGATCGACAATGATTAACAGAAGGTGTACTCTGTGCAGCAACGAGCTCTCGGTCGGTCCCGGTTTTCTCAGCGAAATAACGGCTCGTTTAATGAGCGCGGTTCTCGAAATTATTTGCGGACTGTAATCACCTGTTCCACGGGAAAATCTGAGAGCTGACTTGCTCGACTGGAATCTTAATGAACTTCCCAGAGGGAGATGGGTTTAAGTTCAGCCTGTCTATAGCCCCGAGATGGGGTCCCTGGAAGCCTGTTACAGTGTACTCCCTTGTTCCCAGAAGAAAGTGCAATTCATATTTTTTGTCATAACTTGAGAGGTATTGACTCGTTGACGCATCTTTGTTAAACATTTTTTGGTTGTTTAGGGTATGATGAGGATACTGAAGGATTCATCTAACAATTTTATTTGATGTTTAACTCCTAATCCTCTGCAACAATAAGCTTCTACATTATTATTATATTATGTGCATATCACAGGGGACTGTGTAACTTTTAGATAAATATATTATTGTTAAGAGTAATTTGTGCTGATAAAATATGAAGCTTGTTTTCAGTCAAAACCTTGTTATTGTTTTAGGACTAAAACGTTGAGTATGTCTTCTTGTTCCTGCTGAAACCCGTTTACGGGTTTAGTCTGGAACAGCTGGGAATGTGTTTTTATTATTATTTAATAGTTTATATAAAATGACGACATTATGTTCCTACCGAGCGTCAGTGTATACACTTTTAATGCCCTAATTATAGAGTCATCATTCTGGTTGTTTGAATTACATGGAAAATTTATGTTATACTTAATAGGACCTGACAAACTGATTTGAACTGTTTCTTGTATAGTGGCATCATTTCTATGTTGAAGTGATCAAATTATAGTTGCCTACTATAAATGAGACAGGTCAAAGAAAAACTAAGGGTTCTAATAACTATGGATGTGTTTGCATAGCTTAACAATAATTTCTTTCTATTCAAAACCTTGATATTATTTTAAGTCTAAAAGATTTAGTATCTCTTACTGTTCTTATTAGAATATTCATGTGCACTGTCATGAACACACAGGAATATGATCTTAGTTGATACCTTATATAAAATATAAAACTGTGTCCCAATGAATCAATTTTTAATGTGCTCATCATAAATTCATCAGTCTGAATATTATAATGCATGGACGGATTTATTTATTATTGATTATGCCTATTCCAAAATACTAAATATCTCTTACTGCCCCTAGTCAAGTATTGCTGGGTATGATCTGGACCACCTGGGATTATATCATAAATTAATGCTTTATATGAAATGCTGACATGTTTCTATTATACTCCGGTGTATCAATTTTTAATGTCCTCATTATAAATTCATCATTCTGCTCATTATACCGCATGAACGAATTTATTCATTATTTATTATATTTATTCTAAAATGGTAAATATCTTTTACTGCCCCTAGTCAAGTATTATGCGTATAATCTGGCATACCTGGGATTGTATCATAAATGAATACTTCGTATCAAACAGTGATATGTTTCTACTGTGCTCCAGTGTATCAATTTCTATGAACCTCATTACAAATTCACCACTCTGGTCATTATAACGCATGGGTGCATTTATAGTGACTCTGGAAATTGATCAAACATTTCTATGGTTACTTTTCTTCCTTCATACAATGGAGACTTATGAAGACTTACTTAACATGTATTTTATTATAGATATGGTAGCTTTGTTGCAAATAAAAATACCCTGCAGTAGTGTTAAATAAAACAGTCCTGAATATAATAAATTTACAGTCCTAATTTTTAGTGAAAAATATTGAACAGGTGATAGAGGACGTCGAGCTGAATAAGGTTTACTCTGGTGCATTTTTTTATTTAGGCCATATTTATGAGTTATGCGCAAAACAAACTCTTTTTTTGGCAGTTACATTTTTTTAAACATCGCGACGACAGATTAATATTTTTTGACAGTCCTTAAATTGTTAGAATTTTTATTTGTATTGATCTATTCAATTTTGCAAAATAAAAGTTGCACATGCAAACTTTGTCTCAAGGTCAAATTTTTGCAAATTGATAGATATTAAAAAAATTAACATTGGAACACTTGAAAGAATTCAAGCAAAAATTTGTATATTCGCAAAAAATTGTTGAAAAGTTTGCCAATTGATGAAAATTCAAGAATTTCTTTTTGTCATTTGACTGTGTTTCGTAAGTAGATTTTAACTTAGAGTTTATCTTTTTGGTTACTGCCACACAGTACTAACCATATAAAAAACAATGTTCTCAATGTCATACATCAAGGTCATTACAGAAAAGAAGTTACACCTTTTCATCCTGAATACAATAAAAAAAGAGTTATCAAAAAATATACATCTCCTTCTGAGATATTTAAAAAAATGTAACTACCAAAAAAAGTATTTTTCCGCATAACTCAGAAATATGGCCAAAATAAAAAAAGCGCACCAGAGTAAATATTGTTCAGCTCGACGTCCTCTAGCACCTGGGCAATTCTTTTTCACAAAACATTGGAACACCCTGTATATTACCGTTTTACTGTTCCCGTTCGAGTATTCATATAATTATTTAACACCTGATGCAATATGGCGACGTCAAACGTATTTCTTCCATGCTGCAGTACCCTAAACTACACTTGCCAATCCTACATGTCAGCCAGTCCGGCGTTCACCTAAAAACAGGGACCAGTTCAGGGGATTCCATGGAACAAGCACGGCAGAAAAGTTCGTTGGAGCGGCTTTTCCTTATTTAAATGTCGGACTTAGCCATAGGAAGAGCCGGCTGCATTTCAGGCAACCGACACCGCAATCGCCGCAGCACAGCTACGCGAATCACGTTCTTTCCTCCGCCGGTTCGCTCCGTCTTTATTTCTGCCGGATAAGTTCGCTGAATGGAGGGATCTTCACAAAAGCCGGCAGAACGATGGGGTAGTAGCAGCTATTCTATCCCACTTTTGATCAGAGCCGAAGAATGATCCCTGATGACCGATACGGGAGTACAGGCCACCCTTTTACCGAATCCCACTGCCGTTGAGAGGTCGAAGATTAAGCAGCCTGCTTGCAGGCCGCAATGCGAACAGAATGTCTGCTTAGCCGTGTTTGTTCCTCGCTTCACATCGGATCCCTGCAACTTTTAATCCCATTAGAAACACGGGCCCCCAGGAAACGGAGGACAAGTCCTCCTCGGTCTGTTCGATCAAGTGTTGTCCATTAAGATAATGGAATTATAATGGAAAAGCATAAAGCATTCTTCTTATTGATAACTATTCAGGATTAGCAATTTTTAATTGGCAAGCTTGTTTGATCATCTGGATGAAATTATGGCTAGGTTTAATCGCAGAGTCTATGGCTGAGATAGCAGAAATAGAACACCTCGGTATCTTTGTTAGTTTTGAAGGTGAAGATATATTCTGAGGACTTCAATCGTTAACAGAGTGAAATAGGCGTAGTTGTGCCTCTGTCAAGGTAGTATCCTTTGGAATAGAGGGATTCTTGAATGGTGTCTTTTACTACTGTTTTATGGTCATGTAGATAGTTGTGGCTAAAATGTGTCAGCTCTTTTCTCTTCTAATCTTTTTCTGATGAGCTGTAGGTGCCAGAAACAATTCAATTGCCCACATCTGACTTATTTGCAACATCTTGTACAGTTTGCAGTGTAGACTCTATCAGACTGTTTAACTGATCATTATCTGTTCCTTCTGTGGGTCTGTTAATCAGATAGTTAAAAATTATGTCAGTTTTGTTCTTTTGTTCCATGACTTGTAGGCATTAGAAACAATTCAATTGTCCACATCTGACTTATCTGCAACATCTTGTACAGTTTGCAGTGTAGACTCCATCAGAATCCTTAACTGATCATTATCTATTGCTTCTGTAGGCCAGCCAGTCAACTTAGTCAGATAGTTAAGAACGTATCAGTCTTCCTCTTTTATCTGATTGCTTGAAAGTACCAGACACAATTCAATGGTCCTCATCAGATTTATCTGCAACATCTTGTACAGTTTGCAATGTATCAGACTCCAAAGTTAACTATTATCTATTGCTTCTGTGGATCAGCCAGTTGACTTAGTATACCATACACTTAAAAGTGTGTCCGTCTTCTTCTTTTGTCTGATGATCTGCAGGTACCAGAAACTATTGACTGATCCCCATTGAATTTATCTGCAACATCCTATGCAGTTTGCAGTGTATCTATCATTGTTTCTATGTATCAGCCAGGTGACCCACTTCAGAAATCCACATCTTCTGACTACAATTTTTCAAAGCAACATTATATTGTACACTGACCCACCCAGTTGCTGCATCAACGTTAAGAGAAGCCTCTGCTGGGCAAACTTCCAATTTCACTTCCCTGAGAACAACTACTCGACCTCCACTTAGCTCCACCATCCGAGTCAGCCTAAAGAATGCCATGTCATCGGGTCATCCCATAAGTAATACGAAATTCCTTCCATATTTTTGGAAGAAGAAACCTTTAGCCATCTATACGTACTCCCTCATTTTCTACAATCTTTCGCCACCTTTCTACTAATTTTTCAAAAGCCCCTTTGCTCTGTACCAAGGAAGTTTTCTAAAACCCTTCAGACGTTGTCGACGTTGACCATTTTCTTTCTACTTAAATAATTTTGCAGGCTCCTAAACAGGTGGTAGTCTGCTGGTGCAATGTCGGGACTATACGCTGGATGAATCATTCTCTTCCAACCAAATTCCTCTGAATTCTGCAGCTCATGCCACATGTGCCCATGCGTTCTGGTGAACAAGAACTCCTCTTCTGTTAATCAATTTTGACTGATTCACCCAGCATGCAGTCCAAATATTACACCAAAAAACTTCCATTTGCTCAGGAGTCTACAAAATTACTGAACTGGAAAAAAATGACCAAAAAATGAAGAAAAATTCGCTGAGCTTATGGGGTGACCCAATACACCGAAACAACCATATCACCTTTCGATGAAGAAATCGTATCAGGCATCCTACGTTAGCAAACTAGCCACATCGTTGGCAACAAGCTAATAAATACACTTCGAACGGTCTGCAAACATTCCCGAACAAACTAATTCGTTCGTGAACGTCCTGGGTACACCGTTTGGGTTGACAGTCGGCAGGAGCGTAGGCGTACCAACACTTGTTGACCTTGTTTTCGTGGACGGCAGTTATGCGTCGGTTTGTTTTTTTCACCCGCGAACAACAGAGAAAAAGCATGCGCTGCGGTTTGCTCGACAAACGGCCCCGCGGTGTCGACCTGATCGATTCGCCAATAGACGAATCGAAAACCGTTCGAGGGGAAAAAAATAGATGCGGCCGTGCCGCCTAGGACGGCGGACATTCGTTCCCGTTCCGACGGCAAAACGAACAATGTCTCGTTCCGGCTTGTTTCGCGCGTCTCCTCGTTTATCCTTGATAGACGAAACCCTCGGCTTGCCGGGGACATTCTGTGCGTTGCAATTTACTCGTTCGATTTTATTTTCCACTCTCTGTTCCCCTTTTCTTCCAATGTTCTTTCTCCTTTTTACTGCTTTCTGTCCGTGTCGTATGAGCGGTTTTATGCGGTACCGCTTGCAGTGTGTAATAGTGTTCTTTAAATTTCTGATGGCTGTCGAGTTTGGTAATCTCTTCAGGGAAGAATTTGTTGAGGTTGAAGAAAATTATATCATTTCCTTCTTCTTAACGTTGCGTTGACGACGTTTCTTCTTGTTCGTCTTCGTGACTTAACGTTGCATTTTCTGCTTCTTGTTCCTCTTCATGGCTTAATATTTTTGTTATTACCTTCTTTGCTGCTATTTTCTACCTGCATTATATGGTTTATTTATATTGGATCATTCACAAGATTAATTGCACCATAAACAAAATGAAAACACGCTACATATAACATGTAATAATATTCTTTTAAATTTATGAAACTTATGATATTGTTTGACATCTTCAGGAACCAATTTTTAGAAGTAGACAAAAATTATTTAGTTTTCTTGTTCTTTTTTTTTATTATTAAAATTGCATTGATTACAGAGTCATCGATGCCAGTAACATTTAGATATCAATTCCAGTTTGTTTTAAATATTAGTTTAAATATATTGCTCCTAGCTGTGAAGATTTTATCTAGTTTTCCCTAATAGTTGAAACTGATTTCTAAGGTTTTCTAAATTTGTCATATTCAGAGAATGGTGTTTGACTGATTCTCCTGATTTAACATTCTTTCACATATGTTTGTTAGATATGTCACAAACATGACACCTGGCAATCCTATGACGTAATTTGGCGTTTTTTTCCAAATACTTATTATTACTGAAACCTATAATCATCTACAGGATCCTGAATAATTATTAACACGTTGAATGTCACAGTGGAAACTGTCATACCTAACCAGACACGGTATAGTGTCCTATTTTAAACAGAAATCGCGAAGGAAATGAATATTTTACTTTTTGAACGCATAAGTATCATTTTATACTATTATTGCAATATTAAAATTATCCGGAAATTGTATGAAAATTATTATTTACTGAATAAAAGAAAATTTGATGTGCCGGTCACCGGTGACCCCCAGGGCACTCAACGTCTTAACAGAAAAGTTTTATTTCCTTATACAAATTTGCAACATGTTTGCATAAACTTTATTTCGTACTTCTCTTTCCTGAATTCATAACTATGCCTGGACATGTTTCTTATTAAGAAACAACCCAGAAGTAGTAAGCAAATACAGAGAAACTTTTAAGGAAATTTCATTCAAAATTTCTCCATGAAACCAACCAATTTATGAAATTTCCATTAAACTGCTGCACTGATTTCTTCTTCTTCTACCTGCTTCTGTTCCTGCTCTTCCTTTTCCCTTTTAATTTCATTCTTCCCTTGCTCCTGTTTCTTACTCTTATTTTTCCCAGCCTCCTAGTTATGATCCTTCGTTCCCTTATTTCTGCTGCCTCTATTCTCTCCCCTTTCTTATGATTCTATTACCTGAAATTCTTCAGGGATGCAGACACGTGTACACTAAGCTCTCTTTTTAAGCTTGAACAATGTTAATGGAGACATAATGAACATTAAAAGGATACTCCCATGAAATTCCCCAACAACGTTGACTACCACAGTGGAAACTCCTATACCTGGTCAGACACGCTATAATATATCGAAACTCTCATTAACATGTTCGTTCCACGGTCGATTCGAGAAAAACATCCATCACAGACCATGCTTTGTTTTTATCAATTATCTCTGTCACACATGTGTGACGTCGAGCTCTCAAACCAGAATCGACGCGTCACACGTACATGACGCTGGTGGCGAACGTGTTAAAAAAAATCATGGATCAGTATATTTGTTGACTTAAACCAAACAACTTTATCCTGGCACATTTTTTCGTACCAACTCCAAAACTTTCATTAACTCTGAATACGATCAGCGCCTACAGGCGCTTGCAAAAGCGGCGCACCGTGTAGTGCCAACGCCCATAGGCGTTCGTTTTCAGGTAGTCCGCAATTAAAGGGTTAAATCATCCGTCATACTTTTTTAGTTCCTACAAATGACCTATTGTTGAAAGCTCTGGACCGGAGCTTCCGCTTAAATCGCATAAAGATCCGCAGCCTGCTAATAAACAATTGCTCTAACAGAACAGCAATGTTACCAGGCTGATACACTCGACCCTCTCGTCCTTCCCCTTTTTTTCCCTTCCCGTTTCCACCGCATCGCCCGATTGCTGGATCATGCCATCGAATAGGCGGATGGCACATTAGTTATCGGTAACAAGCGCGCAGAACAACTGCGTTACATCGTGGCCGGGGCATGTTCTACACAACCATAAAGTACGTGTCGCAACGTTGTAAGCCTCCTCTGACCCAACCTCACTCCACGCCACGTGACCGCGACCAATTGCGCGCGAGAGCTCGTTCATTGTTCGGTGGACCACGAACTCGGCCGAGCTCGCACGAGCGCCGACGGACTCGACCGAACGTCGAGTCATCCCCTCCCCTCGGACGCCGCGTTTCTGTTCACACGTTCCGTGCCACAGTGAAAAATTCCATAACTAGTCAGACGCGTGAAAATAAGTTTCTACAAATACATAACATTAACGCGTTCCCTGCCACGCGTACCATTTTCGGTACACGCATCAATTTTAATTTCATCACATAACTATAAAGCTATGTGAAATTTTGAGTAACATTCACGTTAAAATGACAGTCGACATAGGAAGTGTAATAGAAAATAGATCAATATTTGTACGATCAACCACGTGTAGTAATAAATAGCCATTTTCGCGTGTCTGTCTAGTTACGGAATTTTCTACTGTGGCAGGGAACGGGTTAAAAACAGAAACATTGAATCGTCTTATGATATACCATTCATTTGGTACTATTATTGTGGCGTTCGTTTTAATTGGAATATAAAGAATATTACCAGTTATTTGGAATAATCGAATTTGGCGCGTGGGGCGCATACGACCCACGCGGCACGGAACGTGTTAAGTTAAGGGAACCCATAACTCAAAAAATGTTAGATAAATCATTGTTTTTCAATGATAATTATGATAATATATAGCTTTCTGCATACTTTGGTAAAATTTCGTTAAGTTCTGAACATTAGAAGCGCATAAATTTTTATTTCAAAAATTGAATGCCATCACTAAAGAAATTATTAATTCGTGAGATATTTTAAATAAATGTTCCAACGCTTTATACATCGCTTTATTATTGTTTTCATAAGCGAATCCGGGGGATCTCTGGTTATAGTTGTTCCGGAAAAAGAACATGTTTATTTTTTTGTCGAAATGGAGCGTTCGATATTCTCTAATGAAATCATTTATTTAAAATGACTGGACCGCTACGCCTTCATCCATACAAAAATTGTTAACAACGTGATGTTCATATTTTTATTGTACTAATTTCCATAAAAAGAATTTTAAAAACGTAGTAGGTACGGCGACTTTGAAATCATTCATCATTTGTTACAAACGTTTTTCGACGTCACCGACAGTTTCGGATGTATTCGCGTGGATCGACGCGAATTGGACACCGTGTATGCAACTTTGCAGCGCAAAATAATTGCTCGCTCTTTTTAATCCCATTTAACGGCAAGGAAAGTAAACGGGAGGTGAATTAGGGCGACGTGATACGCAATAATGAGACACTAAGCGTTTCTTGTCGTTTCAAGGAAACGCTGTAAACAGGATTCTCTGGGAAACGATGTACGTTTCTTTCGTGAAATACCATTCCAGTCGCAGCAATTAATTTCGCCGTTTAAACCGTCCATGCTGCATGAAAAAATATTAGGAAAAATACACGCGCTCTTTCGAAAGCGGAACATTCAAACAAGAGTGCTACTGAACCGTGCAAATAACGAGAAGTTAAAAATACCAAGCATCATACGAAAGCTTTCATTATTTATTATTTTGTGAAGCTTTCGTTAACCGCTCAAAAGTTGAGAATTTATTTTAATTTCAGGAAGAACGGTACTTTCATAGTTTAAAAAATCCATCTCACTTTTTTGTGATTAAAGAAATATTTATTTATTTCTTGTTTCTCTTTTCTTGGTGGTATGCATACATTTGAACGCACCATGCAGCAAGCGTACGTCCGTATTTATATCTCCGTTAAATCAGGAAATATAGGTATGGTGCCAAATGACAATACTATGCATTACTATGCAAACAGACTAAATTAAACAAAAACGTTCAAATCAGTATTCCAAGCACAAAAATCCCTAAAATCATTAAAACTAATTTTTAAATTTAGGCACAGTTCCTGGAGACGAAAAGTTGAAACAAAAGTGCTATTAAATCGTGTAAATAACTATAAGTTACAAAAACCGTGAATTATATGAAAGCTCTCATTTTTCACTATTTTTTAAAGCTCCATAAAAATATCGTTAACCGTCCAAAAGTCATGAATTTATTTTAATTTCAAGCGAGACGATATTTTCATCCCCTGCTCTGTCATACGTAATTTCGAAAAAATATGCAAAATTTAAAAAAATTGTCTTGTTAAAACTGAATTTAAAAGTTAGACGCACTCATTGAAGGCGAACAATTGAAACAAAAGTGCCAATAAATTATATAAATAACTAAAAGTCACATAAACTGTGCATCGTATGAAAGCTCTCTTTTACCACTATTTTTTAAAGCTCCATCAAACTATCGTTAACTATTCGAAAATTATAAATTTATTTTAATTTCTCTGTGGATTTCGATAACTAATTAATGACGGAAAAAAGAGCGTCCTTATAAATCTTAAAATGTGGTAAATTAAAAGAAAATTGAATTGGTACTTTATTAAATGTATAACCCATTATTTCAAGCATAAAAATCCCTAGACCCATTAATCCTGATATTAAAATTTAGCCTTACGTCCTGGGGGCATTTGAAGTCCGCTGTACTACAGTTTCGTTCATCTTCCGTGCGCGGTAACAAGGAATTCGCATTATCGACCGTGCACCGCCGTAAAAATAGAATTTCACGAGCCCGACGCGGCAGCGCGACCGCAACATTGCAAAACAAAGGGTAAAAAGAGGGAGACAATGATAGAGGAACGCGTTTCCCTCCCACGGGGTATGGAGAAGGAAAAAAAAAAGAAAAACAGACAGGCGCCAGGAAGTTCGGGAGGAAAAATTTCGGAAAGTTTCATCTCCCCGGTTGCCGGCAGTTAGGAAGAGTTCGCTGGAATTTCCAGACTCTGGCTCCTCTTCGTGGTTACCCCTTTAGCCGGTTAATAAGCTTGCCAAGCGTGTGATAGAGATACACCGATACTGTATGAGTCAATTTGTTCATACGTTGAACTCATAAAACATTGCTAAATCTGATGCGAGGGTAGGCATTTTTAGGTTATGTATTTTCAAGATGGACGAGAACTAATGGCAACACTTGTAAGAAATGTTGTAAATACAGTTTTAATCCTTTGCACTCAAAATTTGTTATATTTAATATACATAATCTAGAAAAGTGAGTAACTTCAATAAGAGTGTTTATTATACAGGGTGTTCCTAAAGTAACCATCTAGTTTGCAAAATAAGAGGAACTACAAAAAACACCTTTATAACATGATGCTATTATATATTTAAACAAAATGTATTTATTTATAAATAAATGCCGGGAAAAATATAATCATCGTCGTTTTAAAAGAGATATGGGAAGCAATTGGAAAATTATAAATATGTGGGTACTGTATAGAAATGTGCATACAATTATACCAATATAACAATTATTTAGATTCTTCCTTATTGCACCAAAATAGATGGTCACTTCGGGGACTCCCTGTATTTTAAATACACTTGTTTCGGTGAACGAACACTTATAAATTCTGTTCATTGTCGAATTTATGATACTGAGCTATTTTTAGTAATTGAGACAAAATAGAAAATTTAAAACATAAATATTATGGTGCCTTATAGACACCAGTTGAGTTCAAGGGGTTAATTCCTCGTGGAAGAATGGAGTTTATATGGCTGCAGTTCATTTGGTTAGGGTAGGTTGGCTAAGTTTATCACCAGACATAAGTCTCCAATAAAATGCCTCTCACATACCTCGGTCATGAGACTTAAAACACAACTGTCCAAAAAAACTCTACAATACCTCTAATATCATGGTCAGGTTATGTACAATTAGGTTATCTAATATAGATCAAATTTACACATGACTCTTACACAAAACTATAAATACAACTCCATTCAGAACGTCCATAACACATCTACGGTCTCAATTATGTTAGACTGTCGCACACATAACCCCAACACAGTATACAAAATAAATCTGATCTCTCAATGAGAGGACCTACCCTAACCATCTCACCAACCACGTGTCCAATAAAATGCCGCTACAAATTCACACAACCCTAACGGTCTATTGAAAACAAACCTAACCTCATTATGTACAGTGCAGACCGTGCATGGAAAGTAGCAACGGATAACCTGGCGGAGACCGGCACAAAAGAACAATCGGCCTGGAAACCTGAGGAGCGTGTTCGAGGGCATCACCCAGTACGTTCTGATTTTCCAGTCGGCCGGTCGAACACGACCTAACCTATACGTCGCGCCTATTCCACGCGGAACACGCGGGCACATTTTCATTAAATGCAAAACATAGGTTACGCCGGGGCGCGCGTTAACGAGTCGTCGTCGGTAACAACAAGGTGCTCTCGCAACATTTTCCTCTCCATCACTGGCTGGCCAACTTCCCGAGGTCTCGCGCCACTGCATTCGCAACGTTGCTGCGTTTCGACTAATCGAATTAACGCGAAACGCTTTATTTCACTTTTCGCGCTGCGATGATTTCGCGCGACGACTTCCCTGGAAATGGGGAATTCGAGGAATCTTCTATCGTATGCGTAACGCAGAAGTTAAGACCATAACGAGAACTGATGCATTAGGCAAATGACAAAGACTGATCGCAGTAGTAATGAACACACAGCTTCCTGGCAGTATAGTAGCAGAATATGACGGCGCACTGTGATTAACAAGCGAAATAAGTTACTGCAATGGTTAGTAGAGCAGTATAATAGTTATTGGTATAATAGCAGAATAGTCAGTATGGTAGTATAATAGAAATTTACATAATACTGTAATAGTTATTAGCACAATACTATAATAGTATATAATAGTAATGATACTATAATAGTACTGCTATAGTCAGTATAGCAGTGTAATAGAAATTTACCTAATACTATAATAGTTAGTATAATGGCTATTAGTATAACAGTACAATAGTCAGTATAATAGTATAATAGTCATTAGTACAATACTATAACAGTTAGTATAGTAGTGTCATAGATATTAGCACAACAGTATAATAGTCAATATAGCAGTACAATAGATATCAGCATAACAGTATAATAGTTAGTATAGCAGTACAATAGCCATTAACATAACAGTATAATAGTCAGTATAGTAGTATAATAAATATCAGCATAATACTATAATAGTTAGCATACTACTA
Source organism: Macropis europaea (assembly GCA_916610135.2). Lineage (NCBI taxonomy): Eukaryota > Metazoa > Arthropoda > Insecta > Hymenoptera > Melittidae > Macropis > Macropis europaea. Next base: position 10,070,324 of record OU744352.1, on the reverse strand, counting down.
TAATAGTTACTAGTATAATACAGTGTTCCTCGGATCAGTGTCACGGCGTTGGGGTCGAGGCATTACACTAAACCGGGGTAAGGGAAGTTGTACTCTCAGTATGATTCTAGATTAAGGTAATACATGTAATGTGTAACTTTTACCTGAAATTTGTTTTTATAAACAATCTAACAATTCTCTTTATACAATAATTTATATTCTATTGTTGTAGGGGCACGTCAGACACTATTTCTTATTTTAATGTTCAGTGAGGTTATCATTGTTGTTCGAAACAATTGAAATAGTGGAATAACATAGTGTTATCGTTACGTAAGGATTCTTGCAGAGGTTATGAAAAAAGTACTACGTGAAATATGAATGCATATGAGTTCGAGGGGCGAAGAGGGGGAGGGCGTGTGTGGGGTGGGGTGGTGGTTAGAATATAAGCTTTGTCCTCGTAATTAATTCAACGAGGGCAGCCAGTGGTTTTTGAATTTTATTACCTTCTTGTATGCTAACGAGTCGCACAGATATTCGGTCGGTGTGACTCGTCCATTTTTATTAGGGCTTAAATAATAAAAACGGACCAGTAATGCAAATTGCACCCTTAACATACCTCAGAAGAAATATTTTTCGGTGAATTATTCATTCGACCGCCGTGACACTCAATTAGTTATGTAATATATTTTTTTGAAATTCGGAACCAAAAACGGTATGTTTGTTTCTGTATTTTCATAAATATTCATTACAGCGCGTGGCTCGTGGCTGTTGCAAAACATGTAATCATTCCGCCTCTTCTGGATTACCGGCACCATGTTATCCGACGTTTTTTGAAGTTGACAAAATTCTTTTGTTAATAACTGTGAACTGATGGAGTTAATATAATTTGATGAACTTTTAAATTGTTTTTTTTTTTCGATCTGAACAAATTCACCCTCGAAGAGATTAATGAATTTATAATTTGTTAGAATATTTTTTTCACCAAATAGTTTCATCATATAGACATAAGAAAATTATTGTTTTTAATACTTCAGTTGTAAAAAATTATATCGTTTCGTTCTAACTTTAATAAATTCGACCCTGAAGAGAGTTTATAACTTTTTAGAATAGTTTACAGTGTATGTTTGTACGAACGATTGAGTGAGATTGTTATTCTTAACAATTTAGTTATCGTTCAAAATATTTTGGAAAATTAAATCATTTCTTTTTCAACCTCAAAAAATTCAATCTTCAACAGCTTAATGAGTACATAAATCTTTAGAACATTTCAATTTATAATTCAATCAACAAATACTGAGTGAACGATCTGAAATAATTATTTTTTAATAATTTAATTACCATTTAACAAAATTTTTAAAAATTAAGTCATTTTATTTTTGTTTTAATAAAATCGATCCTGAAGAGGCTAATAATTTTATAATTTCTTCAAGTATTTGAATTCCTATTTTAATACACAAATGAATATCAGGAAACATATATAAACAAATTCTCATTTGTAACAATTCAGTCATCGGTGGAGAAAATGTTTAAAAAAACCCTGCACAGAAATTGCAGTGTATCTTTCCTACATTAAGAATGCTGTATCGGATGCGAATGAATTTTTCATCCACTGTTTAAACATGGCAAAATGAAAAACGCTACGAGGGCTGCGTTGATAAGAAACTCGAGGTAAAAACTTCCAAAGTCACCCAGAAATCATTACCCGCATATGGTACCGTTTTTATGAGCTTCATAAGTTTTTTTCATAAATACGAGAGTAAAAAGTTTCGATCGACATATGCTGCGACACGAGGGTAAACTAAAAATGATGCAAGTTTTTGAAAGCAGGGCATGTACAAAAAATTTTAAGGCATAAACATTCTCCACAAATCTTCAACCAAAAATTAACAATAAACTATGAATTTATATTACTTTTCATAAATTGCTAAAAAAAAACTGAATCATTTGCATGACAAAAGTATTCTACCTTTTTTTTAATTTGATATAACCATTGTAAGGCAAAACAATAAATAATAATGTTATGTAAAAATTTACACAGCTATAATTATGATAAATAATTAATAATAAACAATAAACCATGAATTTATATTACTTTTCAAAATTTGATGGAACTATTGAGGCTTTTGTATTAAAACAATATTTTAATTTCCTTTTTAATTTGATATGTAATCATTGTACGAAAATGCAATATACAACAATTCCATGTCAAAATTTACTCAGCTGTAATTACGATAAATTAATAATACCCAACAATAATCTCGAAATTTATATTATTTATCATAAGTTCTTAAGAAATAGAAGCTTTTGGATTAAAAAAAATGTCTACCTGTGTCGTTGTGAGAAGAAGTGATAACAACACGGTTTATTAAAAAAAAAATATGGCCAAATATTTCCTGCCTCCTCTATAGATGAATATACATACGTACGAATGTAAATGTTCATACTTGTATGCAAATTTTCATGCAAACCTAACCCAACCCTGAGACAGTATAATTATTTAACGTGATACCTGCACTGCCTTGACTCCAAAATTATCCAGGTGTATTTTGCTCCGTACAACTGAGAGGAGAGATTTTGGATTCCCTACTTATTTCCGGCGATCGAGATCGTATCGTACGTCATATTACCGGCAGCCCGACAACAGAGACGCAGATGAAGCAATCCAAAAACACACATTTGAAAATGGAACGTGAACGTTTCATTCGCGATGTATCATAACGACCGGAGGCAATAACGCAGACGGAGAGAGACGGCGTGCAGGAGAAAACAAAGCACTTCGAAAAGGGAATCAAAGGGAGGTGGGCGAGCACGTACAAAAAAAAAAAATAGAAGAATCAAAAATAGGTCGGTCGAAATGCATAGTCGATGAAGGGAACAAGCAGGACGGAAATGCACATCGATGTCGTGGAAATTCACGTTGTACGGAGTGCGGAAAACGCGGACGAAAAACTCTGCCGACCTGATTTTAATGTAGAATTTTTCTCTGATTTTAATAAATATGTTGCTCGAGGTTTAGAAATCGTGACGTATTAAGCATGTTCAAAGCTCTGGTGAGAATATGAATGAGAACATAGGTTGAAAAGTGTTAGACAGTGTAATAGTATAACCACGTCTATAGCCACATATGCTAGTAGAATAAGTACATATATAGTCAGACGTGGGACTGATATAACATTGTCTAACCAGACGAGATACTCAGTGGTATAACCAGACACTTTAGTAATATAACCTCCTCTATAACAGGACACCTTAGTAGTATAACCTCCTATATATCAAGACACTCACTACTACCTCTCCGCTTAGTAACACTACCTATATAGTTAGTATTAGTAGTAGTAGCAGCAGCAGCATAACCTTGTCTATAACCAGGTAATTTAGTAGAATAATCTTGTCTAGAGCCAGACGCTCTAGTTGTGTAGTCTGATCTATAGCCAGACATACTACTGCTATATACTGGCTTATATGCAGACATACTACAGGTGTAACCTGGTTCATGGTCGGGCACTCAAGTGCTACAACCTCGTCTGTAGTCTGTTGCTCCAGTAGTATACCCTTGTCCGCACGCTGTTCTTGCAGTAGTATAGCCTCGTCTATGTCCACGTTAGTAGTATAACCATAATCCATGAGCAGACTATAAGTACAGCCTGCCTATCTACGAGCAGGTAGATTAGTAACATAACCTCGTCTGTGATTAGACTAATTGGTAACAGTCCTAATTCTGGTATCTACACATTCCATAATAACCTCATTTATAGTTACAGAATGTAGTAGGAAAATTTCATGTGTAGTCAGGGAATCTACTATTGTAACCTCATTTGTAGTGAAACAATCTATTATTATAACCTCATCTCTAGTCAGTGTAGTCAGACACTCTCGTTGCATAACCCTGGTCTTCGGCCAGATACTCTGGTATTATAACGTCTCCTATAGCCAGATGTTTTAATAGTATAACCTCGTCTATAACCAGGCGCCCTAATAGTATAACATCTACTATAGTAAGTCACTTCAGTACCATAACTTCACGTATAGCCACGCACTCAGGAACACCCTCATCTGTAGTGAGACACTGTACTTGATAATCTTATCTGTAGGTGGACCCTCCAGTAGGATAATCTCATCTGTAGGCAGACGCTCCACTAGGATAATCTCATATGTAGTCAGAAAATTTAGTGGTATAATCCTCGTTCATAGCCGAATATTCTAATATAACCTCTATGACCAAATACTGTAGTAGAACAATCTGGTCTATCGCCACACGATTTAGTAGAATAACCTCATATGTAGTGAGCCAGTAGACTATAGCCAGGTGTCGTAGTAGTATAACCTTGGCTCTAGCTAGGTACTGTAGCAGAATAGTCTTGTCTAAAGCCAGACGCTCTATTAGTGAAACTTGGTGTATAGTCAGACGCTCTATTAGTCTAACCTAGTCTATAGGCAGACGCTCTATTACCGTAAGTCGGTATATAGCAAACGCTCTATTAGTGCAATCTGGTCTATAGCCACACGCTCTATTACCGTAACTCGATATATAGCCAGGTACTTTAGTGGTATAACCTCGTCATAGTTACACATTCAAGCAGTATAATATCATACTCAGTCGCTCCAATAATACAACATTGTCCAAAACCAGAGACTCCAACATGGCTTGGTCTAGTCAAACGGATGAACAGCACAATCTCCGCCACTAAGCAGTCCAGCATACAGTCAGACAGTCCGACAATACCACCGCATCTACAATCAGATAGCTTTCAAGCCTGTATCAATTCATGTACATCCATGGCTTTAGTATAAATACAAACGACATCGATCAAAGACCGCGAACGCAAGTGCCTAGCGACAACGGAGGGAAGGAAAGGGTTGACGGTGAGGCTGAGGGGATGAAAACTGACGGCGGAACACGGCGTGAAAGAGGGAGAGGATGTTGGACGAGGAACGCGGAACTGCGGCACGAACTCCCTTAATGGAAGCCGCAGTCACGAATTCCACGATCTGCAATCGACTAACCATCGGAATGCTCCCCGGATCAACAGACGGATAGGTGTACGGGCAAACTACGGATACCTGGCCACCCTATCCTCATTGTGTGCGCAGTGTACTTGCCCTGGCGTTAGCAATTCCGCGTGTAACCTGCCGAACCTCCAAATAGACTGGAAGATCATCCTGACGTCCTCCGATGGAACGTTCCAACCTGACCTGGGATAAATTTGCTCACACGGCGTCGTATGTCATTTGGTTGGTACAAAAAGCCCTAGTGTGTGATTAAGTATGATAGCACTGTGACATGATTTATGGGCAAGCACGTAAGTAGTATAACCCAGAATTCAATACGTGGCCAGACAAATAAGTAGTACAAACTCGTTGGACTATATAGTTCGAAGTACGGGATGGGGCAATCACTATGATCACCTGATTATTGTAGCATTTGTGGAATCAACCTGGAAGTGAAAAGAAGTGTGCAAGATTCAATAGGTCGATGATTGCGTAGGAGACTAAACCAAGCATCTCGTATGAAGCAAGAATCATTGATTTACTTCCTTATTTAACGTCGAATGACCTTGTATTATAGGTCGTTGAAATCGAGTGAATATACGCTATTCTACGAGAGACAAAAGAGTATAGCACGCCATTTAAAAAAATAGAATCGACCTTAAAATCGCCAGAGATCCATCACCCACAAAAAAATTATTACTGGAATGTCATGGCTTTCTCGGTACCATACAGCTTTTGTAAATAAAGTTTTTTCAAATCTGTAAAAATAACAGTGGTTAGATGTGTCAGTAATATAGCTCTGTATATGGTCAGACGTGCAAGTGGTATAGTCTTACCTACAATCAGATGTATAAGTAGCATAGCCCTTACGTTGGATAGGCAGATCAGACATATAATTAGTTCTATCTATGGTCAGGCGTACAAATTAGTAGTATAACCTGACACTAGTCCGACACATACGTAGTACAGTCCTGGCTATGATCAGGCATGTTAGTACCATAACGGTCAAGTAGTATACCCCTTGTTTGTATTGAAACAGTTTAGTAGTACAACCTCGTCTATGACCAGACACCCTAGTACAGTGGTTCCCAAACTTATTTTTTCGCGGAACCTCTATACGATTTTTCAAAATGGTCGAACATATTCCTATATTTCACGGACAATCCCTGCTACCCTAATTTTAATAAGACATTAAACGAAACCAAAATTCTTTTAGAGAGAGAATTTATTTATATTAAAAAAAATCATATAAATTAAAATAAAAAGCGACACTGTTTTTAATTATCGCGAAAAAAAGAATATTAATGCGAAAAATATTGTTGCTTCTAAGACTCCAGTACATTTGACTAAAAGACACTTTATTCCGCAGAATCTCAGAATTTTGTCACGGAATCCTGGAGTTCTAGAGACCCGCATTGGAATACACTGCTATAGTCTATAGCCAAGCGCTCTAGGGGTATAACCTCGCTTACAGCTTGACACTCCAGTGGTATAACCTAGTCTATGGTCTATAGGCACTCAAATAGCATAATCTAGTCTACAGTTTATAGACACTCAAGTAGCATAACCTAGTCTATGGTCTACAGACACTCAAGCACCATAACCTCGTCTACAGATAGACAGTCTAATAGTGGAATCTCGTTTAAAGTCAGAGCTCCAGTAACATAACCCGGTCCATAACCAAACAGACCAGTAGTACAACTCCGCCCGCAAGCAGACTAGTAGTACAATCCAGTCTGTGAAGAAGACAGCAACATAACCCCAACATGAGGTCACTACAGATGTCAAGCTCTCGATTTATGGACTTCACTCAGAATCAAACACAACGACAATCGATCCGTAGCTGACCGTCTGCCAAGGTTCGACCAACTCGAAATTCGTAAACTCATATTCACGGCTCATAACATTGTTAGGATTCCCGTTTTTCTTCTCAGAACTCACACGGACGAGGTGGAGCTCCTGGGTGTCCAGCGAAACTTCATCCCGGAACGGGTGGATGGGATGAAGAATCATGAGAACGGCGGATGACCCTGCAAGATTGGCCCTAAGCCCCGAGTAAAACCTCACCGGGGTGGCGACGCCGACCTCGAGAATCCTCCCCGCGAAAGGTTTATGGCCTCGTTTCAGCCGCACCAGCCCCCCATCGCCGTGACATTTTTTTTTCCTCGACGAAATTAAGAGACGAACCGGAAAACGGTCTCGCTGATGCGCCCTTCCTTCCGTTTTACGTGGACCGCTCCGACAATGAAACCCTTGGATGGGCTTCGAGGGTGATCCCATGGTGGGTATCACCGCGAAACGGTGATTCAGGGGATTCGAATGATCAAATTTAGGTTGGCTTTCTTTCCTAGCTGCGCTAGGAGTCTGCCATAGGTTCAGGGTAAACGGATCCCGGTAATGGTGACACTTAGAACGGTGGCTGTTAGGATTTTGGTACTTCTAACTGGGGAGTTGGGGATGAAAGAAAGGTAGGATATTTTGTTATTATTGGTACTGTTGTGGCTATAATTGTCATTGTTACTGCTGTCACTGAGAATAATATTGTTGTGGTCGTTGTTGTTCGTGTCACTGTTATTTTTACCTTTGTCACTGTCATTGTCATAGTAATTGTTGGTGTTGACATAGTCATAGTGATTACTGTTATTGTTACTGTTACTTTTGCTGTTGTCACTGTCACTGTCATAGTAATTATCGGTGTTGTCACTGTCATTATTGTCATCGTTATTGTCAATCTTGTCATTGTTATTGTCATTTTTATTGTTGTCATTGTAAATCTTATTGTTATTGCTGTCAATATCTGTTGTATTCTTCTTGCTTGTTATTGTCACTGTCATTGTTATTCTTGTTATTGTTGCTGTTACTGCCATTGTCATCCTTATTCATATCATTGTAGAAACTAATCATGCTTTTGCAGAATTCTGACAGTTTTCCGTATTACCGTAGTACAGTTTTGCAGTGCTATGAGCCATAACGATGCATCCATTAACACGTTCCGTGCCGCGTGGGTCGTACGCGCCCCACGCAATGAATTTAATTAAATAAAGTAACTTGTAACCCTTATTATGTCTGTAATATAATTAGTGTCACACTGATAGTATACCACAGGAAGTATTCCACAAAGTAATCAAATATTTGTGAGTGCAACTGTGTATTTTATAGAAACCTATTTTAATGCGTCCGACCAGCGACGGAATTTTTCACTCTGGCACGGAACGTGTTAACACGTTCGCTACCACAGTGGAAACTCCCATACCTGGTCAGACACACTACAATACGTCAATAAAATGTCAAAACTCTCATTAACACGTTTGCTACCATCACCGATTCGAGAAAAACGTCCACCACACACCACGCTTTATCTTTATCAATTATCTCTGTCACACGTGTGTGACGTCGCGCTCTCAAAACAGAATCGACGCGTCACATATGTGTGACGCTGGTAGCGAACGTGTTAAAAGCCATCAGCATGTGCTATACATGTGTCCCAAAAGTTCCTTCAAAAGGATTGTACAGCTTTGGAGAATAATCTTTCGACACCCTATGCATGGAGAATTGTATAGTCATGAGAAATAATATTTGGACACCATGTACACAGAGAATTATATGTTCATGAGAAATGGTTTCTGGACACCCAGTACGTGCGTAACGCCTTGGTACGTGGACGTTTATTGGCTCCGCCGCTGTAGACAGGAAGTAGCTAGCTACATATCTGCGGATGAGTCCCAGCCACGGGATCGCTGTGTTTATCTTTCAACACAAAGGGACCGGGAACCCGACGACGGACAAACAGCACTGGCGCACGGTGATACCGTCGCTTCGAATAATTGATACGTTCGCGAACGTGCCGCGGAAAGTTGTGTAATTAAGAGGTTATAGGTTAATACGTTTATCACTGATGCATCGCATTCGGAACGTTATATTGCGACCGAATGCTATTAAGGACATTGTTACACACACTGAATGTACAGAGTCAGACAAATTTTTATTGAAAGTAATAATTGTTTAATTGTACGGAATGGACAGATGGAACTATTGTGCAATTAAACAGAGACGAGCAGCTGCAACAATTATAATCCCATCTATGGTCAGACGTCGCAGTAGTATACCCCGCGTGTGATCAGACATAGCAGTATGCCCCTGCAAATGACCATCTGTGTAAGTAGTATACTGCTGTGGTTGATCAGACATGGAAGAAGTGTAGTCTGGACTGTGATCAAGTGTGGAAGTAGTATAGCCATGTGTGTGTGATCAGGAAAGTCAGTAGTTTACTGCTGTCTACGGTGGACACGTGAGTAGTATACTAGTAATAGATGAACCACCTATACAACTATTTTTTTTTCGTATTTCTAGTTAGAGAATATGCTCCCACAGTTTGTCGAAAATAACCCAGCACACCTCGCATATGATCCGTTTATTTTTCAAGGTGGTATAAGTCCATTTGCAGTTAACAAAGACTCTTTTACCTTGAGAATATTTATAAAAATGGGGACATAATTAAATTAAACACGTCTGAAATTTCAGTATGATAGTAGTATTTGAAAAAATACTCGACACGTACTTTTCTTATGGGTCATCATCCACTCTGAAGGGGTGAAAACGGCTCTTGAAATTTGGAGTTATAGACCATATTTTGCCGAATATCTCAGAAAGTATTTGTTGTGGGAAAAAAGTTTAAATGTACGACTTGTGCATTTGTGAATGACAAATTCGTCTGTGTAAACAGATTTTCTACAAGGAACAGTATTTAATGACACGCCGCGAAAACTTAGTTTTATCTACCAATCGTGTGACTGGATGTCACGACATTTCATGACACTAGTGTCACATCTGAACGAACCTTTAGGAAACATCTCGTGTCATATTGCCCCCGTAATTTTGCAATAAAAATACGACGGAACGGATGAGCCTTTGACTGCTCGCGAAGGGGTTGGAATTTTATCCTTCAACTTTCAGTTTCAGCGGATCATCCGACGGAAAGATGAGCACGGCGGGTAAAGTACAGAGCACTGTATCAAGATTGCAACGTAGGGAAATACAGGGGGCTCCGGTCCGTCGTCTCCTCTTCGACAGCTCGTATCCAGGTTTGTTTGAAAGGACGTCACTCGCTCGAAACTTTTCCTCGAGGAAAATCGTCGCGACTACAATCGCTCCGAAACGCTACGCGCAGCCATTCGTGGAAATGGAAACACGGTTCTCTGTACAGCTTTGCAATTCGAAAATGTCCCGACCGAGATGAACTGTCGGAAAAATTACGCAGCCTACAGGCCAGGACAGTTTCGAAATTGATTGCTTGAAATATTACTTAAAACTGAGTTTTAGTTTATTTTGTGATCACTTTGTTTTCCTTTTTAAATCTGCTTCATTTTGCGGCGGATTTTATAGAATTTTAATCGCTATTTGAAATACACCATTTGAAGCGAACTGCATTTTTTATGTTGGGATTCATCTATTTAAATTTTATTCCTACATGAAAGACTCTTAAATTTTAATTTCAATCAGAGTTAAAATGTGAATTTAAAATTTGTTATTCGAATTGGACTGCACTTTATTTTATCGTTAATACATTTATTATAAATTTAATTGTACATAAGAGATTTTAGAATTTTAATTTCAATCACAATTTAAAATTTATTGCTTGAACTGGACTGCATTTTATTTTATGGTTAATTCATCTATTATACATTCAATCCTACATGAAAGATTTTAAATTTTTAGTTTCAATCAAAATTTAAAATTTATTATTTGAACTGAACTACATTTTTTGTCTGGTAAATTCATTTTTAAATTCATTTCAGACTTAGAATTCACTTACTTACTAGAAGATTATCCCTAGAATTATAATTTCCTTTAAAAGAAACAATTGAATAATTGTTTTCTAATCCAGTGTACCATGAGATACTAAAGTGTATGCATTTTGGAAGCATTCTACTGGAACAGATAGATTTGGAATACAATAAAACACTTTTGTGCAAGTCAATTATGCTTGCGTTTATAAGTTATGTAAACGGCTAAATAAAGCATCGGAGCTGCAGCGTAGTACTCTGCTCATTCGATATTAACGAAATTCTGCGGTTTAGAGAAGGATGGAGGTCAGGAGCTCACGTAAAATACAGTGAAAGCTAAACGTCGAATATTCCACTTCGCCAAAAGGTTATTGAACGTTCATTCCTGGGACACCTGAAATATCTGACCCAAATTTCCATATGTATTACGTGGGCCACCGCGATCCGAAATCTCGTCTCTCCGTATACCATGAATTTCCCATCACCTTTGAACCATCCACAATTTTGGAAACCGACACTCGATCCTTCTACCCTGTACCAAAATCTTTTTCTTATCGAACGAAAAACTTGACACAAAATGTCAAAAAGTTATATTTAAATGATGTACTTCATGATGAAATTATTTAAAAAAAAATAGAATTTTCTGGTATTTTAAATACTGATCGATTATTAGAGAGATTTTTGGCAAGTTTAACTGCATATTTAGTGTAACAGATTTATTCGTTGTTATTATTCATTGTCATGATTGTCACTGTCAATATTGTTCTTATTGTTTTCATTGTCATAGTCATTGTTACTGTTATCAATGCTATTGTCACTGCTATTATTATCATTATCAAGCTTTTTGATATTGTTGCCACTGTCATTGTCATACTTCTTGTTATTGTTATCATTGTCATTGTTATTCTTCTTGTTATTGATGCCACTGTCACTGTCATTCTTCTTGTTATTGTTGTCACTGTCATTATCATTCCTCTTGTTATTGTTATCAAAGTGACTGCCATTCCTATTGGTGTCGTTGTAGAAACCACTAATGGTTTTGCAAAAATTCAGCGACCCTCCATCTCACTGCACTAACTGTCCCATGAAATACCATTGAGAGACTTGAACCAACCGGCTCGTCTCATTTCCTTGCTCTTGTTCAAACAAAAAATATAAACTCTTGCAAATGAATATTTGTACAAACATTTGCAGTCTACTTATATGCCATTTTTATTTACGTCTCTTCGAGGTAAATTCCTCTAGACTCGGGTCCGTGGTGTCGTTACGCACCAAGGTAGCAAACTATGCTACCCCCTGCGGAAAAATTTGTAATTTTTCCATTTATTATTCTAAAACGTAAGAATATTATTACACAGGGTGCCCCAATTTTTAGTGAAAAAAATTTAACAGGCGATAGAGGACGTCAGCCTCCTGAAGAATATTCACTCTGATGCATTTTTTTATTTTGACCATATTTTTTAGTTATGCGCAAAAGAAACATATTTTTTGGCAGTCACATTTGTTTGAATATCTCAGCAACAGATTAATATTTTTTGACAGTTCTATTCTTATTGTATTCAGGATAAAAGGGTGCACCTTTTTATTAAAAAACAGGTATAACTTCTTACCCCGGATATAATAAAAAAAAAGAATTGTCAAAAAATATTAATCCGCTGCTGAGATATTCAAACAAATGTAAATGCCAGAAACAGTGCTTTTTTGCACATAAATAAAAAATATGGCCATCTGTTAAATTTTGTTCACTACAAATTGGGACACTCTATATATTATATTGACATTATACGTAACACAGCTCTTCAGAATTAAAATATTATTGTCGACCTAATATTTCTTATGTCTGCACCCCACGTTCCATTATCAATTTCGATGCATCGAAAAATCGACATTTATTCACCGTTCCATTACAAAAAACAACACGCCAAGGTGCGAACCTAACGAAGAAAAATCACTCGCCTCGACTTCGATCGATCAACGATAAGTTCTCGCCGCAAATTCGGCCAGCCGTGGCACATACAATCGCGGCTAATATTTCCATCATCTCGAAACCGCCAGAGTTCGACGAACGATCCCAAAGGCGATTCCGAATTTCCTCAATTCACCGGTCGGCGATTCGTAATTTACTGCTTTTTCCCGCCTAAACGGATGAGGAATGGAGAACGGAAGGACGGCCGGTCCGGTCGAGAGAGCGACAAGGACAGCTGCGCTGGACGGCCGTGGGTGCGAGAGAGAGAGAGAGAAACAGAGAGGAGGCGGGATGCACCGGGTCTGTTACAGATTAGAGATATTTATGGTCCAATAAATCAGATACCGTCTCCTCTTTTCCTCTCGACGTTGATTCATCAATATAAGCTTTTTCCCTACACCCGATGATGCAGGGCCTAGAGCAATTTCACATGCTCTCAAGCAAACTCAACGCTGTGAATCAAATGATGAACAGTCGAGTGAAAGTATTAGGCTTTTAGACACTCTCATCTGAAAATGGGCCTGTGGTGACCGTCATACGAACTGGAGAAGCTACAGGACCTGATTCAGGCGTCTGAACTTTTGTTGGACTAATTCAGGACCATACAAAGTGATACAGCATACTATTGTAAAGTACTAGCCTCCTGACTGATACTTTATCTAACAAGGAAGGGTATTGGACCGTCCCCTCCCAATTTTTATGAAATTTTGCAAGTGTGTAAAATAGCCAAAAATAAGAGACACGTATTTTTTGTTAGCTGCAGATACTCAAATTTAAAGGGTGAAATCACCCCCTGAATATTGGCACCTCCAAGGTTATCTCGAAAATTGTTAACTATTTTTGAAAATCTTCTTCACCAAATTATTGTACATAAGAAACCATACAATTTTGCAATTTGAAGTATATTTTTATCTGTAATAGTTTTCGAGATAACGTTGGGGATGCCAATATTCAGGGGGTGATTTCACCCCTTAAACTTGAGTATACACAGCTAAAAAAAAATGCGTGTCTCTTATGTTTAGCTATTCTACAAACTTGTAAAATTTCGTCAAAATCGAAAGTGGACGGTCCAATACCCTCCCTTGTAAGTCCAACTGAATCATACACCAACATTTTTCCACGTAGCAAACCTTCTTCGCACGTCAGCCGGTGACCCATTTGTCTCAGCCCTGTTCTGTATTTTCTCCCCACTTCTAAAAACTCTGCATGAATCAGAAATCCCTATCAAACCCAAGATAACCACATGGTACGAGTTCAGTGTGTTGCGTCAGCTCAGAACTGCAGCAGCACTGTCAGAATGAACCTGTATCAGGTTTACAATAAAACCTCTGCGTAAAGGCTTGGTAGTCTGAATATTATCCTGTGCAATCGCCAGTCCATTGCACTGTCAATGCCAGATAATCTGAGGGATTCGCCAATAAAGAAGTACAAACACATACTTCATCAAGGCAAAGTGAAAACTACCATTCATGTATACAAAGGGTCCGCCTACTAACCCCAACTGTTAAGCCCTTGATGCTTCTCCACCAATATATCTGGGTTTCTTGAAAATCTTCCCCAGAGAGTAACAGACTTGGGTCTTACAAAAAATCCTATCTTTGAATGATGACAGCTGCGAGAGGTATAGAAGCGTATGCCATGTGCTTGCATGAGTTATGTTACGACGTTTCGCCAGCATTGCAGCTAGATTTCATCAGGGGTCTGAGGTCAAAGTGATAATGATGTGCGTGTGTTGAGTTTACCTGTTTAAATGAACCGTGTTCGCGTTCCAGTGCATTGATCGCCGACCACGGGTGTTAATTGATTAGCTGGACGATTAAAAAATGAGAGGAGGGTACTCCAGATACCCTTAACCCTCTACAGCAGAACTAGAGTCTCGCAGACTCCGTTGATTCTATCTTTCTTAATTTCTTCCATTCTGTTTATCACTCAGCATTTGTATTTCGTCCACCTTTCAACAGTAGCACGATACATGTGTTGTCGCAGATTGACTTACATAGGCTTATCCTGCGAAATAAAAGCTGATATGTCTGCGGCGGAGTCTGAGACTCCACCTCTGCAGTAGAGGATTAAATTGATATCTAATGTCCCTATTGATGTTTTTATGGCGGTTCTGGATCTCAAGTGTTTCCCTGTATGTTCCTATGAAATAGAGATTTTGGGTCTTGCTATGACCTTTGTTTGGTGACACGGTATTGCGTGTCCTGTAGTCATTTGATGTTCGACTACAGCTGTCAGGTAGCTAGTTAAGTTAGTTCAAACATACATGAATCTATAAGCATTAAAACAAAAATATTTCCATAAACATGTTTAACCCTTTGACTGCGGGCTACTTGAAAACGAGGTGAACGCTGCGTGCGGCCCAGTTACAGTCGTATGTAGCGAGTCATTGCATCGAACGCCTATGGGCGTCGACAGTACGCGGTAAGCGACTCTGTCAAACGTCTACGGAAAGGCAAACCAAATTATTTCTCTCCCGAATAATCGATTTATTTGCATACCATAATAAGTCCGCCCATTTCTTTGTGTCACTTGCGACGGCAATTAAAGTTGATTATCCTGATTCATTTCCCTCGCGATAATTCAAATTAGCCGGGGAAACGAGACAGGTATATATCGCGAGGCGAAAAAGGGATATCGAAATTTCATTAGCTCGAATACAGGATGATAAATCGACGAGATTCGTTTACGCTTTAATTACGAGCGACCCTCCTCGAGAAGCGGCACGATAATTAGCATGTTGATTGAAAACCAATGAGCCACTTTGTCAAACGTAAGATAACACAATGCTACGGCCACTTCCGGCGAATCAATTTACCGTATCCGTTTCAATGAAACTCGTCCGGGGAATCAAATTTACCGCCGACAATACGAATTTTACGGACGATAAATGTTTTTATGTTCCCTTTTTAATGACGTAATAATTTCACCCAACAAACGCGCGATATCTCGCGATAATTCCAGTCGCGTAATTTGAAGAACGTTCCGATGAGAACTGACAAGAGATTTTTACTATGGATCGTACGAAACGATGAATATATTTTTTTCGGATAAAATAATGGAATTGTGTTTCAAATAATGTTGAAACACGATAATATCATTGTTTTGTAAATTGGAGAATATTCAAGCTTGTAACAATAATAAAAAAAAGTATTGTCTGTAAAATAAAACAATATGTTATTTATATCAGTATTTTCCTCGAAATATACAAATAATGTAATTGTAAAATATATTACTACACGAAGAATGGAAATTACTATAGTATTAAAGAGTAAATAAAAAGATACAGTGTTCCTCGGTTGACTGGAAGTTCTCGGTCCCAAATGCTCTTCCAGCCAACCATGGAACACTGTAGTGTAGCAATGGAATAGTTAAGCTGATTCTGATTAATAACATAGGTCACTAAATTTAAACTTCTTTAAGTGTAATATTTAAAAATTAAAAACACACTTTAACGGCAAAAATATCCTCTAGAGCAGAGATGGCCACGCGGAGCAACGGCTGGCTCCGCTCTATCCCCACTCTGCATCCATTCCCCTCCCGTAATAAGAAAGTTGAAATGTAATCTTGACGTAAGACTGATGTCATGTATAAATAAATAATTATTCTTATTACGTCGCTGTTTCTTGAGAAACCGTATTTACTGACAGTTACCGATGTTTTCAACGTCACACCTGTACCATAATCTACGTGAGGGGAATGGACGCAGAGTGGGGGTAAGCTGGAGCCGGGACTTGCTCCAGATGACCATCTCTGCTCTAGAAACTAGTTATCGCTGACTATTTTCTGCAATACTATTCAAGCATCAGAACGTTCTTTATTATTCTTTGTACAGGGTGTTTTAAAGTTAAACGATCAAGCTTCACCAGCTGACCTTGAAAAAAAAAGGAAAAAAGGCACTTACAAATAATTTGTCCTCTTTCGTTGGCTATCTTCTGCAATACTATTCAAGCAACAGAACGTTCTTTATTATTCTTTATACAGGGTGCTCCAAAGTTAAACGATCAAGCTTGCCCAGGTGACCTTGAAAAAACAACAGAAAAACAAAATGGCACTTATAGAAAATTTTTCTTCTTCCTTATTCAACCTTTGAAATCATGAAAATTACGTACGAAAATTTTCTCGTGCCTTCATAGCTAGAGAAGATCGTTAGATAGCCCGTTTTACGTGGCCCACCCTGTATTATGAAAAACATTTATTTGCTTTACGTGAGTACTATTAGACTGAACAGAATCACGTGTACGTGACAATGGCCTCAAATTGTTAATACCACAACACAGCGTCGGATTTCTCTACCAAATGGACGCATAATCCTCGTCAAGAGTGTAACTCGTTGTTATAAGCCAAAGAGGGGTTAACAGTCGTGTTCGTTTCCCTTTTCGAACATTATTCTCATCTACACATCCCCTACTATCCCAAATCCTCTCCCAACCCTCCTCATCTACCTTTTTCTCATAAATTCCAATTTTACAGATAAAGTTCCATAACGTCGGCCCGCTATCAGCCGTCTTCCACCCTTTCCGTTTTATTCGCCGAGCAAACGCCACGAAACAACGGGAGAAGAGGGAAATTGAATGAAAGGATGAAAAGAACGGTGACAAGGAGCAGAGAGACACTGGCCGTGAGAGAACGTCGAGGTGAAACGGAACGGTGCCATTTTATTATGTAAAGAGAACCACCTTCTGCTCCGCCTTTTTTCTCGCCCGTCTCTCGTTTCGCTTTATTCGCCATTGAAAAACTTCTTTCGCTTTCTGCGTGAGCCCTGCATCGACGTTACGCTCGTTTTTTTAACTGGAAAACTTACTACACGGCTTTCAGGTGGGTACGAAACACCGCCGTGGTTTGTTGGCACGGAAAATTGAAAAAAATGGACGGTCACCCATCCCACCGCTTGGTTGCGGCGCAGCGTTGCTGCACCTCGGCGATCGGACCGCAGCTGACGTCTTTTTCTTTTTAACCCCCTATAACCGGAATTTTTTCTGTATATGATGCAAAAGATGTATCGGGTGAATGATGAAGTTCGTATCGCAGGATATGAACATGATAATAAACGAGCAGACTCCTTGGTATCAGTATGGTCGTAGAATATAAATGTACACAGTGATTTTCGAATAAACGGAATAAGACTTAACCCTTTGAACTCCTTTGTCGAGTGTGACTCGTCATCGATTTTGTTCACAGGTACTCCTAGGTCGAGTGTGACTCGACATTTTTAAATTGCCAAATTAAATATATATTATATTTCGCAATATTTTTGTTTACCTAGATAAGCAATATATTTGGAAATTCGACAAATATCAGATCTTAGCGAAGTTCCAATGTTATTTTCAATATAATTAGTAAAAAAGATTGTTTAAATTGGTTCTTATCAACCAACTGTCTTTTGAAGTACATTTCAAATAGAACACTTAAAATAATAGGGATTGATTGAAAAGCCAATTAAAAAGGAATTAGGAGTTAAAAGGGTTATACGGGAGATACAGGGTGTCCCACCTAAACGTAGCTACTAAATATCTCTGTCATTTGTAATGGTCGAATACGCCGAAAAAAATACTTTTATCCCAAAATCATAAAACCTTCGACTTACGCCTTTTGTCAACTGAGGTGTTCATAAAATAACTACTTTTGACAGTACAGCTTAACTATAAATTCAGAATGATGAGCTACTGATTAATCTTTAACCCACATATACCTATCATCCTTCCAGAAAAATGATTGTAAGATAATTTAATTAATACCTACCATTTAAACCCTCACTAGAGGAAAAATGATATTGCTTTGAGAAGTCACCAAAAAAATTCAGGCATATCTGGGTTACCGGAACAAGTGTTTCAATAAATATTTATCTGAAATTGTTCTTACTGTTTGTTTTTGATCAATACCTTCCATTAAAAAAGAAAAACGAATTGATCGTGAGCAGGTTAGGCCACCCTCTTAAAGGTTCGTTAAAAAGCGACTTGATCGAACCATCGAACGAATTCAAAGGAGCATTCGTTGAAAAAAAAGAAGAAAATCATTGACTCTGTTCATACGATCCACTTACGATGAAAACAACCGTCCGTTATCTGTGTGCCACTGGATTAACCCCTGCAACCCTCGTTATCGGACCGTCGAAATAAACGGTCCGATTTGTAAAGACCAATCGAAACTAGCTGATTCGTTCCGACACGGCCATTCAACAAATAAGACCGTTCGATTAATTGTTAACATTTTTTACGTACTCGATTGGAAGTACCCGATCCTTATGCGAATAATAAATTTGTTTACAATGCAGGCGGTTGGAGCGAAACGAATAAATAATGATATCTGTGAGATGAAAGTATAGAATATTCTAATTGTTATATTAGTCGCCATTGTTATTTGGATAAATTATGGGAAACATTGAAAGCGATGAATAATTAATGAAATAAA
Source organism: Macropis europaea (assembly GCA_916610135.2). Taxonomy (NCBI): domain Eukaryota; kingdom Metazoa; phylum Arthropoda; class Insecta; order Hymenoptera; family Melittidae; genus Macropis; species Macropis europaea. Next base: position 10,051,196 of record OU744352.1, on the reverse strand, counting down.
TCTTAATTTATTAAAAGGACTATTTGTCTCGTGAATGCATAAACGAATGAGATTTGTTTCAAGTGTATATTATGTTTGTATAAATACTGTATCTTTATTAATACTATTGTTTTATGCTGCATCCTGTATTTAGAACTGGTGAGAAAGAAGAAACAACGATTTTCATATTTGGCGATTGACTGTGTTATGTAATTTGAGAGATATGTTTGAAAAGGACTGAAGTTGTTTGCATTGGTACATTGGTATTGAATTATCTAATTTGGGTATTTGATATAGAATTGAATAATTAGAAGATTGTTTTAATAGTATTCCCGAGAAAAAAGTGATTGAAAAAGAATGAAATTGTTTGTGCTGGTATGTTTGTGGTGAATTGTCTAGTTTATTTGTTTGGTTCAAAATTGAATAATTTGAATCTTATAAGTACAGTACTGTCCTTGATTGGTAGATTGATACTCATGCCAATCAGACACTGAACACTGAACCCCATTCCCTCTGAACACTGTCAATACATCTTAATTACAAATTTAACATATAAAAAATCAAAGTAGTCAAACATATTACATTTACTACTCAACCTATGAAACAGTTTTAAGTATCTAACCTCCACTATGCACAAGAATAACTCTTGACCATGTATAGACGTGTTTGATCAAACAGCATGCATAGATCCCCCGCAGTAATTAACAGGTTTGACATGACAACTAAATAGTCAAGCTATCCAAGTCTCCTATACAAAAAACCAACTCAATAAAACACGTTTATAAATGAATGAAAAATAAATGAAACACTATAGAATATCTATAGAGTTACAGGTATTCTAGAATATCTACACAGTTCAACAAGAAGAGCAAAATGCTTAATCTTGTACACAGGGGTTTGTTAAAACTAGTATGAACAGATCCTCCAAAGTAATCAGTAATCTAGATACAACACAAAAATTAAAATTAATTATACATGATGATACATAGATGAGTATAACAATTATCCTTGCTCAGTGTTGTTCGTTGAAACTAACATGTACGGATGTACCAGAATAATCAGTAGTCTGAACACAACACGTACAAATTAAAGTTAATGATACATACATCACATTTAGTTCCTAACCTATGACGCAGCCTCAACTACATAACCTCCACTGCAGATGAGGATAACTCTTAGCCTTGTACAGAGGCGTTCGTTCAAACCAGCATACACAGATCTGCCAGCGTAATTAGCAGTCTCGACATGACAACTGAAACAATCTAGCCATCAATTTGCGGTCACCGTATGGGGTCGAGTCGTCTTTAACACAGCGCACGCGCCATTGAAATTTAATCTACGGCCCGGTAATCTCAAAGCGATCTCCGGTACACCGGAATGAGAATGCTCGACGATCGCCGACAAAAAGGATATTGCGTTGTGGTTTGAATAAATACACTCGCTTTGAAGCTCTCTTTGAAGCTCACCAATTGACCATAATAAGCCCAGCGTGGTGTCGAAAACGAACGAACAGACAGAGGAACATGGGAACAGGGATATCAATGGGCGTTCATCGAACGCTGATCCCCAACTATAGGGGTGGCGATCGTTACGATGACGAAGGGAAATTACTTGGCTCTTTCGACAATTTCATGAAACTGAGTTCTACAGCTTGTTATATTTCATTCAATTTTCGTGTTTAACTCAATTTAATTTTGTTACAGTAGGAGTCAAGATGAGTCGAACGATATGCAACACGATAAACTTCAAATGACCTCGAACTTAAAAATATATTTCACAAAATAAATTGTCGATTATTTTATAAATTCTACGAAATTGAATTCTAATATTTTGTATTTACATTCATTTTTGTAGTTAAGATGAATTTAATGATATGTAGCGCGATGCCCTTCAGATGACATTGAATTTGGAACTTTATTTCGCAAATTAAAATACTTGAAATTAAATCTGACTTCCTGAGCTTTTTATGTAATTCAATTATTGTGTTTAACTTCATTCTGTAACACGTTGACTGCCGTGGCGGTCACCGGTGACCGCATCAAATTTCATTTAATTAAATAATTACTCATTTGACAAGAATCATAAATAGAATTAATATTGGAATAAGAATAAAAGGTCAGGACTGTAGATTTGAATAGTTGCATAACATTGTGAGCACTGCTCTCAGATGATTAGGTTTTATTAAGCGTTTCAACACTAATTTTAAAAACATTTACACCATTAAGCTACTGTATATTCAATTGGTCCGGCCTCAATTAGAGTATGCTTCAGTCATCTGGTCTCCACAATTCTCAAAATATAACCTAATGTTAGAGGGAGTGCAGCATAAATTCATGCTTTTAGATTAAACAGACCCATGTTGCGCAATGATCATGATTATGATCCATTACTAAAGATACTTAATATGACTTCTTTGTATGATCGCAGGATTGTCAACGATCTATCTTTTTTATTCAAACTTACACATGCTCAAATCTCCTGTCCCCAATTATTACAACTTATTCACTTTTATGCCCCCACAAGGAATTTTAGAAGAAGTCATGTATTTCATTATGCTACCGTAAAAACTAAATATGGTTCTAGTGATCCAATTATTCGTATATTAAAATCTGCCAACACAGTTACGGATAAGGTTGATTTTTTCAGTGACTCTATTCCAAGCTTTAAAAAATCTTTGCACTTAGCACTGCGCACTGCTTAGATAATGTTTTATTATAAATTCTTTACAATTGCTTTTTTGTTTAATACTACATTGTGTGACTGTCTTCATTTTTCCTATTTTTGTTATAGTTCTTACGTATGTATACACATTGGGTTTATACCCGTACAATTTACAAATAAACATACTCTTTTTCTTCGTGATTTATGTTTGAAATGAAATATTAGAGTATGTCTGACCAGGCATGGGAGTTTTCACTGTGGCAGTCAACGTGTTAACTAAATTTAATCTTTTACATAATTTTGGTACAGTAGGAGTTAAGATTAATTCAACCCATACACGGGCGACATGGCAGTCAAAGTGTTAAACTATATACAAGGTGTCCCCAAAGTCACCACCAATTTTGCAGAGTAAGAGATATTATACAAAAAACCTCCATGACATGATATTACTAGATATTTAAACAAAATATATCTACAGGATGACCCTAAACTAACCATTTAGAAGATACCGTAAAGTAATCACTTACAGGGTGTCCCTAAAGTAACCATTCACAGGGTGTCCCTAAAGTAACCATTTACAGGGTGTCCCTAAAATAATCATTTACAGGGTGTCCCTATAGTAACCACTTACAGGGTGTTCTTAAGGAAACCATTTACAGGGTGTCCTTAAAGTAACCATCTATTTTGATAAAACAGAAAAGAATCTAAATAATTGTTATATTGATATAATCGATCGCATGCACATTTCTATACAATATCCACATATTTATAATTTTCCAATCGCTCTCCATATTTTTTAGTCAACATTTTATATTTCCTTTTCAGGCCGACATCATTGACGATGAAACATGGAAGAACAGGTTTATGTATGTAGTAACATGAAGGATAAAAGCCTCGAAATGTAATGAATCTTATTTTGCAAGATCCATGGTTACTTGAACCCGGTCAAATGACCTTGAATCAACATCGACGCCCGATGTCGACGTACGTTCATCGAACATCGATTCTCAACTACGGAGGGGGAGGGGGTGGATCATTCTGGTGTTGATGGTACCTTGTAAAGCACGTGGTGTGAAACTAACGCGATTGCGTGGGAAGCTGCTAGGGGGGATCGATGTCTAAGCCAAGGATCAAACGAGCCTGGCGTCGATGTCCCCGTCGCGAAAAGCCCTCTCCTCTCTCTTCCGGGTAACCCAATTTTCGCGTCTCTCTTATCGGCGGCTCGCATTAACGCCACCCTCCGTTCCTGTCGCGATCAAAAATTTATATTTATGGGCCAGATACCCGTATGTGCGTGTAAAGCAGAGATATGAAAAGAGTGATAAGACTGCAGACCGACTGGAGAACCTGAACGGTACTCTGCCAGGTAGTAACATGAGACCAGATGTTTTAACTCAGAGATGGCCATCCGGTGCAACGCCTGGCTCCGTCCTACCCCCACCACTCTGCATCCATTTCCCCTCATGCCAGTTGTGGTCTGGGTAAGACGTCGAGAACGTTGGTAAGTATGATTTCTCAGGAAACAGTCACGTAATGGGGATAATTATTTTTTATATATTATACAGGGGATAGGCCGGGCGGGTGGGGCAACCGAGCAGAGGGTGATTCTATATGTAAAAATAAGTAGACAAAAAGGAATAACGTTTTTTCGTGTGGGACTCCGTTTTCGAGGAAATTGAGTTTGAAAATTCTATCGAGTACGCGTGCACTTGTATCATGGGTTATTAATTTTGCCATCACACGAATTATATCGAAGATATCGAATATAGATATCGAATCTAAAATATATTTGGTACTGTTCTTTAAAAAAAAAATAGATGACCTGGAAGCGACTTTCTCGATAAAATAAACATAATAGTGGAACAACTGAATTTTAGATATCTTGCCAAAATTTTTCTATCTGTCCAAAAATCGTTCACCCACTTTGTAATAATGTTTCCGTACAATTACGCGAGTATCTTGGTAGAGCGATGTTTTCTGAAGATTGCAATCAATTCTTTCCTGGAAATGTACAGAACAACAGATAAAATCTATATAGATGGAGCCATTTGTACTTCATTAAATGGGCTAAAGTAGCATTAGCAGCGACGGGCATCGTAGCAAGCTATAAAGAATGCCCTCTAGGGATAGCTTGTAACATAAAGAGAATGTTTCTCGATTCAGCTCATAAAATGCGTTTGCTGGAACGATATCGCCATGGCTCGTCGTTATACGCGATACAAGATAGCCCAATAATGGCGTCACTTTTTACACCTAACTCCCTAACTACGTGCTAGGAGACACCTAAAATTCTGGTTCCATAATTATCAAAATTCATGAAACATCTTATCCAACCTCCTACAATGCGTAACATATTTAATCCTTGCATGGTACAGTCCATAAACAGTCCATTAACCCTCATTCGTCCCTCATTCTCTCAACTTAATTTGTCCCTTGATGTCAAATTGACGCAATGGTAAAAAATTAATATAATGACAAGGTAAATAGTTACACTTGCAAATTCTTTTCTTGAAAATAATAAAATGACATTTCTGTACATTCAATATATTCAGGCTTATGCCTGATTGCTCGCATCACTCAGAAATAATAAAGCAATGTGCACAGCGGGTTTTATACATTTATTGCATTTTTATGAGAAAAATGTGTGAAATTGACACGTGGGAATGATGAGGGTTAACCCTACAGAGCATACATTGGGCGTGGGAGGCTTATGCTAATACCAAAAAAAAGTTCGAGTTCTAAATATGTTATATTTGCACTCCTGTGTTTTTACTAAAATACTCTCAACTGTTAATATTAGTAAAAAAATATCTCCGAATATTGATATGAAGACTGATAACATAATAACCAAACTGAGGAGAAAGGGGTAAAAGTCCGGACAGGCCAGACGTGTGCACTAATGTGATTTCTGCACACAAAGTTTATTTAATTATAAAAATGTTAAAAAATCTATCCAGCAGGGAGTAGACATTGGACCAAAACAAACGACACGCGATAGTTGCAACGTCACGTGGCAGTCTGCCCGCGAAAGTAGCCAAGCGCTCTGTCGAGCAAAACGTGCTCATGCCTGGTCTAAATATAAATTAATTCTTTACTAATATTGAAATCGTTAGCATTCAGTACAGTCTGCATGACTGTCGACGGCAATCGGTGATAAGCGTTCTCTAGTTAATTTAAAAAAATGTTTACCTCTTAGTGGATGCCATATTTGTTCCCTAACCTAACTATTGTCGCCAATTTCCAATACAGTTACAACCTCCATGCAGTTTCCGGAGTGTAACAGTTGCATCGCTTGTTCCAAACATGGTCTGGAGGCGGCAGCTACAAGGATGCGTAACAATGGAGAAGTTTCACGGGGAGTGTAGCCGGGAAATAACTGGTAGTCTATTTTCCGCGTCAATTTCCCTGGATATCACGGCCGGGAAGTAGATCTCGTGATGCCATGCATAAGGACACGTAGCACAATTACACTTCCCCCTTAGAAAATCGTGTCACGTCACTGGGGGATGCTGGATTCACCAACGCCACACCTACGTGATTCCTAACCTCCACTTTCATATTTTAGTAGAACCACGCGGATATCCTCGAAACCATCAACGACATAAAAAAACGTTTCAGACAAATGTTGTATTATTTCTAATGGTACATGACGAGACATAAATAGTTTTTTAATGATCGGAAATGTAACGGACATATGAAAGTTATTATTATTTTTTTACATGGAATTATATGTTTTTTAATGCACTGATTAATTCAGTTGTTGGATCTCTATAGGAAAGTATTAGAGTGCTTGTGCTGAAAAGTTGTTAGATTAGAAGATATTTTGATTTTAATGTGCCGTTTCTTCCGTTGGCCCGACTATAGCGTCAGCTTTAAATATACACACTTCGATATTTCTCGAACTATTAAAGATACAACGAAATTATTTATATAAAAGTTGCCTGATTCGAAGGAACACACACGAAAATAAAAAGAAAATTTGTTTCAAATAATTAGTTTACAATATATGGAGGTCATATTCATTTTTTTAAACAGGACTATATATTTTTTAATAAACTAATCCATTCAGCACTTCAGCCTCTATAAAAAATTATGAGACTATCTGTACTCAAAAATTGTTAGTTTGGAAGATATTTACTACAAACATTATAGTGGTCCGCAGCACACCGTGCACGGTTTTCCAGGACTAGTACGTGGGTCCTGGCTGAAAAATGGAATGAAAAAAGTTCGAGTTCGATTGAAAGCAGCTTAAACACCGGCAAGCTTGTTACTTGTTATATCTCGCTGAATAATAAACGCTGCTTTGCATAATAAGCCGCGCAGAACTTTGGCCAGATTTCCGTTGCGCTTGATCTTATTACGGTCTTCTCTGAAATGTATAAAGTGCGAGTCTATAACGTCGGCGAGCCCATTAAATTTGCATAAAAATTCTTTGCCGCGAGATCAAGCGGCGAGCGAGGACGAGATGATCGGGGAAATGGAGTTTATCTCGCGGCAAACCTTGTAACAGCACATTATCCTCAATGTAATATACTTCTAACCTCAAACTGATTCTCTGCCAACGAGTCCGGACTTTTTCATACCTCCTGGCAGCTGGAAAATCCTGAGAACCTTAGAAAAGAACGTTTCTAAAAGTTTGTAGTAATTATATTGATTAATTAGGAAGTTAGCTATTTTACAACTGAAATGGTGCGAATGGCCGAAATGGCGGACTGGAATGGTCAGAGAAGTTGGTAGAAAGGCTCCTAAAATTTGTTTCCATTATTAATAACAACACTGTATATTAATGTCTAGTGTAATAAAGCTGTGGTAACATTATACATAATGTGACCGGCCATTTTGACCACTCAGCCCAGCCGTTCTGGTCATTTAACCCGGCCAATTGTGTCATTACGTTCGGCCATATTTAAAAATGTTTTTGCAATACGATTCATATTAAAATCAGCAAATTTAAAAATCCATACAGGCTTAGAATATTCCTCGAATCAATTTGCAGATCTCACAATCAGAGTAACTTATTTTTAAATAGATTTTATTAAAATAATAATGTTTATTCGAGCTGAAATAATAATAACAGAGTGGATTTTAGGCATAGCTATTAGTTAATAAAAAAGTTAATAAAATTATGTACATTGCACTGTGAAAGAAGTGAAACTGTATAAACTGTAAGTGAACTGTACATAAACTCTACGTTTTTAATTCTGGACAAATGCTGCTTGTCTGTGTGCGCTGTGCTTATTTATGTCCTGTGTGTAAATATCGTCATATTCCAACATTCTTGATAGTTGATATTAATGGTGCCCTAGCATGTACTACGACATTTCTCTGAGCGTGTTTAATTACTGTAAGATACGAACTACTTTTAATTAATCAACTGATTATACTACTTTTTCTGTTCGTTGAAAATGTAGAATAAAAACTGTATAATTATATTAATACACCAGTGTCCTAAACTGCCACTGTAGTATACTAATCAGTACTATAGTATAACGTAGAAATTAAACTTATTGTAACTGTCTAAATCAGATATGGACACAGCTTGCCCGTATGGGCGCTTGCTGAGCTCCCAGGCACGTGCTAAGCCACGCCCCCTGCGAAACTAGGACCAATACTGACCCGTCTGACGCCTTCTGGTCACGTGGTAGCTGCATCGCCACGGTATAGCGCAAGACAACTGCCCATCCGGGCAAAATGCCACCGTATCCAATTTACATGCATTAAAAGATTGAACGGATTGTAATTCATTTTTATACAGTGCGAAATGGTACAGGTATTTCTCGTCTTTTCGTTTTCTCGATGGGACAAAAATTGAAACGTGCTTTTCGATCGAGCCTTCACACGCATAAGCACTCTCTTACAACTGTGATCGGTGAAGGGTTTGCATAAAAGCTTTGGTCAATTCATCACAGAGCTTTCAATGGTATCGTCTGACGTGAAGGTTTCGAAGCTCCCATCATGCGACTTTACTTTCGAACGACGAGTGAATTTGCTGGTGTTGCGTCAGCAAACATTATACATTAGATCGTTGTGAATATGTTAATATATTCAGGCTTTTAAATTAAACAAACGATAATAAGAATAAACTGGCACTTTCGGTTCGAACATTGTACATGAAACAAACTAACATTTTTGGTGTGAGCATTGTAAATTAAACAAAGTTAGAAATCCGCTTTGAGCCTTGTGAATCGAATGAATTAACATTTTCTCTTAAAGCCCATCAATTAAGCAAAGACTTCCGATTCGAGCTTCGTAAATTAAACAAATGATAATAACACCAAACAGTATACATATATCGATTCCTCATGACGAATTCACATTTATAGGGTGTTTCGAATTTACTAATTCAAACTTCCTCAAAGCGTTACAGCGCCGACAGTTCGCACGTGTATGGGTCATTCCACGCCAAATCGATCAATTTCTGGCAGCACGTTCTCCGATTTTGATGAAACTATAATATGTTGTAGTTTATGTGAAATAATTGTGGGTTTATGTCATCATTTTGCTAGCTTCAAAGTTATTAACAAATTACAACATGTTGAAAATCGCAAAAAAGTGGATTTTTAGCCAAACATGGCAGTATAAATGGATTTTTATTTCGGAAACTATTACACCTAGAAAGAAAATTTTTTTTTACTTTTGCATCACAAAAGATGGAGCTTTCCAAATATATTTTTAATTTTGTTGTATGTATTCTTTTTCAATGTGAAAATTATAAATAAATTTTTATTTTGCAAAAACGAACCCATACTCACGTTTTTACAAATCTGAAAAAAAAATCTTAATTACTTTTTTAATTATGCAATATATGAAAAAATGTTTCAGACAACGTTTATTCCTTTTTATTAAAGCTATTCAACGTCATCAAAATTTCTATAGTATTTCGTTACAAAAATAGGGGTTGCGCACCTCCTGCGACCCCCTGAGTGCTTGAACGGGTGCACAATGTGCAATGAAGAAGGCATTATCGAACCATAAAGTGCGCAAAAAGAATTTTGGTTTTACTTATAATAGTTTCTGAGAAAATAATGTTGTCCAGCTAAATGTGCCATTCGTTCCTCTGTGGCGGCGCATTGGGACGGCACCCGAATGTCTTTGAAGCTCCATCCTGATTATAATTATGAAATGATACTAATGAAATTTGGTATGCGTATCGAGAAATATTCAAGAAACAACATATTTTTTTTCAGATTTTTAAAAACGTGATTAAGGGTTCGTTTTTGCAAAATAAAAATTTATTTATAATTTTCATATTGAAAAAGAATACATACAACAAAATTAAAAATATATTTAGAAAGCTCCATCTTTTGCGATGCAAATTAAAACAAAAGTTTTCTTTCTAGGTGTAATAGTTTCCGAAATAAAAATCCATTTATACAGCCATGTTCGGCTAAAAATCCACTTTCTCGCGATTTTCAACATGTTATAATTTGTTAATAACTCTGAAGCTAGCGAAATGATGACATAAACCCGCCATTATTTCACATAAACTGCAACATATTAGAGTTTCATCAAAATCGGAGGACATGCTGCCAGAAAGTGATCGATTTGGCGTGGAATGACCCGTACATAATCGAACGCCCATAAATTATTCCTAAAACATCATCGTATGACTACTGCGTCCTGTTCGTCACGATAACTTCAACATCGGTGCAGATTCTGTCAAAATTAAAACGAAACCGTCGCTGTTACCGCACACTCCGTATACTACGTACAGGGTGTCTCAATTACCGTGGTACAACCGAAAAAAAGGTGACACTTCATGTAAAAATAAATCGAAAATATAAAATAGAACTAGTTCATACAAGGCTTCATTTTTTTGGAAACCGTCTTCAAACAGTCTTCAGGTATACCTGCAGTTAATTAAAAATAAAATGGCGTTTGTGTGCGATGATTCAATATTATTCAAAATAACATATTAAGTTTCGATAACGTATTTCTTTTGTTCAATTATAAATTATCTAATACATCGACCTCGTCACGGTTAATTTTTATTTAACGAAACAAAGAAGGGTGAACTGATAATAAAACGTTCCTAACCTCAACTTCCGTCCTTATGCACGGCCAAACATCGTCCTACCTGATTTTTATATATTCGATCGCATTAAAGCAGTAATTTATGCTAAAAATGATGAAAAACATTTCTACTTAACAGTCAATATCATACACGGACTTGAAATCGTATAAAAAATCAACTTATTGTTAATTAACTGCGCGCATACTCGACAATATTCAAAATCAAGTTTCTCCAAAACGAAGCATCGTATCCGAACACATTATTCTACAACTTCGATTTATTTTAATACGAGGTATCACCTCCTTCTCGATTGTACCACGATTAGGGGGACACCCCGTACAACGTGCGCCATTACGGTATCGCGTGTCCGCGGACTCGGTAAAGGGATCATCATCGCGTTTCATCCAATCGTGTGCTGTCAATTTGCGAAATATAATCTCCGATTACCGGTCATTATGCTTTTTATTGTGCGTCAAGGACTAAACGACTCTTTCACGTAAATTGGATTCGTTATACCTCGGGAACGAATCTCTGCAAACCGGACCAAAGCGAAAGATAGAGAGAGAACAATACAGAGGGAGAAATATAGAGGCAGAAAGATACAAAGAGAAAGAGAAAGAGAGAGAAGCAGAGAGTATCGAAGGTACAATTAGAAATCCGTCGATAAACGTTGAAAATCGTTTCGCTGCGGCACGATCGGAAGCCGCGTTAGTGCCGGAAGTGGAAATGGTGCAGCTACGTTCACCTTCCTCTACGAACCTAACCTAACCTACCACTTACACTCCGTAACCACTGAGCAGCTCATTAATCCTCCACTGGCAGCTTTGTTCACTGGGCGGAGAATAAAGAGAAAAATCCTGCCTGTCTCATTGTAGTCTGCTCGTGTATCATTTCACGATTTATACGGAATTTGAAAAGAGCAGCGAATTCGAAAATTAAGCGTTTGTGCATTGGGGATTGCTGCTTATAGTATACCGTACCTCAGACTGCTTGATTACATAATTTTGAGATTGTTTATCAGGTATGGACGCAGGTTGCCCGTGCGGGCGGGTAAGCCACGCCTACTGCGAGATTTAGACCAATGCTTTCGACACGTTGCAGTCCTCTGTGAACGTTACGTGATGGGTGAAGGAAAATGGGCGTCCTGATGGGCAAGGTATGCACATAACCGACTTTGATTATCAAACTGCGGGTTTTTATGCAATTTAACATATCGAAAGACGTAAAATGATGTACTTTCAATAACGCAAAGGAAATGATATGCACATTTTTTTAACATTTGAAGGACATACAGCTTCCTCAATATTTTGTTTCTTTAACTATACTAACAGGAAAACTATGTATTTGCATAGACATCTACAGTCCATTGATTATATACCAGAGTTTCATGTTTATTTATTACTACGAATATACATACGAAAATATATAATTTATTCTTAAGTATTCCATTACTCTTCCAGGCTATAAATTACATTCTTGTTTTATCTTAGATCAGCGAATAAAGTAGAGGTCTAATTATGTTTATTGTTCAGGTATTTTCTGTAACGTCACGTGGTCGTTGAAGGAGGGCAAAGGCTCTAGCGGGCAACATGTGCCCATGCCTGACATAAATACTCCCGAAAAATCCCATACTATCCACAGTTGCACCTGCATGCTTTAGATAAGAAAAACTAAAGCCCTATATACGTTATAGTTCCCTATTTCCTAAAATTTGCCTTCAAAAATTGTTTCACATTTCCACTTCAAGGTAAAGAGGCCCAACTTTGGCGTCTCGTGCAATTGTGCAATTCACTATTCCACGGCCAATAAAATAAATTTAATTTAGTATCCTGTGCTCACACCTCCATTTCAAGCTCCACCTCCCCAACACTATACAGTGTACAGTCCATATACTATAGACTGTCGGCGATACGTAACCAGAGAGCGTCATAAACTTTACGAGGACGATGTTATGTCCCGGCCATACGGGCAAGCTTCTTCTCCTTTTCTAGCAAGTCGTGACCGTACCTATTCATTGTCACTAGCAAATGCGCCAGCCCAGTGTTTCTGCTGGATAGTTTTCTCGATTTTTGAAAGCACTCGGGAGGCAGCACGGGGTCGAGGAAGATGCCGGGAATTGAATGTATTTCGAGAAGATTTGTTTTCTCTCCAGCCGGGCCGGAGGTGGAGGTTAGGTTTACAGAGGAGAAAGGACGGGAAGTGGCGGCGGGGCTGCGTGACGAATTGGATGATGTAACGTTCGACGAGATCACGTACCAGTGAAATGCACTTGTTTCAAGCTTTACCGGGCGTGAAGAAAAATTTTATGGATCCATTTTCCTGTTCCAGAACCGATTCCGTTTTTATGTTCCGCCACCTACGTCACCTCGATATTCTCTCCCTGCCTGTGCTCGAAATTTCCTAACCTACACGATGAAGTACGAAACTTCCTAACCTGTACGATGAAGTACAAAATTTTCTATTCCGTACGGTGAAGTAAGAAATTTCCTGACTTGTACAGTGAAGTTCTGCATTTCCTAACCTGTACGATGAAGTTCAATAAGGGCAAATTGCAGTCACCGAAACATCATCAAACGAGGTGTTAATATATTTTGGTTGAACTGTTTCATTACTCTTCAAATAATAGAACTGATGATCAGCAATAATATTTATGAATTAACTACATTACCTTCGAATAATTTATTAAATCTATTTTTATCGTTGAAGTTATTTTTTAAGTTTGAATATTTAGGATAATGAAGGGGTGTACTTGTATGTTAAGTATCTTGACTTTCGTGACTCGAACCACGTTCAAACCCATCACTACTTCTTAAATTCTGGTGTCGATACTGTCAGAACGCATTAACGTCACGCAAATCAAACTGACACGCGATACAGCTACAAATGGCTGTCAGTTTCCAGAAGCACAGGCAACCTAACACTTAACCTAACCTAACCGACGCACTCAAAGGCGAACATATTAAAACGAAGTCTGAACGTGGGTTCCATCGATTCCTCCCGTCCATATATTCTTCGCGGTGGAATTCGGAATTCGTTTAGCCGTGTTCGAGCGGTAATATCTAAGAAATTTCCGACATTTTCATCGGCATTCCCGCGTGCGGATGCACGGTTAAGGCGGACACTTATTGGAACGCGTGCTGGTCGGTGCAACAGGGAGCAAAGTGCCGGCTGAAAAAGAATTCAGGTTAATGAGAAACTTGCGTCGCATCGCCGCTTCGACAATTGGAAACTGCCTCGCTGTTAGATCGCGGATTGCGGACCGTGGGAATTGCCTTTGCCAGGCATTTCGGCGAACGTAATCGCCACTTCACGATACTCGAACGCGCGTTTGTCTCTACCTCTTCCTTTTTTCTCCGTCCGAGAACCTCTTGGGATCTTCTGTTCTTGATCGAGCAGCGGCCTGATAACTCGAAGACAATTCTTCGTGCCCTCTTATCCCCGTTCACGTCGTACAGCAGACGTTCAAAATAGAATTCCGAATTTATAGGTTACGTACGGTGTTCCATTGCAATTTTTCCATGTAATTCTCCTTTGATCCGTTGGTTGCGTCAGAACATGCTTTATCATCGGATATGATGCTTCAATAATGTTTCGAACGTGTTTTATAACGAGCTGGACGTTTCAGAAACTTCTGTTTATTATTTTGGGTAATTAAGAAATTATACAGAGTGATGGATAATAGATCTATAAGGAACTTGCAAAGAGGAGCTGAAAATGCCTAATCAAGGAGGGTCCTAAAATTAACCCTCTAAGTGTTGCGGACAAGGTATTTCATATATTTCTGGAAAACGCCCATGGGTGTTCAGATAGTATACTAATTAAGGTAACTTACAATTAGCGATCGTCCGCACGTGACGTACGTACATAAACAAAATGCACAGGGTGTGTCAGGACGAAGTAGTACACTCGAGAAGGGGATGATTCTAAATGAAAAACCAGAACAAGAATATAGAAAAAAAGCTTTTCAAATTAAATTTAAAAGTTCTTCTCACTTCCCGTGCGGAACCTACTTATTATATACACCGCTCGAACGCACATAGGCGTTCTCCGCACTGCCAGTAGTCGTATCGCGAGTCGAACGAGCAAAAGGATTAATTTCACTTGTATATGATTGTATGTACATATCGTTTAATATATATTTGCATCGAATTTATTGCAAGATTTTGAGCAGTTCGGATTCGAGGATTCTCCATGATCGATCTCGAACGATAAACGATAAGCTGGTCGTAGAAACGCAAAAAATAAGTCGCGAAAGATTCGACAGTCCAATATCGATACCGTCTCGACCTATATATTCTCGGTCTCAGCTCTCTGCTTCGTTCTTTGTTAACCGAAATATCCGGTATGTACGTTATCGATGCTAACGCAACTCAACGGCGGGAAATTTAAATTGCTCGTAACGACAGACTACCGGAAATCGCGATTTCCTCGAGTGTCGATTCATTTTCTGCGTTTCTAGAACTACCGTGATAGAGATTTCTTCGTCGTAAGAGAAATTATTTCACTGGTGTAAAAAGGAATTATTATTACTATTCATTAAAGCGTTGAATTAATTTAATTAAATAATAATTCTTATAAAAATCCTAAATAAGTTCAATATTGTACATGATTAAATACTCTACTTGAATTAATTAGAGGATCACTCTAAGATGCTTATTTGAAAATCCTGATCCTCTCATTCTTTTTAGAACTATATTTAAATATATAATTTAAAAGTATTAACAGTAAGTTCTAAATAAATGTTAAGAAATTTCTTTAAGGGCTGCGTGTCTGACTGTGTGTGGCATTTATTAACATACTCGAGCTGAACTCCGATATACCGGGTGAGTCACAAAAACGGGACACGCCACATCTCTTTTTTTGTTGCAAATGGTTTCTGAATTCCATTTGCAAAATGCAAAAGCGATTTTTCCAAATGGAACTCCGCACTCTTTTCAATAATTTACATAAGGTGTTCTGAAAAACGGAAATTTTGAAAAGTATTCCGACTTTAACCATTAGTACATTTAAAAATATTTTTTAAATTATAATATATGATACGTTCGATTAAAAAATATATAATATAAACATAATATTATTTTAATTAAACAAAAATTCGTTCTACTAAATCTAGAAACGAATATTTGCATAAACATTCGTCATACAGTAATACACAGCGTGTATTATGAAAACTATTATATCTCTCCAAATAATAATAATTATCTGTCCAATTACAAATTTCTAGTAATACGCCTAACAGTTTTAGAAATACTCGATAAAATAGCTTTTTCAATCCCAAAAATAATATAAAACACGTATCGAATATTTTTTCGAGTTCTATTATAAATAATATAAAAAAGATTACGATCCATTTTCATATGACATAGATAGCCTGACCTTCCAAGGGACAGGACACAGCAAAAGTGAATTTTTCAAAAAATCATAGATCCCTTTGGCAATGACCGATTCAATTATCCCAGACGCACACGACTATCCCTCTTACAATTAGAAATCGCTCTGAACCGAGTGGACGGTTCAGCTGCTAGCCGGCGTAGCTGCTAATTACAGCTAATTAAATAAAGTACGGATCGACCGATTTTTCTCCATAGGCCAGCACTGGAGAACTGTGGAGTGGGGGATAGAGACGGTAGAGTGGGGGTAGGGGCGGTGGAGTGGGGGTTGGGGCGGTGGAGTGGGGGTAGGGGTGGTGGGTGGGGGTCGGGACGGTGGAGTGGGGGCGAAGGGGCTCGCAGCTCGGACAGGCCGTATGGCGCATTATCAGATGAATCATTAATACCGTTAATTAAAAACTTTAATCAGCTCATGGTGTATAGTCGAGGCGGTGAGGCGATTTGAAAGTTCCCCGGGTGTCTCTAACACCTCTTTATCTCCGCCCGACCAACATGGAGCGACGTTGACGCGATGTTCTTGTTACACGACATTTTCTCACCCGGTACACATAACCTGGCGGCATTAAGGGGAGGAAATTCGCCCGCGAAAGACCCAGTTCTGCGTTCGAGCAGCATAATAATCAACGGGGAAATTGTTTTTACTATTATTGTATTTACGATTATTCCATCCTCCTTTTATGTCGAATTTCAATTATTGTCATTATTGTTTGAATTTTTTTATTTTACTGTTATCATTACTATTTTTTTTTTACTATTATTTTGTATCTTATTATCGATAGGATGGTTTGTGCTTTCTAAAACCTCTACGATCTAGGATTGAACCGTTTAGCTGCTACGCGCCACTGCAGTGACTTCCATAGAGCGATCGTTCAGGACGAAACGCCATTATAATGGCTCATTTGCTAAACAGCAATTTATTTAACATTTCCTTAATACATACTGAAAAGATTCTGAAAATAACCTATCTATTTGCGATAATTGTGAATCAAGTTAACAGTCATTCGCCTAATCTTGAATTGTCCAAAATTCTCAGTCTACGTTAATCAAAGTAACCTCCATTCTCCTACCCTAAATAATCATAACAAAAACAGATTTTTCAAAATATTTCAAACTTTATAATCATACTCAACCATTCGGACTCTGCAAATTTTTTAATATGAACGACTAGCAACTTGTGAATATTAAAAATATTACATTTCCTTCGAAGATTCATGACTGTTTATTTAAATTTGATTCATTTACTACGTTAATTTAGTTTGTGTTATAGCAAATAGAACTTGAACTTCCACGTGCCGTAGCAGCGCCACTGGAGGGCAAAGTGTTAATAACATGTAAATAGTTCCATCACCGTCGCTAATAACTCTTATACATAGTTTATACGACGTTAAAGAACTAATACTGAAAAGAAATGTTTAGACAACATGGTCAGGAAAGATTATACTATTTATGCTTAATCAAATGCTTCTGATTATTATTTCATAATAATCTTCGTAAACGAATCACAAGCATATGAATTACCTTTTTTATTGTATATTTATGTATACATATAATTAACCCTTTGCACTTTGAGAATTTTTTAATCTAATTGACTAACTATTCCAAGACATTTTCCAACAAGGATTTACAAATGCTTATCATTTGAAATTTATCGTTTTATTTTGTTTTATTTTTGATATTTCAATCTCGATGTCCTCCATTTTATAGTATGTATAAAAATAATTTATGTCGCGGTAGTAGCGCCAATTAAGTGCGAAAGGTTAATTAATTATGTAAAAAATCTTTCAGAGCGAATTAAATGTATTTTGGAATAAATGAAAAATCATTGTAATTCGAGTAATGTAAGCAGCATAAAATTCTGTTGTTTATCCATAATTACAATTAATACCCCCTAATGGGCAAAACATGCTCAGGAATATTCAGCACGCTGCAACGAGCGCAGAGGAAATTATAAAGTTTCACTGGTATATTGAATTTATTAAATGTCCGGAAATGCGAAATTTTGAGCAGCACGGAGATGCTCCAAGAAATTTTCATGTTCACTTTTAAGTGGAAAAGGTTTTTCGTACAGAAAGAGGTAAAGAGAGCAAAAAAAAGATAACTAAGGACGTAAATAGTTGAAAACCAAAATTTGGAGGAAAAGCACCAGCGTAATTGACACAGTTTAATGAAATACATATCATGGCTGATAAAATTCTGAACAGCATTAACAGTGGAATAATAATACAAAATACAAATGATACGATGGAATAGTTAAAAACTATTTTCTTCCAGGAATTTTATTAAAAACAGTGAATTACATGCCAAAGTAGAAAGTTCCGTGCCTGGTCAGGCGCGCCATAGCAGAATTTTATGAAACATGCAGTTAAACAAGCAAATATTTAATTATATTATGAAATACTTCTTGTGGTGTGTTGTCATTGCAATAGTAATTTTATGGATAGCAAGAGGTGGTCAAAAGTTGTTTTATTTAATTAAATTTGTTGCGAGGGGCAGTACGATACACACAGTAGAAACATCCGTGCTTGGTCAGACATTACATACTTTCGTGATTGGAAACTTCGACATATGAATATCGAATAGTGAATTGTCTGTAAGTTGAATACTAAAATGAATAGTGAATAATAACGTGTAAAAAATGAGTACTGAGTACTAAATATTAAGAAATGAATAGCGAACTCTGAGAAATGAATACTAGGCAGAACTACCAGATACTAAACTTTGAAAGTGAATACTGGATTGAATATTGAATACTATAGTTGAAGAATGAATACCAAAAAGATTACTGAGTACTGACTCTAAGATGTGAATACTGAAGTGAATACCAAATACTAAACGTTGAAAAATTACTACTGGAATGAATGTTAAATACAGAAGATGAAAATGAATACCGAAAGAATACTGAAAATAGCAAACTTTGAAGGTGAGTACTGTAACGAATACTGAGTACTGAAGTGAAAAAGTCAAAAGAATACCGAGTATGCCAAACTGTGAGAAATAAATACAAGAATGAATAACAAACGCTAAAGTACGTAAACAAAATACCAAAATAAGAGTAACAAAAAATAGACGGTACTTAATTTTTAATTAAACCAGGTACATATTAAAATCCGCGTCTGAACCGCAGAATCACAGATACTATAATCTAAACCACAGAGCTATGATGCAGACAACCTTCCCTCGCAAGAAATAATCTACACGCATGCAATATAAATTCAATCAACCGGAACGGACAGTATTGTTTTACGAAACTATAAAATGTTACATAAAAAATTGTCCGGATATTTTTCAACGTGCAGTTTCAATAAGAAATTGTATTCTCCGGACGGCAATCAATTCGCCCATATTTCTGTTTACTTTTAAAATATATTTTACGCACGTTGGAACGCACTGCGTTGTTTTTTCATCATTCCCTTTTCAATTATAGTACGGTACACGAAACGAAATTACTCTTCAATTTCGAACTAACTACACGCATACGGTGTGCAGTTGCTTTGGAAAAAAAGGAGAGAAAAAAAACGATTCCTCCCATGCGGATTGCGCTAACGAAAATAAAGCACGAACGGAAAAAAAGGACACGCGCTTTAATTACATTTTTAATGATAAAACAACGTTGCCGCGGACTGCTCTCTCTCTCTCGACGTCTGACACGGACGAATGAAGTCCCGCGAATGATAATTAATATGCTTTTAGGGGCGACTGTTTCACGAAAAGCTGTTTCCAATTCAATCACTCATTTTTTCGGGAATTGTGGAAACGTGGCAATTCATCACAAATCACGAAGTTCATCGATGTGGTTTGAAATATTTTAAAAATTGGTTTAATTTACTGATGGTTTCAAGCAATCTATTGTGAATTGAACAAATATGAAACTACTAGCTTGAACAAATTTGAAAATATGAAATAATAAAATTTTGGAAGGTGAGTTGCAAAAAGTATGAAGGTAATTCAAATTCAGAACTGTGCTGGGAACATTTCTCTAAATTTTTCATAAAGTTACACACGTACAAAAAATCGAAACTCATCAAACAGAATTACATGTAACTAATATAAAACTAGAAAAAATATAGTGAATTCTCCTGTTATTTCTACAAAATTTTCTCAAAATAATTTAATAACTTTTGCAGTTCTAGTATTTATATTGAATATTGTAAATACTGACTTGAGAAATGTAGCTCTTAAAAATTATTAGAATATATTTCATAACAATTTTAGGATTTTTATGCTCTAATACCCTATTTTCATTGTTTCCCATATTGTTAATTGCAGTATAATTCAATAAATTCGCTTCAAGAAAAAAAAAATTGAATTCATATTTATGCAGTCTGAGGCTAAAAGTTGAATAAGATATGCGGCTTATACGGTAACCGTACGTCCCGTGCGAAAGGTCGTTAAACCTATTTAATAAGTACACTAGCTGAACGCCAATAGGCGTTCCCCGCGCGAATAGTAACAATACATAGATCACCCTTGAAATTGAAAGGGTCAATTCTACCACCCTCATTTATTAAAACCTTCGTCTTAATCCTGAGCTCTAGAACACGTCTCCCAAGTCACTCTGCTCAATTCATACATACTCTTCCATACTTCATTAGATCTACCACAATTCCCAAACACAACTTCTTCCACGATATGACAGTCTCCTATAAGAAACTGTCATCGAAACGAAACGTCGATCGCTAAACATCCTACCAAGACCGACCTGAATCACGTCGAAGAGGTTTTCCCAATAATGAAACAGCGAAGGAGCAAAAACGTTTGGGTCTCCCTAATAACGAAATATCCATTCTGAGAGTTCTAGACCTGCCGCGAGAGAGAGCGAGAGAGAGAGAGAGAGAGAGAGAGAGAGAGAGAGAGAGAGAAAGAGGAGATGCTAAAAAGGGAACAGCAGGAGAGTGGCACGATTCGGTTTCTTCTGGACCACGCATTCATTCGAGTTCGTTAACTATGGGGTAGGGAGAATCGGGAGCGTCGCTTAGCAAGAGGAAAACTTGCTTCCGCCTGGACCGGCTGCAATTAGGGCAAGCGGCTAATTACGTCGTTAATGAATGGGCCGATCAACGGGCAAAAGAGGAGAGAGAGAGGACAGACGGCGACAAAGGGACAGAGAGAAAGGAGGGTGTTTTATGTCGTCGTGGAAAACGATATGACGTCACGGTGGCGTGAGCCAGCTGCCAATAGTGCGGTGGTAACGATCGTAGCGGCATGGCCGACGACGACGACGACAACCGACGACAATGATGGGTAAATTAATGGTAGCCCCGCGGTCCATCGGGGAACAGTGATTCTGACGTGAACCCGGTGATGTGACGTGACGAATTGTTCCGTGGCACGAGTACGTCCGCCGATGGAAACGAATTGCCATGCCGGGGCTTTCGTAATTCAGACTGATCGCCAGTCGTCGATCCTCGCACCGCCAGGACTCCTCTAGTCCTGCCAAAAAAAACCGAAGCTTCTCTCGTCGCTGATGTATCCGATTTACAGCTGGAGACTGAGTGAATAGACCTATCGAGGAGAATTTCTGGATGCTGCTTTCAGGCAGGGTTTTATTATGTTCGCGTTTTCTTGGGTCGATCGAAAGTGTTGCAATGCTGTAAGGTAAACCCAAGTAATTACGAACGTGGAGGTATTGTCACTTCAACACAGACGTGCGGTCTTGAATATCGCTGCCAATTAACACCTTATAAAGACTTTTTTGTAGTATAGTTATATTCTTATAGCGAGTTACTGTACATTAAATGTGATTACGGGTTAAATAGATACGATATAATTTTATTGACACGTTGACTGTACAGGCCTGGGTGTTATCAAAATGAAATTTTTATTTCATTTGTTATTTTATCTGTTACTTTATGTTATTATTAGTTAATGTTATTCGCCAAATTTTCGGTTTACGTCCTTCCAATTTTACCTTTATATAATTTCTTAAATTTCATGAGTACAAATACATATAAAACAAAGCACATTTATAGTTGAGTTATACTATTCGGTATTCATAAAAAAATACCAGTATTTTAACGTATAATCTAATACTTTACGGTTGTACTTCGGGAAGTGCTGTTTGAAAACGGAAGTATCAAAATACCGGTATCAGACAGTAAACTGAACATCAAAATACCGGTACTTACTGACAAATAACTAATATTATAAGTAAACTACATATATTTTGTATTATATGTAGTGTAAAACATAAAATATGAACAATCATATACAGACAATTATTTTATTATTATTTCCAATATTATTTCCAAATATAAATTTCAGCCATTTATAAATAAAAAGCAAACAATTTCCATCCTACTCAGTGTCTGTACATATTCAATAAATGAACACAACTGAAACAAAATTAAGCAGATGTATTCATATTTAATAAGTTCGTCCCGGGAGAGGCTAAAAAAGAATTAATACAATTTACATACTATCTACCAAATCTGAATTAGTATTTAATTTTTTCAGTTATCGTGGTCTTTATACCAGAATTCAATATAAAAGTCTGTTTCTTCCATCTGATTTTCGTTAACACACTTTTGCAGACTCACGAAACGCCCTTCATCGGCCATTTGCCATTTAATTTCCCCGGGAAAAGCCGCTTGAATATTCGAACGGCTGCGCTTCTCCGTTTCTTCTTCTTCCACCGACCGAATGTCCCGATTCCAACGATTCATTAACACTTAATTACAATTTCCCGTTCGCTACCCCTGACCATTACGCAGAAACGAGAAATTTTACGCGACGCTTCACAGTCGAATTCGCACCGATCACATCCTCAAATCGCCTGTTATTTTTCCTACTAATTTACAACCCACCGCGTCCAGATAATCGCCAATTTAACTAACCGTTTACCTTCCTCCGATCAGTCGATAAAAAGAGAATATACCTATAATACGATTATTGGACACTGATAGCACAGTATCTGAAATGATTTAACCCCTTGCCGTATGATTTTCCTAACGATTTCGTGCGATACGGTTTACCATTCAACTCCTCAAGTACCGTGATAAGTTAAGAACATTTATTAGACGCAGTCCGTATTTAGAGTAATACAGCAGAGGAGAAAGTTATTGTAGATCAGCAAATAAGACGAAAATGTAGAACAAAACTTTTTTGTACGAGGCTCCGTTTTCGAGAAAATTAAATTTAAAAGATCACTGGGTAGTTCTCTACCTCCCGTGCGGTACACTGGTTACCATACTTATGAAATACGTCGCCTGAACACCCATGGGCGTTCTCCGCACGGATCGTAGTAACATTAGAAACGCATAAAAAATTCCATAGCGTTCAAAGGGCATATTTGAATTAACAGAGTTTCAAAATTCGCTGAACACACATGTACTTAAACTGATTATATTAATTTGTTGTTGCATTAATATTATATTATTGATTGTACGAAATTGCTTCTGTCCTTCAAAGTGCAGCCAATGATACAATGTTAATTAATTAATGCAATGGAAAAATATAAATGTCATATGAATACAATCGAGTAAACACTCGTAATACTACTGCGGTCCGTGCGGTGAACGCCCATGGGCGTTCAAGCAACGTACTTCATAAATATGTTCATCGATCTTCCGCACGGGAAGTAAGGAGGTTCCCAACGAACTTTCAAACTTAATTTTCTCGAAAACGGAGGCTCATATAAAAAAATTTTGTTCTACATTATCGTTTCCTTTCTTTATCTAGAATCTCATCATACTACTGTAACTTCAGAAGTTATCAATGTATACATACTATGGACGCATTCAGGCGTCATACAAGTTTTTTCTGTTGTATATTTGATACTATATAGGAATATTCTTATTTATTCTAGTAAATAAGTGCATTTAGGATTGTATAATTCCCAGTGTAATTTCAATAATCGTGGTTCCATTTATTTTCGTTTTTGAGTTTATTCGGGAAATCCAGAACATAGTATGCAGCGTGGCATGAAGTATTCCCCTCACAGAAAGTAAGTATTTAACTCTGAAGCATTCCGCACTCAAAGAGTTAACAATCCTCTGAGAGTCAAAGGTGCTGCTGTGCAAAGTTTTAGAGAATTGGTATGCAAGTACCCATATTTATACCGCAGGGATGATATTCCGCGTCACGAGTGCGAGGCGCTATTCTGAATCAAGGGGTTAATGTACGAAAACCGTTCTTTGATTTAAGTCGACAACTTCAAGCGCCGGAAGCTGATGCCAGAGCACTTGTCAAACATTTCAAGTTACTTCATTTCGGTCTGACAATAGTTACAATACGAAAGCTTTGTCACGCTGAATGCCGCAGTGAAGACCCGCCAATAAAGGTTATTTTCCGTTGTACTGAATATCGTGCTAAATTGTACACTGGTGTTTATAAAAGGAACTGTTTTATACGGGTGAAAATCGAACGCGGCAGTCGTATTAATAGTCACATATAGCAATAAACAACTTCATTGTACTATTTGAATATTCTTACTTGAGACGGACTGCAAACGATTCTTCGATCACGCGACCTGAGAACTGTAACGTCCATCATGAATCATCCACAATAAATTATCACGAAAGAAACTGAGTGAATTAGTAGTAGATAGCGCAGTGCTGAACATTCGCAGGTTCAGAGATTCAAGGTCAAAGCACTTGGATATTTACACGAATCGAATAAAGGAAGAAATGATTCACAAAAAGAAGCACACTTGCGGCAGAGAGATGTTGAACGATCAACGGTCGAAGCCGTTAAAAATTCGAATTGACGGACGTTGAGTGACGCCACCAAAACAGCGCCCCGGTAGCAGAAAAAGGAACTAATTAGCTGACGTACGACAAAGATTGCAATCGGTGTTCAGCGCGTACGTCACTTTATCGACAGTCTAATTATTGGACCGTGAATGTTTATGCAATTATAATACGTCAAAATATGCAAAACGTATGTAATGTTCACTAATGAATCGTTTATTTTACAACGAGGGAGATGTACACGAAAAATGCATGCGCACGTGTGACTTGAAAAACCAAAACGAAACACGAGAAAGATACATATTAATAACTTATTTGTCAGTTGTTTTATATCCTGGTGCTGAACGTGGTGGCCAGTCAACCGTGTATGCATGAAATAAGCGAAGAATATGCACTATGCAAAACACATGCAAAATACAAAATATATTCTTAGAACCGTCTAATAGCGAAACAACTTTGTGTTTATATCCCATTTCTTTACCTATTTTATATAAAAATATGCATTTGCATAACATCCGCAGTTTACTAATTATTAAACTGTGGATGTTCATGCGAATATATAATAAATTTCTATGCTTCCATATTTCCTGCGTTAATACAGTGAAATAAATGAAACCAGCAAAACTGCAACAAATATGCAAATTTTATTCTCCTACATACTTAAACGTCTATCACTTACCAATTTGGATTAATTAAATGGCATAAATATCCGCAGTCTACTAATTGCCCAACCGCTCGATTGGAACGCTGTCGATAATGGTGAACAACAAACAGGCAAGGACAGCAAGTGTTAACACTGTACTATTATACTGTTATGCTTCACGTTCTAAACAATATAATATATATGTCCTTCATGTGACTTTGACCGGAGATATTCACAGTCAAACATTGAATTATTATTGGTTGCATTATTATGAGTCAAACTAGGATGCTGTAGAATCTAAGTACATAAGTGCATTACCCTCCGCATATCGAATGTCTGTCTCCGAATATCTCCGGTCAAGGTCACACGAAGGACAGAGTATCATAGGTCGTTGAATTCGTCTTTGCATAAGAAACTGCAATATAGACATAAAGATATAGGGTGCTATTTAAAAAAACATCGGTGACCTTGACGTGACTTTCGACGTGGCTTCGAATGAAGTAAATACTTAACACTTTGACAGCCACGTCACCCACACATGGATGACACTTCTATTACATTATTACTTACTTGATCATGTGTAGCATTAATACATACATTTGAGCAGGTCGAATGAAACAAATGGAGAAACTATGAAATTTGCTAATATTATTAATTAAAAAGCGTATTAATCTGAGGTATATTCGTTCTGTATGAAAATGTAAAAAGTTTATAATGTTCGGCTGACACAGCGTGGCAGTCAACGTGTTAAGCGAGTAAAATAGAGTGTTTGTCTTTTATACAGCCCCACGGCTTAAAGTCTTACAGAATTTATGCACACACCTAACGTCTGAAGAAGACCGTTGGTCTCGGACTTCGAATTTCCAGCACCGCTGGCCTGACGTTCAGATTTCGTACAGTATATTCTCTGCCCGCCCAGTTAACAACAAACCCGTTAATCTCATTAACGTTGCTGAACAATAAACTTACCATCTTCCAACCGCCCCTCGGCCCGCCGGTGTTCCGTCGCCGTGGCAGAAAAGACGTTCGAAGGAAGTCATTGTGTCGCGTGTTGCAACGAAACAAAGACGCGGGCCGACGACGCCGGCGTTTTCTCGAAGGCGAAAAAAGAAAGGAAAAAGGAAAATGGAACAGCCGAATCTCGAGGTCCCATTAACGCGGCGAGAAGGAAACTTCTCCGCGCGAATAATGCAAATTATCCTCGAAACGCCCGAAGCCACTCGCTTCTCGCACTTTTATCGCCTCCGACCGCCCCCCCCACCCCCACCGTCGCCTGTTTCTGCTTCTTCGCGGGGATTCCAACCCTAACCCGAATAAAAGAGGGTTCTCTGATGTGCAGGATAATCCGCCTAACCCGGTTGTCGGTGTTACGCAACGCTACGGGTGACCCGGTTAACCCTTTGACTGCTAGTTGGAAACGAGGCGAACGCTGCGTGCGGCTCAGATTCAGTGGTATGTGGTGAGCCATTGCACCGAACGCCCATGGGCGTTGGCAGTACGGGGTGAGCGGCTTTGTCGAGCGTCTATAGGAGCCGGTAGCAGTGAAAGGGTTAAGGACTCTAAAATTTCACATAATGGGTATGTAAGCGAGGTTTATGATTTGTTTTATGATGCTTATGGCTTTTAGAATATCTTATCTCCAGATTCGAATGATGAATTTAAAAAATATGGTCCATGTTATAGGTGTTCATAGGTGGACTGCGGACCTTTATGAAAATATACATTTTTGGACTTCAATATTTTTTATTTCCATGTAGCTGATGAAACACAACTATGGCAGAATTATATTTTGGGGTCGATACGTTGAAAAGTATATTTTCTCTTTCACTTACACTATAAAAGGTGCAATTCTTTATGAATCTGGATATATTAAATTGCATAAAGATCCACAGTCTAATCAGAAGGGATTGTTTGTAGCAAGGGACAAAAGTTACTGCATGATGTGCCATATATTTCGAACTCCGGGTTTCTCAATAAATAAAGGCTTTAAAATATGGGTGTTACTTGAATTCAGTCGTCATTTATCTGAACACGAATTAACAATTATTAATCAGTAAATTAGTCAATTACTAGTAAAATATTTAAGATGATTCAATATGTTAACTGCTATACTATATAGGCTAAAAACGACACGACTTTCTAGACTTCGCTACAACATGAAAATAAGTTAAAATTATACTCTTTTTAATTAACAATGTTCGTGATCATTTATAGCTCCTGCTGGCTCTATTAGATCTTCTTAAATATTTTACTAATAGTATTCGTGTTCAGATAAATTACAACTGAATATAAGTATCACCCCTATGTGGTTGGCATGGCAGTCAAAACGTTAATAGAACCAGCAAGAGTTATAAAAAATGATTATTATTATTAATCAAAAAGAGCATAATTTCAGATTACTTTAATATTGTATCGAAGCTAGAAAGTCGCGTCGTTTTCACTTTACACATTGCGGCAGACAACATTTTAACACGTTCCGTGCCGCGTGGGTCGTATGCGCCCCACACACCAAATTCGATTATTCTAAATAGATGATAATATTCTTTATATTCCAATTAAAACGAACGCCACAATAATAATACTAAATGAATGGTATATCATAAGACAGTTCAATGTTTTTGTTTTCAACGTTATGTATTTACAGAAAATTATTTTCACGCGTCTGACTAGTTATGGAATTTTTCTCTGTGGCACGGAACGTGTTGATAATGTCAACAGTTTTATTCCCATAAAAGATGCACTGTCTTACATTTAACACATTTACTGTTACAGTGAAAACACCCATACCTGGTCGAACACACTACAATATCCTATTTCAAAGACAACTGACGAAGAAAAAAAAATATGTAACTATTCAATTGCATAGTCTTGATCTTCTATTCATGCTACAATATGAATTCAATTTAAAATTTTAATAAAACCTGAAATTATTTAAACAAATACAATTTGATGCGCCGGTCACTGGTGACCCCCACGGCAGTCAACGTGTGAATATATTTTGTCAGACAAAACAACAATCATGCAGTTGGAGGTTAACCTGGTTAGGAAGCGGTTAGAATCCCTGCCTATTCGACACGAACACCCCCGAACGGCCCTTCGTCGATTTCCGTCCTTTTACGCCACTCTTTCCGAACCGTTTAATCGTCGCCGGAAGAGGGCGAGCGCCTCTCGCGGCCGACACGGAGTTAATCCGTTTACGTTAACGCAGGCCGGGGACGCGTGAAATCCGGCTAACGGAGGGCAAAGCTCGAGCTTTCCGTCGCGGAAGCTGAAATCGAGAAGCTCCATCCGTTTCACCCGGATCAATTTTTCGGCCGGTCGAGATAGGGTCCGTCCGGAGTTCGCACAGCGAGACAATGAAATCGACGGTGGTTCGAACTGCATCCGAAAATTGTACGTCTACCCAGTAAAGGCCTTTTCATACTTTCAGACACGTAACGATATTTTCGATAGTATGCACAATGCACACTGTACGGCCGAGTCTGAAGCTGTCTGTCCGGATTCGTTACGTTAGATAATAGTAACCCTTCCCCAGTGAATGCAGGGTCATTTTTTACCCAGCCTTAACAAGTTGAACGCCGCGTCAGTCACCGGTGACTGGCACCTCAAATTTAATTTAATTAAATAATTATTGATTGTCGCAACATTCTGAGCAAGCTTCATACTGAAACAGTAATGTAGGACTAGGAGAACACGATCAAGTACTCAAATGTTTTTGTTTCTGTATGATTTATATAAAATATAGTAAATTATATCGTGTCTGATTAGGTATGGCTGGTTTCACTGTGGCGTTCAATGTGTTAAATGTCACTGTATTTGTCATCTAAACAGCAGAAAGTCACATGGAGACGTTGATGTATTGTCAATTTGTTTCAATGTGTCTATATATCTCTTGAGTCCTCGAAGAACATTACGAAAAGTGTCATCTCGAAATACAATATATAATAGGATTCGGGCGTAGGTTTCGGTCTTATCGTTATAGCATAAACAATGTTGCTTCGATGGTAACGTCCGTGTACTACCTTTCGATGTAGTAGAAATAGTGCCTACTTTAAAAGATCTCAATTTTTAAGCAGTACATTTTCTGAATTGACAGTGGGCAGGTGCAGATAGGTTTACTTGTACTACTTTGCAATATTCAGACTAAAATATCTGCTAAACTAATGGTTCTCCTACATAAATACCTTAATACTTTTCTATAGGAAATAAAGAGCTGCGTCGATTAAAGTATTAAAAATTATATGATTCCATTTAAGAAAACGTATGTCACCTTCATATGACCTCTACGCGTTCATCTATAGAAAAACTAGTTACACCAGATTATGTCCCCCACGAAACCATTCAATTCCTTTCTGAACCATTTTTTCATATAGCGGATAGTTTACGAGTAATTCGCATTCAACGATACATGTTAATGAAAAGGTATTTTCGCGTGCCTGACCAGTCGCGGGGGTTTCCACTGCGGCGCTCAACGTGTTAAACGGACACGTCTTTCTACCTCGTCCCAAACGAAATGAGACCTCAGGGAAGTTTTTCTAATAATTCATTGTTTATCATACCATTTCAACTCATATAATTAATTTTTTATATTCTTACTCAGAAGTCTGAAACGTTTGAAAAGGTGAATGATGCTCAAGTCATGCAACATGCTGTAGAAAGAATTGAAAAGTAACAGTCTGCCCGAGATATACACGATGTCCCAAAATTAACTGCATACTGTAGTGACATCGACAGAATTTTTAAAAAATGATTGAAGTATATTGCTAGTCATTTTTATGTAAAAAACAAATATATTTAACAAAATTCGCTAAAAACTTCGTGAGAAAACTATTTAACCGTGTCTTTGTAGATTTCAGTCAGTGAGAGTTTGCGAAGAAAATTAATAAATTTTGTGATCGTCACTATTATTTCACCAGGATCTAATTTTATAATCCTAAAACGGTAAACCAGCCTTTATTTCGCGGGTCTGACATCTGTCCGCCGAATCGAGGCAACTTCTGCGAGTGAAACGTTCTGAACGTTTAAACGCCGTAAAAAAAGGACTGTAAATTGAGGCGTCGGGGCAACGCCCCCGAACTTCCGTAAGAAAAAGTGAAAAAGGCTCAAGTTTTCTCGATAAAAGAATCCGCTGTGACCTATATTTTCGTTACACAGACATAAGCGTTCCACCAACATTCTTTTCTCAGTTCTTGCAGGTTTTCTTTCAGAAATGTTATTTATGGCAGTAAAATAAAATCGTCGTTTTTATACCGCAGAAAGATAAGGGAACATTGTACAGGACAGAGTGATTAGAAACTGCTATCTAAAGTAGCATGTGGATGTTGTAAAAAAATTGTTGAATAAAACATGCTGCACTGTTATTCTCAAGATGGAGATCCTCGATTAGGTATCTCACGAGATTTTCCCCTCGTGCGACAAAAAGCTCAGCAACAACTAAATGTAAATATAAAGGGGAGTTGTACAATTTGAACGTTTTATAACTCGAGCTTGATTCGAGATAAAAAAAAGTTGTAAAGGAAAAAGTTGAGTGGTATAAAAATATCAATTTTCCTATAAGCTCAGTTTTTTTGTAAATGCAACGATGCGTCTAAAAAATACAAGTGCATTGTTTTTTTTAATGGAACTGCATATTTTTTCTTACGTGGTTCGATTCTCTGATACATTCTGCACAAAAATGTATTAGGGTATAATGTTAAAGAAATCAACAATTCGTGAGATATTCGGGGGCTTTCATGGTCTGTTCTCCAGATTCGACAACGTTTGATTACTTTACTTGAACATTATTGACATTAAAAATCATTTAAAAAACATCCGAGTAATTTCTGGTTTTTGAACCCATATAGCTTAGTAGTTCAATACTTTTTCGAATTGCAGGGTCAAAACTTACACATTCCATTTAGCACGTTCCTTGACGCGTGTACCGTTTTGGGTACACGCATTAATTTTAACTTGATCACATAACTACCAACCCTTATGAAATCTTGAGTAACATTCACGTCAAAATGATAGTAGAAATTGAAAGTATAATATCAAATAGATAAACATTTGTATAATCAACCACATATATTAACAAATAGCCATTTTCGCACGTCTGTCTAGTTACGGAATTTTCTACTGTGGCAGGAAACGTGTTAAAAAAACTGAAGGTAACCTTCATATCTCGATAAAAAAGCAAAATATCAGAAAACTAATTATTATACTGTCCGCCCACCTTGATACCATACAACTTTCATTCGAAACATTTTCTCATGTAACAAACAGTTTACAAGTAATTTAAGGTGATCGAGTTAGGTAACTCTAGCAACGACATCTGTTAGAAACGTACAAAAATTTTTACGATCACCCAATACATGGTGTAAATAAATATTTGGAATGTAAGTAAACAACTATGCCGCATTGCTAATGACCTGGGACGCTAAAGCAACGTTCATAATAGAATAAAAAAATACTCCTAACCTCTGAAATTGCCCAACGGTGTTCATCAAAAACCCTCGGTGCAGTTCTGATCAGCCCGAGCAAGAAGTTCACCGCCCTGATCGGCTGTCAAACGGAAAATATCTCGAACTCTCGGTAAAAACGTGGCCACGTGTAACGAGGAGCATGAAAGATCCTATCAAATCGGCTCCATCTATCGCGTCGCCGTGCTCCAGCCCTTTTTTCATGCGATATTCCATAAATTATTCGCCGGGAGCCCGGAAATTGAACGGTCGACCGTAATCCTGCTTTATACTAATTCCAGGAGCGTTCGATAGTTGGGCAACAAATGGAATTAGACCGGGAGAGTTTCTCGGTCCGATCGAAGGCAAAAACAGGAATAGACGGGAGTTCGTTTCTTTCTTGCCCCTTTGTCTCCGACCGGTCCATCATCCCTCCGCGTTTCACCCTTTTTCTCCCCCTGTGTTTCTCCCTGGACAAGATTAATCCTTTCATTCTTCCCCGTTTCTTTCGATAAGTAACCGGCGAAACCACTTCCGATAGCCGACTGCAGGAATTAGTTTGCGCGCTGTTCGTCAGTGGCCTAAAAGGACAAAGAGCGAATTTTTGTTGCTGTTGTTTGTTTCTCTGAAAGTTTCAATGTGTTTGTCCATGTTCTTCGTCGTCGTTGGGAGTAGAAACAAAATGTTGATACGAGTCGATTGTTTGAATTCAGAAGCAGTCGGATCAAAGGAAATATGGCAGTAAGGGGCGACATTCAGTTTGGAGGCATGTTGTTGTTTGTATTGCAGTGATGGTCAGGGGAGCTCCAGCCTTCCCCCACTTTAGATCCAATCCCTTCGTTCCAGTTTGCCCCTTGTTCCCCTCAATCCATCATCGTTAGAGATCATAGCCGCTCTATCATGCACTGTCGTTCCTTTCGCTTCAGAACTGACATAATAGCATAACAAACTTCAGGTAGAATTTTGAAAATCGTAAAAATTGTATACATATGAGTGCTCGTTAAAAATCTCAAAGTAACGTGTAAATGCTCTGTTGGAGGCATAGTGTTCTGTAGCATCCTGATGTTACTTTCCAATGTTTGACTGTGATTATCTCAGGTCAAGGTCACAGTAAGGACATAGTATCACAGTGTGTAATCAAATTATTATAAACACTTCAAAATTATCATTTATTTACAGTCTGAAGAAGATTGCAATTGAAAATGTACTTAAATTGAAACCTTTTTTATTACAGCATGATTTAACCCTTTTAGTACCTTACAAGTTTTCATGTACCATAAAATTAACATATTTTTCTTAAAAATAAAGATAACCACGCTTTCTTTTGAATTTTATTGTAAAATGTATGTAGTTATACATAAGGAAAAGAAAAAAATTATTTTCTATAAATTAAAGCTTGTAATTAATGGAGTAAAAAAATTTGAAAATAATGAAAAGCCGAAATATCGGCTCAAGGTACTTCTCAGGAAAACCGCCACTGTTTGAGGTGTTTCGCCTAATTTGGTTATTGTAGTTGTTCAAAATAATCGTAATGGACAGATAGATGGGGTTTTTGAAACAAAATGGCTGGTGACAGATAATTTATAAGCTTTTTATTCCCCGAAGTGGCGATGACGGTGATATCTGGTGTAGCATTTTCGACGGGAGAAATATTACAACCATGCTCGTAAATATTACTTTCGTGTCGAACCATCGGTTCCATCCACTGAACAGCGGAAATTTCCTGCAACGACCGGACAATTTTTAAGAACTGCTGAATAATGGCTTAATCGGTATCTGCAAATATGTGGAAGTTTGTATAATTTGTATCAGTCCGAACAAGTTCGCCCAGTTTTATATAATTTCATATTAGCTCGTACAAGTTTGTACAATTCCAAAAAATCTCGTATTTGTTCGTATAAATTCGTATAGTTTCAAACAAGTTCGTACTAGTTCGTCCAGTTTCAAAGAATTTCGTACCAATGCGTACAATTTCGACGAAGTTTGTAGAATTTTCTACAAGATCACTTTGTACAACTTCAGAACAGTTTGTACAACGTTGTACGAGTTCGTACCAGATTGTACAACTTTGTACAAGTTCATACCAGATTGTAACATATCGTAAAATTTCGTACCAGTTCATACAAGGTCGCATAATTTCGTACCGGTTCATACAAGCTCGCATAATTTCGCACTACTTTGTGCAAGTTCGTACAGAAGTTCTGAACGGCAATGAATGACTTTGAATGACCTTGAAAGACCGACATATTATAGGTCAATGAATTCGTCACGGAATGAGCTACACGTCTATCTAAATGGAAACATATAGTTCCATTTAAAAAAACAAGGGTCACCTTGAAATCTCGGGGGCACATCCACTTAGATAAAATATGTGACTATCATAAGATGTCACCCTCGAAACAAAGTAAGTTCTACTTGAAACATTTTTTGTAATAACGAATAGTTCGAGAGACAATTGCGTGTAAGGGTTCAAATGAGACACCCTGTATACGACAACAGTTTCATCCAGAAATTACGTCCCAACTTTCTTATTACGTGAGGGGAATGGACGCAGAGTGGGGGTAGGGCGGAGCCAGGCGTTGCTCCGGATGGCCATCTCTGGTGTAGCCCAGCTTTATATTCCTTTATTTTTACGCTCCTTCAATCTATCGTATTTTAAATGAACAATATTGCAAAATTAATGAATATCGATACACCGATCAGTGAGACCTAGTCTTATGCATTTCGAGGCCGGTGAACGCATGTTACTAAATTGCTTCACGGACAGTCAGTATCACTATTTAACCGAGCTTTTGAATAACGGAACAGGCGAAGCACGAATTGCGCGACAAACACGCGCGACGTCGTAATAAGCGTGAATTCATTAAACCGGACTCGCTCTGCCGCGGCAACATCAATCGTAACTTTACAATAAACATATTGAAAAAGCTGTTTCGATTAAAATGCATAACCGTAGCCCGTCCACGGCCACGTCCAGCCGGGCGAAATAATAATCGATAACATATTTAACCCCTCGCCTTACAATAACGAGTCACACTCGTGATGCAGATTACGGTCCATGTGTTATAAATATGAGTTGTTAAAAATGTTGTTTTCTTTTTCAATCGTTTATTACCGGGAATATCGACACGTAACGACTTCTGTATAATACGCGTGTAAACGAAATAATACATTTTTTATTATTATTCTGGACTTCCCTAACAGTTGTAAGTCACATGCTCTATTTTGCACTATGTTTATGTAAGAATAAGTTTATCGAAGGTAATTTGAAGGTTAATATATTATACATGGTTGAATTTGACTTTTCGTTGGCTTTAATACCACTGTAATGAAAATACGTCATTCCATTTGAAAATATGTCGATGACGCATGAAAATTTGGTGTGACTGCATCATTCTCACGGTACAGTTTGTTTGCTATTTTTTCAGATAACAAGTTTGTAAAATTTCCGTCATGGATGATGAAAAATTCATTGAAAATGTGTGGAAATATCTCAACTCAAAAAAGGACGTTTTTCAGGAAAAGCGAAAAACTGTTTGTGAGATTGCAAAAAAATTATTTACTAAACAAATAATATTGGCTGAAAGAGTAGACTCTAAGGAACCACGAACAAATGTTGTACATACAATTTATTGTATCTCAAGTGTTGATCGGCATTGATGTGCGACTGGTGATCCGTTCACAAGATACACAAAATTAAACAAATGTTATTTCCGTAATTGTTTATTCTTATCCCTTGAAAATCCTCCCTTTCTGAGTTGTGACGATTTTGATGTTCTTCTAATTCACACAGGAAAATAAAAAAGAATTATTAACAGGTTGAGCGCCACGTGTACCACCGATGGCCCACGTACCAATTTTAATTTCGTCAAATAACTGATTACCACAACAATATTTTGAGTTACATCTATGTTACAATAATAGTACAAAAGAAGAAATATATTATCAAACAAATAAATATTTATATACTCAACGATACATGTTAATAAAAATGTATTTTCGCGTGTCCGACTAGTTGCAGGATTTTCCACTGCATTCAACGTGCACGCTGAACGCTACAGTGAAAACAGCCATACCTAATCAGACACGATATAATTTACTATTTTTTATATAAATCGCAAAGAAAAAAAAGATTTGAGTACTCAGTCGTGTTCTTCTATTCGTAGATTATTATTTCATTATAAAATTTGCGCAGTATTGTGTGACAATCGGTAATTATTTAATTAAATTAAATCCGAGGTGTCAGTCACAAGTGATCGCTACGGCGGTCAATGTGTTAATATTATTTTTGTTAGTAAAATTTTTACGATGCACAGAAGTGTCTATCCAACTGCTCCGTGGTCGTAACTCAAAAATACATTTTTCGAGTTGTGTCAATTTTGAAATATTGGGTCATCCCATAAGTAATGCGTTTTTTCTGAGAGCTGAGTTTAACCCTTAACTACTATAGAACGTTTGTGAGTCCACTCCAAATTTTCATTCATCCCTATTCCCCTTCCTGCATGACTTATCATCATCTCACGCCATTTTCCTTTCAATTAGAGTCGAATGTTCAATCAGGCTTGGGTCTCTTTATTATTAATGTACAAAGCAAGAACAATTGGATTTTATCATTATTCGGCACTTGTATATACGTAATAACGCAATAAACATTAGCGGTCTGTGAGACCTCTTATATTAATTGCGTAAGTGTCAACGTCCATAGTAATTAACACGTTCCGTGCCGCGTGGGTCGTATACGCCCCACGCACCAAATTCGATTATTCCAAATAAATGGTAATATTCTTTATATTCCAATTAAAACTAACGCCACAATAATAGTACCAAATGAATGGTGTATCATAAGACAATTCAATGTTTGTGTTTTTACTGTTACGTATTTATAGAAACATATTTTCACGTGACCAGTCTTTGAGTGACCAGCCACAGTAGAAAATTCCGTAACTAGACAGACGAGCGAAAATGGCTATTTATTAATACACGTGGTTAATTGTACAAATATTTATCTATTTTATATTACATTTTCTATTTCTGCTATCGTTTTAACGTGAATGTTACTCAAAATTTCGTACAGGTTGGCAGTTATGTGATCAAATTAAAATTGTTGCCTGTACCGAAAATGGTACGCGTGGCAGGGAATGTGTCAACGTTACGTATTTATAGAAACTTATTTTCACGCGTCTGACCAGTTATGGAATTTTTCACTGTGGCATGGAACGTGTTCATCATTTACCTGATGTATCATTTGCGTCGTATGTAATAAAATTCCGGTTATAGACAATTAAACAGATATTTCAATTTAAAGTGTTCAGGTATGTGCATGCTTTAGGCATTTAATTGTACCTCTTACGTCTGATTTTGTTTTATTTCATGTTTTCGCCTTCTTTATTCAAATCTACTGAATCCATATAGTGAGCGATCGATTGTTAGTTTCCTGAGGCAATAGTTGCTGTAAGGTGGATCTGTTCTTTTTATTAGGTATTCATGTGTAATCTTTGAGTGACCAGTCTTTGAGTGACCAGCCACAGTAGAAAATTCCGTAACTAGACAGACGCGCGAAAATGGCTATTTATTAATACACGTGGTTAATTGTACAAATATTTATCTATTTTATATTACATTTTCTATTTCTGCTATCGTTTTAACGTGAATGTTACTCAAAATTTCGTACAGGTTGGCAGTTATGTGATCAAATTAAAATTGTTGCCTGTACCGAAAATGGTACGCGTCGCAGGGAACGTGTTAACGTTATGTATTTATAGAAACTTATTTTCACGCGTCTGACCAGTTATGGAATTTTTCACTGCGGCATGGAACGCGTTAAGGGTTAACACTAACCGTACCAGGCCCGGTCAAATGACCGGTTTCAAAATTTAATTTAAACTTGTACATTCATTGTTATTTCTTTTGTTCATCTAACTTCATGGTTCTTATATTATCTGATTAATCAATTTCTCAATTTTTGTTTTTTATACTTCTCTCTTTACCGAGGAAAATTCATCGCCTGGTTTGTTTATGACCGGTTACGGTAAGAATAGATATATGTGAAGTGCCGGTACGGTTAGTGTTAAATTGCATAAACATCTGCAGTGTGCTTATGACCGCATGAAAAACGACGATAGCGTTCGCCTCGGTTTTCCCGCCAGTCCGTCGGCGTCGATTCGTCGCGACGCTGAAATCGAGCGTGCGAATCGAAATAATCGATCGTCATCACCGGTTCCGCTCGGTCGATTAACATTGCGAGGGGTAATACCGGCAAAAAGTCGACCGAGTGCTTTCAATGAGCCAACTTCACGCGACACCAGCCTCGACCGTGACAAAGGATCTGAAATATTCATCGGATAAATACTGGATACAATGCGGACAACTATTTCGCGAATAATTGACCAATTATACAACAGGATTGTGCGTTTACGCGTTGTTCACATTCACTCGTTCGATATGTTATGAATTTTTATGTACGGGGTGTCCCAAGTTTTAGTACAAACATATTTGACAAACGACAGAGGACGTCGAGCCGAACAAGCTTTACCGTGGCGCATTTTTTTAGTTCGGCAATATTTTCGAGTTTTGTGCCAAAAAAAACACTTTTTGGCAGTTACGTTTGTTTAACCCTCGGACACCGAATGCTCGAGCAACGACGCGGAGTCCGAATGCCGGGTCATTTTGGCCCATAGTGAAAGTTAAGACATATTTGTTCATTTTGAGGGAAGGTTTTGTAATCAATTCTGCTGTCATTATTTTTTAGCATTATTTTGTTATTTCCTGGAACTTTATTAGATAGAACTTTGCTAGATACGCTTCTTCTTTGCTGCTATACTGAATACTGACACGCAACATCCATTGAGTTTCCATCCGCCGCGACAGTGTCGATTCGTCATTGTTTCTGTTAGAGCGATAAAACGACAGTTAACTATTGCAACAGGCGAGCTACAGGACGGGTCAAAATGACCCGGCATTCTGTGCGCGAGGGTTAAATACCTTAGTAACAGATTAATATTTTTTGATGATTGAAAGGGCGTATGCCGATTTTTTAAAATTTGACACCCGGCAATAAAAGCTTTACCTAATTTTTTTCGAAATAATCTTTGCTTGGTTTTTCAATCGAAATCCATAGGAGATATCGAAAGACACTTTTGATGTTTTTTTGGGTTCCATAACCCGAAGTTTGGGTTACCCACAACAGTTTGAACGCATAACTTAATTTTCCCCCAAATATGGACATATGACAGTTCAATAATAAACGAATCACTTCTTAACTTGTTAGGGGAATTTTTATTTGTATTGATTAGGTCTATTCAATTTTGCAAAAAAAATTGCACACGCAAATTTCGTCTCCTGGTTAAATTTTTGCAAATTGTAAAACAATGGAGGAACTAACATTGCGACGCTTGAAAAAATTCAAGTAAAATTTTTTGCAAATTCGCATGGTCATAAACCAAGGTTATCACAGAAAGAAAGGTGCACCCTTTTATCCTGTATGCAATAAAAAAGAATTGTCAAAAAATTTGAATCTACTGCTGAGGTATTAAAAAGAATGTAACTTCCAAAAAAAGTGCTTTTTTTGCCCATAACTCAAAAATATGGTCGATATAAAAAAAAATGCACCAGAGTACATATTGTTCAGTTTGCCGTCCTCTATCACCTGTTAAATTTGTTTCGCTGAAAGTTGGGACACCCTGTAGAGCGTAGAAAACAGAGCACGTAATGCGTGGAATATTTGTATTATTAAAATTCATTTTTTTTTCTTTCTGTAACTGCGGAACTGCAATGCATGTATTTTAATTGTGTTCTGATTTATGAAGTTGCAGTCACGTGATGTCCGGAAGCATGTGCAAATTATTTGGTTTATTAATATTTGTTGTTAAATTGAAGTTGGAAATGTTGTTCTTGGAATTGCTTTTCATATTCACTGTAGTTGCTGTAGTTATAAACATATTACAATTTACTATAATATAGGGTGATGCCAACGCCGACTAACATACTTAAAAAGGGACACATTAAAAAAAAATTGAAATATGTCAGTCACCTCAACGCTATCGTGTATTTAATATGATTTAGCAACAATCGAATTAGGATAGGTTTGTCAAAGGTATCACACTCACAGGATCTTATTGAACAAGTATAGACTGAAATTGCGTCAGTGAGATTCTACGGTGTTCAACTGCACACTCACATGACAAACTAGAAGCTATTCGTAACTTGCAGAAACCAATCAAACATAAATGGACCTGATTGGAACGTGTTCGAAATTCAAATTATGACCGACATCGTTAAACAGACAAGTTTAGGCTCTTTCTGCTAAGAGAACAATATTTTTTTCCTAGTTATCCATGCATAAAGGGTGGGTTATCAAAAATGAAACCCCGAAAAGTATATTTTAAACGGACAAATAAGTTGAAGTTTCAAATATTTTCTCAAAATACATTTTTTTAATTCATAAAGCTTCTCACAGATTTTGTAAATGGACCAATACAATTTTAATTTTATAATAATGATTATGTGGTCCGTTTCTCCTGGACCACCCTGTATATTTCACAATTACACTTTATAGTATTATACTACAAATAATTTAACATGTTTCAAAAAATAATAAAATATGCACAGCAGTAAGTCTGAAAATGTAGAAATAATTATTGTACATTTTTGTTTACAATTGATTCAACATGACCTAAAAATGTCTCAAAAATCTGCCGTTTCAGTAACTCCAAAATCGGTCCACGATATAAACATAATTACTTATCGTTATATATTTTTATATTATATATTTATTCACAAAATAAAGTTCGAACGAATCCAACGACTCGAAAGGTACAACAAATCAAACGCAGGGGCTCAACGGGATAAAATCCGGTGGAATCACCCGGAATCCCCCAGCAAGAGAATCCAGGGAACTATAAGAAGGTCTGGGGGAATTCGACCGGATGCCAACATAAACAGTTATGCTGTAGATGCAGCATGACCTGACTAAGTTTGCCCAGCTATGCTGAACTAAGTCTAATCATGTTTCAATTGATTTAACAACTGAAGATAGAGCCCTACTACGTCAGCAAGCTGACTGCGTCCTGGTGACTCGAAACTGGGTCGCGATGTTCCCCAAAAGTTAAGTGTATTTTCGCCTAACCTCTTCGGGGGCCAATTTACGAGAGTCAGCGAGAAATTTGTCTGAAGGGTACACCTATTACTATAAAGAATCTCCGAATCAGGGTCACCCTATGAAGACTTCAAGGCGACGAAAATATTCAAAAAATTCGGTCATACATTTCCGATATAAAATTGTTTATTATACTTCTTTCTTCGTCTGTTTTAAGATTATATTTTATAATTTTTTTTTGTAAACTAACCAACATATCTTTATGAACCTTTGTAGATTTATTCATGAACGTTCGTACTATATTCGTAAATTTTTATACATTGTTATTATTCAAATTATAATAATTATTCACAGGGAAACTGTAGAGGTTGAACAAATTGGCTCGTAGGATAACTGTCGTTAAAATCATCTGTCTCGTGTTAAAAGGATTTTTTGAAATCCGAATAGTTGGCAAAGTTACAGTACTGAAAGGGAAACAAAATTTTTAAATTTATCTACTTTTTAGGGCCAGAGGGTGGTGTACGCCCCTAATTGATCAAATTAAACTTGTTGCGTGTACCATAAGTGGCGCGCGCGGCACGAGACGTTGACACGTTGAACGCCACAGTAGAAACTGTCAAACATAGTCAGACACAGTATAATGTCATATTTTAAATATACACCTCAAGGAGAAAAATATTTTATTTCTCGAACGTACAGTAATTACGTTACGTTATTGTTATAATATTCATTGCATAAAAATTACTAATTATTTAACTAAATAACATTTAAGGCTTGCGTCACCGGTGACCCCTACAGCAATCAACGTGTGGAACATTGAAAGTCACGTCGTGATCTCGCGATAGCATTCCGCGCGTTTTCAGTGTGTCCACGTGTGCGCCGCTCGTAATCGTACGTTTTAATCTTTGTCACGGGGTTTAATGGAACGTGCAGCATGATTTTCGGTTAGGTGGCTCGCGTCGGCATGGAAGATGGCGCTGCGGACGCGTACGAACCGATCCTCGGAAAATTACAACCCCTACTGCTCGCACGTCCACCCCCGCCAGCGCCGACCGCGAAGCTCCGGGCTCGTGTGAAGTAAGTACACTTGAAAAAAGGATTAGGTTCCAATTTGTTTCATGTTCCCGCTCGTTAGGTTGAACGTCCGTGCGGGTCTCGGTAAAAGAGTGTTAAACGATCCATTAACCGGTCGAGATAATTGTGTTTTAAGCACCGCCCTGGAGGACGCTTTATTTAAGGTCGACGTTCTTAATGTAAATTCGATGAAGGGGAAAAATTAATCAGGTTCCTGCGCGGAATTTCGGTGGAGGATGCCTCTGCTGGAGACAACTTTCAACTGATGAAACGTCTTCTGTTAATTTTATAGTCTATAGACTCTATAGAGTCTATCTATAAAGTCTATAGAGTTTATCTATAGAGTCTATAGAGTCTATAGAATCTATCTATAAAGTCTATAGAGTCTATCTATAAAGTCAATCTATAGAGTCTATCTATAGAGTCTATCTGTAGAGTCTATCTATAGAGTCTATCTGTAGAGTCTATCTATAAAGTTTACAGAGTCCATCTATAGTGTCTCTTATTAGTACGATTATGATGG
Organism: Macropis europaea; assembly: GCA_916610135.2. Lineage (NCBI taxonomy): Eukaryota > Metazoa > Arthropoda > Insecta > Hymenoptera > Melittidae > Macropis > Macropis europaea. The sequence goes on along the minus strand of OU744352.1, from coordinate 10,008,694 downwards.
TGATGCTGATGATTACGAATATCATGATTATCATTATTAAGGTGATTATTATTATTATTGCGATTAATATTAAAATTACCATGCTTATGAGTATGATTATTATTATTCGGAATATGTAGTTGTATGGACAATGTTTCAGAAACGTAGGTGAAGCTTTCAAAAAGTTTTAACCCCTTCAGGACGATGGACGTATACAGAGTGTTTCATTTTAAACAATTTACGCAATTATCTCTCGAACTCTTTGTTATTTAAAAAAATGTTCCAAATAGAACTTACTCTATTTCGACGGGGACATCTTATGTTGGACACAAATCTTGTCTAGGTGAAGGTACCTCCAACATTTCAAGGTGACCTTTGTCCTTTTAAATGAAACTATACGTTTCCATTTAGGTAGACGTGTAGCCCATTCGAAGACGAATTCATTGACCTGTAATATGTTTGTCTTTCAAGGTCTTTGAAGGTCATTTACCATTGTATAAATGCTCCCCAGTTTTGGATGACCTAAGTTTGGACAATCGAGGTTCTACTGTGTATCTCTGTCAATTTTTTAGGATATCAAGGACCAGGATCATCATGTATACAGGATGTCCCAGCCATCGAGGTGCAACCGGGCAGTGCCTTAAATGGCCTTAATATCATATATAATGCTGATACCTTATCAGTCTTTGTGTCTAGCTGGATGCTAACTGCCTCCAGTATTACAAAAGTCAAATGTAATATGAATATAATCTATTACACCCCCATAATATTACTGCAGCCCGTGCGGAGAACGCCCATCTGCGTTCAAACATCGCATTCAACAAATAAGCTTGTCGAATCCCCGCATGGGACGTAAGGAAGTACTCAGTAGACTTATAACTCTTTGCACTCGAAGTCTTTTTCGTCTGATACACATAAGCTACACATACAAGTGTAAGGTATCCTAACAGGAAGATTTCTTTCATTTTCAATACAGTTGTTTCTGTGGCTGAATACTCATATAAAATGTGCATTATGGAATACATGAAATTGAACATAATTTTTAGATGTTTATTTAAAATAGGAAATTCGAAACGTGAATATTATGTCGACTGAGCGACGCCGCACGAGTGCAAAGGGTTAAACTTAATTCTCTCGAGAACAAAGCCACATCTGAAAAAATTCTATTCTATATTTTCGGCTTGTTTTTTCACGTAGAATTTTCCTCTACTCGGTTGTACCACGATGGCTGGGACACCCTGTTGAAGAAATACATGTTCACTTTCGATTTAAATAGTGTTATGCACCACGATCGCACTGAAAGTGTTAAAATAGTTCGTGCTTGCATCGCGAGATCGTGTCGGGGAGCTTTCGATTGAGCTCGCGAAGCCGTACGGCTCTCCGACGTTCAATTAGGGTCGGCGATACGACGCGTGGAAAGACGGAGGCAAACACGATAGAAATAAAGAGGAGGTAGTCGTCGCGACATCTTGACGAAAGTTTCGAGCTCAGTTTAAGCTCGAAGGATCGTGTTACGCCGTCTAGCTGAAACGTAAGTTTCATCGGACGGCGCTGCGCCGGGGGGGGAACGGGTCGGCGGGGTCGTCGGGCGGCTGATTTCTCGTTTGTGTCGGTTCGGCGAGATCGCGACACGGAATAAATTGATTCAGCACGCACCAGCTGCGGTGTAATAACGAGGAAATTGTAGAAATCTCGGAACGTTACGGGAACGCCGGATATTTATGCCCGGCCATAAATAAAGCAACGAACGGGAGGTTCGCCCACTTAGCGCTGAAACTGATCAAATAAATACTGCCTGTTCAAACTGTACAGGCGCACAGTACTCTGAAAAACGTATAACAAATGTCTGACCGATGTGGGACGTAAAATTTACCGATTGAACGTTATGAGTGTTTGCAACCGATCGATGTGTCACTCCACCCCGTGCGGAAAACGCCTAGGGGCGTTCAAGCAACGTGCTTAGTAAACCGTCTTACCGATCCTCCGCACGCCACGTACGGTTGTCGTATAAACTTGTCGGCAACACTGGCATTCAATCTTACGAAGATCGTGTACGTGTTTAGACAATTCCAAATTTTCAGTTTTGTACAAATTTCGACATGAACGACACGCTTATACGACAACCCTGCGTGGCGTGCGGAAGCTCGATAAACCAGCTTATTAAGCACGTTAGTCGAACGCCCATCGGCGTTTTCCGCAAGGATGATGATATGAGCGTCTATAACACTCAAAGGGTCCATTTTAGGACCAACTTTCATTCAATATTTTTTATTCCTTTTTGAGAGATCTACATGCTCTTAAAGTTTGGTAGGACCTGTCGTTAACACTCTATATACATGGTGCCCAGATAATCCAGTGTCAATAATTTCTTTACAGGTCGAGGCGTAGGGACATATGAAGGTCATCCTCGTTTTTTAAACGAAGCCATATACTCTTTATTATTTAAGAGTATTAGTATTACCGTCGAGTTTGTACAACAACCTTGCCTCACGTGCGGAAGCTCGATAAACCTATTCACCGAACGCGGTATTCGAACGCCCATAGGCGTTTTCCGCACAGACTATAGTCACGTATCGAGCAGTTATGAACACTCATAACTCTCAAACGGTGAATGTTTCGAACCATGATGATTCAACATTTTCTATCTCTTTCTGATAGTACTATACGCACTCGAAGTTTGGCACATCCTTTTGTGAACATCCGCAAAGTATTGCCCGTTTCTATGCTTCAAACCTAACCTAATTTCCCACACCGCGTCGCATAATTTAGACGCACCCTGTACATAGGGTTTTCCGGGCTATTCGACCCAGCGTAACGAGAGGAAGAAAATACAGCGGAGAAATTGCTTGCGACGAAGAAACTCGCCACGAGTGGAAACATTATAAGACGTGGAGGAGCGGAAACACACACACGGCTCTCTCATTTAGCCCGTGGCTTCGTAACGCGAAGCTGTAAAGTTTTTGCTGCGAAGGAAAACGGGGGAGGGGAATAGAAAAGAGTAAAGGAAAAAGCTCGAGCGCGTCGTACGGGTGAAATTTTTATTTCACCAGCCACAAAGTCCGGGGACCCGGAAACAAAATGCACATAACCTGTACACTGATTCCATCCCCTCTCAAAGGAAAACGAAACGAAGTCGGTTATCAGAAGTTTCTGCCCCCGAAACCTCTCGACTGCCCCCAGAAACTCGAACAAAGCGAAACCAAAATTCCTTGAAGGATATTGTTAGAAATGTATAGGTTAGGACACATAGGCTAACTTCAGTTTTGAGTAGATACATGAATGAGAAAGATGTACTAAATGTTTCCTAACCTCTTGTGTTATTGTTTAACTCCTTCAGTATTACCTAACATAAATCTTTATGAGAAAGATGTACTAAATGTTTCCTAACCTCTTGTGTTATTGTTTAACTCCTTCAGTATTACCTAACATAAATCTGGTCCAGGATAAGTTATATATAAAAGTATTCTTCTTGCTGCTTTTGTTTAGTGATTAATTAATATCGTTTTATTTAAATTATTGTATACATTGCACGAGATAATTAGAAGAATATAATAAATATTTCAAGTACTAGTTAAATGTAAAAAAATTAAATGTTAATTGCACATTTAAGTGTCACTCATGTATGGATGACATGACACTCAAAATGTTAAGTATGTTTATTTTTTTAAAATACTGTCCGAATTCCTAGTTCCATCGGCCATCTGATACGAAAATTATTTCGAGTAACGATGACGCACCATATGAGTCATGATCCTCTCACTGACAAACTTCTTCATTTCTTTCATTTCTGTTTCTAACTGGAGAAATGTTGGTGATTCCTAGAGATAGTCTTGTAATAATACCTCGAACGCGTCAAACAAAGCGTCACGTTATCAATGGTCCCCCAAAACGGTGAAAATCGACGCATCAGATAACGAAATCCGATATCGCTATTCCCCGCTCTCTATTTCATTATTCATTACCCCTCGATGGGACAGACCCAGTGAACACACCAACACGAAACACGTCAAACTATGCTCACGTGTACAGAACACGTTTAATACGTTGATTGTCATGTGTGTCACCGACGATCGGTGCTTCAAATTTTATTTAATTAAACAATTATTGACTTTTACTATATTTAAAGCAAATTTAACATTCCAACTCTAATATAGGTACACAAGTACAATACTAAATATTTAAACATTTTTTTCCTTCATGATTTATATAGAAAGGAGAGATTTGTGTTTTGTCTGACCAGTGATAGTTATTTTCACTGTGGCAGTCACCGCTTATCGGCGCTTCAAATTTTATTTAATTAAACGATTCACCTTCACTATATTTTCAGCAAATTTAACATTGCAACACTAATAGGGACACGAATGTACAATATTAAATATTGAAACATTTTTTTCCTTTATGATTTATATAGAAAAGAGGAATTTATATTGCGTCTGATTAGCGGTAGTTATTTTCACTGTGGCAGTCACCGGTGACCGGTGCTTCAAATTTTACTTAATTAAAAAACTATTGCTTTTTGCTGTGTTCTGGGCAAACTGAACGTTGCAACTCTACGGTAGATATGCATTTACAAACCTGAATTTTGAAACATTTTTTTCCTTCACGATTTATATAGAAAAGAGGAATTTCTGTTGTGGCTGACTAGTGATAGTTATTTTCACTATGGCAATCACCGGTGACAGGTGCTTCAAATTTTACTTAATTACAAATGTATGTTGCGTCTGACTAATGTTAAATAGAAATGTATGTTGCGTCTGACTAATGGTGGCTGTTTTCACTGTGTCAGTCACTGTGTTAACACGTAGTTAAATAATAACACTTAATTAAGTAAGTACTGATTTTTACAATATTTTGATCAAATTTAACACGTTGACTGCCACACTGAAAACTCCCATACCTGATCAGACATACTTAATCTCCCATTTCAAACAGGAATGATGAAGAACAAAAATATGTATTCAATTGCACAATCTTGTCAGTCATTCATTCCATTCAAAATTTTAATAAAATTGGTAATTATTTAATTAAATAAAATCGAATACGACGGTCACTGGTGACCCCCACGGCAGCCAACGTGTTAACATTGCAACACTAGTGTATGCATGTACTATATTAAATATTTAAACAATTCTTTCCTTCACAATTTATATATTGGGTTGAATCATAAATACCTTCCAATTTGTATTCTTAAATTTATTAATGATTTATTAAAGGACAATTATTGTCGCTTCCGCTGCATGTCTACGTTTCAGTGTTTCACCCCTTCAAATATGAAGCAAAAATCAGTATCCCAGACGAACTATTTAAATTTTTAAAAAACAAAAAGTCTGTCATGTGTCAGAAGTGATTTATGACTCAACTCAATAGAAACGGGAAAGTTGTACGGTGTCTGACCGGTGATGGCTGTTTTCCCTGAGCCAGCCATCATGCTAAAAAATTGAATTAATAAACGCAACAACGACTGACAATGTGATGGCAAAAATGCTTTTCGATGAGTAGGCTACAAGAGGACACCGAGTATGTAGGTGTCGCTCATTCGTAAACAAATGACTGGAGGGTTATGGCAAACAATATGGATCGCACCAGGCATTGTCAATTTTGACTAATTTCATGTACAGTGTCAGATCGATGAGAACATCTCTATATTGAGCGAATTTACATATAATCTGTTCACATACACCGTGTCCCAGCAATCGTGGTACAACCGGGCAGCAGGTGATTCTACGTGAAAAAATAAATCGAAAACGTAGAATAGAATTCTTTCACATGAGGCTTTGTTTTCCAGAAAATGAAGTTTAAAAATCTACTGAGTACTTCCTTACGTCCCGTGCGGAGAATCGAGAAGCTTATTGATTGAATACGATGTTTGAACGCCCATGGGCGTCGCCCGAACAGACCGCAGTAATATTACAGGAGTGCACTAGATTGCAATCAGACTACATTTGACTTTTTCATTGCCAGTTTGTAAACGAGATATAGTCTGTATCGACATCCGTTCGACCACGAATGGAAAAAATTCAGAATAAAAAAATTTTGTCCTATATTTTTTATTCATTTTTTCACATAGAATCACCCCCTGTCCGGTTGTACCACGATAACTGGGACACCCTCTATATTGCACGTAATGAAGAATCGCTACAATCCAACATAAAACAACAGAAAATATTATTAATTCCATAAATGTCTTTCTCTTCTCTCCTAAAAAAAAAAAACGAAAAAACGGGTAGAACTTTCACACACATTTGATACGCGCGACCGCTTCCGAAGAACGCGCGCCGGGGCAATGGAATGTGTCCAACCGGTCTCTGTGCGCGTTGACTAGCTAACAAGCTCCCGTTTTAATTGTTAAAACCCCGAATTTCCGGGAAGCTGGAATCGCTGCTGATTCGCGACTGGCTGCACCGTGAAAAGCTCGAGCCAGTGTTTGAACGCGCGACGGAGAATCTCGGAGATGAACAGAAAGAGCTGGTGGACGCGCGGGCGGCGGGGCGAGAAGGGAGCGAGCTGACGGCGGGGAGCGCGGGGGGCCGCGGGGTTGGAGGGAGGATCTCCGGGACAAGGTGCAGGTTAGATATGTAGGTGCAGTAACACACCTATGGCGTATATCCTCCCCGTTGTATCACTCCATTAAACATTCGCTGCAGTGCACTATAAACCATGATATAATCTCGCAATGCGGTAAACACTGGGGAGTTAAACGAACGCGAGCGCCGCGGCGACACACGGCACGGGATGCCGAAGGCGGAAACGGAGCGACAGAAACGAGAAAACTGCGAAAAAATCATCCAACAAACCGATGTTTGCTTGTTTCTTTTTTTTTTCGTGCTTTGTTGTCACGTCTCTCGCGTGATTGTCCAGTTACGATTTTCTTGCTTCGGGCGGTTTGCAAGTGTTTAACCTGTTAACCGGGAAGACGAGTTAACTCGTCGTTCAAAACTGGTTTTGGAGAGGACATGACGAGTTAACTCGACGTTCGAAGATGGCGTTGGAGAGGACTTGACGAGTTAACTCGTCGTTCAAAGATGACTTTCGAGGGGGCATGACGAGTTAACTCGTGATTCAGAAATAGTGTTAGGGAGGGAAAGACGAGTTAACTCGTCGCGAAACTTTAACTCGGTGTCTGTCAAAACTGTTAGGTAGGTTGTGGCATACCATATCTTTTTTAATAGTTTAATTGCTAACGGCGGCTATGGGCGCTTTACAAAGCCGCGCACCGTGTGCTGTTGACGCCCATAGGCGTTCGTTGCAGTGGCTTTGTACGCACTTCTGCAGCTCGGCCGCACGCAGCGTCGCTTCATTTCAAAGTAACTAAGAGTCAAAGGGTCAATTGTTTAAAAAATAAGATAAAAGCAAATTCTATATTTTGTGCATTCTTTGAATACAAGGAACACTTTCTTTTTCGAGTTCATATCTATGATTCATTATAAGAAGCTACAGAAGCACCAAATGACCTGCTGTCACATTACTGCAAACGGCATGCAATTTAATCTGATTCAGGTATGTGACATACCATCTGACAGACGCAGGATTAATAACTATACTTGTACCATTAACTTTTCACTCTCGTTACAGTGGTCTCTGTCTTACTATATTCACAATATTTTTCATTTCGTTTTATTCATACTAATACACTCTAAACAACAGTAGCGACCTGTTAATTTATTTGTTAGAGACGAATTAAAGCATTATTGCATTTTTTCCGGGCATGACGGATTAACTCGTTTTTGTCATTCCTGAATAAAGGTTTATGTAATAGTTAACGTCATTCGATTATTATATGTGTGTATCCTTCCCACATACATACGACTTAAGTTATTTATTTTTTTTATTACGGACGAATTATTACGTCAGCGTGGTTTATTTACAATAATCAAGTATTCAGAGTAAAAATCAGACACCATGCGCTACAAGCCACTATAATGTCCAGACATAAGTGTTCATTGTATGATACGTAGAAATGCATTACGGACGAATTATTACGTCAGAGTGGTTCATTTAGAATATTGAAGTATTCAGACTGTGAGTCAGTCATCTTGTGCTACGAGCCACTATAATGATGTAGAGACATCTCTTCCAAAAAAAAATCTTTTATCTTCTAAAATTCTACATTTTCCTTAAAGGAAAACATATCTCGAGCTTCGCATGAAACGAAGCATTAAGTTGCGAGAAAAACGCGTTATGTCCGTGAACCGCGAACGGTGGCCGGAACATTTCCGCCGATATCGTTCCGGAATTGGATGTTAAACGTTCGGGGCGGATGAGCAGCGCGAAAATATTAGTTCATTTTTTCCATGCGCTCGGTATAAACACCGGCGTGCCCGGGAACAATAATTTCGCCGATAACGCGACGTCGTGTGCCCGTGACACGCGAATTTTCGAAGCGCGAAATTGCGCGATCCGCCCGCCGCTGACACGATGACAGTTTATCGCGAAATTCGGCCGTCGATTCCGGCCGTTTCTACTTGCATTCGCACGGCTCCGGTTGAACCTGTTGAAAACGGAGAGTCGCCCGATTAAAATGAACCGTCTCGATTTAAGCCACGTATTTTCATCAAAGGAACTTCTTGTTGCCAATTGTTGTTAAACACAAGCGTTATGTCCAAGTGATTATTGTAACCCAAAAATATAATACAATAAGGCCTAAGTCGAGAGTGCCCCGTTGCCAATATAAAGCAAACCCTGACCATCGCAACACCTGACCAACACCTGGAAAAA